>OY728122.1:455025337-460025337 GCA_963277665.1 Viscum album | reverse complement strand
TTTGTTTAATCATAGGAACCTTATTATTATAAATGGTGCTACTTTTGAGTAAAAATATCTTCCAAAATTTCTTGACAGTGGTTTGTAGATACTTGTGGTTGAGAGATATTATGGTTTGTGAATTGTGTGTAACTTATATGTTTATATTATTTGATGAGTGATTCACACTCAACATTTTTTATGATACCACTACCCATGATTTGAGGTCAGGAATGACCAATATCTTATTGTCTATATGGATTAATAGACTACTAATTTGGATATTTCAAACTACCCCTCCCTATGGCAAGATTTGGTCATTGTAGATTTGATATTTGACATTATGAGTGATTGTGAGAGATCCAGTTGGAGTTAATATGTGGTGGTACTTATATTTTTATTTCATATGTCTCTTTGTGTGACACTCACACACACATATTAACATGTGAGGGTGATTATGGTGAGATATGGGTGGACCCTAATAATATTGTGGACAATTATCCTATTTTATCTCGTCATATCATAGATGCATTAGTATTTTCTATACACATTAATATGTGTTTTTCCAATGGAGGAACCTTCTTAGTATATTTAAAAAAACATTACATATATATATATATAATATTTTTTAGATTTTCAAGAGAATGATTCTTGTTTATTGGTTGGTATTGAGGAGTTTTTTGAGTATCTTAATAACATTTAAATTTTGAGGTATACCTTTAGAAAATTCATAATTTTTCTCATTGTTTCTATTTTTTGGATTGTTATAATGTATGAAAATTACATGGACATTTTTATATACAACTTTCCTAATTCCTCATTGTTTGATTTTATCAATAAATGAAATTTTTTCATTTAGAGAGGTTAGTGTCTTCCATTTGTGAGTTTATACACTCAACACTAACCATCAACCCCATTCTTATTAGAGGTAGGAATATGGGTCAAATTCGACCATATTAAAAGCTCTAATGGAATCCTTATGGGGTCAGGTCATAAAATGGAACAAATTTTTATATAAAATATCACTTTTAAATTTAAGACACCCTTTGAATCATTTTGACCACACCACATGAGGAAATTATGTTTTGTTCATTTATATGGGGTATAAATGAATGGAAAGTCATTGTTCTAGAGTTTCATGACAATTTATACTTGTTTTCTTCATTTTGATCATGTAAAACATGTTTTTTTCTTAGATAACACATTTAAATTGAGATCATTTACTATAGAAAATTTTAAAAACACCATATGTTATAAATAAAAGTGATATCTAAACGTTACAAACAAATCTAAGATCAGTTCCCTCAAAATTAAGGAAAATTCGAACTCATTTTAATTTTTTTGAGCATGTGATGTGACATTTTAATTAAGATTTGATTTTTAAATTTAAAACACATACTTATTATAATTTTTACAACACTATGTGTTAGGGTGGTGTGTAGTTCATTCATATAAGTCACAAATGGGTATTTTATCTCGTATTTAAGTCTCTTAGTTGATAATGATGTGAAAGAATGATATTTTGAAAATATTTTAAATATTTAGAATCAATAATGGGTATTTTATCTTCTATTTAAGACTTGGATAGAGGTATCAGAATGCATAGAGTAAAATATGAAATTTTAGTTAAGATAGTTCTATGACAGGGCTACATGCAGTAATGGTCGAGTGTTTGTGGTGATGTTAGATAATAGGTAGAGTGATTGTAGCACCTTTCAGGAATTTAGATATCCAAGTGCACATGTTATCCCAACTTGTGGTTCGGTAAATATTTCATGAGATCCATATGCTGACTTGGTGTATCACATGATCAATTTGGTTAACTATTATAGAGAATCGTGGATTCCTATTGGTGACATTCATTCTATCTTATTGTCTGCTAATCAGCCAACCATTGTTCCTGATATTTATAGGTTTCATAATTTTTTTTTTGTTTTCATTTATGATATTCTCAATATCTGCAATTTTCTAAATTATTGGATTAATACTACTAGGATTCATCCCCAAGGAAGACCAAAGTCAACTTGAATCAGATATGAAATGGATTGTCCTTGGCAATGAGAAGTGAGAATACAATGCATTATTTATCACGCAGAAGGACATACTCATAAGATATGTCCCCAAGTCGTAGGACAAAGCTCCACATCTCATCATCCGTGATTGAGTCTATGTATTCTATCATGAATATGTATATTTTGTTTTGTATGTGGACTTTTCAGTATTAAATCCTTTTATTTCAGACGGTCTCCATTTCTGATATGTTTCAATTTTTTTGTATCATTTTTGGATTCCATAATAATGAATTTTGTGATATTAAAACTATTAAAAAATAAACATAGAACAAAAATTAATATTTCATGCTTCCACATGTAACAAAGATACTAATCCGCACAAAACAATTTATGTATAAATTGAAAATATTAACAAAATAATTTTTCATTTTCTTGTCGTGGATTTTTTAAAATAAAATTTTAAATGTTTTACTGAATTTTCTATAAAAAAGTAATGATGATATCATTTGTAACAATGATAAATTTTCCATTTCTCACATCCCAGGATACTTTTGTATCACGTCTACTTTTAGAGGGATGTCATGTGCCTCCATTTAGTGTATGAAGATCTCATCATTTCAATCATACCGCCCTACCTTCTGCTATCATCTTTCATCTTCGTCGTACTGGATTCTATGGCATAGCGATGTGCGACTTCACCTCTCTCGATCATCATCTCATTGTTGCGCTTGTAGAGAGATGGAGGCTAGAGTCACATACATTCCATTTTAGAGAGGGGAGATGACTACTTCCCTACATGATGTGGCCATTATGTTGGGCCTCCCCATTGATGGTGCGACTCTGATAGGCCGAGTTGAAGCAGATTTTCCAGAGCTTGTTCATAGAATACTATGCATAGAGGTCTATGATGATGGCAGGACCATCGTCGGTGGTAGATTACGCATTCCTTGGTTAGATCAAAACATCACAAATTTAGTAAAGGATGATGATGACATCACTATTCTATGATTTTCACGTGTATATATTTTGAGGATGATCGGTGGAATGCGTTTTGTTGATCACTCCACTACCTTTGTACATCTGATGTATTTACCTTTTTTTATAAGATTTGGACAAGATGGACCAATATAGGTGGGGTTCTGCTTGACTAGAATATACATATAGGTTGTTATTAAATTCATTTCACATCAATAATATTCATATCATGGGATGCATGGTTCTTCTACATATGTGGGTATGGGAGCACATCCCTCGTTTAGCTCCACCTGCTCATGTGCCACTGCCATCAGATATTGTAGAAGATACTCCAGGTGGAAATTGGTATGTTATTCCTTCCTTATAATTTCTAACTTAATTGTATAACTTTATATTATGAAATGTAAATATAACAATATTATCTATTGGTGGAGTTAGACACATCGACATTCATATTCCCCCAGACACGACGTCCACACCAACAGACTTATGTTGGATAGAATTCAAACACATGATGTAAGTGATTATTATTTATATTGTTAAATCTGTTTTCTTTACTGTAGATGTATTCATTTATTAATGGGGTATTTATTTTTTCTTTCAGACTATATGGATTCGATATATAGATGCTATTATTCAGAGTCTTCCACCATAATATACGGTGGTTCTTGCTATCGGCTCCTGTAGGGTTCCATTGATTCATTTTCATATAGTCCAGTGGCATCAGACCGACAGAGTTATGAGGTACTTTGGATTCTTTCTGCATGTTCTTATCCCACCCAGTCAGTTAGACTCACTGCATTCCCTGAAGATGTTAGGGAAAAATATTTTGATTGGACGATATATCATTCTAGATATATTGCTTTATGGGATAGATTGAAGGAGTCCTAATTGTGAGTGGTGGGGAAAGTAAGTTTTCATTTGGTGGATCAGATGGATTACACATCCTGGTACAGCAGGTCCCAAGTCAGATTTTTTACACGACACAGACGAGGCTATCATGAGTTGGTATACATTATTACTTTGACTATTTATCTGAATTTTTATTCATATTACTTAACAATGGAATTTTTTTCACAAGATGTTTGTATCTATCATCTACTTAACATGTTTGATCTAATAGAGAGTACCATATTTGACCTGACATATTTTCACAACCCTGTGACATAGTTTCTTTCTTAGATGGATGAGATTTATCATGTCATTTTCTTTGATCCACCACATGCTGAGGAGGCTGCAGAGCCTATTGAGCCTCATATAGATGTACTAGGGGTGATGAACCTGTTATGGATCTTGATGTTCCATATGAGGAGGTTATTCATCTTGATCAGTCAGATGTTTCTATTCCATAGGTGGTGGGTGTTCAACATGATCAGTCATATGCTCTTCCAGCTTCTCAGGCTTAGCCATAAGTAGATACAGTCATTGACTGAGTTGAGCTTGTTTCTTTATTATAGACATCCCTAGTACAATAGACATCTTATTTTCGCGTTGATGATAATTCCTGCCAGCCTTCACAATCCTTATATGTAGGATAGGGTATAGAAGGTGATATTGTACATCCACCACTTGTCACATAGGAGGATGTGGGGGTGGGTATTGATGATAATGTGTGGAATAAGATAGATCGTAGACATAGATGGACATGATTTGGATGAGTCCGGTATAGAAATGGTAGTGGGATAGAAGAGCGTCCATGATAAAGGCATAGATTAGGTTGATTTTTTGATTTATGATACATTTTGTATGTGCATTACTATTATCATTTATACAGTTCTAATTTATTTTATTAAGTGTCGTACTGTCATCAAATTATCTTCCAAAATTAATAATTTCAATTTGATAATCATTAATAAATATTAATACTCTGAATTAAAAGATCTGTGAAAATCAAGAAATCTTGAAAAAATTATTGATCTTAATGATTTGAATCCAAAAATCAGGGAATATGATTCATTGTTTAAAAATTTAAATTGCATGAAGAAGAATTTCAATGAATAATGGATAATCGTTAAGAGTAGATGATTATTATTGAAGATCAAAAAACCCAAAATATGAGATATATGCAATTAGAAGTTCATTTGGCTAGTTTTGAGACGATAAATATTCAGACTTTATAAAAGTATACAGGTTCTAATGGTACACAATCTTCACAGGAGGATATTACTGTTAAAATACCTCCATATTTTGATAAAATTATGGACATTGTGAAAAAGATTGATTTCATATTCTTCCCAAATAAGAAACATTCCTTAAGAGGGTTAGGAATGTGTTATCATATCTAAGAATAAGTATTGAAGAAGAATATCCTTGGTGATGTAATATAAGTTTTCAAAACTGATGTTTATGAGTGTTTCTCTTGAGGGGAGGTAAATGAATAAATATGAAATTAATGCCAGAATTATTATATAAATTAGAAACAAACATAACTACTGCATAATGTTTAGGAAGATCAAGTTATTGAAAGATGAATGTTTTTCTAAAACTCTCTTCCTTTGTGAACAAAAAAATAAATTGAATTGAAAGAGGTTGTAATTGAATTAATGAAATAAATAAGTAAAACTTTCCTCTAGTAAATTTATTACTTATTTTATTTGACCTTTTTGTTGGATGCATGAACCTAATTCACACATCCTAGTGAGGGAATATGTGTGAACAGGGTTTATGCATCCCCGAACCCATTTTAAAAAATAGTTAAAACCCTATCACTTTTCTATAAAAAAATTTCAAAACCCCATTTTAAAAATGGCTGTTGGGATTGGATTTGGCACAACTTTTTATAAAATGGGTTTTTATGTTCCTTTGTGAAAAATGGGATAGAAACCCTCACCAAGAGATCCCTTTTATAAGAGGGAAATCCCTATAAATCATTCTGCATTTCCGATGTGGGATTCAAGTTCTCACCTCCCTATGTAGAATATTCTGTATTTTCAATGTTGCATTATATTTCAAGTATGTGTCTTTGAAAGACTATAAAATACAAACTACACTACAAAATTTTTTTGAGTTTAGATGGGGTTATTTTTGACATTAGAAGGGGTTGGATGCCCTTCTAAAGACATTAGCGGCTGTTGTGGGGAACCGCTGCTAATTTGGATGCCTACTCTTAGTAGGGGCGGTTTTGGGGAATCGCTGCTAAAGTTGTGAGGAATTCAGAAGTGGTTACATTAGAGGGGGTTTAAGCCCCCACTAATGTTGATTGAAATTCACTGAGAAAACCTGGATTTCTGGTAGTTTGAATGGAATCGGGACCGGTTTAGGCCATTAGGGGCGGTTTTTTACCGCCCCTATTGTCGGTTAATTTAGGGACGCTTCCTTAGACAAAGCAACATGGGGATGGGGAGCGAGGGCGGGACGCGGATGGGGGTGAGGTGGGACACCGTCGACATGGGTATCGTGCGGTCTCACCAATCCAATTAAAAAAACAGAGGTTTTAGGGGTGGTTAAAACCTCTGTTTTTTAATTGGATTGGCACGCCCACCCGTTCCCATGTCGACGGTGTCCCACCTCACCCCCATCCCCATCCCGCCCTCGGTCCCCATCCCCATGTTCCCCTGTCTCGCTCCCTACCCTTTCTCCCCATCCCCATGTTCCCCTGTCTCACTCTCAACCCTCAATCACACCCCATCGCTGACTCGCACTAGACACCCCCACGCCCCCCTGTCTCACTCCCCACGTCCCCCTTGCTCGCCCCTGTTGACACCCCCTAGACAACATAGCCCCACTTAACACCCGCACCCCCTTTCCCATCCCTGTTGATACCCCCTAGACCATATAGCCCCACTTGACACCCGCTCCCCCTTGCCTGCCCCTGTTGACACCCCCGGGCGCCCATGCCTTGCCTCGTGCCCCGTGACACCGCCCCATGCCCCGCACCCTGATTGACACCCCTTTCCCCCCTTGCCCGCCCCTGTTGACACCACCCAACCCTTTTTTCACCCGTGCACCCTTGACCCCTGACACCCACCGCACCCCCTCGTCCACATTTGACTCTCACGCGCCCAGACGCACTCCTAGCCCCACTGGAATCCCATGTGCCCAGAATAAAAATTTTCCTACCTCATATCGAACTCGCGATCGGTTTCAGGGATCACAGGCAACCGATCCACTAGGCTAGCGACTTCTATGTTCATAGTATCCACTACACTGTATTTAATTACATATGGACATATTATTTTATTTTATATATATATATATATTTGTGTTTAGAAATATAAACAATATAATATATTTTTATATATATAATATATTTCTCTATAATATAATATATATTTGAGTACAATATTTAGGTATAATATGTATTTATGTATGATTATAATATATTTGTGTATAATATATATATAAATATATAAACATATTTGGGTATATTTAATATATATAAATACATATTTATACATATATTAATAAATATATTTATATTTTTGTGTGTTTGTATATTTTTATATTTATAGATATAATATAATAATAATGTATGTTATACATATATTATATTAAATACATTTATATTATATATTAATGTTTGTCTAAATTATGTTAATTAGTATATATAGTCTAATATAAATGTATTTATACAGAAGTATACAATAAAAATGTATTTATGTATGTGTGTTTATAACAATAATATTATTAATTATTAAATGATATATATATATATGTACTAAATTAATTTATAATTAATATTCTATACTACAATATACATAAAATAATTATATAATACACATAAATTTATTTACAATAAAATATTTATAATATAATATAATATATAAATAAATAATATTTTTATATTTATATTTATATTTATATTTAATTTTAATTTTGTCTAAATTATGTAAATTAGTATACATAATTTAATATAAATATATTTATACAGAAGTATGCAATAAAAATGTATTTATGTATGTGTTTTTCTAAAAATAATATTATTAATTGATATATGATATACATATATATGTACTAAATTAATCTATAATTAAAATGGTATGATACAATATATGTAAAATAATTATATAACATATATAAATTTATATATAAATAAATATTTATAATGTATATATAATATAATTATATAAAATATATATGTTTATTTTAATTTATATTTAATGTTGTCTATATTATATATATTTGTATACATAATATAATATAAATGTATTTATACAAAGATCTACAATAAAAATGTATTTAATATAATATATGTATAATATAAATCATAATATAAATGTATAGTATTTATAAAATCATATATAAATTTTATAAATTCCAATAAATATATTTATAATTACATTAAGATTATATATGTCAATATTATATATATATGTATACATTTTTGTTTATATGTATAAGTATTTATTTAAAATATTTATATAATGTCCTTATATATATGTGTTATAATGTATTTAAATACATTTATATAATGTGCTTATGTAATATAGACACACACACACATCCAAACACCCATATATATATTAAAAAATTTGAATTTATATGACATTTATTTTAGAAAATAAATAAAAATTTAGATGGAGTTTAAAACCCATTGTAATCAAAGGGATTTACAACGGTTAATAATCCCCATAAAAATTCATGAAATAGAGGGGGTTAAAAACCCCCTCTAATGTCATAAATTAGAGGGGTTTCAAAACCCCCTATAATATCATCAATTAGAAGGGGTTCCAAACCCCCTCTAATTTATTTAATTAGAAGGGGTTGAAAACCCCATCTAATTTCTTAAATTAGAAGGGGTTCAAAACACCCTCTAATGTCCTGAATTATAGGGGGTTAAAATCCCCCTACAATGTCATGAATTAGAGGAGGTTCAAAACACCTCATATTTTATTAAATTATAAGGGGTTCAAAACCCCCTCTAATCTAAGGGATTAACAACGTTTCATGAACCCCCTCTAATATATTAAATTAGAGGGGGTTGTGAACCCCAATATTTCCTTTAAAAAAGTCAATTATATATATATATATATATATATATCCAAATGAGGGTTATATGTATAGCTCCTCTATAATCCAGCAGAATATATATTTCTACTAATTATTAAATTTTTAGTGGTTTTGATATAATCAGATCTAAAATCAAAACCAAATATTAAAAAAACAATACTAAAAAATTTATAGGGGGTTATGAACCCCCAATAAATTTGATGATTAAAGGGGGTTGTGCATAATACCTCTTTAATTTTTATAGAAAATGAATTTAGAGGGGGTTGTCCATAACCCCCTCTAAATAACCCCCTCTAATAGACTATTTTTTTTGTAGTCCTATAAGACCAATGTAAATAAAACATAAAACATGGATTAAAAATATAAGAGATAGTAGAAAATAAAAAGATGCTCATAAAAAATATTGATGATTAATAATTTATAAGCTTTCAAAAGCACCAACTTAAAACTTAAAAATGTTTTAAGTACATGTATTTGAAAGACTATAAAATACAAACTATAAGGCCAATATGGATGAAACTTAAAATATGGATTAAAAATCTAAGAAATAGTTTAAAATAAAAATAATTTCATAAAAAATGTTGATAAGAAATAATTTATAAGAATTAAAAAACACCAACTTGAAACTTAAAAACATTTCAAGTATGTGGCTTTGAAATCCTATAAAATAAGATTTATAAGAACAATATTAATGAAAATTAAAACATGGATTAAACAGATAAAAATGGTTAATAATTAATTAGTTAATTAGTAATATAATTTTTAATTATATAATTATTAGGTAATTTGTAATATCATTATTAATTATATAATAATTATTAGTAATATAATTAATAATTATATAAAAATTAATTAGTAATATAATTATTAATTATATAATAATTAATTAGTTAATTTGTAATATAATTATTAATTCTAGAACAATTAACTATTTAAATAGTAATATAATTATTAATTATATAATAATTCACTAGTTAATTATTATATTAACAATATAATAAATAATTATAATTATTCATTTTAATTACTAGTTATTAATTTTTAATAATTAATTAGTAATCTAATTATTAAATATATAATAATTAGTTAGTTAATTAGAAATATAATTTTTAATTATAATTATAATTACAAATAGTAGTCCCATAATTAATAATTCTATTACTAATTAACTAATTAATTATTATATAATTAATAATTAATAATTATATTACTAATCAACTATTTAAATATTACATAATTAATAATTACTGATTATTATTAGTAATTATATTACTAATTATAATTAATAATAATATTACTAATTAACAAATTAACTGGTATATAATTAATAATTAATAATTATAATTAATATTTATAATTAATAATTATATTATTAATTAATTATTTTATAAATAATTCTTATATTATTAATTGATTAATTAATTATAATATAATTTTATTACTAATTAACTAACTAATTATTTTATATTAGTAATTAATAATTACAATTAATTATATTACTAGTTTATTAATTAATAATTATATAATTAATAATTAAAAATTATAATTAATAATAATATTACTAATTATAATTAATAATGATATTACTACCTAACTAATTAATTATTATATAATAAATAATTATATTACTAATTAACTAATTAATTATTATATAATTAATAATTAGTAGTTAAGAATTAATAGTTAACAATTATAATAAATAATTATGATTACTAATTATATTACTAATTAATTAATTATTTAATTTATAATTAATAATTAAATTATAAATTTACTAATTAATTATTATATAATAAATAATTAATGATTATAATTAATAAATATGTTACAAATTAACTAGTTAATTATTATATAACAAATAATAAATAATTAATACTTAATAATTATATTACTAATTATCTAATTAATTATTATATAATTAATATCTAATAATTAATAATTAATAACTATGATGAATAATTATAATTAATAATTATAATTATTATTAACTAATTAATGATTATATTACTAAATAACTAATTATTTATTAAATATTTTTTATATTTTTAATCCATGTTTTAAATTTTATTTATATTGGTCTTATAGTTTTTATTTTATAATCGTTCTAAGTCACGTACTTGAAACATTTTTAAGTTTCATATTGGTCATTTTGAAAGCATATAAATTATTTTTCATCAACATTTTTTACAAAATTCTTTTTGTTTCAAACTATTTCTTATATTTTTAATTAATGTTTTATGTTTCATTTATATTGGTTCTATAGTTTTTATTTTATAGTTTTTCAGATCCGCGTACTGGAAACATTTTTATGTTTCAAGTTGGTGGTTTTGAAAACATATAAAATATTATTTACCAACATTTTTTACAAAAATATTTTTATTTTCAAATATTTATTATATGTTTGATCCATATTTTATGTTTCATTCATATTGGTCTTATAGTTTGTATTTTATCATCTTTCAAATACACGTACTTGAATCATTTTTATGTTTCATGTTGGTGGTTTTGAAAGCTTATAAATTATTATTCATCAACATTTTCATGAAATTATTTTTATTTTCGACGATTTCTTATAGGTTTAATCCATATTTTACATTTCAGTTATATTGGTCTTATAGTTTTTATTTTATAGTACTTCAATGTCATGTACTTGAAACAAAATATCATATTAGAAATATATAATTTTCTTCACTGGAAAAGGAGAATCCGAATCCCACATCGGAAATAAAGAATGATTTTCAGGAAAAGCCCTCTTATAGAAGAGAGCTCTAGGTGATAGTTTCTGTGAGAATCTAGACTGTTGTAATGACAATACTGCTGGATATAATATATCAGATAAATTCTGCTGAAATATTTTGTTATATATATATATATACAAAATAAAATAATAATAATAATAAAAATACAAAATTTAAAAATACAAAAAATGTAAAAAAATTTAAATCTTTCTGTAGGATCCGTGACCGAGATTCACACATCCTTCATAATGTTTACAGAGGATGCGTGAACCTCGTTCATGCTTCCGGGTGAGGAAAGATGCATGAACAGGGTTCACACATCTGGTGACCCATTTTTTAAAAATATTTTGAACTCTATCCCATTTTGAAAAAAGAAATTGAAAACCCATTTTAAAAAATTACCGGTCGTTTTGGCGGTGAATGCTTGGAAGAGAAGTTGGGTTTATCTAAAATTTCAACATGTAGAAAACTCCATCCATTACCAGTTTCCATTGCCCATTGATTTGTTTCCAAGTGTTGTAGAGAAATAAATATAATTAAACCTTGATTTAGGTAATTTTAGCATAATGCGTTATATTACATTGTAATTCTTAGGGTCCTGATACTTTCATGTCATTTTTGTTCATGTGTGGCACCATGATTATTTTCCAGGAAGCTAGACATAATGAAGTAACATATATTAGTATTCTATAAATCAAATATGTTTTCACTAGAGGAGGAACACATGTATATGTGGTGGAGACCTTCCGAGGGGTTGACGGTCAGTGCTATTGCATTGGGGATGGTGTAAGTTGTGAATCTTCCTCGGCAAGCGTCTGTGTGTTCCAGTGGTCTGGACTGCGTCCTATTAGAGGAGTGTGGTTTTACTGATGGTGAGTTCTTTGTAAAGTTCACTGGTGGTAGTGGTTTGGCAGCAATGGGAGTTCTAGTGAGGGTTTACACCTAAAACGATGAGCTTGATGCAACGTTAGGTGCACTGCATGAGGCGTCTCATGCTACCACCCACAAGAAGCTCAAGGCGCTGGGCCCCAAGAACTGTTGATGTGTTGGGTAGGCTCTGGATGGATTTAGGCTTTCCCATCCCAGTATTTGATGTTTGTTTAGAGTTTGAAATGGGTACGTTCTAGGTTGTATAACCCTCTTGAAGTAGCTACTCAAAACCCAGCATGACCTTCCGATATTGTGATAAAGATTATCACTAAATATGGATAGCTCAAGTTAATCTTATATGAGGAAGCTTCTTATAAGTATTTTAGCCATTGGGGCTCGGGCCACCATTCATCTATAAGTCCCAATGTATAAAATATAAAATCCACACATCAATCAATATTATTTTTTAGAAATATATTTCGATTTGAAATAATAAAAATATTACCAAATCCATATTCAAAAGTCATTGAAAAATATTATTCTTCAACTCAAAATATATTTCAAATTTAGAATGGGAACATTAAGACATTTAAGCACAAATAATCATGGAAAATGATCTCTAATATTTAAGAGACTAATAACAGAGATCAAATTAAATTTAGATAAAAAAATAAAAAAATAACCCTAATATTTATACTAAAAATGGTGTGAGACACGGGTTTTGGTCAATGAACCCAAAATTTATGTAAAATAAAACCTGGAAAAGGTAAAAAAGGAGATGAAATGAGATAAAAGTGACAGACCACTTCCAAAAAGCAAAGAAAAAATCCGCTCAAGAACCAATAAAAGAGAGTTCATCGTGTGGCCTAAAATTTGTCACTACCCCTATCTCACGAATAACGATCCATTTTCCACGTTCTTGGCTTTTCCCCAGTCTTGTCATCACCTTGAGGGTCATAGTTGACAACCTTTTCATTGAGAGTTTCTGTTGTTGTGAATTTTTTTTAACTCGGGTCATTTTATGACCCTTTCCAATTCACTCAAGAAACAACTCCTTTCTCTTAGACCAATTAAAAATCCAAAGAAAGAAAAGTGACAACTCCATTACCTAAGAGACACCAAACGAGTCATATATACTGCCTTTGTCATCTTTCTTTTCATTCTCTTCAAACGAACTGAGTGATTCAGAATCGTTTTTTGAAATCACTTCTGCAAGTGGTGCTTGAATTTGAGATTTCAAAATACCAACGCATAATAAACCTATGCCTCCAAAACTAGGCCCTTCTTTAACATCATCCTACTCACCAATAACTAGAGCATTAGTCTACTTTGCATTATAAACCTAGTTTTCATAAGTTTTCCACATGACTTTCTTCATAGGAGTTTGAACATGAGTTTTCTATCACTACTACAAAAATGGGCAAGGGAAGCGCCACCTTATATCAACGCTAAGCAAAAAATGTTGAAAAAGAAACATCGTATCAACGCAAAGATTTTAGTGCTGATACAGGGTAACCAATATCATCCCTAAAAAAGGGCTGATAAAGGGACCATTTATCAGCGCTAGAAAAGCGCTGATAAATAATAAATGTATCAGTGCTAAAATGTTAGCACTTATACATGAAGGATTTATCAGCACTTTTTGAGCGCTGATAAAGAGGACCTTTATCAGCGCTGATAAAGGATACATTTATCAGTGCTGAAATTTTAGTGCTGATAAAACTATAGTCCAATATTTTATAAAATCGGCCACACAGTGTCCCCGTTTTATTGCGACCTAAAGCTCTCGTGGTACCGAATCCCTGCAACACCCCTCTGTTTCTCCCTGAGTTTCACGTTGTTGGACATCTACCGCCCCCGATCTTCACGTTCCCGGACCTCCGCCGCTAGCCCTTCTCTTAATCCACCCTCAAACCCATTCGACGGACCCTCCTCCCAGAAAACCCTGCTTCTCCTCCTCTTCACTCATCCCTAATTCCCGCGAACCCTACTCCTCTATTTCTCTTCACTTGGTGGCTCCTCCAATGCACCTCCTCCCATGCACCTCCACCTCTGGAAGTTCCCAAGTGTGTGGTAAGTGATTAAATTCTTTTACATTATTAGATGATTTTGATATGCTTTCATAGTTTCATAGGTTATGCCCATGCTATAACTTCTTATATTTGGATGGGTTAACTAAGAATTTATTGTTTTTGAAATGGAACCCCATGCTACCTCATATTTTACCACTATTAAAATGCAATCATCTGTTATCCTTGTTTATGAAAGCATCATATGATAAAACTATAATTTTGTTTTCTTCCTCATTGTTTCTTTATGGATTTTATTTTTTGAGACAGTGGGTTATCTCTGGTCTTAGTGATAGTGACTTATTATGTTACATATAGATTTTTGGAAATGTGATTTCATAATAATCTTTCCCTATAAATGACATTTTTTCACTTTTTTTTTTTGAGTTGTTCTCTTCATTTTTATGATGTTAATCATGCTCAAATATTGGATTACGATTTTCCATTAGACTGTTACTATTTTAGTGGAATTATAATATATTGGGTAACCACTATTGTTTTTTTTGTGTTAGTAATTTATTATTTTTTGTGTTTCATCATTTTTATTCGGAGGAGTATCTTTTAGTTAGGAACCTATTTTACGATTTTCCCTCTACAAACACATAGGGTCAAAATGTAGTGATTGTTTTTTAGAATCTATCTACATGTTATTTTGTTTTAGAAATTTTTTTCAAGGTGTTCATTTATTGTTGAGGTCATTATATATGAGAATCAATATTTCCACATCATTGACTTACCCTTTATGTTTGGGGTCCCTCATGATTGTTTGAACTATTAGAAATGGGAATATATGTAATTTCACATTTCTATATAAAAATTGAAATATATATTAATGAGATGAAATTTTGATAGTTATTCATATTTTATTGACTATTTTCATGTTATTAGTGTTGTATTTTTGAATCTTTTTGGAGATGGAAACCTCTCTTACCCTGCCTTGTAATATCATGCTTCCGGTGTAGGATTCCTTCTACTGAACTCAGGAGATCATCTACCATATTTTCCATAGGTTTTTATCCCACTATCATCTCTAATGGAATTCTCTTTAGGTTTTTAGAAGGTGACACCATGGTGGGTGACGCCACCCTCCTAAGATCTTGATCAATAGGGATAGGTTGTCTCCCCATCTCAGATGTCTCTTAGATGGATTCCCCGACGTCAGTAGGTGTTCTAGTGATGGTTTCCCACTCAAACCCCACCCAATCCTTTGAGATGTATTCCCCCTCCTCTCTTGTTGATTCCATGTAAATCTACCAAGCCATTGTCCTCTCTATTCCAAATTATTTTCCTTCCTTCTGGTTTTGCACAATTGTTCCTCCCTTCTTTCCTTCACGCTATCTATGTGACTTTGTCTAGCAGTTCACTTGTTTGTCATGATGCCCAGACCACCAAGCTTTCTAGCCTTGCCACCCCTACCTCCATCTCTTTCCTTCTCCCTCGATGAGGTTACTGACTGCTTCTCTGAAGTGGTCAAGACCCTTCCTAACAGTGTTTGTTCTGTATCCTTTGGCTCTGAACCTGTCATCCAGCTCCAAATACTTATGGATACAGAGAGAACACCGTCACTAGCTCCCTACTTTCATTACCCATCCTTCCCCTGCCCCTTTGGATCCTCATCTCCCACTCATCTGAAACTTACCAACCAGAAGGGATTATGAACATGATCAAAATCAAGGGACCTCAATGAGAGATCATCCTCCCACTTCAATAAGGCTACTAGCTCTAGATCCAATGCCATATCCCTATCCTACCCATCATTATTATCTTTATTTATAATGATCATAGTCTTAGTGCCCATGTTAAATCAGAATTCCTCATCATAGAAATCAAAAGGCATAATGTCATTGTTTTTGTTGTCAAATAACACAAAATACCATATAATAATCATAGAATTCTCCTGGATGATTAAGTTTCATGGCTTTTTACACTCTGACCCGTCCAACAGACACAAATGGGTATTTTGGCCCAATAAATATGTTGTTGAGACTGTTCAATATTTCAATCAATTCATCACTACCAAGGTGTCCAACAGTGACAACTCCTTCCTTATGACTTTTTTTTTGGAAGCTATGACCCTCTTCAAATGGAATCTCTATGGAGTGAACAAAATAACTTCGATCCCAGCCACCACACATAGTTTGTTGGGGGTGAATTTAATGTCATTTCTAACCCAAAGGAAAGGAAAGGTAGAAGCCCATTCCAGAGGAAGGCCATCATGGAGTTTGTTCAGTTCATGGCTGGGAAGGGCCTCATTAATATCAATTTCTCAGGTGACAGTTTCACCTGGTGCAACAACTGTAGGGACCATCACTTCTTGTGGAGTCTATTAGATAAGTGTCTATCTAACATTAAAGCCACTAACCAATTATCCAATACCATGTTTTCCATCTTTCTTGAGGTATTTCGAACCACTCCCCCTCATGGTTTCCATTTCTTCTTGGAATGATCATCGGGAATGGTTTCACATCCACCAGCAATGGGTTAACATCCTAGGGTACCAAGACAAGGTTTTTGAAAATATAGAATAAACCCTTGTAGGAGTATTGGGCCACATTCAACCTCAGTGACCTGACCTCAAACCCCGATAGGTGTGTGTTCTCCCCTTCCTCCTCAGGAACCTTCACCACCTGGGACTACTGTCACATATGGGCTTCTTCAGAGTATTTTGATTGATTGAATGATACCTTGGATTTATTGGATTATTAACACTAGTTTGAGATTTATGTGTGACTATATACTTATTATATTTTCTTATTATTTCTTATGAACCACCACTGGAGTTGAGTAACCTACTTGAAATACATATGGGAACTTTGGTTCTGATGTGGATATGGTTTTTTATGTGTTTGTGACATGTGCATGTGTGGATATATGGGTATTTAGGCATGATGTTATTGAATGTAGGACATAAACATATGAGTGGTATATCCATCATTCTTGATTATTCTTGTGTTTGTACTGGGGTGATTTGAGGAAACTATAATGAATCTAAAGTAATTATATTTAATTAATTTTATATTGTATAGATTATGAGAATCCTTTCTTTACTTATAGAGTTGGCTACATGTTTTCATCCATATGTATTTTAGGTTGGTGAGGTATAAAAGGATGGACTAGTTGACCATAGAAGGGTTGACTCGATAGAGGAGGATGAGCCATATAGGAGGATGTTGGGTGAAAGCACAATAACACCACTTATTATCTATCCATATTTACTAGCATTAAAGACTCATGTGGATATGAAGCTAAGAGGTGGTAGTAGTCATATAGTGGTTTTTGAAGAGAATATATACGGAGAAGAAAGTCAATATTTTGTTGCTGCTAAAAATGTAAATGAGATCCTTGAAAATGGTTGTCTAGGCATCACAGTTGTAAATATATATATGAGGTACGTTTCTATGAATTGATTTTCTAAAAGATGATCTAATGTGCAAATTATTGCTAAATTCATTTTATATTGTTAACAAACATATATATGAAAAACAATTGAAGGAATTTTCCCATGAGCCAAAATTTGGACTTGTTAGTCCTCATACCACATCATCACATCTAATGATAATAGATCCATCAAAAAAGAATTAAATAGTGAACGGCTTGCTGAAAACATTTGAAAGAAAGATTACAAATGACAGACTGTTCTTAATACCAACCATGCAGGGGTAAAACTCTATGATTAAAGAATATAAATTATATTTTTACTTCTTTTATTACATATTACTTTTTGTGTTCTTAGGAAACATTGGATGCTAATTTCGGTGAACTTGGATACTCCAAATATTTATTTTCTTGATTTAAAGCAAGGATATCCATCACACCGACCACACATGATGGAGTTTGTGAATCTGTAAGACACTACATCCTATGTTTTAGGTCTAAAAATCAAGTAATATAATTTATATTATCTTTTACTGAGGATTCTGTTATGATAGGTCAGTGTATCATTATCGTCTAAAAACATAAATGAGGATAGGGGCTAAGCATAAGGAGGCGAGAAAGTACTACGTCTGGACAAATATCAGGGTATATATAATGAAATTTCACTATCCAAACACATCTCAACACAAGTTACTTATTCTCCTAATGATCAATTTTTTTGTAGTGTCCAAAACAAACAAACGATAATGATTGCGGTTATTATGTTTGTAAATTTATGAAAGAGATTGTTATTCATCAACAAACAAGCATCCCTAAAGAAGTATTTTCCAAAACAACTACTAGTTTGTTTAATTTATTAATTAATTAATTATTTTTATATTTTGCAGTACTAATCTGACTGTCGAAAATCCTCAGTCACCTGATGATATATATATGTTCAGAGACGATTGGGCCGCATACCTGATGGAAGATTGTACACAAATAACATGTAGATCTGACTTGGGGACGTGTACAATTGGTGGTCATTTTTGAGAGGCGTTAAGGGGATCAAAAGATGTCAGATTGTTGTTTTGAAATGTTCGTAGGAATATTGTAATTGTTATTGAATAAAACATCCTTTCTCCAATAAGGAAATTTTCCATTTTAATAGATGATATGCACCAACAACATGCAAGAATGATGAACCACTCAAAGGGTCTCTCTTTTGTTTAAAATGGACAAAGTTTTAAGTGAAAACAACAACTGACCTATGAAAATCCAACCAAACACATTCGGATTTTGTTGATATTTTAGGAGAACTATCCACTGGTGCATTGGGGACATGTATGAGTCAACCTCGCCTCAATCTGAGGCATGGTGTGGCAGGTACCACTCAAAGGGTGTCTCTTATGTTTAAAATGGACACAATTTTAAGTGAAAACAACAACTAGCATATGGAAATCCGACCAAACACATTCAGATTGTGTTGATACTTTAATCAAATGATCAAAGGGTGCATTGGGGATGTGTACGAGTCATCCCCGCCTCAATATGAGGCACGGTGTGGCCGGTACCACTCAAAGGGTCTCTCTTTTGATTAAAATAGACAAATTGTTAAGTGAAAACAACAGCTAACCTACAGAAATATGACCAAACACATTTGGATTGTGTTGATACTTTATGAGAAAGATCCACGGGTGATTTGGGGATGTGTACGAGTCATCTCCGCCTCAATCCGAGGCACAGTGTGGCCGGTACCACTCAAAGGGTCACTCTTTTGTTTAAAATGGACAAAATTTTAAGTGAAAACAACAACTGACCTACGAAAATCCGACCAAACACATTCAGATTGTATTGATCTTTTAGGAGAATTATCCATGGGTGTATTTTGACATGTAAGTGTCATCCCCGCCTCAATCTGAGGCATGGTGTGGCCGGTACCACTCAAAGGGTCTCTCTTTTGTTTAAAATGGAAAAATTTTTAAGTTAAAACAACAACTAACCTACGGAAATCCGACCAAACAAATTTAGATTATGTTGATTCTTTAAGAGAAGTATCCATGGGTGCGTTGGGGGAGTGTACAAGTCATTCCCACCTCAATTCGAGATAAGGTGTGGTGGGTACCACTCAAAGGGTCTCTATTTTGTTTAAAATGGACACAATTTTAATTGAAAACAACAAATGACCTACGGAAATCAGACCAAACAACTTCGGATTGTATTGATAATTTATGAGAACAATCCATGGGTCCTTTGGGACATGTAAAAGTCATACCTTCCTTAATCTGAGGCACTTTGTGGCTGGTAAAACTCAAAGTGTCTCTCTTTTGTTTAAAATGGACACATTTTTAAGTGAAAACAACAACTGACCTACAGAAATCCGACCAAACACATTCGGATTGTATTGATCAGTTTGGAGAATGATACAAGGGTCCTTTTGGATGTGTGTGAGTCATCCTCGCCTCAATCAGAGGCACGGTGTGGACGGTACCACTCAAAGGGTCTCTCTTTTGATTAAAACAGACACAATTTTAAGTGAAAACAACAACTAACCTACGGAAATCTGACCAATGCATTCAGATTGTATTGATCCTTTAGTATAACTATCCATGGGTCCTATTTGATGTGAAAAAGTTATCCTCGCCTCAATCAGATGCATGGTGTGGCCGGTACCACTCAAAGGGTCTCTCTTTTGTTTAAAATGGACACAATTTTAAGTGAAAACAACAACTGACCTACAGAAATCCAAAGAAACGCATTAAGATTGTCTTGATCCTTTAGGAGAACGATCCACAAGTCCTTTGTGATGTTTAAGATTCATCCCTGTGTCAATCAGAGGCATGGTGTGGCCGGTACCATTCAAAGGGTCTCTCTTTTGTTTAAAATGGACAAACACTACTGGAAAATGGACCTATCCCCATGGTTTTCCTCAAAACCGTGGGGATAGGTACCCCCTATACCCACGGTTTTGGAAAACCATGGGTATAGGTCAATTTTCAAGACCTGTACCCACGGTTTTCAAAACCCGTGGGCATAGGGGGGTCTATCCCCACGGTTTTCCAAAACCGTAAGGATAGGTCTTGAAAATTGACCTATACCCACGGTTTTTGAGAACCGTGGGTATAGGGGTACCTATCCCCACGGTTTTTAGGAGAACCGTGGGGATAGGTATAGGATAAAAAACCTATACCCACGGTTTTGAAAAACCGTGGGTATAGGTTTCCCATGTGTGCGCGGGAAATTTTTTTTTTTCGCGGGAAAGAATTTTTTTTTGGCGGGAGTCCTATACCTACGGTTCTTCCCTCTATACCCACGGTTTATATAACTATATTTAACTAAATATATATATATATATACACATAATTGATAGTAGGGTAGTGGTAGACGCGGTAGTTTGCAACGAAGAGGTCGTGGGATCGAAACCCGCCTACAGCTTTATTTTAGGATCTATACCCACGGTTTTGAAACCGTGGGTAAAAGCCATTGACACCGTGGCAATTGGGAATGTTTTGTTGACACGGTGGCAGAACACCTATACCCATGGTTTTGGAAAACCGTGGGTATAGGCTGGGGACCTATACCGACGGCCTATCAGCCCACGGTTCCCAAAACCGTGGGTATAGCCTATACCCACGGTTTTGGGGGCTATACCCACGGTTTTGAACCGTGGGTATATGCCTTTTTTCCAGTAGTGAAATTTTTAAGTGAAAACAACAACTAACCTATGGAAATCCAACCAAAAGAATTAATATTGTGTTTAGCCTTTAAGATAACGATCCATGGGTGCGTTGGGGACATGTATGAGTCAAACCTGATTTAATATGAGACATGGTGTGGCCGGTACCACTAAAAGGGTCTCTCTTTTGTTAAAAGTGGACACAATTTTAAGTGAAAACAAAAAATGACCTACAGAAATCTGACCAAACACATTCGGATTGTACTGATCCTTTAGGAGAATGATCCATGGGTCCTTTGTGACGTTTTTGAGTCATCCCTGCTACAATCTGAGGCATGGTGTGGCCAGTACCACTCAAAGGGTATCTCTTTCGTTTAAAATGGACAATTTTTTAAGTGAAAACAACAACTGACCTATGGAAATATGACCAAATGCATTCGGGTTGTGTTGATTATTAAAGAGAACAATCCATGGGTGCATTGGGGATGTGTATGTGTCAACCACGATTCAATCTGAGACATGGAATGGCTGGTACCACTCAAAGGGTCTCTATTTTTTTTTTAAAATGGACACAATTTTAAGTGAAACAAACATCTGACCTACATAAATCTGACCAAATGCATTAGTATTGCATTGATACTTTAGTAGAATGATCCAAGGGTCCTTTCTGACATGTAAGAGTCATCCCCACCTCAATCAGCGGCACGGTGTGGCCGGTACCACTCAAAGGGTCTCTCTTTTGTTTAAAATGGGAAATTTTTTAAGAGAAAACAACAACAGACCTACGGAAATCCGACCAAACACATTCTGATTGTGTTGATACTTTAGGATAATGATCCAAAGGTGAGATGGGGATGTGTATGAGTCAACCTCGCTTCAATCCGAGACATGGTGTGGCTGGTACCACTCAAAGGGTCTCTCTTTTTTTTAAAATGGACACAATTTTAAGTGAAAATAACAACTGACCTACGGATATCTGACCAAACACATTCGGATTGTATTGATCCTTTATAAAAATGATTTATGGGTCATTTTTGATGTGTATGAATCATCATCGTCTCAATCCGAGCCATGGTGTGGCCGGTACCACTCAAAGGGTCTCTTTTTTTTAAAATGGACACAATTTTAAGTGAAAACAACAAATGACCTACGGAAATCCAACCAAACACAAACGAATTGTCTTGATCCTTTAGGATAATGATCCACAAGTCCTTTTTGACATATAAGAGTCATCCCCACCTCAATCCAAGGCACGGTGTGGCCGGTACCACACAAAGAGTCCCTCTTTTGTTTAAAATGGACAAAATTTTAAGTGAAAACAACAACTGTCCTACGGAAATCCGACCAAATGCATTCGGATTATCTTGGTCCTTTATGAGAATGATCCATGGGTCCTTCGTGACATGTAAGATTCAACCCCACTAACCCCCTGGACTGACCCCCACCCCATGGACACAAACCCACCCCTGGACCCCCCACCCCTCTGGACACCCCCACCCCCTAGAGAGCCCCCTCAACCCCCCCTGGACACCCCCACCCCCTGGACATGCCCATGGACAGCCCCCTCCATAGAAACACCTACCCCCTGGACAACCACCACCCCCTGGATGTCGCCCCCACCCCTCCTTGACACCACCCCACCACTAGAAAACCCCCAATCCCCCTGGTCACCCCACCCATGGAAGGCCACCCCCACCCTCCCAGACACCATCCCACCCCCTTGGACAGCCCCACCAACCCCCTGGACCCCCCGGACACCCCCACCCCCTAGAAATCCCCCATGAAACCCTGGAAACCAACCCACCCACATGGACACCCCATAGATAGCCCCCCTACCTGGACACCACCCCACCCCCCTTGGACATCCCTACCAACACCCTGGACCTTCCCCCACCCCCTAGACACCCCCACCACCCTGGACACCCCTATCCCCCTGAAATCCCCGATCCCATCCTACTGGACACCACCCCACCCTCCTTGGACAGCCCCACCCCCCCCCCCCCGAACGACTTCCACCCCCCGGACACCGCACCCACCCCCTCGAAAGCCCCCAGCACCGTAGACACCAGCTCACCCCCCTGGACACCCCCATGGACAACCCCCCCCCCCACCTGGACATCTCCCCTCCTAGAGACCACCCCACCACCTAGACCCCCCACCCCCTAGACACCACCACCCTCCTTGGAAAGCCCCCCAACCTCCTGGATTTCCCCCACCCCTGGTCACCCCCATCCCCCCGAACACCCCTACCCCCTTGGACAGTCACCTGGACACCCCTACCCCCCAACCCCTTGAATTTTGAATATAATTCATTATGTATTTAATTAACTTATGAATTATGTGTAAATGGTGTATGGGTATACTTGTTGTAATTAGCTTATGATTTATATGTTAATTTTGTATGGGTATACTTATTGAGATGATGAATTATATACAGGTGATGTTTGGGTGTACTGCTGCAGATTTTTTTTATAGTAGACAAGGAATTTATCAGCACTTTTTAGCACTAATAAAAGAGGCCTTTAGCAGCACTAAAAATGTGATGATAAAATCCACATTTATCAGTGCTAAAAGAGTGCGGATAAAGGAAGCCTTTATCAGTGCTAAAAAAGGTCCGATAAAGGCTTCCTTTATCAGTGGTCTTTTAGGGATGATAAACTGATCCTTTATTAGCGCCTTTTTAGCACTGATAAATGTACATTTTATCAATTCTTTTTGAGCACTCATAAAGGGGACCCCCCTTTATCAGCGCTGATCTTTACAACACTTTTTTAGTGCTAATAAAGCCCGTTTTGAGCGCTGATAAAGCCCGTTTTTATAGTAGTGTATTTTTCTTTGTTCTCCCTGGATGAAATAAATTACTCATTCCTAACTTGTTGGGCACCAAGCTCTTTCTTGGTTTATTCATCAGTAAAATGATCATCGGTTGAGTCTTTAATAGTTCCTCCCTCCTTCGAGTGAAAACATTCATTGGTCTTGATGTAAACTAGAGCATCTCAAAAAGTCATATCATCTTTCACTATAGGATCCACAACACTACATTATGGCTAAATCCCTATTTATGTAGGTCTAGTTCCATGGTCCCCTTATTTTACACTTGACTCTACAGCTAGCTTTTGGGTGGTCTGTCAAGAGTGCCAGTTAGGCTAGAGTTCATCCATCCCTTTCAAGAGGCCTTTCCCACTAGGACATTCTTCATTATCCTTATTCTTCTTTATCATGTAAGAAACCAAATCATGCCCATTTTTTAATCCCAAGGAACTTATCATATTCTTTAAAAAGATTACATGGAGTGCCCTATAATTTTGCACTCAGGGAAGAATGCTGGAAGTTTCTCATAACCAATTTGGAGACTCAATTCATTAGAATCTGATGACAAAAACACTTTATCAGTTGAAGTCACACGAAGATCCACTTCAAGAAGCACCCGAACAAAATATCCCTATCATGAATTTTTGGCACAGTTTTCCATTTTGATTGGAACACCTATTGAGGAATAAATATCAGAAAATACATGGGGGTTCCAAAATATCTAGTTAAGACCATAAACCTTGACCCAATATTGTGAAAAAAGATTTATGACTTCAAAAAAATTAAAATTAAAATTCTATTGATAGATACTTAATGATCCTGGCTAAAGAGAAACCATTTCGAACCCTCGTACCCTTCGCTTCAACTATTCATTCAGAAAAAAAATTAAATGTATCTCCAGCCTATCCGGATACACCTCTAATCTAAAAAACCCTTGATTTATGAATGTTTCTAAATAAAATATGAGGTCTTCCAGACATGGTCATCCTTGAAAATAATAATGTTCACTATGATTGAGTGCATATATGACTCCAAACAATCTATAATCACCACTTTCCATGCAAAGAAACATGCAACACTGCCCTTTTTGGTGCATCTTCTAGATTTAGAACATTAATGGGAAGATAAAATCCAATGATTTAGGGATTTAACTTCATTCGGGATCTTATTGTGTTTCAAAATGCCATATTCTTTGAATAATATACCTTTACCAACAAACTTGCTTCTACCAAAAATAATCTTCTCCCTTTCAGCTAGATCCTTTAGAAAATGACACATCATAATTTCACCAAGAGATTACAGTGGATCATTACAGAATAGACGAGCAAGACACAATAGATCTACTCCCATCTGCGACGAGCATACTGGAAACTTACACAATTAGGAAACACACATGAAGAACTGATATATACCATGCCCCAATAGATGCCCTAATACATTATCATCCTCCATAATATTTATAATGAATATTACTTTTTGATAACAAAAAAAATCAATCATATGAAATAAAATATTTTCAATCCATTTTAAACATGAAAGTATCAAACAATTGATGAAAAAATATCATAATCATAAAAAATAATGACACATAAAATTCCCTCACACTTAGTTATTTTCTTTTCCTCAAGTGATCAACAAAACAAATCCAGCATAATAAACATTTAAAATTGAAAATTAATTTTTCCATACATGTATAATAGATATTTTGATCTGATATATTTTTTCTTTATTAAAGTCAACTAGAAAAATAGACGATTGATCCCTCAAAAATAATTTTTTTTTCTATTGAGTTTCTAATATAATAGGACAATCAAGAATGAAGTTAATTATAAGAATTGGAAATGATAAAATCGAGTTATTGATTTTTCTTTTTGAAATAACTCTTTATCTCTATGGTTGAGCACACATTCCACAACACCTTAACTTGTGAATATTTAAATAATTTATGTTAATTAACTTAAACCCAATAAGAATAATAGATAAGAAAGTCTGTAGAAATAAATAAACTGTTGAAATTAATAATCACGCATCTCTGAGATTAAAAATGGAAATTTACTCACTCCACTAAACTATAAATTTAGAGTTTACCTTCAAGAATTCAAAAAACAAAATTTAAAATTGTAATTCTCTTAAAAAAGCTTCAAATCAACTAAAACAAGAAAAATGTACTCCCAAATGTCACCTTGAAATGGTTTTCTAGAGAAAAACGTAATGATGTACTAGAAAAATCACATGGAAAAAAGAAAAGTGTAAAACAACTAAAGAGAATACAAAAATATTTGATTTATTGAATAAAAATGAACTATTCTGAATTAGTTAGATAATACTTAGAAAATAATAATTTTTTTAAAAAAATAATGTACTCATGAAATATAGTTCATACATGAGGCATTTCCCAAAAAATAAAAACTCAACATTATTTATAATGTTGAACCATAAATTAGAGAAAATAATTTTACAATTATGTTAAAATTGAGTTTAACAACTCAGGGGACAATAATATACACAAATGGTTCAGATAAAACTCATAAATAAGAATGAATACCAAAATTTTCATTCATCACAAACTATAATAATGTAAAAAAAATTTCATTAATCATATAAAAAATATATTGTTGTACTGGTGTAGCTCGATCTTTGTAAGAAGTTGGATTAATCACTGGTGGCCTATACTGCAGCACCATGTCGCCACTCCCATGGTTCAACCTCCTCAGTGATGTTTTTGGGGTTGCAATGGAAATGTGCCCCTAGTCTAGGGTGTGCGGTAGGAAGGTCCATGAACTAATATCTTGAGTACTATACAACCATTGACCAACTATAGTAGAGTTGACTAATGACACTGACATAGAACTACAATAGTGAAGATTTACTACAACATCGTGTGACAACAATGCTATTGCTATGTGGATTTCATGCCACCAATATTGTAGAATGTTAAAATTGGATGGAGTCAATACTATAGTACAATGGACATACTATGTGGGAACTATAAACAAAGGTTATTATTCCATGAATTTCTTAAAGATATCATTTGAGTTTGGGTTTTATGTACTCTAGGATTACACCTTGTATTTTTTTCACCAAATTATAGTGAGGCGATTCTACCTCTCAATGGATGTATGGATTATTCCCGAATGTAAATTGTTGTATCCTATGTTCTTTTTCTTCTTCTTCATTTTATGTTTTTCTCTCTTTTACAATCATTTTTTAGATCATTCACCACTGTTAAATCTAAAATTTCTACAGTATATTTGATTGTCTGAATGAATGTTTTTATTGATAGCTCAAATTAATTTTCATGTAAACACAAACATAAGAATTTAAATCATTTATTACAATCAGAAATAATATAATTATTTCATAAATGATATCCATTTCATTTTTAGTGTTTTATCTCAAAAAAACTCCACACATAAGTATCGAAAACCATTATTAAAATAATATACGAATTAATAAAATAGTATGAAAAATACCATGATAATTACTACCATCCTCTAAATTCAGCCACCAAATTTCACCCTCCCTTTTGAAAAATTCAGCCTAGTTACATACATAATAACACATACAAGTAAAAAAATATCAATATTAATTTCAAAATTGGAATTTAATAAAAAATATAACCAAACATAAAAAAATAAAGTGATATGAATAACCTTAAAATTGGCTTGGCTGATCTGGGGAATCTATTATGATTTGATATAAGAAAATGATCGAGAGATAATTTTTTGGAACCCCCACTTACTATTAACACCATCTGGTTATTTTAACTTAAAACACTACCATGTAAAGTATTTTAAATTAAAATTTGAGTATTAAAATATACGAAATAAACAACCTAATATGAGATTGAATAGTGTTGTCACTTCTTCAACAACTACACTAAACCTTCATTTTGATTCACAGTGAGAAAAAAAGTGTGACACTTTTCGGTAAAAGTATAATATTAACATGAATATTATCAATAAAAGTTTTATTTTATTATTATTAAATGAAAAATAAAAAATAAATGTCGTAGAATCATCTTCATGTAACCGAAACTCAGCACTAAATCAAATGAAACTTGTTGAACAAGTAAAGAATCAGATTTATAATAACCATATTGTATAAAGTTAATAAAAGTGCCAAAAAAATCATGTAGTTAAGAAATAAATCACAAGATCAAATCAGGAATAACCAAATAGAAATGAATTATAAAAATGGATTTTCAATAATAAGAAGCCTGAAAAAAAACAACTCTAAAAATCATATGAAAAAATCAAATGAAGGGAATTATAACCTATAATGAGATGATGGTGTCTTCTTATATTAGTTGATCCATCTAACTTGTTATTTTCAATTTTCACTTAACCAAATTACCTTCATTGAAGTACCTATGAAAGAAAAAAAACCAATAACAACTTTATGCATATAAGTTCAAGAAACATAAAACCGGGTTAAGAGTGAGAAAGGTGTGATATTAAAGCTCCAAGAAACTATTGGAATCCACAATGAACTTTTAGACCATCAAAAGTCCATTAATTATCCTCACTGAATGTTTTTATTTAATTCTCATTTGGAGTGACAATGATATAATAAGTGAAAACCATGCCAAAAGAACTTCATCTAACTTTAGTGAGTTAAGTATGGGTAGGACATTTTTTCCAACATTATTTTTAAAAAATAGAACATATTTTATTTAAAATATTGAAATTGTTTTATTTAAATCAATAAAATCACAGGATACCTCTCATGAAATTCTATTTTTAAAGTTCCCAATAGGAATTCCTTTAAAATCAAACAAAATTTTGATTAAGGTTCTAGTTTCATATCTATTAACCATCACATATTGAAGAGAAAAATGTTTCTTAGAATAAAAATATAACTTTAAGGCCTTAAACTCCTTGGGAAACAACCATGTCCCTTATTGGTTAAAAACATCATTGAAGAGACCCCTTGACAGTGGTGAACAACAAGCAATACACTTTTGGAATTAAGTGGAAATTGATCCATTTAAATTTTCCTTGAGGTGGAAATAATTTATGAGTTTCCCCTAAAGGTTTATTATTTACCTCATAGATCTTTTTAGGAAATTTGATATTAAAATAATCATAAACCAAGGTATAAACTACTAATTTTTTCAAAACAATTTAAAAAATATATTTATTTTATATTAGTTTAAAAATTATTTACATCTAGTACCACATGATTGTCCAATTTGTTCATAACTTATAAGTTTATTCCAACACCCAAGGAAGTAGTTTCAACAGAAAAAGAAAATGAACTAAAAATTGAGGAATTTATTGATGAAAAAAGGAATTTTTTTTAATAAAAGCTTAAAATTTTAGAAATCAGGTTTAGTGAAATTTTGATTTTATTCAGCATTTTACTTAGCTATTAAAAAATAATTAGTGATTTCTACCATTGAAAAATTTCTTCTTATTTGGCCAATGAGTGCATGTTCAACAATTAAATATGGTTAAAAATCTAAAACAACATCCCTAAAATAAAATTTTATATAGTTTTGGTATTCTATGTCAAAAATAGTGAAAGATAACTTTGATTCTATCCCATTAAAAATAAATTAAGTAATTTCAAGAATAATTTAATCCTTCCCTTAATTATTAACAAAGAGTTCTTATTCATCATATATTGCTAATGGAAATCACTAATGAGAGGATCAAGGAATGTGTGTTCACTAAATAATTTTTTTGATATCCATTCCCTATTTACCTTCATCAATATCAATTAGAAATGTTTTTGGCACCACACATTCATAAGAATGAATATTGAATTGAATAAAAAGTTTAAAATTTTCAAAATAACAGTTTTAAAATTTATGTTTTCTTTATCATATCTTCTAACTTAATTCTCAATATCATCACTAAACATTTGTAAAAAAATATTTTGAAGAGTTTTTAAATTTCAAATGATAATTTTCATGTTCTTCTTTAACTATAGCTATTACTACCACAAAATTAATAAAAAGTGAGGTCATTTTAGGTTTAGGTGGAAATTTAATAATGGGATATTCTATTTCATCAAACATTAAACTTATTGGGAGATTTTCCACTATTTATAATCAACAAATACGTATTTTATAGGTTATAACTGACTAGTTTCCTTAAATTATCACTCATCACTATCACACTCAAATTAAAAAAATTAATTTCCTTATTTTATTGAGTTTATATTGTGGAAAGTGGTTCTTATTCATTTTCAAATTTTTCTTATTTTTGAAAAATATCTTTTTTCTTAATATTTTTATTATTCCTTTGTATTTTCTAATAAATCCAAAAATAAAACTTTTTAAATTTTTGAAATGATATTCCTTATCATGATATATTTTATCATTTATTTTCATTGATATATTTTCCAAAGTGGATTGATATTTAGGTTCAGTTATTTACATTCATCAAATTATTTGGATTACCATTTTTGGTTATAAATACACTACCAATAAATGTGCCCATAAAAGCCATAATATATGAAAAATATTTCATTTTTTATTCCAACCACCAAATTGGTACATTATTTACTAGAATACAATAGAAATGAATAGTTTCAGTATATAGATAGACTAAATATAAAACAAAAATTACTCGTAAACAACAAAAATTATTGATATAAATCCCTAAAAAAACAAACACATGAAGTTATAAATATATCTCATTTTATCAAAGAAAATGACAAGAAGTTTTCGACTCAAATACAAAAAAACTAGGAGTATTTATTTAATTTATAGCTTAAACACACATGAGACAATAGATAAAATAATATTATTTTATCTTATGTTTTTTTAAAAATAAATTTAGACCCTATGATACTATGTGTATGAAATTCATCAATAATGAAACTTAATTTTGATCAAATAATTAGACAATTAAAATATAATTTACAAACTCTAAATTATAATAGTAAAATTAAGGCCAAACCCACAAAAAAGGTGGTGTGTTTAAAGTATTTAAAAAGTTTCAAAGTGTATTTGAATAAAATACATGAAACCAAAGTGTTTGATTAGTGGGAATTTTTGAGAATCCTAACCCACTATCTGATAATACCACGAAATGATAAGCCCTTTGATTATCAAGAGTTTTCCATAAGAAGATACAACCTGCAGAACATATCCTATGGTACCTCTTATGATTAGAAGATCCCCCATGAATTCAACAATTGGGACATATTATGTAATCAACCCTAGTCCCCATATCGAGTCAGTATTTTCTGGTTTCATCTCACCATTTTAGTATAAATATAAAGACCACCCTTGTAGACAATGAGAAAACAATACATTCAAGTGATAAAAAACATAAAATCATGAAACATAAGGGATAATGTGTTTCATACAATGTTTTATACAACCATAAAATAAACATGATAAATATTTCATTTCATCATAATAAGACAAATTTGAGTTATAAGTACAAACTCATGACCTATATAGATTTTATGGAATTTAGTATAACAATGCTACCCACATTAAGATCCTATCGCTAACACTCTCATCTTGAAGACCCATGGATGAGGGTCTGTGATCCATTTAGTAAAACCTCCCTCCACTTATTCTCTTTTCAATGTATTTATCTACTCGAGTTTCAACCTTCCACCTTTGACCGTAAGGACTCCGACCATCATCTTTTGTTGCTTTCAGTGCCTGTGATATATCTACATCCACTCTCAGGTTCTATCCCCCATCAAATAGTGGCATGAACTCACCCTATATAGTGAATCCTTTCAGGTCATCCAGTCACCACTCACCTACTGATTTTTCTGGTGAAAGTTTCACATGTGGCACTTCACTCTAATCTTCATGGGAACTATAACTCACAGTCAAGGGCTGCCACCATCTCTACTAGTGCATTAGGTGATCAGTGTGAGATACATCTTGTTTCTATATCTCTTTATATCTCTACCTACAGAACTCCATGCTACTATCAGAAGTTTCTCCTTCCATCCACATCATTTATTCCTCTAAAACATGACTAGCTCCTCCAAGTGCATGTGTCAAATGATCTTACTCTGCATTCCCACACATAGAAGTCACTATTCTTCCTCCCTTGACAAAATTTTAGTTAAATTCATCCACTAACCTTAATCAAGCCCTCCATGGTGAAGGTAAATTTGTCTCCATATAGAATCCCAAGTGTAACATCAGAAGACTTATCTTATGGTTCCTCCAATACTTAATTTAGGAAATTATTCTCACAATAATCCTAAAAATATATCACTTTAGGATCATTTTTATAGGTTAAGACAAATAATCTCCAACTTGATGAAAATTTTAAATGAATCTCAGAAACTATCTCCTCATCAATATTCATCTAACCATACAATGCTCACACAGTTCTCCATAATACATTCTCCGATCATCATGGACCTACAGAAGAAATATTTGATTAGTTATCTGTAGCCATGATCTCATCTCAATAACTGCATGGATTGTTTCTTCCTAAAAAAAATGTGAATGATTTCCTTTGACTTTTTTAAGGTAACATCAATGATTTGTGTATTAAATCAGATCATGGACATCCCCTATATGGAACTTTTTCTTCAAAAGTCTCTATCTTCTAGCTTATGTTACTTCTGTGTGATATCTAGTAAAATAAACTAGTGGGACACCATCAGAAACAAACCAATATCAAGATATTTAATTTTGAAAAAGTATTATTCCACCAGACTGAAAAAATCCCACCAAAACATCATTATGTGCACCCAAGGGAGAACATGGCCCTTTTCTCCCACTATCATCCTTCCCAGTGAAATCTATTTAAGATACCAAATTATTAAAAAAGTTCCTTCTACTACTATTATAATAATCCATTGAACATTCTTATAAAACATGTAAAATAAAATATTATTCACCACCACCCTTGAAAAGAAACATGCCATGAACATGGGTTTTCCACCTTTCAAAATAAACAAGATTATGGTCTACTTCTCGAAGACTTTTCTGATAAGACAGAAAACATTCACCCATTTTCTTGAATTTTGGTACCTTTGAAATATACTTACCAAAATTAAGTCAATTCCACTCTAAAACACGATATTTTTTTCAAGTTAATTTTTTCACACTATAGGATATCACTTCCAATTGTACTTTTAGAACAACTGCTTGATCCACACCTATCATCCCATAACTATCTTCTAATAACTACGACACAATATGGTTCACCCTAACAAAGGATTTTAAGTTTACTGAGATCCGTTATTTTGAGGACCACACACACATTTTCATGATGCCTCATTAAAGAAGGAAACATAAAGTACTAATGAAACCAGTGATAAACCAACCAGAATTGGTCAATGTTTAGATCCAAGATGACTCATCCTAATGGATAAATAACACCAAGAGATACCTCTAAAGACAGAACATCAAAGTATTTATAATCTCCTTGAATTTGAGTTCCTATAATCCATCAACCAACCAAGGGTTTCCACCCTCTTCTCACTCCAGTTATTATGACTCCATAACAAGGATCTCACTACATCTGGAATGTACACTCCTTTAAAATATTTCAACAACCATGATCCCAAAATGTGAATCCCATTCCATTGATAAATTTTAATATAGAAACGCACTCAGTACATTAAACACCAAATAAACATTATAATAAACTGGGAACATGTTGCACACTTTCATTTTGTTCATCGGTTAGAACCACTCTATCCATTAGCCATGCAATGCATTTCACCTAATCACTCTAATATATTTATTGATTAACCCCAATGTCACTCCTCCCAACCCATAATTGGGATGTTGAACACATGGTAGATTTTGATAGCCACCCCCTTTAGCTAAAAGATTGTAAATCCTCTATAATTTACCTACTATACATGACCTTTTATTCCTAATAATTATACTATAATTACCCTTTCTTCCTTCATGTACTTCTAATCACAAAAATAATGGTCACTAACTGAGTTTCATCATCTTGATTTCCCATCATATAAAATAAGTGATACATTTGGCTTCACTGTTGAAGCATACTACTAGGAACCTATATAATATAAAATTGTAATATATATAACATATATCTACTTGAAATCACAAAATCATGTCTTATAACAACATTTATTCCCAATGAATCACCATCTAATTGAAGTTACAAACTCACTAGGAGTTGCATCAATACATAATTCAAAGTTTATAGATTCCAATTTAAAAATATATACCAAACATTTCCCCATGCACATGATATCTTCTAGAGACATAAATACACAACATCCGGGAAACATATGGATCTAGACTACTCATGGAATCCTTTTTTAGTCTCTCTAATAAGCTCCAGGTCTCCACCTCAATGAACTAAACATGTCTCCAGACTCACAATGTTATTGTTCATTAATATAGAAAACCTATAATCCCTAGTATCAAGACTATATATAGTTGTAACACATTTCTGAAACTCATAATCCACTTCATTAAGGGGACCCACCGTAATATTCTAACCAATATAATCTACCGAATCTTGATAAAAAACCCACTATATGATTTAAAAACAATATTTTATACAACTTATTGTATATCCCATACCATTATTTAGTAAATCAACCAGATGATATCTCATATAATTATTTTAAGTTATATAATATATGTTATATATTATAGAACATACCCTTGACACATGTTGTAATTAGAAGACCCCCTATGATTACTAAGACTATAATATTGGAAGCAATACACCCTAGTAACTGTATCGAGTCATCTTATTCTAATTCTGACTCACCCTCCTAGTATAGAGATCAATACATTCATATTGAACAATGAGAAGGTAATAAGATAATTTGATAAAATAAACAAAAGATACAAGCATGAAACATAAAGGATATTGTGGATTAGACAATGTGTCCTTTATGCATAGGAGAATATGATACGTCTTTATTTTCATCCGAACACGGTACATCTGAGTTGCATGGAAAAACACACACCCTACCATGATTTTAATAAATTTAGCACACCAACACCTTCCCATAGTAATTTCATATCGCTGGTGTTCTCATCGTAAGGACCCACATATAAGGGGATGTGATCTATTCGGTAACACCTCCCTGCACTGTTAGTCCTTCTATTATATGTATTTTCCCTAATTTAGAACTCTCACCGTAGGCCCTAGATCAATTTACCATTAACTTCTAATGATTTTAGTGTTTTTGATTCATCTGCATCCACTATAAGTGCCTTTCCCATATACAGGTAGACCAACTTCATTATATATTGCAAATCCCTTCCATTTATCCAATCTTCACTCATCTATTGATCCTTCTAGAGAAAGTTCCACTTCACATTGATATTAACGGGTGACCTCCCATATAGTTGAGGGAACCACCTTCTCAAATGGTTCACTAGGATATCAGTGCATGATACAACCCATATGTATCAATCTTTTTATCACCACCTTCATAATTTTTTTCTACAATTGGAAGGTGATCCTTCAATCCACACCACTTAATTATAAGAAACAAGATTGGGTCCTCCATGTGAATAAATAGAATTATCATATTATTTATTTCCCATATAGATTCTACTTTGATTCCTTTATTGATGGTATTTTGGTGAATTTAATCCATTGAAAAAGATCTAGATGATCATGGTGAAGTGTGAGTATTTCTCCATCTGGATTCCCTATGTGCAACTTCTAGAGACTTAACTTTTGGTGATTATAACACTTAATCTAGAAAATAGTAATCACACCAATCCTAATAGGGATGTGTATAATAATCTAATAGTGAATTAAAGGGTCTTTATATAGTGGATAATCATGTCACATAGTGAATAGAGTCTTGAAATTAAAGTATAAGGAAATTAATAAATCAAGAGTTTAATAGAATGAAACAAGAATGAAAAATAAATATTGGGAAAGGGTAAATAAAAGATTGATTTAACCTATGAAATAATGATTCATCCTTAAAATTTTTATCCTCATAATCAAAAAATAATAATGATCATCATAAAATAAAATTGGAATGGAATTTAACTATTTTATCTTCAAATAATCCATAAATTCATATTTAAAATTCAAACTAAAAGAAGATGAATTCTAAAATTATCAGCTAAATTGAACACTTTCATATCATTAGAAGAAAAAAAATTATTTTTAGAGATTAAAATCTATCTACATAATGGAAAAATATAAAATATTGAACTATGGAATGGTTGAATGTTTCCATGGAATAAATATAGTTAATATTTAGATAGAAAGATAATAGAACTTTAAAAAAATTACATTAAAAATAAAATATTTATGTGATATAATTACGGTATCAATAATGATTATTCACCTTAATATAATTATAAAAAAAATAGTACACTAAACAATAATCACAATAATGTTCATGGTATGAAGTTGAAGATGAGAGATAAATGAGAATATGACATGCCTTCTTTATGTGAGTTTCTCTATCCCCTCTTTCTATGTTATTTATCTGGTTATTTCTTTGTGTATCTCTGTAAACTCTATTAAAACTATTCAAACACCTAATTAATTAGGTAAACAAGTGGATTAAAAACTCAAACCAATTTTCAAATAAATAACATCTATAAACTTTCACTATATGTTTTATCATAATAAAAATAAATTTTTTTAACTCAATAGGTTTAATTCTAGTCCAGTTTTATTTCAAAAAAATTATAATCAATAAGAAACTTAAAAAAACTTACAGCTAACCTGCTTCAAATGAACATTGGGTTTACAAGTATACCAACATACTTGAGTATTCATTCTACAAATACTAGATAAGAAAATCCCTGGGTGATTGTCTTTCACTTCAACATAGAATCTAACCAACAATCCATTAAACCCGAATTGCCTCTTGACACTTGTACATAACAACCTTTAGTCTAAGAAACAAATCCATAGGCTTTCTACTTTAACAAAGAACTATAATACCATTGAAACAAATCATTGAACACCTTCAATGTGGTACCAGTTTATTAAATTTTACACAATAGAAATGATTACACCTCTCAAGAATGAAGATATATGTAAACATAGGAAAAATAAGTATGGAAAATAACATCTAATAACATTTTATAGAATTATACCTAGGCCTATTACAACTTTAACGAATGAAGAATTTTATTGGAACAAAATGCTAATCAACTATAACTAGTGACTGGTCCTCATAGATCCACTATTAATGAGCGCAAATCCTAAATGTATAATAACTGACCAGCAACCAACAAATTATAATGAAATTCACACCACCACTCTAATTACTCACCACCTCAAATTAATTACCCTCAAAGTATGAAATTGGTTATTTTTAGGGTTGAAAACCCTCTCAAAGTTTCTAATCATAGACCATGTATCATGGTCACCCAAATTTTACCATGTGGATAAATAATATCCATTAAACAGAGATATATTTGATTAATATTTTATAATAGGGATAATTATGAATAGTTTAACCTTGAGGATAGGCCTAAAATTCATCTACAAGTATTAGTGTACTTTAAACCCTTTCCAAAGGTCTAACTTAACTTAACATTATATAAATCAATATAATAACTCCCATTAAAAACATAGTAAAAATTTTAAAATCCACACATAAATTAAAATTCATTTAAAAAAATTACAAATTTAAACAATGAAAATATTTTTAAATCCATATTCAAATGTTATTGAATAATATTATTCATCAACTAAAATTATACTATAAAATTTAATTTTTTTCTAATCGTTAAGTATAAATTATATTCAAATCAATCAAAAATGGTAATATAACCCTAACCAACACAATATTTTAAAGAAAATAACAAACCAGTTAAAGTGTTTTCTGAAAATACATTTTAACTTATAAGGGGAATATCAAGATATTTAAGCATAGATAATTATCCAAAATGATCCGAAATTATTTAACGGTTAATAATATGAAAAAATTAAAATTTTGAACCCAAAATAAAACATTTACTATAAAAATTACAATGAATATTTAATTTTGATAACAAGAAAATAATACATATGAAATAAGGCATTTTGAGTTAATTTTTAGTATGAAATTATCAAATAATTTATTAATATCCAATGTATAAATAATAGAAAATAATTACATATAAGTAGAAAATTAGTGTCTAACATTGAAAATAAATATGAATAGAAAAATAATCATGTATTTTATATTTTTTTTATCTTACACATTTGAAATCTCTTACATTGGTCTGAAAATATGTGTGGATTTTGTTGGAATTTTTTTGATGATGTTTACTTGAATTGTTCAATGATGGTATGTTTTGTTGGTAATATGTTTTCATTAATTAAATAATGAAGTTATAGGGTTTTGTTTTAATGGATATTGATTTTTATTTCAAAAATGGGTTTGTAATTATTATTTTAAATGTTTTATTGATGCCTTTTTTAATGGAATTTTTTTTAAAGGTTTTATTTTAAATGGATTATGGGAATGAAAAGTCTAAGAATATTAGTTGATTAACTTTTAAAAGTATATATTTATTGGTTTTAAAATAAATATGAAGTGTTTTGAATTAATATTTTTTATTTATTATTACATCTAATTTTTTTAATGTAATGAAATTGATGCGTGAAAACATTATAAGAACATGTTGAAATTTATGTGAAGTGAATTATTGTTTCCATGGAAATATATATTTAACATTTTTTAATGAGATAAATATTTCATCCTATTATTAAGTATACATAGTTTTTGGAAATGGGAAGATATTTACTTGATTACTTTTATATTTAATGTTTAGTGGTGTGGAAGTGATGATATAGCTGTGTTGTAAGTGGAAGGTTTTCAATAAAGTTGGTTTGGTAATTTGATGGTGTTTTTTCATGAGAGTTGTATTTTTTTGGTGATGTAATGGTATTAGAATAAATGTAATTCATATTGAATATTTTGGTTTTCATGATATTGATGTGTTATTTATTTTTTGAATAAACCATGTTGATTTGGATATTTTAACTAAAGTCCTGTCATTTAATTCTTATCAGAATGTTGGTCATGAAATAATGGATGAAGGTTTGTGGGATAAAATGTTAGTATATTTTCAATAGTAAAGAGTACCAAAGTTCCTTTGTATAGCTTCAGGACATGATGTAGAGTAATGGGTAGAGTGTTCTATAGTTTCTTTTGAAATGGTAAAGTCTCTAGATTTATTTTTGAGTAGAATTGGTAGTAGTTATGTTTTGAGATGTGGCCCAAAAGTGGTTAAAGATGAATCATGGATACCTATATGAGATGTATTTGGTGATATTTTCTTGAATTATTTAAAAATATATTTCTTTTTTAAACTATAGAGGTTAAATGTATATGATAACTTTAGATATTTTAGTGAGGAGGATCGATTGTGTGTAAGATTAAGACTGATTCCATGAAATTGATTATTTAATTTCTAAATCTCTTAGTTGATGAAGATGTTAAAGCATGAAATTTTAACACTATATTAAAGATTAATGAACAATAATGGGTAGTTTATCTAGTATTGAATACATGGATAGAGGTGTTATATTGTGTAGATAATATAAAATAATCCTTTTCTAGGGTGGGATGTTTTAATTGGTGTCACCTTCTTGGGTTTATAAGTGGTGAGATGACTACGATGAATCACAATTCTTATGGGCGACTGAGGAAAAGGGTAAGGTGAATCTTCTTTGAGGGTATGCATCACCGAGATTTATGTGTGGGTGGATAGAAATGTCCTATGATAGGGATGTTGATGAGTTCATTCTCTATGTGGAGATACATAAATAATAAGAATGTCTCATGATTCTTGGTCCTCCTTGACTGTGGTTAAACATTTCATTTTCCCAGTAGCATCATGACAACTCATTTGGTGGTCAATTATGGAGGATTAGGTTTGGTCTTAAGTATTAGAGTGATATAAGTAGCTGACCTTATTCCATTAAAAATAAACATGTTAAATAATCATTAAATTATTTATTTAGATAATTTATGAATACCATGTTTGATTCAATTTTTCCTAATATGGTTTTGTTTTTAATGTGGAACTGACTCAATTTCAGTTAATTTTGAAATTTATAGTTGATGTAAAGGAATCATTCATGTTTTATTATATCTTATAATATCTTTCAAATTTGTGTAGATTTTTTTAGAGGTTAATGAAATGTTTGGTGAGGGATGAATCATTTTAAACATAATTTTTATAAGATGAAAATTTATTTTGTATTATAAAAGTAGTTAAGGTTTGTATGGGGGGAATTATGGGTTAATGTAATTCACGTTTTCCTTTATCTTCTCTATTATATATTTGATCCTTTTAAATAGTGAGATTCTTATTTGATTATATCACATTTGGAAGATGACTAGTGTTATGGTGTGGTTCTTTCATTGAGGGTGTTTGGTGAATATTCCATGGGTAATTATTTAATGTGTAGTAGTTCCTTGGGGTTATAATTGTATTAGTGGTGGGTGATGGTTTTATTTCATGAGGAATATAATATGTGATTCTCAATTTTTTTACTGTCAACCATGCCATAAGTTGTGAGTTTTGGGAATATCATTAGTGAGATTCCTATTTGAGAGGTATCTCATGGGCAGTTTTTATGGTTTTTTTGTTTTTTATTGATTCTTTAGGATGAGAATTATTTTATAGGTATCTATTAGGATGGCCAGAATTTTCTTAATCCCCATATTTATGGATTTGGGGAATTTGAGAATTTTGGAGTGGGTATGGAGGTCAATTGTTAGAAGAGAAGTTTGGATCATATTAAATTTTATTTGGTAGGAAAATCTTTCCATAATGATTTACCATTGCATTTAAATTTATTTCCCAGGGCTGTGGTGAAACCAGTGCCTCCTATGGCTGTTGTAGCCTATTATTTACACTAAGATGTATGTAAGTATAATGTGTTGAGTTATATTATATATTAATTACTCATTTAATAATATTTTCATTTAACTTATAGTTTTACTTTTTCTAGATCATTATTTTCAATTATTTCTTGATGTATTTTGGGAGACCTTGAATTTAAGAGTACGATTGGTTGTGAGATTGGCATATGGTGAGGATTATATGATGAATTTTGTGAGACTAAAAATTATGGAATATCATGTATCATTATGATGTAATATTCTTTGGTATTATTTATTTTAAATACTTGTTAACCTTGAGTTATGGGAAATTCTATTGATATTACACCATAGATTTTGGAGGTTCAGTTGATCGACCATCATTGTGCTATAATGCTAAGTACTACACCATTATTTATGAAAGAATACTTTTTAATATAAAATTGAGGTTCCTATATATTCTATTTAATTCATTGAACTTTATTAAAACACTATATGTCATACACTCCAACAAATTCATAGTTTAGCAGTGGTTTATAGAGGTGGTTTGTTAAACTTCCATTTAAAAAACAAGAATTTAGGGGTGGTTTTTTAAAAGTCATTGCTAAATTTTATCCATTTATTTTAAAAAATACACTTTCTCCCAATCCACCCCATTCTCCCAAGCTCCCTATCCCCTATGAACCCCCACCATACTCTCCCTAGATCAACCATCTACCCTGATCCCTCACCACCATGACATTTCCCAAATCACTGGTTCTCTAGTTGTTTCCCCCATATTCGACACTACTATTTACCATGATCCACCCCCGAGCCCTCATTGGTGCTCTGTTTACCCCTAATACACCTATCCTGATCCATTTTGGGAACTATGTTTTACTTATAACCCCTTGAACCCTCACCCTCTCCCTTTCTAATGCTCAAGTTTCCCCTGACCCCCTCCCCCCAAGCCCTCTCACTTGCCACCTGCTGTGTCTTATCCCATGAGGCATCCCCACCAGGAGGTCATCAGGTAACACCTAGACTAGGTACCCCATAAATTATATGGAATATGATTTTATTATTCACTTAATTTTGAATCTATCTTAATCCAGGGATGATATAATCTTTTAATCACATGGATTTGTTCTAAGAGAACAGCTATAGAGGCTTTACGTATGTGAATCTAATGTATGTACTGTATTTTACTTCCTAGATTTTTTATCTTCATGTTCCAATGCTTTTTATCTAATTACAATCACTTGAATTCCAATGTAAATTATTTAATAAATTTATTTAAATTTTTAAATTCTTTTTTTTGTGAATTTTAACTTATATTTTGGGCACATAGTAGGACCTAAAATGTTTTTAAATGGCCATTTCACGTGACATGGGTGTGTTTCATGCTAACTATTTGTGAAAATTCCTATGTGGATATTTTAAATTTATTCAAGCATTTGTAAATGTTTTATTATACAATTATATGTTTATGGAGTGTCATTTTTATTTTTTAAATGGATTTCATGTGGTTTCTATATTTTTCATGGACCTTTTCAAATAATAATTGTTTTTTAAAATGTCTATTTGGGTATCTTAAAGGACTGTAAATATTTAAATGTCACATCTATTTCCAATTAATTTTAACATGTGGTGTGATATATTTTAAATGCATGTTTGTTATAAATTGATGTTTAACACTCATTTTAATTGTTCATGTACTTTGGGAATTTAAGTTTCCATGAATGTTTTTAAATGGAAAAAATGATGTTTTATGAAAGGGTGTGTGGTAGAAATTACTATATAAAAGAAAGGTGTTTATCAATATAAAATTAGATTTCAAAAAATGGTTTGGATTCTAAATGGGATTTGAAGTGTCATTTGAAAAATGGTTTTAAAAGGTCATTTGAAATGTGATTTTCAAATAATGTGAACATGGGTTAGCCTCTTAAATAGTTTTTTGAAATCCCTATTTTCAAATTAAGTGATTTAGTTTTAGAAATGTGTGAGACCCTTAATTAAGCCTCATGTTTTTATTATATATATTGTGTCTTGTAACCTTTTGGAGGATATTTGGAAAATGTTATTCATATTTTGATGATTTTTATGGATGTGAAATAGGTTGGGTCATGTGAGGATATAGGAAATATGGAATAGTATGCTATAAATGAATTATTTTTTCTATGTGATTCTTATTTCTCACCACTAATATTGAAATGTCATTAGAGTCCTAGTAGTCTCAAAGGGTTCCTGACAAGTACAATCCCTACTATAGATTTTGATTCTTATGGTAAGGACCCAATTATACCAGGTGGTAAAACTATATTTTTTTTGTAAACCAGAGTACAGTTAAAAGACTCGGAGATTTCTTTTGAGATCGAGGATCGTGAGAGATCCTTGTTTGTTCCAGAGAAATTTTGAGACCTAATTTTGTCAATAGTGTCTACATAGGTCCCTTTTTTATAGTTAAGGATCCATATATGTGATTATTATGAGATACACATGACACTTAGGTGTCTCTCAATACATATTTAAGGGATTTTATTATTTTTCATATTTTTATTTCCCTAGTTATTTTGATACTTGGAAGAACTATTGATTGTATTATTTTGTTTTAATACCTTTATATATTAATGCCTATTTATAATGGTTTATGAAATTATTTTGTGGTTCTCTTTGAGATGTGTTTTATTAAAAGTGTGTTTTAAAAAAGGAAAACAATGAAATGTGTTGTATAAACAATGATTTGGATTGTATATGGATGTAAAGCATGCTTACTAATTTGTTATGCATAATGATGTATGAAAAGATAGATATTAATTATGTTTGATATTTTTAATCATTTAGTAAAGTTATTTCATAGTTTTATTCTATTCTATAATTTCTATGTTTATCATGAAACATTCCATTTGACTTATTCTCCATATTGAGCAAGTTGAATAAATATATGTTGTTATTTATGAAACTAATACCTTTTGTATTCGTATTCTTTGTATTATGTCTTATATAATGTTTTTCAAGCTATTAGTAGGTATTTTTAATGGCCTCTACCATATAACAAACTTTTTTTGGTTTCATATAAATATGAACTGGTTGATTCCTAATTAAAATATTATGCTTCATTTGGAATTATACTAGTATGAATTAAAATTTTCCTATGAGATCTCTTATCATTTGTTTATATTTCTGCTAGTATGTTAATTTTTCTCATTTTCCATCTCTTATATCCATTTTTTCATACTAATAGTTTTAATTAGTTTCATTATATTCCTTCTCTTATACTTTTTTAGTTTATTATTAATGTAAATCAAGTGCTCCCTATTTTACCTCTGGTAATTTTCCTATATTACTATTAGTAAAACCTAGATTTTGGTTATTCAATTCCATTTGATTTTTCTTATATTTAATTTAATATGCCTCAGAGGTTAGTTATATCACACCTTGGTCATTTTTTACATTTCTCATAGTATTCTATTATTTATAGTTATTCCATAACTTGTACTTAGTATGAACCTAATAAAATGCACAAATTCCCATTTTGGTCTTTAAATGGTTTCAAATGGTTTAATGAATTTTCATATAATTAGGTCACATGAAAATTTGTTGTTAAAATTATTAGTGTATTTTTTAATGGTAGTTAACTTTCTAAAGGGGTGTCCAACTCGGGTTTTTTCCTTTAAAATATGTGTGTGTTGTTTTAGAGGAATGTTTTAGGAATTGCACGCAGTTGACCTTTAATATTTTTTTAAATGGTTTTGAGACTATAAGTCTCACTATAGATTGAATTTTTTTTGAAAGATTAAAGTTTGGTAATAAAAATGGGTTCTTAATACTAGTTGACATCCTTTAAAGAGGAGTGAATTTCCATCAAAATTTATTTTATGGAAATAGTTATATTTCTAAATTTGTTTTAATTTTTTCGGTTTCATAAATGATTTTAAAGGAACATTTGAAATGTTTTTTTCTTAAGGATTGTATGATTTTTCTTTTTCTTATATTTTACATAATACCATTCATGATTGATTTCCTTTTTTTTACTTTGACTTTGTTAATACATATACTAATATTTTACTAATTACTCAGTTTGTGTTTTTTCACTTCCATTAAAATCTTATCCTAATTATTATCACTTATGTGTTTTATTTTTTTTAATAAAGTGTATGCATATTTTGATATATATGGATATAAGATGGATCACATTGTCGAGGAACACACCTAACTATGCTAAGGGTTTGGATGAGTTTTTAGATTTTTCAATTTCAAATCGATCTGTTGATGGGACAATAATATGTAAATGTCCTAAAAATAAATTTAGCAGATGGTTGAAGAGAAATAAAGTTTGTGATAAATTTTTATTGAATCAATTCCCTACTCAATATTTGTGTTTGATTTGGAATGGAGAATCAAACATTATAAATTTTTTGAACAATGATGTTAATCAACATAATGAGTTCCCAACTTCATCGAAAATGGATAATGAAATGAAAAACCTTATCAATGATGATTTTTTAATTAAAAAAAAACAACATCATCATCAAAACATATTCGAACAACTAGTTGAGGGTTCTACAAATAGTAACTTGACAAGTGATGTTTTGGGACTATATAATAACCACGTGAAGATTGTACCATATCATTGGATACTCTTTTTGATTATGTAGAGACTAATGTAAGATTGAAATTCAATGAGGAGAAAAATTCATTTCCTAATTTAGTTGATGTTTGATATAAAGAGATATATGGTGTATGTCTCAAGTATTAAAATCTTTCATTTCTTCTGAAGTTGTATCATATCATATGACCATTTGGAATTCAATCTAAGAAAATATATATGATATTGGAATTTTCTCTTGATTCATTTCCTAAAGAAAAGATCCCCAAGTATTTTTATTATATGAATAAAAGTTGTTAAGATGATTGGTATGAATTTTATAAAAATACATGCTTTTTCCAATGATTGTATGCTTTATGAAGAAGAGGATTCAAGAAGATATGATTTCAAAAAATGTTCTTCTTATAGATGGTAGTCAATGGGTGATGTTGGAAGTTTGAATCAACAAACAAATATATAGAAGAAGAACAATAACATACCTATAAAGGTTTCTCATTACTTCTTTTTGATTCCTTGATTGAAAATATTATTCATGTCATCGAAAACCACCGCGCACATGACATAGAATTATATATAATAATAGTAATGATGAATTAATGAAACATCCAAGAGAATAACAATCATAGAATACATTTGATTCATTACATCCAGATTTATCATCTAATACTATGAATGTGAAATTGGGATTGATTGTCGATGGATTCAACCCATTTGAGACTTTGAGCACCAGTTATATCATTTGGTCGGTTTTTTTGATCCCTTACAATCTACCTATATGGATGTATATGAAAAAAACATATTTTATCATTTAGATGATTATTCCTAGAATAAAATGTCTGGAAATGATATTAAGGTATACTTGAATCCTCTAATTGAATAATTCCATGACTTATCAAGAAACGGTGTTGAGACATATGATGCATCTTCTAGAACAATATTCAAAATGAACGATGCACTATTATGGACCATCAATAACTTCCCTGGACAAGGGAACATATTTGGTCGGAACACTTACTTGGGTTTGGCTTGTCCTATTTTCTAACATTGATTTTGACAAAAAAAAACTACCTTACAGTAAAAAATGGAGTTTGTTGTGTTGTAAAAACTTTCTTGATGTATCTCATAGATTTTGGTCGAAGAAGTAAAAATTAAATGTTTCTATTGATTGTAGACCACCTCCAAAGTTGTTGAAAGGTTTTGAAATTTTGGAACAACTTTTAAATGGTGAAACAGAATTTGGGAAGGTGTATAAATTGAATGATAGTGGGAAAAGAGTTCAAAGTTCATCATCAAGTGAAATTGGAACACAATAATTAAAGAAATAAAATCATATTCCTCAAACTTATGTATTGGGAATTTAATTTTTTGCAACATATTCTTGATGTTATGCATATTTAAAATAATGTTTGTGAAAATTTGAACTTCACATTTCTTAATAATAATGGAAAATAAAAGGAACATATCAACTCTCAGAAGTACGTACAAAAATGAACATAAAGCATGATATTTGGCCATATTAAAATGGAAAGTATTCTTTGACAATTTTTGAAATGAAAAATAGGGATAAAGATACAATTTTTTGAATTTTAAAGCATGTGTAGGTATCTGATGGGTATTCAATAAACATATAAAGGTGTGTCAGCTTAAAGCATCATAGGTTACATGGATTGAAAATCCCTGATTCACATATTTTGTTACAATAGTTACTACCACCGTCAATGCGTATATTATTAGCTGAAAAAGTTACTGTAGTTTTACTCAAATTTTTCTCATTATTCAGAAAAATATATGAGATAACTCTTTAACTAGATGATCTTGAAAACCTTTAGGAGAGATTTTTATTGACACTTTGTGCAGTGTATATGATTATTCCTATATCATTTATTACTATCACGTTGATTTTAACTATGTACTTGGTCAAGCAAACTTAATTATGGGGCCCCATACATTATCGATGGATTTATCCAATTAAGAGTTACCTTAGTTTCATGTTTTTATTATTAAATAAAAAATTCATAACACTTCATTAAATACATAATTATGTTTTATTTAACAAATATCCTGGAAATTTGAAATAATTTGTGAAACAAAAGTTCGACCTGGAGGTTTTATTTTTGAAGTCCAATTATTAGAGGAGAGTCTTACCTTTTGTTCAAGATAATTGGATGATATTAAGACAATATAAGATCAATTTGGTCATTTTTTATGAAACATTGAAATGATCTCATCTACATTTGAAATAAAAAATCTTTCCAAATGTTTGATGAATGGTTGGGAGGATCTTAATTGTTACACTGATATAAATGGAATGATTATAAGAAAATAAATATGTGATGCTGAATAGTGAAATTGGAATTCCATTTATTGAAGAGATCAAGATACAAAAGAAGAGATACACGAGAGGCCGAACATAAAATGATAAAGATATAACAAAATATAATAATAGAAATCTTGTATAATGGTTTACACATTGTGTAAGGTCATAAATATTTCAATCAATAGAGATATTAGGTTGACACATATTTTTTAAATCTCATAATATCTATTACTTTTTTATCATGAATATTGATACTAGGGATGCTTTTTTCAGAAGATTTGATGTTTTTGGCTTGAGCTCCTCCAAAACAGGATAGAAAATTCGATTCTTACAATGTCAATGGATATAAATTTCATATAGTTGATTGGGAAGAAGGTTTTAAAACATAGAGTAGTGTTATATTTACTATTACTGAATTGAGATAATATAGAAAATTTAATGATATTATCGAATTAAACATACATGGGAATATTTCATTGGTTTTATTCAAATTCACGTTGGTTAATATTAACAAAAATATTAAAATACATTCCTTGAAATTTACTTCTGTGAACTTATCTCGCTTGATGGATTTTAGTGAAAGTGAATTAAATCATTTTTATATCTACTCATCGTAAGATAAAATGGTATATTTTGTGGAATATGTTGTGAATGAAGGGTGTAGTGTAGTTTTTCACATAAAAAATAGTCTTTTATGATATGGGTAATTAAGTTGAATATTTTTCATCTAACATTGAATCCAATCAATAGTAACAAACGAACTTATTTTTCCATCATGGTATTAAAAATATTAGACTTACAATGGTGGATAAAGTAGATGAAGAAATGATGTAGTTGGACATTGATACGATCGAAGGAAAAAATTATTGTATGTGAAGTCATACATTAATTTTTCAAGAACTTATTTATATGTGTAGTCATTCATTATCATATATATGTATATTTTTTTATCATTACTATGCATCTATTATCATGTATAATTTTTTTTGCAATAAATTTTTGAAATATATGTTCTTAATTTATTTTTATGTGATTAAATGATAGTAATACCAAGGAATAAGTGTTTCTATGATCCTCATATACTCCCAGTTGACATTCCCTCGACCACACTGATAGAAAATGATCTATCTGTCTCCCTCCCTGCTGAATGTGTTGATTGAATTAAATCAGGAGAGAACTATCTTTATCCATGGTGATACTACCTCGGTAGATTGTAGTGAGAAGGTAAATCAAAAAACATAAAAATCACGTATGACATAGAATTTATTGGTTTTATGTTTAAATTTAAATATACAATGCTTTTTATTTTTCAACATAATTGTAATTTAGGTGATGGTTGTAGGGAGTGAAGACAGAGATTGAGAGGGTGTTGATAAAGATTAATCGGGCTAGTGTTCACTTTAGATTTTAAGTTCATTTGTAACTAAACTTATGATAGGATAAAACTAAAATATTTATTCAAAAACCATGTTCTTATTTCTAGTAGGGATATCTGTATTTCCCTCACATTGCATGAAAATCTATATGGTTGGTTAATTTTCTATATTTTATTCCTAAGTTTAACATATGGGTAGTTTTACTTTTATATTCTACAGATGATGATTCATGAAACATCCATGAAAATATTATATAAAATATGATATAATATCTTCCATTTTAAATTTTTATGAGTTTTGGAAATCAACTATGATTTTTAAAGGGATGTTTCTAATGAAAGGTTTTTATATAGCTATGTGTAGCAGTATATAAACCCTTATGTTTGGAGAATAATAGTGAAGATGAATATTACATATGGGATTTCCCTATGGAACAAGGTCAATGCATTACCATGTGAGTTTGATTAGTAACAATGAACAAATACATATATATGAGTGTTTTAATAAAATTGGGTGTAGTGACTGAATGAATAATTGTGAAGACCCAAACTGTTGTAAATGAAAACCCCCTTATGATTTATTTGAAAGTCTTATTATGTAATATGGTTATAGAAAACACATGATTTATTTTATTAGTATATAAAATTGGATTTAAAATATTGTTAATTACCATTATTGTTTATAATATAGATGTTCAACAGTGATAACATGATTAGTATAAAGATATGGTTTTAACAAATCCAATGCAAACTGACAAAGGAAGTGATGGAATCAACCAGTAGGATTATACCCTATAAAGCCCATTTATCAATGAATTTGAGGGAGATAGCATCACTGAGATTTTCTCTCAACCAAGCAAACTTTTAAATCCAATAACTTAAGCATGATAGAAACCTTTTGTGGGAGATGTTCAAGCTCATCGTGATCATGACCCAAAACATGTATGCCGAACCACCCCTGAAAGTCCCACCACTGCACACCTTACTCGAAGGGTGTTTATAGTTGTATTAAAGGGATATGTATCATAACCCTAGTGATATGAATATATTCATTATCTTTTATAAAATAATGGATATATTTTAATCCTATTATTATTACTTTAAAAATGATTTTTATTTTGATACAATAAAACACAAATAATATTTTTGGGTCATATTAAAATTCCTTTAAAGAATTTATTTTGATATATTAATGGATTTATGAAATAAAAAATATTTTCATAAAATATTATTATTAAATATTTTTTATCAAATATAAATTATCATATATTTTTTATGACTCCAAATATAATTTTTATAAGCATTTGAAAACTGTAATTGTCAAAATACCAAAAATTTCTTAATAAATATCAAATTCATTAATTAAAATTTAAAGTCCTCATATTTAGGATATTATTTAGATAAAATGAATATTATATTTTTGAATCAAAATTTCAAAATTATTCAATATTTCATAATTTTCCGAGACAGTCAAATTTTCAGGTAAAAATTAAATACGGTATAAATATACGGTGTTTATTATGACATCATAATGACCCAGAAGTGATTTTATAAAAAATATAAATGGAATTAATGAAAAAATATATGTTATACAATTAAAATAAATATATTTTATTTTTATTTTATTAATTTTATGAATCCATTATGAATCCTCCAAAACCATTAATATATTTAATGTTTTAAAATAATTTATTTATTTGTATGACCCACCTCCAAATAAGAAAGGGTGTTATTTTGTTATGTTCAGACCTTGGCCTTGGAAAATAATGATAACCACTACCATTTGGTAGAAACCATGTATAATAACCATTGTAATTTTTTTGGTTTAGGTTATTTTGTTGTATAGATTCCAAAATCTATGTTTGAGAAATATTAATGAAATCCCCACTCATTTCATAACCCACAAAAACTCACATTTATATTCATTCAAAATTTTCATAGAACATACTTAATCTTCCCTAACCTATTTATATTTATCCCAATGTGCCCCAAATCTCTTAAAAAACTTCTCCCAATCATTTGAAGTCACTCACTCATGTAAGGGATCGTCACCTTCTCTTCATTATTAAAGTTTATTGATTATATGAAGCCTTATATTTCCATTTATTAATGTTGGGATATGACTTTACAAGTATATATTACTTAACATTTTATTTAAATGTTATTAGATACCTAATTCTATATCATGAACTCATTTTATAAATTTTACGTTACACGGTTATGCTGCCAAAATTTCATCATGATTTTCCATACCAAAACAATTATGTAGTGAATACCATACCTATTTCATATCAAGGGTATTCACCATTATACACCTATACTTATTTTAATTGGGACTCAAATGTAATTATTCAAATATAAATTATCGTTGAATATATTATTATGATGACTAAATTCGATTTGTATGATCTATGTGTCACCATTAACCATGAGATTGAAATTAATGTGCCAGGTGCGCCCAAAATTATATAGCACTCCAATGCATTGGGTAATGTTTAGTCTCATGAGAAATAATTTTGGGACATGGAGTGAACCTTATTAATTTATGTGATTTTTCCATTATGAAATCTTGGAATTTACCCTTGACCTATGTTTATGATGCATTTTTTTAAGATGTTGCCATATTTCACATGTTGACTTTATAATTATCATGCTATATCGCATCTCATTGTTCATGTTTATTATTATAACTCATGTATTCCTATTTAATAACATGTATTAATTTATTCATATTATGTATTTGTTATTCCCCTACTGGGATTTATATCACATCCCTTTCATATGTATGTCCCTTGGTTATCCCATGCTGTTTTCAATTCCATGGAATAATATGATCATGTTATTGATGTTATCAATAAAGATGATTTATTTTATGTTTTAAGTTGTTATGTAATGTACTTAATTTCCAAATACACTAGACTTATCAATATTCTAGGTTGTATTATGTATACTTTAATGTAATTAATAATGAATTAATGTGTAGTAAAGAGAGGGGTTTTATTGTAGGCATCAATGGAAAAGTTTGGTTATTTTTGAGATTATGATTACAAAACTCTAGATAAATCCTTAGGGATAATACTAATTATAAGAAAAAAACCCCTAAATTCTAGTAATTATAGAGTAAGTGGTTTATCATGAAAATACATCATTGTATGGATACTACGAGTGGAAGTGGTTCTGACATAGATGTACCTAGGGGTAACAACACCTACAATGTGCGTCGGGCCTAACATGATGTAACCTGGTACACAATAATTGGTATTACTATATATTCATTTGGTTTGACACTCTCAGAGGATATGCTTTGGTAAAATAAAAATATCATTATGAACCAATATTATGGGAACAAACAAAATGCCAATAAGAATATATGTTAGGAAACAAATCATGGATAACATAGACTAGTGCCTAGAAATTATAAGTTAAGGAAATAAATTAAAGTTATAAGTTATACCTTTTATGTCATTATATTCCGATTTATGTTTTTAATAGTTTAAAAATAATCATCCCTAATTTTTATTTTAATCTTACTGATGGTTGAAAATAGGAGTAATCTAGTAAACAACCAATGTGATGGGTAATGTGATGACTTCCCCAATGAGATGCCCAACCCAATGAGAGTGGGAATCAAAAACCTTATGAAATAATCTCTGATTTGAATAAAGTTCTGAATATAAACCTAAATCATGAGGAACACCCAAATCCACCTAATAAAGAACAATATGCAATTGAGACCTTTATGTGAAAAAACCATTTGGGTTTCAATGGATCATCTAATCCCTTAATAATTAAACAATGTATCAAAACCATTTAGAAGATATTCTCTATCCCTTAATGTTATGAAAAGGAGAAGGTTATACTGGATTTTTATCATATGAAATGTGAATCTAATCAGTGGTGGACATTGATCAAGAATACGAAGCACAAACAAGATACTAATGTAACGGGGTGGAAGGAATTCTAGTAAATATTTTTCGATAAAGATTGTCCTCACACTATATGACTTAAATCTAATGGTATTATCTTTCCCTTAAGAAAAAAAAGATGATGAATCTATTAGGGAATATGAGGAAAATGTCACAAGACTTTCATGATATGCCTCCCTCTTTGTCTTTACCCCCAAATTCAAGGATGAGCACTTATTTGGCGGGTGAAAATATAGTCTAAAAAAACCATGATGGTTTGTGACTTTGATAGCTATGATGAAATTGTCTGATGTTCCCTCAAAGTCAAAATGCTGGTCATGGAATCTCGAGGGTGTCATGGGGATAAGAATCAGAAATTTGAGTTTAATTATAGTTTTTTATGATGAAATTTAATTCTTCCAAGTAATTTAAACATCTCACTTATCAAAGGTTCTGAAAGAAGAAAACTATAAATTTTATAAGGGGGTGGGGAAATGCTTTAGGTTCCGGAAGGATATACACTAATCTAGTTATTTCCAATAGGACAACCCCGCTAATGAATTGGAGGAGAGGAATTCTTTATTTGTTTATGAATTCATTTTTCATTTCTTTAACATCAAGGAAATAAGAAACTTTTCAAACCAATATTGTAATATATGTTTTTTTAGAGACAACCAACCACCTCCAAGGTAGAAATGGTTATCTTTTTACATTACAACCACTATGGTGGATCCCGATAATGAAGTGGTGACAATAACACTAGCTACTAATTCTATAATAACAAACATGCTATGTGATTCCGGTTCTAAAAATTTTACTCATATTTAGGAAGATTGGTAGAGTTATTCAAACACCACCACAAATCATTGAATTGGAGATATAGGTGAAAAAAGGTCTAATTATTACATCCAAAGTGTATAACTCCTCCCTTGTCAAAATTTGTGGGTTGAACTTCCTAGTGATCCTTGGAATACTCCCGTTGGTGGAATTTGGTGCAATTATGGGATGAATTGGATTTCCCTATATAGATCCAACATAAATTTACACATAATGAAAATCACTCTCTATATTGAGAATCATCCATCGATTCTATAAAAGTGAAAGGAGGAGTATGGAATTTTTTTCCACCAACATCTCAAGAATTGATATTATTTCCCGATAAGAATGTGCATCTAGCTCAAATAATTGAGTCTAAGGAATGAACCATCCTTAAAAAAATTCCTATTTTGAGGGAACATGCTTACATATTTCTTGAGTAATATTCTAGTCTTCCTCATAGCTGTGAGGTTTAATTTTCATTCGAGCGTATATCTGGGGTGTTTCCATTATCCAAGGCTCCATGTAGAATGGCTGTTGTGAAACTTAAGGATATAAAGAAACAACGATAGGAGAGTCTAGAAAAAGGGTTCATACACCCATGTGCTTCACCCTAGGGTGTACAAGTCCTCTTCATTAAGAAGAAGGATACATCAATGCACCGTTTAATTGATTATCATGAGCTCAATAAGGTCATGGTAAATAACAAGTATCATCTTCCAACAATTGATGATTTTTTCGATCAATTATGTGGATCACAATACTTATCCAAGGTGGATCTGTGGTCAGGATATTACCAAGTTAGGTTGAAGGAGGAGGATATCCCTAGAATACCTTATGTACAAGGTACAAGAACTATGAGTTCAAAGTATTTTAATTTAGACTCACTAATGCTCCAAAAATATTTATGGACTTTATGAATAAATTATTTAGAGATTACCATGAAAAAGTGGTGGAAGTATTTAAAAATGATCTTATAATATACCCTAAAATTAAGGGGATATGAGGAGCATATGAGCACTGTGCTAAAGACAATATGGAAGGATGAGCTCTATGACATGTAAAAAAAATGTGAGATCTTCTTGGAGTACGTCTCTTTCTTGGGGAATATCATTACAATAAATGGTACATTTGTGGACACTTCAAAGGAATAACCAATTGAAGGATGGTTGGGACCAACATATGGGATAGATATCTGTAGTTTCCTTGGGTTATCTGGGTATTATCTCTGATTTTTGATATATTTATTTTGATTTTCAAACCCTCTTAGTAAGATAAATGATAAGGGAGTCACGTTTTATTGGAAGGATTAATGTGAAAGGAGGTTAAAGGAGTTGAAATGGTAGCTTATCATTACACCTATACTCAATATACCCACTAGTGGAGAAATTTTTTTGGTATTAAGGGATTCTTTGATGATGGGATTGGGTACTGTGTTATTGGAAAATAAAAAATTCATAGCCTATGATTCAAGGTATTTGGATGTTCATGAATATAAATACCCAAAAAATAATAAGTAGTTGGCTCTAGTGATATTAAATTTGAAAATATGGTGGTATTTTATCTTTGGGGATAAGTGAGAAATATATATCAATCACAAAATCCTAAAGTATATATTCATATAGAAAGAGCTAAATATGCACCAATAAAGATGATTAGAACTAATCAAGGACTATGAATGCTTAATCCATTACCATCATGGTAATGTGAATAAAGTGGTGGGCTCTCTAAGTAGAAAGGATCCAAAAATTCTTTCATTGATGAGAATTGAGAGGGAACCGATCTTCTTCGATTTAGAGAGGATATTCATGGGAAACATAAAGGAAGGAACATCATCAATACTTCCAAATATGATTGCTCAATCATACTTATAGAGAAGATAAAGGATTCTCAAATAAATGATATGGGAATTCAGAATAAAGGTGAAGCTATAAAAAATGGAAATACCTAGAGGTAAATTTTAATGAAGAAAGAGTTTTGAGAGTTGGGTGATAACTATGTGTACCGTCAAATCCTGAGCTAAAGAAGGAGTTATTGGATGACACAAATCGTTTAAATTTATCCATCCTCCCAGGAATCTTAAAGATGTATCAGGATCTCTGAGAACATTATTGGTGTGACAATATAATGAAGGGGATTATAGAATATACATCAATATTTCTTTTATATCATCAACTAAAAGCAAAAAGGCATAAATCAAATGGGATAATGAATCCATTACACATACCTTTATAGAAATTGGAAAAAATCAACAAGTAATTTTTCATTGGTATTTTGAAGATATAAAGAGGGAATTATTTTATATGGGTTGTTGTGGATCATATTACAAAAATAACTCAGTTTATCAAAATTTAAGAGGATTTACCACTGGATCAACTGCCACGAATATACATCAAAGAAGTGGTAAGTATGCATGGAGTACAACTATCAATTATATTTGATAGAGATCTGAGATTTACCTCCGTGATCGGGAAAAGTATCCACCATTATCTATATATAGATTTGAACTTCATCAAGGCTTATCACTATTAAAGTGATGGACAATCTGAGTGGACTATCCAGAAACTTGAAGAAATTTTGAGATCATGCTCAATTGAATTCAAATGAGGATGGGATCATCATCTCCCTTTGGTTGAGATATAATTATAGTTTCCAATCAATCATATAATTTGTTCCTATGAAGCCCTTTATGGGAAGTGGGGAAAAACACCTGCATGTTGGGAAAAAGTTGGGGAAGGAAAACTATTTGGTCCTAAAATGGTCAAGGAAATTGTAAAAAAGGTTAATACTATTCATTAGCACAATAAGGATACTTAGAGTTGATAGAAGAGCTACGCTGACAATAATTGAAGTGAACTAGAGTTTGATGTTGGAGACATTGTATTCCTACATATATCTCCATGTAATAATGTGATGAAATTTTTGGAAGAAGGGAAATTTTATTCCAGGACACATCTACCCATTTGAGATCATAGATCACATTAGATCAGTGGACTATCGATTTTCACTCCCAACTAACCTATCTCAATTACATGATAAATCCCATGTATCCCTATTGAGAAAGTACATAAGAGACCCCTCACTTGCACTAAATATAGTGGTTGTACCATTGGATAATGACCTTTCCTATGATGAGAAGCTAGTGAAGATCTTATATCATAGAGAAAAAGTTATAAAAAAGTAAGACAATGAATTTGGTAAAAGTGCTTGAGATAAACCTAATGTTTGAAGATGTAACATGGGAACCTATAGACGTGATGAAACAGAGTTACCCGCATCCATTTTAATGTGGTAAAAGAAACTTTCAAGGGAAAAATTTCTTAATGGGGGATGATTGTAAAGGCCTAAACTGTTATAAATAAAATTCCTCCAATGATTTAATTAAATGTATTATTATGTAATATGGTTATACAAGACACATGAACTTATTTTGTTTTTGTATATACAATTTTAATTAAAATACCTTTAAGTACCATTAACATTTATAATATAGTTGTTGAATAGTTATAACATGATTAGTATAAATATTTTTTTTTATGAAATCCAATTGACAAAGACAATGTGATGGAATCAACTAGTCGGATCATACCCTATAAATCCCATTTATCATAGCTTTTTAGGGAGATAAAATCAATTTTTTTCCCTTGACCAATCCCAAGCTGAGATATAACAACTTAATCATGATCAAAAACATTTATGGGAGATGTTCAAGCTCATCGAGATCCCGACCCAAACCATGTACACCATACCACCCCAGAAATGTCTCACCGCCACACACCTTACTCTTAGAGAGTTTGCTTATTTGTTAAAGGTATATTTTTCAAGATCCTAGAATTACGAGTATTTATATTTTTTAAAAAATAATGGATATATTTTCATCCTATTATTATTAAATTATAATTTTTTTATTTTGATTAAATTAAACAAAAATTATATTTTTGGGAAGTATTCTAATTCAATTAAGGATTTTATTTTAATAAATTTATGGATTTAATAAATAAATAATATTTTAATAAACTATTATTATTAAATAATTTTTACCAAATATAAATTATCATATAATTTTTATGAATCCAAATTTAATTTTTATAAGTGGTCGTAAACAGTTATTGTTAAAAACACAACATTTCTTAATAAATATCGATTTTATTATTAAAAAGTGGAAATTTATATATTTATAAAATTATAAAATGAATATTATTTTTGGAATCAAAATGTTGAAATTATCAAATGGTGAATGTTTTATTATTTTATAAGATAATCTACTTTTTGTGAAAAACTTAAATACCGTATAAATATACAATGTGTATTATGAAATCATAATTACCCTAAAGTGATGTAACAAATAATATAAATTTTATACATGAAAAAATATATGCTTTAAATTTAAAATAATTAGATTCTATGTTTATTTTATTAATTTTATGAATTCATTATGAATCCTCCAAAACCACTAATATATTTTAAGGTTTTAGAGTCATTTCTTTAAGAGTATGACTCAAGTCTATATAAGAAAGGTAATTATTTTATTAATTTCATCCATTGGTCTTATAAAATAACGAGAACCACTCCCATTTTAAAGAAACCATCAGAAGAAATCATCCTAATGTTTTTGGTTTGGTTGTTTTATCCAAAAACTAAGTTTGAGATATATTAAAGAAATCCACACTCATTTCCTATATAAACCCACCATATATCTCATTTGTCATCACAAAAAATCCATGTATCATGACCTTAATCTACCCTCCCCTCTCTATATTCCTCAAAATTTCCCCCCAAGATCTGAAGAAGCTCCTCTAAATCATTTGGAGTTACTCACTAAAGTAGAGGATCCACACCATCCCTTATTTATTAAATATTCTTTATTATATTATGCCTTATATTTCCAATTGATAATGTTTGGATATGACTTTACATGTCCCTATTACTAACCATTTGATTTAAAAATGATGATATACCCATTAATCTATCATAAACCCATTTTAAAAATTCCAAGTGATGCCATTATACTCCCGAAATTTCACTAGGATTTTCCGTACCCAAAATATAATGTAGTGAATACCATACCCATTTTCAATCAAGTATATTCATCTTTATAAACTTATAATTATTTTACTTAGGACTTACATGTTTTTATTCCATACTCCTTGATCATGGAATAAATTATGATGATGAATGGATCCATGTTGTATGATCTATGCGGCACACTTAAGCCCGAGAATGAAATGAATGTGACGAGTGCACCAAAAATTATATAGCGCTCCAATGCATTGGGTAATGTTTAGTATCATGAGAAGTAGTTTTCAGATAGGGAGTGAAATTTCTTCCTTAATGGTCCTGTTTCCATTATGATGTATTGGAAGTTATATTTAACCTATTATTATGATGAAGTGTATTATGGTGTTACAACATTTACCATATTCCCTTTATAATTATCATGATATATCATGTCTCATAGTTCATGTTTATTATTTTCACTCCTTTATGTCTATATTCTAACATGATTTAATTTCTTAATTTTATTCCTTGTTTATTCTCTTAAATGTCTTTATATCTCACTAATTTGTTATATATTTCCCTAGGTAATCCTATGTAGTTCTTGGTTCGATGGAATATTACGATCATGTTAGGGTTGTTTTCAATAAAGATTATGTATTTTCGGTTTTAAGTTGTTATATAATGTACCAAATTCCCAAAGACACTTTAATTATCGATATTATGGGTTGTATTATGTGTGATTTTATATAATAAATAATTAATTAATGTGTAATAAAGAGAAGTGTTGTTATAAGAAACACATCGCCATATCTCCACAATTATGATAACATAATTCATTGAGTTCATGAAACCATCTAAAAGAATATATGGAAAATTTCCTACAAAATAAAATATCCACTGATTTATAATCCTCAAACCTTTTTTATTCAATATAAAAATGTGTTTCCATGTACCATGTCCATGGTCTCACTTCATATGGTCATTTTAGTTTTATGAAAGTATCCCCAATGATCAATAATCTAAGAGCTACTAATTAACTAATCTCTAATAAAACCATTGGAATAGACCTCTATCTGGAACTCCACCTTCTAGAATGTATAATGAAATTATAATTATAAAATCTCAATGATCAATCCTCAATGTTAACCATAGAAACAAAGTATATTTTCAAGATTACATCTAGCATAGTATCATCTTTTCAAGAGTCCACCTCCAATAAGAAAATTTTATTTTTAATTATCTAATCATATTCTCATGATTTTATCAATAGCTATTTAATAAATAAAAATATTTATCATTACTATTGAAAATATGCATGTTTTATAGACATGGGATATGAATATTAGGTTTTAATATGATAGTGGTTAACTTCTACAAGACTTTGATGATAACAGAAAAATAAATTCCAAACTTCTAGAATTTCAGATTGTATGTAGATGATAATACCCCAAAAAATGTATTCTGCTTTATAAATCCCATTCAATGTTCCCAGTTAGTCTCCTCAAATTATTGGTAAATAAATCTAGTTTTCTTTTCATAACATGACCATGCTCTATGATCTATTATCTTATAGACCAATATTTTAGTTCAATTCATTCATCGTAAATCTTCTTAATGAATGTATGTTTAATTATAATGGATCCTTTGATATTATCAGATCTTTCAAGTTTTGATTACTTTTATTAACTCATTATTGATCTTGAATTCCTATCACTACTTCTAACGACAACAGTTGAAACATTATGTTCTGAAAAAATCATATAGAAACAATGTATCTATATCCTTCCTTCCACCAATTATTATGAACTCATGAAAACTATTCCATAAACAAAATATTCATGAAATATACATGTTTAAAGTCCCATTACCCTATCTAGAAGTATCTTTAAATCTATATACTTATCACCAATAAATAAAAATCATAAATCCTACACCATGAATCCTAGGTCATTTAAAAAATATTCATATATTCCCTAGTTGATCTTTTAGGACCATCCCATGCATATTATTTCATTCCACAACATGATATAACTTGCACTCTAATAATCATCAGGTTTCAAGAACATTCCACATGAAAGACTTTAAAATTTTGAGTGAAAAAAACCCCAATTTTATTTATCCTGACTCAAATTATGATAGAAAACACATTACATGGTCGAATGGTTTCTGTCATTTAAGAATTAACTAATTATGTTATTATTATAGTTCAAATTATTTTATTTTTTATATTTCCACATCTGTTTGATTTTTTTGGTTATTCTGGGGATATAGAATATTATGATGTATTTTTTTTTGAAAATTGATATATATATGTTCTTTAAAAAACCACTATATATTCCAAATTACTTTTTAGATATGGTTTTAAATTTCTCTATATAAGGTCAAAACTTGTTTAGCAAAATTTTTTTGGTTTTTGCAGCGGGTTTCCTTCCAAAAAAATACCGAGGATTTAGTATTAGTTTAAACTGAAACAAAATAAATCGAATTTTTTAAAGTGAAAATCATAGCTAAATCCAGACAAATCTACTAAAATAAATTCTATGTTGGTTCCCAGAAACTAATTCTAAGTGGATGAATCATGATGTAAGTTACATGCTGACATCAAATTTAGCGACAGTTTTTTGAAACTATTGTAGAACCATAAATAGGTAGTTTAAAATGCCGCAGAAACCCAAAAAATACCACTATCATTATATATTATTGTAGTGATATTGGATCTAATTTGGAGTCCTGTTATGTCATATTTAGTCTATTTCATTCTTGTATACCTGTGATTAAGTTTATGGTTTCTAAGTTGCCTCTCTTATTATTTCTTCTATTATTTGTTATTTATTCTTTACCAAGGATTTAATTCAGTGTATCATTTATAGTTATAATGAAAAATGGTGAAGTGGTGAGAGGGGATATATGTGTTTTATAAATTTGGAGGAATCGTTGACAAGTTGTGGGAGTTTGAACATTGGTTTCCTCTTTTATTGGTGTTGTGATTGTTTGAGATCAGTTTATGGTATTTGATTTTTAATAAATCTATTTTATTTCATTTTAAGTAGAAAATAATCCTTATTTACTTTTCCATCGATAAATATTTTTATTTCTTCAATTAAAATAATAAATTGGTGTAAAAGAAATAGAAGGTGGGAATGTGAATCCAAATATTTGTAAGAAGATTATTTATTTTTGAAATTTTGATGATTACTTTTTATATTAGCAAGATACAGGGAATTTAATATGTTGTAATTTATTTTTAGAAAATTTCAATATTATGGTTAAACAAATCGGTAGATTGAAATGGTGTACTATTTGTGAATATATTGGTTTAGTAATTTATATTTTTACAATGAGTATTAATTGATAAGCTGGTAATGAAGAATGGGTAAATAAGATTTTTTTATTATGAATGAATTATATTTCTATATTTCTATGTTATTGGTGTAGTTTTTATGTGATTGTTTCTATGGTGTAGGTGGTTTAAAATTTTGTTTCTTTCTATCAGTAATCGAAGAGGATTTGATAATATTTACTGTTATGGTAGTTTAAAGGGGTTGATATGGTTGTATTTTAGTTTTGTGATGAGTTGGTATAATGAATTCACATTATAGAAGCATGTTACAATCATTTAAATTAATTAATTATGACGAAATGGGAGTGGTCACATTCTGAATAATGGATTTATGAATATAATAATTTGAATTAGTGGAATATTTAGTGGTAACTAAAATATAAATGATGTAAAAGTGGTTGTATAGTTTCTGGAATTATTGTGGTTAATGTGTGAGTGAGTTTAATAAATTTTAAATGAATAATTGGGAATATAATTTGAATAGGAGGAAGCTTTTTATATTTTTTTAATATTGTTTTTTGTGTGGTTGTTTGTGTTGTGTTAGAGGTGGAAGCATTCAATGATGTGTGACAGTGATATTTTGGTGATGGGATGTGGTTGTAGAAGTGTTTTTAAAGAAAGTGGACCCAAAATTGGGGTTTTCTGTTATTATATATCCATTATAGTATTTAGTTCCTTTTTACCACCACTCGAGTGGGGTAACAGGATCGATTCTCATAATAGGTTTTAGTTTTTAGGTGTACCTTCAACATCTAGGATACATTTGATATTGATGGAAGACTAATGCCCTTCAGTCAATCCATCTTTAAGATATAGTGTGGTTATGTGGCGATTGTAGTGATGTGGTGATGGTAGAACCATGATAATGGAATTCATGTGGTGATGTAGTAGTGATATGGAATGAGGTATATGGTTGCTGGTATGATTTCATTGTTATGACTCTATATGAGGATGTGTCATGTTGATATAGAAGGGATAGAATCCACATGGTGTGTTCCATTGGGATATAAGGGTGACTCGATCAATGGGGAAGTAGTTTCAAGGAAACTTTTAATATATGTGTATTCTTAATATATTATATTTTTATATGGATTTGGTCTGTGAGCCTTGGTGAGGTAGGAATGTTAGTTTACCTAGACATGTAATGAATCAGTTTCATAGTATATTCATAGTGACTTTAGTATTATTATTTTTAACTCTTCATGATAGTTTCTAGGGAAGAACCTATATATTATACATGTCTTCCCACCTTTATCATCTATATACTATTTTTTACATATTTTTGAGTAAAATTTGTGACTCTGATGGACATTACAAGATTGTGGTCTAGTGGTGGTTTGAAGTTGGAGTTACTACCATATGATTTGTTCTTTGGGTATTTATTTGTGACATTTTGTCTTTATATTTCCTTATAACATTATATGCATTGGGTTGGGATTATGGGTTGTTTTTTATATTTCATTTGGTATTTATTGATGGTTAATTTTATCATTATTGAGATTATATAGGGGAATTCTTTCAATTAAGTATAATATATACACTTAGTACTACTTTCCTACCTTTGGCATATTAGAGGAATACTTTAGGGGTCACACTTGTCTTCAATACGGACCTCAGAGTAGTTTTTATAGGGATTGGTTTTGAAAATTCAACATATGTTTTAAACATAAATCACACTTTTAGAATAACATTTTTGGTCATTTTAACAATACCATGGATTGGAAGGACATTTAATTCTTTACTATAAGGAAAAAATTATTTAACAGTCATTTTCTAGAGTTTCACATCAATATAAGATCATTTTATCAGTTTCAACCATCTAATGAGAATTTTAACTTAAATAATAGTTAAAATAGAAAATGTATATTCATATATTCTAAGAACATTATGTGTTTAAATGATGTTCAGTTAATTCGTACTTGTAAATAATGGAATAATGATAATTTTATAGATTTTCATGACAAATCATTATCTTTTGATCAGTTTTGAGCATGTGACATATTTTTTAACTAAAAAAGAACTTTTCTGTTGAGAGTAATAGTTTTTTATCATTCCAACCTAACCACCCTTCAAATAGATGTTCGATTCATTTTTATAGATTATCAATGAATCGAAGATCATTTTCCCTATATTTCAATATAATTTGATTTTTTTTCTTGGTTTTGAGGATGTGACATGTGTTTCTAACTTAAAAAACGCTTTAGGAATAAAAAAACTTCTTAACATTATGAGCACTTCATATATCATAATTACGAACAATTAATTATTGTTAGAGTTGGTTCCCTAGAAAAAATTAACTTTGTACTTGTGATTAACTAGATATTCAATGACCTAAATATTAATAAATATATTATCCCATTGTGAGTTTTCTTCTATATAATATTTATGTGATAATGTAGAGTATTTTTCACATTGAATGGTTATAGTAGTTACCCACTATAATTAGAAAATTGAAGTGGAACTATAATATTCTTAAACTTATGTCTTGTGGTATAGATGAAATCATATGAAAGGAAACATATGATATTTGGATATCAGGTTATAGAGTTACATAATAAATTAAGAATTATTTTTATTAAGTTCACACTTGGTAATTTGAAATATGATAGGTCATGAGGATAGACCCTCCAATATGAATTACACATGTTTTTCATATAATTGGATATTCATATTTGTGTATGTGTTCATTAGTCACTATAAATGAGATCATTATTAATATATATAATGAATCAAATATGTTCATTAATTTATAATCTCATGATGATATATACTTGTGGTGAAATAAGACACCTCAAGTGTGTCATAAGTGATATTTTATTAATTTAATAATTCAAGAAATTAGTTTCCCCTTCCATTATTAGGATATGATATTAAGGCCTTTTATTAAAATGGAGTTGTATGATCAAGGAGTTGGGGGCCTACCTTAGTGGTAAGTTAATCTCAAAATCTTGTATAAGACCTAATTTCAAATCTATGTGGGGATTTATTTTTATGTTATTGTAGCATCACTCTAGCATGTATTGTAGCACGTACTATAGAATTAGTACTATTCAACCAATTTGGGATTTCAGGGAATGTATTGGGACTTTATGTCACTAGGGACTGTGGTCCTTCCTCAACAATTAGGACACTAAGACTTATATTAATGGCAGCCTTCATGCCTACACTTGAGAAGCTCCTCATATGTGGATAAAATGATGAAGGCAATGACAGTCACTGACAGAGTCAAATTGAAGAAGGTAAGTTATCCTTTGTGGCAGCTGGTCTCCAATGATTGGAATTCACGTGTAGCAAGACAAGGCCTCTACATATTATGAAAATGGTGAAATTCTTACATGAAATCAAGAGTGTAAGGATTAGTGTAAATGATTCATAGGAATATGGGAAGGTTCTATTACAGTGTGGATCTTGGGGATTTTTTGTAAGGACTTAAAGCCCCTCTATTCCTTCTGGACATGTATCCTCCAAGTCATGTCTGCATCTAGTATTTCATGTCACGAACCAACTTGGATCACCCAAATATTTAGGAACCTAATCCATCCTTGACATGGATTGAATGGAATTCCTAATCCCCACAGGCTAGTGACAATCACTTGGGAATTAATAACTCTGTTTGGGAAATATTTCCCCACAAAAAAAAAATAAACCAAGATGACACATGTAAAGAGAATGTTGGTATGCTAATACAAGTCAATATTGGAAAATAGACATAAATAGGGAAAATACATGTACCAAAACCACATACCAAATCATCGTACCTAAGTACAGCAACCACCCATATCCATATGACATGTAGTCTCCACTATAACCCCTCACCCTACTAATGAGGAAACCCATCGACACCCCATGACACCTTGCCTTTACCTATATCATATGAAACAAAGTGTAAATACACCCAAAGGTGTATACCATGTGAGAACAATAAGGACTATTAGGATCCCACAAAGTGTTTCATATGATGTCTTTATAATATAAACCAATTATGATCAAATATTAAATATAAGGCATGAAATATAGTATTCACAATTATTTTATAAAACATAGAAATCCACCCTTTTAAAATATTTTATAAAACATTTCTAAATAAATAGTTTTTCAAATCATTTCCATAAAAATCAGTTTATCATAAATTATAAAAAATATTCAAATGAAAAGAATCATGGAAATTAGTCCTTGGGTAAAATAGTTATGGGTTAGTGTGGATCCTATAAAAAATTATATGATCAAACACCACTTAGTGGACACATTACTCTAAAAAAATGGGCATAAGGACTAAGGGATCATTCCTAAGAGTGGATCCCCACCATAATAATATTATGCCACCAAATGTACACATTACCTTATAAAAACGAGCATAGGGGGTAATATTTCACTCCCAATAATAGATCCCCACCTCAATAATGATCCAAATTTGCCTTACCATTTATTTTTACATAAAATTAATGAAGAAACCTATTAAAATGAAAAAAAATTCCTCAAAATCCATTTACCCCCATAACTTCAATGGGTGATCCATTTCATATAAATAACCAAAACCACCACATTTGATCAAAAAATTGATCATTACTTTAACTAATTTTATAAAACAATTTATATGAGAATGAAATCAAGGTTAAAAGAAAATAATCCTTTTTCATGAAACCACCTACATATAAACACTTGGAATTTCAACTAGTGTAATGGATCCAAAAGCCCAAGTGAGAGAGGGATCAAATAAGCATGGAGATCCCGAGAACCAACCTTTCCTATTAGTTACCTAGATACAATGAATAAAAATGGTTTTAATAGATAACCCATATCATGAAATAAGAGGAAAATAAGGAAAATGCGGATCTAATTCAAAATTAGTTTTAGACATACCAAAAGAGAATCATGAATTTGATCAATAATTAAATCCACCAAGGATTCAATTTGGGAGAGTCAATAATATCCAAAGAGGGAACATAGGTTCATACAGGTCAAGAAAATTTCGTGGAAGGAGGAATATGAAAAAAAATACAGGCTTTGAAAAAATATAGTATTCCCCTTACTTTTCTCAGCAAGATCAGCATCATCGGCTAACCGATGGCTAGTCACCAGATAGTTGGTGGTTGTAGGTAGAATTCCTATAACCCGTATTATCCATTAGTTAGCTGGTGGATGGCCACCGGCCAACTGATGGAATTATTTTACCCTATATTACTCTAGGGAATTCCATCAGATGGACAAAAGATCTCACTGTCTAAACAGTGAACCACCAATAGCTTTTATAGCTACAGTTTCAGGTCCACTGTAACACACACCTCTAGAGAAACACCATCAACCATCGATATGGACTGAAACCAAATAGAAACAAACGTGATTTTATAATAAAATAAGGTAAAAAAACAAGATAGATATCATACCTAAAAACAATGTGGGGGTATGAAAATTCATGCCATGTAATGGTTTAGTCTCAACATAGTTAAAAAAATAAGTAATATGGTAAATTTAAATTGAAGGCCTTGAGAATTGTTTAATAATTTTTACTCCCATAGGGGTTTATCGATGAATTCATTTAAGCTAGTAAAAAAAGGATATTCAATTATATAGGTTTATGAAACCAGTATTCATGCTACTTGATGATATATTGAGATAAAGAGACTATATTGCACAATAAGTGCACATATTAGGTTGTTATCGTTGTGAGAATAATATCATCCTGTATGGATTCCTTGATTTATTTATATATGTTAATAATATAATTTAGGAAAAGAACTCTTAATGTTTCTAAGAAAGTGACTTAATGGGTCATAGACTACGTGTATCTAGAATCTTAGTTGAATTATATTTGAACATAATATTAGAATAAATATTGTTCACAATACTAAGGAATAAAAAATATTCAGGTTATGTTGACCACATTAATCAAATCACTTGTTATTCTAGCTTGGAATATATATGATTTGAATATTAGATTAATATTTATTCACTAATTAGTGATGAAATTTTTTATGTATTTATTGATTGAATAATATAAAGATATTTATTCATTTAAATAAATATTTATTATTCAAGGATCGATAAATACTGAGGAGGATAGATGGGTCGAGTTAATGTCCTAGAAGGAAGTGATACATTTTGATTAATATATTTAAATTTATATTAGTATATTTATTTAGTAAATGTGATTTAAATATCCTTACATATGTGTAGGTCATAGAATATAATAATAATAATAATATATATTTTGGGTATACCTTGAATAAAAAATCAGTTATGGGACATTGTGAAATAGATAATTGTCTGTCTCTAAATATATAACCCATGTTATATGATTTCTAGGGTTATGTGAATTATTGTGTGAAAAATATTCTCTCAAGAATTTTTTTTAAGAAAGATATGAATTATCATAAGAACACTCTCGATAATAAGAGGTGATCATCCTATATTTCCAATTCAACACCTAGATAACCAGAAGTAATCATTCCAAACTAAAATGATTCTTGTTGCAATAATTGGCTAATAATGCCAGATAATTGGTACCTCCACACAAGAACCTATATTTTTTAGAGATTCTCTAAGATTCATAGAGAATATCTGAATACCACTAAGGGAATTATTATTTAAATTCTTCATTGTGGTGAGTGTACAATAATATGGTCAATTGAATTCATCAAAGAAGAATGACTTATCAATATGATGAAATTATTATTGTATAAATTAATTATAAATTATATATGAAAACATACTCTATAAATATTATGGAGTTGAGTTATCTAGTTCTGGGAATTTATCTAAAGAAACTGAAAAAACACATTATTAGACAAGAACCCAACTGCTTCTACTATGCCCCGAAACGTTGAAGTGGTGTGAGAGCTGTCATATATTAATTTATAATTATTTATTATTTTTTGACCAATTACGCACATGAATGTTATATTTTAATTTCCAGTTTTTTATTTAATCAAAATTTGAAATATTATGATTTTATGATTTCATATGACCAATAAAAGGTAAATAATATACAAATAATAGTCTAATATCTAATTCAGATGCATCAAGTATTTTTTCTAGAAGGCATTGTTACAAATCATGTAATGAAAATTTACACATTTTGTACCCATGGCCAAATACACAAGGACGATCTGTTCAAATCATGGTACATCATGTGTGGGTTTTTTAACACCCTTTACCTTCTTTAAGGTATTATTTAACAGTTTTATTGATCTCTTTTTGTTTGTGTCGTGTTTTGGAGTATTTGATGTGAAATTAAAATAATTTTGGATCGCTTTAGGCTAGGAACGGTTGACACATAGTTAGGGAAAATTTTATAGTTTGGCCCAGGAAACCATGCACCCTGTTGTAAGACACGAGAATGGGTGTACATCTAGGGTGCATAGTTTGTATAACCATATAACAACACTTATTTTTTCACACATGAATATTACATCATTTTAATGATAAATAACATAATAAATAATATAAAAATAGTATCCAAAGGTTTAGTTTCATTGGAAAATTAGGACCATACATAACTTTTACATAGTAAAACATAAATATTTATTTAATTTCTACTTCTCTAGATTCTTATTATCCTTCGTTTTCTCCATAGTTCAAGTATTTATCTGAGGATATAAATCAAAATAATGGGTAAGATAAATGCATAATAAGAGGATAAATAAAAACATGAATCTATATAACATGGGTGAGAATAATAATAATCATCATGACATAAGCAAAGAATCATAATCATGATCTTGATAGGACACATTATAAAACTTCAGGGAATATTGCAATGCATAAAAATGAAACATCATGTCTTAGTGTTCAAATACCACACATAGTTATGAAAAAAGATGGCATCATGTTAATGAATATTTCACTTTATCTTATAAGATTCATCACATTACCCAATTCATTGGAGCGCTATATAATTTTGGGCACACCCATCACATCATAACATTTATATGCATTATATAATTCCTGGTGCACCCATCACATTATAGTATCAGGTAAGCCACATCAAATTTATATGAATATTGAACATAAAATAACCCATTTAAAAGAATGTGTCTAATTAAATAAATAATACATTCATAAAATTTGGATTTCCAAAGATATAAAAGGGAATAAGATTCTTCGTATAAATATTGAATAAAGATGAAACAATATCAAGAGAAGTAAAATATGTGTTTTTTCAAAAGAAGAGTTTATTTTCGAAAAAACCATTACATTTTTCATAAAACTAGATTAGAAAGATGTATATCTTATAAAATAAAATTGAATTAAAAAAATAAATTATATTTATAGAGAAATAAATGAACACACATTATGAAAATTTGGTGAAGTAGGGAAAACCCAAAGAATGGGAGTTAGGATTTGAGAATTCCCATTACCTTATGTCCAAATGACATATTCTCTTAAATATTCTAGATAATGAATTTAAATTCATTAAATAACAAGTATAGAACATTTTATACAATTATTTTATTAATTATATATTTATTAAGTTCATTTATTTTTTTGATGAGTTATAGTGTTTAATTTTATCGTTTGGGATTGTTCATTTTCTTGGTTTTCATGATCGGTTAATTTCTATGAGTATGGATGATTGTGTAAAATGGAGGTAATTATCTAGAATTGAAGTTATTTGTTATTAATGGAATTCTAGAAGATTAAATGATCTTATAAATCATTTGACTATATTGTATGAGGATGAATCATTAGATAAAATGTTGATGATAATTGTTTAGATTAATTTGGCATTTTTTATCCCAATGAACTCGTTTTGTTTTATTAGTTAATAATATGAATATAAGTTAGTTATATAAAAAAGGTTATGAAATAAATTTAAAAATATCTTTCAACCATTATAATGGTTTTTATACCAGCCTTAAATGAGGTAATGTAAAATGAAATCGTATCATCATTGAATGTGATAAAACAACACTTCACGTACGACATTTGCATTTTTAGAATAATGGGGAGAGGATAAGTGGATTGATGATATATTATTCCATTATCATAATAAACTTCAATTATATGTATGGTAATATAGTTACAATTCCATTTGGATGAGGTGAGGGCAGGATAGATTAAGAAAATAAAAAACTGTAAAATAAGTTAAAAGAAAAGAAAGATAATTTTACCTCTTGAATTTATGCTCCTTGAAAACCAACTTAAGCAAAAGGTTTTGATATTTTTTTTGAGAACAAAGGATATTTGAAATGGGGGATCAGTTTTTGAAGATTATTTTCCATAATTTAGACATGGTTCAATGCTTGTCATGTGTGAGGAGAATAGGTGGTGAGGGGTGGTATTTATAGTGGATGAGACGAGTGTTTTTTCATTATATATATTGGTTAGTTTATTATTTTGTCTCAAGAATTTGATTAGTTTTGATTCACATAAAAAGATACAGAAAAATGATAAATATTTTCAATGATTATGGGTCTTACATCATCCTTACATCAACAATGACTAAAACATTCATGTATTTAACACTAATAAGAAATTATCTTATTTTAATATTGAAAAAACTGAAGTATTTTAAAATAATACAAAAAAACTAAACCTAAACATTTTTTAACATGTAAAATTTGAAAATGAACTCCATTTCATGAAAATAATTTTCTAAATATGAGAAATTTAATTTGAAATTGAAATCATCATTTACTCAAAAAATACATATTTTATAATTATAACAGATTTTTTAAGGCTTTGAAAATTTAACAATGGTATCATAATATTATCTTATAATAATAAGACAAGAAAATATTAAATTATGAATAATTTTTTTGAAAAAAAAATTTCTTTTAATTTATTGAATTAATCATAAAATTAGAATTAATTAATTATGACTTAAAAAATGCCAACACATAATTAATAATTTTTAAAAAGTTTATTTACTTACACTATGATATAATTATATCATATATTCATTTATAACATGCATAAAGATTATTTATACATTCATGGGTGAGGTTAATATTGATTTGGCTAGTTTACTATTCATGGCGGTCATATTACTATTCCTAAGGTCATGTTACTATTTCAAAGGTATAGGTTCCTTAACTTCTAGAAATAATTCTTTTTTTTATTCATCCTTAATTTATAATGTTTGTATTGTCCTCTAACTTTGATGTTGTGTGGTTTATAGTACATGACACTATTATAATAAGGAAATATCCATTGATAAAATAATAAGTCATTACATTATTTACCCTTATAAAATTTCACCCTCAAAATTTCATTTTACATACTATGGTGAAAACAAGTGAGGGTAATTCTCCTTCGTCACTTCCTCCAGTTTCCATGTTACCTTTTCTTACTTATGGTTTCACCATAGTAATTTGACTTGGTGAGTAGTCTTGTTGCATATAATTTTATCTCTGTAGTTCAAGATATTCATTGGCTTCTCCTCGTAAGAGAGATCATTTTCCAACTGTATCACCTTTGGATTTAGTATATGTGAGGTATCTAGTATGTACTTTCTCAAGAGGTATACATGGAATACATCATGTACTTGAGACATGATAGGTGTAAGTGAAATTTGATAGGCCATATCTTCAACACAATCAAGAATCTATAAGGGGACAGTATACCTAGAAATAAGATTTCCCTACTTCCCAAATCTCATGATTCTCTTCCATAGAGATATATTGAGAAATACCATGTCTACAGCCTTAAACTCAATATTTCATTAACAATTATTTGGATAGCTCTTATGTCGACATTGGGCCGCCTTGATGTTCTTTTTAATGGTTTTAAACTTTTCCACCATTTCTTTGACCATTTCAGGTCCTACCAGATTACGTTCACCTACTTAATCCTAGAACTCTAGTGTTATACACCGTTTCCCATAAAGAGCTTTATATGGAACCATTTGGATGCTCGAGTGGAAAATGTTTTTATAAGAGAACTTAGCTAGAGGTAGATGTTGAAGCATTGTATGGGCGTCCTTGTCGTTCTCCACTATGCTAGGTGGAAATGGGAGAAACTTCACTAGTCAGGCCAAGCCTTGTCCAACAAAAAATGGATAAGATCCAGTTGATTAGAAATAGGATGGAGATGGCCTATAGTCTTCATAGATCTTAAGAAAATCACCTTCTAAGACCGTTGTCGTTCACTGTGGGTGATTCTGTTTTCTTGAGGATCTCTCTGAGGCTTAGACATCATTGTTTCGGGAAGTAGGTAAAGTAATCTCCTAGATACATTTGATCTTTCAAGATACTATAATGACTTGGAGAGGAGGAATATAAGTTGGCATTACCACTACGATTTCTCTCAGTGCATAATTTGTCCGATGTATCCCAGTTGAAAAAGTATAACCCTGATCCTGACCATGTGATCATAAAGGATCATGTTAACCTAGAACTCAATACAACATTGGTATATATCCCAGTGAGGATTGTCGATAGATATGAGAATTTCTTGTATGGGAAAATAATTGAACTGGTGCGGGTTTTATGCAAACATGGTAAGATTTAGGAAGAGACTTGGGATCATGAGAAGGAACTAAAAAAGCATTGGTCGAAACTCTTTTTGGATAACAAGGGGTTTCTACTTTATGAGGACATAAAGACCAATGGTGGGGGAAATGTAGTAACTCTGGTTTTAGGTACATATCCATTTCCACATGTTTTTTATGTAAAATAGGAATTTTTTAAATAGTGTGTCTTTGAATAGGTTTTCATAAAATAGGGAGTTTCCATAAAATATAGACTTTCTATAAAATAGAGTGCTTAGATAAAATAGGCAGTTTCCATAAAATAGAGAGTTTCCATAAAGTTGGGTGTTTCCTAAATTTTGGTTGTTTCCATAATGTTGGTTGTTCCTATAAATTTTTGTGTTTCGATGAATTTGGGTGTTTCCATAAATTTGGGTGTTTCCATAAATCTGGATGTTTCTATAAAGTTGGTTGTTTCCATAATGTGGGGTGTTTCCATAATGTGGGGTGTTTCCAAAGAGGAGGATCTGTCCTTAAAAAATGTGTTTCCATAAAAAGGATAAAGGTGAATTATGGGAGAGTTTGGGGGTTTATAAGGAGTTTTGGGACCAAAAGGAAGGTTGCATGATCCATACACGGTTGGCCCAAACCATATGGTAAAATCATGTGCAGAGGTCAAATCTAGATCCTATTCTCTAGGAGCTTACTCGTTTTTGCACTATATTTTTCTTTTTGGATTTAAAACGCCCCTATTTAGATATTTCTCTCCCTAGAAGGTTTTATAATCCTCCACACATGATTTGGATCCAACCTATATCCCCCCTTAGTGATTTCAAGCCCGATTCTTGGGGTAAGTGCCGATCTTCTTGGTTCTTTTCCATTTTCTTAAAACTCCTCCTTCTCTCCTACTCATGTTCCTATATCTACACCTCATGTGGGAAGATATAAGTATTTTGAACTTCAATTAAGGCTAAATATGGTGTTTTTTATGATAGAGTAATAGATCTAAGAAGATTTCTTGAAATATTGATTTGATTATTGAGGTATGTCACCATTCTTTCCCGATTCGTCACGTTTTCTATGATCTGCTTAGATCTACGACTATGATCTCTATTATTTCTTAGATCTGAACCTATAGTTTCTATATATACCTTTTTGGATGACAAATAATTCCATTTTTAGAAGTGATCTTTCTCGGATAAAATAATTAAGTCTGTTCTTTGAGAATCAGCATGCCTTCTTGTGTGTTCATCGTCCGTTGTCTAGTTTCATCAAAACCTTTGAGGTAGGAGGATTCTCTCTCAACTCCTCTTGCTAGAATTGATTGTCTTAGGTTCAAATGGATTTATTTTAATGGTATTGATTGTGAAAATCATGTAATAAATCTTCTACAGTGATGATTTATGATTTTAGTAAAATTTTAAAATCTTCGTGAACTGTTGTGCAATGTGATTTATCCACTTGAATTTAAAATGATGATTTTAAATTATTCATTCGCTTCAATTTTTAAATGGTTTGATGAAAATTTTTTTTTCAATAAAAATCGTGTTTTGTTGAGATGGTTTGGTATTGAAATGACTTTGATGGAATTGGTTTTCAATAAAAGGGTGTTTTTATTGAAAATGTGTTTTGGCATGATCCTTGGGAATATTGGTGTGTGATTTCATATTGCATTTATGAGGCTTGGTTGAAATATGATCTTGCGATTAGTGCCCAAAGTTTAATAGAACATGGGATATAATGTTCATGTTTCATATACAGGTCTTGGTTGAAATATTACCTTGTGCTTTGTAACAGCCCGATATTTTATGAAAAATATTCTTTTTTATTTCATTAATGTCTTATGTTGTATTCTACACCAAGATTACCCTGCGCTATACGCAACACCGTATTAGCTTGCAGTATACGCAACACTATTCTTGGACCGTGTTACACACAATTTTGATAATAGTTATTCTACGCAACATTGAGTATATATATATATATATATTAAATGTATAAATGAAATATGGTTGGATTATGTTATATGAAACAACGAAGGATTATTTCACAACACACAACCCTGACTAGGCTTTCATTACACGCAATCGCGACCTTCCTCGATAGCGTGTGTTGTACGCAATACCGGGTTTTAATAAACAATGTTATATTATTATAATATTGTCATGAACTAGCCGTTATGAATAGTATTAACTAAATTTCGAATTTTATAACATTATTATTCATCTTACACATTTCTAGAACATGGTATAAGAACAAAATAAATTTTTCGGGTAAAATAAGTATTTTTAAAAAAAATGCAGTTTTACCGCCTTTTGATGGCGCACCCACTTTAAATATAGTTTTTGACTTGTTTATATGTTCAATTTGAAAAAATAATATTCTTCTTTTGAATCAGGATATAAAAATTTACATTTGATAAAGTTTTGATATTTTTCCGATAACTTTCATATTTTAATGAATAGTAAAAACACGCTATATTTTAATTAAAAACAACTTTTTTCATCGTAATATCTTATGTGGTTAAATTATAATATTGAATGGTTTTAAAGTATAAATAGAATATATTTTTACCATTTAATATAATGTATGTCATTGGCATTGATTTTACCTTGAATTCGTAGGTTAAATCAATTCAATCTTTTGCAATGTTTTAAAGAAAAACCCGTTTTCTCTCGACAACGGGATTAATTTTAATTTAATTTCTGCATCTTTTGTGTATTGAATTTGGAAAAATGGATACCATATTTGGAATCAGTGGGTCCAAATTATGTTAATAAGCTACTTTTTATTTTTGGGAATTATGAATAGTAACTACGGTAAATTTTATTTACCATAGTTAAAGGTAAATCAGGCAATTAAGGGTAAATATAATATTTTAAAATTACCCTAACAAATGTCAAAATCCTATTGGATGACTAAAAGTAGACCCATATCACCTAAGGGTCGGATTAGAATCATTTAATGGACATTTGTCCATGAAAATAACTTAATTATTATTAAAACCAAAGAAAGTGACAACATGTCACTTTCTTAAATCTTATAAGTATATTAATTTTAATTTAGTGATAAACTTCATGAAACTTCGAACATGAATAGTCTCCAGAAAGATAATGGAATTATCTACATCATATAAATTTATTTATAATTTTTAGGGATTAAATAATTATCATTAATTATGAAACAATAGTGATGCAGAAATTGTTTATCTAGTGAAAAATCAAGAATATTGTCTTTATTAAACTAATAGTGACCATAAAATGCACAAATACCTAACCAAAACTTATTGGCCATGTAAATGTAAACCATAAGCACCCAATGGTCGAATATTTGACCATTTGGAGCCTTATAAAAGTGATTATGACACTTATATTATTTTATTTTAAATGATGCCAAAGTTGTCACCTTCATAATTTAATAAATATAAAAATTTAAATATTGTGATTTTAAGATGATAAATTCGAGTAAAAGTATTATTGTGAAAGGTAATAGATTTATTTTCATCATAGGATTTTATTTTTAATTTTTATGCAATAAATAAGTATATTAAATAATTATACAAAAATGTTGTCGTATTTATTTTATTAAGAGATAAACCAAATAAATGGTTTTAAAAAATAATAAAATAAATATTATATGAACTATTTAATGTGATGCACTAATTTTATAGATTCATATGACCTTCTATTAATATATTAAAGCTTTTAGTTCGAACATATCTTCTGTATATATTTTATTTAAATTCAAATAAATAAATAGTGTCAAAATTGACACTATTGTTATTTTACAAAAATAACATATTATAAAATTGTTTAAAAATCACAAAAATATTTAAAAATTATAAATTTATATTTATATGGTCTATAATGTTATAAAGTAAACAATTATGGAAAATTCACAACAAATAAGTAATTATTTGTTATAATTTAAAATTTATAATTTTATTACCACAAATAAACTTAAATAGATTAAATAAGGATAAATCAAAATGATAAGGTTTCAAATAAGATCCAAACATGTCTAAATTTGATTGGTTGATGAGATTACAAACCTATCTCATCTAATCTTCGAATATGAGTCATTTTTGGAAGTTTTTAAGTGGGGTTAGATTTATTATAAATTAATATTTTTAAGAATTCCAAAGGTGCCCCTCTCCTCCCTTATAAAAGGACACCTCCTCCCCCTCCTCCTCACACCAATTTGAGCACTCAAGCTCGGCCAACCCCTGCCAATTTATCCTCTCCACTTCCCTAGAAACATCCTAGAGGTTCTGTTCTTCCTCAAAGACCAATTTTAGTGCCCTAAGAGGAGGTCTCAAAGAGGCACTTCAAAGAAGAGGTAATTACCGTTACCAATTCTTTCATCTTTATTTCTTCTTCCACTTCTTCTTCTTAGGTTGTTTCATTATGAAGTAATAACATCAGTATCACTCATATACTGATATGTTATTATATGTATGAAACAACCCTATTTCACCATCTATCCATCCTACGGAAAAAGAAATCACCGCGCGTGCGTACGTACGGAATACCGTCTCCACGCCGTGGTGTAATCTATTTTCCACCACCACCTTACATGGATGGGTATAATGGTGTAAAGAATAACTATACATAGTTATTACAACATCATATTGATTCTTATATATTGTATAATCCACTCCAATTCAATTCAATATTTATAGAAATGATATCATCGCTCGTGCGTACGTACGGACTACCGTCTCCACGACGCGATGAGATTCATTCTCCATGTTAACCATTTAAGAATGATTATAATGTATATATAAGAAATAATAATGAAATATATGACATTATAAAGCTACTGGATTTATGTATATATATACATATGTATGTCATCTACTTACTTCCATTTCAAGACAATAAGGAAAGGAAAACAGCGTTCATGCGTACGTACGGACTACCGTATCCATGAACGGTGTTTTTCATTTTATTTATCTACCTATTATATATATATATATACTGAATATATATGATATATAAATCATATTTTATATTCTGGAAGTAAGTAAATCATGATATAAGTAATAATGATGTCAAGAACAACAAGTCAAAACACCTACGATAAATGAAACGATTTTACCCAAAACGCTTCTTTAACATGGAATTTACAAAAGAACGGGTAATATAATTTCATAAGTGAACCATATATGATATCATAACAATGAATATTATTCTGTAATAAGTCAATGACATTATTTAAATCATTATACAGGAGGTTCCGACACATACGAAGCAAATTGGACCTAAGGTAAGGGAAATATCACAATCTCATTTTTTTCCGAGATTGTTTATTCGTAAGTATTTACTGGGGTGTATTTTATCATCCACATCCATGTTCCCTCAATATGTAATATTATTTCCATCCACCTACAATTGTTTAAATCCAATTTTACCCTTCTATGAGTTTTTAGTAAAGGATATGAAAGGAATCTTTTTTTCGTTTTTCGTACGAGGTACTTTTTGACTTTTCCGACAAAAGTACGAAGAATGTTTTTTTTAACTTATACGGCACAAACGGATTTCTACTGTTTTATAAAGCCTTATTTTCATGAAGCTTCCTCTAAAAGAATTCATGACTATTTTCAATAAAATCTCTTTCTTTTAAAATTTCATGATGTTTTGTAAAAAGAAATCGATTTTGAAGAAGAAAGGATATTTTCCTCAAGAATTCAATTCAAGTGTTTTATCAAAATTATTTTCCATCTAAGTTAATAAAGGGTTCTGTTTCTATCCATATTTTTACATTGATTTGACTATGTTGTGATGGAATTATGTTTATGAATTACTTTATCTTATATGAATGGTTTTATGATTTCATGTTGTTTAAGAATCCCATTTTTATTACATGGGTTATGCAATGATGTATGATTTATGATTTTGTGGCACACATAAGAAAGGATTCATTAAGAGATGGGTGGGACCTATATCTCCCTCCAATGCATTGGGTAAAGATTTCATATCTCATGAGATAGACATGGCTGGAATGGTAGGTTATACCGGTTCAGTGAAACAGGACTGAAACGAGGATTACTCGATTCAGAAAGGGACTTTGTCCACTAAGATAGTCTTGGCAATGAGTCTTGACTAACAAGAAATGATTCTCTATGATTATGTGTGTATGCCACAATGAGTAATGTTTTAAGTTATGATTTCATTTCACTACTATGATTTATCCCATGTTATGAAATTATGCTCTCTTTTGCAGGTTAAGATTTCCAAAAATGTTATGTTCTTATGAAAATTATGTGATTGATATTTCCTTTGTTTACCCTTACTGAGCATTTGAGCTCACCCTTTTATGTTTTCTTTTCCCCAGGATATAAAGAAAGGTTTTAGGTAAAAAAAAAAGGGGAAGATCTTTATGGGAGATATTGAAGATCTTTCACCACGTTTAGAAGATTACGATCCGAGTTTCCAAAGACACTAAACTATTACGATCCTTGTGTGTGTGTTTTTGTTATGTACTAAGTATTCCGCAAAAGTAATGTAATGTCCATGTACGATAAGCTTCGGGTCTCTATAGTTGGTATCAGAGGAAAGGTTTAGTCGACCTTTGGAAACTAGGATGCGAAAACGTTAGTGAGATTCCTAGAGATATTTCTAAGGTATGTCTAGGGATGTCCCTAAGGATAAGTATACGTATAGGATATATTCCTAGAACTATGGTAATGATATTAGATTAAACCCAAGAAGTTAGGTATTGAGGATACTTTCCCTTTACTATGTTGTTTTCTCTAGCATGATTTTTGATTCTCACAAAATTATTTTTGTGTTTTAGTTAATGGAGGGAACCAAAAGGAATTAAGTTAACATTGAATCCAATGGACAAATTGGTGACTATGAGAAACAAAATTGTGTAATGCCTAGAGAGAAAGATGTTGTGATTATGCCGAATCAATCATCGTGATATATGATTAACAAGGTGAAATTTAGTGGTATGCCTAATTCTTCAAAGAAGAGGAAGATAGACTATTATGCATGTTCGCATGTTGAGGAGCATAAAGAAAGGATGATTGAGATTTCTAAAGAAAGGAAGAAGAACCTTGAGGAATACCTCAAATGGAGGGACCGATGTTATCTGTGTGGAGAAAAGGGTCATAGAGTGACAGACTGTTATGGAGTTCAATGTCTTATTTGTGGAGAACATGGGCATTACCCAACTCAATGCCCTGACCTAAAAAGTTACTTCTAAATCAAGGAAGGACTTATTCCAGGATAATCATTGATGTGGATGGACTGAAGTGTTTATGTATTGGTATTCAAGAATAATGTTGTTGAGGTACTTTTATGGTGTATTGGAATATTTATGTATTGCTCTAATGTGGTATTCGAAGTGATTGAGGTATTTTTGGAAAAAAGATGATATGCGCATAATGAAGGGATAAGGAGAAAATTAAATGTTTGATAGTATTCACGAGCTCATGATTGATATAAGGACTAAGTGATATCATGGTTTGAGTATATAGAATTTTGAGGATTTTGGTATATGGAAAGTATTAACTTTTAACTACACTCATGTTTTCACTAAGGTATTCAAGAGAATACACGATTAAGGAGTTTGAATGTTTGGAATGTGACCAACAAGACATATCTTATGATATGTGGGGATCAATGACAGTATTAAATCTCTGGTGATCGTTGTCACTATATTATGAGAGTGGACTGCAGTATTATGTATAAGCCTAAAGATTAGACTGGATTATGTTGGACATAAGTTAGTATTGTTTAAGGATATAAGATTTTCGATATTATTGATGGGATGTTATAGTAACGTAGTTTTAGAAAAAGGGACAACCTGCAGGACGGGCGACAGCCCATCGCTTCGGACAAGGCTGTAGGAATCGAACCCACAACCGAAGTGCGACTGGCCTTTATCGCCTACCACTGACCTACAGGAAGTCCCTGTTTAGTAGAAACTAGTTTTATTATATTAAGCAGTATGATATATGAAGTAGAAGTCCATTTTAGGAACTATATATGATTAATCTCACTATAGAATGACTTATGTATATTTAATAACTTTTGCTTACCTTTTGTTTGAGACAGATGGAATGACCCGTCATCCTATCACATGATCTGCTAACACTTCACGAATAACAAATTCAACTTCATTTATTTAAGAGATGAAGTGGAAATTGTTCAAGGCACGAACAACAGTGATATTGTATCAAAATAAAGTAAGTATTTATTCTAATTCAAATTTTCAACTTTAGGGAAATGATCTTGAAAAACAAAAATGTTGTCCTAGTTCTCTTATACCTGATGAATCAGATGGTACCTTAGATCGTCACAAATTTATGGATTTGTGATTACTGGCTTTTCCATAGCCATGTTCTCTACCACTCTCCATCAGAACATGATGGCTAGATTTCTCTCCCATATCCATATTTTCACCTATGTGGAAACCCAGTGATTAGTTTATTTGGGTAATCGTTACATTTCATACTTTAGTTTTTAAAGCCAAGTTTTGGTATTCCTTTTTACGATGTGGGTTTCTATTAAAGAAACTTTCGAATAGTAAACCATTTATAACCCCGACGAATTTCGAGGGCGAAATTCATTTTAAGGGGGGTAGAATGTAACAGCCCGAGATTTTATGAAAAATATTCTTTTTTATTTCATTAATGTCTTATGTTGTATTCTACACCAAGATTACCCTGCGCTATACGCAACACCGTATTAGCTTGCAGTATACGCAACACTATTCTTGGACCGTGTTACACACAATTTTGATAATAGTTATTCTACGCAACATTGAGTATATATATATATATATATATTAAATGTATAAATGAAATATGGTTGGATTATGTTATATGAAACAACGAAGGATTATTTCACAACACGCAACCCTGACTAGGCTTGCATTACACGCAATCGCGACCTTCCTCGATAGCGTGTGTTGTACGCAATACCGGGTTTTAATAAACAATGTTATATTATTATAATATTGTCCTGAACTAGCCGTTATGAATAGTATTAACTAAATTTCGAATTTTATAACATTATTATTCATCTTACACATTTCTAGAACATGGTATAAGAACAAAATAAATTTTTCGGGTAAAATAAGTATTTTTCAAAAAAATGCAGTTTTACCGCCTTTTGATGGCGCACCCACTTTAAATATAGTTTTTGACTTGTTTATATGTTCAATTTGACAAAATAATATTCTTCTTTTGAATCAGGATATAAAAATTTACATTTGATAAAGTTTTGATATTTTTCCGATAACTTTCATATTTTAATGAATAGTAAAAACACGCTATATTTTAATTAAAAACAACTTTTTTCATCGTAATATCTTATGTGGTTAAATTATAATATTGAATGGTTTTAAAGTATAAATAGAATATATTTTTACCATTTAATATAATGTATGTCATTGGCATTGATTTTACCTTGAATTCGTAGGTTAAATCAATTCAATCTTTTGCAATGTTTTAAAGAAAAACCCGTTTTCTCTCGACAACGGGATTAATTTTAATTTAATTTCTGCATCTTTTGTGTATTGAATTTGGAAAAATGGATTCCATATTTGGAATCAGTGGGTCCAAATTATGTTAATAAGCTACTTTTTATTTTTGGGAATTATGAATAGTAACTACGGTAAATTTTATTTACCATAGTTAAAGGTAAATCAGGCAATTAAGGGTAAATATAATATTTTAAAATTACCCTAACAAATGTCAAAATCCTATTGGATGACTAAAAGTAGACCCATATCACCTAAGGGTCGGATTAGAATCATTTAATGGACATTTGTCCATGAAAATAACTTAATTATTATTAAAACCAAAGAAAGTGACAACATGTCACTTTCTTAAATCTTATAAGTATATTAATTTTAATTTAGTGATAAACTTCATGAAACTTCGAACATGAATAGTCTCCAGAAAGATAATGGAATTATCTACATCATATAAATTTATTTATAATTTTTAGGGATTAAATAATTATCATTAATTATGAAACAATAGTGATGCAGAAATTGTTTATCTAGTGAAAAATCAAGAATATTGTCTTTATTAAACTAATAGTGACCATAAAATGCACAAATACCTAACCAAAACTTATTGGCCATGTAAATGTAAACCATAAGCACCCAATGGTCGAATATTTGACCATTTGGAGCCTTATAAAAGTGATTATGACACTTATATTATTTTATTTTAAATGATGCCAAAGTTGTCACCTTCATAATTTAATAAATATAAAAATTTAAATATTGTGATTTTAAGATGATAAATTCGAGTAAAAGTATTATTGTGAAAGGTAATAGATTTATTTTCATCATAGGATTTTATTTTTAATTTTTATGCAATAAATAAGTATATTAAATAATTATACAAAAATGTTGTCGTATTTATTTTATTAAGAGATAAACCAAATAAATGGTTTTAAAAAATAATAAAATAAATATTATATGAACTATTTAATGTGATGCACTAATTTTATAGATTCATATGACCTTCTATTAATATATTAAAGCTTTTAGTTCGAACATATCTTCTGTATATATTTTATTTAAATTCAAATAAATAAATAGTGTCAAAATTGACACTATTGTTATTTTACAAAAATAACATATTATAAAATTGTTTAAAAATCACAAAAATATTTAAAAATTATAAATTTATATTTATATGGTCTATAATGTTATAAAGTAAACAATTATGGAAAATTCACAACAAATAAGTAATTATTTGTTATAATTTAAAATTTATAATTTTATTACCACAAATAAACTTAAATAGATTAAATAAGGATAAATCAAAATGATAAGGTTTCAAATAAGATCCAAACATGTCTAAATTTGATTGGTTGATGAGATTACAAACCTATCTCATCTAATCTTCGAATATGAGTCATTTTTGGAAGTTTTTAAGTGGGGTTAGATTTATTATAAATTAATATTTTTAAGAATTCCAAAGGTGCCCCTCTCCTCCCTTATAAAAGGACACCTCCTCCCCCTCCTCCTCACACCAATTTGAGCACTCAAGCTCGGCCAACCCCTGCCAATTTATCCTCTCCACTTCCCTAGAAACATCCTAGAGGTTCTGTTCTTCCTCAAAGACCAATTTTAGTGCCCTAAGAGGAGGTCTCAAAGAGGCACTTCAAAGAAGAGGTAATTACCGTTACCAATTCTTTCATCTTTATTTCTTCTTCCACTTCTTCTTCTTAGGTTGTTTCATTATGAAGTAATAACATCAGTATCACTCATATACTGATATGTTATTATATGTATGAAACAACCCTATTTCACCATCTATCCATCCTACGGAAAAAGAAATCACCGCGCGTGCGTACGTACGGAATACCGTCTCCACGCCGTGGTGTAATCTATTTTCCACCACCACCTTACATGGATGGGTATAATGGTGTAAAGAATAACTATACATAGTTATTACAACATCATATTGATTCTTATATATTGTATAATCCACTCCAATTCAATTCAATATTTATAGAAATGATATCATCGCTCGTGCGTACGTACGGACTACCGTCTCCACGACGCGATGAGATTCATTCTCCATGTTAACCATTTAAGAATGATTATAATGTATATATAAGAAATAATAATGAAATATATGACATTATAAAGCTACTGGATTTATGTATATATATACATATGTATGTCATCTACTTACTTCCATTTCAAGACAATAAGGAAAGGAAAACAGCGTTCATGCGTACGTACGGACTACCGTATCCATGAACGGTGTTTTTCATTTTATTTATCTACCTATTATATATATATATATACTGAATATATATGATATATAAATCATATTTTATATTCTGGAAGTAAGTAAATCATGATATAAGTAATAATGATGTCAAGAACAACAAGTCAAAACACCTACGATAAATGAAACGATTTTACCCAAAACGCTTCTTTAACATGGAATTTACAAAAGAACGGGTAATATAATTTCATAAGTGAACCATATATGATATCATAACAATGAATATTATTCTGTAATAAGTCAATGACATTATTTAAATCATTATACAGGAGGTTCCGACACATACGAAGCAAATTGGACCTAAGGTAAGGGAAATATCACAATCTCATTTTTTTCCGAGATTGTTTATTCGTAAGTATTTACTGGGGTGTATTTTATCATCCACATCCATGTTCCCTCAATATGTAATATTATTTCCATCCACCTACAATTGTTTAAATCCAATTTTACCCTTCTATGAGTTTTTAGTAAAGGATATGAAAGGAATCTTTTTTTCGTTTTTCGTACGAGGTACTTTTTGACTTTTCCGACAAAAGTACGAAGAATGTTTTTTTTAACTTATACGGCACAAACGGATTTCTACTGTTTTATAAAGCCTTATTTTCATGAAGCTTCCTCTAAAAGAATTCATGACTATTTTCAATAAAATCTCTTTCTTTTAAAATTTCATGATGTTTTGTAAAAAGAAATCGATTTTGAAGAAGAAAGGATATTTTCCTCAAGAATTCAATTCAAGTGTTTTATCAAAATTATTTTCCATCTAAGTTAATAAAGGGTTCTGTTTCTATCCATATTTTTACATTGATTTGACTATGTTGTGATGGAATTATGTTTATGAATTACTTTATCTTATATGAATGGTTTTATGATTTCATGTTGTTTAAGAATCCCATTTTTATTACATGGGTTATGCAATGATGTATGATTTATGATTTTGTGGCACACATAAGAAAGGATTCATTAAGAGATGGGTGGGACCTATATCTCCCTCCAATGCATTGGGTAAAGATTTCATATCTCATGAGATAGACATGGCTGGAATGGTAGGTTATACCGGTTCAGTGAAACAGGACTGAAACGAGGATTACTCGATTCAGAAAGGGACTTTGTCCACTAAGATAGTCTTGGCAATGAGTCTTGACTAACAAGAAATGATTCTCTATGATTATGTGTGTATGCCACAATGAGTAATGTTTTAAGTTATGATTTCATTTCACTACTATGATTTATCCCATGTTATGAAATTATGCTCTCTTTTGCAGGTTAAGATTTCCAAAAATGTTATGTTCTTATGAAAATTATGTGATTGATATTTCCTTTGTTTACCCTTACTGAGCATTTGAGCTCACCCTTTTATGTTTTCTTTTCCCCAGGATATAAAGAAAGGTTTTAGGTAAAAAAAAAAGGGGAAGATCTTTATGGGAGATATTGAAGATCTTTCACCACGTTTAGAAGATTACGATCCGAGTTTCCAAAGACACTAAACTATTACGATCCTTGTGTGTGTGTTTTTGTTATGTACTAAGTATTCCGCAAAAGTAATGTAATGTCCATGTACGATAAGCTTCGGGTCTCTATAGTTGGTATCAGAGGAAAGGTTTAGTCGACCTTTGGAAACTAGGATGCGAAAACGTTAGTGAGATTCCTAGAGATATTTCTAAGGTATGTCTAGGGATGTCCCTAAGGATAAGTATACGTATAGGATATATTCCTAGAACTATGGTAATGATATTAGATTAAACCCAAGAAGTTAGGTATTGAGGATACTTTCCCTTTACTATGTTGTTTTCTCTAGCATGATTTTTGATTCTCACAAAATTATTTTTGTGTTTTAGTTAATGGAGGGAACCAAAAGGAATTAAGTTAACATTGAATCCAATGGACAAATTGGTGACTATGAGAAACAAAATTGTGTAATGCCTAGAGAGAAAGATGTTGTGATTATGCCGAATCAATCATCGTGATATATGATTAACAAGGTGAAATTTAGTGGTATGCCTAATTCTTCAAAGAAGAGGAAGATAGACTATTATGCATGTTCGCATGTTGAGGAGCATAAAGAAAGGATGATTGAGATTTCTAAAGAAAGGAAGAAGAACCTTGAGGAATACCTCAAATGGAGGGACCGATGTTATCTGTGTGGAGAAAAGGGTCATAGAGTGACAGACTGTTATGGAGTTCAATGTCTTATTTGTGGAGAACATGGGCATTACCCAACTCAATGCCCTGACCTAAAAAGTTACTTCTAAATCAAGGAAGGACTTATTCCAGGATAATCATTGATGTGGATGGACTGAAGTGTTTATGTATTGGTATTCAAGAATAATGTTGTTGAGGTACTTTTATGGTGTATTGGAATATTTATGTATTGCTCTAATGTGGTATTCGAAGTGATTGAGGTATTTTTGGAAAAAAGATGATATGCGCATAATGAAGGGATAAGGAGAAAATTAAATGTTTGATAGTATTCACGAGCTCATGATTGATATAAGGACTAAGTGATATCATGGTTTGAGTATATAGAATTTTGAGGATTTTGGTATATGGAAAGTATTAACTTTTAACTACACTCATGTTTTCACTAAGGTATTCAAGAGAATACACGATTAAGGAGTTTGAATGTTTGGAATGTGACCAACAAGACATATCTTATGATATGTGGGGATCAACGACAGTATTAAATCTCTGGTGATCGTTGTCACTATATTATGAGAGTGGACTGCAGTATTATGTATAAGCCTAAAGATTAGACTGGATTATGTTGGACATAAGTTAGTATTGTTTAAGGATATAAGATTTTCGATATTATTGATGGGATGTTATAGTAACGTAGTTTTAGAAAAAGGGACAACCTGCAGGACGGGCGACAGCCCATCGCTTCGGACAAGGCTGTAGGAATCGAACCCACAACCGAAGTGCGACTGGCCTTTATCGCCTACCACTGACCTACAGGAAGTCCCTGTTTAGTAGAAACTAGTTTTATTATATTAAGCAGTATGATATATGAAGTAGAAGTCCATTTTAGGAACTATATATGATTAATCTCACTATAGAATGACTTATGTATATTTAATAACTTTTGCTTACCTTTTGTTTGAGACAGATGGAATGACCCGTCATCCTATCACATGATCTGCTAACACTTCACGAATAACAAATTCAACTTCATTTATTTAAGAGATGAAGTGGAAATTGTTCAAGGCACGAACAACAGTGATATTGTATCAAAATAAAGTAAGTATTTATTCTAATTCAAATTTTCAACTTTAGGGAAATGATCTTGAAAAACAAAAATGTTGTCCTAGTTCTCTTATACCTGATGAATCAGATGGTACCTTAGATCGTCACAAATTTATGGATTTGTGATTACTGGCTTTTCCATAGCCATGTTCTCTACCACTCTCCATCAGAACATGATGGCTAGATTTCTCTCCCATATCCATATTTTCACCTATGTGGAAACCCAGTGATTAGTTTATTTGGGTAATCGTTACATTTCATACTTTAGTTTTTAAAGCCAAGTTTTGGTATTCCTTTTTACGATGTGGGTTTCTATTAAAGAAACTTTCGAATAGTAAACCATTTATAACCCCGACGAATTTCGAGGGCGAAATTCATTTTAAGGGGGGTAGAATGTAACAGCCCGAGATTTTATGAAAAATATTCTTTTTTATTTCATTAATGTCTTATGTTGTATTCTACACCAAGATTACCCTGCGCTATACGCAACACCGTATTAGCTTGCAGTATACGCAACACTATTCTTGGACCGTGTTACACACAATTTTGATAATAGTTATTCTACGCAACATTGAGTATATATATATATATATATATATTAAATGTATAAATGAAATATGGTTGGATTATGTTATATGAAACAACGAAGGATTATTTCACAACACGCAACCCTGACTAGGCTTGCATTACACGCAATCGCGACCTTCCTCGATAGCGTGTGTTGTACGCAATACCGGGTTTTAATAAACAATGTTATATTATTATAATATTGTCCTGAACTAGCCGTTATGAATAGTATTAACTAAATTTCGAATTTTATAACATTATTATTCATCTTACACATTTCTAGAACATGGTATAAGAACAAAATAAATTTTTCGGGTAAAATAAGTATTTTTCAAAAAAATGCAGTTTTACCGCCTTTTGATGGCGCACCCACTTTAAATATAGTTTTTGACTTGTTTATATGTTCAATTTGACAAAATAATATTCTTCTTTTGAATCAGGATATAAAAATTTACATTTGATAAAGTTTTGATATTTTTCCGATAACTTTCATATTTTAATGAATAGTAAAAACACGCTATATTTTAATTAAAAACAACTTTTTTCATCGTAATATCTTATGTGGTTAAATTATAATATTGAATGGTTTTAAAGTATAAATAGAATATATTTTTACCATTTAATATAATGTATGTCATTGGCATTGATTTTACCTTGAATTCGTAGGTTAAATCAATTCAATCTTTTGCAATGTTTTAAAGAAAAACCCGTTTTCTCTCGACAACGGGATTAATTTTAATTTAATTTCTGCATCTTTTGTGTATTGAATTTGGAAAAATGGATTCCATATTTGGAATCAGTGGGTCCAAATTATGTTAATAAGCTACTTTTTATTTTTGGGAATTATGAATAGTAACTACGGTAAATTTTATTTACCATAGTTAAAGGTAAATCAGGCAATTAAGGGTAAATATAATATTTTAAAATTACCCTAACAAATGTCAAAATCCTATTGGATGACTAAAAGTAGACCCATATCACCTAAGGGTCGGATTAGAATCATTTAATGGACATTTGTCCATGAAAATAACTTAATTATTATTAAAACCAAAGAAAGTGACAACATGTCACTTTCTTAAATCTTATAAGTATATTAATTTTAATTTAGTGATAAACTTCATGAAACTTCGAACATGAATAGTCTCCAGAAAGATAATGGAATTATCTACATCATATAAATTTATTTATAATTTTTAGGGATTAAATAATTATCATTAATTATGAAACAATAGTGATGCAGAAATTGTTTATCTAGTGAAAAATCAAGAATATTGTCTTTATTAAACTAATAGTGACCATAAAATGCACAAATACCTAACCAAAACTTATTGGCCATGTAAATGTAAACCATAAGCACCCAATGGTCGAATATTTGACCATTTGGAGCCTTATAAAAGTGATTATGACACTTATATTATTTTATTTTAAATGATGCCAAAGTTGTCACCTTCATAATTTAATAAATATAAAAATTTAAATATTGTGATTTTAAGATGATAAATTCGAGTAAAAGTATTATTGTGAAAGGTAATAGATTTATTTTCATCATAGGATTTTATTTTTAATTTTTATGCAATAAATAAGTATATTAAATAATTATACAAAAATGTTGTCGTATTTATTTTATTAAGAGATAAACCAAATAAATGGTTTTAAAAAATAATAAAATAAATATTATATGAACTATTTAATGTGATGCACTAATTTTATAGATACATATGACCTTCTATTAATATATTAAAGCTTTTATTTCGAACATATCTTCTGTATATATTTTATTTAAATTCAAATAAATAAATAGTGTCAAAATTGACACTATTGTTATTTTACAAAAATAACATATTATAAAATTGTTTAAAAATCACAAAAATATTTAAAAATTATAAATTTATATTTATATGGTCTATAATGTTATAAAGTAAACAATTATGGAAAATTCACAACATATAAGTAATTATTTGTCATAATTTAAAATTTATAATTTTATTACCACAAATAAACTTAAATAGATTAAATAAGGATAAATCAAAATGATAAGGTTTCAAATAAGATCCAAACATGTCTAAATTTGATTGGTTGATGAGATTACAAACCTATCTCATCTAATCTTCGAATATGAGTCATTTTTGGAAGTTTTTAAGTGGGGTTAGATTTATTATAAATTAATATTTTTAAGAATTCCAAAGGTGCCCCTCTCCTCCCTTATAAAAGGACACCTCCTCCCCCTCCTCCTCACACCAATTTGAGCACTCAAGCTCGGCCAACCCCGGCCAATTTATCCTCTCCACTTCCCTAGCAACATCCTAGAGGTTCTGGTCTTCCTCAAAGACCAATTTTAGTGCCCTAAGAGGAGGTCTCAAAGAGGCACTTCAAAGAAGAGGTAATTACCGTTACCAATTCTTTCATCTTTATTTCTTCTTCCACTTCTTCTTCTTAGGTTTTTTCATTATGAAGTAATAACATCAGTATCACTCATATACTGATATGTTATTATAAGTATGAAACAACCCTATTTCACCATCTATCCATCCTACGGAAAAAGAAATCACCGCGCGTGCGTACGTACGGAATACCGTCTCCACGCCGTGGTGTAATCTATTTTCCACCACCACCTTACATGGATGGGTATAATGGTGTAAAGAATAACTATACATAGTTATTACAACATCATATTGATTCTTATATATTGTATAATCCACTCCAATTCAATTCAATATTTATAGAAATGATATCATCGCTCGTGCGTACGTACGGACTACCGTCTCCACGACGCGATGAGATTCATTCTCCATGTTAACCATTTAAGAATTATTATAATGTATATATAAGAAATAATAATGAAATATATGACATTATAAAGCTACTGGATTTATGTATATATATACATATGTATGTCATCTACTTACTTCCATTTCAAGACAATAAGGAAAGGAAAACAGCGTTCATGCGTACGTACGGACTACCGTCTCCATGAACGGTGTTTTTCATTTTATTTATCTACCTATTATATATATATATATACTGAATATATATGATATATAAATCATATTTTATATTCTGGAAGTAAGTAAATCATGATATAAGTAATAATGATGTCAAGAACAACAAGTCAAAACACCTACGATAAATGAAACGATTTTACCCAAAACGCTTCTTTAACATGGAATTTACAAAAGAACGGGTAATATAATTTCATAAGTGAACCATATATGATATCATAACAATAAATATGATTCTGTAATAAGTCAATGACATTATTTAAATCATTATACAGGAGGTTCCGACACATACGAAGCAAATTGGACCTAAGGTAAGGGAAATATCACAATCTCATTTTTTTCCGAGATTGTTTATTCGTAAGTATTTACTGGGGTGTATTTTATCATCCAAATCCATGTTCCCTCAATATGTAATATTATTTCCATCCACCTACAATTGTTTAAATCCAATTTTACCCTTCTATGAGTTTTTAGTAAAGGATATGAAAGGAATCTTTTTTTCGTTTTTCGTACGAGGTACTTTTTGACTTTTCCGACAAAAGTACGAAGAATGTTTTTTTTAACTTATACGGCACAAACGGATTTCTACTGTTTTATAAAGCCTTATTTTCATGAAGCTTCCTCTAAAAGAATTCATGACTATTTTCAATAAAATCTCTTTCTTTTAAAATTGCATGATGTTTTGTAAAAAGAAATCGATTTTGAAGAAGAAAGGATATTTTCCTCAAGAATTCAATTCAAGTGTTTTATCAAAATTATTTTCCATCTAAGTTAATAAAGGGTTCTGTTTCTATCCATATTTTTACATTGATTTGACTATGTTGTGATGGAATTATGTTTATGAATTACTTTATCTTATATGAATGGTTTTATGATGTCATGTTGTTTAAGAATCCCATTTTTATTACATGGGTTATGCAATGATGTATGATTTATGATTTTGTGGCACACATAAGAAAGGATTCATTAAGAGATGGGTGGGACCTATATCTCCCTCCAATGCATTGGGTAAAGATTTCATATCTCATGAGATAGACATGGCTGGAATGGTAGGTTATACCGGTTCAGTGAAACAGGACTGAAACGAGGATTACTCGATTCAGAAAGGGACTTTGTCCACTAAGATAGTCTTGGCAATGAGTCTTGACTAACAAGAAATGATTCTCTATGATTATGTGTGTATGCCACAATGAGTAATGTTTTAAGTTATGATTTCATTTCACTACTATGATTTATACCATGTTATGAAATTATGCTCTCTTTTGCAGGTTAAGATTTCAAAAAATGTTATGTTCTTATGAAAATTATGTGATTGATATTTCCTTTGTTTACCCTTACTGAGCATTTGAGCTCACCCTTTTATGTTTTCTTTTCCCCAGGATATAAAGAAAGGTTTTAGGTAAAAAAAAGGGGAAGATCTTTATGGGAGATATTGAAGATCTTTCACCACGTTTAGAAGATTACGATCCGAGTTTCCAAAGACACTAAACTATTACGATCCTTGTGTGTGTGTTTTTGTTATGTACTAAGTATTCCGCAAAAGTAATGTAATGTCCATGTACGATAAGCTTCGGGTCTCTACATGCTTGGTGCCAAAGGGTTAATGGAACGTGGGAAACAATTACCTTGTGATAACTTGGTAGATCGACAAGAATCCACTCATGAGTATGGAACTGTCAGAATGTAGCATGAATTGTTGGTTTCATGGGTTGTGGAATGGTTGGGTATGACAAAAAGGGATATTTTGAAATGGTTTAAAGCTTGTTTAGTTATTTTTCTGAAAAAATAACATTCTGGAAATATTGATTTTAATCACACTTGTATGATTTTCATTATAAATGGTTTTGGAAACTAGTTCATATTTATATATAAACTATTTTGTGAATTTTTTTATATATAATATTTTATATAAATGTTTCTTACTCTTCTATCCTGGTGGCGTGAGTAGGGAAGTCATTGGGGAAAACACTAAGTTTTATACCCACCCTTTATTTGGAACTTTGGTGCTTTTATAGATGTAATATTTTGGGATAGGGACAAAGGTAATCTTTACCACATATTTAGCACTACCTGGTGATGTTTGAACTGTTCGGTGATTGTAGATCTTGCATCATGTGGATCATGAAGTCTTGTAGCCTCTTGAGGGTCTTTATTTATTTATCCACTGGGTACTTTGATACTTTTTTGGTCTTCTGATGTTGCACACTATGATGTGGTTTTGAGAAATTTTAATTGTTTAGTTGTATTTATTTTCTTGATGAATCATTTAGTGAAAGGTTTTTTTGTTGTATTTTTGGATAATTTATTAAAGGGTAAATTTTCTCCCACTTGTATTAAAACCCTTTGGCATTTATTGCCAGCCTTTGGCATCTTTGGGATGTCTCATATGGCCAAGTAATGACTCGACGTGCCCTAAAGACAATGAGAATGGGAGGGTCATTACAAATGGTATCAGTCTGGTCCATCCATTGATGTAAAAATGTTATTACCTTTTTTAGTCCTTTTCTAACAATTATTTATTAGTATTATTGGTCTTGGAGTTGAAATTCATTATTTCCTATCCATTGGGAAGAAATCTTAGACATGAGTTGCATTTTCATAACATGAAATGTATAGCATAAAAGTATATAGCTAACCATTTTTTGAAGAACTTCATGTTATCAGGGAGTTGGGTAAATAAGTGTTTGGAGACACTTATAGGATTTTGAAATATCATTGTCAAGTGTTAAGCCAATGAGAAGATCATGACATGCATTGTAGAGGAATGAATTCCCACTAGAAGTTTGTACATCATTTTGAGGAATGATTCATATTGTGAAAAAAGTGTCAATTTTTGAAAACGTATGAAATTGTTTTTCAAATGAAAGATTTTGAAAAATATAATGCTTATCGTATTTTGAAAATGGTTTGATTTTTAAAAGAAAGAATTAAATTTAATTTAAAAAATGGTTGAACATAGAAAACCGTTGTTTTTTAAAAACAATTTTGTGATAGTTGATGTGATAAAATTTTAAATGATAATCCATGAGTTTCTAGAGAGCGAGTCTTACGGAGTTTATTGTTGTTTTAGAAAATGGCACCAGAGAGGTGTCGTAAGAATTAGTTAGAAGTGGCTGTTGAGAATTTGGTTGCACTTGATCCACATTTTAACCACCAGTTGGTCCAAAGTATCACTCACGACAATCAAACCATTATGTTGGGACTACAACCACATACCCCATTTACGATATTTTTCACTGTTGAAAATCCATGTGGAGGAAGTATGGTTTTCTTCACTAGGTGATCTGGGAAATCTATCACTAAGTTTAAGAGGATGTGGGGAACCTATTCACTATATTTAAAACTTGAAATTATTCCTTTTGGTTTGAAACTACAAACTCCTCTCGATGAATGATAATGTAAAGCCTTTGTGTGTAGAGCATGTCCTATAACTATGGATTCAACTGAGTTGAAATAGGACATCTTAATGTTGGATATGGATGTCTATGAAGTAATCCTAGGCATGGACGAGATGACAACATTCCTGGCTCAAATCGACTGTTATAGGTGAACAGTTAGTTTCATGACTGATGACAACATCGAGCATCTCTTCAGAGGATATAAGATTGTAAAGAAAGGTGTAAAGAGGTTTTTGTAACTAATGATGGGAAAAATCTCTTACCAGGTGGTAGTGTTGACTTTGGAATCAATGAAGAGATCAAGGAAAATAGTTTTCCAGTAGTTGTGGATCAATTCCCAGATGTTGTTCCCATGAACTTCTCAGGGTTACCACCTCTAAGGGAAGTGGAGTTTAAAATTGATCTCCCATTAGGAACCAATCCTATTTCCCTTATCTATTATAGGATGGCACCAAAAGTGTTACAATAATTGAAAGTGTAGTAAGAGGAGCTAGAAAGAAAGGGTTTTATTCAACCAAGTATGTCTCTGTGGGCAACACCAGTTTTGTTCATGAAGAAGGAAAATGGAAATATTTGGCTATGAATTGATTATCATAATCTTAACCAAGTTAAAATAATGAAAAAATATCCACTTCCATGAATTGATGATCTGATCGATCAATTAAGGATAGCATAATGGTTCTCAAAGATTTACCTGTGACCAGGATATCACCAATTGCGAGTTCGGAAAGAGGATATTCCAAAGACATCTTTTAGAAGAAGATATAACCACTATGAATATGTTGTCATGCCTTTTTTTCTAATAAATAAACTAGTGATTTTCATGGATTTGATGAATTGGATAACTCAGTGATATCTAGACTATTTTGTTGTGGTGTTTCTTGGGAGACATCTTGGTGTATTCAAATATAAGTTACGAACAAGAGGATCACTGGGAAATAATGTTACAAATCTTGAGAGATCACTATTTGTATGAAAAATTATCAAAGTGTGATTTTTGGATATAGGGAGTACGTTTTCTTGGCCATTTCATTTCTGATAAAGGAATTTTTAATGATCCTGAAAAGATATAAGTCGTTATCTCTTGGAAACTACTGAAGAATGTTTTCAAGATATGAAGTTTTCTTGGTCTAGCTGGTTACTATTGATGCTTTGTGTGTAATTTCTCATGACCATCTTCACCAATGATAAATATGACAAGGAAGAATGCTCCATTCCAAAGGACATAAGAATTTCAAAAGTCTCTCCAGTAACTGAAAGTTAGGCTTACATTGACACCTATCTTGATCTTTCTAGAATCAGGACAGGGGTATGTGATGTATTGTGATGTTTCAATATCAGGGTTGGGGTGTGTTCTCATGCAAAGAGATCATGCGGTTTCTTATAGTTCAAGGTAGATGAGGGTGCATGTGAAGAATTACCCAACACATGACCTGAAGTTATTGTTAGTAGTCCATGCTTTAAAGACCTGGAGTCACTATCTCTTTGGTGAGGAATTCACTATGTTTACGGATCATAAAATCTTGAAACACATTTTCTCATAGCGAGATTTGAATCCGAGGAAAAGGATATGGATGGATTATCTAAAATTTTTTGACTTTGACATAATGTAAACACCATGGAATGTTAATTAGGTGGTAGATTCATTGAGTATAAATTTATATGCTCAGTTGGCAAAAGAAGCTTCAGATGAATGGCAGTTGACGTCAGTCTTAGAAAACATGCATGTGGAATGTGATGACCGAGGTGATGTTATAGTTTTATTTTCAGCTACGCTTGTTCCTAATTTAGTAAAAATGATCCAAGAGGCACAAAGATATGATGAATAATGTCTAGTTGTGCAGGATAGGATGCGCCCGTAAGGGGCTCTCGACCTAGGGTTTCCTCCCTCTCGTCGCGGCCGGCTCCTCCGCTGCGGAAGGCACGACGATTCCCTCTCACGCTCAGTGGGTTGGTGGTGGCCCTTTGCTGCTCGGCGCTGCGTGGTTGTCTCTCCAGCGGTGAAGATGCTCTCGAGATTCGGTAGTTGCTGGTCCTGGTCCGCGGGTGTAAGACCGGTCCTGTTGACGGCACACTCTACGGAGCGCTCCTGGACCAGATCTTGGCAGTTTTCTGATGACCGGTGGTGTTTTTACTCGCGGTCGAGGGTCGCGCTCTTGCGTCGGCGGTTTGGGCTTTGTCCCCTCCCAGGTGAGTTCGATGGGGTTTTCGTTGTCTCTGTCGTAGCTGGTCTGTCTGGTGGCGGAGGGATCTTCAGCTCCTTGGATGGTTTTCTTTTCATCGTTAGCGGTTTTGATGTTTGGTTGTTGTTGGTTGCTTTGCGGGATGTTATCTGTAAGTTGTTGGTTTCTTTCACCGGATTTTCATGGAAATCCGGTGATTTTTTCTGTGATGCGCTGAGGGTTTCTGCCTCGTTGAAATCGGTGTTGAGGGTTTCTGCCTCGTTGAAGTCGGTGAAGGGGTGTTGGTGTGCTGGTGAAGGGATGGCAGCGGTGGTTGCCGGTGAAGAGGACGATGGTCGCTGGACGACGACGGGAGTCAGTGAACCTCACCGGTGCTCCGGTGAAAGTGGGTGTGTTAGTCGCCTCGGGGGTGTATCTCGAGGCTGATGATGCTGTGGCAGATGATCTCGGGTTTCGAGGCCGGCGCGTGGGTTCGCGGCTCAAGATGTTGCGCGGTTTCCTGTTTGGATGGTTTTTGATTTTTGAAATGTATGATTGTCTCTACGGGTCCCGGCAACCCTTACAAACCGGCTATCATCGGGAACCGGATAACCCTCAAACCGGATTTTAAAAATCCAAAAAAAGTGATTTCCAATGTCTAGTTGTGAGTTCAAAACTCAATGGTGGTGAGACCATTGAGGAATAGAAACTTTATGGGGGGTTCATTTTTGTGTTTTAGAGATCGTATGGTTATACCTATGGATTTGCAGGAAAAACTCCTTCATGATTACCACCATCTGTGTTGGGCTTTACATCCAGGTACAAATAAGAAGTATATGGCATTGAAGGAACAATTTTGGTGGAGCAGCATGAAAAGGAAGGTGATAGAGTTCATGTCGCGGTGCTTAACTTATCAACAGGTTAAATCAATGTATTAGAGATCAGCTAGTATGTTACAATCGTTGCCTATCCCAGTGTGTAAATGGGATCAGATAGAAATGTATTTTGTTACAGGTCTTCCAAGAATGGTATGGAAACATGATTCCCTTTGGGTGATAGTGGATCGTCTAACCAAGTCGGCCCACTTCATCCCTATTCATGAAACTCATACAGTGGAGGATCATTCAAAAATCTATATCCAAGAAGTGGTAAATATACATGGTGTACCAATGTCAATAGTCTTAGATAGAGATATGAGGTTCACATCTCGTTTCTATAAATCCTTACAACAATCCCTTGGGACTCAGTTGACTACGAGCATGGCGTATCATCCTTATATGGATGGGTAATCCGAGCGGATGATAAAAATTTTGGAAGACATGTTGAGGGCATGTGTAACATATTTTGGTGTCTCATGGGAGGATTATATACACTTAGTGGAGTTCACATACAATAACAGCTATCAGGCCTCAATAAACATGGCTCTTTTTGAAGCATTGTATGGGCATCCTTGTCTTTCTCCACTATGATGGGCCAAAATGGGGAAAACATCACTAGTTGGTATGAGAATTGTCCATGAAACAATATAGAAGATATATTTGATTATAAAGAGGATAGATACGTCTCATAGTCGTCAAAAATATTATGCATATCACCGTAAAAGACCATTTCCGTTCGCTGTGGGTGAACATGTCTTCTTGGGGATCTCTATATGGCTTGTACATCATCATTTCGGGAGGCAAGGAATGTTATCTTCTAGATACATTGGCTATTTTGAGATATTGGAATGGGTTGGAGAGGTGGAATATCGGTTGGCATTACCACCATGGTTTAGCTCGATGTATAATGTGTTCCATATCCAAGTTGAAAATGTATCACCCTGATCCTGACAATGTGATCACATGGGATCACGTCGACCTAGAACAGGATGAATCATTGGTATATATCCCAGTGTGGATCATGGATAGAAAATAGAATTACTTTCATGGGAAAAAAATCATCCTAGTGTGGGTTTTATGGAAACATGGTCAAATTCAGGAAGAGACTTGGGAACATGAGAAGGAAATGAAAGAGTAGTGGCCAGAACACTTTTTGGCCAGTGAGGGTTTTCTACTTTCTGAGGATAGAAAGTGTAATGACCCTAAATCTTAAATAAATATTGTTCCTAATTTTATGTGTTATTTTATTTTATTTTTATACTCAACAAAAATGTTTCATTTAATAACATGAGTATAATTAAAATGAGACTGTTGGGTTTTGACTGTTATTTGACCATTGGTCAATATGACTGCTGGAAACTAAACGTTTTGACTATTGTCTCTAAATACAAGCAATCTTGGTTAATTAATATAGAAAGAAGATTCGATGGCCTCACACAGTAGTCTTGGACCGATCGAAGCCCATCTAACAGAACTTGGGAAGGAGGTAGCACCACTGGGCTTTGCTCTGGACCAAACCCAAGCTGAACTTCATCGTCTAAATCTAGAACGGGATCGCCTTCACGAGAAGTTCAAACTGATAGAAATTAATACTCGTGCGATGTTGGCCGAGCCTCCCTCGGATTCTCTCACCTTAGCACACCTTACACTTAGGTCCTATACTGGTGTGATAAGGGGCTATGTAAAGAGACTGTAACTGTCTTGTGTAATCCTTTGTTTTAAATAAAAATTTTGATTTCTTTTATGAATTTTAAAATGACCGGATAAATATATTATGCATATTTTTGATGAATTTTAGAAAAAGGATATTTTAAATATGTTTATGTAAACCCTAAATAATTAAAAATGTATAATGATTTTCAAAAAATGGTCTTCTACAATTATGTTCAGTAAGAAATTTAGAGTCTAATAAGATCAACATGATTTTTGATGAATAGTAAATTATGAATAGTGATTTTATGATTAGGATTAATAATGTGTCCAAATGGATTACTAATCTCACTTAAAGAAAGTATTAAAATAATCTAGGCACTTTGATTAAGTAATGTGATTCAATAAAATGGTTAAATAACGGTTTCATAAATTATTGTTCAAGTATTAGTTTTTTCGGATGAATAGTGTCTTTTTAATTAAAATTTTAATTAAAAATATTTAGAAAATTATTTTTATAAAATGGACTTCATTTTTGAACTCAGAGCATAGATATTATGTTAAGGTAATTTTTGGGGATTTTTCTGAAAAAAATAAATTTTCGATGAATAGTGATTTTAATTAAAAATTTAATTAAAAATATTTAGAAAATTATTTTCATAAAATGGATTTCATTTTTGAAATCAGAGAATTGATATTTGGTTAAGGTGAAATTTTGGGACTATTCTGAGGAAGTTGAATTTTCGATTAATAGTGAAAATACAGTTTTTAAGTTACGGGTGTTTAATGATATCATTAAATGATGTATTAAGTATGTAATCAATATGGTCGACTTATGAATAGTACGATATGGTATGAGGTGTCCCAAGTGGCCAATACCATGGGAAAATACCATGGGAAAGCCCATGGTTTTGCCAAAACCACTAATGAGGTGTCCCTTGGCCCTTAATGCCTTGTCCCCTCACTTTCCCTATAAATACCAAGCCATCCTCTCATCCATTCAACTCCCCACTCTCCCCCAACGAATTTCTGGTCTCCTTACCTCCCAAGGAGTCCTCCCAAGGTGCCCTCCCAAGGTTCCCCCAAGCCCTCAAGGTCCAAACCATTGAGTTTTAAGAGTTACGTTTTAAGGTAAGGGATCCGACCTCTCTCTTTCATTTCAAGTAATCTCTTTTATGTCATTCCTTTTATGAAACATGTTCTTATGTTGGAGGATGTTCTTTTATACTGCTCTTACTGCCCTTTTTATGTTCATATAATGAGAGATCCCCTCTGACTCTCATTATTTCGTTTTATGAAGTTTTAAGTGGCGCCGTTAGGCTGCCGAAAGTTTTGTAACAGATTCTTTCTCCCTTCTCATTTTTCAAGATCTATTTTCATGTAAAGTATTTCAAGTTACTTTCTATTATGTTGGGGTATGATCTCTAAATTTATCATACTGATCTTTTATGATCATATGATGAGATACCCCATTTGATCTCTTCAATTCAGTATTTTGAAGTTTTAAGTGGCGTCGTTAGGCTGCTGAATGTTTAAGTGGTTCTTCACCCTTCTCGTTTTGAAGTTCTACTTTCATGACAATTCTTTAAAGTTCCTTTTTGTTATGTTGGGGTATTATCTCTATATCTATCATACTGGACTCTTATGTTCATATGATGAGAGACCCCATTTGATCTCTTCAATTCATTATTTTGAAGTTTTAAGTGGCGCCGTTAGGCTGCCGAATTTTTAAGTGGTTCTTCACCCTTCTCGTTTTGATGTTCTACTCTCATGTCAATTCTTTCAAGTTCCTTTTTGTTCCGTTGGGGTATGATATCTATATCTATCATACTGGACTCTTATATTCATATGATTAGAGACCCCATTTGATCTCTTCAATTCAGTATTTTGAAGTTTTAATTGGCGCCGTTAGGCTGCCGAATTTTTTAGGGGATTCTTTCACCCTTCTCATTCTTTTCAAAGTTTTACTTTCTTGTCAAGTCTTTAAAGTTCCTTTTTAATTATGTTGGGGAATTATCTCTATATCTATCATACTGAAATCTTATGTTCACATGATGAGAGACCCTATTTGATCTTTTAAAATCATTTTTGTTGAAGTTTAAGTAACGCCCTTAGGCTGCCGAACTTTAATAAGAGAAATCTAATTTTTTTCTTCCTTCCATGTTTTTCATTTCAAATGGTATGTCCTTGAAATTTCATTACCATGATCATGTATCCTTCTTATTCTGTCCATCTACTTTTATATGGGTCATTTATGAATGTTTGACCCATTTTCCCTCTCTTTTTAATGTCTTCTAAAACCTCGTAACATAGCCTTTATGCTACAGAATTTCCGTCTCAAAATGTCTCTCTCTTTTTCTAAAGTTCTTTTATATTATTAATAGAATACTAAAAGATATTTCTTCTAAAGGGGTATTCACATATATACCAAAATGTTCTATTTTAAATTCGGGTATTTACATACATGAGACCCACCTTCTTTTTCTGTGGGTTTTAAAGTGCCGTAAAGATCATGTCTTTAAAGCAGTTTTTTTAAAACGTTATGATTATGAAATGAAACCCATTTATTTTATTCTATGTGGGTTATTTATGAAATGTTTGATGATGATATATGTGGCTCACATGGTAATAAAGGCAAATTTAAGGGTGCGCCCTGATAGCGCTCCAATGCATTGGGTAATGATGTAACCACAAGAGATTACAATTTTCACGATACTTTGGTGAATAACCTTGGTAATTTTCAAATGACACCTTGGGGATGGACCTTGGTGATATGTTCATGATTGTCTATGTTAAATGATGTATCCACATCTTCATATTATGAAAAAGTTTTATTTTTATTATGATATGGCTCATGATTTCATTTTCATTCCTTAAAGTTCTTTTTATGACTTTATTGATGTATCTCAAGTTCATATGTAAAATGTTTCACTTGTTTCCCTTGCTGGGCCTTCTGCTCACCCTTTCTTTTGATGTATGTCCCTAGGTTATGAGATGCAGTAATGAGCCTAGGGTGAGTATGAGGAGAATCCTTTCAAGTGTTTAAGAAGAATGTTATTTTGTCTAATATTTTATGTTCCTTGTTTCCAAGACACTAAACCTTAAAGATCCTCAGTTCCGTGTAATGGAATGAAAGTTATGTTATAAGAAGACTAGATGATATAGTTGGTATCGAAGGATGGTTTAGTTATTTGTGGAAATTAGGATATTAAAATTATAGGAATAACCCTATAGAAAAGTTTAAATATAGGAAATCTTCCTGGTATTTTGGTGAGTATTGAGTAAGGGGTTTCCAAGCGAATACATCCTTGTCTGGATACGAGCAGGTAGAGGTGGCTATGGCACAAATGTACATAGGGGTAAAACCCGAAAACACCGCTTTGAGCTAGACTCGAACAGGAACTGGTACACGACAACAGGCCTTGCTGCACTCTTGGTTACGACACTCCCGGGGGATATGCTTTTCATAAGCTTGGTATGAACCATTATTAAAGGAACAAAGATAAAATAAAATAAATATTCACATAAGAATATATGATCATAGATAACCTAGATGGGAACCTAGGGGATCACAAGTTAGGGTATACTTTTCTTTTACAAGTTATCCTTATATGCTTTAAGTTCCTTTTCATGATTATTGGTTAAGTATTTAAGCCTCTAATTATACTTTATATTCTTAGTTAATGGTGGGAAATAGAATAATGTGTCCCAACAACCAATGTGATAATAAATGTGACAATTTCCATATTAATATGAAAGAGATGATTAGGGGATTAAAAGATGATTATTATTTTGGAATACGTTCACTATTTTCGGGACCCTATATGATCGAGGTAAATAGATTACTATAGTATTTTCATTGAGGAGTAAGGTTGACTTATATTTTGAAGAATTGATGAATTTAAGGTGGACTTATAGTAATTTAGGTTACTTATTGGAATTATTAACCTATCTTGGGTAAAATATGTTTAGGTTATCTACTTTTGTTATAAGATTTTAGGAGTGGTTGATGTTGTCTAGAGATGAACAATGAAGTTGTTTTGGAAGACTATGTTATCAAATCCTTCTTGTATTTGGGTTTCAATCTTAGTTTGGTTTATTTTGAGGAATTTTAAGGACCGTTATTTATGGAATGGTCTATGATGAAATTTGGGTAGTACCATGGAACTTTGGATATTTAAAAGTAGTTTCCATTCCTATGGGATTTTTTCTTTTTGAAGAGTTGTTTTACCTTAACCTTTCTGTTTTTGGGATAATGTTTAAAGATAGAAGAAATAGATAGTTAATCTTTTGTAGATTATGTGATTCTCTAGAAGATGATTATTGTGCTTTTATGAGACCAAGTGTTTTTGAAGTTTCATCATTTGGAGAAAAGATTAGTGTTGGTAGGGACTTATTAAAGGATGAAACTCTACTTGTAGGTAGGTATATTTTCTTATGTTTTTGTTCTATGTAGTAAATGAATTCCTCAAAATTATGAAAATAAACGTAAAACAAAAATGTTGTTGGTTTACGTTTCCTACTAGGTAATCAAAGACCGTTTACACACATCATAAATTTGGGATTTTCTTATGGTTAACTTTCTCCTAATCATGTTCTCTATCACTCTCCCTCAGAACTTGACCCTTGGTTTTCTCCTCCATGTCCATGTTTTCCTACATGGAATCCTAGTGTGGGTTAACTTGGGTGACCTTTGTACTTCCCTTTCTTTCTTTTAAAGTAATAGTTTTACTGACTCCTTTTCTGATGTGGGACATTCCATGAAATTTCAAAACCCAATTTTAAAAAAATTGTGAGGACGCAATTTCTTAAGGGGGAAGATTGTAATGAACCGAAATCTTAAATAAATATTGTTCCTAATTTTAGGTGTTATTTTATTTTATTTTTATACTCAACAAAAATGTTTCATTTGATAACATGAGTATAATTAAAATGAGACTATTGGGTTTTGACTGTTATTTGACCATTGGTCAATATGACCGCTGGAAACTAAACGTTTTGACTATTGTCTCTAAATACAAGAAGTCTTGGTTAATTAATATAGAAAGAAGATTCGATGGCCTCACCCAGTAGTCTTGGACCGATCGAAGCCCATCTAACAGAACTTGGGAAGGAGGTAGCACCACTGGGCTTTGCTCTGGACCAAACCCAAGATGAACTTCATCGTATAAAGCTAGAACGGGATCGCCTTCGCGAGAAGTTCAAACTGATAGAAATTACTACTCGTTCGATGTTGGCCGAGCCTCCCTCAGATTCTCTCACCTTAGCACACCTTACACTTAGGTCCTATGCTGGTGTGATAAGGGGCTATGTAAGGAGACCGTAACTGTCTTGTGTAATCCTTTGTTTTAAATAAAAATTTTGATTTCTTTTATGAATTTTCAAATGACCGGATATTTATAGTATGCATATTTTTGATGAATTTTAGAAAAAGGATATTTTAAATATGTTTATGTAAACCCTAAATAATTAAAAATGTATAATTATTTTCAAAAAATGGCCTTCTATAATTATGTTCAGTACGAAATTTAGAGTCTAATAAGATCAACATGATTTTTGATGAATAATAAATTATGAATAGTGATTTTATGATTAAGATTAATAATGTGTCCAAATGGATTACTAATCTCACTTAAAGAAAGTATTAAAATAATCTAGGCACTTTGATGATGTAATGTGATTCAATAAAATGGTTAAATAACGGTTTCATAAATTATTGTTCAAGTATTAGTTTTTTCAGATGAATAGTGTTTTTTTAATTAAAATTTTAATTAAAAATATTTAGAAAATTATTTTTATAAAATGGACTTCATTTTTGAACTCAGAGCATCGATACTATGTTAAGGTAATTTTTGGGGATTTTTCTGAAAAAAATAAATTTTCAATGAATAGTGTTTTTAATTAAAAATTTAATTAAAAATATTTAGAAAATTATTTTCATAAAATGGATTTCATTTTTGAAATCAGAGCATTGATATTTGGTTAAGGTGAAATTTTGGGACTATTCTGAGAAAGTTTAATTTTCGATGAATAGTGAAAATACACTTTTTAAGTTACGGGTGTTTAATGACATCATTAAATGATGTATTAAGTATGTAATCAATATGGTCGACTTATGAATAGTATGATATGGTATGAGGTGTCCCAAGTGGCCAATATCATGGGAAAATACCATGGGCAAGCCCATGGTTTTGCCAAAACCACTAATGAGGTGTCCCTTGGCCATTAATGCCTTGTCCCCTCACTTTCCCTATAAATACCAAGCCATCCTCTCATCCATTCGACTCCCAACTCTCCCCCAACGAAGTTCTGGTGTCCTTACCTCCCAAGGAGTCCTCCCAAGGTTCCCCCAATCCCTCAAGGTCCAAACCATTGAGTTTTAAGAGTTACGTTTTAAGGTAAGGGATCCGACCTCTCTCTTTCATTTCAAGTAATCTCTTTTATGTCATTCCTTTTATGAAACATGTTCTTATGTTGGAGGATGTTCTTTTATACTGCTCTTACTGCCCTTTTTATGTTCATATAATGAGAGATCCCCTCTGACTCTCATTATTTCGTTTTATGATGTTTTAAGTGGCGCCGTTAGGCTGCCGAAAGTTTTGTAACAGATTCTTTCTCCCTTCTCATTTTTCAAGATCTATTTTCATGTAAAGTATTTCAAGTTACTTTCTATTATGTTGGGGTATGATCTCTAAATTTATCATACTGATCTTTTATGATCATATGATGAGATACCCCATTTGATCTCTTCAATTCAGTATTTTGAAGTTTTAAGTGGCGTCGTTAGGCTGCTGAATGTTTAAGTGGTTCTTCACCCTTCTCGTTTTGAAGTTCTACTTTCATGTCAATTCTTTAAAGTTCCTTTTTGTTATGTTGGGGTATTATCTCTATATCTATCATACTGTACTCTTATGTTCATATGATGAGAGACCCCATTTGATCTCTTCAATTCAATATTTTGATGTTTTAAGTGGCGCCATTAGGCTGCCGAATTTTTAAGTGGTTCTTCACCCTTCTCGTTTTGAAGTTCTACTTTCATGTCAATTCTTTCAAGTTCCTTTTTTTTATGTTGGGGTATGATATCTATATCTATCATACCGGACTCTTATATTCATATTATGAGAGACCCCATTTGATCTCTTCAATTCAGTATTTTGATGTTTTAAGTGGCGCCGTTAGGCTGCCGAATTTTTTAGGGGATTCTTTCACCCTTCTCATTCTTTTCAAAGTTTTACTTTCATGTCAAGTCTTTCAAGTTCCTTTTTAATTATTTTGGGGAATTATCTTTATATATATCATACCGAACTCTTATTTTCACATTATGAGAGACCCTATTTGACCTTTTCAAATCATTTTTGTTGAAGTTTAAGTAACGCCCTTCGGCTGCCGAACTTTCATAAGAGAAATCTAATTTTTGTCTTCCTTCCATGTTTTTCATTTCAAATGGTATGTCCTTGAAATTTCATTACCATGATCATGTATCCTTCTTATTCTGTCCATCTACTGTTTTATGGGTCATTTATGAATGTTTGACCCATTTTCCCTCTCTTTTTAATGTCTTCTAAAACCTCGTAACATAGCCGTTATGCTGCAGAATTTCCGTCTCAAAATGTCTCTCTCTTTTTCTAAAGTTATTTTATATTATTATGTGAATACTAAAAGCTCTTTCTTCTAAAGGGGTATTCAAATATATACCAAAGTGTTCTATTTTAAATTCTGGTATTTACATACATGAGACTCACCTTCCTTTTCCGTGGGTTTTAAAGTGCCGTAAAGATCATGTCTTTAAAGAAGTTTTTTTTAAAACGTTATGATTATGAAATGAAACCCATTTATTTTATGCTATGTGGGTTATTTATGAAATGTTTGATGATGATATATGTCGCTCACATGATAATAATGGAAAATTTAAGGGTGCGCTCTGATAGCACTCCAATGCATTGGGTAATGATGTAACCACTAGAGATTACAATTTTCACGATACTTTGGTGAATAACCTTGGTAATTTTCAAATGACACCTTGGGGATGGACCTTGGTGATATGTTCATGATTTTATATGTTAAATGATGTATCCACATATTCATTTTATAAAAAAGTTTTATTTTTATTATGATATGCCTCATGATTTCATTTTCATGCCTTAAAGTTCTTTTCATGACGTTATTGATGTATCTCAAGTTCATATGTAAAATGTTTCACTTGTTTCCCTTGTCGGGCCTTCTGCTCACACTTTCTTTTGATGTATGTCCCCAGGTTATGAGATGCAGTAATGAGCCTAGGGTGAACATGAGGAGAAGCCTTTCAAGTTTTTAAGAAGAATGTTTTTTTGTCTCATGCTTTATGTTCCTTGTTTCCAAGACACTAAACCTTAAAGATCCTCAGTTCCGTGTAATGGAATGAAAGTTATGTTATAAGAAGACGGGATGCTATAGAAAGGCCAATGGAGGGGAGAATGTAGTACCCCTGGTTTCGGGTACATATCCCTTTCCCCATGTTTTTTATGTAAAAGATTTTTTGAAATGGTGTGTCTTTTAATGGGTTTTCATAAAATAGCTAGTTTCCATAAAATAGTGAGTTTCCATAAAATAGAGAGTTTTCATAAAATAGGGAGTTTTCATAAAATAAAGAGTTTCCATAAAGTTAGGTGTTTCCATAATTTTTATTGTTTCCATAAGGTAGGGTGTTTCCATAATGGTTGGTGTTTCCATAAATCTTGGTGTTTCCATAAATCTGGGTGTTTCAATAAAGTTAGTTGTTTCCATAATGAGGGATGTTTCTATAAAGTGGGGTGTTTCAATTAACGATGATTTTTCCATAAAAAATTTGTTTCCATAAAAGTGGTAAAGGTGAAGTATAGGAGAGTTTGGGGGTTTTATAAGGTGTTTTTGGGACCAAAAGGAAGGTCACACGATCCATAAACGGTTGGCCCAAACCGTTTGGTGAAACTGTGTGTAGAGGTCAAATCTAGATCTTATTCTCTAGAAGGTTACTCAGTTTTTCTCTATATATTTATTTTTAGCATCAAAACTCCCCTATTTCAATATTTCTCTCCCTATAATTCTAGAGAACCCTTCCCACATGAGTTGGAGCCAACATAGAGCCTTCCCTTGGTGATTTCAAGCCCGATTCTTGGGGTAAGTGTCGATCTTCTTGATTTTATTTCATTTTCTTATAAATCATCATTCTCTCCTTCTATTTTTCTTATATCTACATGTTTTGTGGGTAGATATAAGCCTTTTAACTTCAATTAAGGATAAATATGGTTTTTGATGATTAAAGAATAGATCTAAGTTACTTTATTGGAATCTTGATGTGATTCATGTGGTTTGTCACCATTCATTCTTGATTTTTCACATTTTCTTAGATCTGATTAGATCTACTTCTCTAATCTATATTGTTTCTCATATCTTCACCTATAGTGGGTAGATATATATTTTTTTATGCCAAATAATTCAATTTTGAGTCATGATCTTTCTAGGATAAGAGGACGACATCTGTTATTGGAGAATTGACCTGCCTTCTTGTGTGTTCTTCATCCATTGTCAAGTTTCATCAAAACCTTTGAGGTAGGAGTCTTCTCTCTTGACTCATATTGATTGAATTGATTGGATTAGTTACAAATTGGTTTATTTTAATTTTATTGATTGTGAAAAGGATGGAATAAATCTTCTTTACTGATGATTTTTTGTTTTAGTGAAATTGTGAAATCTTGCTGAATTGTTGTGCAGAGTGATTTAGCCTTTTGAATTTAAAATGATGATTTTAAATTATTGATTCACTGGAATTGTTAAATAGTTTGATTAAAAAAAATTTCAATAAAAAGGGATTTTTATTGAAATGGTTTGGTATTTAAATGACTTTGATGGAATTGGTTGTCAATAAAAAGGGTGTTTTTATTGAAAAGGTGTTTTGGCATGATCCTTGGGCATATTGGTGTGTGGGTTCATATTAAATTTTTGGGTCTTGGTTGAAATATGAACTCGTGCTTAGTAAAAAAGGTTTAATGGAACACGATATATAATGTTCATGTTGCATATGCAGGGCTTGGTTGAAATATTACCTTGTGCTTAGTGCCAAAGGGTTAATGGCACATGGGAAATAATTACCGTGCGACGACTTGGTAGATTGACGAGAACTCGCTCATGAGTATGGAACTGTCATAAAGTAGAATTCATTGTTAGTTACGTGTGTTTTTTAATGGTAGGGTATTCTAAAAAGGGATATTGTAAAATGGTTTTAATGCTTTTTTTGTTTTTTTAGAAAAATAACTTGCTGGAAAAATTGGTTTCAATCACACTTGTATGCTTTTGGATAGAAGTGGTTTTGGAAACTTGTTTATATTTAGTTATAAACTTTTTTGAGAAATTGTTTTATATAAACTATTTTATAAAAATGTTTCTAACTCTTCTATCGTTGTGATATTAGTAGGGAAGTCATTGGAAAAAACCTACGGAGTTCTATACTCACCCCTACTTTGGAACTTTGGTACTTTTGAAGATGCTATCTTCTGGGACAATGGTAAAGGTAATGCTTCACACGTGTTTAGCACTACCTTGTGATGTATGGGCTGTTTGGTGATTATGGAGCTTGGAGCTTCTAGATCATCAAGTCTTGTAGCCTCTTGTGGGTCTTCAGTTATTTATCTGTTGTGTACTTTGATACTTGTTTGGTCTTCCGTTGTCACACACTATGATGTGGTTTTGAGATATATGAAGTTGTTTAGTTGCAGGACTGGCCTGGAAAACCTTGTTGACCGAGACAAACTATAAAAATGTTTCCCTTGAAATATGCATAGTAAAAGGATTAGACCAGAAAATACCAGATCAAATCTCACACTTTGCGGATTCAAAATTATAAATCTATTTAAACCCATATTACATGAGAACTTCAAAAAATAAGTTCAGTAGTACCATTTTATTTTTGACACGCATAATATTAAAAATTAAAAAAAACAATACAAAAATATATGTTTAAAACTAAATCTGTATTGGTTGAACAACTACTAAAAAATATTTTCAAACAAGGATTTAAATCATATAAAAACTTCAGTCTTATATATATATAAATAATTCAAAACAACCCTCTTTTATTAAAGAATAAAACTGTACACTTTATTACCGTTTAAACCACTTCAAAACCGATCAAAAAAGAAGTTAATTTATGTAAAAACTAGACTGTTAATCCTTTGAAAAAAAGAATGAATCATCCTCATCTTCATCTTCACCGATCACTTATTCTTCTTCTAAACCTATAAAAATTTGAACCTACAAATTTAAAATAATATAATAGTTGTATTCAAAAGAACACTTCTAAATAGTTAAAAACATTACCAGTTAGTGTAAAACCATGAAAAAAACTTCGTATAAAAATCAAGATTGGTTTTTTAGAAGAAAATAACACCAATATTTGTCCAACCCATGTCTTCCAATGCTAAAATTTGATTTAGATACTGCAATTGTGATAGAGATTCTTAATAAAACATGTTAAATAAACCAATTCAATGTAAATAAAAAATTTCAAATAAATAAAGCATGACATACCAGAGCATGTTGCAGCACTTCACGAACCCAATTATGGTAGTTTATAATCCAATTAAAATGAAAATGCTTCTCCGTGCATTTGTTGATGAAAATTCATCTATTAAATCGTCATAATTAATACTATCTGAAAATTCATTTTCAATTGAAATCATTTCCAATGCACATAATCTATTTTATGACATAATAGTCTGAAGATAAGTTTTAATCAACTATAGCTTAAAAAAACTTCTCTCTACTAATGAAACTATAATAGGAATAGTCAAAAAAATTTCATATGCCACCCATGTCATTTTAAGCCCTCCATCCTTCCAATATGGCTTGATAAAATCACGGATATCAACTTATTTTATCAGTTCACTTTCCAATATTGACTTCAAATGTCTGAGATCTTGAACTAATTCTTCCCAAAAAATATCATCATGTTCATCATGTTTCAAAAAACATTGAAATTGAGTGCAGTGTTCCTTCAATTGGTCTTTAGAAATATTTCTAAAACATTCTTTTATAAAAAATACAAATATTTCATCAATGTGTTCAAACTGTATAAAACGTTCTCTCAATGACATAAGGTCTTGATCAATAATTTTAAGGAAATTATTTGTTCTAAATATTTCCTCCATAGACAAATTTCTAATAGAATCATCTTCCACATCCTCATCAAATTGTTTCTTCCTACGAACAACTATTTTTCTCCAAATATTGGTTCAATACCAACTTTGAGTGCAAGTTATTTTGCTTCATTCATTAAACCTTCAAACCCCTCCGCTCGAAGTTCTTCAAAGAACAAAATCAACTCTTTTATTTGTGTACTTGAATATTTGATATCCATCTCTTCTATTTGAAGGATTTTTCTGATATGATTAAGTTTATCTAAATTTTTGTACCAAATGCATAATATAATGATGACTTCAAAATTCTCTAATGCATTGGAACACAATCCTTTAGCATCCAAAATCACTAAATCATCATGTTTAGAAATATGGGAAATTTCAACCAATCCATTTCTTTACTCTGGAGTTTGTCTTCGTATAGCTCTAATACTCTTGATGTGACTTTCCCAATGAGTTATTGAAAAGGGTTTTGGTGTCAAAACCTTCAAATAAGTCCTTAAAACATTCCATCGATGTGGTGAACCTGCAAGTAATGTATAAATATTTTTCACATAAGAAAAAAATTCTAGCATTCACACTAAATTTTTCCATGTCACATATAGAAAGATTCAGGATATGACATCCACATGGAGTGTAAAATGCACTAGGACATACATCAAGAAGCCTTTTTTGGAAACCTTGATGTTTACCTTTCATGTATGATCCATTATCACAACTCTTTCTTCTTATGTCATCAATGTTAAGTTTAAGGTCATCCAAAGCATCTTCGAGTGACTTGAAATGCCCACAACTGGATGTGTCATCCACATTATGAAGCCAAGAAAAAATTCCTCCACCTTAACATAAAATTCATCTTCGACATCCACACATCTTATGATAATTGACATTTGTTCTTTATGACTTAGATACAGAGTGAAATCAAGGTTAATCGAAAAATAATTTTCTCTCAGGATCTTCTTTAAGATTTTTCTTTAATTAGATTCCCCAAAGAAATTATCAATTCATTTTGAATTTTATGACTAAGATAATAATTTTTAATTTCATTATTAACAACACGATGGACATGATCTTGCATAACAGGGTCAAATTTAGAAAAAAATTCAATAAGTTTACAAAAAATACCATTATCCTTATAATAAATATTCTCATTTGTTCCACGAAATGGTAAGTTATTTTGATCAAGTAACTTCACAACTCCAATGATTCTAGTAAGTACCATCTTCCAACGAACTCTTTCCTTCTCAATGAGACATTCAATATTTTTATCAATTGTTTGTTAATTTTCAAGTCCTCTGTGCAAGTCCACCCACTTCACAACATTAGCAATGTCTTCAAAATTTATTTCATGCTCCCTAACTCTTGTTGGAAGGTTGTTCCAATAATTAGATCCTCTTTCAGTCAAATCACTTTTCATTGATTTCAACTTAAATAATTTACAACAAAAATAAAATACCTTGTCTAACCCATTAGAATACACTAGACACTTCCTCTCATTTTTTTCACCATTAGGAAGTAGAAAAAAATAATGACTAGAAGTAAAGTGTCTCCCAGGACTGAATTACATAGGAAATGAATCATTTTCTTTTAATATTTTAATCGGGCCACATCGAACCAACAAAATTCTATTAACATCATAGATGTTACCCCATAATCCTGGATCATAATTCACATCAACATCTTTCTCAAGATCAAGCACGCTTTGATCTCCAAGATCATGAATCATATGAATAGTATTTTCATTTCCATCCACCCTATTATTCACATCCACACTTTCATTTATCATATCAACACATGAGTCACAGGTTCCTCTACAGATTTTTCATTCCCTTCAGAAACATTTTCCCCTAGAGATTACTCATTAAATTGAACAGATGAACTTTCTTTTTCTCTTCTTGTAAAATATAATTTAGAAATCGAACCCACTAGTGTTTTTTAAATTTCATTCTTTCTTTGCTTTATTTTTCTGTTTTGAGATCCAGAATATTGATTTTTCTTCATTTTAGTACCTACAAGTTATAAATTATAATTCATTTAGAGTTATAACATATTTAAAGTAAATAGAAATATTTCAAAAATAAAATCATATATTCCAAAAAATTGATTTTTTATTTAATATTCAACAAATCAATTAAAAAAATAAATAAACTGAAAATTGAAATTAAAAAATGATTATACATACATTATTTACCTCGGAAAAATCACAAACTGCAATTGAGATCTTAAAATTACAATTGAATCGAGCAAGACACCAATGAATCCACAATTTAGATAATTTCTGAATATTAAACAAAACAATTAATAAAAATCTAAAAAATAAAAATGATATTTAAAAATTATTATAAAAAACACCATTTACTGAGAGAGAAAATTAAAATTGAAAGTGAATAGCCAAATTGCAATAGAGATGGAAATCCATTGATGAATTTTCAATTAGGAAATTTCTGAAAACCAAAAAAAAACAAATAATATAAATAAAAAATAAAAAATAAAAACTAAAAATTGATGATAACAAAACTCTAATTACCTGCGTATGAAGACAAAAAATATAAAATAATAATTGAGATGGAAAAATCACAATTGAGACAAAAAATATATCGGTAACTGATTAATTTACAATTCATTCACCTAATTACTCTGAAATTTAAAAAAAAACAATTAATCAATTAATAAAAAAAATGATCAACCAATTTAAAAAAATCATAACACCCGTTTTTGGGGGGAAAGGTACTACGCATGGGGTGTGCGGTGCTGTGGGGGCGCAAGGGGTGAGATGAGAGGGGCTGGGCGCACCTGTGTAGGGGAGAGAGGGGGCGTGCCGCCTGCGCATGCGGTGTGGTGTGGGGGGGGGGGGTTCAGGGGTGAGATATTTCATGTAGGGGGGAGGGGGGGCTTGGTAGAGGGTGTGCGAGGGAGTGTAGCAGCGCAACATCGGGAGTCTCAGACCGGGATAAGGGGGCATGCCGTGGGGGGACACAACTTTGGGTGGCGTAGTGGCGGCATAACCTCGCAGTGTAGGGGCGATGGGATGGGGGCGCAGCCATGCAGACATAGCACAGCGGCGAGGGAGAGGGACCATGTGTGGGGGGGGATGCCGATGGGGGAGGAAAGATTGGGGAGAGGTGCCGACTCACTGAGGCTGCAGCAGGGGGTGTGGGGGTGGCGGGGATGGAGGGGGAGGTGAGGAGGGGCGAAACAGAACAGATATACTGAGAGAGGAGAGGAAGAGAGAGGTTGGGGGAGGGAGGGGAGAGATGGCTTGAGACTCACCGAGAGGCTACCGGGAATCGGATGGGGTGATTTTGGTTGCCCCTAGGGGAGCCATTTCCCAAGCCTGAGGGCTCGCGGGGATCGCCCATGGGCCAACCATGTTTAGTTGTCTTTCTTTTATTCATGCATCATTTAGTGAAAGGTTTTATTATTGGCTTGTTGGTTTATATCTTAAAGGGTAAATCGTCCCCCACTTGTATTTGAAACCCTTCAGAATTTTTTGAAATCCTTTGGCGTCTTGGCGATGTCTCTTAAGTCCAAGTAATGACTCGTTATGCTCTCAATCCAATAAGAATGGGCGGATCATTACACAATGTGTGCCATTTTATTGCGTAAATTGATTCAAGGAAAAATCCATGACATTTAATTTGTGGAGAGGTATCTTGTATTGGGTGCATATTTGGTGGTTTGAAATTGGTTGAATTATCCATATAGAATTTTTCACTTCAAAGTTGAGGAAGTGATATCCTGATCATAGTTGATAAGAATGGTAGTACCTTCATTAAATACATGGATATGGTAAAAGAAGGTTAGTCTAACCAATTAGATCAACAATTAATAAAGTAAGAAAGGAATGATGATATGAAGTGTGCATCCTTTTTTATGAGATATCACAATACACAAAGAATATATTACATGATGTGTGTTTGTAGGAAGGTTATCATTACTATGACTATTCCTTATCCTTAGGGGCCTTGATGGATTTCAAGACTCTACATTGGGCCTATGAATAGTATTCACTAATATCGAGATAAGGTCCTAGAGTGTCACACACAATATAATATTCATAAGTATTCAATATTTTGTTGAATAGGAGAATGGGACATGGTGGACCCCACCATGTGGTCTGAGACATGTCTATGATTTAATGATCACCAATGAATAAATAAATTCATTATTATTAGATTATAGAATAATTGAAGTTGAATTTATTTATTAAAATAATTCACAAGTTATTAAGTGAATGTACATAAAATATTATAGGAATGAATATTATTTTAATATTCATGGTTCAATTAGTATTGTGAGAATCATGAGTTTGGTTAATGACCCAGATTATCATGTAATATATTTATTATATATTAAAAGTAGATGGTTAAATATAAATAACATTTATGATGTAGTTATTTCTTCACAATGTTTCATTTATCTCTTATTTAGTGTGTGTTTCTATATGGGGTTTGAGGAACCATTTCTAGGTTATTAACTTCCACTATATAAGTAGAAGTGAGTTTATTCGCAGGAATTTTACATTGTTAAAAATTTGAGAGATCTTCTAACCTCCTCCCCACATCCTAGAGAGATAAAGTCTCATTTTGATAAATAGATCCAAGAACGTCTTCTTGGATTGAAGTGACATGATTACAATGACTTTTGAGACGTTGAAAAAGTATTCATACTTCTATTCTAGTAATTAGAATTCAATGATCTACCTTCATGTATACCCTTAAGGTGTGTTTGGATGATCTAGAGGGGTTTATGATCAGATCCATCATGCAACGGTCTTTGATGAAATGTAACATTCGAACACATCTTCAATATGAATGAGGTAATAGTTTGATTAAATTTTATTCTCAAATAATTTACCTGAGATCCTTATACCTTTAGTAGGGTTATAATTCCTAGATATGACGATATTTTCACTCTATTAAGGAAAAATTTTAAATCCACAACCCATTGGATTCTGTTTTTCATCCATGTACCATCAATTGGTATCAGAAAAATCACAAAAATATTATAAGAAAAGAAAAAATTAATTTTCCTTAAATTTAGATGAGAGATTCGTTTTGTTCCCAACAGATCTGGCTATGTTTCATTTTGATTTCGGATGGTCATGTTATGACCATTTGAAAAAATTGATTCGGATTTAAAACGGTTTATTTTTATAGGTTTAAATTTGGAAGAACATAAATTTAATAGCACGAGTTCATATTTCATTGGCCAGTGGAAATTCCGATGGCCTCCAAATTTCTAGCCAGGATTCAGCTACATACCAACAAGACTGGCCCGAAAAATCTTGTTGCCTAAGATGAACTATAAAAATGTTATCCTTTAAATATGGATAGTAAAAGTATTAGACCAGAACAAACCAGATCAAATCTCACACATTGCAGATTCAAAATTACAAATCTATTTAAAACCACATTACATGTCAACATCAAAAAATAGGTTCAGTAGTACCATTTTATTTTTGACCTGCATAATATTAAAAAGTAAAAAAAATAATACAAAAATATATGTTTAAAACTAAATCTGTATTGGTGGAACAAATACTAAAAAAGAATGTCAAATAAGGATTTAAATCTTATAAAACCTTAGGCCTTCTATATATATAAATAAGGCAAAACCACCCTCTTCTATTAAAGAAAAAAATAGTACACTTCTTAACCATTTAAACCACTTCAAAACCGATAAAAAAAGACGTTAAATATGTAAAAACTAGCCTATTATGCCTTTGAAAAAAGAATGAATCATCCTCATCTTCGTCTTCACCACTCACTTATTCTTCTTCTAAACCAATAAAAATTTGAGCCTACAAATTTAAAGTAACATAATAAATGTATTCAAAAGCACACTTCTAAATAGGTAAAAACATTACCAGTTGTTGTAAAATGATGAAAACAACTTAATATAAAAATCAAGATTGGTTTTTTTGGAAGAAAATAACACCAATATTTATTCAACCCATGTCCTCCAATTCTAAAATTTGATTCATATGATTCAATTATGATAGATATTCTTAATAAAACATGTGAAATAATCCAATTCATAGAAAATAAAAAATTACAAATAAATAGAGCATGACATACCAGAGATGTTGTAGCACTTCACGAACCCAATTATGGTAGTTTATAATCCAATTCAAAGGAAAAATCTTCTTCTTTCATTTGTTGATGCAAGTTCTTCAATTAACTCTTCATAATTCATAATACCCAAAAATTCATTTTCAAACGAAATCATTGCCAATTTACATAATCTCTCTTATGACATAATGGTCTGAAGATAACTTTTAATCAACTTTCTCTTAGAAACACCTGTCTCTGCTGATGCAACTATAACAGGTATAGTCAAAAAAATTCGATATGCCACCCATGTCATTTGAAACCCTCCATCCATCCAATAAGGCTTTATAAAATCATGGATATCAAATGATTTTATCAGTTCACTTGGAAATATTTACTTCAGATGTCTAAGCTCTTGATGTAATCCATCCCCACAAAAATCATCCTGTTCATCATGTTTCAAAAAACATTGAAATTGAGTGCATTTTTCCTTCAATTGTTCTTTAGAAATATTTCTAAAACATTCTTTCAACAAAAATCCAAATATTTCATCAAAGTGTTCAAACTGTATAAAATGTTCTCTAAATGACATAAGGTCATGATCAATAATCTGAAGGAAATAATTTGTTCTAAAATTTTCCTCCATAGAAAAATTTCTAATAGAAACATCTTCCACATCCTCATAAAATTGTTTCTTCCTGCAAACAACTGTTTTTTTCTTTAAAGATTGGATCAATAACATCTTTTATTGGAAGTTCTTTTTCTTCACTCATCAAACCTTCAAACCCCTCCAATCGAATTTCTTCAAAGAGAAAAATCAACTCTTTTATTTGTGTACATGCATATTCGATATCCGTATCTTCTCTTTGAATGATTTTACTGATATGATTAACTTTATCTAAAATTTTGTACCAAATTAATAAGCTAATGATGAATTCAAAATCCTCTAATGCATTGGAAAAAAATACTTTAACATCCAACATCACTATATCATCATGTTAAAAAATAATTTACATTTCATCCAATGCATTTCTTAATTTCGGTGTTTTTCTTCGTATAGCTCTAATAATCTGGATGTGACCTTCAAAAAGAGTTATTGAAAAGGGTTTTGGTGTCAAACCCTTCACATAAGTCCTTAAAACATTCCATCGATGTGGTGAACCAGAAACCAATGTATAATTATTTTTCACATATGAAAAAAAACGTTTCTAGATTTCACACTACATTTTTACATGTCACATATAGCAAGATTCAGGCTATGACATCCATAAGGAGTGTACAATGCTATAGGATTTACATCAAGAAGCCTTTTTTGGACACATTGATGTGTACCTTTCATGTTTGATCCATTATCATAACTTTTTACTCTTATATCATCAATGTTGAGTTTAAGGTCAACCAAAGAATCTTCAAGTGACTTAAAATGCCCACGACCAGATGTGTCATCCAAATTTATGAATCAAAGAAAAAATTCATCCACATTAACTTTAAATTCTTTCTTCAACATTCACAAATCTTATGAAAATTGACATTTGTTCTTTATGACTTAGATCCGGAGTTCAATCAAGGATAATAAAAAAAATACTTTGATCTCATGATCTTCTTTAAGATTTTTTCTTTAATCGCATTCCCAAAAAAAATTATCAATTCATTATGAATTTTATGACAAAGATATTGCTTTTGAATTTTGTCATTAACAACACGATGAACATGATATTGCACAACTGGGTAAAATTCAGAAAAAAATTCAATATGTTTACAAAAATGACCATTATACTTCTCATAAATCTTCTTATTTGTTCCATGAAATGGTAAGTTATTTTGTGAAAGTTCCTTCACAAATCCAATGATTCTAGTAAGTACCATCTTCCAACGAACTCTTTCCGTCTCGATGAGACATTCAATATTTTTATCAATTGTTTGTTTATTTTCAAGTCCTATGTGCAAGTCCACCCACTTCACAACATTAGAAATGTGTTCAAAATTTCATTCATGCCCACTATGTCTTGTTAGAAGGTTGTGCCATTCATTATATCATCCTTCAGTCAAAGAAATGTTCATCGGTTTCGAATTAAATAATTTACAACAATAAAAAAAATACCTTGTCCAACTTATTAGAATACACTAGCCACTTCCTCTCATGTTTTTCACCATTAGGAAGTAGACAAAAATTATGATTAGAAGCAAAGTATCTCCCACGACTGACTTCCATAAGAAATGCATCATTTTCTTTTAATATTTTAATCGGGCCACGTCGAACCAACAAAATTCTCTCAATATCATTGATGTTACCCCATAATCCCGGATCACAATACACATCCACATCTTTTTCAAGATCAAGCACGCATTGATCTCCAAGATCATGAATCATATGAATTGTTTTTTCATTTCCATCCTCCCTATAATCCATATCCACACTTTACTTTATCATATCAACACTTTGAGTCATATGTTCCTCTAAATATTATTCATTCCCTTCATAAACATTATCACCCAGAGATTTCTCATTAAATTGAACAGATGAACTTTCTTTTTCACTTCTTACAGCAAATAATTTAGAATTTTAACCCATTAGTGTTTTTTCAATTTCATTCTTTATTTGCTTGATTTTTTTGTTTTGAGATCCAAAATTTTTATTTCTCTTCATTGTAGTACCTAAAAGTTATAAATTATAATTCATGTAGAGTTATAATATATTAAAAGTAAATAGTCATATTTCAAAAATAAAATCATATATTACAACTAATTGATTTTTTATTTAATATCCCACAAAACAATTAATAAAAATAAATAAACTGAAAATTGAAATTAAAAAATGATTATAAAAACATTATTTACCTTGGAAAAATGGAAAAGTGCAATCGAGATTGTAAAATTACAATTGAGTCTGAAAAGACACCAATGAATCCGTAATTTAGATAATTTATGAATATTAAACAAAAAAATTAATAAAAATAAAAAAATAAAAATGATATATAAAAATGATTATAAAAAAACACCAATTACTGAGAGACAAAATAAAAATTGAAATTGAATAGAGAAACTACAATTGAGACAGAAATCCAGTGATAAATTTACAATTCATACAATTTCTGAAAACAAAACAAAACAATTAATATAAATTAAAAATAAAAAATAATAACTAAAAATTGATGATAAAAAAATTATAATTACCTGCGTATGAAGAAAAAAAATCAAATCACAATTGAGAAGGATAAATCACAATTGCGATGAACAATATACCCGTAACCAGTTAATTTGGAATTCATTTACCTAATTATTCAGAAATTTAAATAAAACAATCAATCAATTAATAAAATCCAAAACAAAAAATGATCAACCAATTTTAAAAAAAATCATAACACATGTTTGTTGGTGGAAAGGAACTGCGCAAGGGGTATGTGGTGCTGCAGGGGGTGCAAGGGTGAGATGAGAGGGGCCGAGTTCACCCATATAGGGGCGAGAGTGGGCATGCCGTGTGCACGTGTAGTGAGGGGGGGGGGGGGCAGTGGTGAGAGAGGCCGTGCATGGGGGTGGGGTGGGGGGTTGTGGGGGAGTGAAGCAGTGAAACGATGGGAGTCCCGTACCTGGATGAGGGGGTGTGCAGCGGGGGTCACAGCGTCGGGGGGCGCAGCGGCGAATAGGCTCACAGTGCAGGGGTGAGGGGAGGGGGGCACAGCTGAAACAAAGGTGCGAGCGCGAGGGACCATGTGCATGGGGGGGAGACGGGGGAGGAAGGATGGGGGGAGAGGAGCCGACTCGCCGAGGCCATAACATTGGGGGGGGGGGGGGTGCAGCGGAATCAGGGAGGGAGGGGGGAGGTGAGTTGGGGTGATAGAGAACATATATAAAGAGAGAGGAGAGGAGGAGAGACGTTGGAGGAGGGAGTAGAGCGACGGCTTGAGACTCGGTGGGAGGCTACTGGGGATCAGAAGGGGTGATTTTGGTTTCCCTAGCCCAAGGGATCGTGAGGCTTGGCCATGGGCTGACCCTGCATACCAGTCAACCAAAGAATACTTGTTGGTATCCAAAAATTATACAGTATAATGGAATCGTAAGAAATACTAACCTTATTTTTTCCATGATAAAATGACAAAATTCTAAAAGGGTCTGACAGTCCATGTATAAGACACAAAACATGTAAAAACCTTTTCTATTGGTAGCTTTTAGTGGAAGTTAAGGAGAAAAAACGTTTTTATTTAAAAACGGAAAATGGGTTATCATCCTAACCCCTCCGGGCCGCTACCGCTGCACCACCATGACCACCCTTCCAGATGGATACACCACGCCAGTGCCTCCTCATTCCATCCATCATCCTGACTGATGTTGCGGCTTCCCCTATGCTTCCTCAGACTGCCACACTACTACTGTTGTCCACCTCTGGCGATCACCCTGGCCAGCCTGCCTCACCGCGACTTCCTTCCAGTCCACCCGACTGTTCCATCCAGGCCTCCAACCTCCCAGTGCCATGTCGCTCCAGGCCCCCCGCAACCGGTAATGGATCTAGATGGGTTCCAGGGCCGAGGGAGATTTACTTATCTTCTAAAATTATTTTTTTTTGTAATTTAAAACTAATAATAATATTTAAGAATCAATTTGATTTTTGGAATAAAAATTAAATTTATTACGAAACATAAAAAAATAAAATTATTAGAATTTAAATAATTAATTAATTGTCCTGGAATTGAATTTATCATTGTTTATTTGTATCATGTATTTATTTAAGCTGTAGATTTGTCTTGGGATTTGACCAACTATTGTTTATACGGGTTCATTTTATTTAATTAATTTTTACAACCATGTGCTTTATCAATAATAATTATTTATTTATTGACAACATGCCTATCATCTTCTTTATTTAATATATATATGGTCCTGCACATCCGTTGTTTTTATTCTGTATGTATATTGTGATTCCTGATATCCCCTCAATTGCATACGAGTTTTCTTGTACTATTTATGGTGATACAGAAAGATGTGGACCACACAAAAATGAGGTGGTATCCCAGACATGATTTGAAAACACTAGACATGGGTTGAGCTATGATATAAGTCATACCTAACTCAGGTATTATATGGCTAGGTCATTGTTGATCCATTGAGTTTAAATTGACGAACCAATATTATGCGCTCAACATCAGTCTGGTAGTTTATTTATTTATGCATTATTTATTATTTTATGAATGTTCATATTTGCGAGAAAGACATAAAATAATAAAAAAATGACTCATAAAGATGAGGTGAATATTTTTGATTAATTCCTACCTTAAAACTCTATGAGTAATGTCATAGCCATATCTTGGACTATGAAGAGAAGTTTCGAGGATCATTTCCACTAGAATACTCAAGAAACTAGGTATTATGAATCTAGTAGTGATGGATACTAGGGTTTGATAAAATAATTAGAGACATTAAATGATTTAATTAATTAAAAAATAATGTCTAAAAATAAATCTAGATAAAGTGATAACTACTAAATTTATTTTTTGTTGAAAAAAATGGGAATCAACACCATCATTACATTATCACTGCATTAATTTTTTGATAAAGAAAATATCACAACTGACCATAACATCCTTGAGTCATAAATGCGCTTGTGCATAGTACTATTCCAAGAGTAGAAGATATCTGTGTTGGTGTCCTCAATTACCATTGAACCCCCTTGGGGATAATACAAGACAAATAATGATAAATGGAAGTAGCATAAATATGATGCACTAGATATATAGTGTATCGTGTTTTCATTGATGTCTCAACAATTATAGAAAATTCATGAGGATGTATCTTCCAAGAATATGGTATCTCATCTCCAATAGTTATAATAAGAAAAATAAAGTTAAGAAATGTACAAGTTATCATGTGCACTATATCAGTGCAGGGTAGTAGAATGGAATAAAGTAGGACCTCATACACTCAAGATGATTGGTTACGTTGAGTGACTTGAATCACTTGGGTTCATACCAAACAAAGAACTTGGAATAGATCTCATTCCTATCACTTTATCACTATGCTTCTGAAATTTTATTATTAATTAAAATATGAATAACATGAAAAGGTTTATCCCAATCCTTTTGGGTTTAATTCTATAATTTTATAATGTTATGAAGAATACTAATTCTTCATTCCTTATAGTGAACAAAATGAGAAAGGGAAAGGATAAGGGGTATAATGACACGCCCCAAATGAAGACATAAATGAAGAATCATTTCAAAAAGCTAAATATACTATGGGAGGGAAATGAGTAGGAGGAAGTCAAATTTATATGTGTAAATAAAGGCCACTAGAAGAAGAATTGTAAGGCATGGGAAAAAATCCAGGATATGCTTCTAATTTAGGTATTTTTGTCATTGAATGAAATACATCTTTATCTAATAATTTTTTATTGGATACAACATCTGGCTAACACATTTTTATTCATATATAGAAACAATGTAGATTATATAATATTTCAAAGGGTGAGGTGGATATATTACTCGAATGTGGTGTGAGAATAATAGCCTTATATGTTGGTGATTATAACCAAATTTTTCCTAGTGGATTGGTTCTTGTATTAAATAATTGTTATTATGTTCCTTTGGTTACTATAATCATAATCAAATTTTCACATCTGGACACCATGTGATTTTATTTCATGTTGGGAAGTAAATATTTTCTCTTATATAAGGTTAACATATGTCATGGTATGGATTATCTAAACAATGGATTGTATATACTTGAAATCGAATACCCAGTAATGAAAATAAATCGGAAAACCATATAAAATGATTCATTTAACACCTGACTATAGAACTTTAGGCTTGATCATGTAAATGAGATGAATTTAGAGAAATTACATCAAGTTGGGTTTTTAGAATCCGTCGAGTTAAAACCCCTGGATGTATGTCACAATTGTTTACAAGGGAAAATGACCAAATCAACCTTCTCAATGAAAGGATTAAGAGCCACTAAATTACATGATTCGTTTTATAGAAATGTATGTGGTCTATTTATAGTAGGGTAAATAGTTGGGTTTTTATATATTATAACTTTTAACGATGACTATAGTAGGTATGGATATTTTTAATTAATGAGGTATAATTAAAATTCATTTTAAATATTTAAGGAATATCATCATAAAGTACAAGACCATATTGGTACGAAGATTAAGGAAATACACTTATAACTAGGTGTAGTGCATCTTAATCAATCATTCATTGACCACAAAAAGATGTGTGGGATAATATCCCAAATCAACCCCCCTTATAAAAATTGTTGAATGGTGTTAGTGAAATGATGAATCAGAACTTACATGAGATGTTCAGGACAATGAGGAGATAGAAAAATCTCCCATTATACTTTTAGAGATACATATTTTAGATAGTGACATAAAACCTTAATAGAGTACCATCTAAATCTATAAATGGGATTCTACATGAGTTGTGGTATTTAAAGAAACCTAATCTATCACACATATCTACATGGGGATGCAAATTTTTTTAAAGACCATAAATAGTTATAAATAACATCCCAAAACATTAAGTGAATCTTTATAGGTTATCATAAGGAAACTAAAGAATATTACCTATATATCCCTTCGAAAACAAAAGTTATTTTGGAAAGAGATTATATATTTCTACAAAGGGAACACATTTAAAATGGAAATATATAGTGAACCCAAATTAGCTTACATGGATATTGCATATTTTTAGATGAATATTAATTATATTAATGAAAAACATGCCTGAGAACAATAATATTTTAGTTTCCTTGGAATCTTGGAACACAATCCTCTTAATTCATGGAATATATTCAATGTATCCCATAATGATCTTCCCATTTAGTACTCATCACAAACATACCCTTCTTAAAACCATTCTTCATAAATTGGGGAAAACTAACAAAAGAAAGGGTGAGCTCAGATTCTCAGTAAGTCTATACATGGGAAATATGTAAACATAACGTGAGAATAAGGGTATGAAATCCAGAGCATAACATATGAAAAACATACTTTTCATATTAAAGATCAAAATCATGAGTCATAACATAAATATTGGTATTTAATAATACATAAAACATAAGGAAATCAAAGAACATGATCCCTGAGAGAATAACATCCTCATATGACATGGAATTCTAGAACACACATAAAAATAGAAAATATTTTTTCAAGGGTATTTACCAAGACATTCCTAACATGTTAGGGTTGGGATAATCACCTGCATACCTGCTTTGAGATTGGAAAAAACTCTCATGCACCATGTTGTTTTGGTCTTAGGATAACCTCCCAGTTACACTCCTATTTTGGGATTGGGATAACCTCTCATGTACCCTTTGAGCTCATATAACATTAATCATTACCCTATTCATTGGGGGAGAGATATAGGTCCCACCCATCATATAATGAAAATCATACATATATGTGCCACATGATAATAAACCATTCATAATATCATAACCCATGACATATAATTAGTTTCATCAATATTTTGTTCATATCATTACAATTGGGAAAAATAAATATTTCATAATAATTTCATCAATTCATTATAGCATATCCTATGAAAAAATATTTGGGTTTCCTAAGAATTTTATCATGGTATAACTCTTCGGAGAGCAATGATTTTCATAAACATATTTTCAGGATAAAACATTAATAGAAACAATATGAATATTATCCTTGGTTTAAAACCCTGCTAAATCCTAAGTTACATCTAAGGACATCATATTATATATAGAATGATTTTTAAATATTAATTGGAACATTTGTTGCGGAAAATCAATTTGTAAAACTAAAAGTTCATAATTTTGTTTGAAAATATATATTTTTAAAAATTAAATTGAAAATATATTAATTAGGATTCAATTTCAATAATTTGTATGAAAGTAAAAAATTATGTTCATATTGTAGATATAAAAACAAAGACTCCTTTCACATTTTTGGTAAAATCCAATCATGCATTTTTCTGAAAATGACATGAATATTTCTTTCAATAAATTTATTAAAAATTTAAAAATGGGTAAAAATTTATTTAATAAATCATTATAATAATGTTAAAAACATTTTTGAAATCAGTTTTAGAAAACATAGTTTTGGACAAAAAAGTATTTTAAACTGGAAAGAGAAATAAAGTATTTTTTTATTAAAAAAGTATTCTAAATTATTTTAAGTACAAAAAGTGTTGCAAAAATGGAACTGTAACTTGAAAATTTCATTCATAAAAAGAGGATAATAAATTTAATATTTTTCTTGAGATATGAATCATAATATTTCATCATGGGAAGAATAATAAAAACAATCCCAATAAATGATAAGTCTGTATCATAAAATCATTACCAATTTGGTAAATTTGAAATATATGCCCAGTGAAGAAATATTATTAAATTGAAATTAAAAAATCATAAATTATGGATATTACATGTCAAAGTGTCAACATATATACCTCTTACAAGAAGATAAGTGCATAATATAATCATATTTCTCAATGAAGGAAAATTGAGACCAAAAAATATCTTAATGATTTGGTAACTTTTGAACCATAAACACCATAAAATAGTTATAAAAAAATTTATATGAAAATGAAAATAATATTAATTATAATAATCATAAAATAAATACGTGAGAATTATATACACCACATAAAAGAAAAATTTGGTGAATATGTAATTTATCCCACAAAAAATAAAATCCAGACAGAAATCCCTTACCATAAGTTTCAACTTCCTCTAAACTCATTATAAACTAATTTATAATAAATTAAAATTTATTATAAATATATTAGATAAACTTACATACATATATATATATATATAATACCATATGTGATTTACTTATGTCATTTTATTGTTTTTTATTAACCATTCTCTATTAATGTCACATTTCTAGTAATAACTTAATTATTTTTTGTATAAGATTTGATTTTTTATTTTTGGTCCTCTTATATATATCATGGTTCCATTATCTATAGAATAATTATCAGGAAATAATTATCATATTTATACATCAATTATTCTTTTAAGACCAAACATTAAATATATTTTTGAGAAATGAAGCATCTTACGACCAATGAGGTAGTGGGCCATATGTATGCTTTAGTAACATTTCCATTTTACAATGACCATTATGTTTAGGAGGTAAGTAATATATTATATTTAAATAATTATAATAATATCATAAATACTAAATTTTTTCATTAAATATTCTTATACATATCATCCATGTGGTGTGGCGATGAAAAGAGAGCCACATCGCTTCGTGAAGGTGGTAGTCCACACATATACGAACGATGTTATCATCTTTCAGTGAATGAAAAGATAATAAATAAAATGAGATATTATATTTTTTTAATGATAAAAATTTCAATAATATCATAATTATTTCATGTATACCACATTTATTTATCCTTATTATCTTCCATGTAATGTGTTAGTGAAAAACGAATCACATCGCTTCACGAGGCAGTAGTACGTTGTACACACAAGCAACATTATCATTTCCCAACAGAATAGGAAGTATAAAATTTATATATGGTATAATTAATCTATAGGTATAATTATTTTATAAATATCATATATATAATTTATATCCCTCATTATTCCCAACTGTTATAGGTTTTAATTGGAAAACACATTACATCGGTTCACGAGGTGGTAGTCTGTCATACACAAGAACGGTGATTTCGAAGCCCATCTAACAGAAGTGGAGATGGTTGTAGGTAATTAAATTAACATAAAAACATATAATTATATGTAATATAATAAATTTATTTTATAATATTGTTTTAATAATATTTTTTTAGGTGGAGGTATAGATTAAATAAAAACGCTTATTGAAGATTTTTGCCTCTTATTTGGTTAACCTTCTCAGGTTTACCCCAAAATCCTTCCTAGGATGGATTTATGAAAATATTTGGATTATTTAATGATAGGAGTAAATATTGGAAGTTAATTTTAAAGGTAATGTCTAGAAATAATGGGTTTTAGGGTGTGAATAAGGGAGGAGAGGGGTTAACCTTTTATAAGTGAGGTGAGTGACACACTTGTATTGTTTTGAAAGGAAAAAGGTGAACCCAAGTTTTTATCATATAAAAGGATCCCCAATGGATTATTATATAGGATTACACATTACAGGGTCTTAATATTTCCATAAAATATATTTTATACATGTTTTTAAGTCATTTTAACCCTTACATTTTTATCTTTACCCCTATGATAAACCCATTTTTACATTAACCACAATGATTAATTTTTTTCGGTTTTCACAATTAATTTTGGTCAAAAATAAATTTTAACTGGTTGGATAACATAAATTATTATAATTTAAAATATGGAATTTGTTTTTTTAAATTATATTCATAATAGTGGTATAATTTCATTTAAAATTATCTCCATAGACGCGATGATAAAGTGGGTTTTTCAAAGAGAAAATGATCAAAAGTTTATAATGTTTTTATATCAAAATAAAATATGAAAATTATTCCAAAGAAATAATCAGATTAATATAAATATAATTTTAATAATCTTAATTTACAACCAATTTTAAATATAATTTAACTTTATATATAATTTAAAAGAAAAGGTAGTTTTCAATTAAAATTCATTATTTTTCAGTTTTCATCAAAAAAGTATTCTTTTCAAAAAAATCTCAAAAATTCACCCTAATATAATTTTGAAATGATGATTTAAAAAACAAAAAAAAATTCAATTAATTATTATAAAAGTTTGAAAAAATATTTTTAAAATAAGTGTATAAAATGGTGACAAAACAGTTTTTTAGAAAAATATAGTATTTAAGCATAAAATTTGATTTATTCTTATCTATATTATATAAAAAAATAATATGAATGTTAAATATTTTATTCAATATATAATATATAAATTTCATTAAAATTATTCACTAAAATTGGTTTTTTTAATTATCAAGTTAAAATGTGTTTGTTTTCATGAAAATAGTTTTTTCAGGAAAAGATTTACTTTATTTTCAAATGGTTTTAATATTAATTTTTAATTAGTTAGTCACCAAAGAATTAATTTTATATACATGTGTGAACCATATATTTTAATAAATTTTTAACCCTATTTATACCCACCATTCCAACAACTAAATGATAACCATCATATCAAATAATAATATTTTAATAATATGTCACATTTTTTAAACTCGGTGTTTTTTGTAACAAATTCTAATCTAAATATTAAGTGTAATGAAAAATATAGAAAATGTTAAATTTATTTAAAAATATATTTTACAAAATATCAATGTGTTACATTCTAACCCCTTAAAAGGAATTTCACCCTCAAAATTCATCACTATGGTACCAGAAACTAAGGATACTTCTGCCTCATTACATCCTTAGGTTCCCATAAAGCTTAATCAAGCCGGTGGTTTCACCCAAAAACATTGACCAGGTGAGTGGTATTATATTTTTTAAAATTTATATATTTAATCCATAATATCTACTAGTTTATCCTTATAAGAAATATCATGCTCCAATGGTATAAACTATGAGTTTATTACATGCGAAAGATTAGGTATGTACTTCCTCAGGAGAGGTATATGGAATGAATAATAAACATAAGAGAATCTTGGAGGAAGATCAAAATGATAAGATACTTTACTAATATGATAAAATAATATTAATGTAATCGATATACATTGCTATTGGTTTTCCCTTCCTTCTTCCACAAATAAATTCATAGAAATACCATCTTACCAATATCAAATTATAGATCGCGTTGATTATTATCAGCATATTTTTTTTAAACTTTGTTCATTTAATACATATTTTTTAATGGATATAAACTTATCTGACATATCATCATCTTCCTCACACCCAAATATATTTATTTCTACAACTTCATTCTAGTACATTGGATTTCTACACTTCTTTCTATTAAGGGATTCATAAAGAGCAATCTGAATACTTGAGTGAAACTTATTATTCCAAGAAAAATCAACTTGAGGAAGGTATTGATCAAAAACACCATTAAAATACATAGAACAAGATTTGATCATATCCTATAAGGTTAAAATTATTATCTAAAACTAACCATCTATCTATGGATGATATCTAATGATGAAACCGATCTTCATATCAAGATATTTCTGATGACTTCCCCAAACCATTGATGTAAAATCCATATTCTGATAAAATACAATTTAATTTGCTACTCCATAAAACCTTACCACTTAATTAATAACTATTTTAGAAATAAAATCCAACTAGAAATATTCTCTAATAGTAATGAAGTGTGTTGAATTTATAAGGCGATCAACTATAGCCCATAAGTTTCTCAACATCAATGATAAGATAATCCCTAAAAGTTACCAATACCTTTAATGAAATGTCCAGAAATTGTAAAGGCATTCATCCTCATATAACATTATCTCTATATATAAAACCAGAGGGTTTAATTTAAAGAAATGTCTATTAAAATATCCATAATATTTAAAACCTCCCAATACATAAAATCTCAATAGGGGTGTCAATGATTTTGAACATATGGTCAAACATAAACACAAAAACACATGATGGTATCCATAACACATATGTTCATATAACATGGATAAATAAATGCTTCCAAAAGATAATTTACCCTTTATTCATTAAATAAGATATTATCTTATACAAAAAAATTCCATTGAAATAATGGGTTCCACATTGTTCAAATAGAATATAAAATGTGATTTAGTTATTCCAAAATTTATGTAGAGGGAGATAATCGCATGAAATATCACTAAAGGATGAATAATAATATTTTCATTGGGCTCATTCATATAAAATAAATCATAAAATTCATAGCTAATAAGGTGATGATTAGTGTGCCCTAATAATCATGATTTACTTCAACCATCATTATTGTACGATCTTTCTATTTTTTCTCTATCTTCAAAGTTTATTGCGGATTATCATCCTCATTAGAAATTTTAATGAGGAATTGATTCATATAATTCTGATTTTTTTCATTTGAAACATTATAGTATGAGTGGTGAATTATATGAAGCTTTATCTCAATTATCTTTATTTGCTAACTTCTTCCCATCATTTCGATAATCAATTTTTGGACGACCTTACCTTAAATACTTAAAACATTTAATATTCCGCTTAAAATAATTTTTTCCACACTTTTTCTCACACTTTTATCATAAATGAATTCTCATATTCATAACTCTATGGTTCTTATATTTTTCCATTGAATTCAATTTTTATCTTCATATCAAATCCATGAGATCGATATGTTAGTCCATCCTATATTTCCTCACTGATAACATATCAAACAATTTATTCATATTTACTAAAGTCTCTTTTGGATAACTCCCTTTAGATACTTGGTTTTAATCCACTGAAGAATCGATCAACCTTACATTCATATTGGATGACAATACCAAAAGTGTACCTTGAATGTTTTGTACAATTTTCCTTATTAGTACCAACATATTCATTATCCCTTTAATATAGATCAATTTAATCCATCTCTATCTTTTTATAGAGAATATGAGGAATATAATTTTTTAAAAATAATTTATTAAAAACATCCCTATCCATGTTGTTAATTTCTTCCTATTTCCTATTATTCTCGATAAGAGTCAACCATTGATATAATTCACCTTCCAAATGATAGACATCAAAAATTACATTCACCTGCACTAAACACTATATGAAATTAATTATACTTTTAGTGGTGCTGATCCATTGATCAATAATGAAAATGTGGATGATTCCTCCTGAAAGAATCAACAGAATTTTTCCCCTCATTTTCTCATTAGTAATTCTAGCATGATTCATAGCTTGAGAAAGTTTTGTGACCATAGTAATAAGATTTTTCATTCCAGATCCCATAATCTTTGGTTTCTTAGGAGGAAAATCATTCCATTCTCCCTCAAAATCATCATTAACATGGTTCCTTCCGGTTCCAACCATTTAATTAAAACCAAAATCATAGTGTGAGAAATACTAACCATATTGGGGAACCACATAATAAAGAAAAATCAATTATAGGGTGCCTAAAACATGACACATTCTTTTCAATCTATGACACCTTAGGATTAATCATGGTTATTCATGGTCATTATTTATTTAAATCCATTATGATGTTTCATAAAGAGTTTGTGAATTTCCAAATCTTATCTACAGGGAGTGTCAAACTAGGTGTGCAATAAGGACCATTTTCATGCACCAAGTAATGATCGAGTCCATCTCAATTACCCCTTTGTAGAGTTATTACCCCTATATACCTCTATACTAGAGCCAAATCCACTTGTAGTATACAGACACGGATTTAATTACTTGAAAATCACTATTTCAATCTTTTACCAAAAATCATGAACAATTTTCAATAATTTGAATAATCCTTAGAGTTATCCTTAAACATATACCAAGAAATATCCTTAGAAATATCCTTAAGGATTTTCATGTCCTGGAAGAACTAACCATTAGAAGAGAATCTAGATCGGTCACCACATGACCTCAAAAACATATACCTAAATTCCAGAGGCTTCTGACTAGTAGTGATGTCATAGGGTGTGTCCGTGGGGATACTATGAACTCTTAGATCAGAGTATACACAATGATAAAACCCATTTAAATCATTCGAAAATAGTGGAATCATATGTAATAAATAATAAAAAGTGGTAAGTTGTAATAATATAGAACAAAATCATAAGAATAAATGTAGAAAATGAATAAAATTAAAATTCACAATTCTAATTCCATTGAATGATGCATGAATGTCAGGTGTTTCTACAAGGTACAAGTAGTGCAACATAAAAAAATAAATGAAAACCCTATAGTTGAATCCTCAATCATTGATGAAGCTGACATTTTCATACATTTTGTACTATAAATCATTTTTTATAATCCCAACATACTATTATTTCATGGGTAATTGTCACATTTTTAGGTTTTAGTGGTATTTTGGGCTCAAATACAAAAAATTTTAAAATCTAGAAATTTGATAGATTTTTATGACTGGGGTATTCTGGTCATAAAATTTAAATTATTATCCCAAACTGTGTGGTTATTTTTTTGAAATACATCATTTATTTACTAAAACTTTTTCTTCTGGATTAGGGATAGATTTAAGCATTTAGAGGCCCAAAAAATCATTTGATTTTGGAAATTTTCTGGGACGATAGTGTGAACCATACCTCCGTAATAGAAGTATAACTCAGTGAAAACACAACCAAATGAAATTATTTTATATTTAAATGAAATATAATTAAATAAGGCACGTTCTTGATGAGTTTTATATTAGAATATAATAATTAAGGAATTCTTTGAATGGTTCAAACATATTGAAGATGAAACAACTCACCCGACAGAAACGATTCCATTCTATAATTAGTTCATTCTATCTGAACCACTTGTCCAAATTGTCTCATATTTTGTGAAGACATGAAAAATGACTAAAATAAAACTTTAATTAAGGCTCAAATGCATGAATTGACATTTGGAAGGATAATAATGTTATGGGAATGCGAAGATTTTGAATCTAACAAGACATGAGGGAAAAATTAAATGTCTCGAAGTAAAATGGCCACAAGTCCAACATAATGTACACAATGATGATGAAATTTATAGGGTTAATGGAGGAGGTATTATGGAACAATGTTCTTGAATACAACTTCTACAAATTTATATATTTCATGGGATATCCATGGAAAAACATTAATAGGAGACTTTTTGGGTGAATTCTTTCAACTCCTCTCCCAATAAATATGTATCCACACCCTGTATCAAGATATTAGCACTTATATGTGTCCAGTTTATATTATTTTTTAGTTTCCTTACATTTTAATAGTATTATGTATTTTTAATATTTATTTCTCTTCTTCATCTCATTTTCATTTTTTTATCTTTTGTTTTTCCACCCCTTTCTTCTCTACTATGATCTCCTATACTCGTGATCATGAGTAACTAACCCAAGGAGCTTCTTATGGGATAAATCCAGTGTTGAACCCAATTCATTACACATTCAATCTTATTCTTTCTTGTTTTATTAGAGTTAGGATAAATGGGATCTTAGTGTGTAAGACACCTTTGTGTCTCCACTTTTCACCTGTGACTTAACTTTCACTTCTATAATATTTTCTCTCGATTGAGAAGGTGGATGTGTGGTCTCTCAGCGATTGTTGAGTGTACTATATATTCACAACCATATAAAGAATAGGATATTCACACATATATTGAAGTGTGTTTATTAATTCAATTTGAGACTAATAATGAGACAATGAAGGATCAATCTGGGAAACTCTCTCAGAAATATCTCATTTATTTTTAACTTCATTCTATTTGCATTCATAGGGTTTTCATTTCATTTTTATGTTAAATTTTTTTATTTCATTCATAGATATTAGAACTCCATTTCATTTATATTTATTTCATAAATTTAAAAAATATAGTAAAATTTTAATTAGAAATAGTGTGTGATTGACCAAAAAATATCCTCAAGAGAACGACCTAGGTTATCCCCTTTGTGAAACTTAGTTATAAATATTTTTGAGAGTGCAAACGACAATGCTTCATAAAATTTTTATTACTAAAGGGGAGTTAAGTGGTTTCAATTCACTTTTTTTTTCACATTTTGTAAAAAAATTTCCTTTCATTTAAAAAAACTAAAAAAATCATAAATTTCAAAAAATACAAAAAAAATATTCTTTGTTCATGGTGTATTCAGATTGTGATTATTATGCATAGACTAACCAATCTAATGTGAAATAAAATTTTTACAATGAACTTGATTCATTTTAATAGGATTAGTGATAAAATTGAAAACCTGGAGAGCCAAATAGAATGGATTACTGAATATTTACACACTTCTCAGGAGAAATCCAAACCTGAGCTGGAACATAAATTAGATCAAGTGGTTAAAGAGATTGAACCAATCATTTTTTTAATGTAAAAGAACCTCAGGCTGGTGAGAAGGAGCTACTAAAATAATTAATCATATCATCCCACACTCAACCATTGATCGAGGATGTCCTGGAAGTACACATTCATGTTGATGCACTTATGGGAGATCAACAATTTTTGAAAGAATCGTGGAATAGCATTGTTGAAGATAACTTGAAACTTGATCTTACCATCCTTGTTAATGAACAATAAACACCACTATAACTCACTCTTTCTTTGGAAGATTATAAAAAAGATGCACCTGATGAGATAGAGTTTCCAATGGTCCTGATAGAAGAGATCAATTTCCACGTTTACTTACTTAAAAGGTATGATTTCTTTATTGATTCTTCATATTCTAATCTTATCCAAGTTGAATTGTTCTCTGACATATTTTATTCTAAAATTTCTTACATAACAAAACTAAATAAGGACTTGGAATTAATTAAGATACCTCACAAGTGGTGGTGAATGAAGAATAATAACTAGAGAAGTATGTGGTGCGACTTCCTCCTATACATTAACTTGTATACAATATAGAGGACTCCATAAATGTCCACAAGGAGAACCCCTTTTTTTCCTCTCACTCTGGACCTTAATTTCTCTCTTTATTAATTCTTTTGGGTTGGGAACAATCTTATCTTCTTGGGGGTTCTCTACTTTTAGTGTTGACTCATGTACATCGGGAAAAGTCACATGTGGTGGTTCATCTTAAAGAAATTGCACCCACCATCGGATTGAGGATAATACACTGCAACTCCCTGACAGGGGGTAGTGAAATCATATCACCCACATGGGGGTCTAAATCATGTTCTATCATCTTTTCCTTTATCTTTATTTTTTATTTATTTTTATTAAGCGTTATTTTATTTCATGATTTATAGGTATATTGGAAGTAGCTAAGAGCCTAACTCAAGGAATCCACTACAAAAAATAATATCAGGTTGTATCTTTACTTTCCTTGTCTTTTCTACCTTTATATTTATAGTTTTTTGAGTTGAAATGATGGTTAATAAAATTTAAGTGTGGGGGAGTGTCAACCTGCTTATTTCTTCTTGGGTTCTTTTCATTTTTGTTTTTCATATTTTTATGATTTTTGATATTTGATGAATATTCTTATCACTTTTCCCACATCAATTTATTTTGAAAGAGTTTAAATTATTTTTGAAAGAATGGATTTTAAATTATTATTGATGTGAAAACTTTTTTCCATGAATTGGATTATCAATAATTTTTATGAGTTTGACTATTTTTTGATATCCATTCCCATGAAACAATGAATCAAAACATTTTTAGCCCTTTGAGGTATTCTAAACCACATTGACATATTATTCTTAATACCCACACTTTTTTGAGGGAAACTTGAATTTTGTGTGAGAACCAAAATTTTTGATTTTTCTATTTTTAATCTATGGATTTCATAAAATGTTTTTTATATGATGGAGGAAATAATTTGGATAGCCACATATTTACCTGATACCAATCATTACATTTATCCTTTGTAATACCTTATATTCCATGAATTTCCTAATAGGTTTAAGCCACATTACAAACTAATTTTTCCTTAGATACCAACTATTTTAGTATTTTTGCATGGATATTTCAAGTTTTATTGTGGGGGAAGGGACTTTCATGTGCATTCATAGATATATGTATCATTTATGGGTGGTTCGAGTTGTGTTTCAATATTCTGGGGAGTGAATAATAAGATAATTGGGCATATGTCATCATTTGAATGGGATTTATTTGATCTATCCATTTCTCCTTATGAAAATTGAGATGAGATTGAATTTATCTTTGTATGTTCATTGATTAATCTTGTACCTCTCAAAAATAAAGGGCCTGAATTTTCATTAATTCATTGTATTCAATTTTTAACTCATCCTCCATGAAAAAAATAAAAAAAAATGAAAATAATGTTGTGCCCTTCTGAAGCGTTGAAAAAAGGGTAGAGCATGGATAATATAATTCATTGTAATCACTGATTGTCTCGTGTACTATTTCATAAAAGGGGTTATCATTGTTTTCCACATTTTCAAGGGTGATTGAGAGGATAATTTCTTGTGTTTTCACTTAAATTAATCATGCATTGTACTTAAGAGTCTAACCTCCTCTTTCTGACTGGAATATTTTTCAATAATTTCCCCACCAAACCTAATCCATAGAATCATCTAAACCATTAATTAAAGTCCCCATTATTTAATTCATTTTATGTGTTCACACTGTGGAGAAATGAGAATTTTCACAAGCCTATGGTGATACATTTGATTTCAAATTATGAGGATAAATCTAGATTCAATTTCTCTTGAGTAAAGAGTGAAAAAAAATTCAACATGAGGTAGGTTGTGATTAGGCCATGAATTTTTTTCCAAGGTGGAGAAAATTTGAATTATAGAAATAAAAATGGTAGAGAATTGTTATTAATAGATGATAAATGATGGAATTATATTTTGGATAAGATCATTGATACTTTCTCATTTTTTATTGTGTGGATTTTGAATGGGATTTAAGATAATTGTCCTAGAGTGAAATGTTTAAGTGTGGGGATGTGGTGAAGCACACATTTTCATACATTTAATATTGTAAATAATTTTTATAATCCCATAATATTATTATTTTATGGTAAATTATCACGTTTTTAGGTTTTAGTGGTATTTTGAGCTCAAATGCAAAAAATGGTTAAATCTGGAAATTTGACAGATTTATATGACATGGTTATTTTGGTCATAAAATTTAAATTATTATTTAAAATTTTGTTTTTCTAAATCATTGATTTATTTACTATAACTTTTTGTTTTGGATTAGGGGCTTTTTCGAGCATTTATAAGCCCATAAAAATCATTTAAGTTGGGAATGTTTTTGGGCTAATAGTGTAGACCCTACCTCTGTAATGGAAGAATAACTAGGATAAAATTCCACAAAATTAATTTATTCCTGCTATAAATGAGTTATGATTCAATAAGGCGTGTCCTTGATGAGTTTCAAGTTATAATACTATAATCAAGGAATTATTTGGACAGTTCCAACATGTGGAATATGAAACAAATCACCAAGAATAAATGGTTCCATTCAATAATTAATTCATACCACCTGAAAAACGTTTCTAAAATGTCTCATATTTTGTGAGGACACGGAAAATGAATAAAGGAACAACTTTCCTTAAATCTCCATCACGTGAACTGACATTTTGGAAGATCATAATGGTATGATAATGCAAAGATGTGAAATCTGACATGACACAAGGACAAAATTAAATGTCTCAGAGTAAAATGACTATAATTCCTACATCCTATACTCAATGAGTATGAAATTTATAGGGTTAATGGAAAATATATTATGAAACATCTTTCATTAATACAATTGTCACAAATTCAGAAATATAATGGGATATCCACACATAAACATTTAGAGTATACGTTTTTGGTGAATTCATTCACCTTCTCTCCCAATAAATATGTATCCACACCCCTTCTCAAAATATTGGCACTTATATGTGGAAGTTTTATATTGTTTTTTAGTTTCTATATATTATAATAGTATTATGAATTTTTAGTATATTTTTCTCTTCTTCATATCATTTTCCTTTTTTTATCTCTTGTTTTTTCACCCCTTTCTTATCTACTGTGATCTCTTATACTCATGATCATGAGTAAGTAACCCGAGGAACTTCTCAGGGGATCAATACCATGTTGAAACCAAGTCATTTAACATTAATTTTTATTGTTTCTTATTTTATTAGATTTAGGTGAATGGGGATCTTAGTGGGTTTGGTGCCTTTGGGTTTACACTTGCCTCCCGAGACTTAACTTTCTCTTCTATAAAATTTTTCGTCGATCAAGGTGGTGGACGTGTGGTCTCTCAGTGATCATTGAGTTTAATATATATTCACAACCATATATAAAAAATCATATTCACGCATATGATGTTATGTTTTTAGTAATTAAATTTGAAACTAATAATGAGACGATGAAGGTTTAATCTGGGTGATTCTCTCGGGAATATCTCATTTCTCTCCGACTTCATTCTTTTTGCATTCATTGTGTTTTTGTGGCATTTTTATGTTAAATTTTATTATTTATTATCATCTATCAAAAATAAATTTCATTTAGATTTTTTTCATAAATATAAAAAATATAATAAAATTTTAATTAGAAATAGTGTGTGATTGACCACAAACTCTCCTCAAGAGAACGACCTAGGTCAGCCCCTGTGGTACACTTAGTTATAAATATTTTTGATGGCACACATGAAAATGCTTCATCATGCATCTTGAGCAAGATCCTAGTCGTGTTCTCTATATCACTCATGTACACAACATAACTAAATAAAACAAAACAATGACATGTGAGCAAAAAGATATACTCAGGTACCAAACAGTGCCTGAGCAGGGTGTGAGATATAAAAATATGCAGGCCAACAACCACGTATTCAATCACAATCCATTACATGAAATATCATTTAATATGTATGGAATATATAATAATGGTAGAGTGAAAACAAATTAAATAACAACAAATTGGGTTCAAGTTCCTAAACGAACACTCATTCCATACCATCTCCTTCGTCCTAAGCCTCGTGTCTGAATGAGTACATGTGCAAGGAATACTATGTATACAATGCCCCAAATTAAACAAGGAAAATCCAAAAGTAATAACCTCAAGCATGTGATTCATCTTAAGGTCAAATTCACATTTCATTATATAAGTATGCTAATAATAAAGGGAGAACCATCGCTAGTACATGATCTAATATAAATGAGAAGCAACAAGTATGGCATAAGAAATTAAGAAAATAATTCAATCAATGCAATACATACAATATATTAAATTCAGTGGAGGAGTCCCATGAATATCCAAGGCGATCTAAAAAGGGTCCCAAGTATCATAATGGAATCAAACCCGATAATACAATATGAACAAGCCCAAACAAGGGGACCTATAGGTGTCAGAAGTATCACTCAAGGCATGGTATATTTGAGCTCATCCTAGGTATATCACATAGGGGATCAAGTATAAACCATGTCACAGAGAATCCATAATTCCAATGGTTTTATCAATGGTTGATCCCCTATGGAGTTGGTATCACTTATATGTATAATAAATCACTCGAGAATCCCTAACCTTGAAATCCAACGAACCACCCTTAGTGTGTTGGTTCGTAACCCATTAGGCACGTGTATCCATACATGAGTCCATAATACCGAACCCATGTTCTCTCTTAAATCATATCAAGTGAACCATATGAAAAATTAATTTCTCAAGGTAGTACATATATAAAATTAATCACTGGATTTGAAATTAACATTTCAGTGAAAATTCTAAATAAGAAATCTATCAAATCCGTTAGTGGAGTCATGTTCCTATCCAAGGTGATATAAAAAGGATCCCAAGTATCAAAATGGAAAAATTACATGTAATACAATACCATCAATCCCATCTATGGTAACCTATAAGGCATCCCATGTATCACTCTATGTATGGTTACCCTGATCCCATCCCAGGTATCTCATGTAGGGGGGCCATTTGGTTACCCTGATCCCATCCCAGTGATCTCATGTAGGGGACCCATTATCACCCAAGGAATGACATAAATATATTGACAATGGGTCTATCCATGGTTGATCCCCTAGGTAATCAATATCACTCAAGAGTATAATAAAGATCCCAATAACCCCTTTACTATAAATCCAAATCATCACCCCTCATGCATCATGGCATAACCACCCGAGCAAAAAGATTTTATCGATGTATCCTTAATATGGAACCCATGTTCTCTCCTAACCCATATCAAGAGAGCCGTATCAAGAAAGGCACATATCCCAACATGGAATATAATTTTCATATATATTTAATCACATCACATCAATGATATTTAAATAAACGAATCTATCAAGTATAACATTCAAAGAGAAAAAGAAATAGGTGTAGCCTTACCACCCTTATAAACCATTTATTACATTCAAGGAAAGAAAAACCTTCATGTATAATCCATTAACCATGATTCAATCCAATTAAACACATTTATAATGGAAATATAATTTAATAAGATCAAGGGGTCACTTAGAAAGGTTCCATGGTAAAAGGATGCAATTGCATACACATTTAATTCCCTATATAGGCTGGGACAATCCATACAAGAGGGGTTGATTTGGTTTAATAAACATCCGTCAATTTCCTACACGGGAAATTACATTTGACAAATAAATCCAAGTCCTTAGGATAGCTTTGTTCATTAATATTTTATATTAATAAGGGCCTAACCATTTAAGAGTATCAAGAATGTCAAGTCCCAATCATTCCATTAAACTAATTGAGCATAGCACATCAATTCATATTATCCAAAGGGGGGATTACTAAATTGAAAGAAAAAAGTTCCAACAAGAATGAATATAGAAAAATAAAACCATAACTATGCATGATATAAATAAATATCACCACATTTTGGTTTAAAAGATAGATAACCTCCATTGGAGTGGTTTTATTATATAATCATGACATTGTTCGCAAAATAATTCATTTAACATATTTAAAAATTTAATCTAGAATTACAATTAAACACTAATTAAATTAACGAAAAGTTCATAAATAACTCAATAAATTTATTCATTATTTTGAATTAGAAAGGAAAAGGATCCTTCCTCAAAGGGAATACAAATCCAAGAAGAACACTTTGGCACTTGATATTCTAACTCGAAGCTAATCCACAGTTGAAAACACATAAATTACTATATATACACCCCTTAATAAAATGCACATATTCCCCCATTATTAGGGAATATATTTGAGAAAGACACATATATATATACACACACAGATACTTATTTACATGAGTGAAGCCCTCTAGAAAGACACCAAATACTCTAAAAAAATAAATTGGGACTCAAAAAAACAAAATGACCCTAAAAAATGTTAAATACAAGGAAGCTAGAGAAAACCTCACCTTAAAGTAATGACAATATAACAAATCGAGCGAATCCACATCATCTTTGGCAACAGATGTCCGAACATGGAATAAGATGTACAACAAGACACCTCACACACCCTAACACTTGAGAGGAAACCATAAATTGGGTTAAAATCTAACCTAGGGTTTCATATATGAAAGATGGGTGGAAGGGGGACCAAAAATGAGATGAATAAAGGGGGAAGAGAATGCCAATGACCTTACCTTGACCAATTGAAGAGAAATTGGAATAGAAACAACTCAAATCGACAAACGAGAGAGGTAACAGGGAAATGCGTCATGTCTTACCAAGGAGAGGCCAAGGGGAGGGAGTTGCGCATGCTGGTTAAGGGGAAAGGGGAGATCCCTTTTCTTGAAACCTATGTTAATAATAATAATAATCATAATAACAATAATAATATTATCAGCGTTATTATCATTATTAAACCTTTTTTAAATTATTTTTTCTATTTAATTTATTTTCAATTAGTTATTTTAATTAATTTATTTATTGAAAAGGAAAAAATTTCATAGTTACTACATGTGGTCGCACAGTTTCAAAAAAATTGTGCGACCACTTCAGACCCACCAAACTTGAGGTTTTGGTTCCTGGTGCCCATGAACTCGAAGATGCACCTAATGAACAACATGGTTTTTCACCCAATTCTAAAAATAACACCTAATAGCATTACAACTCTCATAATTAAGTTACAAATCTTGGTTTTAGAAATTTCACATCCAGTATACACAAAATTCCAAATTCATTTATGGTTGGGTGAATTTTCAACCCCATATTTTCAATTTCTATCATTTGTTTCAAATCCACTTTTGGTTCTTGGTTTTCTCTTGGTCTCTAGGTGTTCCGGGATTATATTTGGTGTCTCGGGAGTTCTTTATCTATGTAATTATTCTGGAAAGTATTGGATGGCATTTGGACTTGCCTTCTCTTAAAGGGACCGAATGAGGATGAGGTGTTTTGGAAACCAATTTATGATACTCCTAGTGGCACCTCTTGTGGGTTTTGTTGTTCTGGTGTTTATACCCTTGATTTGGATGAGTCTTGGGGTGAAAGGGTGGTTTTATTTTGAGTATTATTTCCCCTATACTTGGACTATATATACCCCTTGGTTTCCCCCCTGTAACCCTCAGAAATTGGAGTAAAAACATCACATTTTGGGTGGCCAGAATAAGCTGCACGGTTTGGCCGCACAGTTTACTAAACAGTGCATCCAAACCGTGCAGTGTGTCCAACTCATTGAAAATCTTCTTGAACTTACAAGTTTTTTCACCCATTATTTATCCAAACTTTCCTCTTTCTTAACCTATTCAACCATTTCATTCATGGAAGACTAAAAAGCACCTCAATCCCTCCTTGTAACTCTTTTTTGAAGGGGGATTTGGTGGAGAAACATTAAAATTCCTGAAGTATGTGTATCTATTACTTAGTTCTCTTCTATTTCATGGGGTTTATTCCACTATAATTGAGGTCCCTTATGTTCAGAAGGCATGGTTTCTAACCTAGGGTTTTATCCTTGGTTTCTTAGAATATTCTTTGGTTTTAGGCTTGATCTATGTCCCTCATGGTGCGGTAGTGGCGCAATTGAATTTTTGCACAAATATTCAGGGGTTTTAACAATTATGGTATGTGATTATATGGGTAATCAATTATAGATGAGTCAGATTTAATGAATTTCTATTTTTAGCACAATTCTTATATCCTTGCTGCGAAATATGGTTTTGCTGATGCTTGTTAAGAAAATGAATTTTAGGTACCAATTTTGTGCTAGATTGGGTGTTCTATATGTCTATTTCATGTTATGATAATGGGGTTGAATTAAAAATCATGTAATGGGTTTATAGGAATAATTTGGGTGATGAAAATTCTGTTTTCATGAATATTGATATGCACATGGTGGTCAAAGTGGGGTTCCTATGAAGTTTTGTGTGCAAAACATTGTTATGTTTTTTGAAGTTATTTTATTGAAATCCTAAAGGTTCTATTGGGTGGTGTAAGAGTTGAAAAGAATGTGTAGATTATATTTTGAGTTTATCATTACTAGAACTGATTTTTTTATGTGATAATGGAATTTAGTATCATGGGATAATGTTTTGAGAACAGAGGGGAAGCCCAGGTACCTAAGAGGGAGGATATGTACTAGTATGCTAGTGATCTGGATGGGTTTTTTCCTAGTTTCCCGGAGAAAAATGGATAACAGAAACAATAAAAAAACTAAATTGATGATTATTTGGGACCAATATTTTATGGGTATGTTCCCTAATAGTGTCTCTTTCACGAGAATGAAGTTTTATATGGTTACTTTACACCGAGGTATGAGGTACATGGGGCCCAAGACTACCTAGTGCATATGGGTGTTCCCGAGTTTGGTGCTCATTGAATATTGTGTATTTATCTTTGGCATATGGTGGATATTTCTAGAAAATATAGTATCTTTAATGTTTTATTGATATTTGATGTTTCATTGAAAATTGCCTTTGAAAACTATTTTCATTTAAAAGTTTCATTCATTGTAAATTATTTCCACCACTTCTTGGTTATAAAAAATGGCACGATTTTTATCTTATATTGTTTACTCTATGTAATCAATTGGGGGTATTATATTGTGATTATTCTCACACCCTACTTAAACCCCTTGGTTGTAATTAGACTTGGATATGTTTGACACATGTAAGAGAAAGGATTTGCGTGATGGCGGTTCGAGGTGTTAGTTCCCATTCATGATGTGGCATTGTGGAGACGACTTATGTGTGATGAACCATTGTTCTGTGGAGTCCTTAGGGATATTTTTCTGCTATTTATTTGTGTCTTTGGACCTCTTAATATATGTTTAAACATATTCATTCAGTTAAAGATTTTTTCTAAATCATGTTTGGTATAATTTTTTTCAGATTCTATTTATAGATTGTTTTTGATGTTTTATGTATCCATATTCGGGTAAATAATTCCCAATCCAAAATATATGATACTCGGGCACTTTTTCCAGCTTGCGAGGATAGGGAATGTGCTTCAGAACTTGTCATGGGATGGGTTTGGTTCCTGTTTTGATGGTGACCTGATTTGGTTCATGACACATTCCAAGTATCACTCGAGGTATGGTAACTCTGGGCTGGTCCTAGGTATCTCACATGGGGGACCGAGTATCACCCCAGGTAGGGTAAATCAAAATTTACAACGGATCCATCCAAGTTTGTTCCCCTAGGAATCTAGTAGCACACCAGAGTATAATAAACTTCCCAATAATCCATATCTGAGAAATCCAAAGCATCACCCTCAACATGTCATGGTATAACCACTGGAGCATGGTGATTTCATTAATAGATCCTTAATATGAAACCTATGTTCTCTCCAAACTAGTATCAAGATATGAAAGTCAAGAATTAACATATCACAACATGGAATAACATTTATATATATATTAATTTACATTCCATTAAATAAATTTAATCAAATCAAGCTATCAAGCATTGAATTCAAATAGACCAAGCAATAGGCGTGGATTGTCCAGCCATACAAACCATTTATCACATTAAAGAAATAAATTAATATTTTATAAGACATTACACAAGATTAAATAAAATTAAAATAATTTAGAATGGAAAAACACATTAATAAGCTCAAGGGGTCTCATGGAAAGGTTCCATGATCAAATGAGGCAGTTTCCTACATGGTTAATTCCATATATAAGTTAGCCAAATCCATTCAGGGGGGGGGGGGGTTCTTTAGTTTTATAAACATTTATAAATCTTCTACATGGTAAAGGTCATTTAAGAAATTAATACAAGACCATATAACGATATTGGTTCATTAGGATTTTATATTAATTTGGTCATAGCCCTTTAAAAGTATCAATAAGCTCATGTCCAAAACATGCATTTTTATCTAATTGAGCATAAAACATAAATTATTAATAATGAAAGGGGGAAATTACTAAATTTACAAAAAGAAAGAACTAATAAGAAGGAATATGGAAAATCCAAACAATAAAAAAGCAAGATATAAATATCTATTAGTACTTTTTTGTTTTTGAATACAACACACCTACATTAGTGGGGTTTTATTATAAAATCATGACATTATTTTTGAAATAATTCATTTATCATATTTAAAAATTTATTCTAGAATCATAATTCAGCACTAATTAAATGAAATATAAGTATATAAAGCATTAAATAATTTCATTCTTTAAAATAAAGGATCAAGGAAAGGTATCCTACCTCAAAGGGGAGACCAAGCCATACTGAAAACTTTAGCACTTGAAGTTCTAACAAAAAGTTGCACAACACTTCCATGCACATACATTATGACACACAGACATATATAAAACCCATAATCCAATGTACATATTCACCTCACCATGAGGGAATATTTACAAGGAATATACACACATAAACACACCTATCCACACGAGTGGAAGCCTCAAGGAGTCACTGAATTCTCAAAAAAAAATTACTAGGGAATCACAAATACTTAGAGACCCTAAATCAAATAGGAAAAGACAAGTATCAAGAGAAAACCACACCTCAATGTGATGAAATAAATCTAAGTCAAACCAATCCACTTCACCTTTGGTGGAAAATGTCAGAAGACACAATAAAAAGTTCAAGGAGACCCTTTCCACACCCTAACACTGGAGAGAAATCCATAAATACAGGAAAAACCTAACATATGGTTTTTTCTGAGCAAGAGGGGTGATGGGGTGGCCAAGAATTGGCTAGAAAAAAGGTCGAAGAGAGATCTGACGACCATACCTCGATGGATCAGAGAGAAATTAGAAGAGAAAAGACTAAAATTGACCAATGGTTGAGGGAGCTCAGAGATGTTTCGTGCGTGGCTAAGGAGAACCCAAGAGGGTATCACACATGCTGGGTAAGAGGAATGGGGATAACTCTTTAGGATTTCTCAAAAACCTATGTTAATAATAATTATAATAATCAAAATCATAATAATAATATTATTATCATAATTATTTTTATTATAAATTTTCTATATTATTATTTCCCCCCATTTTTTATATCTAAGTTATTTTCATTTTAATTTTAATTTAGTTAATTTATTTAATTATTTTCTTTAAAAGAAACAAACTATATAGTTACTATTAGGGGACTTATCATTTCATACAAACTATGTGACCTGTGAAGACCCAAAAAACATGAGGTTTGAGAGCCGGACGATCTCGAAACTTGACGGTGAACCTGAGGGACTTATAGGGTATTCAAACAAGTTTAAAAACAACACTTAGGAGTGTTCCAACTCTTGAAATTAACTTTTGAATCTCCCTTTAAAAAATATACCATCTTTTAAACACAAAATTTCCAATTCCATTGAATTTTAATCTAATTTAATATAAAGGTCATTATAGGGATCCCACTAAATTTCTCCCATTATAGTTTTCAAAGGTTAACTAAACACATCCTCTGATACCAAATATATAAACCTAGGATTATAATATGTGGATATTACATCTTTTTAGACTAAAATTCATTACATTACAAAAACATATTCCTGAGGCTCATAATAGTTTAGTGCCTTTGGAAGCATGGAACAAAATTTCTCTGTTTAGGATGAATCTTCTATTTATTCCATAAATATCTTCCCCTTTAGTAATATTCATAATAATAGCCTACTTAAAACCATTCTTTATAACCTAGGGAAAAACATAATAAAGTGTGAGATCAAATGCTTAGTAAGGTTATAAAAGGGGAATATGTAAACATAACATGAGAATAAGGGTCTGAGATCACAAGAATAACATATTAAAACCATACCCTACATATAAAAGATCATAATATCAAGTCATAACATAAGTATTTATAGTTAATAATACATGAATCATAAGGAAATAAAAGAACATGAGCCATAATAACATAACATTAGAATAAGACATAGAATTGTGGAATACACATAAGTATAGAAAATATCATTTCAAGTCTATCTAACAATACATTAATTATATGATAATCTTTGAAAAATCACTCTTGTACTAGATTTAGGATTGGGATAACCTCCTATGTAACCAATTGTTTTGGTGCTGGGATAGTCTCTTATTTAACCTCTTGGTTCAGGCTTGGGATAACCTCCCGTGTACCCTTTGAGCTCATATAACATTTACAATTACCCAGTGCATTAGAGATAGATATAGGTCCCACCGGTCATATAATGAATATCATATGTACATGTGCAACAAGATCATAAAACATTTATCATATCATAACTTGTGAAATGAAATTAGTTTCCTAAAAATTTCAACAGATCATAACCTCTGGAAAATAGATAGGTTTCATAACCATTTAATCATTTCATCATATCCTAACCCTTGGAAAATTAGTCGGGTTTCATAAGAATTTTATCATGGTATAAATCATGGAAGAGAACTGGGTTTCATAAACATATATTCATGATAAACCATTCAGAGATAGAATAGGAATGGTATCCTTGGTTCATGATCCCATCAAAGTATAAGTTACAAAAAAGGATATCATCTTGAATGGAAAATTATTTTGAAATATCACTTGCAACATTTCATGAAGAAAATAAATTTTCATTGAAAATCAATTTGAAAAAAAATTAAAAAAATTGAAAATACTTTTTTTAAATAAACCTAAAAGATTATAAAGGAAGCACCAAATAAAATAATGGTTATGATGGTGGAAAACTCATTTCATACCATAAATGTTAAAATAATGACTCCTTTAATTTTTCTTATAAGATCTAAACTTGCATTATTTGGAAAATGAAATGAAGATTCATCTAATTTTTTTTAAAATTCAATAAAGGGTAAAAATTTCATTAAGAATAATTTTAATAAATTTAAATACTATTTTAAGAAAATTTCTAGAAAACATAGTATTGGAAGAAATAGTGATTTCGACCCAAACGGGAAATAAAGGTGCCCTTTCTTAAAAAACATCATATCAACTTTTTTATATAAGAAATATTGAAAGAATGTTTATATTAGTTGAAAATATATTTGAATAAATATAGGGTAAGAAAATAAATTTGTTTATTGAGAGGAAAATCATAATATTTTATCATTAGAAACATAATTATAAATGATCCTGATAAATGATGAGATTGTAACATAAAATATTTACCACTATGGTAAATTTGAAACAAAATACCCTTAATGTAATATCTGTAAATGAGTCTTAAAACATAATAAATTAATAATATTTAATTTCAAACGGTTTGTATATATACCTCATTAAAGAATATTGGTCCATAACATAATCATATATCTCAAAGAAGGAAAATTGAGACAGAAAACCCTTACTGATTTGGTATCTTTTGAATCTTATACCCCATAAAAGAGAGAAAATAAAATTGATATGTAAATAACAATAATTTTAATTTAAATAATAATAAAATAAATTCATGGGAAGTATATACACCATATATAAGAAATATGTGGATAATATGACATTTTCCCACAGAAAAAAGCGAGATGAAAATCCATTACAGTAAGTCTCAAATTCTTTCATACTCATTCAAACCTACTATATAATAAATATAAGTTTATTATAAATATAATAAAGATAAATAATTATATATTTAATACCATATATTATTTAATTATGTCCTTTTATTACTCTTTTTATTAACAATACCATGTTAATGTAATGTTTTGGGTAATAACCACTTCGTTTTTAATATATATTATGATATGAAATTTTTGATCATATTTATTTGATGATGGTTAAACTATCTCAATAATAATAATCATGGAATAATTATAATATTTATACATCAATTATCCATTCAACACCAATCATGAATGATGGTTTTGAGAAATTTTCTATGTTACGATTATGGAGATGATAGGTCATACATACACATGAGTAACATTTCTATTTTTCAATGATCATTATGGGAAGGGGGTAAGTAATATATTATATTTCAATAATTATAATATGATCATAAATAATATAATATTTCTTTAAATTTACTTATATATATTATCCATTTTTTGTGGTGATGAAAATAGAGTCACATCACTTTTTGAAGGCGGTAGTCCACACTTACACAAGAGACATTATCATATTCAAGTGAATGAAATCGTAAGAAAGTTAAAGATATATTATCAATTATGAATTTTAAATATCTCATTAATAATATTATTATTTCTTATATTCTAGATATATTTATCCCTATTATCTTCCACATAAAGCGTTATTGAAAAATGAATACGTCGCTTTGTGAAGCAGTAGTCCTCCGTACACACAAGCGACATTATCATTTCCACTACATAATGGATGTTTAATAGATATATATGATATGATGATAAAATAGGTAAAGTTATTTCATTAATATTGTATATATACTTTATATACTTCATCATACCAAACTATGATAGGGGGTAATATAAAAATGAATGATATTGGCTCATAAGGTGTTAGTCATCCATGTACATGAATAATCATTTCGTAACCCATTTGATGGAAGTGGAGATGGTTTTAGGTAATTAAACTAATATAAAATAATATATGTATATGTAAGATAATTTTTTATTATATCAACATGGTTTAATAATAATTTTATGAGGTGGAGTAACAAATAAAATAAAAATGATCATTGAAGAACGTTACCTCTTCGTCGAGGAACCTCCATAGGTCAACACCAAAAGCATCCATAGGTTGGATTTCTACCAAAAATAATCATTATAGGATGATATTATGGAATTTTCTAAATTATTTGGGTAGGTATTGCATTATCCTTAAGGGTTTATGTTGTGAATAAGGGAGGAGAGTGGGTGGCCTTTTATAAGTGAGGTGAGAGGCACACTTGTAATATTTTGTATATAAAAAGGTATATCCTTGTTTTTATCATGCCAAAAGGCAGAGAAATGGAGTATTATAGAAAATTAAACATTATAATGTCAAAATAGTTTTATATAATATATTTTATACATGTTTTTGGATCATTTTCTGTTATCTTTTTAGTTTAACCACGCAGGAAAACCCATTTTTACATTAAGCACAACAATTAAATTTTACGGTTTTCACAATTCATTTTGGGAAAAACAAATTTGAGCATATTATATAACATAAATTATTATGATTAAAAATATTCATTCCATTTTTTAAAATTCATTTCATCTAAGAGGTAAATTTTAATTTAATAGTAATCCCACATATGCGATGAGAAAATGACTATTTCAAAGAGAAAATGTTCAAAGGTTTAAAATGTTTTTATTTTAATATTAATATGCTAATGATTACAATGAACTAAATTATATTAATGAATATATAATTTAAATAATTTGAATTTAAAACTAATTTAAAAGATAATATTATTATATAAATAATTTAAATGAAAATGAAGTATCATTTTAAAATTCAATATTTTTTTTTAACTTTTCATCAAAAATTAATCTTTTCAGAAAAATTTAAAAAATAAACCCTATGATAATTTTAAAATTATGACTTAAAAAATTAAAATTATTTTTTTAAATAAATTTTCTTAGTGTTTCAATTTTTTTTAGAAAAAGATTGCAAAAAAGAGAACACTTATTTTTAGAAAAATACAGATTTAAGCGTAAAAATAGATTTATTCTTATTGGCTGTTTAAAAAACAAATAAGATTAATGTTAAATAGTTTATTGAATATATAATATAAAAATTTCTTGAAAATCAATCAAAAATAGTGTTTTGTAATTTATTGAGGTAAAACATGTTCTTTTTATGAAATAAGTTTTTTTAAAAATATATCCATTATTTTAAAATAGTTTTTATTTTCTTTTTTAATTAATTGGTGACTAAAGAATTCATTTTATATATATGTGTAAACCATATATTTTTGTAATTTATTTTATCCTATTCACACCTTCTATTCTAATGGTTATGTGATAAATATAATATAAAATAAAAATATTCAATAATATGTCCTGATTTGTTTAAGCTCTGTGTTATGTGTAACAGAATATAAACCTAATATTGAATGTAATGAAAAATATATAAAAGATTAAATTATTTTGCAAGAAATATTTAAAATAATCTATCGGTGATACAAACTAGTGGGAGAAATAATAAATTCAATGACGTTGATTCTCCCGATTCACAATAGTTGGTACGTGAATCATCTCGACAAAACATAGTGGTAGAATAAGATATTATGGAGAAACATGTATTTAATAGGTCTAATCAAGTGGTTAGAGAACCATAGAGACATGGTTTTATTATCATTGATTCAGGTGAAACATTACTCATAGATAATGATAAAACTATAACCTATAAGAAATCAGTAGAAGGTATATATTTTACTAAATGGAATGTTTTCATTCATTATGATATAGAGTCCATGAACCAAAACCAAGTTTTTATTTCGGTAGAACTTCTTGCTAATGTAAACCCCATTGGGTGAAAATGGGTATTCAAGAAAAAGATAGATATAGATGTTAAAGCAAATAATTATATGGCATGATTGGTAGAAAAGGGTTTCAAGAAGCATCAAAAAATAAACTATAAAAAAACCTTCTCACTATTTTCGATGCTGAAGTCCATAAGATATTACTTGAATTAATATCCTTCCATGATTATGAGATTTGGAAATTGAACGTCAAAAATAATTTTCTAAATGGTAATTTTTTTAAATATGTCTATATTACACAACCCAAAGGGTTTATAGAGTAAAATAATACCAATTAAGTATGAAAGCTATAAATATTCCTTTATGGGTTGAATTAGGAATCATGACCATTGAATGTCCATAAACACATGAGAAGATTCAGAGAAATAGTAGAATCACTTATGCCTTAGTATTGGGATATATTATATATGATATGATATGTACTAGTTTTTATGTTTCCTTATAATTTAAACATGATGGGATGTTATTAAGATAATCTTAGAGAGCTACCTAGGGAATATGAAAAACAAGCATGAAATACATGTTATGTACAAATGTTATCTTCCTAGTGTATATATGAGATAAGGAAATAGTATTGATAAGATGTACTAATGCTACTTTCCAAACAGTTCATGATGATCTGAAATTATAATCAGGCTATGTCTCTTGAATGAATGGTGATGAAGTATGATGCAGAAGCTAAAAGAAACCTATGTTCTCCAATACTACTGTAGAATCTGAGTATATCATATATTGTTACGGAGTTAATGATGTTATTTGGAAATGATTTTTTTAAGACCTCAATGTTGTTCCTAGAAGTACATACCCTATTCCAGTTTTTTTGTGATAAAACTACATTAGTGGTGTCTTCCAAGGTGCTAAAGTCACAGTAAAGGACAAAGAATAGAATTTGGAAGTTTAATATCTCAAGGGATTTTACTTATAGAGGTTAAGTCATAGTTAACCGAGTATACATATAGGATAACATGGAAGAACCCTTGACTAAATCCATATCTCAATAGAATCATCATTATCATGTTAGAGCTCGTGGTTTGAGACTTGCTTACAGTTGGTATCGTGTAAGTAGGAGTGTTGAAAGTTGGTACCCTTGACCCAACTCATGTATGTACTTTTATTACCATTACATGTATATAGTGTTATATATACATGTGCTTAAATTACCATAATAGTGTTGATACTTCAATACAAACTAAATTTATGGTAATTTTCGTAGATTACATTTTATATCAAAAGGTTATAGTAGTTCCAAAGTGATAATGAAAAAATATAGATTCCAAGATAGTAATAATAAGGTTATGTCATGTGGTTTATATTCATCATGCTATCGAGACATAGATGATGTGTATCCATTTGTGATGGAGTCTAATGAACATTTAGACTTCTTCTCAAAAAGATCACACTTTGTGATATAAAGTAGATGATATTATAACAAATAACCCACCAATAGGAACACTATATGTTTCAGGTTTCATTGGTTGTGCCTATCTATGAACATGTGTATTTGTCTCCCCACTTGATATTATTGTCAATGTGTTTCATTGTATCATGTACTTCGATACAAGGTAAAAACCATGATAATGAAGTCAAGGAGAGGTAGCTTGTGTTGGGTGTGACACTTGTGGCATTTAATTTGTTGAATGATCAATATAAAATTTGTTAGTTATGAGTTGAGGAAGTGATATCATGATCCTAGTTAATTTGGATGGTATTACCTTCATTAAATCCATGTCCATGTTCAAAGAAGGTAAGTCCATCTAGTAAGATCAAAAAACAGTAAATCAAGAAAAGGATGATGGAATGAAGTGTTCATCGTTATATATGAGATACCATGAGACAAAAATATTATATGACACGTCATGTATTTGTAGGAAGGTTATCTTTACTATGACCTTTCCTTATCTATTTAGGGGCTTTGATGGGTTTGTAGACTCTGCTCCTCATCTATGAATAGTATTTAATACTTTTTAGAAAACGGCCTATAGGGTCACACACAATATCATATTCAAAAGTCTACCTTATTATATTGAATAGGAGAATAGATCATGGTGGGAACCACAAAGGGGTCTGATACATGTTTGAGATTAGACGATCAAAAATAAATAAATAAATTTATTATTATTTGAGAATAGATTAATTGGATTTGAATTTATTTAAAAAAATTATTCACTACATATTTAGTGAATATGTAGAAAATAATATAAAATTAATATTATTTTAATATCTAGGGTTAATTTAATATTTATGTAATTATGAGCTGATTTAATAAATCAATTTTATCATGTATTATATATATTATATATTATAAGTAGGTGATAAAATATAAATGACATTTATGATGCAATTGGATCATCATAATTTTTCATTTATCACTTATTTAGTTGGAATTAAATATAAAGTGTCCAAGGAACCCTTTTTGGGTGATTAACATCCACTATATAAGCAGGAGGAAGTAAATTTTATTGGACTATTTATTTCCAAGAATTTAAGAGCTCCACTCTCTTCCTTCCCACATCCTAGATAGAGAGAGTCTTCTTTCGATAAATCGATCAAAGATATCCTTCATGGATTGAGGGAATGAGACATTGGTGAATATTATGACATTAAAAGATTCATTGGGTTTCCACTATAGAAATTGGAATAATATGATGGGTGTTTCATGGATTTTTGAAGAGTGTGCATATGATATATAGTGGTTCGACTTTAGATTCTTCATGTAATGTTCTTTATTGACGAGTGATAGTTGAACATGAAATTGAAATGAATGGGGTTAGTGTTTGATAAAATTTGGGGCTTAACTAATTCATGTGGGATCCTCTTACCTTTACTAGGTCTTGAATAACCAAATATGATGATGTATCATTGCTCTGATAGTGATAAATTTTAAAAACCTGATCCACTGGTTTCCACTAAATTACCTGGCACCATCCTATATTTCATCACTTTTAATCCCAAGATTATGAATTGTGGGTTGAAAACATGGAAATACATAATAAAATAAGGATTGGTATGTCAATTTGGATACCATTGAGTGGAAATTGGGATGGGTATTCACTAGAACATTTTTGGCATAGAAAATTGTAGGATAATTTTAGAAGCATAAGGGGTATAGATAAATATTCAAGGAACAATTTAATGAGAGTGGAAGGGGGTATCTAATTATTTGGAAATTATATGTTCAATAAAATGAATGTGTAAAAAAAATTCCAACATGAAAAAAAGAAAAGAAAAATTCAATAATCAAAGAAATCTCTTTAATGAAGTGGAGGATGAGTGGATTCCTTACCTGGAGAGGGGACTTCTAAGAGCATGAGAGGGTCTTTTTAAGAGCTTGGGAATACATTGGGAGGGATTTAGAGAGGAATATGAAGAAGAACATAATTATAAATGTCTTTTTGGTGAATAAGAGTGTGGGGGTTGGGTGAGTATTTATATAAAAAGAAAGGGGAATTCTTTATTAATTTTTAAACTTAGGTTTGGACTCTATTTGATAAAATAATCAAAACCACAAAACTTCCCCTATATTTTACCCATATTTTATACCAAATAGGTGTGGATTCTAATATTAAATATGTATGATAACCACAAGGATAAAAATAATACCATTAGTGATGTGGAAGTTATTCATGTTTATAAAGAATTAATTTTATAACCTTAAAATATAATATAGGTTTTGCATGATTAATTAAATGAATATAAAATTAATCAAATAACATAAAATCTATATTATATTAAATGATAAACCAATATTTTTTAATTTATTCAATTTGAATATTTTATTAGACACTTTAGGTATATTATGATATCATAATAGAGATCGTATATTTATATTGTATTTAATTTTTACCCAAAAATTTGACTGTCTCATAAAATTTTGAAAAATTCACTATTTTCTAATTTAGATGTGCTGATTTCAAAAATAATATATATTTTCCCAAAATAATATTATGTTTTCCAAAATAATATTTTAAATATGATAATATTTTCTTTTAAATAATTTTTTTTAAAAAATACTAGTTTTTACAATACTAATATTTTTGACCATTATAAAAATTACATTGGGCTTCATTAAAATTTATAATTTTTTATATTTAAATAAATATTATTTAAGAATAGTATTTTATTAAAATAAAATTTATTTAAAAATTTATTCAAATTATTAAAATATTCTTAAATGAGAGTATATATTTCCAAAAAATATTTTTTTTTTCACATCCAAATGTAATTTTATAAAAATAATTATATAATCATTTATAATGTAATAAAAAAAGGGATATATATATGATAATTATTTCATTAAAAAAATGAATAAATTCATATTAATAGGGTATAAATATATACTCTTATTAAACTGGTGTATTCCCTAAGGTTAATGTTTTCAATGGTGGTTCTTTTTTAGGGTGGTTTAGAGAATATTATTTGGTTCATGATCTTTGTAAGAATGAACTTATCTCGTAAATGGTTTCTCCCAAGATTTATATGTTTAATATCAGCTTGGGCTTGGTCAAGGTAAAATACCATGCCATAAACATTGGAAGCCGAGATAAATGGGTTTTATAAAGTTAAATAATACTCATTTAGGCCATCATGAACACCTTAAGATTTTATGAAATATTTATTTCTTCAAATAAAAGTAATTTCATTGATATCTTGCATTACACAGAACAATGAGTTTAAATGAACCGTGATATACTATTAAAATATTATTATGACCTAGACATTGGATTGGTAGGTATGAATAAAGATAACTAAAATATTAATATATATGTTTTAAACATATAAAAATTTAATTCATTAGATATCAATTAACTTTAAATGAAAATAAAAATCATTTGAAAATATAGGAGTTGTTTTTATGAAAAATGGTTTTTATTTGCGTAATGTATTTTTATCATAATAAATTAAATTTATCCCCATTTTTTATTATTTTAATGAAATTTTTATATTATATATTCAATTAAATTTTTATTAATTCATATAATATTTTTTATTATGTATAAGATAATAATGAATCCAGTTTTTTAATTAAAATGTATTTTTTTCTTTCTAAAAAGTGATTTTCATCCCATTTCTTGTAATTAATTTAATTAATTTATATATAATTAATTTTATAAAATTAATTAAATATTTATAATTTGGAGTCTAATTTTTTTAAATAGGCACATATTATTTTTGGTCATTATGTATAGTAAACGTGGTAAAATTTATCACCTGAGTAAAGGATAAGTCTGGTTAATCGTGGTGAAAACTAAATGGTAAGACCATAATTTTTCATAATAATTATCATTTTATAAACATAATTCAAAAATTATCACCTTATTATATAAATAATTTTGGTTAATGGACCCTTATCTAGGAAAATGACATATATAATATTTAAATCAAATGATGTTATAAAATGTCACTATCTTTATTTTTAATATATCTCATGAATCCACATAGGGAAAAAATAAATTATGAGTGAATATAAGTTTCTATTTTGATACTAATGAATATATTTTCATAATATAAATTTATTTTTAATTTTTAGTAATTATATAATTATGTTAATTTCTTGTGCAACACCAATCTAGTATTACTCCATTTAATAAAAAAATATAATAAATTATTTTAAAAATATCCAATGTTATATAATATGAATGACTTAATGTGTCCCATTTATTTTATAGATCTATATGAAATATTTGGGATTTCTAAATAATTATATTCTAATTAACCATTTGTATTGATGTATTTAATGTTAAATTAAACGATTAGTGTTAAAAATGACATTTATGATATTCAACAACAAATAATAATTTGTTAAATTATAAAAAATTAATAAAAATTTTAAATTCAGTAAAATTAATTGTATATGGTTTTAAAAATAAACCATAGTCCATATATGGGATTTTTTGCAATTTATTTTAACATTATTAACCCTTAAATGGTAGAAAACTTTTATATCACAGTAATTGTCCAAAGGGTTAATGGGGTGTTAAAACTAAAATATATGGGTAAAAATATCATCCAAACTTGTGAAAAATATTATTTTATGAGATTATTTAAACTTATAATCATCTTATATTATAATTTTATCAATTTGGAACCACTTAGGAAACAAAATTAATTTATATTAATTTAATATTTAAAGAAATTCCAAGAGTTCCCCTTCCCTCAATTATAGAAGGGAACCAAACTTTATCTTCTTCACACCACATTGAACCTTATATATCAATGAAGAACAAAATATTTTTGTTATCCACTTCACTATGAACATCATATATGTTTTGGTCTTCCAAAAAGACGAATCATAGATCCCTTTAGAATACATCTAAAGGATTTGTTTCAAAGAAGAGGTAATCGCCTAAACTGATCACTTTCTTTTAATTTTTTAATTTAATTCATCTAAATATGTTATATTGTTCATAAAATTATAATTTCAGTATCCTAAATATACTAATATATTGTTATTATTATTAATAAACTATTATACACCATCTTTCCCATCAAATGGTAAGTGATAGTATCACATGTGCATACATACTTCTTACTGTGTCTACATAGAGATACGATTCATTTTTCATCACCATATTTTATGGATTGGTATTATTATTAGTTTAATTTTTATATAAGATACGTTTTACATAATTATTCTTCTATAATGATAATATAATATATATATTCTTACCATTTAATACTTTGGGAAATGATAACATCGCTCATGTGTACGTGTGGACTACCACCTCCACAAAGCAATGCATTTCATTTTTCATTTATATTTTAATTGGACGGTAATGATAATTATTTTGATGAATATATATTATATAATTATGATATTTTCAATTTAAAATAAGATTTACCTTTATTTTCTTCCATCTGTTGAAAAATGAAAATAATGTTCATGTGTACGTACATATTACCGTCACTATGAATAGTGTAATTCATATTTCTATCCCAACATTTTATGGTTGAATATACATATATATAATTAATATATATTATATTTATAACATGATTAAAATTATATATATTATGGAACAAAGATAAAAGTACAAAGACCAAACAACAAAACCAAAACATACATGAAAACCAAAGAAATTATCACCAAAAATAGTGATTTTAATAAATAAATCTTAATAAAAGAGTGATAAAAGTTTAAAAGTAATTAATATATGGTTTTATAAGATTTATAGTAACAATATATTTATTAAAAATGGGGCTCTACAATTTATGAAGGAATTCAGACTTGAGGTAAGAGGTTTTAGGTTAGAATCTCATTGTTTATCAAGATTGTTTATGATTAAGTTATGATGATGAAATCTTATGATCAACCTCTCAAGATAATCATGAATTTTATTATCCAACAATTATTTAATAATATTAAGTGTCTTTATTTCATTTTATTAACCATAGTAACTCAAGTGACAAAAAATATGTTTTTAGGGCAATTGACTTCATTTCTCTCATCGGTCAGAAAACCTTTTCTTCCATATCCATATTTTATAAAAATGTATTATAGAATATTTTTACTATTCTAATAATATTGTTTGAATTCCTTTGTATAAATGTTATATTTTTTAAAAAATGTTTTTAAATTAATCTTATTTGCATTTTCCAAATGAGGTACTTTGTGACTTTTCCAATAAAAGTATAGAAGGAATGTTTTTTAACTTATATGGAATGAATAGAATTTCTAACCATCATGAACACTAAATTTTTTGGGGATTAAATTAAATTTCTCTATCCTTATTTTCAAATAAAATTGTTTCCATAATATTTTAGTAATTTTCTGATGTTAAATAACTTATTTAAAAATGGAAAGGTTATTTTCATCAATAATTTTGTAAATATATTTTGATTCATAAATGAAAAAAATAGTCAATGTTGATTATGATTTACTAGGAATATGATACAATTATACCATCCTATTTATTTCTCTAAATGTTTTAATGTTATGATGAAATGTTTTTTATGAAACCCTTTCTTTTTATATAGGTTATGCTATGATGAAATATTTGTGAAACCCATTTATTTTAATGGGTTCTTATATAATGAATAGTTTATGGTCTTGTAAAAAAAATGCGTATGACTTTCATTATGTGATGGGTGAGATCTATATCTACATTCAATGCATTGGGTAAATATTGAAATCTAATAAGATAAAAAAAATACCTGAATGGGGAGTGAACCCAGTTTGTTAAGGTACTTTTTCCTATATGACAGTCTTAAGAGTAAACGTTTACAACTACGATGGTATGAGTAGTGAACCCTTTCAACTATGATGGTCTTGGAAAATATCATTAGATACTAAGTAAATGATTATTTACTCTTATGTATATACCACTATTCCATGTATTATTCCTATATTATGCTCTCATGGATCATTTTATTTGATTCATTTATGATTAATGTATTATACAAAACCATAATTTATTCCAGGAATCAATATTATGATATATGATATAAAAGTTATGGTTTTAAAATATTAATATCATGTTCTCACACAATATTTATCATGTTATGCTTATATGAAAATCAATATATCCCTTTTTACCATTATAGAGCATTAGAGCCCACCCTTTCCTATGTTTCCTTTCCTAGGTGACAAAGATAGGTTTTATGTATGATATTTCTAAGAATGGTGATATTAATGAATATATAAGTGGGAGATGATGCAGAACTATCATCAACCATTTTTTATGTTTCCAACTTTTTAAAGGTACTAGACCTATATTATTATAGCATAGATCATTTTGTTAGGTATAGAATATTCATCAACATTGATGTAATATCTATGCGTGAAATGTTTAGGTTGGTATAGATAATATTATAGAATGTTTTTGTTAACCATTAGAAACTAGGGTGATAAAACTTTATTGAGAACCCCTAGTATAAGTATAAGTATAGGATAAAATCCTATTGTTTTGGTAATGATCACAAGTGACCTAGGTTAAAACAAAGTTGTTTTAGAATAAGGGGACATTATTTAGACATCTTGTAAATGTTTTTTCATGATTATATGGTCTTGAACAATGAATATTGTTTCTCACACTATGATATTGGTTCTATTAAATGGATGGAAACCAAATAAATCATGTTAATTCTTAATGAGAAAAATAATATAAAGATTTTCCCCATGAGTAACCAAATTTTATAAGTGATGAAATGGAAAATATCATTGATATACTTACATAAATTTGTCAAGGTTTAAATAAAATTGGGTTTCCAAATGAGAAAATAAATAAATAATGATCCATTGAGTTCATTATGAGTAAATTTCCGCATTCATTCATTGGGTCCAATAATTCACTTTTCATTGAAAAATTGATTAGTACTATTGAAAATATATTTTTCATTTTCTAGTGATTGAAACTTGAGAAATTTAGTTTGGATGATTAACATTTGGAAGGAAAAATAGATCAGTTTTTGAATCTTATTGAGAATGTAGAGCAATATGGAAAAATTTACTTAATAATGTGGAATGAGTTTAAGAGATTATTTATTTATATTTACTTCTCTTTTATTATTTGTAAAAAATGGAGAATGAATTACTTGAGTTGAAACAGAAGGATGATGAAGACATTGGTACGTCTTAGAATTTTTAAATCACTTTTGAGGTAGATTTATTGTATTATTATCCAACCGAAATGTAAAGATGATCGATTATTAAATAGATAAAAACCAAGTATATAAATGGTGTTATCCATAAGGGACTATAGTATCTATGAGGAAATAATTCTATGTGATATCAAGGTAAGGATGGATATTATATTTACCAATCAATCTCAAGGTTTTGACAAGAAAATAAAATGGAATTCAAAGTAAATTATAAAAACCATGGAGAGAAGAAGACAATCTTTCATTTTATCTCAATATATTGAAAGAAACATGGGGTAAATTTTCTTAATGGAATTGGTAAATGTTTCAAGTGTGGAAATGATGGTCATCATGAAATCAAATACCAATGTTATGGGAATAAGTTTGATAATTATGAGAATATAGAGTAATAACTATAGAAAGATACAACCACACTCTAGTGTTTTAAATCCATGGAGTATGGAAATTATGATAACCTATGCCCAAATTCTAAGGTTAATGAAAATAATCAACATAAAAAACCTCTTAATCTTAGATAAAATGATAAATGTCATGTGATCACTATTTTTGATAAGGGGTATAATTAAAACATGTCAAAAGGTACACTTACCATACACATGAGAATTAATAATGTCTTATTTTATTCTACATCTACCCACTCTTTTATACACAATTTTGTTTCTATGTGTATCATAGTACCACCTCCAAAATTAAATTTTGACTTACTAGTAAAAACTAAAAATGCTATAATGATCAAATCCCAAATGTGTGATTCTCTTCTAGTTAAAGGTTGTGGGAATGTGTTTCCTAAAAAAATGTCATTCTGTATCAAATTTAATTCAATGTTATTTTAGGAATGGATTGGAATTCATTACATAAATACCACATCAATTTCTACGAAAGGGATGTTTAATTTTATTTTATAATGCAACCAATTATCTTCTATATGTGTGATAAAAAAATTTAAATTTTTATGGAAATTACATCTATCATATGGATCACGATTCCAATTCAAAATGAGAATTTATCTCAAATGGTTTGGAAAAAACTCATCATCAATGATATGCCTATTTTTTGAGAACTTATTTGTGTATTTATGAAATAATTTCACATTATTCCACTGAATTGTGATGTTGAGTTTTAAATAGAACACATACCTAGTGCTACACCTATTTACAATAATCCATATAAAACAGTCTTGATTGGGTTGTAATAATTGAAGAATAATATCTAAGAGAATCTTGAAAAGGGATTAATTCAAAAAAGTGAATCCCCTTGGGGGGAACCTATTTGGTTTGTTAAGAAGAATGATGGATTAATGCGAATATTCAATGATTATTGAGAACATAACAGGATCACTGTCAAGAGAATGTATCCTCTACCCTAGATTTAGTACTTGTTTGATCGACTATGTAGAGCTCAATACTTTTCCAATATTTCTCTTCATTACTAATATAATTAATTGAGGGACAAGAAGAAGGATATTCCCAATACAACATTCTATATACGGTATTCACACTATGAATTTATACTGAATCCATTTGTTCTTATTAATTCCCCCACCATATTTAAGGATTTAACAAATATAGTGTTTTGAGAATACCTTGATTAGTTTTTGGTAGTCTTTATAGAAAACGTTCTTATACACTCAAGATAAAATAATAATATTAAGGTAACATAATGATTATTAAGAAGACCTAGTGGAATGAGAATCTTAATGACAAATATACCAAGTGTGAGTTTTATCTTTATAAAGCTTCATTATTGGAACATATAATATCATTTGAGGGTATATCAGTGGATTCTTCAAGGAAAAAGTTTGCTGAACTTTGTCCTAGACCAACTACTATGACTGAGACTCATATATCTCTTTGTTTGGATGGATATTATCAGCGCTTTGTTGATAATTTTTCATGGATATAAAATCCACTAACCAGGTTAACCCATAAGGGATCCAAATTCATTAAAATGTTTTAATATGAGTAATGTTTTAAGAATATAAAGAGAAGTATAGTCATTAAACCTTTACATACACTACCTGCAGTGGAGAAGGTTTTTTAATCTATAGTGATGCTTCAAATAAGGGTTTTAGATGATTCCTCATGTAATGTGATATGGTTATAAATTCTTCCTCATAAAAATTGAAGTTCCATGAGAAACATTACACAAATCATGTTTTAGAGTTAGATATAGTATTTTTTTCATTAAAGATATGGAGTCATTATATCTATATAGAAAGGTTTTACATATATAATGATCATAAAATTTTTAAGTATATTTTCACCCAAAAAGATATGAACATGGGACAAAATATATGGTTTAATCTGATTAAAGATTATGACTACTTAATACAATACCACTATGGGAAAGAAAAAAAGGTGGAATATTATATGAGTTGAAACGATCATGATATTTTATATATGATGTGGATCAAAAAGGATTTGATATTTCTAGACTACCAAAGGATGGATGTTGAAATACAGAACGAAGGAAAGAAATATTTTCTTTATCAAATTATTTTTCAACCATCTATCCAACTAAAGATTAAATAGGCACAAAAGAAAGATGTAGAGATGAAAAGGAAGGTGGGAAATATTCCAAAGTTCAACCTTAATTTTGATGGAATAATAATACTAAATAAATGAGTTTGTTTTCGTTTGATACCAAATTTGAAGGAGCTGTTGGAAAAAGCTAAAATATTCATCATGGAAGTTTGAAGATGAGTAAATATTTGAATGATTATTTTTGGTGGTATGGCATGAAGGGATATATTGTAAATTATGTTTTTTTGGTTCTTGGTATGTCATAATGTTAAGGATGAGATATATAAGTTTAAGGGATGTTACAACCATTACCTATACAAAAATGGACAAGGGAAAAAATCACCATTAATTTTGTTATTGGAATCCCCAAAAAATATAAAATGCATAATTTTTTATGGGTTTTAGTCAATATCATTACAAATTAGTCACAATTTATTTCCATTTGATAATATTAATCTATTGAAAATATTACTAGTTTATACATAAATATAGTGGTATGTTTTAATGGTGTGCCACTTTCAATTGTATCTGATCAGGATCCAAAATTTACCTAAATGTTTTGGAGATGTATTCAGAAGGATCATGATACAATGTTAAGTTTCAAAACTAATTTTTATATTTAGACATATGTTCAGTCTAAGAGACCATTCGAACTCTAAAATACATGTTGTGATCTTACTCTATGGATTTCAAAGGTGTTTTGTATCAACACTTTTCTTTTGTGGAATTTTCTTAAAAAAGTTACTTTCACTCTAGCATTAAAATGAATCCTTATGAATCCCTATATGGTTGGAAGAATATAACTCCAACATACATGAATGAAGTTGGAGAAATAAAGCTATTGGGAACTAATAAAGGTGATGAAATGATAGATAAGGTTAGATCCCTTCAAAAAAACACAAGATCATCTTAGAGTCCACAAAACATTTATGCTATTAATCATCAGAAATATCTAGAGTTTGGATTTGGTGACAAGGTATTACTATGAATATGTCCCTAGAAGTGGGTGATGAGATCTGGAAATAAGGTCATGTTGAGCACTAAGTATATCAGTCTTTTTGAAATTCGTGATCGTATTATGATGATAGATTATTGATTGTCAATCTCACAAAATCTATCTCTAGTTTATGATTTGTTCTTTGTATATATCCTAAAGAAGTAAACAACAGATCCATCACATGTACTAAAATAAGATTCTATACCACTAGATAAATAAATTTATTATGAGTAATAACTGGTGGATATTCTAGATATCAAAGACAATATTCTATGAAACAAGTTCTCACACCTTATTAATGTTTTATGAAAAAACCAACAATTTGATGAAACTACGTGGGAGCCTGAGTATAAGATACGGGGGAAGTATCCTTCATTTTTTGTATCAGAGTAATGGAATTTTGAGGGATTGTTTTTTAAGGGGTTTGGAATGTAACACCTCTATATTTTAATAAATATTTTTTTCAAATAAATTAAATTTCTTCAATAACTTACGTTACATAGAACTACATGTTTAGATGAACCATGATATACTATTAAAATATTATAACCACCCAGCTATTTGATTTGTGGGTATGAATTAAAAAATAAAATTATGGAAATTTATTGTTTATACAGGTATAAAATGAACTCATTAGTTATCTATTAGTTATAAATAAAATATAAATCATTTGAAAATAAAGGAGATGCTTTTATGAAAAACTATTTTTATGAGTTCAATGTATTATTATCCTAATAAATTAAATTGATCACTATTGGTGAATTATATTAATGAAATTTATATATTATATATTCAACAAAATGTTTAAACATTCATCTAATATTTTTAATTATGTATATGGTAATAATAAATCTAGTTTTGTGCTTAAAATATACTTTTCTAAAAATGATTTTGTCACATTTTGTGCAGTTAATTTAAAAGTAATTTATTCTATTAATTTATATTTAATTAGAACAAATAAATTAATTATTTTTCATCGTGATGTTAAATGTTGGTAAATAGGCCCCTTTTATTTTTGGTCAATATGAATAGAAATCGTGACAATATTTATCACCTCGATAATGGGTAAATCAGGTAAATCTAGGCTAAATATAACTACAAAGTCCATAATTCATCATCATAAATGTTATTGTATTAAAGTAATTATAACCTCATCACCTTAGGATCTTAATTTATTAGTTTAGTACACACATTTTCCTGAAAATGGACTATATAATATTTAAATCGATCAAAGTTAAAAAATGTCACTCTCTATGTTTTTAATATCTCTTATGTGTCCACGTAGGGACCAATGAAATTTATGAAGGAATGAAATTTTATATTATAATATTAAATGAATTATTATCATTATTTTAGACACCATGAAATTTTTTCCATGCACTTCTCTAAAAAATGTCCTCAACCGGACTCAAAAAGTTCGCGGTGCAACTCTGAATTTTTCATGTGGTTTAGTGATGGTCGCAGAGGCCCTGACCCAAAGGGCTGGGACCGCAGCCCATCACTAATCCCAAGCAGGGGTGTAGGGGCCCAACCCCCCAGTATGGAGAAATAAATTTGGTTAATTCCCTAAAGTATATCCCAAGGTACCTGCACACAAACACCTATGTTCCATTATGCTGGAGGAGAATAAAGATATTATTTTTTCTAAGTCTGCAAAGCAGCACCCTAATCCTGCCAAAACACCTTTAGCATGCAAGGTAATTGTACACCACATTCTGGCACCCAAGTCACTTGCATGCAAAATTTAATTTCACCCAAGGACACTTATTTTCTTGTAAATATACCCTTAGGGCCTTCATTTGTATAGAGGAATTTCCCTAAAGCCCAATTGTTGCTTTGGTCGCCCAAGTGCTTCACCCATGTCTTCCTAAATTTCCATGGTTGTTCTTCAACACCTTGAGCAAAGGATTTAAAGGAGTACAATTAGACTTAATTACTTTTAGTGTTTGCAAACCATTACACTTGCGTGCCTAAAGCGCCCAACCATTCTAAATTAGAAACACTTGCGCTCCACCTATTCCTTTCATATGAACTTGAGTGCCCTACTTCTGGGATCACTTGTGAATACTCCTAAATTCTTGAATTAGATCTCGACCGAGTATATAAATATAGTTTATTCATCACTGAAGTGAATATTAGGATGCCCAAGTCTGCTTTCGTGTCCATACTTGCATGCCCTTATCTACTTGAGCACCCCTATTTGATTCACTAACTCTCTTTAGTCTACAAGCCATCAAGCCTTCCTCATATCCATTTATGGAAATGATTTTTCTTCTCTGTCTCCCTTGTCTAAATGTGATTCTATTGAGACATCCACCCAAAGATCCTGACTTATCATTCCTTTGGGAAAGGCACATTATCATGTCTCCTATTTGTGTTTGTATCTCCACAGTAAGAGGTTTACCAATTTTTTTTACAATGGGGTTAGGGTTCATGGAGTGTCTATGGGTTTTTTATCCACAGTCACATGGACCATTCTCTTAGGAACACTGTTTGGAAGATCCCAATTTAGAGGAGGGTTTGTTTCTTGACCTCTCCCTTCTCAAAGATACGACCTAGAACCCCAAGTCTCTGGTAGGGAAGGTGTAGTTCACACCTACTTTTATTCCTTTTGAGTAAAGGTGATGTATACCTCCCCTACCAGGATCAATTTTAGGGAAAACATCCTATCATAATCCCCTATATTTTCTTATAGGAGGTAGCATCATTCCTCCTCCTATCTTCTTCGGTGCCAAAGACCAGAAGAATGCTGGGCGCATGAAATTTCATTACCCTTTCCCTCTCCTGTTGAGCATTGTCACCATGGGAATCCATCCTGGTTTAATCCCCTAACCTTCTTCCCTTATTCCATTGATTGGCCCCTTATCCAATGTAAAGAGAACAGAGGTAGGGATCATTTCCTCACCCTCTTCTCAGGTTGCCTTTCCCTCATCCACCGTTGTCGTCATAGGCTCGCCCTCCTCCACCAATATAGGAGGAAAAGTGGGTGTCATTATTGAATCATTCACATTCTATTGTTTCTCACACCTATCATGACTCACATGGGATTATAGTTTCATGATGATTATAACATTTTCAAAAACACCCATAGAAAAGGAACTACGATAAATATTTTCTTGTTCAAACTAGGATATGTAGGAAGCCCTTTTAGGGCCCGAGCTCACTGGATATCCTCTTCAGAAATTCGACCATAATTCCAATAATCAAGGCATCCTCTTTAGTAATAATCCCCAAATTAAACCCTTAAGTAATCAAGTAATCCTTTTTAGAAAGTAAGTCTAAACTCATCTCTCTCAAAGTACTATACTCTCTTATGAGATTCATCGAACTACACGGGCTTTGATTCCCATCCACATGGGATATGTAGGAATCCTCCTTGAGGTTCAAACCCAAAAATTCAAATCAATCATGTTCTCCTTGGGCCATATTCCCAATAGGGACTAATCTAACATGGAAACCCATATCTATTCCATGTTCATTGGGTTGTTTCGGCATAAGTCCGACACTAAACTTTGACTAAGAACCTTTCTCTTAGATGTTCTTACCACATGACATTAAACTATATGGTTAGGTCCATATCACATGACCTGAAAAGGTATCATTTGTACCATTAAGTGACACTGAACTATGAGGTATCTTATTCCTTTTACAAGTATATGTATGTATCCCTTTTTATGGTAATGATCACAATATCAAAACAAGCTTTTGTCTCCCAGGATGAAAATAAATCCCATAGTACCCCGCTGAGTTGCTTAAAAACCAGTATTATCATAATCATGAATAAAATAATCTTGAAATAATATATTATAGGTTACCATTGAAGGAGATCCTTGAATGCATACAAATATCTCTATTAATGAAGAACCTTGAATGCATGCTGATGATTCTAAATTTAACACATGTTAACAAGTGATTGTAAATTCCAAGGGAAAATTATGTTATTCTTGGTGAATTAATAAGGATTCATGAAAATATATTAAATTTATAAAGAGAGTCCTAGATTAGACAATAATTCCCCCCAAAAGGGTGTGATGAGTCCGAACTCCCATCCTCTAAACCAATGTACGTTCCTATGTGTCATAAAGTTAATACTTAATGAACACTTGCATTTGGAAAGAAAGTCCCTGTTGGATAAGGAACTGTTGGAAGTTTCCAGTTCCATGAATAAATCCAATGGAAACCACCTAGAATCAGTGATTTTTAAAACTAGAACACACATTTCAAGGCACTTCGAAACAACGATATAAATTTATTTTTACTTTTTAGTAATTATATAATCACATTAATTTCTTATGTAACACTGATGCAATTTTTATCCATTTTTTAAAAAAAATATAATAAATGTTTTTAAAAATATTTAGAGTGATAATTTGAATTAGATAATGAATCCCAACAATTTTGTATACCTATATAACATATTAGGTATTTGTCAAAATTATAGATTATAATTCATCCTTTTTCAGGTATTTAATGTTAAATATAATGAACAGTGTTAAAAATTCCATTAATGATATTTCATGAAAAATAATATTTCATTAAAATAAATATAATTTCAAAAATATTATATTTGTCCAAATTAAAGGTATATGGGTTTAAAAATAAAACATGGTCAGTTTATGGGTCTTTTTTCATTTTATAGTAACATTATTAACCCTTAAAGGGTAGAAAACTTTATTTTTACGGTAATTGTCAAAGGGTTAATAGGGGGTTTAGAACTCAAATTTAACGGTAAAAATATGACCAAAAAATTATCTTTTATGAGATAATTTTGAATCATACTCATAATATATTCAAATATTATCAATTTGGATCCATATAGACATCAAACTTAATTTATATTATAAGAAATTCCAAGTGTGTCCCCCTTAAATATAAAATGGAACCGTCCTTTATATTCTTTAAACCCCATTGATCCTTATATATTGAATAAATTATACCAATTTTTATTCTGCAATTCAATATAAAAATTCTATATTTTTAGGTATTACCAAAATTCCGACCCTATAGTCCTTTAGATGAGATATGAAGGAGTTATTTCAAGGAGGAGGTAAACGTCTAAATTGACCACTTTCATTTAGATTTTTTATGTTAACTCATATAAATACTTGATATAATTCATAAAATAATAACTTTAATATCATAAATATACAAAACATTTATTATTATTATGAAAACACTATTATACAACCTCTTTCCCATCAAATGGGATGTGAAATTATTTCTCATGAATACATATGACTCATCTCCATATAATGATACAATTAATTTTTCATTACCAGATTATATGGATGGGTATTATGATGGGTTTAATATTTATATAATATATTTATGAATAATTTATAATTCTATAATTGCAATATCATGTCTACATTATTACCATCCAATTGTTTGGTAAATGATAATGTCGCTCATTCGTACATGTGGACCACCACCACCATGAAGCGATGTGATTAATTTTTTATTAATTTTTTTATTGGAAGGTAATGAGGATTATTTTTTAGAATATATATAGTATAACTAATATAATAATGAACTTGTATAGGTGAATTAATATTTATCTTTCTATTTTTCTATCTATTTAAAAATGAAAACAATTTTTAAGCATATGTATGACTTACCTTCTCCATGAACAGTGTAATTCATTTTTCTATCCCTAAGTTGTATGGATGACTATAAATTTATATAATTATTTATATAATTAATATATAAAAATATCTATATCATTATAAACATTTAGGTGATGATAGAACTATTATCAAAATACAAGTACCAAAAATACAAAACCAAAGCTGATGTAAAAAATGAAGCAATTTTCAAACGAAATAGTGAATTTAATAAAGAAATGATAATAAAAGTGTGATAAAAGGATAAAAATAAATCATTTATATTTTGATAATATTTATAATAAACCTATGTTTATTATATATGAGGTTTTAACATGTATGAAATAATTTGGACCTAAGGTAAGGGGTTTTATGTTATAATCTCATTGTTTATTGGTATTGTTTATGATTAAGTTATGATGATGAAATATTATGAAATAACTCTCAAGATACTCATGAATTTTTTTAAAAGTATGTTTTTTTAATATAAATTTTTTCCTTTAATTTTCCTCACATTGTGTTCTTAAGATATTGAAAATAATATTTTAATCAAATTGACTTCATTCATTGGTCAACAAAACATTTTCTTCCAAAAACATTCGTTCTAAAAAAAATTTTAGGAAGGTTTTTAATATTATTATATGATTTTTACAATAATTTATATTACCTTTTAATTTTTACCCAATGTCTTGAAAGGAATCTTTTAGTCATTTTCCAAATGAGTTACTTTGCCACTTTTAGGATAAAAGTATGGAATCAATGTTTTTTAATTTATATAGAATGAATCTAATTTATTGACCTCATGGAAGATCAATATTTTTAATCCTCCTATTCTTGTTCCCATGGTTATTTTGAAATGATTTTTCCATAATAGTTTGTAATATTTTATATTTTAAAAATGTGATTTCAAACTGGAAAGGTTATTTTCTTGAAGAATATTATAATTATCTTTTGATTCATCAGTTACCACAAACTTTAACGTTGCTTATGATATATTGGGATAATGATACAAGGATACCATAATTATTCATTATCTATATAGTTTATGCTTATGATGACATGATGTCTATAAAACCTATTCCTTTTCCAAGGGTTATGCTATGATGAAATGTTTATGAAACTAATTTCATTTCATAGGTGCTGATATGATTAAAGGTTTATGATCTTGTGGCACATATATGTATGATTTTCATCTTTTTATGGGTAGGAAATATATATCTATCTAATATTTTAGGTAAATATTGATATCTCATGAGATAAAAATGACTAGAATGAGGAGTGATACTAACTTAGTAAGGGTCTTTTACAACTATGATAGTCTTGGTGGTGAGCCTCAATTACTATGATGGTTTGGGGAGAAAAACAATTTCACTATTATAGTATTGGAAAATAACCAGACTACTAAGTAAATTATTTTATATGATCATATGTATGCTATAATTCCTTGTCTTATTCCTATATTATTCCATCATGGATTATGTTCTTTTATTCTTTTATGATTAATGTATTATAAACATCTAAAATTTAGGCCATCACTCTAGATTTTGATCTATGATATACAGGGTATGGTTTTCAAATGTTAAGATCATGTTCTCATACCCTTTTTGTCAAGTTATGAATATATATTCATTAATATCTATATTTTTTTAACATTAATGATCATCAGAGATCACCCATTATTATGTTTGCTTCCCCAGTTTGTGAAAAATGGTTTTATGTATGATATGACTAAGAAAGATGATATTTATGAAGATATAAGTGGGAGATGTGGTAGAACTCTTATGAAACAATTTTTTATGTTTCTATGTTTCTAAAGATACTAAAACTAGATTATTCTAGTGTGGATCATTATGTTATGTAAATAACAATCATCTAATTTGATGTAAAATCTATGTATCAAAATTTTGGGTCACTATACGATTGCTTCTTCTATCAGTGTCAATTAGAATTTATCATAACCCGTATTATATACTAATATTAATAGAAACTATACACCCCATTATATTATAAATTATTATGATTATTAATGGTATTTAAAATCTAAAAGTTATATTTTTTAAGTGGTTCAAAATAGCCAAATTAGTGTAACGTTTTTCTATAGCTATATTACTTAATAAGGAACTTATTCATTCAAAATGTTAAGTTTGTTTATAATCATTTGGGTCATTACAATATCCACCCCTTATGAAATTCCTCCCTAGAATTTTCATTTCATACACTGAAACATATGATGGTACTTTTGTTTCATTTTCTTATCCGTTATCCAATTTGTTTCTTCAAAATTTTGTTTCCACCATAATAATTTATCCAAGTGAGTTTTTTTATTCAAATAACTTTTTCTCAATGATCTGTGATCTTCACCAGATACCCCTCATATGAAAGACTATTCTACAAGGATACTACCCAAATATTATGTTCATGTGAAGGGTATGATATGTACTTCCTCAAGAGGGATACATAGAACACATCATTTACATGGGATAGGTTTTGTGGGAGTTCTAGTCAAAATGACACAACTCTAATGTGTTAAAGGATCTGAAAGGGGATTATGTATCTTGGAATAAACATTCCATTATTCCCAAAATTCGTGACCTTATTCTATGGTGACATATGAAAGGGGGCCTTATCTACAACCTCAAACACCAGGTCTCATTGATAATTTTATGTATATATTTTATGTTGAATTTGTGTAGAATTCATATGATATTGAATGGTTTGAACATTATCTATTATTTAATGGATACGTTGATGTCCTATAATCTTCTAATCTACAGCCTTATCCCTGCTTGATGGAGTCTAACATCTATTCTCATATAGAGCCTTATAAGGATCCATTTGAATGCTTGAATGAAGACCACTGTTACATAATAACTACAATAGGGGACGCTTCGAATACTAACATCCTTATAAATTCGTTGAACATGATATCAAAATGTCCTCTTATGTTTGAAACTCATCTCTATTTCCAATTTTTTATCCAAATGATTCTCTAGAAAATCTCTGTAAACCTTATATCTTTATCAAATATAATAGAGATTGGTAATACCGATGATATTACCAATTCCCTTATGTATATCTTAGTGAGTTTTTTATGATATAAATCTTCCTTGATAGAAATGAAATGTTCTTACAGTTTAATAAGATCAATAATAACCCTTATAGAGTTATTACAAATAGATGTCATTGGGATTCCTATGAAGAAATATATGGTTATGTTTTCCAATTTATATACTAGTATTGGAAATGGTCTCATTATAATATTAGAATTATGTTGTACATCAATAAATTTTTGGCATATCAATCATTGAGATAAGAATTATACAATATCCATCTTCTTGTCATACTACCAGAATTCGTTCTTCAAATATCTGTACATGTTCACAGTTCCTAGATTAATATAGAGGGATGATCTAGGAACATCATCCATATTTACCTATTCATTCTTGGATTTTATGGGAATCTTATCTGGGTTCCAAAACTTATAACCCCATATTTAACAATGTTTAACTAAATAATATTCACTACCATTTTTTATAGCACCTCATTGTCATTTTGATCCTCCCTGATACTATCTAGAATGGATGGTTTCGATTTTATTTGAGTAATGTAGGATGATAATCCTTTAATTATTTCTATGTCCATAATTTCCATGTCTAATAATATTAGATCCATTTCAATACTCATCATAGACAAGGTTTTAAGACCATTTCTACTCAGGGCATCATCCACTTTGTTTGACTTCCCAGGATAGAAATGGATTGAACAATCATAATCATTAATAAACTCCAACCAAATTAATTAGAACATATTTATCTCCTTTTGTGTGAATATATACTTGATGAATTTATGATCTCTATATATTTCACACATATCCCCATAGAGAAAATTCCTCTAAATCTTTAATGTGAAAATCATTGTTGCCAATTCAAGATAATGCATTGGGTACTTCTACTCAAAAATATATTAATAGGTAGGATGCATATACTATCACCTTCTCGTCTTAAATGAATACACAAACCAATTAATTTTTGGATGCACACTATGGCTAAAAAAATCATTCACCACTAGTGGGTAATGTGAGCACAGGTGTGGTGATTATTCTGTTATTTAACACTTTGAATCTCTCCTCATATTCACAAGTCTAGAAAAACATCACTCCCTTTGATGTTTTCCTGGTTATTGGGTTTTAAAATCATGATATGTTTCTCACAAATAGATGATAGTACAAAGATAATCCAAAGAATCTATAGATCTTTCTCACATATATCCATTTGGTCCACCCTTTAACTACCTTTATTTTCGAAGGGTCTTCAAATATCCATTTACTGGTTATAACATTCCATAGGAATGTTACTTTCCCCATAAAAAGTCACATTTACAATATTTTAAATATAAATTATTCATTTTCAACGTCTTTAGTAAAACGTTCAAATTATCCTCTTATTCCTCCTTGATTTTAGAATCAATAAGAATATTATCTATAAAGACTACCAAATATTTACCTAGGTAATACCTAAAGACTCTATTGAATAATTCTATATAGATATATGGATAATTAGTGAATCAAAATGGAATTAGAATAAACATGTAGTACCCATAACTTGTTTAAAAAATAGTCTTGGGGATATCCTACGTCTTCACATTTACTTGATAATATCCCAACCAAAGATCTACCTTTGAGATATACTATTGTCCACATAGATATTAAAAAAATCCATCAATCCATTACAGAGGATAAATATTCTTTATCTTGATAATTTTTATCTGACAATAATGAATTTTTAGGAACATTAAGCCATCCTTCATCTTAATGAAGAGAATTGATGCACCCCATAGTGAAACACTTGGGAATATAATCCTCTCAGCCATATTATCCTATAATTGCTTATTATTATCTTCATGTTCAATAGTGGACATTCTATATGGTGTTTGGGACATTGGAAAATCTATGAGTATAATATTGATTGAGAAATTGACCTCACAACATGGTGAATGATCTGAAAATTCTTTTGGAAACACATTATCATATTCCTTCACAATGGGAACTTCAATAGGGATGCTATTTTACTTAGTCTCAATCATTTGATGTATATAAGATCTCTCATATAGAAATAATATCCATTCAGTAGAAGATTATACCAAAGAAGATTCATTCTCCTACTTACAATTTTGCAGAATCAAAGGATGATTTGTGATACACAAGGTAATTTCTTTCTCCTGGTAATTTAGGTTTTCTCTATATATGGAATGTGATTCCATACTTAGAATAACATCAAATTCCACTAGAGTGTGTAAAATAAGGTTTGTTAAGGAATTCAGACCACAAATATGGGAAAAGTATAAGTTATATACATGGGATTCAATAATTTTCCCACTTTTTATATTCATAATATCTCTACTTCCATGTTTTTTGGTGGCTTTGAAATAGTTCTACAAAACATTCATGAAAAGAAGGAATGTGTAGAACTAGAGTGAAATAGGAAATACATTATTCTTGATTGAATAACAAGTGTACCTATTGTCACATCATTCTATGAATCCACATCATTTATTGTGATGGAATAATACCTCTCTTTCTCTCTAGGACTTGGATAAATTTTTTATCAGTTATCATTAACAACTCTTGGCTTAGTGAATTTATTTTAGTAGAATCCTTATTCCTTACATTTGAAGTATAGGACAACAGAAATGGTGTAAACTAGATCATTATTTTATCTCATCCCATGAGTGGGTTTCTCCCATTGGAATTTTTTAGCTAGGTTACCTTCCTTCTTACACCTAAAGCATCTCCTTACCCCCATAACACAATTTTATTGATGTTTCTTCCAAAAATTTTCACAAGGGTGATGTTGGAAATTCTTTCCACGATGATATTTATACACCACTCTACCAAAATTGAAATCTCTTTTTAGCTTCTTATTCCCCAACCCTTGTGATTCACTAACCTCTATTTCAAATTTTAGGGCACATATAACAATTTCATCATTGATTTCAAAGTATAGATTCCCCAAATCTATTCAAATATTCATACTTATTTAATTAATGAAGCAATAAACTTTAATTTTAATGTTAATGGAAAAGTTGAAGGTGTATCAATAAAGTATTTTTATTTCTTCCTCATATACTCAATGTAATTGTAGTCCTTTTACTACGATAAAGGTACTCACACATCATTTTTATTCAGTGACTAAGAGGAAAATATTAATCAAAAAACCCTTTATTAAATTACTTCCACTTTATCTCTTTGATCTTCTCCTAAGATTTTATATTTTTGGTCAATATCAAGAATTTATTATCTTATCCCTCTATACGATAAACAACCAGCATGCAATTCTTTGGCTTAGTGAATTAAAGGGTGTTGATGATCATTTATTTGGATTTTATTCATTATTTGATGGACAAGGGATCATAATATCCACTTAATGTTATAGGCCTTTGACCTATAATGGTCTCAATTATAACATTATATTTCTTAGGTGTATGTAGGTTTCCCCCATGATTCATGTTTCTATTCAGAACATGAGTTAATTAAGTAATTATTATCATGAATTTATCAACTCTTATCCCCATTGGATTGGTAATATTAATTGGGCATTTCCCATTACATTGGATTTTGACTCGGCACCTGTAATTTCCATCCATTAAAATAAATAAACAAAACCTTAGGTATTATAATTATTGAATAGTTAAATACATAAAAATAAAACTATGAAAATTCAAGGGATAACTCTTAAATAACAAACACTCCTTCACCTATGAATTTATAGGTTTGAATCAAAGTTATACATGATCTATTTTCTAACATAATTTTTTGGAAATTTTCATTCCCTTTATAATGGTTCGTAAAGATATTGTGAATTTACCAAAGTAAATTCAAAGGGTGTGTCAAAATAGGATTGAAGAAAATCATCTTTGTTATGAAACTTGTGATGATCAAGTCAATAAAAAATATACTCATTTCAGGGTTATTACCCCTAGGTATAACTGTTCTAGATCCACATCCACTTGCAATATCAAGATGGGGATTTTGTTTCTTGGAAACCAATTACTATATACATTACCATAATTTAGGTATTTAACACTATGTTTTGTGTTGTCCCTAAGTATTTCAATATTTTTTTTCTAATACCAATACTGAAAAATAACTATACCATTATTTGATACCAATTACGAAAACCAATAGCTTTAATACACCTCATTTCATGTAATATTGCCTAAAGATACGCTTAATACAATATAAAAAGATCTAAAGTACTTATTATATTGGGTAATTAGATAAATATAATAATAACTTGAAAAATGGGTACAACTGAATTATTTCAACCTCAAAAATCATCTTAAATTATATTGATCTTCTAAAATTGCATGGGATAAACTGGGGATGTACATAAGAAAGGGGTGAGCTATAAATCCAAGTAAGGGAATAATCATATAATAATATGATGAATGTAATAAATGTTAGTAAATAGGTATATCAAGGTGACATAAAGGGGTGATAATCATAAACAATAACATTGAATGATGATATATATGATAACATCATGTCAACATAGATATGCGGAGACTACATAAAACATGAAATCATAATCACAAGTCAAGTGTAACCACTGAGAAATCCAAACGTAGTGTTATTACGATAACCTCACATGAACCATACATTATATTTCATGAGATAAAACATTACCCAATCCATTAAATGGATATATAATTATGCTTCTATCTGTCACATTCTTATCAAGTACATGCATTTATGTTCCATATATATCATACAACATAAGAATGTATTTCATAACTTTTAATCCCATAATTTAGGAGTGTGGGTTATATAATTGTAATTACAAAATATATTAATGATATGTATTTCTAGGTTAATACCCTTGAGTGGAAATAGGGATGGTTATTCACTACACAAATATTTGTCATGGAGAATCAGAGGATAATTTCAGCAGCATAACAGGTGTACATAAAGATTAATGGAAGGGTTTAATAAGAGTGAAATGAGGTGTATAATTACTATTAAATCATAAGTAATGTAAAAGGGATGTGTAAAAAAATATTCCAACATGAACAATTGGGTATTAAAAGGAATAATCAATCAATGAACTTGAATAAAGAGGAGAGAATTCCTTACATTGGGAGGGAATTTCTAAAGTCTTGGGAGGATCTTATTAAGAGATTCAGAACTCCTTAGGAAGGATTTAGAGAGGGATGGGGTGATTAAATTATTTATTATTGGGGTTTTAGTATGTAAGAGTGGGAGGCTAGATTAGTATTTATTGAAAATAGAGGGGAATTATTTATTAATTTCCAAACATGAGTTTTAGAATCTATATGAAATAATAATAGAAAACCACAATATGGAAAATGGTTTTCACCAATGGATTATTCCTTGTAGATTTTTTTAAATTTTATACTTACAAGAACCTAAAATGTAAAAATAATACCATTGGAGATGTGGAAGTGAGTCAGGTTCATAAAGAATTGATTTTAAAACCATAAAATATAATATATGGTTTGGAGGATTCATTAAAGGATTATGAAATTATTTAAATAACATCAAAGAAAAATTAATTTAAAGGATAAACCTATATTTTGTGTGGATTACATTTATATATTTTATTACATCACTTTTTGGCTATTATGATTTCATAATATAGACTGTATAATTATACCATATTTATTTTGTACCCACAAAGTCTTCTATCTCAGAAAATCATTAAAAAATTACCATTGTATAATTTTGAGGTATTGATTTCAAAAATAAAATTTACTTTAGAAAAATAATTTCTTAAATATAATAATATTACTTTTAAATTATAAATCCTTATTTACATAAAAATACCAGTTTTTATGATACTAACAACTTGCTATCCCTTATAAAAAATATCATTGGACTTAAATAAATTATATTATCATTTATATTTTAATAAATATTATTTAATAAGAATATTTTATTAAAATAAATTTTATTTAAAAATTTATTGAATTTATAAAAAGAGTGTATTTATTGAGATTATATATTTCTGAAAAATAAATTTTTTATTTCTTCATATCAAAATATAATTTTTATCAAACTCATTATATAGTCATTTATAAATTTCAAATAAAAATGGATAAATATAATCATTATTTAATTTAAAATAAAATATATAAATTAATATTACTAGGGTCTATATACATAATGTAAGGACCCAACCTAAGTTTCCCAGAGTCGGTGCCCTATTGGATGATGCTGGCATTCATACAAGGAAAACGAATCCTGAAGGACCGAGTAGTTTAGTATTATCGGAAACAGGATACAAACATAAGTTCTAATATACATATGGAAAGGAAAAAACAACACTAAATTATTCCACTAGCAACAACATGTCTCCTAGATTATGTTTGCATGTCATTGATAAATTACTTCTTCATATCCTGAGAAAATGAAACATAAGAATGGGGTGAGCTCAAACGCTCAGTAAGAATAAGAAATACAGCGGAAGATAATATAAACATTAGACATGTTGAATAATTGAAAACACATGCCCTTAATAATGAACTTAAACACATTATGGAAGAAATATGAGATGAATAAATAATGCCATAATAAAACATAATCATGGGTATTATTATAGTTGGATAACCACATGAAATTCAAATACTAGCATCATAATGAGGGAAGTGCATATGTCGGGCATTCTGAATCATTTTGTCATGGCCTCTGCCAAGACATCTAGTGATTAAGGCCTCAGCTAAAATCCATATCACATTGGGAAAGGCCTTAGTCAATTCAACGTCTATTTGTCTCATGAGACCTACCGATGCATCGAGGGGCTATAGAGGGCCCCACCCATCACATAATAATTCTAATGCATTCCTCATATGAGCCGGGATAAAAATAAACATCATATACATTCATATTGAAACTATCACATGAAATGTAACTAACTTTCCCCAATTATTGAACATAAACACTAACCATTCAAAAAAATATGGTGTATGGTTTCAAGATAGTTCATCCACAAATATAGTCAGTCATTAACCATTCTAAAAAAATATGGTAAATGACATCATATACAATTAACTAAAACAATATATAATAATTAACAAGAGTGTTGAATCAAACGAGAATAATCTTCTAAAATCATTAAGCAATTCTTGTGATAAATACTCTTTTATTTTGAAAAGAAGTTTTTTTTGGAATAATCATTCTACAAAACCATAAGTTAAGTTATTTAGTATTTTAATAATAAAATTATTGATTTTATGAACATATATGTTTCCAAAAACATATTATAGTGTGCCCTTGAAAATAGGAATGAATTTGAGAAATTCCATTGAACCGGGCTTGCATTTTTGAAACAATTTTGAAATTTCATTTTAAAACGTGTAACTATCCATAAAATAAGGAAGGGTTATAGTTTTTAAACATATATATGATACTCACACATAATATATGATGATTACATAACAATACATAATAATTTCGTTGAGGTAATTAGACAATGAAAGTATCCTGAATGAAAATGGAAATTCTGGTGGAAAAACCCCTACCTTAACTCCAAACGTGTTCCTATCTTGTACATAAGATCATGTAATATGAAATTATACTTGTTAATAAATTATTTCATAACCTATTATACATGTATTTAGTTTACCATAATTATGTTTAGTTCATTTATGTCATTATTGACAAGTTATTTTATTGAATTCTATCGTTCTGGATTGTTTGTTTCCCTTATTTTCATATTCGGTTCACTTGTTTTTATTTAATGGAGTTCATGTGGAGTGGTTATAAATCTCCATAATTGATATTTAAAATTATTTATGAACCTCAATAATTGTTAATATACATTTAAATCATTTGTTTACATAGAATGAGGATGAATCATTAGATGACCACCACTTCGATTATTTGGCGGTATTTGGATTATTATGAACGAGTCTTGTCATATAACTTATTTATATGTACATATTCTGGTTGCTCAATATTTATTCGGTTATAATACATATATTATAGTCTAGTTCAACCATAAATATTGTTTCATTACTAGTAATTAAGAAGAAATTGAAGAACGAATCTTCTTCATCCACGAATGCTATAAATTGGAACGTCATGGACGTTGATTTCGTTTATAAAATAAAAGGGAGGGAGTAATAATATTTATTATGTTTCTTACATTAACATGATATAAATACAGTATATATATTTTACTGTAGTTATCATGATCATTTGGATAGAGGATGTGAGGAGATAAAAATAATAGAGATGAACTTGGAAATAAAGAAAAGCTAAGAGATCCCTTATGAAAATTCGCAGCCTAACTGTGTCACTTGGGACTTCATAAAATCAAATTATGAGAACGAAAAGGGTATCTCATCATATTTAAAAAAAATTAAATTAATAAGAATAAATAAAACCAAACCCCAAAACATTAGAAATTAATTTCAAATAGCTAACATAAAAGAAGTGCCGACTTAAAGAAGAGAATGAAGGATTCCCTTACCTTGTAGAATAACTCCTAGATATTGATGGTTGGAACCTTGGGGGATTAAGGACAACATGGGAGTATTCTTAGAGAGGTAAAACCACCAGATATTCAAGGATGATGGATTTGGAATGAATGAAAACGAATGGATGAGTGGGTATTTATAGAAAAAGAGAGGTAATTTTTTAATAATTTCAAAGGGACACCTCATTAGTGGTTTTTGCCAAACCATGGGCTTGCCCATGGTATTTTCCCATGGTTTAAGACACTTGGGACACATCATGTCATAATTAACTGTAATAAAATCAACCATCCTTTTATTTTATTTAATATGTCATTATGATGTCATTAAACTACTGAATACTCAAAACTGTATTTTTCACTATTCACGAAAAATTTATGTATTTTAGAAAAATCCCAAAAATTCACCCCTACCATTTTTCGACATGTAGAATTAAAAAGTGAAATAAATTTTTAAAAATAATTTTATTAAAATTATTAATTTAATTTTTAAATAAGGTCATAGTTAATTCGAAAAATAACAATCTTGAAGTGCAACTAGTTTTATGTGACATTGGAAAGTTAATTAAGATCCCATTATCCTATTGCATTAAGAAAATAAAATAATAATATTATTTAATATTAATATGATCATATTACTGTTCATATTACTCTTCATATTACTATTCATAAGGGTATGTTACTATTCACCAAAAATCAAGTTTGTTCTATCAGACTCCAAATGACTTACTAAACACAACTCTAGATGACCATTTCTTGAAATTAAAAACATAGAAGAGGCAAAGTTATGTTTAATGGATAGATTATAAAATTTCATTCTATATTTATTTTCAAAACCTTTGGGTGTTACACATAAACCCTTATTAAAACAATATACACCCAAATGGTATGGTGTTAGATAATGGTGCATTATTCGGATGGTTCGACGAACATTATTTGGGCTATGATATTGATAATTTTTAAATTCTCTGATAAAAATTATTGATCGAGATATAGTTTTTGATTCTTAGGTTTGATCAGTTCACAAGAAAATCCTTATGGTTCCATCTCCCTCAGAATCTTCGATAAATGGGATTCATAAGGTATGATCCTTCTGGTTGAGGCCATCACTTCTTATGTCCGTGTCAATTAATATTTTTCATAACCCTTATTATATACTAATATTAATGGTCATTGTATAATGGATATAATATCAATGGTTAATATTCATAATGGTATTTTAAATTCAACATGATATTTTTTATAATTATTCCAAAATAACATATGTAGTACATGTGTTCTATAACTATATTACATAATAAGGCATTTATTCTTCAAAATTGGAATTTAATTTATAAAATTTTGAGTCGTTAAAAATATACCATCAATTATGAATAGAAACCCATTTAAAATAAAATTAACCAAGATACCATAACATGTAAATAGAGAAACATAGAAAACAAAACCTATAGAGTAGAAGAAGAAAACCAACATCAAATCATCAATAATCAATCCCTAGGAGTTAGGGGTAAAAGAAAAGAATTTGGGGCACAATATTATATGTGATAACACCTTGTGTTTCATATGGTTTAAAGGAGAAGTAAATAAATAATATAAATCTAATAGATATCCAAAATTTATATAGGTTGGGGTTTAAATAGTAACATGATGTAACACCCCAGACCATGCCACAACCCCTAGGGTTTCCACTAAAACCATAATGAAAAAGGTATGGCTAAAAATTAGTGGTCAGGGTTAGAAAATCCCAATGGAATCCATGATAAAATTTCCATCCATTTTATATAAACCCAAGGAACGTTTGTGATCAACCAATTCATCATGATGCAAGAGTTCCCCAAACAATAGATCCAAGAGCCTTGACCTCTAGTACCCCACATTGTAGCATTATCATACCCCACAACCACCCTTCAGAAGGTAGGGATGAGAACCCTATCCTCTCAATAATTATATTGTTTCCTAGATATCCACATCCCATCTACCTCTAAATAATTAGGACCACCACAATGTACTTCTCAAGAATCCACTCCATAAAGACCATGGTTACACCACAAAGGATATCTTCAAAATAATACAATATCGCAACCTCATGAACTAAACCATAACCACCCCATCTAGCTAAATTTCTATCAAAAACCCAAAATTCTTCTCATCAATCCATTCCAAGACACCTATAATCACCCAAAAGTAAAAGTAAGTTCTTGGGAGAAACGTTTCCCTTACAATAGATCAATGTGTTGGTCTAGAACTTGTTTGGAGACTTTTATTTTTCTAGGAGTTCTAATGAATATTTTTAGGCAACATAATGATGTTAGAATAAATATTTGTTTCCCTAATTAGAATTTTTTTATCTTGGGAGCATGGTTTGATGAAATATGGGTATTTTATTTCAGTTTTAGGGAGTCCACTCAATGGATCAAGGAAAAAACCATTTTACAGTTGGACTGAATGACCACCTAAATACCTTTGAGTAATTTGATCAATCCGTTATTTGGGATTTGAGAAGGGGAATATAGATTCTTTCCATAAGAATATCTACATTACTGGATATTCCAAATCTAATGATGAGGGATATTGGGATTTGATAAAATAATGTGAGACTAATAAAACAGAAATGTCTGACATTATACTTTTTGTTATTGAGATAAAGTATGAAAAATATTATTTTATTTTTTGAAGAAAATGGAAATTCATATGAAATCAAAATTATCTATATGGTCGATATTGGATAAAGAAAATATTTTTTATGGAGAAAAATTATAGGAGTGGTACATGTGCTTGAGCATCTAACTGTTCCCAGTGAATATGTTTTACATAGTTGAGTCCCCAATTCCTAAAGACACATTTAAAAAATATAGTAAGGAGGATAATACTATATTTTGGAAACATGTGGATGATGCATTGTATATCCAATTCCTCATACTACCATGCATGGAAAATGAGCTCTAGAATGTTCATAAAGACATGGATGCATACCATATATTATTCCATATCCATGATCTTTATCTGGAAAAGGTAAGAAAGTAGATTTATGAGATCATCAATTAAATTTATATATTCAATTTTGGTGGAGGTTCACAACAAGAACCATATTTAGTCAAAATTATTGGATATATTGAGTGTTTTTAAATTATGGGTTTCAGGACATCAAAATAATTGTGCATGAACCTCATGGTCACCTCACATCCTTTGAAATTCCATATTTTTATTGTGAAATTTAATATGAAAAATATTGAGAACATGCTCACAGGTCCCCTATCTCTAATTTTACATGAATATAAGGACGTAAAGCATAAAAATCCTATAGTACTTATGGTGAAAAAGAGGAATGGGAAGGTGAAATTCCCTAAGACCAACACTAATCATAAAGTACCTTTTCAGTTCTTTACTAAGAGATGGATGATCAAGGGGTCTACTAAAGAAAATAATGAATTGTGTTTCATGTGGAATGAAAGGAAACTAGATAAAGAAAAAACCTCAGTGAAGAAGATATGGGATTATTCATTTTAATTCATTATCAAATGTAATAATTTAATTTCTATAAATCAGTTATTAGATATAGATTATGGTACTCACATTTGTATTCAAACATATGAAGTAATTATATTCAATAATATTACTAGAAGTTATGTGGATATTCAAGCTACTAATGGAGTCAGAATGGATTCACTGGCTATAAAATAATAACATATTATTTTCTTGATATGTTTACTTTTTTGATTTAAATATTTTTTATTATATTCTTAGTATAACTAAAAAAATATTATACATGTTCAGTTTATAAATGGTTTAATTTATTATCATTTCATAAATAAGTGATGAATCATTAATAAAGATGTTATATGTTATGGGATAGAACTTTTTAATAATTATATTTATGTACATACCTATAAAAACAATGATTTAAAAGTCCGTAATGAATCAAGTTCACATGACTCATATTACAACCAATTGTAGCATCACCAAATTGATCATGTAAATAAGAATCATTTGATATAGATTTATTGGGAGTGATTTTTATATTTTGTTCAATTAAATCTATTAGGGTATATGTAACAATTATTTTCATGGTAAAGTATCCAAATATCATTTAGTGGAATGAGTGAAAGTACTACAAAGGTTCTTGAATTAGTTCACATAGACCTGTGTGGACCGTCTCTAGTTAAGGATAGGGGTTGATGATCTTACTTCATAACTTTTACGGATGAATTTATTAGATATAGATATATATACATAATACAGTATAATCCTGAATCCATTTATAAATTTCAATAATTCAAGAATAAATTAGTGAATCATATTAGTAAAAATATAAAGAAAATCTACTATTATCATGGAAGAGAATATCATAGACAAGAGTTTATCAATTTTTAAAGTGAGTTTTGGATATTTTCCTAACTCAATCATATTTATACACAATATTGGAATAGTGTCGGTGAAAGGAGGAACCAAAACTTTTTGGAAGTAGTGAGTTTCATGATGAGTCATGTGAATCTTCTATTATAATTTTTGGAATATTCATTGAAAACTAAAACACATAAACTAAAACAAGTTCTAAATTAAGTGGAAAATAGAATTCCATATGATTTATGGTGTGTGATGAAATTTTTGTTATTGGAATTACATGTGAGGGGATGTGAAGCATTTGTTAAGGAAACTTTTGGAAAAAACATTTCAACTCAAGGAATTGAGTGTATCAATATAGGATATCCCAAATAAACAAGATGATATTATCTATATGAACCATTATAGAAAAAGGTAATTCTAGCTAGACATATCATGTCACCTGATTGGGATAACATATCTAAAATAGATTTTGTTCGAAATAACGATTTGGATAAAGTCTAGGATCTAGATACACAATAATTATCACATAAAAAATACCATAATTACCTTTGTAAAAGATTATTCTAGAGGCATAGGTATTGTATAAGAGAAATAGAGATGATAAAGAACAATAAGATATGGTTTTATAGACATTTCGGATGGTTAATCATTATTAGTTGATAATGATGAACCTATTAAATATAAGGAAGTAGTAAGTATCTCAAGAGTTTTTAGATGGTAGGAAAACATGAATTATGAAATGTATTTTATGTACCAGAACAAAGAGTGGGTTTGGGTAGATCCTTAGATGGATTTCAATCCTTTTGGGTGAAAATGGGTATTCATGATGAAATTAGAAATGTATGGTAAATTCAGTACCTATAATGAATGATTGGTGGATAAAAGTTTTAATCCAGACTATGTCATAGAATATGATGAATTGTTTTTCAACAACCACTATTCTGAAATCCATCAAAATTCTATATTCCATAAAATCCTACCATGATAATTAAATTTTACCAATGTTTGTAATACTAGCCTTATTTATTTGAAAACATAATGAATATGACTATATAAAAAAAACTAGAAGGGTTTTTGAATCCAAGGGATCCCAATAAGGTATGAATGTTTTATAGATCTATTTATTTTTTGAAGTAATAATCCAAATCATTGAACATTATATTTGATGATTCCATAATAAATTTTTTTTATAAATAATTAATGAGAAAATTTTGTATATAATATGTTTAGTGGTAGTATAATTATTTTACTAGTAGTATATGTTAATAAAATATTATGGATGAGAAATGAGATATTTGTATTACAGTCAATTAAGAAGTGGTTAAACAAAATATTCTTGATGAAGGACTCAGGTATACTATCCTACAGACTAGGAATCAAAATCCAACTCGATAGATCTAATAGGATTCATATACTATGTTAGAGGACATGAATTGGAAAGATAATAAAAAAATTATTTATGTAATAATTAATGTGAGGATTGTTTCCAATGTCATATGGTATACATATTTCGATGAAAATTTTTCCCCAAACACAAGAAGAAAAATATAATATGAGAAGAATTACTTATGAATCAATGATAGAATCTGTTATGCTTTACATTATATATACTAGTATTGATGTTTCATACTCCTTGAGAATAGTAGGCATATATTGATTAAAATAAGGAGAGAAGAATTAGAATACTATAATTATTGTCCTAAAGTATCCGAGTTATACTAAGTATATGTTTATTATTTATGGAGGACATGAGAAACTAATCATCATGGGATACATAGATTTTAGTTTCTAGAAAGTCCAAAATGATCTAAAATCCCATATAGGATATGTACTCTACATTAATGGATGTGTTATGAGCTAAAATAGTTCAAATTAGCTAGTGGAAATTGATTCTACAATAGAGTATGAGTATATAATTATATCTATTATAGTTAAAAAATAGAATGGATCTAAATATTTATCTTGTAGAATAGTGAGGTTTCTAATAATAAATATTCCATCACACTATATTATGATAATACTGTAGTGGTGGTCCTATCCAAGGAGATAAGGTCAAATTAGTAGAAAAGTATTATAATTTGGAAGTATCGCCTCTTGAGGGATTTCTCTCAAAGTAGTGAGGTTATCGTAAGTAGAGTTTCTATGGAAGATAATATAATGGACTTTCTGAATAAAGACTTATCACAAAAGAAATATGAAAATCATGTGAGAGCCATTAGAATTTATGTTTTTTGTAGTTTGATCTATTGAAAATAAGATTATGTTAATGATTATACCATGAAACAAATAATTTTTTTACATTTGATTACTAGAATATTCAAATAATGAATATTAATAAAAATATATTATAACATGGTGAGTGTTTTTCATAACACATAGATGGTAATGTCATTAGAGTATTTGTCACAGTGAAAAGTTATAAAAGTTCCCTATTATATTTAGAATCTTTAATTTCTATGAAAATATTCTAAAACATATGACTTATAGTCTAGATAAAATTATCTAATATGTTATAGAAAATTATTGAATATATGGTGCTAGAGGATCATAATAAATTGAGACTTATTATCATGAAGGTCATTCTTGGTAATTTACAAAATGGGAGGTTATGAGGACAAAACTATCAATAAGAATTCCACATGCTTTATATTTCATTTGGATATTATTATCTACAGATGTGTGCATTGGTCCTTATACATGAGATTATTGTTAATTTATATCATAAATTTCACACATCGATATGTTTTAAACAACCATTCCGATATATGTTCATGGTAAATTATGATACAATGGGTGCATCATAAGTGCTATTCCCGTAATTGAAAAAATTAAGAAATGAATTTCCCATTCAAGACAATAATATGACATTTCATGACCATTGATTGAAATGGAACTATCTGATTAAGTCTATGGGCATGCTGGTTTTTCGAAAAGATCATTTTTGGTAGTAAAAAATATATATTCAAGAATATATGTTGATGAAAAAATTATGAAACATTCATGGTTATATATTGAGAAAATGATATTATTTTACACAGTGAGAATTTGTATGAGGTTGCTTTCATTTTTACATTAATGTCTTTCTCTATGAGTGCTTTAACTTGTTTCTAGATGGTAATCATGGTCTTTGAGAAAGACCACCTAATTCGAATTATATAGAATATGAGAGGGCCACACACTAAGAATATCTTGAATCTCGGTTAAATTCAATTTGAATTTAGTATTATAAAAAATAATATTCACAAGACTGGGGAATAATAATTATTTAGGTTATGTTGATCACATTAGTTCAATCATTACTTACTCCAGTTTTGAATATTCGTGAGTCTAATATTAACTAAATATTTATTCACTAGTTAGTGAATATAATATTTATTTATATATTTAATGAAAAATATAAATAAGTTTATTAATTTAAATAAATATTTACTATTTAAGGTTTGATAAATTTCTATGAGGATAGATGGTATGAGTTAAATTCTCAAATATAAATGATATATTTTATTTAATATTGTTTAAATAAATATTGATTTATTTATTTGATATATGATATTTAAATATCTACAAGTCATCACACCTCATGGAATATAATAATATTATTATTATAGATGTGATGTTTACATAGAATAAATAAATTAGTTAAGGCTCTTTGTATAATAAATAATAGTTTAACGATATGTATATGACCAAGATTATATCATTTTTATGGTTATATGAACTATTGTTCACAACATATTTTATAAAAAAATTTATCTTAACACCCAAGATAATTCTTTCAATAAAAATATTAATAATGAAAGATGATCATCATCCCATTCCCATTCATGACCAAGATAACCTAAATAAATATTTCTAGAACGAATTGATTCTTATTGAAATCAATGGAGAATGACACAAGATTATTAGTAACTCTATGCTATCACCCATTGTTCCATCAAAGGATATATGAAATTTTTGGACCAATTTTGGATATCAATAGTGGAATTTTAATTTGGATTATTCATCACAATGATTAGATTATAAGTAGGTCAATCTAATTCATTTATAAAGAATGAATTATTAATCCTATGAAATTTATAATATATAAATTTATTTTAAATTATTTATGAAAATATCACATCTATGAATATTCTAGGGTTGTGTTGGTATATTTTTGGGGAATTATCCAATGAAACTAAAAAAATATTGGTCATGGGAAAAACACTTCCATTAAACCCTGAGACATTAAATTAAAACATAAAAAATCAATTAAAGATTATTTTATTATAATTTCATGGAAATATGTAATCTTTTTCTCATTTCGGATCATGTGAAACATATTTTTAAATAAAATATTACATTCAAATTAAGGACTTTCATTTTTTATTCCAACACACCACATGTTAAAGTGATGTGAGGTTAATTCATCTTGGTTAACATTAAATTAAAAATCAATGTAATAAATTCTAATATTAATCAATTATTGTTTACTCAGTTTTTAGTATGTGACACATGTTGTTAATATATATAACACTTTAAAGATAATAAAATATATCTTTTTTCCAATTTAAATACACCACACATAAAAATGATTCATGATTTATTTATATATGTAAAAATTAAAAAAATAATCAAATTAAAATAATTCCAGGAAAAATTGAGCTCGTTTTGTAAATTTTGAGGATGAAACACCCATTTCTTAATTAGAAAAAACATAAAATAAAAAATTAACTTTCATTATTTTCATTAATGACGCACATAATAATGGAATTTTATTCATTTCTACTTTTCATAAATGAATCAAAGAGTATTTTCATGATTTTCCAAAAAATATCAGATTGTTTTCTTGGTTTTGAGTACACGCCTCACATGTTTAACTAAATAAGAGTTTTAAATCCATTAAATGTAGTTTTAGTAATTTTTACCACACCACATGTATGAATGACATAGTTTTCATTTATAAAATTAAAAAAGGGATTAAAAATAATTTTCCTATCCTTTTATGATAATATATACTCATTTACATTTTATGGATCATGTGACACATGTTGGTAACCTAGATAACTCTGTTAAAATAACATAAAATTATATTTTGGTCATTTTGACTATATAATTCATCATAATGATATGAATTTTATTCTCATAGGTGAAAAATAAATCAAAACTCATTTTCATAGAGTTTTAAGAAATTTTGAGGTCTTTTATAGGTGGAAATGAGTCAAAAATTATTTTATTATATTTTTCTTGAAATTTCAGTATATTTTTGTTATTTTTGATCATGTAATATAAATTATTAAAAAATAATATTTGTTTTAAAATTTAGAACATGAACTATGGGTCATTTTTAGTATAAAACACCTCAGAATGGTATAGGGTTTACTCTTATTGGTCAAAAATAATATAGTGATTGTTTCACTAAAGCATATTGAAAATACAAGATTATTTGGTTATTTTTTAGAATTTGGATCATGTTTTGAAATAAAATACCAGTTCAACATTAATAAGATACTATTTTGGAAAACATAACACACCACATATCAGAACGATATGCTATTTCGTATTACATGTCATAAATTAAATAAAAAATTAAACAAATTAGTGTTGGAAGAATATATCTTTAAGATACTAAAAATCATTATGAAACAACGTAATATTCAAAATCTTTTCAAAACATGTATATATTTCAAATTTTGAAAATTACTTATAACTATTATCTATATTGTAAAAAACATATATGAAAAAAGAAATGGTTAATAAATATTTTAAATAAAATTGGATATATTCAGAAAAATATAAATATAATATATCTTATCACATATCCATATAATTGTAACTGAACTCCCTAACTCACCTCCACTTGTCCAAGGGCAAGAGATTAGCACTGATCAATCCGCCCAAATATTTGGAGGTATCACCTCAAAATGTAAGATTGTCACGAGTTAACAAGAATCATCATCCACTATGATATAAATGAATAACCAATAATGTAAATAAATTTATGTATTTATATGAAAATATGTATAAAATTATGTAGTATAATAAAATTAATCACCACAAAAAATCATCACATCTCAAATAGATATATGCCTATAAAATAATAAAATAAATATATCCATGGAAATGAAATATTATTAGATGAAAAGGCATGATTAGTATTATATTTGTTTTTAATCACTAGATTTTTTATTATAACCAAATAGTGGTGTTGGAAATGTTGTATAGTACTCAAGGAGTACTCAAATTGATTACATGGTGATTTTGGATGTCCATAGAAGTGTAATGTTTGTTTTTCTTATAATATTTTGAGAGTTGGTGAAAATGTATGCACATAGATGAACTAGAAGAGGAATAAAAAGAGACTACTTGTTATATATATATTAGGGTCTCATGGAATTCATTCATGAAGGTTAAAGTGGGAATGTATTTGAAATAATAAGGTTGTGTCTCATTCTATAAGATACAGAAAAACCCAAGTCATGAGTTTACTAACCACACTATGGTTATATTTTGTGTTTCAAACATGGGTGAACTCCCAGCTTGCACCATTAATGAAATTATCCTCTTAAGGAAATGTTTGAGCAATGAAATTCTAAATCCAGGTTTTTGATAGAGGAAGAGATAAACCAGTATGGTTCGATACTAAGTTGGAGGTAGAGGCCCAGTACATGGGAGCGCTACAGGAAGTGATTCCTATGCAGTGAGACACCATTGGAGATCAATGGAATTAGGATTCCATATAAATGTGGACAAAGTATAGATCATTCAAGGTATAAAAATAGCATGAGATTTCAGCTAATGTGATTATGATGGAAATGTAGCATGCACCATGGAATACACACCATTCCATAATGTTGTATAGTTGTATTTTAGTTTCACTATAGTTTTGGAGGTACTTTTGCGATAGATAATGTATCATGTTTTAATAAGACATATCATATAATATGATTTAGAATGATAATTCAAGAAAGATTGATGTTACATTGTGAAGGAATTACATGTCAGTTTTTGATGTTTTAGATGATTGGATTCCTCCATGAGACAAGGGTGGTATGTGCCAGAATCAGATAAAAGAACAAGGAATTAAATAAGTCCACACCACAACTTATTTTTTACACCATAATGGATTTATATTTTGTATATTGATAGGATTGAATATGATAAACTTATTAATCATTTCACCATGTATAAGTTAACCATTCCATAACATTTTTTACAGATAAAATGATTTGAGGTGTTGTGTTGTGATTTTATAGAAGTTAAAAAAGAATAAATCAGGTAAAATATTATTGATCTAATTATTGGATTGTACTATTAAATAGTGAGGATTTCTAATATACAAAAGACTAAAATTGGGATGGTCATGCTATAAATCATAAATACACTCCAAGATCAGTTAGATTCCATCTCACTTGATATATACTGTTAAAATTAAATAATAGTGAAATTGATATAAATTAAAAGAATTAATTTGGAATAAATTTCACTTAATTACAACAATAAATTCATGTAGTATACTTGAAATTATTTTAGAAAATTAGGATAAGGAGAATCAATACCAACCCTTGGACCAAAGTGGTTGGATATAGGAAATATATAAAATTGCTTATAACTGTTCTATAGAATAAGATACAAGGATAGAGAGCATATTTCATATCAAAATTTCATAATAGGAAGGAAGATAGATCCTTGATATATTTTCATATCTAGTTTATCAAGACAAAAGGTAATAATAATAGGAACTTCACTACTAATTAGGCTTATACATAAGGAATAAAAATGAGATAATTAATTTTTTTATCATTATTTGGAAATAATTGATTCTAGTATGATAAATGGTTGATAAAGAGTAATCCTCATTGAAATATGTTTTTTTCATAGGGGGTTGAAAAAAATATACAATATTTAACTCGTCATAATGAGTTAATATTTTCTAGATTGAAGAATATGAGTACAAAAAAGGAACTTTTCAATGCATATAACTAATGATAAAAGATGAAAGGAGTTTCAAAGACCTATGTTAAACTAGAAGATACGCACATATCCTTAAATTTTTGAAGATGGCCTCAAAGTCTATAAGATATCCTAAATTACCTTAATTTAGTGTTTAGGTAAATAACAATAGGGAGTTCCTTGATATTATTAGTGTGATTTTAAAAATTTATTTGTTACTCAAATATTGAGTATTGTTAAGCTTTGGTATATTGCGACCACACCATGTGTATACTCCTTGGATTATACCTTAATAGTAAACTAAGTAAAATCCATATGTATGCATGAATTACTTTCTAGAACAATTTTATATTCTAGGGAATCACCGAGTAATAATGATATATAGTATGTTTTCCTATAATCATAGGAATAAGATCCATATGAAATATGGAATAATTAAAAAAGAAAATAAATTAATCATTTTTATCTTGAATCACATCCTCCTCATGGTGACTTGAGTTAAATTTTTCCCAAAAAGTTAAATCAGAGATTAATGTTTCTAAGATCAATGTTCAATATCTTCATTAGTTTATATTTGATGCATATATAGAAAATATTTTGAAATTTTAATTTCTCAAAGGAATTAAATATGATAGTCGGAAGAAATAAATGATCATATTCTTATAGTCTTTTTGAAAGTTAGTATTGGGGTAACTTTTTTGAGATGATTTTTTGAATAGGCATAGTGAAAAAATATATGATTCTCAATCGTAGAAGATCCTAATTTGATCACCATCCAGTGAAGTTTACATGAAAACTATGTATGTTCTGGGTGCAGCGGAAGCACGTTGGTGGGAGTTTTCCCAACTTTAATTTTAACGTTAAACAACGTTTAATCCGAGATCAATCATGATTTAAAATGCCGAATATTCAGAATAGAATGGGGAATGAAAAACATCAGATAGAATCTCAGAACCATAGAGATAGGATCATCATATGTTGGTTATAATTAATTTAATTAATTCACAAGAATTACCTTGGTGGAATTATTTCTTCGTTTATGTCTCCGGTCACGATCCGATGTGATCCGTCATTGCGTCGTAGAATCCAAGTGTAGGATTCATCTAGAGATAATCCACACATGTGCCACGTATCTCCAGACATCGCTAAAGGGATCTCTGGGTGCTAGCGCGGAAGAAACTTCGCTTGAGATGTTCGCCTTTGATCGCCTTGATCTATCGTTCTTGAGAGCGTTCTTGGAGGAAGGAGTACTTTCAGCCTTGAAAGGATTCTCTAGAATTTTTGTGCACAATGATTGATTAGAAAAGTGTTGGGGTTGTGTGGACATTTATAATTGGGTTTGAGGTTATAGAGTTATGACGATAAATAAACACTTTACACATTTTATTTATTTCATTAACTATTATTGACACCCCATGTCCAATTATTAATTATTTGACATGAACCCACGCTGATTATAATTAATATCATTTAATAAAACAATATTATATCATCAATATCCCGACTGGAAAACTACATGGCGTGTAATTAATAGTACACGGCGTGTACTCGTTTTCCATAAAACTACACGACTTGTATATTTAATATACACGATGTGTAATTTTATTTTCCACTTTCATTTATTTCCTCCACCAAATTTATTATTCATTGAGTAATGGATATTTATTTATTAAATAAATGTAACTGAACTACTCTCTAATAAATTTATTATTTCTCCCACAATATATTCTCTCAAATATCTAGTGTCCAAATAAATGAAATCAGATATCCTTAAATAATTAATAAACCACAGTCAGGAATAATATTTACTTAACTCTTTAAATTAATATTTAACGGAGATACATGGATACACTTATTGTGTGACCCTCTAGGCCCCATTATCAGTGGAATTAGGCGGAGCCTACCTAAAGTCCAAGGTTAGTGTCTAGAAAAACGTCAAGGCACCCATAGAAAATGAATTTAATGACGCAATGATGTGTCACCTCATACGAACACTTATCGTGTAATATAATCTCTTTGCCTTGATATTGCTAATCAAGCGGGTTGCATCCTAGTTCCATCAACCGATGTGCTCGATTACCCTTTAATTGACGTTCCATAATTGAACTTGCCCATTCCTTACCATGGCCATGGATATACTTAGGCTACGTCAATTCCATCAAAGGGCCTCATATATCTACTTCAGTTATGGGACAGAAGGGAAAAATCCTTTCTCACATTATCTATTAATGTAGTATTACTCATGATGCACCCAATGTATCCTACCTCGCTATGAATAGTGTGTCGTCATAGTTTTTGTCAATACATATATGTGCACTAGTTGTAATACCCATTAATAATAATCATAATGTTTAAGGACCAATACACACATCCACAGATATGAAAATCCAATGACACTATGAAATGTGGATTTCCTACTAGAAGGTCTCATTCTCATAATATCATCCTGGATATTACCAAGGGTGAAAACCATTGGAAGGTGCCTCAATGTTTTATGAGTCCTCACCCCTAATGGCCTGTATTATTTGTATCCCTCAAATAAAAACATCCGGCCATAGAACATATATTCAAGAACAGTGTTATGGCACTTCCGGGTTCTCATCATAGCTGGGATCCCCTATGACCCATTAATGAAATAATTTTCCTTTGGAAATTATCACATGCATTATCACGCATAATAACAATCAAGATGTGATGAGGCTTTTATTAATGAATAAAGTACAAAGTAGTCGGTTATATGCCACCAAATCCAATAGACTCCCACTTGGACTAGAGCAAACTACTAACAACCTTTAACCCGCTAGCTCTCACATGATATTCATTCTTCTGCTGAGATAGGCCTTTAGTCATGGGGTCCACCACATTCTCTTCCATGGACACTCTTCTCACTGAAAATTTACCCCTTTGATATAAATCCCTCAAGATGTGATACTTCCGGAGTATATTCTTTGTCTGTTGATGTGACCTTGGTTCATTTTCAAGAGCCACCACTACAGTATTATCACAATACAATGTAATGGGATCTTTTCAGCTAGGCACCACATCAAGCTCCTGGACAAAGTTTCGAATCCAGATGACATCCTTGGCTACATCAGAAGCCTCTATATATTCGGACTCCGCTGTAGAATCAGCGAAAAATGGCTACTTTGAACTCTTCTAGCTTATAGCTCCTCCATTGAGACATAAAAAATAGCCAGATTGCGACTTTAGATCATTCTGATCTGTCTAAAAACTAGCAGCATCATACCCTCTAATGTCAAGATCCTCGTCTCCTCCATACACCAAGAACATATCCTTAGTTCTTTTTAGATACTTAAGGATATTCTTAACAGCAGTACAATGCTATTCTACTGGATATTCTTGATATATGCCTACCATGCTCAGTGCATAGGCAACAACAAGCCTGGTACATAACATGGCATACATGATAGATCCTATAACTGAATCATATTAGATATTACTCATTATATATTTCTCTTGTTGTGTCTGAGGACACATTTTCTTAGAATGATGTAGGCCATGTGACACTGGAACCAATCCCCTCTTGGATTGTTCCATACTAAATCTCTTTAATATCTGGTAAATGTATGTACTCTGACTTAGTCCAAGTAGCCTCTTGGATCTATCATGAATGATCGTGATCCCTAGAATGTAGGCCGCTTCACCCAAGTCATTCATGGAGAAACACATGTTCAACCAGTCCTTAACTGACTATAAGACTTGTATGTCGTTTCCAATACGCAACATTTCGTCAACATATACTACTAGGATAACGATCACATTCCCATTAAACCGCTTATAAATACATGGCTCACATTCATTCTTATTGAACCCAAATTCCTTTATGGATTCATCAAATCGAATGTTCCATGACCTGAATAATTTCTTTAATCCATAAATGGAATTCAGAAACTTTCAAACCTGTTTGGATTCACCTGGTGTCACAAACCCTTTTGGTTGTGTCATATAGACATCTTCTTTAAGGTTCCCGTTAAGGAATGTTGTTTTGACATCAATCTGTCAAATCTCATAGTCATGGAAATCTGCTATGGAAAGTATGATTATTATGGATTTAAACATTGAAACTAGTGTGAAGGATTCATCATAGTCAATTCCATGACGCTGTCTGAATCCTTTAGCCACTATCCTTGCTTTATAGTTTCTAACTTGACCTGCCATGTCCATATTTCTCTTGAATACCCATTTTCATCTAACAGGATTTACATCAACTAGCTCATCCACCAGAACCCAGACTTGGTTTTGATACATGGAATCCATCTCAGAATTCATATCTTTTATCCATCTTGCATCTTCTGCGATTTATACTAATTCCTTTTAGGAGAGAGGTTCATCATTGTCCAACAAAAATGATTCACCATCATTGGTTACTAGGAAACCAAATCTCTCTAGTTCCCTTACCTCTCTTGAGATCCTATGCAGTATTTGTGTTTCTGGAACCTCTTCCACGGGGACCTATGGAACTTGTTCCTGTACCAACTCTTGTGCATCTTGAGCATCAATTTCATTGAAATCAATATTGTTCCCACTACCATTCTTGAGGATGTGCTCCCTCTAAAGAAATAAAACTTGTCTGGAAACAATCACATTCTTGTCTGAAGGGTTATATAGGTAATATCCATTTGATTCCTTTTGATATCCTATAAATATTCACCTCATTCCCCGAGGTGCAAGTTTATTTCCTGAGAAGGCCTTAATAAACTCCTCGCATCCCCATACACATGGGTACGACAATGTAGGTTTCCTTCCATTCCATAACTCGGATGAAATTCCATTTTTCACCGTAGTTGGTACTCGGTTTAATGTGTATGTTTTAGTTTGTAATGAATATCCCCAAAAGGATAATGGAAGATCCACCTGACTCATCATCGACCTCACCATGTACAACATGGTGTGGTTCCTCCTTTCACTAACTCCATTCCACTGTTGTGTATAAACAGTAGTGATCTGAGATAGAATCCCAGACTCCCATAGAAGATCGATGAACTCTTGGTTCAGATATTCTCCACCTTGATCCGATCAAAGTTTCTTTATCTTCTTACCAAGATGATCCTCTACTTCATTCTTGAATTCCTTAAATTTCTCTAAGGCCTTTGACTTATACCTCATTAAGTATACATAGCCATATCTACTCAAATCATTAGTAAAAGTAATTAAGTAAGAATATCCACATCTAGCTTCTACTAGAAATGGTCCACACACATCTTTGTGTACCAATCCTAGAAGCTCTTTGGCCCTTTCACCCTATCCACCAAAAGGAGGCTTGGCCATTTTTACTTGTAAACATGTATGACATATATCAAGTGGTTTTAGCTCAGTAGAGTCTAAATAGCCATCTTGGACGAGCTTTGTCAAGTGCTTCTCATTTACATGACTGAGATGGTGATGCCACAACTGGGTGATGTATGAGTCATGTGAGTTTGTTTCATTATCGATTGCCAATACATGGTTTTTATAATTTAATACATACAAACCATTATTTTAATGCGCCATACCATAACATATGTTGTTCTTATAAAAGAGACAACCCATATTTCCAAATTTGAATACAAATCCATCCATATCCAAACAATATACATATATTATGTTTTTGTTAACACTAGTAACATAATAATAGTTTTTTAAAACCAAAATCATCCCAATCTGAAGTGAGAGGTGGTAATCGCTAATAGCCAACGTAGACATCCTTGTTCCATTGGTTGCTCGAAGATCCACCTATCCTCTGGAAATCTTTCTAAATGTACTTGGTTCTTGCATTTGAATACAGATGTGAGCCCCAAAAGAAATATCTAATACACAATGTGTTGAAATAGAAAGATTACACTCGATAATGAACGCACCATTAGTGTCCCCATGCTTCTGGGTGTTGTTCCTCTTCCAGTGGACTTGCTTTCCACAAGAAAAACACACCGCCTCCCATTCCTTTCCCTGCCTCTGGATCTTCCCCTTCATGGAAGGAAATTTCTCAGGGGCTTCAGAACATTTATAAGTCTTTGTCCCCTTTTCCTTGTCCTTCCTTTTCTTGTTCACCATAAGGAATGTGGGTTTGGCACACCCCATGTCCTTGTCTACCTATAAAATCAAGGTCAGAATCTCCGATAGACTCTTCTCATTTCCTCTCATGTTATAATTGAAAATAATGCTAGAGAAGGTCTTGGGTACTGATGATAGGATGAGATCTGTATGCAAATAATCTGAGAATTTAATCCCTAAGATGTCCAGGAGTTCAATGTAGCCAATAAGATTGACTACATGAGGCCCAGCTGGTGCAGACTCGCCAAGCTTAGTTGTAAACAAAGCATTGGAGATCTCATAAATCTCTTGTATCACCTTCTCTTGGTAGAGATCTTTAAGGTGAAACATCATGCTATACATGTCCATGTTTTCATGTTGCTTTAAGAGTTAATTGGACATGGACGATAGCATGAAACACTAGACATATGTGGAATCATCCATGTGTTTCATATAGAGAGATAATTCTTGATAACTAGCCTCTTTCCCAGGCACAACTGGAATGGGATCTTCTAGCACATACAATTTCCTTTCATGGAGAAAGATGATGCATAAACACCTCTGCCGCTCTTGTAAATTGGTGCCGGTGAGGAGGTTTTCATTCATGAGAATGGTTTGCAATGATATGTTTGATTTCATTTTCTTGTGATTTCTACAAATTAAGATGAGAAAATGTTTAGTACTTTATTACAAAACTGAGACAAATAAATAAATTAATACTTATTAGTCTCCCCCTATTTTATCAAAATCCAATATCGCTAACGATTGACTTCAGAATATTCTGTTTCCTGAATATTCTAGTGGAAAGGATCCATATTTCCCTTCGCATTACCTCAACTAGGGTTGGTCAAGAAACTTGAAGGGTTTTAGGTAAGCATTCCAAATGCCAACTACATTAACTCGTAGCTCCTTTATCCGCTGAGTGGACTCCCAAATCCTGAAATCCTTCTATTTTGGATTTCCTCAACCTTTGCCTCTTGGACACACCAAGTCCTACTATGGAAGTCAACCAATGATGTGAACGAAGTCATGTCAACTGAAAACCTTGAATTATAATTTCCCGATAATTGAAAGCACCCCAAATAGGGTTGGTCAAGCACTTTGAACTATTGGTCGATTCTAACAAAGATTATGGGAGGCTATACCGACTTAATATTTCTTTGAGGGATTTTATCCTTATACATAAATTTACCATTTATTATCTTTGATTACATGCTTGTGAATATTAAGTGGGATATACTTATGTGATTAACCATGTCAAAGATAATATTTACTAATAAGCCGATTTTTATTTTATTTCCATCTTGCATGCTTGTTTAATTCATTAATTGTGTGATCGTGACAACACACCCACAATAAATAAACCATGAAACTAACTAAAATAAAATAAATGGTATGATCATGAGATTTTCTATTGGTTAGTTTATCTAGCAGTTGATAAACTAACCCAAGAACTAGTGGAGAAACACCTTGATCCTTTAGGGTTCATATTTATAGCTTTCCACCTGTCCACCTTTGTACCTCCTTGGATTGGTTTCGATATTGCTCTTGAATTGAGCCTCCTCCACTAGCTTGGGAGCTCCATCCATTACATATGCATTTATCTCACACGCAGGTGAGGGGAAAAAGGGATTTTTGCATAAAAGAATCCTTGGGCGTGCATGCCCTACATATTAATGAAGATAAGGATTGCATGCCCACAAATTTAAATAAATAAATTAAAAGAAACCATTCACATACAAAGGTCTTGGTCTAGATCACGATCATCTATACATGCAACGATATTTATGCATAAATAAAACTAGCATTCAATTCTTTAATCATTCTTGCTTAAGATAAATCATGCTCGAATCAATTAATTATCTTTAATTAATCAATACTGTTATATTAAAACCTTTTTTGAATGTCCTTTATATTCTAATCCATCATAATTTTAAACAAATAAATTCATTTAAAACTATCCTTGACATTACTTGTACTGTGGAGGCAACCCGGTGAATTCCCATTTACTACAACGATGTTAAATTAAACACACATATATAAAACACATATCACGTGTTGTGCCTCAGCTTTACGCCTTCACTACGGTACACGTCTCAAGGGTTTGTATAATATAATAATAAATTTTAATAAACTTTCTTAATTTGGGTGAGTACATGGCGTGTAGTTCCGACCACACGATGTGTACTTTTCCTTCACCATCCATCCGAAGCACACGCTCGGGGATATGGAATGTTAATGTAATTCAGAAATTTTCGGATTACACGACGTGTACAGTGGGACACACGACGTGTAGTTTCCGCTTTACACAGTTTCCAGCCGGGCAAGCCGTGTACGGGGTTCACGGTCCAACCCTAACCGGAAGGTTCTACACACCGTGTTCAGTTGGACCACACATCGTGTAATCTGGAAATCATGTGCCACTTGTTCATGGTCAACACAAGGTGTCATAAATGACATAGGTATACTCCAATACATGGCCTGATTTGGTGGATTAGTCAATGAATTGAACCTAGAATACACGACATGTACTTCTGAATACACGTCATGTATTTTGGTGTTGTACGGCTAGAAACATTTGGCTCCTCTGGATGAGTTCCTATATTTTATTTTAATCAAAATTAAAATAAAAATTTATTTCTATGAGGTGAAAGAGAAACGAAGGAGGAGGAATAGATATCGAGATTCATATTTCCAAAATGATTAAATTTGAATTGAAACAACTAAATTATTAAATGCGTAAAACATCAATGAAAAACTAAATAATTATAATCAATGATATGACCGCTCTGATACAACTCGTAGGTTCCGGGCGCATCAGAAGCGCATTGGTGGGAGCTTTTCCAACATTAATTTTAACGTTAAACAACGTTCAATCTGAGATCTGTCATGATTTAAAACACAGAATCTTTGGAATAGAACGAAGAACGAAAAACCTAAGAGGGAATCCTAGAACCATAGATATAGGATCATCATATGTTGGTTATAATTAATTTAATTAATTCACAAGAATTAAATTTGTGTAATTCTTTCTTCATTGATGTCTCTGGTCACGATCTGATGTGATCCGTCATTGCGTCATAGAATCCAAGTGTAGGATTCCTCCAACGGAGATCCACTCGTGTTCCACGTATCTCCGGACATCGTCGAAGGGATCTCCGGGTGCTGGCGCAAAACAACCTTCATTTGCGATGTCCGCCTTTGATCGCCTAGGTCTCTCAATCTTGAGAGCGTTCTTGGAGGAAGGAGTTCTTTCATCCTTGAAATGATTCTCTAGAATTTTTGTGCACAATGATTAAATATAAAAGTGTTGGGGTTGTGAGGATATTTATAATCAGGTTTTAGGTTATAGAGTAATGACAATAAATAAACGCGTGACGCCTTTTATTTATTTCATTAACTCTTATTGAAACCTCATGTAGAATTATTAATTCATTGACATGCACCAATGGTGATTATAATTAATATCATTTAATAAAACATTTTTATATCCTCAAAATCACGACTGGAAAACTACACAGAATGTAATTAATAGTACACGACGTGTACTCATTTTCCATAAAACTACACGGCGTGTATATTTAATATACACGGTGTGTACTTTTATTTTCCACTTTCCTTTATTTCCTCCACCACATTTATTATTCCTTGAGTAATGGATATTTATTTACTAAATAAATGTAATTTCATTACTCACTAATAAATGTATTATTTCTCCCACAATATATTCTCTCGAATAACTAGTGTCGAAATAAATTCAATCAGGTATCCTTAAATAATTATTAAACCAAAATTGATAATAATATTTATTTAAATTTTTAAATTAATATTTAACTGAGATACATGGACACACTTAGTGTGTGAACCTCTAGGACCATTTCTCAGTGGCATTAGGTGGAGCCTACCTAAAGTAAAAGGTTAACATCTAGCAACTTGCCAAGGAACCCGTAGAGAATGAAGTTAACACTGCAATGACGTGTCACCTCATATGAATGATTAACGTGTAATATAATCCCTTTGCCTCAATATCTCTAATCAAGCGGGTTGCATTCCAATGCCATCAACCCATGTGATCGATTACTCTTTCTTTGACATTCCGTAATTGAACTTGCCTATTCCTTAACATGGCCATGGATTTAATTAGGACATATCAATTCCATCAAAGGGCCTAAGATATCTACTTCCGTTATGGAACAGACGGGACAAATCCATTCTCGCATTATCTATTAATGCAGTATTGCTCGTGACGCACCCAACGTATCCTACCTCGCTATGAACAGTGTGTCTTCACATTTTTCGTAATTACTTCTAAGTGCACGAGTTGTAATACCCATTAATAATAATCTTAATTTCTAATGACTAATACACATGTCCGCATATAATAACATCCAATGACACTATGAAATGTGGATTTCCTACTGGTGGGTCTCGTTCTCATAATATCCTCCTGGATATTACCAAGGGCGAACACCATGAGAAGGTGCCTCAAAATTTTATGATTCCTCACCCCTAATGGCCTATATTATTTGTGTCCCTCAAATAACATCATCCTACCATAAAAAATATATTCAAGAACCGTGTTATGGCACATCCGGGGTCTCATCATAGCAGAGATCCGCTATGACCCATTAATGCAAAAGATGACCTTAGGACATTATCACATGCATTCTCACGTATAAGAACAATCAAGATGTGATAAGGCTTTTATTAATGAATAAAGTAAAAAGTAGTTGGTTCTAGGCCACCAACTCCAACACACTACTCACTGTACTATAACATTTGAGATGTAGAAGATGCTCAAAATTATATATGGGAAACCAATGGCTGTAAAAAAATATACAAAGACCACCTTAATAAATGATGGTAAGACTTGTTTTAATTAAAATATAGTGAAAAGAGTTAATGAATATCGGCTCATGACAAAAGTTATGAATGAAATAAAAATAAGAAGAGGACTCCCGAGAAGGAGGGAACACCCAATGAGGTAAGTTAGATTGATTTTAATGTTAAATATTCTACTAAAATTCCATTGGATAATAATTTTACATAAAAAACTCATATAATTAATTATGTAAGAAAATAAGTGGAAATCCCATTGGAGAAGTTCCAAAAAAATACCAACATCAATCTAGATAATGTTAATGTTGAAAATAAGACAATATACAATCTATAGATGAGAATGTGGATCAACTAGAGATCATTCATGAAGTAGGACTTGTATTCATTAAAGATATATTCATGAATAAAAAAAGTGTAATGTCAATTAGGGTAGGATTTAATGTGGATATAATGAAATCAGTGAGAAGATATATGAACAAGGAGACATAATTGAAAAAATAAATAAATAAATAATAAAAAATGACCATGAATAAAGAATAAAAAGAGAGAATTATCCCTCTTAATACTCAAAATAAAGTGGGGATGAAATCTAAAATAGAATATAGTTCAATGTTGAAGGTGATGGATACCCAGTTAGAGGAGAAGGATGATAAAATCAATTATATTGAAGAGAGGTTAAAACCTATAATGAAAATAAGAAGATCCCCAATATGGAAGCCTCAGCAAATGCAATAAGTAAATTTATTATTATAGAATATATATTTAATTTTTATGATATTTAAAAATCTAGTAGAATGGATTCTTAAAAGAGGGTATCTATAAATTTCTTCTTCTATGAAAGAATGGGGTATACTATGATTTTGTGTCTAGAATCCCAAGGGATTAATGGTGAAAGAAAAAATATTTCATCCACATCTCCAACAAAAATTGAAAAAGGGGTTATGATTTATATGGATGTTTTTTTATTAACCTGAGACATGTTAATAGATTGTGTCCAAAATGATGAAAAATATGTCAATAGGAATTCCTATATGATTATAACCAATCAAGTGTTAATTTACACTGAAATAAAACATATCATGTTATAAATTTTATTTACATCTTTATAAGAGAAAAATAGAGATCGATGAAATGTGCACTATGAACCAATGACAATGAACTCACAATTAAATTTTTTTAGAGAAATAAATCAGATATATAAGTAGAAGAAAGAAATATATCTAGTTGCGAGGAAGGTGATGAAAAATGACTAGACATATTATGAATGGGAAACTAAGTCTGATGTAATTCTAATGGTCATTAAATTGGATAAGCGTGATTCATAACTTTTTTGGTTAAAAACATTTCACCACAAGGTATGAATTTAATGTTTATTGATGTGGAAGACTATGGTGAAGGAATCATGATGAAAGATGAAATAAAAATTCATCTTCATATGAAACATTAACAAGTGGTATTATTCTCACTATAGTGAAGGATCTCAAACTAGGTAAGATAATAAAACCTATAGATAATATTTAGAATACAATTTTCTAAAGTGGTATTGCAAAAATAATGATTAACAAAGCTTATAAAGAAGTGGGAAACATTGGGTTAGTTCATCAAGACTAATCACAATCCTCACTAGGAAGATGTTGGAGATACCCATCTCTCTATGTACATGAATGTATATAAAAAATTCTGAAGGTGGTATAGGATTAAGGTGGAGATATGATGCATGGGGTACTTACATTCAAATAAGATGGATGCATAGTGAGAAGGTATTTATAATGAGAGATTATATATGTATCAATAGGAATCTAAAATGTTGAATATATAATTTGGTATCAAGCCATAATAAAAAAGAAGAAATGATATCAAGGCCTTGATCTGACTTAGTATATATTTTTAGAAAGCCACTTTAATTTTGAAAAGCCAAATCTGGAGTTGCATATAGGAATTAAGATGTTCAAGTAATATAGATGTTGATATAAAGAGAAAAAAGGTGTCAATGCTATATAATATATTTCCAGTGGTGAAAAGAAAACATTGATGATATGAAAGTGTTATCATCCCATATATTTAGGAATAACATTCCAACAGGGAGAAAAAAATAGAATATTATAGGAATAAAAAAATCCTATATAAAATAAATGGTTATTTATTTTTTTACAAATGTGTGGTGTCATTTGACTATTTTTAGGACACCAAGCGGCTGATAAAAGTAAATATAATTAACAATAGGTTGTTTACCTATAAAAAAAGGAATTTAATAAGTCATATCAATCCAAATTTTGATGAAATTATGGGGATTTGGTGAATAAAATTTCAAGGTTTATGAGAATCATCTAAAAAAACAACTTTGTGATGTTTTATGATCATAGATTTTAAATCCTACTACAATTTACCACCAAATAATGTTATAAATTCATCCATCAAGTGGTATGTCTAATAAAATTGTGCTTCATTGTATATTTTCGGATGGTTTTGTGAAAATGTTTTATGGTCATAAGAATATTTGTAGAAAATAAAATATTTCAAGATCTCATCATTTATTGAAAAAGTAATGTGAAAAGGAAAACCTGATATTGATGGGTTAAACTCTGTTTTCTACACCTATCTCTAGCTCGATTAACATAGAGTATTTTCCAAGGATTTAATATCAAATAGTTAATTTAACTAAATGAAATTAATTTAGTAAAATATAAGTAGGTATAGAATGATTCTTATTCAAAAAATGGAATCATCAAATTTAATTTGGAGTGAATTTAAAATTTTGAATTAGCTTCCAGATTTTGGTACCAATAGGAAGAAAAAGAGCCAAATAATATTTTCACAAGTGTTTAAGCTAAAATATTAAGTATAAAACTTGATGGAGTTTAACAAAATACGGAGAGGATATTTTAAGTGAAGTATAGAGAATCCAAATGGGGAGATTATATAGAATGAAAATATGAATGATTAAACCCACTTAATGTCAAATGGGAATGAAGTTATTTTTGATTTTTTATTTAAAAGGGTGATGAAATCATTGAATAATGAATCCATATCATTGTAACCTTATATGTATTTGATAAAGGATGGATTGATGATGGTACTGAAAATAAAATATTGGGGGGGGGGGGGTAAGTATTGGAACAAATGTTTTTTGTGTGAAATTCGTTTTCAATCACTAGATTTGTTGTTCGAACCAAATGGTAGTGGTAGATTTGTTTTCTAGCACTAAAGGAGTACTCAAATTTAATACTTGTTGTTTTTTATGTTCATAAATAATTATTTTTGATGTTCATAAAAAGTGTATAGAATTGGGGACAATGGAATCAAATTGATGCAAGAAAGCAGGAATATAAAGATTCACTTTTGTATACATATCAATGTATCATGTTGAGAATTGAAAAATATTGAAATTTAAATGAAGATTAAATAAGAAATCCTTTTCTCATTATGAAAGATGAATGAATAAACCATGACATAAGGCTACTTACCACACTATGTTTATATTTTTAGTTCAAATAAAATGGTCCAACTCCCAACTAGGATAAATAGAAGAAAAACCACTTGGGTAGTAACCAAGTTAAATAGTAGTATGACTATGATTTTTATGTAGGAGGAGACATGCCAACACGCATCAGTGGAAGGTGAAAGGTGGTGGAATATTGTAGGCAAGGACCCTGGGAATTAGTCATACTATAGGGTGGCACTATGGGAGATTAATAGAATAAGGATTCAATATAATGTTTAATAAATCATATATCATTCAAGGGAAAACTACTATGGGATTATGTTTTTTGGATGCATTGGAAATGAAGCCAACATTGTGGAAGAAATTCCCTGATAAAGATCTATAGAGTTAGATTTTACCTACAATGGGGATTTAGATGTGCCAATTCTAGATAGAAAGGATCTTGTATCATTTATACATATTATGAAATAGAATTGGAATGGATCACACCATAAAGCCTAAAATCGTGTCATTAATGAAGTCTAAGAAATTTTAAGAATTTTTAAAATCCTAGAGACCTCTCTATGACAAGATTGTTATGCTCCAAAACTGGATTAATTATTAAAGGGAGTTAAAAAATAACATATCACAACATATTGGATATTCTATAAGGGATGTGTATTTTGAACATCAAAATAATTTATTTTACTGGAATTATCCAGATTTTTACATATAGAAGTAGATTATGTTACAAGAGGTTCGACAGATAAAATAATTTTAAGTGTTATGTCACAATATTAGGGAAGTTAATAATGAATAAATAGGCCAAAAAATGAGTAACCATTTATTGATTCAGTCCATGCCACATAATCGCTAAAATTATGATGATGAACCCATAATGAATAAATCCATTCTATGATTAGTTGGCTTCCATCTCACCTAGATGATATGGTTCAAATTAAATAATGGAGTAATGAATCAACATTTACATGGATCAATAATGATTAAATGACACTTAATGACCACAATAAATCCATGTTGAAAACGTGTAATTATTTTCCAAAGTCATAATAAGAATAAATACCAACCCTCATATAAAAGCGTCTTGTTATTAGAAATCTAAAAAATGATTATATGAGTTTTAAAAAATAGGATCTGAGGGTATATAGAATATCGCATATACAAATTTAAAAATATGAAATAATAGGGATCCTAAACATATTTCCATATTTATTTCATCAAGATAAGAGGTAAGAATAAGAGGAACAACACTACTATAGATAGATTATAGATAAGTAAGAACAATGAGATAATATTAAATATGGTATTATCTTTATTTGGAATTAAGTGTTGTTGGTGTGATCTATGTAAGAAAAATAATAATCCTAAAAAAATGTGGATTAAATCATATGGGGTTTAAAGAAGAAGATACAAGATTGAACTCTTTATAAATTTTTAACCTTATCCTACTTGATGTAGTGTATATAAACAAATGAGGATATTATCAGTGCATTAACCCAGAGATAAAGCACTTGTGGTGTTTTAGAAACATATACTAAATCGGAAGAGAACCACATGTCCCTAAACGATGAATAATACCTCCCGAGTCTATATACATTCTTTCCCTGACATAACGAAGTGTGAAAGTAAACAAGAATAAGGAGTTCCCATAGTTTGGTTGTTCCCCCTTTTTGAATCAATTTTCAACACATATAGGGAGTAATTCTTTATTATATTCCTTATAGATGAACTAGGTAAAATTATTGTGTGTGCGTGTCTTACTTTTTTGAATATATTTTATCTTTTGGGAAAAGGTAGAGTAATAAAAATATATCAAATGTGTTCTATCTAAGATAGTAACATTATTTTTAAGAAAAAAGGAGTAATTTAAAAGTAAAAGTTTTAAATGGTGTTCACCAAAATTCACCCTCCTCTCAAGGTTCATCAAGTTAACATAGTATCAGAAAAGCTTCACAATATTAAACACTACATTTACTAGTCATTTATAACATCCATGATTAACTACAATTTAAATCTTATAATATACATGGATACAAGATGTAACAAGACATGATTTCATATATAGGGGTGAGAAGTAACAATTAGTGTGGTCATCCCAAGCAGTGTGTCGACCCCATGTACAAATATTGTGTAAGTGAATATTCAATAAAGGAAGTGTAGCTTAAACCATGATGAAAATATATCATCATCAATTATAACATATTTTATAATCATTTACTATTATGTTACCCATAGATTACTATATTCACTAACGAAATAATAATTTTTTTAATAAAAATTACATATATATTTATAAAAATATTCACATTTCCAAAATATCACAATAAAAGGAACACCCCATAAACTACACTATACTAGAAAGCTACCCTAAACAAATAACTATGCCAATAACAAAAATATTACAGATTATACCAAGTCGCAACACTCTAACCATCCAATAAATCTCCATAAACCTCTCTCAATACATGTTGTAAATCATCCACCCAAATGTGGATGATAGCAATGTAAACAAACATTTTAGAAAAAATATAATCTCATATCCATTCATAAGATTTACTACCCAGTTATTCACTCTAAAAGAAATATCGTAATATGATCGAGGAATAACTTTATAACAATATAATACTAGATCTATAGATAATATCTATTCTACCTCCAACCTAGAGATGTGGGTGAGAAACTGATTCTAATTATATAGTCTTCACAAAAGAAAAAAGTTATGGGTGAGAAACTACATTAATAATGTGCATAATTATACCCGTGATATATAAATTTTTGTATTGAAAAAGCATAAACACTTGGGATGAATCATCATATATCACAATCCGATGAATTTCCAATAATCCCATACCTAGTTCTTTGAGTGAATATGAATAAATATACATATTGGTCACCACTAGTATCTACCTAAAAGATGGGGGTGAGAATGATAAATGACATTATATAACTATAACCCTAGTGTATGGGTTGGTGAAAAGGAAATCACAATAGCAATCTATCACTTTTACTATACACTAGTCATTGGACTTCAACACATGAAAAGTAGATAAGTAAGAAAATAAATCACATCAACCAATCAACAATCCCATCCATTATTCATAAGAAACATCAAAAATCATATTCCATGATGTTGTTGAATCCTCATATAAGAACCTTTACACACTTATCTCATCAAAATTAAATAATAATTAATGGTTTCATTTTGGATTATTCCAATAACTAATTTATATGGACACTAATATTAATATCTATATCAAGTATAATGCCTAAATCTTCATATATGTCCTAGATTATTATCATAATATTCATCATAATTTTCAAATTTTAACTGAATCTCAATCAAAATGAAACATGTCTACATAACTAATAAGGTTTGTGTTCTCATTGAGCATAACCTTTCCAAGAATAACTAGTCAACTACTATCACTAAATCATTAAGAAGAATCATCTTATTTTTGATTTTTTTGGTAATATTAAATACAATATTATTCTTCATTTATGGTTTATATAATTGTAATTATTTTCCAGTTTCCCTTATATTATTCTCATAACTATCATTAATTTATTTTATTGAATGAAACAAAAACTACCCCCCACACATCATTTATATGACTCCATGAAATAGTACTTAAATTCACCTTATAATTCACTGTGTCTTCATAAAAAACATTATCAAAAATGAAATAATTAATTTAGATTATCTTTATAAATATTTGTAACAAAGTATTATTAATTTCATTTAATAACATTTAATTATGATTTTGAATAATTCAATTCAATAGTTATTTATCATTTCATGATCTTGAATTTATAAAAAACTCTTTAAATTTTTTTACTCATGAAAACTTCCCATTTATTTGAATATTCAAATACCATTATCAATTAAAATCATATTATGTTTATAATTCTCATGTCATCATAAATGAAATTAAAAATAACCATAAAATATCAAAAAGTATCCTCTAATATAATCAATAATATTTTAATGATTTACTCTTTTTATCACATAAATTTCTAATTACCAACATAACATTTGTTTATAAACAATTACATACGAATATAACATACAACTTTATTGATTCAAAATTATCAAAAATAGATCAAAATCCACATTAATAGTCAACAATATCTCAATAAAATTCTCAATTTCTAGTATCCTAATTCATAATAATATGAAAATTCATTATTAGTTGAATAATAATATTCTAAATAATCATGATCATTAATTAATCATATTGGAAAAATGTTGTACTTATTTCATTAGTTAGTCCAAATAATTATTATAACAAGTAAATGATATTAGTAGAGGTATTTATTTGAAGACCCACACAAAGAAAGGTCAATATTAGTGTCCAATTATATAAAATAATAAAATAATATTTAGTTAATTACAAATGGATTCAAAAAAAATCATCCCACTCTATATGTTAAATTTTTAAAATAGACTATTCATTTATCCCAAAAAGACACAGAGTGAATATTATGAATTTAATTGGAACTTAGATAGAAAAGGACATGTGGTAACCCTATAGCCATGTTAGAAATCAAAATTAGTTATCACATATTGATATTAACTTATTTTTGTCAATGACATGATAGTTATGTTACTGATGGATCATGAATCATATATCATAGTTGGACATTATTATCATTGAAAGAAAATGGAATAAAAAAACAATATTTTTTCTAATTTTTTATATAGAATAATATGATAAAATATTCCTTATATTCATTATAATATATATATATATATATATGTGTGTGTGTACGTGTATCCGATTTTTTTTTAAAATGATTTTGAAAAATAATTATTAATAAAGGTAATAATGTATATATTAATTTGAAAGAAATATTTTTATATGATTTCCCATGGTCCACCCCACCTCTGTAACATACAGGCTTCCCCCCAACATTTTCTATTTTTTAAAATGTATCACACACACAAAATTAAAACACATTTAACGAGATTGATTTCCTATATCAAATTTTTTATAGGTCTCTATTCATTTAAAAAATCTAGATAAATTCATAATAACCATTTTATATAGTTGTTTAAATAAATACCTAAAGACTGATCTAACTCAAAAAATTACCAAATTTTTGGGTGTAATACTACATGGACTAATAATAACTTTTATATTCTATCAAAATAAAAATTCTCAATTATTTTAGTTACATTTATAGTAAAATTTAGTTTTCTATTACCTTGACAATAGTTTCACGAAAATACACTTGTTAAATCGATGTAAACAAAGTGTTCTTATATAACACTCTTTATAGGGGTCATAAAAATATAATTTTCAAATTGTAAATAAAAATTTAAGTCTACTAAAAGATTGAGTGAATTTTAAACTTATCACATGATAGAATAATATTTTACTTGATTATTTTATTATTAAACACATTTTTTACATATTAGTTGAAAAATAATCCGAGTATTTAAGTATTTTTATAATTATTTTTAGGATATTGAGTTTCATTAGAAATGATAAAAAAGGAAATGATTTCATGATTCAAATTATGACCAGGGAAAAAGGATAGTTCAAGGCACTAGCCTAAAGCTAGAAAATAATGAACTAGCTTGAAAAAGAGAAACAAATCGTGGAAAACACATATTTAAATCATAAATAGTGAATTTATGACATATAATTTGATGAATTTAGGGTGTAAAGCAAAGTGTAAAAGAACCATGTAAATTTGGGGAAGAATAGCATGTGTTAAAGTGTGACACACATATTCCAAACTGTGGCACACATATTCCAAACCGTGAGACAACTTCATAACAATTAGAATGTAAAATCATGTTGTTATAACTTTTTTTGGGTGGTGCCTCAAAATGGTTTTAACATAAAAACATATTTTTATGATGAAAAAAACATAAACGGGCCCAAAAATAGTGACCTATGAAGTAAATTAATATCATAAAGAATTCTAAAGGCCCCCAAATGACCTGGGATGACAATAAAGCACGTATTAGACAAATTATAGTGATGGATGATTTGATTTTTCGCTTTATATATAGATATATGGGGATTGGAATAAGTATTTTTGAAGATAAGGAATTAACCATTTCCTTAAAGAAGTGGTTTGATATTATTAGGTTTTACTTTATGTTTTTATTTTCTTTTCATTGAAAAGTATCCTGAACCAAATATATTATTAATGTATTTAATTTTCCAATCCTAATTTCCCATTATCTCTCTATCTCTATCTACTTCCTATTTCTACCATGATCACTTTCACTAATAATAGAAAGTGACCATCCAAAGGCTTGGGCATAGTGGAGGTTTTTCACCATTCTAAAATTATTCTGATTTAAATTATTTAATGTTTTAATTATATTAATGGTGTGTGAGAGGTAAGTGTAGATGCGTGTTGATTATTCTCTACGACACTACTGTAAAACTCATTTCAATTCTTAAATTTAAATTCTTTCCCTATATTCCCTTGGTAAATTTTTTCATATGATGTAGTTGAGGGTTCATAAAGGGATGAAATGAATAAAATAGAGCCATGTATTTTAGTGTATTACATTATTTTGATCAAGGTGTTTTATCTTATTTGGATATATGTTTTGGTGAGATTTGGTGTGGGGAAGGAATGCTAAATCCCACACTTAATAATATAAAGGATGATAATTCAAGAGCGATATTTCATAATTGAATTTCAAATAGATTATAAAAGACAATGAATATTGAAAGAACCCATGTAGCCAAACCCTAATGTCCAAGAACTTTCTTCTTAACCTGAATTCTCTCTTAATTATCATATGCATTTAGGTTTTAGTTTTGAATTTTATTATTTTTCCAAAAACCGAAAACCAAAAACATAATTATTTTCATAAAATAAATAAAAATAATATAAAAACTAAATTATAATTAATGATTGATTGACTAAAAAGCTACCCCAGTGAGATGAACCTTTTCAGATACTGGGCTACACTAGGAAAATATTTTTTTTGTATCACCCTATGATATGAACATAAAAACTGGCTCAATTGTTGAGAATATAAGAATTTATCTATTTCATTATTTATATTTTCAAAATTTTATTAATAGTAATTTTTTATTAAATAAAAACATATGTTTTTCATGATGTATTAAAATTGAGATTATTATATATGGGTAAATTAATCTTAGGTACAAAAAAGGAAAAGAATAAGTTCAAGAATATAATAAATCCCAGGTGTCTGAACTTAGTTAAGGAATAGAAAAACTGATGTGAAAATCTGTTAGGGTGTTTGAATATATCTGTGTATTACTGGAGAAACCAGTACCAGAATTAGAGAAAGAACCTAAGCTAGAAGTGGAAGATATTTCCCCATTCATTTTTGCAGTTGAAGAAACTGGGTAGGTAGAAGCGGAGACACCTGAAGATCAATTAAAATTTTATTATCTCTTATTAGAGGATATAAATAGATGATAATTTCTTAATAATTAATAAAAATTAATGTCAAATAAATTTTCAAAAATTTTAGAGTGATTAGAAAAATATTGAAATATAATATGACAACCCCATTTCTGACAAAGAGGAAGAATCATAAAGACTATACCTTACTCTATTTAGGGAAGACAAAGAAACTACCCATGTGGTGGAATTCAATGAAATATTGGAGGAGTCGGACTAACATCATCCACATTATTTTACTCAACTCCATGAAGTATTTCCCATCCATGAAGTGTTTGAAGTTGTACTAATTAAAGGAGATGATCCTTTCTTAACATCTAACTCTTTTGAATTTTTTTGAAACTGAATTGATTCTGACTCCTTCAATTTTGAATATTTATATTGGACCAACTCATGTTATTCCTTGGAGGAATATGATGACAAGAAAAATAATCATATCGAGGAATATATAGAGCTCCCTGAACACATTGAAATATTATTGGAGGGGGTCTATGATGAAATCCATCTGGAAATTCCTGAAGAACTAGAGACATACACTTAATAAATAAAAGGCGAATAAATCACTATCAATTACTTAGGGTTAAACTTTGATCAAATAAAATTGAAATCTAACATTCACTTTTATTATACCATTGATGAAACATATCGAGAGTAACAACTAGGAAATTAATAAGGGGTATCACACATATAAATTGAAAAGGAGGATGACCCATACACAATCCATCCCCACCATGAAAACTATACCTCATTGTGAATGGGATAGATTGGGGTTATGTCATCCATGGAGTCGTATACAATAAAGAAGAATAAGTAAAAGTTGAAAAAATATCATGTAGTTTTCAAGTACAAGAAATTATACCCACCATTAGATTTTAGATGAAATCTGGAACCACCCATTTGGAGGAAGTCAAATCATAGGGTCCACTTTAGGGGATTAAACCAAGATTGACCCTTATCTTGTTTTATTTGAGTCACATGAATTGTGATATCAATTTATTTTCAGAATATATTAGTATGTATTCTTATTTCCATTGATCTTTTTGAACATAAATTACATGGCCTTCACTTTTATAATTTATTTTATTTTATAGGTCCATTATATTGTTGGTAGAAGGCAACCACTAAAACTAAAAAATAGGAGGACTTGAGCTTCATTGAAAGGGATGTATGAGTTTAACTTATTTATTTAATTTTAACCAAATAATATTTTAATATTTTTTTATATTTAAAATTAAAATTTCATGACCCACTTAAACTCTTGTAATCAAATATCGATCTATAAGACATAAGTTACTTAGGATAATCATTATAACATGGTATAATTTTCACTATTGACATGATTAGATGACTCAAATGGTAAAAAGAATTACTAAAGTTAATAAAATGGGGAAAATTTTGACAAGTCTTGATTTTTTTGAAAATATGTTAATTTTTTATAGATGAATTTCTTCTTATATTTTACATGTTTTTAATTTATGAAATTAATTTTGTTTGATTTGTTATTTTTGTTCATTTCTATGTGTAATTATCTCAAACCAAATAATATTATTCCTAATAAAATTTCTGAACCAATATTTCCCATTTCATTCTATAGTATATTTCTTTAGAGACTTAGTCATGTTATCTTATAGAGCATACCTACCATCTTATTTAAGAAATAACTAAATAGAATATTCTTTAATAACATTGTGGCATTTTTATATTTAAGCCCATTTATCCTTGGACTGACCATTACATCAATATGTATTTTTCCTATATAATCCATGAATTAACATATTAGAAAATTAGTCAGTTTATATGACTATTATATGTATTCCTACCCTACTCATAGTATATTTCCTGATATTTAAAATAAAAAAGTGTTTGAAAGAGGTTTTCCATCGTTGATGGGGATATACAACTTTAAGGAGATTTAGTTGGGGGTTTATTATTATTTGGGAATATTCCTTGTTTTTATTATATTATACTATATTATACAATCTCTCTTTCTAAAAAAATAAAAAATGGAAAAAATTAATTTGTCTCTTGGGAGGATAATAAATTACCATTAGGAGACCAAAAGTATTTTGATCAAATATGGTTAGGTGGAGTATGTCAAAATTTTTTAAGAAAACATTTGAAAAATAAATGAAATAAAAAAATAGAAAAAGAATAAATCAAGGGAGGTATATTCATTCATTGAGATTACTTATATCATGTGACAACATTGAGATTTGGGATGTTTGGTGAGATAAAATATTCATCATTACATAATTATTTTCTTTAAGATTATCTTTTGATATCATGGAGTATGATAAAGTGTCAAACCACCTTTCTAGGATTTATTTTATTCAGTACCTATGAGAATAAAGCCTTAGATATATTTGACCATTAAGGAAAATCCAACATGATTAATATTTTACTTTTGTATCTATGTTGTGGATATTTTAGATTTCATGCAAGCCTTTGGTATGTAACATGTTCTTGAGGTATGAGCACAATACTATTACATTTATTACCATTAGAGAGGAGTAAATATAATTCAATGTGAGGTATTTTACAATATGAATTCATATTAATGATGAATTCATAAATAAAAATTTAAGGAAGAACATTGTTATTTTTTTCATGAACTAACCCAGGATGACCTTGTACTATCCACCCAAGCCCACCAACGGCAAGGCCCAAGATGTTTTTCTAATCCTACAAGCATGGAAAATAGTGTTGGGGAATTAACAAAGAAACCAAGGGAATTATTTCAATATATATAAATAAATAAACAATGGAAATAAATAAAGCATACCAAATTTAATACAATTAAAAAAATGGTCATCATTTATACAGAAGATGAAAAAAACAAATCACAAACAGCACATGATGACCACAACATCTCCATGTGACCCTGATGGTCACTCTCTAATACCAAAACCAAACATCACCCTTACTGATCAAAACTAGGCTGAACCCCTCACAAAAAGTTAAAAACAATAAAGGACTATAGGCGTCAGTATTAAAACTCTATGGGCATTCTCAAACAAATTTATTCCAAATGCACATTATTTAAATAAAAGATACATAAATTTAAATATTGAAGTATAATATAAAAAATAAGCTTTTTGGACACATTTTCTACTTAAAAACCCATGTTCATCTTCACTTTTTTCCATTCAAAATCCAGATTATTATATAATATACATACATTAACATTTTCAAGGAGAAAGATGATGTTTTCATTTAAACGAGGTGAAGTGGAGTGTGAAACATTTACAAATATTTTCCCCAGAAGCCTTTGAAAACCAATACATCACTTTTAACCAAGGATTATACCATACAAGGATGAAATAAAAATAATCACACAAAAATGTAAATGGAAATATAATTTCATAAGTAACCAACCAACAAAGAATCTCAATCTTACGACACATACAGCCTAGTTCCAAAAGACATGGGATGACCTATGAGCTAAGTGAAATAATATTGAACATACTATACATCTTGAATCATCCCGAAGGCAAGCCTCACCTAATGAAATCAAATTTCTCCCACATGATCAATCACACCCTACCTAGTTGGACTGAGGGGAACTATCCCATAATACGAAAAAACATATCCCTTGCTATGGGCCACTATCTAGAGATTAATCATAAGCTAAGTATATCAACCGTTCACCAAAAATACAATAGCTATACTTGGTTCCCATGCCAAGACTAAAGTGGGGGTGATCCAATAATTCCAACTGAGCATACAATTACAGGAACTTATATATTTAACACAAGAAGTTCACATAAAAAGTAACCCATAAATCACTCTATGGAAGAACCCCTTTCCTTTTGCCCAATCGATCATAAGGGAGCCTCTCAACATTGGCCTCCCACAACAATCTACATAACTAATGAAAGATAATTATCCAATGATTTTTTTTTAAGATTACCAAAATTTCACAAAAGTTCCAAATTGGCCTCAAACACACTTTGAGAAATAATTCATTTTGAAATATCCAAATATACCTTTCAAAAAATGTAAAAATACACCATTTAAAATTTCAAAATCATTTTTAATTTTTCATTTAAAAACTCACACCACAGTTAAAAACCAAAACCACTTCCATAAAGATTCTAAATATTCCACACACTATTGTCACATTCCAACAATTATCATATTCCAAGAACACCCTCTTTTAAATACAATACCCCTTGGAAAATTAATTCACAAAATCAAAACCAAAAATTCAAATTCCACAAATAAATTTACAAAAGCCAAACCATGATTTAAAATTGTCAGGGACCCTCCCTCCAAAGATGCCCCTCCTGAACTGTAAATGGATGAAGAGAGATCATGACCCATGAGTCACACCTCCAGTAGGCCCTAGGTTGGAGACTAGCACCATGGGTACAAAGATCTCACAATACGGGAGGCATTACCCTATATAAGAAAATAAGATTTATAGATAATGTGGTTTATACAAAAATAATTCCAAGACATAATATTTATAAGATAAAGACAAAACCATCCCACATGCATGTTAAAAATAAAACGGTTACAAATATAATAAAAACTACAATGTAAATAGAAAAAACAAGGCTTACCCACAACACAGAATCTGTCCCAACGTATGTGCTAGAAAGGTCCAGCATGGTCTACATAATCCTCATGGAATCCTGAAAGTAGTTTATATATACATAGGATGAGCATACAAGTATACTCAATAGGTAAACCCATGTCTGTAATGTACAGGTGAGAGAATCATACTAATGCTATTGTGAGAAAAAAACCAACCACACCTAAAAAGGTATACTAACCATACCCAGCTCACCAAGGAATGCTCACCAAATAACGCATATCATGTAAAGTAATATAGTAAGAAAATCTATGATAGGGTTCCCAACCCCACTTTCCCACTAATTAAACACACTCACACCCTAAAAAATCACACCCAAGCACTCCCACATATTCCTAACAAAACACCCCACATCCCACCCGCACAAAAATGGACCTCACAACCACAAAACATCCTACTCGCAGACAAATTTTCTGTTACCACAAAACATCCCACCTTTAGAAACCCAGGCCCTACCACAACACATCCCACCTATAGAAACCTAGGCCACTGTCACAACACATCCCACACGCTGAACTCAAGGTCACTGCCAAATCTCATCCTGATGACACATGGGTAACAAAACTCACCCATACACACTTGGGCCTCATGAAACACAAATTTCCTAAAGAATTTTGGGATATCACCACCTGGAAGAGGTAGTAGAGACGAGCGGGTTTCCATCCATCAATCTTACCACCAGTATATTTTGGATATACACACACCCCCATTACGATGGGGGTGTTTAGCACATAGTTCTCTTCTATGGTGGGATGCATATAGAAACCAGAAGAACACACACACACACACATATATATATATATATTATCAGGCACTCAATTCTAACCTATGGGATTCACCACAACTTCTAGCTCAATTAGTATCAGCAACAATCACTTCAGTAGTTTATAAATTAAAGAAGCTTTATAAATCTCTTTTACCCAACACCCATTCATTTCATTATTTAGATTTAATCATAGTTAATCTTGCAACACATCATTTAACTTTTCATTGAAAAAATCATTCTTCTATACCATAACAACCAATTATATGTCAACATTATTAAATTTTTTATTTTCTCCATCACTATCTGGGAACTACCATATGTAGCACACAACAAGGGACACAAAAAAGTCACACAAGGGAAGAAGAACAATAGTAAATTAACCCACTACACATGTCTCTCCATTTAAAATCCATTCATAAAATAACATGAATCGATCATGAAATATGGGGTGAAGATTTATGCATGAAACTCATGGAGATACTCTAGACAAATTACCCATACCAACCACAGCTATCTACATTTTTCAAAGTCATTCTGCTGAATCCATCCTCTCAATAGAGAAAAACCCCCAACTCATAATAGTAACATCAAAAGATCTCAGCACAACCACATCCAAAAGTACTGATCCCTAAAACTACTCATCCATTCCAAAATAAAAAATCTCTCATCCTAAAATTTCTAAAAAAACATATAAAACAACCATACACAACTGTTCTCCCAATCGCATCACCACAAAAACTACACAAGGAAAAAATCCTATATTTAAAAAGGAATTCCTTATTTAATTCCGATTGTTAATTATAGGGTCATCACAGAACAAATTTAATCCGGGGGAATCCATTTATTTAACCAAATATATGTGGTTAATCAATTTTATATAAACAGTTGTTCAACAAAAGTAAAACAACAAGAATTCACAATCCATCACAGGTGTGCAAACATGAACCACCAAAAAACATTACTCTTAGTAGGAATATATCCCATAACATTCACAATATTGCCCAAAATATCAAAAAACTGTAAGATCTTACATTTCCTTTCCTGCCCCACATGTTGATCTTAAAACGATTCAATTATATTTATTAATTTGGTATTATGATATTTTAAAAAAGGATACATTTATACCCCCACCCTCAAATTATAAAAAAAATAAAATAAAGATGAAGGGATCCACACCTGGAAGAAGAAATGACCAGCACATCCTTATTGTACCAAAGAAGGGGCCACACATGCTACAAAAAAGCCTCCAGGGAAAAACAGGATCCAACATCCAAATCACAACTCACTATTCCTAAGGGAAGGAAATATCTAGGATCCCCATACCAAGAGAATGAGAAACACACCTGAAATAAAAGATCTCAGATTTAGAAAGACTAGATCCTAAATCAATTGGAGAAACAATTTTTAAAGGCCATAAATGGAGTATCTTGACCAAGGCCACGCCGTTTGGAAGTCGAGGGAAGATTCAGGTTCTTTGAAGATATATATGATTTGAAATAGCTTCAAAAAACCATTAAATATGGTATTGAAATCATTTTACATCTAAATAATGTTAAATGGGTGAAACTGAAAAAACTAGAGAAATATAGAATTTTGAAAAACAGTTGGAAATGACTCACGATTTGGTGAGTCACTAGTGTATTTCACCGTTGTGATTCCCCATTTGGTTATCTACCAGTGTGATTCACCAGTTTGAGCTACTAGTGAAAGTCACCAGTGTGAGTCATCGTTCTGACTCATTGGTCATGACTCATCGGTCTCGAATCACCATTAAGAGTTACTGATGGATTAATTTCCATTCCAAGTCACAGTCATGACTCACCGTCACAAGTCACCTATGGAATTTTACCTATTTCAGTCATCTTTTTGACTAACCATTGCAACCTACCACTGTGAGTCATCGTTGCGACTCACCATTGTAAACTAACACTGCGAGTCATAGTTGTGACTCACCATCATGACCTACCACTACAACCCACAGTTACGACCCACCTTTGGAAAAAGCATGAAATTTGGAAGAGTGTTAAATTAAGTCATCATGACCTCCCAGAACACCTCAAACACTAGATTTTCATAGAGTAACAGATCGGGGATGTCCATACCATTACATCATATACATATCAATCTATTATCATCCTTAGAAATCCAAAACAAATCCCAAAAGTAAGAGAAGGGTCCATACAATCACCCTGTGAGATACCTCTCAAGGATTGTTCTATAATTGAAACACGACTATCAACCAGACATATAAAAATTCATGATACACCACCCTATGTTACATGGAATATGGCGTGGAAACATCCTCATCCAAGAACACCTGCTCTAATAGATGATAACCCAAATAACCATAAGGAACACCACACAAGTACAACCAAAAAACTATTTGAACATGCGAATAAGGGAATCCCATCTTCCATGTCAACATTCTATCCAATCTGGGCATCACTTACTCACCCACATGGGTTTAATGACATCAAAATTAATGCATGTAGATTAAGAATCATTTCCTATCCTCTTCACATGTAAGGACTTCATAAAACATTACAGAACATGGAAACAACTCATATAATAACAAATAGTGTTCAAACATTACTTCAAAAGGAAAAACAGAACAGGGAAAAGCTCAAAACAACTCTGGATACTGGGCATGAATCTGTATTTCTCACTCCCATGTAGTCTCAACCAGGCCACCATGCCTCCACAACACGTGAACCAGCTTCCCACACAACACCTTCTATAGATGATCTTGGATCTCTATTTACCATTCCACATATGTCAGGACATCTTGGATATCCAACTCTCCCCAGTCAATGACATGGGAGATATCATGAAGATACTGATAGAGTTGAGAAATGTTAAATACATCATGTATCATATCCAACTACGGTGGAAGTTTCAATTAATATTCCACCTCACCAACTCGCCCCAAAACCTCTACGGGTTTAATGATCCTAGGAGAAATCCTACTCCCTTTTCCAAACCTCCACTACCCACAAAGAGGTGAAACCTTTAAGAACACATGGTATGTGACCTCAAACTCTAAGGGCCTCATCTTATGACCAATATTTGACTTATGACAGTCCTGTTCTTCTTTCATTCTCCCAAGAATTAGATGATCCTTCTATTTCGTGCTATACACTATCTCAGGTCCAAGAACTATTGTCTCCCTAACCTGTGTCTAGAATAAAAGAGAATGACATTGTCTCCTGTACAATTCTCTAAATAGCACCACACCATTGGAAGAGTGATAGTTATTATTTTAAGAAAATTATACCAATGGAAAGTGGAATAATAAATATATGTGGATGTCCATGATGCATTATCACAACATATCTTCTAGCATCTTGATAGTAAATTCTATCTTCCCATATGTCTAAGGGTTGAAGGTAGTGTTGAGGAGTAAATGATTTTCAAAACCATGCTTTAATACCCTCCAAATTCATGAATTAAAACGTGTACCGTAATCTGAGGCAATGGATCTTGGATCTCCATGCAGCGACACTAATTCATCCACAAAACTCTTGGATAAGGCACCCACTGTGTTTTACACATTAATTTCTATAAAGTGAGTCAATTTTGTTATCCAATCAACTACTACCCAGATAGCATCAGATCCTCCCTATGTCTTGGTTAACCCTATGAAAAAAATACATCAATATGTCACCCCACTTCCACATGGAGACATCCATGGGATGCAATAAACCATAGGGAACACATTGCTCAAACTTCACCTACTATCATACTAAACATTTCGTCACAAACTATGCCACTACCCATTTCATCCTAGGCCACCAAAACTACATCCTTAAGTCAGGATATGTCTTTGAAACTCCCGAGGGTACAACTAAGGGTGATCTATGAAACTCACTGAGGACTCACTCACGTATCGCAAGTAAAAAAGCATCCTTCCACAAAATAACATCTGATTCTGACCATCCTCTAACCATCCCTTCAGAGCATCACCATAGTCTGTGCGATCATGCAACACCTCTACCTAAAAGTCTCCCCACTAAGACTCCTCCACCTTCTACATCAATGAATTTTTCTCTATAATCTGGAAGAAATATCCCCTACAACCTTCCTCTTCTGGATCTAAGTTCAAGGATTCAAACTCCTCCATTGCCTAACAAGTGTCCACAAATTCATAAAAAACCTCCTTCTATTACTTTCTTCTCAAATCATCAGCTATGAATTTTCCATTTACTAAGGTGTTAGAGATCTAAAAATAATAGTCATGGAGAAAATATATCCACCTCCACTTGAGTAGGTTAATATCACACTAAGAAATTATATACCTCATGTTCTTATGATTCATAAAGATCACAAAGCACTCAATAATGAGGTAATTCTGCCACAACTTCAATGCATACATGACCACTACAAGATCCAAATCATGTTTGGAACACTTATGTTTGTGTGGAAGTTTCTACCTAAACCCATATGAGATCACTAACCACTTCTACATCAATATTCATCTCAAGAACAGATAGGAAGAATCACAAAAAACCTTGAATGTCACCCATTCCTATGGAAACCAGTCACTCGAGAACTAACCAACATCCATTTCAGATAGCAGAACACTGCTTAACACAACTCTCTCCACATAAATGATTGTTCTTTTCTGGTTAGAGCTATCAACAGAGCTGAAACATGAGAGAAATAGAGTACAATCCTTCTGTAATAGCCCGCCAGACCAAGAAAAATATGATCCACTACCACATTCTTAGATGCTTCCCATGAAGAAACTTCTTCAAAATTCAATGGGTCCACTAGTAATCCATGATAAGACACCAAATGACTAAGGAAATTCACCTCTTGTGTCTAGAACTTTCACTTGGAAAAAATTCTATAGAGATGGTGGCCTTGAAGAACCTAAAATATGGTTATGAGATGCTCGGTATGCACCTCCTCTAACTTTGAGTTGATCAAGATGTCATCGATGACTATGACGGTGAACCAATCTAAGAAATCATGAAATGTAAAGTTCATAATACCCATTAATATTGATGTTTAATTCTTAAAACTAAATGATATTACTAAAAACATGAAGTGCCCATTCATATATATGAAGGTAGTCTTTGGGATATCAGCTTCCATCACCATCAACTAGTGATATCCAGACAACAAATCAATCTTAGAGAATGAATTTTCTCCTATCAGCTGGTCGAAAATATCTTCTATCCCTGGGAGATGGTAGTAGTTATTGAAAATCACCTTGTTCAATCTCTAATAGTCTATGAAAAACCTCATACCACAATCTTCCTTCTTAAAAAAAATGGAGAACCACCTATAGAAACACTTTTTCAGATAAAACAATTCTTCAGTAGGTCATCAATATGAATCCTCAACCCCCCGTAACTTAGAAGTTTTCATATGATAAGGATCTATCAAAATCAGAGAAGCACCAAGATGTAGGTCTATGAAAAACTCAACATCACATCAAGGGGGTATCTTCACAACCATCTCAGGGAAAGTTTCCAAGAACTCCCAAATGGTTCCTGGAACCTCCACCATTAAAAAATATTCTAATTACACTGATTTCTCATCCACCAATGAATGAAGAGGCTTTAAACACCAACTTAACACCTGATAACTCGACTAAACAACAAAAGCCACTCGCTAACTATACATATGTGAAAACAATACTCTTATCCAGTAGAATTAAATAATAGCCCAAATGGAATAAAACCAATCAATTCCAAGAATGACATTGTATGGTTTCATCTATAGTAATAAGAGATCCCCATGGGACTGATGTAGCCCCATCACCAGTCTGCATCTTCAGCACACATCAAACAAGATGTTCTAGCCTCCGACTGGAATACTCAACATCAGGGGAATGAGAAGACTCTCTACGTCTAGTCCTATAGCGTGGGATAGAATGGGTGAAATAATGGAGTGTGAAGATCCTAAATCAATAAAATCACTCGAAATGTTATTAAAGAATCTGATCACACCTCTAAAGATCTCTAGCCCTACTGGAACTACTGCCTCTGTGGCATAAAACTGAAAATGCGTAGTTACTCTGTCCCTCTACCAAAAAACACCTCTAAAACCATTCATGGGTTGAGGTACTAGAGGAACACCCTCTGGTCAGATTCATCTTGCTCCATCTCCCCTTGGTGGAGCATGATTCTTTTGTGCCTACTCCTGAAATGGTCTAGCTGAAAAAAAATTCTAATTTTAGAAAAAAACATGTCCACCCCCACCCCGCTGAGCTCGAACGGATGTTGGGCACTGGTTCTGAAGAAGACCACAGAATCCATAGAGGAGAAAAATTTAGCCCATGTTCATAGGAAAGGCATGAGTAACGGAAGGTCCAAATGGAAACAACTGATGTTGAGTCCCCACCGGTCAAAATATCAATGGACCTAGGGCCTGAAAGCTGTTACTGGTAACCCTGACTCTCAAACAACCCAACTACATCCCCTCTCGCGGTACACCTCCAGGAGAGTGAATCCATACAATAACTTCTATGTTCTTATGAACCTCCAATTACATCATCAACCTAAAGCGATTAAATGTGTACTAGATGGAAGGATGAAGTTCCTACATTAAGGGTCTCACAGGAGACACCTAATCTTCAAAAATATTGGGGGAAAAATGATGGAGATCCTTGAACTTAATCCCCATCTCCCTCACCGACATACCCTGCTATTGGAGGGTGAGTAACTCTTACCTTTTATCATCCATCATGGTTGATGAAAGTAATTATTCTCGGAACTCCTTCTCAAAATTGACCCACAGAACGTCAGTCTCCTTCCTCTACCGTAGGTACAACGTCCACCCCTAACATACAGCTCCCCGCATCTGACTCACCGCCAAATGATCCAATTACTCTCTCTGAGTTTGGATCAAACTAATGGTGATATCAAGCTCCCCAATCCACATCTCCATCTCCATTTATAAAACATGAACCTCGTACCTTCCCATGTTATGTTGCTGTAAATCATATAATGTTATCTTCCACTAGTCTTCTTCCTCCATTGGATCAAACAACCATCAATAAAACAAATCAGTCTGCTGAGCCTTAACTACCCAAGCCACCTGCCGATGATGACAAGGTTCCATAGCTGAAAAGGTAAACAAGGAGTCCCTAAGCCGGGATAATATGGAATTTTATTAAAAATTCATTTTAACTCATTTAACTCATTAATAATTTCTAATTTCCAAAAACCAAATTCAAATAAGAAAAAAAATCATTATAAACCATGTACCTTTCATAGGATCTCTACCCCAAAATCAATATTTCCTCACTTGGAAATTTGGTAGACTCATAGTCCTTGCATCGAATCATGGGTTCCCCAAAAAGTCCCTTGTCCTAGCCGATCTTCCCTAGCCAATGCCATGCACAAATGTCACTTGAAACTTCTTCCCTATCAACACATGAAATACTCATTATGCCTAACTCTAATATCCATCCTATATCTTAAACACCATCTTCTGATAATATTATTTCATGTCCCCATCCATCCAGTGATTCCCCTCCTAAGCTGGGAATGAAGGATGAGAGATAATTAACCCCCCAAGTCCCACCTCCAGAAGGCCCTGGGGTTGCGACTAGCACCAAGGGTACACATATCTCACAATATGGTGGGAATTATACTTTATAAGAAAAATGATTAGGGGATAAGTTGGATTATCCAAAAACAACTCCAATACATAATATATATCGTAGAATTCCAAAAACAACCCACATGCATGTTTAAAAAAACTATTACAAATACAATAAAAACTCCATAGTAAATACCAAAAACAAGGATAAGCGGTGACATGAAAAATGTCCCAATATTCAAGAAAATAAGGTCCATAATGGTCCACATTATCATAATAGAAACCTAAAATAAGTTTCTATATATATATGGTGAGCATAAAATTATAATAAGTAGGAAAACCCAAGTCTCTCAGGAACAAGTGAGAGAACCATACTAATTTTCCTGTGATTAAACAGTAGAAAAAATAGAACCTAACAAGGAATACTAACCATCCCCACCTCACTAAGGCATGCTCACCAAATAATGAAAGTAAAGAAAAGTAATATAGTAACCACATCGATGATAGGATAACCTGCAACACTTTCCCACTAGTTAGTGACTCTCACTACCTAATGGAAAACATCCTCATGCTCCCACCACTTTCGTACAAAACAAACCACATCCTGCATGAACACACATGGGCCTCACAACCCCAACACATCCCACCCGAAAAAATTATGATTATACCACAACACATCCAACCCACACACACGTAGGCCCCTAACAAAAAAAATCCCTCTGGCAGACACCTGGGCCACTACCACAACACATCCCATAAACAAATACCTAAGACACTACCACACCTCATACCAAAGACACATGGGAATCAAAACTCAACCACACCTAGATAGGCCTCCTGAACCACAACCTACATGAAGAATCTTGGGATATAACCACCTGGAAGATGGATCAAGGATGAGAGGGTGTCCAACCATCCATCCTCCCATTGAGTGGTTTGAGAGAGGCACCCCCCCATGACTATGGGGCTGTTCATCACATAGTGATCAACTAGGGTGGTGGTGCATATAGAAATGAAAAGAACATAAATTCATTGTACATATATATATATATATATAGTATCAAGCACTCAAGCCCATCCTATGGGATTCAAAACAACTAATACCTCAATTAGTATCAAGAATGGTCACTTTAGAAGTTGATAAATTAAAGGGGACTCCCAAAGATCTTTCACTAAACACCCATTCATTTCATTATTTATCTTTAACCATAGTTAACCATGAAACCCATCATTTAAATTTTCATTGAAAAACTCCTTCCCATTCACGAGTCCAAATCACGCATCTCAACATTTTTATGTATTCATTTTCTCCATCACTATATAGGAAAATACAAAGTATAGCACACAACAAGGCTGACATAAAAATTAACACAGGGGAAGATGAACCATGATAAATTATTCCATTTCACATTACTATCTATCTAACTCCAATTAAAAACATTACATACACTAATCCTGAGATACATGGTGATGCTTTTATAATGCTACTCATTGAGAAACTCTGGACAAATTACCCATACCAAGAACTTCCATCATCATTATTCAAAGTCATTATGCCCAATCCATCATCTCAATAGATCAAAACCCTAACTCATAACCATACCCAATAACACATCTCATCACCACCATTTCTGGAAGCCCTACTGCATAACACTACTCATCCATTCCACAATTAAACAATCTATCAACCTGAGATTTCCAACACACCTTCCAAACTATCAATACATAGCCGCATTCCTAACTACAACACCACCCAAACCACATATGGAAAAACTTCAATATTTAATAAGGCATACCTAATTTAATTCTGATTATTAATTCTAGGGTTATCGAAAAACAAGTTCTATCCTAAGGAATACATTTATTTAACCAAATATACGTGGTTAATCATTTCATATATACATCCATTCAATAGAATACCAAAAAAAGAATTCCCAAACCATCACGTGTGTATAAATAAATACCACCAACATCCATGATTTTCATTAGGAATATATCTCATACAATTCACAACATTGATCAAAATATCAGTAAAATAGTATGATCTTACATCTCCATCCCAGCGTCACAAGTTCATCTTAAAACAATTCAATTATCTTTACTAATTTTGTATTCTTGTATCTTTAAAAAGGATATATTCATACACCCAACCCCTCAGGATACTCAAATAAAATGGAGATGAAGGGATCCCTATATGGAAGATCAAACAATCAACACATACTTATTATGCCAAACTGGGGGGAACACATGCAACAAAAAATACTCCGGAAAAAAAGACCCAAAACCCACAAAAAAATGCATGATTCCTCAGGGAAGAAAGGTTCTGGGTGCCTCATAGAATGTGAAAGGGAAACATACTAGGAATATGAGACCTTAGATTTATAAATTCCTGATCCTAAATCAATGGGAGAAATGGTTTTTAAAGGACATTAAAGGGGGATCATGTCCTAGACCATTCCATATGGAAGTCAAGGGATGATTTAGTTTTTTAGAAGATATATATGATTTTAAATTACTTAAAAACCCATTAAATATAGTATTAAACTCATTTTACATCAAAGAAAATGTTAAAGGGGTGAAACTGGAAAAACTAGAGAAATATGGAATTTTGATTAAATTTTGGAAATAACTCACCATTAGATGAGTCATTGGGGTGATTCAATTATGTGTGTCACCATTTGGTGAGATACTAGTTAGAGTCACTAGTGTGTGATAATGATGTCAGTCTCCATTATAACTTACCGATCCTGAATCATCATTACAAGCTACCAATGGATGTCTCACCATTCTGAGTCCTTGTCATGACTCACCGTTATGATTGACCACCAGTGATCTACTAGTGTGAGTCACTATTGCGACTCACCGTAGTTTCCTACCACTACGAGTCCCCATTTTGACTCACCATCATGAGGTACTACTACGACTCACCGTTGTCACTATCATGACTCACTCCCCTCAAAGTGTACCCCTCCTGGGTCGGCAATGTGAGAAGGGAGATAATGACCCCCGAGTCCCACCTCTAGTAGGCCCCGGGTTGGCGACTAGAACCAAGGGTATAGTAAACACACAAATGGGAGGCATTACCCTCTAAGAGAACACATGCAGAATAGAGAGATAAGATAGACACCAACCAAATCCAACTCAGAACTAAAATATAAAATAAACCCAAGTGCACATATGTAATGCCATTAAAAAGTACTACAAGAGAAATGGAATAAAATTGAAAGTACACAAAAAGAATGTAAAAACAACAGCAACCACAAGCCCGAATATCTCCTGAAACCTCATGCTAGTAGAAACAAGCTTGATCTCCAACCTGCTCCAAGTGACCTGAAAAACAGTTTTTATATACATAGGGTGAGTATAATAGTATACTCAGTAGGATCCTCCCTGAAGCCTCTCATGAAAAAGTAGAGAAAGCATGCTAAATCTCAATGAACAACAAGTGAAACTAATTCTTCACCTAAATATTTTTACAAAGTTCCCAACCTCACCATTGCTACTCTCACCAAGTATCTCATACAAGAATATATCATATAATAAAGAATATCAAGGGTACCCCACTACTACTTCCCCACTGGTTTGCTGGTTTTTCCCAACGTCGCACGTCCTGAGCATGTCTCTCCCAAAAGGCTTTCCCTCTAACACCCTGGAGAAGAACCACAATAAGCACCTCGTGCTACAAAACAACCACATCTACACACCAATATAACCAGGTAGTTTCCCGGAGCCACAACAGCTCGCATAACGTGTATCAGACATCGGGTATTATACCTCAAGCCATCACAGCCCATAAACCTAGTAAGGATCCTCAAGCCATCACAGCCTATAGACGTTACACCTATAATATTCCATAGAAAAATATATCCAGAATATATGTGTGTGAATAACCACAAGCCATTATATCCCTCTACACATATATATGGGGAAAACTAACCAATGTTCCTGCCAGCACAAGTAACTACCAAGAGAAGAGAGTAGGTCCAAAGGGGTAGTTAGCCATCCATCCTCGCTTTGGGATGTTGGGGAAAACACCACCCAAGGCTCAAAATCTACAGGGTGTCAGTTTCCTTTACTGACAGGGTTTAGTAGCATATAGAAACACAAAACGTATAGAATATACTATAACTCACAACCACACTATGTGATAAACTTAGTCTTAGACACAACTGCAAAAAACGTCTCTCAGAATCCAGGATACTACTTCTAAGACTAGGTATCCTATAATCACACAACAATTTAAAGAGCTTTATTAGATTACTTCATTCCCTTTTTATCAGTTCCACTTAACGTTAATTAATTTTTTAAACATTAATTAACCATGGAAAATTCCACATTAAAATTCATTAGCATCACACCCATGTTCAATATTCCTTCAAAATCACAACCTCATCATTATCTTCCAGCAAACTCTAACCCCATGGGTTAACAAAATTTATTCAATTATTCATTACATAAATACTTTCCCACAATCCTGGGTATTCTAAAAAAGAATTCTATGCTAATCAACACAAGGTGGCTCAACACGGTGAGTAGATGTACTACCCATCAAGTCTTTGCCGCTTAATACAAGAGCATGTACCCATCCACCCTTGAGAAGATAAACACAGAAAGCACATGGAATACCCTGTGCGTCTTCGCCTCTTTCAGAAAAGTGTAAGTAAGACCATCTACTTTCAGTAGTGGGGAAAATTAAAGCAGATAAACAAGAAAATAAATATCAAGCATCCAACAATCACATCCATCCCATTACATCATCCCTGATGTCCTCCCTGACATCTTAATTCATAAACTAATGCATCTCACCACTCTAGGTATCATCTGCTGCCACAACCAATAGTCTCCATTCCCCCACATATCACAACAACCATCTGAGATCACATCACAACACAACTAGTAGGAAAAAACATCAAATTAATTGGGCTCTTGGCCCTTTAACAATAAAGAGGGTAACTTAGAACCCTTTAAGGAATTATCAAACAATTAGTTCTTTAATCCATCTTGAATTAATAAATTTATTATTCGTATGTTCCAAATTCGAGAAACCTAATCAGTAAGCTATCAAAAATAATTTAACAAGATTACTACGCCAATTTGATTAACATAAAAATTTCAACTAAAACCAGATTCGTTTACACGCCTCTTTATCTTTAGCCAAACAATTATCAATTAAACCTAATTTATGTTCTTTATTGATTTCCCTCAAGAACGAATAGCTAATCAATGAAATTATAGATATCACACTATATAGAATAACATGAGCCAATAACATACGTTCAATATCAATTTATTTATCTGGTTAAAATATTTATTATGTCAATTCCATTGTCATCTAGTGGGATTGAAAATGTTAATGATACATTTGAACATAAAATAAGAGAGAAACAATGAATCCCATAGCTCGAACAGTTCTTGACATTCTTTAACCACACAACAGGTCACGATCCTCCTCTCGCAACAATTGAATCCACCTGAGGATGCCACGATACAACCGCTGCAACCAAAACCTAAGAAAAACCCCATTAGAAGCATGGAGATTACATGATATAATATAGAAAGTAGAAGCAGGAGAAGATGAACCCAAAAATAACGATGATAAAACATACCTTATATCAAAGATCGATCGACACAGCTTGGTTACATCAAAAGAGAGTGGAACCCATCCAAGGAGTAATGTTTGATTGTGAAAATTCTATGGGAAGGATTGAAAGGTTCTAGCATCTCATATCCAAGAACAAAGAGGAAGAACAAGGGAGGATGATATCTTTCCCCTTTTGAAGATTTAATGGGGCAACAGTTTAAGATACACATAATTCCCCATTAAAAGAGGATCACATTAACCCACGTGGTTTGACCAAGTAAAAACATCCTGAGCCATATGAATAATTAATATAGGATTTATGGCCTTTGAATTAGCCCTAAGAGCCCTCAAAATAAGTCTTCAAATGTATTTTACGTCAAAGGAAACATCAACAGGGTGAAAATGTATGAAGTTGGAAACAATTTACACCTACCATTACTGCACACCTACCGTTAGAGGTTACCGATAGACCTCACCATTCTGGAAACACTGTACACCTACCACTACTGAACACCAACCATTACTGTACACCTAATATTACTATACACCTATCATTACTGTAAAACTACCATTAGAGGTTATCTGTAGAGGTTACCGATATACCTCTATGCTCTTGAAACAATGTACACCTACCGTTACTGTACACCTATCGTTACTGTACACCTACCGTTACTGTAAACCTACCATTAGAGGTTACCGATAGACCTCACCATTCTAGAAACACTATACACCTACCGTTACTGTACACCTACCGTTACCGTACACCAACCGTTAGAGGTTACTGATAGACCTCACCATTCTGGAAACACTGTACACCTACCAATATTGTACACCTACGGTTACTGTACACCTGCCATTACTATACACCTACCATTATAACTGTTCACAGATCCTCACCAATAGAACTGTTCGTAGAACCTCACCGATAGAATTGTTCATAGAACCCCACCGATAAAACTGTTCACCAAATTGGAAATTTGGAAATGTGTTCGGGATAAGTCACCTTGACCTCCCAGGACACCTCAAACACCACATTTTCACAATGTAATGGACTAGAGAGATCTGGGCCATTACATTAGATACCTCTCAAAACATTCTCATCCTAGAGATTTCAAAACCCACCTAAAGAGAAAAAAATGGGGTCCGAACAACCACCCATCGAGATACCTCTCAAAAGAGAGAAATCCATAAAAGAAACAAAATAAATTCAGAAATAAAACCTGAAAGGTCTAACCAGAAAAGGAAGATGGTTACATGAAAAGAGTTACACATAATAAAACTCTAGGTACTGAGGACGTATATATGAATCACTTTCATCGGTAATCTCCTCCATGCCACTGTCTCTCCACACGACACTAACTAAGGGGATATAACGCTAGCACAACACCTTCTACATGTGGTCTTGAAACTCCACAGGTCACTCCTCGAAGGTTTAATCATCATCAATATCGATCTCTCACTAATCGATAATGTGAGAGTCATCATGAAGATAATGAAAGAGCTGTGATACATGGAAAACATCAGGTATCCGACTCATCTGTGGGGGAAGTGCTACTCGATATTCTACAGCTCCAACACGAGCTAACACCTAGAAATGCCCCAAAACCAGGGAGAATACTTACGTCCACGACTTAACCTATGCTGCCCATGATGGGGAGTCACCTTCAGAAACACATGATCCCCAACATTAAACTCTAAGGGTCTCTTTCTTTGATTAGAGTATGATTTGTAATGATCTTTCACTGTTTTCATCCTTTCACAAATCACATGCACCATCTTTGTTGTATTCTGCACTAGTCTAGTTAGAGAATTGCTGACTCTGTGACCCAAGTCCAGCACAACGGAGAACGAAAAGTCCGACCATACAAGGCTTCAAACAGCACCATACCGATGGTGGAGTGAATGATATTATTGTAATCGAACTCCACCAAGGGTAAGTTCCTTATCCATGATCCTCCAAAATCAAGAACACAAGAGCGTAACATGTCTTTAAGAGTTTGGATGGTTCACTCTGTCTGACTATCCGTTTGAGGATGAAAATAAGTGCTAAGGCATAGTGGAAAACCAAATGCATGTTGGAGAACTCTCCACACCCTGGAGGTAAAATGTGGATATCGATCAGAAATAATCATCCTAGGGACTCCATGAAGTCTCACCACCTCCTCTAGATACTAACTCGTCAAAAAATTCACTATGCTCGAATCCATGATCGCTATGAAGTGGGCCGATTTTTTTAAATGATACACTACCACCAAAATAGCATAATGTCATCCTGGAGGTCAAGGTAAACCAGTAAGAAAGTACATTGATATGTCCTCCCACTTCCACTAAGGAATCTCTAATGGATGGAGAAGACCACTAGGAACACGGTGTTCGGCCTTCAACTTCTGGCAGACCGAACATCGAGACACAAAATCTGCAACCTCACGCTTCATCCTAGGCCACCAAATCTGACTCCGCATGGATCAGTACATCTATGTCATGCCAGGATGTACTACTAATGTTGAACTATGGAACTCTCTAAGAATCGTCTCACACATCATCAACGGAACAGAAATCCTTCCATGGTATAACAATCGGTGTTTTTCATCCTCCGACCAACCATCAGGGGCCTCACCACAAACAACTCGGTCTATCTTGGCCTCCACCTCTAGATCTCCCAACTGGGACTCTTCCACCTTCTACTTCAGGGATGAATGTACCATCATCTGAAAAAGACAACCTCTACCACCAACTTCTTCCATATCAAGATGTAATGCTGACAGTTCTTCCATTACTCTCCATGAATCATTGGATTCACTCACAACATTACTTCATGAATATCAACTCAGTGCATCAGTTACAACATTCCATTTTCCAAGTGTATACAATATTTTGAAGTCGTATTCCAGTGTGAACTCCATCCACCGATGCTATTATAGGATCAAGTCATGCTAGGAGAAAAAATACCTCAAACTCTTATGATCTGGGGAAACCACAAAGCGTTCACCAATGAGGTATTGCCTCCACAACTTCAGAGCAGACACCATGGCTGCCAACTCAAAATCATGGGTGGTATAGTTGTGTTCATGGGGATGCAACTGCAGATACCCATAAGAAACAAATAACCTCTCGTGCATGAGAACAAAGCATAACCCCAGATGTGAAGAATCATAGAAAACATCAAACTAAACTCCCTCAGCTGGAAGACAATGGACTGGAGCACTTACTAACTTCTTCTTTAGATACTCGAATGTTGTCTGAAATTGATCAGTCCATATGAATGCTTGATCCTTCCGGGTCAAAGCTGTCAGTGGAGTCACAACTCGTGAAAAATTTGTTACGAACCTCATGTAATAGCTTGCGAGACCAAGGAATAATCACACCTCTGACAATATCCTGGGGGCTTCCTAAGAAACAACTGCTTCTATATTCGATGGATCCACAACTACTCCCAATTGGGACACAACATGCCCCAAGAAACAAAATTTTCGAGCCCAAAACTCAAACTTCAACAACTTCCCAAACAGCTGATGTTGGAGAAGAACTCCCAAAATGGTTCTTAGATGCTTGGAATGTTCCTCTTCAGATGTGGAGTACACAAGGATATCATCACTGAAAACTACAACGAACATTCCCCAGAACTAATAGAATACAACATTAATCAATCCCATGAATACAGCTGGAGCATTCGTCATGCCAAACGGCATAACCACGAACTCATAATACCCATGAAGACAATGGAATGCAATATTCGAGATATCCCCATCCTTCACATACATCTGATGATATCTTGACTGTAATTTGATCTTTGAGAACCAACACACACCCTTCAGTTGATCGAATAAATAATAAATCCTCTGAAGAGGATAGCAATTATTTATTTTCACTTTTTTTAAGAGACGATAATAGACACAAAACAGTAAACTACCATCAGCCCTCTTCATGAAAAAACCTGGTGCACCCCACGGTGACACACTTGGACAAAAAAATCCTACACTGTAATAGACCATCAAGATGTATACGTAGCTCTTGTAACTCATAAGGGGACATCCTATATAAATACATAGATATAGGAGATGCTCCTGGATATAGATCGCTCCCAAAATCGATCTCTCATCAAGGGGGTAATGCTACAACCACTTTTGTAAAGACATCAGGGTACTCCTCTACGACCCTAGGAAATGCCAACTACTGAACCTCTGAAGAACTTAACATCCTCTCATCCATCATGGATGATAAGGATGGAACGCTCCTATGACCCATTTGTGGATCTTTCTCACCAACAAAAACCACTTTCTCTCTATCCAAACTAATGAAAATGACCTTTTCCTGAAGCAATCCACGATATCCTGCACCAAATACAACCAATTCATGCCAAGGATGACATCATATGGTTGTATTCATAAACATAGGAACTCTCCCCAAGAGCGGTGTTTCCCCAACACTAGGTCACAGTCTCTAAATACTTCAAACAAGTTAGCATGACCTCCAACTGGTGTAGTCAACGCCAAGGGAACTAGAAGCCCCTCTACCTCATGTTCGAAAGCATGGACAAGGGTAGGTGGTATGAAGCAATGTGTTGCTCCTGAATCAAATAGAGAATACACCATGGTAGAAAAAAAGAAAAGGGTACCTCGAGCGACATCTGGCTTGCCTGGAGCTGGCAATGCTAGAGCATGAAGCTGACCACGACCTCCTCCATGACCTCTCTGACCCTGATGACGACCACCACAATGTCCATGCGTTGCTCTCTGAGGACAGGGAGCATCATGGGGCTGTCATTTCCCTGCCCTATCAACCCTCTAAGGATCTAAAGCTGGTGTAACCAGCTGCTGCTTCCTCGGCTTGAACTGCCTCAACGTAGGAACCTAAAGCATAACAACTGGTGCACGATGACCGCTATGAAATGTCGGTCACTCCCGTTGCTTATGACCACGAACACCACAAGAAAAACATGCTCCTGACCCAGTGGCATAGGCATGAGAGTTCAGCATAAATGGGGTGACCTGACGCTGGATCTCTAGATGAAAAGACACCTCAAAATGTCTCTCCCTAGCCTCCTCATTTGGCAACAGGTCCGAAGCATATCGTAAAAGGTTCTTGAAACTGATTCCAAACTCTCGAACACTGGATGTCCCCTGTCGAAGGGTAAGAATCTCCTAGAGACTGGACGCCTTCGCAGTCGAAAATGAAACTCAACTCTAATCTTGTCTCAGAACTCCTCCCATGAGATCGTTGACTCCTCATGATCCCCAAGGAACAAGAACCACCACTACCTCACAACGCCACACAACATTGTCACAACCAAGGACACCCAATGCTCCTTCCAAGCACGAATCGAACTGAAGTCAATCTCGACCTCCTCTAACTAGTATTTCGTGACTGCATATGAAATAGAGCCCTCGTACTTCTGTAGACTTTGGCCCTGAAACACTCATAGTTTCTTCCTCTAAATGTCTCTGTCCTCAACCTATACCCTGCGACGATCATCTGGAACAACCTACTGGAAAAATTCTTCCACAAACCTGACAAGGATGACGACCTGGAGCCATACCTCTAAAATAACAAACCGTTAGAGCTCCTAAACCTAGAACATGGAATACTCAACATTAATTAATTAATTATTTTCTTTTATTCATTTTATGTTAACCTATCCCAAGTTCTACCCATTCAAACACAAGAACCAAGAAGAATGATGCACGATCCTTTCCTAGGTCTCTAACCTGCATCTAGTATCACCTTGTTTAGTATCCATTGTAAACATAAAGGTCCATACATCAGATCATAGGGGTCCCTAAAAGCCTATTTCTTAGCCGGTCTCCTATTTTTACCTCACTTGCTAAACATGAATGACATCGTTTTCCTACAGACCCATGAAACCTCACCTGTCCCTAAAGCCAAACTACATCTTATCCCTAAACAAGACCTATGATACCACTCTGTCATGTCCCCCTCCCCAAAAAGTGTACCCCTACTGGGCTGGTAATGTGAGAAGGGAGAAAATGACCCCCCAAGTCCCGCCTCCAGTAGGCCTCGGGATGGCGCCAGGAACCGAGGGTATAGTAAACACACAAATGGGAGGCATTAAACTCTAAGAGAAAACATGAAGTAGAGAGAGATAAGATAGAAACCAACCAAATCCAACTCAGAACTGAAATATAAATGCAACCCAAGTTCACATATGTAATGCCATGAAAAAGTACTACTACTGAAAGGAAAAAAAACTGCATGTACCCAAAAAGAAAGTAAAAATAGAAGCAACCCCAAGCTAGTAGAAACCATCTTGATCTCTAACCTGCTCCAAGTGACATGAAAAACATTTTGTATATACATAGGGTGAGTACAACAGTATACACAGTAGGATCCTCCCAGAAAGCCTCTCGTGGAAAAGTACATAAATCGTGCTAAAGCACAGTGAACAACAAGTGAAACTAACTCGTCACCTAAATAGGTATACTATGTTCCAAACCTCACTATGGATACTCTAAACAAGTACCACATACAAGAATATATCATATAATAAAGAATATCAAGGGTACTCGGCTACTACTTCCCCACTGGTTTGTCGCTTTTCCCTAACGTCGCATGTCCTGAGCATCTCTGTCCAAAAAGTCTTGCCCGCAAACACCTGGGAGAAGCACCACAATATGCACCTCATGAAAAAAAACCAACACATCCCCACACCAAAGTAACCGGGTAGTTTCCAGGAGCCACCATAGCTCGCATAACGTGTATCATACGTCGGGAATTATACCTCAAGCCATGACAGCCCATAAACTGAGTAAGGATCCTCAATCCATCACAACCAATACATGTTACACCTATAGTAGTCCATAGAATACAATATCCAGAATATATGTGTGTGAATAACCACAAGCCATTACAGACCTCTACACACGTATATGGGGAAAACTAACCAATGTGTCTGCCATCACAAGTAACTACAAAGAGAAGAGAGCGGGGCCAAAGGGGCTAGTCATCCATCCATCCTCCCATCAGAATGTTGGGGAAAACACCCCCCAGGGCTCAGAATCCTTGGGGTGTCAGATGAACATACTGGCAGGATAGAGTAGCGTATAAAAAAACTAAAATTAAATAATATACTATAACTCACAAATACACTATGTGCATAACTTAGACTTAGTCACAACTGCTGCTAACGTCTCTCAGACTCTGGGATTCTACTTCTAAGAATAGGTATCCTATAAGCACACAACCATTTAAAGAAATTTATTAGTTTACTTCATTACCTTTTTATCAGTTCCACTTTACATTAAATAAATTTCTAAACATTAATTAACCATTAACAATTCCACATTAAAATTCCTTAGAATCACACCCAAGTCTATAGTTCCTTAAAAATTACATCCTCATAATTATGTTCCAGCAAACTCAACCCCATGGGTTAATGCCATTTATTCAGTTATTCATTACAAAAATACTTTCCCACAACCCTAGTAATTCTAGAAAAATATTCTATGCTACTAAAAACAAGAGGGCTCAACATGATGAGTAGATATACTACCTGTAGAGTCTTTTCCACTTAAAGAAAGAGGATATACCCATCCTTCCTTGAGAAGCTAAACACGGAATGTGTGTGGCATACCCCGCGTGTCTTCGCATCTTTCAGAAGAAGGGTAAGTAAGACCAGATACCTTGAGAAGTGTGGAAAAGGAAAGTAGATAAACAACCAAAAAAACAACAAGCAACCCACAATCACATCCATCCCATTCCATCATCCCTGGTGTCCGCCCGGACACCCTCATGTATAAACCGATGCATCTCGCCACTCTAGGCATCATCTACTGCCACAACCAAAAGCCTCCATGCCCCCAAATATCACAACCTCCATCCATGATCACATCACAACACAAGCAGCAGGAAAACAATCATCACATTAATTGGGTTCTTGGCCCTTTAAAAATCAATAGGGTAACTCAGAATCCTTTAATGAATTTTCAAACAATCAGTTATTTAATCCATCTTGAATTAAATGATTTATTATTCATAGGTTCCAAATTTGGGAAACCTAATCAGTAAGATATTACACATATTTAAACATGCTTACTGTGCCAATTTGATTAACATAAATATTACAACTAGAACCATATTAATTTACCTGCCTATATATCTTTAGCCAAACAATTATCAATTAATCCCAATTTACATACTTTACATATTTCCATCAAGAATGAATAGCTAATCAAAGAAATCATAGATATCACACTATCTAGAGAAACATGAGGCAATAATATACTATTGATTTCAATTTATTTATATAGTTAAAATATTTATTATATAAATTACATTTTCATTCAGTGGGATTAAACATCATAACGATACAGTTTCACTTAATATAATAGATAAGCAATGCATCCCCTAAATCAAATAGTTCTTGACGTTCTTCAACCACACAACAGGTCACGATACTCCTCTCGCGACAACTGCTTCCACCCAAGGATATTGCGGTACGACTGCACAGACCAAACCCCTAGAAAAAACCCCATTAGAAGAAATTAGATTACACACAATAATATGGAACGGAGAAACACGAGATGATGAACCCAAAAATAATGATGATAAAACAAACCTTATATCGAAGATTGATCGATACAACTTGGTTGCATCAAAATAGAGCGGAACCAATATGAGGAGTAATGTTTTATTGTGCAACTATTACCGAAAGGATTGAAAGGTTATAACATCTTATAGTAGAGAACAAAGTGGAAGAACAAGGGAGGAAGATATCTTGTCCCTTTTGAATACTCAATGTGGATACGGTTTAAGATACGCTTAATTCCCCATTAAAAGTGGATCGCATTAACCCATACTGTTTGACCAAGTAAAAACATCCCGAGACATAGGAATAATTAGTATAGGATTTATGGCCTTTGAATCACCCTTAAGATTCCATAAAATAAGGATATAAATGTATTTTACGTCAAAGGAAATGTCAAAGGGGTGAAACTGTATGAAGCTGGAAACACTGTACACATACAGTTACTGTACACCTACCGTTACTGTACACCTACTGTTAGAGGTTACCGATAGAAGTTATCGATAGACCTCATCGTTTTGGAAACACTTTACACCTACAGTTACTGTACACCTACCATTACAGGTTACCGATAGACCTCACCATTCTAGAAACACTGTTCACATACTATTACTATACACCTACAGTTATTGTACACCTAACGTTAGAGGTTACCGATAGACCTCACCGTAATGGAAACATTTTACACCTACCATTACTGTACACCTACCGTTACTATACACCTACCTTTACTGTACACCTATTGTTAGAGGTTACCGATAGAGGTTATTGATAGACTTAAATTCTCTAGAAACACTATAAACCTACTGTTACTGTACAACTACCGTTATTGTACACCTATCGTTATGGTACACATACCGTTAGAGGTTACCGATAGACCTCACCGTTCTGGAAACACTATACACCTATTGTTACTGTACACCTACAGTTACTGTACACCTACAGTTACTGTACACCCACCGTTAGAGGTTACTAATTGAACTCACCATTCTGGAAACTTTGTACACCTACCGTTACTGTACACCTACCGTTAGAACAGTTCACAGAACCTCACCGATAGAACTATTCACTGAATTGGAAATTTGGCAAAGTGTTGGGGATAAGTCACCTTGACCTCCTAGAACACCTCAAACACCACGTTTTCACAAGGTAATGGACCAGAGAGGTCCGAGACATTACAATGAATCACCATCACAACCCACCACTATGAACCACCGTTATGACTCACCATTGTGAAAAACAATAAATTTTGAAAAGTTTTTAATTAAGTCACCTTGACCACCCATAACACCTAAAACACTATATTTTCATAATGGAATGGATTGGGGAGGTCTTGGACATTACAAAAAGTCACAAATCACCCAAAAAATTCAACTGGGTATTTTATCAAATACTTGGTGTGCACATATTAATGAAATAATGTAATATACATAAAAGCAATTAAAAAAACCATGTCATTTATATCAAAAAATTATTGCAAAGAACACACATCACTATTTAACATATAATGAAGGTACTAAAAGAAGAAACCCAATTGTTCTTAATTTCATGGGCTACTGAAAATGGAAACCTACCTCAAATCACAATCTCTTCTACAATGCACACCCAATACAACTCTGTGAAGGTTAAAGGAAGAGAGAACACCGAAGAGTGACCATAAACACATAAAAACCCTAAATTAATTTGAGGGAAACATGAACCTATGATCCACATGACCATGGTAGAATAGGAACTGAAGAAAAAAACAAGAAGAAGTAATAGGAAGAAGAAAATAGGATATTACCTTGAAGAATCACCCTCAACACTTAATGAAATCCACTTAGAATCGCCTTGGGATGTGGTAGAAGGTGTGATGATGGATGGAGGATCATTCTAGGTTTGTATGATCCAAATGTGGGAGGATTTGGTTGATTTAAGATTAAAACCCTGAGAGGGTAAAATCAGAATTTCACATTTTTAATGACCTGTGAACTGCATAAGGTTAGGATGCACAATTTCCCAAACTGTTCACCCCATACCAGAAAACCTGGGAAACTGAACAGTTTGAATTCACATTTTGGTAAACCATGAACCAATTGTAAGATATGGTTCTGTTCAAAATGGAAAAACCATGAACACACCTTCCGTATGATTTTCTTAACTATGCATGGGCCGTGCACCCAAGACGAGAGGTATCCCAAGGCTCACACATATTCTTGGAGCATGTCGCATGGGTTAATTTAACAATGTTCCAACCATGTTCTAACTACTATCAAGCCTAAAATCACTATTTTCCTAGAAAAACTCATGGTGAAAACCACATAAAAAATCAAGATGAAGGATAAAAAAAATGGATCAAAATTTAAACTTGAAACACCTAGAACTAGGGAGGAAAGAAAAGACCAAAATATGAACTTGAATAAAGAAATAAAATAAAAATACGGGTCTAACAATTCTCCCCACCATAATTTTTTCCACCCCTATATATCTGAAACAATCTCCAGTTGATCAATCAATGATATGTGATTCTCACAACCGCATGATCCAAACTCTCAAGAAAAGAACAATCAACCACTACCAAATGAAAATCATATCTCTTACCTGAATGAAACAAACGAACCCAAACTAATTATCATGAAATGACATAAAACTCAATGTAAAACCCACACAACCGAGGTATAGACAAACCAATGTGTGGGATATAAAATCACAATGTTTTTTATAAATGGGGAGAGGTTTGAAATTAGTTATCATTTAAAGAAACCACCAATTTCTAGGAAAACACTGGAAAATAAAACAAAATATTAATACAGGAGGCCTGAATGGAATCCCCACCATTTGAAACCAACCAGCATCGACCAACTACAAAATAAAATTCAACATGATCCATGGTGGTTCTTCTCACCATTTGGAACATACCAGAACTTACCGAGACCAATAAGTTTGGGAACTCCCCATATAGACCAACAACCCCCACCATATGGGGGCTTTCATGAAAGAAACACCGAACCAAACAACAAACTAAAAAAAATCATCATCTTTACAAAAACACCACCATCAACAAATAAACTAAAACCAAAACCAAAACATATACACTAAGGTGAACCACACATAGAAAACCAAACATAGATGCAAATAAAAAAAGAAAAAAACATTGGGATATTTAAACAATCCACACCCCAATTGTGTAGAAAACAGTTTAGAGAAGGTTCCCTACACCACTAGATATTTCAAGAATACCTGAAGTGCATTACTTTGGGATATATGGATGGATCTCTAATTCCTTGAATCATATGCTTCCCCATAGTAAGGAACGGATAATTCCCGATTTATACTCTCTATAGTGCAACAAGAAGCCGCACAACGTCCCATGTAAAACCATAAAAACATGACACATCATTGATCTCACTTTTCTCAAAGAAGAAATTTCTACCAAACTAATAGATACACCATCATCATTCTTATCCATCCTAATGATAAATTTTAGAAATAAGGTACACATTGAACGCACCTCCAATTAAAACGGAAAAATTAATAACTTACAAAATATAAGAACTCTTCCATTAAAATTGACTTACTAGAAAATTCATAACATACAATATAAAATTTTAAATACAATGAAACACTAAAATACACCACAAAAAACTACCATTATAAAAAATGAATCATTACATAGAAAGGGGACTTAACTAAGCCAAAAAAAACACCTAACTTATATGAACGGGCTGGGGTGATTTTTGAAAGGGTTGATATGGATCTACATCGCTTCAGGGAAACACCACAATAGAACCATTGAATGTGAATTAGAAATACACAAGAAGGGAAGGTCTATGGAGCACTCATACATGATGACTTTTTATAACCTAGATTTTCGCATCGATGACACACCATGATCCTACGCTTAGAAGAATATGATGAAAGATCTTGAGACCTTTTAATTCCACAAATAACCCCAAGATCTCTTGGATGATTCCATATCTCCTTATTGGAATTCAATTAAACTATTACATATGGAAGATGAAGGTTGGATACATCAAGGAATCCCACTAGTAAAACCTCAATAATAACATATTACCTCACCATGTTGAAAAAGAGGTTAGACTAATCTCTGAAACCTTCAACTGCACATCAGGATGAAGACCACCCAAAAAATATAAAGATTTTGGGGAATAGTCCAATTCCCACTCTAGAAGGTAAGGTAATAATCCAAAAAGAAAAAAATATAATCCAACACTGATCCATCACCTTGCTAATGACAATATATCTCCATCCCCTTCCTCACCTTCAATACCTTAGAGAAATATCAACGAATGAATGAAGCCTCTAACAACTCCTAGGTAAGATCTTCTCGAGGGTTGGATTGAGAGACCAACTTCAACCACTTCAAAGTCATTCCTTTAATAATGATGGTATAAAAAATTACCTTTAACAACTCAGGACACTCAAGGATACTGATTATTCTTTAAATTTCCATATCCACTCTTCTACTTCAAGAGGATACAATTTTCCAAAAAAGAGAGGATGATTAAAATTTTGAAATTGAAGAAGGAATTATATGGGTTGAACAACAAGAGGGTCTTCCAATGGTGAACCATTTGTGGCCTTAATTCAAATATCTATCAAATATTTGTGGGGGTGTACACTACGAATCATGAAAATCAAGAACTTAATCAAAACCAACTCATCAATAAGAATTATAAAACTCAAAACACCAAAAAGTAAACATTCCAAAATCAAAGTAAAATGAAATACACAACCATTAGTTATTAAAATATCCCAATTTTCCTTTTGAAAATAATTTTGAAAGAAAACAAAGAAGGTGGTTTTCACACACACCAATGGTATTCCATTGATACTCACACATGAATATTCTTGTTCCAATTTAGGAACCCATCCACCCATACCAATCTGGGCACTCATCCACCCATGTAATCATCTATCCCCTTCCATTCACATGTCCATGAATGTGAGAACTCATAATAATAACAAAGTTAAAAACAAAAAATCCATGTTTTTTGAACACACATTCAACCCAATTTTCATATTCCTAGTCCACATCCCATTTGAAAATTCATAATAGTTTTCAATATATCACTTACCACCAAGTAAAAATCCATTTTCAAACTCCACACACCCATATATTTTATCTGACTCAAAACAAAATCCCATTTATTCTATATGATAATACAATACAACTCAGTTAAAACATTTTCAGCAGCTAAAAAAATATTTTTCCATCAAAAAATCATTTTATTAAAATCTCATTTCTTCTTTTTTAATTTTTTTCAAACCCCTAATTAAAATAAACTCCCAATTCCAAAAAAATGATTTCAATAATCCCAAGGTTTTTATTATAATAATTCAATCCCAGTAAAACCATCCTTATTTTATCAGAAAATCAATTTATAAAAATCCGCGTTTCCAAAAATTTCTTCAAAATAATTCTGAAAACTCATTTTCCATTATCCCAAAACAAAATAATTACATATTTAGATATAGTTTTCACAATTCCAAAACAAGGGTTTTCAAAATAATTTTCAGAATTAAGGAAGAACCTAATCAATTTATAGGGGAAAACTGGCTTCAATGGGTGACTTGGCCATACGGTTTGTGGCCATATGCCAATAACACAATAATACTAGAGAGTCTTCAAAGACTATATCCCCAAATCCACATGGATATATTGGCCCTATGATCTCACTAATACCCATAAAATAACTCTATTTTCATTTTCCCAAACAAAAAACATCCCAAAAGAACCAAACAAATGAATCCAAACCTGACTTACTATAGAAACTCAACGTTTGGTCTAGAAAGTGTTGGCCAGACACTCACTAGTCCTACGACCCAATCTCTGTTTATATTAATCCATATAATATTACATCCTATGTAATAAAGGGTTCTCTAAAAGTATGGTCCTCTAAAGAACCAGCCATCTATGATTCCATTTTATCATAAACAAACTCGTGTCAACCCCAAAACGATCACACAATTCAATCCATGTCATGTCCTGAGAGGCTTTCCTGATCCCCCTGGGATGGAAACTAGTGTCAGGCCATAGAAAAAGAAATTATGGGAACAATTTCTCCCAATATAAGAAAAATAAATAGAATAAATAAACAGAGAAACCAAAATAAAATATAATTACTAAATAGATCATCATTTAAACAATAGCATAAAAATTAAATAAAAAAATCCAAAGATGCACCTAAAGACCACAATGTCTCCATGTGACCTCGAGGGTCAGTCTCTGATACCAAAACCAAACATCACCTGTGGTGATCAAATGCAAGATGAAACCTATACCACTAGCTAAAAATACAAAATTAAAATAGGTGGGAGTATTCAAACTTAGTAGGAATTCCTAAATAAATCCATTACCAACTATATACATTTAAATAAAAGATTAATCAAGTTCATGTTTTAAATAGAATATATGAAACTAAGCTTTCCACATGAATTTCACACTTTAAAACAAAAAAACATCAAATTTCCCCTTTTCCATTCAAAATCCAAATTCTATTCTATGATGTAATGAATAAAATTTTCAGGGATAAAAATGATTTTTTTCATTTAAAATGAGGGAAAGGGAGTGTAAATCATTTCCACAGTTTTTTCTAGAATCCTTCAAAAACCAATACAACATATTTATCTACGGAGTACACCATACAAGGTGGAAACAATAATAATTACACAATAAGGGAAGTGAAATATATCAAGCACAAGTAACCAATCAATGATGTATATCAATCATCTACTATAAACAACCAAGTTCCAATTGACATGGGTGAAACTAAGATCTCAATGGAAAAATCTAGAACATACTATACATCTTGACTCATCCTGGTGGCATGCATCACTTGATGGAATAATATTTATACCACACAATCTATCACACCCCACCTGTTCTGAATGAGGTGCACTATCCCATAACAACAAAAAACAAAACATTTCCCCTAATATGGGACACTAGCTAGATAGAAATCATAATATATTGTAGACACTTTTAACTAAAAATCCACTATCTATGATATGTTACCATGTCATGAATGACATGGGGTTAGCCAATAATCCTAATAGAGAATCCACTAATAAACACACACACACACCGACAATAAAATAAATTCACCGAAAAATTCACCCCCCAAGTCACGCCAAGGAACAAACTATTTACTTTCAACCAAATGATAAAAAGGGAGCCTCTCAATGTGGGACTCCCACAACAATACACATAACAAAGGCCATATAATTGTCTATGGAGTGTTTCCAAGTATACCAAATTTCAAAAAATATCTAAAAGGTCGTCATAAAAACTTTTAGAAATAATTTTTTTTCTAATAATACAAATAATTCTTTAAAAAAAGTTGAAAATATTCCATTTTAAATTTCACAATCATTTATAAATTTTCATTTAACACTGACACCACATTTAAAATTAAATCCACTTCTACCAAGATGCCGAATAGGCTAGACACCATTGTTAGATTCCAACCATTTTCATAATCCATGAATACCCTCTTTTAAATCCAAAACCACATGGAAAACCCATTCAAGAAGCCCAAACCATTATTTAAAATTCAATAAATATAATTACAAAACTAAACCATGATTTATAAGCCAAAAATCTCTTACAAAATCCAATCGTGAATTTTATCAAAAAAATTGGTGTGAACATCTTAAAAAAACAATGTAATATACATTAAAACTATCAAGAAAAGAATCCAATTTAATGTCAAATAATTATTCAAAATATCATACATAACTATTTGAAATATATAGAAGGTAAAAAGTAAGGACACTGATGATTCTTAAATTTATGGTCATGTGAAAAGGGAAACCTACCTCAAATCACAAGTGATTCACCAATGAAGACCCAAAATAACTCTATAAAGGTTCAATGAAGTGATAAAATCTATGAGAAACATTAAAAAACCCTAATTAAGCCAAGGTAAATGTGAACCACAAATCAACATGATCATGGAGGAAGAGAAAATCAAGAGAAAAAGGAAGAAGAATGAAGAGGAAGAATAATGGTTGATGTTACCTTAAAGAATCACCCTCAAAAGTTAAATAAATTGACTTGGAATAACCTTGGGAGGAGGTGGGAGGCATGAGAAAGGAGGGAGGACACTCCTAGAGTCATATGAACTGAATGGGGGATGATTTAGATGATTTGGGTTTAAAATAATGAGATGTCAGAATAGGAATATCACATTTATAATGACCTGGGCAGTGTACATGGTTAGGAAACATGATTTCCCAAACTATGTGCAAACCATGAACCCCTAATAGAAAACCTTGGATCTCACAATATTTGGCTATACGTTTTGGTATAATATGCACAAACCATGTGATATGGATCTATCCAAAATGACAGAACCGCATGCATGCCATATGAATAGTTTTTATAACTGTGTGTGGACCATGAACCCCTCACTAGTGGCATCACAATGCTCACAAAATTTCATAGATAATGTGTCATGGGTTTCCCTAACCTTGATCCTACCATGTGAAACCTTCTATCAAGCCCAAAACCTCCATTTCCCAACAAAAACTCATGGGTAAATGTAAGGGTAAAAGAGAGACCAATGATAATCAAAAGAATGGATCAAAATTTCAACCCAGAAAACCCAAAACTTGAGAGGAAAATAAAGATCAAAAGAAAACCCAAAATAAATAATTGATATAAAAATCCGGCTATGAAAATTTCTAAAGATGAAAATTAAAATGCATGATTGTGTTTGCTTCTTTGAAAAGTGAGGAGTTGGTGGAATTCTTTTGTTTGAAATGTAAAAGTTAATTTTTAATTGAGAAATATTTGGTTTTGTTTCTTTTTATGTGACACCCCAAGATTTTATTAGAGGTTTTTAAATAACTATTATCTCATTGAAATATTACGATGCCTGAAATGATTTGATTTTAAAATAACACTATCTTTAATAGCTTAGGTTACACATAACACCAATCTTAAACAAACAATTAAAATATTATTATATAATTGTGATAGTTATCACCTAGCTTTTTTAATGGAAATAATTCATGAGACTATCTAAATTATAAAAATATATTTTAAAATTTTTTATAAAATTTATTCATTTGTTGCCAACTAATTGTAAATGAATATAAAATCCAATTGAACATAAAAGATGTGTTTTTATAGAAAACTAATTTTATGACCACAATGTTATTTTATATTAATAAATTAAATTAATCACTATTAGTGAATGATATTAAAGTAATTCATATTTTATATATTCAATATTGTTTTAAATTCATTTAATATGTTTTATAGGCTTAATATTATAGTCAATCCAATTTTAAGCATACAACCTATATTTTTCTAAAAGGAAATTTTGCCTCCTTTTAGTGTCGCACCTGTTTTAAATCTAAATTTTGTATATTTTATAAATTTTATTTGAATAAATAAATTTAATTATTTACATATGTATATAAAAAATATCTTGTGGTCAGTTTTTGTTATTTTCTTGAGAAGTTTAATTTTTTGATGACTTGTGAAAAATACTAAATTTTAATTAAAAAAAGGCATTTTATCTAAAAAATTTAAACTGATAAATTGCTTTCAATGTATTATGAATTCAATTTTTTATCATTAAATCCAATTTAGGTCATTTTAATAAATTTCAAATTTAAATTGGATATAAAAACATTTCAATCTTTTGAAAAATTCACTTTAAAAACCCATTTTTTTCATTCTGTCTATGGGATTATTTTAAACATTATTTTTAAAATCACATGAATTATATTTGGTAAAATATATTCAATATTTGAAATAATATGATAAAAATTACTTTTTAAGTTTATTTTCATTTTTATTCATAAAAAATTTACCATGGTAAAAAGATTATTTACCATTGTATAAGTAAAAAACTGAAAAGGGTTAACGTTTAAAGGTAAAGTCTTAAAATATCAAAAACTAAAAAAATAAATTGGGATTTTGAGATATTTATTCAACCTAAAATGACTTGAAAACACTAATTAGAATCATAATTAATTTAAAAGAAGGCCACCTCAATGTGGTTGGCTTAAAATTAAAAATAATCATTATTTAACCACACAAACCAACCTCTCCTCATGTATAAATACAACCCACACCATTCCATTTTGACTCAAAATCCTTGAATGTTTTAAAATATTAAAAAAACTCTCCTCATAACTCTCCCAACATCCAAGTGATTCTGGTATCACAAACATAACAAACGTAAGGTTCTCAAGGAGTCCTCCAAGGAGGTGATATTCAAGAGGTAATTTTCTTGAAACACCTATTTTATTTTCATTTTTTCTTCTACTTTATCCTCATATACTTCATCAATAAAGGAATGATACCTCTATAATCATTTATAAAATATATTATGATATTTATATTAGAATATATTACATATATATCTCTTATTACCTCCTATTATTCAATGAAACTTACTATTGTCTAAGTTATGCCGGTTAATCACCTCAATGAATAATGTTTTTGTTCATTTCCAATAACACCTTGCTGGATGGTCATAGATATATTTTTATGGTTAAATAATATTTTAATTTGTGTATAATAAAATATATCATGTTCTATAAATAATATATATAAATAATATTAAATAAAACAAAACTAGTTCACGATATTCAGAAAAACCCACCAAAATAAACTAACCATTTAATATCAACATTTTATCAAATGAATCATCCTCATGATAGGAACCAAAATGATATATAGGATTATCTATACTAATTTAAGATCATTAATTCCATTTCAATATACTATTGGAGTTATATACCCATTTTAAAAGAATGTCTATAATTATACTCAATAGAACCAATCATACAACCATGAAACAAACACACCCAAAATTATGAAAATCATGAAATATTATTAATGGAAGGGTCATAATAAGTTATAAAAACCTAATACAATGTATTATAAATATGAATATAATTATTTAATGAGTAAATAATAATCTTTAAACCATTATATAAGAGGTTAAATTACACACCACTAAAGGGAAGAGTGTGCTTTGGGGATTCTTAACACAATATCCCTTCTGTGGGTTAAAATTATATTATTCTAAGTGTATTTGTTAAAGTAATTTTTAACACTTTGTGTTGTATTTTATTTTTTATGGGGATTTAAAGATAACACACATAATAAATTCATTCGATTAATTCTTACTTCAATGATATGATATTTGTAATGTACTTTATATTAAAAATACTCTTTTTAAAGTTATATTTTAAAAAAGATTGTTTTTTATTATTTCATGAATGAAATTTACTGATATCATGTAAATTTAATATTTTTATGATTACTTCACAAGCTTAAAATTTTATCTTCAAATAAAATGTCTTTTTCAGGGTGTTTTAAATAAAAGTTCTTTTCTATGTGAAATAAGTTATTTTAATCATTAATTATTCAATGATATCATTTAAGGTATTTTCCTAAATGTCAATATCTTCTATCTAATCTTATGCTTCATTCAGGATGATATCTTATGATACCACATAACACATTTTATTAAATGGTTATTGATTAGTTTTACTATGGATGTACTATTTTGATACCATTGACCATATTAATTTAGATGGTTTGTGTTTATGTAGACTTAATTAATGTTATTCGCATTTTTATGCTAGTTTTAGTACAAATTTATATGTTGATAATGTTTCAACACTTTCATATGAAAAATTTATTGGACTTAAATAGTGTTGTGTGATGCCCACTATTGACCCATGAAGCATTGGTAAGTCTCACGAGTCAATCTAGTTTGGGTATTGGCTTATGTATTACTCGTTTATGATTAGAGTCTTGGAGGAATCCTTGATGGTGAGTTTTAGATATCCATAATTATGAATATCCTCATCATGAAATTATTTGTTGATTTCCATGTAATTATTTTATTAGTACAATATCCAATATATTGTTTTATAGATCATGAAATTATTTATGTGGCATTATTTGATCATGTTTTATTCTAGCCATATTATTTCATGTTATTGATTAAATGGAATATGATTTATTGATTTAACATTCCATAAATTTTATTACTTATTTATAATTTATTCTACTATACTTAACCATTAATAATTATTTGACCTCACCCATTTCTTAGGTTTCATTTTCCCCAAATATTTTAAGAAGATTATTATTATTGATATGTAGAGATAAGTTAAGAGAATAATGGTGTTCTAAAATGATTCACTATGTTGTGATTTTTATTTCATATTGTAATGTAAGGTAAATTTATCTATCTAGTTTTACAAAACTATTGAAATATTTGGTCTTTTGGAATTTGATTCCTTATATATTGTACCGATGTGATAAAGTAACCAAAAACTCTGGGATACTAGGGTAATGGGAGTTATAGTTATTATCAAAGGACGTTTAGTAGAAAACATAGTAAATAGAGTTAGGGAAAACATAGATTAGATAATAAAACCCTTTGATATAATTTGTATTTACTCCCAAATAACCCAAACATAAAATTTACTGATTAGTTATACATAAATTTTTTCAATTTATGCTAAGTAGTTATGTGGTTATATATTATGTTTCATTGTGTTATGATCTAATATAGTGTGTGAAATTATTATGAAATTACTCCTAGAAGAAGGAATGAGAACATTATCAATTTACATAATCCATGCAGAGATTTCCCTCTTGGGAAGCATAATGAAGTAGGAGTTAGAGGTGAACAAATTATAACTATATTCGGATAGGTGACTTGATTTATGAACAATAAACTAACCCATATGGAGGGGAATTATCCAAAATAATATGCAATAAATTTTTACATCTTCATTTGAAAAAACATATATTATTTAATGGTACTATAAATCCATTTCTATCAGAGGAATGGATAAGTTCATTAGAGATATTTGTTTCCATGGGAAGTAATGTAAGGGGGATGGTTGTTATTACTGTTTGTCATCTCTCTGGAGATGTGGAGCAATGGTGTTCATTGATTCAAAACAAAAAAGAGGATGAGGAAATATAAAACAAGGAATTATATGATTTTAAGGATATTTTCTTATAATAATATTTCCCTAATGAACTGTGAGAAGATATAAAAATAAAAATCATGAGTGTGAAAAAAGGAGAATAAGAATGTTTCTATGAATGAATCTAATGATAAAATTCTATCATGGCATGTTGGAGAGTACATACATAACCCAAGGAGTTACAATTATCATTTATTTGATGGGTTAAATACATTCCTATGAAGGGATCTGTTCTCCCAAACCATATCATCATATTATGACATAGTCTAATGTACTATCAAAATAAGGAAATAATTCTCTAATTATTATGAATTTAAGGTAAATCAAGAGAATAAGAGAACACCATAGAAGGATATGGATAAAGGGAATAAGGGAAATAAGTATTTTCCCACATGTGATAATTTTGGAATGAAAAAATCCAGTTCATGCTTGAAGGGAATGATAGTTTTTTACAAATGTGAATATAAAGGCCACTAAGAATGTGATTTCATGGGATATAAAAAAGTTATAAATGTGAATTGTTTACACTGTAAAGAGATCAGTAACTACTCAACTGAATCCAAAATCTGTCAAGGTAATGTACCTCAAAATACGAAAAGGTATCAAGTTTAATCTTATGCTACTGATATAACCGATGTAGAATGATTATGTTCATGTGTATTAGGATTCAAGAATAATTTTTGTAGTATTTTCAATGATATTTTAGAGATATAAAAGGATTGTATTGCAATAATTGTTTTTTATGGACATGGAATCATGTGATGGATTATACCAATACACTAATGAAAATATGATCTTTAATTATGCTAGTAAAAGTGATTTATTAGCAATATAGAAGTGCTGATAATGTAAGCAATATTAAAGGGGTATCTCAAACAATGCTCATAAAAATCACTGATAAAGGACCCCTTTAATAGTATTTTTTTAAAACTATTTAAGGGGTCCTTTATCTGGGATTTTTTAGAATAGTTAAAGGCTACATTTATCAGTTCTTTTTTAGTAAAGTTAATTGTGCCCTTTAATAGGGATAAAAAGAGCATTGAAAAAGGCCCCACTGATAATGAATATTTTTTTTCACACACCCTTTATCAACACTACCCCCATCCATTTGTATCACCACTTCCCTGACCCCTTTATCATTAATTTAGATAATCCAACCCCTATCATGGACCCCTCACTCTAGAGACATTCGAACCTGAGACCTCTATCTTATATACCAACACCTTTTCCACTCCCCTATACCGTTTTATTTTACATTTTATGATATATATATATATATATATTTGTATGTTTCATTATATTTTTTATCCATATAATTATATGTTTTTATATATTTTTATATATATAGTTATATATATTTTAAATAAATATTTAATTATATAATTTTAAAATAGATTTTAACACTAAATGCCTTAAAACACATAAAAACGTTAAGAAACTCTGAAAACCATATAACCCCTAAAACCCTTAAATGATCATAAAATATGATCTGGGAGTCCATTTCAGCTAAAAAACTAATAGTATAAAAGATAATTTCATGATATTAGAAACGATATGTGGTACGGGCTGAACAGACACCCAGATTAGATGTTATAGATGCTTGATCTTTATGAAATTGTGGTCAGTGACAAAAAACTCGTATTTGGAAGCCTTCTGGACCTTTTAGGGGTTGAAAACATAGGAAGAGATCTTAAAAATCATTAATAGACCTTATGTGTAATATAAACCATCATAGGATTTAATTTGATATGTTGTAGATTCCAATTATACACCTGGATCAAAAGTTATGATTGTTTGAAATTTGAGTTCGATTTTTGACTTCTTTGAAACATTAATATATTTTATTTCTTTGATTATCACATGGTTTAAATATCATGTGGTTGTATATTATTTTATAAAATTTTATTTGGATGGTTTTGGATCTGAAATACACTCTTAAATCAAATGTTCTGATCATTTTAGGGTTTTAGGGTTTTTAGATTTTTATGAGTTTTTACATTCGACAACCCTTCAAAAGACCATAACTTCTGAACCAAGATTCACTTTTTCCTCTACCACATATCAAATAAAATATTATAATGATTTATATTCCTTGATGGCCCAATGGAACCATTTAACTCTTCTACGGAGGCTGAAATATTCCCAAAAGGCCTCCCAATAAGCATAACTTATCCTATGGGTGTCCATTAATGAAATATATTATTTATAGAAATATAAAATTTATAATAGATACTAAAAAATATATGATAAATGGGGGGGGGGGGGAGGGGTTATTTATTAATGCTTCAGAAAAACACTAATAAAGATCACTCTTTTATAAATTCCTTTTTAGATGTGCTGATAATGTGTCCACTTTATGAGCACTTCTATAGAAGGGCTGATAATGATCCCCTATCTGCGCTTTTTTAGAAGCACTGATAAATGACCTTTTATCAGTTATTTTTTAATAGATCTTATAATGGGGGGATTTATTAGTTTATTTTTAGAAGAAATAATAAAGTCCCCCTTTAACAAATCTTTTTTAGTACTTTAAAGACCCCCATTAAAAGTGATAAAAAATTATTGTTAAGACCCCCTTTAAAAATGATTTTTCTAGATCTGGGCAAGGGGATTTTGAAACATTTTTTAGAGAAAAATGTTAAAAACCTAGCACTGGATAAACCCATTTTTTTGCTGTGATAACTAATAGAAGTTATTCTGTTTCATGTTTATCTTTTGGAAAACACATGATTTGGGAAATATAACCCAAAATATGTGTCTGATGTTGAGATAATAACAAAAATGGCATTTTTATGGGATATTATTGGTAGCCATGAAAGTGGATAGTGATTTATTGTTCTATGTAATATTTAAAGGGTTCAGTACATTTTTTGATTTAATGAATTTATTCAATAACCTGAGAGTTTATTTTGGGATGCATGAATGTTTTCATTAAGGTTTTAAGGAGATCATGTTATTTATAGATTTATTATGTGATAATAAGATATAAATTATGTTTTTAAGAAAATTATGATGATAAATTGATTTTTTAAATTTAGTGACATTCATTTTAAATTTATGGTCATTGAATTTTTATAGACATATTTTGTTGATTCATAATATTAACAACTTATGTAATGGATGAAGTTTAAATTTAGATATAATATTTTGACATTAAAGTATGATTTGATAACATGTGATAAACTTATGTTTTGGTAAATATTTATAGTCCAAAGGAATTCCTTATGGATTGTTTGATAAAAGTGATTCAGTCATAAAAATTCATCATGAATATCCATTTCTTGGTTTAAGAAATGAAGTGGAGATAGATTGAAGAACAACCAAAGGTTGAGTTCATGCTTGTGATATAGGGAGAAATTAATTATGTTTATGTCCTGGGGAGCATATCTAGATAGTAAATTAATTACTCAAATATAGGAAAATAATTTTGAAACAAAAATGTTAACCATTTACTTTTCATACAAAGAAATCAATGACCACTTCAAACTGTCAAATATTTATGATTTTTTGATGGTTATCTTTCTAGAAACCGTGTCCTCTAACATTCTATATCAGAACATGATTGTTATATTTCTCTCCACGCACAGTTTTCACATTTAATTTATGTAATCCTATTCAAAAGATGAATTGTATGGTGACTTTCATATTTCACTTTCTCTCTTATTAAGAGGATATTTTATGAACCCTATTTACAATATCAGGTTCCAATTTTTTTAATCAAAAATCATCGTTTGATTTTCAATGTGCAATTCGAAATTGGGATGACGAAATTCACTGAAAGAGGGGAGAATGTAACACTACACAATTTTAGAGAATATTATTTTAAATAAATTTTTTCTCATTGAAAAACTACGATGCATGAAACCTTATGATTTTAAAAGAACACTATTTTTGATATCTTACACTACACAAAACACCGAGCATAAAAAATATATCAAAATATAATTATTTAATTATGATATTTGTCACATAGACATTAGAATAGAGGGAATTAATGAGATTAATGAAATTAAGAAAATATATTTTTCACAATATTATAAAATGAACTCATTTGTTATCAATTAAATATAAATGAAAATAAAATCTAATTGAACTTAAAGGACGTGTTTTTGTAAAAAATATATTTATTACCAAAATGGTATTCTATATTAAAAATTATTTTATTTAAAATTAGTGAAATATATTAATGAAATTTATATTTTATATAGTCAATAAAATGTTTTTAAATTCATCCAATACTTTTTATAGGCTGAATATAATAATAAATATAATTTTAAGCATAAAAAATATATTTTTATAAAATAAAATTTTGGAATCTTTTAATGTCACACCTATATTAAAACTAAATTTTGAACTTTTATAAATGTTTTCTTAAAAAAATAAACATCATTTTTTAAATTTTTATATAAAAAATATCATAGGGTAATTTTTTGTTAATTTTCTATGTTTCATTTTTTTATGTATAGTGAAAAGATCAAAATTCTAATTGAAAAAATGCTTTTAATTTAAAATATTTATAATGTAAAATTATATATTAAATTGTTTTTAATGTGTAATAAGATAAATTATACATATGTAAATACAATTTAGGTCATTCTAATCAATTTCACATTGAAATGTTTTATAAAACCCTTTCAAACATTTGAACTTTTCAATTTAAAAACCTTCTTTATCATTGTTTCTATGGGATTATTTTAAATATAAATTTAAAAATTATATGAATTTAATTTGGTATTATGTATTACATAATTATAAGAATAATGAAATTTTTTTTTTTATTTTTCATTTATATACCAAAAAAATATACCATGATAAAAAAAAGTATTTACCATAGTATAAGTAAAATAAAGAAAAGGGTTAAAGTGAAATGGTAAAGGCTTAAAATACCTAAATAATAAGACATTAAATGGGGTTTTGAGGTATTTATTGGCCATAATGATCCATTAAAACATTAATTATCATCCAAATTCGTGGAAATTAATTCCACCTCAATGTGGTTGTCCTTAATTATATAATAGTCCTTTTTTAATCACTCAAACCCACCTCCCCTCAAGTATAAATACCACCACTCACCACCCAATTTATAATTATAAGCCTTAAAGATCCAAAAATATCTTCCAAACCCTCCCCACCTCACACTACAATGACCTATTTCTCCTCGCCTCACAAAAAATACTGAATTCAAGTTCCTCAAGGGGTCCTTCTTGGAGGTGATATTCAAGAGGTAATTTTTATTAAAACACATCTCTTATTTTTGTTTCTTATTATACTTTCTCCTAACATACTTCATACACCAAAGAATGATAAATAAATAATCATCTATATAATATATTTTTATGTTTATAATGCAATATATTATATCCTTCCCTTTTATTACCTACTTTTATTCAATGAAAAAAAATATTTTATTAGTTATACTGATTAGTCACCTCCATGAATAATGTCTTCTTTTTTTACATTGACACCTTAATGGATGGCCATAAAACTATTATTATGGTTAAGTAAGATTTTAATAAGAATATAATAACATACATCATGTTTTTAGATAATATATATACATAATATTAAATAAAAAATGGTTTCTGATATTTAGAAAAAACAGAGAAAATAAACTAACCATTTATCATTAACAAATTATCAAATGAATAATCCTCATATTAGAAATAAAAATTTTATATGGTACCATTTATAATATTTGATTTTTATTAATACCATTTAATTACACTAATTTAGTTTTATACCCATTTTACAAGAACATCAATAATTATAATCAAGAGAACCAATCATGAAACCATGAAACAAAGACACTGAGAATAATACAAATCATGAAATATTATTAATAAAAGGGTCATAAGATCATACAAAAACATAATATAAGGTATTATATATAAGGCCCCAGCCTTAAACCTTACTTAATCTTGAGTTATTACAAGATTACACATTGAGGATCTTTTCGGGTTTAGAGTTTTAGAGAATTAGAACATAACTATTACATCTCAAAAAATTAAAAAGTAGTCACTTCTACTAAGTTTCCATAAAATAAAAACTCTTAAAAAGAAACATGTATAGTTCCATGTTTTAGGTATCATGACTTTTCCTTGATCCCATCCTTGACCCTATTCTATGCTAAGTCCTGTGAAAAACATTTCAAAAACTTGGGATGAGCATAAGAAGCTCAGTAAAGGATACACAAAGAATGAAAACTGTTAGTTTTTCAAAACAACAAGTAAACCATGAATACTTTATCCATATAATACTTTTCACCTTCATGAAGTAGTAAAAACTCTTCATTGAAAAAAAAGTATCATTACTTACCTTTTTGTAACCAAATGATTACCATAAAACCCATATAAAGAACACATAACATATATAAAGGTAACTTGGGACATAAACATACTTAAGTGGAAAAACCATACAGTAGACTTCCACACATATCACTTAATGGAATAGCCATACGGCCAATTTCCATACATACATAATGGAATAGCCATACGGCCGACTTCCATACCCAATGCATTGGAGGTTATAACGTAACCACCCGTCCTGGTATTCACAGCACCACCCGTCATATGGTTTATAACGTAACCACCCGTTAAAATGTCCAAGTACCAATATAAAATCATAAAACATAAAACCAATATAAAGGAATGATAACATTTCCACATTTCAATCACAATATATCATAATAGAATCCTTTATCAAAACAATTTTCAATACCAAAATACATAAAAAAGTATATGGTATTTATTTTATTTTAAAAACATTATGGCTTGTTGATGATGCCAAAGACCAAATAATACTCGCGGCAGCGGAAAAGGTCGTTGTCACCGCGTACATTAAAAGAAACATTTATTTTTGTCGTTTTGTAAAACGATTCGTAGAAAAAGATTCCTTTTGTATAAAAGTAAAAGTCAAAGGGGTTTATACACCATATAAAAGAAAGTTGTGTATAAAACGAAATATGCCTCAATAACAGGAGATTGAGACGAAGTCCCTTACCTCGGGTCCGACTTGACTCGATCGTTCTTTAACGTCCTGAATAATAAACTTGAGTTAATTTATACTTGATTAAGAACCTTTTTAAAGTTCATTATTCCACTTATATCACTTATTGCCATGTTATAAACATTATGTAACCATTTAAGTTAATAATGTTTGTTTTCTCAATATTTCGTTCTTAAGTCGAAAGTGGACTTCTTACAATTACATGTTGTTCTTGTGGTCAAAGGTTCTTTATATCCAGAATGAAATTCCTGATTTGGATATAATATGTATCATATATATCCCGAATATACATGTATTTATAATATTACATAATCATTTAGAGGTAAGAAATGAAATGCATTGTTCATGGAGACGGTAAGCCGTACGTATGCATGAACGCTACTTTCATTTCTTTGTCATATTAATGGAATTAAAACTAAATGAGAGGTATGTATATTTTAATTCCAGAATTATATTCATCATTTAGATATATCATTAATTATATATATCCATTATATACATGTACTTTTAATAGTACATTACATTTGGGGATAAGAAATGAAATGCACCGTTCATGGAGACGGTAAGCCGTACGTACGCATGAACGCTACTTTCATTTCTATATCATACTTTAATGGAAATAAATAATAATGATATAGATGTATATTATAATTCCAGTATAACATCATATATAATAACTCTAAATCCATCCTTTACACGTCCCACATATGGCATTAACGAATCACATCACTTTGATGGGGCGGTAGTCCGCACTTCCTTAAATGAAGATATCGTGTTTACCCACAATGGAAACCATAAAGGTATTACAAAAATGAAAAATACAGAAGCTTAAAAAAAATAAACATATTATATATCATATATAAAAATAGTGACATCATAATGGCCACCTTTGAAGGTGTTAAATGAGTATTGACCAATCATCGTTTCGGGAGGCAGAATTTCGCCATCCACAAAAACCGTATGTTCTTTAACCATTTGATGTAGTTGTGTGAGAGTGTAGCTCAAATAAATATTATAAAAACATCCTAGTATATTTAAGATACTGGTTTTGTTACAGAAGAAGTAAATAAAAAGAGTTTAGGGGGTTGGAGAAACAAAATAAAACAAATGAACATGAGAGAATGAATTACCTTTAAAAGTGTAACTCCTTATGCTTTGAGCCTAAAGGCTTCCTTTGAAAGGATTATGCCCAATGGGAATCCTCTAGGATGAGGAGAGGGATGTGTAGAGAGTAAATGGGCAGGGTTTGGCCGAGCCAAAGGCTTGAGGAGTGTGTGAAATGAGGTAGAGGTGGGGGCCTTTTATAAGAGGAGAGGAGGGGCACTTTTGGAAAGTAAAGAAATATTACTTTATTTGAAAATGTGTTTCGGTTTTAAAAGGTCCCACATTGATATAATTCGTGGATAAGGTGATAATGGTTCTAAATACACCTATCCAATAAGTTTTGGACATGTGTAGTTTATAGATTTTACATTATCTTTTCATTTTATTTAAATCTTTAAATAATGAGGTCATCGCTGCATTATCATTATGTCATAAATAATTTACTTTATATAATGTCTAAAAATTATAAATAAAATACTATGATGTATGAAATCCTTTAAGCTTTCCAATGACTATTTATAATCAAAAATCTGATCTTTATATCCCCATGTAAAAATTGTTTTCGTAAAACATATTATGTTTGTGTCATTTTTACTTTTACATTAAATAAAAAGTTATTTATGTCATTTCCCAACCAAAGTGTCTCCATGGGGTCCCCAAGTTGACCCATGGCTTGTCTTGTTCGGACATGACACAACCAATGAGGGTAGGACATGTGTCAAGCTTATCTTATTTTATTAAAGCATTATTTTTACCTTAAACTACACTAATTACCACTAATCGCGATTAAAAACTTAATAAGTTACTATTCACCAAAAAAATTATTTTAATCTCATTGAACCACATTTTACTTCTTAATGACAACCATGTATGTCGGTTTTTTGAAATTCAAAACACAATGATGGCAAAATTTCATTTAAACCGAAAATCAGTCTTTATAAGTACCACTTAGTGGTTTCACTATTCATCAAAAATTGAAGTTTTTCAAAAAATTATCAAAAATTCACCCTAAGCTATATTTGATATTAGGAATTAAAAAATGAAGTATATTTTACAAAATTCAAAGCATATAAGTCACATTAATTAATTTAATAATTAATTCCTGCTGTCAGAGCAAATAGCGTGTTTTTATGAAACAATAAGTATCAAAAGATTGACACTATTTTAAGTCCGATTTCAAAGTGAAATTAATTCCGACGACCACTATTGGATTTAATGGTAAAAATATTTTCTAATTTCACTTTAAAACCAATTCAAATGATAATCTAATCATATAAATAAATTAGATTAAAAAGAGGTTTTGAATTAAAATACAACATTTTACACTATTCATTAAAAAAATGAACATTATCAGAAAGGTACCAAAAATTTACACAAAGTAAATTTTGATGTCCCGATTCTAAAGAAGAGTTATATTTGGTCCAATAGAATTTATAAGATCGATCAAAACTATATTTAATGATGGTTCTCGGTCAAAAGGTGATAAGTGGACCTTTCGTGAAAATTAGGGTATAAATGCCTAAAATTGAACTCTTTCCGTATTTTAAGCCTTTATCTTTTATTGGGTAAATGTAAAAACATTTACAAACATATATAATCATATTTTAGTTATTTCTATCCATTCCCACTAGTACAACGGCTACTCGTTAACTAACATTTAAAATAATATTATTTTATTACTTGTGTGCAACATAAGTTTTCAAAGAAACTCATCGTTGCATACCGAGTACGCTATCGAATGTAGAATCCACTTTTAATTAAAATTAATATTTAATTCATAAATATTAATAAATATTAAAATTATTTATTCTTTATTTACCTGGGATGTTACATCCTTCCCTCCTTTTGGGAATTGCGTCCTCGTAATTTTATTCACTTATCAAAATAAGTGGGGGTATTTATCCCTCATAGCATTTTCAGATTCCCACGTTGCCTCTTCAATAAAATGGTTTTTCCAAAAAACCTTTACCTGATGAATCACCTTATTCCGTAACACCTGCTCTCTATGGTCAAGAATCTGGACCGGTTGTTCCTCATAAGATCTGTTCTCTTCCAGTTGAACTACCTCTGGACTCAAAACATGAGATGGATCTGGCATATACTTTCTCAACATTGAAACATGAAAAACATTGTGTACCTGAGATTAACTCAGAGGTAAAGCCACCCGGTATACAACTGATCCAAATCTCTCCAGAATTTCATATGGTCCAATAAACCTTGGACTCAGCTTTCCTTTCTTACCAAATCTCATCACACTTTTCCGAGGAGAAACCTTGAGAAAAACATGATCACCTACCTTGAATGATAGATCCTTCCTCCAGTTATCCACATAACTCTTCTGCCTGCTCTGACCTATTCTCATGTGCTTCTGAATCAACTGATCTTTTCTGCCATCTCTTCTAACAATTCTGGTCCCATCAGCTTCCTTTCACCCACTTCATTCCAAAATGCTGGAGTTCGACACCGCTTCCCATATAATGCCTCAAATGGTGCCATTTGTATACTAGAATGAAAACTGTTATTATAAGAAAACTCAACCAAAGAATGATGTTGGTCCCAACTTCCCTGATAATCCATAGAACAAGCTCGTAGCATATCCTCCAATGTCTGAATTCTTTGTTCTGACTGCCCATCTGATTGAGGATGAAAAGATGTACTAAAATTTAATTCCGTACCCAACGACTTCTGAAGGCCTTTCCAAAAGATAGATGTGAACCTGGGATCACGATCAGATACAATGGAGAGAGGAACTCCATGTAACCTGACTATCTCTTTAAGATACAAACGGGAAAGTTGATCTAGAGAGAAAGTATCTCGTATAGAAAGGAAATGTGCAGATTTGGTCAAGCGATCAACAATAACCCAGATTGCATTATTACCTCGAGATGTCCTCGGTAATACCACAACAAAGTCAATGGATATGTTTTCCCATTCCCACTCTGGCACTGGTAAAGGCTGAAGCATCCCTTTCGGTAACTGCCGCTCTTCTTTAACCTGTTGACATGTCAAACACTTCACAGCAAAATCAACAATGTCTCTTTTCATTCCATCCCACCAGTAATACTCATGCAGATCTCTGTACATCTTAGTGCTGCCAGGATGAACTGAAAACGGAGAACTATGAGTTTTAAATAACAACTCTCTCTTCAACTGTGAATCACAAGGCACACATAACCTCTTCCCAAATCTCAAAACACAATCATTATCAATTTTGAATTCAGGAAACCTACCTTTCTGAACCAGCTCTACCTTTTTCTGCAACTCACTGTCTTGCTTCTGTGCTTGTTTGATTCTATCTGATAGAGAAGATCTCACTGATACCTAAAACAAAACAGAAGGACTTCCTGCACCAACAACTTCTATGCCAAAGATCATCAAATCTTTAACCAAAGGATCACGTTCCAAACGCAACATTTCTAATGAAGCATGACTTTTTCGACTCAAAGCATCATCCACTTTATTTGCTTTTCCCGGATGGTAATGAATTATACAATCATAATCCATGATTAATTCTAGCCATCTCCTTTGTCTCGTGTTTAACTCTTTCTGAGTGAATATATACTTTAAACTTTTATGATCGGTATATATTTCACACTTTACTCCATACAAATGATGCCTCCAAATTTTTAAAGAAAAAACAACAGCAGATAATTCCAAATCATGTGTAGGGTAATTTACCTCATGAGTTTTCAACTGTCGTGAAGCATAAGCAATTACCTGATCATTCTGCATTAGGACGCAACCGAGTCCTTTCAATGAAGCATCACTGTATATAACAAACTCACCATTCCTAGAAGGTAGTGCCAAAACTAGAGCATTCACCAATCTTCTTTTCAATTCCTAAAAACAATCATCACATTCTTTTGTCCAGATAAAATTAACACCCTTCTGAGTTAGCTTAGTCATTGGACTAGATAACCGTGAAAAATTTCTAACAAACCTTCAGTAATAGCCTGCCAAACCAAGGAAACTACGGATATCTATTTGATGGCCCGACATCTGCTGAAGTAGTTGCAAAGGATTTCACCACCCCTTTCTGCTTGTAGTCTAACTGCTTCCCATCACTCAAGATCTTTGCCGGACACTCATTTGCATAGTGACCCACCTCATTGCAATTATAACATTTCACTAACTATAAATCAAATTTCGTCTTACCTTCACCTTGATCCTTTTCCGTGCAATCACAAGCCTTATGTCCCATCTTACCACATCAATATCACTTTCCAGAATTCAGAAGACATTACCCAGCATGCCTTTTGCCACATTTATCACAAACTGGAAACTTAGTTTTCTTACCATCAGATTTTTTTGAAGAATTATTACCTTTCTCCTGCAACCTCGGTCTCTTCTTCTGTTGGTTGTTATAGAACACTTGGTCATCAGCAAACTCCATTTCCACCTTCTCAGCACATCGAACAAGCTTTTCATAACTTTTAAACTCACGAAAAGCTAATGCCCTTCGATATTTTGGCTTTAATCCTGAGTAAAAACGATTGATTTTACTATCAATGTCTCGGATAAAATTTGGAGCATACCTTGCCAATCGAGTGAACCTTTCTTCATAGGTAGCCAATGAGTCTTCCTCTTGCCTCAATTCCAAGAATTGATTTTCCATCCTAAGTCGAACAGCCTTAGGAAAATAATTGTCAAGAAACATACCTTTGAATTCATCCCAGTTGAGAGCATCAATCTCATCAGCGTCCCTAATATTTTTAACCATCGACCACCACTGTTATGCTTCACCCTCCAAACGGTAAATAGAAAGACTAACCTTTTGATTGACTGAACACCCCATGACATAGAAAATCTTCTCCAGTGCTTTAATCCACCCTTCAGCTAGCACAGGGTCAGATGATCCTCTGAATTATGGGGGATGTTGCCACATTAAATGTTCCACCACTGAAATGTTCCTCTGCGGTTGATCTGGCTGATCTCGTGCATGGATACCACCACCATTTATAGCCTGAGTCAACTGTTCCATCACTGCAACAAACTGTTCAGTTTCGATTCCGACCATCTCAAGTTGCTGATTTGGAAGGTTATCTTCCCCCTGATGTCGTCCCAACATAGCTGCTTTGTTTCCTCTGCGGAAAACCATTCTGAACACAGAAATATCTTAGGCGAAGCAACATGGTAATCCGTAAATGCTATATCATTTCAATCATATTATAATTTAACACTTTTCTAACTCCTAAAGTTGTCTAAACCGACCTCTGATACCAACTATAAGGCCCCAGCCTTAAACCTTACTTAATCTTGAGTTATTACAAGATTACACATTGAGGATATTTTCGGGTTTAGAGTTTTAGAGAATTAGAACATAACTATTACATCTCAAAAGATTAAAAAGTAGTCACTTCTACTAAGTTTCCATAAAATAAAAGCTCTTAAAAAGAAACATGTATTGTTCCATGTTTGAGGTATCATGACTTTTCCTTGATCCCATCCTTGACCCTATTCCATGCTATGTCCTGTGAAAAAACATTTCAAAAACTTGGGATGAGCATAAGAAGCTCAGTAAGGGATACACAAAGAATGAAAACTGTTAGTTTTTCAAAACAACAAGTAAACCATGAATACTTTATCCATATAATACTTTTCACCTTCATGAAGTAGTAAAACCTCTTCATTGAAAAAAAATTATCATTACTTACCTTTTTGTAACCAAAGGATTACCATAAAACCCATATAAAGAACACATAACATATATAAAGGTAACTTGGGACATAAACATACTTAAGTGGAATAACCATACAGTCGACTTCCACACATATCACTTAATGGAATAGCCATACGACCAATTTCCATACATACTTAATGGAATAGCCATACGGCCGACTTCCATACCCAATGCATTGGAGGTTATAACCTAACCACCCGTCCTGGTATTCACGACACCACTCGTCATATGGTTTATAATGTAACCACCCGTTAAAATGTCCAAGTACCAATATAAAATCATAAAACATAAAACCAATATAAAGGAATGATAACATTTCCACATTTCAATCACAATATATCATAATATAATCCCTTATCAAAACCATTTTCAATACCAAAATACATAAAAGAGTATATGGTATTTATTTTATTTTAAAAACATTATGGCTTGTTGAGGAAGCCAAAGACCAAATAATACTCGCGGCGGCGGAAAAGGTCGTTGTCACCGCGTACGTTAAAAGAAACATTTCTTTTTGTCATTTTGTAAAACTCTTCGTAGAAAAAGATTCCTTTTGTATAAAAGTAAAAGTCAAAGGGGTTTATACACCATATAAAAGAAAGTTTTGTATAAAACGAAATATGCCTCAATGAAAGGAGATTGAGACGAAGTCCCTTACCTCGGGTCCGACTTGACTCGGTCGTTCTTTAAAGTCCTGAATAATAAACTTTAGTTAATTTATACTTGATTATGAACCTTTTTAAAGTTCATTATTCCACTTATATCACTTATTGCCATGTTATAAACATTATGTAACCATTTAAGTTAATAATGTTTGTTTTCTCAATATTTGGTTCTTAAGTCGAAAGTGGACTTCTTAAAATTACATGTTGTTCGTGTGGTCAAAGGTTCTTTATATCCAGAATGAAATTCCTAATTTGGATATAATATGTATCATATATATCCAGCATATACATGTATTTATAATATTATATAATCATTTAGAGGTAAGAAATGAAATTCACCGTTCATGGAGACGGTAAGCCGTACGTACGCATGAACGCTACTTTCATTTCTTTGTCATATTAATGGAATTAAAAATAAATGATAGGTATGTATATTTTAATTCAAGAATTATATTCATCATTTATATATATCATTAATTATATATATCCATTATATACATGTACTTTTAATAGTACATTACATTTGGGGATAAGAAATGAAATGCACCGTTCATGGAGACGGTAAGCCGTACGTACGCATGAATGATACTTTCATTTCTATATCATACATTAATGGAATGAAATAATAATGATATAGAGGTATATTATAATTCCAGTATAACATCATATATAATAACTCTAAATCCATCCTTTACACGTCCCACATATGGCATTAACGAATCACATCACTTTGAGGGGGCGGTAGTCCGCACTTCCTTAAATGAAGATATCGTGTTTACCCATAATGGAAACCATAAAGGTATGCCCAAAATGAAAAATACAGAAGCTTAAAGAAAACAATAAACATATTATATATCATATATAAAAATAGTGACATCATAATGGCCACCTTTTAAGGTGTTAAATGAGTATTGAACAATCATCGTTTCGGGAGGCAGAATTTCACCATCCACAGAAACCGTATGTTCTTTAACCATTTGATGTAGTGTTGTGAGAGTGTAGCTCAAATAAATCTTATAACAACATCCTAGTATATTGAGTATACTGGTGTTGTTACAAAAGAAGTAAATAAAAAGAGTTTAGGGGGTTGGAGAAACAAAATAAAACAAATGAACATGAGAGAATGAATTACCTTTAAAAGTGTAACTCCTTTTGATTTGAGCCTAAAGGCTTACTTTGAAAGGATTATTCCCAAAGGGAATCCTATAGGATGAGGAGAGGGATGTGGAGAGAGTAAATGTTCATGGTTTGGCCGAGCCAAAGGCTTGAGGAGTGTGTGAAATGAGGTAGAGGTGGGGGCCTTTTATAAGAGGAGAGGAGGGGCACTTTTGGAAAGTAAAGAAATATTACTTTATTTGAAAATGTTTTTCGGTTTTAAAAGGTCACAAATTGATATAATTCATGGATAAGGTGATAATGGTTCTAAATCCACCTATCCAATAAGTTTTGGACATGTGTAGTTTATAGATTTTACATTATCATTCCATTTTATTTAAATCGTTAAATAATGAGGTCATCGCTGCATCATCATGATGTCATAAATAATTTACTTTATTTAATGTATAAAAATTATAAATAAAATACTATGATTTAGGAAATCTTTTTATCTTTCCAATTACTATTTATAATCAAAAATATTATCTTTATAACCCCATGTAAAAATTGTTTTTGTAAAACATATTATGTTTGTGTCATTTTTACTTTTACATTAAATAAAAAGTTATTTATGTCATTTCCCAAACAAAGTGTCTCCATGGGGTCCCCAAGTTGACCCATGGCTTTTCTTGGTCGGCCATGACACAACCAATGAGGGTAGGACATGTGTCAAGCTTATCTTATTTTATTAAAGCATTATTTTTACCTTAAACTACACTAATTACCATTAATCGCGATAAAAAACATAATAAGTTACTATTCACCAAAAAAATTATTTTAATCTCATTGAACAACATTTTACTTCTTAATGTCAACCATGTATGTCGGATTTTTGAAATTCAAAACACAATGATGGAAAAATTTCATTTAAACCGAAAATTAGTCTTTATAAGTACCACTTAGTGGTTTCACTATTCATCAAAAATTGAAGTTTTTCAGAAAATTACCAAAAATTCACCCTAAGCTATATTTGATATTACAAATTCAAAAATGAAGACTATTTTACAAAATTCAAAACATATATTTCACAATAATTAATTTAATAATTAATTCCTGCTGTCATAGCAAATAGCGTGTTTTTATAAAACAATAAGTATCAAAAGATTGACACTATTTTAAGTCCGAATTCAAAGTGAAATTAATTCCAACGACCACTATTGGATTTAATGGTAAATATATTTTCTAATTTCACTTTAAAAACAATTCAAAAGATAATCTAATCATATAAATAAATTAGATTAAAAAGAGGTTTTGAATTAAAATACAACATTTTACACTATTCATTAAAAAAATGAACTTTATCAGAAAGGTACCAAAAATTTACACAAAGTAAATTTTGATGTCCCGATTCTAAAGAAGTGTTTTATTTGGTCCAATAGAATTTATAAAATCGATCAAAACTATATTTAATGACGGCTCTCCGTCAAAAGGTGGTAAGTGGACCTTTCGTGAAAATTAGGGTATAAATGCCTAAAATTGAACTCTTTCCGTATTTTAAGCCTTTATCTTTTATTGGGTAAATTTAAAAACATTTAAAAACATATATAATCATATTTTAGTTATTTATATCCATTCCCTCTAGTAAAACGGCTACTCGTTAACTAACATTTAAAATAATATTATTTTGTTACTTGTGTGCAAAGTAAGTTTTCAAAGAAACTCATCGTTGCGTACCGAGTACAATATCGAATGTAGAAACCAATTTTAATTAAAATTAATATTTAATTCATAAATATTAATAAATATGAAAATTCTGTATTCTTTATTTACCTGGGATGTTACATTATAAATATGAATATATATCTATAATTAGTTAATAACATTATTTAAAACTTAAACATGAGGTTAATGTACACTCCAATAAATGAAAGTGTGAGGTAAGAAGATTATTTACCCAATTTCCATTCCATGGGTTAAACTTATACTTCCTTATTGATGTGGTAATAATATTATGTTTGAAATGAATTCATAATACATTGTGTTTTATTTCCACTTTTTTATGTTTATTTATATATAATGCATATAATCAATTCATTTGGTTAAAACTCACCTCAATGATATGATATTTTCATGGGAAAATATTTTAAAAGTCATCTTTTTAAAGTTCATTTTTCAGAATGAATGTTATTTTATTATGGAATGAATTGAATTTATTGATTTTAAGTCACTTTAATATTTTTAATATTCCTTTAAAAGTTTAAAAGGTCATATTTAAACAACATTTATTTCATGGTGTTTTAAACATAAGTGATTTATAAAGATAAGAAGGTATTTTTTTCAATAATTATTCTATGATCTCATTTAAATTATTTTCACATATGTAAGCTTTATTTATTGAATCTTATGATTTATATAGGTTTATATCTTAATATAATATCTTCTATGTATTATTAAATTTTTAATGACTAGTTTGACTTAGAATGTACCATTTTGATAACATTCACCAAATTACCCTAGATGATCTGTGATTATGTCATCTTAATGAATATTATTGAAATTTTTATATTACTCTTAGTAAATATATATATGTAGATTATGTTTCAAAAACATTAATATGGGGAATTTATTCAACTTTTTAAGAGAATTTTGGGGCTTAGTATAGCCCCTTGATGCATCAGTATGTCTCATGGGACAAATAAGTATGTTTATTAGTGTATGTATTATCCATTTATGTAAGGTGTCTTTACCGAATCCTTGTTGCTGAGTTTTAGATTTTATACATTATGAAATACCTCATTATGAGATTATTTGTTTTATCCCCATATTATTATTTGATTATTAAAATATCTATGGTTATATTTTCTAGCTCATGTGATTATTTATGTGGTATTATTTGGTCATATTTTATTCCATCCATATTATGTTCAAGTTATTGATTAAATGTAATGGGATTTAGTTATTCACCTTTCAATAATAATTATTTATTATTTATTATTTCTTTTGATGTATATAAAACTTAATGGGAAATTGATGTCACCCATTTCTTATGTTTCGTTTTTCCTGAGGATGCTTAGAATTTTATTGTGCATGATATATAGGGATAAGATAAGAGAATAACGATATAATCAATGTATTACCTCTACTGTATTTTATATTTTATATTGTAATGTAATGTTAATGTATGTATCAAGGTTTCCAAAACTACTAAATTATTTGGTCCTTTGGAATGTCATTCCTTATATATGGTACCAATGTAATAAAGTAACCACCGACTAAAGGATACATGGGGTAAGGGAATTACATTTTTAATTTAGATATTTCTATAAAGAAATTCCTTTGTGTCATTATTGATATTACATACTTGAGGAAGAGATATTTCTATGTGTTGGAGAATTTAAGAAAATAGATTCTAAATACTTATTTTAATATTAAAAACTTTTTTCACCTTAATTCGTTAATATTTATAGTATTTGAATATTTTTTTTAATTTGTGGAAGAAAATAGATTTTGATCAGAAATGTGAAAAAAAGCGATGGTTTAATGAAGAACATTATGACCAGTGAGAAAGGACAGGTCAAGGCTCAAGTCTAAGTAATGAAAATGAATAACCAAGAAAAAACAGACTGAAACTATAAGAAAACACATATATACATTATAAATAGTGAATTTATGCCATAAAAGTTAATGGACTCAAGGCATGAAACAAAGAGTAAAGGAAGAATAAGATATTTGGTGAAATAACTTCATGTTCCATGGAATAACACACATATGTCATGCCATGTCAAACATTAAGACTTTCATAACATAAAAACAAGTTGTAAAAAAATTCACTCGGTGCTGTCTCAAAGATTTCATGATATAAAAAGAAATTTTATGATGTAAAACACTCAGATAGGCCCCAAAATAGATACCATTGATATAAATTATGGTTGGGATCACTTTTTATGACCCCTTGATGACCCGAGATGACATTAAAACATTTATTATTCCATTTATAGCACCAAGGGATGTGACTTATCCATATAAATATTGGTACATGGGGGTTTAAATTAGGATCAATGAAGCTAAGTAATAAACCATTACATTTAGAAAGTGGGGTGATACTATCTAGATTTTCCTTTCTATTTTAAATTTATTTTATTTTCAGGGTAACCCTAATTGAATATTTTATTAAAGTGTTTCTTCTTCCATCCCAAGTTCTCCTTTTCTCTCTCCTATATCTTTTCCCATTATCTATTTCAATCTCAATGTTTAGAGACTAAACTGAGGTGTGTCCTTGTGGTATGTTTTGCGGTGTTCCAAAATTATTTTATTTTAAATTATTTTATGTTTTAATTCTATTTGTGGTGAGTGGGTGGTAAATGTACTTTTGTGGTGATCGTCCACTATGACACTACTATTGAACTCATTTAAATTTTAGATTTATATTATATCCCTCCCCTTCAATAAATATACTCTTCATATAATGGATTTGAGGGTTCAAAACTGGAAATTTATTTATTTGGGATGGTGAAATAATAATGGGATACTATAAAAAATAGTCAATAGTGATGGGATCCCATCATCATTTTACCATGTAGGTAAATAGAATCACAAAAAGATTTTTTCCCACTACCGATTATAGTTTTTTTGAGAAAAGATACTATTCCATAACAAAATCGATTATATATATAATTTATTATTTTTGACTTAATTTAACACCCATCATAATATATTTTTTTTTAAAAAGTTTAATGTCTATTTAATATAACCTATTTTGATGTGAATTTAATTCTATCACAAATAATTTTAGAAACTAAAACAATGAATTTAAATATTATAAAAAATATAAAATAACAAAAAATTCAAGTGAATTTAAAAAAACAAATATATAAAACTATATGCATATGAATTAATGAAAATATTACCCATTATATGTTCATTCAAAATTCATCATAATATATTTGTCAAAAAAATATATCAATCACTTTGGACATGGTGGGATATTCAGAGGACCAATTGGAGGGAACTACATCCCTATATGCTACGCCAAACATCACATGTACTCTATTATCTACTCATGCTACTAATCCAACCATCGACATTGTTGATGCTCCATCTACTACTGATGTCATTGAAGCTCATCCTTCTCCCAACTCTCGGTCTTTACAAACTCATTTTGACCATCCATATTCTCCACAATATTTGAAGGTGATGCTGAAAACTCTTCATGAGGTCTCCTCACACTTGAAAATGGTCACAAAACAACACTATAATAACCGAAAAACATCAATCGAGAACTGATACCAACCACTTGGCCTTTGTTGATAACCTATTGATTCACCTACATCTATATTGCCTCATAAAATCATTTCACACTAGACTCATGACCCTCATTATCAGCTAAAATATCATCTTTTGTGTGATAATTCATGACCTTTTTTCCTTATTAAAATAAAATCTGAAATGAAAATTATTTAAAAAAATTAGTTATTTTTAAAAAACAAAAAATTTATATTAACAAAAATCTATCTTTGTAGGACACCAGCAATCTCTCTAGTGTTAGGATCAGTGTATATCCATCTAAAAACATTTATCTCCATAACATCGGGATACCAAAATACCTATATGAATATAAAATAAATATTTTACATTAAAAGTATATATAAATTACTAAAAAAACTATTTACCATATTTCATCGATGAGTACTAAATTTATAAATTCCAGTACTATGCATGACCTCTGGCCTCCCCTATTTCTTCAAGAATGATGTTGAACTTCTCTAAAAACTCTCTCTCATATAGTAGGAGTAAAATTCCTCCTGAAAAATATATAAGATATAATCAGGTGAATGGGTGAATAAAGGATGATAAAAAACTATGGATTTGACTTTCTCCATGTATCTCCTCCTCAAATTTTGAAAAGATTGACAACAAAACTCACACATACAGATATCATAGGACTCCCAGTTAGGTACTCTCATGCTATCATCAACAATTTACCATAAACCCTACACATAATTAATAAAATCATGTTAATAATTAAATAAATATCTAAACTTTTATATTTATTTACGTAAAATAAAATGATCAAAATCCAATGGAAAACATCAACAAGAATCTAATCCCATGTCACTCATTGTAGAAAAATAAAATTCCTTTAAATCACACTCCCATTTCCCACAATTATATGTAAAAAAATATGGGAAAATTACCAAATAAAAAAATTGTAAATAAATAAATTAATCATAACTAAATATAGTTAATTATAATTAAATAAAATAAACCATTGAATATACCTCTTCATGTGTGGATCCAAATATAGATGTGGACATTTCTCGGGAATAGGGTTGAGAATTATCAATATCAGTAGACCATAACCCTTCCTAGTAAATTATGAAATGGAAGAAAACTATGAGTTAGATGATGTATCATTAGACGAATCACCATAATGAATAGCCTATTTGAGGATATAGAACATCTCATCATAATTTTATTCATCCATATAAAACAATAAAATAATATTGTATGAAAATAATTTAAAATAGGCATTATATTTTTATTTTGACTATAAACAGTGTTTATTTTCATCAATATTCTTATTAATCCTCATATTCATATTTTATGTTGTCAACATCTTAATTTTCATTCTCAGTGTCATCAATTTTCATTGGAGCTTCAGCCTCATCAAATCTTTCTATTTCAAATTTATTTGTTGCATCTGCAACATCAATATGACTATATATCTATAACTATAGAGTCTCACCATTGATAATTGTGTAGTTTCATGGAAAATGTGTATTTGGAATTTTCTATTGAAAAATTTAAATTCATTTCAGATTATATAATCCAGTTTCACTTTGAAGAAACTTATTGTCATGATTTTTTTATAATGATTCCTTAGTGAATTTAGTCTCTTGAAGCAGCATAATAATTTTCATAACAAATTTGATATGTTTGATGACCTAATATAATTGGTCCATTTACAAAAAGAAATATTTTATATTTAATATCAATAATTCCATTGTGTGGATGAACTTGCAAGACACTATCAGTATCAAACCAATGGTATTTAAATATTGTTACATAATTACGTCCTAGATAAGACAAATAATTTTTTTCATTCATAATTCCATAAAAGTCAAATTTAATATCATTATGATGAGATCATCTCAAAAAAACACCATAGTGCATTTATTATTTTTTCATTCACCATTTTTAGGTGTATGAAATCAAAAACATATTCACCACAAATGTGTTATAAGATTTAAATATTGTGTCTGATGATTTAATCTAAAAACACAATCAATTATTTGTTTTTTATCATGTTGTGATACATTAAAAATTGAAATAATTTTAGATATAAAATAAATAATAAACTTATTTCATATGTTAAACCCTAAAAAATTTACTTTAACAGTCATTGAAATTAGTATGAAAATTTAGTATGTATACATTCTCAAAGTGCATTTGGAATAATTTTTGGAAACTATTTAATGATATGATCATAATATAATATAAAAATAAAATAATATTAATACACAATTATGAAAATATATTTATAAGATGAAATGTTCAATCACTATACAATACAGTCCATGTTTTGCTTCAAAAATGGAGTATTTTTATAAAAATAATAATATTTGGGGTCTCAAGATCAGAATATTAATGTGATGATGGAGGATAAGACTAGTGAGTCAGTATAGCCCATGTTTTCTAACATGAAAAAAATACTTTCAGACCACAACTCCCACTCCTCAACATCTCCCAACACCTCCCTCTCCTCCACCTCTATTTGCAGACCCTACTCTTTATCTTACTCCTATACCCCTCCTCCACAGATTCCCTACTACTCTATGTTATATATTGATGATCCTCATTATCATGTTGTATAGGAAAGAATGATATTTTATATTGGATATCATTTCTTTACAATTGAGCAGAACATAATAATGAACCCTGTGATGTTCACCATCTGAAATCCATCATTCATGAACTCTACCAACTCCATGTAAAGTATGAATAAGAATTTATAATTTATTTTTCATCCATTGTTATGAAATTTTTCTCAAATTTCCACATGCATATCTTTTATTGGTGAATATATTGAATTTTGTTTGGTCCTCTATAATTTAATTCCCAAATAAAATTTAATATCAATTGTTCCACTGAATCAATAAAATCTGGTAGATGTTTTTCCTAGTTTACAAAAATTTAAAACAATATCTTCTTGAATCCTACTCAGTTCATCATATAGTTTGCAGTATCCCCAAAAATATCTTAGATAAATTGATATTTCTATCAATAGATCCCAAAATGAAGAATATAAGACGCCTATAAATCCAATCGGTAGAATTCATACCATTATAACATGAAAATCATAATCTTTTAATTTGGTAGTAAGACCATTTCAACATATCTATCCAAATTAGAAACATATCCATCCATTAAACTCAAATAAAAAAATCTAAAAATATAATAATTAATTATTTTCTTTAGAAACTCAATAAGCCTCTTTTGGCTTCATTAACTTCTGTGATCTACCGTTTTGAAAAAAACTCAAATTCTGGCTGCATAAAAATTTGGGAGTGATCTAATCACACCTATACATTATATTTATTCTTATCAGGTATGTCCAAAACTATATATTTTATATTATAAACATAAATATTCTCAACATTTAACATGTAATGGACTAAAAAATCAATCCAATATAGAAAATATTATAAAATACTCTATTTTATTCAATTATTAGCTTTTACGAAGCCATATATTTTTTTTCTTTATTATCAATCTATAGGTAATGAGGGATAATTAAGAGATAATATATTTTTAAAACAATACATGAGATTATTTCTATAGGTCTATATATTTAAATTGGACCTTTTCTAAAATTTTATATTTATTTATTTGGAAATGATGGTTTGTATTATGAAATATATAATGATAGTAAAAAAGAAATTTTTTCTTCTATTATTGAGAATAATTTTTTTGTCCCTCATACTGTATATATATGATTTTGGAACATGATTACTCTAACCAGATAACATTCCATATGTTGGGAATCCACTAATTGTTCACAATAATGTATATTTTATTAGAAAAATCTTTTTTGTATCAACATCATATGTACAAAAACCATTACACTATGATAATTATAAATCATCGATCAATAGATTCAAATAATCATCAATAATATTTTTTCAATGTCCTGGATTTAAAAATTTAAATAATATATATGTATCATTCATAAAAATACAAGGGGTTATGTTGTATAATGTTATTAAGATTATCTAAAAAGAATATTGATTATCATAACCACCAAAGGGAAAGAATCCATTAGTAGAAATACTCAATCACATGTTACAAGATTATAAAGAAAAATAAGTATAAACTTGATCAGAATATTTCCATGAATCACTATCATAAGGTAAATATAATATTATATCTGTTAAAATATTTTAATTTTTCTTGGATATCAATGAAATTATGTTCTTAGACCTATGTAAACACCACAATCTAATTGTAAGTGGAAAATACCTCAATTGTTTAATTGGAATTAATCTTGAATTCCATTGTTGTTCCAATTTGTAGCTCAATTTTCCATTTTAAGGATAACAAACTAATGTATCATTTTTACCATAATATAGGTTCCAATTATTTAAACATTCAACAATCTTCTGATAACCATGAAAAAAAATAAAAACAGAACACTTACTCTTATATTAATTTTTAGGTAACATATTTCCTTCTATAGATAGTGATTTAACCTTAGATAAAATCTAATCAAAACAATAATTTGAAATTCCATTATATTATTTAATAGACATAAATTTTTAACAACATTATATTTTCTTATCTCGCGACTTAGATATAATGAATTCTTAGCAGACTTTAGCAATTCATAAAATAGATATGTTTCTAACTCAGGAGTTGAATCTCCATTCTGAGTTTCTATTGATTAAAAAGATAGAACTGTAACCCAATGTAGTAAATTTTGAAACCATGGTGGATCTAGAAAAATATTATTAGTATCTTATCTGGAACATTTTTCACCATGTGGATACCAAAAAAAGATAATATTTACAAAAACAAAAGTAATAGAATACCCCCAACACTATGAAATGTTTCAAATATCCTAAAATAACATTTCATACATTGACGCTTAATTGTCCCTTTTAAAAATATTTTTTGGTTTTGATGATTAAAATGAAATAAAAGGTTCAATTTCCTCATTATATATAATATTTGTACCAGAACCATTTGGTTTCCTATGATGATTTATTTAATCATGATCTTGTATTAAAAATTGTTTTTTACTACCTTATGCCTTGTTAATAAAATATAAAAATATTTCTTATGACTAATTTGAAATAAGGGATGATTCAAAAAAATAAAAAAATTACAAATTACATAAAAATATTACCAAATATTGATAATTAGTTATATATACAACTTATTATCATAAATTATTAATAAATAAAAAAATAAAAGTGAATAAAATGATTTTGTAATAATTATTTGTAATTATATATAATTATTTCTATTTGATGTAAATTTTTACCAATTTAATATTTTTTTGTCTATTTGCAACAAATTTTTTATATTTTCTATAAATTTATCAAATTTCCAATTTTTTTTATAATTATGGATTTTATTATTAATGAAATTTTTATCAAATGACACTAAATTTTTAAAAATTATTATTATTTTAAATATTTTTTTAAAAAAATTACTGATTTAAAACAATTTTTTACTAATTACCACAAATTATTACTAATTACCCCAAACCATAACTATTTACTGCAAATTTTTACTAATTAACACTAATTTTTAATAATCTCTTCTAATTTTTAAAAATCACCACTAACGATTACTAATTAATAAAAATTTCTAAAAATTTCTACTATTTTTTACAGTTTACAACTAATTTTTTCTAATTACTACTAATATGTTCTAATTATCAATACTTTGTTTTCTAATTAGCACTATTTTATACAATTTAACAGTAATTTTATCAATTTACCTCTAATATTTGTTATGTTTCAATAATTTTTAAAATTCTATGCTAATTTTAACTATTTTCTTCTATTGTTTACTTATTCGAACTAGTTTATTCTAATTAATGTAATTTTTTACAATTTACTGCTAAATTTTACAATTTACAGATAAATTTCACTAATTACAGCTAATTTATACTAATTACTTCTAATATTTACAATTTACTGCTACTTTTTTTACTAATTACCATTATTTTTAAAATTTAATGCTAGTTTCTACAATTTACTGCAAATATCTCCCGACTATTGATAATATTTACTAGTTACTACTAAATTTTACTAATTACATAAATTTTTTACTAATTACTACTAATTTTGACTAATCACGGAATTTTTTTTAATAATTATAGCTAATTTTTACTAATTATCATTTCTTTTAATTAACGATGTTTTTTTTATTTATTGTTAATTTTTTATACTTACCAATTTTTTTTTCTTATTTTAACTATTGTTTCTAATAACTTCTATTTTTTCTCCTTATCACTATTGTTTTCTATTTACTGCTATTATTTTTCTATTAACTCTTAATTATTTATATTTATCACTAAATTTTTTTGAATAGCCTAAACGTTTCACTAATTATATCTAATTATTACAATTTAACCTTATTTTTAAAATTTTCCATTTATTTTTGAAATTCCAACTATTTTTCTCTAATTACTACTAATTTTTATAAATTAACTCTAATTTTTACTCATTACTATTAATTTCTAATAATCACCACAAATTTTTACAATTGACCACTATGTTTTTTAATTTATTTGTAAATAAACTAATGATACTAATTTCATTCTGTTTGGTTGGTTAGAGAATAATTTTTAGTGATTTGAGAAGAAATAAAATTGAAAGAACTCAATTAAGACAATTACCTAGTTATTGAATATCATCCTTTAACACACACCTTAAAACATTTTATATTAGTCCTTTGGTAGGACTGTAACTTCTGGGTTGTCGTAAAGATAGCTGCAGAGGAATTTTTTAGGTATTGATTGATCTAAGGTTCTAAAGATGTATGGGGAAGTGAAGAGAGGGGTGTTACTTTTATATCCTAGGAGGTGATACTTTTAAAAATATTCTTAACATTAATATAATATAAATGCCTTTTTTAAGGTCATTTGGAACCAATGAAACTAAAATTATATAATATGATATTATAGGTCTAAATTTCCTCATCCAATCAAAGCAATGTTAAGGTTTTGTGGCATTTAAAACCTTTTCCCTTAGTTTAACCTCCTCCTTAACTCTTTTGACCCCTTACTACGGTGAAATGTTTTTACCGTAAGTTTTTTTATAATAAAAAATATATTGAAATAATATAGAAATTTTAATACTATGATTCAAAATATGAAATCCATTTAATTATATTAAATTTAAAAATGTGGGAAAATCTATTTCAACATAAGTGCATAAAAAGGAATGACAAACTGTTTTTTTAGAAAAATTCCTTATTAAGAATAAGAATTATTTTAAATCAAAATCAGGTGTGGTATTGATTCCATAAATATTTATTGGTTTATTTTTAAATAGATAATATTTTCTGACTTTAAATGAAATATAAAACTGAATGGGTAATTGTGAGTACTTAATTAAAGGAAAAGAACCAAAATTTCATTTTAAATAAAATATATCTTAGACTCTTAAAAGTCACTCATACATTTCTAAATTTAATATTATATTTTTAAATTCATTATTTTACTCCTTAAATGACTTTTTGGTCAATAAAAAGGAATCATATAGTTTTATTTCATTCTTATATTATTATGATGTCATAACTATTTTGATATTGGAATAATGATATATTCCCAATTCACCTAAAAAACCCATTTCCAAAAAATCCCAAATATTCACCCAAACCTAATTTTGATATATTGAAACCAAAAATGATATCCATATAATCAAATTTTAATTATAAAGTTTATTAAATTTTCTTTTAAAAACATTCTTGAATAAATATATTTTATTGTTCTACATTTATGTGGTAATAGAATGTGCATTATGCTTTAGTTTATGGATTTAGTGTTTACCCAATAATGTAGAATCTTGGATATTAAATTATCCCCCCCATAAATAATTTCTTTGTCAATATTTTTTGTAAATAATCTCATAAAAAACATGGGTACTTATTCGTCAATAATTATATGGGTTCCCACATTTCTTCCTCTATCTTATAATTCCTCCAATGTAATTTTAGTAGTCGATTTATTTAATCCCATAATACATTCTCTATAGTGTCATGAATCTGGAATGACACTTCATTGTAAGATAGATAGTTTTTAACTATATTTAAAAAATTACGAGTACATGCATTGGGTCTATCATGTACTTCCTCAATAACGAAACATGGAAGATGTCAATCACATAGATAGGTTGGGTGGATATACAGATGGTAGCCCACATCTCTAATTCTCTCTAAAATTTTAAAAGGACAAATGTACCAAAGAAATGGGCATTAATTCCGAAAAAAACATATAACTCTATTCCATGGATACAGTTTAAGGAATATATGGAGACCTATTTAAAATTATAATTCCTTCATCTTATTATAGGAATATCTCTTTTATTTTATTTGAGATGTCGTAACATGATTCTTCATGGATCCACTTTTTTCATTGTCTTCTCAATGAGTTTTTCCCTATAATATTATTCTATCTAGATTCATCCCAATAAGTTGGAGTATGATATCAATTCTCACAATATTATTTATATAGTAACACTTAGATGCTTTAATGGAATCTATTATTATATGTAAATTCTACCAAAAGAATATACTAACCCCCAAAACCTTGAATGTTAAGTGATAATGACCTTAGTTAGTCTTATAATATATTGATGGTTATTTTTGATTGTTCATCAATGTTTAGATGATAGGTGGTGCTCAAGTATATCTTAGTTTCAAGATTATTCAAAAGAAACTTCTACAGTTTTGATGGGAACCATGGGTCACATTTAGATATTATTGAATGAGGTTCACCAAAAGACTCATTAAAATTTTTATATAGAGTCTTTCATGGTGATAATGGTGTAGATCCTACCTTATAGTAATAAAATCTACATAATTGGTAAGGTGATCAATAATAACCCATATAACATTACTTATCAAAGAACTATTTTCAAATATAGTGACAAATTTGATTATAATATTATCATACTTCTATATTGGTTTAGCTATAGGTTATATGAATCCATTAGGTTGTTTTCTTTCAGCCTATACCTACTATCACACCAAGAATCAATAATTTCTTAATTCATGTTGTACAACTATAAATGTTATCTTAAATACCTATACATCTTGATGCTACCGATGTATATAGAGAAATTTGAGCAATGATCTTCATGTATTAATTCTTTCTTTAGCATAGGTAAAAATGAAACACATACTCTCTTTCCAAATTTTAATACACCATCTTCATAGATGATGTTTTTCAATATCCAATCATTCATGGATTCAATATTATTATGTAAACCCATGTAATCATGTAGTGATTTAATTATCTTCTCTAGTAAATATGATTTGGTAATAATTCCCATATCAAATTTTTATAGATCCATGAATATATGATACTTTATTATCCTCATCAAGGTCATAAATCAATGGAAATTACTACTTAATGCATCATCTATCTTGTTTACATTCACAGGTTGGTACTGTATTGAAACGTTATAATCCATTAGTATTTCTATCAAGTTCCTTTTCCACATGTTGAGATATTTATAAGAGAATATATAAATAGATCGTTTTTCGTTTGAATATTTGTCACATATTTAATCACATTCATACTGTATCTATATCTTTATTTAAAATATTATAGCTTCAAAATCATGATCACGAGTTGGATATTTATGTTCATAGATCTTTAATTACCTTAATTAATAAGCAACCAATCTATATATTTTCATATGGAAACACCCCAATCTTTTCTTCAATGAAACACTATATATTACAAATCCTTCTTTTCTAAATGATTAAGTCAAGAACGATGCATTAAATAATTTCATATTTAGATCCTATAAACATTATTCACATTATTTTTACCATTATAACATGACACATTCATTTGAAATTTTTTTAACTGGTTATAAAATTTGTAAATTGTTTGATCAATTCCCTGATAGTAATATTCTAATTCATGGAGACTACTTATCTTGGTTATATTGTTCATCATGGGCCATTCTTTTATTACCTTAATATTTGAAGGATCAATATATATTCCTTCCTTATAGATTATATGACAAATAAAAAAACTACCAAGATCTAAATTTCACACTTAATAATCTTTCTATATAACTCATTTCCTTTCAGAGTCTCAAGAATAATTGAAAAATAATCCTTATACTATGCATATATTTTAGAATATATCAATATATATTTAATTAAAACCACCATGAATTTATCAAGATTATCCTTAGATATAATATTAATCATATACATAAAAACAGATTTTCCACTAGTTAATCCAAATGTAATTACTGTAAACTAAAAATGTCCACACCACATAGGAAATGATGTCTTTGGTATATCATCCATATTCATCCATAATTGAAGATAACCAGAGTAAAGATCAATCTTTGATAAATATTTATCTCCAATAAATTTATCAAATAATACAAAAATATGTTTTAATGATATATATGATTTATTTTAATGGAGTTGATGTACATATAATCAATAAACAACCTCATATACCCATCACTTTTTTCCAAAAAAGAAAAGGCCCCCATGATAAAACATAAGGGTTTGTAAATCCCTTATCAAAAAACTCATGAAGTTTTTTATTTAGATCCACCAATTTCTTTGGGACTATTATATATGGTTTCTTAGATATAGGTTTAATATTTGGGAGAAGTCCAATAGAAAAATCAACTTCATAGACAGGTCTATGTTTATGTAATTATTTAGGAAATACATTAATTTATTCTTATATAATAGGTACATCCTCATCTATTAGGTTTAATTTCCCACACATAGATTTCATTTTCACTTTATATTCAACTAGAATGTAATTTTGGCGAGGTACTAGATGTGGACATAGAAAATATTTATATAATGAAGTCCCCATTTATAAATAATGGATTTTATTACCCCTTTACAAATTTACATCTAATTATCTCAATGAGTAATTCTTGTATTTTATATTAAGATCCAATCCATACTAAGGATTATTTAAAAGTAAACCATGGGTATAATAATAATGTTTTCAAGTGGGAAATTCCTATGAATATTAATAGTTTTTTAGGTGATATATTTTTATTATAATAAGATTTATACTCGACATCTTGATTGAAAACTACATTTTGAGATTTTTAGGAGAGAATATAATGTTCTTAGGGAACATAACATATATAAAAGAGTTAATTGGTATTGAATAAAATAAAGAATTTACTAAATTATAGTTTATGATCAATGTACATACAATGAAGTTATTCAAAACTTCAACCCAAACTATATCTATTTAATAATCTCTACCTTTATTTTTCATCCTCGTCTGAGGTAAATTCACTTGAATATTGAGTCATTGTTTTGAATAGTGCCTCATCTCCTTAAATTTTAATAATTTAATATTGGTGGATTTTTTTTCATTCCATTTTATTAATTAACCTTATGGCCTCTATCATTGTACAAGAAATAGACTCTCATTCTCTTTATCAATATTCTGGGGTGTTTCTTCCAATAATTGCCAATTTTTGGAAGTTCCAACCTTCCCTTAATATATTTTCCAATTTTTTTTCTTCATCTATTCAATGTCTTTTTCTTCTCTTTGTTTGCTTAAAAATTATAAGATTTGGATAATTATTTCTCAACATATATGGAATATGACACCATATCATCATATGATGAAGAAATTTTCTATACTATTACCCTTCATAGGATCAAATTATCCATATAAAATAAATGGCCAATATTTTTTTTTTGATTATATATATAGGCCAAAACATGTGTTGATAATCTAGTGAAGTTTTAACCTTACAAAAAAATAATTTTCCCTTATTTTTTTCAACTTATTAAATTCCCATTCTATATCATCTTGTTTCTATCAAGGATTTTTCCCAACTAATATCACCATATGATACTCTTATTATATCATTTTAATCTCCTCCTCCACCTTAGTATTTTTAATCAATGATAACCATTGATTAGTGTATCCCTTTAAAAAATATATTACTAGGATAACCTTCTCCCTTTCATTAGAGACTAAATCATGAAATATATTTTTATAGAGACTTGGTATATTTTTTATATACCAATTTTTTTTTGTTCCAATAAAGGATAATGGTTTCTACCACATTAAGCATTCTGACATCATTGATTTATACTATGATGTAATAGGTTGTTCCACACGAGAAATGTTATTGGTTATAACCTATTTCAAATTCTATAATATTTAAATAGTATGCTTTTCTCTTGAACTAGTATAATTTATTTTCATAGGAAGGAAATTCGTACATTATTTTTGATTTTTGATATTCTTTCCACTCCATTCATTAGGTTCCATATCTAAACAAAGGAATAAATTTAATTATTTCATAATATTACAGATATTGATCTTCAATATAAATTTTTTTATGCATTTTAATATTTTTGAACATTATAAGGGTTTATCATATTCTTGTTCTAGCTATGATGTTATAAAATATAACTTCCAAGGTTACTATTTAACTTTATTTGATACCAATTATAAAATGCCAACTATAGTAACCGAGAAATGATGGTTACATATTTACAAGGGTATGAAATAAAAGAGTTCACATCTTTTAGGATCAGGCTACCTAATATTATTGTGAGACAAGATACATATATGATGTAAATATTAAATTTGAAACATAAAATAGAACATAAAAAAACTATTGATAAATTTACTATTCTTCTTTTATATCATTTAAAGATATCTTCTTGGTACCTTGGGGAGGGTAAAAATAATATAAAATAAAGGGTTATCTCAGATTCTTAGTAAGGGGTTGTGTATAGAAGAAGCTATCTTGAATACATATGGAATAAATAATATGGAATAGTGAATAATAAATAGACATAACAAATTATCAATTACTTGGGATAAAAATATATCCATGTGTAAAAAACATAATTATCACATTGTAAATAATATATAATTATGAATGATAGGAGAAATAATTCTAGACATCTTAATCTTACCATCAATGCCTTTTTCTAAGACATCTTACATACCATCAAGGCCTCACTACAAGACATTATCATTGATTGGGGTATCATTATAAGGACCTGACCTTAAACATAACTTTTTTCTAGTGACTGTTATTTAAGATTTATTTTTATTCATTCCCAAAGAACTTTTTGGTCTAGATTTTTTGAGAACTTGGAAAAAATATTAAATTAACTTTCAATATTACAATATATATATGTCTACACACCATCAATTTTTTTCATAAAACAAAACCTATTAAAATGAAACATTGTTTCATTTCAAGAAAAATAATCAAATTATTTCATCACAAAATATTCTTTGTCCTTACCAATATTAAGACCTTTGAAAAAAATTTAAAAACATGGGATGATCACAAAAATCATAGTAAGGTAAGCCAAGTGAAACAATTTACATGTGATCATGAGAGATATAAATTAGAACAAGATGACTTTCACAAAGTCATGAGAAAGGGGAATATCATAACAACAAGAACATGGATAATAACATGAAAACATGGCTAAAAAATTTAATTTATTAATTAATAAGTATATCAACATGGTCTATACCCACGGTTTTATATCACCATGGTCCATCCCAAAGGTTTCATAAAAATTACCAAGGGTTTTCACCGAGGTATAATATAACTTTTCATATCTAGATATTAGTTTCTTAACCCAATACATTAGATATCTCTTAAAAAACGCCATTAATTTGAATTTATTTTCATGTGATACACATAGATAATAATAAAAAATTTCATAAATAACCCAAATAGAATACATAAAATCTGTTTGATATCAAAATCATGACATTTTGAAATGTTCTTAAAAACATGATCATTATGTCATTTATAATGCACGGATAAGGAATTAGGGTATTATGTATGTCAATTCCAGAATAAAATATATTTTTTTTATGTCTTGAGTAATACATATATAAATTAAATAGGTATGGGTATTAAAATAAATAAAATAATATAATTTCTTGAGAAAAAGTGAGAGATTTTGAGACGAAAATTCTACAGCATAACGACTATGCAACAAGGTTTAAGAAAACATTAAAAAAAGAGGAGACACGAGTATCCCATTCATAAAAGACTCATAATATAGTATATGTAAATAATAAAATTGAAATGATAACAGGTTATGGAAACATGAAAGACATACCACATAAAATAAAACATGAATGGAAAAAGAGAAGTTGAGAATTTCCTTACCAGATAAGAAACACATGAATACATATCATTAAGGATTTATATTATACAAAACATCAAATATCATGAGAATATTCTAATTAGTTATATAACGAGTTAGAGGGATTCATATCAACCATACATTAAAATAAAGGTTCATAACATTAAGATATTCACCAAGGAAAGGAGATTGAGATGAAGTCCTTTACATGGAGTCTGACTTGTCTTGTTCATTATAAATATTATTCTAAATCTGGTAAATAGTTTTCATTTGAGACAAAATAATTATTTGAATTTCCTTATACACATGTTAATGATTATAAGTGGAAATTAGGGTTTTTAGGAGATTATTTGGGAAGAATTGTTCTGAGACAAAGCGCTTGAGAGGTGTGAGTAAGTGGGTAGAGGTGTTGGACTTTAATAATTGGAAGGAGAGGCTCATTAGGAAATTAATGAAATATTATTTTTTTAAAAATTGATTTTATAATTATAATAGCTCCAAGGGGATATATTTTGAGGATAAGATGAGTATTGGTCAAAATCCTCTCAACCAATAGGGTTTAGACAAGTTTCAGTCACAAAATTAACCTTACCTTTTAGCTTTAAACATTATTTAAAAACATCAACTCTTACCATGTCTTCTAATATTTTCAGAATATATGGTTACTATAGTTACTATAAAATTCCAAGAGAACAAAAAGTGGATAAATAATGAAATATTTAATATTATATAATAAATTTGGTTGAATCATGGATTTTTAGGACAATTATATTATTTAATAAAATAGTATTTGAATTAAAAACTCATTTATATCAATTTTTCACTATTTAGAATTTAATATTTGTTAAAGTCATAAAAGACTGATTCTGTAGAAACAAATATTAAATAAAATATAATATGTTATATTCCTCCATAAAATTCAATTATAACATCAAAATTTTCAAATTAAATTTATTATAATATTTACAATATAATTTATTTGAATATTTCATTAATAAGGTAATCATTGCATCATCATAGCTTCATAAATATGTAAATTTATTTAATGTCTAAAATTTATAAAAAAATACCAGGATTAATAAATATTTTAAGATTTATAATCCATATTTATAACTAAAGATATCATTTATATAAACCAAACTAAAATTTATTTAGTTAAGTGATAAATGTTTATGATATATTTCCCTTTTCATTAAATTAAATATTTTAAAAGGTCATTATCATACCCAAGTGGCTCCATAGGGTACTAAATTTGACCCAAATATAATCATGGTTAGAAATATCTCATACAATAGGATTATGAAACATGCTATGATAGTTTTATATTATTATAATATTTATTTACCCTTATTTACCTATTTACCCTTTAACCATGGTAAAAAACAATAATTACTGAAGTTACTATTCATAATGTCAAAATATAAAAGGCACTTGTTTACAAAATTTTGACCTTATTATTCCAAATATTAAATAAATTTTTACAAATTCAAAACACATAATTGTATGAAATTAATTTAAAATTAATTCCTATTTCCAAAATAAGAAAATGTGTTTTTCAGAAGTAAAAACTATCAAAATATTGACATGTGTTTATGTCTAATTTCAATGTGAAATTACATAAAATTCCCTAAATTGGTTTAAATTATAAAAACATAATCTAGTTACTCTATAAAAACAAGTAAGGGAAAAATATATCAATGTAAATAAATTAGGTGAAATGAAAATTTTTACTTGAAATGATGCATTTTTTACTATATATTAAAAAATGGGTTTTATTAGAAAAGTACCAAAATTTCAACCAACGTAAATTTTGATGTCCCAATTCTAAATAAGATTCTTATTTTGTAAAATATATTTATAAAAGTGCCAAAAAATCTATTTAAAAATGGTTCTCCATCAAAATGTGGTAAAACAACCTTTAAAATATATTAGAATATTTTATGCTTAAAATTGGATTAATTTCCATTGTAAGCCTCTAAAATTAATTGGATAAATGTAAAAAAAATTAAAAAATATTTGAAATCATAATATTTTCAATTCTGTTCATTCCATATAATTCAATGGCTATGTGTTAACTACTGTTTAAAATAATAATAATATTTTTCTATTATTTTTCAGTATAACTCAATGTTTTGTGCAACATAAGATTTCCAAGAAACCCACTGTTTCTTGTCAAGTACACTATCAGAAAAATAGTCCCCTTTAATGTAATATTAATATCTTATTCATAAATATTAGTATATATTAAAATATATTATTCCATAAATACTTGATATGTTACAACTTTCCCCATTTTAGAAATTGTGTCCTTGCAATTTTAAAATATGGCTCGATAACTTCATTGAAAACCCCACATCAAAAAAAGAGTCAATATAACTACCCCTTAAAAATAATAAAAGATAAGTAAAAAGGTCACCCAAGATAACATATACATAGATTACATATAAGAAAACATTGATATGGAATAAAAACTAACAATCTTGTTCTGATGGAGAGTGATAGAAAACATGATTAGGAGAAACTTAACAATAAAAAAACCACAAAATTTTGATGGGTTAAATGGTCATTGATTTCCCATTAGGAAAATTAAATAGACAATGTTATTATTTTAAGGTCCTTTTCATAATGTTGAGGAATATATTTACAAGCGTGAATAAAAACATAAGGAAATATACTTACATGTTATGTAGAGTTTCATCCTTTAATAAATTTCCACCACAAACTCATATTTTATCCAAACAATGAGTGTTCAAGATTAATTGGTCACACCAAAAGCACTAGAATCAACTTATTGAGAATCAAATAATCCAGAAAAGATTAAATATCCATTGAAAATCCCTTTAAACAATATCCACAACCAAAATGGTTAGTAAAATATCATATATTCCACAAAAAATAATAATGCTTTATAAGAAAAATAGACAACTTTTAATCTCCAAAATTAAATTGTAATACCTCAAGTACAACATAGACCATTAAACAAAACAATTTCCTTAAATTAATCAAAATAATCCAAACTATGATTGAAACCCAAAATTCAGAAGGATTTTATCACATAATCTTCCAAGATAAATGTTAACATTTGTCTTCAAATAACATCAACCACTCTTAATGTCTCATAACAAAAAGTAATTAACGTAATCACATGATCTCCAGGATAGTATAATCATTTGATAATTCCTATAAGTACACTATTAAATAATCCAAACTTTAATTCTCCAATAAAACTCCATAGTATTATATTTATCTCAATCATGTAAAGTCACCAAAATAATGAACATACTCCAAAATAACACTTATCAATAAATCCCAAAATCATTTTCCAACCCATGGTTATTTATTTGATAAAATATATTTCTCTAAAATAAACTTATTCCTATTACATCAACTCTTTTGACTAAAAATAATGAATTAATACTATTTAGAGACTTCACATAGGTCAGTGGTAGGAAATAAAGGCCTCTCACACTTCGGTTGTGGTTTTGATTCATATAGCACTGTCTGACACGATAGGTGGTCACATGGTCTACGTGTTGTCCATTTTTATAAATCTATATAATTCTTATAACATTACCAAAATATGATACCATCCTCAAATATAATCATATGATGTTTCAACCATAATTTTTATCCCATATCATTCATTTGACATTCAATAAGTAATAACTCAGAACTACCTAAAAAAACTATCTCTAAAAATACTGTTAATAACCTTGAAATTCTATAACATAAGTATAAAAATGGATACTAAGAATAAAAAATTAGGATCAACCATAAACTTATATGCCCATAATAAGGTATCCTAATTTCCAAAGTTGTCTAAACCTAGATCTGATATCAGTTGTGAGGGCTCGACATTAAACATAACTTATTCTGGCGACTTTTGACTAGAATTTATTTTCATTCATTCCAAAAGATCATTTAGGTCTATAGTTTTAGATAATTAGGACAAAATTTTACATAAATTATCAATATTACAAAGTATACAATTCTTCATGCCATCCATTTTTTTTCATAAAACAAAAACAATTAAAATGAAACATGGTTTCTTTTCAGAAAAATCATAAAATACTTTCATCAAAACATTTTCTTTGTACTTACCAATATTAATACCTATAAATAAAATTTAGAAACATGGGATGAGCACAACAAAGTTAAGTAAGGGAAATCTAGGGAAATAGTTTACATGCGACCTTGAGAGATATAAATTAGAACATGAGGACTTTAATAAATGTTTGAGAAAGGGGAATATCATAACAATAAGATCTTGGATCATAACATCAAAATGTGGCTACAAAGTTTAATTTGGAAATTAATAACCATATCACCAAGTTTAATCCCCATGGTTTCATATCAACAATTTCCATCCCCAAGGTTCAATAAAAATTACCAAGGTTATTTTCCAAGGTATCATAAAACTTATCATCACCAAAAATTAATTTCTTTCCCCAATGAATTGGAGATATATTAAGGAAATCCCTTAATCTGTCATTATTTTCATGTGATCGAAATAGATAATATTAAAAAAATTCATAAATAACTCGATGATAATAAAATAAATGGGTTCCATATCAAAATTTTAATGTTTTAAAAAGTGCTTAAAAATATGATCATTATGTCATTTATAACCACAGAAATAGAATGAGAGTTTCATGAATGTCAATTCCAGAATAAATTTTATTTTATGACTTGATGAATACCTTTTGAAATTAAACTGGTCTGGGTATTCACATAAATAAAATAATATAATTTCTTGAGAAAATGAGAGATATTTTAAGACCAAAATTATGCAGCTTAAAGATTATGCAACTTAGTTTTAGATAACATTAAAAAAATAGGGGACATGGGTCACCCATTAATTAAAGACTAATAATATTGTATATAGATAGAATCAAATTAAAATAATAACATTTTGTGAAAAATTTAATGACATAGCACATAAAAGATAACTTGAATGGAAAAAGAGGTGTTGAGAATTCCTTAACCACATTAAAAACACCTGAATATATATCATTGAGGAATTAAATTATACAAAACATTAAATATAATTAGATTATATTAATTCATGATATATTTAGTCAATGTGATGTATGTACACCTTATAGGAAAATAAATGCGCATAACATCATGATATGATCCAAAGAAAGGAGATTGAGACGATGTCAATTACCTTGAGTCATACTTGTCTCATTCGTTCTTTATATTCCTCTAAATCTAGTAACTCCTTTTGATTTAAGACAAATGGCTTCTTTGAGTTTCCATATTCCCAAGTTTTGTCTTCTAGTATTATGTGAGTGATTTTTGGAGCTTATTTTGGCTGAATCCGGATGATCCAATGGGAATGAGAGGTTTGGGTAAGTGGGTAGAGGTGCTGGCATTTTATAATAGGGTGGATGGGTACTTTAGAAAAGTCTTGAAATATTATTTTACTATAAATTGAATTTTTAATTATAATATATATAATATGATATATTTCTAGGATAAGATGAGGATGGGTTGAAATCCTCTCAACAAATAGGATTTAGGTAACTTTAGGTCACAAAATTACACTTATCTTTTCGCTTAACCCTGAGTTAAAAACATTAACTCTTACCATTTCTTATTGTATTTTAATAATATATGCATCCAATAGTTATTATAAAATGAAAAGAGAATAGTAAGTGGATAATTAATGATATTTTTTACATTATGAAAGTTAGTTTTCCAAATCATGGATTTTTTGGACTATTATATCATTTAATAAAATAGTATTTATTTCAAAACTCATTTATGTCAATTTTGACACTATTTAGAAAATTATTATTTTTAAATTCATAACAACTTTATTCCATAAAAAAATCATTAATTCAAACATAATACGATATATTCATCTATATAGGTCGTGGATGGTACCAAAATTTCCAAATTACATTTATTTTAATATTTATAACATCTTTTATTTGAATATTTCATTAATATGGTAATCCTTGAATCATTATTTTGTTATAAATATATATATTTATTTAATGATTAAAAATTATAAATAAAATACCGTGCTTTATAAAACCTATTTATATTTATAATGATAATTTATAATCGAATATATCATTTATGTAAACCATATTAAAATTTATTTAGTTAGGATATACATGTTTATGTTATATTACCATTTTTAAATTAAATATTATTAAAGCCATTATTACACCCAAGTGGCTCCATGAGGTCCTAAATTCAACCAAAAGATGATAATGGCCTTAAATATCACATCTAATAAGATTAGTACACATCCTATGATAGTTTTATATTATTGTAATATTATTTTTTACCCTTATTTTCATAATTTACCCTTTAACCATGGTAAATAAAAATAATTACTAATGTTACAATTCATAATGTCAAAAAATAAAAGGTTTATATGTCCTGGTTCTGAAAACTTCCCATAGGCGCCTCATACCTAGTTGGTCACATGGCCTCCAGCACATTTCCCTAAATGCTAGAGGCTGCTGACTAGCTGCGAGGGCCTTTGGTGTGATAGTGGGGAAACTCTTCCCTCATTGGCAGAGTAACATAGTGGATGTAAAAGAAATATACAATAGAGGAAGCATTAATATTATCATAAAAAAAGTAACAGCAGAATATAGAATAAATAAAAAATTGGAGCCCAAATATACAATGATAATTGTTACATATGTATAGGAAAGCAACCAAACAAGTCACAATACTGAAATACAATACTAAACCAAAGTACAAGAAAAATAGTAAACAACTCCACAACATCGCAAGATGAAGCTTAGTCCCATGCTCTCCGGCTCCAATGTAGTCAAGTAGCTGAAGTAGAAGGGTTATATCCATTATCTATACCTACAACAATATAATCTATTTGGGCCCAAAAGCATGGTCCAAATTGGGTGTGAGACAAAATCCCAGTAGACGACCACGAAGAGATCCATGCATAGCAGTCAGCGAATATATATGGCAGGAAATAAACAAAAGAAGCATTAAAAAATGATTTTATCAACATTAAACAATTCCATTGTTTCAGAGAATTTAGTTCCACAGGGAAAGAAAACATATAATCAGAAATAGGTAACCCTCTGGGATGTACTCGCAGCCTAATCCCCTCTAGTCCTACCTAGCGACCACAAGCAACCCTCTAGGAAGGACACACAATCTAACCCCTCTGGTTCATCTTTAGAATAAACTCTCTAAGTAAGAACTCACCATCAATTCCCCCAATAGTCTTTTATTGGTAAATAAAACGTGCTCTAGGGAAGAACATACATCTCATTCTCCTTGTGGCCCACGTCGAGGAACTACAAACACTATGAGGAAGCACATACATCGATTCCCCCGATGGTATCACTTCATAACAATAAAAACGGAAACTCTAGAGAAGCCCTTACATCTATTGTCCCTATGGTCCACTACACTAGGTTCTCACGGCCCAGTGTTAGTCAAACAAGCCTACCAATACAAATCGGCCATAGTAAACATCAAGAACTACTTGGATAACCTGTCTATAGCACAACAACAAGTCAGATAAAAAAACACTCCATCCTATATTACTAGGCATGAGAAACCAAAAAAGTACCCTAACAGGATAAGCAAGACCAAACAGTCATAAACAAAACATGCATGGGGAAATAATTCGAAAGAAAACTAATTAACCCTATTTACATTCAATTGACCTCTATTCAAGCATACAAGCATACCAGGAAACTAACAAGGATAAAATAGTAAACACACAATACTCCGTTCAAGTGTATTGGGAAATTTTGCACATATAACTCGATGAAACTCTACAGAAAGGCACAGTCCACCTACCTCAGTGTTTGTAGGATTTCTATACGTGAAACTAAAGCCTTGAATCGCTCAAGAACGCTGTCAATATACAAAAAAACTAAAAACACTCAACCAAAAAGATCTGTTTAATGAAGATGAATCAAGAAATGAAGCTATATAAGAAGAAATATCTTACTATGGAAATCCCAATGCAATCAACATCGGTCGAATCGTATAACAGATGCTCTATCGGGGGATCAAATAATTTCCGTAGTTGTGCGGTCTCTCTCGGTTGAACCAGACCAAGAAGGAGATAGTTCTGTCTGTCAGACATGACCCAAGTGTATTAAATGAAAAAAAAGTACACGAAATGTACTTTATAAGTACACAATGTGTACTTTCCCTTATTGGCCCCCACATTAGGTGGTCTCCAGGTCACCACACACGGCCGTGTGCCCTGCCGTTACATGGCCCGCACCCGGCTACCCGCAGTAACCGAGAACATGACTTGTACCTATATAGTACACAGGGTGTACTTCAGAAATTTATAGAAACTCCCTTTTTTCTCAAAAACACTAGAAAAGGGGTAACATACCTGAGGAGATGATCCAGGTTCTTAGAAACTTCCCCCCTTAATGAAATTCATCCTTTAGTTTCCTTATCAAGGAAGTGAAGAATAAGAATCCTCGAAAAGAACCTGCCATTGTGATCATACATCGACCTCCCTCTCTCAAGTCTTGTCCTATCTTCACCGATGCTTCCATGGAACTCATAATAGAAGAATAAACGGTCCATGATGAACATTTCCAATTCTATCAATAATCCGGATAGAATGCTCCTCGAAAGAGGCATCCACCTCTAACTCAACCTCTTCAGTTGAGAAACAAGAGATGGGTCTGAGAAGTAATATCGAAGTTGAGAAATGTGGAAGATGTCATGCATAGCCTGGTACCTCTGAGGTAACTGCAACTGATAGGAAAACATCCCAACTACCTCCAACACCTCAAATGGGTTGACGTAACTCGGTAAAAGCTTACACAGCCTCTTAATCCTCATGTGTCCCAACCTTGGTGTGAGCCGAAGGAAAACCTGATCTCCGACCTCGAACTCCAGATGTCATCTCCATCAATCATTATAAGACTTATGTTGATACTATCCATTAGCCATAATATTCCAAATCAACTCTATTTGTTCTACGGTATCATGGAAAAGACGAGATCCTTTTATAGCTACCTCTCCTACATCTAGCCAACATAAGGGTGATCAGCATGTCCTACCATACAAATCATCATAATGTGACTTCCAAATTGTATCTTGAAAACTATTATAATAGTAAAACTCCATAGGAGGTATGTTCTTCTCCCAAGAACCTCCAAAATCAAGGATGCAAGCTCGCATCATATCCTCAATCACTTGAATCGTATGCTCGGACAGGGCATTTGTCTGAGGGTGGTATGCTGTTCTCAGAATTACTTGTGTACCCAAAGCCTTCTGTAGCCGCTGCCAGACCCGAGAAGTAAAACGGGAATCCCTGTCTGAAGCAATGGAGTGTTGAACTCTATGTAGAAATACTATCCCGTGGATGTAAAACTATACCATCTCATAAACACTGAAGGTCTCCTTGATCGGAAATAAGTAATAAACCTTCGTGAGACTATCAATGACAACCCATACAACATCATTCCCTCAGGGCGACCGTTGTAAACCTGTCATGAAATCTTTCGCGACATCATTCCACTTCCACTTAGGAATGGTTAACTACTGCAAAATCACCACAGGTCGCTGATGCTCTGCCTTCACCTACTGACAGGTGGAACACCTAATGATGAACCCAACAACATCTTTCTTCATACCAGGCCACCAATACTAACATTGCAGATCATGATACATCTTGGTGACACCAGGACGAATTTCCCAAACTGAGGAATGAAAGTCCTTCATCAAATCGTCACATATGTCTTCTAACACCCATACACACCCTGGATATACAAGATCTCATCCTCACCTCTGGTCCATCTATGAATAGGGTCCTCTTCTGAAATGCTCTCCCATAGGACTAGGCCTTCAGAATCTGATATCTGCCTCCTTCGCACTCGATCAAGAAGAGTAGAGGTAACAACTACCGAAGAAAGAAACGTATGCCCCGGTCTGTCATGCACCTCCAAATGCATCTCAGAAAAGAGAGCCATAAGAAACCACTCACTACTAGCCTCTTAGATATCCTATATCTGAGTCCTCCAACTCAGCACATCAGCCAATGCATTGCCTTTCCCATGTGTCTAGGAAAGATCAGAGTCAAAAGACTAAAGGTACTCAACCCACCTTTGTTGTATCAAATTCAGGTCATGCTCAGTGAAGATATACTTGAGACATTTGTGGTCAGTGAAATCTAAAAAATGCTCTCCTAATAGATAATGTCTCCAATAGTGTAAATCATGAAGAACTAAAGCCAGCTCGATATCGTACGCCGGGTAATTTCTCTCATGTGTCTTCAACTGTCGAGACTCGTATGCAAACAATCTTTCTCTCTGCATAAGCAAAAATCCCAGCCTGATACCAGATGCATTATAGTATATAGTATATCTTTTTCTCAGCTCTAAAAATACTAGTATCTGTACTAAAGTCAACCTCCCTTTCAGCTCCTAAACGGCTGACTCAATAGAATCTGACCACAAGTACTTCTCACCCTTCTTAGTCAGGCTAATCAGTGGTGCTGCTAAGCATGAAGAGTCCTATATAAAACATCTGTAGAAACCATCCAACCTATGAAAACATCATACCTCAAAGACGTTATTCTACTGCCCCCATAAAACTAATGATCTCACTTTCTATGGGTCTACTGATACTACCGACTCTGAGATAACATGACCCACGATGTGAATTTGGTACATCTAGAAGTAGAATTTAGGGAGCTTATCATATAACTGATGCTATCATAGTGTACTATAAACGATCTCAAGATGGGTAGAATGGTCATGTCGAGTGTAAGTTTACACCAAGATATCATCCATTAAGACAACCATGAAAGATTCCAAGTATAGATGGAACACTCGGTTCATCAGTGCCATGAAAACTACAGTTGCATTCGTGAGACCAAACGGCATAACCACATACTCATATAGACGGGACTGTCTCTCGAAGGCTATAAGAGGTATAAAAGATGGTCTAACGCGCAACTGATGTCAACCAAACCTCAAGTCGATCTCTGAGAACACCTGAGATCCTCAAAGCTGATAAAAGAGATCATCAATACTCAATAAGGGATATCGGTTCATGACCGTAATCTTTTTCAACTTCTGATAATCCACACAGATTCTGAGGGTAGCATCCACCTTCTTTGAAAATAGGACAGGTGAACGCCAAGAAGATGTACTAGGTCGGATGAAGCCATTTTCCTATAACTACTCTAATTTTCTCTTGAGCTCCTATTACTCAGGTGTAGCCTTATTGTAAGGAGGAATGGACACCGGTGCCCCTCCTAGCACAAGATCAATAGAAAAGTCTAACTCACACTCCGGGAGGAAAACCTAAAAAGTGCTCTGGAAAGACATCCCTGAAATGATCCACCACTAGTGGAAAGTCCATCTGTGAAGTCCCTTAGTCATCCAAATATAGACTAACAATCTGGGCTATAACTCCTCCCAACCCAAGATGCTCGGGTCCTACTCTACTCGCCTGGACATCCCACTCACCCTAATTAGAAACGATATGCCCTATGGTGATTTGAAACTCACCCTATGAAGATAAACATCAAAAATAGCCTAGAAGGTAACTAACCAGTCCATTCTAAGAATGACATCATATCCTGACATCACTAAGACATAAAGGTCCCATAAGAACTGACACCCACCAACCTCTAGAGGGCACTCCTTGAACTGTTTCACACTAGCCGTTCTTGTCCCCAAAAGAGTGTCCAATGTCAAGACATTAGTAGAAGAAACGATATAGATCCTACAGATCTCCAAAATAGTAATAGATATAATGCTATAGCAATCCCCTTTATCAGAATGATCAGAAGCTAAAACTGAGGCAACTAAGATCATACCTCGAACGATATAGGGTCTAGGATCATACTCATACTGGGTCTTCCCTACTGAAAATGTTTGGCCTATACCACAGCCCTGTGACCCTTCCTGACCACTCTGAGTTGATCCACCCTATTTTCACTAAATTCCTGGTGACTGGATACCCTGACCATGACCTCCACCTCAACCCGAACAGCCATAAAAACTCTAGTTCTCAGACTGGTGAGAAACTAGTTGTGGTGATCTTGAACATAGAGTCATTGAAGAACCTCTGTCACCAGCTTATAGTGAGAAGAGATGATAGAAATGATGAAGATGACCCATCTTTCAACAAGATCGGCACTCAAATGGGTCTCTCAGGAAATATGGCCTCGTATGCCCACTCTTCCCACTCATGTATAAAACCACCTGGATACCAGAAGATGTGTCTCGCCTTCTTGGATCACCATGAAATGTCCCCCTACGGCGCTTCCTACTATCAGTAGGAGGGATACTAACTCCGGATGTCGAACCACCCTGGATCAAAACTCCATAATCCCTTATATTACGCTCCATGATCAGCACTTGGTTGGCGATAGAAGTGATAGACGTCAACATAAGGATATTCACCTGAGATCAGATGTTATGCCTCAGACCATCCTCAAACCTCCTTTCTAGGAATAAATCATCACCTCCTGGGATGGGGGTAAAGAGATGTAGCTCTGTGAAGTAAGAAGAATACTCCATAACATAAAGAGTACCCTGCTCTAGACTCATCAACTCTTAGGCTTTATCGGACCTCAAAGTCTCCAGGTAGAAGTAGTCATAGAAGGCACGCTGGAACTCATCCCACACCATAACCTGCTAGCATCTTGCCTGTCAGATCCCATCCCACCAACCCTTGGTGGAATCTTGATGCATGTACGTATCTAGTTTCACCCTCCTCTCTAGAGATGTCTCTAGGTGATTGAAGATAGACATCATGGCTTTTAACCATGACTCTACAGCCTGAGGTCCTCCTTTCCTTGTAAAGGTGGGAGGATGCTGCTGCTGGAAAACCCACATCATCTCTTCTATAGATGGGGATTAATGTAGTACGGCTTAGTAGGTCTGTATTAAACTTATAAATCCCTCTCAGAACTGTTCATCGACACCTATTTTTGGAATGATGGCTGGTGCTAAGACTAACACTACTGGAGGATCTGCAGGTAGTACTTGACGAGCCACATCCAGTGTCTGGTCCCTTCCTTGTAACTGAAGGACAACCGAAGGACGTCTCAATGGCATGAATATATATGGTCAAGCTCACACCTTAGATCAAGATTGATAGGGATTGAAACATAGAAGTATAATAAGGGAACATGAGAAGTAAACATTAATGTTTTTCAAAACAAGGATACAAGGTGTGTATAATTCCTACAAGGTGTGTTCCCTTAAGCCTTTCACATGGGCATGTACTCCTGCCACAACTGGTCATGTAACACCCCAAACACACCACGTGTTCTTCAAACACATGACGTTTACTTGACTTCTCTTCCCCTACTTGAGTTCTTCTACATAGCTAAGCCACATGGTCCTCCTAGAAAAAGACTACATGGAATATTCGTTCCTAACTTAGTGTGTACTAGACGAGCTTCACCGACCCGTGTTGTTAGTGACACGGCATAATACACGGCTCACACTACATGGCGTGTTCCAGATAGAGATGACGTGTACTTATTAGGTTTCAACAGCCCTTGTTGTTAGTTACACGGGAGGAAACATGGCTGGAACTATACGGCGTGTTTGTGCTAGACACGACATGTACTAGGAAGCTTCAACTGACCCGTCTTGCTCGTCATACGACCATATACTCATGTTACACTACAGGTCTTGTTCTAGATGAACACAAAATGTATTAGAAAAGACTCAACTGACCCGTTTTGTTAGTCACACAGTCGGTTATACAGCTCTATAACATGATGTATACATCTGGTATATGACGTGTCCTACCAGAGATCCCTCAACCCCATGTCTCTGCCCACACAGTCAGTGACATAGTTAGAGAATACATGGTGTGTACATACAGTACACGACATGCACTTAGGAAAAACAGCTTCTTCCCTAATAAAAGATCACATGGGATGTATTAAAAACTACACGGCGTGTATTCTAGGTTTTTCTGGAAAGTAAGCCTCAGAAACTACTCCGGTGCCCAGAAAAAAATCACTAAACAAACATTAAAGTTCCCAATTCTGATGTAAAAGGGCCCATACTCCCCGCGAATCAAGTCCTGGCATCTATTACTTGTCATAAACCAAAAAAATTAATGAGATGCCAAATTCCGGTCTTTGAGGGCCCATAACACCTCAAGAACAAAAATTTTGCATTCATTAAAAAAACCTTACACAAAGAAATACCCTATCACAAGAAGGTATTCTATAATGGAATCTATCACAAAAACATGCATATCTAGCACAAAATCTATCACAACAACATGCAATCACTATTGAACCCTAAATGGCTTTGTAAGAATTCATGACATGTGATTCCTAGTAAGTTTGTATACGATGCATGAGATGGAATACCCCCATATCATCGGGTTGCAACTAAAATAGAACCTCATCAATATCAACGATAATAACACAAAACACGTGAATCACAAAATGGTGAAATCAAATCAACTGTAAAATAGAAAAAACCGAAAATTGTAATAAATGAGGTAAATTGGCATTTCCCTGTACACGGGTTAGCTACTCTCGGGAACAACTTATTACCAAGTTCCTATTTCCCTCCTATCCCTTACTATAGGCTCCAAATAGTATGTCCAGAAAAAAAGAACCCCTCTAATTCTACTTTGTAACATCCCAGTTCTAGAATCTTCCTAGAGGCGCCTCATACCTGGTTGGTCACATGGCCTCAAGCACATTTCCCTGAACACCAGAGGCTGCCAACTAACAGTAAGGGACATGGGTGTGATAGTGGCGAAACTATTTCCACATTGGAAGAGTAACACTGTAGAAGTAAAATGAAATATAAAATAGAGAAAGCAGACATATTATCATTCAAAAAGTAATAGCCGAAGACTGATGAAAAAATTATTGAAGCTCATATATACAATGATGCATGATACATATGTCTTGGAAAGCAACCAAAAAAGTCAATATAATGAAATAAAATACTAAACCAAAGTAAAATAAAAATAGTAAACAACTCTACAAAATCGTAAGCTGATGCTTAGTACCATACTCTCTAGCTCCAAAGTAGTCAAGTATCTGAAGTAGAGGGGCACTTTCCCTTATCTATTCCTACAACAATATAATCTGTTTGGGACCAAAATCATGGACCAAAGAGGGTGTGAGACTAAATCCCAGTACAAAAACACCAAGAGATCTGTGCCTAATATCTAGTGAATATATATGGCCAGAAATAAACAAAATAAGCAGTACACAAGGAAGTACTCAATAGTAAACAATTCAGCAGTTTTAGATAATTCAGTTCCACAGAGCAAGAAAACATATAATCAAAAATAGGTAACCCTATAGGATGTACTCATAAGCTAATACCCTCTGGTCCTACCTAGAAACCACAAGCAACCTTATGGGAAGCACATACAGTCTAACCCCTCTGGTTCTGCTTTAGTATAGGCTCTCTAGGGAAGAACTCACCATAAATTCCCCTTATAGTATTCTATTGGTAACTAAAAGGCACTTTGGGGAAGCACTTATGTCTCATTCCTCCTATGGCCCATGTCGAGAAACTAAAGATACTATGAGGAATCACTTACATCAATTCTTCCAATGGTCTTGCATTGTAACAATAATAACAGACACTCTGGAGAAGCCCTTACGTCTATTCTACCTTTAGCCCACTACACTAGGTTATCACAACCCTGTGTAAGTCAAAAAAGCATAGCAATGCAATGTGGCCAATATAAACATCAAGAACTACTTAGCTAACTAGTCTATAGCAAAAAAATATGTCATATAAAAAAACACTCCATCGGATAATACTAGGAATGGGAAACCAACAAGGCTTCCTAACCGGATAAACAAGACAAAATGGTTATACACAAAACATTCATGGGAAAACACTTCCAAAGTATAGTAATTAACCACATTCACATTAAATTAACCTCTACTAAAGTATACAAGCATAATAGGAAACTAAAAGGGCTAAAATAGTAAACACACAATACCCCATTCAATGGTATTGGGAAATGTTTAACATATAACTCAAATACTTTCTACAGAAAGTCCCAAAACACCTACCTCAGTGTTCTAGGATCACTATACGTTAACCTCACTCCTTGAATCTATCAAGAACACATTAGATCTACAAAAACACTAAAAACGATCAACTGATGATATCTCTTGAAAGAAGAGGAATCAGGAAACTAAGCTCTTGAATAAGGAAGAGCTTACCGTGGGTATCCCAACGCAATTGACGGTGGTCGAATCAGAGAATGAATGCTCGATCAAGGGCTTAGAGAATTTCTTTGGTCGTATGGTCTCTCTCAGTCAAACCAGACCTAGATGGAGATGGTTTTGTCTGTCAGACGTGACCCCAGTGCATTTAATGGAAGAAAGGTACACGACGTGTACTTTATTAGTATTCGGCATGTAATTTCCCTTACCGACCATCTCATTAGGTGGTCTATCGGCCACCACACACTGCCATGTGCACGGTCGTTACACGGCCGTGTGCATGTCTGTTACATGACCATCACCCAGCTTCCCGCGGTAACTAAGGACATAGTGTGTACTTAAAAAATTTCCAGAAACTCCTCTTTTTCTCAAAAACACTAGAAAAGGGGAAACATACCTGAAAAGAAGATATGGGTTCTTACAAGGTTCATATTTACAAAATTTGGTCCTCTTAATTCCAAATATAGAATCCATTTTCCAAATTCGAAACACCTAATTGGCCAAATTTAATTTAAAATTAATTTAAAACTAATTCCTATTTTCCAAAAAAGAAAACTAGTTTTTATGATGTAAAAAATATCAAAATATTGACTTGTGTTTATTTCCAATTTCAATGTGAAATTATTTAAAATGAAAAAATTGGAATAAATGATAAAAAAATATTACAATTTCACATTAAAACCAATTAAATAGATAATATAAGTATATAAATAAATTAGATAGAAGGGATGTTTTGACTTAAAATGCAGTATTTTTTACTATTCTTTAAAATATAGATTTTATCAGAAAAATACAAAATTTTAAACCTATGTAATGTTTTATGTCTTTATTTTAATGAAGTTTATTTTTTCAAATATAACATATGAATGTGACAAAACTATATTTTAAAATGGTTCTCCATCCAAAGTCTTTAAAAAACCTTTTAAAAATATTGGAATATTGTATGCTTAAAATTGGATTCATTCTCATTTAAAGCCTATAATGTTATTTCAGATAATTGTAAAAACATTTAAAAAATATTTAAAATCATAATATTGTTAATTACGTGTATTCTGGACAATACAACAAATAGTCATTGACTACCATTTAAAAATAAAAATATTATTTTTGTATTATTTTTCGGTATAAATCAATGTTGTGTGAAATGTATGATTTTTAAGAAACCCCTTATTGAATGTAGAGTATGCTATCGGAAAAAGAATATGATTTAATATAAAATTAATATCTTATTCATAAATATTAGTAGTTATGAAAATGTATTATTCTAAAAATACATGGGATGTTACAATCATAAACCAAGTGATAGCCGTTCTTATTTTTCTCAGGTGACCTACCTAATTTTTAAAGTTGATATATAAATTTTATCCCCACACATCACTAATTCATCATGGACATGACATCATAAATATATGGTATCTATGCTCCAAATAATATCAATTATTGTTTTTTTCTTGAGACCTGATGATTCATTGAGGGGTTAATATAATTATAAGACCCAAAAGTTACTAAATAATGTCCAATTCATAATATTGAATGTTCAATATAATACATATTCTATAATTCTTTTTAAGAAATAAATATCCACATTGAATCAAGTATGAATAATTTTAATACTCCCCATTCAAAAAAATAAATTTTGTAATAATATCACATTTCAAATATTTTAATACAATACAATCCTTTTAATTTAATATAAAAATGAAAAATTCTTTGAATAATGGGAATAATTATTACATTATAAATCCCCCAACACATGGAAAGGAAACAAAATAATGAAAAAATTTCCTATTGATGGGAAATCCGTTCATGTGAAATTTTTTAAAAAAGAGAATCTTTTCTGACTTAAAAAAATTTGAATTTGACTAGAACAAAATATAGTTAAAATATTCATTTAAAAAAATATAAATAAAATCAAGGAAAAAATAATATGGCCTTAAAAAATCTTTTAATTATAGATAGTAAAAGTTTTTGTCAAATAATATGAACATGGACATGGAATAAAAAATATCACTGACGAAAAAGAATAAATATGGTCAGATTTTATTATAAACATTTTTTCATTTTATTTTGAGTACCAAAGAGATGAAAATGAAAAAAATAACTAAAAATACTATAAAAAATATAATAAATGAAAAAATATGGTTTTTATGAGAGATATAAATTAGAACATGAGGACTTTAATAAATGTTTGAGAAAGGGGAATATCATAACAATAAGATCTTGGATCATAACATCAAAATGTGGCTACAAAGTTTAATTTGGAAATTAATAACCATATCACCAAGTTTAATCCCCATGGTTTCATATCAACAATTTCCATCCCCAAGGTTCAATAAAAATTACCAAGGTTATTTTCCAAGGTATCATAAAACTTATCATCACCAGAAATTAATTTCTTTCCCCAATGAATTGGAGATATATTAAGGAAATCCCTTAATCTGTCATTATTTTCATGTGATCGAAATAGATAATATTAAAAAAATTCATAAATAACTCGATGATAATAAAATAAATGGGTTCCATATCAAAATTTTAATGTTTTAAGAAGTGCTTAAAAATATGATCATTATGTCATTTATAACCACAGAAATGGAATGAGAGTTTCATGAATGTCAATTCCAGAATAAATTTTATTTTATGACTTGATGAATACCTTTTGAAATTAAACTGGTCTGGGTATTCACATAAATAAAATAATATAATTTCTTGAGAAAATGAGAGATATTTTAAGACCAAAATTATGCAGCTTAAAGATTATGCAACTTAGTTTTAGATAACATTAAAAAAATAGGGGACATGGGTCACCCATTAATTAAAGACTAATAATATTGTATATAGATAGAATCAAATTAAAATAATAACATTTTGTGAAAAATTTAATGACATAGCACATAAAAGATAACTTGAATGGAAAAAGAGGTGTGAGAATTCCTTAACCACATTAAAAACACCTGAATATATATCATTGAGGAATTAAATTATACAAAACATTAAATATAATTAGATTATATTAATTCATGATATATTTAGTCAATGTGATGTATGTACACCTTGTAGGAAAATAAATGCGCATAACATCATGATATGATCCAAAGAAAGGAGATTGAGACGATGTCAATTACCTTGAGTCATACTTGTCTCATTCGTTCTTTATATTCCTCTAAATCTAGTAACTCCTTTTGATTTAAGACAAATGGCTTCTTTGAGTTTCCATATTCCCAAGTTTTGTCTTCTAGTATTTTGTGAGTGATTTTTGGAGCTTATTTTGGCTGAATCCGGATGATCCAATGGGAATGAGAGGTTTGGGTAAGTGGGTAGAGGTGCTGGCATTTTATAATAGGGTGGATGGGTACTTTAGAAAAGTCTTGAAATATTATTTTACAATAAATTGAATTTTTAATTATAATATATATAATATGATATATTTCTAGGATAAGATGAGGATGGGTTGAAATCCTCTCAACAAATAGGATTTAGGTAACTTTAGGTCACAAAATTACACTTATCTTTTCGCTTAACCCTGAGTTAAAAACATTAACTCTTACCATTTCTTATTGTATTTTAATAATATATGCATCCAATAGTTATTATAAAATGAAAAGAGAATAGTAAGTGGATAATTAATGATATTTTTTACATTATGAAAGTTAGTTTTCCAAATCATGGATTTTTTGGACTATTATATCATTTAATAAAATAGTATTTATTTCAAAACTCATTTATGTCAATTTTGACACTATTTAGAAAATTATTATTTTTAAATTCATAACAACTTTATTCCATAAAAAAAGCATTAATTCAAACATAATACGATATATTCATCTATATAGGTCGTGGATGGTACCAAAATTTCCAAATTACATTTATTTTAATATTTATAACATCTTTTATTTGAATATTTCATTAATATGGTAATCCTTGAATCATTATTTTGTTATAAATATATATATTTATTTAATGATTAAAAATTATAAATAAAATACCGTGCTTTATAAAACCTATTTATATTTATAATGATAATTTATAATCGAATATATCATTTATGTAAACCATATTAAAATTTATTTAGTTAGGATATACATGTTTATGTTATATTACCATTTTTAAATTAAATATTATTAAAGCCATTATTACACCCAAGTGGCTCCATGAGGTCCTAAATTCAACCAAAAGATGATAATGGCCTTAAATATCACATCTAATAAGATTAGTACACATCCTATGATAGTTTTATATTATTGTAATATTATTTTTTACCCTTATTTTCATAATTTACCCTTTAACCATGGTAAATCAAAATAATTACTAATGTTACAATTCATAATGTCAAAAAATAAAAGGTTTATATGTCCTGGTTCTGAAAACTTCCCATAGGCGCCTCATACCTAGTTGGTCACATGGCCTCCAGCACATTTCCCTAAATGCTAGAGGCTGCTGACTAGCTGCGAGGGCCTTTGGTGTGATAGTGGGGAAACTCTTCCCTCATTGGCAGAGTAACATAGTGGATGTAAAAGAAATATACAATAGAGGAAGCATTAATATTATCATAAAAAAAGTAACAGCAGAATATAGAATAAATAAAAAATTGGAGCCCAAATATACAATGATAATTGTTACATATGTATAGGAAAGCAACCAAACAAGTCACAATACTGAAATACAATACTAAACCAAAGTACAAGAAAAATAGTAAACAACTCCACAACATCGCAAGATGAAGCTTAGTCCCTTGCTCTCCGGCTCCAATGTAGTCAAGTAGCTGAAGTAGAAGGGTTATATCCATTATCTATACCTACAACAATATAATCTATTTGGGCCCAAAAGCATGGTCCAAATTGGGTGTGAGACAAAATCCCAGTAGACGACCACCAAGAGATCCATGCATAGCAGTCAGCGAATATATATGGCAGGAAATAAACAAAAGAAGCATTAAAAAATGATTTTATCAACATTAAACAATTCCATTGTTTCAGAGAATTTAGTTCCACAGGGAAAGAAAACATATAATCAGAAACATGTAACCCTCTGGGATGTACTCGCAGCCTAATCCCCTCTAGTCCTACCTAACGACCACAAGCAACCCTCTAGGAAGGACACACAATCTAACCCCTCTGGTTCATCTTTAGAATAAACTCTCTAAGTAAGAACTCACCATCAATTCCCCCAATAGTCTTTTATTGGTAAATAAAACGTGCTCTAGGGAAGAACATACATCTCATTCTCCTTGTGGCCCACGTCGAGGAACTACAAACACTCTGAGGAAGCACAGACATCGATTCCCCCGATGGTATCGCTTCATAACAATAAAAACGGAAACTCTAGAGAAGCCCTTACATCTATTGTCCCTATGGTCCACTACACTAGGTTCTCACGGCCCAGTGTTAGTCAAACAAGCCTACCAATACAAATCGGCCATAGTAAACATCAAGAACTACTTGGATAACCTGCCTATAGCACAACAACAAGTCAGATAAAAAAACACTCCATCCTATATTACTAGGCATGAGAAACCAAAAAAGTACCCTAACAGGATAAGCAAGACCAAACAGTCATAAACAAAACATGCATGGGGAAATAATTCGAAAGAAAACTAATTAACCCTATTTACATTCAATTGACCTCTATTCAAGCATACAAGCATACCAGGAAACTAACAAGGATAAAATAGTAAACACACAATACTCCGTTCAAGTGTATTGGGAAATTTTGCACATATAACTCGATGAAACTCTACAGAAAGGCACAGTCCACCTACCTCAGTGTTGTAGGATTTCTATACGTGAAACTAAAGCCTTGAATCGCTCAAGAACGCTGTCAATATACAAAAAAACTAAAAACACTCAACCAAAAAGATCTGTTTAATGAAGATGAATCAAGAAATGAAGCTATATAAGAAGAAATATCTTACTATGGAAATCCCAATGCAATCAACATCGGTCGAATCGTATAACAGATGCTCTATCGGGGGATCAAATAATTTCCGTAGTTGTGCGGTCTCTCTCGGTTGAACCAGACCAAGAAGGAGATAGTTCTGTCTGTCAGACATGACCCAAGTGTATTAAATGAAAAAAAGTACACGAAATGTACTTTATAAGTACACAATGTGTACTTTCCCTTATTGGCCCCAACATTAGGTGGTCTCCAGGTCACCACACACGGCCGTGTGCCCTGCCGTTACATGGCCCGCACCCGGCTACCCGCAGTAACCGAGTACATGACTTGTACTTATATAGTACACAGGGTGTACTTCAGAAATTTCTAGAAACTCCATTTTTTCTCAAAAACACTAGAAAAGGGGTAACATACCTGAGGAGATGATCCAGGTTCTTAGAAACTTCCCCCCTTAATGAAATTCATCCTTTAATTTCCTTATCAAGGAAGTGAAGAATAAGAATCCTCGAAAAGCACCTGCCATTGTGATCATACATCGACCTCCCTCTCTCAAGTCTTGTCCTATTCTCACCCATGCTTCCATGGAACTCATAATAGAAGAATAAACGGGCCATGATGAACCTTTCCAATTCTATCAATAATCCGGATAGAATGCTCCTCGAAAGAGGCATCCACCTCTAACTCAACCTCTTCAGTTGAGAAACAAGAGATGGGTCTGAGAAGTAATATCGAAGTTGAGAAATGTGGAAGATGTCATGCATAGCCTGGTACCTCTGAGGTAACTGCAACTGATAGGAAAACATCCCAACTCCCTCCAACACCTCAAACGGGTTGACGTAACTCGGTAAAAGCTTACACAGCCTCTTAATCCTCATGTGTCCCAACCTTGGTGTGAGCCGAAGGAAAACCTAATCTCCGACCTCGAACTCCAGATGTCATCTCCATCAATCATTATAAGACTTATGTTGATACTATCCATTAGCCATAATATTCCAAATCAACTCTATTTGTTCTACGGTATCATGGAAAAGACGAGATCCTTTTATAGCTACCTCTCCTACATCTAGCCAACATAAGGGTGATCAGCATGTCCTACCATACAAATCATCATAATGTGACTTCCAAATTGTATCTTGAAAACTATTATTATAGTAAAACTCCATAGGAGGTATGTTCTTCTCCCAAGAACCTCCAAAATCAAGGATGCAAGCTCGCATCATATCCTCAATCACTTGAATCGTATGCTCGGACAGGGCATTTGTCTGAGGGTGGTATGCTGTTCTCAGAATTACTTGTGTACCCAAAGCCTTCTGTAGCCGCTGCCAGACCCGAGAAGTAAAACGGGAATCCCTGTCTGAAGCAATGGAGTGTTGAACTCTATGTAGAAATACTATCCCGTGGATGTAAAACTATACCATCTCATAAAAACTGAAGGTCTCCTTGATCGGAAATAAGTAATAAACCATCGTGAGACTATCAATGACAACCCATACAACATCATTCCCTCAGGGCGACCATTGTAAACCTGTCATGAAATCTTTCGCGACATCATTCCACTTCCACTTAGGAATGGTTAACTACTTCAAAATCACCACAGGTCGCTGATGCTCTGCCTTCACCTACTGACAGGTGGAACACCTAATGATGAACCCAACAACATCTTTCTTCATACCAGGCCACCAATACTAACATTGCAGATCATGATACATCTTGGTGACACCAGGACGAATTTCCCAAACTGAGGAATGAAAGTCCTTCATCAAATCGTCACATATGTCTTCTAACACCCATACACACCCTGGATATACAAGATCTCATCCTCACCTCTGGTCCATCTATGAATAGGGTCCTCTTCTGAAATGCTCTCCCATAGGACTAGGCCTTCAGAATCTGATATCTGCCTCCTTCGCACTCGATCAAGAAGAGTAGAGGTAACAACTACCGAAGAAAGAAACGTCTGCCCCGGTCTGTCATGCACCTCCAAATGCATCTCAGAAAAGAGAGCCATAAGAAACCACTCACTACTAGCCTCTTAGATATCCTATATCTGAGTCCTCCAACTCAGCACATCAGCCAATTCATTGCCTTTCCCATGTGTCTAGGAAAGATCAGAGTCAAAAGACTAAAGGTACTCAACCCACCTTTGTTGTATCAAATTCAGGTCATGCTCAGTGAAGATATACTTGAGACATTTGTGGTCAGTGAAATCTAAAAAGTTCTCTCCTAATAGATAATGTCTCCAATAGCGTAAATCATGAAGAACTAAAGCCAGCTCGAGATCGTACGCCGGGTAATTTCTCTCATGTGTCCTCAACTGTCGAGACTCGTATGCAAACAATCTTTCTCTCTGCATAAGCAAAAATCCCAGCCTGATACCAGATGCATTATAGTATATAGTATATCTTTTTCTCAGCTCTAAAAATACTAGTATCTGTACTAAAGTCAACCTCCCTTTCAGCTCCTAAACGGCTGACTCAATAGAATCTGACCACAAGTACTTCTCACCCTTCTTAGTCAGGCTCATCAGTGGTGCTGCTAAGCATGAAGAGTCCTATATAAAACATCTGTAGAAACCATCCAACCTTTGAAAACATCATACCTCAAAGACATTATTCTACTTCCCCCATAAAACTAATGATCTCACTTTCTATGGGTCTACTGATACTACCGACTCTGAGATAACATGACCCACGAAGTGAATTTGGTACATCTAGAAGTAGAATTTAGGGAGCTTATCATATAACTGATGCTATCTTAGTGTACTATAAACGATCTCAAGATGGGTAGAATGGTCATGTCGAGTGTAAGTTTACACCAAGATATCATCCATTAAGACAACCATGAAAGATTCCAAGTATAGATGGAACACTCGGTTCATCAGTGCCATGAAAACTACAGTTGCATTCGTGAGACCAAACAGCATAACCACATACTCATATAGACGAGACTGTCTCTCGAAGGCTATAAGAGGTATAAAAGATGGTCTAACGCGCAACTGATGTCAACCAAACCTCAAGTCGATCTCTGAGAACACCTGAGATCCTCAAAGCTGATAAAAGAGATCATCAATACTCAATAAGGGATATCGGTTCATGACTGTAATCTTTTTCAACTTCTGATAATCCACACAGATTCTGAGGGTAGCATCCACCTTCTTTGAAAATAGGACAGGTGAACCCCAAGAAGATGTACTAGGTCGGATGAAGCCATTTTCCTATAACTACTCTAATTTTCTCTTGAGCTCCTATTACTCAGGTGTAGCCTTATTGTAAGGAGGAATGGACACCGGTGCCCCTCCTAGCACAAGATCAATAGAAAAGTCTAACTCACGCTCCGGGAGGAAAACCTAAAAAGTGCTCTAGAAAGACATCCCTGAAATGATCCACCACTAGTGGAAAGTCCATCTGTGAAGTCCCTTAGTCATCCAAATATAGACTAACAATCTGGGCTATAACTCTTCCCAACCCAAGATGCTCGGGTCCTACTCTACTCGCCTGGACATCCCACTCACCCTAATTAGAAACGATATGCCCTATGGTGATGTGAAACTCACCCTATGAAGATAAACATCAAAAATAGCCTAGAAGGTAACTAACCAGTCCATTCTAAGAATGACATCATATCCTGACATCACTAAGACATAAAGGTCCCATAAGAAGTGACACCCACCAACCTCTAGAGGGCACTCCTTGAACTGTTTCACACTAGCCGTTCTTGTCCCCAAAAGAGTGTCCAATGTCAAGACATTAGTAGAAGAAACGATATAGATCCTACAGATCTCCAAAATAGTAATAGATATAATGCTATAGCAATCCCCTTTATCAGAATGATCAGAAGCTAAAACTGAGGCAACTAAGATCATACCTCGAACGATATAGGGTCTGGGATCATACTCATACTGGGTCTTCCCTACTGAAAATGTTTGGCCTATACCACAGCCCTGTGACCCTTCCTGACCACTCTGAGTTGATCCACCCTATTTTCACTAAATTCCTGGTGATTGGATACCCTGACCATGACCTCCACCTCAACCCGAACAGCCATAAAAACTCTAGTTCTCAGACTGGTGAGAAACTAGTTGTGGTGATCTTGAACATAGAGTCATTGAAGAACCTCTGTCACCAGCTTCTAGTGAGAAGAGATGATAGAAATGATGAAGATGACCCATCTTTCAACAAGATCGGCACTCAAATGGGTCTCTCAGGAAATATGTCCTCGTATGCCCACTCTTCCCACACATGTATAAAACCACCTGGATACCAGAAGATGTGTCTCGCCTTCTTGGATCACCATGAAATGTCCCCCTACGGCGCTTCCTACTATCAGTAGGAGGGATACTAACTCCGGATGTCGAATCGCCCTGGATCAAAACTCCATAATCCCTTATATTACGCTCCGTGATCAGCACTTGGTTGGCGATAGAAGTGATAGACGTCAACATAAGGATATTCACCTGAGATCAGATGTTATGCCTCAGACCATCCTCAAACCTCCTTTCTAGGAATAAATCATCACCTCCTGGGATGGGGGTAAAGAGATGTAGCTCTGTGAAGTAAGAAGAATACTCCATAACATAAAGAGTACCCTGCTCTAGACTCATCAACTCTTAGGCTTTATCAGACCTCAAAGTCTCCAGGTAGAAGTAGTCATAGAAGGCACGCTGGAACTCATCCCACACCATAACCTGCTAGCATCTTGCCTGTCAGATCCCATCCCACCAACCCTTGGTGGAATCTTGATGCATGTACGTATCTAGTTTCACCCTCCTCTCTAGAGATGTCTCTAGGTGATTGAAGATAGACATCATGGCTTTTAACCATGACTCTACAGCCTGAGGTCCTCCTTTCCTTGTAAAGGTGGGAGGATGCTACTACTGGAAAACCCACATCATCTCTTCTATAGATGGGGATTAATGTAGTACGGCTCAGTAGGTCTGTATTAAACTTATAAATCCCTCTCAGAACTGTGCATCGACACCTATTTTTGGAATGATGGCTGGTGCTAAGACTAACACTACTGGAGGATCTGCAGGTAGTACTTGACGAGCCACATCCAGTGTCTGGTCCCTTCCTTGTAACTGAAGGACAACCGAAGGACGTCTCAATGGCATGAATATATATGGTCAAGCTCACACCTTAGATCAAGATTGATAGGGATTGAAACATAGAAGTATAATAAGGGAACATGAGAAGTAAACATTAATTTTTTTCAAAACAAGGATACAAGGTGTGTATAATTCCTACAAGGTGTGTTCCCTTAAGCCTTTCACATGGGCATGTACTCCTGCCACAACTGGTCATGTAACACCCCAAACACACCACGTGTTCTTCAAACACATGACGTTTACTTGACTTCTCTTCCCCTACTTGAGTTCTTCTACATAGCTAAGCCACATGGTCCTCCTAGAAAAAGACTACATGGAATATTCGTTCCTAACTTGGTGTGTACTAGACGAGCTTCACCGACCCGTGTTGTTAGTGACACGGCATAATACACGGCTCACACTACATGGCGTGTTCCAGATAGAGATGACGTGTACTTATTAGGTTTCAACAGCCCTTGTTGTTAGTTACACGGGAGGAAACATGGCTGGAACTATACGGCGTGTTTGTGCTAGACACGACATGTACTAGGAAGCTTCAACTGACCCGTCTTGCTCGTCATATGACCATATACTCATGTTACACTACAGGTCTTGTTCTAGATGAACACAAAATGTATTAGAAAAGACTCAACTGACCCGTTTTGTTAGTCACACAGTCGGTTATACAGCTCTATAACATGATGTGTACATCTGGTATATGACGTGTCCTACCAGAGATCCCTCAACCCCATGTCTCTGCCCACACAGTCAGTGACATAGTTAGAGAATACATGGTGTGTACATACAGTACACGACATGCACTTAGGAAAAACAGTTTCTTCCCTAATAAAAGATCACATGGGATGTATTAAAAACTACACGGCGTGTATTCTAGGTTTTTCTGGAAAGTAAGCCTCAGAAACTACTCCGGTGCCCAGAAAAAAATCACTAAACAAACATTAAAGTGCCAAATTCTGATGTAAAAGGGCCCATACTCCCCGCGAATCAAGTCCTGGCATCTATTACTTGTCATAAACCAAAAAAGGTAATGAGATGCCAAATTCCGGTCTTTGAGGGCCCATTACACCTCAAGAACAAAAATTTTGCATTCATTAAAAAAACCTTACACAAAGAAATACCCTATCACAAGAAGGTATTCTATAATGGAATCTGTCACAACAACATGCATATCTAGCACAAAATCTATCACAACAACATGCAATCACTATTGAACCCTAAATGGCTTTGTAAGAATTCATGACATGTGATTCCTAGTAAGTTTGTATATGATGCATGAGATGGAATACCCCCATATCATCGGGTTGCAACTAAAATAGAACCTCATCAATATCAACGATAATAACACAAAACACGTGAATCACAAAATGGTGAAATCAAATCAACTGTAAAATAGAAAAACCGAAAATTGTAATAAATGAGGTAAATTGGCATTTCCCTGTACACGGGTTAGCTACTCTCGGGAACAACTTATTACCAAGTTCCTATTTCCCTCCTATCCCTTACTATAGGCTCCAAATAGTATGTCAAGAAAAAAAGAACCCCTCTAATTCTACTTTGTAACGTCCCAGTTCTAGAATCTTCCTAGAGGCGCCTCATACCTGGTTGGTCACATGGCCTCAAGCACATTTCCCTGAACACCAGAGGCTGCCAACTAACAGTAAGGGACATGGGTGTGATAGTGGCGAAACTATTTCCACATTGGAAGAGTAACACTGTAGAAGTAAAATGAAATATAAAATAGAGAAAGCAGACATATTATCATTCAAAAAGTAATAGTCGAAGACTGATGAAAAAATTATTGAAGCACATATATACAATGATGCATGATACATATGTCTTGGAAAGCAACCAAAAAAGTCAATATAATGAAATAAAATACTAAACCAAAGTAAAATAAAAATAGTAAACAACTCTACAAAATCGTAAGCTGATGCTTAGTACCATACTCTCTAGCTCCAAAGTAGTCAAGTATCTGAAGTAGAGGGGAACTTTCCCTTATCTATTCCTACAACAATATAATCTGTTTGGGACCAAAATCATGGACCAATGAGGGTGTGAGACTAAATCCCAGTACAAAAACACCAAGAGATCTGTGCCTAATATCTAGTGAATATATATGGCCAAAAATAAACAAAATAAGCAGTATACAAGGAAGTACTCAATAGTAAACAATTCAGCAGTTTTAGATAATTCAGTTCCATAGAGCAAGAAAACATATAATCAAAAATAGGTAACCCTATAGGATGTACTCATAAGCTAATACCCTCTGGTCCTACCTAGAAACCACAAGCAACCTTATGGGAAGCACATACAGTCTAACCCCTCTGGTTCTGATTTAGTATAGGCTCTCTAGGGAAGAACTCACCATAAATTCCCCTTATAGTATTGTATTGGTAACTAAAAGGCACTTTGGGGAAGCACTTATGTCTCATTCCTCCTATGGCCCATGTCGAGAAACTAAAGATACTATGAGGAATCACTTACATCAATTCTTCCAATGGTCTTGCATTGTAACAATAATAACAGACACTCTGGAGAAGCCCTTACGTCTATTCTACCTTTAGCCCACTACACTAGTTTATCACAACCCTGTGTAAGTCAAAAAAGCATAGCAATGCAATGTGGCCAATGTAAACATCAAGAACTACTTAGCTAACTAGTCTATAGCAAAAAAATATGTCATATAAAAAAAAACTCCATCCGATAATACTAGGAATGGGAAACCAACAAGGATTCCTAACCGGATAAACAAGACAAAATGGTTATACACAAAACATTCATGGGAAAACACTTCCAAAGTATAGTAATTAACCACATTCACATTAAATTAACCTCTACTAAAGTATACAAGCATAATAGGAAACTAAAAGGGCTAAAATAGTAAACACACAATACCCCATTCAATGGTATTGGGAAATGTTTAACATATAACTCAAATACTTTCTACAGAAAGTCCCAAAACACCTACCTCAGTGTTCTAGGATCACTATACGTTAACCTCACTCCTTGAATCTATCAAGCACACATTAGATCTACAAAAACACTAAAAACGATCAACTGATGATATCTCTTGAAAGAAGAGGAATCAGGAAACTAAGCTCTAGAATAAGGAAGAGCTTACCGTGGGTATCCCAACGCAATTGACGGTGGTCGAATCAGAGAATGAATGCCTGATCAAGGGCTTAGAGAATTTCTTTGGTCGTATGGTCTCTCTCAGTCAAACCAGACCTAGATGGAGATGGTTTTGTCTGTCAGACGTGACCCCAGTGCATTTAATGGAAGAAAGGTACACGACGTGTACTTTATTAGTATTCGGCGTGTAATTTCCCTTACCGACCCTCTCATTAGGTGGTCTATCGGCCACCACACACTGCCATGTGCACGGTCGTTACACGGCCGTGTGCATGTCTGTTACATGACCATCACCCAGCTTCCCGCGGTAACTAAGGACATAGTGTGTACTTAAAAAATTTCCAGAAACACCTCTTTTTCTCAAAAACACTAGAAAAGGGGAAACATACCTGAAAAGAAGATATGGGTTCTTACAAGGTTCATATTTACAAAATTTGGTCCTCTTAATTCCAAATATAGAATCCATTTTCCAAATTCGAAACACCTAATTGGCCAAATTTAATTTAAAATTAATTTAAAACTAATTCCTATTTTCCAAAAAAGAAAACTAGTTTTTATGATGTAAAAAATATCAAAATATTGACTTGTGTTTATTTCCAATTTCAATGTGAAATTATTTAAAATGAAAAAATTGGAATAAATGATAAAAAAATATTACAATTTCACATTAAAACCAATTAAATAGATAATATAAGTATATAAATAAATTAGATAGAAGGGATGTTTTGACTTAAAATGCAGTATTTTTTACTATTCTTTAAAATATAGATTTTATCAGAAAAATACAAAATTTTAAACCTAAGTAATGTTTTATGTATTTATTTTAAAGAAGTTTATTTTTTCAAATATAACATATGAATGTGACAAAACTATATTTTAAAATGGTTCTCCATCCAAAGGCTTTAAAAAACATTTTAAAAATATTGGAATATTGTATGCTTAAAATTGGATTCATTCTCATTTAAAGCCTATAATGTTATTTCAGATAATTGTAAAAACATTTAAAAAATATTTAAAATCATAATATTGTTAATTACGTGTATTCTGGACAATACAACAAATAGTCATTGACTACCATTTAAAAATAAAAATATTATTTTTGTATTATTTTTCGGTATAAATCAATGTTGTGTGAAATGTATGATTTTTAAGAAACCCCTTATTGAATGTAGAGTATGCTATCGGAAAAAGAATATGATTTAATATAAAATTAATATCTTATTCATAAATATTAGTAGTTATGAAAATGTATTATTCTAAAAATACATGGGATGTTACAATCATAAAGCAAGTGATAGCCGTTCTTATTTTTCTCAGGTGACCTACCTAATTTTTAAAGTTGATATATAAATTTTATCCCCACACATCACTAATTCATCATAGACATGACATCATAAATATATGGTATCTATGCTCCAAATAATATCAATTATTGTTTTTTTCTTGAGACCTGATGATTCATTGAGGGGTTAATATAATTATAAGACCCAAAAGTTACTAAATAATGTCCAATTCATTCATCCAATATTGAATGTTCAATATAATACATATTCTATAATTCTTTTTAAGAAATAAATATCCACATTGAATCAAGTATGAATAATTTTAATACTCCCCATTCAAAAAAATAAATTTTGTAATAAGATCACATTTCAAATATTTTAATACAATACAATCATTTTAATTTAATATATAAATGAAAAATTCTTTGAATAATGGGAATAATTATTACATTATAAATCCCCCAACAGATGGAAAGGAAACAAAATAATGAAAAAATTTCCTATTGATGGGAAATCCGTTCATGTGAAATTTTTTAAAAAAGAGAATCTTTTCTGACTTAAAAAAATTTGAATTTGACTAGAACAAAATATAGTTAAAATATTCATTTAAAAAAATATAAATAAAATCAAGGAAAAAATAATATGGCCTTAAAAAATCTTTTAATTATAGATAGTAAAAGTTTTTGTCAAATAATATGAACATGGACATGGAATAAAAAATATCACTGACGAAAAAGAATAAATATGGTCAGATTTTATTATAAACATTTTTTCATTTTATTTTGAGTACCAAAGAGATGAAAATGAAAAAAATAACTAAAAATACTATAAAAAATATAATAAATGAAAAAATATGGTTTTTATGAGAGAAATAACATACCAGTTCCCTAATGGTAATTAAAAAATAAACAATACCAACAAAAGTGTAATATTAAAATAAATCATTACATTTGATTCCAGATAATTTGGAAATTTTCCATCCTCCTAAATAATTAAATTGAATATCTTTAATACTTTATTCTTAAAAATTTTAATTTATATTTTATCTTTTATGGTTCATTTATTATCACATGTAATTCATTACTTGAGAAGTTTTTTTTCTAACAACGACCACTTGTGGTAGTTCGATCAATTTCTCCAGAACTAATTTTTTATGATGAACATGGTGAAAGGTGTAATAAAATATTTCCATAATCTCTATAATTATATATATATATATTATTACAATGACAATTTTTTTATATTTCTATAAGTTGTTAATAATGAATCTAAAAAAGAAAAGTATCTTATTATGCTCATTTTTAGTTTTTAAATTTACATTAGCCATTTGTTATTAAAATTATTAATAGAATAATTAATTTATCATTTAATGATATTATTAATATCAAAAATATCATATTTAATCATTAAATATAGTTCTATATCCATCTATGTATAACTATTAAAAAATGAAATATGTCATTCATGGAGGCGGTAGTTCACACGTACGCCCATGGGACATTTGCATTTTTCAGTGAACAAAAATGAAAAGATGTTAGATAAAAATTTATCTTTTTAGAATTGTAATTATGTAATAAAAATCATATTTATTCATTAAATACATATTTATAACAAAAAATTTGAGGTGGTGAGGAAAAATGAAATATGTTCTTCATGGAGGAGGTTGTCTTCACATTCGTAAGAGTGACGATTTCATTTAAAAATTAATGCAGAGGAGGTATATGATAGTTTTTAATCAAATTTTTTTTTTTAAAACTAATTAGAAATATTTTATTATGTTAGGATTTATATAAATGACTTGTAAGAGGTTTAAGAATAAATAAACATGAAATAACTTATCTAAAACAGTTACCTCTTTATTGGATATCCTTCATTAGATTAAAACGTAGACCATAATTGATTGGTTTATTAGTGAGATAATAACCTCTATGACGTGAAAAAGTTATTTGTGGAGTTATTTTTTCATTGATTGGTTAAGTTAAGGTGCTAAATAAGTGTTAGACAGTCAAGAGAGAAGCATTTCTTTTACAGGTGAGTGGGATGAACTTTTATAAACACTCTTAACATTAATACAATATAAATGTATTTTTGAATGTTATGTCACAAAAACATAAGAACATATGGGATATATATGTAAAAATACACTAAAAAAAATTAAAGATAAGGTTTTGGTGTATTTTGAGCATTATCTCATATTGTAACCTCCTTGTTAACCCTTTTAACACGTAATGTTGTGAAACAATTTACTAGGGTAACTAATTTTTATAAAAAAATAAATTAAACTCATTAAAAAATTTTTATATACTAATTCCAATATAAATACCATTTTTTCATATTCAATATTAAAAGTTAGTAAAAATATATATTAATAACTATGTAAAACAAAATGATTTTATTGAAAAATTAATTTCCAAGAAACAAAATGATTTTACAATGAAATCATTAGTATTAATGATTCACATAATATTTATCATTTTATTATTAAAAGATAAGAGTTTTTCCACTTTCAAAGAAATCCAAAACTGAATGTGGCATAGTGAATATTTAATTAATGGAAAAGAACCAATTTTACTATTTTTATAAAATATTTATTATGATCTAAAATATCACACATAGATCTATGTTTTAACATATTATTTTTAAAAGAATTATTTAACTCAATAAATGATTTTTTAGTCATGAAAACTATTTCATATAATTTTATGTAATGCTTATATCATAATGATTTCATAAATTTTATAGTATTGTTTAATCAGTATTTTCACTATTCACCTAAAAATCAATCATTTCAATTAAACATCAAAAATTTACCCTAAACTAATTTTGATATTTTAAAACCAAAAAATGTATCCATATAATCAAGTTATAGACATAAAATTTTTGAATCTAACTTTTATACCTGGTATTGGATAATAATGTTTTGCATTACACTATAATGATGCTGTAATAAAATGCGAATTATGTTGTTGTTTAGGGATGTATTATTTACCAAATATAATAGAATATTATGTATTATAACTATGGAAATTTTTGATAATATATCAATTTTTTTCCAAGTGTTGATAAATTCCTCAATTCATCACTTAGAAAGAAAATCATGCTCTCTACCTTTTAAGAGAAAAATCAAGGCATTTCTTAAAAGAATAAATTATCACAATGAATATAATTGTGAAAAATTTCTTAATTAGTAAAAAACCACTAAATTATGGATAAAATAAATGATGAATATATTGATGCAACCACACTATCTAATCCACAAAAAAATCTCCTGGTCAATCTGATAATTCATCAATCTATTTGAGTAAACTAGACATTATATGAAATATCACAAGAACACAATAAAATGGTCCACATTCTAGACAATCACCTTTAAATAATAACTTAAAACATTCATCATATTATACTAAATCTAAATCAATGGTCAACACATATTTAATAAAAACTGATATCGTATGAATTTAGGGTCGAAACAATGACCAGAGCTTGATTGGAAAGTAAATAGTATGATTTTCATACGAAAACATATTTAGGTAAATGATACAAATAAAATAAATTTCATATGGTTATGAATTATAAACTAGTCATAGAAAATCACATTGACTATTTCATAATTTTTTCATTCCTTCTCATAATGAACTATCAATTTCATGTCTTATTACTCATGCTAGTACTAATTTCAACCTAATTGTTGATCATAACTATGAATTGTCACTAATATATACATACATATATATATATATAATCTTATAACATTGATTCTATAAGATTTTTATGGACGTTTCCTCTTGATGGTCAATCCCAAATTTTAAATCCATGATAATTTAGTATAGTATAAACTCATACTATCTCCAAGGAATGATGAAATATATAATTTTCATAGTGGTAAGTGTTAAAATGGGGGTAGGGGTGTTTGAGTTGTGTAAAATTTAGAAGAGAAGATCATTGTAAAAAATGGTAATAATAATGAAATTAACTAATGACTGACCTAATTGTGGGAGCTCTAGTTTAACATTATCATAGTTCATTAATTATGAATCCTTATTTTATTAGTTAAAAAAGAAGGGGTTCAATATCATGAACCTATAACCTCTTGTTGCTAGTGAGGCTGAGTTGTTGAATGAAAATGTTCACTATCAATAACCTCTCATTCCTATGTGCATGGGATATTTTTTATAAATTATCTAATACTTTAATTGAGAACCCACCTTCAACTATAAAGGTACATACCAATAAGGAATTATTGATCTCATGCATCCAAGGATGAGGATCTGGCATCCATACACATTTTGATGATCAGAATTCACTTCACTACTCAATAAATCATTCCCTATCATAGATAATTCGGATTGAGTGCAGTGAGGAAAATGATTAACAACTAAATTATAAATAAGTAATGAACTAAAAATTTATTATAATCATATTTAACCAATAATAACATAGTAAAAACTGAAATTAACATAAAGAGAAGAATTATAAATGTTATTGGAACTCAAGAAACTATATATATCTCCCATGTTGGATAAGCCATTGATGAGGTTTTTATCCCTCAATGTGAAGGATAAAAACCATAGATATATTGATATTTGAGAAGAAATAAAAGAACAATAACAATCTTTCCAAATCATCATAAAATTCCTCAATTGATAATGTTCATCCCAATTTTTTATTTGCATTCTCACTCATGGATCATTCTCTACATCACAAAGATTCTCATATTTGTTCCATGTGGAATGCACAAAGGTCCTTTAATTTCATGAGTAAGGACCACATTCCTTTGATCAAAAACAATTCTCTCTTAAGAATCATGAAACTTCTATGCACATTTCCCATATTAGTTATATGGATCTAATGTCATATTCCCTTGGTCCCCATAACATTTTTAGGCTCAACAAATATTAAAATTTATGATCGATGGATATCCTGGATTTGGTGTGGCTTATCATTGTTTTGAAATAAAATTGTGTTAAATAGAGAACCATACCTACGTTGAGTGATGATATTTCATTGGATGGATAATGTTTCCTATAATAAATGTTGACATTATATTTAATAACCGTCTAAAACTATGTTTGGACTTGTGATTACAATGAAAATAGGATGGATACTTATTTGAGGATTCCTAATATTTTTAAGGTCTATAATAACATCAACTAATGAAAAAAACATCCATTATTAGTTGACATAATGTGATTTAATAGGGTCTAAGGTTCCATTAGGTGATAAATATCCTCAGATAGTAAATGATCCATTAGAATTATAAATATCAAGGGGAGTGGATGTACGATTATATTGATCAGTAAATATATTCTCAAGGACTGACAGTAGATGTTATTGAGTTGGTGTTGTAGGCTATGGTGTATGGTTACTCCATTTACAGATTATAGGTAATAACAATGCCCATTATTTTCATCCATTACCATAGTCCAAGGGTATTCCATAAAGATACATTTGTGCGAGTTCATAGTATAATGCTATTATGAAATGTTTCATTGGCGATGGTAGATCTTATTTTAGATTTAATTATATTAGAATTAGTGAACAATTTTCAATCATTTTTAGACTATGTATTTTATTATTGTATATATATATATATATATATATATATATATATATGATGAATAGTTCATTGTGGATCTAGTTTACTCTTGGGAGACAATAGAGAGATCTAATGTCATATGAAATACTCTCAAAGGAATGATCATGTGACTACATCAACCCAATTCATTTTTTTATGGTAACATAATATGCATTTCTCAAAATGTTTTTAGTATTCTCAATAGATTTTCAACTTCCCAATTTTTCATTATTTCTCATGCTTCAATATCTTCTTAAAAATAAAGAAATCAAAGGATTATACATATATAGACATTCATTTTCTTCCAAAATGTTGATTCATTAACAATTTTCACAAATTGGATAATGCAATAAATAGTAACCAAATCTTAGAAAATGTGGCGTTACAGTAAAATTATCACAAAAAGCTTATGAAAAACACGTGTGAGGGAAAAATTAATTAATTATAACAGAATTTGATGAATTATTTTTTTGAATAACTCCCCATACACATTATCTATTACTTTTTCTTATGTAAAAACTTTCAATATCATCCACATAGGTTCCATATCATCTCACATCCTATACAAAAACCAATGAAATCTATTTGAAAAGGTATTAGTTGAATCAAATTTGACAACAGCGAAATCCATTAAAAATACCACTTTCATGAGATCATAATCCACTTGCCAATTCCGAAAATATTTGATAATTCATATAAATTATTCTAATACATCATCTTCCCCATATTAATTAGTTTTTAGAGTTCCCCAAATATGTCCATCCATTTTGAAAGATGTGTACTTATTGAATTTTCCCAGCCATGTTTGGGCAAGGCACTTATTGAATGAGTACATAAAATCTTGAACAAATTAAACAAAAAATTCAGGAATCCCCTATGTTTATTATAGATAATAAAGTCATGAAAGTAGGTTTTGGATGACTAAATATCATATTTCTCTAACCATTATTAATGAATTTTACCCCCAAACACATTTTCATGTTTACCGAATTACACAAATTCCATAAGCTTTTTATTCCAGAGCAATTATTATCTTCTTATTTTACTCCAGTTTATAAAATATAACAAAATTTCAATCAGATTGGCTCCCCTTAGTGTTACATTATGTTTTAAAAAATGATACCGAAGATTGTGTTCAAATATTTGTTGACTTCATGTAAAAATTTTGATTCACTTGAAACCTTTTTTAATTAAATATTAATTAATAGGTTTTGGAGAAAATATTCCATTTCATCCAATGTGTAAAATTATTTAGTTCTTATAAGGTTTCCTATTTTAGACTAAATTTTTTTCAAAAATAAATAAAAACGCACAAAAAGAACACAAAATAGAAAAAAAGAAACTTCAAAAATTCTAAACTACAAAAATTTCTTCTCACCCTCACATATTTCATAAAATATATTTAGTATATTCTACTATATATAATCATTCTTCAGAAATTATGATATAGGACAATATCAAACTATGTAAAGGAGGTGGACAACCAAGTGTGATCATTTTTAGAATGGTTGGAGGAGTTTAGTCTCCTAAAGTGGAACATCTGGAGAGCACTCATAGTAATTCACTCTCTAGATATTAAAAAAAAGGTTTTTCTACTCATTTTCTAGATATCTCCACTATAAAAAAAGTTGGAAAATTAATAACTATAGAAGAAATTTTACATATAACACAAATATTACCTAGCAATAAATTCAATATGATGTTATAAATTATCCATTTATCTTATGTATTGAAGTATATTCTCCATATTATATAGTAATATATCTATTTTTATTTATCATTAGGTATTCTATAATTCTCAATGTCCTCTATATCAATTTCTTATAGATATTTTGTTTTAATTTTCATTTGGTATCTAGATTTCACGAAGTCCAAATTCATTTTATTGACTACCCAATATGTTTTATGCTACAATTACATAGGAATTTTATATATTTTAAAATAAAATATGTTATATTGGATCATTATATTGGAGATTTATATGATTTCATTAATATGTTAAGTTATATTCCAACATTTGGATCTAATATATCATATTGGGGTTGATAGTCCTTAAAAAAATCTATTTACTTTTTATTAGTTACCTTAACAAGACCATTGTTATGGGGATTATATGGTGAATATTTCCTCTAATTTAATCCATATATTTTAAATTAATTATTCAATACTTCTATAATATATGTGATTTCCTTGATCTCTAATGGTATCCTTAGTAAATAAAACTAAATAGAATATGTTATATCTAAAAAATCACAATAGACATAAGATTTATCTGTTTTGATTGATTTGGATTCCAACTATTTAGAAACAAAATCAGAAATATGAAAAATTTATAAATACCCAAAAGACAAGGTAAAGGGTCCCATAAATACAATTCCCCATACAATAATGTTTTCAAAAAAATTCATGGGCCTTAGAGTCATTTTATGTCTTTTTGAGATATCATGAGTGAATTAGAATTGCTATCACTTATTAAAAAAATTCTTAGACATATTTATCCACTGTGGGATAATACACTCCATATTCAATGACATTCCAAGATGTTATTTGGGGTATAAAGTGACCTTTATTTGACACCTTGTGAACCTGTTAATTACAGATAATACTTCACCCTCAAGCAGGAAGATCCTTTTCATTTAGCCACTATAGATTCTCTATAGATATGGATCATCCCAAACATATAACTTTTATTTAGTCTTATATCTTTTAATTTTATGTGTTGTGTTGTGAAAGGATATGGGATATTTTAATATAGTAAACCATGTTATTTTACCATGTAATTCACCTTTATTAAGAGAAATATTCTCACATAGAATGTGATTATTTTTGGATTTTTGGTTTCAAATTACTCTATCAACATTAGGTCATAGTCTCATCATGTTTTATTCCATTTGGTACTCAGTATCTCTTTTAACTTTGTTTTTTTATTTCAAATTATTTGAAAAAAATATTTTTCAAAAGTCTCAGCTAAAATTTTACATTCTCTAAAAGGTAAAAAAGTTCTATATGAATTGAAAATAAATTTAGTATACAATTACAAAAATATATGATCTTAATTTTTCTAAGATATAAAAAATTGTATGAAAGACATTCTTAGTGGTGGTATAGTTTTTTTGAAAAGTATATAGTTTTTTGAGTCATAAACAGACACATAGATCTTCTAATCTATCATTTTTGAATGTGATCCTCCAGTAACAAAGTATAAATAGAAACATAGTATTTTGAAAGACTGTTCCCAATTTGGTGGTTGTATCACTAGTGGGGAAACATATTTCTCTTTAAATCATAAAAATATTCCCTAAAAAATCCTAAAAAATAAACTCTATTTATTTTATAATTGAATTAGACAATGGTAAGGATATAATATCGTAATACATTATGAACCTATTAAAAAAGCATATATGTACCAATAACTATCTAACCTGTTTCCTATAAGTGGTGTTAGTAAAAGTAGAAATGATTCTAATTTTTTATTTTTCAAATTCAATTCCGTTATTTGAAATAAAATATAACAACAAAATTACTAATTCATCCTTGAAATGAAAATTTTCAAAATTTAGAACAAGGTTGTTTTCACTATGTTTTTTCAATACATAGTATTTATTTTTTAAGAATTAAACAATTTAATTTCAAAAAATAGTGGGGTAATCAAATAAAATTTCAAGATAAATTTTAATTAAATTAGATAGGATACCTTCCATGAATATTTAAAATGTACCGGGTTCATTAGATATCTATGTGATCTCTTCTTATAGGGAAAGTTTCCATAAATATTGGTCAAAGTTATATTCCCTAGCCATCAGGGGAAATGAGAACATAAAATTACCCTAAAAACCCATCAAAGAATGAGTAATGGGTATTTCAAAAAAAATATTTATAACATTTGGTTTATGAAAGGGTATTGGGAAATGGTATTTCCAATAAAGTGGGTTTAACTCTCTAAAAGAAACACATATTCTTAAACTATTCTGCACTCTCATAATAATCAATTCATTAGTTTTATTCTCTATAATGGTTAGTATTGTCTTTTCGGGAACAATGTTAATGAGACATAACCATTATTATTTAGAAATCAGGTAGTTGATGTGTTATTATAATGATTTGTAAATTTCATTCATAATTAAATCTATCATGGTAGATTTCAATATACTCTGGAGTTGTTTAATTGGAATTCCATTATTTACAATAATGATTTTGTGAATACATATCCTAGGACTAGATCCTTATATATCACCCCTAATATAAACTATTTTAGTATAATTTTCATTCAAAATGTTAATAAGTTTAAGTACTTATTTATTTGATTAGAAATGATAACTTGGAACATATTTTCACCCATTTAGCACACATATTTCAATTCTAGTGGTAGTGGTTTCAATTCAGGTTTAAGAGGCCAAATTAGAGAAGGAATCAATTTTAGTTATGAAACTCAATTACAAAATGAACATTTTATCACTTCACGAATAGATATTTTAATCCATCAAATAACACAAAAGTTACATAATATTATATCTTCTAAAAAGTTACTATAGGTTACTTAGAATCATTTTCAATAAAATTATAATGTCTTATATTATTAAATAGATTAATAATATCTTTCATAAAATTAATTTAGTCTTGTATTAAGGATTAATTAGTGTTTTAAGTGAAAATATTGAATATTCATCTTCAGTATATTTAATTTAATCAAGATTATTTAAGTGTACTATCTTTTTATAAAATACATTATTAATATACCTTCATGGACACTGATTATGTTTATAGTTGTATTTAAGAATAGCGTACCCAAGTTTACTATTGATTTGGTTGGGGATATAAAATCCTATATATTGAGGTAATATAAGTATTCTTATAAAATTAGATTCAATAATATCTCTAATACATCTTTAAGCACTCCTATTTTAAATAAAGTAGCTCTGTTGGCCAGTTGAACTTACTATCATATTTTTCTCAACTATAAAATTAATAATGATGAAAATATAGATTGAGTCATATAGTTAATGGATGATCCAAGATCCAATAACTACATAATAAAAGGGATTTATATAAAGTTAAAGGAATATATAATTTCGTTGGATCAAGTAATTTTATTGGTAATTGTGGTATTATTCATGATAACACATTTCTTCATAAGATAACTCTTTCACATCCTTAAAGTAATCATTTAATTGTTAAAAATTAAAATTGAGATACATTGTAATATTTTTAAGATATTATAGAAGAGTAATATTGATATCAGTATTTATGAATGTTTCTAATATCTAATTTTGAATATATTCTTCATGATTTTTAATTGATTGAGTAATGATTGATTGAAAGGTTAGTGAAATTTATTATTTGTCTATTGATTTTCTCATTAGTTTTTCTTGTTATTTTTATTTAATTTCTTTAGTGAATTACTATTTTTAATTATTTTCCATATACCAATCTATTATTAGTTTTTCATCATGGTGAATTTATTTTCCACTCCTTTTACTTACCAAAATTAGACTAATTTTTGTATTTTTTAGTGTTTTACCAAGTAATTACCCAAGGGTTCTGAGTCATATTTCCATTAGAGTTAACAAATTGCTTTTAAATTCCATTATATTTTTGTTAGATTGATTATAAAAAAGGTTTAGAGATATCAGAAGGTTGATTAATGTGTTTCTCAATGAAAATTGGGGTGATTAGAAAGGATATTGGTTTCCTTTATTGAAATTTTGATAGAATGGTAGAGGTTGAGGAAACTATTATTATAAATGTGGTACAGTTTATTTTCATTGATTTACAAATAAATATTATATAGGGTATTGGTATCTACATAATTTATTATGATATTGGAATGGTCTTTGTTAATAGGCAGTAGCATAACTTCTAGTTCTTTGTACTCTAATAAACTAGTCAATTAAGTGATTTTGTGAAAAACAAAGTCCACAGACCTTAATTAGTGTAAATTTCTCATTGCATTGATCAAGATAGAATTTTATTACCAGAATGGTATGTTATTAATGAATAGATTAAAAAAATCATGATTGAAAATATTTTACATCATATACTCCTTTGGTGGTTGAACTTCTTGTTCCAAATTCCTGTGAGTTTTCTAAAATTTTTTATTTCAGTCTATTTTCTTCCACTAGTGATTTATTTATTAGCGCTCCTCCTGATAATGTATCCCTAAAACTTCTATCACTATATTAAAAAATTGTATAAAACAATAATAATTTATGTTTCAATATTATTCAGTGTGAAAATATTGATTATAGTTTCTTTAATATCTCTTAGTATTCATACTGTGTATCTCTTATTGCTCATTTGATTGAATATTAATTCTTACTAAAAATAATAATCCATAAGGTTATGAAGAATAATTGAAAGAAAATTCTATAAATCATATCCCAATTGATTTATTCTACTATATTGGTGTATTATAGAAAATGTTTTCTACTCCTATAATAGGGAAGGGGGATTCTATCCACTTTAGTTATTTCCGAACACCTCCTCTTGTATTTAAGGTATCAAATACCATTGTTAACACCTTGATGTGATTTTTTAAATCCTTAATGACAATGTCATGAAATTTATAATCAATTAGATAATTTCTATTTTCAATTCAAAATCATCTTATAAATAAGGGTGCACAATATGTTTACTTTTATTCATAAAGTGTTTTGCCAAAAATTCTATCAATGTTTGGTAACGATTTCCTACCATTATTTTAGATTCATAATGAATACATTTAGTTTCATTAAAGTAAATCAAAGAAATGTTTTAAATTTTATTTTATATATTCTATATACATTAATACACAATAATTATATATGGAAAAGTCCTCTTAATCATTAGATCATTATTGAATAAATGGACGATGTAATATTTGGTCACACAAATTAATAGTGTGTTTGGTGTTTCGAAATTTCCAAATCTTACTCGATAATGGTTTTATGTGATTCAATATAGGTTTTAATCTTCCAATTTTTACTAAAGGTCCAAACATATATATAAAATTCAAGGTAATGTAGTATAGTTTATCCATGAATTTTCTCTAATGAATGTTGGACTTTCAATTTTTCGTAGTATTAAGTGTTAAAATTGGGAAGGGGTTGTTTGGGTTTGAATTTTTTGAAATTAAGAAGAAAAATGAATAATAAAAAATAATAACTATTATAAAATGGATTGGTTTTTTATCTTTAAGGAAGGGGGGCCAATGTAATGTCATCATAATTTATTAATGATGAATCCTTATAGTACTAGTTATCAATGAGGGAGTATATAGTCAAAAAAATATCTCCTCTGGTTGTTAGTAGTGGTGAGTTTTAGAAAAATTAATCACCATAAAAAACTAGTACTCCATTTGTATAAGGTATTATTTTTAGAAATTACTCAATCCTCAATGGATAACTCCCCTTTATCTATAAATGTTCTTACCAATTATGTGATATTAATCCCATGAATCTAAGGATGAAATTTTTTCTAAAGAACATATGTTAATGATCACTAATAAATTCACTACTAAATCAGTCATATTACATCATATACATGATTTATTTAGTGGTGGGAGATAAAGTATTAATAACCAAATAAAAACAACTAATTAAATTCATATTTATTATAATCACACTAAACCAAGAATAACAAATTTGAAACTATGATTAATAATAAGATAATAATTTAAAATGTTATTGGAACTCAAGAAAATATAAGGCTTTCCCCCAATATATTGATCTCTAACGAGGGATTTTTCCCTACGTGTAAAGGATAATATCCCTGGAAATAGATCTTATTAGATTAAATTAATAATTATAATGCTATTTTCACACCCAAAGTCCCTGAAAATAGATTTTCATCTGAAATTTACAAGACTATTCTTACTCATAGATTATCTTACATGTCATAAAGATGATCCATATTGATATATATAAAATATATGGTGATCCTTTGATTTCTTAAGTGAATACCTCACTCCCATGATCACAAATGAATTATCTATCCCAAGGATCCAAAAACACCATTCCTCATTTCAATATTTAGTTAGCTAGAATGAATAGATTATTCACCTTAGTATCCACACCATTTATATGTCTTCCACATGATAAAATTGAAGATATAGGAATTTCATAGAATGCGTTTGTCTTATATTAGTTTTTAGATAATATGATGTTAAATGGAGAATGATACCCATATTTAGTGACAAGATTCTGTTGGATGGATGATATTTCCCACATTTAATGATTAAAAAACATTGGATATCTAAAATACTCACTGATGATGATTGATATTGTATTGGTTTTTATATGGATACAATGTTAGGGGTTCCGATGATATTTTCAGGTCAAATATAGATCCATATAGTTGATGTAACATTTATTCTTAGTGTACATAATTGATGGCAGACAACAATTTGGTTTCATTGGGAGGAACATAGCATTGGCTTTTTGAAACAATATCCATTGGATTCATATATAGTATTGGGAGTGTACATAATATATCATTTATCAAAAAACATATTATCGGGGTTTGACACTCGATACCATTGTGTAAATGATGGACACTATTGTTTGTGGTGATTTTACTTCCAAACTATAAATAATTACAATGGTTGTAACATTCTATATTTAATATAGCCTCAGGTTCTTTCCCCATACAAAATTTGTTTGAGTTCGTAGTCTAAGGTTCCAATATGGTGTTACATTAATGGTAGTGGAGGGACTTTTGGAGTTATTACTGGTATTTTTTTCCAATGTATCATCAATTTGGGATGTTTCATAGTGTTGGTGAGTACATAGTACTAGGAAGTTGAAAAAACATCAGATGTGGATATGAAGAAATCTTAAGATGCAGAAAAATGATCCATTACAGTAAGATATAGTCTTAAAGTCACAATCTCCAAAAAATGATATAATATTTATATACTCATAGGACCTAAAATGACTTGTTTTATCCTTAAAATGAAATATGTGCTGCTCAATAAATTATTATAAATTTTAAAATATTTACAAATATCTTTTTCTTCCATTTCTTCTCATAATCAAACAACTTCTTGAACATAATAAAATAGAATAATAATTCATAGATGAACATCAATTTTATTCCAAAAACATGATTGATCAATAATTTTCATAAATTCTCATATTTAATTAAAATTTATCAAATCCAGTGAAATGTGGTAGTATAATGAATGAATCACAAAATAGAATTTTCAAACATGTGTCAGGGAATAAAATGAATGAGTTCAGAACTAAATATGATAAATTATTTTTATAAATTAAACACCTTTGTTTTTAATACCATTAGAAATAACTATCATCATATGATAATGACTAATGTTCACAAGAACATTTTAATTAATCAATGAAAATACTTTCCCTGCTAACTTCTTAAAGTCATCGACACACCATTCAAGATGATCATATCTACTTCATAAACAAAACATTAAATCGAAACATTAATAACTTCATTCACCATCTATCATATTACTAATAGTTGAAGATCAATTTATTCACATAATTTTAATTTTTGTAGATATTAATTACCACTGACTGTGGCTTTTCTATATTTCACCAATATCCAAGAAAATATTTGTTCTACTCATCATTACAATGATGTGAGAGATTCTTGAAAGGATGTAGTGTGTCTATAACCTACCAAATTTAAGAATTTTATAAAATTTTTAATATTTTATCAGAACCTAGATCACCACATTCGAATCAGATATTCTGGTGGACATACAAATAACCACGATCAATTTGGTCCAGAACAAGGAATTACACTTAAAAATTGCAGAGCAACCTGAAAAATACTAAAATAATTTATAAAATCCAAAACATTGTATCTAGTATTTAGTACATACCACTGATAAATACATCAATGTAACTATAACATAAATGGAAGATATAAAATCATCATTTAATTCCCCTGAATAACACCGATATCCATATAAATTAGTCATCAAAAGAGTCATTACTCTTCATATTATGAACGTCACACTAATATTAATAGTAAACTCATAATAAATACATAATCAAACATCAATATATATTCTATTCCTAAATGAAAACCATCATAGTACATCTCAAGTGGATTCCCATCATCAAGGAACTAAGAATAAATACAATACATATATTTCAAAAATAATTACTTTTCTATTAACCATGATGTGATCTTCATCATGAGAGGAAACCATTTTAATTTAAAATGATATTATAGGTATAAAATATCAATATATTTTACCACATATCACAAATATATAAAAATACAATGTTCTTACATGCTTTTTAAAGGCCACTATAATAACAAAAGATCCAATATGCCATAATTAGCCACATATAGCACTCTAATTAGTGAAAACATAGTGATATTAGCTCTATAATTCCTATATATTCACATTGAAATTTCAAATAAACCATATAAACAATGTTATAACTTCCAATAAATATAAATTTATATTTATATTTAGAATGTATAATTAAATTTCTCCCTCTACCCATAAGAAATTGACTCCACTCTAAAACAAGTTTATTATCTCAGTCTTCTAGGTTATTAAAAAAATCTTAAGTTATTCCATAACATATCATCTGTTATCTCAATAATAGACCACTTTTACAACCACTAAGGTAATGAATCTACATGATACACATTCCACTGCTTCATACCTATATTTTTTTACATTAATATTTCTTAGTAATGATTCAAAAATGAGTCCTTCTAGGGAATTCATCGACAACTAAAGCCCTTTTCAAAATACTCTTTAATGACCACATGACCTAGAATTCCTTAGGTTTTTTACTCTAACAATCCCATTGAATCCTCAAAAGTTCTTAACATCAAAATCTATCATATAACTTTAATACCAATCCATCACATCCCAAAATTCTGGCAAGTGAATTCCCCAAGCCCACACGAAGCCAAAAACTCCATTTAGTAGTGGTTTAAACAACGTAAAATGAATTTAAATGGTGTTTCAAAACCACAGTGAATTCTTGTGTTATTGATTTTTTTAAAATTCTATTAAATAACAATTTTGAATCATTTCACGTTCGATTTTTACGGTTGATTTTCCTTCTTTCTTTTTAAATTTTAAACAAATAATTTTTTTAAAAAATATCTAGAGGATGTTCATTATTATTTTATTAGTTTTTATAAAAAATATTTTATTATTATTTATTTTTCCACACCATATATGTATAATTATGAATATATATGTGTAAGGTGAAATTTGAAAATTTTACCTCATAGGAATTCTAATTTTTTTACAAATCCACGAAACTCTTCACATGGTGACTAACCAGAATTTGGTATATATATATATATATACGCATGTAAATAGACACATATATAGGTATATATATTCATTCAAAATTTATAAATACATGCATATGTATAAATATATATATATACAAATAAATTTACACACACACACACACATATTTATATATATAAACATAAGTATATATAAATACTAGATGGTAGGAGTTGTTGATACAGATGTGGTATTGGTTCCTCTGGGCCTTTTGGCTATGTACTTTTGGTCTTTTAGGAAAATAATATATGAATTTCAAGTTGTGTAAGTGTTCTCTCTCAACCAAGTTAAAAAGATATCTTATCTAGAAAATAAAATAAAAATAGAGTTCAAAAGAATATAAATGTAAATAAATATAAATAAATAAATAAATAAATAGACATTTAAATATAAATATATATGTTTATAAATATATAAATATTAATAAATATATATAAACGGACCAAAATATTTTATATAAATAAAAATACATATATAAATACGTAATTATACCGAAATACATTTAAATATATATAATTATATATAAATGTATATAAAAACAAACCCTTTAGAAAAATTTATAAAATTAATACTATATATATAAAATAAAATATATTTATATATATATTATTGGAATTATAGCCTATAAAAATTGTTCAAAATCCTTGGCATTGTCTAGATAACCATTAATATATCATTTACCAATGGTTCTCAAATTTTTTGAGTATAAACCTATTTGGATAGGTCTATAACAATGATTTTTGTTGAACCTTTGGTATATAGTCGGTGAAATTTTGGTATATACAATAATTTACTTGGAACCATTGGTATAGACCTATGATAATGATTTGAAACAATTGTTATAGGTCTATAACTATGGTTTTGAACCATTAGAATAGGGATATACCAACAATTTAGTGTAAAACAATGGTATAGGTATATATCAAATGTTTTGAAACCATTATTATAGGCCCCCAGTTCCCAGAAATGATGTACCCCCACCCTACCCATATAACTTGCAACAGTTAACAAATCCTACTCAAATAGCCATCATAATCCACACCACCACCCAAAACTTGTCAGTTACCTACAAAAAACACCACAAAGCAATTTAAAAATAATGATAACCCCAAAAAACAATTAATGCATTCAACTAGTGACAACACAAATTAAAAAATCACAGATATTAATTCAGAGAAAATCATCAAACATGAAATGTCATAAATAAAAGTAAAAAATTAAAAGTATCAATATATCCCTCATCACATCACTATCATCACCTTAATCCTCATATTTATCCTCACCCATATCATTACCCTCATCCTCTCCTACTTCATCACCCTCTTCCTCATCGTATTCATTACCATCACCATCTCTATGAACAACATCATCCTTACAACCACTGGGACCACTACCCACTGATGTATATAATGTATTCATCACCAAAATATATGCCAGATAATCCATGGTGGTATCTGGTGGAAGTTATGGAAATAAGGCTTCCATAAATTTCATAAATTCCCCATTGGCATTTTGATTCCTTTAACACTCTTTTATGAACATTTTGGAATCTTTTTCATGAGCCTTAATATTTGATTCTTGTCCATTATCTTTGTATCACTTGGTGCTACTATAATTGGAAGCTGTAGTGGGCCAATATCTCTTGTGGACAATGCTCTTCTATGGTTTACAATGTACTTTGTCATGGCCATCATCTCCCAAAACCTGATGTTAGTGATCATTTGGCCTAATGTTTTCAGCTTACTACTCATAAAGGGACTCTAATGAATACTGTTACAAGTATAAATAGAATATTAAATTAAAATATAGATATTAAAATTTTAAATCAACTATTTGAATCGTAAAATATTCCTCTTTGTCAGTTCATTTACTATGCTTCCAATTTTTTTTCAGCTCAAGAAAAATAATTTTGTTTGTGGAACACGTCCTTCAATATAATAAAGCCCCCTTTGAAGTGAAATTTAATATAGAAAGAAATAATTGAAAATAGTTTATTAATAATTAATTTTATAAATAAAATCAAATGGATATTAATTCTAATTGAAGATAAAAATAAAAACATTTTGAGAATGAATTATAGCGACAATTTAAAATATAGTTTTTCCTTATGAAAATCAAAAATAAATCATTATCAAAATATAAAAGAATAAATATGAAACATGTATCTTACGCTACTAGTGAAAAACATCCACATCCCTCAACTACCAATGCATAAAATTTATCGTGGGGAGTGGAATATATTAGAACTCTTGATAAATAAATCAAGAAAATAAATGTTGTCCTTTAAGAATTGATCCCCATATGTAATGTGTAATTTTAATTCCTCTAATATTTTCTCATGAATATCTATTTTTTGTTTCATTAAATTAGTGAATAAGAGACCATAAACATGAAAATTAGGGGTTTCATATTTGTCTTTCATTTAAAAAATATATAATTGTTCATATGTATAGATACATCGATGTCTTAATTATAGATAAATATATATAGTATAGATCTAAAAAGAAATGAAACATCATAACCATGGGAAAAACCCATAATACCATGTATAATGGAAATATCCAACCTGTTATGTAAAAACCAACCGAAAAAATCAACATAGATATACATGGTAAGAATGGACATTTTCAACAAACCATTTGGCTGTTTCATATATAGTGGATATTTTACCACCATTTTAATGATAAAATTATATTAGGTCATAGTTATCCCCCAATACACGTTCTATTTTTATAATTCATTCACATAATTGGAAACCTTTAATGAAAAAACCACACATCTATTAGACTTTAGGAGACATTGGAATGATTAAATAATCAATTTCAAAACAATTATCCCTTAATATATTATATATCATTATCTCTCGTGTCATAGTCAGATTCTATTTGACTGTATGTAATGTCAGAATAAATAGAAATTCAAATATGAATCCATAAAATTACTCATCACAATCCATAAACATATATAGATGAGATAATTTGAATTAAGTTTTTAATCACCATCTAGACTTTTAGAATAGTCATATGATTAGAAATAAAAGATTTTATCAGTTAATATATGAAAAAAAGAAAAAATATATATCAAACTATAATACGATATTGTTAAAACAATTTGAGGAATCCTTTTAAACTATATGAGGATACTTCTAAAAATATACATTTACAAAATATATGAGGGGCCTTTAAAAAAGATATATCAAACTATATATAGATAATTTTAAAAATATAATTTCATTGCTGATGAAAAGGTATTGAATAAATGAAAATTAAACATCAAAGATCAGGTTGTGGAAATGAATGTCTCATCAAAAAGGGAATTAAATTTTATTAGATAGAGAATCCTTTATGGACCAGGTTAAGAATAGAAACCCTTCACAATATGACAAAATTAAAAGTATATTTATGGAATAGAATGTATCCAAACAAAATTAGTCATTTAAAATATTTTCCATATCTTTTGATGAATAAGAATAATGAAACAATATTAATGAAATTTTCATGGGAAACCAATTTGGGATTAAGAGAATATTTTTGGGAGTTATAATCAACTAAAAATTATGGATGATTACTGCCACATGGGAACATCTAGTTGTCAATGACAATAGTGTGGATGGATCCCATACACCAATAATATTATACTAAATCCTACTAAATCCATTAATACCTATTTAAATTTTCCTTCTTTCGCTATAATGTTATTATGTTGATGACAAATTTTAATTTAGGATTTTTTATTTCATATTGTAATTTCATTCATGAATTTTTATATAATAGTATTTTTTATTTATCTTTTATATTTAATTTAAATTTTGTTTCCATCTACCATAACTATTTATATCACATCATGTAAAACTTATTTTTATGTTGATCTGAGGGGGAATAAACTTCTGAATATTTTCTTGAGCATTAAATATCTTTTTTTTAATTCTCATTTTAAGATACACCAGTGTGTAGTTAAATTGGTTTGATGCGATGATGATCTTATTTACTCTGCAGTCTAATTTTCTTCTCACCTTTAATGTTATTTCAATTCCTCCCTTCACTACATGTTCATTATATAAAAGAATGAATTCCATGTATATGATACATGGGTAGGAGTCGTCTATATAAATCAAAAAGTTAATAAAAAAATATATGATTATTTACTCAACTTTAATGTTCATATTCCCTATTAAAAAATGGAAATTTAATAAAATGATTACTATATGAATAAGTTCATGAAATTACCAAAAACATATCAATACTAATCCTGAAATTCCAATAAAACTAAATAATTTCAATTATAAAAAAAATAAAACATGATCATTTATCTTTCCCTAATATAAATGGAATGAAATATGAAGGAAAAAAAATAAAGTGAAAGTACTAAAGAAAAATTATAGACAGGTGTCGTACCTACATCCTCTCATAGTCTAACAGCATAGTCTACCTCAAAGTGTGGCGTATTTTTGTAGAAAACCTATTTTCATATTTCTTCATGATGGTTCATAAAAAAATTATTTTTAACAATAAAAAACATAGTATTGATGAAAATCGTGGTTATTTTCAATAAAATGCCCGAAATTTGATTAATAGTTGTAACTCGGTACTCATACAATGAGAAATCAATTCACGATAATATTCTACCAGATAGTCACTCATGATAGGTTTGGCCTCTAAATCCACACCAACTCTAGAACACCGAACACTATACAACTCATTCTTATATGTGCTCCCTATTTCACTTTATTCCATGAGCCATGCGGTCCTATATGCCTCACTATCAAGAAAATTATAACAATGTTAGCACAAATATATTAATTTATATAAATATAATAATTATATGAAATTAAATCCAATGAATTTTCTTACCCATATTTCCACCCAAGCATTATTCTTTACTTCATTTGGTTTGTGTCGCTCAGAGAGAGTCCTGACGGGTATGATGTAAGAGTAATTTTCATGATCTACCATAAAAATCCAACATTCTCAGTTTATTTTTTCAATATTTTGATTATCGTCATTATCCTCCAACATAATCTATGTGTTTTTCTTCCACATCGCATGCTTGCGTGTACACCCACACTACTTATCAAAATATCTAGCTATTAGTGAGAAAAACAAATATAATTTCCATTCTTATTATAAAGAAAATAAATTATGGTAAAAAAATTTCTAGGGATATATTTATATAACTAATGAAACCTAATCATTGGGTTCCAATAGATCCCTAGGTTCTGAAGGAACCTCTACTTGTACAGAAGGAGTAGGACCCAATGTCTACTCCAGAGGTTCAAAATGTGTCGTATTAGATGTTGGTGGATCAAAAATGTTGAAGCTCAGCGATAAGTAAGTAGAAAGAAAATAATATGTCATCTATGTATATGGAAATTAATAATATGGATGGGACGTAAGAGCCATTATCAGATAATTGAAATATAGGTGAGGATCAGGTGAAAATGGTGGTGAAAACACAAGTAGCCTAAAAATCTCAGGTGCCTCTAATGAAACTATGGGGTCAGAATGTGTACTATATGGTATTCTAGAGGAAGGTACATGGTTTTATTGGTCACACTAAGTGGTTTATCTAGTATTTTACCTCCCCAATCATATCATTTCGCTGAGCAGTGGAAACACTAGTCTTGTTGGAGAATAACAATTGCTAGGTGGTGGATCTCGATTAAAATATAAAAACAAAATTAACCACATGTAATTATATTTTATTGATATTTATATATTTATTTTAAATAAAATACGCACAATAGGAACCAAAGGAGGGATTCCCATATATTCCATTCTAAAATTAATGTTTTTTATCATTTAATTCATATATCTTAAATTTTTTTAATTTCCCACATTTGAAAACATATATGTTATTAATTTGAAATCCTTAAATAATTTTTAAATCATATAACAATAAATATTTGAAATCAAATAATTATGGTATACTAATTTTAAAACCAAATAAATGAAACATATTGATATAAAAAATAATTTTTTATTTAGCGGGATGAATATAAAAACATAGAAGAAATTTCATTGGAAAACAAGTATGTTAAAAATAGAATTTTTTTCATTGGTATGATATGGGTCAATACTATTTACAATTAAAACAAATTTGATTTGGGTTAGTTTATTTGGTTTATTTTTGTAAAATTATTACAAAATTTTTCCATTTTTTATTTTTCATTGATCATTTGGTTCATATTTTGGGTTATTTCAATTTTCCATTTTGGGTAAGTTTATTATTTTCATCACTTTTTATTTTTATTTTAATTAGTTTAATAAGTTTCAATTAAATTAATATTTTTTATTGTTCTAATTTAATTTTTTTTGTTTTTTGTTCATTTGGTTCTAATATAGTTCAATTCAATATTAGAAAAAGAAACTCAAAGAAAAATGAAACCAATATATATTTAAATAATGTCATGTTAGAGAACAAATATTTTAATAATTAGTAAATAAATTTTAATAGTACCAACCTTAACAACCCCAATCGAGCTAAGCCAAAAGAACTGAGAACAAAGTTGGATTATTATACATATTAACCACCACAAATTTAGGTTCACAATCAACTATGATAATTGAAATGTAAGATTTATCATAAGTAATAAATTGGTTGGATCCAATGGGAAATGGGATGGTGTCAATTCCATTATCAATATCATAAGAAAAATATCTTGGTATTTCTTCAACAATGACTCCAAATTATTGTCACATATTACCTTTCACATAAAAAAGTGTTTCTCAATTTATTCCAATATATATGGCTCACCAGTAGCAAGACTATGATTCATTCCAATAACTCTATATCCATAATCATCAACTAATGTGTCATGACTCTTCATCGAATCAAACCACTTGAATTTCATCATAATTACTCTAGCATGATAATAATAATACAATATTTTTATTTTCTCAGTGACTCGATAGTAAGATACATTTTCAAATTGAGGACTACTGTCCAATTCACTAACATGACAGTCCATTGTGGAAGTTACAAAACCCCCATCATGTTGTGTTCTGATGTTTATTTCTCATTCAATAATAATAAATATATAACCATTGATCAAAATTTATTTTCATTCACGAACCAAAAAATTATGGCCACAATTCAATGATCTTATTTCCTTAGAGACATAATCATTAGGAAAAATCAGTACCTAAAATATAAAGGAATATTATAATTAATTAAATAATAATTTTATTAATGTATTATAGTAATACTACTACCTTAGAATTTGAAAAAGTAGAAAACAATTTTATATGAAAATTATATCTCATTATAAATGATAATGAAAAATTCTTTCTATTTATCTTTTTTTATCTTCCTCACTAAAAAATAGAAATATTTTGATGTATATGTAAAATTATATGAGAATAGATAATATATACAAGTTCAATTTACATATTTTATGTAGTCATCGAACAAATCACAGGTAAAAAAAAACCATGCAATGTTCCATCTCCTGCTCATCAGGGCTTAATTTGGTCACTGTATATAATCCATGAATTCCCCATTTTCGGAGAAGTGATGAAAAACTAGTTTCAATTTTTATAAAATTTTATTCTTCATTTTTCATTGGTCTGTTCTGTCTCATATTCACATCAGACAAATTTATTAAACATAAATCCAGATATTCTTAATCCAAGTAACCCTTCACCAAAGATCCTTTGGGATAATTCCTTTTTGGAACATATAAATTCAAAACATACATATATCATTTAATTGGATATATCCAATGAAAAGAAACAATTCCTAGAAGAATTATTTTAGTTGAAATATGGATAGTTAGAAACAACATGCCTGTGAATAATGATGGAGGAAATATTTTCACTCAATCACATAAAATTAACGCTTCCTCTTCCATTTTGTTTGGCAACAAATAATTGGAAAATATCATGGCACAAAGATCTCAAAAAAATGGTACAATTAAATAACCGACACAATTACATTATTGGACAATATATGACTGATATATATTTTAATCAACTCATAAATAAGGATGTGATAATCATAAGCCTTCAATGATTTTATCTTCATCTTAATTTTATTTGTCCCATTTTGATATGTTTCTTGAATAGCCATCAGAAACATTAATAATGTTAATTAATTCCAAAATTTATTTATTTTTCCATAGGTTTCATCACATAATAATAAAACATAACATTCTATTTTTTTAAACTGATACACATAGGTTGAAATTCAATTCTGATACACAAATCCACTAAGTCATGATGAGATTGTAAATCATATTTTTTCTTTCCCATGATATTTATAAGAATGGAAATAAAAATATCACAAATATTTTTTTCAACGTGAATTACAAGAAAGTAATTATGTAATACATTGGTTGATCTATAAATAAACTCAACGAATATAATTTTCGTATTCCAGTTGTAATTGATTTCATTGGAAGCATTCTTCATCTCTTTAGATTTGATATTCCCCTTACCAAATAAAAAACTGAATGCTTTCAATTGATTATGAACATTAGTTATAGACTTACACTAATGTGTATTGTTGGTCTGCATGGTGTTGACAAACCTTTAACCATTATTCTTATATTGATGGTCCATTTTAAATAATCATCGACGTCTAATAAAAATGAAAATATGATTATATTTAAGTCATTCAGATCATGTATTCTTTATACAAATAGAAAATACTATTTTTCCATTATTTATCTATCAATATATCATTTCATAAGATGGGAAATCATTTATCATACACACAATCTCAACACACATCTAAAATTTGTCTTTCGAACATGCATCACATATATGCACACCCACATTACAAAGAAGTTTCATCAATTTTTTAAATGTTTCATGCATACCTATATATCATTTTAAGATCAGAAGGTCTAAATATGAGTATACTCAAGAAAGTGAAAGGTTTTTTCATACACATCCATAGAGGAAGGTTATAAATGTGTATGAAAATCAACTATGTCTTATAAAAATTAATAATATCCCAAAACTGATTAAAAAAATTACATAAAAAAACCCAAAATCACATTAAACATATTATCTATGAAATCCAGACATCAAGCTACAAATTTCTTTCATGAAAATAATGCTTTAGGATGAACCAAATAATCATTATCCTTCCTTCCCTCAGTGTCATTCTATAACATTATTACTGATATTTAGTCAGACATGAAAATATTCCAGAGTGTAGGGATCAATGGAAATTTACAAATTACATTATATGGAACACAATATGGTGTTCTATCAACATTTGGATTACATTGTGTTGTGCCACATTTTATACATTTATTTCATTCAGTAGTTTCCTATGAGAATAATCTGCAAACATTCGGGCAAGCAAGAATTTTGTTTTTAGAAATCCCTTGTTCACCAACTAAATACCATGCCATATAATTGTTTTTCGGAATATATATACCATATCAAAGTAATTCCTTCAAAAATATAAGAATTTAATCTACCCTTTTATTAGAAATATGATTCAGGGTTTTCCAATGAATGAGTCAGATTAAAAATTCAAGCTTTTTTATTTTACCAATGTATAATTACACAGGAGCCTTGGTATCATCATTAAATTTTTTCACCCTGTCAAAATCATCATTATAATTACACACATCTTCTGTTCTTGTATTGATGTATTCTTGGGTTGAAATCCCTTCCTTCTCATGATGATGAATAATAGAAATCGATCATCTAATAAATTCCCCAATCCAATCCACTCATTGGATCATGAATAGTTTTAGATATAATTTTAACCCCAATTGTGATAACACACATATCAGGTTTTTTTTAAAACCATATTTGGTTATATTGTAAAAAACATCTCCATTACTCAACCAAGTTCTTCCAATACATTTATAACAAGTTTAGTTTTTGTGACAACTATCTAATGCATTATTAAATGAAAAATCTAAAAATCTAGTCAAATTGTTTTGAAAATCATTTAACTTTTAAACAATTTCATCTACCCAACTCCTAACCATTTTTTTATTTTTTTATTTCATGTTGTAAAATAAATGAAATAATATTAAAGTTAAATAAAAAATATATTTAAGGAAAAATGAAAAATTCACTTCTTATGAAACAATAACTAACACACTAGTCAATATGAGAATCATAGTATAAAAGAGATAAAATACTATATATATCACAAAGTAATATAAATAAAAACCCATGATGTTTAATTTAACTATATCAATGAGTAATTACTATACATAATAATACATGAAATAGGTATTATAATTACTATTTTAATTTTTCAACTAATTCTACTCAATTTTTTAACTATGTTATTCTTATTCAAAAAATTTATGTATAAAAGATTACTATTTATAGTTAACCATATTATATGTATTATAGTAACATAGAGACTTGTTAAATATTTAATATATTTTATAATAAATTGATCAGTTTTTAAAAATGTTCTAATTAGTTTTGTAACGTCCCGGTTCTGGAAGCCACCCAAAGGCACCCCATACCTAGTTGGTCACATGACCTTATGCTTATTTCCTCTAATGCCAGAGGCTGTCTTCTAGTAGCATGGGCCTTAGGTGTGTTGGTGGGAAAACTATGCCCCCATTTTCATAGTAACATAGTGGAAGAGAAAAAAGCACATAACAATAGAGGAAGTAGTAATAATACAAATGAAAGTAATCCGCACAAGTCTGAAGAAATAAACAGTTTGAGTGTATATATATATATATATTATTCATGGTACTTATTTTGAGGAAAATATAAAAACACATCACAATATAATAATACAGAATAGTACTAAGCCAAATTACAAAAGAAAACTGATAAAAATCTCCTCAGCATTGCAAGCCTCAGCTTGGTCCCATGCTCTCCAGCTCCACATCATATTAAGTACCTGAAGTAAAAGGGCGCTTTCCCTTATCTATACCTACAGCAATATAATCGGTTTGGGCCCAAATTCATATCCTAAACATGGTGTGAGACTAAATCCTAGTAGGAAATCACCACAAGATATGTTCCTAATAGTCAGTGAATATATAGAAGGTAATAAACCATAGAATGCAGTAAATAAGGAAGTACTCAGCAGTAACCAGTCCTACAATTTCAATTAAATCAGTTCTATGCATCAACCACAAAAAATAAGATGGGAACCCTCAGGGTAGTACTCTTAGCCTAACCCCTCTGGTTTAATCAAAACAAGGATACTACAGAGACTCTCTGAAGAAGCTCTCTCAGTCAATTCCACTTATAGTCCCAAGTGTTGAATGACTCTCTAAGGAAGTTCACATGGTCAATTCCCATTTTAGTCTAAGGTAGGCATGGACTCTACGAGGATGATCACATGATCAATTCCCTTTATAGACCCATGTAGTCAAAGACACTCTATGGAAGCTAACTCAGTCAATTCCCCTTATAATCTGAAATGGGTCAAAGACTCTCTGAGGAAGCACACTCGGTGAATTACCCTTATAGCCCCAAGTGGTCAAAGTCTCTCTAAGGAAGCTCAGTTATTCAATTCACCTTATAGTCTAAAATGGTTCAAAGTCTCTTCGAGGAAGCTCACTCGGTCAATTCCCCTTAAAGTATAAAGTTCTCAAAGACTCTATGAGGACGCTCACTCGGTCAACTCCCCTTATAGTCTAATGTGCTCAATGACTCTTTGAGGAAGCTCACTCAGTCAATTCCCCTTATAGTCTACTACACCAGGTTCTCATAGCCCTATGTAGGTCAACTAGCATAGCCATGAAAAACGGCCAAAGTAAACCTTAAGAACTACTTTTGAAATCAGTCTACAGCATATCAAGCATGTAAGAAAACAAAAACACTACCCTAAAACACATGGCTTGGAAAACAGGTAGGGCGGCCAAAAAGGATAGGTAGACCAATGGTCATAAATAGAACATGTGTGGGGAAAAACATCTAAAGCATAGAAATCCACCCTATTCACATCCAAATAACCTCTACTCAAGCATACAAGTAGGGCAGGAAATTAATAGGGTATAACAGTAAACTCACAATACTCCATTCATGGGTATTGGAAAAAACTGGACATAATACTCAAAGAATTTTAAAAGAAAGTCACAAACAACCTACCTTTATGGATCCAACAAAATTGACCCTCAAACAACTACACCCTAATACGGGAAACGCTTCATGAAAACCGCTTTATATCTCCTTACCTATCATCCAAAATCCATAAAATAAACACCCAAGGGAGCCCCAAAACAATATCGACATGCAATGGATGTAGATCTAGAAAACCGAGAGAGAGGGAAGAGAAGACCTAGAGAAAAGCGAATAAAAACCAAGATGGGAGACTTACCTGAGAAGAAATGAATTCAATTCAATTAGGAACCCATTTTATTTTTTCCAAAACAAGTGGGATAACACCTTCAACCTTTTAGAACCCAAAATCCCAAGTGAGACTTGAGTGGGAGAGAGTTTGGAGTGAAATGAGGCACCTTCATGGGAGCCCAGATTTAAAACACCTATTTTAAGTGGTCTAATGGTTAGTAAGAACGGTTTGGAAAACTGTGCACTAAATGTGTACACACCACTGCATCGAGAAGTGGGGTCTTCACAGTTTCCTCACATGGTTTGGAAAACCATGCCAAGGCTTTGTCAAGACAACTATCTCCTCCTACACGGTTACCTAGAGAACCCGCACGATTTCCCCTAACTATTCTCAAACCGTTCTCCCTAAAAAATCATCCAAAATTATTAAGAACCATTCCAAAATCCCCCAAAATTGTCCCAACTCAATCCATGAACATTAAACACATAAAAATTCAACTAACCCAACTCATAATGTACAGACATGTACATCAAAATTTTTCATAAAATCATCTTTTTCTAAAAAATGACCAGAAAATGAAAAAATACCTGAAAAAGAAGATCCAAGTTCTTACAGGTTTTTTATAATTTATTTACGTGAGATAGGGACAAAAGTGTGAGGTAAATATCCAATACACATTGACATGCCTACAATGTGATTACAGTATGGTGATTGAGGAGGTAATTTTTCACCAATAAGACAATTAGTCCTTCAAATATACCCCCTTAGTATTATACATGTTTTTATATTGATCGTGATATGTGTGGTCTCTACACATTGTGCAACCGAACCACTTTAAAATTAATGAATTATATATCTTACGATGATACATATGATTTTGAATAAAATAATGTGTCTAACCCATACAGGGTCAAGGATTTAATTATTATAATGCTTCTTACGGAATATAAATACATATGGGTGTAATTTAAATTTGATGTAGTTGAGTGAATAAATTCCCGAGGCATACATGACCCTCATTTATGTGCCTTAGTGACTCTACCATTCAATTTGGTCTAGTTCAAGTTCATTTTATTTAGATTATTTTTGTTTTGGTTAAATCAATTTGATTTGTTTTATTCAAATTTGGTTTTATTCAGGTCAGGTTAGGCCAGTTATTAATGATTTAGTATAGTTTGATCCGGTTGGGGTTGTGTATCTTTAGTTCAAGTGGATATGATTTGGTTCAATTTTATTTGATTTAATTTGGGATAATTTTATTCAATGTTGGTCAATTTAGATGAAATCAATTCTATTTAGTTTGGTCCAAATCAAATCTATTTTTTTGATTTGGTGTTGTTTAGTATGGTTGGATTCAATTTGGTATATATTGGTTCAATCCATGTAGGGGCATTTAGAATTAGTTTAGGTCAAATGTTTTTCTATTGTAGTTTTATTGATCGGGTTGGTATAGTTTAACTATATAATATATCATTTAAGTCGTTTACGATTAGTTTAGATAAATTCATTAAATATTTTTTTTTGGTTCTATATTTCTTATTTCATTCTGATTAGTTTTGGTGAGTTCTTTTTTTCAATTTTTAGTTTAGTTCTAGTAAATTTAGTTTGGTTAGGTTTGGTTTTATAATTAGTTTGGGTCAGTGCATTACTAATAGAGTTTTATTTAAAAAATTTCATGTTAGTTCATTTTTTATTATTAATATTAATTTTTTTTATTTAGGTTCAATTTAGTTCAATTATTTTTAATGCAATTTAGTGTAGTTCAGGTCTACTAATGTCTACTTACATCAGATCAAGTCATTTCAATTTTATTTTGTGAGTCTTGTCGAGTTGGTTCAGTTATGATATAAATATGATTTTATAGTTCAGTTAGGTTTCTGTCAATAAAGGATTAACTAGTTGAGCTCATTTATTTTGAATCCTAGTTATGTCGGTTTGGTAAAATCTAGTTTTCTTAGGGTCTGATCAATTCATTTCCATTTTCATTATTTGGTGTTGAATTAAATCTTTATAATACATTTCAATTTTTTATGTTGGTTCAATTCCATTTATTTTTTTATACCACGTCATTTCATGTAAATTTGGTTATCTTTGGTTAAGAGTTAAGTTTGATCCATTTTGGATCATTTGAGTTAGATGGATTTGGGTAATTTCAACTCAGTTTAGATTGTATTGGTTCAGTTGAAAGCATTTCCATTGATGTTGGTTTACTTCCCATTTCAATAGTTGGATTACGTTCAATGTAATTTGGGTTGGGTATGGTTAGTGTGGGTTTATTCAATTTAACCCAGTTTGTTTTGTTTGGTTTGGTTTGACTTCAATATTTTTCAATTCTATTGAGTTTAGTTTCATTTAGTTTGTTTTTTATTTCGGTTTATAATGATTCAAGTTGATTTTGTTTTGTTCAATTTTATTCAAGTTAATTTGTTATTTTCATTTAGAATTAAGGTATTTTACTGCGAATTAGTTAATAAAAATTTAATTTATGTTGAGTTGGGTATGAATAGAGTTAGAGGGTCTTGATCTTTACTATACCAAACCTACGTAAATCATGGAAAACCAAAAAAACCAAACTAAATAGAATTTAACCAAACACAATTGAATGCAACCAACTATAATTATTAAATATTTTCTGAATGAAACCTAAATAGATTACAGTTATACTATACCAATTGTAATTGAACTAAACCAAAATTAATTGGTACAAACAATAATGAAACCATCCAAAATTAAATAGAAAAACCCAAAATGAAACAAAATTTTCTGACCTATCCCAAATAGACCTGAACATAATATAAGAAATCCTAAATCAAACCAGATTAATTAGAATCAAAAGAAATAAAATTACCACAAAAAAGAATCTACTGTGGTGTTTTAGTCCAAAAATAAAAATTAAATACATGGATTAAAGAATAATAAAATGATTTGGAACCCACATATTTAATATGGAAGAAGAATGAAATCAAATAAATAAGACATGATAGATCATCATATTGTGGTATGGGAAGAGATGGAATTCCAACATTATTTCTGGGGTTCCAGATTATAACTTGATGGGAGGAGGGGTGGGGGACCTATACTATGTATTTTGGTAACAGTTATGCCAAAGGTTTTTTATAACTACTGGAATAGATACCTGGTATCCGAATGAATTTTAAAACCATTGGGATAAGATTCATATAATTAACCTATCCCAATGATTTGGCTAAACCATTTGGATATGGTAGGCTATACCAATATTTTATTTAAAACTGTAGTTATAGGCCTGAGGGTGTAGCCCACATTTTCAGTAGTGATATATAAACACATAGACACACACATGTTTATATACATAGCCACATTATATATGTAAATACACACACACACATATGTATATACATTTATAAATATATATAAATGCATATAAATATATAAGGTTGATTACATCCTCCACTGCAGAAGACATCACTCACACATAATATATACATATAAATATATAGAAATATACATAAATACATATAAATACATATAAATATCTATAATTATATATATATATATACATACATAGATATATAATTGAATATAAATATATATAAAGGGAAATATAAATAAATATATACAGACACATTAAAATATACATAAATATATATACATATAAATAATTATATATATACCCACATAATATAAATAAATATAAATATCTACAAATATATATAAATATATAAATATATATATATAATTAAATATAAATATATACACACACACACAAACAAAAATATACATAAATACATTTTTATATAAGAATACACACATACACACACATATAAATATTTATAAATAGACACAAACACACACAAAATTTTTATCCTTAAACATCACACTATAAGGAATGGCCATACCCCTAAGGCTTTATCCAGAATTACATCCAAATTCAAGCCTTGGAATTCCCATGAGATAAGTTTCTGGGATTATGTGAGAAAATGAAATCATTGGAACATGAGAGAAATTAGAAAAAATAATCACTAAAATAGATATAAACACATTAATTTAAACATCATAAAATTAATTTTAATGTAAACCCAGGATATAAATTCACCTAGCACCCAAAAGGATAAAAAACCCTTTTAATCGAAGAAAAAATATCTTTAAAAGATCAATGATTAGGTTACCGTAACTTAAAACATAGTTTTAGTGACCTTCTAAGCCTCTTTTGACAAATAAAAATTAATGTACAATGTGAAAATTATACTAACATTCATAGAGATCATCAGAATATTATATTTGAATGGTCATAGAGCCCAGAAACATAAATTAAAAGTTATGGTTGTTTTATGTTAATGTCCATTTTCAAATTCTCATTTAACATGATTAAATATCTGATTGTTAATTATTACTCAATTTTTATCCTATATGATCTTAGTTATTTTTTTAATATTCAATTATATAGGATATAAAGCTCAAACTAACACATGGATTAAAATTTATGATAATTTGAATATAAATTCAACATTTCAACTTCACTTATAAGATTAGTTAAGAGAAGAAGTTTCAACAAAAATTTTAATATATATATGTGTGTGTGTGTGTTGGTATGTTTGTGTGTATTTATATATAAATATTTTCATATTTAAATAATTTATAATAAATAATTACCAATTACATAATGAGTAATTATTTATAAATAATTTATATTTTAAATAATTACTTAAAATTATAAAAAAATCATTAGTCAATAATTAAAAATTAAATGTTAATTAACATTTTAAATAATAATTGTTAAATAATAATATATAATAAATAATAAATAACTATAAATTATTAAATAGTTATTTAAAATTTATGTAATTATTAATTTTCATTAATTATGTATTGGTTTAATAGTTTTTTTAAAATTTAATGATAGTTATAACAGCAGAAAAATTATGATGATTTTTAATAAACCACTTTGATTTAACAGTAGTTCTCTAAGATCCCCAGTGAAAAATATAAAATGAAAAATGTATATTTGATCTTGAAAACCACCGATAAATTCTATTTTTATTGTATTGATACTTCCAATAAACTCGATGATAGTCACTGGAGTTTTGTTTTCCACATAAATACTAGGAGGCATTACCTTTAAATATAAATCGTCACCTGCTAATAGGAAAAATCATCAACATTGATAAAAAGGAATATTAACAATTTAAATAAAATCATTGATATATAATAATATATTGATAATATAATATAATATAATGTAATCATTTTAATAACCATATATAAGTAATACATTCTGAATAACTATTATGTCTACCATCACTATTCATCAATCTCCACCCTCTATGATTACCCACCATCTATATTTTATTATTTTACTAGACATAAGAGAGAACAACACCTGAGTACACATACATGGGGAGTTATATTAATGAATCTGAAAATTATATTTAATGATCCATCTCCATGTACATCTGATTTCTAAGTGCGTCATTAATAAATGATCTATTTCTAAAACTAACACAAAAACACATCATCGTCAACAATAAAATTATTTATGACAATTTATTTTCCAACTACCCATGGATCAACATATTCAATCCAATAATAGTAATTTATGTATATATAGTATTAATATTTCCAAGACATCGTAATGAGAAGGCCCCCCCCAAATTATTCCCTACTAAAGAGAAACAATATACCCATAAATATTGTGTAACCCTGAATATAAAATAACAAGTCTAGTTATAACACATTATCCATCCATATAATTACCAAACAGTACTCTCAAAAAATGTTAAAATTCATCATAATCATATATAAATGATAGTCATGTAAAAAATAATATACTAGAAAATAATATCACCTAACTTTACATCATAATGTTTCTCACCCAATTATTCACCATAGATGCAACATCATGATATGTTAGAAGAATACCTTTGTACATATGTCGTACCAAATCCATAACTGATATGTTTTTTATCTCATACCTAGAGCGATGGATGAGACACCACAGTTAAATATCTTTTCTAACACATACCCAAACTTTTGGGTGGAAAAATAAAAAAAATACTTACCTTTATCAACCACCTTAATTATAGAGTTATAAGAGAGAAAGTGTGTGAAATCTAAGGTAAATCATTATATATCATAATAACATATATCACTAGTAACCCCTAACCCATAAATATAGGTGAATAATAATAAATACAAATTTATATCATCAAAAGACTCTTCCAAGAATAATATGTGTGAAGATAAAATTCCATCATCTCAGTCTAAATTTTGTTGGTCAGTCTTTGTAAAACCCCATGTCATAATGGGTTATCAAATTCATTAAAAAAATTAAATTTTCGATTCTAGAGTAGGTGTTGTTTTGGGAAATGATATTCAGTTTGAAATTATGAGAGTTGGTTATCTCAAGTAATAGTTTTTGGATATGTATTGAGGTATGAGAGAGTAAATAGGTTCTCAGGTGGAGTGTTAGAGTGTTTTGGTTGAAATAATAATTTTTCATGTGTTTTAACCAGGTGAAAAATAACTGTACGGTTAGGGAAAACCAATAAAGGGTTATGAATAAACATTACATTTTCCTAAAACCTCTTAATAAGTATGAAATGAACCATTTAACCCACTATATTTTTAGTTTCCCAAACTTTTTATCCATCACATGACTGAGCTCCCCCCTAGTTGCTGACCTCTACTATGCTTATCTCATTCTATTTACCTTAATAAGGGGGATACATTCTTAGTGATTTCATTGGTATGGGAGCTATTGATTCCAATTCACCCTCTTCTTAGTTCATTCCCTTATATCTCTCATTTCCTTGGTTCTCCAACTTAGGGATTTAGTGATGATTTATACCAGTGCATGGTAGAACGTGTTTTATATGATTGGGATTTTTCTATACATTGATAGAGGATTTCATAAGTGGATTGATACACCCCATTTAAAATTGATTCCTTAGACGAATGTTTCCCAATTATTTTTATATTATTATTTTTGGGGAAATTGGAAGAAATTTACTGCTGAATCATAAGAGTGAATACATTATTTTGTTTGTCTTATTTTTGACTTCAAGGTGGTAGAGGACCACATCCAATCGCTCAAGTTTTCGATAATAAGATGTTTTTGGGTTCTTTTTTAATTTTTTTTTTCATATTTAAATTCAATTTTAAAAATAATTATTAATTTTTATAACTAAATAAATTGGATTTTGTGAGTTTATATGGGTTATTTAGAGGTGACATGAGTGTGGGAAAGGCTTTAATGATTTTGGGTGAGAGAGAATGGGCATTTTAAGAAAGAAAAATCCATATAGGTTAGATGGTCCATGAACATATCTGTAATTTTATGAATTTTTTCTTATGAAAGTAATATTAAGTCTCTCCATTATGTGAATTTAAAATTTTATTTAAATGAATTATTTCTTAGTTGTAAAATGCATTTTATGACACGTAAGTGTCAATGTCCATGATATACCCCTGAAAACTATATTTATGGTGTGGGCACCAATTGTCAATGGATTTATTTCAAATTTGTTCAATTAGATATATGGACCCTCTAGCTGTTCCATCAATATGATAATGAACATAGTGAACCTAATATAGTTTTTCTTTAGTTCCCCTTGAGGATGGTTGAGTGATTTAATAGGGATGGTTGGCCCATGGATAGATCATATATAGACCATGGGACACCGTATAACTTATGATCTAGTTGATTAAATAGAGAGGTGAATATTCCTCCCCCATAGATGTGTGACAAACATGTTGAGATTATGGAAAGGCAATGTGATATAGGACTGACCTGGCTAGAAATTGGGAGAAAAATTGGATTTTTTCCATCTCATAAGAGGGAATAGATATGGCTACGTGAGGCGACGATATGATTATAGTGATAGTTAGGGATGATATACCCTTCTAGTGATGGGAATAAACCATGATATGGGAATTCAAATGAGGATCAATGTATGGAATCCTGACATTATTGTAACCTATGGTACCTTGGCTGGTACTCCAATGTTACATTAACCCCAAAGAGACGAAATTTAGTGATTTAGGTATAATAAATCTCCGATTTTACCATTAAACTAATAAATAAATGATTATTTTCTATAATGAATGTTGTTATGGAATTTGGGATGTGCATTTGAATGTTCTTCAATACAGTCATATGATGGTTTTTGGAAATTGGTCGAACCTTGTGGTTTGATATGATGGTTTCAGTTAGAGAGAGTGTTCCCCGAATGTATGTCATTCCTAATATTTCTTGATAGGGAGTAGGTATTCCCCCAATTTCCAGATGATATTTTATGTGTTTCCTAGTATAGGGAGTATGTCCCTTGGTTCTTGAATACACACATATATATATATATTCTATTCGGTAGAGTATACCCCTTGGTTCTAGAATATCAACTTATGTTTGCTTGAAGGTGGAGTGTTCCCATGGGTTCTAGATTATCTGCATTTATTTCTCAAAAATTAAAGTCCTTCCATGGGTTTCAGATGACTAATTAATTATTTCATAGAAGAGTGAGGTGGAACCCTATTATCTAGATATGTTTCTTCATATTTTCTTTATAGAGAGTGTGTAAAACCTATTTTCTATATGATTTTAATATTCTAAAAGAAAAATGACACTGTCTAAAGTGATTATAGTTGATATATAGTGTCATATTAGAACTCTAGGATCAATAGTGAATAATTATTACATTTCTTCCTTTTATTTATATTTTAATCATGTCATAGGTGAATGTATTTTATTCATTAGCTATATTATGGACCATGTTGATGGTTCACTACTAATTTTTAATCACACCCCACTAAAGTATCCATGACACTTTAATTCCTAATAAAATGTCTTTTTTCATTAGTTCAGTTGACCAGTGGCCCATTTTTTCAGGATCTAGTAGTATAATTCATATATAGTGTGGAGATTTTAATTTGACGAGTCTTAGGGATGGTAGTAGTGTATCTTTTTTAATTTATCTTTCTTATTTTTTATATGTATTAATCCCAACGCACGACTGATCATGATGGATGAATGTATGTTTCTGCATGAATTTTTTTATAGCATGGATAATTATTATATTTATTATGTTTAATATGATTTTTTTATTATCCATGAGGATTATTTAATTTAACTATTATTTGTCACTCTTATTTGTGGGTATAATATCCCTATGATAACACAATAGAAGTACATTTCTAGTCATTATCTTTTGACGAATGGGGGGGCATGCTTGAGGTTATGTAACACATTATGTTTGAAAAATGAATATTTTTCATAGAAAATGATGTGTTCAAATGTGGTATAAGAGTAAATTTTATTTATAACAATATTTACGGATATGGTAGATATAGAACACGTACATTTAAGAACATATAATAAATATCATACTATTTCATTAAAAACTCCTTTTTCGATGGAAATGCTGGAACACCGTGAAAATGGAATAACTATTCATTGTTTTCAATGTTATAGTTGATATATTTATTTAGTAATGATGTGTGTATTTGGGAATGTAATTATGGATTTGGATCCAAGTCCATTGGTAAGAGGCATATATATATATATTATATTTGTAATATCATACTCACATTAAATTAGTATGCTTACATTTGATTTAAATCACTCACAATTTGAGTTTTTTTATTTAACGTTTCAAAAACAACTTATATACTATTTCTCAATATAAATTGTTGGTGGAATTACACTCAGTTGAACCAAAGTAGATTTTCTCTGATGATAGGTCATGTGGATCATATAAAGGGATTAATCTTGATGAATACTATATTGTCCCTCTATATAAGGTATATATAATGACCCATAGTGGGTAGGTACAATGATTAGATGAGTTATGATGGACCCCTTGTGGGTGATTGTGAAAATTTTCAGTTACTTAAACTATCAACAACATATATTGTGTTTTTCCATAATGATTCTTAGATTCATTATTTTAACCAAACCATATGACTATATATAATCACTATATATTACCATAGGTAGATGTTATTATATGCATATGTATGATATCATGGTCCTTGATAGGTTTTTCTGGTATATATATTCCTAGTGATTATGGTGCCCTATAGTAGGTAATTGACTTGGAATGTGATTCATGATAGGTAAATATATGTCATAACCATAGGGTGTGTGTGTTTTACCAAATGAGTTTCTTAGTTATATTTGAGACAAGAGAAGAGGCATTATCCCATGAGTGGTTAAATGGGTGAGCAGGTATTTCTGGTTTATTTGCAAGGGATTACTACCCTTGAGATATAGCTCATGATATTTGTGATCTAGGTTCCATGATTGAGTATAATGGAATTTTCGTTTTCTGATGAAGATAATTGTGATATATGAGCATAAACCCAGTCAGAATGATTATCCCAGGTTTATATTGTCCCCTAGAGATGAGAAGCATGGGTAGATTTATTGTGTTTGAGATTGATGCACGTGAAGTGCTATTGAATATGTTGTATTAGACTGTGGATGCCTCAGGATTTTGTGATTTAAACAACCTAAGGTGAGTTAAAATTATGGATTGGTTTTGGATGGAAGGATCCCTAATATGCCTATTCTTATTGACTATTTATTTTTTTTGGAGACAGGGTGAGATCCTGTTAGATAGTTTTACTTTTGAGGTAATTATGAAGTGATGGGTGATCATGTGATTTTTCTTTCATTGAGTGACATGTCAGTATTATAGGAATGAAATCATATAGGTGACTTCAGATAAATGATATTAATATATGAAAATAGCACGGTTGGTTGTTCAATCACATGATCATAGTTTTCATGACATTAAATTCATGGTACTATGACTGAAGTTGTGTAATTGGGTAGCATTAGAGTATAAAAAAATTAGTTTTTTGAATTGGTGAATGATCCAGTGTGAGAAGAGAACCAATGATTTTTGATAAAAATATTAAACACAATGTTTCCAAAGATTTTAATGTGACCAACAGAAATATTAGATCTATATAAATGTGGTGACATCAAGGATGAATGGTGTTAGGGGATGATAAGATGATATTACTATGGATCAGGAGGAGATCCACACTTTTAATGATGAAAACTATTGAGGATGTTTTCATGTAATGGTAAAATGAAATAAATATAATGGGTGGTGAACTGTAGGCTTTTGTTGGGTGTGATATTCATTATAGATGGAATATCAATAGATGATGAGGGTGAAATTCCTTGTTTGTTGGGAAATGGTAGAAATTAGTTTTTCTTGTTGAAACACTTGTATGGTCATGATTACCATGTACATTTATTATGTGTGTTAATAGTTGGAGCATGGGTTTTAGAGGTCTGACCCTTATGTTGGAAGGTATATGTATGTGATTATATAGGGTGGTAGATGGTTGAAATGTAATATAAATGTTAGTGCATGGATAAAATCAAATTATGTCTGCTCCTTAGGAAATACTAGTTGTGGGATATATATATGGAATTAGATAGATTCTATAAATTGACATTAGAATTAAAATTGAGTTGATGTGATGAAATTGTGAGTAGGATCAGTGGAGCAATGTTTCAAGTGGTGAGAGAGTGATGAATGGTTTGGTTGGTTGATGATATTACCATGTAATTACCCCAAATTATAGGCTTGTACTTTATTGTAGTTGTTTAAAATATTTTATGATACCTATGAGTGTTTGGGAATTTCATCAGGTGATGAGATAACACATTGGTGTTGGTGTACAAGTGTTTTTGGGAGATTTTATCTAAAGGGGGAATGAATAACTTTTTCCATGAGACTAGATGTATTGAGAAAAAGACCACACCAAGAATCTTCTTGGAACACTAATTATAAATTTTAGTAGTCCATTGTAACTGTAGTAAGCATCATAGAATATAATTGACTCTTATAAAATGAGTTATATGGTAGGGATAAGGGTAATCTTAGGGATTAATTGGATGATGAAACCATGGTGGCTTTAGATGGATGTTTTTGGTTGAGAACTATCTCAATTTCATAACTGTAAATAAATGGTTAGAATAGTTTTTGAGGAATAATGCACCTTGAATTTGGAATTATTAAATATAAGACCATTAAAAATTCTTAGACAAAATATGGTGAGTTGATCATGATTTAATGACTAGGGTATGTTGAGATTAATGGTTTAAACACCATCTAAGAATCATGGTGATTAGAATTTCTCAGGCAGATAAATTTTAAAATCGTGTATATTTATATGTTTTGAGATTCCTGGGAAATTTGAATTTTTGATTCCAGAGATGTGTTCATTTTAGAACCAAGAATCATATTGGTATTCCATTATTTGGATAATGTCAATGAGATTTGTTTGGATATTGATTGATTCTCAAGAGAGTTCTTTGGTTCTTGAGTGAAGGAGGACTGTATTGATTAATGATTTAATTATTGGAAGGGTTTTAAGCATATACACGATAAACTCATAGTTTGGGGAATCCATGTGAGTATCCAATAAAAACAATAAGACTAATATCCCTATTGATTTTTAAATCTATCATCCTCCTTTATTCTCCCTCATGTGATTGATCTCTCTCCCTTTCAATGGAATCTCCTCCCCTTATTTCATTCAACTACCCATGGAAATGGGGATGGTTTCTTGGTTATGTTTTCACCATTATTGGTATGATTTCTTCTCAGTTATATTTCTTGTAATTTCCCTTGTATCTCCCCTTCATTGGGTTCTTCATCTTTGGGTTTTGGTTATGATTTACACCAGTGCATGGTGGAAATAAAACAATATGAGGGTGGATTTTACTCAACATGGTTAGAGGACATCCTAGTAAGAAGAATACATGGTGTTTGTTGCCATTTAATTAGAGTTATGTTTACCATTTATTTTTTATGTATTTTGATGAAATTGGATCAAATTTAACATTGAATCATGAAAATTTAAAGGGAATTTTTTTGTCTTAGGTTTGATTGAATTTCAGGAGTGGACAGTACCTCGTTAATTGAGGTTTTGGCTAGAGGATATTGATAAGTGAGTTTTTAAGAAGTTAATAATGTTTAAATATAACTTTAAAATTAATATTTAATTAAAAAAATTAAATTAATTTCGATTATGACATTATATATGTGATTTAGAGGTGAAATGTGCATGGAAGAGACTTATAAAAGTTTGGTTGAGGTTATTGGACTTTAATTAATGGGGGAAACTACTCATTGGGTAGGTTTTTCTTGATCATCTCCTTATTATTTTGAATTTTCTCATTTTCATGTGATATATCGTCTCACAAATGTGGGAAATGGAAATTTTAAATAAAATAATTGATTCAAATAATTAAAATTTCTGTGGTTAAACGAATTTTTTAAGGGCCACAATGACCCCTTGAGCACAATATTTATTCATCAATCATTAATGGATGAGGGATTGATTGAAAATGTATGTGATGAGATAGATAAATCATATAGGGTTACGGGTGAGATGAGAATGAACATAATAGATTTGTGATAAGTTCCTTTATTCTCCCTTGAAGAGGGGTGAGTGATGTACCATGAATAGTTAGCTGAGGGATAATCCATATATCAACCTCAAGACACCATACATCACATTTTTTTTATTAGAGAGTGGGGTGGGTGTTCCCTCATCGATATATGAGTTACTGGGTGAGATTATAGTGATTTTGGGTACAAGAGGATTAAAATATCTATAATTTGTGAGAAATATAGGCTTTATGGAATCTATTTAGTGGGTATAGATAAAACTTTTCCAATGAGGAAAATGAGTCAATGATATATTTATGATGATGTTGAGGGAGTTTATTCCCTTCATGTGTATTGATAGGCCCATGCAACGAGAATTTGAAATATGATACCATATAGGAAATCCACACTATGATGTAACATATAGGATCTCAATTGTTTCCCCAGTGTTTAGTTAACCCTATATAGGGGCAGTTTAGGGATTTAGTTGTCATTCATATTGGGTGTAACCTTATAACCTAGGGATCTAAGGTTCTAATCTACCATGGATTATATAATATGATCTGGGTTGTGCACTTGAGATTCAATCATAGGATACATGTGGTGGGTTAAAATAGGTTTCCAACCTAGGTGGGTTGGTTATATGGTTTTGGGGAGAGAATGTTCCCTCTGTGTGTGTTATGTAAAATGTTTCCAATTTGGGAGCATGTAAACACCTAGGTTCTAGATGATCTTGTATGTGTTTCATAGTAGGAAGTGGGAGGGGTTATTCACTTAGGTTCTACATATTCATGTGTTTCTCAATAAAATGTGTCTTTCCTTGGGGTTTAGATAATATTCTTTTGTTTCATGGAATTAGGAATCATCTCTTGGGTTCCAGATCATATTCATGAGTTTTCAAGTATGGAGAGTCTAACGCATAGTTTTGTATGATGTGTTTCTTGTTTCATATAAGAAAGAGGTTACTATTTGGGATTGAAAATATGTTTTATTTTTCCTAATAGGGAGTCTTTATGTCATTGGGTTATAGATAATTGTATTATGCTCAATAAAACCAGACACTAGATTGAGCAAGTATAGTATGCCCCATGTGTCACCTTAGAACCTGAAGATCAAGGATGATCATATTATTAAACTTACTTAGTATATTTATATTCTTGTTTCTATCTCATGTGTATGTATTTCATTTATTTGATATTCTAGGGACCCCAACAGTGGTTCCCAATATAGTTCTACTCACACCCTATTTTGGCATCCATGACACTTTGGTACCTGAGGAGACGTCATTATTCACAGGTTAAGGTATGGAATATTCCCAATTTTTCATAATTGAGTTGGATAAATCACATGGATTATGGATAATAGCCATGTTTTATGAATTTATACTTCTTCATTATTTTTTTATATGATGGATGCTCCTTATATTTATTGAGTGTATTTTGACTGTTTATTATGCATCATTATTGGTTATTTCCACTATTATTTATCACTCAAATATGAGGGTATAGTCTCCCCATGGTAACAACCTAGACCTATAATGGTAATTGGAAACCTATGGTATATAATTTGGTGTGCTAAATATCATGTAACTTCTTTGGTTTTGACACCAATTAGTTGTTTGGGGTAGTGGTGAATTATAATCAGTGAAAAGGAAATTACAGTAGCACTCCATCTCCATCTATAACATCCCATCTTTATTTAAAAAATATATCAGTTTTATGATTTATGTTATGAATTTATACTAATTCAAGAAATATTTATTTTAATAAAATATTCTATATTTATTTCATATCACAATAGATGAAAAATAATCAATTATATACTCATTATACATTTAAAATTATTATGTTTACCTCATGAAATAAAAGATATGATTTTAAATGTTAAATATATTTTCATAACATCATATATTATTTTGATATATTTAAAGAATTATTAAATTTGATAATTTATAATTGGTTTCTTATGTTAATTATATATATTTATATTTATATATTTATTATTAAAATCATATAAATAAATACAGCATTGAATGAAATTAGAATGTCATTTGTAATTTGAAATAATATTTATATCATTTAATAAAATGTTATTTTTAATATATTATGAGTTGTTATTTAAAATTTTAACTTTTAGTATCATGGTATTTATTTTCATATTATATATGGAACATTTCTAGTTAATATTTTAATAAGATGTAAAAAATATTTTGTAAATTATTTACTAATAACTAGATATGAGAGTTTGAAGTAAATATGATGTATATTCCCTGTTTTTATATGAATGAATTATAACATTTTATAAATTATATTTTTTTAGTTAATGTTTTTTTTGAAATATTTAAATAATTATTTTTTAAATTAAACATTAAAATTCATTATGGTCATAAGTTGACTAATACATTTCAATTTAAATTTCTTTTAAAAAACAAGAGTTTGAATTAAAATTAAATTCTACTACTCAATTTTTTTGTAAATAAATAGATTGATTTCAAACAATTGAGAAATATATAGAATTTTTTATAATATTTGAGATATAAAACATTATTATTTAAATTCAAAATATCCAAATTTCATTTTTAGAAGTTGAGTAATAGATTTGAATTCCATTTAAAAATTAGAGTTATGGTTTAAATTGAACTTTACAACACATTATTAAATTTGTGTCGAGAAAGTTATATATTTATAAATAATATCTTGTAAAATTTAAAATAATATATATATATATATATAATAATATTTTTCAAACCTTATTTTTCATATTTAAATTGGATATTGGTTGATAAAAACATTAGAATTGATTTTTAAAATATGAGTTTGAGTTCAAATTTAATTTTACAACCTATAATTATTTTTTTAGTAAAAAGATATAAAAAATTATAGAATAATATGGAATTATTTTTACATGTTAAAATACATAAAATATATTATAAAATTTTTCTAATATATATATATTAATTTATTAATTTATATATTAATATAATTATCAATATGCTTATGCAATGTTGATGTAGTATATGCGCAACATAATAAATTTAAAACATTGTGAATTAGATATACTAATGTAATGTGATAAGGTAATTATGAAATTAAAGAGATAAATATATAGATTTAAATATTTTTTATTTATATTCCTGAATTTCAAAATTATATTGGTGGAATTGGTGCCATTGAAAAAACTACTTTGAACTTTAGATTTATAGTTATATTCAATGAAGTGAATATTGAATGTATATTATCTCACATTGATCATTATTCTATATGTATTTAATTTGATAATTTCATATAGCCTCCACTATACTAGAATAGTCCATAAGTGTTCTCAGCTATGATGAGAACCGAATGATGTTATGACAATATCTCGTAATTATTTGTCCTATGACAAGGATGATGAAATATGATGGGGAACTCTATTCTTGGAATGTTATCTGTGATTTATAGTAAGAATATTGTACATCATCTCATTAAGTTATCCCTTGGTGATCTCCAAGATTTGAGATTATTAGTTTATACCAACTAATTAGAATTTAGTATGTTTTCATGTAATCTAATATTTGAATCTACAAGTGTCTGTAATGGTACTTAGAATTTAAAATTATTATTAATATATATCATAACATGTGTTCTTATATGTATTGAAAAAACCTATGAAACACCATTTTTAGTATAAGTAATATTCATTGGGAACATCATGATAGATATGATATCACTGAATATGTTTAGAAATGATATATACATTCCATTTATAGAAGTTAATATCTCATCCTGTTGATTGGAATGGAAATGTCAAAATAAATTCAATGGCCATGTTGATATACACATGTCCATTATAGATAATCCATTAAATATATATCAAGAATTAATGTTGATCAGACAAGTATGAAACCTACTTGATGATGTATCAATAAAAATATATTATATTACATAGCCCATGCACATATGTGGTTGTCAATGTTGTAATATTAATTTATTCATCTTGGGAGACTTGATCTATTTCTAAATAAGAATCATGGACTTTATGAAATCCATCCTAATAGTGAAGTGGAAGAACACTATAGGATCACCAAAAATGTTTTTATATTGTTATATATTAAATTTTATTTTAATTTAATTATTGGAATAAATATTATTCAAAATATTAAGGAATAATTTTATTCAGGATTTAATATTCACATAAATTAAAAAAATATTTATTCATAAGGTAATTATTTAACTATGAAGATATGTAATATTTATTTTACTATTTTTTGAATAAATAAGTATTTAATTAAGTATTTAATCTATCATTTGATAAATTTCAATGAGGAAGTGAAAAAAATATGTAGTCTAATGATAATCATTAATTTACAATATTGTAATATCATATTTATCATTGCACCAGTAAGTGAACTCCATGAGAAAAAAATAATAAATCATTATTACTTGGAATGGGGTTATTTAAAATTTTAATATATTATTAACATCCAATGTGAAATAATATAATATTTAACCATAACTCATAACTATATATATATATTCATATGTCTAATATGCTACCGTTGATCGATTATTGGAGAATTATTATACAGAATAAAATATAGAACTCTTTATCATGATAGAAGAACTATATAGTGTTTATTCTCTAAAGTCTGAGAGGTTATCCTCCTTCCTCCATATTCTATACAATGAGAGTGTAAGGATGATTCTTCAATCCCAAAGGAATCATAATAATTATCATGGAAAACACCACAATATGATTGATCCATCTTCCTTGATCCCTGAAATCTATCTGCGTTGTTCATAGATTAAAGGAGCATGTATGGATCACTACTATATGAATTCTATAATAATATCCTAACATATTATTTATGGTAGTCCAAAAAATATTTCTAATAATTAAAATTTTAATTAAATAAATATATCATGATCAAGGTATTATTTGTTCATATCCATTTCAATTAATTATTAATTTAATTTTAAAATACCACTTGGTTTCAGCTTATTTTTCATGTTTTTTCAGAAATTTTTTCATTGGTCATGGATTTGATGTCATGTATATCATGGATTATAAGATGAATCTAATTATTTTTTAGTTGGGATTAGTCTTGATAATTTATTAAACTAGACCTAGAACCTTTAAGTGGTATTCGAGTGGCCAACATAAAATTTATAGTTATTTATTTTATTAATAATCATTACACATTTAAAGGTAAAATTAATTTTGAAATATTAGTTATTATTAATATATTGTTTATATCTTTTCTTTATCTTTTTTTACCACTTAATCCATATTGGTTAATAATTAAAAAATAAATCATTTATATGGGACAAGAACTCTGGTTGGATAACACAGGGTTACACGACATGTACATCTTTGTTACATTCCATGAAACCTTATTCGTTTCACTAGGGCAACCACATGGAATTAGAGTCCTTTAGAAATGCATATATACTCTCTATATTAAATACACTTCATATATACCAATCAGAGTGACAAACAGATTTACTAAACTATATGCTATGTAGATTTCTTACACTATAACGACGTGAAATTGATGACTTCGTAAAATTGATGTTATGTTATATAACATGTTTTAAAAACTATACCTAATAAAAAACCCCTACATATTAAAAGAAAAATATTAATAAATCTATAAAAAAATGTTAATATCTATTAAATATTGAAAAGGAAAATCTTTAATATGACTTAATATCTAGAAAAGTTATTTTAAATCAAAACCATTTTTTAAATTATGTATTTCACTTTAAAATATAAATGAAAATATTTTATAATTTATGTTTTAAAAAATTATATTCATTTTTTAATTCCTCATATTAAAATATACTTACTATGATTTTTTCCTTAAAAGGATTCTTTTTAGTCAAAAATATGGTTTTTGTGATCATTATAATTTATACAATTTTATAAACATATAAGATTATCCTAGATGATTATAAAACCCATTAAGTAATAAAATATTTATTTAATTAATAAAAGTATTCATTTTAAAATATTATTTTAACGTATAATCCTATGTCCAATATTTTTTTTCAAATTAATGTGTTACATTAATTAAAAAAAATTAGATTTTGAATTTTCCTATAATTATGTGTTTAGATGGTGATATTTGGTTTTGTGTTACTTTGAAATAATCCTAAATTTTATTTTATATTTATAATAAATCAATTTATTTCATTAATATAAATTCCCAATGAAATTTTATCCTATAAATAAATTATAGATAAAATCATTTTTTTCTAAAAACCATTTTACCGGATTATGTGTGTTTATTATAAATGAAATTTAATCATATATTTAAATTTTATGTGTTATAATTAATTTCAAATTGGAAATAAAAATTCTCATATTTTTAAAAATGATCCAATAAATGTTTCGATAATTGTTAATTAACACACTTTAAAAGTAATTACCATGGTATAAGTTAATTTGTGAAAAAGGTTAAAAGTAAAAAAAATCCACAAATCACTATTAAATTCTCTCAAAATGAATGGATGATATGATATTCAACCTTAAATTGTACCACTCCCCTTCTTTTTTCCACTTTGGAATCATTAACCCATTAATGTTATCATTTAATTTTTAAAAATGATGGGTGTTTCCAAAAGTTCCCATGTCTTCCCTTATAAAAAGATAACTCTTCCATCTTTTGTGTTTCAATTATCAATTGAATTACTCCTTGAAAATATAAATTATTTATCCTCACACATCCCTTGATTTCCTATATAAGCTTATGTCGACCTAAATTTTTTTAGGCCATCACAAATGAGATGTTATCCAAGAGAAAACTCAAGCTTCTAATGTGAGTATTACCTAATCTTAATGTTTTCTTTTGTTACAATCCACTTTTAAATAATTTATATCCATATTAAAATAATTAAATTATTTTAATTATTATACTTAAATTTTATTATATTAATTTTTTAGTAAAAATTCAATCCTTTTTATCCACTATGAAAACAAAATATCAATGATCTTGAAAATGTGATAACTACTAACTCCATGATCCGATGCAGTTTTCTCTCTCACTTCATATTGAGTCTTATATAAATGATGGATTTGATGAATAAATTTGGTTTTAATGTCACAAATTACATTCTTAAATGATCATTTCTCAAATACCATCATTCTATCAATTTATTGGGAAATTTAATAAGTAATCATGTGTACATGAAAACTACATTCTCGAAGACCATAAAATTTAGTTTTTCATGACCAGAAAATCATTGATGGTTTTAATAATGAGTTTAATTAAGATATAATATATTATAGTATATCACCTTTTTTCGTTAAACCTTCCAAAATAATCTCATAATTGATTTATTCATCACAAAACATCAACAATACACATAAAAAATTGAATTATAAATTGAAAAATTATTTAATAAATTTATTATAATACCTAGTATGATCAAGGAATGAATATCTTTTAGATGCTAATTAAGAAGGACATCCCCATTACAAAACTACATTATAAACCATTTAAATTTCTGACACGTGATATTGAAAATAGATGATAACTAAATAATAAAAATTTATTGAATATGAATAAAGGAATATTATAAAAGGTTATATAAATTAATATATTTATTAAATTGGTTATAAATATAGTTATTTTTGTGATATAAGATCTTTTAACACATTAAACTATGCTTGAGTAAAGTTAAGGGGTTTTTGTGACTCAAATCCTTCCCTTTGGTTATAATGAGTTCTCTTTATCTGAAACCATTTCAAGTATGATCATTTGAAACCTATTATAATGTTATGTTTTATTTCCATTTTATTTTGGGCAAATCATGTTTTACACCAAATTCCTACTCACTGATGATTCTATTGTTTTTTCGAAATGAAATCCTATTGAGAATAATTCCTATCTCTTTTAATGGATTTCCCTCTCTATATCCACAACTTTACATCCCACCAACGTCCTCCTTTCCTTACTATAAACTCATTTTTTTCTCTATTTATCTTTGTATTTACCTTTATTTTTAAATAATGGTTTTCATGTCCTTTTGAAAATGTGGGTCTTTGATAAAGTCTTATTCAAATATTTTATAGTATTTATCTTTCAATGATTATATATTATTTTATTCTACATGACAATTTGATGTATGTTTTTTTCAAGGACTCATTATAGATTTTCTTTTTCAAAAAAATCATTTAAGATGTTTCCTCTACATTTTAGATATATATTTAGGAATGTGACTCAAAAATAATGAATTGTTATGATGATATTAAAGAAATTATTTTAATAAAAATCCTTTTTATGATTTCTCTCTCATTTTGAAAGAATTAATCCCCAAAAAAGTAATGGATCATAAATCACATGATATATTTAATTTTTGAGTGATCATGTTTTTGGTATAAAATGGTCATGTATTTTATATGATACCATTAGAAAATATTATCAAATCCATTTTTCATGACACGAGTTATTTATGATAAGATGAATAATTTGATTTTATGTGGAACTCATATATATTGATAATGATATGTGGGGTATAATACCACTCTCTAATGAAATTTTTATTGTTTTATATCTCATGAGATAATTATTCCACAGACATAATATGTTTTTTTTACAAAAAAAAATTTAAATATACTTAGATTTTTTCAAAATATTATATGGTGTGAATACTTGGTTTTTTACAATGTTTTCTTACTATTATGTTTTTTTCACTAATTCTATAAAATGTTCCTTATTTTAAAAGTATACAAAAAAAATTTATGATATTCAACATTTTTATGATATTATTACTTATTAGGTATTAAATTCTTGCTCACATTAATTTTCTAAGACAGGTTTTATTACCTTTATTTAGACATATATTCCTACATAGGGATCCTTAATGATCAATCATGTTTTTTATCGGTAATGTTATCATGAATGTTTTATCTCATATTACTCCCTTACTCAGTTTTTCAATCATATTTATGATATAACTGTTATAAATAGTTTCTATTATTCCCTTTCTAAGAATTCAATCTAACCTATTACTTTGTTCCCATTACCTAGGATATAAGTTTTATTATTTCATATGAGATATCAAGAAGAGGGATTATATAGTAATGGGTGTTGAGATATGTTCATAAATTTTGTAAAATAAGAGGTTTATATTTATAGTCTCCTTAAAACAAAAACTTTATGTCCATGGTTTGTGTGCCTATTTTTCGAATGTAGTATGTTGACCATGAAATCACTATATTTTTTGTGTATGATTATATTGGGGTTTTATAGTTTCTATAAATGATAAGGTTTAGTTTTTTGAGCATTTGTTTAGATAACTTTAGTTACAACTCTAGTAATGAGTCAGAATATTGTATAATATCCTTATGTTTTAATAAATAAGAGACTGTCTGGTTTTCTATGAAACAAATCCATGCCTAAATACTGGAAAATATATATTGATTTAAAAAATATGAATATATGGTTAATCACCCAAAATGAGATGTGTGGGTAATGAATCAATAATCACCCTATTGAAAAATGAGTGGGAAAAATAATAAACACTTGGCTTTACACTCCTAGGGGATATTCATTAGTTAATTCATATTATCTTTTTGAATAATGATGATATATTTGAATATATATATGTTAGATAAATTAAACAAATTACCATGGATAACTTAGATTAAAATAAAGAGGTATTTATTTTGGAATATATAAATCACTTAATATTTATTTATCACATAATTTTTCTAATAATGATGATTTACCCCCACAAACCACATATAATATTCTATATGTGAGAAATCATAGTGGCATGATGGTTTCATATAAGGTATATAAATCTTCCCCAATATAAGTTTGTGGTAAGATACTCCCTAAAAATCTTGTTACTATTCACTCAGTTGGATTTTAAGGGATTTGGGTATAGATTGGCTATCCCTATAGAGAGAATATATCAATTTACATGACAAGGAGATCACATTTCATATCCCAAACAATCATGTGATTAAATATTGATGAATGTATGATTATGAGCACCCATCAAGAAGAAATTGTAAATAGGGGTTATGATACCCAACAATGATGGACTGTTGGCTCAAATGATTGGCATTGATGTCAAAATTAATTACTTTCCTATTGTATGGGAATATACTAATGTATTCTGGCCTTCTATTAGATTGTGCGGTGGAGTTTTAAATTGATATTATACATAGATATATGTAAATCTCTAAGAAATATTATAGAAAGACCATGTTGGGTTTGAAATAATTATATAAGTAAGTAGAAGAGAATTTGGATAAGCGATTTATATACCCGAGTGCTTCACGTTGAGGTATACCGATGTATTTATTATGAAGAAGGGTGGATCATTTCATGAGTTCATTAACTATTGTCAACCAAACAAGATAATAATCAATAAAAAATATCATATTCCCCATACTGATGATCTGTTGAATCAAATATGAAGAGATAAAATTTTCTCAATGATTGAACATTGATATGAATATCATCAATTTACAGTATTGAGAGAAGATATACCCAAGACATCATTCAATTTTATTTATGGACACTTTGAATTTATATTAGTTCTATTTGGTCTTAAAAATGATGCTTATATCATTATGGATTTAATGAATAACGTTTTAGAGATTACCTTGACATATTTTTTATAGTATTCAATGATGACATTATCATATAAAATAATAGAAAGGAATTACATGAGGAGTATTTTAAAATTTTAATAAATACCATAAAAAAGGCTAAATCAAATTCCATATTTAGAAATAATGAATTTTTGTTTCAATGTATATCCTTTTTAGGCCATGTTATCATCTGTGAGGGTATATTGGTGACCACAACCAAAATAGATGCAATTGAAAAATGGGGAAGACCAACCTCTATGGCTGAGATCCAAAGTTTTCTTGGATATTATTGATAGTACATAGGTTTTTTTAGAAGCTCATAATGATCATCAATTCCAATAACCATGTTAACTAGAAAGTGAGGGAATATCCTTTGGATAATGGAATGTGAGTAATGATTCAGGGAGATTAAGAAGAGATTGGTTACATCAATTGTACTCACACTAACTTGCAGTGGAGAAGGGTTTGTGATATATATTATTTCTTATATAAATTTTTTGGGATGTTTTCTTATACTGTATAATATGGTACTTATTTTTGAAACATTAAAATGAATGTCTCATGAGAACAACTATCCATGTTATGATCTAGAGCTAGTGGTCGTAATATTTTCGTTAAAAATTTGGTGGAATAATCTCTATAGTGAGAAGTGTGATATTTGTTCTTAGAATAAGATCCCCAACTATATATTTACATAAAAATAAATGAACATATTCCAAAAATGATGCATATAATTGATCAAGGACTACAATTACTCAATACATTACCTCCATGATAAGGAAAAAAAGTTAGATAATGCCCTTAGAAGTAAGGGTCATTCTATATTATCCTTGAAAATGATTGAAAGAGATTAAATAATCATGGATTTACACGTTATTAATCTTTTAATCATAAGGGAATGAAAAAAATCATATTTTTTCCATATGATTTATCAACCATCTATTCATGATAAGATTAAAAAACTCATAAAGATGATTAAGAAATGTTGAAAAATTTATTGAGTATTCTAGTGTTCAACCTTGATAATGTTAGAGTTATAAGGTTTTTAACGTAGATATCTCTCCCATCAGAACCAAAAATGAAAAAGGAAATTTTATATGATTCTCAAAGACCATCACAATTTACTTATCATGCTACCACAAATAAGCATAAAGATCTATTTGTTTTGGTGGGATAACATGAAGATGGAAATCAGGGAATACACATCTTGATGGTTGGTATGATAGTAAATATGGAATAATTAAAAAGTATAAGTATAAATTTCAACCAATATTCATACCAGTATTGAAATGATAAAACATTCTCATGGATTTTATTATGAGACTCTACAATATATATATGGGCCATAATGATATTTCGGTTGTAGTCAGTTACCATACCAAGTTAGTGCATATTATCACCATTATAAATGATTTATCTCTTGACCAAATCTCAATAATATATATTAAATAAGTGATAATACTTCATTAGGTGATACATTAATTTGTATATGATTGATATCTGAGGTCTAACTCATGATTATAAAATAGTGTTTATAAATCATTGGAGATAGAGTTCATTATCAACACTACTTATCATCCCTGGATAGATGGTCATCCTGAGAGTAAAATCGAAACTCTAGAGGATATACTGAGACCTTATTCAATGTAATTCCAGGGATGTTGTGATCAGAATATTAATTTTTTAGGGTTATCATGTAATAATGATTTCATTTATAAAAATCATATGGATCTGTATGAGTATTTGTATGAGAATTGATATATGACTCAAATATGCAAGGATGATGTTCAACAGAGGTAGATGATAGGTCTAGACCTTGACCTAGAAATGAAAGATAATGTTCAAACCATAAAGTGACATATAGAAGAAGCAAAAATTTTATAGAAGATATATAAAAATAAATGTATATGATATTAGTAGTTTCAATGTGGAGACAAGGTAATCCTCTAGATACCTCCATATAATCAGGTTATATGATTTTGGAAGAAATAGAATTTGATACCTTGGTACATGGGTCCCTTTGAGAACATTGATCACATTGGGGATGTAGATTTTTACATCAAACTGCCTCATAAACTCTCCTAAGTGCATGATGTATTACATGCATCTTTTTTAGGAAGTAAATACTAGACCCATCATATGTACTGAATCCATAATCCATACATCTAGAACATGATCTATCAAATAAGGACAACTAGTGAACATTTTGGAATAAATAGATAAGTTGATATGGAAGAAGACCACACATCTGGTCGAAGTCCTATAGAGGAATCATAATTTCAATGAAGCTATATGGTAACCTAAGGATGCGATGAGATAAAAGAATTCTCTCTTGTTATCCACTATGTAATAAAGTTTCCAGGATGAAATTCATTTAAGGGCCATAAAATGTAACAACCCAAAATTATATCCATTTTAAAACTGATATTATGTTCAATAAATTTCATTACAACCTAAACATAATGATTAAAAACCAAAACATATTAATATAAAATTATTAATAAATCTATAATAAATACTAATATTTTAAACCATTAAATTTTTAAATGGTAAATTGTTAATATGAGTTAACATTGATATATCTTATTTTCAAACAAACATATTTTATTTTTATTATGTATTTTATGTTAAAATTTAAATTTGAAATTTTTTTAATTTAGGATTTATAAAATTAAATCAATGTTTTAAATCCTCACATAAAAATATAATATAGTATTTTTTGTGTTTTTTTGAAATGGTTTATTTTGAATAAAAAATATGTTATTTTTGGGAAAATGTTATGTTTTTTTATATTATCATTATGTAATTTTACCCTATATGATTAAAATAACTTTTAAGTAATAAATATTGTATTTAAGTAAAAAAATCATTCATTTTAAAATTTTATTTGAACTTATAATCTCATACCTAGTATTTGTAAAACTAAATTAAAATGGTACATTAATTAAAAAAAATTATTTTTAGTCTTTCCCTCTAATTAAGTGTTTAAATGTTGAAATTTGGTTTTGTATTACCATGAAAGGCTCATATATTTTATTTATTTTATAATAAATAAATTTATGTCATTAAAATAAAAATCCAAGAAAATTTTATCTTATGCATATTGGTAGATCCTAAAAACCTTTTTTCTCTAATTTTTTTATGCGATTAAGTGTGGTTATTTTATAGTCAAACTTTATCACCATTAGTTATATTATGATTTATAATGATTTTAAAATTTCAAATAAAAATGATAAAATTATTTAAAACGATCCAATATTAATTTTTTTCATTAATATTAATTAAAAAGGTTAAAAATAAATCACCCAGGTAAAAGTTAATTTGTGTAAAAGGTTAAAAGTAAAAAAGACTTTAATCACTCTTAATTTTTCTAAAAATAAATTTATGAGAGTGTATTTAACCTTATATTTTCTTAGACCCCTTATTCATAATATTTCGATCCATTGAAACCTGAATACTGTCATGAAATTATAAAAAATGACGTGTGAATCTAAAAGTGACATTTTCTTCAATTATAAAAGGATATCACTTATACCCATTCTAGTTAAAAATAACCAAAAAATTACTCAATTAAAATCTTCCAATTTTATTTTACAATAACCATCTCCCACCTATATATGTTTATAGTCACCTTAAGTTATCTTATGTCCATGAATTCCAAGGATTTTTATAGGATAAAACTCATGCTTCCAATATTAGTATTACCTTATATTATTTTTTATTTCATTATAATACTCCCTGAAATTACTATTAAACTTTTAATATCATTCAATCAGAATACATATTATACTAAAATTTCATTATATTAATTGTATAAGAAATATTAAATTGTTTTCATCCACTAAGAAGACAAAATAACATCTATCGCGTGAACGTGAGAACTACCACCTCCATGACTTAATGTGGTTTGTATTAATTAACATAATATCAATAAAGGTATCAAAGATGCATTTTTTGTTAAATATTTTTTCTAATCATGAATATTTTTCTTAGATGATCATTTTTACTATACCATAATTGTTTTTATTCATTAAGAAATGATATTGTTAATCATGTAGACGTGCAAACTACCAACTCTACGAATATTGAATTTCATTTTTCATAACCATATATATTTGATGGTTGTAAGAATTACATAAATGGATATATATTATTATTAGGAAATGTTAAAGATTCTATAAAATATATATTAACATTATATATTAACATTTTCTTCCCGTTCTATCATTATAACACACTCTCGTTTAAGTTGTTTTTACCACCAACACGAGTGTTGTTTTAAAGTTTATTACATGGATGATTAATGAATATTATATTCTCATAAAAAAATGCAATATTAATTTATTCAATGTATCCAAATCATTATTAAGTCATAATGTTATTATCTAATGATGTTATTAATATATCAGCTTTTATTCATTAGACTCACCAAAACGATCTTGTCTTGAATTTCATAATTATAAAACATTAAAAAAATATTTAGAAATAGAATTTTAAATTTATTAAATAATTCAAAACATATATTTTAGTACCTATTTTGAAAAAGGAATTATTAAATATTGGAGAATAATAATAACAATTCCACCACTATAAAAATAGTAAAAAATGTGAAAGATTTATGGAATATGATTTTTAAAATAGATGATAACTAACTAATAATATTGTATTGCATATTTATAATAGAGTCTTATAAAGGGTTCAATATATGGATAATGTTATTAAATACTCTACGAATATAGTTATTTTTTTATACAGAATGCCAAATAAAATTTTACTAAACTATAGTAATGGTATGGGTTTTTCATGATTGAGATACTTTCCTTGATTAATAATAATTTATCTCTATTTAACGCCAATTAATGTATGATAATATATGACCTATGATAATTTTAAGTGATATTAAAACCTTGTTTTATAGGGAAATCATGTTTCACACAAAATTATTCTTCCCTTACAGATCAATTATTTTATAGAAGGGAATTTGTTTTAGAATAATCCCCATTAATTTTAATGTATTTTCTTCCTATATCCACATTTTTACTACCCACTAATGTTCTCAATTCCCTAGGGGGAACTGAAATTGAGTTTATCTAAAATGAGAACTATATTTACCTTTATTTTTAAACAAATTTTTATGTCATTCTATCGATGTGTATTTTCAATAATGGAATTTTCAAATATATCAACATATTTCCTTTCAATGATCAACCATTATTCTATTATACATCAAATTTATACAAATGATTTATTTATTTTCAAGGTATTATTATTAGAATTTTTATTCAAAAAAATGTTTTAAGATGTTTCTTCCCCATTTAAAAATGTTTTTTGGAATTTGAGTTGAAAATATAATCTTTTTAAGACAATATTAAAATATATTTTTTATGAAATTTTTTTTGGTGATCTATCTTTCATTTTAAATGTATTTTTCCCCAATAATGTAGTGTTCACTAAATCAGAAGAAAAATTATATTTTTATGTGATTATGTTTTTGGAAACAAATGAACATGTTTCAATTCATGTGAAATTATTTGGAAAATTTATGAAACCCATTTTTCATCCAATGTGTTTTTTATGATATGTTGAATGATTTGATTTTAATTGTAATTCATTTTTATGGATGATGATGGGTGGGGTAATATACCAATCTCCAATTAATTGTTTATGATTTTCTAAATCAGGATAAAATGGTGAATGGAAATTCTTTAAAGTTTTCAAAAACATTAAGGGTATACATACAAATATATGTTAACAAAATTAAAGGGTGGGAATACCTGGATTTTTTCACAATGATTTCTTATGATTATGTTTGTGCCAATAATTCTCTAAGATGTTCATTATTTTAAAACTATGCCCAACTTTTATGAAATTCCATGTTCTATATATATTCATGTTTCATATGTATAAATATCACAATCGTTATATTTTTCAAAGACATGTTTTGATGACCTTTATTACATATTATGTTTTAATGACACAATCCTTAAGGATAAATCAATTTTTTAGTTAGTATGATTTTAGGATCTTTTTATCAAATATTACTCCCTTACTCACGGATTCCCACATATTTAAGATCTAACCATTATGAATAGTTGATATATTTCCCTTACCATGGATTAATGATCACCCATTCTTATGTTTCCATTCCCCGTGTTTTGAAGATGATTATGCCATGTGAGATGTCAAGAAGAGGGTCTATAAGAGAATGGTTATGGAAAAAGGTCAATAAATTTTATAAAATTAGATTTTTATGCAGCTAGTTTCTAAGACAATAAGCCTTTAAATCCTTGGTTTATGTAATTATTTTTTGAAAACAGTATTTAAAACATGAAATCAATGTATTATTTATTTATGTATTTCATTGGTCACCAAATGATTTCAATGTAGTCTACATTTTTTTGAGGAAAAAATGGGGTTAAGACACATAATGTAATTAATACATCATGGGTATTTAATAAATGACAGATAGAGTATGAAAACCTATAACTTGAAGTAAAAATTGTTTATCCTTCTTAAAAACTATGTATGTCATAAATGACAACAGGAAGTTCATCCCGAGTTTGTAAGAGTGTAATAAATACATCTTATTAAGTAAAGTACATGTCATGTGGCCACCCTACACACACAGTGCATTTAATTGTTTACATACAAATTTTTTATTTCGATAATTACTCAATTAAAACACAAGGACCAGAGTTGCAGGAGTCATTAATTTCATAGTACACACCATTCCTTAAGTGTATATTTTATTTAAATTCATAATTAATTTCATGTAATATTAAATAACAAATGACATGTACGGTAATTGAATACCAAAAAATAAAAATAAAATATATTACTGATGAAACATAATTTTGAAGTGTTTTTGTAATTGAATTTATAGTACATTACATAAAATTACTAAACATACGATGTTTAGAATTTGTCAAATGAGTTCATTATATATGACATGGACCATACTGAGTTTTTTATATAGATAATCACTTAGTTTATTCGAAGTACAAATTTTTTCTCTCTATTTATTAAATTTTAAATAAAAGATAATTATTTATTTTATTTAATATCACATTTAATGAGAATATCAGGATGATTGGATGGAATAATATGAAATTAATTAATTAATTATATAATTCAATAGATTAATTAGTTCATGTTTTATCTTATCAAAGAACTAATTGAATTAAATTCTAGATAGTTATTTAAAATGCATAATCTATACTTGCGTATGAAAAATATTTCTTTTTGAACAAACTTATGTATGTATTTGGTTAATTTTGTTTTATTTTATTTTATGATTTTATGTTATTTATTATCTATTTAGATATAACGGTTTTTTCACCCCTCCCTCATTTATTATGTATGACCCACATGTCTATGTTTGTCTTATGTAATTATATATAATCAATCCTATTATTCCCCTCACTTTCATATCAGTTATAGAAAATGTTGAATAAAATGAGTATTTAAATGTGTTGGGGGTCTATTCAAATCAGTGTTATGGTAGAGGCGATTTAAGATGAAACCAAGATAAAACCCACTTAGGTAATACAGAAGTGGGTAGATGGAGTGTTGCAACTTCTACCAAGATCATCATAAGGAGTTTTTTCCTAGGGTCATAAGTGGATATATTATCTTCTCAATAAATAAATCATTATATTATCTTATAATGATTTTTTTTTTTTTATTATCAATGATTTATTTTATGGATACAAGATCACGATCATATAAGTAAATAGGATTTCTATAAAATTTGGAATTAAAATAAATATATTTTGTGTAAATGATAAATTGTTACATGGTTATTCGAAAAAGTAAAATACCGTCAATATTAAAAATCCATGTAAATTATTAAAACAAAAAAAGTAACCATAATAAAGAAAATTTATCAACATAATATTATGTCACACTAAGTGTCCGATTACATTATTAGTAGTGAAACTATAAAACTATGTGTAGGTACATCCCTTGTTAGGACACTTCATTTTTTGAAGAGTTATTATGAGAGTATTGGATTGATTGATCTATTTTACATCAATAGGATTGTACCTTTTTAGACATTATGTTACTTGGAGGTAGGAGTTTAGGAAACCCAAATGAGGGTTCCCCAATTGGAAAGTCCACTTAATGGATCACAGAACTAAAATCTAATTGTTGGAAAAGAGTTTCCTATGTATATACCTAAAAGGAATTGATCCAGACCTTTATTGGGTTTTGAAAAGGGGTATATGGATCCTTGAAAATATAATTTACCTAAAAAAACATTTAGAGTCCAATGGAAAGGGTTATTAGGGTATGATAAAATACTAGAAAGAATATCATTAAATTTATATCACCTCACTTTTGGTAATCAGGTAAAAAAATCATAACATTCTTTAAAAATTTTTAGAATCAAATGTAATTTTAAATAACCATAAGATTATCCCCAAAAACTATCATGGACAAATAAAATATCTTTACCAGCATAGACATCCAAAAATGTTACAGCTTTTTATGCATTGTAATTATCTAGGAATGGGAGTTGTACGTGATGGAAGCTCTGATTCCTTCCAATATATCCCATTAGGTGGGTGAGGAAGAGTTAATTGACTATTATAAGTACTAATATGATGCACTATATAAGGAATCCCAAGTATTTCTTATATAAATATTACATCCACTTTCATTAACATTAAAAAAAACTCATAACATTACACAACCCTAAACAATAATGGTTTAGTTTACATAGTGACTTGAAAAATAAAATATTATCTAATTAAAATACAAATAATCTGTAATTAATTTTTTTTATACAAGGTACCCTTATAGAATACTCATACATAGTACCTTTCATCATAACATCGGGAAAATGAAAACACAAGAAGGGGTGAGCTCAGATACTCAGTAAGTGTAAACATAAAAGATAACAATCAATAGTAATATGAATAAATGTCATGATAAAAAGGGTATGAGAACATGTGATTATAAATATATGATCATACCCATAAATTCATATATCATAATAATGAGTTATCATAGAAAACTATAGATTGTCAAAATAATGGAGAATAATCCATTATCAGTCATCTCCCATGAGTTCAAATCATAAGTATAAAAGCATGCCATATGGATTTCAAATCATAATTTAAATATAAAACATATCTTTTTTTTAATTTTTACTACTAAGACCATCATATAATAGTGTATCATGCATCATGACATGTTTTCCATATCCTAAAAGATCTATAAAAACCAATTTTTTCCCATATCATAGTGGATTATGAATACCAACTTTTTTCTTATAATGGATCAAGCACATAATCCCATTTACCATAATTATATCATTATATGTGTAACACACCAAGATTTTATAAAATATATTTTTTCAAATAAATTTAATTTCTTCTATAACTTGTGTTAAATTCTAGACCGATTTTTAATGAAGAATAATACACCAGTAATATTATTATTATTTAAGAATGTCTGTTAAAACCTACATTCTAAAATTGGTCATACGAATAATAAAAAACACATTATTAAAACCTATCTATTAGAATTGGTGGATTATGAATACCAACATGTTTTTATCATGTCCAAGTATTTGATTTTAGATTAAATTATTCCAATTCCATGAATTTAATTTGGTAAAATTGATTATATATTTTTAATTATAATAATTAATATTATATAATAATTCTAACTTAATTTTTGGTCATAATTAATAGTAAAAATATTAAAAAGTTGATCACTACAATTAAGTTTATTGAATTTATTCTAGGGGAGGTTATTATAATAAAAAAATAATGGTTAAAATGAACTAAAAATGTTTCTAATTATTATTTTATGGCACAATTATGAGTACATATTAGTTATGTTTTTAGACTAGTATATTTTTCATCCATTTAGTGTGTGTAAAATATGGGTATATTTTATTCTTTTCAAAAATTCCATGTGTTTTATCTCCCTCTCAATCTATTTTTTATGTTTTAGGAATCCAATTTTTGGAAAAGTGGTATCCATACAAAAACCTTCAAAAACCACCCACACAAAACCACTTCGATGTCAATATACAACCTACTAACATAAAAAATAATAATCCAGCTTCACCTCAGACCAAAAACCACCATATCACCAGCAAAGAAACTATTAAAATAAAAAATTAAAATTTCAAGTCATCACCACCCATCTCGGTAAATGTGAAATCTCGATTCACATACTTTCTAGATTCTCACTCCCATTATGACAGCCACCATGTCCCAGAGACACACCCATTTCCACATCGAACCAAATCGTCCGTGAGCTTCTTCCGTTTTCTTCCATCGCCGTCACTGTCGAAAGAAGCTTCATCAGCTCCACCATACTAAAAATATGAAACATCACACCATCATCATCTGCATTAGCTAATTCCCGACTCTAGACTACCAGCAGCAACATCGCCAACTTAACACCATCGTTATCGTCCTCGTCCGAACACCACACTTGATAGAACCTCATCGTGGCTGGGTAAAACAATAGAAAAACCTTAACAAATATAGAATCCAAAACCATCACAAAAAAAACTCATTTATATCCAACATCGTAGAAGGAACACAAAAATCCACATCAAAACCTTGATAAACATACCACATGAGAAGCAATGATCTCCACCAGATCCCACCTCCCAAAACCATGAGGAACCAGCGTTCCAGCTCCATCTCACACTGGAGGAGAGGGCCTTGGGGTCAGGGAAGGGATAAGGATATTCATTTCTTCCTAACGAAGACATCTCACCTAAACTAAAAGAAGAATCCAAAACCAAGATCATACCGACACTTGAGCACATGAAAACCCCTCAACCACCACCTCGGTTATCCAAAAACCACAGAGAAATCATCTCTCTAGTTCTGAACTGGATAGGCGTGATGTAGCCTGAGGTCATAGAGGGGACGAAGTAGTCTGGGATGGCAGCTACAACCATCATCAGGATCGAAAACAACTACACAACCAAACCATCATGACACTGCTCGCCAACTGGAGAAGAACGTTGAATCATCTGAAGTTCGCTAGTCCGGAAATGTAGAGGAGCCCATCCCACTACTGGAGAGACACGGTCAAGGAGGAGCAGATCCGAAGAGAGAAAAACAGCACACTGCTAACTTTAGGCGGACTAATGTCTCAGTGGAGAGAGTCTTCCACCATCATAAGAATGACCGAAGTCACAACCAAAGCCTCAGAAGACTCGCAACTCTGTCGTTCTCCTTGAGATACCCGAGCAAGTCACCGCTCCCATCGACCTAGAGGCCCCTCCCGCTAAGACCGATGATGTTCTGATGGAGAGGCCACCATCCACACCAAACCACCCTTCGCTGCAAAACCCTTGGGTTCTCCCAAGAGCAGAGAGATCCCCAGAGCGTACCTTGTGTGCCCTCTCCCACAATTATAAAAGGGAACCCACTCTCATATCATCTTCACAATTTAAATTCCTTTTAAATCATCCCTGACCTAACTAGAGCCCTTATTTAATTTCATAACTACATCATATAGTTCATACTTTTATTATTAAACCCTATTATGAATTCTTTAGGTATAAACCTAAAGGGGCTCTCTGAAGAGGTTGTATAGTTTTTAACCATATTTTTTATTGTTTTATTTCTTCTTCTACCACCTTAAAATATTATTCAACTATGATTATATAATGAAATCAGTATCTAACATAATCATAGTTTTTATTATGTTAATTTAATAACCTATATCCATCTCCCCTTCCATCAAATTGGAAACAAAACTGTAAATTGTTTATATGGCGTACTACTGTCTTGTGAACCAATGTAATTCATTTTCTAACATTATGTCTAATAGCTAGAAATTAGGATGTATTATATATATATATATATATATTTTATTTATGAAAAAAATTATAATTATGAAATTATAATATCATATAAGCTTTATTACTCCCCATTCTGTTGAAAAACGATAACGTCGCTCATGTGTAAGTGTGGACTACCACCTCCACGAAGTGATGTGATATGTTTTTAATTTTTTTTGAAATAGACGGTAATAAGAATATATTTAATGAATATATATAAAATATATGATATAAAAATGATTCTATAAAGTTTAATTATTATTTACCTTTCCTTTATTCCATCTGTCAAAAAATTGAAATAACATTCACGCATACATACGACCCACTTTCTCCATGAACATTGTAATTCATTATTATGTCTTAGTTTTTGGATGAATCTATATATATATATATAATGAAAATTATATTAATTTTATTATTAAAATTCCTCATATTACATGAAAATAATAAATTTACCATTAACTAAACCACCTAACAAAAAATAACATGAAAAAGGTAAAAATTATTACCCGAAAAGTTATTTTTAAAAAGTATTGTTAATGAACGGGTGATAAAATTATATCAGTAAATAATATATGTAATTATATATATTAATTGGGTTCTATAATAATTTTACAATAATCCTATATTTTTAATATAGTATCTTCAAATTTGTATGATGAAATTCGATACTTGGGTTTGGGAATGTTCATCTCACTTTTATTTCCATGGGAGACATGACTTATTTTCTAATTAATTATTTTGTGTGGTGTATATACTGAACCTGTATGTATTTTATTATTATTATTATAAAAATTATGGAATATTCATATCTATATATGGTTCTTTATTTCTTGGGGATTTGATTCAAAATTTACCAAAGTGGTTAGTATTTTATTTAAATTCCATTGTTTACCTGGATTATTTATGATTATATTTTTTGTGATGAAATATTGTAAAGTATCTATCAAGAAACACATGAAATTCATTTTAATCAGATTATTTATGGAAAATAAATTTTTTCCATTAATTTTCCATTCTCTATAAACATTATATATTGTAATAATATTTTTAAGGAAAACCTACTTTATTTCTCTCTTACGTTGATAATCATTTTTCTTAAATTTCCATGTTTTCTAAAAAAAATATCAAGAATGTTTTTAATATTTCTATATCAATGTTTAAATTCAATTATACCAATGTTAAATTTTTTTTTAAAAATATTTAAAAGGAATCTTTTATTTTCATTTTCCGGATGATTTAATTTTTGTCTTTTTTTAAAGGGTGAAATGAATATTTTATTTTAATATATTTCGCATATACATAAATTTACTCTATGATTACTGATAAATGATTTGAAGAATATGTTAAATGTTTCTGAGGTTAATTTTTTTTAAAATGATTTTCTCTAAAATTTGGAATTATTTTATTTTTTAAAGAAGAGATTTTAAATTATAAGTGATATTTTCCTAAATTGTGTTTTAATAACCTTTTTATGGTAATTATATCAATTAATGAAAAAAACCTTATATATTTCTATTGATTAACTATAGATATGACCTAATAATTCTATGCTTATAATATCTCATGATGGTTTATTATTATGAAAATATTTTTATGAAACCTGTTCCTTTTTTCACGAGTTATGTTATAATGAATTGTTTTAATAATTAGGAAACCCATTTGTTTTCCATGGGTTATTCCATGATTAATTCTTTATGAAACACATTCCCTTTTCAAGAGTTATAATATGATTAATGTTTTATTATCTTTTGGAACAATTCTGCATGATTTTAATTATGTGATGGGTAGTTCCGGAACTATAAACCCCTCCAATGTATTGGGTTAATGTGGATATCTCGTGAGATAAATAAGTCATGATTGGGTAGTGAACCCAGTTTAGTGAGGGAATTTATCCACTATGATTGTATTGGGAGTGGATATTGAATACTATAATGGTTTAAGGTGTTAAAAGATTCCCCTATGATAGCCATGGTAATGATCCATGGCTATTAATGAAATGGTTTTTATGCTTTTGTGTATGAGATAAGTTTATATCTTTTGTTAATGTTATACTCTCATGGATTTTGTTCATTGATTACTTTATGATTAATGTGTTATGAAATTAAAAGATTTATTGCATGAATCAAGTTTATGTCCAAAATACACTCAAATAATATGATAAAGTAACATTTAATAGATATTTTAAATCCTTATCCAAATGCTTTGACCCCTTTTCACACATTTTACCCTTACTGAGGTGAAAAATTGTTACAATGGTCAATATTTATAATGACTCAAAATAAAAGTGGGATATTAAAGAAAATTAAACCACTTGATTAAAAAAATGGTATCAAATTTTCAATATTATATTTCATGAAGTGGTAAAAATAATTTTCAAAGTAAGCATTAAAATCTCAATGAATATTGTTTTTAGAAAAAATTGAATTTTAATCATAAAACTAGATTTAATATTATTACATGCCTAATAAAAACCATTAAGGGAATATTAAATATATTATATAACATATAATATATAAATTTAAATAAAATCACTCATATGTAGATATTAATATAATTTATGAGATAAAAACACATTGATAATAGAATTGTTTTTGACAAAAATCTCATTATTGCTTTGAGTTGCTTTTATCAATTGATAAAAAATTTATTCTTCTTCTAAATGTGAAAAAAATAATTTTTCACAATTTATTTAGTCCTATTTATGCCCTCTAATCTAATGGATATGTGATAAATTACATATTATTTTGATATTAAACTATTGTTTTAAAATCATAATGTTGCACGTAAAGTAGGCTATCAACAAAATGAAATTTATTTAAAGAGAAATATAACATAAAATATCATGTTGTTAATCTAGATATATAATGTTTAATTTTAACCTTGATGTCAGCTGAACTGATAAAATCATATGAGATGACGGATGTATATGCAATGCTTAGTCATATTCGTGATCTTTATCATGTTAGTGTAAGATAAGAACAGTTTGAGATCTCTACGGAACTCTTAATGTTAAATCTTTGAGAAGGTACAAAATCATGACCACTTGCATTACAAATCATGAGCTACATCAATCATTTGAAAAATTTATTGTTTAAACTACCTGATAAATTGTGCATCGATCTCATTCTCACATCACTTCCTCATATATTCTCCATATTTATTGTAAATTTCAATATAAACAATATAGAACAATGAATTCCACATTTCATCACCTTTATTCACCAAACTGGCATGGAACTACAGCCTGAAAAGTGTTGTTAACATATAGTGAGTAAGTGGAAAGGAAATACAAAGATCACAATGACAATGCCCATGATTAAGGATTATATGAACATCCTTTATAAGAAGAATAAGATCACAAGGAAATAGAGGGATCAGGGTGATATCTATTTTTAATATGGTAAAAAGGGCCAAAAGAAGAATCATTTAATAGTGGGAAGGAAGCAAGGTGATGGTTTAGGTATTTTATTACCAAGTGTAACCTTTCAATTTCAAAAAATTGGATCTCTAATACCACTTCTTGTTCTCAAATATTTATAAAATATAGGATCTAGGTAAATTTTGAATGCTTTCATGGTGTGAGATTAAATTTTATGATGAAAATGGAGCTAAACAGACATAATTATCCATTAGAGACTACCTACTCACACTTCTAATATAAATGATATGGTTCTTAAATATTTTTAATATGTGACAAGAGTTACTAAAAATATTATTTTTAAATGTAAATTAGATATTTAATGTTTAATTTTCAGGTTCAGAAATGAATTATCATTTTTTTATAAAGAAAGAATGCTCTATAGTAAAGAAAAATCATATAATGGTATTTATGTATTAGAATATGAGATCAAAGTATCGAAAATATATATTGAATCAATATTTCATGAATCATACCATACCCAACTATGGTATAAAAACATAGGTTATGTAAAAGTGAAATTATTGACTATGTTACGTCAAGATGGTTATTTACATTATTTAAAAGTCAATCCACTTGGTATTTTCAGGAATTATTAACAGGGTAAATGGAGAAATCTCTATTCAGTGGTATTAGTAAAAGAGACATAAAGCTACTTGAGTTCTTTTACACTAATGTGTGTAGGCCATTTTTAGTTGAATAAATGGGTGGTTAATCATACCTCATAACTTTTACTAATTAATTTATTAGGTATGGATATATCTACATAATACAGTATAAGTTAGAATCATATGAGAAACTCAATGAACTCCTAATTTAAGTTGAGAACTATCATTCTAAAAATATTAATATACATCACCCAGACCACAGTGGAGGATATATTAATCAATACATCATTGAATATTTATTATAGTAAGATATTATATCCTAACTCACTCATCTGTATAGACTATAATGTAATAGTTCAAGTGAAAGGAGAAACCACACCATGTTTGACATGATATGGTTAATGACAAGTTCTAAAAACCTTCCATCACCATTTTGGGGATACACATTACCGAAAGAATCCCATATATTAATCACATACTAACTAAAGAGGAATATCATATACCCTAAAAATTATTTTTTGGAATGAAACCAATTTTTTTGAAAATACATGTGTGGGGATGTAATGATTTTGTTAAAGAATCTTCACGAAACAAAATTGTACCCGATTGAACAAAGTGTATATTCATACAATACTGAAAATAAAGAAAGAGATATTACATATATGACCCCTCAAATAAAATGGTAATAGTGTAATATCAAGCCATGTTCCTTGAGAGGGATCATATCTATATAAGATATAGTGGAAAAAAGATAGACATCTACAAATTACAAGATCATAATACACATTAATTGGTTCATGAATATGTTGTGAAATGACCCATGGATGTAACTGTTGTAGATACACTAGTACATCATATGGTTATTGGAGTGGTTAGAGAACATGAATAATATGGAGTCTTAGTCATTGTGAATGATGACTACATATACTTTGATAATAATGACCATCTAACCAATAAAAAATTAGCATGTTTCACATATACAGCAAAATGGAAAGATATAATGAATTGTAAAGTAAATAAAATGTAAAATAGCCATTTATGAATTTTGATGTATCCTCCAGTTGGTGAAAATACTGTTGTATCAAAATGGGTATATAAAAAGAAACAGGACATGTATAGTCAAATCTATACCTATAAAGATTGAATGGACGAAAATGTGTATGAATAAAATCAAGGAAAAGACTATAATGAAACATTTTTGATAGAATCAATGGTTAAATACATCATAATTCTACTTTCCATAACTATAAACCTTGACTATGATATTTGGTAAATAAATTTTAAAACATCCTTTCTTAACAATAAAATTTGGAAACATGTCAATATGATACAACCAAAAGGTTTTGTTATTCAATGTAATAATAAAGAACTATATAAGTATTAGAGATCAATATAAAGATTAAACTGGTAATCTAGGTCATAGAACATTCATTTTGTTGAATGTATAAGGGAATTTGGTTTCATAAGAAATCAATGTGAACTTTGTGTTTATAAATTGATTATTGGGAGTGTATTTTTTATTAATAGTTTATATTAATGTGATTTTACTTATTGGAAACAAGATACCATCATTACAGTCTATTAAAATGTTGTTAAATACTTGATTCTAGATAAAAGTATTTAGAGAATAAGAATATATTATTTGAATAAAGAACCATCATGATAGATCCATGATACTACTCCGTTTATGTAAGGGTAAATATATTGATAAGATACTAAGGAGATTTAGTATGGAAAATACAAGAACGGATTGTAGCCTATATTATATGGTCTTTATCGTTCAAAGAGAAAATGTCCTCAAAAAAATGAGTAGAGAAAGAAAATTGTAAGGGTTTCATTTTAAAAAAAAATTATCAGTTATATATTCCTTGATGTGTACGAGGATAGATGCCACAAAAGCCTTATGTGTAGTGGTCATATTTTAAGAAGATCGAAGAGACCGTATTTTTATGGTAGTGAAAACTATCCTAATATATTAGAAGAAAATTAGGTATATATTCCGACTATATAGAGTATATGAGGATCTATTCATCTAGGTATATTAAGATTATAGTTTCTAAACGAATCAAGATGATTTGATGACATAGTCTGGATATGCCTTACCTATTAATGGTAGACTTGTCAGCCGGTAGAGACAAATAATGTAGTGGTTACTAATATTACAATGGAGTTTAAGTATATTATTGATTTTAAACCAACTCATGTACTATGGATATAATTATTTTTCAATGATTTATATATGGAACCCCTATGTAATGAACCCATCACATTCTTATATGATAATACTATGGTAGAATCCCATGACAAATGTAACATCCCAACATCGGTTCCACATGTTGATGCCTCAAGATGGTGTACTATGTGACCTTAGGTGCCAATACGTATATATAAGAGGTTGCTGATTAGTAGTGATGTTCTAATATCAATCACGGGGAGACTATACCCTCTTTTATCCATGTAATACATTAGTGTAATATATGAAAAAATAATTTAATAACATTTAACCATAAATAGAATAGTATAAGTATCACAAGATGTCCCAAAAATGGAAATAAAATATCAAAACTAAATAGAAGATATTCCATGCTAAAGTATATGCGAAGATGAAACATGAAACTCAAAATTGAAGACACTGAAATCTCCTAAGAAGGTACCGAACCACATCTGGTTCCCTTATCATTATCCAACCACAATCTTGTTAGTGGTGTTCAACAATGCTTCGGCTCTCCACAACCGAACTCTAATTGCATCTTTCTCGAAGAAAAGGCCCTCTGTGGATTATTTTGACTAGTTTGTTTTCGATTCCTTGTATTTTTAGGAAAGGGATATCATGCAGATGATGGATAATAGAAACATCATGATTCAGTCTACTTCAAAAGGGGATTTGATCAAGGATTGGTCTTTTTCTCCCTGCAGTTGTAACAAGTTTTTTTTCATACTATTCAAATGGTCCTATGACTTCCACATGAATAACTAATCTTCCTTGATTTATATTTTTGTTAGTTTTCCTAATATTCCATTACCATTTCGAAATCCTTAAATTTTTAGGATGATAGGAAATATCGTAAGTGGGATCCTTTTTTTCCTGATATCCAAACCAAAGACCTTTTCCATCCTACTAACTATCAGGAATGTGTGGAAATTAATGATTATACAGATCCTCTTGATTTTGATTAGTTAACTATTGGAGAAGAGTTTTGTTATAGGAATCCTATTGTTTATGAATTTTGGTTCGATGTCTATTTAGATTGTATGCATTTGGGGAACTCATCGATAGCCTGTAGGAGTGGGTAAAGATTCCTTGCATTGGATACTAGTTCGGAAACTAATGACAATAGAAAAGATCCTATGTCTAATGTTGTTTTTGTAAATATTTGGTCAGGAGCATGAAGATGCAATGAATGTGGCTAAGTCCAGTGAAAATGGTCCTTAGGATAGGAATCCCTTAGTCACTAACATATTCATTTGATTAAGGAAGGATCTAGATATTTCTCAACTATCTTTGAATGGTTCTTTGAAGATAATGAGTCCAGATATAGGGATGGAGGATACTCCTACTTTATAATCTCAAAATGTCATTAACAGAGGTTTGATGAACATTATGGGTGCAACCTATGTCGGGGTGGTGTGTCTAGGATTGTTCTTGGTGCAGGTAGTTAGGTTATGGTTCCTAATGAATCTAGGGAGGGTATTTTAGGTATGATAATGACGTGAGAAAGGAGTTAGGGGGTACCAAATAAATTAGGGAATGTCCTAGTAGGGAGGTGGTTACTTTAGAAAAGGGTAATAACTTTGAAATTTTTTAGTCGCATTTGTAGATTCCGGATCTAGACGATGATTTTTTCTGGCCATTGAATGAGTAGAAGTCCCTTAGGAGTGAACTCTTTGTGGTAGAATTAGAGGAGGAGGTCATGTGTGATAAGGCTCTAAACCTAAAAAGAAACATAAGCCAAAATAAATTAATAATGAAAGGGAGGAATACTCTTTTTTCCTCCTCCATTAGAGACCCATTCAGATAGAAATATGTGAGAAAAGAAAACCGAAAGTTATGTCAATTGTCAGTATAGGATTTCTGGTTATTATTTTGAGAAATCCCTCATATTGATTTTGAGCATAAAAAAGATGTAGTTGAGCATGTGCGGTCCCTCAATTCCATTGAAGATGAAGATGCATGGATTATTGGGAGTTTACTGAGAGTGACTATCAACAAGGAGAAATATTCTTGGATTGACAAACAAGACATGATTCTTTTTGGGGGATTAAATAGTTGTAAGATCATCCTTGAAGAGTATATCTAGTATTGGGATAAGTTGGATTTTAAATTTGATGATCTGCATTTGGATGAACCAGAAATTCAAGTAACCCTTGTTTTTTTGAATGTTTTTTATAGAGATTACATCTGGTAGGATGAAATTATCCTTCAAGGGATATATAGTTTATATTTGTGTTTGAAATCTGGGTTTCTCACATTTTCCCTCAAAAGTGTTTGATTAATAAAAAAGTCAATTTTTAGTCACATAAACACCTGGGTTCTCAAGGACTCCCAAAAACCAATAACTATTTAGTCCCATGTTAGAGTCTAAATGATTTCACATTATCAATTAAAAGTTAATTTAACAAATATTAATTCAATATCCATTTTATTTGAATTCATGATATATCTAATTGGAACCATAGTCTAATGAAACTATTTTGGGCATAAATCATCATGTCTAGAACCCCATGTGTTTATAGAGAATTAGTACATGTCCTACACATTGTGGGTATTTAGAGAATCTGTTTCTATCACACAAATCATTGTATTTGGAGCATCAGTCTCTATCCAATACAATTTGTATGCATGCCTTGAGTATACAAATCCATGTATAAGATGTCATGGGTATTTGGAGTGTCATTCTATGTCCCAGACCTTGTTTCCTCAACAAATAACATATGTCAAATGCATCACATATATGCCATTAATTATTTCAAAAATTAATTATTCATAGAAGTAACATTAATTAATTAAACTATCAATTATTCATGAAAATCCCTTCAATTAATACATCAATTAACAGGTCAAATCAATTCCATTAATTGAGTCAATATTTAATTAATTAAATAAAAAATAATAATAATTAAACCATTATTTTATCATGATAATCCAATAAATTAATTCACTATTTAATCTATCTCTACAATTTCATTAACCATTTCACTAAATAATGAATTCCATTACATTAATAAATTAATTCAATAACTAATTAATCCAATCCATAACCAAAAATATTGCCATAATTAAGGAATCAATTAATTTTTCCTGTTAAACAATATCAATATTCTAATAATTATTTAAATAATTAATTATTATTAATTCATAATTCATCATTTAGATAATTAACTCACAATACATTATCCCCAATTCAAAAATTCACTACTTTGAAAATTAATTCATCAATTAATTATCCCAATTAAAAATTATATTATTCAATCAAATCCCCAATTACTCAATTTATTAATTGATCACACTAATTAATTCAATTTAGGAATTCCAATTTTAAGGTTAAACCTAGAAATTCTATAATAAAAAACACATAATTAATTTCAAGACTATAGTTTTTGAATAATAGACTGCCTACCTCAAAAAGTTTTAACATCCCTCACAAAAAAAACCGCAATTGATGTAAGATGATCAAATAAAGAATTGAGGAAGTGATCCTGAACATAAAACTTTGATCAAGATCAACCCCAAAACCAACAACTATCAAGGGTTCCACTAATTTATCTGATTGAGGAACTGAAGGGTAGCACAAAAAATGATCTTTCCAGGTATCCAACAACAATCTGTAATGATAAAAGATGTTGAAATAATTCCAAATCCAGTAAGAGTCTCCCTAGGGTTAGAGGAGAAGAGACGAAATTGAAAAAAATGGGACTTTAGACACAAATTTTTTTTAAAACAAATGGTTGGAAATTTAAATGATGTGTAGTAAGAATACACATTGTGTAAATGTTTTTAATGTAATACACTGAAAAAACATCACCTAATATTAATTTTATTAAAACCCTCGAACAATTACATGATGTGTAATCTATATACATGTCGTGTAAATGTTTTGTAATTTATTTTTCATCCCATTTTCCTTTTTAAACAACCTGAAACTATTTTAATGTTCCCATCTCACCAATAACCCATGAAACACATAACGAGACCTACCTGAAAAAATATGACATCTTACAATCTACCCCATTATAATAGATCATCCTTAAGCTGTAATCCAATGAATCTTTATGAATCCAAGTAAAAAATTTTTTCCCCTAAGCCCATATATATGCTTCTCTTTCTAATGTTTCTTATTGAACCAGTATATGTTTCTGCAATACTCAAACTAAAAACATGGTCTTTTCCCAAAAACACATTCTCACTATGATCCAACACATGTATTTGAGTATCAGAAATGGACACATCTATATCCATCTCAACATCATCCACATTTATCACATGATAATGGTTTGGGTGACACCAATAATGTTTTAACCTGTGGAAAATTTCGGGCATACTATTGTATCTCTATGGGAGAGCCAATAAATAAATAACCATTCAAATTTTGTCCATAATCTCAAATGGTCCATCAGGCATGGGCACCCAATTTATTTATCTCTATATCCTTTAGTGACCCAATATAGGTGAAACCCTAAAAAAATACAAAATCACCCTTTATAAACACTAGGGGTTGTCATCGTCTATCTGCATACATGTTTTGTTTACTCTGAGCCATAGACATACACTTCTGAATCAGTTGTACCTGCTCTGATGTATCTAGCATGAGACTTAGTCCCAACATCTTTTACTCACCTCCATCCATCCATCATATAGTTGATATGCATGACCTTTCATAAAGTGCCTCATATGGTTCCATCTGAATAGTTTCCTAATAACAGTTGCTATAGGTGACCTCCACCAAAGACAGGTGATTCTCCAAAGACCCACCAAAGTCAAGAACAGTTGATCATAAAATATCCTCAATTATATGAATAGTACATTTGGTCTTCCCATCTATCAGTGGGTGGAATGTTGTAATCCACAAAACCTATGAGACCAACGTCTTTTATAAACCCTACTAGAAGTGTTAAGTAAAGTGTGAATCAATGTATGAAACTATAGTTGTTGTTAATTCGTGTAGATGGACTGTCTCTAGAATTCATAGTTCTCCTGAATGATCCACTGGGAAAGTCTCCCATATAGGTATGAAAAGATATACCATTTTTAAATGGTGTACAATAACCCAAATATCACCACTCTTCCATGGTGTCCTTAGAAGACCCGCAACAAAATCCATGGTCATGACATCCCACTTACACTATGGACTATATAAATTCTATAGAAAACCACCATGTTTTTGATTCCTGGCCATCACATGTTGACATGTGTATCGTCATTTCATGAATCCTCTATCACCTTTTTCAACCCCAGATACAAAACAATTCATCCTAGGCCATGATAAATTTTAGTCACACCTGGATGTAACAAAAAATTCAAGTCATGAAACTCCTCCTCCATTCTCATAGGAATAAAAACACATTTCTTGAAATAAAATATCTGATACTCATATATGATCCAATTTGAGGGTTACACCCCACCTTAAACTCTCTACCTCATGGTCAAGCACTCCAGATCCTCCTACTCCCTGTCTCTAATCTGTTTCATAAGTTTTGAGTCCACCGAAACTGACATGAGAGTCTTCATATCTTGACTCACCTGAATGAAAACAAACATCTCATCCAATAAAGTCACCAACATACACAATGTACTAGACTCCTAGACTACATGAGTCCGAGTTTTCCTGATCAAATCATTAACTACACAATTTCCCTTCTTGGGAATATATGCTCGCTCAAAATAAAACTAATACATATACACAACCTATATCTACTTATAGTGATTAAAATCTTGTTGCAAACAGATTTACCTTAATCTCTTATGATCCATGTATATAGTAAAATTCTCACCCAATAGGTAATGTGACCAACACTTCAAAGAATAAACCACTGCAGTTGACATGAGGTCATGTATAGGGTAGTTATATTCATGGGGCATCAAATACCGAGACATGTATTCCACAACTAGATATCCATGCCTAAAAACATTTCCAATTCATATCCTATATGTATCACAATACACAATATACTCTTCACCAGCTCATGTAGGATCAAGATCAGTGCGGATTTCAAGGGCTTCTTCCACTCCTAGAAGGAATCCTCATAAGATTCTATCCATTCAATATTTATCCCATTCTTTGTCAATCCGGAAAGTGGCACTATTAAATGGGTAAAGTCCTTGATTAACCTATGATAATATCTAGATAAACCCATATATCTATTAATATCGAACGCATTCTTGGGGTACTCCCAAGATACAACTGCCATCACCTTCTCTTGGTCCACTGAAACACCTTCCTATGAGATGATGTGATCTAAGAATTGTACCTAATCAATCCAAAAGAGAAATTTATATATCTTGGTATATATTTAATCCCCTATTAGTGTACATTGTATTATTTCAAGATGATTGGAATTATCATCATGAGTCTTGAAGTACACCAATATTTCATCCAAAAATACCCCCACAAACTGGTTTAGTTAAAGATAAAATATCCTATTCCTCAAGGCCACAATCACTATTGTTTCAATTTTTATCCCAAAAAACATTATGAAAAACTCAAAAGGACATACCTATATCTGAAATTAGTGCTCAGTATATTATAATTATATACTCTCAATTAATGGTAACATAATATCATTTCTATCTTAGAAATAACACATGAACCTCGCTATTTTTCAAACAAATAATCAATACACGGAAGAGGATACAAGATCATCATAGTTATCCAGTTAAACTTTCGAAAGTTAACACATAATTGGAGACTCATATAATCCATCTTTGCAAAAAAAATAGAGAGCCACAAGGTGGTGTACTTGGATGGAGAAATCCCTCATCCTCTAATTTCTAAAGCTTATTCTTAAGCTCTTGAAGCTCTATTGGTTCCATTATATAAAGTGTAATAGAAACTGGATCAACCCCCAGTATGAGATCAATGGAAAATTCCACTTCTCTCTCAGGTGGAAACCCAGAGAAATATTACATAATGACAACTAAAAACTATTCCATTATAGGTGATATCATATCATGATTCTCAACCTAGTAATCAAGTAATTGACATGTAACCTAGGCAGAGAGCTCTCTCAGTTTCTTATTTATTTTCATCGCTCATCCTTCTTGGATATCCCACTCTCCATATTGAAAATAACTTTCAATGTTAGGATATTTAAAAGTTACTCTCCTTTGATAAATATAAATGCACACTACGTATACTACCATCCATTACATAGATATAATTAGGATGAATCTTAACATGTCAAGAATATAGAGATCCCATAGAAAACGATACTATCCATCCTCAAGAGAAAACCCATTGAATTAGAGAATAGCTCTCTATATGACTCCCAATGGTATTTCTATCATCAACACTACACTCAAAAACTCAACCACCATTCTAAAACATTTCTCATGTTTTATATAAATAAGAGAATGAGAGGAACCAATATCAAATAAAGAACTATAAATTATAGAAGCTACACATGCAGTACCTCACTCTCGATGGTATAGCCTTGCTATCCACACCTATAGGCTGCATTGCATGCAAATATCTTGACCCTATTCTCTGTGATGTAGTATAACTCCCATGAGCTTCAATGCACTACTAATATGAGTGATCATTTGTAAAAGCACCACATCCACTTATTCTACCCCATCGACATGTAGAACTACAACTTCAACACTAATATAGTGCATAAGATCCCTTTCGTACACCCTAGTTCTATATAGATCCTCTGTCACTACCCATCTATCGAGGGTTATTGAATAACTTTAACATATTCCTTGTATGGACACAAGATCAGCTCTTAACCAGTGGTTAGGGATAATTTTTATGAATGTTTATTGTACAACAACACAATTATAAAATCCATCGAGTAAGATCCTGAGTAACTGACCCCCTGACTAGCCACTTTTCATCCCACTTATCTAGATATAATTATCATAATCGATCTTCCGTCTCTCTAAATCCACACCTCTTGATCATCTAGTAGAAAACACATGCCTACATCTAGAATCCAATTTCAGGTTCCCCTAAAATATGAGAGGCTAATTTACAACTTCTATAAACTTATTCATCCTGAAGATAGTAACTGAGGAAAAAATCTCACATTATGACCAATCCTGAAACCATTTTTCTGTAGTATCTTCACCTCTTAGCAATTCCAGTGTAATGAATTGTAATTATATAAATCGATTATTTTAGTCCACCAAAGACACAGTCTCCAGAGTTATGATCATAAACTCTTTTACTCTCTCCTACATCAGATTCTATGAAAAAATGTCTCCATGAACTTCTATTGAATTTCCTTCCACTCCATAATATCTATCTTTCATTAAAATGTATGGATGTACCACTATAAATAATCCTAACCAAATAACATATAGGCCACCAATTTTACTATATTCTTATCAATAGTCTCCAAGTGGCCATGTATAGTTTGGATAGAGTCAATCGTGAACTCAGCTCCCTCAGTTCAACAATGTCCAGTAAAAGTCAGAGGGTGTTGTAACTAAATCTCCCTCATAAAATCAGAAATGATTTTCACAACCTTCCATGTGTCTCATAACATAATTTAAATAAATCCAACAAATTTCACTCATATCTGTTCAACTACTTCCGCACCTGACACTATTGGTGATTCATGTTCCATTACTAGATGATCATATATAGCCATGAACTTCAGTCATCCTCTCTACATTCCTCTTCATGGAGAAATATTCTCTTCAATTCCAAACACATGTCTTAGTACACACAACACTACTTTAACACATTTATGTAAGGGTAAAGTCCCAAAAAGTATCTTCCACAAACCTCACCATGTGGTTTAAAATGGGGTGCGATCGCTACCCTTAACCATTCTACACCTAAGTCCTAATTAACATGGGTAAAGACATTCTAATATATAGTTTCTCATTAGACACCCATTTATTCAAATCATGCATCATTTTATAATCTTTTTCAATTCTATTGTATCAACCATTTTCATTTCAATTTTACAAGAAAGAAAAAATAGTTCATGCTCAACAACATACCCCAAAAACCCATTTCTCCATGCATGCTTAAAATGATGCATGTAAAATTTATATGATGTTCCGAGAATGATGCATGCAACTCAAATCCCATGCCATACCTAGACACAAGCCAATTATCAAAAAAATTCTGGAATAATAATCATGTCACACAACATGTGCATCACCCAAGGTGAAATAATATTCACATGTAATAGAAAAAAACAATAACAACAATCCAACATTGGGTTACTTGAGTTTTCCACATACATGGGTTTTCAACTCCCATGCATGAGATCATAACCAAGGATCAACTCTTCCTAGAGTCCTATGTACCTTTCCAAAATAGCAAGTCGATATAAAAAGAAAAAACATAGCTCCAATACAACTTTGGAATGTCCTGAATTGGGTTTCTCATGCTTGTGCCCCAAGCCAGTGCATTATATGACTGCAGGCATGGCTACCTATACGCCAGAGGCTACTGACAAGAAGAGATGGTATAATATTAATCATGGTGAGATTATAAACTATTTTATAAGAGTAATACATCATTTTAAAATTATAAACAATGACTGAGTAATATAAATCCATATCTATAATTGTATTTGTATGAAAAGATGAACCAAATATGGAAATAAAATATCAAAATTTAACAGTAGATTTGTGATGATAAAGTACATGCCATGTGTCCAAATGAAATATCAAAAGTGAAGAAAATTAAAACTCCCATGGGGTTTCTAAACTACATCTGGCTCCCTCAACATGATCCATCCCCAAAATTAACTATCTATCCTCGGGAATTTTCTCTAACCTATCTTGAAAAAAATAAAATCTATTCATATACTGATCAGGAATCATAAGTTGTGTGTGAGTACTTCTCATTACTTAATCACTAACCATGTATAAAACATTACCATTCAATAATAGTTTATGCAGTTGTATAAAGAAATAAATAAATGAATAGTTAAATAGTTATCACGTTATCATTTATTATTTATTTAACCCCATAAACCCCTAGGTTCTTAAAGACACTAGAACCTCAATACATGTTTTAGCCCGTTTCTAATTCCGAACTATTTAACATTATCAATGGAAAATTCATTTAAATTTCTTCATTCATTATCCATTTCATTTTAATTCATGATACGACTAATTGGAACCATATTCCAATGAAATTATTTTAGGTGTAGATCATCATGTGTAGCACCCCATGAGAATTTCGAGCATCAATATCTATCTCACACATTCTGGGTATTTTAAGCATTAGTCTACATCCCACACATTATGGGTATTTTTAGCATCATTTCATATCCCATATAATTTCTTGCATTCCATATGCCTAAAAAACTTCTCCAGGACCTCATGGTTATTTGGAGCATCAGTCCATGTCTGAAACCCCCTTTTCTCAATCAATCACAAATATCACATGTATCACATATATAACATGTATCAGATATATCACATGTATAACATACCTTACATTAATTAATTCAATAATTAATTAATCGTAAAAACTCTATTAATTAATTCAACAATCAATTAATCATGAAAATCCATTCAACTAATCCACCAATTAGCTGTTCATATCAATTTCACTAACTAATTTAATAATTAATTAATTTCATCAATAATATTACATATTCAACCCTTAGTTTATCACTTCATTCCCATTAACTAATTTAATAATTAATTAATATCTATAATTAAATTAATTAATTCACCAATTAATTAATCCCATTCACTCCATTAATTAATTCATCAATTAATTAATCAAATATACAAGCACAAATATTCCTATAAATAACACATCAATTAATTATTCCTATTAAAAAATATCAATATATTAATTATTAGTTCCAAAATTAAATATTCTGAATTCACAATTCATCATTTTGATAATTAATTTACAATTAAATATCCCAAATTACCCAATTCACTACTTTGATAATTAATTCATAAATTAATTATACCAATTCAAAATTTCATTATTCAATCAAATCCCCAAATTCTCAATTAAAAAATTTAGAACCTTAATTAATTAAATTTAAAAATTCTAATCTCTATAAGAACCCTTGAAATTATAGAGTCACATACATGTAATTTGTATCAAGAATATGTTATTTGAATAATATAAAACCCTAATTGTTGTAATATGGTTGAATCTATAATGACTGAAGAGATGGAGACCAAAACCTAGGATCAAGCCCAACCTCCAAACCCATAACTATCAAGGGTTCCATCACATCATCTAAATAATATGGAACTAAAATAAACAAATGAAAAATGAGATTACTAGGTTTCCATCACCATTCCAAAATGATTAGAGATGAAAAAATCTCTCCAAATCTACTATGATTCACCCTAGGGTTAGAGGATAAAAGTTGCAACTAATGAAAAAGGAAACTTCAACCACACAACATGTTTAAAATTATAGGCCATGAATTTATAAGGTGTGTAATGTGATTACATGTTGTGTAAATTTTTTTAATGGAATACACCATAAAACCCATTGACTTGGATTTATTTTATTAAAACCCTTGAACAATTACATGACGTGTTCGCCATTAACACAGAGTGTAAATGTTATAAAATTGACCTCTCATCCAATTTTACTTCTAAAACAGCCCGAACCTCTTTTAATGTTTCCCATATCACTAAGAACCCTTGAAACAGTTAAATATAAATAACTAAAAAATAAAATATCTTACATAGTAAAACCAATGCCACATTAATGGATAAAGAACATACTCTGAATGTTTAATCTCCTGACGGATTTTTTCACAATAAGGCGAAGATGTAGTGAGTAGAAATTCAGTGTAGGAAAATGTTTTGGACCCTTTAAAAAACTCTATATTAGTATAATCTTGATATTTATGTGATAGATAGTAGAATAATAGTCATTAGCAGTGGCTCTAGGCTAAGGGAGAGTTTGATGGAATTGGTGTCCCAGAACCAAATGGATTGTACATTAGATTATGGGTTATATTCAAAGAAGTGAATATTGAATATATCGTAACATATATTAATAACTATTTGGAATAAAATTACTATAATAATTACATAGGGTATATTTCATTTAAATATATATCATAGAAGTTCCCTAATATGATGGTTACTTTGAGAGTCTATCATGATATATCTGAAATACTTTCCATATGGCCAGGATGATGAACTATGATGGACAACATAGTGTGTCAACTGTCTGGGGTGAGTTACCTTAAGAGGATGTGACTTAATCTCATGATGTTTGAACATAGTAATTTCAATGTTCATAGATTATGTGGATATACTCTCCAATAAGAATTCTACATGTATGTGTTTCATCAAATATTCTAATACGCATGTTTGTGTAGTAGTCTTGAGTATTTAAGCCTATTATTAATTACTATTATGACTCATGTGATTATATGTAATGAATAAACCCATTATTCAGTATATTCACACTACATAGGATGTTTTAGGTAAATTATTTTCAATATTTTATTAGTGAATATGTTAAGGAAGGATTTATCACTTCTTTTTATAGAAGTTAATATCTCAATCCTTTTATTGAAACAGATCCATAAAAATAAATTCCATTGAAATGGGGATGTAGAAATTTTCATTTAAGATAATAAAAGAAATATATATCAAACATTAAGATTTATTATACAAGTATGTGACCTTCTTCAAATGACATCACGACAAAGAGATTATACTACACAATATAGGATTTTATGTGATTGTCGATGTTGTGATGTTAAATTCTTCCTATTGAGTGCCTTAAACCATTTCTAGATAGTAATCTTGGACTTTAGTAAATCCCAGATAATTCCAATGAGGAATAAGCCTAGACGGTCATGCACTACGTTTTTCTATTTATCTTAGTGAAATTATATTTTATTTTAATCAATGCAACAAAAATTATCATCACTAATCACATTTATTAAATTAATATTTATTGACAATGTAATAATTTAATTATGTGGATATATAATATTTATTTTTTTATTGAAGTAATAAATATTTAATCAAATATTTATTTGTGCATTCAATAAATTTCAAGGGTGATGAGAATAAAAAGATGAGTTCTAGTGATAAATATTAATTTTCATGGTAGTAAAATAACTTTTTTCATTGGATAGTAGGAACACACCATTAGAAAATAATAATAAAATTAATATTACATTCCATTGGGTCAATTAAAGTTTTAGTATATTATAAAGGGACTATGTGAAATTAAATAATATTTAACTCTAACCCATAACTCTATAAATAGACTACTATGTATATTGTGTTTTTGTTGATTTATTACTAAAGAATCATTATGCACAATGAAATCTTGAACTCTCTCTCAAGAATGAAGAATGATCTAGAGATTGTTTTCTCAAGCCTAATATATTCTCCACCCTCCTACATATTCTCAATATTGAGACTTCCAGGAAGATTATAGAACACCAAAGAAACCGTCATAGTGATCAATGTGTATACCCCCAAGATAATCGATCCACCATGCTAAAACTTGATAATGCATCAATGTTGTTCGGTGATCACTAGAGAACAAGTGGTTCACTAATAGTGGGATTCTGTACAAGGATAATTTAAGTGAAATAATGGTAAAATGAAAAGGTTTTAGAAAATAAATATCGTCATTTAAGAAAGGCCTCGTTTCATAGGTATTATTTTTTTCCTATCCATTAAAATTAATTATAAATTAAACATAAAATATCTTCTTGGTTCTGTTGGGTTTTTCATGTTTCATTAGAAAGGTTTTATTTATTCATTGTTCCAAAATTATAGAAAATGTTGAATATCTATTGAATATAATTTTTTTAAGCTGGGCCAAACCCTAATAAGCACTACTTGTATGTTCAGACCCTTTATTTATAACAATAAAATTAATCAAATTTTTACCCATTGGTTGAAAAATGTAATAATAAACATAAATATTATCTTGAATATGTTGTCATGATATCACTAATAATAAATTATTTATTAAATAATTTGATAGGATTCAAATAATGAAAAATAAATTATTGAAAAATCATTTATTTATTTTTTTAAAAGAAATTATAGGATAATTATCAAAAATGATTAAAAAGTATCAATGAAGAGATTTTTCAATATAAGAAAAATGAAAAAATAGTGGATTTGAAATATATAAAGTAATGTGGGTAAGAGAAATTACATTGTTTCATATTATTAAATTAAAATTATGATATCTATGAAATTTTATTAATGATTAATATTTAATTCCAATATTATCAAGATATTTTTAATTTAAATTACCAGATTAGCGCTGAAAATATAAATAAACATGATTTTGTGATAAATAATTACTTATAAATTATTAAAAAATTAGAACAACTTGTCTTAATACATATGAGGATGAATAATTCATTGAAATTATTTATTTATTTATTAATAGGATCATTCCACTAAAATTTATATTTATTAACCCATTAGAAATATTTTTTTAAAAAAATTCCACCAATGATTATTTATAAAAGGGGTCCCATAAAAACATTCCTAAAAAACACGTAGTGTTAAATTTTGTCTCCATATATTATAAAATTCTATTTCCTATGATCCTTTTATAAAATTTCTATCCTTTAATTATAATAATAATACCGAGAGTCATAATTTCATGGATGATCATTAATGGATGATTCAACTCTTCAACAGCTTCAGAGTGCTTGGTCATATAATCAAAAAATAAATTTCCTTTCATTGAGCTCTAATATTTATTATTTTACTATAACATTATAATATGGTTTATATTCTAACATTTTATTTCATTAAATTATATTTCTTATTATTTTCACTATATTAATATTTATTTCACATTAGCATCTTTTTGATTGATTATTACTTCATCGGTTATGATATTTATGTAACGAATTTTCCCATCCGACATTATACCAAATTATGTGGAATGTTTTTACTATCCTTTAAAAATTCCATATTTATATTTATTCCCCCTATTGATTTAATATTTCTATATTCTTTAGAAAATTTTCAAGTAATCCATAATTTTCTTCTAGGGTTAATAAATTTATATGATCTCATTTAACTAAACTTCTTGGGAATATGTTTGTATCCAATACATTGAAAGATCTACATTCTTTTTAATATTTATTTTCAATTATGACATATGAAATTGGTAAAAGGTATTATTTCAAATTTTATTAATCTATGTTCCATCTAATATATCTATAATAATCCATGATATCCTTTGAACATGTTGTATTCTATTCATATAGATATTTATGATTATTTAATATCATATCACATTTGAATCATTCAACAGAACACATATATAAATTGTAAAGTTTTTTTCAATAGGATAAAAATATTATTCTCTTTCATTTTTCCTTGAATAAGAAATTTGTAAAACCATTTCATTACAATTTTAAGGTATAAATTTTATTCTTATGGGTTAGAATTAATTATTATATACATTTTTTTATTGTTATTGTCTATAGAAATTATGTATGATGATGGATGGCCCTCAGATATAGCCCCACAATATATTGGGTAATGATTTATTCTTCAATGAAATGATATTTGAATTAAATTGTTGTTTTTTGATGTTGCCATTAACTAGTTAATATTTTCTGTTATAATATTATAATTAACTATTTATTTTATTCTATTACAGGTTATTATGAGTTATTATAGGAGATATGAATATGATATTTTAGTATACATTCAGGATTATTCTATTCCCTTTTAACTTGTAGTGTTTTTCTATGATGTAATCTAAATTCCATTAATATGAAGAAAAATTATCATTCTATTTATTTTATGATAAAGTATATTTTTATGAATATATATGAGTTTTATGTATCTTTTTGTTGACTATATTTAGTATATTGTACATTCATGTGTTTCAAGGACTAAGGGTTCTGTTATCGATTATTACCACTTAATGAGGTCTATATTTATTTTAATATCCTAAAATAAGTTCACTGAATAGTAACTGAACCTGGTTGGACACAAAGCCTCAAGTGAACCTCCTCATAGTTTAGAGGCAATTGACAAGTAGTGAGTGTATATGATGGTGAAGTGTGGATACTGTAGCCTTATGATCAGGGTGTTACACAATGATATTTAATTAGAGTATGTAATTTAAATGGTATAATAAATGAAATATAGAAGAATAAATAATCCAAGAATAATAACAAGGTCAAAATAGAATCAAAATCATGTAATAAATGGTTATCATGTCATGATGTTATAGAAAAAGTGGAAGTACATGAGATATAGAAAAACAGACATATAAAACATGCTAAAAATGAAAAAAGACCAAATATAGACCCACTAGAATCTTGAGTATAAGCTCGGTCCAATGATCCCATGGTCCATCCCAGTAAAAGAGATCAAGAATCCAAGACTGTAACCTTCCCTTTTTCCCTACCTATATCCTTAATGTTAGTTCGGGTAGTAATTTTTGACACAAACATGACATGAGATATACATAGTAGTCCACCACAAACAGCATATAAAAGTATTCACCTGGTGCATATAAAATGGAAGTGTTCAGATATAACAATGTAATGAATAATTATAATTATAAATGAGCTAGATATATTTCTTAAAGGACATCGGGATGGCACCACCTGCATCAGCATAATCCTGGTTATCTAAAAACACATTTCATCATATATAGATAAATATGAATATACATATATATAGATAGATATATTTATAAATATGCACTATATATGTAGTAGTGTATATATCCACATATATAGACATGTAGTGATTGAAAGGACCCATGAAATAACTTAGGAATCAATTCATAGTCACAAAATTCTATTTGGTATTGAGGTATTCTACGCTTGAGTGTAAAAAATCATTAGGGTATCCATGCCTGAGTATCATAAGTGAACGAGAAACCATACCTGAGTATTAAAAGTGTATGGAATTCAATGCTTGAGAATCATAAATATATTGGATTCTATCATGATTATCACAAGTATATGGGATGCCATGCCCTTGTATGAAATCACGTGATGTGGTCGTACCCCTCAATTTACATTTAATTACATAATTCAAATCAATTTTTTGGAAAACCAACACCACTTAAAAGGTGTTTTGGACACATTTACATTTAAGAAGACATAAGAATTTTATTAGCATGCAAAATGGGTGAAATGTATCAAGTTTGGTGACCTTAAAAAATAAATGGGATTTTATGGGAGTTCCTCTAGCATGGATTGAAATTTAAAAGAAGAAACTTTCTTTTTAATGAAATAAATGAAATATAAAATGTACAACATGAGAAAACATGATATGAAACAACACCAATTTTGGAAAAAATTACTAGACCATATAACCTAGTGTAGTAGAGGGCCCCTCATCACGTATCAGATTTAGATTTAATATAGAATATGAGAAATCATAAAACTAGAAAAATACCTAAAATAGGTCATATTATCTCACCTAGAAATAACATTCATGAGGATGAGATAAATGAATGAAAAAAGGACCAGGATTCAATATTTTAACATTACATATATAACATAATAAATTATGGAATAAACAAGTTCTGGATGAAGATGTTGTATAAATACCAAGCTTGGAAGAAAATGGAGAACTCTAAGAATGCAGTTCACTTTGTAAAAGAGAAATGTGGAGGTTGTTTTAGTTTAAGATGAGGCATAGTAAAAAAAGAACATTTCACCCGTAATTTAAGGATGTAAAACTTATTCTGGTTAATTTGCAATAAGCATGCATTTGGACGTACAATTTAGACTAAATGTTCATAGACAATGAAGATAATATAAATATTTATATAGCTCCCTCACATGTCCATGTAGGACTTTGAATTTATTAAAAGAAATAGTGCTTCACCATTCAGGGTCCACATCTTTGAGTCACAAAATTTTCACTAACCATGCATTAATAGTGTGGCTCGGTCATCATTTCCAAAATATAATGCTTTGAGATCCATGGGATCCTAGATCCCAACCGAACTGTAACTTCTCCTCTTAAGAACATTTAAAATATATAACCAAGGGTTTGATTAAAAATATAAAGTATTCATACCTATTGGAAAATCCAAGTTGTTAAATTACTAATTATTTTTCATGGATTTAATGATGAGTATAAATAAAAACAAATTTAGAATTCATGTTATGGTGATTGGACTTGAGAAATGAAATTTCATCAATTAAGAGTTTGATTTAGTGCAATAAATTTATACTTTTTTGAATATGTCTGGGTCTTAATATTTAATGGACTTCTAAAATCTCTAAAAAAAATAAACCCAATGTTCCTTGGAATTTTAGTTTTATAACATATTTAGAAAAAACATATTTTTATTGAATTTTTATGTGTTGAACTATTTCTCCATCTATATATATTTTTCACTAGTCCTCAATGCATTCTAAGTATATATGTAATAAAATGAATCAAATAACCAGATCTATAGTCCTGTATGTTCATAAAAATAAAACATCACCCAACTTATTCCCCAATTCCATAATTTTTCGCTACATGAAATTCAACACCTATAGCTCATCAACATCTAATAACAATGAATGAACAACTATTTTTTAATTTCACTAACCTTATCATAACAACACTAATATTAATATCTATATCACATATCAAAAAAATTATACTAAGTGACGTGAAGTACTATCATAATATTGTCAATAATCATCATATTTTAAATAAATTTCTATCAAATATAAATATAACATCACAATTAATATGTTTCATATTATTATCCCACTGAACCTCTAAAAAATCACAAGTAAACATCCAAATTATTATAACCATACTATGGAGATACTTTAACTTTTCTTTAAACTTTTTTAATAAAATTAATTCCATTATTCTTATTTTTTTATGATTGACATCATAAAAATTATTTACCAGATTCCATTAGATCATCCTTGTAATTCTCATTAATTTATTATATTAACTGGAATATATCTATATATATATATATATTAATAATCTGAGTCCATTAAATTCCACTTTAATTCCACATTTTAATTCACATAGTCTTTTATAATAAATATCATCATTTAAATAATTAATCCATATATCCTTTAAAAATATTTTTTCAGAATATGGAGCTTATTCAACATAATATCATTTTATTATGATTTTAAATGATTCCATGTTAATAGGTTTTCCTCATTTAATAATTTGGATTTTATTATGATTTATTTCCATTTAAATTATTATTAAAATCCTTCTTTTTCCTTGTCTTTTATACAATAATAATCAATTCAAAATACCATTATATAAACAATTTTCAGGTCCTAATTATATAAAATAATAATAACATTTCATGATATAAAATATTTCTTGCTTGGAAATAATTAATATTTTAGTTATATTATTTTTTTAATCTTATAAATTTAAGATTAATGATATAAATTTATTAAAAAAACCACATAGTTAACAACTCAATATCTTCTTTAATAATCTATAATATACCATTAAAATTCATAATTTGAAGTTTCATAACACAAAATAATATATAAATTAATTATTAATTAATTAATAATGTTCCACATAATGATTATCATTAAATAGTTATATTGTTAAAAAAATCCTACCATATTGAATAAATGAATCAACATCATTCTCATAAGATGAAAAAACCATTTTTAGAGGTATTTAATTGATGATATACACAATTAATAGTTAATATTGGTATCCAATTATACAAAATACGAAAAAATGGTGGGGGTTCAAGTAGTAAAATCACCAATTAAGATATTGGATAGCTCAAAATGTTTTATATTTAAATGATAATATTCAGTGTACATAAAAATAAATTCCAGGAAAAATAACTTTTTCTTCCTACTGAATATTGATAAATCTTTTTCCAAAACCAAGAGAGGGGATATTTTCATATTAAATTATAATTAATTTAAAACACAATAAGGATGATTAAAATGGTCTTGAGATCATTCTTTATTGATGGTGTCAACCATTATAACATGATAGGTGTGTCGTAGTTGTGTTGTAATGGGAAAAATCAGAGCCACTCTAAAGATAATCCAAACTTATTATATTGATCTCCAAATAATGATGATGAAAAGAAAGTTTCTAACTAAACTCATTTATCATATTGAATTTTTTTATTTTAACACTTCACATTCCTTTTATATTTAAGGAATTATTCTTGTCTTTTTTGGTGATGACAAGAAGTGAGGAGGAGGGAGATCTTGAGGGAAAATTGTTCTGCACAATAATTAATTTTTCTCTGATTGTCAAATTAGTCAATAAATAGGCCTAGTGGTTTTGGTTTAATTATAATCAGTATCCCAAGGAACATGACTATGAATTAAGTATCAGTAAACCTCATTCCATATAAATAATAATATTATTATTATTTTACTTGTGTTGTACGGAAACTGGTGAAATAATTAATATTTTTTTTATAATATGATAAATAAATATTTTTTTAATAGACCCAGCAAGTATAATCTTCATCCACATCATTTAATGAATTCTCAAATAAATATTTAAATCAATATTATTCAGTCAATAATTAAATAAACATTCTTTTCATATTCAATAAAATAAATACTTATTTAATATTGACATATAAAAATATTTATTTATTATTTTAAGAATAACTCGGGATAAATAAATATAATATATTCACATAAATAATCATTTAAATTATGAAAAAATATTGATTTAATATTTTAGGTCAATTTATATATCATGAATAATTATTACTTAGTGTGTAGAATAATATTTATTATAAATGTTAAATTAATAAAATTTAACTGATACTAAAGGAAACACTTTTCATGTGACCCTCTATGCCTCTCCACTAATGGAATTATTCAGGATTTCCTATTGTCCAAGATTTTTATATTGAAATGGGTCAAGGATCCCCTAGAGGAAAATGATATGTTTCAACGACAGTAGCCACATATGAACACTCAAAATGTAATGTAATTCATTTGTCATAATTTCTCATAAAGTATGTTTCACACCATTTCATCAACCAATATTCATGAAATGTGTTTCTCTATATATATCAAATGAAATTGATTATACATCAATGTAATTTAACGTGAAAATAACATTTCAATAAAAGTTATGAGATATAAAATTTCATTAATATGAAAGGGTAAAATCCTCTCATGAGTTATTAATAATTAATTTATCATTAGTGGCACACCCAACATAACCAACTTCCTTGTGATCATATGTCATCATTGTTTATAGTAATACAATAAAGTGCAGGAGTTCTGACTTTCATGAATAATAATCTTAATGTCTCAGCATCATTGTAGACACTTGTAGATATAAATATCCAATGACATGAAATTACATGGAATTCAAATTGATAGATATATTCTAATAATATAATGTCTTAGAGATTACCAAGTGGTAACCTCATGAGATAATTTCCAATACTTTTATTAGAACCCAGACATAATAATTGACAATCTATGTGTCTCATCATATAGTGTTATCTGACTGTAGAATAATATTTTATATATCATCATGTAATTTTAATGTTATCATCATAGCGTGGAAATACTATGACCATTTAAATATGTCTGATAATAGAACATTATTTTGTTAAATTTTTATATAATAATAAAATTTGTGTAATAATATAATTTTATTCACTTCATTGAATATACATGAAATCTAATGTCCAAACAGTTATTTTTATAACACTTACTTTAAGATACTCCCACATGGACTAGATCCAACTATTAACAAATTCCATCCCACTAAATCTGACAAGATAATCGTGTTCTGGCTGAGTTAAGAATTTAGATAGGGGTTTCACCATGATTATTTTATAAAAACAATACTGACTATGATCTCAACTCCCAATGAAAAATCCGTCAAGATATAATATTTCGGAAGTACGTGATTCACCTTCTGATGTCACCATTACTCCTTTGTAAGAGCTATAAGTATGGTATTTTCACAACAGCCTATAATAGTGTCTATACTACTAGAAAACAAGTTAAGATCATTGGAAACTTTGTGATTAAAAAAAACTCTTATACTAACTCAAAATCCATATTTTATATGATCTTTCTTATAGAATCAACAACCATAGATTTTTTGAGCTCTTATATATCATATAAGTTATTGAGTGTGAAGATATATCATAACTAAAATTTTAAATAATGTTGATTGGTTCGGAAACCAGAATATTCAAATCACATAATTAGTAACTCCTCGCATCCTCTATTGACTAGGAATATATCCTTTTTACGCCGTATATTCTTAAGGATAGTCCTAACTACCATCCATTAGCTATAACATGATTCAACCTGCTATCTTCCTACTAAACATAAGATTTTGAAAACATATAGTATATTAAATAGAACAACATATGTGAAAACATAGTTAATGTTAATAATAAAAAATTTCATTTTTTTGTAATATACATGATTCAATTTTATGGATTAATATTCACTATAATAATTTTAAGCAGTTTTTCTATCCAAAAAAGAAATAGTTTTACTCTAACAAAAGAGTTTACCAAGTATTATATGGTTTTATATTAAATTAAATTATCTATATTATATAAATTAAATTTGATAAAATTTAATTTCTTTTATAAATCATCTTATCAAATATACATGTTTGGTTTAATTTTTGGGATTTTTCAAAAATGGTTTTTTGGATGAAAAATGGAAAATACCATATTTTATAAAAGATATCATGAATTTTCCGGTATTTAAAAAGAAATAATCTTTTATTGATTGATTTTAAACTAAATATTTCCCCATATTAAATAATAAAATCAATTCAATAAGAATAAATATTAGGTTTGATGTTGGCATCAAATCATTTTTGAAAAGTAAATTGTTTTTCATTATGCATTATGTGACTATATGAAATTTAACTGCTTCAACATCTCCAAAATAAATCATGAAAAATGGGTATAATATTTGGAATAAGTAAAATTTTATTTTTTAATTAGTTCATTTTTATTTTTGATCATAATGAATAGTAACCATGGTAATGAAAATTCACCAAGGTAATGGGTAAAACGAGTTAACTAATGTTAAAATTGAGTGATGTGGTCATAAAATATCATATTAAATCTTATTTTATGATAATAGTTTGACACTAATCATTTAATACTCTATATTTTATAGTTTTAGTGCAACTTTAACATTAATATAACTTTATATTAAACCTTTAAAGATTTACAAGAGTCAGTATCCTCACTTATAAAAGGGAACCAAACATCTTCTCTTATTCACATAATTTGAGATATTTAGAATAGGAAATCCTAAAAAATAACTTTTCAGAATCTCTCCTCACATCCTATAGGTCTTTGTTTCACCGAAATATAACCCATAAATGATTTATATGCACCCTAAAGAAGGTTTTCAATTGAAGAGGTATAATAATTTACTAAGTGTTTCAGGTTTATTTATTGTTTTACCTCATTAAAATAATATTTAACCATGATGAAATAATAAAATAATTATATTTAATATAATGAATTTTTTTAATGATTATGTTAAAACCCTTTTCATCTCATTTTCCATCGTGTTTAGAAATGAAAACATCGCTCGTGCGTACGTGTGGACAACCACCTCCATTAAGGGATGTGTTTAATTTTTCATCACCACCTCACATGGATATATTTTAGGACGTATTTAACAAAAATATATAAATTCATAAAATAGTTATGATTATATAAATAGTCTATATTAATTATATTTATACCCTTCCATCCATTGGAAAATGACAACACCACTTGTGCAAATGTTTTGACTACCTCTTCCGTAAATAGAAATGATTAGTTTTTTATTTATAAATTTAATGAACTATTATAAAATTGTATTTAATATATATGAATTATAATTATTTAACAATTAATATACTGGATATGATGGAATAATGAACCCTTTTGACCATGGTTAATCTATCAATGTTATTTGAGGATTATGAACCAAAAAACCTCAAAACGCATGACATGAAATTAACCAATTCAATAACTATATTAGAAATGATAATAAATGAAATAAAATGGATTATAAAAAGGGAATAAACCTAAATAGTTTTTTAATCATGTAAAATATTAATATACGTTTATTATACATGGGTTTAATTATGCATGCAATGAGTCATAATTGTGGTAAGGGATTTTTCATTAAAAACACACTATTAAAGTTTTATTGTTTTTAATTCTCTTTTTACTCTATATAAAAGATATTTGAAATGTTCTAGAAATGTTTATAAAATTATTAAATGAATTTTTAAATTATTTTTAAAAAATAATTTAATTTCTTCACAAAGCTTTTCAAATAATAATTTTAATTTTTTCCTAACAGGTTTTTATTGACATTTTTTAAAAAGTGAAAAAAATATTTTTTAACATATAAAACATGAATATAATATCTAGCCATAATAGACATTATTATTTAAGTAAATGACTGAAAAACATAATTTCATTTTAATAATACATAATTCTCCATTGTTCAAGGATTTTTTGTTTAAAATATTTTGAAGGAAAATGTATGTTTATTATTATTTTTTAATCCCAAAAGTGATTACCCACATGTGTTAAATGTAATAATTTAAGAAATTTTATGATGGAAACATAGTATTTTATGTGTTTTATGTATGTTATGGTACTATTAATATTTTCATGATGATGGATGAGCTCTATTTATCCCCAAAATGCATTGTGTAGTGATTTGTTTCTCCAAGGTGTTTTCTTGGAATTAATAGAGCATGTTTTTCATTTGTATGATTTATTGTAATATTGATATTAAGAGTGATATAAAGGTTATTTCCCGAGGTACCTAAATTAATATAATTTTATTACAAATAAGGTTTCATGGATGTATTTTGATTTTATACGCTAAGCTAATGGGAATATGTTTAATGAGAAGTTTATACCACATTTTACGGTGAAATGAATGTTTTTCAGGAAAATGTTTTCATGAGTACCCATGTTTCAGAAGAATCCCTCATTATTATTATTTTTACTTTAATATTTATTATGGGTTGTTTTATGAAAATATATGGGCAATAATTTTATTTCGTGAGTAAGAAATCAAATATTTGAGGATAAAGATTATTATGTAAAATGGAAAAAGTTCTTCTAGGATTATATTATTTTAAAAAGATAATAATGGGGTTTTCTATTTTATTTCACTAACTATGATTTTTATTCTCATCCATGTTTTTAATATTTTTAAGGTTAATAAAAGGAACTATATAAGGTCTGACTATAATCTACTATATTTATATTTAAGGAGGTGAAGGAATTTTTAATGATATAAGAGCTTAAATTTAAGAATAATATTTTTATAGAAAAAATCAATATTGAGTGGACATTTTAACTTTTTGTTGTATGTTCTAGATATGTAAGTGTTTTTCAAAATTCCTAAAAACTAAAACAAAAATATCATTAAAATGGAAAAATGTGAAATAATTATTTTAAATCATGTAATTGTTTCATGTTTAAATTATAGGGTGTTATAGTAGGTATCAGAGTAAAAGTTGAAATAACTTAGAGGTTTTATGTCATTAATAAAAGAAATTTATGTGATGATAATATATAAATTATATTATCATGATAAAACATGGATGGTTTCTATATTTATTCATTCAATATGTGTCTATTAATGTATAGCTTTTCTTAGATGAAATATGGTGAATGCATTAGAAATGCATTAGGAGGATAATTCCATTATGAATCTAAAACATAAAATAATTGGAATATGAATAAAATAGTTTTTATCATTGTTTACTCAATTGAAAAAATATATTAATGTTGCTACCCATGCCATATAGTGACTGAAATTTTACTATAGAAACATGTCTAGATTGGATAATTTCATGAAACAACAAACTCTATTATTTGGTAAACCTCTGATATATTGGTATCCAATGGATAGATTAATGATATAGAAAATATATTCAATGTTTTAGTTTGTTAGGGACAAGAAAATTTAATTCTTTACACTTATGATTTTAATGTAAATACTAACCAGTAGTGGTCTCTGATTAAGAATACCATTGTGAATTATGAGATTGTTTCCAAAGGGTGGATAATATTTAAATATATTTATCATGAAAGGTATTTTTTCCTAATTCTATTTGAATTATGAATGAAAGGTAATTTTTGGAAATAAATAAATAACAAGGAAAATATTTTTCTATCTATGAATCCAATTTTACTATATTTTTTACGTATGGACTGAATTTTATTCTATATCATCATAGAAAAATTTTCAGGTTTAACTCATGGATGAAGGAATGTTTATAATGAGATTTTGTCTTTTTGAATTTAAAATATATGAGAAAATATTAGTGTTTCTAGAAGGATTATATATTTTTTGTTTACTTTTATAAATATATAGATAAGAATCTATTCAAGTGGAATGAAATAGGAAAGTAATCATTGAATAAATCCATTGGTTTGAGGTCTAAATTTTAGTCATCTAATATGTGTGGTAAGAATAATCCTCTAGATTATCTTATGAAATCTGTAATGTTTAATTTATGTGGAATTATGGGACCTTTGTCCCATTATTTAAATAAATATAATAATGGTATTAGTAATACCAAATATAAAAAATTTGTTATTGATGTAACACCCTAAAATTATAAAATAAGAACTTGTATTTAATAGCATCCATGAAATAAAACATCGATTATATAAAGGAATGTAACCTCCATAGATTTTATGATATCATTTTTTGGTAAATTGATGAATATTATATGTAAAAAATAATAATTTTGAAATCAAAACATAAAAATCAGGAGAGGGTAAATTTTTGGCATTTTTCTGAAATATTTCAATTTTTAATGAATAGTGAAAATACTGAATTATAATTCAAAACTTCTTTTTTGACTAATTTATTTATACAGTTAAATTATGTTTTGTTTTTATTTTATAGTGTAATTATACTAATTTTATATGATTTAATCCCATTTACTTCATTGGAATAAATTTGACACTTTAATTGGATATGAAAACATTGCAATCTTCTGAACTTTTTCACTTTAAAAGCATTCATTGTTGTCCCATATACGAGATTAGTTTAAAATTAATTTCTAAAACAATTGTGATTATAATTTGGAAAAATGGATTACATATTTTGTGTATAATATTTTATAATTTCAAATACTATATAATTATTTGTTGACCAAAAATATTAGGGGAAGTGATTAAAATTAATTATAGCGATTAAGAAGAAAATTCTCTTAACAAGAGACTAGACCTTACACATAAGGGACAAAATGACCTATAAATGTGTCCAAAATATTTTGGATGGATATATTTATACCATATATTAATTTTAGTCTAATTTGGTCCATTATTGGAGACACATTACATGGTAATAATGTTGGTGTAATTCCCTTTGCCAAAATTTATAAGAATGTCACTCCTCCAAAATAAAAAGTGACTAAACCATCTCCCTTATTCACACATTTCAAGAAATTTTAATCACCCAAAATATGATAATATGTGAATTTAAAATAACTCCCCTAATCATATAATCCTATCCTAGGGATGAAATCCATCCAAGAGTTCCCTTTTGTGCAAACCAAAAGGAGTTACCAAAACAAGAGCTAACATCCTTCCTCAAACAATTTTCTATTATTTTCATTGTACTACACCTAAAATATTATTATAAAATTATTATATAAGAACCATAGTATTATTAATATATGGAGATTTTTTTTCTATGGATTTTACCTAAAATTACAGACACTTCCAAATAATGGGAACATACCATTCTTGCATAAGGCGAACTACTGCCTCACAAAATGATGATTGTTCGTTTTTTCCATTACCACAAATAATGGATGGAATTATGATATAAATAATATTATTATAAGTTATATTTTATATTTATAACATATTTTTTTATTTTTATATAACACACAACTTAATTCTTTCCATTTTGTGGATATTTAATAACATTGTTTGTGGACGTGTAGGCTACCTCCTCCTGAAAGCGATGTGATATTCACACATTACATTGAATGTATTAAGGATTAATTTAATTAAATATATGTTAAATAAGTTAAATATATATTATATTTATTATATAATAAAATTTATAGAAGTATAATATGAAATTTTCTTTATTTCCTTTTTACAAACTAAAAATGTGATAACGTCATTCGTGGATGATTGGACTACCAACTCCTTGATGTGATGCGATTCACTTTACATAAAAATAATCATATATATATATATATATATGTATATATGATTATATAAAATTAAATTTATGATATAATTATAATTCTTGAACACTATCATGCCAATTAACTTCTTTCTATAATGATAATTGAAAAATGGGAACGTTACTCATGTGTACGTACAACATACTATCTCCATGATTGTAATATTGATTCATTATTCATAAAAATAATTAATAATTGGTTTTAAAGATAATTTATATATAATTATTATAATTATTTAATTATTATTATTCAATATATGTTTATATAATGACCCCTATGATCATAGTAATCATACACAAGTCACTTTTAACTCATCACCTGAATTTGGTTAAAACACCAGATATAAACTAAATTATTTAAATTGTTGTATAAAATATTGTAATAAGTGAAGTAAAAGTAATAATAAACTTGAAATAGGGTTTGAATCAAATATATAATTAACATATGTTTGTTATTTAGTAACATAAAGGTACACATGACAAATTAGACTCAAGGGAAGGGATTCTTATCTCACTTTTTGTTCCATGAGGCATATTCCATTAACACAACTTACTTATTTTGGGTGGTGTACAAGATCACCATTTTCATATAATATAACATGAATTAATTTATATTCACTATATTTAAATGTTTCATTTTATGATTATTAGTTTTGGGTCTTCCAATTCATATATTAAAATAGTTGTAAGGGATTTCATCCCTATTTAATTTATTGAGGCATATTGAAATGTTATTGACATAGTTTATTTTATATGGTGTATATACTTCCCTTTGATATGTTATATCATGAACATACTTATTCTCTTGAAATTAAAATTTTTATATAATTGTATTCCTTCATTTTTATTATGATTGAAATGTTTCAAAGTGGTATTGGACACGTTGGAATGTTTAAAGATTATCTTACTCAATAATGTTTTTTCAATAGTAGTTGTGTTAATAAATATCAATAACCCTTGTTGTTACTTATCATCCATATAGGAATTATTGATAAGTTTTTATTATTAATTCAATATAGATATTTGATGATAAATAAAATTCTGTATTAATTAACTTGAATATTTGATATATGAAGAATTTTTTGGATAGGTACAACACATATGGGGCCCAAATAGAGAGAGCCCATTGATGCATCGGTAGTCTAATGAGATGAATCCGTTGATCTAATTATAATGTATTTTACCCAATATGATAAACCGTCATTTGAAAGGTTTTGGATGTAATGTTACCATGTACCTAAGAAAATGGTACCCCATAATTAAGCATTTCCCTCATTTAGACTCATTTATCTTTTATCCAGGATATTTTTTATTTGACATATCTATTGATGAATTATATTATATGTTTATGGATTTAATGGAATGTGTTTAGGTTTCTTACCTTTCAATATTTATTATCCATCATATAGTTATTTTAGCGGAACATGATATATGTTATTTACCTTTCCATGTTTATTATTCTAAAAAATTCATTATTTATTCCACATTACGTACCCTTACTGAGCATTTAAACTCACCATTATTATGTTTCCTTTCCCCATGTAATGAAAAATAATTATTTGAATACGATTTCAAGGATTCAGATAATTTCATTTTTTTTATGTATCATGTTTTATTTTCTATTTCCCAATGTCATATTGGTATCATTTATAGAATATGGTTTACTAAATCTACAAAACTGATTGGTTTGTTAGGATTTGATTCTTTGTAATCAAGGAAATGTTATAAATTAATGCATCTAATCAAGGCTTTTGGGATTAGGGAAATAAAATTTCTATCAAAAGAAGTTTAGAACCAACATTAAAAAGAATATTTAGAAAAAATATATTAGGGAACATAACCAAAAGATATACTTTTAAGACATGTATAGAATAATATCCTAGAATTTTGTTAAGGTAGATATTATGTGTTTATTAATTGAAATACATCCCTATATAGATACAAATAGTGGGCATGGTTCTAGAATTTATGTATTTAGGGGTAAAAACTCTAACAAGGTGTGTCAACCCTGACTTGAGATTAACTTAGAACACAACAACATACCTTACTTTGCACCTATATTAATAATCCCAGGGGATACCCTTAGTATAATTCATATTTTAATTAAAAAAAAATGAAGAATTCAATAGTAAATATATCCCCAAAAAATCCATCTTTACGTTTATAAGATTATCTATGAATAATTTTTTCAATTTGTGTTAAGTGTTATTATATATTTATAATTATGTAATGTTCATAATTTTATGAGCTAATCCAGTATATATCATTGTTTTGAAATGTCACATGGCAAGACAAATGGTTTCAATAGTCATTGAAAATGTAGAGATTTCCCTATTAAGGAAACTAATATAATTGGTATTGGAATGAAGAAAATTATATATATATATATATATATATTATGGTAGATTAATACAGTTATAACCAATATCATTTCCCGAATGGATAAACCCATTCCAAATTAAAAATATCCTATGTTGGATTTATTTATAAAACAAAATACCCAATGATTTAGTGAAAATACTAATCCAATTATAGCTGAGTACCAGATTAAGTCATTGGAGAAGATATTCATGGAGTTGGGATGTGATTAAAAGGAAATGGTTACACTTGTTGTGTATTTTCGAAAAGACAGTATTGACCAATAGTGGTTGTTGATCCAGGATACCAGGGATGAATAATAAATAGAAATCATGGAATAAAGAAATTTTAATGAGTCATTATTTGATAAATAATTCCATAGGAATCATAAATTTTGATAATAAGAATATTCCTTATCTTAATTAAAACGGAAGAAGAGCGTGTTATAGATTATGAAGATACCGATACATGGTTATCCGGATTTGGAAAGGATTTTATATTGAACACATGGAGGATAATTGATCACTTATTTGACGTAATTAATGCAAAAGGTTAAGGGATCTAGTTTCAATGAATTTTTAATCATATTAAGAGATGGTTTTATGTGCCCTCAGAATAGAGAATGAATTATATATATCCTATATAGTTAAATAATTCCAAGATAAGAATAGGTTTTTTTAACACCTTGGAAAAGGGAAGGAGTAAATGTAGCTTAATGGAGTACAGGAGTTTTCAATATGTGATAACTGTGTAAAGAATAACCCTGGTGAATGGTTGAAAGGATTGGGTGTTTTTTTAAGTGTGGAGAAAAGTGTAACCAAGAAAAAGGATGTAGTGAAAAAGATAAAAATGCAACTATTCAATGTTAAAACTGCAAGGAGATGACGTACTATGCAAAAAAAATTCCACAAGCTTCAAAATAATATAAATCTAAAGAATCAAAGGTATCAAACTCTAGTTTGTATTACTGATACAACCAATGTAGAATGATTAATGGGATTGTATTTGGATTTAATAGTAATGTTAATTCTGTATTTTGTCGATGATGTATTGTCTATAAGAGTTATGAAATATATAAGGATTTTACTATAGTAATATTTCATTAATTATTTGAGATCACATGTTGAATGGTACCAAGAATAGTGAATCAAAAGAAGGATAAATATTTCAGAAAACACATGGTTAAGGGAAAGATAACCTTTCAATGATCCTAATTTTGAAGTAATGATTTTTGTATAAAGATATAAATTACATGGATAAATCATATTATATATTATAGACAACATCAGAACTTATTAATGATTTTTTTGAGACAGTGGTTTGTTATATCATTGATGGAGTTTACAACACTTTTGGATTTTTATAATATATACAATAACATTTTTTTACTTAATTAATAATGAATCATCCATGTTTTCAATATGTTTTTATTTAATCAAACTTATTACAATATTTAAAGATTTTAAATGAAGATGGTATTAACATGTTTGGAATGTGGAAATTTTTTTCTACATTGTGTTGATAAAAGTTTAATGATTAGTTCATTTTGGCAATTCAGTGACCTTCTTTCAAAAGTTTTAGATCATAATAATTTTTAAAAGTTAAAAATTTATGAAATGGTTTAAGTTGAACCTTTTATGTTGGTTTATATATTGATAAGTTAGTTAACTATATGAAGCATCATGTTCTACGATATAATAAAACTCCTTGAGATTTTGTGATTTTTTTCCAAAGTAATTTATCTATTTTATATTTTTCATTTCATGCATAAATGAATATAACTCTTGTTAAAAAAATATCTAAGTGTGACTTGAATTATATGGAACACCATGTCATGATTTCACAATAGGAAAAAAATTTATTATCTTTCGGTACATGCAAAACTATGTTGGGATTTTTTTACACATAAAAATGAGTCCCTTCAATATCTTGTGTTACACGTAAGGCCGAGCTTTACAAAATTCAATATACTGTTAAAATTATAATTAAAATATTTTTATGGCCAACACCTCGCCATTTGAATTTAAGTTACTAATAACATTAAAAAAAATATGAAAATATTATCTATAAATTTATATAAAATCAATCTTTGGTTATCAATTGGTAGAAGTCAATGTAAGAACAATTTGGAAAATAATGAAATTACTTTTCTATGAATATAATTTTACTATGAACAATTTTTTTATCCCAATAAATTAAACAAAAAAATTATGATTTATGTTTTAAATAAAATTTATATTATATATATTCAATGAAATTTTTTGATTCTCAACCAGCAGATTTTACAGGTATAAGATAAGAATAAATTCAATTTTATGAAAAAAAGTTTTATTTTCATAAAAGGTAATTTTTATGTCTCTTAATGAAGAACTCATTTTGAATATGATTTTAGGAACTTTTATAATTTTAATTTTAAAAAAACATTTTTTAACCTTTAATTTAAAAATTTACTTTAGGTTAATTTGGGGTATTTATTGAGAAATTTCATTTTTTTGATTAATAGTGAACAATAATGAATTTTAATGGAAAAATTATTTTTTAATCTTATTTATTTATAAGGATAAATTATTTTTTTGATTGGTATTAATTTTTAATTATATAAATTTAAAAATAATTTATCCAATTTATCTCATTAAAAGAAATTTAACTTTTAAATTGGATATATTAACTTAGAAAACCTTTGAACATTTTTGCTTTAAAAATCCACATTTTCGTCCAGTCATAGGATTAAATTTATATTAATTTTTTTTCAACATATGCGATTTCAATTTTAAAAAAATTTATTGCATATTTATAAGTAAAAAAATTTATAATTTCTAATAGGGTCAGGTTATATGTTGAAAAAACGTATTAATGAAAGTAATTAAAACTAATTAAAATGATTAAGAAAAAAATTAACATAACAAATGACTAATCCTCAAACATAAGGGCCAAAATGAACTATAAACGTGTCTAAAAGCAATTGGTTGTTCATATTTCGACCCTATACTTCCTTTTATCAAATTTGGTCCATTCCTGGAGCCACATGGAGTTAGAAAAACGTTGGTGAAATTCACTTTTCCAAAATTTACAACAGTTGCACTACTCCTCTACTATAAAAGGACACTCAACCCTCCAAATTATTCACCCTTATCATGCCATTTTTCTCCAAAAAACTACTCAAATAAGCTCCCAAAATAAATCCCTTAATACTAAAGAATCCATTTGGGTGGAAATAAATCCAATGATTCCCTTTAGTACAAATCAAAAGTAGTTACCCAAAGAAGAGGTAACATCCTTCCTCAAGCTCCTTTATATTATTTCCATTATCCACCACCTAAATTATTCGTATTACATTCTTATATAATAACCTTATTATACTTAATATACTAATATTTTGTTAATCTAAGTGTTTTACCTACACTTTGACACATTTCTATCTAATGGGTAAAAAACTTACCATTCTTGTGTACGTAGAACTCTCACCTCACGAAACGATGTTGTTCGTTTTTTTCCTTTACCACCTCTCACTGTCTAGGATTATGGTGGAGACTATTTTTTTATTTGAAATATACTATATATATGATTTATTTTTTATTCTATAATTATTATATAAATCATTCCTTCATTCTTTCCATTCTTTTTCAAATTTCATATCATTGTTTGGGGAACTGAGGACTACAGCCTCCTTAAAGTCATCTGATTCGTCCACACTATACAAGGAATGTATTAATGATGGTTTTAGATAATATATACAATATATATGAAGTAATAATTCTACTATAATTAGTATATATATACATATATACATATTTATCATTTACTTTCATTGAAAATGATAAATAAATGGAAACAACATTGATGCGCACATACGCCTTACTGTCTCCATGAACGGTGTATTCCATTTTGTATTTCAATATTATACAGATTGTTATAAGTGTTTATATACTGAAAATATATGATATATAAATCATTTTTTAAATTATTTAAATAATTAAATCATAATCTAATTAATATGATCATGAATAACAAGTCAAAACATGTACAATAAACAAATGAGTTATTACCCGAAACATTACTTTAACATAGTATTGTTAAAAAATGGGTAATATAAAGTCATAAGTGAATAATATATGGTATTATATATAATAATTTGGTTATATGGTAAATTTATAACAGACATATATTAATTGTACATGAGGTTTGAACATGTATGCAGAAATTCAAGACATAAGGTGAGGGAATTTCATCTGACTTTTTATTTCCTTGAGATAGGTTCCATATTAACCACTCACTAATTTTTTGTGGATTATATACTGAAATATTAAATTTTATATCATTAAAATACATTATTGAATTATAATTAATAGTTTAATTGATTTTATTATTTCATGGTGATCGTGATTATAATGTTACTCAAGTATTAACTGTCTTCTTGTCTCACATTTATTTTCCATGAGACGCAAGTCATGTTCACCTAATATTTTTTCAATCTGGTGTGTATAATTCCAGTTAATATGTTATATTATTTATAAAAATAAAATTTATTAGGATTTACAAATAAATTTTATGAAATTTCTTTCATGGGGGTTATGTTTCAAAAGTTACCAAATAATTATAGTAATTTTGTCACAATTTTCCTTCTTTGAGACACATGCCAGATTATGTATCTATATTCTTTTAAGAGGTGTATAAATTTACCTTTGACATGTTATATCATGAAAATTATTCTTTTCATGGTATTTTATGTTTCATTTAATGATATTTTTTTAATTTTATTACGATTAATTGTGACCAATGTGGTAACTGTTTATTGCTACAATCTCATCACTAATCGAGATTATTTTCGATTATGCTTCCTTTAATGAAATATTATGATCTCTATCTCCAGAATTCCCATGTATTTTATTATACTATGGTTATTTGTGATATATTCATGAATTAGTTCCATTTTTACACTCATTGGTAATTAATATGATTAAAAAATTGTCTATCTAAATTACTAACTTTATTTCTATTTTTGGTCAAGAAATCTATGTTTTCTAGTAATGTTTTCAAAGATTCCTGTATAATTTTACAGAGTTATTTCAAAATAAATTGTTTTCAAAACATTTTCAATATTTCATTACATTTAATCAATGTGTTTTCAATGAAAAAGGTTTTCAAATTTTTTTAATAATAATTTAAATGTTTTCAAAGAAAATCATTTTCAATTTTTTTTCAAGATTCTTTTATATGTTTTCAATAAAAAAATGGTTTTCAAAATTCATTCAATATGATTTTATAATTTGTTTTTGTGAAAAATTGTTTTTAAAATGTTTTCAATATTCTTTTATAAGTCCTTATGGAAAAAAAATTGTTTAAAATTTGTTCAATCATATTTTATAAGTTATCAAGAAAAATGGTCTTAAAATTGATTTCAAGCATATTTTATGTGTTTTAAAAGTAAAATGGTTTTCCAATGGTTTTAAATATTATTTTATAAGTTTTTATGGAATTATTTTTCCATTGTTTTCAATCTCTATTATATGCTTTCAAGGGAAAATGGTTTCTAGTTTCCTTTATAAGAAACGTATTATTGAAATGGTTTTTTTGAAATGGATTTTCAATAAAAGGTTATTTTCCTTATCATATGTTCCATGTGATCTTTAAAAATCCATCTTCAAATAAAAAAACATAAATTATTATATTTTATGATTTACATAGGATATGAAATAATAATATAATTCATATTTTTTATTGAAAGGATTATGGAATGGTGTTTATAGAACCTATTTCTACTCTAAGGGTAATATGATTTTGAAACTAGGTTCTATTAACAGGTTATGATTTGATGAAATTATTATGAAACCTATCTACTTTTCATAGATAATGATAATATTAAATTCTTATGATACCCATTTCATTTCATGGGTTATGATATAATGTTTATGAAATACATTTCATTTCATGGGTCACGATTATATGTAATTTTATTATCTTGTGGTACATGTATGTATAATTTTATTATGTGATGGGTGGAACCAATATCTTCATTAAATTCATTTTGTAATGATGGATGACTGGTGAGTATATTTGTTAGGCATGAACCTAATTACATGTTCACAATGTTATGCATGAACATTTTTACATGTTCACAATGTTAGGAATGGATATAGTTTCTAGTTCATAAGATTTTGCACGAACCTCATTACATGTTCACCATATTATGAATCTGCCTTATTATGTATTGAAAATTTTTATAATGAACTTGATTACATGGTTATAATGTTATTCATGGACATTTTTTAGGTTAATAACTTTTTGCGTGAAGCTAACTACATGTTCACAATTTTATGTGTGAACCAGATTTCATGTTCATAACATTATTCATGGACCTGGTTTGATGTACAGAAGTTTATGAGAGGGCCAAATTTCATGTTTAAAATTTAATGAGTGACCATGTTTCTACTTATACATGTTCACAATGTTATAAGCTGATGTGTATTCCAAAATTAATGGTCTTATTCAAATGTTATGCTTTAATGCATTATGTTTTTTATTATCTTATGATTCATGACTTATAAACTACTAATCATTATTCTATGATCCATTTTTACAATTTTGATATGTAGGGAATGAAATTATAATGATATAATCATGCTCTTATGCCAATATAATCATGTTAGGTTTACATATATCCCTTCTTTACCTTTACTAAGAATTTGATCTCAAAAATTTAATATTTTTTCCTTTCCCAAAAATATGAAGAGTGGTTTTTACATAGGAGTATTAAAAGGGAATAGATTTACTGGTGAAATTAATGATATTTCACCATATTAGAAGGATGTGGTCCATGTTTCCAAAATACACTAAACGATTACGGTTCTCATGTATTCATTTTTGTAATTTTCTGAATATTCATAAAAAATGATGTAATATACATGTATGATATGCATGGGTTGATATAGTTGGTATCAAAGGAAATTTTTATTCAAACGTTGGAAAATAGGAATTGAAAAACTTTGGGAAATCCCATGGGATATTTATAAGGATATTTCCAGGGATATATTTATGGATAATTCTAACGAAGAGTTAATGTATACAAAAATGACCAGGAATTATGGAAAAGGATAGAGGGAGCGATTTCCTAGAAATACATCCATGTATGGATTATATGAGTGTATGTGGCTCAGACATATATTTATAGAGGGGTAAGACCCCTGAAAACACTATATTGAGATATACTTGATTTGGAATCGGTGTATGAAATCATGCCTTACTGACGCCTATTTTGACACTCCCAGGAGATATTTTTTGTGAATTCGCAAACTCTTTAAGAACAATCATGAAGGATATGAATAAAATATGACTAAGAATATCATAGGATAAAATTAATTTTTCAAAGATTAAGTAATTAGGTTTCATGATTTAGACATCCATGAAGTTATTTTTTAGTATTATGTTGTTTTATTCTTTGATAAGTGTTTCTTACACTATGCTATTTCGTTTTAATCAATTATATGAACTAGAAGGAACCGGGTTAAAATTTAATGTTTCAGATGTAGAAAGTATGGTCATTATACAAATCAATATTCTAATTGGAGGTCCCTTGATGAGAATCAGGATGGTGGTATGTGTATTGGTTATAATTCCAAAGATAATGATACAACAACTGATATGTGAAAGGTATGTGATGTTTTAACAGTATTATTTACATTAAACATAAGAAGTTTCATTGGATTGAGGTTGATGATCCTTAATAAATGATTCATATTTCCTATTCTATGAAGTGGAAATTAAGGGATAATAATATGAATAATTAGTAATGGATTAGGAATAAAATTGGAAAATTAATGTGTATAAGTTTTGTAATTTGATGATTAGGTTATATGAATCTTGAAAAATATAAGTGTTTTAAGTATAGGTTTCTCATTAAGGATTGAAAATGATATGTTGAATAGTGATGAATACTTATAAGGGTGATTTAATGGAAAGGTTGTATTTCTAATTAGGGTGATGTAACCCTTAATGTGTCTATGTTATTGATAAAATTGTGTTTAGATTGGATAAAGAGATGATTTATAGGGATACATCAATTAATATTGTACGGATTACAATGGAACTGATTGTGGATTTGTTAAAAATGTAGTCCATGTTATCATGGATAAAGATTAAAACTTCTTGATTTTAAGGAATATATCGTGTAATCTTTGGAATAAGGAAGAATGTATGTTTTCAATAAGGATGTATTTTAATTCATCATATTGCCATGTTTTAAGAGAATACATAATGAAGATATTCACATGTTTTAAAATGTGAAAACAACCAGATACATTATGATATATGGGGGGATCAATTTTAGTATATTTTTATAGAAATTTAGGGACCTTATTTATAATGTTTTGGATTTTTATCTTTTTGAAGGGTTACAAGGTTAACCATTTATGTAAATATTAAGTTAAAAAATCGATTGAGGTTTTAGATATTAAATTATTATCTCTCCATATAAATATTTATACATATTGAATAAATAGTGTTAACTATTTTGTTTTGATGATAACCAAATATATATTAAATGAGTTATTATTCTAATTATGGATCTCATAATTGGTTAGTCCTTTAAGAATGAAAAAATTCAAATTTATTTTACAAGAGTAAGAGATTAATTTGAATTTGATCATGGTATAACCAGAGCGTGATATTGTTCATATGAAATGGAATTAAATGATGTAAGTATTTCTTCATGTAAAAAAATCCATCAAAATTATGAAAAAGGTGTTGAAATAAAATTTTGTTATATTATAATCATTTTTTATTATATCAATGACCACTTTGATGCTTCTTCACATTATTATTTTTGATTGTTATCATTATATGGATCACCAAATTTATTATGACCAGTGATCTTTATCAATCTCTATGACTATTTAAACTTTTAATAAATTTTCATTTTTTCACTTCCCACCTATGTTCTCTTATGTGTAATCCAAGTTATGTGTTACATTGATTAACTGTTATGTTTCCAACATTCCATTTTTAACAGAAGTTCTAATATTCATTTTTATGAAGTCGGTTTCTATGAAAAGAACACCAAATATTAAACTGCTAATAACCCAAATTAATTTTGGGGGAAAGATTCAATTTATGTGTTGTAGAATGTAAATACCCATGATTTCTTGATTTTTTTTGAATTAATTTAATTTTCTGATATTTTTAATTTCAGAAAACAGAGAATATGGATTTTATTATATAAAAGAACAAAGTTAGGCTTGAATTATATGTAACAGTAGGTTAATATTATTCTACAAGAACCGTATAGATTAGCTTGTGGTACATGGAACACTATTTCTGGATTATTTTACATACACTAATGAGTCCATTCAATATCATTCATTACATTCAAGGCTGTGTTTTACTGAACTACAATATACTATTAATAGTTTTTTTTAAAATATTCTCATAACTTACACCTATCCATTTGAATTAAATTTACAAATAAAAATAACTAAATTTTAAAAATAGTATTTACACATGTATATAAAATGAATCCATTTTTATCCATTACAACTAGTTAATGTAAGAACTATTTCAAAATATAAAATTTCTTTTCGAAGAAAACTATTTTCCTATGTAAAAACCCCATTTTATTTCAATAAATTAAAAAAACAATTTTTACCAATGTTTTAAATAATATTTATATTTATAATTTATCGAATCTATATTTTTATACTCATGGAATATATTTGATATGTATAAGAAAAAAATAAATTCAATTTTATGAATAACTTTTTTTTATTTTTCTAAAATTAATTTTTCTTTCCTTTTAATTAAGATCTTATTTTAAATATGATTTTTTTGAAATTATATATTTTATAATTGATAAAACCAATTTTTTTTGAACATAGTATATTGAAAATTAATTTGGGCGAATTTTTGGTATTTTCTAAGAAGTTTCATTTTTTATGAATAGTGAAGAATACTGACTTTTAATTCAAACTATTATTTCATAAAATTTATTTATAAGGGTAAATTATATTTTTATTGGATTTATAATTAAATTAAATATACTATAAAAAATACAATTTATTTCACTATAATCAATTTCACTTTGAAATTGGATATAAAAACATAGCAATCATTTGAATATTTTTTCTTTAAATTCCTGCATTTTCGTCCCATCTAGCGGATTAAATTTAAAATAATTTCTTAACTTATGAGATTGTAATTTGGAAAAATTGATTCTATATTTGGAATCATCATCATTTATAATTAATAATAAGGTCGAATTATATTTTTACATAAAATATTAGTGAATGCAATTGAAATTAATTACAACAATTAAGAGGAACATTTGCCTAAAAGGGACTAATCCTTAAAATTAAGGGCCAAAATGGTTTATAATATTTTCCAAAAGACATTTGAGGATCATAAATATGACATGTACTCTGTTGGTTCTAATTGATGTAATAATGGGATGCAGTTGATAATGGGAAAATGTGGGTGGAATTCCTTTTTCCAATAATTATAAGAATGTCACTCCTCCTCCAGTATAAAAAAAATTGACCCATCCCACTTGTTCAAACCACTCAAGCCCGTTTGCCACCACAAATCAAATCAAATAATCTCTAAACATCCCTACCTTAATTTTAGAAGCCTCTCTTTGGGATGAAAGCCATCCAAGGGACCCCTTTTGTGCAATCCAAAAGGAGTTACCCAACGATGAGGTATCATCCTTAATGAAGCTCCTTTGTTTTATTTCCATTGTCCACCACCTCAATTATTATTATTCAGTGATTATATAATAACCTCAGTATCTTAAATATACATCGATATTTTTATTGCAAGTCTTCTACCAAACTTACTAAAACATCGCACACATTACATTCATTGATATTAATTCAAAATTGAATTACATTAATTATAATATTTAATAAAGCCATTGTAGGATTATATAGGTACAATGTATAGAAACTAGGAATCCTAAACAATTGGTTCATAGAACATCTACACTTTCTTCATTTATTTCTTCAAAACTATACTCCTTTCTGACTTAGCTTACTTAATACCATTCTTAATGACTTGGGGAAAAGAAACATATGAATGATAGAGCTCAGAAACTCAATAAGGGTATAAAAGGGAAATATCAATAATATCAAAATCATAAGACACATGAACATAACATTTTAAAATCTTATCTTCCATACAAAATATCGTAATATCATTTCATGGGATAAAAGTTCATTAGAATTAATGGACATAGTCAAAACATTCATAAAATAAGACATGATGTTTTGTGGAATACACATAAGTATAAAAAATCATTTCCACGTTATCCAAGTCTCATAGCCAAGATCATCATAGCGGACAAAGTCCATTACTAAACAAGGTTTACTTTCCATTCCATCCTTATATTATTAAACCAGATTAACTTTTCATTCTATTCATCTCGGTCTCATTAGATATAAATCTTTACCAAATGCATAAGAGATAGATATAGGTCCTGCCCATCTCATAATGAAATCATTATTACATGTTCCACAAAAACATAAATCATTTATCATAGCATAACCCAAGAAATAAAATGGGTTTCTTAAACATCATTCTATCATAACATAATCCCTATAAGATAAATGGATTTTATAAAAATAATTCCATCATAACAAAAATAAAATAAAAGTAATAATAGGGATAGAAACATAACCCTATTTCATCTTAGATGGAAAATAATTTTGATAAAACACTGGAGCTTAATTCTTGAGGAAAATATCTTTTCTTCTTCAAAAATGTTTCCTATTCTCAAAATGCCATAAAATTTTAAAAGAAAATAATTCAATTGTAAAAAAATCTGAAATGTTTTAGAGGAATATTCAGGGAAATAATGAATTATGAATATGTAAAAATATGTTCATATCATATAAGTTAAAAAAACATTATTCTCATACACTTGCTGGAAAAGTCAAAAAGTTTCTTGTATGGAAAATAAAAGAAATATTCCTTCCATACCATTTAATAAAAATTATCCAATGGGTAAAATTGAATTTAAAAAAAATTATAATTGTAGAATTTATTATATATATTTATGAAACAATGATGTGGATGATTAATATACCCTAGTAATTACTTACATATATATATTCTCAGAAAATAATGATAATTCCATGTTATCCTTTGCCTTAGGTCTGATATCCATTGTATGTATCTGAACCTCTTGTATAATGGTTATATTATGTTATTAAATTATACCATAACCATATTCATTTTTATGATATCATATATGATCATATTATATCATATTGTTAATAATGTTTCAATATTGACATTATTTCAGGTGTTAACTGCTTCATTTTACCATTCATGTTTTTCCATGTAAGTCATGTTTTTTTATTATTAGTATGTATTTTATTAATTTATATAATGAAATTTAGTTCATAATTATTAGTTTTAATCATTATATAAATTTTATAATCATTCTTGAATTGTTAACGTTGATAATGAATATCACCACGTCGTGGAGATGGTAGACCGTACGTACGCACGAGAGAGGATATCAATCTTTTTAATGGTTAAATGGTATGAAATTGGGTGTTATATTAATTTATAAGAATATTAATCATGTTATAGTAATTATTTAAATCCATTATACCCATAATTATACCAATCCAAACAATGAATTATTTAATAACATATTACACAATAAACTGGAGACGGTAAGCTGTACGTACACACGCATAGTGATATTGTTATACATTGGATGGATAAAAGGAGGTATAAGGTTTTCCTATAACTACAATAACATATAATCATTTATAAGATACTATATTTATTACTTTATTTTCAAAAAAAATAAGAAGTGGAAGTGTGAGAAGAAAATAATTTTGAAAGATGTGATAAAACAATTACCTATTTTTCGAGTATCTCATTTTGATTTGCTCAAAAAGCCTCAATAAGATTGCTTTCTACACAATGTGTGGACTCTAGGATTGTGTGATAAAATTAAGGAGATTAAATGGTTAGGGCTTGGTTGATAAAAATATATTTTGTGGTGTGATTACGTGAGAAGGAGCAGTCATATTTTATAAGAGTAGGAAGGGGCACCTTTGGAAATACCAAAACTGTTAAATTAATATAAATTATATTTTAGATTCAAATAACAAAAAATTGTATTATTTAATATATTAAATGAGGATGGGTTGAAATTCTGTCGACCAATAAAATATATACAAGTTTTTCTTTTATTATAAACCTTACCATTTTGCTTTATCCTTATTTAATCTATTTAATTTTAATTACGGTAATATATTCTAAATAGTCAATGGTCATAAATATTTACTTATATGATGTTAATTTACCATAAATGGATATTTTATGACATTTTAGATCTTATAATTTTCACTTTGTAAATTTTAAATATTTTTATGAATTTTAAATAATTTTCTAAAATGTTATTTTTATAATATGTCAATAGTTTCAATTTTGTGAATATTTATTTATTTTTTTAAATATAATCAACACAGTAGATAACTTCACAAAAAAACATGTAATATAATCAAAATATGTCATAATCACCTCTAAAATTTATGGATAACCTTAATTAATCAAATTATATTTCTTTTAATATTTTATAAATAATTTATTTGGTATTAATATTAATAAAATAATTTCTGCATCACTATTGTGTCATCCTTAATGGTAGTAATTTAATTTTTAAAAATTATAAATAAATTTCTATGATTTATTTAATTATTGTAATAAAATTAATTTCATTTTCAAGGTCATGTGGGCATTAAGTTATTCCATTTTAAAAATAGATGGAAAGGGTCTAATTTAGTCATCCAATAGGATTTTTATAGGTGTTAATGTAATTTGATAACATTATTTTTACCTTTAATTACCCACTTTAACTTCAACCATGGTAATAAAAATAATTACAAAAGTTAATATTTATAATTCTAAAAAATAAAAGTATCCTATTTACATAATTTGGACCTATTTATTTTAAATATTGAGTCCATTTTTTAAAATTCAAAACATAGGAGTTGTAGTAATTATTTTAAGATCAATCCCTTTGTCGGAATTGGAGAATGAGTTTTTAAAAGTTAAAACATTGCAAAATATTGAAACATTTTTATATATAAATTCAATATAAAATTAAATTTAATGACATAAGTTATATTTAATGATAAAAATAAATTCAATTTATATTTTAAAATCATTCAATATTATAATTTAACCATATTAATTATTTTGTTGAAAAAATTGTTTTCTCTTTAAAATTTAGTGTATTTTTATTAATCATCAATACTTGAATGTTATTAGAAAAGTATTATAAATTCATACAAATAAAATCTTTATATCCCACTTTAAAATAAAATGTTTATGTTGACGTATAAAATTCTTTAGTGTGGAAAAATTTTAATTTCAAAGATGTTCACCATACAAAGGCGGAATATTAACTATTAAAAAATTTGGTTTTTATATATCAAATAGGGTTTATTCATCCCCTATGACTAAACGATCCATTATATGAATATCAAAAAAAAATTATAAAATATATAACATATATTTATTTCATTAATATCATTACCATAATTAATTCACTTATTAATAGAAATATCTAACATATATATTTTCCATAAATAATTGATAGCCAATGAATTCACAATGCATTTTTATAAGTTAGTTATACTTATTCTTGCTAACCTAACGTCTAGGATATGACATTAATTTTTCAGTAAGGGTATCTTAGGATTCATTTACTCTCTCAATTTCCTGAAACTAATGCTATTGAATAATAAAAAATATTTAAAGAAAATATTTCATTAAAACATCAAGGTGTAACATTTTACCCCCTTAATCTGAATTTCAACCTTGAAATTCATCACATGGAAACAAAAAATATGAGGATATCTCTCCCTAATCTTATCCTAAATCTCCCATGTAGCATTTTCAAAATTTTAGTTCTTCCATAAAACATTAACCAAACGAGTGGTCTTATTTCGTAGAATTTTTTTGCTATGATCCAGAAACTCTATTGGTTGTTCTTCATAAAACAATCTTGCTCCATCGGTACGAATTCTGAGTTTAGTACATGTCAATGATCAGGTATGTATATTCTCAGGAGAGATACATGGAACACATCATGAACTTATAGAGATTCTATGCAAGAACCAATCGATAAACTACCTTCCCAAGATGATCCCAAATTTCAAAAGGACTGAGATACCTAGGGATTAGCTTTCCCTTCTTTCCAAATCTCATTACTCTCTTCCCATGAGATATTAAAAAAACTTATCACCCACTTCAGACGTAGGTCTTTTATTCAGTTGTCATTATAATGGTTTTATAGCCTTTGAGCTACTCTTATGTGTTGTTGGATATATCTGACATGTGATGCCATTTGATCAACAAAATCAGGCCCTAATAGCTTTCATTCCCCAACTTCATCCAAGAAAATTAGATTTCTTCACTTATTTCCATAGAGGTATACATAATATGCCATCTGAATATTGGAGTAACAACTATTATTGTTGTAAAATTAAACCATGGGTAGTTGTTGACCCCAACTACCTTTCAAATCCTTGTTGAAAACTCTCAACATGTCTTCCAGAGCTTGAATTTTCTACATAGACTAACCGTATATATGAGGATGATAAGTAGTGTTAAAACGTAACAATATATCCAGATCATGTTAAAGGATTTTCCAAAATTTGAGATAACTCCCACATCCTCATCGGATATAATGGAAATTGGTACTCCATGAAATCCTATGACTTCCTTTATATATAACCTGGCAAGTTGATCGGGAGATAAATCCTCTATAATAGCAAAGAAGTGTGCCAACATTGTAAGACAATCAACTATAACCAAGATATAGTTATTTCCTTTGGATGTTTTGTAAATTCCGTTGACAAATTAAATAGTGATGTTTTCCCATTTCTATTCTTGTATGGGTAATGGTTGTAACATACCCTTAGACTTCTATCTCTCAGCCTTAAAATTTTTTACGAACCAAGTATCAAGGGAAATATTCAACAAGATCTCTTTTCATGCCCTCCCATCAGAAATACACTTTCAGGTCCCTGTGCATCTCTGTGCTTCCCAGGTGAATAGGAAATGAAGTAATATGAGCCTCATCCCATAGCTCCTTATTTGATTCTGGTATGGGAGAAATACAAACCCAGTTACTAAACCATATTATTTAATCACAATCAAGGATGAGTTCAGGAACATTTCTCGTCTTCTTTTTTAGATCAACATCTTTCTTCGGTTCCCCCTTAATCATCGCATGTATAAATTGTTCAAAATTCATTTGAGAAAGATAAGACTTCCCCCCATCCTTTACAATTTCAAGATCCAACCTTTGAAAATCTATAAACATTGGATCTTTTGTGATCCTCATCATGGATAGGTTAGTATGGTCTTATCGACTCAAATAATCTTCCACCTTTTTTTTCATTCCATGGGAGGTAATGTATTGAGAATTTGTAATCTTTAATCAACTCCAACCATCTTTTTTGGCACATATTCAACTCCTTTTTTAGAAAATATACTTTAAACTTTTATGATAAGTATATGTATCACATCTTTAACTATAAATATAATGTCTCTATATCATTAATTTAAATATTACTGCTACTAACTCAAAATATGAGTTTGGTAATTTTTCTCATGGGTTTTTAACTGACATGAGGCATAATCTACACCTATATCTTTTTTCATGAGAACACATCCCAACCCCTTCCTGGATGTATCACAGTAGATCATAAAAATTTCTCCACAACAAGCCAGTGTGAGCACAAGTGCACTGGCTATCCATTTATTTTCCCCATTTAAATTATCTTCATATTATTTCATCCATAGGAACTTGACTCCTTTACAAGTGAATTGGGTAAATATACTAGTAAATTGTAAAAAATATTCCACAAAACAGGAATAATATCCAACCAAACCAAGAAAAATTCAGATCTCAATTACCATTTTTGGTCTCGGACAACATTCCAAAACGTTTGTTTTAAATTGATCCACAAATATCCCATCTCTTGAGATTATGTGACCTAAAAATGAATCTTTATGAAGCCAAAATTCAAAATTTCTAAATTATTCATGAAGCTTGTCTTTTCTCGGGGTCTTTAGTACAATTATCATGTGGTCTTCACGTTCTTACTTTATCATAGAATAGACAAGAATATCATCTATAAATATCACCAAAAAAAGATCAAGATAGTCTCTAAAGACTCAATTCATTAGATCCATTATGATAGTGGGGGAATTAATTAGACCAAAATGCATCACTATAAATTCTCTGTGTCCCTACCTTGTACAAAATTTATTCTTTTGTATATCCTTCATCCTAATTATTAATTGATGATATCCAAAAAAAGATCAATCTTGGAAAAGTATTGATCCATGTGTTCTTGGTCAAATAAGTCATTAATTCTGGGAAGATGATTTTTTTTATTTATAGTGACATTGTTATGTTCTCAAAAATCAAGGAAGAGTCTCATTGATCAAACTTTCTTCTTAACAAACAGAATAGTCACTATTCAATTTGATGCACTAGGGAATCTGAATACCTTATCAAGATTCTCTTAGAGTTGCTTATTTATTTCTTGTAACTCAATTAGGGCCATTCTAAAAGGTTTCTTTGAAAATGTCATAGCATAGAGTATGAGTTCTATTGAAAAATTAACATCAATATTTGGTGGAAGACCTATAAATTTCTCTGAAAATAAATCATCAATATCCCATACATTGGGTTTATTTTTAATCATGAGATTCTCCCCAACCATTTGAGATAAATTTCCATCATTTATAGGAATAAAGATCCATAATATGGAATAAATTTCTATTGGAAGGTTATTTTCATCCTTGCATTGATATATGATCATAAATTGATCTGGAATATGAAATGTGACTTCCCTTCCTCAGAAATTTAGGTGAGATCCATATAGAGAAAGTCAATACATTACAATTATCAAATAAAATTACACAATAGGAAGGATCACAATAATTTCAGGAAGAAATTTACAAAAAAAAATAACTGGAGAAGAATTTTATACTTTTAATGAAAATTTTGTTCCATTGGGAATCATCACATCTGACTTAATAACCTATTGTTGAGGTAATAAGGCTATACCATTAGAAAATTCTCAAGAAATAAAATAGTTGTTGGATCCAGAATCAAATAAAAAATTTCTACTTTAGAGTGGATGTTTTTTGTACCTTTAACCAATTCATTATCATACTCCATGTCACCAATAGTTATTTCAAGTGACATTCCTTTATCATTGGCCATATGAGTTTGTTAATGTAGATCATCATCAATATCCCTTGGATTGGGGTATTGATCGGAATGATACCCCATTTCTTTGAACTTATATCATTCAAGTGTAGGATGTTCATTCAATGTAGCATTTTCTTTGTTCGCATCATTAGTCATATTTTTCCCATCACTTTGGCATTCAACTAACCAATAACCTTCTTCTCTACATTTAAAACATTTACTTTCCCGTTTAGGAAAATTTCTTCCAGGTTTCTTTCCACAAATTTAGTATAAGAGAAAACTCATCTTATTTTCAGTGTGTTTTTTAGTTTTTCCTTTGAATTCCATTTTTATATTCATATCAAATCCATAGGACTGATGGGTTACTACAATATCCATATCTACCTTGGGAATACATCGATAAATTTCCTCATAGCTACTGATGTCCCTTATGGATAATGATCTTTGGAGACTTAGTTTTAAGCCATTAATGAATCTATCAATTTTACTCTCAAGTTGGATAATAATTCAAGAATAATAATTTTTAAGTCTTGTAAAATTTGATTCATAGGTACTAATAGATTATTCATGCTTTTTCTAAATTTTAAGGAACTCCATCTTCATCAATGTTAGAAAAATATTATAAAATTACTTATTAAAAAAATTCTCGAACTCATCCCATTCCATGGACTCAATTTCATCTATTTCCCACATATTCTTGATAAGATTACACCTTCCAAATAATATACTGTTAAGATGAATTTATAATGTTTAAAACATTTTAGAACTGAAAATCTATTTTTAGTGGTACTCATCCATTGTTTAGCCACTAATAGATAAGAAGGACTACTAAATGAAGGTGGATTATTCCTCATGAAGGACTCAACATAACATTTATCCCACCTTTGCTCATTTGAATGTTCGACATGATTCATAGCTTGAGGAAGTTGGGTGATCACAACTACAAGATTATTCATTCTAGCTCCCATAAAATTTGGTTTCTTTAGAGTCAATCATTTCATTTCCCATCACAATCAATATTAATTCAGTTCCATTAGGTTCCATCCATTGACTAAAACCAAGAAGCATAGTGTGAGCACTACCAATAGTAATGGGAAAACCATATAATCAAGCATAAAATTTTAATTTAAGAAGCATTAGGTTTTATCCTATGTTATTCAAGGTCATTTCTAAATCACTATGATTATTTCCTATAGTTATAAATATCTTTAGCATTCTTACTAAGGATTTCTCATCTTAGTTTCCAAATGTTAACTATAACATTCTGCTAATACCAACTATAACGACCCATACTTTACATACATTGATATTACATAAAATATTATGTACATTCATTAAAGAATATAATAATGCGATGATAGGACCATATAGGTATTCTGTCTTCAGATACTGGGAAATATAAACAACTAGTTCATAAAACATCTACATTATCTTTCACTTATTTCTTCATAAATAGAAATCATTTTGACATAGCTTACTTAATACCCTTCTTCATGACCCAGGGAAAGGAAATATATGAAAGGGTGATATAAAATTCTCAGTAAGGGTATAAAAGTTAAATATAAATCATATTATAATCATAATACATAAGAAAATTACATTTTTAAATATTATCCTACATATAAAATATCGGTATATCATGTAAAGGGATAAAAGTTCACAAGAATTAATCGAAGTTTAATAAAATTCATAACAGAAGACATAATGTTTTTTGGAATAAAAATAAGAATAGAAAATAATTTCCATATTATCCTGGGCTCATAGCCAATACCATAATAGATGATAAAGTCCAGTATTGAACCAGATTTACTTGTCGTTCCAACACCGTATTAGTAAACCATATTTACTTTCCATTCCAGTCATGTATATTTCATGATATAGAAATATTTACCCAATTAATTGGATGTAGATATAGGTCATAGCCATTTTATAATGAAATAATTCTTACATGTTCCACAAAAACAGTAATTATTTATCGTAGCATTACCTTTGAAATAAAATGGGTTTCTTAAAAAAAATTCTATAATAACATAAAAACTCTAACATAAGTGGATTTCATAAAAATAATTTCATCGAAAAAAAAACAAAAAATAATAATAATAGGTATAGAAACATAACTCCATGTCATCTTATATGGAAAATAATTTCAATAAAACACATTATCGTAATTCCTGAAGAAAATATCCTTTCTTCTTCAAAAAAAATTCTCTATTTTTTAAATGAAAAAAATAATAAAATAAAAGAATTTAAATGAAAATAATCTTTAAAAATTTTGGAGTATGAATTATGTAAATAAGGAATTATGAGGACATAAAATTTCATTCATGTCATATAAGTTAAAAAAACCTTATTCTAGCACTCCTACCCGAAAAGTGAAAATGTACTTCGTATGGGAAATGCATGAAAGATTCATTCCATACCATTTAATTAAAATTAAAAAATGGATAAAATCAACTTTAAAATTTTTTCTATGTATATAAATAATATTATATATTTCACAAATAGGGATGTGGATGATAAATATACCTCAGTAAATACTTAGGTATAAACAATCTTGGAAAATAATGAAATTGTAAAATTATCCCTTACTTGAGGTCTAATATATTTTGTATGTATATGAACCTCCTGTATAATGGTTAATGTATGTAATTAAATTATTCAATAACCATATTAACATTTATGGTATCATATATGATCCTATTATAATATATTGTTAGTAGTGTTTCAATATTTCCATTATTCTGAGTGTTAACTGCTTCACATTCCCATTCCTGATTTTCTATGTAAGTCATGTTTTTTATTCTTAGGATGAATTTTATTCATTTAAAAAATTAAATTAATTTCATAAATATTATTTTTACTAATCATATAAATTTTATAACCATTCTTGATTTGTTACTGTAGAGAATGAATCTCACCGTATTATGGAGATTGTAGTACGTACGTACACACGAGCGACGATATTAATCCCTTTGATAGTTAAATGTTATGTAATTGGATTGTAAATTAAATATTTAAAATAATAATAATGTTATATTCATTAATTAAATCCATTAAATCCATCATTATACCCATCAAAATAATGTATTGTTGAATAACATATTACACCACAGTGTGGAGATGGTATGTCGTACGTACACACACATGGTGATATTATTATGGATAGTATGGATAAAATAAGGTATAAGGTTTTCCCATAAATATAGTAACATATAATAATTTATAAGATACTAGATTTATTACTTTATTATGGAATCTAAATAATAATATGAAGTAGAATAAGAAAATAATTTTGAAAGAGGTGATAAAACAATTAAATATTTTTTGATTATCACCTTTTGATTTGAACAAAAGGAATTCTTAAGAAGTATTTCATCAAAAAGTGTGGAAACTTGGATGATGTTATGGAAGTTTGGAGAGGAAATGTGATTGTTTTGGACAAGAAAAATAGCTTTAGAGGAATGATTAAAAGAGAAGGAGGAGTTACCATCTATAAGAGAGGGGAGGGGAACCTTTGGAAATACGAAAACTATTAAATAAATATAAATTAATTATTAGATTAAAATGCCTAAAAAATTGATTATTTTAAAGATTAGATGAGTATGGTTAGATATAAACTCATCCAATAATATTTATTCGTGTTTTTAATTTATTTTAAACCTTATCATTTTGATTTATCCTTATTTAATATATTTAATTTTAAATATTAAAAATATTTAATGGTCATAAATATTAACATATATGAAGTTAAGTGAATAAAAATGGATATTTTATGACATTTTAAACAATATAAATATATGATTTTAATTTTTAAATATTTTTAGGATTTTGAAATAATTTAATAAAATGTTACTCTTATAGAATATCAATGGTGTCAATTTTGAAACTATTATATTTGTTGATTTTATATAAAATCCTCACAGAATATAAATTCCAAAAAAACATTAATAAACACAAAAAACATAATAATATCTTATATAATTAATCAATAACCTTAATTAATTAAAATTATATTTCTTTTAATATTTTTAATATCATGTATTAGAAATTTATATTAATAAAATAATTTCTATGTTACTATTGTGTCATCCTTAATGGTATTTATTTAATTTCTAAAATTTATAAGTAAATTTATATCATGAATGTAATTCTAGTTGGCTTTTATATACTATCTATAGTCGATAATATCTCATGGTTGTCCATATATTAAAATTAATATACTTATATAAAAAGAAAGTGTTCCATGTTTTCACATTCATTGATTTTAATAAAATTAATGTCATATTCATGGGAAAGTGGATATTAAGTGATTAGATTTCCAAAAATAGATGATAAGGGTCTAATTTAGTATTCTAATAAAATTTTTATATGTGTTATGGTAATATTATAATATTATTTTCACCTTTAATTACCCGGTTTACCATTAACTATGTTAATAAAAATAATTACCAAAGTTACAATTTATAATGCCCAAAAATAAAAGTTTCATATTAAAATAATTTGTACCTACTGATTCCAAATATAGATCCAAATTTGAAAAATTAAAAACAAGGGTGTTCCAGTAATTAATTTTAAATCAATCATTTTGTCAGAATGAGAGAACAAGTTTTTAAAAGTCAAAACATTGCAAAAGATTGAAGTATTTTTACCTATGAATTCAATATAAAATTAATGCTAATGGAATAAATTTTGTTGAATGATAACAATATATTATATTTAAACAATAAAACCATTAAATATTATAATATATCAATATAAAATATTTTGATGAAAAATGGTTTTTTATCTTTAAAATTTAGTCTATTTTACTACTCATCAAAACATGAAAGTTAATAGAAAAATATTGAAATTCATACTATATAAATTTTATTTATCCTGATTGAAAAAAAAAATTTGTTTTCATATTAAAATTATTAATATTTATAAATACTAATTTTAAAGGGGTTCTCAATTCAAATATATAAAATTACCCTTTTAAAAAATAGGTTTGTATATATCAAATACTGTTTATTCATATCCTATGACTAAAATATCCATTGGATGAATACCAAAAATATTTTATTAAGAATATAATATATATATATATATCATCAATTTCATTACCATTATTAATTCACTCCATAATAAAAATATCTAATTGATTTATATTTTTCATAAATAATTGATAGGCAATGATTTGACAATGCAATTTTGTAAGTTATTTATACTTATTCCGGTTAACCTAACAGCTAGGCTATAATAGTAATTTTATACTGAGGGAATCTCGTAGTTCTTTTAAAATCACGATTGCATGAAACCCAAGATACACAAGAATTGAAATAATTTTTAAAAAATATTTCATAAAAACACATGTGTGTTACACATACACACACTTCCATCTAATAGGTAATGAACTTAATGTTCTTGTGTATGATGAAGTACCACCTCATGAAATGATGTTGTTCAATTTTCCTTTACCACCTATCATTGTTAGGAATTTTTAAAGAGACTATATTTTTATATTATATATAGATATTAATTTTGTATTTATTATTCTGGAATTTTTATATAAAACATACCTTTTTTGCTTTCAGTTTTGGGTAAACATTATAACTTCATTTGTGGAAATGTGGACTACCGTATCCTCAAAGTGATGTGATTTATTCACACTCTACATATAATTTATTAAGGATTAGATTAGTAAAACATTATTATTTATATGAAATAATAATTCAATTTGTATTATTATATATATACATATATACATATATTTCATTTACTTTATTTCTTTCAAAATGATAAATAAAAGGAAATAACGTTCATGTATACATATGACCAACCACCTCTATGAATGGAGTATTCCTTTTCAAATATCAATATTTTAAAGATTATTATTAACATTTATATACATAATATATGATATATACATAAGGTTTTACATTAAAATTAAATCCTAATATACATAAGATGATCATGAATAACAAGTCAAAAATCACATGATAAACAAAGCAGTTATTACTCAAAACGTTTCTTTAAGATGGAATTGTTAATAAAATGATAATATAAAGTCATAAGTAAATAATATTTGGTATTATATATTAGAATATGGTTCCATGTTGTATTAATAATAAATTTCATCTCAGATTACTAACTAATTTATATTTATTATACAGGAGGTTTGATCGTGTACGAAGTAAGTCAAGACTAAAGGTTAGGGAATTTCATCTCACATTATATTTCTATGGGATACATGAGATAATCACTTAACAATTATTTTTTTTGGTTTATATACTTAAATATTTCATGTTAAGTAATAAATTTCCTTCATTTAATTATATTAATAACCTAAATTTATGTTATTATTTTATGGTAATCATGATACTAAAGTTACTCATGTCAAATTTTTTCTCATCTAACTTTTCTTTTCCACGAGACACAAGTCATGTTTACCTACTATTTATTATATGTGGTGTATATAATACCAATGTATGTGCTATAGGATTATTATAATTAAAATTTATGGGTATTTACTTATCCATTTTTTGAACTCTCTTTCGTGGGGTTTATGTTTCAAAATTTACTACATTTTTAATGTAATTTTGTCCCAATCTTCATTCATTGAGACACATTCAATGTTATGCATATATATTATTATAAATGGTGTATAAAATTCCCGTTGACAAGTAATATCAGGAATCTACTTCATTCAGTGATATTTTACGTTTCATGTAATATTATTCATTCCATTTTTTTATTACTCAATGTTACTAAAGTGGAAGTGATTTATTTATAAAATATAATAATTTATGAATATTGTTTATAATTATGATTCCATTTATGATATATTATTATCCATATCTCAATAACCCTCATCGATTTTATTTTCTTAGTGTAAGTAATGATATATTCATGAATTTGTACCATTTTCCAACTATTTGGTATTCAAGATAGTTGATAAACAGGTTTAATGAATGTACGACTTTATTTCTCTTTTTTGTTAGAAATTAGTGATTTTTAGATATGTTTTCAAAGATTACATTATAATATTTCAATCTTATATTAATATAAAATGGTTTTTTCAAGATTTCATTATTTGATGTCAAATTTATTTCAAAGAACTTTTTTTTTCAATTTATTTAATGTTTAATTTATATATTTTAAAATAAAATACATTTTAGATTATTTTAAATGATCTTTTATATGTTTTCATGGGAAAAAATGGGTTTTAAAATTTTTTAACGATTATTTTATATATTTTAAAGGAAAATGTTTTCATTTTTTCTTTCCAATATTCTTTTATATGTTCTAAAAGAAAAAAACGTTTTCAAAATATTTTAAAGATATTTTTAAATCTTTCTATGGAAAATTATTTTTAAAATGTTACAAATATTATATTATAATTTTTCAGAGAAAAAATGTTTTCAAAATATTTTCAATCTTATTTTATAAGAATTCAAGGAAAATGGTTTCCAAAATGTTTTCAAGATTATTTTATATGTTTTTAAAGGAAAAATATTTCAAAATGTTTTCAATCACATTTATATTTTTTCAAGGAAAATTATTTTTTTCTTCCTTTATAAGAAAATGATTTTTCAAATGGTTTTATGGAAATTGTTTTCAAATAAAGGATATTTTTCTTGAGAAATGTTCCATGGGATCTTTCAACATCCTTCTCTATCTAAGAGGACATAATTTGTCATATTTTATTCTTTACTAGGGATATGAACCAAGAATAAAATTCATATTATTTTTTTAATGGTTTTTGGATTGGTGTTTATGATACCACTTTCTCTTCCATAATTTACATACTTTTGAAACCATATTATTTTAATAGGTTATGCTTTGATGATAAGATTGTGTGACCTATCTATTTTCCATAGGTAATGATATGATGAAATGTTTGTGATAACGATTTCATTTCATGGGCTATAATATAATGTTTTTTAAAACCATCTATTTTCATGGGTCATGATACGATTAATGTTTTATTATCTTGTGGAACATGTATATATTATTTTATTATTTGATGGGTGTAACCTATATCTCCCTCTAATGTAATGGGTAATTATATAATAATGATGGGTATATGTGTTATGAATGAACCATATTTACTGTTCCCAAAGCTATGTGTGATCTTGATGACATGTTCATAATGTTATGCATGGACCTGGTTGCATGTCAACAAGTTTATCTGAGAACCAAATTACATGTTCAAAATGCTACGAGGGATCATTATTATGAATTTACAATGTTATGCGTGAACCAAATTACATGTTCAAAATGTTATACATGGAACTAGTTTTATTTTCATAAGTTCATGTGTGAATATAATTACAAGTTCCAAATGTTATGTGTGAGCATGGTCACGTGTTCACAACATTATGTGTGGACCTTTTTTCATGTCTATAAGTTTATGAGTGGGCATGATTTTATGTTCATAACTTAATGTGTGAAACTATTTCTAATTATAAAATTTTAAAATGTTATAAGAGGATATTTATTCCATAATTCCATGTATTATTCATATGTTATGATTTAATAGATTATTTACCAAATTATAGTATTATTCGTGTCTTATGACCTGATAATCTTTATTGAATGATTCATGTTTATGGTCTTTTTTATGCACTACATGATCTTCTAATGATATGATGACATTCTCATTCCCATATGATCATCTGATGCTTACCGATCTCCATTTTTTATCCTTATTGAGAATCTAATATCATCCCTTTATTATGTTTCCCTGACATTTGTTATGAATATTGGTTTTTATGTAGGAGTACTATAGGGGAAGATCATTACTATAGACAATGAAGAATTTTCACAAGATTTGAATATTTTGTTAAATGTTTCCAATGGAACTAAACTATTAGAGTCTTCTAGGATGTATTTTTTTAATATGATGACTATTATTATAAAATGAAGAAATATAGTTGAAGTATAAATAGTTCAAGGCATAATCAAATAAAAATATTTTGTTTATATAAATGTATCTTTACACATATTCTTAGTTTGCGAAGGAATTATGTTACTCTATAAAAAGGGTCTTGAAATAAAAATGTTTTACTAATATTTTCATATTTGAAGAATCAAATGGTCCACTTGATCATCACAATTTTGTGTTTTTTAGTTCCTTTAATTTCTATTGATCACATACTTTTTATGACCAATGAATATTGTTATTTATTCTTTCCTTTCATATATATGTTTTCATTTCCCACCCATGATCTTTGACTAGGTACCCCATTTAGGTAACCTACACATTTTCCATTATTTATTATTAAGATGATGTGTTATTAATCCTATTTATAATATGGTGTTTCAATAGTATTCTAAAACCCTCCTTACCAAGATAATGTTTAATTTTTAAATATGTAATTTAATTAAAGTAGGGGAGAATGTTACAACCCAAAATTCTAAAGTATGAACATTGTATTTAATAGTGTGTATGACACTAAAAACCAAGAATATAATGCAACATATCATCATTATTTATTATGTTTAAATTAATAAATCTATTATATATATTTACCTACATGCAACACATATTTTGGAAAGTTTTATATGCAAGAGTGACTTTAATTTATGTATTTTGTAACACGTAAGATTGAGTTTTACCAAACGAAAATATATTATTAAAATAATTGTATCTAATATTATAATATAAAATTCAAACATTAAATTTGTAGTTATGAATAGTATTAACTCAATTAATAAAATATAATGTTAAAATAATCAGTTATAATTAAAAATGAATATAAGAACCAACTGAATGAAAAAAGGAATAATTTTATAGAAAACTATTTTTATACTCATAAAGTTATTTTATATTATTAAATTAAATTAATTACAAATATTGAGTGATATTAATTTAATATATAATTTATATAAAAAAAAATATTTTTTACTTTCATCCAAAAGATTTCATAAGAATATGATCAGAACGATCCCAATATTTTTCATAAAAGTCAATAATATTTTTTCTAATGGAACTTTTTCTTCCATTTAATGGTAAACAAATATTAAAATGATATAGAAATATTTCAAAAAGCCATTTTATGTCCATATTTAGAACCTATAATCACTTTTACCTAATTTTTTAAATTATTGGATCATCATTAAATTGTAAAAACATTCATAGAATTACTTTTCCAAAATTTTCAAGAATGAAACCCCTCATTCACTATAAAAAGGGACTCAACCGTTCCCATTATTATAAAATCTCAAATCATTTGTGTAATGACCCATCATTTCTAATTGTCATGAGAGTACAATGAGTTATTACTAGGCCTTAAGTGACATCCCCAAGATGCCAATGGATGGAAATAAATGTCAAAGGGTTTCAAATATAAGTGGGGGATGATTTACCCTTACAGAAATAAACCAATAAACCTACCAACCATAACCAAACATTCAATATATTATGCATGAAGAAATGAAAGTCAACTCAACCACTTCATGTATCTCACAACCACATGAAAGTAATCAACAACGGAATAATAACAAAGTATCAAAGTACACAGTAGATAAACCACACATGACTCTCCAAAGACCTCAAGACTTCATGCTCCACTAGCTCCGTGCTCCAAAATCCCCAAACAGCCCAAACATCATGAATTAGTGCTAAAAACGTGTGAAATATTACCTTTTCCCTTTTCTTAGAATATAGCATCTACAAAAGCACCAAAGTACCAATGTTGGGGTGTGTATAAAACTCAGTAGGTTTTACCCAATGACTTACCTACTCACACCACTAGGATAGAAGAGTTAGCAACAATTATATTAGATAGATTATGTAAAAAAAATTATCAAAAATAGTCTATAACTAAATATAAACAAGTTTCCAAAACCATTTATTACTAAAAGCATAGAAGTGCGATTGAAACAACTTTTCCAAGAAAAATATTTTTCCAGAAAAATAACTAAACAATCTTTACAACTATTTCACAATATCCCTTTATCAGAATACCCAACCATTTTCAATCGCATGAAACCAATCGTGCATGGTACTTTATGATAGTTCCATATTCATGTACGGTTTCTCGTCGATCTACCAAGTCCTCACACGGTAATTGTTTCCTATGTTCCATTAACCCTTTGGCATAGAGCCCAAGGTCATATGTCAACCAAGCCTCATGTATGAAATTTCCATGTTCCATTAAACCATTATCACTGAGGAAATGGTCATATTTCATCGAAGTATCGTATATGCTACATGATCACACACCACATATTCCCAACAATCACGAAAAAATAACTCTTTCAATTAAAAAACATTTTTATTGAAAACCATTTCCGTCACAACCATTTCAATGCCAAACCATTTCAATTCCAAACAGTTTCAATAAAACTCAAATTTTTTTGAAAACCATTTCACTTATAAATATCTTTTTCATCAACCATTTACCAATTCCAGAAAATCCATAAATTAAAATCATCATTTTAAATTCATGAAACTAAACCCCTTTTTTCACAACTATTCACCAAGATCACGCAATTTCACAAAAACCCTAAATAATCACAATTGATGATTTTTCCATTAATTTTACAATTAATAAAAAAATTTAATCTAATATAATCAATTCTAGAAAGTGGATTCAAGAGAGATTCATCCTACCCTAAAGGTTTTGACGAAAACCACAACGAACGAAGAACGCTCAAGAAAACTGAGCTGATTATCCAGGAACCCACCTTAGATATCTTATCCTAACAAGACCAAGACTAAATATAATCATATATGGCATACACACACATAGATCTATAAATAACGGGAAAAAATATATGAAAACAATAGAAGAGGGGAAGTAGTTTTAAGTAGTTCTAAGAAACCAAACAAAAATAATGAAGAACAATCACATACCACAAGAATACAGCTTTGATTCACCAAGGGAAACCTTCATATCACCACTATAATGATGGGAGAACCTTATTTGGCCTAAGGAGGAGAAAAATACCAAGTTATGGCTACATAATAGGAAAAATGATCCACTTAGAGGTAAAAACATGTGATATCCACTTTTTTAGGATCTCACTTAAGTGCCCACAGGGTTAGTTCGCACAGTTAGTAAAACCGTGCACTAACAGTGTGATAGAAACTTCCACAAAAGAACCTCTCTTGGCCCACTCGCATGTTTTTCTGAACCATGATCCAACCGTGTAAGAGCCATAGCCTCAAAAGTTCCAACTACGCATAGTTAGACAAATCGTGTGCCTCCTGTGCGACTTCCAACTCACCCCAAAAATACCTCCAATGTTCTCCCAACTCTCCCAACCATTACCCTTAAACTTTATAAAAATGAAAAGTATTAAGGGTTACATACCAAAAACTAGAGGTACTAAATTCTCCCCATAATTGGTCTTTCCATACTTGGAATGTAGAAAACCCTCACCCAACAGAAAGAGTCTCGACCAATGCTCTTTCATTTCCTTCTCACGTTCCCAAATCTCTTCCTTAATCTGACCATGATGCTTTAAACCCCGCACTAGACTGATTCTTTTTCCCTTAAATACATTCTCTTGCCTATCCAAAATCAGCACTGGGATATGCACTCAGGATGGATCTGATTCTAGCTCAACTTTATTCCATATGATCACATGGTCAGGATCAGGGTGATACTTTTTCAAATGGGACACATTGAACACATTATGCACCGAACTAAACCATGGTGGTAAAGGAAACCGATATTCCACCTCTCCAACTCATTCTAGTATCTCGAAAGGTCCAATGTATCTAGGAGATAAATTTCCCTGCTTCCTGAAACGACGATGTCCAAGCGTTGGAGATATCAGCAGGAAGACATGATCACCCACAATGAACGACAACGGTCTTCGATGGTGATCTACATAAGCTTTTTGATGGTTCTGAGCTGTCTCCATCATATTTCTAATCAACTGGATCTTATCTATTGTTTCTTGGACAAGGCATTTCCTAAATAGTGAAGTTTCACCCATTTCCACCCAACATAGTGGAAAACAACAAGGATGCCCATACAATGATTCAAACGGAGCCATGCGTATCGAGGATTTATAGTTGTTATTGTATGAGAACTCCACTAAGGGTATGTGATCCTCCAATGAGACACAAAAATCCATTACACAAGCCCATAAAATGTCTTCCAATTTATGTATCATTATCTCGAAATTCCCATCCGTCAGAGGATGATACGCCGTGCTCATAGTCAACTGAGTCTCAAGGGCTTGCTGTAATGATTTCTAGAAATGAGATGTGAACCACAGATCTCTATTTGAGATTATTGGCCCTGGTAAACAATTCCTATTTACCACTTATCGAATATAGATTTTTGAAATATCCTCCACCATATGAGTTTCATGAATAGGGGTGAAATGGGTTGACTTGGTTAGATGATCCACTATCACCCAAATGTTATCGTGTTTCTAGACCATTATTGGAAGACCTGTAACAAAATATATTGCTATCTGATCCCATTTCAATATTAGGATGGGAAAAGATTATAACATACCAGCTGATATTTGATTATCTACATTAACCTACTGACAAGTTAAGCACAGCATGACAAACTGGCCACCTTCTTTTTCAGGCCACTCCACCAAAACTACGCCTTTAATGCCTTATACATATTCTGTGTACTAGGATGTAAAACCCATCTTGAATGGTGGTAAGTAAGAAGGATTTGTTCCTGAAAAACAATAGGTATAACCATTCTATCTCTAAAACACAAAACTGAACCTCTATTATGTTTCCATTCCTAGATGGTCTCCCCACCATTGAGTTTAGAACTTACAACCAGAAATTCTGCATCAAATGTTTGTGCCTCTTTGAAAACTTTTACTAAATAAGGAATAAGTGTAGCTAAAAAGAAAACAACAACATCAAATTGGTCTTCACATTCCACATGCATGTCGGCTAAGACCGACATCAACTACCATTCATCAGAGGATTATTTCACCAAATGACCAAATGACTTTCTACTCAATGGATCCGCCACCAAATATCCTTTCCCTAGTGTGTACATCAAGTCAAAGTCAAACATTTGGAGATTCTCCATCCAAATCCTTTGCCTCATATTCAAATCTAGTTGTGAGAAAATGTGATTAAAGCTTTTGTGATCTGTAAACACAGAAAATTTCTCACCAAAGAGAAAATATCTCCTTGTTTTCAAAGTAGGGATGACTGCAGCTAACTGAAAATAATGTTTTGGGTAATTCTTCTCATGCACCCTCAACTGCCCTGAACCACAATCAACCATGTGAACTCTTTGCATGAGAACACAACCCCACCCTGATCCCAAAGCACCACAATACACAACATACCCCTATCCAGATTCTAGAAAGATCAATATAGGTGTCGATGTAATCAAAACATTCAGTTCATGGGGAGACATCTGAAATTCCTTTTTCCATTAGAATGGAGCATTATTCTTTTTCAGATCTATCACTGATGAAGCTATTCATGAGAAATCAATCACAATGTTTCGGTAGTAACCAGCTAGACCAAGAAAAATTTGTATCTTGAACACAATCATCGGTGGTTACCATGAAATAACAGCTTATATCATTTCAGGATCAATAGAAATTCCTTTCTCAGAAATGACATGGCCAAGGAAACATACGTTTTATATCCAAAAATCACACTTTGATAATTTGGAATACTAACGATGATCTCTCATGATTTGCAACACTATTTCTAGGTTCACCTCATGATCATCCATTGTCTTTGAATAGACCAAAATGTCGTCCACAAACACCACAAAGAAAAGAATACAAATACAGTTGAAATATTCAATTCATCAATTCCATGAAGTCTTCTAGTGCATTCATTAGGCTGAAAGGCATGAAAATTTTTTCATAGTGCCCATATATACTTTTGAATGATGTCTTTGGAATATCCTCTTTCCAAATCTCGATTGGGTATATCCTGATCTCAAGTCAGTCTTAGAAAACCACTGAGCTCCCCTTAATTGATCGAACATATCATAAATTCAAGGAATTTGCTATCCTTTCTTTATCATAACTTGGTTAAGCTTACGATAATCAACACAAAATCGAAGAGTTCCATCTGTATTTTTTACAAAAAAACCAGGGCTTCACATGGAGATGTACTTGGTCGAATGAAACCCTTTATTTCTAGATCTTATAAGTGAAATTTCAATTCCGGTAATTCTTTTGGTGCCATCATATAAGATTGAAGGGAAATAGTACTGGTCTCCAAAATGAGAACAATCGTAAACTCCACTTCCCTTAGAGGTGGTAACCCTGAGAAGTTCATGGGGAAGGAATCTGGAAATTGATCCACCAGAGTTGGAAAAATATTTTCCACGATCGCTACCATTGATTCCAAATTCAAATCTGCCAATTGGTAATATATCATTCCCACCATTGGCGAAAACATGCTCATTTCACCCTTCTTTACAATACTCTCTCCTCTAAATATATGCTTGATTCCATCCTTAGTCATGAAAGAAATTGTTCTCCTTTAACAGTTGATTTGAGCCTTGAATGTTTTCAGACAATCTATACCCAATATTACATCAAAGACATTCATACCCAACATCGAGAAGTCCCATTTTAGCTTATCTCCATCAAAAGTTAAAGCACATTCTCTACAAACAAAGGCTTGACATTCACATTCACCAAGAGGAGTTTTCAGTTTCAAAATAGAAGGCATCATTTCCAGTTTTAAACATAGCATGTCAACAAGACATGAAGTACTGAAGGAATGTGATGCACCAGTATCAAGCAACACTTTCACAATGGTAGAATTCAAAATAATTGTACCTCTTACTATAGATAGTCCATCTTGATCATCGACAATCATCTGCTCAGCACCATACAGTTTCTTCTTCACTATACTATTCTCCTTATTTCCTTATTGAGGATTCCTGAGTTGAGGAGTCATGGTATTTCCAGAATCACCATTGCTAGCTCTTCTCTGCTAACGGGACTTATTCTTCTATCCTCGTCCATTTGAATCATATGATGCTTGAGACAAATGATAAGTGTCTCAAGCACCTGAACTTGGAGCACTATGACAATAGCGCTGAAGATGTTCCATCATGTTACAATTATGACATGATATTGGTTGTTCCGTAAAATATTGCATTATGTGGTCAAGAGAACCACATTGAAAACAACATGCTTTTCTCTGGGGTTATGGAGGATGGTCTACTGATCCATAAATCTTGTTCTAATTTCCACTTGCACCATGGAAATAGGTGTTTCTTTTCCTCTTATTCCATGTAGTTGAGTTCCACCGTTTCCTATATGTATCATCAGGCCTCCTCCCATAGATCATGAGATATCTTGTTCAGCCACAATAACTCTGTTCACCATATTTTTAGACTATAATACAAATTACTACAATCCTTGATCGAATCTCCTATCATAACCATGATTCGAATATGTGTGCCTTCAAAGAGGCACGTTCCACAACATCTGGTGCAAAGCGTACTAATTTCATGAACATAGATACATACTCTGAGACAGAGATACTATCTTATTTTATGCTGATAAAGTCCACATTTTATGGATCTTGAACGTGTGAGGATATAATTGTTTGTTGAAAAATTCATCAAAATCCTCCCATGTTAGTCGTTCATCAAATTTAGCCTGCATTGTAAAATCCCACCACTGACGTGAAAGATCTTCAGGCATATTCGTCGCCAGTTTGACCTTTAGATCCAATGGTGTGATGATGAAGTCAAATATATGATTCATCCTACATAGCCACACCTCCACCTTCTCGGGTTTGGAATCACTCTGAAAATTAGCTGGATTATGCTTCATGAACTGGATGGTATGACTCACATTTCAAGGCTCATTCCTCTGGTTCCCTATTCCCACAGCTTGAAAATCTTGGACAATACTCTGAAGCAGCTCTTGTTTCACATGTGTTTTAGGTGCAACCACATTCTCACCAGCATGTTTGGGTTGGTTTTGATGACGCCTACCAGGTTCCATTTTCTAAACTAACAACAAACTCTGTTAATCTCACTCTCTAGCAACTTTTTTCTTAAAATTTCAAATTATATCACATCAAATATCACAACATTGTATTCAAAAACAACGTTTTCCCCATGTTAAAACTTTTTTAAAACACATCACACACTTTTGAAAATTAAACCATTTTCAAAATATGATAAGCATTAACTTTTTCAAAATATTTCATTTGAAAACCAATTCCATTCCATTAAAAAATTTAACATTTTTTTCACAACAGGAATCATTCCACAAAATGATTTATGCACTCCTAGTCGGAAGTCATTCCTCTAACATTCATGTCATGATCATATCATTGGCTAAACCCATGACAATGAGATTTCAAAATTCTAAAAGTGTCTCCAAACACTTATTTACCCAACTCCCTGGTAACTTGTAGTTCAACATAAAAGGGTTAGCTACGTCCTTTTAATCTATACATTTTAGCTTCCGATAATCCAACTCCTTTCTAAGATTCCCATGCATGGAATTGACAAGAAGGGATCTCAAATACAAGTGGTGGATGGTTTACCCGTAAATAAATAAACCAATAAACCTACCAAACATAACAAAAAATTCATTATATGATGCATGAACAAAAGAAAGAGAACTCAACAACTTCATGTATCCCACAACCACATCAATGTAAGAAAAAACGGAATTATATCCAAGTATCAAAGTACACAGTAGATAAACCACCCAAGAATCTCCAAAGACCTCAAGACTCTATGCTCCACTAGCACCATGCTCAAAAATCTCTGAAAATCCCAAACATCACGAGGTAGTGCTAAACACATGTGAAACATTATCTTTTCCCTTGTCCTGGAAGATAACATCTACAAAATCACCAAAGTTCCAAAGTAGGGGTGAGTATAAAACTCAATAAGTTTTCCACAATGACTTCCCTACTCATGCTACTAGGATAGAAGAGTTAGTAATAATTATATAAAACAGTTTATATAAAAATATTTCTCAAAACAATTTATAAATAAATAAAAACAAGTTTCCAAAACTATTCATTACGAAAAGCATACAAGTGCGATTGAATCCAATTTTATGAGCAATAATTTTTTCTAGAAAAATAACTAAACAATCTTTACAACCATTTCACGATATCCCTTTATCAGCAAATCGAAACATTACTCAAATACATGGAACAAACCATGCATGGTTCATTATGATAGTTCCATACTCATGAGAAGTTTCTCGTCAATCTACCATGTCTTCAAAAGGTAATTGTTTCCCATGTGCCATTAACCCTTTGGCACTGAGCACAAGGTCATATTTCAACCAAGCCCTATGTATGAAATTCCCATATTCCATTAAACATTTGGAACCGAGAACAAGGTAAAATTTAAACCAAGACCCATATATGCCATGTGAACACACACCACATATTCCCAACAGTCATGCCAAAATAACCCTTTCAATAAAAACACTTTTTTATTGAAAACTATATCCATCAAAAAAATTTCAATGCCAAACGTTTTCAATTACAAACGATTTAAATAAAACTAATTTTTTATTGAAAACCATTTATATTGAAAATATATTTCTCATTAACCATTTAGAAATTCTAGGAAATCCATAATTTAAAATAATCATCTTAAATTAATGAAACTAAACCACATTTTACAAAACTATTCACCAAGATCACACAATTTCACAATAACCAAAAATTATCAGAAATGATTATTTTCCCATGAATTTCACAATCAATAAAACAATTTGAATCTAAGACAATAAATTCTTGCAAGAGGAGTCGATATAGTAGCCTCCTACCTTAATGGTTTTGATGAAAACCACAACGAAAGAAGAACACTCATGAAAACCGGGTCAATTCTCTAGGAACTGTCCTTAGATCTCTTCTCATAACAATACCGAGACTAAATCTCATCATATTTGGCATCCACACACCTATATATACCCATAACATACATATGTCTAAGAAAACAAAAGAAGAAGAGAAGTAGATTTAAGTAGATCTAAGGAACCGAACACGAACGATGAAGAACGATCACATACCACAAGAATCCGACTTCAATTTTCCAAGGGAAGCCTTTGGATCACCTCTGGAATGATGGGAGGATCTTTTTTGGCCTATGGAGGAGAAAAATCTTGAGTTATGGCCAGTTAAGAAAAAAATGAGCCACTTGGAGGTAAAAATGTCTGGGACACACTTTTTTAGGATCTCACATAAGTGCTCGTATGATTAGTACGCACAGTTAGACAAACCGTGCCCTAATTGTGCAATAGCCACAGCCTCGACAGACCCTCGCACGACCCCCTTACATAGTCTCCCAAACCATGCTCCATCTGTGTGGGAGCCACTACCTCAAAAGTTCCAGTGACGCACAGTAAGACAAACCATGTGCCTCTCTTGAGACTTCCAAATCACCCCAAAACACCTCCAAAGTTCTCCTAACTCTCTCAACCATCACCCTTAAACTTAATAAAACTGAAAATCATTAAGGGTGACATACTTGAAACTGGAGGTACTACAACTTGTTCTAACCATAATATTCTCCAATAAGTTCCATATATCTATAAACTCATAAAAAATCCGTAAACATGGTATGAAATCCATCCAAGAATTCTATTTTGGGAAATCCAAATGAAGTAACCAAAAGAAGAGGCAACATCCTTTCTCATACTCTTTTGTGTTATTTTCATTCTACACCAACTAAATTATTTTTATTACATGATTATATATTAACCTTGGTATTATAAATATACTGATATTTCAATATTATAAGGGTTTTACTAACACTTTCAAACACTTCCATATAATGTTTAACAAACTTACCATTTTTATGTACAACGAACATCCACATCGTGAAACGATGATTATTTGTTTTCCATTACCAGCTCTCATGGTTGAAATAATTATTGAAAATTTATTATTATAAGTCATATATGATATTTATATTTTCATTATAATTCATTAATTATTAAATAACATATACCTTAATGTTTTCCATTTATTGTAAATATAATTACATTGTTGGTGGATGTGTGGACAATCACCTCCTCAAAGCAATGTGATACATACACACATTACATGGAATTTATTTAGGATGATTTTAATTAAATAAATTTTAAATATATGAAATTTATATGATATTCATGACATAATTTCCTTTATGAAAATATGGCTTATCATTTTCTTTATTTTGGTTTTTAAACACTAAAAAGGTGAAAACGTCATTCATAGAGGTGTGGACTACCACCTCTACAACATGATGTGATTACTTTTACATAACAAGAATTATATGCATAATTATATATGATTAACTAAAACTGAATTATTCATATAATTATCATTATGTAATGATAAAATATCACATACCTTTTTTCAACAACAATCATTGAAAAATGGGAATGTTACTCAAGCGTACATATGACATAACGTCTCCATGAATGTAATATTGATTAATTTATCATAAGAATCATTAAATATTAAATTTATATGTAAAATTGATGTATTAATATTATTATAATTTTATTTTTATTATTCAGGATAGGTTTATATAATGGCCCCTTTGACTATTGTTGACCTACCAAAGTTATTTTTAACACATGGATCGAATTTGGCCAAGACACCTGATGTAAACATAATCCCTTAATTATTTGTAAAAACATTTTAATAAGTGAATTAAAAGAAATAAGAAAATATAAAAAGTTTATTAATAAATTAAATAATTAAAATAAGTTAATTCTTCAAAAATATGCAGACACACATGACAAGTCAGACTTAAGGCACGAGATTCTTGTCTCACTTTTCATTCCATGTGGTTTATGCCATTAATACCTCTTACTTATTTTGTGTGGTGTACCTACTACAACTTTTGATACACTATATAATGAATTCATTTATATTCACTATATTTAAATTTTTAATTTAAGGATTATTACTTTTGGGTCTTCTAATTCATATGTTACCATAGTTGTAAGGTATTTCGTCAAAATCTCATTTCATTGAGGCATATTGAAATGTTATACATCTTGATTCTTTTATGTGGTTTATATAGTTCCATTTGATGTCTTATATCATGAATATTTTTATTCTCATGTATTCAATGTTTCATTTAATTTCATTCCTTAATGGGATTATGATTCAAATGATGCAAAGTGGTATGAGACACTTAAAAATGTTTAAAAATTATTTTCCTTAATATTTTTTATTGTTATTTCTCTTCATAAAATACAACAAACTTTTTTTTGCTTATGTACTGATTTGAAGTTATTGATAAATATTTATTATTTATTCAACATGGATATCTTATAATAAGGTATATTTTTAATTATTTAAATTTATTATGAGACATATGATGAATGATTTAGATAGGTAAGACATGAGTGGGTCCTTGTTATATATTGCCCCTTAATTCATTGGTAGTATCATGAGATCAATGAATTTTCTAAATTAGATAGGTTTTTACCTGATATTCTTAAATATATTTTGAATGTTCATGGCGTTAAAGGTACTATGTTCCTTGGAAACATGGAATCCAATAATTATGTATTTATCTCATTTAGAATTAGTTTTTATTTATCCATGATATTTTTTATTCGAAATATCTCTAGATCCATAATATTATTAGTCTATTTATTAAATGGTATGTGTTTGATTTTTTTAAATTTGTTTATTGATTATGCTGTATAAAATTATTTAAATAACACATGTTATCAGTTTTTGACCTTCCAATATAAAATTTTTCCTTTAATTAATTATTTATTCTACTTTACTAACCCATACTCAGTATTTGAACTCACCCTTATTATGTTTCCATTCCTTGGGTTATGAATAAGTAATATTTGAATAATATTTGAACGATGTAGTTTATTTAAATTTATTATGTTTCTTGTTTTATTATTTATTTCCTAATGTAATATGGGTATCATATATGTATTATATTTTTCCAAAACATCTAAAAAATTTGGTTAATTAGGATTTGATTCCTTATAATTATTCTAATGTAATAAAGTAATGCACCCATTTGGGTATTCTAGGTTTGGGGATCTAAAATTGAGATGTTTTAAATTAAATAAAATTGTCCATTACGATAATGTGTATCTGAAGAAAAATGTGAATGATTGGATAATTAACATTGTAAGCATATGGGAGGGAATAAGTCATTTTAAACTGCCTTGTAAAACGCAGGACGATCAAATGAAGTAGTGACAGGCGCATTAAATTTTTATTCAAGTTATTCCAAAGTATTTTTTGATTTGAGGTGTATCCATTTATTTAGTTGGATTGAATTTAATAGTAGAATAGAAATAAAATCACATGAAATAATGTTATTGCTTTTAGTAAATAATCATTTTAATGTAGTTTTAGGTAAAATAAATATATAGGAATATTATTATAATTAAATAGGGAATTATTTTTCAAGAAAATGTTGTTTTTTCTCATAGTATAGTATGATGTTATTATGTGTATGGATTAAATTTTAGTTTATCAAGATCAGACCGTTTGAAGAGCCAAGGATGTTGTATTCAATTTTTAGTGAAATGTAGAATTATTAAATAAGAATGAGGTTATAATTACAATTACATATCATGAATCGAAGAAACTGATTCTCTTTTTATGTGAATGTTATCGTACTATTATTATTTAAAATAGGGATTCTTTTCATACTTTTGATATTCTTGATGTAAATGAATAGATTGAAATATTTTTGGAATTTTTTAAGTGTTATTTTTTATTGGGAGGTTGAATTTACTATTGAAATTGTTCATGATTATAAGCTAATTTCGATCCCCCTAATAATATGGATCCATTTGAATTATCAGAATTGAAAGGCAATTATAAGTGTTATTTGAAAAGGGTTTCGTATAACCTAGAACCACATCTTTATGTATTGATATTTTCCTTGTTAACAAGATTCATTGTTTAATGAGGACATTCATTTATTATAATGAACTTATTAATATTTTTGTTAAGAGAATGTATTTAATTACCTATATTGAAGATGTGTTTGATCAGTTTTTGGGATCACAATATTTTTAAATTATTTGTCTCAAATCCATAAAATTGCAGCTAAAAGTCAATGAGAAATACATTATAAAGATAGAGTTTCATACTACATATGGGAATTATTTGTTTTTAGTAATGTACTTAGGGTTGAATAATTAGACTGTTGTATTTAGGGATCTTATGAGAAAATATTTCTAGGAGAAGTTGGGAAAATTTGTGGTTCTGATTATTGATGAGATTTTAGTTTATTCTAATATTTTTAATAAATATGAAAGATATATAAGTATTTTTCCAATGGATTTACATGGAAATTTGTTTTATATAAAAATCAATTAATAAGATTTTTTGTCTCAAAATATTTGTTTCTTCAGACATACTTTCTCAAAAAATGGCATAACTGTTGATCCAACAACAAATGTAGTGTCAGAAGAGTGTCCAATAAATCCAAATGTCATTTATATTCAATTATTTATGGGATTATTGGGTTAGCATCGATAGTTTTTTGAAAACATTTATAAATTCTCTGTACTAGAAAAACAGGTGACAAAGGTATGAGTTAAATACATCATGATAAGATAATGTGATGAATGATTCCTGGAATAGAAAATTTGACTGGTTAATGATATAGTGTTTGAATTCCAATCTATAAATAGTGAGTTTGTTATATATAGTGATTATTCAATTAATGTATTTGATTGTGTCTTGATTTATGATTAAAAAGTAATTTCATATGCATCATTCCAATTGAAAATCCCTAAATAAAATTGTCCCACACCTGATCTTGAACTGTATATAGTATGTCATTCTATTAAAATATAGAGAAATATTTTATATGTGGTAAAATGTGAAATATATAATAATCATAAATGTTTAAAGTAAATATTTAACAAAAAATACATGAACATTAAAAAGATAAGATGGTTGGAACTAGTAAACGATTAAGATATCCAAATTCAATATCATAAAATTAAATAAGATAAGGTATATGAGGAATTGAACCAAAAAGATAATCCATAATTATATATTCTATACCTGTATAATGATTCTTTGAATAATTCTTTAATAAATATTGCCCTAAAAATTATTCATAATTTAGCTCCTGCTATTTTGGTTTTAGTGTTAGTGTTGTCATCCTTTTCAAAAATAATTTACAATACCATGAAAGAAGATTGTGGTTTGGATGAAAGTTAAGTGTTGTTTAATAAGGGCATGTTTCATAAATTTAATTTTGGAACAGAATGTGTTTTGAGATTTGGAAAGAGTTTGTATATTCTAGGTAATCTTTATTTGAAGAATTATTTTTTGGTAAAACTTATTGATTTCCAATTTCAATTTATCCTAGAATAAATAAGATATAATGAGACATTCCGGATTATTATTGGTGGGAAAAAGATAAAGACGTATTACTAATTTTACCATGAAACATTTGACCTTCCGATAGGTTAAGGATTGGGGAAAACTACTGAAGAAAATTTTTCATACTTAACCAGTTCTGAAATAAATATTGGAGAATATATCCATTGATATCATGGTGGGATTAAAAAGTAAATCTTGAGGTAATAATGAAATTGGGGTTATTATTGATCTCTTAAATAAATCATTATATTTTGTTCTTCAGATTTTAGGTAATTCATATTTGGATCCACTTGAGAGAATTTATCTTAATGAGATAATAAGATTATTTGAAGTCCCTCTATCTATTTTATCTAACATAGATCCTATAATTACATGTATAATCTATATGGTGCTTCAAGAGAGATTTTGTAATTGGTAAAGTTTCACAAAAAATGGTCGTCCTCAACCTGATTTATAGTCATAGTGAATGATTCAGAATTTAGAATATATGGGTTGAGATTACTCAATGGATTATTACGGAATTTGGTATTAATATATTTCTTTAGTGGGATTTCATTATAATAACATTTTTTATTCCAATTCACATATATGAAATTTTGAGTAATTATGTTGAAAATGTTTTCAGGATCCATCATGTTGGGATGAAGTTCACAATAAAATATTTTTGGGATAAGAATGAGTAGAAGAAATTGATGAGAAGGTAAAGATAATTCCAAAATACATGAGGTAATCTCAGAGAAAACAAAATATTTATGTTGAAAATAAGTGGATATACCTTTCAATTTATGTAATAGATCATTCAATTATTAAAATATCTCATTGGAAAGGTATTATGCATATTGCGATTAAAATAAAGTTAACCCCATGGTTGTTTTTTAGTATGAATTTGAGAAAAGGTGGGATCAATTTCCCAATTAGTATATTTTCCTATGAGTTTGTCTCCAATATATTATGTGTTTTATGTTTTTTATTAATGGAATATATACCCGATGAATCTCATGTTTTGAGCTATAAGGTGTTATAGTTGGATGACAATCATTATTATAAGTAATATCTAGTACTGATTTTAGATAGAAAAGTGAAGGTGTTATGGAATAAGGAAAATCACTTAGTTAATTTATTTTATGAAACACATGATTTTGGAATCATCAAGGGAACCTAATAAGGATATGAGTGAAAAATATTCATACCAATTTAAGTGATGAATAAAATTGTGATGGAATATTTTCTTCAACATGGGATGAATGTGATAACCTAGGTAATTTTGATAATAAATAAATTTAATTTATTAATATCATTAATGATTATATTTTATGGTTTTATATTCACTATAATAATTTTAAGTAATTATTTATTTGTAAAATAAATAGTTTTATTATAACTAAAGTGTTTTCAATGTATTAAATAATCTTAATTAAATATTAAATTTCTAAATTTTAAAATTTTAATTGAATATAAATTACATCATTTTTTAAATCAAAATATCAAATATATATTAGGGTTAGTTTTTCGAATTTGTTTTTAATAGATTGTGTTTTAGATGAATAATGAAAAATATATTGTTTTAAAAACCTATCATTACATTCCAAGTATTTTAAGAGCACTGATATATTTTGGATTGGATTTAATGTATATTTCACCCATTTTATTTTTAATGAACCAATTAATGTAATAATAAAAAATATTATTCTTCATTTTGGTATTCATTTATTTTTATACCTAAAACACATTTCTTAAAGAAAACTATTTTTATTGTTTTTTTATCTTATATTAAAATTATTATTTTATAATTCATTAAATTAATTCTCAAAAAATGGTTTTCATATAGGTAATAAGGATGATCATTTTTAGTACTGAGTTCAATTTCATTTTTGGTCACATTTAATAATAACCATGATATAATGCTTTCACTATGGTAGTGTAAAGACCCGTAAATTTCAAGGGAAATTTTTTCTTAATTTTCATTGGGATTTTAGAAGTGCGCAGTTTTTGACGGCACCTGATTCCGAGGCCCGGTGTGCCCGAAATAAATTTCCAAAATTTAGCTCGGACGACTATTGTACTGGGATCCCTTGTGGGTTTGAAGAGGAAGACTATTGTACTAGGATCCTCCATGGGTTCGACTACCATGATGGGATCCTCCATGGGTTCGACGATGATGACTACTATACTTGGATCCTCCGTGGGTTCGACAGCGACGACTACCAAACTTGGATCCAACGTGGGTTCAGCAGAGGAGATGATTCAGAGGCTACATATAATCATCTCCACCCCTCTTCATAAATGGATACCTGTGTGAGCTGAGCCTTGATTCTCAATCATTATCTTTGATATGATTGTCTTTCTTTCCTGTGTGGATTGGGTTGTGTTATCTTGTGACGATTAGATTGTGCTATCCTGTGTGTACTTGATCGAACTTGGGCACAAATGTTGGAGCCGAACTAGAATTGATGACTTAGGTATATGTATGGGCATATACATAAGTAGAGTTGGTTGTTACATCATAATTGTAACATTACTTTTTGGTTTATCCTTCGTGGATTCTGGGAGACCTTTAGGGGTCTCGGGGTCCCTACTGAGTAGCGTTTACTCACCCCTGCACGGGCTATGCCCGCACTACGTTTTGTTGGATGCAGACGACAAATAGCGATGATCGATGTAGGAGCTCATGGAGATGGATGGTACCTGGAGATGGATCACTGGAAGAGATGTTCTCTGAGCGGACGACTAGAGATAAGGAGAAAAGGAGGATATCTGTACCCACCCTTCAAGTGGGATTTCCAGAGGAAGGCTCGGGCTTTCTCTTTTACATTTCTACTATTGTACTCTCTTTTCAGTCGTACTTTACTTTCAGTTGGGTTTTTATTCTATCCCATTTACTTCAAGCACTTACTTTTGTATTCGGTTTACTTAGTGTTTACTTCATCTTGTGTACTCTATGGTGTTTGTTTACTTTATAAAGGAAATTCCTTCCCTTTTTATTGGTATTTACGCCTTTGGTGCTAGTCGCCAGCCCCGGGCCTATGGAAGGCAGGCTTGGGATAGTCACGGCACGGGTCCCGAGGATGGGTTGTGACAATTGGTATCAGAGGAGTTCAGTTCTACTGCAGAACTGAAGACTCTAATATTTCATCTATGTGAATCCATAGTGTTAAGGGTATTGAGTGTGGTTATCAGTCTAGGGAGTCCATTGTTGTGGAAGTGGTCGACGTATCCGTACACCATGACCCTGACTTCTGATTTCTGACTCAATGCACGAAAACACTGATTGCACGTGTGTTTCAAAAGTGTTATTTGTGATTACTTTGTGTCAGCTCACCACGTATACTGTATTGACCGTGGCACACTTGTTTTTTTTCATGATGGCCTCCCAATGGCAGCCAACTAGGGTTCCGAGCTTTGTTCGAGAGGACAGCCCACCGAGGGACGAGGCCTCGGTGTAGGGCCCTATTACAGCGGGGGAACCGGCGATACCTCTACCCGCCGAGCCACCGATTCCACCAGCCTCAGCCGTTGAGAGTGCAAATGTCCTTAGTGTACTACATGAGTTTCCGCGTCAGAGACCGCCCAGGTTCTGCAGGGAGATGGACCCTCAAGTAGCCGAGGATTGGATAGAAGCTGTTGTACGAGTTTTCAGGCTAGTGGGGACACCAGCTGACCTCATGGTGATCCTTGATGCTAGTCTCCTACATGCGACAGCAGGCAGATGGTGGATCCTGATGCTCTAGGTGCACGATGAGGCATCAATTATTTGGACGGACATTGAGAGCCTCTTCCGCTCGTAGTTCATCCCAGCCACCCTCCATTCCGTGCACATTCAAGAGTTACTACAGCTGCGGAAAGGCAACATGATTGTGGCTCAGTACTCGGTGAGGTTTACAAATCTCTCACGCTACTCCATGGATATTTTACGAGACCCGTTCTTCAGGGCCTGGACCTTCGAGTAGGGACTGAGGCATCAGATCAGGGATTTAATGATCTCCCTCAACATTCGGACGCATGTGGGGGTGTTGGAGAGAGCCGTTCTAGTGGAGAGTTATCTCACCGAGTTGTCACCAGCGGCGGGACCCTCGACAAGACGACCTTTAGCGGAGTCTTCTGTAGCCGGCAGTAGACAGAAGACGTAGAGGTCCAAGCAGGCCAGACCATTAGAGAAGCAATCTCAAGAAACAGGTTCGATTATGCGGGGCACATGAAGGAGAGCCATCCACATGAGGAGTAGGCAATGCTATGTATGCGGCGGGCAGGGTCACATGGATCGAGCTTGCCTGACCCATCCTGCAGATGAGTTGTAGGCGGTAGACGGACCTCCTAGGAAGAGGTTAAACCATGGGGTCCGCAGGGAGTAGGTGGACGAGGCAGAGGAGCTGACGGAGCAGTGGGTGGTGGGAGACGCTTTGAGGCCCTACTACCACCACCACCACTAGGGAGACCACCCCAACCGCAGGGAATGGGTGGACATGGGAGAGCTCAGCTTTAGGCAGCTGAGGCTTATGACCACGGAGATCCGAGAGCAGATGGACAGGAGCGGGACTAGCTCCATACTTGGAGACTTTTTTCATGTTGCTTCTATCTTTGTTGATGTTATGTGTCTTTGTAACTTGGGCTGCATAAATAAAAGACATTGTTCTTGTGACGTTTTTCCCTTTCCTTTTTATGTAGTTGATACTAAGAGGTTCCAGTTTGAAACTATTGACTTGACCCTCAATTTCGAGATACCTACTAGATAAGACCTAGTGACCACACACTGATGCTGACAGTGTGACTCAACCCTTGGAGTCGAGAGTAACATTTGTATCTATTGGTAGCAGCATCGAGAACTTACGATGTCATCATGGGTATGGATTATTATCATCCATGTCAGGAATGACTGTATTAGGCAAGGAACGTGGTTCATTTAGGGGATGAGACAAGATTTCTCTTATCGGGAATGAAGAAATCTTAGCAGGTCTTGTAGGACCAGAGAAGGTTCAGGTCATCCAGGAGCGGATGAGGACAACTCAGAGTAGAAAAAATTCTTATGTCGACATGAGGCGGACACCACTAGAGTTCGAGGATGGTCACCTCGTTTTCATACGGGTCTCACCTCGACGTGAATTACAGAGATTTGGCAAGGCCGACATGTTATCTCTACTCTTCATCGAACCATTATAGGTCCTCAACAGGGTAGGTGAGGTGGTTTACCGCTTGACCCATCCACCTCAATTGCACCAGGTTCACCACCACTTCCACGTATCTCAGCTGAGGAGATATGCGCTTGACCCAACGCATATCATCGACCATCGAGATCTAGACATTGACAATGGGATGACTTTTACGGAGGTACCGGTAGAGATCGAGGATCGAGAGGAACAAGTCCTACATGGATAGTCGATTCCTCTGGTGCGCTTTTACTTGTATCTCGAGAACCTCCAATGGAGCACATTGGAGCGGAAGGCTCGGATGCATGCTAAGTACCACCTTGTTTTCCTTAGTGTCTGTTGAAGCTTTACGGGGACATAAATCCCTAAGGTGGGAGTAATTTAAAGACCCGTAAATTTCAAGGAAATTTTTTTCTCAATTTTCATTGGGAGTTTACAAGTGTGATGTTTCTGATGGCACCTGATTCCGAGGCCCGGTGTACCCGGAACAATTTCCGAAATTTAGCCCGAGTATGTTCAGTGAACGAACTAGTGGGGTTTTATATCTTTTTAACCGATGCTTGGAATCGAAATATAAGGTCACTGATGAAATCGTAGTGCCGGTAATTTCTTAGAACACCTTTTTCTGAAGGAGCGTTTTCTCGGGAGGAGTTGTTAAAAATGTGAAGAATACAATTATAGTTTTTTTACAATTATAATTCTATTATACCTCTGGTGGTTTAAGGGTTAAGGGAATGGAAGTTTTGAGGATGTTGGGGTGGGGCCCACACGAGCCCCCACCTCTTTAAATTTCCTAACCCCCCATTAAACACCCCCTCTAGCTTTAATGTGTAACTCATCCAGTCTCTCCACTCTTAATGTCTACCAACCCATTTAGTTAATGGCTTGAATTATTTTGGGTGTTTATAATTATTTTGAATTTTAAACCGTTCACCATCCTCTCTCTATTAAATATGCCAACCCATATAATTAATACTTTTAATAATTATTTTGGAGTGTCAAGAATTCATTGTATTGTTTCATTCTACATGGAAATGTTTTTATTAAAGGTGCCATGTAAAATATTTGGGGAGAAAATATCTTGGGTGGGGGAAAACCTCTAGAGAAATTGGAGGAGAGCTCCCTCCTTCCAATGAAGAAAGTTCTTGACGAAGAATTCCTCCTACGGAGAACGCGATGTCACCAATGAAGTACCTTCTCTTCTTCTTACACTGCGTCAAGGGAGAAGATACCACTGTAGGGAACGTCGCCATCGACAAAGACTCTTCCTACGACGTTGACGAAATCAGCACCGATCTACCGTGATGTCCGATCATCGCGACGCTTGCCTCTTTCCACGGCTCGATGCTGTGCGATGACTTTACGAGGTAGGGGTTTGATTTTATGTTCGTGAATATTTTTGGCGTCCATAATTAATGCTTTATCCACTTGTTGTTGATTTAACAGGAGGGGGCCGGACCGCACTAACACGGCCGACCCTCCTCCCCCTTTTGTTGGTGCACTCGTTGTGGCTCGAACGAAGGTGTTGAGGTACCGATGCACCGCGCGGGAACAAAAAGATCTATGGAGGTGGTGTGTGGTGCCGTCGCGTCATGCCGAAAAACGTGATGGAATGCCACGGCTGAAGCGGGACGCGACGGAGGGGCGCGGTGCCGACGCGCTGCGCTGGTCAAAGAAGGGTCGTAGCCTAAGGCTGGGGCCTAAGGCCGTTGCGGTCACCAACAGGGGGTGGCCGGACTCCCCGATCGTCGGTGCATCAAGATACGTGACCCTTTGGCCGCCGCGGAAGACCTGGAGGTGGCCGGAATTGCCGGCCGCTGGTGCTTTCGATGGGCGGGACTGTGGGGTCCCGCGGCAGCGGCACCGGCCGGCCAACTGGGCTGGACGTTCGGAGGAGGTCGTGGGTCGTAACCCCCGGCAGAAGACATGTGGGCCACTCCACGTGGGGGGCCGCTGGTTTCGAGACAAGGGGGCAACACCCCCCATTTTCCACTCAGCCGTTTTGTCCAAGATGATGGCCATGCAGGCCGCGCCCACACTAGGCCAACCGGTCGCGCTGAGCCGGAACAGCCGCGCCGGGCCGGACCGCCCGCACTGGGCCGGACCCCCGCGTCGGGTCGGGCCACGACGGTGGGGATGGGTTGCGCCAGCTGGGCCGGGCCGCACCTGAATGGGTCGGACCCGGACCCGGGACGGGTCGACCTGTTTCGGGCCGACCCCAGGGGTCTTGTGCCGGATCGGTCCGGGCCCAAAACCCCCTAAAATCGGACAGCTACGTTTAAAGGCCCATAACATGGGATAATGACCTCCAATCGATGCATCGTCAGTTTCTATGTGATAATTGGATTGAGACGGTCGTTTCGGTATATTACACTCAAGGTTTCCGAGAACTTTGTGTATGGCCGAGTTGGTTCGAACACAAAACCAACCGGGCCTTCGGAACGGAAACATTTATGACATGAGCTCTGAACGTCTGATTGACGTTTCGTCGACTTTGTTGGATTCCTCTTAGTGAGAAGATTTTTTGGATTACTTCGCTCGAGTTTTGGATGTAGTTGGAGTATGATCAGGTGTGTTTAGACTTAAAAACCAACTGGCCCCCTAGGACGCAAAGGCCAATAACTCTCAGACTGAGCATCCGATTGACGCGCTGTCTGTCGCGTTGGGTTCCATTTGATGTGACGGAACATTGAGATACATAAAATATGGTATACATGATAGTTGATGTATCGACCCCCTTGGCTTGTGGAGAGGACCCTCCCGGAACGATCGTGTTGTCTACGAAAACCCTAGAGCTGGCTATGACTTCGACGTGGACGACTACCGTACTAGGATCCTCCGTGGGTTCGACGAGGACGACTATTGTACTGGGATCCTCCGTGGGTTCTACTACCATGCTGGGATCCTCCGTGGGTTCGATGAAGATGACTACTATACTTGGATCCACCATGGGTTCGTCAGCGATGACTACTAAACATGGATCCTACGTGGGTTCGGCAGAGGAGATGATTCAGAGGCTACATTTAATCACCTCCACCCCTCTTTATAAATGGATACCTGTGTGAGATGAGTCATGACTCTCAATCATTATATTTTATATGATTGTCTTGCTTTCCTGTGTGGATTGGGTTGTATTATCCTATGTGGATTAGATTGTTCTATCCTATTAGGACTTGATCGAACTTGGGATCGAATGTTGTAGTCGAACTAGAATTGATGACTCAGGTATATGTATGGGCATATACCTAATTAGAGTTTGTTGTTACTTTGTGATTGTAAATTTCCTTTTTGGTTTATCCTTTGTGGATTCTGGAAGACCTTCGGGGGTCTCGGGGTCCCTACTGAGTAGCGTATACTCACCCCTACACGGGCTATGCCCGCACTACGTTGTGTTGGATGCAGACGACGGAGAGCACTGATCGAGGTAGGAACTCGTGGAGCTAGAAATTACCTGGAGGTGGATCCCTGGACGAGACGTGCTCGGAGCGGACGACTGGAGCTGATGAGTAGAGGAGGCTATCTGCACCCACCCTTCAGGTGGGATTTCTAGAGGAAGGCTCGGACTTGTTTTTTTACTTTTCTGCTGTTGTACTCTCTTCTAAATTGTAATTTACTATCAGTTGGGTTTGTATCCTGGCCCATTTACATCCAGCACTAACTTTTGAATTCATTTTACTTAGTGTTTACTTCAGCTTGTGAACTCCGTGCTGTTTGTTTACTTCATAAAGGCAATGCATTCCATTTTTATCGGGATTTACGCCTTTGGTGCTAGTCGCCAGCCCCTGGCCTATGGAAGGCGGGCTTGGGGTAGTCACGACATGGGTCCTAAGGACCGGTCATGACATGTAGTGGGTAAAACATATTATTTAATGACAGATACATGTGGTAAATTAACTAAATAAAATATTAAGTCTTAATGTGTGAGACTATTTCGAGACTTATCATATTATATTCTAAATGGGATAGTTTTAGGTCCACTTTACTATGAATAATATTTATATTATTTTAAAACATTAATAAATTACAATAGTGTCATTTCTATCACTTATAAATGAGAACCCATCTAATAAATTATTCATATAAATTGATCTATTTATATTTAAAAATACCTACCCAAATACATTACCAACATCTATAACCAATACTAAGAGCTACTGCATTCACCAAAAGTCTAATCTATTAAGGATTAAAATTTAATATATGGGTTGTTTTCCTAATAGGAGGTATAATTTTTTACTTAGTATTTCATGTTTATTTCCTCTTTTAACTTATTTATATATTCTTTAATCATGATTAAAAAATAACATAAGTATATTTTAAAAAAATATTATTTTTATATTAAAACTTATTTTCCTCTCATTTTCCATCCTATGGGAAATGGAAACAACATTTGTTCGTATGTGTAGACTACCACCTACATTAAACGAATTGTTTAATTTTTACGAACCACTTCATAATACTGGTTATTATTTTGGGGTTAATGAATATATATTATATTTATAACATAATTATAATTTTGAAGGATAATATATTACATACCATCTCACCCTTCCAATCATATGAACATGTTAATGTCTCTCATGTATACATGTGGACTACCGCCTCTATGAAGTGATGTGGCAAGTTTTTTTGTACACAATTCTAGTATAGTTTTAAAATTTTATTTAATGTATAAAAACATTATTTCATGATTAATATTTTATATATGATAGAATAGTTATCCCTTTTTACTATTCCCAACATATCGAATATTTTTTTTCTATTATGAATATAACATCCTCAAAATGTCCGTCTTGAACCTAACTGACTATATAAATATATAAATCTTTTTAATAAATGAAATAGAAGGGATACTAGTACGGGAATACAATATAAATGTTTTCTTAATAAATTTAAAATAAAAATAATTTTATTATATTGTAGTTCATGTACGTACGTGTTGAGTCGGACTCAAGGAGAGAAATTTATCGATCAAAAATTACTTTTAAAATTTACAGTGCATTCATCTCTTTTTCATCCATATCTATGTTATTTAAATTTTTTAGGTATGTTATTAATATTATAAAATTTGTCTTCATTTTTATTTTAAACCATTTTTTACTTCTTTAATTTATGTTTTACAACAATTCTTTTAAATGTTTTCTGAACAAGTTATATGTTCGACATTTTTACAATAAAACGAAATAAATCCTTTTCAAACATGTTACATAATATTAGAATTTTCCACCATTTTATCTTTTATTATTTAATAAAATTCATCTAAAAATTATAATTTTGTTTCAAAATAAAATCATATTTTCCTTTCTTCTCAGAATTTTTGTATAATAAGTTTTTTTAAAAAATAATTCCTTTTTTTATTTGAAGCCCAAAAGTGATTTTTCATATGTGTTTAATTAAAAAGTTTATAATGTTTTATAATGGAAAGGAAATATTGTATATGGATTAATTATTTTGTGGTTATTTTTCATTGTTCATGATATTTTGGGATCTTGATATATCTCTCTAATATATAAGTATTTGATTTTGTTCATTGGGGAATTATGGTGGAATTAATCGAGGAGGTTATTCAATTTTTAATAGTGATTGTAAAAGTGATGTTAAGAGTGATTTGAAGATGATGAATCATGGAACCTATATGATTATTCTATGCTTTAAAACAAATTTTTATGTTTTACTTTTTATTTTATAAGGTAATATATTGAGTTTAGTTTTAATGGAATTCTTATACACATTTCAAGGTTGAAATTCTTTATTTCGAAGAAAATGTTTTCATGAGTAACCATGTTTTACAAGAAATCCTCATGATTACGATTTTCCATTAATATTTCTTATGATATTTTTATTAAATTATTTGGTTAATGAAACTTATTTAAAGAAAATGAATATCTGATCTCAATGATTTTTATGTAAAATGGGAAAAATTTCTTATGGGATAACATTATTTTCAAAATAGACAAACAAATTTATTTATTTTTATATCATTTATTATGTTTTTGTACTCATCCCAAGATTTGATTTTTTTATAGTTCATAAGGATTGGTACGAATTATAGAAAGGTCCAAAATTCTGTAATGTAGATTTAACTTTAAAGAAGATAAATTATTTTCAGGGAAAAGGGAGGTTAGATTTTTGAATCCTGTATTTATGGAAAAAAGGATATTGAGTAGATGTGTCAACTTTTATATGTAAGTGTCTGAGATATAAGATTTTTTCATAATTCTATAAATATATAAAACAATAATATTATTAAAATATATTAATGTTAAAACCATTATATAAATCTTATAATTATGGGTTTTTTTATGTTATAGGGAATTATAACTTGCATGATCGACTCAATTGCTGACACATATAGAGTCCTTTCCGTATATATCTATCCTAATGTTCCTATGGGAATGTTTTCATGGATAGATAAATTCTGTGTTACCTTGGAATCAATCCCCTCTTGGATTTATCTATACTAAATATCTTTATCATCATGTCAATATATGTACTTTACCATAATCTTAGAATTCACATAGATTTATCCTGATGGATCACGATCCTAAGAATATTTTCTACCTTTCATATGTCCTTCATAGTGAATAATTTTTCTAACAAAGGCTTAATAGACTCTACATTAGGTATTTCATTTTTAATAAGTAGTATGTTAATAACATAAACTATTAGGTTAACAACTTTCCTTCCACTAAACCACTTATAGACTAATGGATATCATTAAATCTCTATAAAACAAAACACTTATAAGGATTCATAAAATTGAATTTTACATTACATCCAGGCTTTATTTAATCTATAAATGGATTTATAAAACATTATTACTTTTTTCCATTATTTTGAGTCACAATACCTTTTGGTTGTGTCACTTAGACATCTCCTTTAATTTTTAGATTAATGATATATATCTCAGCATTCATCTTCTAAATCACATAATCATGGTAATCTGTTATGTAACATATAATTATGATTGGTTTTAAAATATAAAATGGAAAATAGATTCTTTATAGTCTATGACTTGGTACTAGTTAAACACTTTTACAACCAGTCATTCCCTATAGGTATTGTTAGGTCCATCCATGTTATGATTCCTCTTCAATAGCCATTTCAAACCAAAGTGATTTACATCCATTGAAGGATTTACAAAAATCCAAAAAATGGTGCATGGAATCCATTACAGAATTCATAGAATCTTGCCACATGATTTCTTATATTCCACTTAATTCATCCTTAAAGGTTATAGGATCATTATTATAGACAAATATTGAGTCTCATATATGACTATTGTTTTTGTGCCAATATATCACTTGTTATTTACATTGGGATGATCTCAAAAAACCTTCTTATACTTCTAATGATTATATTTTTATGCCTGTTTATATGGTTTTAATCTTATTTAATCAAATTATGCTATAAATATGCAATCAAATTTATGATTTAAATTTCTATAAAATCAACTACCTAAGGACTTGGTCTACATAGATATTTGGATACATCGAGTAATCAGCTATTTCAATCAACTATGTGTCAAAATTACCAATGTGAATCAACTAAATTGTAGAATTGGCTACACCAATGATTCACCTATATGAGAAACGAATATGTTGATTAAATAGATAATTGGATTTAATACCTAGAAAAGTTTGATATATGGTTTGAATCTAGTGAATATTTAGCCAGGTGGATCCAAACGACTATGTATGACATTTATTTATGGAAATTATGGTCGTTTGATTGAGTTAGCTCAGTGAATTTTAGAATCATAAGGAATGTATATGTAATTTGGATATGTATTGAATTCAACTACATGATGAGAAACTACATGGATCAATTTTTTAATATGAATTCAAATTCATGGATTTCAACGATGTGGTGATCTAGAATAGGGTATGTCATTCTACAACTTAATTATTTATTATGATTGAAGTATTTTAATTAAAAATTAATGATGCTTTTAATGCATTAAATAATAGACTACCTATTTATGTTAAAATAACATTTAAAAAATATAATAGTTTAGAGAAAATAAATAGCATATATTAATTTTTTTGAGTGATTTTTCAAAAGCTATTTTTTTGGAAGGGATAACTAAACTTTTACCATGAGGTTAAATGTTATTGTATATCATGTTGTGAAATAGTAAGTTAGAATAAATAAATTGATACTTTAATGATAGAAAAATTGAAAAGTGAAAATAATTTAAATCAAAAATATCGATCTCAATACATTCTATGTAGATTATTTGTGATAAAAATTAATATTGAGAATCATGTTTTCAATAGATATGTTATAAAGATCAATCATTCTGTGTGTTTTGAAGGATATCCTTAAGATATACTTCATTATTGTTCTCTCGACTAGAGAAATATTATCTTATGTTTGTTACATATTTCCACCACATGATACATTTTAATATGTCATTACCCTTCTATAGTGTAGGGTGGGTGACCTATTTATAGTAATGGTTGAACGATGTTTTTTAATAAAGGATGGTAAGATACTAGTAAAATCTCCAGGATCTATACAAAGTGATGAATGATTGAAACCAATTTTGATGTCCTTAGGAAATGGACCAGTTCTTTAAAAATCCACCAAAACATGGATTTGAGTGTTTATGGAGTGTACATGGGGATATATATTCCTCAAATCATTAAAAATATTATTTGTTTAATATTTTTCTTATTTTTTTATTTATGGACCTTATTTGTGATAATAAAAGATATTAATTATTCATACCATAAATAATGGTGGTTTTATGTGAAGAAATTTTAAATAAATAAATAAACCCTTTTAATGAATTTGTGTGGTTATTCTTAGGCTACTAATTGGTATCAAATGCTTCTACATTTGAGTTATCAACATTGAATGTTTAAAGTCTTAAATATCACCATGAAATGGATGTTATGTTTGATAATTGAGAAATTTTTCTATGGATAGAGATCCCCATAACACCCCAAGATTCCACGAAACACTTTTTTGAATAATACAATAGCTTACGCTATACGAAACTTCGAGTTCTAAGACACAACAACCAATCAAACTAGCCGGTATGAATAGTAATAACCACTTTTGGAAACATTATAAATTTTATTTTTCAAAATGGAGTTCATTTTTGGATTCTTAATATCAAAATTATCTTAGAATGTTTTTTCTGTATTTTTCTAAAAACATTCAAATTTTGGACGAATAGTGCAAAACACTATGATAATGTTTAAAACCGACTTTTTATTTAAATTTATTTTATTTCGAAAATGATAAATAATACCTATATTAGTTCAATGTAATTCATTGGGTTCATTTTATAAAAAATAGATCTATATAATTTTATTGAACATTTTAACGTATTTTAGCCACCTTCTAGGCATGTTAGAAAATTTGTATAAAATATAATTTTACCGCTTCTGTGAATTGATTTTCAAAAATCAGAGAGACACAGTTGATATCAGTAAGTAAAATGTGGTTCAATAAGATGAAAATAATATTTGGTGAATAGTATCTTTTGACTTTTATTTAACACATTTAAATGTAAATAGGATAATTAAAGGTAAAAATTATATTATTTTTACCTGAACACTTGTCCTAATTCTATTGGATATGTGTATTTCGCTAAAAAACATGCTTATAAATAAAATCTGATCCCTTTGTTCCACTTGGATTAGATTAAGTCATTTATTATTATTTTATTTAAAAATAGTTAAAAGTGTTAAATTCAAATTTTCTTAACTGAAACATTTTTAATATATTGCTATACATACTATAAATTCAACAATAAATATTCATTAAAAGATTAAAATATTTTATACATAATGATATTTTATATATAATTTTTAGACATGTAATAATTAAATTTATTTATGACACAATGAATATGCAGTAATTACCTTATTAATGAATGATTAAAATAATTGATATTATAAATATTCAAATAAATGTGAATTTATACTTTTGATGAATTCCAAAAAATTTATAGGTTACTATGACATGTAAGGGTTTATTAAATGGCTATAGTTTTAAAAAAATACTATATTATTAAATGATATAATAGTCATAAAAATCTACAGTTTGGAAAAAAGACATATAAGATAATATACATGTCATTAATGGAAAACATGGTGTTCCCTTGGAATTTTATACTGTGTTTATTAACCATATAATATAAGATACAAGGAGACATGGTAAAATATAAAATAATTAACTAAGAGTTAAATATATAAGATATGGTTAAGTGGGTGACCTAAACCTATCTAAAACCTATTGTTTGAGGGTTTGTCGACTCATCCCCACCATAGACTCAAAATAAGTAATTTTGGAACCATTATAAACTGAATAATATTGTCTAATAAAATAATATTTCAAGCTTTTCCTAAAGTAACCCTCGCCTATCTTATAAAAGGTTACTTTCCCTTCACTCAAAATCACACCTCCAAAGAGATTTGGCTCGGTCAAGCCCTACTCCCATATCCTCCCAAATAAACTCACTTACACTTAGAGGCATTACATTGATTAGAAATCCAACCTATGGAGCCCTTTTTATCAACCCAAAAGAAAACACATGAAGAAGAGGTAATAAATTCAAACCTCTTTCAATGTTATTTTCTTCATCCACTTCCTCTTTCTTTTTGGTTTCCATACCAAAATAATATGTCTAGTACCATAAACATACTATGATGTTTTTATAAATATGGTACAACCATATTCATTATTTTATATATCCTATTAATGCAATTCCACCATACGTGCGTACGTATGACTTACCGTCTCCACGTCGTGCTGTAGTTTTTATCCAAACACTTTATTATATAGATGGGTACAATAATGAGTATAACTAATCTAAATAATAAATATAACATTTTAATGATTTTTTATATATGATATACCATCCAATTACATATTATTACACTATAAATATAATGATATTATCGCTAATGTGTACATACGAATTACCCTCTCCACAAATGCGATGAGATTCGTCCCCCATTGTGATCATTCAAGAATAATATTCATTATATGATTAAAAATAATGTTTAATAACTTAATATTATTTTTTATATGAATCAAATACATATTATCCATATCAAACATGGCTTATATAACCAATCATATAAAGGAAAATGAATGAGTTAACACCCGAAACAATGATACTATTGAAATATTATTTAAAAATAAATATTTGAAGATCATATATGATATCATATTTATGTATGTGGTTCTTTAATAATTTAATAAAAATTAATTAAATATTATACAAGAGGATCACTTACCCTCAATCATGGGAAAGTACAAGGTAAGGGTTAATTCAATAATCTCTTCATTATCCGAGGTTGTTTATACATGAGTATCTACTATGACTTCTTTATCATCCACATCTGTGTTTCGTAAAAATGAATTTCAAATTTTTTTTAGTATTTCCTAGTCCATGGGATAAAGTCATATATACCATTTTTTGAGTTTTTATGAGATTTTTATAAAAGAATCTTTTCACAATTTTTTCCAAACAAGGTCCTTTACGACCTTTTTGAAAAAATTAAAGAAATACAGTTTTTAACATATATGGTGGATGCCCATATTTTCTATCATTATAAAACCATCAAATACTCCCTTACCATCTTACAATAATATTTTCAAAATAAATGTTTTCTTTTATAATTATAAAATTTTTAAATGATTTTATAATAGAAATATATATTCCTCTCAAATAGTTTTTATTTCATCTATGTCAACATCCCATGATGGATTTTACAGTTGTTTAAAGTTGATTTATTATGATACAATATTCCATATTGTATTGAACGTTTTGTGATATGTTTGACTATAGATGTGTTATTTGTATACCATTCATGGATTATGGTTAATGTATTACCATTTCGTATGCTAGTTTCAATTTGAATGATTATGTCATGTTTCAACCTTTTCATATGAGGAATGCATTGGCCTTAGTTAGTGATTAGTGGATCCCTCTATAGCTTCTCGATGCATCAGTTGGTCTCATGAGAAAAAACTAGTGTCTTGGAATAAGGCGTTGACAAAATATTATTGGTATTCATGGCATGAGGCCTTGACTATGTGCTTATGAAGTCTGACATTATGCATTCCATCATTATGAAATTGGCTATTGATATTATATATGATTATTTGAAAAGTTCAATATCCATGTGGCTAAGTAAATGACATTATTTTATTTATCTTTTCCATATTATACTGAATTTTATATTTTAAAGGATTTTGGTTTAGTCATTGACATTTCTTTAAATGTTTATGCCTATTTATGAAAGTTTCTGCTATATTGTTATCCTTATTGAGCACCTAAGGTCACCCATTTCTATGTTTTATTTTTCCCAAGATGTGAACAAGTATATTATGACTGACCTCTATGGATAGTCTAAGGGATATAAATGTGTTAAAAATAATTGTTTTTGTATTTTTTCATTTTATATGTAATGTAAAACTTCTGTAGGTATCTAGTACTTCCAAGGCAACTAAAATGATCGGTTTTTTTGGATTTGTTCCCTTGTGATCATGCCAATGTAATGTAATAATGCACCGACTCTGGGTAACTAGGGTCAGGGCATTACAGTTGGTATCATAGGATGTTTATCACGAATCTTGGAAGCTATATTTAGAAAAACTTTGATTAGAGAACAGTACCAAAAATAGAATTTGAGGATTAGTATAGAAGAACATCATATAATTTTGGTAATGTAGAGATTTTGTGAGTTTTCTAAGAAATACAACCCTATCTGGATATGATAAGGTAGATCTAGCTCTGGCAGAGATGTACCTAGGAGTGAAAACTCTGACAAGGTGTTTCCAGCATGACCCGGGGTATCCAGGTACCTGACAATAATCCTTTCTTCACTCATGGTTATGAAACTCTCGGGGGATATGCTTAGGATAAATCAAATATTATTTACAAACCATTATGAAGGATTTATGAGTATATACATCCTCAAAGAAAGCATTTTCATGATTATGGATTATATCCATAAACTGTTCAATTTATGTTAATTTTTTTACATGTTTGGAATTATTTATTGAGATTCATAAAAAATATAGTGTATTTCACTATTTATAAATGGAACCTAGTGGAAGTAAAGAAAAATGTATTAATGCATGTAATCCATGTAGGTATTTCCCTCCTTCTTAAGATAATTATACCGGAGCTAGTGATGCAACTGGTGTTGATCAACTTATAACCATACCGGGAGAACACAATCAGGTTATAAATAATAACGTTACCCGTATGGGGAACCATAATCCACAACACAGTGGATCAATGATAAAAAATCATGAGGAAAAAACCACCAACATTAAATGGTTCTACAAATCTATATGTAACAAATCATGTATATGTTCTATATAGAAATTATTTTATGCTTTCGAGACTAGTGAATGGGAAAAATTTTCTGTGGTAGTTTATCACCTCATTGGAGATGCACATCAATGCTGGTCTATAATTCAAAACACAAAAAAAAAAGATGAAGAAGTATCAAATATGGAATGGAGGGATTTTAAAGATAATTTTTTAGAAAAATACATTCCTTGTGACCATCGAGCTGATATGGAAAGACAATTTCTGAGTCTGAGGAAAAAAGAGGATGAGGATGTCGCAATATATGAGGCTAACATTACAAGGTTAGGAAGGAATTCAGCATATTATATACGTAAACCAAGGAGTAATAATGATTTATTATTTGATGGGTGAAAACCATTTATTCATAAAGTATTATTCTCAAATTCCTTCTCATCATACGAAGATATTATCTCATGTGCTATCAAAACTAAAAATGAATTCTCTAAGACTTATGACTTTAAATCAAAGTACGGGAAGAAAAGATCGGTTGAACACACTGGAAGTGGAAATAAGGGGAAGAAGTGAAAAATTGAATATCCATCCAACGGTAAATGTGGGACGAAACACCCTGGTACTTTCTTGAAGGGAACGGGAGTCTATTACAAGTGTGTTGAATATGGCCACCAAGCTCGTGATTTCAAGGGAATGAAATAGGTTTTCAATGTTGAATGATACATTTGTAGAGAAAATGGGAATTATGGAAATTAATTTCCTAAGAACCAAGGAAACATTTCTCAAAAAATGTCAATGGAGAAAGGCCAAGCTTATGTGATCACTACTGCTAAGGATGAATCTCCAAAAGATTTGGTGGTAGGTAATTTAATGGTGCCCTCATGTTTAGCCAATTATTTATTTGATTTTGGATCATCGTATTGTTTCATAAGTTCCCAGTTTTCTATGAACATTAGATATTTCCAATATGATTTAACAAAGGGAGTTGTTAGTCAAAAATCATATGGGAATTATCATTGCAACAATGTTTTGTGAATCAATTCCCATTAGGGCATATAAATTTTCATTATCTATTGATATCATCTTCGTACCCATGATTGAATTTGATATAATCCTTAGAATGAATTTTCGTTAAGACTAGGACGAAAATATTTATTGTAAGAAGATGGAGGTTTTAATATTCGATGATGATAATTTGTACCTTATCCTTATATCAGAAACGTCACCATATGATTATTATTTATATCCACCCCCAGAAGATATACTAAATTAATTATTGGGGAGTAAGAAAATTAAATAACTATGGGTTTGGAATATAATGTTTAAATATAGTACATGCTTGTTGTGAATGAATTTGTTGATGTGTTTTTATAAGATTTACTAGGACATCCTCTAGAATGAAAAATTGACTTTTCCATTGATTTAATTTCTTGTCCAGGGCCCATATTGAAGACCCCTTATAAAATTGAGATTGTTAAATTAGTGGAACTAAAGAAACAACAAGAGTAATTGACTAATAAAGGAATTATTTTCCCATGTGATTATCAATGGGGATCCCCCGTTCATTTTGTTGTGAAGAAATATGGATCTATGAGGTTGTGCATTGAATATAGAGAGATCAATGCTATAACAATAATGAAAAAGTATCCCCTACCTCAAATTGATGATTTATTCGACCAACATCATTTAGCTAAATTTGTTTCAAATATTGCGTTCCGATATGGATATCATCACTTGTGGGTGAAGAAGGAGGACATTCCAAAAACAACATTTCGAACCTGGTATGGGAATTACAAGTTTATAGTATTTCTTATTGGACTGAATAATGCACCCACTATTTTCATAGATCTAATGAATAGAGTTTTCAATGAATATTTGTATGACTTTGTAGTGGTATTTATTGATTATATCTTGGTATACTCAAAAATATATGACGATCATGAAAATAACTTGTGCACTATTCTAAAAACTCTCAGAAGAAATGAATTATATGGGAAGTTTAGCAAGTGTAAATTATGGATTTATGAAAAAAAAATTATTGGCCACATTGTCTCTAAGGATGGAATCTATGTCGATCCTTAAAAGACCAAGGCAATCCATGTTTTTTCCAACACCGATGATTATAACTAAGGTACACTGTTTTATTGGTTTAGCATGTTATTATCAAAGTTTCGTCCAGAATATTTCCCGATTGACTAACTCATTAACCAAGCTCACACGTAAAGGGATTAAATTTTTTTGGACAAAAGTGTGTGAAGAATGGTTTGAATAATTGAAGATAAAATTTTTCAATGCTCTTATCTTGACTCTACCATCGAGAAATGATGGTTTTATTATTTATAGTGATGGTTCAATGAAAGGACTTGTTTGTGTCCTTATGCAGAATGATATAGTTATTTCATATGAATCAAGATAGCTAGAAATTCATGAACAAAACTATCCCACTCATGATCATTTGTTAGAAGCTGTAATATTTTCTTTGAATAAATGGATACACTATCTCTATGGTGAAAAATGTGAGATATATACTAATCAAAAGGGTTTTTAATATATTTTCTCACAAAAATAACACAACATGAGGCAAATATAATGTATTTAACTTCTCCAGGATTATTATTTCACTATAAACTACCACTTGAGGAAGGAAAATATGGTGGCAGATGTTTTGAGCAGAAAGGATCATGGAGTTTTGAACAAGATGAGAGCTAAAAGGGATCTTATGTTCGTGGATCTAGTAAATATGGATATGGGAATAATCATTGAAGGTGAAACATCAATAATTTTTCAAATTTTTTATAAACCATCTTTACTAGAAAGGATAAAAAGTTCTCAGACTGATGATGTTGAGTTTCATAAGAAAAATAAAGCTGTAAAAGATGTAAGATTGATAGACTTTGTATATGAAGATGGGATTTTAAAATTTGGGAAGAGACTTTGTGTTATTGATATAACAGATCTAAAAAGGGAATTGTTGGATGATGATCATAGCTCCAATTTCTCTATAAACCCTTGTATCACTAAGATGTATAGAGATTTGAGGGATCATTTTTGGTGGGACAACATGAAAAGTGAAATTTCTAATTATGTGTCAAGATGTATGGTTTTTCAATAGGTGATGCATGGAAGAAAAAATCCTAGAGGAGTCATGCAACCTATTCCCATACATTAGTGGAAATGGAAAGATATTATGGTGGAATTTTTCATGGGGATACAAAATACGCCTAGAAGGAATGATGCAACATGGGTTAATATTGATCATTTTACCATGTCATCATATTTTCTTCCTATAAGAGAAGATTTACCACATGAATGTTTAAAAAGAAAATATATTAATGAAGTGGTATGACTACAGGGAGTACCCCTATCGATTTTTTCTAATCATGATCCTCCTTTTACATCAAGATTCTTGAAAAGTCTTCAAATGTCCCTAGATACTGAACCTTGTTTGAGCGCTGCCTACCACCTTTAAAATGATGGATAGTCAGAATGGACTATTCAAACCATATAAGACATGTTGAGTTCTGGCTCACATGACTTTCAAGGTATACGGGATCAATATTTACCAATGGTAATATTATTCTATAACAATAGCTTCCATTCATGTTTTCTAATGGCTCCAAATGAAGCGTTATATGGAAAGTGATGTCACACACAAACTTTTTAGGATGAAGTTTGTGAAAGAAAACTTGTAGGCCCATAACTTGTTGAGGAAATAATGGAAGAGGTAAAGATTATCCAAACCCAAATCATAGCATCTGAAAGTATGAAAATAATTTATGCCGATAACCGAATGAAGGATTTGAAATTTCAAGTAGAAGATCATGTTTTCTTAAAGGTATCTCCATATAAGGGAATTTTTATAATTCAGTAATATGGGTAAATTGAATCCCAGGTACATTGGACCTTTTGAAATTCTAGAATGAGTTGGAGTTGTAGAATATCATTTGGCCATGCCACCAAGTCTCTCCAAAGTACATGATGTGTTCCATGTATCAGTATTAAGAAAATACATGCCTGAACAAAGTAATTTACTCACCTATGAAGAAATAGAACTGGGACCCAATCTGCCTTATTGTGAAGAGACTGTAAATATTTTTGATACCCGAGAACAAGTGTTGGGAAACTGGACAACTCGTTCGATAAATGTCCTATGGAGAAACAATAAGATTTAAGAGGCAATGTGGGATCCTGAGGAACATATGATCAAAACCACCCAAATATTTTTATGCATTAATATTCTAGAAATTTTGAGTACAAAATTATTTGAAGGAGCGGAGAATGTAACCCCTCAAGCTTTTACGGTACACATCATTTTTAATAATACAATAGTTTGCGATGTACGCAATTTCGAGTTCTAACACACAATGACCAATCAAACTAGATGTTATAAATAGTAATACCCACTTTTTGAAACTTTATAAATATTATCATTCAAAATGGGCTTCATTTTTGGATTCAGAATATCGATATTATCTTTGGGTGATGTTTTGGTATTTTTCTAAAAACATTCAATTTTTGATGAATTGTGAAATACACTACGTTATTGTTTAAAACCAAATTTTTATTTAAATAAAAAAATATTTTTTTAAAATTTAATTTAAGTCAAAATAGATACATAATACATGTATTAGTTTATTTTAATTAATTGGTGTCATTTTATCATAAAATTAGATATATAAAATTTTATTTAACTTTTTACAAACTATTACCCACGTTCTAGGCACATTGGAAAATTTGAATAAAACGTAATTTTAAAACTTATGTGAATTTAATTTCAAAAAGATGAGAAACATGGTTTATATGAGTAAGTAAAAATGTGGTTCAATAAGTTGAAAATAATTTCTATTGAATAGTATCTTTTGACTTTTATTTACCACGGTTAAAAGTAAATAGGGTAATTAAAGGTAAAAATGATATTATTATTACTCTAACACAAGTCCTAATTCTATTGGATAAGTGTATTTCAACCAAAAAAACCATAGGAATAAAATATGATCCTTTTTGTCTACTTGGATTAGATTAAGACATTTTTTATTATTTTATTTAATGAAGAGTTAAAATTTTTAAATTCAAATTTTCATAACTAAATAATATTTAGTATAGGCTTAAACATAAGATAAATTTGTATATAAATATTAATTATAAATTTAAAAATATTTCCTACATAATGGTATTTTATTTATAATTTTGATATATTATATAATTAAAATTATTTATGACACAGTGAAGAACCAGTAATTACCTTATTAATGAAAGATAATAATAATTGATATTATAACTATCAAAATAAATTAAAATTGAGACTTTTGTTGAATTAAAAAGATTTTATAGATCACTATGACATTTTAGGTTTGATTAAATTAATTTTATTGAAGTAATCAATATTTTAGGACTTTAACAAAATATCAAATTCTAAATAGTGTCAAAATTCACATAAATATGTTTTTAAAACAAATACTATATTATTAAATGATATAATAGTTATAAATATATTTGATTCATCTAAAGGAAATATATAATAATATACATGTCATTATTTAACCACATGGGGTTATATTATAATTTAATATTATTTTTATTAATCATATAATATTAAGTTACAACGAGACATGGTAAAAGATAACTTATTTATCTAAGAGTTAAATCTAAATGATAATGTTAATATGGTGACCTAAACTGGTATACATACTTTTTGTTGACATGTTTTAGACCCATCCACACCTTATCCTAGAAATAAATAATTTTTGTGCCATTATATGCAGAATATTATTGTATAATAAAATAATATTTCAAGATTTTCCTAAAGTAACCCTCACCTCTCTTATAAAAAGGCACCTCCCCTTCAATCAAAATCACATCTCCAAAGCAATTTGGATCAGATACCCCCTGCTCAAATATCCTCCCAAATACCCTAAATTAGACCTCGATTCCTTAAATTTATTATCAATCCATTTTATGGAGCCCTTTTGATCAACCCAAAAGGAAACACCCAAAGGAGAGGTGATAGTTTCAAAACCTCTTTCAATGTTCTTTTCTTCTTCCACATCCTATTTCTTTGTTGTTTCCATAAAAAAAAATAAGTCAAATACCTTATACATACTGTGGTGTTATTATAAATATGGTACAACCATATTCATTATTCATTCTATCGTATGAATGGCAATTCACTGAACGTGCGTACGTATGTCTTACTGTCTCCACATTGTGGTGTAGTTTGTTATTCGAACACTTGATTTTTTGGATGGGTATAATAAAGAGTATAACTTATGTAAATTATAAATATAACATTTTAATTATTATTTATATATGAGATACCTTATAATTACATATTATTACACCATCCATTGAATGATATTATCGGCTGTGTGTACATACAGATTACCGTCTCCACAAACACGATAAGATTCATTCCCCATCATGATCATTCAAGAATAATTTTCATTATATGATTAAAAATATTGTTTAACAACTTAATATCATTCCGGATATGAATCAAATACATCTTATCCATAACAAACATGTCTTAAATAACAAATCATATGTAGAAAAATTAACCAGTTAACACCCGAAACAATGATACTACGGAAATATTATTAACAAATTTATATTACAAGATCATATATGATATTATATTTATGTATATGGTTCGTTTATAATTTAATAGAATTGATTTAAATATTTTACAGTTTGGTTAACATACCCTCTTTTATGGAAAATACAAGGTAATGGTTAGTTCTACAATCTCTTCATTATCTGAGGTAGTTTATACATGAGTATCTACTGTGACCTCTTTATCATCAACATCTTTGTTTCTCAAAAATGTATTTCAAAACATTTTTACTATTTCCTAGACATTGGGTTAAATTAATTTACACCATTTTTTTGACATTTTATGATATTTTTATCAAAGAAGCTTTCTTTTGTTTTCCAAATAAGGTCTTTTACAACCTTTTTGACAAAATTAAGTAAAGAATGTTTTTAAAATTTTACGGAGGGTGCAACTATTTTCTGTCATTATAACATCTTCAAAGCATACCATACAAGCTTATAAGAATATTTTAAAAACAAATGTATTCTTTTATAACTAAAAGATTCTTTAAATTATTTCCAAATAGAATGATATATATTTCTCTCAAATTGTTTTGATTTCAACTATGTCATCACTTTTTGGTAGATTTTACAATTTATTAAAATAGACTCATTATGATACAATCTTAAATATTATTCTAAAGGTTTTGTGATATGTTTGACAGGGGATGTGTTATTTTTATACCATTAATTTTTTATTGTTAAATAATTAACATTTCTTATGCTAGATTTAATACGAATCTTTATGTTATGTTTAGACATTTTCATATGAGGAATGCATTGGACATAGTAAGTGATGGGTGGAGCCCGCTATAGCTCCTCGATGCATCGGTAGGTCTCAGGAGACAAACTAGTGTCTTGGAACAAGGCCTTGATAAAATATTATTTTTAGTCATGGGAGGAGGCCTTGATACGTTGTTATAGAGTCTGACATTATGCATTCCATCATTATAAAATTTGAAATTGATATTACATGTGATTATTCGGCTAGTAGAAAAATCATGTGACTAATTAAATGAAATTATTTGATTTATCCTTTCCACATTATACTTAATTTAATATTTGAAATGATTAACTTTTAGTGTTATACATTGCCTTAAATTTTATGCTAATTTATGAATGTTTCCACTATATTGTTATCCTTACTGATAACCAGAGATCACCCCTTTCTATGTTTTATTTTTTCCAGGATGCGAAGAAGTATTTTACAAATGACCTGAAGGGATATTCTAAGGGATATTAATGTGCTACAAGGATAAAATGTTGTTGTTGTTTGTCATTTTATTTGTAATGTAAAACATATGTATATATCTAGTACTTCCAAGGCTACTAAACTAAGCAGTCCTTCAGGATTTGATCCCTTGTGATCATGACAATGTTATGTAATATTGTACCGACTCTGGTTAACTCGGGTTAGTGAATTAAAATCCCAAATTCATGGAGAATATTATAGTTTTTGGATGGAATAGATTATTATTTACTTTAGGTACATTGTTTTAAATGTTTACTTAGATGTTGTTAAATCGTACAAAATTCTTGAAGGAAACATAAAGAAATATGATGCTACTGAAGAAAGAGAGTATGATCTAAACTATAAATATATGAATTATACTATATGTTTAATCTTTCTGAATGATTTAAATATTGTTTCTCAATGTGCTATAACAAATGAGATATGTAAAAATATATCAGCGGATTGTAAAGGTAATAATAAAGTGAGATTACATTAGTACAAAACTACAAATACGATGTTGGAAACCTTCAAAATGAATGATGGTGTAGTCAAAACACAAATGAATGGAAGGTTAATGAGGATTATGAATAATATTTATTCTACAGGAGAACCAATTATTAAATGGGATTAATCTATAAAAGTTCTCAGAGTTATACCATCCAAATAGAGCGGAATTTCTCCTGCCATTAGGCAATCCACTGATGAGAAAGATTTCAGAAAATTTATATTATAAGAACACACGTGAGGTATGAGAAAGAAATGAAATTTTTATTTATTAATAATGAAATGGATAAAAGGTAAAATTAAGGTTTTAATTTTTCTCCATTGAAGGGTTATTAAAAGGGAAAAGGTATAAGAATTACTAAATGATTTGATGATTATACCTCAAATAGTTTTATTCTAATAGTGAGATTTATCAGTTATGAAATAAGTTAAAAAATTTATATAATCAGATAATAGTATTAAATAAATAATTCAACAAGTATAAAAAATAGGATACATGTTATAAAGAATCTAGGTTCTTTGAGTGAAATAAGCTTGGTAATACCAAACCAGATTGTACAAAAAGTCATTAAAAGTAAATTTGGAAAGAAAAAAATAGAAATAACAATTTAGAAAAATAATAAAAGATCTATAAAGGCCTCATGGAGTGCTACTGAGGATTTTATGAAAGAAACATTTTTTAATTAAAACCTGATATGTTTATTTAAAATTACAACATGGGTATTATGAAACAATCTAATGAGTTACACTCATTTTATTAATTACAGTATGAATATGATTCTAAAACTTCAAATTTATCTTTTTTATGTTCACAATGATTACTCTACAATGATATAAAAAATATGAATGGATCAAAATAAATTTAAATCCCTAGAAAAATATTATGATATTGTTAAAATTGAAAATTTGGAATTAAAAAAACAAATATTAGATCTAAAAGATAATATAGAAAAAATTATCTTTCCTTGTGCTAAACATGGAAATAATATTAAAATATTTCCAAAATAAGTTCATGGATTTAACAATGAATATAGTGTTTTAAAAAATGGTAAAGTAATATAAATATAATCATTGGAAACAATAAAGGTCTTAAAGATATGTTTGGAATTGAAATAAAATATGAAAATCGATATTTGTAAAAACATTTGTGCATAGTTAACGAAATAAAAACCAGTTTAATGTTATTTTTTTTAATTTCAAGGAACCTGAATATTATGATAACAGTTATATACAAAAAACCCCTCTATTTTCGAGTGCTAAGAATTATTTTAATTCAATAAATTTGTAAAAATTTAGTTAATTAATTTCATGACAAAAGAAGTATATTAGAATTCTTGAAATCATTGATTGGTGAAATTTTTTGGAACCATGAAAATATGGATACCAAAAGAATTTTTTATTATATATTTTGTAGGGAAGAATTTGGAGGATAATAAATTAAAATAGGAATATAGATAGTCGATGGTCAATTCATATGTGTGAATATTTATCATATTTCTATTCTTTCTCTAAAATTAACAGATCCCATGTCACATTTGGTGTTAATGATAAGGGAAACATTATCATATTTGGATAATTAGTAAATAAATGATCAGTTATTTTCAAAAAAAATCATTATATGGAAGTATTTAATATCAACCTGATAATTGTTTGTCAAATTTATGAAGATGGTTATTCTTTATATCATTCAAATAATTTATGTTTTATTTTTATTGATAAAATCCTTAAATTTAAGGCACCATGTACTATAAATCTCTATATATTAGATAATAATTGTTTTTGTAGAGAAAATTTGAACTATTTGAATGTTTTAAAAATGGATATTACAATTGGTATAGAATACTTGGAAATTTTAATTCTTATTCTTTAAAAAAACTCATATGAAAAATATAATTCCTAATTTACCATAACATAAATTAAATAAAGAAAAACTATGCGATTAATGAAAAATAATTAAGATTCACAAGTAATATTTTAAATATATTAATGTGGTCCCTATATCTTAGAATCTAGAACTTATCAACATGTATTTGTTTAGACTCTATTTTATAGAAGTAGTAGGAGGAAATGATTTTGTTTATGTCTTAGTTGATAATTTTTCTTGGTATACATGGGTTTTCTTTTTACATCTTAAAAGTGATACTCATTCTATTTTTATAAGTGATTGTAAATTGGATGAAAAAGTGAAGTATGATAAAATTATTACATTGAGAAGTGATTACGTAGGTGAATTTAAAAACCGTGTGTCAAATAATTATTGTCCGAAACAAGGTATCAAATACACTTTTCCTTCCCCAAGGGCACACCAATATAATGGTTTTGTTGAAAAAAAGAATAAGACTATTCATTAAATTTTAGGTACAATGTTATGTGAATATAACTTTTTCACTAACATTTGGGGTGACACTATAAATACAATATTTTATGTCATTAATAGAGTTTTAATTAGGCTTATTTTGACTAAAACACCACATGAGCTATTCAATAGTGGAAAAATTAAAATTGGATGCCTTAAAGAGTTTGGATGAAAAGTTTAAAATTTTAACACTAAGTGAAATCATGGTAAATTTGATCCACAGAATGATGAAGGAATATTTATTGGTTGTTGTATTAAATATAAGGATTATAGAATCTAAATAAAAGGTTAAATATTGTTGAAGAACCAACCCATGTGAAATTTCAAGAAATTGATATGTTTGATCAAATACTGACTCAAGTTGATGAGTTAAGTGATTATTTTTAATACATGACACATTAAACACTAATTTATAATAGAACGGTTGATTATTTGGAAATTTATTTTGGTTTAACCAATTATTAATGGATGGATATCAGTGAATATGAATGTTTGCTTCTTAGACAGTGAAAAACATTTAAAATCATCCCTTAGATATTATAATTTAATTTTAGTTAATAGATTTATGAATATAAAAAGTGTATGAAACTGTTGTAATTTTCTACCTTTTTATTTCAGATTGAAAATAAAACCATAGAAGTTGAATTAGCTAACAAAATTTTGATTTTACCGACATAAAAAGAGTTAAAATAGCTCAAAATGAATAAGTTGTGGAAATTAGTAGACAGACTCTTAGATAACCAAAATATAGGAATGATGTTTGTTTTAGAAATAAATAGGTTAGTCACAGTTTGATCACTCAGAATAATGATAGATTAGTGTATAAATGGTACAATGATGAGGAACTAAAAAAATATGAATAATACTTTTCAACTATAAAAGATAAAAAATACATTAAAATTATCCTATCATATGAATAATATATGATTTTCAGATTATATCATATAGACATGAAATCTATATATGTAAATTATTTTCTTATGGATGAGGTTTATGTTTAATAAACCCTTGGTTTTGAAAATACCATTTTTTCCAAATCCCATTTTCATTTTTTCTAAAGCTCTTTATATTCCTAAACCAGAACATATATCTTGGTATGAGAATTTATGATATTGTCTTTAATGAAATTTTTTTAGTATGGGTTGAAGATCATACTATTTTAAAGAAAATATAATCTTTAGATATATTTTTAGTTAAAATTTATATATATTTTTTTTGATTTTTTTCTATAAATAAAATATTGTGTACTGATTTTTCAAAACTAATTATAAAATAATTTGAATTAAGTATGATGAATGAGTTAAATATCTTTATTAGTTTTCAAAATAATCAAAAATCCTTTTGGAATTTTTTTAATGATTTAAAATACATACATGAATTAAATAATAGTTTTACAGTTAAAAATGGCAGAGTACATGAATCCCCTTTGAGTTCTAATGAAGAACTTGATTTGGATAAAATTGGGAAACTAGTTTAAAACAAGTAGTACAGAGGAATAATTTATGGTTTTTAATATTTCACCTCTCATAGACTATAAATTATTTTTTCACTATTATTATGTGATCAAATCAAGGAAAATACAAATGAATAGTATTTTAACATTTCTAAAATAATTCTAAGGTATTTAAAAGGAACATTTTACCTTTCTTAACTTGTTTCCAAAAACCATATATTTTAATTTTAGTTCATATTCATATTCTATCATTTGTGTGTGTAGACTACATATAAAGAGTACATCAAGAACATGGAACATCCTCGGTAAATTTCTTATAACCTATTATAGTATGAAATAACAATAAGTCTCCCTTTCTACTTTGAAAGTACATTACATCATAGCTAGTAGATGTTGTGCACATGTTTTGTAGACAAAACACACCTTTATGGATTTTGGGTTCAATTTCAAACTTGTTTCTATGAAATGTGACAACACTAGTGCTATAATTTTTTTTAATAATGTAATAAATCATGCAATAAAAAATAATATTGATCTATGACATCATTTATTGAGAGATCTGGATTTGAAAGGTGATATATCTCTTGAGTTTAACTCTATATAGAATCAATTAGTGTTTATTTTTAATAATCCACTTGATTGTTAGAATTTTTATTTTATTAAACACGAATATGTTTTATTTTAAATAAAATGTTTTAAACCTATTTTATTTATTTTTATTTTAAATATATTTTAATTTATGCAATTATTTTTAATTTATGTATATTTTATTATATTATGAATTTACTATATTTAAAATTACTTTCAAAAGCTGTTCTTCCATTTTTTATTTATGTATGAATTAAATATTTAAAAAATTATTTATATTTTCCATTAAAAGGAAACACATTTTTTGTTATTATTTATTTATTATTTTAATTTCTGATTGAACCGATAATCCAAATTGGTTACGTATCCCTCTCCCAAATTGTGTACATGTCCTCACCCTTGTTCGAACCTCTACACTCACCACATTTGCCTATTTCTCTTTTGAATCAAAACCATCAATACTATTGTCTAATTACCTTTAATTAATCTTTTAGATATAGAGAAGTGTAATCCTGGATATGATAGTGGTACCAGATCATTAATGAAATAAAAGGCTGGCGGTGGACCGTGCCATGTGGCTATTAGGAATGATATGGGCATGGAATGGTTGAAAGGAGGGGTCATGTAACTGATGAATATATTTTAGTTCTTGGGATGGTAGTTTTTTTTGATGAAAATAAATTATGTATCTTGTTATAGGAATAGGACAGTGAATTCATGAGGAATATTGATTTCTAATTTGGAGAAACAAAAGGTGTGCTTTTCCTTTTGACTTCTTCCTTTCAGCCTTCAGTTGATGAAATATCAGGCACTATGATATATATTATGCATTCTACTTGTTCATTTTATCCCACCAATAATTCTCCAAGAGATCTCAATAGATATTTTTGTTTCCTGGGAGAATAAAGAAAGTAAAACTATATTCATAATCGATAATTTATTTCTTTGACTTAAAATTTGAAGGAACATATAGTCTGAACATGAATCTTACAATTCTGTCTTCCTTAACATTGATCTCGGAGTATTTAACATTCCTTAATGTTTCCAATCACTTCTAAATTATGACATCATTTGTTTGAGAATCCTTTAACCTTTCAAAAATAGACGAATGATAAATCATTTGTGATTGGATTGATGATGTTCCTTTTATTATGATTCCCTTATTCATCATCTTCAAATCTAAGAATATCAGATCCTTATTAATTTTCATTGATAAAATAATTTCTAGATCCTTTTCTACTTAGATAATCTTCCAATTTTTTTTCTTTACTAGGATGGTAGTGTATTGAGCTGTCATAATCCTTTATGAGATCCATCCTTCTTCATTGGCTCATATTCATCTCATCCCATGTGAATATATATTTAAGAATTTTTTGATTCATATATATTTCACACTTCTCCCCAAAGAGATAATTCCAACACATTTTCAATGAAAATATCACTACTACCAACTCTATATCAGGTGTGGTATAGTTTTTCTCACGAATTTTCAACTTCCCTGAGGTGTAGGTGTGGAATTTTTCATTTTTCATCAATACACATCCCAATCCTTAACTGGTGGAAATCCAAACTATACCAACACCTCTATCCCAACTGCTCGAAGAAACCATTGGGATAAGGAACCTATACCAACAGTTACTTATAACCATTGTTATGGGCCAATATACGGTGGATTTTCCCAATGGTTTGAGAAAACCATTTGGATAAGTATAGAAATTCACAATAGTTTTATAAAACCATTCGGAATGTCTAGATTAGCGTATATGTATCCAAACGGTTTTTATAAACAGTTGGGATATAGCCTCCACTACACTGGGTTTTAAAAACTATTTTAATAAACAAATTCCCCCAAAATTGTCGAGCTGATTTCCTCCATCCTGAACTGACCTTTTCCCTAAATTAGTGCTCCCTCCTAGAAACCCTACTTCCCAAGAACCATCCCTACTTCCTAAGAAAACTTCCTCCAACTACAACATTTTTTCTGAAATGATATGTCTCAAAGCTGCAAACCCTACTTCTAAACCGACAATCTATCTTTGATTCAAGAAATTTTTGTTCTTCCACTTCAAATCGGTACATTTTAACTTATTTATGTCTTCTTCCTCCATTTATTTTATATTTTTTCATTATATTTCACTACAATCTTATTTTTTTACCAACTATGTATTATGACCCCCTTATGAACCCAAGACATATATCATTTTATGGTGTGGTTTTGTTGTGATTTATCTTTATAGAATAATTTTCATTGATATTGAAGTTGTCAATATGACCATGTGTTATATGATGAATTTTTTTATATTATATTTAAGGTTTACTAACATGATTTTGTTGTATAGACATAAATATAGCTATCGAATTTTATTATGCTTAGATAAATGACAATATTCTCATGAATTATGAATCTACCCTTAAATTTTATCTTAAAAATATCACACTCTAACATTAAGATGATGATACCCTCACTATAATTAATTCATAAGGAACCACTATGATCCTCAAAATTATTCAAACGTGTCAATAATCCCGAAAAATGGGTATAAATTCTTCTTGGTCACATGGTTCAACATAATTTTTCGTAAATACAAGAACTAACTAATAGGGTGATGTGTACAGTTGAATAAATATATAAACCTCCATGACCTTAAGAAGTAACTTGATTTACCTCAACTCAACTACTTCCAAATGATATTTTGAAATTGATATGGGTTACACTAGAATAATTAGTTTTTTCTAAAATTCAACTTCCCTTTATAGAGGGAGTCTTGAGGAGTTTTCTAAAAATATATTATAATATTTGTAAACCATTTGGAGAAATAGTAGAGGCAATGGCTGGTTGTTCCTCAAGATCCATACCCTCAAATAGTGAAAAATTATCTTAAATCAATATCAAATCTAGTTCCACTCCACAAAAATCAACCTCCCACTCACATGTCTTCATAAAATTCTATCATTTACGTGAAATAAATGGTACTCTACTTCGATAAAAATCTATATCAATAGGAATTATTTTCATCTATCCCACCATGATTATCACATGAAATATATTCATCATTTGGAACCTAACACACCATGAATGTCCATAGGGGAAAACTATAATAATTCACTCAAGAAAACAATGAAGATGGTGTGCATTATTCCAAATGAGTGTATTGAGATAAAGAAACTGTAATCTAACTGGAATGAAATATTAATTCTAAAAAATTAGAATATATTTACAAATATGTTGATCCCTTTTAAAAATAATTAGTAAAAAGTGTATTTTGTTCAGGAATATACCTCTCATAGAAAATTTACCTCTCCAAAAAATATCATAAATAGATACACTACATACACTTGGACTTCTTAATATATATGACCATGGACCTATTATAAATAACTCCCCTATATTATCTTTTTCTAATGAGATTGAACCTTCATCAAGAAATATTAATTTATTACAATATTCATCGATATAATATTTGTTTTGAAAAATAGATTATTATAATTGTTTTTATAGAATGGATATAAGTTGCATGAATGAAATTGATCGTATCTCAAGCAATTTTCAAAAAAATTTGGAGGGATTTTAAAATTCCACATTGTACAATGGTTTAGATAGTTATTACATACAAATCCAATTTTATAACTATGTTGGAAGACCTTTTTTGAGCCATAAAAAAGTTAGATACCATAAAACCAAATACTGTTTTCAATCAAACTACTATGTATGGTATCACAAAGGGTAGAAATGGAATCTCAAAATGATGATGATCAAAATGAGAGGACTAGATTATAGAATTTGATATAGTAATAGTTTCTTTTTATTCATCATCATGATTAGGAATAGATGTACACCCTAGAAGACATCAACATGACCACCCATGATGCATCTAATAAAAATGATGATATTAATAGATAGAAAAAATTAAATGATGCAGCGATGACTTTGATATATTGGAAATGTGGTAAAATTAAAAAGATGGAATTTTTAATTATATTTTTACATTTAAAAACCTTGTATGAAATTTATAATACTTCTTATTTATTACATTATTACCTTCTTGAAGGGATTACTTCTAGATAACGCAGATATTCCCTTAAACCACAATATAAAATGAATGTTATTTGAAGAACTTGTATTTTCAAGAAACAAAATTCATACTTTCCGAAAATATTTTAGTTTATTCTATGAGTAATCTACAGAAATAAATAATTGAATAAATTGTGGAACATCCCGATGGAAGCCAATTGATGATGGAATAACATCCCTTGTTCCATATAAGGTAATATGACCCTTTATAGTGATTCACAGACTCCTGAATCATTTTATGTCTGATGAGATATCAATTAAAATGAAATGGAATGATACTAAGAGAAAGAAGAATAATTATGAGTTTGTTGAACATGGAGAAGGAATTGCATGGAATAGAATTGATGCTCGATATCCTTCTTTTCAGCTAATGTTTGTAATGGCAGAACTAGTCTTTAATGTGATAGTTTTAATCTGTTTGGGATGATTCTTACTTCTCACTGTACATGGATGGTTTTCATACACATTTATAACCTTCCCCCAATGGTTGTGTATGAAAAAACCTTTCACTTTCATGAGTATACTTATATCTAGACCTTCTAATCCTGATAATAACATAGATGTATAGATGAAACCTTTAATAGAAGAGTTGAAAATTATTTGGGATGTGGGTGTGAGCACATTCAATTCATGTTAGAAAGACATATTTTAGGTACATGTTTTGATTATGTGAATGATTAATAATTCTTTTACTTATGAAATGATATCTGGATAGAGACCAAAGGTAAAACTGACATGTCCTATTTGTATGAAGAATACTTCATCCAAAAGACAGAAATGTCACCATAGTTTTAGTTTTATGGGACATTAATGATTCTCTCCAATGTACTATCCATATAGAAATAATCGTCGAGGATTTGAAAATACCATGGAGACTGGTGGTCCACCTCAGCATATGTCTGGAATGGATGTGCTTAATGAATTTCAAGATTTTAGTTTTTTTTAGAAAGAATAAAATGTAATCTAGAAAGAGGAAGATTGTTTCTAATGATACATATTACAATTGGAAGAATAAGAGTATCTTTTTTGAGTTTACATATTTTGATCAACCAATTATTTACATCATTCGTTAGGCATAATTCACATTGAAAATAATATTTTTGAAATAAGGAATTCAATTCTTCTAAATGTCAAAGGAAATACCAAAGATGATTTATGAACTCAGCATGACTTGGGGGATTGGGGGATCAGAAAATAATTACATCATGTGTGTATCAGGGAAAATAAAATTCATGTCACATGTGCTTCTTATGTCATGATACCTACAGAAAAAATAAATATATTGAAGTAATAGAAATATTAAAGCCCATGATGGCTATATAAGAAACATATAAAAATAGGTCAGCATAAGATAAATGAAGTTAAATCCAGTGAAGACTCATGATTATCACATCCTTCTACATGTGTTTATTACAATATCAATCCACCAAAAATTTTCAAATAATGCAAGGGTGTATATTATTCTTTTGTTCTATTTGTTTAGAGATATTTCTTCTTAAAAGTTTTCCAAGTCTTTGTTCCAAAAAATTTTGTTGAAGAAACCATTAATTTTATGTGAGTTAGAGATCATATTTACTCTATGATTTTTCACGTACATGATGCATTTGATTGTCCACCTACCTATTGAAAAAATTCTCATAGGACCTATATATATTTGTTTCACATATCCAACTAAAAGAAATATGTACACATTGAATTATTATTCCAGAAAGAGGAATAATTATGAAGGTTATATCATCAAATGTTACTTGGATCAATAATGATTTGATTTATGAACAATGTATTTTTAGGATCTAACTATGAGAATGAATAGATCATTGAGAAATAAAGAATAATTGTATGAGAAAATTGAACCCATTTTTCCGTCAATTCATCAAATAGGAGGAATTCCAAGGTGAGATACGTTGCCAAAATTAATCCTTGATGAGATGGAGATGGCACATCAAATATTTCTGTTCAACTATGACTTGTTCAATAAATATATCAACTATGTAAATTGAATATGTATATATTATAGTAACTCATGTAATTATACAAATCTTTTGAACTATTTCTATTTCTATCAACATGGAACATAAAAAATGATAAATATAAAGCATCATTCTTTATCTTTGAGAAGGAGAGAGACTTTTCATAGAAAATATTTTCCAGCTTGGTTGAAATTTGAGGTTGAAATATTTATGTAAAAAATAAATAAAATAAATATTTAATTAATATTAATAATTGTTTATATTTTAGGTATCGAGTTTTCCTATTGAAATTATCTCTGAGAAAATAAGAGCTTTGGATTTTGGTCCTAATATCGTGGTTTGTGAATATAAATCAATTGATATCAATGGTTACAAATTTATTATCCCTAAATCAAAAAAGAACATGAGAACACAATATTTTGGTGTTATAATAACTACCAAAACAGAATTTTGTGTTATCACATCAAATAATAGACATCATTTAGAGAATGTATCTTATTATCAATTCAATGAAAAAATAATAATATTGAATTATTAATCTCATGGCTGAGTCACTATGATGAAATTTTAGTGGTTTGATTCGATGATGAGGCCATGAACCTTTGTTGATGACTGTGGATTTTGAGTTATTGGCATGACTCACACTCTTTCCACCGATGAACCACATGTATTGTCATCAATGGTGAAACATGAATTTTATATAAAATCTCATATTCATCCTGAATATGGTGTCATTATTTAAGTAATCCCAAGAAATATTTTTTGATGCTGGAGATGATGGAATTGACACCATCATTGGCCCCATTGGACCGGATCCATTTATTACATTTGATGACTACAATACTTCAATTTTTAGAGGTGATTTTGAACCTAATGTTGTGGTGGGAAATATATAGAAACATTTGTTTGTTTTCTTAGTTCTATTAATTTATTTCAACATGAGTTTTTGAGTTATGTCCTATAAAAATTTATTGACTAATGATTACAAATATTTTTTATCTAACTAGGCCTTCATATTAATTTTCAATATTTAACGGTTGTAGTTTTCTATGAGTTGCATTTTACAATCTGGAATTGAATGTAATTCAGACATACCAAAATAAAAAAAACAAATTGTTTAATTGTAACAAAAAATAGATAAATTGAATTGTAAATTTTATCCTAATTGATATGAAATTTAAAATCAATGAAAATAATGACCTAACCCCAAAAATTACTAAATTACCTTACCAAAAATATTAACCAAATGAACTAGGACAAATAAGCCATGTCTAAAATATTTTTCTGGTTACATAGTATTATCCTTTTATAATTAACTTTTTATTTGTTTTCAAATGATTGAAATGAAACCATTAGAAGAGTAGTAAAGAGAAAAGATGACGAGCAACAATCTTCGAATGGATGAGACGAGCATTCCTCTATTAGCGCCTATTTGGTGTATTTAATTTCACATATATATATATCAATAACATATAATGTCATATGATTAATTTTGTTTCATTCATTTATGTATGATCCACCACATAAGATTCAGTTATTCGACGAGCATCCATTAAGTGGTCCCAGTACTCAAGATGGTGGTACAAGGGGGGCAGGTGGTATGAGATCTATGCGCTCTAGTAAACATACCCATTTAGACACTTCACCTTCCACTGATGTAACACCATCCACACATTCTAATCCTACAATTTCATTAGGGATGCATGATATATTTATGTCTCCCATGTTTTCACCACTCTTCACATCTGAGCCTCCTCACCAATCTATACAGTATTCCATGATGATTCTCACTCCTTATCCACATTATGCATTTGTTCTATCATCCATTCCATATTAATTACCATCTCCTTATTATTCTCTTGGATTCTACATTCCTTATTTGACTACAACTCTAATACAAAATGTTCCCATAGAGCATACACTGGGACCCACTCCATCGGTATAGGTCAATGCTCCTTCAGTGGCAGCGGATCAAAAGGCTCTCATTGAGATGATTGCCTCAAGTATATTTTATAACCTTAATTTTTTTACCATAATTTATTTTCATCAAAACATTTATTGATATAATATTTGTTTTTCTATCTAACATATACATCTACTAATAGAATATGGGGGTGAGGGAATACAAACAAGAGTTTGGTGTGGAATTGGCACACAATGTGGATGGTGAACTGCAATAAGGACAACCAAATGATCAAAAAACAAGGCTGTAATGTCAGAGTTTTTTGGAGACGCTTTCCAAATACTCTGACATAATTCCTATCAGTCCAATATCATGGAGAAAGTATAAAAATAAAGTCAACGAAAATGATTTGGCACAAATATGGGTAAAAAATATATTTTATTTAATGTAATATTATTTATTCTGTTTATATGAAATAATATTTTGTTTTTATATTTGGTAAAAATTTTCCAATGCTGAGGGTGCATGGCCAACACATCTAAAGGAGTTAAGTGAGATTTGGAGACCATATAAGAATGAGTTTTATATTGGCTAGCATGCTAGTGTTTTCATAAATTTTGTGGCGGTACCTATCATGAATGATCATATTATTAGAGAATGAGTAATCATTGGAAAACAACCAAGTTTATGTTATTAAACAAAATGGAGGTATTTAAATGAAAATTTTCAATTTTTTCATTAATACTATTTTTTTATTATTTAATTTTATTTAGGAATCATCCAAAAAAAATTGATTCTAAAAAATACCTCCACACATTAGGGTGTACTACGATGTCATCTCATGAGAGGAAGAGGGTACAATGGTTGTTTATAATTTTTCATTAGGAAATTCACCTTCTATTGTTTCCTCCATCATTTATTTGATTTCTAATGTTTTAATATAATTTTAGTTATGAAATTAATTATTGGTAGCATATTTTTAATTATTTTTTTCCTATATTCAATGTCAAATTAGAGGCATGAATTAAATTTTGATAGACTTGTGCCTCAAGAAAAACTATTTTTCTCAAGTAGAAGAAAAAATATGGAAGAGATGTTAAAAAACAAACACAGTAGTAGATTATAAGTTTTACTTTATTGATTTCCTAATTTAATATCTATTTTGTAACATAATAATCAATTTATATTTATGATAGGCTAATTTATAGGCCATTAAAGGCTAGAAACCTTACAATTTTGAGCCAAATATGACTTACATCTGGAGTTGGGAGATGAGCACCCTGGTAGAGTACACTGCCAACTAGTGTGGAGTATAGTCCCGATGAGGTATTGGTCCTCTTCAGGTAAATGTTTCAGTGCCACTAAGTTTGAATAGTTTAATTAAAAATAATAATGATCTGAATAAAGGGCCACATATGTTGAATAATGGTCTAATAGAGAAATAATTATGTTACGAAACTGATGATAGTTTTATGTCCAACAACTCCATCATAGGTTAGAACGACTTGTGATGAATATATGTCACTGTTGAATTAAATATATAGTGCAGCAGGTGGTAGTTCTAGTTGTGGTTGAGATGATGTCATTCCTAGAAATGTCAATGGAGAGGAAGAGGATGAGGACGAGGATGATACTGAGATTGAAGCTCCAGACAAGGTGGAGGTGGAGGCTGAGGGAGAAGTTGAGGATGAGGCGGAGCCAAAAGCTATAGTGGATGATGAGGGTGAGGATGAGGCTAAGGATGAGACTGAGGATGAGGATGGGGATGAGGACAGGGAAAGAGAGGGGGGCAGTGACAAGGATGAGGCTCATGACGATAGTGATGATAATGATGGTGTTGGTGATGGGGGAAAAATTGATCCATTCCATTTTGTGACTGATATTACTGAAATTTGATGATTAATGGTTTATTATTACTGAATATATATGTGATTAGGTAGGTCACATTGTACTTATCTCAGGTAGCCTAAAAACTATATAGTTTTAATCAGAGCACCTTTTACTAATGTATTGTCATCTAATTTGAAAACATAATTTCGGTATTTGGATATTTAATATATGATTCAACATTCAAAGGATTTATTAGGTCTATGGTCATACATGTATCTTTATTTATTTATTTATAATTGGATTATATGAATTTTCTTTTTACATGGAATAAAATCCTTTTCACAACCCAACCAATCCTTATCCCTGACACCCTCTCCAAAGCACCACCCTCACTTCCAAAACAACCCATGTCCATGTCCCCTCCATGTATCTCCTTCCATCTTATATCCTTATCACCCTATCATAGTTCCATGACATATTTTCAATGATATAGTGGTGTGAACAATTCCAAAACTGAAGGGATTTCCTATGGACGTGTCCATAAACACATTGTTTAAAAAAAATTTGGAAAATAATTCCATCACATTGATGTCTATTAGACTCTCAATATATTACCAATGGCCCTTAACACTACCCAGGTAGCCCTCAGGGGGTCACAAGATCCACCAAAGCATACACTCAAACTATTGGATTATGAACATTAGGTTATTCATTTTCATTATACCACTTCCTAGTTATCTTACTCATATTAATTATCATTTGAGTCATTACATTATGGGGAAGAATTTTCATCAAATCTCATTCCCAATTTGTAAATATGATTGGTATCTCACCACCAGGGTGATGATCATGGCTCCCATCACCCATAAATTCAGGGATGATTTCTTCAATCTCTCTTTGAGTAAGCATTCTACTAAATTTCATTACAAACCTCCATTTAAATATTTCTATAAAAATTATTACCTTCCATAAATAATATATTTTAAAATGTAATTAGGGTTATAAATAATAATCTCATACGTCAATAATAGAAACAAAACTATGATGTATAATTCTCAAATGGGAAGAAAAATAGATATTTTACCCAATAAGTAAGCATTTTTCATGTCATTTTCTAAAAAAAGAAGTTTTAACTATGTCATTGTGTAGTAGATAACACACCATTGAATACTTTATGATAAAATATTTGTTTCCATTTTTATTAAAGTTGACATTTTGAGATGTTTTCACCAATGAAATTTAAATAGGATAGTTGGAAGAGTGGTTGTCATATGAATATTGAAATGGGGAATAATATGTTTAGTTACATGCCATGGTTTGAAGAGTATCAAGTTTTAATGGGATCTTATAGTTATATTTTGTGTTGTTTGAAGTGTTGTATGAAGGTATATGCAATGGAGGGGATTCTGGGTAGCTGCCATGTAGAAATCTAGAAACATTCAATACCAACGGTTTTAAACTGTTGGTATTGTGTTGAAATACATAGATTTTCCAGAAGTTTACTATAATCGTAAGTAAAACTCTATTCCAATGGTTTCAAAATCATTTGTAAACTGATCAAATATACTATATACTAATGGTTAATAAACTGTTTATTTAAATATATACCAAGAGTTTTTCTAAAACTATTGGGACACTGCCATTTATAATGATCTATACCACCAGTTGAAGTAGATCCACTAGGATAGGCCTATCCTATTAGCTAACTATCCATCAGTTTTCAAAACCATTGGTATATGTTATACCAATAATTCAAAATTGTTAGTGTAGACTACATTTCCCGCAAAACATTTGAATAAGAATAAAGAATAATTATGAATATTTCCCCACTTGTTGATAGTGTTATCACATGGCCATTGATAAGACTTATTTTCAACACTGTAAATCTTTTATCGCATTTATCATTCTAAGAAAACATGACTCCATTCCAAGATAGCATTGTAAGAGAATTTTAAGATCTTGAGAAATTTCTTTGAAATTTGTGATAATGTTCAGCTATCCAAGAGAAGCTACAAATTACTATAAAATATGTTGTCCTTGGACATCCCTAAATTAATTTTTACAATTAAGGATCCAAAAATATCCGATTTTTTTATGATATTCCGCAAGAATGACACTTCTTTCTGAATGAACCCACAGTTTCTATACATTGCATAGAGATTTTCTTTTTCAAGGTATTTAGAATAGTTCTCAGATTATCCTCATACTCGTCATTGTTTTTGGAGTATATTAAATATCATCAATAAATACTACCACAAATTTGTTGTGATAATATCTATATACTCTTTTCATCATGTCCATGAATATTGATAGAGCATTAGTGAGTCTGAATGGCATCACCATGAACTAATAGTTCCCGTACCTTGTACCAAATGACTCCTTGGGGATATCCCCATTCATTTCCATTACATGGTAATATCCTAACCTTAGATCAACCTTGTATAAGAATTATTCTCTACGTAGCTGATCTAAAAAGTCATCTATTCATGGAAAATGATACTTGTTCTTTATAGTGATTTTGTTGAGCTCGCGATAATCAAGGAAAATATGCATTGACCCATCCTTCATCTTGACAAAGTGGAATGGTTCACCCCATGGTAAATCACTTGGATGTATAAAACCATTATCTATATTTTCCTATAGATGATTCTTTAGTTTCTCAAGTTCGCCAATAGTTATCCTATATTGTGTATTGGATATCAGAAATTTCCCTGGTATATGTTTGATCGAATATTTAACCTCTTAGCTAGGGGGGAGACCAGGAAATTCCTAGCGAAACACATTAGTGAATTCCCTCACAACATGCGTGTCTTGAAGGATGGTTCCCTCCTTATAAATAACCTTTTGAGAAAGATACAATCTCTCATAGTTTAATAATATCTATGATAGATATGATGGTTTAAAATAATATCCATCATCCTCATTTCACATTTATAGAATCAGGGACCAATTCCTCATATGGAGAGTGATTTCCCTCTCAAGTCAATTTATGTCTTATCTTTATAAGGAAAGCCAATCCATGCCCAGAATTGCATCAAATTCCACCATGGTATGTATAAAAAGGTCCATCGATAATTTCAACCCACAAATTGTGTTGGGGGAGGAGTTATATACCTGGGATGTAATAATTTCTCCATTTCCCATCTTCACTAACATCTCTACATCCATAATTTCTGGTGGTGTTTAAATAGTTATAATAAACATTCATGTCATAATGGAATGTGTGGAAACAAAATAAAAAATTACACACACTACTAATGAATGAATAATGAGCATAACTATATCCACTTTTTTATTGGGATCCTCCTCCATGGTGGTGATGTAAATAAGATTTCTCTTGCTTCCTTTTAGTTTTTTGGTAGCCTCTGAAGACCCTTGGCCAAGGGAATTGATTCACAATGTTCCTACGTACCCTATAGTTATAGAAATGAACAATGTGATTATGGTTGAAAAGAGTGTTCCTTTCACCCATCTCAATAATGTGTTTTTGTTTTTGGAAATTATTTGCTAGGTTCCCATCCTTCCTTCACCTAAAGAATTCCCTATTTCCATTTAGGAAAGTTTTGAGGTACTTATTTATGCACCTCGGATAAGTGGGATGATGGAATTTTTTATCACCATTGAATTTATCCATTGGACCACCAGAATTAAATTCAACTTTCCACTTCTTATCCCCATGATACCCCTAAGATTAACTGAACTCTGTTTAGAATATGAGGGAACATCGAAAAATTTCATCATATCCATCAAAGTCACAGATTACCAAGTCTTTTCATAGACTAGTCTTTTCCCCACCAAATAATAGATCAAACATGAATTTAGGGGTAACGAAAAAACTAGAGGTGTATCATGAATGTCTTGTGAAGTTTTCCTCTTATTCCCCAACAGGTTCATCATCATTTTTGTTTAGTTTATGTAAGTATATTTAATTATTAAGATGGAGGGTGCAAGAAAAATATTTATCAAAAACAAATTTTTCATAATTTCTTCAAATCCATTGCTAAAATATATTACATAGGATTGGTATTACTAATCAATTTCCACTGCAGATAAGCTTCTCCCTACATATGATAAACAACCAAAATAACATTCTCTTTTTCAGAAAATTTAAGTATGGAGAATAAATTTTTAATAGAATTGATACATTGCTTCATGATTAGGGGATTAGAAGATACATTGAAAGTATGATGCCTTTTTCACATGAATTTCTCAACTACAAGTTTATCACTCTGTGGGGGTGGGGGGGGGGGGGTTCACCCCTACTAGTCCATGATTATATTCACAACATGAGTTAACTGATCGATTATCAGTATTTTTTTTGATTCCCACTCCCATCAAGTGGAGAATCATATTGTAGTAATCATCGCAATGCCCTTCGTATCAGTTGTTAACATGATCCCCTTATTTCTACACAATATCTAGAATAAAAAGGAAATTAGGGATGAGTCTCTAAAAATATTAATTACATAAAGGGGAATCCAATGATGATAAAGGGATAACTTATGAATTACATTTATCTTCATAACATATGAGTTTCTAGGCCTCAATATATGGAATCCATGATATTATTCTTAACATATATTTTTATAGGAATTCTTTCCCTTTTTTCCATTAATAATGGTTTGTAATGAGACTATGAATTTTCCTAGAAGATCCCCAGGAGTGTCAAACCAAGGGTGTAGTAAGGCCCATTGTTGCGTACCAGGTTACCCCGAGTGAGGCATAGAACACCATATCAAAGTTTTTACTCTTGGGTACATTAGTACTAGAACCATATCCACTTCTATTATCCATAAAATGATGTATTTTCCTGATAAAAAATTTACTCTATACTTAAAAACATTTAGGGATGTTTTCTTACTCATAGTCTAACCCCTATGGGGTTTCACTAGGGTTTTCAAATCCTAATCCAAAAAATAACTAAACCTATCCTATGATACCAGCAATAACAACCCTGTTATTTACATTATATTTATACATTATTTATTACATACAATTGCATTTAATAAAACTCACCGGATCGAGAAGTCTAGTGTCATTATTAAATTATGTGCATTACATATAACTTAAAACTTAAAAATAAACATCTTTATTGAAAAATTAGTTGACATGACCAAAGCATTCCTTCATACATAATAATGCATGCAATAACTATAGGACCTAAATAAGAAAGGGGTGAGCTATAAAGCCTAGTATGGGAAAAAAAAAGGCATAACATGAGGAAGAAAATGCATGTTTGAAAAAAGTAAAACCATTGGATAATAAAAGGAACTTGAAAAATAAGGCATGTTTTTTCTATGATAATTATAACATGGTAACTTTGGAAACAAAATTTATCATGATGTAAGCATGGGTCAAGGATCATTACACGTGGAGGAGCCTGAGTCAAGGCTCATTGCACATGGAGGAGAATGAGTCAAGGCTCATTGTAGATGTAGGAGCATGAGTAAAGGTACATTTCACATGTAGGGGCATGAGTGAAGGCCTATTGCACCTGGAATATCATGATATTAAACATTACCTGATTCATTAGAGTGCTATTAGAATGAATCATTCAAAATCAATTCATTTGCATGTTTATGCATTCCATATAGATCATATAACATTGTTTAATTCAACATCACAATTTATTATAAAATATATGAATGAGGAATAAATACATGTATGTACCCAATCAATATATATATATGTGAATTAAGGTTAATACCCTTGATAGTGAACGGGGTACGGTATTCACAACATGATTATTTTTTCATGGATAGTCTTGGGGAAATTTTGACAACATAACTGCGTCGTAAAGTAATTAATAAAATGGGTTGATGAGATAGAAAGTGGTATCTCATAATATAGACATGAAATATACAGTAAAAGTGATATTTAATGACATAGACCAACATAATAAAATGTAAAGGAGAAAATATAACTTAAAATGAATGCTTGATAAAAAGGGGTGGTCTAATATTCCTTTAAAAATTTCAACATAGTAAAGGGTGTACATAAGGGTACCTAAGAGGGATAAATGAGACATAAAGGGGGTCCAAAAATTTCAAAATCAATTATATGGTAAGGTGGATAGGTAAGAATGTATCTTAACTTAAAAAAATGAAATCAAAAGGGAATATTATAAATTAAGTACTTGATAAAAAGAGGAGAGGGGGAACCCTTATAGAATTTCAGCATAGTGACAGATTAGTTATGGTTCTAAATGAGGTGGAATAAATGAAACCTAATAAAAATAACATCAATTTGATTTTAATTTAATGATTATAAATTAATGGAAATATAATCAATTGAAAATAAATGATCTAATCTCAAATAAGGTGCATGAATTCAAAGGAGATAATATATTTCCCTTGCTAGGATGTTTGACTCCAAAGGCTTTGTAGAGGCTTATTAGGATATTGAGGGAATCTTGGTAGGACTATAGGGAGTATAGGAATGAATTTGGATGAGATTAAATGAGTTTCAGTAATGTGAAATGGGATCTTGGGTGTGTTTATATATGAAAGGAGGATAATATCTTTATTATTTTTGTTTTTGACACTATATAATAAAATATTCAAAACCCCGAACAATAGCATGGGGTTTTCCCATGGTTTAATGAAAGGTGGAGTGGAATAAATTATTTTTCATGGAAAATGACTGAACATAATGAAATAATTACCTTTCTTATGTGGATGTGTGTCATAATTTCAAAGAAATGATTTTAATATCTTAAAATGTGTTATAAATCGTGAAGGATTGACTAAGGGTTTATAAAACAAATAAAAGAAACATAAATTTACATTATTTTAAATGGAAATTATATGTATGTTTGATTATGCCATTTATATTATTCATTACATAACTATTGGGCCAATATGATGTCATAAAACACACCATATATTTATACTATATGTAATTTTTAGCTAAAAATTTTACTGTCTCAGAAAATTATGAAAAATTCACCGTTGGATAATTTTGATATTATGATATGAAAAATAGTATCCATTTTATCCAAATAAAATTCTATGTATTTGAATTATCACTTTTAAAATAAAAACTGACTTTATTGAAAATGTATGGGTTTTGATAAATAACAGTTTTTCAAACCCTAATATAAATTACATTAAACATCATATGAAACAATTATATGATCATTTATATTTTTTTAAAAATTTATTTAATAAAAATATTTTAATTGAAAATTATTTATTTCAAAAATACATTAATTCATCAAAATATATTTCTTGATTGAATGTGAATATTAACCAAAAAAACTATTTGTGCGATAAAAATCATTTACAAAGTAACAATTGTAAGAATAAAATATTTTAAATATACATTTTTTATTTATAGGTTATTGATTAATATCCCTTTTTTAAACCATAATACACCCTAAGTGTATGGTTCATATTGGTGGGGAATTCATGGGGATATTTGGTGAACATGGTTTGGGTCGTGATCTCAATGAGCTTGAAATTACCCTAAAAACAGTTTATCTCTTTCTTAATTTGTTGGATCTCAACATGGTTTTGGGCTAGGGAATATCCCAGAAATTCTATCATCCTCATAAGCTCTGATAAACGGGATTCATAAGGTATGATCCCACTAGTTGAGGGCATCACTTCCTCTATCCGTGCAAAAACGATTTTTTAGAAACATATGATTATATTAGTCATGTGATCACAATTAAATGGCTATATTATCAACAGAAAAGAAACTTAACATCCATTTAAAGTCCAATTATATAAAAAAATAAGTGCATGTTTTTTCTATATCCATAATAAAATAAATTAAATAAAAAAGTACAAATTTATTCATAAAATCCTAGGTCATTACAGTTACATAAAAAATAGCAACATCAATCATTTTATATATCTAGAGTGCACAGAATGAAAGGTTATTAGAGGGCCAAAAGCCCCCTATCATGAAGGGATACATGCTTTTCACAGGTATGTATATGAAAATTCAAATGTAAAAATTGGTACTATGCACAACTATACCAATGCTCTATTGATTATATAATGGATGGGAGAATTGGGTAGGACCAGAAATTAACTTCCTCTCAAGTCCATCCATTGGATTCCCTCAATCACCTCATGGATAAAGGTAAATGTTGATGGTGTAGCATTTGTTATGCATGAACCTTCATCTTTTGGAGGTAAATTATAAACCCAACATGACTTTGTTAATGGTTTATTTAATCATTATAATGGATTTGGAACATCATATGAAGAAAAAGTATGAGCTATGATTTATGCCATCAAATATGATGTCTATTATGGTTTGTCATCCCTTTGGATTGAATTTGAATATGAAACTATTAATATGGATCTCACGGTGAATAGTTGGAATTTCCATTAGAAGATTATACAATATTTTATTAAAGATATTCATCACAAAAATCATATTAATTTGAATGTGTGACATGCCTATAAATAATCCAATCAGGTGGAATGTGTTTTATTAAAGATTTTGATAATGGAAATGAGCATGATGTGGGCCATTCGGAAACAATATTACCCTTCAAAAATGGTGGGTGTGGATATAGAATGAGTGATTTAATCCCACTTATGTAAAACCCCTCGTAATATTTGACATTGTATTTTATTTATATTTAATAAATTTTTAAGATTGGCTCTCTCTGGGTCCCATATTTTCATGGTACAGTCTCCCCACTATCACCTATTTGCACCCCCAATGCTAGCCATCAGTCATTGGCATATAGGGAGACACACCTAAGGCCTAGTTTCCAGAATATCTATATAATTGTTTCCATGTAAAAACTATTTGCGTCATTTAAAAACTCATTATCCAAAATATAATTTTATTCCATATAATTCTCGTTAATAAATTCCATAACACATATGTAAAATTCTAAATTTAAAAAATCTTAATTTTTATTTATGGAATTATATATATTACAAAACATTATTTCAAACTATTTATGCCTTTAAAATACTATACTATGATTTCTCTTCATCATTTAAAATTTTATAATTCAATCATTAATTATAAATCAATATTCAGTTCAATATTTTTCAAAACAATTATGCAATCTAAAAACACCACAAGCACAATATTATAATGTTATTAATGACTATGAAATCATCAAAATTTGATTATGAGGATATTGTAATAATAATATTCCAAGAATCACTACTCAGCATAAAAATTATTGATATCTCACCACAACCAATTCAATCAACATTATTGACACAAAAATACAATTTACTCAAAGGTAACTTCATTATAGGCATCCATGTTCTCATGTGACTTTATGAGTTCACTTGGAATGGATTAATGAATAAAAATGGATCATATGGTTCATCATTAATTTTTTTTAATAGAAAAAAACTCTTCATCACTCACCTCCTTAGCAGCCGAATCAGATATTGGTGATTCTAAAACAAGTGACATCTGTTCATAGCATGGTACAACCCATAATCATATAACATATTCCTAAAAGTTATTTCCATTTCATAGATGGATTTTTACTAAATTCTTCACATAGATTATGAGTTTAATGAAATTTTATTTATTATACAATGATCTAAAAAATACTATTATAAATTTAATTGATTAAATATTATTTGAGATATAATAATTTTTTTATTATTAATTATATAACTATTTTTTCAGGTCTCAATAACCCTAATAATTTAACACAAGATGTCATATTAATTGTATATTATAGTGTAAAGGATCCATAATTTTGTTCCTATAATATATATGGAGGCCATGAAAATTATAATAAAGTAATTAGTTCGAATGTTTTTTAACTATAGACTAGTAGTTCAATGATATGTTGAGTGGAATCTGTTGTCCAGAAATCCTATCATGGATTTCCTCAATACATTCATCTAAATTTTTATTGGATTGAATAATTCCAATAAACCCATTACAAATTCAGTTAAGTTGACACACTATCTATTTTAAGAAATACTGATAATTAAAAGGTACCTTAATGGCGGATGAACCTACCTATTAACTATGATTTTATCATAACTCATATACTGTGTGGTGTAATTACATAATAATAGCTAGATGGGTTTTATTTATTTTATATAAATTTTATTACATTGAATTTTATATGTTATATTAATATTAAATGGATTTTAATTAATTGGTTAACCATGTAATGATAAAATATTAATTCATAGTAATTTAATTTTAATTACTTAAATATTAATCTATTTATTTATTTGATAATCGTTTTGTATCCATAAATTAAATAATCAAGTAAATTGAAATAATTTAAATTAAATGTGTCATGATCATGATATTTTACTAGAAGTTTTTTATTGAACATAAAACTAATAAACCATCGACTCAAGGGGGGAAACTCATTTTAGCTGGTCTAAGATCAACTTTCTAGTATTCCAACCCCATCATGTGTTCACTTTGGTTTGGTCTCACCAAATACCTATCTAGAACCAAATTAATGTGCCAGTGATCTCCATCAGTACAATGATTTTAATTCACTGACATGGAAACATAAATGGGGTTTATATAAAATAAATCATGGGCATAAAGGCCTATAAATAATTGTAGGGAGTGATTACATACATGTCATTATTTTACTGTAACAAATTATTGTGAAAAATGATGAAATAATTAAATTAAAATAAAGAATACACATACACCGGTTGGTCTAGTATCATGATCATTAACTTATTCAATGAATACACATTTAAAATTTCTATCTAGATTTTTTTTATTTCTTTATTCTATTCAGATGAAACTCACCAAAATTAATCCAATTACTTACATAATTAATCAATTAATTCGATTAACCTTAATCTCCATCGGAACTATCCTATTGATAACCATCTATTGTTATTTTAAATAAAATAAAAAATAAATTTCATTTAAAATTTAATAATATAAGTACATGGTTTGTACTTAGAAGTATAGAATGAGTACTAATTTTTGGAACTATGCAAAAATTATTATCAGGTATAGTCCACTCATTTGGAGTATAGCACACAAGTTTTATCAGATGATTATATGGAGTGAATGAGTAAATAAATGATGCATGGAGTGCATGTTAATTAACATATCATGTAATTAATTTATGACACATAATTATGTTGATGTATTATGACTATACATGGTATATAGTTATGATTTTTTATAGAAATTATTTAAGAATTCATGGTTTGTACTTAGAAGTATAGAATGAGTACTTATTTTTGGAACTATGCAAAAATTATTATCAGGTATAGTCCACTCATTTGGAGTATAGCACACAAGTTTTATCAGATGATTATATGGAGTGAATGAGTAAATAAATGATGCATGGAGTGCATGTTAACACATTTTTAGTGACTAGATGTGTATAACTATGTAGATATTTATGAGGTATTTAATATGCACATCTGTAACAACCTATTTTTTGAACCGAATGAAAAACAATATAAATTTAAATTCTTCACACTTACTGGATGAAACGTTTTTATACCCATAATTTAGGACATATTTATTAGAGTTGGGACACTTAAATGTGTTTTTTTTACCGCGATGAAGTTATAAGGTGTTTCATCGGTGTATCAGTGAGTTTTAAAAGAACCAAGATCAGAAATCAAATGGTTTTGGTGTGATAATAGAGGTTCACGGTTTGTCTAAAACTATGCAGCCCTCTATGAAAACCATGTGGTATGTTTTCTTTAAAAAAATTAACTAATTAAATTAAAAATAAAAATGAAATTTTTTTAATAATTAAATAATAAGGACAATAAAAATATTATTATCTAATTATTATATAAGGAAGGAAACCTATATGGGGTTTACCACATCTTCTACCCCATAGCCATGATTTGAGATCCCCCTCCCTTTACCAACATATATATCATGACCCCCTCAGACAAACCCCCTATGGTGCATGCCCCTCCCTCCTTCAGCCTCCTCTCCTTGGGAAATTTCCACTAGATATCTCTCTGATTTCTCTCTGAATCGTCGACAGAAGCTATGTTTCACCATCTTGTCCCCTTATTTTGGATGATTTTAGTCTACCTATCACCTAACACTATTTGGCCAAAACCCTAGGTCACGGGATAAACCAATTGTTTTGTGTTTTCCCAATTCTAGGTTGTGCAAAAGGCTTCTTGGTACAACTTCTTTCATATTCCGACATCTACCATCAAAGGTGAAATATATTGGTTAATTTTTTGATCAACAACATCACATTGATGTGCGGTTTTTACCAACTACCTTATATTTTACTATTTAATTTATTGTCTTTAAGGGTTTTTGATCCCCTGGTAATTTTTTTATGTTCTTTAAACCTTACCAATTATTTTGATTTATAAATTATTTTTCTAGTTTTTTGGTTCATCCTTAAGGATGTTTGAGCATCCATTGTTAATGTAGACATGTCTGCATATACATAGGTAGGCATATTTCTTTATGAGTTCCCCCAATATATATATGTTCTCCCATGGAATTGAGCATATTTATATGGGGTTAGGTGTGATCATTTATGAATATGAAATTGAATTCATAGGTTAGTGTGGATGTATATATTCATATAAGAATATATGTAAGGAACCTATTATATATGTTCATGACCATGAAAATATGTACATAGTGGCCATGTGTCCTTGTGTATATGAGAATTGCATATGATTGGAGACAGGAGGCCATAACTTTGATTTTTCACTGATAAAAAGATAATTTTCCTCGTTTTCGGATTGGTATAATTCTTTAAGTAGTATCACATTCCTTTCTCGTTAATTTTATGAAATCATTAATTAATTTACTTATCAAACCATCCTTATATTTTAATTAATACTGAATGATTTTTATATTTAATATTTCTTAGATGTGAATTGAATATGTTCATGAATGAAATGTTAAATATGATAAATGAATTGTTTTTTGACCAATGTAATCATTTTATAACAAAACCCCTCCAATAAAGGTGCACTATCCTCAATCTAAAAAGTAGAAATTAGATATTTTTTTCTTCCCATCCATACTTCCTTGGTTCTGTGTTTATAACATGATGTTATGGTTTGGTATACAAAATGGCGAGGCTTATCCTTCATTGATGTAATGATATGTGTTTCCCCTTTTCATTATAAATGATAATTTAACTAGTTTAACTTATATGTTCATAGCATCGCCACTCCAGTATAATTAATTAATTGACAAGGATCCTCCAAAATACATGGAATAAATTATAAAAATAGAATGTTCCATGTAGTATTTTCTTAGATTTACCCATGGTACCTTCCATATACCACTTGATCCTTGATGCACAAAGAGAGTGTCGGTCTTATGATGTGATAGTGTTTTAAATTCATTGGGCTTGATTGGTGGTTCTTTATCATTGTTTCACATTGAATTCATGATTCTTAGAGAGGATTGGTTAATATTGAGTTAAACATGGATTCACTGGTAGGAATTCCTTGGACGAACTCTTGTACACTAGACATTTCTTTTGACATGAAAATCAGGCCAATTACACTCTGGGATAGGTCAATGTTATGATGTTGATGTCTTGTCCTTGGACCAACATATCACTCATAACCGTGAATTATTTAAAACCTTGGGTTAGTTCCTTACAATCATGTCATTTCAATATGAGGTTATCAAAGACTTGTCGGTAGGATCAGAGGTGATTCTGTTGATCAAAGAATGTCACAAAAAGATAGGAATAGTATTTGGTGAACATGTTACTTATAAATTAATGAATATTTTGGGGAAGGAATCACATTTTGGGTTTTAAAACATCCACTATCTAAGATGAGCTTCTTCTTGAATGGTTGACCAGAGTGGCTTGACAGTTAGCTCTATTGTTTAATGGAATGTCAATGAAGGGCCATTTCTAGAATTTTTTCAGGTGAGAGAAGTGTGGTTTGTGATTGAAATGGCTATTCATGAGGAGCATGCTCGACATGGATAAATATGGTCGGTGGGGAATTTATTGTATGACCATTTCAAAATCACACAAGAGCATCACTAGAATGCTTAAGGTGTTCTTCATAGGTAAATCTAAGGGTGGATGTTTTATGGTTCATAATTGATCCCATCTTTTAAAGTTTGAAACCAGTAGTGGGGAGAACCACTGGTTAGTTTCATCTAGTGATGATTAAATGGTTGTGGCTCAAGTTAAACAGGCTCAGATAAGCACAATTTAAATGTTTTGGTTGAAAAAAATGGGTATTTTCTCATAACTTATTTGATTATGTTCATATTCCTAATCAATTATTAAAGGAATATTTAGCATTTTGAAAATAAATATGACCATTTGAATGAATCATAATGACCCATTTCGGTTGGGTGTTGTTTTTGTTGTTCCCAAAGGCTTCTTGGGGAGTAGAATTTTTTATATGGGAAGGTTGTACGAACCAATGTTTTGAACTCGATGAAATCCAAATAAATATTATTTCATTTAATTTGCTAGTCATGTTGTTTTTAATCCATGATATGAAATGATATTCCAGGAGTTGGGACACATGAATGTGTTGTTTTTGGAATAGGTTAAAGGTATGAGAAGTTTCTGATGTGACAAGGTGAGTTTCAGAAGCACTGGGATTAGAAAAAAAATTTGGGTGGGCTGATAGAGGAATATTGATTGTCTGAAACCATGCGGCCCTCTAAAGAAAATTATGTAGTATGTATTATTTAAATAAAATTAGTTAATTCAAATAAATTTAAAATTGAAAAAAAATAATATTTTAATTATTATAATAAAAATATTGTTATTTTATTATTATTAATCATATTATTAAGTTTTTAATTATTATTTTTATGAAGTAAACCCATAATGGGTCCCCCCTTCACCTCTCTAACCATGCCACACAAGCCCCATTCCCTTACCTTAGTGGATCCATGAACCCCTCAGCTGAACCACAAATGTTTCATTCCCCTCCCCCCTTCGACCTCCTCTATTTGGGAAATTTCTACCGGATCTATCTCTAATTTCTCTCAGAGACATTAAGGTAAGGTCTATTGATCCATCTTCTCCCCCTATTCTGGATAATTTTGGTCTTCTTGTTGCCCTATATTGTTTGGTTGAAACCCTAGGTCAAGGATTTGTCTAGTTTTTCAATTTATTCTAATTCTTCGGTGTGTAGAAGGCTTATCAGGAAAAATTATTGATTTTTTTGACATCCACCACCAAAGGAAAAGAATATTGGTTCATTTCATCTCTATGTCATTACATTGAGGGGAGGGTTTTATCTGTTTCATTTTCTTTCGCTATTTAATTTTGGGTGTTTATGTGTTTTTGAGTCCCAGGTAAAATTTTTAAGAATTTTTAACCATGCTACATGGGTTTTGAGTTCCATCTATTTTTGGTAGTGTGTCGGGTTCTCCTTGAGGCGGGTGAGAGTTTCATTGTCAAGTGCACATTCCCAACCTATGCATTAGTAGGAAAATATCTATATGAGTTACCATGATATATATATGTATTCTCATGGAAGATAGTGTATTTATATATGGTTTGGTGTGCTCATGTATGAGTATGAAAATGCATACCCAGGTGAGTAGATATGGGTATATGCATTACATGTTAATGGCTATGTGAATATGTACATTAGGGATAAGTTTACTTATTATATGAGAAGCTGAATATTCTCATAGGCGGACGGAACCAACTTCGTGTTTTCACTGTTAAAAACATGAAGTGCCTAGTTTTCAGCTTAGTATACTTATTCAGGATGGAACCCTTTATTTTTCCTTTAATTTTATGAATGCATTAATTAATTTTATTCATACCATCCTTATAGTTTTATTAACATAGTATGAATGTCAGATTTAATTTTTCTTTCATGTTAATTGAGTAGGTTCATGAATGAAATTTTATGTATGATAAATGTTTTTTATGAATGATGTTATGATTTAATAATAAAACCCCTCTAATAGTGGATAATTATCATCAAGATAAAAATTAGTGATTAGAATTTTATTTCTTTCTAGACTTACTACTTTGGTGTTCTTTTTATAACTTTATGTTATGGTTTGGTATATACATTGTTAAGACCTGGACTTCATCTATTTTATGAATTTAGTTAGCCCATTTTCATTATAAATGTTCATGTAACCAATGTATCTTATATGTGAATAGATTAGAGACTCCAATCTAATTTATTAATGGACCAACTTCTCTTAATGGAATTCTATGCTTTATAAATAGGGAAATCTCTCTGTTTTCATTTTTCATATTTACCCATGGTACCTTCTAAGTACAATGTAAACCTTTATTAAATTTATTTCCTTGTCTAGATTATTAAATTGTAGGAATTGAATGGAATGGGTTGACATGATGAATTACATACCATAAATGATTTAGATTAATTATATAATATGTAATTATTTTGGTAGGTTTAAACTGAATCCTTTTTTTCTAATTCAATTATTTATAGTAATTGAGATATGTGTGACCACACTGGGATGATGCAGGCAGGACCATCTAAATTATATAGTCTCTATTGAACTAAAATATCTTTCTTATAAAACATCTATTTAATCCATTTGGGTCTATATGCAAGGATACTGAGACCTATGGCCACACAATTAGTGTGATAGCCTGGGAAATTATTATGAAATGACAAGTTTGACATTAAATCCCTTAAATAATTTTTGATATATTGTTGGATTTCAGGATTTGACATTGAGTTGGAATAATTATATGTTGTTTGATTTTTTATGATATAATCTCTTTTTCTAATATGGTTAATTAACATATTAAAACCCTTAGTGTCAAATGATTAATTGAACAGTTTTGATACAATTATGGTGATAATTACAAATTTTGATTAATGAAATGAATTGGTTTGAATGATGGTAATATGTATAAATTGGATATTTTGTATTATGATGAAAAATATTGAATTTTTAACACAACAATAGTGATTGGTTCTTTGATTTTTATCTAATGTGATATTTAAGTGATTGATACATGAGGGTTCGATCATGATTATCATGATGAGTTTTCCTGGATAGGACTCATGTTAAATGTGGACACTTGAGGGAAAGCTTCATGTATTCCATACTTCCTGAGGGAAAGGAACACATGTATTGAATTCCTGGTGACATAGTATAAGATGACATGGGATATATTAGGAATCATGATTAGTGTTGATTATAGAGGGATTAGTGCATGCTTTCATATCACTTGAGGGATTGGGGAAATGGTACTAAATACCTATTGTTAGAGTATATGATTATGATGGATTCTTACTAGATAGACTCATAGTCACATAATTATGGGGTGGGGGAGATTCCCTTTATTCTTAAGGGTGAGATTTTCGTATTCCTAAGGGAGAGATTCTTGTCATGCATGAGACATATATGTTTGTTATCCTGAGGGAAAATCCTAGTTATACCTTAGGGGGAGATTTTGGATAGCCTAAGGGTGATATTCTAGTTCTTCCTGAGGGAATGGTTGTGGATAGCCTAGGAGAATATGTCATATGTTTATGGTATATTCCGAGTTATTCATCCTTGATAAGAGAATATTCCACCAATTTGGGTGATCATTCCTAATGAAAGAGGATCTACCCATATACATAGATATCTAGATTTGGAAAAAAGTAGGTGGTATGGGATTGGTGTTTTTTAGGAACCCAGACCAAGATTCAATTATTTAAGTTGTTATCTCTCTGAATTTATATTATGCAGCACATTTTCATTTATTATTAATTGAATGAAATGGATTAGGTTTCTAATCATGGGTGCTAGAATAATTAGATTTATATATCACACCATACACATGAATTGTTCAAAACATGGGTAGATATTATTACTCATAGGTCTTTAGACTCATTTCTTGTGGGGTGTTGTGTATGTGGGAACTAGGGAGAACATGACTAGCCTCTTACTTGAGATGATCGTAGAGTTGACCATTTGATTTTCTTTTGTTGTTGTTATTTTATACTTCTTGTACCATGTTTTAACACATAAAATTACAAGAATCATTATATATAATTGGACTTGCCAATTTTTTAGATATTATATTATACTTCCTCTGTTTGTTTTCTTAATTTATAATACCTTTTCATTTATCTTTTTGTTATTATCTAATAAACATATATTCTAACCAGATGTAGAGGGTATAATCTCCCGAAAGTACCATCAATATACCCTCATTACTAGTAGGTTACCTTTGGAATATGGGGAGGTGTGCTTGAGGCCATGTGACCCACCGATCTAATCACAATCATAATGGTGAGCCAAGATGGGACATTTCAAAGTGGTATCATAACTTCTTTTCCTCTTGTATTACTTTTTTGGGATGGTAGATATGAGACTTTGATTGTTTCAGTTATTTTTAAATATCCATTCATGGGTCTAATCACCTCACATATGAGGAAATGACCATGTGTCTAGGGTGGATACTGTTCTTTATACCGTTTGATGTTACAGTTCATATGATTTCACCTAGAGGGAATGGTGTAATTTCCACTGCATATTGATTTATGAATTTATGGAATTTTACTCTTGTCCAAGTTTGGAAATGATGGAACTTCACATTAATTGTAATAGGGAAATTTAGAATTCACATTCTATGAATATAACATTCCATATAGGTTCATATATATCTTTTTTGCTAGTTCTGACTATTGTTGTTGAGTTTTATTCCACAATTCATTGATTTTAGCATGTTTCTCTATGATATATTCTAGTGATAACATTCTTGTTTTGATATATAAATGGAATGGGATAAATGTAATTGGTTATGATTAATATATGAGACAAATGACAAACGATAAAGTATATGGGAGCTTTAAGGATTGGTAGATGGACTCCCATATGACTAGACTATTGAGCACAAGCATTTTTTGATATGAAATGGTTTTAGATTTAACAGTTGATCAACTTATATTTGAAATGAACTGGTTAACCATATAAATTCTCAACTAGACCCAATTTGGTCATTTGGTTCATGGTTCTTATGACATAACCATTAATGGGTGGTTTTAAATTCAATGGTAAGAAACTTTTATTTGGTTTCATGGTAATAAACTAGGATGTATTTTTGGGACCCTGGTAGTTCACATTATCATATAAAAAGAACTCATTTTTTTAATAGAACAATTGTTTATAAATGTAAATAAGTGAAAAAAATGTTTCAAAAATGATTTTTTTGAGACATTACTAGTTTTTTTCTATGTTAGTTAAATAATTTATATGGTTAGATTTTTTAATTTGAATTAATGAAATGGAATGTAGGTAGCCTATTTAGCATAATGATTTTTTTTGGAATGAACCCATTATCTGTCAACAGTTAATGTTGTCCAAAAGGGTTAGCCTATGTTTGGTAGCACCTTTATGGTTAAATGCATTTCTAAATATCATGATCATTCTAACACATAGTGTCATTTTGGTGTTTTTATCCCTTGAATAATTTTTACATTCTAAATGAAACCCTTGTTCGGATGGGTGGTCATGTTTCCCTTGGATTTTTATGGGTGTGAAAATCATGTAATGCTCAGTTTGAGCTGGTTATACATGGCTCAGGCATGGTCATCCACTTTTTAGTTTTCATGAACCTTTCTTTTCTTCATTGATGAGCGACACGATATATCATCTTCCAGGTTAATGGTCATATGGGGTAATATGAATTTGGGTTAAATCTCTTATATAGACCATGTGATTATTGAACCCATAGGGTGGATATTATATGGATGGTAGTTAATATGTGAAATTTTCTATTAAAATATCACTATTGTGTGGATTGGTATACGTGTTACCCATTGAGTGTTTAATGAAGTAAAAAACCGATCGAGTTCTGTTGGCTTGTTGAGCCTTGAACTATTTGGTATGGTCTTTGGTCATCTTAGAGGCAGAGTGATGTGGGAATAATGAAATCAATTTTTTCCCAATTCTTGGGATGAAATTTAGAGATTCATGTGTTTTGAAATTCCATTCGGGGTGGCTTTATTTTTCATGTCAATTATTTAAACGTTTTAATTTATGGAGGTTCTAAACTAGCACCCTTTGAGTGGCTAGTCTATCACTTCTATTTGATGACTATGATACTCCTATGATGAGGAGGGTTATGTCAGTTCTGGTAAATAGGTCCTTCCATATAGAAAGAACACAACCAAATAGGACAGTTGGATAATGATTAGGTTTGCTTAAATGTTTTGAGGCTTGTTAACTTTAAACCATAGAATTTTTTACTCAAAAACATGACATTTATATTGTTGGTGGTGTATGATACCATTAAGAAACGTTGTTGGTCATTGTTGGACTTTAGTAGTTAGTCATGAGTGATCACAAAGGCGCCTTAGGTGGTAAAGGATTGTGATCAGTTAATGACAGTGTGTCGAAAGGTGAAACTAAGTTTCTTCTATGGTGTTGAAAAATAGTGGTTCAATTGTTTTCCTTCTGGTAATATTTAAAATACACATAGTGTACTCTTCTTTAAGTGACCTTCATTTATCATATATTGACATTATCCTTAATTCACTAAGAGAGCATCGATATAATTTCATGATAATGTTTTAAAGATGTTGGGCTTTTTGTGTGGTTCTTTATTGGTGTTTCATTCAGAACGAGTGGTTCTTATCGAGGCTAGGTTATAATTGAGTGACCCTATTATTTCTTATGTAAGAATTCATTGGATGAACTATTATACACCAACCATTTAAGCTATCTTTACCTCCAAGTTGATGTTTCTATAGGCTTAGTAAATGCCCTGATGTGGACATCTTGGCATTTTACCAATGTCTAACTCGAAAAAATAGAGTATGGACTTCATTGGATCAGTTCCTTACACTTTGTTCATTTCAATCTAAGGTTATCCAAGACTATTCTTTAAGCTCAAAGGTGATTATTTTGATCAAATAATTTCATTAGTAGTCTTGTATAGGCTTTAGTGAGTATGTTAGTTGAAAATAAAATATTCCATGGAGGAAGGCATTGAAGTTTAGTTTGTAAAATGAATTCCATCTAAGATGAGTGTATTCTCGAATGGTCGGCCAGAGTTGCATGAGTAGATGTCTATCCTCTTCAATGGAATGGCTAGTGAAGGAACATTTATGGTACATCGTTCGGTGAGACAATTGTTGTTTTATTGGACATAGATTTTCAAGAGAAGCTAGCTTGACATGGCTAAATAATTTTGGTCGGTAATAGACCATATAAAAATTTCAAAATTACTTCATAGAATCTCTATAATGATTGATCCATGATTTACAGGAAATTATGATGGTGGGGGATTCATGGAGCTAAATTGATCCCCTTTTAATGTTTGAGACCTAAGGTGGGCATAACTACTAGTTAGTTGATTGAACAGATTAAAAAATGTTCATTTATCTAGTTTAATGTGATTAGATACACATAATTTCAATTTTTCATTTGAAAACAATATGCATTGTCTAGGATCATAATGGATTAATTTCCTCTTTCCTAATCAATGCCTAAAGGTTCATTGCGAATTTGGAAATTGAATGCGATAGTTTTAACAATGCTTCATGACCCCTATAGGTTAGGTGTTGTTTCCATTATTCCCAAATGCTTCTCAGGGATGTGTAGTTTTAAGGTGGGGAGGTTTTAACAACCTATGTTTTTAATTGGATAAAAATCCATTGAAATTTGAAGATTTCATGTTTACTTGATGGTCTGTTTTTAAAACTGAGATTGGGAACATAATTCTGGGAGTTTGAAAAATTCAATGTGTTGTTTTTGTACTGGGGTGACAGTATGGGGTGTTTCTTGGTTTCTATGGTGACTTTCAAAAGTACCAAGACAATAAAACAAATGTTTTAGGCGGGCTTATAGATGTGCACAATTTTTCTAAAACCATACAGTCCTCTATAGAAAATTCTGTGATATTTTTTTACTCAAAATGTTCAGTTGAAAGAAGATATTTCTACTAAAACATTTATTGGAAAATAACGATGAGAAAGGAAATAAGAAGGATGGAGTCAAAAAGTGAAAATACCTTAACCATAAAATAAAACTAAAAATTAATGGAATTAAACTACCCCATAGTCATGATCAGTGGCCGAATCAACATATTCCCATTTTGACTATGAATTAATCTTCTTGAAAATAACAAAATATTTTTCTCTAAATTTTTTTGATCCATAGTGAGTTGGATCATAGTGTAGCCACACCCCCCGAGTTGTAATGAAATCAACAAACCATTCCTGGACCATGAGATTTTGGATAATGACCCTACTTCCAAGATATGGGCGGCAACCATGCCACTTCCAAATCATCCCTTCCCAAAAAAGCATAAATTTTCATTTTTTCACCATTACCTAAAAGAGGGATCTCATGGTGCTCACCTTTAAGCATAAGATCCAACAAAAAAATGGTATCCTCCATAGTTTCCACATTCCCTCCAAGGAAATACTAAAAAAATAAGTATCCTCTACAATTCGATGCTCTGGGTTCTGTTTTCCATTACTTCTTGAGGCTTCAGTGGAATATTTCTAGTCCTAATCATGAGATGAAGTATCAATGAGAACAATATATGACCATATAATTTTCTTAGGGGAACTCTTTATATAGGTATCCCTATGGATCTCTATCTCAAAACCACCATGTGCGTCACTCTCTATGAAAATGACTTCATCAAGACCATCCATATTTTGATTTTTATGTTCAATAGGGATTCCATACAATGGTTGAACTTTATCATCAACTAAATGCCTAGAAATCAGCTCTATCGTAGGGTTTATTCCATTCCCATCATTTATATTCTCATCCAAATGACTAATAAGTTTGCAATTAACCTTAGAGTGACCATTCTTATTGTAGTTGGATAAAAATATTTCTTCCGACATTCAGATTCAATGTTCCCTATGTTCCCAAATATCTTAAAAAATGAATTATTCTTGTCAAACTATATTGATAGTTCCAATCATTGATTACCAACAAACAATATGACCGACTCCGTGAGAGTTGAACATAAGTCATCATCTTCAACTACTCTAGAGATATTTCCAAATCACATAATATCTGTTACTTTTACAATTTTATGAGAGCCCCAATGAGAAAGGAAATATCCCACAATAACTGAGTGTTCCAAAAAAAACCATGGTAAACTGTTAATTTGAATCCATGTATAAGTGATGGATTTCTTCATTGCAGAGGGACTGAAGAAGGAATCCCAATTTTGGAAACTTAAAATATCATGTTTATGGGAAATAAAGCCTAATCCCCATGCTCTAGATTTCAATTCATCTAAAATGAAACAATACACGAAAGAACCACTTACTGATTGATGTCATCCCACACCCATCAAATCCCCAAATTTGAAGAAGCTGCTTCTTTATATAATCAATATTTAATGGATTACGCCAACCTTGAGAAGTCAACCGAGAAACAATATAGTGTTTACACATATCAATAATTTCCAAAATCAATTGCTGATAGGCTTGAAAAAATTGAATACAACCCCTTTTTCATGACCCGGGAAGAAGAACTCCTAGAAACAGTGAAAAAATGATTCGACTTCAACTCATCATCAAAGGAAATACAACAGGTAAGATGTGGCTTCAAAAAACCATACCATGGTTGATTCACACTCAAACATTTTTCCAACAAAAACCCATCATCGACTGGAATAAGGAAATACACTATAAGACCAGTGACCAGTCCAAACACATCCCATATCAGAGAGTCAACATGGTAATCTACACGAAAAATAGCCAGATATGAGGAATTCAACATCTCCACCTAAAGAGATAATGAATTAGAAAGGCATGATCTACTATCTGACTTTGACGGCTTGGCTAGAAAAACCGTATCTAAGACCAGAGTTGTACGGTTATGACAACCCTTAAACCAAAATCCACTATTTGACGACGACGAATCCACTAGTAGAGGTAGATTTGAAAATAGATCTACACGATGAAAACCCTACAACCATGATCTATGATCTATCTTTTTTGGAACTGTTAGAATATCCAGACATGAAACCATATCTGCATGGTGATTCAAACCCTTCAAGTATAATTCTTTGTCAGACTTCAATGGCTCTGCTAAAGGAACCGGATCCAAAACACAATGCTGTGAAGGAATACCCGACTGCGACCCTCCTTCCCCAAAAAATCCCCTATCAATGCTTGAATATTTTGAAATCCACCTTCTCTATTTGAATCAACCGAATCTAAGGGCTCACCGTAAGAATCCATACAAATTTCCACTTGTAGAAAACAATTATACGAGTCAAGTAACTTATGAACCAAGAAAAAAAATGAAACTAAGGCGCATGAATGATCCTTTATAGCCAAGAAAACCAAGAATATTCCATAAAAATGCAAAGTGAGAGAGTCTTGCATAGACTCCATCCTCCTTCATTCATGTAGTATGTTTTCTTTTAATTAAAATAATTTAATTAATTTAAAATTTAAATTTAAAATAAATTTAATGATTTAATAATTATAAATGTAGTATCATTGTTCTTATTATTATTATTTTTATGTTTTTAATTCTTTTTACATTTTTAATTATCATTTAGTTTTTAATTATTATCTTTAGGAAGGAACCCCATAAGGGTTTTACATGATCTTATCAACAATTTACCCACAATCCATGAGCCCCTCCCCTTACCCTCCTGGATCGTGTGACCCCCATAGCCAAACCCCCCATGGAACACACCCCTCCCCCCTTCAGACTCCTCTCATTGGGTGATTTCCATTCGATATATCTCCAATTTCACTTTGAATATTCAATGTAAGGTTCATTGATACCTCTTATCCGCTTATTCTAGATGATTTGGGTATGCCCATCTCCCTAAATTGTTTGGTCAAAACCTTAGGTCAATGGTTAATCAAGTTTTCATCTTTATTCCAATTCTTGGGAATGAATAAGGCTTCTCAAGACATCTTATTCTATATTGGGACATCCAACGCTGAAGGCTACATGTATTGGTTCATTTTTTATCAATTTGATCATTTTTAGGGGAGTTTTTTACCTACTTAATTATCATTCCCAATTTAATTTTGTGTCTTTAATTGTTTTTAAGTCTATGGTAAAATTTTATGTGTGTTTTACCTTTGCGTACTAATTTTTGAGTTCAAAATAATTTTTATAGTTTATTGGGTCATGATTGTGGTGGGTTTGAGTTTTTATTTTCAATGAAAACCTATCAATATATACATAGGTAATAATATATCAATATTAATTTTCCCGTTATATATATGTTCACCCATGTAAGAGAGTAAATTTATATGGGACTAGGTGTTCTCGTGTATGAATATAAAAATTCATATGCCGATGAGTGGAGATGAGTATATGTATATAAGAATATATGTAAGTACTGTCTTATACAATTCCATGGGAATCAGAATATGTACATAGAGGATATGTGTCCTTATATATATATATATATATATGAAAGTGCATATGCATGAATGCGGGATAAAATAGCTTTGAGTTGTCGTCAATAAAAAAGTAAAGTGTCTAGTGTTAGCCTAGGTCTCCATCATGAGGTTGGATCCCATTCCTTGCACTTTAATTTTATTAATTCATTAATTAATTTACTTATCACACCAACCTTATATTTCAATTAATGTAGTATGATTTTCAGAATTAATGCTTCGTATATGTGAATTGAGAATGTGCATGAATGAAATGTTAAATAAGATAAATTAATTATTTTCCTAACAATGTCATAATTTAATAATAAAACCCCTCTAATAGAGGCGAGTTGTCTTCAAGCTAAGATGTATCTATTAGAATTTATTTCGTTGCAGCCTTACTACCTTCGTTCTCCTTTTATAGCTTGATATTGTTGTTTGTATATAGAATTTTGGGACCTGGCCTTCACCGATGTTATGAAATTCGTTTCCCCTTTTTATTTATAAATGATCATGTAACCAATGTACCTTATAAGTGAATTTCTTGGAAACTATAATCTAATTGATTAATGGATCATAATCCTCCTAAAGGATTGGAATGATTTATAATAAGGGAATACCCCATATAGTTATTTTCCCTATTTACCCATGGTACCTTTTATGTATCTTTTGATACATGGATAAATGAATTTTTTTACCTTGTTTAATTTAATGACATGAATTTAATGGCATGGTTTTACATGAGGTATTTACCCTGATTATTTTTTAGAAGAATAAAATTAAATTAAATTAATGTGTTGGGTTTCAACTAAATATTATTTTATCTTATATAATTGTTTATTGTAGTTGTGATATGTGTGACTGACATGATCATGTCATGGGGTGTGGGAAAAAATTATTTTTGAAGTTAAAATGAAGTTTTTTTGTCAACAAAGGTTGTCTCCTGAGAGGAGAGATCAATGATCACGTTTGTCAATTTAAATTTAGAGAACGAAGTAGTAATTTTGTTGAAATTTATTTATTTTGAAAAGAAAATAATATAAACAAAGTTATGTAATTTAATAATAATATATAAAACAAGTTTATTCAACAATTTATTAAAAAAAATATGAGATTTATGAGTAGTTAATGGTTGGTTCTCCAATTGAAATATTTTCTTAGTTCTAATTTACACAATTTTTTTCTATATTGATAAAAGTGGGATTAAACAATCTCTTCATATCAATCCTTTGGTCAAATATAAATGTCAATAATAAACCGTAAAAAAAATTATCTTGGCATACAATCCTTCCAATTTGAGATAGAGTTTTTTCAAATACCCCCAGTTGACTTAGGAAATTCCTAATCAGGTATTGTTTATCCCACACAATCCTGAATGGCCACTACCCCTTATACACGTACTTGCGATGGCCAAATAATTCACCACCAACCACTGGTATATTCCATTGTATATAAAAAAGTAACTAGTGGAGGTATATAGTGATCATTGATCAAAAAAACAATAAAAACAAAATATAAAATCATATATGATTGCACAAGATAATAAAATACTTTATTAGAATTTGAAACAAACATCACAGAAAAGAGAGAAGGATCTTAAACCATTAATTTAAGAAATCAAGAAATAAAATGTGGGAAATATATCCTTCCAAAATCAAATATAGTATTACCCCATCTTGGTATGGGTAATTTTGAATAAGGGGGATGAATAATTCATTACAATATTTGGAAGAATAAAAGGGAGAAAATAATGAATATAAATTTTCTCCACTAGAATCTCTCTACCGGTTGATTTATTTGATTATGTCTACCCGATGTCGAAAACAATCCACAATCACTTCTAATAATATGTTCATAATTTATTTTTCTCTCTACCCATGAAATTGAAAAGAATTTGAATCTTTTTAATATAATTTATGTACAAATTAATAGAACTTAATATATCTGGCTGGGAATTACTATTCCACCTACCCCACATTGACTAGTTAATGGGAGGCCTTAGTGAAGGATTTTCACAATAACATTAATGTGAAGCATACTTATCAAGAAGGATTTTGAACCTATCTATAATATTCCCAATTATATGTCGGTATCTCGAGATATACCAATGTTAATGAGAAGGGCTCCATTCTTCCATCTAGAATAACTCTTGAACTTAGTCAATTTTTAGGGCATGTGGGAGTTCTATTGGGCCATGGTTAAAGAAGAATAATTTGTAGCTAATAAAAACTGAAATCCTGAAAAATATAATCAATTCAATTGGATCAAAATTTTATATTTTTTTCGAGAAACTTAGATCCAACAAGAAACTATTAAATGTCCAAATTTAACAAATATTCACATTTAAGCCAAAAAACCACCAAAAATCATTAAATAATGATAATTAACTCACATTTATTAATTGAAAGGGATTAAGTCATTAAAAATTAATAATAATAAAAATATTAGCTCTCTCAATTCCCATATACATAACACTTGGACTCCAAAATAAGAAAAATTCAAAATCAAATTAATGAAAATTTAAAACACATATCCCTGAGATCCACCAATTAATCACCAAGAAAGAAAATATATCATTCCTAATAATTTTTTTCAACTTATTCATTAAAATAATTCAATATATTTCTAACTCATCTCCCCCCAATGCACACAAAACACTTACCTCACTTTCATTTTCTCTTATCATACAAACATCTATTTTCATCAATGTCATTCTCATCGAATACTCATGCAGGGGTCACCATATGATTGATAAATTCCTACATATCCACCCTATGTGTGTCAAGAGAATGTGTTTATCATGAGTAATTTTTAGGGTAGATATATGGATTTTAGTTGTTAGGATTTATATGTGAAAATGTTGAGGCCGAATAAGCAGAGCTTGTCTACTTTTGATGAAAACTTTCAAGATTCTAATTTTCACTTAATTTTGGACTCCACCTCACTCCCCTTAGCAAAAAACTAGCTCAATAATTATGAAAAAATAGGTTAATTTAACACCATTCATCATTTCAGGAGAAAAAATTTCAATCTCCTCAAACAAATTTTTTCTCGAAATCTTCATATTGGAACGAATTTCATTCTCCATTCGAAGCTCCAGAAAGGAAATACTTATTTTTTATTGAAAGCTCTAGAAAGGCTCAAAATTTAAAATAATTAATTTTTTGGTAGAAAAATAATATCATAAACATTTTATTTTCCACACAATGTTTCACCAAATGTGGTATAACAATATAAGATAACTTCTCTCAGACTTATGTTCAACAAGATTATGCAATTTCACTTAAATAACGTGTTGGATAGTGAACATTGGATTGTAATATGGATAACCAAATAGGTTATTCATTAATTATAAGGTATTAAACGATTAAATGTGAATTTTAGGCCATTATAAAAATTATTCTTTGAAAATAAATATTTAAAAACAAATGAAATACCTCAATCATTTAAAATACAAGTACCTCAAACCATCATGGTTTGACCAAATAAATCAAATTCTATTTAAATCAAGCACGGAATGGTTCTCTCATGAAGTGAGGTGAATGAAAGGAATATGAAAAATATAATTAGAAGCCTCATGGGAAAGTATATTCAATGATAAAGATAGAGAGATAGAGCATGGGATTCAAAAATCAGAGTACATTTCATGAAATTTCCAAATATTTGAACTTTAAACAGTGTCAATTTCAGCACTATTTTAAGCTCAATTTCATGTAATAAATTGGTTAAATCATTTACATGGGTTTCCAAAATGGAATTTATAATCATTTTGGCTAATATTTTTTAGAAACACACAAAAAGTCACTATGAAACACATATAAATTTGATTGCTTATATTTTTTAAAAAAAGAAAAACAAATAATTGAACATCCTAAAATACAAAGGCTCCACAGCCCACACATAAATAATGTATTGTAAGCAATGAATTAAAGTTAATTTAATATGTAATAATACTTGAAATTGAATCATATAAACCAATAAATTGTTATTGAGAGTTGTGGCTTGATGGATTTATTGATAAATACGTTAGAGGAGTGTGATCTCTTCTACTGGATTTGATGGTATAGTCCTAAAGAATATCTATAGTCAATTCCCATTAATAGTGAATGGATTCCTCTCTCTATTCTTTATAATCTATATATCACCAAATGTATATACATTTATAACTATACATTTAACTTCCTATCTAGAATGAAGTTAACCTAGAATTAGATTGAGTCCTGGGTTGAATAACTACACTCTGTATCTAGGATGGAAGTATTTCGGTTTGATTAGCTTGTCATGATCCACTCTTGATATTTTTTTATAAATATTAGAATTTTAAAAATCATACTTGTAATTTCATCCATATCCTATATGTGTAATCTTATCGCCTTCCTAATGCTTTCAAGATCCAAATATATCATCCTTACAACCCTGTAAGCCTTATGTTCATATTCTAATGGTTGGTGAAATTTTTTCTCATAAACTAGCCTATATGGAATTATTCTAATCGGGGTTTTATAGGATGTCCTATTAGCCCAGAACATGTCTTCCAACCTTTGGCTCCAATCCTTCCTATTAGGATTAACATACTTTCTAAAATTCCTTTATATTCCTTATTGGAAACATCAATGTGACCACTAGTCTATAGATGATAAGGATCTGATGTTTTATGATGCAACACATAATTCCTCAGTAAATAAAACATTGTCCTATTTCAAATGTGAGTCCCCTGATCGGTGATAATGGATCTAGGCACTCTAAAACTATAATATATATTATCCCTAAAAATCACAAACAACATTAGCATCGCAAGTACTGGTGTATTTTTCTTCCACCCATTTGGAAACATAGTTAACATCAATAAAGATTTAATAATTTACAAATGAAATTAGGAGATTTCCAATAAATTCTATCACAAAATCTTAAAAAATTTAAAAAAAAATTAAATGGTTGTTATGGAATTTCTTTCCTCTTTGAAATATTTCCATAAAACTGACATTTTTCACACCTGTGAAAATTTAATGAGCATATTTAAAATGGGTGGGCCAATAAAGTACAGGTTATAAAAACATTTTTTCCTTCCTTTGAGGCCCAAAGTGGACTCCAAAAGGTAAAGTGTGACAAAAGTTAAATATATAACCAATTTTACTTTCAGGTAGAAATCTTATTATCACTTGATAATTTCAAATCATCCAAATAAATGGATCATCCCATATGCAACATCTGAATTTAGATTTAATCTTGTGAATTTGGTGGTAATTTAAATAAAATAGGAAGAGAGATGTTACTAAATAATCCATCATATTGGAATATCATGGATCTTCACCATAGATTATGTAGAGTTTTTCTCCAGGAAGCACATGGTTATGTGGGTTCTAGTTTGGGATTTCTACTTTAACGGTGTGGGGAATTCAAATTAGATGATCTACCACATGATATTCAGTTCCCTTTTGATCATTAATTTCCAAATTTAAATATTTTAAGAGAAAAATATATGACACTAGCATTATATTTTCATCTACATTTTTCATTAAATAACCAAGCCTTCCATGCTCATAAAATAGAACAACTTTAGTTCCAAGATGATATGATCTGAATTTATCTAGTGCATAGATGACTTTAAGGGACTCTTTCACGGTGATTGTATAATTTATTTTTGTGGAATTCAAGGTCCTGGATTCAAATGATATGAGTATAGGCTTCATATTAATTATTTTTTATAAAGAAGATCACACCTTTTTTATGGATTCGTCGCAATGAAACTGAAAAGGGTAATCTGAGTTGGGTGGTTGCATTATGGGAGGTGTGATCAACCGTTTCTTTAGTTCATTAAATGAATCCCTACATTCAAAATCGATATTGAAGTATGGTTTATTTATAATTAATCATGAGAGTGGGTTTTAAATATTACTAAAATCATTGATGAATCTTCTATAAAATCAATATTGTCCCAAAAAGTATCTAATATGTTATCAACAAGTAGGATATGGAAAGGAATGTATTACTTAGACTTTGTATTTATCAACCTAAATACCTTTTTTGTGTAATTATGTGCCCCAACACTATTCTATTTTCAACCATGAACTGAGATTTTTCTAAATTTAAGACAAGACTCATTTAAATGCATGTTTTCAAAACATTCTCAAAATTTACAATGAAATTATCAAATGAATTAACAAAATCTATATAATTATCAAGAAATATCTCGAAGAAGTCCCTAATATGATCTGAGAAAATACCCACCATACACCGCTGAAATTTACATGGGAAATTTCACAGACCAAAAGGAATCCTTTTGTAGGAGGATGTTCCAAACAGACTGGTTAAGGTTTTCTTTTCCTGGTAATCTGGTGCGATCAGTAACCAAATGTATCCTGATAATCCATCTAAAAATAGTAATGTTTTTACCATTTTTCCATTATAGAATCTAATATGTGAAAAAAATGGGAATGTTGTCTTTTCTAGTAATCTGATTTAGATTCCTGTAATCTTTACACACTCTCCATATATTTTTTACTCTCATGGGGATCAGTTCAATTCTTTCATTTTTGAAAATGGTTAGGCCTATTTTATTTTGGACTACATGAATGGGGATGACCCACTATGTATCAGATATTGGGTTAATGATTTCACCTACTTGTAATTTCTATAACTCTTTGTTAAAAAAACTCCATCATGGTGTGATTGATTCATCTATAAGGTTTTATAACTGGTCAAACATCAATTTATAAAAATATTCTATGAGATAAGAACTTGGGATTAATTTCGGGTATACCACCAAAACTCGTTCTTACATCTTAGTCATTTTATTTGAGTAGGTCAATTTGAGTTAGTTATCGTGAATGGGATATATTATTGTCAACGATTACTAGAAATTTCTCTCTTACCATTAGGTAAGAATACTTAAAATCAGCTGTAAATAGATTATGTTCCTGACATGGGGGTTTTTCAAGGGTTGATATTGAATTTATGTTTCTACTTATAAGGATCGAATATCTTGTATCATGCCATTTTTTTAATAAATTCAAGAAAAATACATATTTTACCTCTATTATTAACATGAGATTAGTATTTTCACATTATTGGGAATTAGAATTTTTAAATGAAAAGTCTCTCATAAAGATAAGATGTCAGGAAAAATATCTGCATCGTCAATTGGTTATATACCTTCTTTATGAGAGATCTGGAAAAATGAGTTATTCCTAAAAGGATTTTTCATTGAAGAAAAAATATTTATGTGTACTATACTATATTCAAGTTTCATTGTTAGTTTTCATTCACGGACATTGACGATAGTCCTGGATATTTTCATGAAGAGTCTCCGATGGATGATTGGAGAGTGGCCTAATGCTCGGTCTTCGTCCATGGTATAGACATAGAGGTATGCTAGAAAGATCAATCCTCTTACTCCAAAGAGTACATCTTCTAAAGCTCTAGCTGAAATAACTGTGGATCTATTTGCTAATTTTACCTCCACACAATTTGGTTTTAGTTCTCCAATTTTTAATGAGGAAAATATCATGTGAGGCATAACATTAACTAAAGATCCTAAATGATATAGTGCATTAGTAAAATTTAAATATCCAATAGTGAAGGGAATATATAATGTACTTGGATGTTGATTTTTTTTCTATCATTGGTGTGATTAGTACTGAGCCACTTCTTCCATATTTAATACCCTCATTTCCATCCATCCACATTCATTTCATGCACAAATCCTTTAGAAATTCTACATACATTGGGATTTTTTAGACTAAATCTATTAGTGGGATGTTGATCTCCACTTTCTAAAATTTTTCGTGAATATACCATTGATTTTCATATTCTTCAACCATCTTTGACTCAACTAATGTAAATGGGAATGGGGCTTGGATATCCTTTTTCTTCCTTTTTTCAATGGTGTTTCTGGATTTTCCTTCCAAGACATGGTTCCTTCCCATTTTTTGTTATGATCCCCTTCTATTGGATGGATGGTTTGGGGTTGATAAGGTTTTGTAGAATCGCCATCCTCAATTTGTTAAGGTGGTGTGAGCTATTTTCCACTTCTTGTTTTTATCAAGTTGTTATTCTCTTTTTCACTGGGATTGACTAGGGTCATATTTTACCTTGATTCTTTGTAACAATGTCCATACAACTTCCAAATTGATTAGTTATATTATCAATATTATTTTCCAAATCTGGAAATTTGGTTCTTTAATGCTGCTCTTCAGTATTTGGGGAACTTGTGGAAAGATTCCCATAAGTCATTTATTGGAATAATGGTGGTTGAAAGACTTTTTGTTGTTGTAAGTGTGGTTTATTTGAATATTGGAATGGAGGAGGGGTTTTGGTATTTCTGTTGAAAAGGTGGTTTGTCATAGTTTTGTTAGAATCCATATCCTAGTTAGGTTTGGGGTTGATGTGGATGATTTGGTTGAAATTACCTCAAATAATAGGTTGCAGGACAATATTATGTCCCTTGTACCTTTACACACCAGTTTTTGTAATGATCATACGAAGAGAATAAACCACATACCTAAGTGGGGACTTGTTTTTCCTTTACCTAGTTTACAGAAAGTTATCTCATCAAGCTGGTTTTTTACTTATGTGATGATTCATATAAGGGTGGGAATAAATTAGAGTTCCATACCTCATGGATTCATCTAGTTCTCATACCACTAGTTTTGAATTACAATGAGTTTTTCACATTCTTTTCAACAAGAATTATGATATGAGTAGATGACTTTTTAATTTGGTCTTCTCTAGGTGAGGCTTCTAGAAGATATCAATCATTTTTGAGAAATCCCTTGTAGGTGAATACATGGAATTTGTTATCATCCATTTTTTGGTGTGGGCATCCTATATAGAGTTTCTTGAAATATTCCTATTATTCTTACAGAAGTATTCATAGAGAGTCTCTCAAGTCGATTGGTGTATGACCTATATCTATTTTTTTTGTTATTGTGCTCATGGATTTAGGGAAAAATATCTTCATGAATCTTCTTTTGAGATCTTCCCAATCATTTATCGTCCCAGGTTACAGATTGTACAAACATTATTTTGTTGATCCCTTAAGTGAGTAGGGGAATACTCTCCACTTTACTTGATCTTCTATGACTCCTTGGTGTTTGAAGATGGATAATACATAAGTAAAATCATGGATGTGTCGATTTGGTTCTTCACATCTAAGGCCATGAAATTTTGGCAGAACTTGTATTATATTAATATGTCATTTAAAATAATTTTCAATTGTAGGTATAATGACTTTTTTTTATTTTTATTAGAAAATTGAGGTGCGTAGAGATCACGTAGTGTTTGTTTGGGGTTTCCCGCTATTATTTCAGTTTTAATGTGATCACTAAAAGTATTACATTAACATTTATGGTATATTTACACCAAGTAACTTTCAATTTTTTTTCTCAATTTTGTTATTTTTCAATCAATTTCAAGTTCAAATTCAATTAAATGGTTATATGAACAATGGGTAATTCATAGAGGTTTTTTTGTGTTTTGAAGAATGGCCTCCCTAGAAATGACACCAAGTTTTGACATGATACTATCATGGGTTATGTAAAAAAAATTATTTTCTATGTTAAAACGATGTTTAGGGGTCAAACTAGGTTTCCTCTAGAGATAAGAGATCAATAATCATGTCTGACATGTTAAATCTAGATAATGATGTGGTGATTTTTTTGAAATTTATTGGGTCTGAAATGAATAAAATATAAAAAAGGAAATGAATTTAATAATAATATTGAGAGAAAATTGTTTGAATACATGATTTAAAACTATATGATAATAATGATCTGTTCAAGGTCAGTTCTCCAATTTTAATTCTCTCTTAGTATTAATTAATCCAATTTATTATTCTATGATGAAAAAAGTGAGATTTGAAAATCACATCATCTCAGTCATTTGGTCAAACAAAAAGGATAAAAATAAACCATGGATAATTATTATCTTGGTATACACTCCATAAAATGTGTGATAGAGTTATAGAGAATACCCCCAATTGACTTACGAAATTCTATGTTTGGTATGGTTTCTCCCAAACAATAAATAATGGAAACTACCCCTCCCTCACATACTGGTGATCGCCATGTACTTCACTGCAAAGCATTGATTTATTCTGTTTAATATTAACTATTACCTAGTAGAGGGAGACATTAATCATTAAAAAAAACTAACAATAACTACATAATATAAATTCAAATTTGGCCTCACATGATAATTAAATCCTTTATTATAATTTGAATCCAACTTCATAAAAAAGAGACAAAGATCATAAACCACTAATTCAAGAACTCAAGAACTAAAAAGGGAAAACAATATATTTCCCAAATCAAATAGTGTATTACCCCATCATGATAATGGTAATTGTTAATAATGGGGAAGAATAAGGCACTATAATGTTAGGAAGAACAAAAAAGAAAAAAGATAGAACAATGATGCTTTCCACCAAAATCATTACAACATAAACTAGCTTCAGTTCTATCCACCAAATGGCAAAAAATTTCCATGGTCACAACTTCATAGATTTTTATAATTGAATTATATATATACCCTTGAAATTTCAAATCATTTTGACCTGTGAAACAAAATGTTATGGCCTCTTTAATTGAATTAACTTTTTATGGCCATTGATTACTATTCCACCTACCCCACATTGACTGGTTCAATGGTGGACTTAATGAAGGAATTTCTCCACAAAATTTAATGGGAATCTTCCCCATTGAGTAGGATTTAAAACAAATCTAGAATAACCCCATTTGGAGGATGGTATACTAAGACATTACATATTTAATGTGGTATGGCCCATTCTATTGACCCTAATAAATCTTTAATTTATTTTATTTTCTTGGGAATGTTGGAGTTCAAATGGTCACAGGTTCCAAAAAAATATTTTTTTTCCAACAAACACTGAAATCCTACAAAAATGAATCAGTTGAATAGGATCAAAATTGTATAAGTTATACTAAAAAAACAAAATTAACAGAAAACTACTAAATGTTTAGATTTAACAAATTTTCATATTTATGCCCAAATTCCACCAAAAATCATAAAATGATGAAAATAAACTCACATTGATTAATTGGTATGGATTAATTCATTTAAAAAATACTAATAATAATGAAAATATTATATCTACCATTGAGTGCACTGAGATGTTTTAGTCTTGATAATACAAATTGGATAATCTCTATTAAACTAAAATAACATTCTTTTAAAACTATTATGAAATCAGTTTGTCTACATAATAAAAGAGGATGATATCTGTGGGAACATGACTGGTGTTCTATCCTTTTACGTTATCATGACATGTTTTATTCTACATTATTCACCTATGAGAACATTGGCTATATTGTTTGATTATTGGATTAGACCTTGAGATGTCATAGTAATAAATTGTGTGATTTCTTTGGATAGATTCACTTCAGCTAATCTAGAAAATTAATATATTATGGACCATTGGGTATAATGAAAATTTAAATAGGTTTTATATAATTATGATGATTATTACAAAACTGGATTAATGAAATGAATTGGTTTAATAGATAGTAATTTTATTAAATTTATCATTTTGTCTTATGATGATAAATATTGTATGTTTGATAATTGAATGGTAATTTTTTAATTTATTTTGAGCTTATCTGATATTTATGTGATTGATACCAGAGGGTTTGATCTTTATTGGAATGTTGAGTTTGTTTGGATATGAATCACATAAAATGTGGATGTCTGAGGGCATATTGCACGTTCTTCCATACTGCCTGAGGGAAAAGCGCAGAAGTACATAATGCACGAGGGAAAAATATATGATTACATGGGATGTATAAGGACTCATTATTGGTGTTTAATCCTGAGGTATTGGAACAAGCTTTCATATTTCCTGCTGGATGGGTGCACTGGTTATAAATTCATGAGGGTGGAGTATATGATTATGTTGGATGCCTAATGGAAAGATGCACAGTCAAACGATTCAATAGAGATATATTCTAGTTATGCATGAGGGAGAGATTCTAGTTATGACTGAGGGAGATATTTTGGTTTTCTTGAGGGCCAAAACATATTTATACATGAGGGTGAGGTTTTGGATAGCATGAGGGAGAGAGTATAGTTATTCATGAGGTCTTGGTTTTAGTTAGCCTAGGGGAAGATGCCATATGTTTACGGTATATTCTAGATGACTCATCATTAGAAGGATAATTTTACAACAATTTGGGTGATTATTCCTGATGTAAGAGGATATACCCACATACATAGATATATGGCTTAGGCCTAAGTAGGTGGTATGAGATAGGGGTTTGATTAGGAACCCTAAAAAAGTTTCTATTTTTTAATTTGTTATCACATTTCATTTAAAATATATGGAACTCATTAATTTATTATTTATTACATGAAATGGATTGTGCTAGAGCCCACGGGTTCTGGCCTACTTAGAATTATATCTAACACCCTTCTAATGTGCCATTTAGATCCCAAGTAGATCTTCTTTCTCATAGGTATTTGGATTCATTGTTTGTGTGGTGTTTTGTACATGGTAGATAGAGAGCACAAGACGAGGATCTTGATCAAGATTCTAGAGGAGTTGACCATTGTGTTTTTTCACTTCTATTGTTATTTTGTAGTTCTTATTACTCGTAGTAATACCTAAAATTACATGAATCATTATATGATATTGGAATTGGAAATTTTATTTTTATTTAGATTTTATATTATTCATCCCATTCTTGTTTTTAGGATTATTACTACTTCCTCATTGGTCTTTTATTTTTATCTGATAAAGCACTTTACTACTCAGATCTAGAAGGAATAGTCTCCCCACCTTACCGCCAATAGACACTCACTTCTAGTCAGCAATCTCTAGAATATGGAGAGGTGCACTTGGGTCCAAGTTACTGACCGGTCTGATCACCATCATTGTAGTGAGCCAAGCCAGGACATTACAACATATAATACACATCATGTATCCTATTTGTTAAATGGTTTCCAATAATCATGTCTTGTACTAAATGAATGACACCACTTGGTCCCCATGTTTTCCACCACGAAAACACATGGGTCAAATGATATATAAGAGAGTTACATAATGTTTAGTCTAGTGATTCATGTCCCAGCCTAGACCAATCAGCACATTGTGCATGTTTAATGCATTACACATGTATTTAATGCATACTGATCTGAATTAATTCAAGATTCATTCTAATGAATTGAATATGGATCCATGATGTGTACCTTAGGGCTATAAGTTGTACCCTCTTCTGTTATATAGTAAAAGTCTCCAACACTTAAAGATGTATTATTTAGATGTACACGATTAATATTTAATTAGTTATATACTAAATATATGATAAAATAATGTTTAAATAATATATCTCAACAACTCGATTATAAGAATGAATTTCCTGAAACGAAAACTATCTTCGGAATAAAAAATGAACTAAATTATAATAATAATTATAAATCGAATGTGACCTCCCAAATACTACCTGATGGTTACATATATAGAGAAAGCATCTATTGGGAATATGGCCAACTCGTATTTTTAATTGAAATGATCATTCTCAATTTAGATGATTTGAGTGGCCTAACCAATGAAGGTTTTTCCAAATTATATTGATAACTGATTTTTCCATATCCATTGATGTGGAACCTTTTCAAATGAATTTATAAATAATTTAAAAAATTAGAAGAAATATTACCTCATTCTTGAGGTCTTTCTTTGTTTATGGTGTTGATAATTCTAACCTAACCGATGTATCATTATTGGGTTGCAATGACCCAATGAAGATCTCCTCTAGTAGTGATCCATGTTTTCTACTTCAATCCTTGAACAATTCATATGAAACACTAGGTGATATGATGTTGATTTATCATCTTACATTGATCGGTTTGATGACTTCACATTCTTTCAGTCTTAATGTAATTTACCTTATTCTTCATGATATTGAGACGAAGTGAGGAAGGAGGTCATGAGAGAAAATTATTGTTCACAATGATCAAAATTTATCTGAATGGCATACCCATATATAAATAGACCATGTTGTTAGGATTTAATTCTAATTAATTTCCCAAAGGGCCTCAACGTGGAATTAATTACCAATAAATCCCATTCCATTGAAGTAATAATAACAATAATAATTTAAATGTGAATTGTGAAAACCAATATAATAATAAATATTTATTTTATTGTCTTGTAAAAAAATATTTATCAACCGACACAATTTGGTTCAATTATCCCCTTCAACAATTATTGAATTTTTGAATAAATACTGAAAATAAATATTATTAATTAACTATGTAAATAAATATTCCATTCATATAATGGGGAATAAAATTTTATTTAATATTAAAAAAACATAACAAATTATTTATTAGTTATTAAATAACTATTTATTACTTTTTGAAACACAAGAGATACATAAATATTATATTTTCAAATAATTAAATAATAACCTATGAAAAAATATTTATTTAATATTTTTTATTGATCAAAAAATATTGAATAAATATTACTTGTAACACCCCAAGGTTTTGAAAATAAATATTTAATGCATGGAACACTAAGTCCCTACAAAATAACATATTTTATAATCTACCCATTAAACACAAATTTTCCTCTTATAGGTTTTAAATTTCAAAAAATGCTCATCTAGAGTTGTGATCAGTAAGTCATTTGGAGTCTGATAGAACCAACATGATTTTTGTGAATATTAAAATACCCTTATGAATAATAATATGAATAATAATATTACACATATGAATAGTAAATAATTATTTTATTTTATTTTCCTAAGGTAATAAGATAATGAGATCTTAATTAAATTTTCAATGTGATATAAAACTAATTATACCGTTAAAATTATGTTTTTATAATTAACATTTATTTTAGTCAAAAATTAAATTAATAATATTTAAAAAATAATATTTGAAAAATGGATTTAATTTTTTAATTCTACACGTCGAAAAATGGTTGGGGTGAATATTTCCGATTTTTTTGAAATTCATGGATTTTTGTGGAATAGTGAAATAAGGTAAAATACTGGATATACAAATTATCAGTTAAATACACTATTTTTTCAATGCCCCAACCCTAGTTACCCAGAGTCGATGCATTATTGCATAACAATGGCATGATCACAAAATATCAAGTCTTGAAATACCGATTAGTTTAGTAGCCTTGGAAACACTAGATACATTCATAAATGATACATTACATCATAAAGTGAAAAACTACAATAACAAAGTCTCCATAGTCCACACTCATATCCTCTTCTGAATATCCCTTCATGTCATTCATAAAATACTTCTTCACATCCTGGAAAATATTAAAACATTGAAATGGGTGAGCTCAGATGCTTAGTAAGGATTACAATATTGCGGAAGCTTTCATAAATAAACATTAACATTTAAGGCAATGTATAACTAAAACAAAAGCATTTTTAAACATGAACTTCAGAATAATATGGAAAAAATAAAATTAAATAATGCCATTTACTTACTCACATGGATATTCTACTAGTCAAATAATCACATGAAATATCAATAACCACTTTCATAATGATGGAATGAATAATGCCAGACTATCATAACCACGTAGCCAAGGCCTCATGCCAAGACTACAAATAAGATTTTGTCAAGGCCTCGTTCCAAGACACTAGTTTGTCTCATGAGACCTGCCGATGCATCGAGGAGTTATAGCGGGCTCCACCCGTCACTTATTAAGTCCAATGCATTCCTCATATGAACAGGTTTAAACATATCATAAACCATAAGATAATCATATCACATAAAAGATGAATAAAGGAAACATAACATTTCCACACTTCAATCACAAGATATAAATACAACACATTGATATATTAAAACATTACCAAAAACATTTTTGATACGAAAATAAATGAAAGTTAAAACTTGGTTTTTATTTTTCATTTAAAAAAAAGTTATGGCTTATAGGGGAAGCTGAAACTCAAATAATGGTCACGGCAGCGGAGAAGTCATTGTTTCTGCATACGTAGGCCAAGAAAAACATTCCTCTTTTGTCGTTTAGTAAAACGCTTCGTATAAAAAGATTCATCTTGGATAAACTTAATAATCAAAGGGGTTTATACACCGTATAAAAGAAATTTGTGTATAAAACAAAATATGGCTCAATGTGTGGAGATTGAGACGAAGTCCCTTAAAAAGATAATTTTTATAAAAAATATATCTATTATGTTTATGCACTATAATTACACATAATTAATGTATAAATACAAGATAAGATGTAATAATATCATGACATAATTTGAAAGTAGGAGATTAACCCAAGGAATAGAAATTGGGTTAAGAAGTTCCCTTACCTCGTGTCCGACTTGACTCGACTGCTCTTTAACCTCCTCAATAATAAACTAGAGTAATCTCTACCTGATTAAGAACATTTCCCAAGTTCATTATTCATTTTATATCACTTATTACCATGTTATGGACATTATGTAATTATTTATGTTAATAACGTTCATTTTGTCGATCTTTGGTACTTGAGTCCAAAATAAACTGCTAATAATTACAAGTTGTTCATGTGGTGAAATATCCATTATATAGAGAATTATATTCATGATGTATATATCATATATATCATATATATCCACTATATACATTCATTTATAATATTACGTAACATTTAGAGGTATGAAATGAAATGCATCGTTCATGGAGACGGTAAGCCGTACGTACGCATGAATGCTACTGTCATTTCTATTTCGTATTTAATGGAATGAAGTTATAATTATATAAATGTATAATATAATTACAGTATAATATAATGTATAATACCATTTACCCCATCCTTTATACATCCCACATATGACATTAACTATTCAAATCACTTTGAGGGGGCGATAGTCCGCACTTCCTAAAATGAAAATACCACGTTTACCCATAATGGAAACCATAAAGGTATGCCATAAATGAAAAATAAAGAAGCTTAAGTAAAACATAAAAATATTATATATCATATATTAATATAGTGACATCTTAATGGCCACATTTGAAGGTGTTATATGAGTGTTGGACAATCATCGTTTCGTGAGGTAGAAATTCGCCATCCACAGAAACAGTATGTTCATTAACCATTAGATGTATGTGTTTGTAAGTGTAGCTCGAATAATTCTTATAACAACATACTAGTATATTCTATATACTGGTGTTGTTACAAAAGAAATGAATAAAAAGAGTTTAAGGGGTTGGAAAAGAAAAATAAAGCAAAATAACATTAGAGAAGACATTACCTTAAAATCGGGTAGCTCTTTTGAATTGAGCCAAAGGCTTCTTTGGGAAGAATTATGCCCAATGTGAGGCTTCTAGGAGTAAGGTATGGATGTTGGGAGAGTATTTGGGCAGAGGTTGGCCGAGCCAAAAGGCTTTGATAGTGTGAGTAAGGTGGTAGTGGTGGGGGCCTTTTATAAGTGGAGAGGAGGGGCACTCCTGAAAAGTAATGAAATGTTACATTATTATACAATGATTTTAGGATTATAAAGGTCCCACACTTATATAATTAGAATATAAGGTGATAAGGGTTCGAAATATTCTCATCCAATAGTCTTTGGACAAGTGTAATGCTTAGATTTTACATTATCCTTCCATTTTATTAAAATCGTTAATTAATGAGGTAATCGATGTAACATAATGGTGTCATATATAATGTAATTTATTTAATGTCTAAAAATTATAAAAAACTATAATTATGTAGGAAATCTTTTTATCATTCTAATGAATATTTATAGTCAAATATATTACTTGTATAACCCCATTTAAAAATTGTTTTAGTAAAATGACTCATGTTTGTGACATTGTTATTTTAACATTAAATAAAAGGTTTTTAATGTCATTTTCCTACCAAAGTGGCTCCATGGGGTCCCCAAGTTGACCCATCGATTGTCTTGGTCGGCCATGACTCATCCAATAGGGGTAGGACAAGTTTAAAGGACATTTAATATTTTTATAATACCATTTTTACCTTAAATTTCACTAATTACCTTTAATCGCGATTAATTAAACTTAAAAGTTACTATTCACCAAAAAATTGTTTTAATCCCATTGAACCAAATTTTACTTCCTAATGACAACCATGAATGTCGGATTTTTGAAAATCAAATCACAGAAGTGGTAATATTTCATTTAAATGAAAAATCAGTTATTTAACTACTACTTAGTGGTTTCACTGTTCATCAAAAATTGAAGTTTTTCAGATCAATGCCAAAATTTCACCCTAAGCTATAATTGATATTCCAAATTCAAAAATGATGTCTATTTTACAAAATTACAAACATATAAGTTGCAGTAATTAATTTTATAATTAATTCCCGCTGTCACAAAAAATAGCGTGTTTTTAAGAAAAAATATGTATCAAAATATTGACAATTGTTTATGTCAAATTTCAAAGTGAAATTATTTATAATGAACATCATTGGATAAAATGGTAAAAATATATTCTAATTATACTTTAGAACCACTAAATAGTATAATTTCTCACTATAAATTATTTTGATTAAAAAATTTGTTTTAATTATTTTTGACTATTCATAAAAAATTGGAAGTTCCCAGAAAAATACAAAAAATTCAACATAGGCTAATTTCGATATTATGAATACAAAAATGAAGTCCATTTGGAAATATAAAATTTCTATAATTTTAAAAATTGGGTATTACTATTCATAACGGCTACATTGATTAGTCGCGGTGTGTTAGAGCTCGAACTTGCGTACAATGCAAGCTATTTCATTATTGAAGGAGAAGTGTATCGTGGAAGCTCAGGGGTGTTACATTCTCCCCTCCTTCAATAATTTGCGTCCTCGCAATTTGAAATTTCTCATTGAAAATAAAAGGTTGAAAATAGAAAATACCTTTGTGGAAAACCCACATCGGTAATAAGGTTAATAAAATATAACTTTAAAAGAAATAAAGATAAGTACAAAGGTCACCTGAGATAGCCCATACAAGGATTATATGAAAATATGGATATGGATGAAAAACAAACCATTAAGGTCTGATGGAGAGTTGTAGAAAACTTTATTAGGAGAATGTTAACCACAAGAAAATCACAAACTTGTGATTGGTTAAACGGTCATTGAATCCCCATTTGGAAAAGTTTACCGGCATCTTTTTTGTTTTAAGTTACCTTTTATAATGTTGAGGAATTTATTTAGGAGATTTACTAAGAACGTAAGGGAATATACATACTTGTCATTTAGACTTTCATTCTTTAATAAATGTTTTCCACAAACCCATCTTTCACTCTAACAGGTAATAGAACTCAAAAATATTCTATTTATCCTAATTGTATAAGGTTCTAAATATTAAAAAATACTATTTAGATTAGTAAAACTATTTTGTAATAACCAGGGACTTCCTGTAGGCTAGTGGTAGGTAATAATAGCTTGTCGTACTATGATTGTGGGTTTGATTCCTGCAGCTTTTTCCGACGCGACGGGTTATCCCCCAACCTGCAGGTTGTCCTTTTCTAAAACTATAGTATTATAATATTCCAAAAGTAATCTTCAGAAATTTTTTAACCCTAAACAATACTATCCAGGGTTCCATTCCAACCATTATAGTTATCCAAAATACCTTTGTCAAGAATTTCTCTAATAGGTCTCTAAATTCCAAAATCAATTGTATCATCAGATTTTTCAAACAAGGTAAAGTTTCTCTTATTGTCACATACAAAAATATGATTACCTTCATCATATTAAAACCATAATGAAAACAACAAGTACTGCAGTACAATCCTTATATATATCACATTATTCTTATAACCATAATATAATCCTTGAGTCCAAAAGTACCAATAAATTAATTATTCTACTTCAACTGTAGTAACAAAATAATATTGTCCTTGATCCCTTGGCCTTTTTTGAGGTAAGTTTTATTGATGCTTAGGAAATTCATTTTCATAATTCCCCATTTCCCAACAATTGTATCATTCAACATTGATAGCCTCTTTTTTCCCTTAAAATCACAAGCTTGATGATCTTTTTCTCCACATTTATAACAAACTCCCATTACTTTAAGGCATGTACCAGGGTGATTCTTCCCTTAATTATCGCATGATGGAAAATCCTTCTTGCCCTTTTTCCCTTTATCTGTCTCTTGTTCCACCGTTCTCTTCTTCCCTTACTTTACTTTGTTGTCATAAGACTTAGAGAATTCCTTTTATTACTTGATATCACACAAGACTATATCTTCGTATGTTGAGAAAGATTGTGATACTAATGCTCGATGGAGAAATGGTTTTAACCCATCAAAGAAACGATCGATCTTACTTCTTGGGTTATGTATATAATATGCTACATGCCTCGCTAACCTTGTAAAGTTATCCTCATACTTTTCGACATTCTCATCCTCCTTTTGTCTCAGACTCAGAAATAGTCTTTCCATATATGATCGATGGTCACGAGGATAGTATTTTTCTAGGAACAGCTCTTTGATCTCCCTCCATTCCATATTTGATGCCTCATCATCTTCCTTTGTGTTTTGAATCAATGAACACCACTGATCAACATCTCCAGTGAGGCGGTAAACTTCCATGACAACCTTCTCCCTTTCGTTATACACCAAGGCATGAAATATTTTCTCTAAGGAGTTTATCCATTGCTCACCTACTAATGGATTTGTACCCCTATTAAATGTTGGCGGTAGTTGCCTCATGAAGCGGTCTAACATTGATCCTCCACGTTGCGGATCAGTGTGATCCATATGAGTAAGGTTATTATTCATAACCTAAGTGAGTTGTCCCAGTATGGTAATAATTTGATCAGCACGAGTTTTATCTCCAGCTCCATAATAATTATCTTGAGCAGGAGGGAAATCCCTACATAGATTGCGTGCATTGATATGGTTTCCATTCCGTCCACTAGGTGCCATTTCTAAAAAATGGCATAAACTAGATTAGTTAATGAATCAAAATACATAATTCCATACTTATAAAATACATAACATAAATTGAACTATTTATGGATATAATCCATAGTCATAAAAATGTTTTCTTTGAGGAAGTATAAACTCATAACCCTTCATAGTGGTTTGTAAAGAAAATGAGAATTATCCTAAGCATATCCCCCGGGAGTGTCGTAACCAAGAGTGCAGCAAGGGCAGTTGTTGTGCACTAGTTCCCGTTCGAGTCTAGCTCAAAGTGGTGTTTTTGGGTTTTACCCCTAGGTACATTTGTGACAGAGCCACCTCTACTTGCTCGTATCGAGACAGGGATGTATTGCTCGGAAAACTCACAAAATCTCTATAACACCAAAATTCTAGGATGCACTTCTATACTAATCCTCAAAGTCTATATTTGGGCTATGTGCTCTAATCAGAGTTTATCTAAATCTAGCTTCCAAGTTTAGTAATAATCTGCCTCTGATACGAACTGTAAAGCCCCAACCCCAGTTACCCAGAGTCGGTGCATTATTGTGTAACATTGGCATGATCACAAAAGATCATGTATCGAAAGACCGATTAGTTTAGTATCCTTGGAAACACTAGATACATTCATAAATGATACATTACATCATAAAGTGAAAAACTCTAATAACAAAGTCTCCATAGTCCACACTCATATCCTCTTCTGACTATCCCTGCAGGTCATTCATAAAATAATTCTTCACATCCTGGAAAATATTAAAACATTGAAAGGGGTGAGCTCAGATGCTCAGTAAACATAACAATATTGCGGAAGCTTTCATAAATAAACATTATCATTTAAGGCAATGTATAACTAAAACAAAAGCCTTTTTAAACTTGAACTTCAGCATAATATGGAAAAAATAAAATTAAATAATTCCATTTACTTACTCACATGGATATTCTACTAGTTGAATAATCAAATGAAATATCAATAACCACTTTCATAATGATGGAATGCATAATGACAGACTATCATAACCACGTAGCTAAGGCCTTGTGCCAAGACTACAAATAAGATTTTTTCAAGGCCTCGTCCCAAGACACTAGTTTGTCTCATGACACCTGCCGATGCATCGAGGAGCTATAACGGGCTCCACCCGTCACTTATTAAGTCCAATGCATTCCTCATATGAACAGGTTTAAACATATCATAAACCATAACATAATCGTATCACATAAAACATGAATAAATTAAAAATAACATTTCCACACTTCAATCACAAGATATCAATAAAATACATTGATATATTAAAACATTATCAAAACAATTTTTGATACCAAAATAAATGACAGTTAAAACTTGGATTTTATTTTTCATTTAAAAAAAATTATGGCCTGTAGGGGAAGCCGAAACTCAAATAATGGTCACGTCGGCGGAGAAGTCATTGTCACCGAATACGTATGATAAAAAAACATTCCTTTTTTTCGTTTAGTAAAATTCTTCGTATAAAAAGATTCCTTTTGGATAAACATAAAAGTCAAAGGGGTTTATACACTGTATCAAAGAAATTTATGTATAAAACAAAATATGCCTCAATGAATGGAGATTGAGATGAAGTCCCTTAAAAAGATATTTTTTAATCAAAATATATCTATTATGTGTATTCAATATAATTACACATAAAGAAAGTACAAATACGAGATATGACATAATAATATCATGGCTTAATTTGAAAGTAGGAGATTAACCCAAAGAATAGAAATTGGGTTAAGAAGTTCTCTTACCTCGTGTCCGACTTGTCTCGACCGCTCTTTAACCTCCTGAATAATAAACTAGATTTAATCTATACCTGCTTAAGAACCTTTTTCAAGTTCATTATTCCATTTATATCACTTATTACCATGTTATGAACATTATGTAATTATTTATGTTTATAACGGTCATTTTGTCGATCTTTGGTACTTGAGTCAAAAATAAACTTCTAATAATTACAATTTGTTCATGTGGTCAAATATCTGTTATATGCAGAATTATATTCATGATGTAGATATCATATATATCATATATATCCAGTATATTCATGCATTTATAATATTACGTAACATTTAGAGGTAAGAAATGAAATGAACCGTTCCTGGAGACGGTAAGCCGTAGGTACGCATGAATGCTACTTTCATTTGTATTTCGTATTTAATGGAATGAAGATATAATTATATAAAGGTATAATATAATTCCAGTACAATATATTATATAATACCATTTACTCTATCCTTTATACATCCCACATATGGAATTAACGATTCAAATCACTTTGAGGGGGCGGTAGTACGCACTTCCTAAAATGAAAATATCGCGTTTACCCATAATGGAAACCATAAAGGTATGCCATAAATGAAAAATATAGAAGCTTAAGTAAAAGATAAACATATTATATATCATATATAAATATAGTGAAATATTAATGGCCACCTTTTAAGGTGTTATATGAGTGTTGAACAATCATCGTTTCGTGAGGCAGAAATTCGCCATCCACAGAAACAGTATGTTCTTTAACCATTAGATGTAGGTGTGTGTGAGTGTAGCTCGAATCATTCTTATAAAAAAAACTAGTATATTGAGGATACTGGTTTTGTTACAAAATAAATGAATAAAAAGAGTTTAAGGGGTTGGAGAAGAATAATAAAACAAAATAACATTAGAGAAGATATTACCTTAAAATCGGGTAACTCTTTTGATTTGAGCCAAAGGCTTCCTTTGGAAGCATTATGCCCAATGTGAGGCTTCTAGGAGTAAGGGAGGAATGTTGGGAGAGTATTTTGGCAGAGGTTGGCCGAGCCAAAAGGCTTTGATAGTGTGAGTAATGTGGTAGTGGTGGGGGCCTTATATAAGTGGAGAGGAGGGGCACTCTTGGAAAGTAATGAATTGTTACTTTATTATACAATGCTTTTTGGATTCTAAAGGTCCCACACTTATATAATTCGAGTATAAGGTGTTAAGGGTTCGAAATATTCTCTTCCAATAGGCTTTGGACAATTGTATGATTAGATTTAACATTATCCTTCCATTTTATTAAAATTGTTAATTAATGAGGTAATCGTTGCATCATCATGGTGTCATAAATAATTTAATTTATTTAATGTCTAAAAATTATAAAAAAATTAATTATTTATGAAATATTTTTATCTTTCTAATGAATATTTATAGTCAAAAATATGACTTGTATATCCCCATTTAAAAATTGTTTTAGTAAAACGACTCATGTTTGTGACATTTTTATTTTAACATTAAATAAAAAGTTTATAATGTCATTTTTCTGCCAATGTGGCTCCATGGGGTCCCCAAGTTGACCCATTGATTTTCTTGGTCGGACATGACTCATCCAATATGGGTAGGACAGGTGTAAAGGTCATTTCATATTTTTATAACACCATTTTTACCTTAAATTTCACTAATTACCTTTAATCGCTATTAATTAAGCTTAAAAGGTACTATTCAACAAAAAAATTAATCCCATTGAATCAAATTTTACATCCTAATGAAAACCATGTATGTTGGATTTTTTAAAATCAAATCACAGAAGTGGTAATATTTCATTTAAATGAAAAATCAGTTATTTGACTACCACTTAGTGGTTTCACTATTCATCAAAAAATTGATGTTTTTCAGATCAATGCCAAAATTTCACCATAAGCTATAATTGATATTCCAAATTCAAAAATGTTGTATATTTTAAAAAATTCCAAATATATAAGTTGCATTAATTAATTTTATAATTATTTCCCGCTATCACAACAAACAGCGTGTTTTTAAGAAACAATATATATCAAAAGATTGACAATTGTTTATGTCTAATTTCAAAGTGAAATTAATTATAATGAACACCATTGGATAAAATAGTAAAAATATATTCTAATTATACTTTAAAACCACTAAATAGTATAATTTATCACTATAAATTATTTTGATTAAATAAGTGGATTTATGTATTTTTCACTATTCATAAAAAATTGGAAGTTCTCTGAAAAATATCAAAAATTTAACATAGGATAATTTCGATATTACAAATACAAAAATGAAGTCCATTTTGAAATATAAAATTTCTATAATTTTAAAAGGTGGGTATTACTATTCATAACGGCTACTTTGATTAGTCATGGTGTGTTAGAACTCGAACTTGCATACAATGCAAGCTATTGCATTATTGAAGGAGAAGTGTATCGTGGAAGCTCGGGGTGTTACATTCTCCCCTCCTTCAATAAATTGCATCCTTGCAATTTGAAAATTTTCATTGAAAATTATAGGTTGAAAATAGAAAATACCTTTGTGGAAAACCCACATCGAAAATAAGGTTAATAAAAATATAACTTTAAAAGAAATAATGATAAGTACAAAGGTCACCCGAGATAGCCCCTACTAGGATTATATGAAAATATGGATATGGAAGAAAAAAACCATCAGGGTCTGATGGAGAGTTGTAGAAAACATGATTAGGAGAAAATTAACCACACGAAAATCACAAACTTGTGATTGGTTAAACGGTCATTGAATCCCTAGTTGGAAAAGTTAACAGACAATGTTTTTGTTTTAAGTTACCTTTTATAATATAGTGTAATTAATATAGGAGATTTACTAAGAACGTAAGGGAATATACATACTTGTCATGTAGACTTTCATTCTTTAATAAATTTTTACCACAATCCCATCTTTCACTCAAAAAGGTAATAGAACTCAAAAATATTCTATTTATCCTAATTGTATAAGGTTCCAAATTTTAACACATACCATTTAGATTGATAAAACTATTTTGTAATAACCAGGGACTTCCTGTAGGCTAGTGGTAGGTAATAAAGGCATGTCGCACGACGCGATGGGTTATCCCCCAACCTGCAGGTTTCCCTTTTCCTAAAACTGTAGTATTATAATATTCCAAAAGTAATCTTTAGAAATGTTTTAACCCTAAACAATACTATCCAAGGTTCCATTCCAACCATTATAGTTATCCAAAATACCTCTGTCCAGACTTTCTCTAAAAGGTCTTTAAATTCCAAAATCAATTGTATCATCGGATTCCTCAATCAAGGTAAAGTTTCTCTTGTTGTCACATACAAAAATATGATTAACTTCATCATATTAAAACCATAATGAAAATAACAAGTACTGCAGTACAATACTTATATATATCACATTATTCTTATAACAAGAATATAATCCTTGAGTCCAAAAGCACCAATACATTAATTATTCCACTTAAACTGTAGTAACATCATAAGATTGTCCTTGATCCCTTGGACTTTTTTGAGGAAATTTTATCTGATTCTTAGGACATTCATTTCCACAATGCCCCATTTCCCTACAATTGTAGAATTCAACATTGATAGCCTCTTTCTTTCCTTTGCAATCACGAGCCTGGTGACCTTTTTCTCCACATTTATAACAAACTCCCATTCCTTTAAGGCATGTACTAGGGTGATTCTTCCCACAATTATCGCATGATGGAAAATCATTATTTACCTTTTTCCATTTATCTTTCTCTTGTTCCACCATTCTCTTATTCTCTTGATTTACTTTTTGGTCATAAGACTTAGAGAATTCCTTTTCTGTCTTGATAGAAAACGAGACTATATCTTCGTATGTTGAGAATGATTGTGATACTAATGCTCGACGGAGAAATGGTTTTAACCCATCAACGAAATGATCGTTCTTACTTCTTGGGTTACGTATATAATCTGCTACATGCCTTGCTAACCTTGTAAAGTTAACCTCATACTTTGCGACATTCTCATCCTCTTTTTGTCTCAGACTCAGAAATTGTCTTTCCATATCTGCTCAATGGTCACGAGGATAGTATTTTTTTAGGAATATCTATTTGAACTCCCTCCATTCCATTTTTGATACCTCATCATCTTCCTTTGTGTTTTGAATCAATGACCACCACTGATCAGTATCTCTAGTGAGGTGGTAAACTGCAATGACAACCTTCTACCTTTCGCTACTCCCCAAGGCGTGAAATATTTTCTCTAAGGAGTTTATCCATTTCTTAGCTACTAATGGATTTGTACCCACATTAAATGTTGGCAGTTTTTGCCTCATGAAGCGGTCTAACATTGATCCTCCACGTTGCGGATCAGGGTGCTCCATACGAGTAAGGTTATTATTCATAACCTGAGTGAGTTTTCCCAGTATGGTAATAAGTTGATCAGCACCAGTTGTATCTCCAGCTCCATAATAATTATCTTGAGCAGGAGGGCAATCACTACATGAAGTTAATGCATTGATACGATTTCCATTCATTCCACTAGGCGGCATTTCTAAACAATGGCATAAACTAGATTTGTTTATGAACCAAAATACAGAATTCCATACTTATAAAATACTTAACCTAAATTGAACTATTTATGGATATAATCCATAATCATAAAAATGTTTTCTTTGAGGAATTATATACTCATAACCCTTCATATTGGTTTGTAAAGAAAACAAGAATTATCCTAACCATATCCCTCGGGAGTGTCGTAACAAAGAGTGCAGCAAGGGACGTTGTCGTGCACCAGTTCCCGTTCGAGTCTAGCTCAAAGCGGTGTTTTTGGGTTTTACTCCTAGGTACATATGTGCCAGAGCCACCTCTACCTGCTCGTATCTACACAGGGATGTATTGCTCGGAATACTCACAAAATCGCTATAATACCAAAATTCTAGGAAGTTCTTCTATACTAATCCTCAAAGTCTATCTTTGGGCTATGTGCTCTAATCAGAGTTTATCTAAATCTATCTTCCAAGGTTAGTACTAAACTTCCTCTGATACCAACTGTAACGGCCCGACCCCAGTTTCCCAGAGTCGGTGAATTATTGTGTAACATTGGCATGATCACAAATGATCAAGTCTCGAAGACCGATTAGTTTAGTAGCCTTGGAAACACTAGATACATTCATAAATGATACATTACATCATAAATTGAAAAACTAAAATAACAAAGTCTCCATAGTCCACACTCATATCCCCTTCTGACTATCCCTGCAGGTCATTCATAAAATACTTCTTTACATCCTAAAAAATATTAAAACATTGAATGGGGTGAGCTCAGATGCTCAGTAAGGATAAAAATATTGCGGATGCTTTCATAAATAAACATTAACATTTAAGGAAATGTATAACTAAAACAAAAGCCTTTTTAAACTTTAACTTCAGCATAATATGGAAAAAATAAAATTAAATAATTCCATTTACTTACTCACATGGATATTCTACATGTCGAATAATCACATGCAATATCAATAACCACTTTTATAATGATGGAATGCATAATGCCAGACTATCATAACCATGTAGCCAAGGACTCGTGCCAAGACTACAAATAAGATTTTGTCAAGGCCTCGTGCCAAGACACTAGTATGTCTCATGAGACCTGTTGATGCATCGAGGAGCTATAGTGGGCTCCACCCATCACTTATTAAGTCCAATGCATTCATCATATGAACAGGTTTAATCATATCATAAACCATTACATAATCGTATCACATAAAACATGAATAAAGGAAACATAAAATTTCCATACTTCAATCACAAGATATCAATACAACACATTGATGTATTAAAACATTATCAAAATTATTTTTGATACCAAAATAAATGGAAGTTAATTTTGGGTTTTATTTTTCATTTAAAAAATGTTATGGCTTGTAGGGGAAGCCGAAACTGAAATAATGGTCACGGCGGAGGAGAAGTCATTGTCACCGCATACGTACGAAAAGAAAAACATTCCTTTTTGTCATTTAGTAAAATTATTCATATAAAAAGATTCCTTTTGGATAAATGTAAAAGTCGAAGGGGTTTATACACCATATAAAAGAAATTTGTGTATAAAACAAAATATGCCTCAATGAATGGGGATTGAGATGAAGTCCCTTAAAAAGATAATTTTTAAACAAAATATATCTATTATGTGTATACAATATAATTACACATTAAGAAAGTACAAATATGAGATAGTACATAATAATATCACGACATAATTTGAATGTAGGAGATTAACCCAAAGAATAGAAATTGGGTTAAGAAGTTCCCTTACCTCATGTCCGACTTGACTCGACCGCTCTTTAACCTCCTGAATAATAAACTAGAGTTAATCTCTACCTGATTAAGAACCTTTTTCAAGTTCATTATTCCTTTTATATCACTTATTACCTTGTTATGAACATTATGCTATTATTTAAGATAATAACGATCATTTTGTCGATCTTTGGTACTTGAGTCAAAAATAAACATCTAATAATTTCAAGTTGTTCATGTGGTGAAATATAAATTATATCCAGAATTATATTCATGATTTAGATATCATATATATCATATATATCCAGTATATACATGCATTTATAATATTACGTTACATTTAGATGTAAGAAATGAAATGCATCATTCATGGAGACGGTAAGCCGTACGTACGCATGAACGATTATTTCATTTCTATTTCATATTTAATGGAATTAAGATAAAATTATATAAACGTAAAATATAATTCCAGTATAATATAATGTATAATACAATTTACTCCATCATTTATACATCCCACATATGGCATTAACGATTCAAATCACTTTGAGTTGGCAGTAGTCCGCACTTCCTAAAATGAAAATATCGCGTTTACCCATAATGGAAACCATAAAGGTATTCCATAAATGAAAAATACAGAAGATTAAGTAAAACATAAACATATTATATATCATATATAAATATAGTGACATCTTAATATCCACCTTTTAAGGTGTTATATGAGTGTTGAACAATCATCATTTCGTGAGGCAGAAATTCGCCTTCCACAGAAACAGTATGTTCTTTAACCATTACATGTAGGTGTGTGTAATTGTAGCTCTAATAATTCTTATAACAACATAATATTATATTTAGGATACTGGTTTTGTTACAAATTAAATGAATAAAAAGAGTTTAAGGGGTTGGAGAATCAAAATAAAATAAAATAACATTAGAGAAGACATTACCTTAAAATCGGGTAACTCTTTTGATTTGAGCCAAAGGCTTCCTTGGGAAGACTTTTGCCCAAAGTGAGGCTTCTAGGATTAAGGGAGGGAATTTGGGAGAGTATTTGGGTAGAGGTTGGCCGAGCCAAAAGGCTTTGATAGTGTGAGTGAGGTGGTAGTGGTGGGGGCCTTTTATAAGTGGAGAGGAGAGGCACTCTTGGAAACTAATGAAATGTTACATTATTATACAATGATTTTCGGATTATAAAGGTCCCACATTTATATAATTAGAGGAAAAGGTGATAAGGGTTATAAATATTCTCATAAAATTGTCTTTGTACAAGTTTAATGCTTAGCATTTATATTATCCTTCCACTTTATTAAAATCGTTAATTAATGAGGTAATCGCTGCATCATCCTGGAGTCATAAATAATTTAATTAATTTAATGTATAAAAATTATAAAAAAAATATCATTATGTATGAACACTTTTTAGATTTCTAATGAATATTTATAGTCAAAAATTTGACTTTTATAACCCCATTTAAAAATTGTTTTAGTAAAACGACTCATGTTTGTGACATTTTTATTTTAACATTAAATAAAAAGTTTTTAATGTCATTTTCCTACCAAAGTGGCTCCATGGGGTCCTCAAGTTGACCCATGGATTTTCTTGGTCGGACATGATTCATCCAATAGGGGTAGGACAAGTGTAAAGGTCATTTCATATTTTTATAATACCATTTTTACCTTAAATTTCACTAATTACCTTCAATCGCGATTAATTAAACTTAAAAGTTAATATTCACAAAAAATTGTTTTAATCACATTGAACCAAATTTTACATACTAATGACAACAATGTATGTTGTATTTTTTAAAATCAAATCACATAAGTGGTAATATTTCATTTAAATGAAAAATCAGTTATTTAACTACCACTTAGTGGTTTCACTATTCATCAAAAATTGACGTTTTTCAGATCAATGCCAAAATTTCACCCTAAGCTATAATTGATATTCCGAATTAAAAATGATGTCTATTATAAAAATTACAAACATATAAGTTGCATTAATTAATTTTATAATTAATTCCCGCTGTCACAACAAATAGCGTGTTTTTAAGAAACAATATATATTAAAAGATTGACAATTGTTTATGTCTAATTTCAAAGTGAAATTAATTATAATGAACACCATTGGATAAAATGGTAAAAATATATTATAATTATACTTTAGAACCACTAAATAGTATAATTTCTCTATATAAATTATTTTGATTAAAAAAGTTGTTTTAAGTATTTTTCACTATTCATAAAAAAATTGGAAGTTCTCATAAAAATACGAAAAATTCAACATAGGATAATTTCGATATTACGAATACAAAAATCAAGTCCATTTGGAAATATAAAATATCTATAATTTTAAAAAGTGGGTATTACTATTCATAATGGCAACTTTGATTAATCGCGGTGTTTTAGAACTCGAACTTGCGTACAATGCAAGCTATTGCATTATTGAAGGAGAAGTGTATCGTGGAAGCTCTTGGTGTTACAATTTGTGACACCATGAGTGATGTAAGGACACTTGGTGTAACACCCCAACCCCAGTTAACCAGAGTCGATGCATTATTACATAACATTGGCAGGATTAAAAGGAATCAAGTCCTAGAAGACCGATCTGTTTAGTAGTATTGGGAAATAGATTATATACATGAACATTGCATTACACATTAGAAAATAAAACACAACATAAACGATCCATTGATAATTACATTAATCACCTTGATTTACCCTATATATCAATTAAAATACATTTCCTGGAATCTTGGGAAAATTAAAACATAGAAAGGGGTGATCTCAGAAGCTCAGTAAGGATTACAATATAGCGGAAACTTTCATAAATAAGCATAAATATTTAAGGATAAGTATAAGACTAAGACAAAGGCCTCTTAAATATAAACATCAACATAATATGGAAAAGATATATGAAAATAATGCCATTTACTTATTCACATTGATATTCTACTAGTCGAATAATTACATACAATATCAATAGCCACATTCATAATTATGGAATGCATAATGCCAGACATCATAACCACATAGTCAAGGCCTTATACCAAAAAGAAAAAAAATATTTTTTCAAGGACCTGTGCCAAGACACCAGTTTGTCTCATGAGACCTACCGATGCATCAAGGAGCTATAGCGGGCTCCACCCGTCACTTACTAACTCCAATGCATTCCTCATATGAAAATGTTTAAACATAACATAATCATTCATATTAAAACTAACATACGAAATGACAACACATTATACATAAACCATGAATGATATAAAAATAAAACATCCTCATTCAAACATAACAAAAATCTTTCAAAAAAATATGGATGATTTGTATAATAATAAATCAACTTCAAACAAGTTTAAAATCCATCAAGGGAAGTTGATATAGATGAAAATTATTTGTAATACTCATTGTGAGAAATATCCATTTTTCATAAAAACATTTAGGAGTAACAAAATTTCGGAAGGAAGAAATTTGAAAAAAGTTTTGAATCAAAGTGTCCCATACAACTTTGAAACATTTTAAAGGATTTAAAATTATAAAAACATTCATGTCCATATAAATAAATCCTTAAAACCATTTTTAAAACATGGACATTAATGAGAATGATTTAGAAGAATAAATATTAAAAACATTTAAAATGTAGTTTTAGTAAAAAATTATCTTAAAAATAATCCCTTTGAAAACTATTTTATGAAACATGGACATGGATAATAAATATGTCCCAGTAGATACTTACACATAAATAATCTCTGATGATAATGAGATTGAGGAATTAACCCTTACCTTGTTGTAATCAATCGAGTCGTGTGAAAAAAAGTAAATAACCACCAAATTTATCCTAGAATATCATGAATATAAATAGAATCATGATAATATATATCATATCTAAGTACACAACACCCCACATGAAATATATAAGTGGTGAACAATGGAAATCTCATGGAATTAAAAGTGAGGTAAGAAACCCCTTACCTTTCACTTTCCTTTAGTCGAGGGTAGGTTTAACCTCCTGTATGAAGACCATAGTATGTTATTAAATTATACCAGAACCATATTAATATTTATGATATCATACATGATTCATTTATTACTTTATACTACCCATTTAATAATAATTTACATGTTAAATTAACATTTCGGGTAATAATTGGTTTCATTGTCGCACATATTTTAACTTGTTACTCTTGATTGTATCACTTAGATCATGATTTAAATAAATCCATAATATGAAACATGATTTATATATCATATATATTTTTAATATAAATATTTATAATAGACATATATATGATATGTAAAATACCATTTATTGAGATGGTAGTCTGTACGTACGCATAAACACTATTTCGGTTTTCATATTGTATTGAACGTAACTAAGTGAATAAGATATATGTAGGTACATATATATATATATTTATATCCATTATAATTATTATGTCATATAGTACATAGTAATTAATGATAACTATTTTATAATCATTGTAGAATGGTGAACGTTGAAATGAATCTAATCGCGTCGTGGAGACGTTAATCCGTACAAACACACGGGTGAAAATTTCATTATATTGATGAAAGAATAGAATTTAATATGATGGTATATCATATACAAATAATAATTAAAATTTTTTATTTTTTATTTACATCAGTTATACTCATTATTATCCCCATCTAAATAATGAAGTGTTCCAATAACAAACTACCCTACAACGTGGAGACGGTAATCCGTACGTACACACGTATGGTGACATTGTCATTTATAGGATAGATTGAATAATGAATATTGTTGTACCATTTTTATAATAACATCACATTATATATATGATACCAGATTTATTATTTTAGAATGGAAACAATAATGAAATAGGAAGTGGAAGAAGAAAAGAACTTGAATGAGGTGATAAAATATTTACATCTTTTTTCTGGTTCTTCCTTTTGATTAGATCAAAAGGGATCCATAGGTTTTCTTTATGACCAAAGGGAGGCCTCTAAGATGAAGGGAGGAATGTTGGGGGGACATTTGGTCTGTTTTTGGCCGAGGAAAAAGGATTTGGAGCTGTAAAATTAAGAGATGGGGGAGTGCCCTTTTATAAGAGCGGTGAGGGTCACTTTAGGAAAAGATTGAAATATTATCTTATAATAAATTCATTTTCGGTTTCTAGTGGATCAAAAATGAATTATTTAAATATTAAGGTGGTTATGGGTCGAACCTATCTCAAAAAATCAGTTTTAGGTAGGTTTGGGTCACTATATTAACTTTATCTTTTATATTTAACACTTAGTTAAATAGTTTGACATTTTCCATGTCTCTTTGTATTTTAATATTATATGGTTAATAAACTTACAATAAATTTCTAGGCTAACATCAAGAGGTCAATTAATGAAATATATAATATTATTTAAGACTTTTGGACGATCCTTAGAATTTTTGGTTTAGAATATCAATTAATAATATAATATTTTTTTTAAAAACTATTTTATGTCAATTTTGACACTATTTGTTATTTTGTTTTTTCTAAATTTATAACATCATTATTACTTCTAAAAAACATTATCTAACCAACACTAAAATGTCATATTAACCTATAAAATTAGTGTAATTTATAAAAAGTCTAAAATTACATTTATTTGGATATTTATAATGTCAATTACTGTAATTTTCATTAATACTTTAATTATTGCATCACCATTCTGTCATAAATAAAATGATTTATTAAATGTCTAAAAATTATAAATAAAATACTATTATGTTGGAAATATTTTTATATTTCTAATTAGTATTTATAGTCGAATTTAACTTATGTATAACCTTATATTAAAAATTGTTTAGTTATTAAACATTGAATTTGACACTTTTAACTCTTCTTAGAATTAAATAATAATAACTGTCCTAATCCAATCCAAGTGGACCCAAAAGGATCATATTTTATTCCTAAGGTTGTTTTTGTTTGAATTAAACTTATCCAATAGAATTAGTACATGTTGTAGGGAAATAATAATATTATTTTTACCTTTAATTACCCAATTTACTTTTAATCGTGGAAAAAAAAAGTCAAAAGTTACTATTCACCCAAAATTATTTTCATCTCATTGAACCATATTTTACTTACTGATATCTATAGTGTCTCTCTGATTTTTGAAATTCAACTCATAGAAGGGGTAAAATTATGTTATATGTAAATTTGCAAATGCACATAGTAGGTGGTAAAAGAGGGTAAAAAGTTCAATAAACTTTTTATATCTCTAAAATTATTATAAACCATCTCCAATGACATACATTGAACTTATATAAGAATTATGTATCTATTTTGACCAAAAATATATTTTAATAAAATAAATAATTATTTAAATAAAAAGTCAGTTTTAACCAATAACATAGTGTTTTTCACTATTTATCAAAAATCGAATGTTTTCAAAAAATACCAAAAAGTCACCCTAAGATAATATAGATATTCCGAATTAAAAAATTAATTCGATTTTACCAATTTCAAAACATTGAAGTTGCATTAATTAATTTAAAATTAATTCCCGTTGTTAAAACCAAAAAGCATATTTTTAAAAAATAATAACTATCAAAATATTGACACTTGTTTATATCTAATTTCAATGTGAAATTACATAAAAATACGAGAATTGGATTAAATAGTAAAAATATAATATAATTATACTTCCAATCTATTAAAATTTATAATTTATCAATATTATTTATTTTGATTAAAAAATTTGTTTTCATTTAAAATATAGTATTTTTTTACTATTCCCCCATATATGAAGGTTATCAGAAAAACACAAAAATTTATTGAAACTCTATTCTTATGTCCCGATTCTAAAGAAGAAGTTCATTCTGTACAATTTATTATATAAAATTTTCAAATATTGGATTAAAAAATGTTCTCCATTAAAAGGTGGTAAAATTATATTTTTTGAGAAATACATCTTTTATCTGAAAAAATGAATTTGTTCTTACATTATGGCTAAGAAACTCATAATATGGATTCTATAATTATAATGATTATATAAAGTTCAATATTCAGTTAATAATATTCATAACCATTTTTAATGGCTAGTTTGGTAAGTCGTGGTGTGCTTGAACCCAGTATTGCGTGTAGTGAAAGTTATTGAATTACATTGAATAAATAACATACATTGAAATATTAGTGTGTTACACATGGTTCTAACACACATGAACTTATTACTATTAGGGTTCACATGAAACAAAACTATTGGTTGTATTTTGGGAAATAATAAAATAAGTAATAAAAACGATTCCAAATTCACTCCTCTCATCCACTATAAAACCTCCCCTCACTCCATATTCTATTCACTCATCTATGCCTTGATTCTCCTTAATGTTATACCCAAATAACCTTCCCTAGTCTCTCCCACATCCATGAAGATCTTGCTCTTTACAAAAGTCCAAAATGCATTCCCTTAATGATATTCACAAGGATGTGGATTCTAGAGGAAAATTCACATTTTATTTCTTCCGTTTTCATTTTGAGTTCTTTTTTATTATTATATTTTCTTCACATAATCTATCATAATGACCATGATAAATCCATTATCATATATATAGTTGAATTATATCATGTGAATGGGTGAACCATCATTAATATTATTACTCTCTATCTTTTATTTTATAAATGAAATCAATGTCCATGAGGTTCCAATTTACATAATTCGTGGACAGAAAAGTTTCTTTTTTCAATTTTTCCTTAATTATTGTTCATGAATGTTTGGAAAAATTTGTTCATAAGGTTGTATTTTTTGTCAATAGTGGTCAATGAAGATCAATATGGAGGAGATCAAGAATAAATCCAATTCAATGGAGGACTAGTGAGGTATCATCCATATGAGGATGATTGAAGAACAATGCATATTTGAAGAAGACCATGTAATTATTCCTTATTTTTTGAGAACCATGTAAGATCTTACCTTAAGAATAGAATCCAATAATTTTCATAATGTAGGGATTTATGGTTGAAGAAGAAGAGAGAGTGTGGAAGGTCCTGGCATTCTGAGATGGCTATGCATTTCACATTGTATCTAAATCAGACGATTCTTTACTGATTTGTATTTAAAAAACATCATAAGTCAGGATAACGTGTGATGCAAGCCTTAAGAAGGAAAGGTGGTGTAAAGGTGCTTCCATTCATATATTGTTTTGATGGGAAAGAAAGAAGCTGGTGGAAGATAAGGAAGATATAGTACATTCCATTGAAAATCTGACGATGCTAAAGGGGATCGATCAAACACTATATATCATGATAGATATGGTTCATGATGAAAGAAGTTGTTCTTTGAATATGCTAGATGATAATGAAGCATCATTGGTCTTCCTGCGAAATTAGTTTTTAAGGTGGCGTCATTCCCTAGTGTTTTCCGAATTTTCAGGGCTACAAATTGGAAAATGGAGAAACTTGTTTTTGGAAAAGTAAGGTATGCAAAATATTTAAATTCTGCAAGAAATATTGGTTTTTGCGCGAAATATTGAAGGTGCTTTTTGAACATGCATTCAAGACATGTTTTAGGATCAAAACATCAAAAAATGGTTTAGACATGATGTAATGACCCTGAATTTCCATGTATTTTCACTACAAGATATTTTACTTTTTCCAATAGGGGCATATATGTTTGTAAAAATGCATTTTATGTTGGTAAAAAGTTTTACCAACATATATGTATCAGTCACTAAATTATCGATAAAAACTATGTCGTTAAATGTTTTTGTGATAGATAAAATTGATATGCTACAATTATAATAATACCAACAGATAATATATATGTTGGTTATAATGTTTAAAAACATGTTCTAATAACAAATTATTCTGTTGGTAATAATATTACCAACATATAATATTTGTTTATAAATTACATTTAAATAAAAATAAAAAAATTTATTTCTAGTCAAATTTCATTTTATATTTATTAATTTATCACATATAATATAATAATGTTTTCACACAAATTCAAAATTATAAAAAAAATTTATAATGAAATTTAATAGAAAATACGCACGATCTATCGCAACACCCCATCCAACGCCCCATAAACACCCCACACAGTGACCCATTCCCAGCTCCATCCCATGCCAGCAACACCACCATCCCATGCCAACAACACCACCATCCCATGCCAGGGACAACACCAGCCCATCCTAGTCAGCGAGCTAGCTCCAGCACTAGGGACCAGCGAGCACGACCCATGCAATCGAGCCAGCTCTAGTACTAGCCCATCCATGCCAGTGAGCTAGCTCCAACACCAGGGACCAGTGAGCACGAACCATGTCATCGAGTCAACTCCAGTACCAGCCAATCCATGCCCACGAGCCAGCTCCAGCACCAGTGACCCATTTGTGCCCTTGGACCCGCGAGTCATCTTCAGCTCCAGTGATAAACCTCAAGCCTCAACCATACCACACCCTTAATGTCCAAGATCTCCACAACACACAATCAATGAAAATACCAAAATAATAAGTCATATTCAGTACCATAAATAAAAAATTGATGGAGCTCTAATATAACGAGAAACCTCAAGTCGCAACTATGTCACACCCTGCAGTTCCAATATCTACATAAAAACAGACGATGAGCATACCCAAAAATCAGCGTAAAACATCATCATAAATTGAAACTAAATTAGAAATAAATAAATGTTTAAAAAAATGAATTTCATAGTAATCATTTTTCATTAGCATCACTGTTGACATCTCATTGACTCAAATCTAGGAATAATTTCTCAGTTTGATTCCCTTTTATAAAAAGGGACAAAAAATATTTCTTTGGAGAAGAATTTTCAAAAATAAAACAAAAATGGAGCGTTGTTTCTTCTCTTTATATTTTAAAATTTTCAATTAAAATGCTTATTAATACTATGACTTCGTATGTTATTTTTGGGCACCTTCATGACGGGTTTCCACACATGATGTGTGCCACCTAAAGAGTTGTGACACGCAACACACCTTATCCATTTATGATTTCCTCAAAAGATGCATGAATTCAATGTTTCCAGTTGTTATCTCACATTCACTGCACATCATTAGTAAAATGCTGAAAAACTAGCACCCACTTGTAGAACTCGTTAAAAAAATCTGGTGCAAACTAGCCCAAACATTACAGGGGCTGTGGATTGAAACCCCCCCGGATGCAGATTAGCAGCTAGTCCGCTACCCTATTACTGACCTTCTCCCAATGCTTTTCACTTTCACTGAGTGAAAGTGGTGATGCACTCTTCAACATTCTATGCCATATGAATTATAAACTATTTGTCGAAATCGTTGAATTAGGACTATAATGGAACAAAAACTGCTTACCAACTGGTTTGGATTTGATTATATTTCATTATGTTGCGAACCCAAATTCATCACTATCTAACAAGAAAGGGATAAAAAAAATTTATACCTTGAAAATAATATACAAAAATATCGTAGAAGAAAAATTTGATGCCTTCCCGAATCATGAATATCGCTATGCTCTCACATAGTTTCTGATATGAATTACAATACTTGTTTTCCAAAAAGAGAAACAATGATAAATACACTATCACCAATTAATAATAGTTGTCCTCTGTATCTAGAGAAACACAAAACACAATATTTGTAATGTTAAATTTTTAATTAATTCAAAAAAATTGTAATGGCTATATATGTAAATTAGTAAAAAGGATATAAATCCATACCTTGAAATGATCGATGATGGAGATTCATTACAATTTTGACACCAAATTATTTCATCGGAACAATTTCTTTTTAAATAAAACATATCATTCATATAATATTTTATAGTTTGAATTTTCTTCATAGTTTCCAGGGGGTACACTTTGTAACCTGCAATTGAATTTTGGTTAAATATATATGTATTCTCAAATGAAACATTTGAATTAGTAAATATGATGTTCAACAGTGAAAACAGATTGTTGTTGTAATTTACCTGTGTATAATACAAATTTCAAATATACTCTTGTATCAAATGAAAGCACTTGTGTTCCAATTGAGAATTTTATTATAGAGACAGGCCTTATATATGGGCTTGAATGTAGATGGTTTGAGCTCAAACTGGTTAAAACAGATGTTCTTTTTTAGATCTTATAATAAATGATAGTAAATATAATAGAGGAATTTAAGATGAACTGAAAATTAGCAACAAGTTAATAAAATTTCAAATGTACATAAATAAACCAAAACAACTAATATAATGTATGAATAGAGTTGAGACATTATCCGAAAACCCAATTCACTAGGAATAAAACTACATATCGTCATGGGTATTGAGTATTATCCGAAATCATGAGTGATGGAAAATAATATAGCGGTATACACTTGTAGAGCATCCAGTTTTTTATATGAAAAAATAACCCTCATCAGTAGTATTCCACACATGCGATTAATAGTATAATTAAACCATTTAACATTAATTTGAAATATAATTAAGTGTATGATGTGAGGAACACATACCATGAAAGAAGAATACAATATATGTAATTGAAAGTATCTTGATGATTGTAACTATCCCAAAATTACATGAAACAAATAAATTTAGACATTAATGATAAAAAAGAAACATGTTAGGATAGATACAATAAATTATAATTTAAAAACCATTTTACTGGGTTTATGACTACATAGGAAATGGGTAATGATATGAGATTCCATATAGGTTTCAATGTTCAAGTCATTATGAAAATCCATACCTGAAATAATATAAATCATACACCCATTGAATATCCTTGAGCTATTTCCCATTCAAAAAAAACCATAAGGAACAAAAAAATTAATGAAAAAGGAAATTACCCTGGGATTTTTTCTCTATTTCAAGTCCGGATTTATAAATCCCTCTATATGTGGTGTGGAAATTCCCATGCGAATGCATTGTGGGCTTCTTCCATTCAATGCATTCTAAGACACCAATCCCTAATATGATATCATCCACCCTATGCTTGACATGAAGAACCCACATTGAAAGAATGTAAACCCCTATTAAAAATTAACTTCATCAGTTATAATAAATATTTAACTAAATGTTTTTCAATATACATTATTATATGCATTATTCAATAATTTTAAAGGTTAACAGGGGGTATATAACTTTCTAGAATATATATAGGAACTCATAGAATAGTGACTATGTTCAATTATTAATAAAAAAACTTGTAGAGTATTTTGAGTGTTGTCCCAATAATGTTTATCCTGGCCTAAAAATGTAACACCACACTCAAATTGTTTTCCTTTCCTTAATAATGTAATATTAGTGTTGACCTTGGGTCATTTATCTTGAGGAATGTAATTTATTCACTCTACTTAAGTTTGTTATATTGATGGATGGTTCTGATAATGTAAGGCATATAAAAATGAGATATTTAAAAGAACAAATGAAATAAAACTAAACTAGAAAGAAAAAACATTGATTCATGTATAAATAATTGAAAATATGACTTCAAAAAATATCCAATGATATATCAATCAATAAAATCGAAATTATCAAATTTAAAATTCCAAAATGCTCAACAGTAACACGTATAATCCAAAGTTAGACATCTTCAAAACACTTTTTCTAACTTAATTCAATAATATATCAATAATTTGGGAAAAAAAATTTGAAAAAAATTTCAACAATCCCTGAAATAAATTAAATATTCCATGATTAAGATCAAATGAAAAGTAATTAATTGAAATCAGCTGATTAACAATTATTCATGGATGAACTTCAGCATTAAATTTCGATTAAAAATGATGGAATTTAAGATGACAGCATAGACATATATGAATTAAAACAAGAGAATAAATTATAATTACAGTGGATATAGGATTTGATTCAAAATGTATCCATAATATATCAATAATAAGTATTAAAACCGATCTAGTCCATGCCAAATAGTGGATGAGCAAAAACATGCATGCCGTAATGGGAGATGGAATAACTCCTCCAAACCCAGCCTTCTTCAATTGTGTTCTACACTTCCTCATCATCCAAAATCTCTCCACTAGTGCAGTGACATCATCAATATCAGTTCATGTATTTGCTTTTGTCGCTCCATTATCCTCTCTGAGCAACAGAAAAATGATCCATCTATAGCTTTACCTCAAGGATTACTATCCTTTATTATCATGTTTAACAAAGATGTCATAAGGGAATCCATTTTCTCATCCCCACTCTCCTCCCTCATCTTACTCTACTCTTCCATGTCCATCCAAGTCTGCTTAGTTGCCAACCGCTCCCTCTCAAGCTTCTCCGTTGACATGTGCCATGCCTGCTCAAAAATAACCCTTTAATAGTCATGCCTCTCCACCGACTCCTTCCACTACTTTTCCATCTTCTGCTGATGTAACAAAAATTCACATAGCATCACTTTAATTTCCACATTTACACCACCACTAATAGAACTACTCTTAGAATTCAGAATAATAGGTGCCTTATTATCTCATTCCAGATTCCTTTTTTCGTCGATTACTACTTATTATGATCCAGTCACCTTCACTAATATCTTCATCACTACCTTCACCTTGAGTTAAATCATATGAAGATCCATAACCACTCATTCTCTTTCCCTTTTTCCTTTCCTGAAGAAGCCAGCTTCATAATTGAGTGACGAATGATGTAATTTTTTCTCTCTCTCAAGGTACAGGTTAAACAACTCTTCTAAAAACTGGTATTTCCATCCATTATCCATGTCATATGTCTCCTTCCCCTTGAATTTATCCACGAGTCTCTTCCACTAGAATTTTCACTAATCGGGGGTCCTCCAGTAGCCTATTTCATTCATCTTCGTAGAAAAAACCACCCAAAGAGTCTTGATTTTCTTTGTTGTGATTAAGGCCCCCTCCAGCTATGCACATTTAAATGAGATATTTTTTCACCAGAGGTCCCTAATGGGGAAACCTCCCATAACTTCCCTTTTATGGAGTAACAACTGATGTTGTCGCCAAAATTTCGCTCAAAATCGCAACTGGATTCAGCTGAATCTTCATCAACTACTCATCCATGAGGTTCATGATGCATCCTAGTGTTGTGTCATAGTACTCACCCCCATCATGTTTTTGCAACCACCTGTCAACCTCCCCTTATTCTTGGCTAGGATTTTAGAACTTCAGGGTTGAAGGAACTCTCAATGGGCGATGCCCATGGCATTGATGGAGGATTTGAATGCAACAATAGAGCAGATTATATTTTGAGTGGATGGATGGAGGATATGAATGCATTCTTTGTCTATAGAAACAGAGAAAGTGAACCTAGAAACTATACTGAATCTAATTTTTATGATACTGAGAGCAAGAGAGAGAAACAACTACATAAAATTGAGCACACTGCACAACATACTTTTTCAAGGAACAAATAACATTAACAAATCAGATGCTCTACCAATAGGAACTGTTCAATGAATCCAGACACAAAAAATCCTTTACAGAGGTTCATTCTTCCTCAACCTTCCATCACAAGATGCCGAATAAAACTCATTAGAATTTGAAAGGAAATCTTCAAACTACATCCATCATCACATGTTGACTTCATGCATCACGGATGGGAAGCCCATTGAGAACCGGTCGATGGAAGAATATGAACCTCAGGAAAAATCTAAATCGAGACCCTTGGATGAATTTGGTGTGGGGGCTGATGATGGAAATGATGACGGACTAGATGTGTGGGGGAAGGAAGCGGATCTGCAGTGAAGGGGCGGGTGGTGAGGAGAAATGAGGAGGGCGAGCGACGGGCACACATAATGCATAAATGGATGAATTAAATGTGAAAAGGGGGCCATGAAATGAATGTGATGGTGTGGAAACATCAATAACAAACAACGGTGGTGACCAATGAGTGGAGGAATAAATGATGAAGATGAATAGGGGTAGAATTTTAGGGTTTTCAGGGTACCATCATGGCGCGAGAACGATTTGGAAAATTTAATTGCATCCTGCTTTTATCAAGATGTAATAGATTTGGGAATTGGGGTTTGTTATGTTGTTTGTTGTAAAATAATAATTAAACATAGAAATAACGATTTATGGAAAATAATAATTTAAATAAAATATCATAACATATATATATATATATATAATTTTTATTAGAATAGTTGATATTATTGAATAATTCATCGCAACATATTATTATAATTATAAAAGTTTTTTGCTAGAAACAATTAATAATAACATATACATTTGTTGATAAAACTATTTTTGGTAATACTATGATAAACCAATAGATTAAAATGTTTTTAAATGATTTGTTGGTATCAAACTGGTAATATAAATAGATATATTTATTGGTAAAAACAATTGTCATTACCTATCATTAATACCAACATAATTTAATACCTATTGTAATTACTGATTTCTACTGAAATATATGTTATCTATTAGTAATTTTCTATTTTTACTAGTCACTTTTTTTGTAGTGTTTCTTTTAAATATATGGGAATTTTATGAATATGTGAAAATTGACGGTGCGTGATTCCGAGGCCCGGAGTGCCCAGAATGAATTTATGAACTTTTTTGGGGTACGTTTAGTGAACGTACAAGCAGGTTTTTTCTAAATTTGGAACCATTGCTCAGAATTTAAATCTGAGGACATCGTTGAACTCACAGTGCTGGTATTCACTTAAGGAGACTTTCACCTCAGTGACAGTTGGTCGAGGGTGAAAGATAATTTTTATGTTTTTCATGGAAATAATAAAAAAATAACATATTTTATTTTATTTTATTTTTTTTAACCACTCCATGTGGAAGTTGAGTAGTGGGGACCACCAAACCATTACCTCCCATGAGAGGTTATGGTGGTGGGGACCACTCGAGCCTAACCTCCCATGAGACGTTATGGTGGTGGGGACAACCTGAGGCCTACACCTCTTGAACACCCCTATTAATGAGGGAGAAATCTATCAACTTCCTATTTAATGTGGAGGAGTCTCTTAATATTCCTCCACATTAATAATGCCAACACACCACATTAATTAATCCAATTTTAATTTTAATCAAACAAACTAAATAATAGATATCATAATCTATTATTTTGGGGCAACCTATTCATTTTGTTAGAATTGGGAGGAAGGAGGTTTGGGAGAAAAGCTCTCCAATGAATAATTCCAATGAAAAATGCCTCTCCTTCGACGAATTATTCTCCAAGCTCTGTCATAGGATCTCCAATTACACAAGAACCAACATTCGAGGAAAAATGTTGATGACACCGACATCCATATCTTCCCAATGGTTCGCCTTCTACCTCGCGACCTCATCGAAGTCATGAAGCGAACGAGGTAGGGGTTTAATTATGAGTGATTTTATATTCAGATGTTAATTCCTTCAAAAACAATGAACGTGGATCAAATCTCTATTTTAGATTGATCTACAAATGTTTTTATAAGGACCTGACCTTAAACTTTACTTAATATTGAATTAAATGAATAATTAACATTGAGGATCTTTTCAGGTTTATAGTTTTAGATAATTATAACATAACTATTACATCTCAAAAGATTACAATGTAGACACTTCTACTAAGTTTCCATAAAATAAAAACTCTTAAAAGAAAACATGTCTAGTTCCATATTTTAGATAGCATGACATTCCCTTGATCCATCCTTGACCCTATTACACATTAAGCCCTATGAAAAACATTTCAAAAAACATTGGGTGAGCATAAAAAGCTCAGTAAGGGAAACACAAAAAATGAAAACTGTTAGTTTTTCAAAACAACAAGTAAACCAGGTATACTTTATCAATGTAATACTTTTCACCTTCATGAAGCATAAAATACTCTTCATTGAATAAAATATCATTACCTACCCTTTTTTAATAAAAAGATTACCATAAACCCCATATAAAGAACACATAACATATAAAGGTATCTTGGGACATAAACATACTTAAATAGAATAACCATATGGTCGACTTCCACACATACTTCAACGGAATATCCATACGGCCGAATTCCATACCCAATTCATTAGAGGTTATAACATAACCACCCATCCTGGTATTCACGGCACCACCCGTCATATGGTTTATCACGTAACCACCCGTCAAATATTCATGTACCATTATAAAATCATAAGACATAAAACAAATATAATGGAAAGAAAACATTTCCACACTTTGATCACAATATATCACATAAATATATTGACATAAAAAATCCATTATAAAAACCATTTTCAATACCAAAATACATAAAAGAGTATATTGTATTTATTTCATTTTAAAAACATTACTGCTTGTTGAGGAAGCCAAAGACCAAATAATACTCGCGGCGGCGGGAAAAGTCGTGGTCAACGCGTATGTTAAAAGAAACATTCCTTTTTTTCGTTTAGTAAAACGCTTCATAGAAAAAGATTCCTTTTTTATAACATTAAAAGTCAAAGGGTTTTATACACCATATAAAATAAAGTTGTGTATAAAACAAAATATGCCTCAATGAAAGGAGATTGAGACGAAGTCCCTTATCTCGGGTCCAACTTGACTCGATCGTTCCTTAACGTCCTGAATAATAAACTTTAGTTAATCTATACTTGCTTAAGAACCTTTTTAAAGTTCATTATTACTTTTGTATCACTTATGACCATGTTATAAACATTATGTAATCATTTAAGTTAATAATATTTGTTTTGTCGATATTTGGTTCTTAAGTCGAAAGTGGACTTCTTAAAATTACATGTTGTTCATGTGGTCAAAGGTTCATTATATCCAGAATGATATTTATGACTTGGATATCATATATATCTTATATATCCGGAATATACATGTAATTATAATATTACATAATCATTTATAGGTATGAAATGAAATGCACCGTTCAAGAAGACGGTAAGTCGTATGTACGCATGAACGCTACTTCCATTTCTATTTCATATTTAATGGAATTAAAAAATAATGGTACATAATAGTATTTTAATTCCAGTATGGTATCATATATAATATCATTAAGTATATCCTTTATACGTACCACATATGGTATTAACGAATCAATTCACTTTGAGGGGGCGGTAGTCCGCACTTCCTAAAATGAAGATATCGCTTTTACCCATAATGGAAACCGTAAAGGTATGCCATAAATGAAAAGTAAATAAGATTAAGTAAAACATAAACATATTATATATCATATATAAATATAATGACATCATAATGGCCACCTTTGAAGGTGTTATATGAGTGTTGAACAATCATCATTTCGTGAGGCAGAAATTCTCCATCCACAGAAACAGTATGTTCCTTAGCCATTAGATGTATGTGTGTGTAAGTGTAGATCTATTATTTCTTATAAAAACATCCTAGTATCTTTAATATACTGGAGTTGTTACAAAAGAAATGAATAAAAAGAGTTTAGAGGGTTGGAGAAGTAAAATAAAACATAAGAACACAAGAAAAAACACCACCTTTAAAACGGGCAACTCTCTTTCATTTGCATTCAAAGGCTTACTTGGGAAGACATATGTCCAAATTGAGGCTTCAAGGAGTAATAAAGGGATGTGGGGAGACAGAATGGGTTGGGTTTTGCCGAGACAAAGGCTTTGGAAGTGTGGGTAAGTAGGTAGAGGTGGGGGCCTTTTATAAGAGGAGAGGAGGGGCACTCTTGGAAAGTAAAGAAATGTTACTTAATTTTAAAATGAGTTTCGTATTTAAAAGGTCCCACATTGATATAAATCAAGGATAAGGTGATAAGTGTTCGAAATATACCCAACCAATAGGTTTTTGACAAGTGCAGGTCTTAGATTTTACATTATCTTTTCATTTTATTTAAATCGTTAAATAATGAGGTAATCGATGCATCATCATGATGTCATAAATAATTTAATTTATTTAATGTCTAAAAATTTTAATAAAAATACTATGATGTAGGAAATAGTTTTATCTTTCCAATGACTATTTATAGTCAATTGATGACTGTAAAACCCTATGTAAAAATTGTTTTAGTAAAAAAAACTCATGTTTGTGTCATTTTTACTTTAACATTAAATTAAAAGATATTAATGTCATTTTCCTTCCAAAGTGGATCCATAGGGTCCCCAAGTTGACCCATGGATTTTATTGGTCGTCCATGATAATCCAATAAGGGTAGGACATGTGTCAAGCTCATCTGATATTATTAAAACATTATTTTTACCTTAAACTACACTAATTATCTCTAATTGCGATTAAGAACATAAAAGTTACTATTCACCAAAAAATTATTTTAATCTCATTAAACCACATTTTACTTCTTAATGACAACCATGTATGTCAGATTTTTGGAAATCAAATAATATAAGTGGTAAATTTTCATTTAAAAGAAAAATTGGTTTCTTTAACTACCACTTAGTGGTTTCACTATTCATCAAAAATTGAAGTTTTTCAGAAAAAATACCAAAACTTCACCCTATTCTATATTTGATATTCTGAATTTAAAAATGATGTCTATTTTACAAAATTTAAATCATATAATTTGCATTAATTAATTTAATAATTAAATCCCGCTGTCATGACAAATTGCGTGTTTTTATGAAATAATAAGTATCAAAAGATTGACACTAGTTTAAGTCCAATTTCAAAGTGAAATTGAATCCAATGACAAAAATTAGATTAAATGGTAAAAATATTTTTTAATTTTACGTTAAAACCAATTCAAAAGATAATCTAATCATATAAATAAATTAGATTAAAAAGAGGTTTTGAATTAAAATACAACATTTTTCACTATTCATTAAAAAATGAACTTTATCGGAAAAATACCGGAAATTCACACAAAGTAAATTTTGATGTCCCAATAATAATGAATAATTTTATTTTGACAAAAATAGCTTATAAAATTGTCAAAAGAGAGATTTAAAAATGGTTTTCCATTAAAAGGCACTAAAACAATCTTTTAAAAATATTAGTGTATTCCATGCTTAAGATTGGATTTATTTTCATTTTAAGACTCTAAAACACTATCTAATTCATTAATAGACACAGATAAAAATATCTATTATTCATTACTTACTTGGGAAGTTACATCCTTCCCCCCTTTAGAAAATTGCATCTGCACAATTTATTCACTTATCAAAATAAGTGGGGGTATTTATCCCTCATAGCATTTTCAGATTCCCATGTTGCCTCTTCAATCATGTGCTCTTTCCACAAAACCTTTACCTGATTAATCACTTTATCCTGTAACACTTGCTCCCTGTGGTCAAGAATCTGTACCGGTTGTTCCTCATAAGATAGGTTCTCTTCCAGCTGAACTACCTCTGGACTCAAAACATGAGATGGATCTGGCATATACTTTCTCAACATCGAAACATGAAAAACATTGTGTACCTGAGTTAAACTCGAAGGTAATGCCACCTGGTATGCAACTGATCCAACTCTCTCCAAAATTTCATATGGTCCAATGAACCTTGGACTCTACTTTCGTTTTTTACCAAATCGCATCACACTTTTCCATGGTGATACTTTGAGGAAAACATGATCACCTACCTCAAAAGAGAGATCCTTCCTCCTGTTGTCCACATAACTCTTCTTCCTACTCTGAGCTGTTCACATGTGTTTCTGTATCAGCTGAACTTTTTCTGCCAACTCTTCTACCAATTCTGGTCCCATCAGCTTCCTTTCACCCACTTCATCCCAAAAAGTTGGAGTTCGACACCGCTTCCCATATAATGCCTCAAATGGTGCCATCTGTATACTGGAATGAAAACTATTATTATAAGAAAACTCAACCAAAGAAAGATTTTGGTCCCAACTTCCCTGATAATCCATAGAACAAGCTCTTAGCATATGATCCATGGTCTGAACTGTTCGTTCTGACTGCCCATCTGATTGCAGATGAAAAGCTGTACTAAAATTTAATTCAGTACTCAACGATTTATGAAGGTCTTTCCAAAAGTTAGAAGTATACCTGGGATCACGATCAGAGACAATAGAGAGGGGAACTGCATGTAACCTAACTATATCTTTAAGATATAATCAAGAAGGTTGATCTAGAGAGAAAGTATCATGAATAGGAAGGAAATGAGCAGATTTAGTCAAGCGATCAACAATAACCCAGATTGCATTATTAACTCGATATGTCTTCAGAAATCTCACAACAAAGTCCATGGATATGTTTTCCCACATCCACTCTGGCACCGGTAAAGGCTGAAGCATCCCTTTCGGAAACTTTCACTCTACTTTAACCTACTGACAAGTCAAACACTTTATAGTAAAATCAGCAATATCTCTTTTCATTCCATCCCACCAGTAATACTCCCGCTGATCTCTGTACATCTTAGTACTGCCAGGATGAACTGAAAACTGGGAACTATGAGCCTCACATAACAACTCACCTTTCAACTGTGAATCACAAGGCACACATAATATCTTCCCAAACCTCAAAACACAATCAATATCAATGTTGAATTCAGGCAAGTTACCTTTCTGAACCAGATCTAGCTTTTTCGGCACCTCACTGTCTTCCCTCAGTGCTTGCTTAATTCTGTCTAATAGGGATGATCTTACTGATACCTGAAACAAAATAGATGAAATTCCTGCACGACCAAATTCTATTCCAAAGTTCATCAAATCAAAAACCAAAGGATCTCATTCCTAACGTTGCATGGTTAATGAAGCGTTTCTTTTTTACACAAAGCATCAGCAACTTTATTTTCTTTTCCCAGATGGTAATGAATTGTACAATAATAATCCTTTATTAATTCTAGCCATCTCCTCTATCTCATGTTCAATTCATTAGAGTGAATATATACTTTAAACATTTGTGATCAGTATATATTTCACACTTTACTCCATACAAATGATGCCTCCAAATTTTTAAAATGAAAACAACAACAGCTAATTCCAAATCATGTGTAGGGTAATTTACCTCATGAGTTTTCAACTATCGTGAAGCATAAGCAATTAATTGATCATTCTTGATAAGGACACAACCAAGTCCCTTCAATGAAGCATCACTGTATATAACAAACTCACCATTCCTGGAAGGAAGTTCCAAAACTGGAGTATTCACCAATCTTATTTTCAACTCTGTCGGTAGTAACCTGTGTCAACCGAGCCATCACTACAACAAACCATTTAGTTCTGATTCTGAACATCTCAGGATACTGATTTGAAAGTTCATTTCCCTCTATATGCCTTCCCGGAAAAGCTGTTCTGTTTCATCTATGAAAAAACCATTCATAACAAAGAAATATCTTAGGCGAAGCGACATGGTAATCTTTATATTCTATATCATTTCAATCATACCATAAGTTAATTTATAATTTAACAATTTTCTAACTCCTCAAGTTGTCTAAACCGACATTTGATACCAACTATAAGGCCCCGTCCTTAAACCTTACTTAATAATGAATTAAATGAATAATTCACATTGAGGATCTTTTCAGGTTCATAGTTTTAGAGAATTAGAACAGAACTATTACATCTCAAAAGATTACAAAGTAGACACTTCTACTATGTTTCCATAAAATAAAAACTTTTAAAAGGAAACATGTCTTGTTCCATGTTTTAGATAGCATGACATTACCTTGATCCATCCTTGATCCTATTCCACATTAACTCCTATGAAAAACATTTCAAAAAACATGGGGTGAGCATAAAAAGCTCAGCAAGGGAAACACAAAGAATGAAAACTGTTTGTTTTTTAAAACAACAAGTAAACTATGTATACTTTATCAAAGTAATACATTTCACCTTTCTGAAGCAGAAAATACTCTTCATTGAATAAAAGATCATTACTTACCCTTTTCTAATAAAAATATTACCACAAAACCCATATAAATAACACATAACATATAAAGGTAACTTGGGACATAAACATACTTAAATGGAATAACCACACAATTGACTTCCACACAAACTTAAATGGAATATCCATACGGTCGAGTTACATATGCAATGCATTGGAAGATATAACGTAACCACCCATCCTGGTATTCATGGAACCACCCGTCATATGGTTTATCATGTAACCACCCATCAAATGTCCACGTACCATTATAAAATCATAAGACATAAAAAAAATATAATGGAAAGAAAAAATTTCCACACTTTGATCACAATATATCCCATAAATATATTGACATAACAAATCCATTATAAAAACCATTTTCAATACCAAAATACATAAAAGATTATATGGTATTTAATTCATTTTAAAAACATTACGACTTGTTGAGGAAGCCAAAGACCAAATAATACTCGCAGCGGCGGAAAAGGTCGTTGTCACCGCATACATTAAAAGAAACATTCCTTTTTGTCGTTTAGTAAAACGCTTCATAGAAAAAGATTCCATTTGTATAAAAGTAAAATTCAAAGGAGTTTATACACCGTATAAAAGAAATTTGTGTATAAAATGAAATATGCCTCAATGAAAGGAGATTGAGACGAAGTCCCTTACCTCGGGTCCGACTTGACTCCATCGTTCTTTAATGTCCTGAATAATAAACTTGAGTTAATTTATACTTTCTTAAAAACCTTTTAAAAGTTCATTATTAAATTTATATCACTTATGACCATGTTATAGACATTATGTAATCATTTAAGTTAATAATGTTTGTTTTTTCGATATTCGGTTCTTAAGTCGAAAGTGGATTTCTTTCAATTACATGTTATTCGTGTGGTCAAAGGTTAATTATATCCAGAATGATATTCATGATTTGGATAACATATATATCATATATATCAAGCATATACATGTAATTATAATATTACATAATCATTTATAGGTATGAAATGAAATGCACCGTTCAGGGAGACAGTAAGCCGTACGTACGCATGAACGCTACTTTCATTTCTATTTCATATTTAATGGAATTAAAACATAATGATACATAATAGTATTTTAATTCCAGTATGGTATCATATATAATATCATTAAATATATCCTTTATATGTACCACGTATGGTATTAACGAATCAAATCACTTTGAGGGGGCGGTAGTCCGCAATTCCTAAAATGAAGATATCACGTTTACCCATAATGGAAACCATAAAAGAATTCCATAAATGAAAAATACAGAAGCTTAAGTAAAAAAATAAACATATTATATATCATATATAAATACAGTGACATCTTAATGGCCACCATTGAAGGTGTTATATGAGTGTTGAACAATCATCGTTTTGTGAGGCAGAAATTCGCCATCCAAGGAAACAGTATGTTCTTTAGCCATTAGATGTAGGTTTGTGTAATTGTAGCTCTAATATTTCTTATAAAAACATCCTAGTATATTGAAGATACTAGATTTGTTACAAAATAAATGAATAAAAAGATTTTAGAGGGTTGGAGAAGCAAAATAAAACATAAGAACACAAGAGAAAACACTACCTTTAAAACAGGAAACTCTCATTGATTTGAGCTCAAAGGCATCCTTGGGAAGACTTCTGGCCAAAGTGAGGCTTCAAGGAGTAAGAGAGGGATGTGGAGAGACACAATGGGTAGGGTTTGGCAGAGCCAAAGGCTTTTTAAGTGTGTGTAAGGAGGTAGAGGTGGGGGCCTTTTATAAGAGGAGAGGAGGGTCACTCTTGGAACGTAAAGAAATGTTACTTTATTTTAAAATGATATTCGGATTTAAAAGGTCCCACATTGATATAATTCGAGGATAAGGTGATACGGGTTCGAAATATACCCAGCCAATAGGTTTTTGACACGTGTTGGTCTTAGTGATTACATTATCTTTTCATTTTATTTAAATCGTTAAATAATGAGGTAATCGATGCATCATCATGATGTCATAAATAATTTAATTTATATAATGTCTAAAAATTATAAAAAAAAACTATGATGTAAGAAAAAAAATTTATCTTTCCAATGACTCTTTAATAGTCAAAAATCTGACTTGTATGACCCCATGTAAAAATTATATTAGTAAAACAACTCATGTTTGTGTCATTTTTACTTTAACATTAAATTAAAAGATATTAATGTCATTTTCCTTCCTGTGTGGCCCCATGGGGTCCCCAAGTTGACCCATGGATTGTCTTGGTCAGACATGACAATCCTATAAGGGCAGGACATGTGTCAAGCTCATCTCATATTATTAAAAAATTATTTTTACCTTAAACTACACTAATTACCTCTAATCACGATTAAGAACTTAAAAGATAATATTCACCATAAAATTATTTTAATCTCATTGAACCAAATTTTACATCTTAATGACAACAATGTTTGTCAGATTTTTGAAAAACAAATCATAGAAGTGGAAAAGTTTTATTTAAACAAAAAATCAGTTTCTTTAACAACCACTTAGTGGTTTCACTATTCATCAAAAATTGAAGTTTTTCAGAAAAATACCAAAACATCAACCTAAGCTATATTTGATATTCTGAATTCAAAAATGACGTATATTTTAAAAATTTCAAATCATATATGTTACATTAATTAATTTAATAATTAATTCCCGCTATCATGACAAATAGCGTGTTTTTATGAAACAATAAATATCAAAAGATTGACACTAGTTTAAGTCCAATTTAAAATTGAAATTGATTCCAATGACCACCATTGGATTAAATGGTAAAAATATATTCTAATTTTACTTTAAAACCAATTCCAAATATAATCTAATCATATAAATAAATTAGATTAAAAGGAGGGTTTAAATTAAAATACAACATTTTTCACAATTCATTAAAAATGAACTTTATCGAAAAAATACCAAAAATTCACACAAAGTAAGTTTTGATGTCCAAATCTTAAAGAATAAGTTTATTTTGACAAACATAGATTATAAAATTTTTAAAAGATAGATTTAGAAATGGTTTTCCATTAAAAGGAAGTAAAACAATCTTTTAAAAATATTAGTTTCTTCCATGCATAAGATTGGATTTACTTTCATTTTAAGCCTCTAAAACATTATCTAATTCATTAATAGACATAGATAAAAATATATATTATTCATTACTTACTTGGGATGTTATATGTTTTCTTCTGCGGTATTGGGAATGAATAATTGTGGAAGATAGAAGGGAGGGTGTTTGAATTATTTTTCCCTTACCTGTTCTTAAAATTCATTTGATTCAAGTATGATAGCCAGTTTCTACCTCTCTATTGCAGAGAATACAGGCCAGACTAACATTGAACGCCCTCTATATAATTCTTGTGTTGAATTGTGGTGTTCTTCGCGATGGTGGAGGATGGAGACTAACCATGAAGGGGCACCAGAACGGCGGTCGCCACCACCACCACCCATGATGTAGGAGATGGCGCAACAACGCTGATCCGCGACCTTGACGCGTACCCCTGCTGAACCACCGTCGCAAACACTTTGTGCCACCCTAGAAGAACCGCCGACGTGGCCTCACCTCACCGCCCCGGCCGAACCGTAGTTGCGGCCTTGCCGCACTGCCTAGGTCGAACCCCCGCCGCGGCCTTGCCACACCTCCCAGGCCGAGCCGCCTCGCGGCCTCGCTGAGCTGCCTCGCTACCAGTTGGGCCTCCACGGCCTCCAACGACCCTCTGTAGAGCCATCGAGGCCTCTACAACCCCTGCAGTCCCTCTCATCCCTTGTGTTAGATCGCTAGGTTGTGCCACTCAGTAGGGGTCGGGCCTGGTCAGCCCGACCGGCTCGGATTGGACCCAGGCCCACCACGACCCATATACATTCTTCTGGCCATAACATTGGCACCATATGTCCATTTGATGAACAGTCAGTGGTGCTAGAAATCATGGAGCGAGACGGTCGCATTGAGTATACGCCAGTGGAGTTTTTGATTAATTTGCGGAATATTTAGGTTGGATCGAGCACGAATCCATCTGGGACCCCAGGACTAAAATGCTAATAACTCACAGACCGGGTGTCCGATTGACGCATTGTCTGTTGTGTTGATACCCCTATGTTGTGGTAGACCTTTGAGATGATTCTTCATGGGACTTCATGGAAGTTGGTGTATCGACTAGTAGCTCATGAAGAAGATCCTTTTGGAGATGAGTTATCTTAGTTAAGGAACCCAATACCTTGCTTAGACTTGATGACTTCTGACCATTTCATCTCAGAGTGACTTGAAAGGCCTAATGGGGAGCACCTATGTGTGACACAGCAGACCCACGGTGGGGACTGCCTCTGTGTGACATAGCAGACCCACAGTACTCGACAGGAGAAGTACCTCTGTAAGCCACAAGGGGGAGTGCCTCTGTGTGATGAGACAGACCCACGATACTCGACAGTAAAAGTACCTTATCAAGTCACGAAGGGGAGTGCCTTTGTGTGACACGGCATGCCCATGGTGGGGAGTGCCTCTGTGTGACACGGAAGACCCACGGTACTCAATATGAGGAGTAACTCAGTAGTCCAAGATTATTGGGAAGCACATGTGTGTGACATGGCATTTCCACTATACTCGATAGAGAAGGGGTTCTGTAGAATCTGATGTGTCCGAAGATGTTACTGGGGATGTTACTTGTTACTAGCACTAGAATATATCATGGTATGAGCTGAGTCAGTACCTCTATGTTTTCCTCATGATTGAGATGGATTACTTGATTACATAGGTATATGTATGGGCATATATCTAAGTAGGGTTATCCTTTGATTTCATACTTTGTGGTTTATCATCTATGGATTTTGTGAGACCATGATGATATCATGGTCCCTACTGAGTATCGTTATACTGACCCCTACACAGGTTGTTCTCACACATCATTGTGTATGATGAAAACAACGAGTAGCACTGACTAAGGATTTGAGTACCAGGACTGGACGGTTCCCAGAGGTAGACCACACGATGTGTTGGTACACGGAGGAGACAGATGGATGTGGAGTGCTGAGGAAGCGATCTATACCTACCCTTCATGTAGGATCCTCAGAGGATGACCTGGAAGATAAAATTCCCTTTTCTTCAGTTGTATTGTATCACATTTGTACTTGTACTATCCAGTTGGGCTTGTATTCTGGATCCTTTTACTTACTGCACTCACTCTTTTTACATTTCAGTTTACTTGTGTTCCTATCTTTTTGTGTGCTTCGTTATGTGTTCTTACAGGTTATAGTGGAAATGCCTTCCCAGTTTTAGATAATACTCTTTCGGTACTAGTCGCCTGCCCCTGGCATATGGAAGGCGGGCTTGGGGTAGTCACGGCATAGGCCCTAGTGGACAGGTCGTGACAAATTGGTATCAGAGGAGTCGGTTATACCATAGAACATATGAATATACTCTTTCTTTTAACGGTAATATTTTTAAGTGTAGGAAGTGTTATTAAACGTTTATGGAATCCAGTGTTGGTGCGGCGGCCGATGTATCCATACACCAGGACCCTGACTTATGACATTAGACTTAGTGCACAAAAACACTGATTGCACGTTTGTTTTCAAGAGTTTACATTGTTATATCTCAAGTCATATCACTAGGTATTACTTATTGACCATGGAAAACTGGTTTCATTTCAGGATACCTCCACACAGACTGACAGATATGGTTCTAAGAGTAGTACTCACAGATAGTCCACTATGGGATGAATCCTTGGTGCAGGGACCTTTTCTATTTGAGGGACCAGCGGTGGCACCAGTATTACCATTACCAGTTGGGCCACTGATGACACAACCCCCAATAGCAGGGAGTGCATGCCGCTGGAGCACGTTGCATGAGTTCCAGCACCAGAGGCCACCCGGTTTCATGGGAGAGACAGACCCACAGGCGGCTGAGGATTGGATGGAGGTTGTGGTGAGAGTCTTCTGACTGGTAGAGACACCAGCCTATCTCATGGTGATCCTTGTAACTATCCTTCTATAGGCAGCAACAGGAAGACGGTGGAGCTTGATACTCTAGGTTCACGATGAGGTGATGCCTCTTTGGGAAGACTTTGACAGCCTGTTTCATGAAGAGTTTTTCCTAGAGACTCTTCGCACAATGTGCATATTGGAGCTTCTTCATCTTCAGTAGGGATGCATGACTGTATCTCAGTACTCAGCGAGGTTCACAGACCTCTCACGCGACTCCAAAAATATGGTGCGAGACCCATTCCTCATGGCCCATACCTTCGAACATGGGCTCAGGCGAGAGATTAGAGATTCGATGATCTCAGTTAGCATCCCAATGCAGGAGGGGGTGTTAGAGAGAGCTCTCTGGGTGGATACTTTTTCTGCTGGGCAGTCACCAGCAGTGAGACCCACCACCCATCGTCACATAGCGGAGTCTTCTATAGCTGGCAGCATACAGACTTCACAGAGGTCCAATAGGACCAGACCTACATGTGGACCACTGCATAACTCAGGATCGGTTGTGCAGGGAACCTGAGAAAGAACCAGTCAGGAAAAGATCATGTAATTTTACTCATGAGGTGGGTAGGGTCACATGGCTTGTGACTGTCTGACCCGTCATACGAATGATCAGTTGATGATCGAAGGACCACCCATATTGATATAGAGGATCGACCGAGGATGTCCACAGGGAGGAGGTGGATGTGGCATAGGAGCTGGCCGTGCAGATGGTGGTGGGCGAAGATTCAAGATGTTACTGCCACCACCACCAGGAGGTTCACCCTGACTGTAGGGAGTAGGCGGATAGGGGAGAGCTTAGCTCTAGGAAGCTGAGGCCTATGATCATGATGCTATAGAGATGATATGAATGATATGTGTCTACTACACCATAGATGTAGTACTTATAGACATAGGTGCCAGTCATTATTTTATTTCCACTGCCCTCATTTGGAGCTCAGAGATTCTGATGGAGCCGTTGGCTCGATCCTTACAGCTAGAGACCCCTACAGTATCATATTCGACAATTACAAACTACTGTCGGTAGTGTGAGCTTAATATTGGAGGTGAGAGCTTCGGCTAGGATCTCCTAGTAGCGATGTCGATCCCTGGAGATGTCATCTTGGGTATGGACTGGTTATCTACAGTCCATGCTCAAATAGACAATATTAGGCTTAATATGCAGTGTGTCTGCACAGATGGGACTAGGTTTACCTTCACTAGTGAGAAGAGAGCCTTTGCAGCACAGTATGGACTTACCAAGAGGAGAGTGCAGACGATCACTCATTAGTTGTCTAGCCTTACCCTCGGAGCAGTTGATGTGGATAGTCCGAGTTATCCTATAGTGGTGGACCAGTACGCAGATGTCATTCCTGAAGATATTTCGGGTCTACCACCTCCCCGAGAGGTGGACTTTTACATTGACATGTAACGCAGGACCACACCGATATCTACACCAGCGTATCGGATGGCTCCCAGAGAGCTTTGTGAGCCGTGGGTACAGATAGAGGACTTTCAAGGGAAGGGATTCATTCAGCCGAGTGTTTCTCCTTGGGCAGCCCCAATTTTGTTCGCCAAGAAGGAGGATGCGAGCTTGAGACTTTTTGTTGACTATCGGTCCCTGAACCATTTGACTATAAAGAATAAGCACCCACTTCAAATGATTGAAAACTTCTTTGATCAGCTAAAGGGAGCATGGGGGTTCTCGATGATAGACCTCAAATTAGGCTATCACCAGCTTAGAGTGAGAGATGAGGATGTGCAGACAATGGCTTCCAGATGTCGGTATGTCCATTATGAGTTCTTGGTTATGACATTTGGTGTAACCAAAACTCCACAAGTGTTCATGGGACTCATGAACATGATCATTCAGCCATACCTTGATCACTTTGTTTTAGTCTTCATCGATGACATTCTGATCTACTCAACTAATAAGGAGGAGTATGCCTATCATTTGCGGGTAGTAATGGACACACTCCAAGAGAATTAGCATTATGGTAAGCTCTCGAAGTGCCAATTCTGGATTTGAGAGGTTCAATTTCATGGATATGTCATATCAAATGATGGAGTTGTCGTGGATCCATCAATGATTGATGTGGTACTTGCTTGGGAGCCACCCAAGAGTGTGACAGAGGTACGGAGTTTCCTGGGTCTGGCTGGATACTATCGAAGGATTGTGATAGATTTCTCTAGAACAATGACTTCAAGATAATCTATACTTCTGGGAAGGTGAAAGTTGTAGTAGATACACTCAACCCAAGATATGGTATACAAATACTAGGCGAGGCGATGGAGGAGCTAGATACTTTACATATATTCTTTGTGGATAGGGATGGAGCAGCCTTCCTTCAGTCTCTTATAGTCGCTCCCCCACATCGTCAGTGAGTAAGGGAGGCACAACGGGGGACGCTGACTACGAGGCAGGATGTGTTCAGATATCCATAGGACAAGCACATGATGGATTTTCAAATGGTGGGGAGCACTTCATACATTTTAGAGGACATACCATGGTACCCGTGTCACTTTAGGAGGAAGTGTTGAGGGAGTTCAACATATCCCCTCTAGTAGTACATCTAGGAGTGGTGAAGATGTACCAGGATATCTGACGACAGCACTGGTGGCCTAGAATGAAGAAAGCAGTAGCAGAGTTTGTCTCTCAGTGCCTCACTTGTCAGCAAGTGATGGAGGATCATCAGGTACCAGCATGCTCGGTTCAGCCTTTAGAGGTCCCATAGTGGAAGTGGGATGGGATATCCATGGACTTCATGACAGGACATCCCCATACATATGGGGTACATGACTCAATTTGGGTGATCGTCGACCGACTCACCAATTCAGGCAACTTCATATCGATCAGAGAGCAGGGTTCAGTTGAGAGCTTGGGACGGCTCTATGTGCAAGAGATTGTATGGCTACATGGAGTATCCTTGAATATTGTCTCTGATAGTGATACACATTTTACATAGCAGTTGTGGAATGGGTTGCATGAGGCTTTCAAGATGAAGCTTCGTTTGAGAACCGCCTTCCATCCTCAGACGGATGGCCAGACTGAGCGGATCATTCAAACCCTCAAGAACAGGCTGCATTCTTGTGTCCTCAAATTCGGACGAAGCTAAGAGGATCACTTGCCTTCAGTGAAGCTTTCATACAACAACAATTATCACTCTACTATTGGGATTCCACCTTTTGAAGAATTGTAAGAGTGACCTTACAGATCACCTTTGTGTCGGACTGACTCAGGGGAGCCTGCACTCGTGGGAACAGAGATGGTATGGGCTACCATAGATAAGGTTCAGATCATACAGGAGTGGAAGAAGACAACATGGAGCAGGTAGAAGTTGTATGCTGACAGGATATTGAGTCATCTAGAGTTCGATGATAGCAACCATGTCTTTCTACGGGTCTCACCCCGACGAGGTTGGTAGAGATTTGACCAAGCCTGAATGTAATCTATGAGATTCATCGGAACCTTTTAGGTCTTTAAGAGATTTGGTGAGGTGGCATACCACTTATCTCTTCCACCTAAGTTGCATCGGGTGCACGACGTCTTCCACGTATCCCAGTTGAGGAGATACGTGCACGACCCTTCTCATGTCATCGATCATGGTGAGATAGAAATCTATGATGGGGAGATATTTTCAGAGGAACCAGTTGAGATTGAAGATCACAGGAGCGGGTCCTACATGGTAGGTTGATACCTCTTGTGCGCATTCACTGGAAGCACGAGAACTTCTGGGAGAGCACATGAGAGAGGGAGGCTCATATGCGTGCTCAGTATCCCCACTTGTTTATCCAGTTCGAGTTGTGGCTTATGGGGACAAAAATCCATGATGTGGGGAGAATGTAAAGACCCGAAATTTCTGTGTAATTTGTTTTTTAAAATATATGGGAATTTTATGGGTATGAAAAAATTGACCGCACGTGATTCTGAGGCCTAGAGTGCCCTGAATTAATTTCAGAACTTTTTTAGGTACTTTTAGTGAAAGTATGAGCATGTTTTTATAACTATTGAACCATTGCTTGAAATTGAAATCTGAGGACATCGTTGAACTTGTAGCCCTTGCAGGCCAGGCCGGACCGAACCTGGGCCCACTACGACCCATTTACTTTCTTTTGGCCATAAATTTGGCACCAGACATCCATTTGACGAATCGTAAGCTGTGCCAGAAATCATGGAGAAGGTTGGTCCCTTTGAGTATACCCCACTAGAGTTTTGGATTAAGATGGGGAATAGTCAGGTTGGATCGAGCACAAATCTAACCGAGCCCCTGGGACTAAAAACTAATAACTCACAGACCGAGCGCCCAATTGACGCACTGTCTATTGCATTGAGACCCCTATGTCGTGGCGGACCATTGAGATGCTTCTTCATGGGACATCATGGCAGTTGGATTACCATATAGTAGCTCATGGAGTAGATCCTCCTGGAGAAGAGAAAGATTATTGTGGGAACCCATTAGCTTGCTGAGACTTGACGACTACTAACCATTTCGAATCGGAGTGACTTGACAGGCCCTAGGGGGAGGGCCTCTATGTGACCTGGTAGACCCACAGTGGGGAGTGCCTCTTTGTGATGCGGCATATGCATAGTAATAGACAGGAGGAGTACCTCAGCATGTCCCTAGGGGAGAACCTCTATGTGATGTGATAGACCCACAATAATCGACAGGAGAAGTACCGCAGCAAGTCATGAGGGGGATCGCCTCTGTGTGACGCGGCAGACCCATGCTAGTGAGCGACTCTGTGTGATGTGGCAGATCAACAATACTCGACAGGAGGAGTTCCTCAGCAATCCAAGATTAGTGGGGAGCACCTATGTGTGACACGACAGACCAAATATAATCATTAGATAAGGGGTTCTCTAGTAGCTAAAGTGTTCAACGATGTGACTGAGTATGTTACTTGTTACTAAGCCTTCAATAAATCATGGTGTGAGCTGAGTCTATACCTATGTGCTTTCCTCATTATTGCGATGGATTACTTGATAAATTAGGTATATGTATGGGAATATATCTATTTAGGTTTATCTGCTGATTTCATACATTTTGGTTTATCATTTGTGGATTTTTTGAGACCATGAGGGTCTCAGGGTCCCTACTATGTATCGTTATACTCAACCCTGCACGACATATGCCCACACTTCAATGTGATTAGTGAAAAGGATGGAAAGAACTGTCTGAGGACGTGAGTACCAGGACTGGATGGTTCTTGGAGGTGAACCATACGGCATGTTGATACACTAAGGAGATGGACAGATGTGGCATGCTGAGGGGGCACTCTATACCTACCCTTCAGGTAGGATCCTCAGAGGATGACCTAGTAGCTGAATTTCCCTTTTCTTTAATTGTATTGTATTATAGTTGTACTTTTACTATCCAGTTGGGCTTGTGTTCTAGACCCTTTTATGTATTACACTCACTCTGTTTATAGTTCAGTTTACTTGGGTTCCTATCTAGCTGTGTGCTTGGTTATGTGTGCTTACATGTTATAAAGGTAATACATTCCATGTTTTAGAGAATACGCCTTCGGTGATTGCCACCAGCCACTGGCCTATGGAAGGAGGGCTTGGGGTATTCACAGAACAGGCCCCGGGGGACGGATCATGACACATGAAGTGCACAAAAGATTAAAAAAGTGCACAAAAGATGAGGCTGGCGTGAAAGAGACTTATGCTCCCAAAGCGAGGTCAAATAAGATTTTATGTGACGCGTCAGGATCATGCGCCACAATTCATGTTTTTTTCAAGTGGTCCGATAAGGACTATAAATAAGTGGTGACCCCTTACATTTAAGATGATATACACTTTGAGAAATCCTGAGCTCTGAGGTTTGAAATAATTTTAAGAAAATGGGTGTGCGTGAAAGGAATGGAGTTGTGTTCAAGAAAGAGATATTGCACACAAGAAAAATGTTGTGCGTAACATTGAAGTTACGTGAAAGAGGTGTTTCACAACAAAAGTAAAATCTTGTGTTCCTGGAATAAACATTGCACGCAAGAATCATAAAATGGTGCTTGAAAAATATGTGGGTCATGCAGGCCTTAGACAGGTTCTTATAACTCTCTAAGCGGAATCATGAAGAAATATGTACTCTGAACCATTCGGTTTTATGAAGATAAGTAGTACTAGACACACATTACTTTTGTTTAACACCCACATTTTGCTTTTTGAAGAGAAGACATACAATAAATGTAACTGAACTCATATCTTCTCAGGAAGAAGAAAGTATATCGATTCCCATATGTGTTGGTACTGGGAATTAAAGGAAGATAAAAAGAAGAATAACATATTTTTTGATTCTGGGAAAGAAGAGAAGGATATTTAGTGAATTCAGTTATTTCACTAAAAAATAAGATTGAATTAAAAGGATCATCAATTCTAGACTCTGATGAAAGAAATGTCTCATGCTGAACAGGAGACATAGACTTCTATTCTTATTTTTTGAATATACCTTCATGTATATAAACTGAGTGGGACTTCAACCAAGGTAGTGAGCCATTTGGAACCAATGGGACTGATCTAAGATATGAAGTGAGATATCCCTGAACATTTTTAAAGGTACTGTGCCTGGGACAAAGTGACTGTGCCTGAACCATTATAATCCAAAGCTAGTGAAGAATAGTGGAATAAGGTACGACAGGCAACCAGTAGGATATGATCCTTGGACGTAGCCCTTAGCGGTGAACCAAGTAAAAGTTTTGTGTCATATATTTTCATTTGAATGTTTTATTGCTGATCATATCCATAATACCAGTTTAACAAGTTACTACCAACGTGGGAAAATGATCCATCACTTTAAAATAAATGGTTGACACCCTAATTCACCCTTCCCCCCTCAGAGTGTCCTGGTATTCTACAATGAAACCATATTTATTATTTAACCAAGATATAATATAAGTATTCTAACCTATTTAATGTTCAGGAACTAGTATATTTACATAATATTGAATCATAGGACCAAACTATTTCTTAATAATCAAAATATTTCTAACATAATCTAAGTGATTGTCATTAATATTTCAAATAATGATTCATCCTAATTCCATGTAACCAAATGATATAAATGACCATTAACCCCTATGGATTCTAATAAATAATGTTTAAATCCAATTATTGGTATTTTCATCCATTACACATGAACTCCATTACATAAAAACAAGTGAACTGATTATGAAAATCAAGAAAACAAACACTATAGAACAACATATTTCAATATTATAACTAATAAAAAAAGACATAATGGACTTATTAAAATAATTCTAAACTAAATAAATGTAAAACAGGTTCTGAATTAATTTATTAATAAGTCTAATTTCATATTATAGGACCTTAATTTCAATATAGAAACACATTTATACTTAAGGTTACGGGTTTTCTACCCAAACCTCCATTTTCAATTGGGTTACTCTTAGTTTATAATTAACTCAATTAAATTATTATTTTTTCACAATTACTCATCATATATTCTGTGATAATGTTCCATATATGTGTAACATCCATAATCCTACCTTCAATTAAATGGAGTTATATGTTTTAAAAGGATATTTCAAAAAAATTCCTAAATTACAATCTCGATTCAAGGGAAATTTTCAAATTCTTACCTATTTACAAGGGAAATCTATAATCTGTTTTTTATCAACCAATATTTGTATAAAATTACAATTTTTATGGAAATACCTTTTTACTTCAGATCTGGTTTTATACAAATACATTACCAAAATAACACTACTTCTCAAAACAAAAGTTTATTTATCTCAAGAATTATTCAATGATTTTATTGGAGTATTTTTTTCTATTTCAAAAATCTTGTTGATTATTATGTATTATTACGATTAATATTTAATGATATAAATTACCTAATTAATTTTATGGTTTATCACTAGTTTTATTGTGGATGTGCTATTTATAAATCATTCACCAGTTTACTCTGAATTGTTAGTGTTTATGATTATTGTTCAGGGAATGTTATTTACATTTCATATTTTAGTTTCAATATGAATGTATATGTTTTTTATGTTTTCACCAATTATATTTGGAATGCATTGGACTTATTATGTGATGGTTGGGGCCCGCTATATCCCTTCAATGCATTGGTAGGTTATATGAGACAAATAGACGTGGACATGGTTGAGGCCTTTCCATTTTGAGATATAGTATTCGCTGAGGCCTTAATTATTTTTAGACATATTGGATGAGGCCTTTATGGTATATTTTAAAATGTCTATCATATGAACATACCTTATTAAGAAGCTACTAATTGAAATTTCATGTGATTATTTGACTATTAGAATACCCATGATTATGTTTTATTATGACATTATTTACTCAGCTCATATTCGTTCCATAATGTGTTCATGTTTATTATTTCTAAAGGCATGTATTTTAATTGATCACCATTCCAAATGTTTATGATTATGATATATTACATTGTATTTCTTACTCTTACTGAGAATTTGAGCTCAAACCTTTCCTATGATTAATTTTCCTATTAAATGATTAAGTAAGTCATGAGTGACTTGCAAACATAATATTGGAGGCATGGATGTCTCTAATTGAATAAATTAGTGTTGTATTTCATTTCATGATGTATTGTTGAACTTATATATGTATCTTGATTCCAAAAGCTATTAAACTACTCAGTACTTTGGGATTCATATTCCTTGTTAATATTCCAAAGTTGTAAAATATGGCCCTGGCTCTAGGAAATTAGAATCGGGTCCTTACAATTGGTATCAGAGGAATTTTAGTAGAAAACATGGAAACTAGATTTTGAAAATCTAGATTAGGGAAAAATCCGTATAATAGTATTTGAAGATAAACATACAATAACATAATGATATTTTGGAAATGAATGGATTATCTGGATATTTCTGGAAAATACATCCATGTCTAGATTCTACAAGTGGATGTGGTTTAAGAACAAATGTAACTAGGGGTGAAAAATCTGACATGGAGTTTTGGGAATGACCTGAGGTATCCAAGTACATGAAAATAGTCCTTAATATGAGCCTAGTTTGACAGTCCTGGGATATATTCTTAGGATAAATCACATTTTATTTACACTCAATTATGAAGGATATAAATGTAATTTTTTCCTTAAAGAAACAATTTTTTGTGATTATGGGGTTATCCATTAATAGGATTTAAATTTATGCCATGAATTTTGCAAAATTAAGATTATATATTATGATTCATAACCTAATTTAGTTTATTCCATTATATAGAAATTCTTCCAAGTGGAAGGAATTGTAATTGCATGAACACGCGTATCTAATGTTGGGATTTCCCTCCGATCCAAGATAATGATGTTGGATCTAGAACTAAAACTGGCATGGAGAAACTTATAACTATACTGGGATAACATACATAGGTTATGACCAATAACATTAATCGTATTGAGCATCCAGATCCACTATGTGGAGGATATTTTTTTGATCTATTTATGTGACAAAAACATCAATAATTCAATGGGACTACAATCCCATTTTTAGAAGAGTAGTGGATAAGTTCCCTGAATAAATATTTCTCGCATGGGGATGTAAAGAAATAGAGAAGGTCATCATGGATGTTTATCATATATCAGGAGATGCGGATCAGTGGTGGTCATTAATAAAAAACACAAAGGAGGAGGAAGAGATAAAGGAGATGTAATGGAGGTAATTTAATGAAATTTTCATAGGGAAATACTTTCCCCCTGAAAAACGTGTGGCTATGGAAAGGACGTTTTTGAATTTGAGGAAAAAGCAAGATGATATTGTTTCAATGTATAAAGAAACATTCAGAAGGATAGAAAGAGATGATCCGGACTACATACGAAATCCATGGAGAAAAATTGGTCGATTATTTGATGGCCTAAATCCTTTCCTCCAGTGGGAACTAGTCTTCCAATGTTTTTAATCATATGAGAGTATAGTTTCATGTGCTATCTAGACAGAAATAGTATTATCTAAGTGTAATGACTTTAAGGGAATGTAGGAGAAGAATAGGGCTACTGAAAACTCTGGGAAAGGAAATAAGGAAATAGGGAATAAGGGAAGAGTTAAATTTTCACCCTATGATGGTTGTGGAAGGAAACTCCCTGGTGCCTGCTTAAACGGAAAACGAGTATACAAAAAATATGGACCGAAAGGCCATCTTGTCGGTGACTACAAGGGGAGGAAATAAGATATTGATTTTAAATGAATTTTTTTTTGCGAGATGGTACATTATTATAATGATTGTCCAATGCGTCAATGTAATATTCCATAGCAAAGTACAAGGGAGCAGGTACAAGCTTATTCGATTACAAAAACTAATATTTATGTTCCTAATGATTTGTGGGAATGTAATTTAGTCATTTCTCAAACATAGACACTAATTTATTTGATTCTGGATCATCATATTCTTTCATATCATCCCAGTTTCCTCAAAAATTATATATTTTCAATTTGATTTTATAAGGGAGTTGTCAGTCGAAACTCCTAAGGGAAGTATCATTACAATAATGTCGTGTCAGGAAGTCCCCAGTATGGTGTATAAAAATTCTTTATCTATTGATTTTATTGTCATACCCATGATTGAATTTGATATAATCCTTGGTATGTATTGGCTCTCAAACCATGATAAAAAAATTTATTTCAAGAAGAAGGAGGTTACAATTTTTGAGGACGATGTGGAATCCCTTATCATTAGGGTTGAAACATCACCATCTGATTCTCATCTAGATCCAGACCCAGTAGCTCTACTGAATTCAATTATTGGGGGGGGGGGAAGAATGCAATAACAATGGGTGAGGGGAATAATGTCTAGATAGAGGATGTATTGAGTGTTCTTGAATATGTGGACATGTTTCCAATGGACTTACCTTGACATTCTTTAGAGCCAAAAATTGAGTTTTCTATTGACTTAATTCCTGGTTCAAGTCCCATATCAAAGAACCCTTATAAAATGGAAACCATGTAATTAGTGTAACTGAAGAAATGACTAAAGTAATTTAGTGATAAAATATTTATTAACCCGAGTGTTTCTCTATGGGGATCCCCTATTATTTTTTCTAACAAGAAAGATGGATCAATGAGGTGTTGTTTTATATATAGGGAGATAAATGCTATAATAATAAAGAACAAGTATCTACTACTTTGAATTGATGATTTGATTGTTAAAATTCCTAAAGATTAATATTATTCGATAATTGAACTTCGATCTGGATATCATCAGTTTCTTGTGAGGATGGAAGACATTCCAAAAACAACATTTCGAACCAATTATGGGCATTACGAGTTTATAGTAATGCCTTTTGGAATGACTAATGAACCCTCTATTTTCATGGATCTAATGAATAGAGTTTTCAAGGAATATATTGATGAGTTTATGGTGGTTTTTATTAATGATATATTGGTATACTCATAAAATATGAAGATCATGAAAATCACTTGTAAACTAATCTGAAGACTCTTAGAATAAAGTATTTTTATGGGAATTTCAACAAGTTTGAATTTTGGCTTCAATCGGTTTCCTTTATAGGAAACATTGTATCTAAATATGGAATATCTGTTTATCCTACAATGATAAAGGTTGTGCCAGAATGGAATACTCCAACGAACATAACTAAGGTATGTAGTTCCATTAGTCTAGCCAATTATTATAAGAGTTTCATTCAAAACTTCACATATTTATCCAACCCAATGACCAAGCTTACATGTAAAGGGGTTATGTTCATATGGAAAAAAGAGTGTGAGGAAAGTTTTGAAGAATTGAAGAGGATATAAGTGGATTATCTGATCCTAACCCTACTATTATGGAATAATGGGTCTGTTATCTATAGTGATGTATAAAATAATGGACATGGTAGTGTCCTTATGAAGAATTATAGAGTTATTGACTATTCATAATGGCAGATAAAAATTCATGATCAAAACTACCCCACTCATGATCTTGAGGTAGCAGATGTAATATTTACAATGAAGATATGGACTCAATTTCTCTATGTAAAAAAAATTGAGATATATATAGATCGAAAGAGCCTGAAGTATATCTTCTCAAAGAAATAACATAACCTGAGGTAGTGATGATGGATCGAACTACTCAAGGATTATGATTGTACCATACACTACCACCCAGGAAAGGAAAACAAGGTAGCTGATGCATTGAGCAGGAAGGATCATGGCATTCTCAAAAAAATGAGGATTGACAAGGATCTTTTGTACATGGATCTAGTAAGGATGGACATGGGAATTATCAAAGCTAGTGAAAATTCATAACTTTTTCAAATGTTTTCCCTACCATACTTATTAGAAATAATTAAAGCTTCTTAGCTTGATTAAAAGAACATTCAAAAGAAAATTAATCCTATGAAAGATTGTAAGATTGCTGACATTGTGTGTGACGGTGGTGTTCTAAAATATGGGAAGAGAATTGGTGTTCTACATATTCCCGAGCTAAAAAGGGAGTTATTGGATGATGCCCATAGTTCTATTTTCTCTATACATCCTGGAAGCACTAAAATGTATAAATATTTGAAAGAACATTTCTGGTGGGACAACATGACGAGGTAAATTCCAGATTATGTATCACGATGTATAGTACGTCAATAAGTGAGGGTTAAAAAGAAAAAATCCAAAAGGAGTCATGTAACCTATTCCTATTCCTACATGGAAATGAGATGACATCACAATGTATTTTTTTACTTGATTACCACAAACTCCAAGGAAGAATGATGATATATGGGTAATTGTGGATCATCTTACGAAATATGCACATTTCTCTCCTATAAGGAAGTATTTTCCACTAGAGCGCCTAGAAAGAATCCATATCAATGAGGTTGTGAGACTTCATAGATCATCTCTCTCAATTGTGTTTGATCATGCACTATTTTTTACCTCAAAATTCTATAAAATTATTTAGAATGTGTTTTATAATGAACTTTGTTTTAGTACTACTTACGACCCAGAAACTGAAGGGCAATCACAGTGGAAAATCCAAACCTTATAGGACATGTTGACATCATGTTCACATGAATTTAAAGGTATTTAGGATCAACATTTAACTTTAGTGGAGTTTTTCTACAAAAATAGTTTTCATTCAAGTACTCAAATGGAACCATATGAAGCATTGTACGAAAATATATGTCACACCCCACCTTTTTGGGAAGAATTTGGAGAAAGGAAGCCTATAGGCCCTGATCATGTGGAGGAAACAAAATTGAAGGTAAATACTATTCATGGTGTTATCAAAACAGCTCAAAGTAGACAAAAGAGCTTCATTGATAATCGAATAAAGGATCTGGAATTTCATGTGGCTGATCATGATTTCTTGAAAGTATCTCCTTGGAAGGGTGTTATAAGTTTGGGATGAAAGGGAAAAAGAGACCTAGGTAAATTGATCCTTTTGATATTATAGAGATAATTGGAGTTTTTCAATATCATTTGGCTGTTCCACCTAGGCTGTCCAAATTACTCAATGTGTTCCATGTCTCAATATTATGAAAGTACATGCCAGACCCAACACATGTCCTCACATTTGAAGGTATAGAGTTGGAACATAACATATCCTATTGTGAAGATCCTATCCAGATTCTGGACACTAAAGAAAATGTGTTGAGAAATCAGGCAACTTGTCTGGTAAATATACATTGGAGGAATCACAAAATCAAAGAGGCAATGTGGGAGCCTGAGGAGCTTTTGACGAAGGCCTATGAATATATTTTTTTGAGGTAACATTATGTGAATTTAGAGGAAGTAATTTTTTAATAGAGGTGATAATGTAATGCTACAAAGGTTTTGAAAAAAAATTGAATGCATGAAGCACTGTGTCCCTACAAAACAACACATTTTATAATTTATCCATTAAACACAACTTTTCCTCTGATATGTTATGAATTTTAAAAAGACATTCACCTAGAGTTGTTATTTGTATGTTATTTGGAGTCTGACAGAACCAACATTATTTTTGGTGAATAGTAACATACAACTATGAATAGTAATATAAACCTTATGAATAGTAAATATTAATGTTATTTTATTTTTTGAAGGTAATAAGATAATGAGATCTAAATTAATTTTTCATTGTGATATAAAACTGATTATACCATTAAAATTTTTATTTTTCAAATTAACTGTGATATTATTTAAAAATTAAGTAATAATATTTAGAAATTTATTTTTGAAAGATGGTGTTTATTTTTATGAAATTTGTGAATTTTAGATGAAATGTGAAATATTGTAAAATATTGTGTATAAAAATTTTCAGTTAAATACATAATTTATTTCATCATGAGTGATTTAAGGCCACTTGGTTCTAACTCACATGCACTTATTACTATTATGGTTCACATGAAATGACACTATTAGTTGTCTTGAGGGAAATAATAAAATAATGAATAAAATATTCAAAATTCACTCCTCTCCTCCACTTTAAAACCACCCCTCACTCCATCTTCTCTTCAAATCTCTAAACCTTGAAGCTCCTCAATGTTATTCCCATGTACCATTACCTAGTCACTCCACACATCCTAGAAGCTCCTTTTCATTCCAAAAGACCAAAATCCCTTCCCTTAAAGAGGTTCTCAAGGAGCTGGATTCAAGAGGTAAATTCACATTTTATTTCTATCATTTTCATTTCGAGTTCCTTTCTATTTTATCTTCTCATCACCTCCTAGTTCTAAATGCCCATGGTAACTATAGTATAATCTATATAATATAATTATATCGTGTTAATGGAAGAACCATAATTAATATTCCTAATATCTCTCTTTTATTTTTCAAAAGAAATCAACGTCCAAGTGGTTCTAAATTACAACCTTCATGGACGATGAGTTTTGTTCTTCAATTTCTCCTTCATTATTGGTAATGAAACCATTTTTATGGTTTATATAGGATATAATATATTTATTAAGACCTATTTAATGTTCTGAAACTATTATATGTTCATAATATTAAATAATTTGACCAAACTAGTTCCTAATAAACACAATACCACTAAAATAATCTAAGTGATTGTCATTAATATTTCATCTGATGATTCACAATAATTCCATGTAACCATATGATATAAATTACCATTAAAACCAATGTAGGATTATGAATAATATTTAAATTCAATTCTGTAGATTTACATCCTTTCCACTTGACCTCTATAACATAAAAACAAGTGAACTGATTTTGAAAATCAATAAAATCGACACATCATAAATTCATATTTTATACTTACATCAATTAAATTATTATTTATTCATATTTACTATTCATATATTATATGATAATTTTCTATATATGTGTACCAACATGAATCCCACCTTCACTTAAAGGGAGTTATATGTTTTATAAGGATCATTCAAAAATTCTTCCGAAAATACAATCCTGATTCAAGGGAATTTCTCAAATATTTACCTATTTTCAAGGGAACTCTATAATATCTTTTTAAGAAAAAAATAATTTTATATAATCATTATTTTTATTTTTTAAATAATATATTAATTTATATTCTGGTTTTATAACAATAATTTTCCAAAAGAACAATTCTTTTCAAAATGAAACAATATTCATCTCAAGAATTACTCAATGATTTTATAAGAGTATTTTTTACTGTTTCAACACTCTTGTTGATTATTATGTGTTAATATTTTATGATATCATATTCCATATTTAATTTCATAGTGAATTACTAATAATATTGTGGACGATCTTTCTTAAAACCATTCACCAATTTACTCCGAATGGGTAGTGTTTACACTTATTATTCAGGAAAAGTTATTTATATTTCATATGTTAGTTTCAATATTAATGTATTTGTTGTCTTTGTTTATTACAAATCATATGAGTAATGAATTGGCCTTATTATTTGATGGTTGGGGGCCACTATAGCCCCTTAATGCAATAGTAGGTCTCATGAGACAAATAGACATGAACCTGGCCAAGGCCCTGGCCATTTTGAGATGTGGTTTTGGCTGAGGCCTTAATCATTTTTAGACATATTTGTCAAGGAATTGATGGTATATTTCAGAATGTCCGACATATGAACTTACCTAATTATTAAGCTTGCAATTTAATGTTCATGTGGTTATTTAACTATTAGAATACCCATGATTATGTTTTTGTATGACATTATTTACTCTTCTCATATTCTTTCCGCAATGTGTTTATGTTTATTATTTTTAAGGGAATGTGTTTAAATTATTCACCATGCCTAATTTTTAGGTTTATGATATCTTCCATTGTATTTTTTACTCTTACTGAGAATTTGATCTCACCCTTATATTCTGTTCCATTTCCCTTGGATAGGAAGAAGTTTGATATTAGTGACTTTCAGGCATAATCTAAGAGGGCATGGATTTTTCTAATGAAATAAACTAGTGTTATATTTACTTTCATGATGTAATTTTGAGCTTATATATGTATATTGTTACCAAAATCTACTAAAATAGTTTGTCATTCAGGTTTCATATTCCATGTTTATAAGCTAATGTAATAAAATAAGGCACCACCTCCAGGAAACTGGGGTCTGGTCCTTATATTATATCTCTGTATCAAGAATAATATTTATTCCAAGTTATAAATAAATAATATTTAATTTTGATGAAATGAATTACTTTTTATGTGACCCTCTTTTCCTCTACCTTAGTTGAATTTTTCAGGCCTACCAGAGGTCTAATATTACTATCTAGTAAAGGGTCGAGGCACCCGCAAAGGATAAATACATGTCACAAAAACAATAGCCCCATATGAACCCTCACTGTGTAATATTTTATATTTGTCATGATATCTCATCAAGAAGGTTACACACATGTGTCATCATCCTATATTCCTGAAACAAATTTCATTGACTATAAAAAAAATAACTTATAAACAATGGAAATGGAATTTAATGTGATGTTTCCATTTAAATCTAAGGCTTGAGATATAATTTTCCATAATCATGGGTGGGGAAAATCATTCCATTCATTTATGCCATATAATTCATAGCTCAACCAACATACCCAACATCACCATAAAACTACTACAACAAGATTTATTTAAATACATAAAAGTGAATGAGTCTTGATAGATATTAAAAATAGTAATAATATCTATGGATCATTACATATGTACACAAATAGGAATGTCCAATGAAATGAAATCAAGTAGAATTACTACTGGTGTGTATTCTCTCATAATATCCCATCGTGGAGATTACCAATTTTGGACTTCCTAAGATGAAGTCTCATCCTCTAAAGAGTACTCAATCATTATAGCGAACAGAGAATGTATAACATCATTAAATATTATCTGATGATAGAACAGTATTTACGAATATAGTCATTGAATTTCACGGTTCTCATCCTATTGGTGAACTGCTATGACCTTTCCAATATGATAGATACTCTAGGATATTTTTACAACAATGACATGTAGAACAATGAAAAATTTCTAGTGATATATTTTTCAAACTTCTTTGAATATGCATGAAATCTAAAGTAAAAATATTGTGTTCTAGAACAACACATATAAAAAAATTCTAAAAAAATTCAAATAGATTAAAAACACTCATCAACACAATATGGATCAAAAATAGGTCAAATTGAAAATTAAATTATACAAAGTGAACTCCAAATAATATTTTTATCATTTAGATAAAACATGAACGAAAGATAATGTTGGATGCAGTTGGGATTTACAATAGGAATTGTAATTTAATATCACATATTGAGCGATAATTATTTGTCTTATTTCCAATATTATTTTATTATGGATGTATTTTTAATCCAATGTCATACCTATATTTTTTAACGATGAATGATAATGAATCAATTATAAAATTATAATACTCATAATTCTATTATTATTCTGCAAATCAATATGAAAAAATATAAATTATAGTCAATCTAATGTATATATATATCCAATTTAAAACAAAATTCTTTTTTTAATAAAGGTAATTATATGAATAATTATTTGAAATAAATGTTTTTTATATGATAAGTCTCTCCCATTGGTCTCCCCTACATTGTAACATGTGGGGATTTTCCCCTTGCATTCTAATTGTTTTTAAAAAATGTACAAGACACACTTACATACACACACTCACACGAATTAATTAAAAGGCATTTGAGGAATAACAATTCCCATATCTAGTAGTCAAAAGGTATAAATGGTTCCAAAGAATAATCATATATTAATTTTAATAATTTTTATTTACCTAAAATAAGGAACACTTGTAAATTAATATAGAATAGAAAATTTCCATTTTTTTTGTTTTGATACCACTAGATATGAATATCACTTTAACCTTAAACAGAGAATCATAATCCTCAATTGTTTTAGATATATTTTTTAAATGTTAGTTTTCTTATAATATTATCTATAGTAGAAAATAAATATTTATATGGATTATATAAACCATAATTTTTTTGAATAGTTTCGAAATAATGTGAGAAAAATATAATTATTGAACAATAAAACAAATTAATCCCATCAGAAGTTAGAGGGAGTTTTATACTTCTCAATTTAATACGCTCTAATTAATGTGTTGGATTATTATGTTTTTAGTATAACTAGGTTTATTTATTCATATGATAAACAATGGTATATCATTTAAAATTTTATTTTTCATTCTTTTAGTTTTTTATAAATTAATTTGAATGAGATTATAAAATTTATCTTAAGATTATTGCTCTGTATAAAATATAAAAAATTATAAAAAAATATCAAAAACAAAATCTATTGAATTAATGAATACAAAAATATAATTATTTATATATAAATTTTAGTTTAATATCACCGAATCATTGGGAGAAGTTTTATATTATCAAAATTCTCTCTATGAATGATTTCAACCCATAACATGGATTAATGTCATTAAATTTATATTATATTCATAGAAATGTAATCTTAATCATAATTTTGTCATAATTCAAATTATTAAACAAATAACGGTGGTGAATTGGAAGTTCGTCAACAAATATGTTACAAGGGTGTCATATTAATGAACCATTGTGTTTGTTATCAATTCCAAGTTCATTGGCGAGTTCTAAAATACCATTGGTGGTCTGTATTTTTTTCAAATTATAAAACCTTTGATCAGCATCAACTCCCTTAAAATATTTATATAGTTTAATTTTGTAAATATATTATTTTAAAATTAAAATATTATTTATTTAAAAATATCTCTAACATCACCTAAAAAATAAAACATAGAAAACAATTACAAAATTATAATCTTGATGTATCCCCAAAATATTAGACTATAAAAAATTCCATTTCTAAATGCAACATCCTATTATAGAAGAAATTAAAATTTTAACCATTTCGATAAAATATAATATTTCTGAAAAACCATACAATTTGGTTTAACTTAACCACTATAAGAATTCATTTAATTAAAATGAGTTCCAATAAGACTATTAAAAATCAAATTATAATAAAATTCTAAATACATACTATGTTATGCTTATAAAAAATCATATTATTATATGTTAATTTAATGGGATTTTTGTTTTTCATTTATTTTTAAAATTCATTATAAATTTAAAAAAACAATCCATCAGTGCCTTATATATTTCCATTTTTTTAAACATTAACATTTTTATGGAATTTGTTATGAAATATTCTTTATTATAGGAATTTTATTAAATGTACCTAAATTGAATTTCATCTATTATAATCCATCATTTTCATGATTGTTTCCATTTTCTTTAAAAAATTTACTTTTCAATACATTAACACCACAATACTAAGAAAGACAATAAAATTAATACATATTATAATATATAAAATATCAAAATTGTATATAAAATATTAAAAATATATGTATTACTAATTAAAAATGGAAATCATGTGCCGATGTTTTTTTGGATATCCAATAATTTTATCCATGAAATATATCTTCATATTAAGTATACTTATAGAAACTCTCATTCTGGGATTCCTAGAAAAAAATTATATCTTTTTCAAATTATTTTCTAAATTATAGTCAAATTATATAGATTTCTATTTATATCGTTTGTAATAAAAATCATCTATCATATATTAAGTATTCATGAAACATTTTTTCAACTTATTCCTCTAATATTTCAATTTCATATGGAATCATATTGATTTATTTGATAGAATTAATATAAGGACTTTAAAATGTAAAAAATATGATTACCTTTTTATGGGACTACATAGTGGTTATATTAATATATAAAATGAAAATAATACCAATATATTTTAACAAAAATAATATATCTATTATTAGATACATGGAATTTGACAACTTAATTTATATATACATTGAAAAGGATTTCTCCCAATTGACCATGATAACAAATTTTATTAATACTCATAATTTTAATATATTTTTTAGTATTTTCATTATTTATTTCCACTATAAATATAAATTAATTTTTTATTATATTCGTATATGATTCATTGGAAATTTAAATATCAATAATAATGTTTAGGGTGGTGGTGGAGAAAAAGTATGTCCCTTGGTCATCTAAACAATAATTATTCCCTTTAATTAACTTTACCTGGACTTTTCTCTCTCTCTTCTATCCTTAAAATAATATTTCAATTATTTTATTCATCAAAAAATTTATTTAATAGAATATAAATTTAGATTAATAATCCTGTTTTTTATCATTTGGACATATAGGTTTTAATGAATATTCTACAAAATCAATAAAGGAGTTTTCTACTTATTTAATATGAATATCTCAATGGGAATAAGATGCTCTTCAGTTGCCTATTAAGATAGCTAAATCCCAAATCTCAAATGATTTTATGATAATGTTGTCTCATAATGGGTGTCAAATTGAATATTGTGAACTATACTTTGTGAAATGATGAATTTTTTGGTTATTTATAGATATCATTTAAATATAGTTTAAAAAAAGTAATTAAAAAATACTTCATTATTTAAATGATTTTAAATGTTTTTGTCAAAAATGATTACCTTAGGTATGTTATAAATTTATGTGAAAAAACTACCCTTGAAACCTAGGGTTTATGGTTGTGGTAGTGGTTTTTGGTGAATTTCATATTATAGTTACATTAGAATCTCATTTTTCTAAACAACAGTTCCTTTAGTTTTATCAATACCTCATTCTATTTATTCACAAGATCTCCCACAATCATAAACTAGTATCTAATTCATTGTAAATCTTATATGAATCTGTCTATTTTCATCATTTCATACTCTATTCACAATTAGATACTACCAAAACAACACCAATAACAAATAAATTGTGTTTTAGAAGACCCAAAACCACTATAATTAGTTTCTATTAAATTATTGTAGTTGATTCACATTTTGGTTCAACTTAAAAAAACATACTAGTTAATATTATCACTTAAAATATAAAATAGTAGTTAATTTCATTTATTATATACTTATATATTATTACCAATTTTTAATGTTTTAATATAATAATACTAAGGTAATATTTCCTCAATAATTTAATTTAATAAAAAATATGTGTTTTCCCTGATATGTTATAGTAGTGATGGAATGAAGAGTTTTGAATTTTTTTTGGTTGGCGTAATAATTAATTTTGGAATTAAATCATATATTTTTTATGTTTGAGGGTATAATTAGAGGTGTTTCGGGTATGGTTTCATGTTTGGGTGGGGAATCACAGGCTTAATAATGATAAAAGGTGTTTTCTGTTATTTAATTTCTCCATAGAAAACATCAGGATCATGGTAGGTGTTCACCGGCTACCTATAGATCCATCCAAAGGAGAATGTCTTATAGTGGTACAAACTAGGTACCTGGTGGCCCCAAACTACGTACTCATTAGGCCTATGTCCTATTTTTTCTTTTAAAGGTGTGTGTTTTGATAATTTTTCCTCAAAACCATTAACCCTTTCCCATCCACTTTGAATTTATTCATCTCCAACCATCTATAAGTCCCTCCAAGGGATCCTCCTGGGTTCATCTATACACCCCTACTTATCTCATCAATATATGGCACTTTGGGATGGTACTTCATCACTAAATCAATGTTAATACATATCCCTCATTCCATATTTAATATTCTTCCCCTTTCTTTTTCATTTCCCTTGATTTTTCATCTCCTAGGTGAGTGATTTTGGATGAATTCCACCAAAACATGGTTAAATTAATCTTAATCAATAGGATTTCCACTATCCTTACTTAACGGAATATTCATTGAGTTGGTATCCATATATGTAGTGATGTTTTAAATATATGGGTTTTAGGTGATGTTTTTTCTGGTTTTATGAATTTATGGTGAAATTGATGGGATATTACGTTGTTTTATTTTGGGAATTGGGTTGTGATGTAGTTAGGATTACTTTCGAATTAATTGGTGTAGTTTATTATTTAGTTTTAATCTCTAATGATTTTAGTTATGTTATAAGTAGAATTATTGGGTGAAAAAATATTTCCAAATTATTTTTATGGGATTAGTGAGGATCATTCAAAATATATAAATATTTCCAAAGGGTGAGCTAGTGGGTATCAACTACTTTAGTTAATTATCAATCATTTCCTAAAATATAACGACATTTTTTAGCTTATTTAAAAATCCAGAGTAATCCATTACTTTCAGAACTATAAATGGATAGTTTTTTTATGTTATTTTCATATCTATATAGGAATCATTTATAATAAAATATGAATTGGGTGGATTGGTTTTTAATATTCCTTAAAACCAATGCTTTAAACCTTGTGAGTATGATTAAAATTGTTCATTTCATTGTACCTCTTGAACACAAGAAATTATTTATGTTTACTTATATGGTGGATAACTCATATTATTTTATTCTAGTATATATATTCAAATCATGAAATTAATTGTTGTTCATATTTTTTTATTAATCATTAAAAACATTCAATCTCCTTTTTTTGATCTATTGTGGCTCGTTTTTTAGTTTGTTTTTCCAAAACATTATTAAAAATATAATCTTCAGGTTCAAGTGATGTGACCATAGCTTGTTACATATAATTTTCCTTATTTACTACATGAAAATTAGGGAGATCATATCATCAAATCATATTTTAACCGAGTTATAAGAAATAATTGAAAAAAACATCATATAAGAGTTGCCTTAGTGGTGATTTGATTTTCTGGTTTAATAGGTGGTATGATACAGTGGTTCTTATATGTATTTATGTTTTATTAAATAGTAATTTTATAATTGTAACATTATGTTTTAATCTATACATTGTTATATATTTAAAATTTTTAATGTTTTCTTTATATTTTTGGGTTCTAAACCCATATTATGAATTTATAAAACAACAACTACCCTTAGGTAATTTTAATATCAATAATTATGATAATTTATATGTTTTAAATTAAAATTTTAAAACAATTTTTAAGAGAATCTTTTTGAAGGGATAAATGTATTTATTGTGAGAATTTTCTCGATATTTAGGTGTTGCCTTTCTAAATAAAATGATTCATTTGACTAGGTTTCAAAAATTTAAAATTTATTTAATATAGATCCTTACTTTATAAATTAGATATTTACACTAAAAACGGATGGCCTTATTCAATATTATGTGGTTTACAAACTGTAATTATTATAGAATGCTAATTATTATTATTTTAAATAGAATGTTAATTAGTATAATTGTTTTTTCATCCTGATTAATAAATTGATAGTTGATAAGATTCCCAGTGAGGCAGTGTAAATTTATACGTATTCCATACATATAAATAGTTAAATGAGGTGCTCTGTTTATTATTGAATCATGATGGGATATTTTCACAATTACTTGACATTGTATACCATTCCCCTTTTTTCACATGGATGGTTAAGGCCCTAACTTTGTATTGACCATACCTTTTCAATGAGATGATCTTGGGACCTAAATCTTAATGTGATCCTTGGAGTGATGGGATAAATGATTTACCCACTAAGAACCATGGTGGGATGGTCTAAAATATTATGTTCTTTTAGAAAAACATCGATGATAGGATTTCCCATAACAAGTAAATCAAAGGTATGATCAAGTGAGGATCATCCTAATATTAAGGGCTATTAGTCATTTCTTATGGTTTATCTATCGCCATACTGTATTATATTTTTTACATATTATAATAGTTTTTTCCTACAAATTTTTTATTGTATACATATAAATGGGTGGTCATGTTCACACATAAACATGATTATTTATTTTTGAGTTGAGTCACTTTGGAGATTCCCCATGGATTATATATATGATCACATCCTCTGTGGAAACCTTGGTATCCATTATAATCTTAGGTACCTTGTTTGGATTAGAGAATTATTATCTTATGTAGTCTATGGAATCATAGCTTTCAGACTCTTGTTAGGTTTGGGGTTTGATTAGAGTGTTTTAGAGTTCCAGATGGGTGTGTGGAGTGGATGCATCATGGTTGTCTAATATCCCTATAAATGTATTCAAGGAATTAATTTTTTATTCCTTTCTGATAATACCCTTTTAGTGTTTGATGGGGAACCCGTTCATGGCATGTAGGATTCGTCACATTCCAGGACTTGATGGCCTTAATTTAATTCATCCTAAAAAATGACTACTTGATACTGTCCCACCCTAGTTTCTTTATCATGAAAAACACTCCACCATTGCTACAAATGTCACCTAACTATTCTATGTAGGGATTCATAGGTCTGGTATTGATGGAAAATGCATACCCTCTCATTTTTCCGTGTCTGATTAGCTCTCCTTAGGTGAATGCACCTACTATGAATCCACATCTAGGTTCTTATTCTTTGTAATTTAGTCAGCTACAACTTCAATTCATGTGCAATGAATGACTTGAGGTGTCCTAAAGGCCTTGAGGTGGCCCGAAATCCTTGTTGGGCTGAAGGCATTCCGTGGCCCAAAGGGCTTAATGGACCTAAGGACCAAACCAGTCACCTGAAGGCCCAAAAGAACACATTTTATTTTAGAACATTATATATAGTGTATTTTTAGGCGTTTCTTATTATTGTAAACATTATTGGAGGTTTTGAGACATGTTTGATTATACGAAAATATCATATAACTATTGATTTCTTTGTCCTAGTAGTGTGATTTATAGTTACACTGATATTAGATAGTGGAATTTTTGTATATAAGAACATCAAACCATATGGATATTTTGAATTTTTGGTAAAAGAATGTATTTAGTTCTATTTTAATCTATGAGAAAAAAACCACATCCCTCCTTTGTTTTAATAATGATCTTGTTTTTACACTGTTCGAGGATGTTTGGGAATATAACCATAGGTGTTGTGATTTTGTGATTGAGATAGGAACAAAATATTCAGGTATCTTACATTATAAATGTGGTATCAGAATGATATTGGGTTATTTGAATTATTTTTTAAAACAAGAGGTTGAATTGCAAGGAAATGATATGTAACCTATAAAAATGCATAAACAATATCTTTATGTGAAATGTTCAGGGTACAATGAGATTTCCAAGATATTAGTGGGAACCATAATATTAATAGATCTTTTCATTTGGATATATAGTGATTATATAGATGCATATAGGGCTTGACTAAGATCCAAAGTTTTATAGAATCATACATCATGTAGTCCAGTGTAAATTTAGGTCCTGTGAAAATTTTATTTATAATATACTTAATATATTTCTGTGAACATAATTAATTAAATAAAAACAAATAATGTAAAAATTATATTCCCAATACCTTGTTGTGTATTAAATAATTAATTTAATACACTCAGACATTTGTTTAGATTTTGAGAATAATACTTAGTTCTATTTTTATTATAATAACCCTGACCCTGTTGGATCATTACTTTGTATATTGTGGGTGGTGGAGGTGTCGGTAAGAGTATTTAATGTGGAAGATGGTGTTATAGTTGATATTCCATCAAATAATGTTCATTTTAGCATGATTGTATGTGTTTCTATGTAAAAAGTCAGTTAACTAATGGTTTTTTCTATACTTTAGTGTGACAGACAATGAAAAATTGTTCTATGTTGTGGTTTTTTTATTTTTTTGGTTTATGGTGTGAGTTATTGTAAAGTCCCGGAAACTGCAAGGAATTTTTTTTTCTTAAATTATTTGGAATTTTACGAGTCCGCAGTTTCTGACGGCACCTGATTCCAAGGCCCAGTGTGCCCGAAATCAATTTCTGAAGTTTTTTTCAGGTACATTCAGTAAATGTACGTGTGGGTTTTTCTATCCTTTAAACTGGTGATCGGAATTCAAATCTGAGGGAACATATAAAATCGTTGTGCCGATTATCTCTTAAGGAGACCTTCATCGCAGTTGCGTTCTTTCGAGAATGGAAGTTAGTTTTTGTGGGTTTTTCAAAAAATTAATAAATTAATGTGTTAAATACTTAATTCTATTCTATCCACCATGCAGAGGTTGGGTAGTTGTTTTCTCCAAGGGGAGGTCGGAGGTGGGGCCACCAAACCCTATCCTCCCATGAGAGGTTATGGTGGTGGGGCCCACCAGAGAATAACCTCCCTCCGGAGGATTAAAAGAAGTGGAGACCACCCAACTCATGAACTCCCCCTGTAATGAGGGAGGTGGCAAGGGGATTCCTCACATTTATTAACTCCGGTATATGAGGGAGTCCATTGAGTTTCTTCCAAATTAATGGTCCAACACACCCCATTAATTATGTGAGTAATCTCATTTAAATAAAGTTCCATGATTCAAATTCTTTTGAATTCATAAATGAAATTAAATAATAGGAGATATATTATTTCATTTTTGTTGGTGGAATCTTGGGAGAGGAAGAGATATTGGTAGAACGTATCCTCTAACGAAGAACGTGAAGATGCCGTCGACGACGATTCTTCCACGGATTCTTCCTCGGAACCCCCTTCTGACGTCGGACTTCTTCGATGACTCTTCTATCTTCGTCTTCCTCATCAACGGATCGACCCACGAGCTCAGAAGTGGAAGCATACGACGAATGACGACAACCTCGTCTTCCCCTGGGATGAACAAATGCCCGAGATTTAAAAAGGTAGGGGGATATTGTATAATTTTATATATCTGTTTTATACCCTCGAACTTGGGAGATTATTTTTTGGGTGATTGTTTGAACCACTAATGCGGTGGGTACGGGCTAAAGAACAAGTCCGGACCCACCGCCAACTTGTTCGTGATGTGTGATTTGTTAGGCGACCTGTGAATGGAAGAGAAACGTTGATTTGAGGTCGTTGTAGGGAAGAGCGGGACCTGAGGAGGCCGGAGGCATAGAAAGAAGCTAAAACAGACCACCGGAATGACTCTAGTGGCCCGCGAAATATCGCGGCAGCATGGGTCGCTAGCACAGCGGCACCAGCGACTGGAGGAAGGGGTCAGCACTGGCCGAACGCCTGGAGGTAGCGACGCCCTTGCACGCCGCCGGTGGAAGACCGTCGTGGCGGCGATGGAGCGGAACCCGCGTCGTGAGGGTTTCGGGGAGGCTAGGTTGTGCCAGCCTGGCACCACCGTTACGAAGAACTAGGGGAGCCACCCCCCCCCCCCCCCCCCCGCTCAGCCGGCCTGGCAGAGCGACGGATGGTCACCGAGTCGGGCCACTTGCGCGCGGTCCGAACTGCCTGCCGCGCGGGCCAGGTCTCCCATGCACGGGTCAGGTCTCAGCCTCCAGGTCGGGCCGCACCCTACCGAGCTAGACCAGGACCTGGGTCAGGTCGACCCGGTTCGGGCCGAACCTGGGTGGGTTGGTCCGGGTTGGACCAGGCCCAGACCCCCCTCTTAGGACTATTTTCAGTCAATCACCCATAACATGATCTACGGACCTCCGATCAACGCATTGGTTCGAACTTGAAACCAACTGGGCCCTCTGAGCAGAAACACTTATAACATAAGGACTATACGTCTGATTGTCATTCTGTCAACTAGGTTGGATTCATTTCGATGAGACAGTTCTTTTGGAATACTCCAAATGAGGTTTGGACAGATATGGAGTATGGTCGGGATGGTTTTAGCTTAAAGAGTAGATGGGCCCCTAAAACAGAAAAGCTAATAACTCACAGATCGGGCATCCGATTGACTAACCGTTTGTTGCATTGAGACCCCTATGAAATGTAAGTCCTTTGAGATACTTCATTATGGGACTGGGTGACACTTGGAGTGTTGACCAGTAGCTCAGGGAGCAGATCCTCCCGGAAACAAGCATATGGAGTACGGAGACCTAGTAGCTGGCTGAGACCTGATAACTGCATGTCTGATTCATTTCAGAGTGACTTGACTAGCCCAGTGGGGAGCGCTACTGTGTGAGGATGAAGACCCATGGAAGAGGAGCACTACTATGTGAGGTGGATGACCCGTGGTACTCGACAGGAGGAGTACATGTTATGCTATCAGGGGAGCGCTACTGTGTGAGGCGACAAAACCATGGAAGGGAGCACTACTGTGTGAAGCTGTAGACCCGTGGTACATGATAGGAGGAGTACCTCAATAGTCTATGGTTAGTGAGTAACACCACAGAGTCGCGATAGGACTGATGTGCTCAACAAAGGTGGAGTTCTCCTATAGCTGTGGTTTTGTTAATGAAAAATCCTGGTTTGAGCTGAGTCAATGATCTTTCTGTATTACTTATGATTGAGATGGGATAATTGATAACTTAGTTATAGGTATGGGAATATACCAAAGTAATGGTTATACGTTGAAATCATACTTTTTGGTTTATCCATTTTGGATTTTTTGAGACCTTCAGGGTCTCAGGGTCCCTACTGAGTATCGTTATACTCACACCTGCACTGGCTATGTCCACACCGCGTTGTGTTGGATGCAAATGATGGATAACGCTGACTTTGGATGAGAGCGCCAGTACTGGATGGTACCCAGAGGAGGACCTCACGACGTGTCGGTAAACGGTGGATTTTGATGGATGTGGAGTACTGAGGATGAAATCTGAACCTAGCCTTCAGGTAGAAACCCCATAGGATGATCCAGAAGATGCTTCCACCTTTCAGTTGTTTGTCCCTCTTAGTTGTACTTGATTTCAGTTGTATTTGTTCTTTACAGTTGGGCTTGTATTATGGCCCCTTTACTTTCAGTACACTTGTTATACAGCTTTTACATAGTGGTTTCTTCTGCTTGTACTCTGTTTGCGTGTGTTACGTTTTATAAAGGCAATGCCTTCATAGTTTTTAGGGAACTACGCCTTTGGTGCTAGTAGCCAGCCCATGGCCTATGGAAGGCGGGCTTGGGGTTGTCACGATGCGGGCCCTGGGGGACGGGTCGTTCAAAATTGTTATTTGGGGACGTTGGTTCTACCGCAGAACATAGGACTCTGATATTCTCTTTCTGTAAAGAAATAGTGTTAAGGGTACTAAGTGTGGATTTTAGTTCAGGGAGTCCAGTGTTTGTGCGGGTGGCCGACGTATCCATACAACAGGACCCTATCTTCTGATTTCCTACTCAGTGTACGAAAACACATATTGCGTGTGTGTTTTCAAAAGTTCTCTTTAAGTCAGCTCAAACGAGGTCAGATCACCAGGTATAATCCTTGACCACGTCGCATCTAATTCTTTCATGATGCCTCCCCGCGGATGACTAGCTAGGGCCCCGATATTTGTACGCATTGACAGCCCGTCGAGCGATGAGGTCTCAGTACATGGCCCTTTTTTGTTGAGGCACCAGCAGAGGTACCAGTGGTACTACAACCCTTTGGGCCACTGATGCCACCAGCGCCAGTGGTAGGTGATGCATGCCGCTTGAGCGTGCGGCAGGATTTCCAATGCTAGAGGCCACCCAGGTTCCGAGAAGAGACAGACCCACAGGCGGATGAGGATTTGCTGGATGCTCTAGAGAGAGTTTTCAAGCTTCTAGGGACACCATCAGACTTTATGGTGATCTTTGCTGGAACCCTCCTTCAGGAAGTATCAGAAAGATGGTGGAGCTTGATTCTCTAGATGCATGCCGAGGAAACACTTCTATGGGAAGACGTCGAGAGCCTATTCCGGGCGGAGTTTTTAAAAAGACACCTTTTGAGCGGTGTGAATTCAGGAGCTACTGCATCTATATCAGGGTAGCAGGATGGTGGCACAATACTCAGCGAAGTTCAATAAACTCTCACGCTACTCCACTGATATATTATGAGACTCGTTCTTTAGGGCCCGAAACTTTGAGAAGGAACTCAGCGGAGAGATCAGAGCATCAGTTATCTCTCATAGCATCCCGACGCAGACATGGTTGTTGGAGTGAGCACTCTTTATGGCTGATCAGTCTCCAACAATAGGACCCACCTCTAGCCGACATGCAATTTAATTTTATGCAGCTAGCAGTAGATAGATGACACAGAGGTCCAAGAGGACCAGACCTATAGGTGTTCGACCGCACGACTCAGGGTCGGTAGTGCGGGGCACCTAGGGTGGAGACAGAGCCAGACCTATCAGGAAGTGTTACTCATGCGGCGGATAGGGTTACATGGCCCGTGACTGTATCACCCACCGCTCGGACAATCAATAGCTAGATGAAGGATCTCTCAGGCAGAGGCAGAGGTTCGATCGTTACGAACCACAAGGATCGGGCGACCATGGCAGAGGATTTGGTCGTGCAACTTGTGGTGGACGACACATTGAGGTGTTGCCACCACCACCACGAGGAGGTCCACCCCGACCATAGGGAATTGGTGGATAGGAGAGATCACAACTTCAGCCAGCTGAAGCATACGACTATGGATCTCCGGAAGTAGGTGAACATGATCGGGACTAGTTCTAGGAATAGAGGCCTTTGTTCATGATGTTCTTAGATTTGTTAATGTCGTTGTTTGTGGTTACATTGTGTCTTTGTACCTTGAGCTGCGGTAATAAAAGATACTTGTCCTTGTGACATTTTCTTTCCTTCATTTTTGTGTGGTTAATACTAAGAGGTTCGAGTTTTAACTGTTGACTTGACCCTCACCTTTAATATTTATACTGGAGGAGGCCTAGTAACCACACAATGATGCCGACTGTGTGACTCAACCCTTTGAGGTGAGTGTAACAGTTGGATTTCTTGGTAGTAGCATCAAGGCATTATGACGTCGTCCATGACATGAATTAGTATGAATCATGTCAGGATTGACTGTATTAGGAAAAGGACGTGGTTCATCCAGGGGATGAGACCAGATTTCCCTTTTTGGCAAAGGAGAAATTGTGGCAGCTCTTTTAGATCGTAGTCGAAGAAGGGTGAAGTCGATTTCTTACAATTGGCTAGTCTCGCCCATTGTTTGTTGATATAATGGTTTACGGTTCACTCCAATATCTTTAGTCTCATGTGTGTATTATTTCAAAAGAATATAAACCTGAGAAAGAAGCGATGGATTGAGTTCCTCTGGGATTGTGACTTCGAGATAGTCAATACTCCTGGGAAGGGGAACGTTGTTGCGGATGCGCTTAACAGGAGGACTCGTATTCATCTGTTAGAAGAGGCGACAGAGCAGCTAGCTGCCTTACATATATCCTTCGTGGATAGAGATGGTGCAGCCTATCTAAAGTCTCTTACAGTCACTCCTACACTTCTTCAGTAGAGTAGGCGAGGTGGCTTACCACCTGGCCCTTCCACCTCAGTTGCACATGGTGCATGACATCTCCAACGTATCTCACCTGAAGAGATGTTTTCATGATCCATCCAACAACATCAACCACAGGGAGTTGGATATCGATGATGGGGCGACATTCACGGAGGTCCCAGTGGAGATCGAGGATCGACAGGAGTGGGTCCTTCGTGGATAGTCGATTCCTCTAGTGCACATTCGTTGGAAACACGAGAACCTCTAGGAGAGCACATGGGAGCGGGAGGCTCAGATGCATTCTCAGTACCCCTTTTAGTTTCCCTAGTGTGTGTTGTAGCTTTGCGGGGACATAAACCGTGAGATGGGGGTAATGTAAGGACCCGAAAATTACAAGGGAATTTTCTTTTCATAAATGATTTGGAATTTTGCAAGTCCGCTGTTTCTGACAGAACCATATTCCGAGGCCCGGTGTGCCCAAAATCAATTTCTGAAGTTTTGTTCGGGTACGTTCGGTAAACATACGTGCAAGTTTTTATATCATTTAAACTAGTGCAAGGAATTGAAATCTGATGGCACCGATGAACTCACAATGCCTATTTTCTCTTAAGGAGACCATCATCGCAACTGTGTTCTTTCGAGAACGGAAGTTAGTTTTTGTGGTTTTATAAAAAAAATTAATAAAATAAAGTGTTAAACACTTTATTCTATTCTATCCTCCATGCGGAGGTTGGGTAGTTGTTTTCTCCAAGGGGAGGTCGGATGTGGGGGCCACTACACCCTAACCTCCCATGGGAGGTTATGATGGTGGGGCCCACCCGAGCATAACCTCCCTCGGGAGGATTAAAAGAAGTGGGGACCACCCGACTCATGAACTCCCCCTTGAATGAGGGAGGTGGAAAGAGGTTTCCTCACATATATTACCTCCTTATCGTGAGGGAGTCCTTTGAGTTCCTCCCAAATTAATGGTACAACCCACCCAATTAATTATGTGAGTAAGCTAATTTAATTAAAGTTCCACAATTAAAATTATATTGAATCTATTCCAACAAATTAAATAATAGAACATTTATAATTTCATTTTTGTTGGTGGAAGCTTGGGAGAGGAAGAGCTATTGGAAGAATATATCCACTAATGAAGAACGCGAACTCTCCGGCAACGACGCTTATTCCCTGGAACCCCCTTCCGATGCGGGACTTCTTTGACGACTCTTCTATCTTCCTCTTCATCGTCAATGGACCGACGCACGAGCTTAGAAGTGCAAGCATACGGTGAACGATGACAACCTTATTTTCCCCCATGACGAACGAATGCCCGAAAGTTTAAATGGTAGGGGGATATTGTATAATTTTATAAATGTGTTTTATACCATCGAACTTGGGCGATTATTGGTTGGGTGATTTTTTGAACCACTAACGGGGTGGGTATGGGAAAATGAGCAAGTCTGGACCCACATCCAACTTGTTCATGATGCACGATTTGTTGGGTGATGGGTGAACGAAAGGGAAATGTTGATTTGAGGCCGTCTAAGTGAAGAGCAGAAACCAAGGAGGCCATAGGCCAAGAAGATAGCTAAAAAAGACCACCAAAATTTTTCTGGTGGCCCATAGAAGATCGCAATTGCGCAGGTCACCGACGACCGGAGGTGGAGGCCGGCACAGGTTGACCGCCTGGAAGCAGCGGAGCCCTAGCACGCCGCCAGCGGAAGACCGCTGTGGCACCGGCCGCGACGGTGGTGGAATGGAACCCGCGCCGCAGGAGTTCCGAGGAGGCTGGGCGGCACCACCCTAGCACCACCATTACAAAGAACCACGGGAGCCCCCCCCCCCCCCCCTCGCCCCTACTCGCCAGCCTAGCTGAGCCGCGGCCGGCCATCGAGCCGGGCAGCTTGCACGCGGGCTGGGCCGCCTGCCGCGCGGGCCAGGCCGCCCTAACGCGGGCCGAGCCTCAGTCATCAGGCCGGGTCATGCCCCACCAGAGTAGACCCAGACCTGGGTCAGGTCAACCCGGTTTGGGCCAACCCAGGGTGGGTTGGGCTGGTTCGGAGCGGGCCCAGACCCCCCTCTTCGGACCATTTTCAGTTAATCTCCCATAACATGAGATACTAACCTTCGATTGGTGCACCGTTAGTTGTGTAGGATTCCTTAGATCGATACGGTCTTTTCAGTATATTTAAATCAAGGTTTTGGAGAAGTTTGGGTATGACCAAGTTGGTTCGAACCCGAAACCAACCGAGCCCTCAGAGCGGAAACACTTATAACTTAAGGACCGGATGTCCGATTGACGTACTGTCAACTAAGTTGGATTCCTTTTGATGAGATGGTTATTTTAGAGTACTCAAATTGAGTTTTGGACATAGTTGGAGTATGTTCGGGATGATTTTAGCTTAAAACCCAACAGGGCCCTTGGAACAGAAAAATTAATAACTCACAGACCGGGCATCTGATTGAAGCGTCGTTTGTTGCGCTGAGACCCCTATGATGTGGGGGAGCTTTGAGATACTTCTTCATGGGACTTTGTGACACTTGGAGTATCAACTAGTAGCTCATGGAGCGGATCCTCCCAAATACGAGAATACAGATTCGGAGACCTAGTAGCTGACTGAGACCTGCTGACTGCTTGTCCGATTCGTTTCAGAGTGACTTGATTAGCCCAGTGGGGAGAACTACTTTGTGAGGTGGAAGACCCATGGCGGATAAGTTCTAATATGTGAGGTGTAACACCCACGGTACTCGACAGGAGGAGTACCTATGTAGGCTATTAGGGGGAGTGCTACTGTGTGAGGCTGGAGACCCATGGAGGGGAGTGCTACTGTGTGAGGCAGCAGACCCACAGTACTCGATAGGAGGAGTACCACAGCAGTCTAACGTTAGTGAGTAGCACCTCAGAGTCACGATGGGAATACTATGCTCGATAGTGGAGGAGTTCTCTAGCATCTGCGGTTTCGTTAATGGAAAATCATGGTTTGAGCTGAGTCAATGACTTTTGTGTATTCCTCATGATTGAGATGGCTTACATGATAACATCAGTATATGTATGGGCGTATACTTATGTAATGGTTATAAATTGAAGTTATATATTGTGGTTTATCTTTGTTGGATTTTGTGAGGCCTTGAGGGTCTCAGGGTCCATACTGAGTATCGTTTTACTCACCCCTGCACGGGCAATGCCCGCACCTCGTTGTGTTGGATGCAGACGATGGACAGCGCTGACGGAGGCCGAGAGCACCAGGACTAGATGGTACACAGAGGAGGAATTTACGAATTGTCGGTACATGGTGGATTTTGATGGATGTGGAGTGCTGAGGAGGCCATCTGTACGTAACCTTCAGGTAAGAACCCTAGAGGACAATTCAGGAGCAGCTTCCACCTTTCAATTGTTTGTCCCTCTTAGTTTTACTTGCTTTCGGTAGTATTTGACCTTTATAGTTGGGATTGTATTCTATCCCATTTACATTCAGTATACATTTTATATAGTTTTTACTTAGTGTTTGTTTTCTCTTGTACTCTGGTTGTGTGTGTTATGTTTTATAAAGGAAATGCCTTTTTAGTTTTTAGGGAATTATGCCTTTGATGCTAGTCGCCAGCCCCTAGCCTATAGAAGGCGGGAATGGGGTAGTCACGATGCGGGCCCCAGGGGACAGGTCATAATTGTTATGAGAGGTCAATGTTGTTCTATTTTACGGTGGAAGTCTTGTTGTAGTGTGTAGGGTGTTGGTTACAGCATAAATCTTTTTGAGTTCACCTTATATGAATTAATTTTTGTCACAGAGCATTCTACCATAGTGCGAATAGTTTAGTCATTTATTAGTTTAATCTCATTTGAGGTCTGTTGTGACAATTATTCTTTTGGTTACAACATTGAGGTATTTGAATTATTCGAACATGAGTTAGGATTAATTGGTTAGTGTGACATGAGGCATTGAGTTAACCTTAAATGGAGTTCCTTTATAGTATGGTTAATATTCTTTTATTATAGAGACCAATGTGTTTTGTTTCCTTAGATATTCTGATTTGAGGTCTATTATGCCATAGTTCCTTTATTTCATAATAGTTTGGTCTGAGTTGAATGACATTTTTAGTGAGAAGGTTAGGCTTTGAGTTTTTTTTCAATGGACCATGTATTGAGGCATATAGACATTCATTGATTTAGGGTCTCCATTAAATACACAATGTGAAATTTATTTCTAAAAAAGGATTCTAAGTTATATTAGGGTAGATTAATGTTTTATTTTTAGCGGTACATTTTATTTTGATGAATTTTAGAACGTTTAAGACCCATCATGTTGTGGTTTCTTAGGTTTCTAGTTTTGATTTAAATTCAAAATCCTATTCAAAATTTTCCTAGATCCTTTAACATCCATTAAAAACTAGGTATCCAGAGAATCATACATGGAGATCCTCTTCCATCTATTGTTATATTTTTTCCTTTTACTAAAGAGGTCAACCCCTTATGATCCACGGTTAATTATTATTCCATTATTCTCCATCAACCTCATATCCTTATTTCTAGGAGAAGTATTGAATACAATGATGATTTGTCTTTAGTTGAATTATTTTTTACTTTTTATGGATAATGGTCAATTGTTGGGCTTATGCTTGATCCTCACATGTTGGGAGTTGTTTCTTAATAGTTTCCATGTCATCTTGTGTAGCGACTGTTGAATCATTTGTGTAGGGAGGATATTTGAGACATTCCTATCATTATTTATGTCTAAATTATAGATGTATCATTATTTTCATTTATATGGATGGTTGGTAAGGATTGACCTAATCTAGATAATGTATTTTCAAATTGAATATGAATATAAGTTGTGGTACACATGTGTTTTATATGATTCTGTGAAATGTTTTATGATTAATGGGTTGTTTGATATCAGTGATGGGAGGATTTATTTTATTGTTGTGATATTTATATTTCGTAATAATAAAAAATTATTGGAATCATATTTAAATTTTTTTAATAATGAAATGTTGGTACACAATTTGTTGTGTAGAAATCATATATTTATAGTGATGCTGTTTGAACATGGGACTCTAGTTCAACATGGATGTAGGGTTCAATATAATCCCATCAAAGATAATGGATGTTATAGTTTATTTTTTATATTATATCTAGAGTATCTCGTACCATGATTAGAGGTGTTTTGATTGTTTTTTTTATTTTTTGGGAGGATATTGTGTGGTTATAGAAGTGGTAAAATAAATATTTATGTGGAAATTAAATGGTTTTATAGAAGCATTGTCTGTTTTTAGTGTGTGTGTGGTAAGGAAATTTATATACCGATGGTATTGGTTATGTGAGGTTGTGTTATAGATTCATATTATCATGAAATTTGATTTGTATAAATATAATTGATAATGGGATAATGGTATAAAATTGACGTTATTGGTTGTAGATAAATTTTATAGTTTCGGATTAATGTAAAATGGAATAAAAGAATACAATGACTTTAAATGTAGTAAAATGAAATGGTTATAGTTGGAAATATAGTGGGATTAATTAATTAGAATAAATAATTTATTGAGTATTGTAGATGTTATTATATAAATTTTTGATGGTGATACGATTAAATAGTTAATTAATAATGCTATTATATCTATTTTGTGTGGATGGAAGGGTCTGGTTTTGTTATAGAGATAGAAGTGAGTTCAAGTGAATGTTTGTGATAATGTGGCAGAAATTATGGGTGATGATAATGATTGTTTTTATTGCACCCTTTTCCTATAAATATTTGGTTATATTATCCATATTCTATTTTTTTATTTATTACATACTTCCACCCATGTCAGACAACCTTACCTAAGACCATATTATTTTAGGTTTAGGTTTTTTTCAAAACATTTTGGTTGGTAAGTGAATGGATGGCTGACAAATCAATCTAATATTCTATCAATTCAATCACACAATAGGATGAAATAGATAAAAATTGGAAAACATATATAGTATTTTATTTCTATAGGTTATAACATATATATACATATCTAATCCCTAACATGGTTTGTGGTTGTGATGGGGATATATGGCTGGGGTCATTCGTGGAAGGGTGTGGGAATGAGGATGATGTATTTTATGTTCATGATACCCTACTATGAAGTGGTTGTGATATATATTTTTAGAGTTATATATGTTGATTTTGAGGTTATGTTGGTATTGTGGTATGTGATAGGGGATATGTGATGATGATGATGCCAGTGATGATGTGACTGAGGTATATGGTATATGGTAATGATATTGGATATGATGTGTGATGAAATTGTACTAGAAGTACTGGGAGTAGCAAAACCATTATAATGTGGGAACATGAATGAGAGAAAAATGAGGAAGTTGTTGTGGAGTACCTTCTTGAGATATATTATTTTGATATTATACTATCATACATTGATGCGATATTTGGTGAGTGAGCCTTGGTGAGGTTGGGTGATGGTTGACCCATAATAAGTGTATATGTTATTATTAATTGTTCTCTATGGTATTATTATTATTCTATCATATTTTAATGCTTGGTTTTTAGGAGTATCCTAATGACTATACTTGGGTACAAACTGCTATATATATAAATGTAAGGAACCTACCATAAACATTAAATATTCTAGTGTCTTTAGAATAGAATTCACCTTATTTCATTCTGAAATATGTTTACGGTTTAGATTTTTATAGAGTTGGGTAATAATTTTTATATAAAAATCTCATATATTAGAGTTTTGAAACATTTACTCAGTATGATGTTTTTCCAAAAAACACAACATTTAAAAAGAAACCTATTTTTTGGGGGAATTTTTTCATAACATTCAATATGTATTCTTATTTTTTCTAAACCCCGCATAAACCCTATGAAGAAGATTTAAAAATTTTGGATGATCACAATAATCTTAGTGAGGGACACAAGAATAAAGAAAAAAACTATTAGTATATAGATACTTATAAAAACATTAATTTTCAAAAATAAACTTTGGTTTCAAAATAAACATTTAGTTACCTTGAAAATAAAAATCTCTACCCAAAGAAATTTATAAATCACTTCATATAGAATTTTTAAGGAAATAAAAAAATCATAGAGGATTATTTAGAATCTAGAACATCTTATGAAAACCTTTTCAAAAATATATAATTTTCACCCTTTAGAAGTAGAATTTACACTACTTTAAACTTAATACCAACATCTTACCTTAAAAATAATAATATTTACATAAAAAAAATAAAAAGAGTAGATAAATAATTTATGTAACCTAGGGAATCATTTTTATATCACTATTACATATGGATTAACCATCATAGTAACAACTTGAATAACATCATGGTTACATATATAATAACTATCATAATTACATTTCGAATTACCATCATAGTTACACTTAGAATAACTCGCATGATCAACTTCCAAAAAAATCCTACCCAATGAATTGGAGGGATATCACATACCCACCCATAACTGGATTATAATGGAACCAAAAATCATAAAAAATTCCCATGAAGCATATCAGAATAATAAAAAAACTTGAATCCTTAAAACATTCTTTGTACCCATAAGATATCTATTTTGGATTTTGAAATCCGCCCTTCCTTTTAAAAACAAATTTTCCAAAATAAAATTAAAAGAAAAAAAGGAATGTGTGTTTTTATTTGAATAAAAAATTATGCTTTATAAAGGAATTAAAATATCAAATAACAGTTATGGAAGTAGGAAAAATCCTTTTCACTATATATGTAAAAATAGAAAATTCATTTTGGAATTTTTAATGAAAGTCAAAACAATTTTTATAAAATACATAAAAATATTATTTTCAAAAAACATTTAAATAAAGTTGAAATATAAATTAATGTTTCTTTATAATTCATTTATGTCAGTATAAATATATCTATTAAATAATTTTTTTTAAAATGTTGACATGGAAGAATAAAAGTAGGAAGGATAAATTTAAAAGAGAAATTTTTAAAAGAAAGCCTCTTACCTCCAATTGGACTCTTCACATATGTTCTAAATATTCATGAATAATAAAATAATGTTTATTATTAACATTATTGATAATTTTTTGAATGTTTATTATTCCATTGATTTTACTTATTACCATGTTATATACAATTAATTAATCAATTATATTCATGTTGGATGCTTTAATGGTATTTAGATCATATGTCCAAATTGACTACAGTAGGTTTACCATGGTAAATAAGGTCATTATTAAATCGTGAAAAAATAATGACCATAATAAAATTATAATATTTATGCATATAATATAGTTTTTAAACTAATCATAAAATATCGTTATGAAAAATTAAATACATTGTAATGATGAACACGGTTGGCCATATGTACACATGTGTAACATTTCCAATTTTCAAATATCATTATTAAAAGAAGGTATGTATAATTTTTTTTCATTAATGAATTAATAATAATAATAAATACAAATTATTTATTTAAATACACTTATATATCTCACACATATAATATGATGATGGGAAATAAATCTCATCACTTCATAGAGGTGGTCGTCGACATGTACACACAATCAATGTTACAATTTTTTTAGGGAATGAATGGGAATGAAAATAGGTGTTATATTATTCGTATTGAATTATAAAAATGTATTTAATATCATATATATACATTAAATCCACAATTATAACCCTTGGTAAGAGGCGGTGATAATAAATGAAATTCATTAGTTCATGAGACGGTAGTTCACAGTACACATGAAAAAATTATTACATTCCCATATGAATGAGGATGGACATGGATATAGTGTATTCTATTAATATAATAAAATCGCAGTATATGGTAGAAAATAATGTTTTTATATCTTGATGGTTATGTAATATTTTCTGGGAAAGGAATCAGAAATAATATAAAAAGGCTCAGTTAAGAACTATACATCTTCTTCAGATAATGTAACACCCGATGCTTCCACGGTACGGTTCGCTTTGAATAATAAAATAGCATGCATTGTACGCAACTTGTTGTTTAAACACACCACGACTAATCAAACTAGCAGTTATGAATAGTAATACCCACTTTTTGAAATTTTATAAATTTTATTTTTTTTAAAATGGACTTCATTTTTGGATTCGGAATATCAAAATTATATTAGGATGAATATTTGGTATTTTTCTGAAAACTTTCAATTTTCGATGATTTGTGAAAAACATCGCGTTATTGTTTAAAACCGAATTTTTTTAAAATAATTATTTATTTAGTTTAAATTCATTTTAAGTTAAAGAATATACATAATACCAATATTAGTTCAATTTAATTCATTAGTGTAATTTTATAATAAAATGAGATATATAAAATTTTATTGAACTTTGTACCGTCTTTTACACACCTTCTTTACACGTTAGCAAATTTGAATAAAACATAATTTTACCGCTTCTGTGAATTGAATTTCAAAAATCCATGAGATAGAATTGATATTAGTAAGTGAAATGTGGTTTAAAAAGATGAAAATAATTTTTGGTGAATAGTATCTTTTGACTTTTATTTACCACGGTTAAAAGTAAAAAGCATAATTAAAGGTAAAAATGATATTATTATTACCCTAACACATGTCCTAATACTATTGGATAGGTTAATTTTGACCAAAATAAACCTTAGTAATAAAATATGATCCTATTGGTTGAATTGGATTATATTAAGACATTTATTGTTATTTTATTTAAAGAAGAGTTAAAAGTGTTAAATTCAAATGATCATAACTAAAACATTTTTATTATAGGGATACACATAAGATAATTTCAACTATAAACATTCATTAGAAATATATAAATATTACCTACATAATGGCATTTTATTTATAATTTTTGAACATTATATAATATAATTTATTTATGACACAATGATGATGTAGTAATTACCTTATTAATGAAAGATTAAAACAATTGATATGATAAATATACAAATAAATTTAAATTGAAAATTTTGATGAATAAAATTATTTTTCTAGGTTAATAATACATTATAGGGTTGATTAAATTTATTTTTTTGGAGAAATAAGATTGTTATGGCTTTCACAAAACCCAAATATTAAATAATGTCAAAATTGACATAAATTAATTTTTTTTAAAATACAATATTGTTAAATGATATAATTGTCCTAGAAATCTAAAGATAGTACAAAGGACTTAAATAATAATATAAAATTCATTAATTAACCACTTCGGGATCTCTTGTCATTTTATAGTTTGTTTATTAACCATATAATATTAAAATACAAGGACACATGGTAAATGTTAGACTATTTAACCAATAGTTTAATCTAAAAGATAAGGTTAATATGATTAACTAAAATTGTCTAAAACCTATTTGTTGATATTTTTTTGACCTATCCTCACATTATCCTCAAAATTAATTCTATTTGGAGCCATTATTAACTGAATATGATTTTATAATAAAATAATGTTCAAGGTTTTCCTAAAGTGACCCCCACCTCTCTTATAAAAGGGTACTTCCCCTTGTCTCAAAATCACACATCCAAATCCAATTGTCTCGGCCTACCCTGGCTCAAATATCCTCCCAACTACCCTCAATTTATCTTAGATTCCTTACTTTGATTAGAAAGCCTACATAAAGATACCTTTTCATCAACTCAAAAGGATACAGCTGAAGAAGATGCAATAATTTCACCACCTCTTTCAATGTTTTTTTTGCTTCTTCCACTTCATCGTTCATTATTGTTTCCATACCAAAATAATAACCCCAGTACCTTCTATATACTGTGATGTAATTACAAATATGATACAACTAAATTATTTATTCTATCAATCCTATGAATGACAATGTCACCATACATGCGTACGTACGACTTACCGTCTCTACGTCGTGTTGCAGTTTGTTACTAAACACTTAATTATCTGGATGGGTATAACAATGAGTATAATTGATGTAAATAAAAAATATAACATGTTAATGATTATTTATATATTAAATAACTTCTAATTACATATGATTTCACCCTCAATTGAATGATATTGTCGATCGGGCGTACGTATGGATTACCATCACCACAAAAGCGATGAAATTCATTCCACATCGTTATCATTCAAGAATAATATTAAATATATAGTTATAAATAATTTTTAATAACTTAATATCATTCTGGATATTAATCAAATACATATTATTCATAAAAAACATGGATTACATAACAAATAATATAATGGAAAATTAATCAGTTAACACCTGAAACAGAGATACTACTGAAATATTATTAACAAATAAATATTAGATGATCATATATGATATCATATTTATGTATGTGGTTCTTGTATAATTCACTAACAGTTATTTTAATATTATATAGGAGATTAATGTACCCTCGATCAAAGAAAAGTACAAGGTATTTGTTAACTCTAAAGTCTCTTCATTATCTGAGGTTGTTTATATGTGAGTATCTACTGGGACCTCTTTATCATCTACATCTGGGTTTCATGAAAATGAATTTCAATTTTTTTTACTATTTACTAAACTATGGCTTAAATCCATTTATACCCTCGTTTGAATTTTTTATAAAATGGTTTGAAATGAATCATTGCGTCGATTTCCAAACAACATACTTCAGGGCCTTTATGATAAATTAAGGTAAGAATGTGTTTTACTTAAATGGTGGTTGAGGATATTTTCCACCTTTATAACACCTTTGAAGCTTCTGTTCTGGGATTATAATAATATTTTCAAAATAATTTTTTAATTTTATATTTATATGACTTTTAAATGATTTCAAAATAGAAAGAGATATTTCTATAAAATAGTATAGATTACAACTATGATAGCATACATTGATGGATTTTACACTTGTTTGAAGTGTAATTATTATGATACAATATTCCAAATTGAATTGAATGTTTTGTGATATTTTTGACTATGGATGTGTTATTTTTATACCATTCATGGTTTATGGTTAAAGTATTAACATTTTGTATGCTAGTTTTAATACGAATTTTTATGTAATGATTCAACCTTTTCATATGAAGAATGAATTGGACTTAGTATGTGACGGGTGGAGCCCACTATAGCTCATTGATGCATTGGTAGGTCTCATGAGACAAACTAGTGTCTTGGAACAAGGCCTCGAAAAAAATATTATTTTTAGTCTTGGAAGAGGCCTTGACATTGATGTTATAAAGTATGGCATTATGAATTCTATCATTTTGAAATTGGATATTTATAATGCATGTGATTATTAAACAAGTAGAATATTAATTTCAATAAGTGAATAGAATTATTTGATTAATATTTTCCATATTATGATGATTTTCATATTCAAAAGGCTTATATTTTAGTCTTATACATTTCCTTAAATGTTTATGCTTATTTATGAAAGATTCTGGTATATTTTTATCCTCATTACACTTATGAGCTCACCGCATTATATGATTTATTTTTCATAGGTTCTGAAGAATTATATTATAACTAACCTATAGGGATAGTCTATGGGATATGAATGTTTTTAATGAATAAAAAATGTGGTTGTTTTCATTTCATACTGTAATGCACAACTTATGTATGTATCCAGTACTTCCAAGGCTACTAAATTGATTGGTCTTTCAGGATTTGATCCCTTGTGATCCTGCCAATGTTATGAAATAATTCACTGATTATAGGTAACAAGGGTTGGGGAGTTATATATGTTATCAAAGGAAGTTTAGTATTAAACAGGGAAGAAAGATTGGGAAAAACTATGATTAGAGAAAATTACACTATGGTAGACTTTAAGGATTTGTATAGAAAACTTCCTAGAAAATTTTTAATGTAGATATTTAGTGTATTTTATAAGAAAGAAATCCCTGTCTAGATACGATCAGGTTGAGGTGGCTCTGGCATAGATATACCTAGGACTGGAAACTACGATAAAGAGTTTCGGGCTTGGCCTGGGGTATCCTGGTACACAACAACAGGCCTTGCTACACTCTTGGTTATGAAACTCCCGGGGGATATGCCTAGGATAATTCACATATTAAATATAATAAAATATGAAGGATTTATTATTATATAACTCCTCAAAGAAAAAGTTTTTATGATTATGGATTATATCCAAAAACTGTTCAATTTATGTTAAGTGTTTTACAAGTTAGGAATTATGTGTTGTGATTCATGAACTAATATATTATATGCCATTGTTTAGAAATGTCTCCTAGTTGAAGGAATGTAAACTGTATCAACTCATTTAATACATGTAGGTATTTACCTCATACTCAAGATAATTATAGTGGAGATGGTTATGCAACTTGTGTTGATCAGCTTATCAGCATACTAGGAAAACACACTCAGATTATGAATAACAACCTTACCCGTATAGAGCACCCTGATCCACAACGTGGAGGATCGTTGTTAATACTGCTTCATGAGGAAACAACCACCAATATTAAATGGGAATAAAAATTCATTTTTATATGAGCAGTGGATAAGTTCCTCAGATAAAATATTTCATGGTTTGGGGAGTATAGAAAGGGAAAAATTTGTCATGGTAGTTTATCACCTCACGGGAGATGAAAATCAATGATAGTCATTAATTAAAAACACAATGGAGGGTGAAGAAGTATCAAATATTGAATGGAGTGAGTTTAAAGATATTTTATTAGAAAAATACATTCATTGTGACCATCAAGTAGATATGGAAAGGCAATTTTTGAGTCTGAGGCAAAAAGAGGATGGGAGTGTCGCAAATTATAAGGATAACATTTCAAGGTTAGCAAGGCATGCAACAAATTATATATGTTACCCAAGGAGTAATATTGGTTGATTATTCGATGGGTTAAGACCATTTTACCATCGCGAATTAGTCTTACAATCCTTCTCTTCATACAGAGATATTGTCTCATGTGCTATCAAGATTGAAAAAGAATTCTCTAAGTCTTACGACTTTAAAGAAAAGAAGGAGAAGCATATATCTGCTGAACACTCTAGAAATGGAAATAAGGGGAAGAAGGTAAATGTTGGATATCAATCCTATGGTAAATGTGGGAAGAAACACCCCAGTACTTTCATGAAGGGAATGTGAGTCTATTACAAGTGTGGTGAAAAGGGCCAGCAAGCTTGTGATTGAAAGGGAAAGAAAGAGGCTTTCAATGTGGAATGCTACAATTATAGAGGAATGGGGAATTATGAAAATGAATTTCCTAAGATCCAAGGAAACATACCTCTAAAAAGGCATATGGGGAATTTCTAAGATGATGCGATCACTACTGCAGAGGTTGAAGCTCTAAAAGACTTGGTGGTATGTAATTTAATAGGTTCCTCAAGTTTATCCAATGATTTATTTGATTCTATATCATTACATTGTTCCATATTTTCCCAGTTTTCTAAGAAAATTAGATATTTCCAATTTCATTTAACCAGGAAGTTGTCGGTCAATACTCCTAAGGGAAGTACCATTGCACCAATTGTTTGTGAATCAGTTCCCATTAGGGAATGTAAATGTTCTTTATATGCTAATCTCAATGTCATACACATGATTGAATTTAATATAATCCTATGTATGTATTGGCTTTCAGAGAATAATGCCAAAATTTATTTTAAGATGAAGGATGTTAAAATTTTCGATGATAATCAGGAGTACCCTATCTTTAGAGCAGAAACATCACAATATGATTCTTATCTAGATCCACCCCCAGTAGATCAACTGAATTCAATTATTGGGGGGAAGAGAATGAAATAACTATGTTTTAGGAAAAGAATGTTTGAATAGAGGAAATACATATTGTAAAATAATTTGTTGATGTGTTTTCAGAAGATTTACCTGGACATCCTCCAAAACAAGAAATTGAGTTTTCCATTGATTTAATTCCGTGGTGAAGGCCCATATCGAAGACCCCTTATAGAATGTACACTATGGAATTAGTGGAAATAATTAAACAACTAGTGGGATTGAATAATATAGGATTTCTTCACCCTAGAGTTTCTCCATCGGGATCCCCTATTCTTTTTTTATGAAGTAAGATGGATCTATGAGGTTGTGTATTGAATACAAGGGGATCAATAATATAATAATAGAGAAGAAGTATCCCGTACCTTGCATTGATGATTTATTCATCCAACATCATAGAGCTCAATATTTTCCAAACATTGACCTTCAATATGGATATAATCAGTTGTGTGTGAAGAAGTAATAAATTCTGAAAACAACATTTTGAACCAGGTACATGCATTATGAGTTTAAAATAATTCCTTTTAGACTGACTAATGCACCCTATGTTTTCATGGATGTAATGAATATAGTTTTCAAGGAATATCATGATGACTTTTTATTTGTATTTATTAATGATATCTTCGTATACTCATAAATCTATGAAGATCATGAAAATCACATGCAGAATATTCTGAAAACCCACATAAGAAATGAATTATATGGGAAATTTTGCATTCGTGAATTTTGGCTTCAAGAAATTACTTTTCTTGTCCATATTTTATATAAGTATGGAATCTCTGTCAATAATTCAAGGAACAAGGTAATCCATGATTGGACAACACTGATGAGTATAACTGAGGTATGCAGTTTTGATGGTTTATCAAGTTATTATCGAGGATTCATACAGAATATTTCCTGAATAGAAAAACTAGTAACCAAGATAACACATTAAGGGGTTAAATTTGTTTGGACAAAAGAGTGTGAAGAATGTTTTGATGAACTGAATAGAATATTAGTCAATGCTCATATGTTGATTCTACCATCAGGGAATGATGGGTTTGATATTTATAGTGATTCCTCAAAGAAAGGACCTAATTTTGTCCTTATGCAGAATGATATAGTTATTTCTTATCCATCATGACATATATGAGTTCATGAACAAAACTATCCCACTCATGATCTTGAGTTATCAGCTGTAATATATTATTTGAATATATGGAGACACTATCTATATGGTGAAAAATGTGATATATATACTAATAAAAAGAGCTTGAGGTATATATTCTCACAAAAATAACTCAACATGAGGGAAAAAAGTTGGCTCGAACTACCCAAGGATTATGATTACACTATACACTACCACCCGGGGAAGGCAAATAAGGTGGAATATGCTTTGAGAAGAAATGATCTTGGAGTTTTGAACAAGATGAGTGCTGAAAGGGATCCTATGTTAATAGATCTAGTAAAAATGGATATGGGAATAATCATGGGTTTTGAAACATTCATACATTTTCAAATGTTTGAAAAACTACATTTACTAGAAAGGATAAAAAAATTTCAGACTCATGATGAGGAGTTTCGAAAGAAAATTAAAGTTGTGAATGATGGGTGATGGATTGACTTCATATATGAAAATGGAATTTTGAAATTTGTGAAGAGACTTTGTATTCCTCGCATACTAGATATAAAAAGGGAATTATTGGGTGATGCTCATAACTCCAATTTTTCCATACACCCTGGTAGCACAAATATGTATAGATAATTGAAGGAAAATTTGTGGTGGGACAACATGAAGAGAGAGATTGTAGATTATGTGCCAATATGTATGGTTTGTCAACAAGTGAATGTTGGAATAGTGCATTCTATAGGATTCATAAACCTCTTCCCATACCTGAGTGGAAATGGGATGATATTACAATGGTCTTTGTTATGGGACTACCAATGTCTCATAGAAGGAACTATGCAAAATGAGTCATTGTTGATCATCTTACCAAGTCAGCACATTTTATTGATATAAGAGAAGATTTACCAATTGAACATCTAGAAAACATTTATATTAATGAATTTGTAAGACTTCATGGAGTACCCCCTATCGATTGTTTTTTATCGTGATCCCCATTTTACATTATGATTTTGGGAAATTATTCAGAAGTCCTTGGATGATGATCTTCATTTGACCGCTGCCTACCACCCTCAAACATATAGACAATCAAAACAGAATATTCAAACCTTAGAAGACATGTTGAGATATTTCTCACATGACTTTCATGGTATATGGGATCACTATTTATCTCTGGTATAATTTTCTTATAACATTAGCATCCATTCAAGTATTTAGATGGCACCATATGAAGCATTATATGGAAAGAGATGCCACACAACAACTTGTTAGGATGATGTTGGAAAATGAAAACATTTTGGCCCAGAACTTGTGGACAAAACAATGGATAAGGTGATGGTTATCCAAACCCACATAAATGCAGCTCAATGTAGGAAAAAGATCTACACCGATAATCGAAGGAATGATTTTCAATTTGAAGTAGAAGATCATGTTTTCTTGAAGGTATCTCCCTGGGAGGGTGTTATACGATTTGGTAAGAAATAAATATTAAGATCTAGGTACATCATACATTTAAAAATTATAGAATGAATTGGAGTATTAGTTTACCATTTGGTAATGCCACCAAGTCTCTCCAATGTTCATGATGTGTTCCACTTATCATTGTGGAGAAAATAAATTCCTAACACAACGTATGTAATCACCTGTGAAGAAATATTACTGGAACCCGATCTGTCTTATTGTGATGATCCCATCAAGATTATTGATACTAGAGATTGGGTATTGAGAAACCAGACAACTCATTTGGTAAAAGTTATATGAAAAAACAATAAGATAGAAGAGGCAACATGAGACCCTGAGTAACTTATGATGAAGAACCACATGAATCTTTTTATGCAGTAATATTCATGAAATTACGAGGACAAAATTATTTAATGGAGGGGAGCATGTAACACCCTAAGAATTCACAATACATTTCCCTTTGAATAATTTAATTTCTTTCATTGTACACAACATGGAGTTTTAACACACCATGACCAATCAAACTAGCCTTTGTGAATAGTAATACCCACTTTTTAATACCAACTTTTTATTTTTCAAAATAGAATTCATTTTTGGATTCAGAATATCAAAATTATCTTAGGATGAATTTTTGGTATTTCTTTGAAAACATTCAATTTTTGATGAATAGTGAAAAACACTACGTTATTGTTTAAAATAGACGTTTTATTTTAAAAAAAAATTTATTTAAATTTATTTTAATTAAAAAAAGATACATAATACCTATATTAGTTTAGTGTAATTCATTGGATTCATTTTATAATAAAATTAGATATATAAAATTTTGTTTAACTTTTTACCGTTTTTACCTACCTTCTAGGCAAGTTAGCAAATTTGCATAAAACGTAATTTTTCCGCTTCTGTAAATTGAATTTCAAAAATCCTAGAGACACAGTTGATATCAATAAGTAATATTTTGTTCAATAATATGAAAATAATTTTTTGTGAATAGTATCTTTTGAATTTTATTTACCATAGTTAAAAGTAAATACTATATTTGAAGGTAAAAATGATAGTTTTATTACACTAACACATGTCTTAATTCTATTGCATAAGTGTATTTCGACCAAAAACTACCTTAGGAATAAAATATGATCCTTTTGGTCCGCTTGATTAGATTAAGACAGTTATTATTATTTTATTTAAAGAAGAGTTAATAGTGTTAAAATGAAAGTTTCATAACTAGAATTTTTTTAATATAGGGTTACATATAAGATAAATACAACTATAAATATTCATTAGAAATATAAAATTATTTTTAATTTAATTTTAATTTATTTAATTTTTAGACATTATATAATTAAATTTATTTATGACACAATGATGATGCAATAATAACATATTAATGAAGATTAAAATAATTGATATTATAAATATCCAAATAAAAATAAATTGAGAATTTTAATGAATTACAAAAATATTATAGGTTAAAATTACATGTTAGGGTTGATTATGTTTATTTTTTTCTAAGAAATATGATTTATATGACTTTGACAAAAACCAAATACAAAATAATGTCAAAATTGACATAAATGTGTTTTTAAAACAAATACTATATTATTAAATGTTATAATAGTCCTAAAAATATAAGTTTTGGCCAAAGGACTTATATAAAAATATATATGTCATTAATGAACCCCGTGGGTTTCTCTTGGTATTATATAGTATGTTTATTAACCATATAATATAAAAAATACAAGGAGGCATGATAAATGTTAAACAATTTAACCAAGAGTTAAATATAAATAATAAGGTTAATATGGTGACCTAAACCTATCTAAAACCTATTGGTTGAGAGGTTGTAGACCCATTACCACCTTAGCTACAATATAAATCCTTTTGGAGCCATTATAAACTCAATATGATTGTATAATAAAATAACATTTCATGGTTTTCCTAAAGTGACCCTCTCTTCCGTTATAAAATGGTACTTCCCCTTCCCTAAAAATCACACTTCAAAAGACATTTGGATCAGCCAGAACCTACTCAAATATCCTTCCCAGCTACCATAAATTTGACCTAGAAGCCACAAATTGATTGGAAAGCCATCATATGGGGCCCTTTTTATGAACTCAAATGGAAACACCCAAAGAAGAGGTAATAATTTCACCACCTCTTTTAATGTTCTTTTCTTCTTCCACTTCAACTTTCTTTGTTGATTACATACCAAAATAATATCTCCAATTACTTATACATACCATTATGTTATTATCAATATGGTACAACTATATTCATTATTCTATCCTTCCAATGAATGACAAAGTCCCCATACGTGCGTTTGTATGACTTACCGTCTCCAAGTTGTGGTGTAGTTTGTTATTCAATACTTATTTTTTTGGATGGGAATAATAATGAGTATAATTGAAGTAAATAATAAATATAACTTGTTAATTATTATTTGTATATGAAATAACATCCAATTACTTATGATTTCACCATCAATTGAATGATATTTTTGCTCGTGCGTACGTACAGATTACCGTCTCCACTAACACAATGAAATTCATTTCCCATATTGATTATTAAAGAATAATTATAATTATGTGAATAAAAAAATGTTTAATAACATTATATAATTCTTTATTAGAACCAAATACATATTATCCATAACAAACATGGATTATATAACCAAGAATATAATGGAAAATGAATCAGTTAACACTTGAAAAATGAAACTACTGAAATATTATTAACAAATCAATATTAGAAGATCATATATGATATCATATTTATGCATGAGGTTATTATATAACTTAAAAACAATGATTTAAATATTATATAGGATTTTAACATACCCTCAATCTATGAAAAGTACAAGGTAAAGTTTATTTCTACAGTCTCTTCATTATCTGAGTTTGTTTATACTTGAGTATCTATGGGGAGGTCTTTATCATCCACTTCCATGTTTCTTAAAAATATATTTCAAATTTTTTTACTATTTACTATACTATGGGTTAATTTCATTTATACCCTAATTTAAGTTTTTATAAAATGTTTTAAAAGGAATCATTCTGTCCTTTTCCAAGCAAGGTACTTTATGACCTCTTCGACAAAATAAGGTATGAATGTTTTTTAATTATATGGAGGGTGCAACTAATTTACACTATTATAACACCTTTGAAGCTTATATTTATATATTATAAGAATATTATCAAAATAAATGTTTTCATTTATAATTACATGACTTTTAAATGACTTCAAAATAGAAAAAGATATTTCACTAAAATAGTTTTGATTTCATCTATGTCAACATCCTTTGATTCATTTTTCTCTTGTTTGATGTTGATTTATTATGATATAATATTAAATCTTGTGTTGTAGGTATTGTGATATGTTTTACTATGTATGTGTTAGTTTTATACCATTCATGGTTTATGGATAATGTATTAACATTTCGTATTATTGTTTTAATATGAATTTTTATGTCATTTTTCATCCATTTTATATGAGGAATGCATTGGACTTAGTAAATGACGAGTGGAGCCCGCTATTGTCACAAACCGATATTTTATGAGAATTATTATTTTTAATATCATTGATGTCTTGTGTTTTATGCTACACCAATATTATCTTTCACTATACGAAACACTGTATTAGCTTGCAGTATATGCAACACTATTCTTGGCTCGTGTTACACACAATTTCAAGTTTGTTTTGTATAAATTATACTACGTAACATTAATTATAGACATTGTTTAATTTATAAATGAAATATGGTTTTATTTTGTTATACACAACAACAAAGGAGTCTTGCACTACACACCACCCTGACTTGGCTTGCATTACACGCAATCACGGCCTTCCTCGATAGCGTGTGCAGTACGCAATACCGGGTTTCACTAATGAACGATATATTATTATAATATTATTATGGAGTAGCCTTTATGAATAGTATTAAACATATTTTTAATTTTATAACATTATTATTCATCTTACATATTTTCTAGAACATGGTATGAGAACAGAATAAATTTTTTGGGTAAAATAAGTATTTTTAAAAAAATGCAGCTTTGCCGCCTTTTGATGGCGCACCCACATTAAATCTAGTTTTTGACATGTTTATAAGTTAAATTTTAAAAAATAAAATTCTTTCTTGGAATCAGGATATAAAAATTTAATTTGGATAATTTTTTCACATTATTCGGATAACTTTCATATTTTGATGAATAGTAAAAACACACTATAATTTAATTAAGAACAAATTTTTTCATCTCAATAATTTATATGGCTATATTATATTTTTAATTGGCTTTAAAGTGTAATTATAATATATTTTTACCATTTAATCCATTGTTAGCCATTGAAATTAATTTCACTTTCAAATTAGACATAAACAAGTGATTTTCTTTTGATAGTAATTGTTTCTTAAAAACACGCTATTTGTTTTGATAACTGGAATTACATTTTAAATTAATTTTTCCACTTATATGTTTTGAATTTGAAAAAATAGACATCATTTTTAAATTCAGAATATCAAATATAGCTAAAGCTGAATTTTTGTTATTTTTATGATAAACATCAATTTTTTATGAATAGTGAAAACACTGCGTTTTTGGTTTAAACCTAATTTTTATTTAAATAATCATTTATTTAAATTTATTTTAGGTTTAAACAGATAAATATTACTTATATAAGTTCAATTAAATTCATTGGAATCAATTTATAATAATTTTAGATTTATATATAATTGTATTGAACTTTTCACCGTCTTTTACCCACCTCCTAGGAGCTTTTGCAATTGTTAATAAAACATAATTTTACCACCTCTGTGAGTTGAATTTCGAAAATCCTAGAGACACAGTTAATAACAAGGAGTAAAATGTTGTTCAATTAGATAAAAATAATTTTTGGTGACTAGTAACTTTTTAATTTTATTTACCACATTTAAAAGTAAATAGGTTAATTCAAGGATAAAAGAATATTATAAAAATTTACAATTAACTTAACACTTTTCCAAACCTTATTTTATGAGTAATGGCCGACCATGGGTATACTTGGGTCTCTTTTGGGACCCCAATGAACCACTTATGAAAGACAATGACCCATTAGATTAATTAATTTAATGTAAAGAAAAATTGGCATTAACAAAAATCCATTAGTAATTAATTTTTATAAGGGGATATATAAATTATCTTTTCCACTATAAATATTAATTGGAAGGTTAAGAAGATTTCCAACATGTTGGTATTTTGTTAATAAATTTTAGACATCAAATAAATTAAATTATTTATGACACAATACTGATGCAGTATTTACCTCATCAATAAATGATTTAAATAAATACGATTATAATGATTAAAATATCATCCAAAACCTGTCCAATTCCTATTGGATGATTTTATTGTGAATATTAGTAATATTATCTTCGATATTAATGTATTTTGGACTTCTTGAAACCGAAGATAAGTTTATAATACAATAATGTTTTCACACTTTCCTAAAGATCCCCTCCACTCCCTTATAAAAGGAGACCACTTCTATGCAATTCCTCACACCTCTCAAGCCTTTTGGCTCGTCCAAACTCTGCCCAACTAAGCTCCCTATATCCCTCTACTCCCCCTTTAGGCCTTAAATTAGGCAGAAGACACTCCAAGAAGTCCTCAAGGTTCAATCCAAAGGAAGTTACCCAAATTAATGGTAATAGTTTCTCTTAATTTGTTTTCTTTTATTCTACTTCTCCAACCCCTAAACTCTTTTTAATACATTCTTTTGTGACAACACCAGTATCCCAAAAATACTAGGATGTTTTTATGAGAAGTATTGTAACTGCACTTACACACACCTCCATCTAATGGATGATGAACATAATGTTTCTGTGATGGAAAACAAACGCCTCACGAAATGATGATTGTTCGATTTTCTCCTACCACCTCTCAGGGTGGCCATTGTGATGGAACTGTATTTATATATGATATATATTTTGTTCATGATTTCCTTATGCTTCTTTACTTCCCAATTATATCAAGCCTTCATGGTTTCCATAGTTGGTAAATATGATAATCTCATTTGAGGAAATGCGGACTACCGCCCCCTGAAAGTGATGTCATTTGTTAATGCCTTATGTAGGCTATAAAAAGGATGGAGTTAATGATATTATATATGATATTATACTGGAATTATAATATACCTATGTATCATTATGTTTTAATAAAATTAAAATAATAAATATAAATGAATGTAGCGTTCATGTGTACGTACGGTTTACTGTCTCCAAGAACAGTGCATTTCATTTCTTACCTCCATATGTTATGTACTATTATTAATTCATTTATATGCTGGATATATAATGAATATATATGATATATAAATCATTATTTACCTTCTGGAAGCAATTAAATCATGATATAAGTAATAATAACATCAAGAACAATAAGTTCAAACACGTGCGATAAATAAGATGATTTTACCCAAAACGTTGCTTTATCATGGGATTTACAAAAGAACAGGTAATATAAAGTCATTAGTGAACCATATATGATATAATAATAATGAATATGATTCTGTAATAAGTCAATGACATTATTTAAATCATTATACATTAGGTTTAGATACGTACGAGGCATATCAGACCTAAGGTAAGGGATAACCATTCCAATCTCGTTCTAATATGAGATTGTTTATTCGTATGTATTTGTTGGGGTTATTGTTATCATTGAAGTCCATGTCTTCTAAAAGTGTTTTTCTGTAAGTTTAATTTACTTTTTACCCATTTTGTCATTTACTACATGGTATGTAAGGAATCATTCTTTTGTTTACTTTACGAGGTACTTTTTGACTTTTCTGACAAAAGTATGAGGAGAATTTTTTTTAACTTATTCAGAATGAATGGATTTTTACGGTTTTATAAAGCCTTATGTTCATGAAGCTTCCTCCAAAATATTTCATGACTATTTTCAAAAAAATCACTTTATTTCAAAATTAAATTACTTTTTGTGAATAGAAATTTATTTTTAAGAAGAAAGTTTATTTTCCTCATGAATTCATTTCAAGTGTTTTATCAAAACCATTTTTCCATCTAAGATGACATTATTTCATATGTGTATGTTTCAAGTATAATGTCTCTCTGATTTACATGGTTTCACTTTTATTATGATGAAATGACCTCCATTTGTTTTATAAGGATTATGTTATGATGGGATAATGTTTACGAGACCCATTTTTATTCTTAGGGTTATGATGAATGATTTATGTTTATGTTGTGGCACCAGTAAGAATGATTTAATTATGAGATGGGTGGGACCTATATATCACTCCAATTCATTGGGTAAAGATTTATATCTCACGAGATAGACATGGCTGGAATGGAAAGTGAATGCGGTTCAGTAATACAGGGCTAGAACGACAAGTAATCTCGGTTCAGTAAGGGACTTTGTCCACTAAGATGGTCTTGACAGCAATGCCTTGGATACTATAGAAATCATTACATGTACTTAATGGATTCCAAAATTACATGTTTTATTCCCATTCTATTTTATCATGATTAATGTTCCTTCATGATCTATTCCTTATGTACTGCCATGTTTTATGTCATTGACCATGATTTTGATGATTAAACATTATGTTCATATTTTTAAGTTCAAATGTATATAATTTGTTTTATTTTATCCATGCTTACCCTTACTTTGAATTTTATCTCACCCTTTATATGTTATCTTTTCCCCAGGACTTAAAAAATGGTTTTAGGTAAGAAAATCAAAAGGGGATGATCATTATGGGAGATGTTGAAGATCGTTTACCACGATTAGAAGATTACGTTCCACGTTTCCAAAGACACTAAAATATTACAATCATTGAGTTTTGGTTTTTGTTATGTATTAAGTATTCCGCAAATTTAATGTAATGTCCATGTATGTAAATCTTCGGGCCTCTACAGTTGGAATCAGAGGAAAGGTTTAGTTAACCTTTGGAAACTTGGATGCGAAAATTTAGTGAGATCCCTAGAAATATTTCTAAGGTATGTCTAGGTATGTCCCTAAGGTTAAGTAAAATATTAGGTTATAGTCCTAGAATTACGATTAAGATATTATAATTAAACTTAAGATGTTAGATATTGAAGTTACTCCCCCTTTATTATGTTGTTTTCCATAGCAGGATTTTCTCCTCTCACACTATTCTTTTTGGGTTTTAGACAATGGCTGGAACACGAAGGAACCGTTTTGATCAATGCAATGTACGATGCAATTATTGTCTTCCTGAACAAACCAACATTATGGGAGATGGAGTGAAAAATCTTATTGCTATACGTACACAAGATATGATTCATTATGTACTTCCAAATGAGCAGAGAATGGAACAATATTCTATTGAGTCCTTCATGAGGCAATGGCCACATTCTTTCAGTGGGTCTTCTGATCCCCTTGTTGCTGAACAATGGATCAGTACCATTGAAAAGATATTTTCCATACTTCACTATTCGAAACATGAAAAATTCATTCTGGCTATTTACCGATTATAAGACGAAGCAGATCAATGGTGGACTTTAATTAAGAATACAAGGCCCCAAGGTGAAATTGATTCCATGTAATGGGATGAGGTCAAGAACATATTTTTCAATAAGTACTTCCCTCGTATTATTCGTACAAAGATGGAAAAGGATTTCCTTGAGCTTAATAAAAAGGATGATAAATATGTTGGTATATACAAAGCCAATTTTACAAGGCATGCAAGGTATGCATCTGGCTTTATCATACAACCTGAAAGTAAATTTGATCGATTCATCAGTGGATTAAAACCAAGTCTTCGAAGGGAATTAGATATAAGAGACTTCAGTAGCTATGAAGTAATTGTGCGTTGTGTTATCAAGGTAGAAATGGAATTTGGTGTTACATATCCATCTCATGGAATTGAAAAGAAACAAAATATGGAGTTCAAGGAGAAATCCCATAATAATGGTGAAAAGAAGATGAATGCTTCTATATGCTCAAAGTGTGTAAAGAATAATGGTGGATATTTTCTTAAAGGGACTATAAAATTTTTTTAAATGTGGAAAAAAAGGTCATCGAGCAGTTGATTGTCGAAGTAATGGGAAAAATGTTTCTATTAATGTGAATAGAGAAAAGACTATAGAGAACTCTCCACCAACACTTCAATGCTTCGTGTGCTATGAAATGAGACATTATGATAATAAATGCCCTAATCCACGGGTTAATGATTATCAACATGAGCAACCACTTAAGGATAAGGACAATGGGAAGTCACATGCTATCACTATAGGCAATGTTGAATATGAAAATGATGTGGTGGAATGATTTAGTGTTCATGTAATGGGATTCCAAAATAATGTTGTATATAGTACTGTCGAATATTGGAATATTTATGAATTGGTCTATTGTGGTTTCCAATAATTTTATGGTACTGGTATCCATGAAAAAGTGATTGAAATATTTTGGTAAATCAAATGAATTGTGCATAATGAAGGGATAAGGAGTAAATAATATGACAGTAATCATGAGCTCATGACTATAATAAGGACAAAGTGATATCATGGTTTGAGTATATAGAAATTTTGGGATTTTGGTATCTGGAAAGAGTTAACTTTTGACAGCATTCATTTTTTCACTAAGGTTCACTGGGTGTTCATTTTTCAAGAGAATACATGATTACGGTATTCACATGATTGGAATGTGATCAACAAGATATATTGAAGGTAAATGATGGTATTCACATGCTCGGTAGATGACATTTCTAATAATTATTTTTTTATACTATAAGATTGGACAAAATTATTTTGGATAATCCTAATGATTTGAAATTGATTGTGTTGGACATATGTTAATATTGTTTAAGGATAGAACTATTTTCTATATTATCGATGGAATGTCATAATAATGTAATTTTAGAAAAAGGAAAACTTTCAGGACGGGAGACAACCAGTCGTGTCGGAGATGGCTGTGGGAATCGAACCCACAACCAATGTGTGACATGCCTTTATCGCCTACCACTGGCCTACATAATGTCCCTGGTTAGTAGAAATTAGTTTTATTTTATTAAGAAGTATGATAATTGAAGTATAAGTCCATTTTTGGGACCATATACGAATAATATCACCATATATGGACTTATGTATATAACCTTTGCTAACATTATATTTGAGACAGATGGAATGACCAATCATTCTATCGCATGATCTGCTAACATTTCATGAAAAACAAATTCAACTTCATTTCGTTAAGAGATGAAGTGGAAATTGTTCAAGACATGAACAACATTGAGATTGTACCAAAATCAAGTAAGAATTTATTTTAATTAAAAAATTCTTCAACATTAGTGAAATTATCTTGAAAGCCAAAAAATGTTGTCCTAGTACTGTTATATCTGATGAATCAGATGGTACCATAGATCATCACAAATCTATGGATTTGTGATTTTTGGCTTTTTCATAGCCCTGTTCTCTACCACTCTCCATCAGAACATGATGGTTAGATTTTTCTTCCATATCCATATTTTCACCTATGTTCTCCTATGTGGAAACCCATGTATTAGTTAATTTGGGTAACCATAACGTTTCCTACTTTAGTTTATAAAGACACGTTTTTGTATTCCCTATTACGATGTGGGTTTCTATGAAAGAAACTGTCATATAATAAACCATTTATAACCCCGATGAATTTCGAGGGAGAAATTCATTTTAAGGGTGGTAGAATGTAACAACCTGAGATTTTATGAGAATTATTCTTTTTAATTTCATTGATTTCTTGTGTTGTACGCTACACCAAGATTATCTTGCGCTATACGCAACACCGTATTAGCTTTCAGTATATGAAACACTATTCTTGACTCGTGTTACACACAATTTCACATTCTTTTTGTAGAAATTATTCTATGCAACATTAAGTATAGACTTTGTTTAATGTATAAATTAAATATGGTTGTATTTTTTTATACGCAACAACAAAGGAGTCTTGCACTACACGCCACCCTGACTTGGCTTGCATTACACACAATCATCACCTTCCTCGATAGCGTGTGCAGTACGCAATATTGGATTTCACTAAACAAAGATATATTATTATAATATTATTATGGACTAGAATTTATGAATATTATTTACTACATTTTGAAATTTATAACATTAGTATTCATCTTACATATTTTCTAGAACATGGTATGAAAACAAAATAAAATTTTCGGGTAAAATAAGTATTTTTTAAAAAATGCAGTTTTGCCACCTTTTGATGGAGTACCCACATTAAATCTAGTTTTTGACATGAGTATAAGTTCAATTTGAAAAAATAAAATTCTTCCATGGAATCAGGATATTAAAATTTAATTTGTATAAATTTTTCGTATTATTCTGATAACTTTCATATTTTTATGAATAGTAAAGACACGGAATTTTTTAATTAAAAAAAACTTTTTTCATCGAAATAATTTATATGGATAGATTATCCTTTTAATTGGTTTTAAAATTTTATTAGAATATATTTTTACCATTTAATCCAATTTTGGTCATTTGAATTAATCTTACTTTGAAATTGGACATATACAAGTGATGATCTTTTGATAGTTATTATTTCTTAAAAACACGCTATATGTTTTGATAACGAGAATTACTTTTAAAATTATTTAATTCCACTTCTATGTTTTGAATTTGAAAAAATAGACATCATTTTTGAATTCAGAATATCAAATATTTATTAGGCTGAATTTTTGGTATTTTTCTGAAAAACTTCAATTTTTGATTCATAGTGAAAAAACTGAGTTTTTGGTTAAAAAATACTTTTTAATTAAATTATCATTTATTTAAATTTATTTTAGGTCAAAATAGATACATAATACTTATATAAGTTCAATTAAATTCATTTGAATAAATTTATAATATTTTTAGATTTATAAAAAATTGTATTGAACTTTTCACCGTCTTTTACCCACCTTCTAGGAGCCTTTGCAAATGTTCATAAAACATAATTTTACCGCCCCTGTTTTTTGAATTTTAAAAATCCAATAAACACTGATAATATCAAGGAGTAATATTTGGTTCAATTTGATAAAAATAATTTTTGGTGAATAGTAACTTTTTACTTTTATTTACAACGGTTAAAAGAAAATAGGGTAATTCAAGGTTAAAAGAATATTATAATAATTCAAAATTATCTTAACACTTGTCCAAACCTTATTTTATGAGTAATGGCCGACCAAGGGAATCCTTGGGTCGATTTTGGAACCCCATGGAGACACTTATGAAAGACAATGACACATTAGATTAATTAATTTAATATAAAGACAAAATTGGCATTAACAAAACTAGTATCCTAAAAATACTAGGATGTTGTGATGTGAAGGATTAGAAGGACTCTTACACACACCTCCATCTAATGGATGAAGAACATAATGTTTTTGTGATGACAAACTAACGCCCCACGAAACGATGATTGATCGATTTTCTCCTACCGCCTCTCATGGTGGACATTATGATGGAACTATATTTATATATGATACATATTATGTTTATGATTTCCTTATGCTTCATTAATTCCCAATTCTATCAATCCTTTTTGTTTTCCATAGTTGGTAAATACGATAATCTCATTTGAGGAAGTGTGGACTACCGCCCCCTCAAAGTGATGTGATTCATTAATGCCTTATGTGGGATTTATAAAGGATGGAGTTAATGATATTATATATGATATTATACTAGAATTATAATATACCTATGTATCATTTTGTTTTAGTTCCATTAAAATAATAAATAAAAATGAAAGTACCGTTCATGCGTACGTACGGTTTACCGTCTCCATGAACAATGCATTTCATTTCTTACCTCCATATGTTATGTACTATTATAAATACATGTATATGATGGATATATAATGAATATATATGATATATAAATCATTATTTACATTCTAGAAGTAATCAAATCATTACATAAATAATAATAACTTCAAGAACAACAAGTCCAAACACGTACGATAAATAAGATGATTTTACCCAAAACGTTGCATTAACATGGGATTTACAAAAGAACGGGTAATATAAAGTTATAAGTGAACCATATATGATATCATAACAATGAATATGATTCTGTAATAAGTAATTGACATTATTTAAATCATTATACATGAGTTTTGGATACGTACAAAGCATATCGGACCTAAATTAAGGGATAACCTTTCCAATATCGTTCTTATCCGAGATTGTTTATTCATAAGTATTTGATGGGGTTATTGTTATCATCCAAGTCCATGTTTTATAAAAGTGTTTTTATGTATGTGAAATATCATTTTTACCCATTTTGTCTTTTAATACATGGTATGTATGTAATCTTTCTTTTGTTTATGTTACGAGGTACTTTTTGACTTTTCTAACAAAAGTACGAGGAGAATATATTTTTAACTTATACGGAATGAAATATTTTTTACGGTTTTATAAAGCCTTATTTTCACGAAGCTTACTCCAAAATATTTCATGACTATTTTCAAAAAAATCTATTTCATTTAAAATTACATGACGTTTTGTGAAAGGAAATTGATTTTGAAGAAGAAATGATATTTTACTCAAGAATTAATTTCTTGTGTTTCATCAAAACCATTTTTCCATCTAAGATGACATTATTTCATATGTGTGAGTTTCAAGTATAATGTCTCTATGATTTACATGGTTTCACTTTTCTTATGATGAAATGATATCCATTAGTTTTATATGGATGATGTTATGATGGGAAGATGTTTATGAGACCAATTTTTATTCTTTGGGTTATGATGAATGATTTATGTTTATGTTGTGTCACATATAAGAATGATTTCATTATGATATGGGTGGGATCTGTATCTCCCTCAAATGCATTGGGTAAAAATTTATATCTCATGAGATAGAAATTAATGGAATGAAAATTAAATCTGGTTCAGTAATACAGGGATGGATCGACAAGTAAACTCGGTTCAGTAAGGGACTTTGTCCACTAAGATGGTCTTGGCAGAAATTCCTTGGCTACTATGGAAATCAATACATGTGATTAATGGATGCCAAAATTTCATGTTTTATTCCCATTCTATTTTATCATTATTAATATTAATTTATGATCCATGCCTTCTGTACTATCATGTTTTATGTCATTGCCCAAGATATTGATTTTTAAACATTATGTTCATGTTTTTAAGTTCAAATGTATATGATTTATTTTATTTTATCCATGATTACCCTTAATGAACATTTGAGCTCACCCTTTATATGTTTTATTTTCCCCAGGACTTAAAGAAAGGTTTTAGGTAAGAAAACCAAAAGGGGAAGATCTTTATGGGAGATGTTGAAGATCTTTCACCATGATTAGAAGATTACGTTCTAAGTTTCCAAAGACACTAAACTATTACGATACTCGAGTTTAGGTTGTTGTTATGTATTAAGTATTCCAAAAATGTTAGGTAATGTCCATGTACGACAAGCTTTGAGGTTCTACAACTATAGCTCCTCGATGCATCAGTAGGTCTAATGAGACAAACTAGTGTCTTGGAACAAGGCCTTTAAATTTTTTTTTTCTTGGCACGAGGCCTTGACTATGTAGTTATGAAGTATGGAATTATGCATTCCATAATTATGAAATTAAATAATTATATTTCATGTGATTATTCAACTAGTATCATATCTATGTGAATAAGTATATGGAATTATTTGATTTATCTTTTCCGTATTATGCGAAATCTTATGTTTAAAAGGATTATGTTTTAGTTTAATTAATTAAATTAAATGTTTATGATTATTTATGAAAGTTTCCCATATATTGTTATCCTTAATGAGAATTTGTGCTCACACCTTTCTATGTTTTATTTTTCCTAGGATGTGAAGAAGTATATTATATCTGACCTACAGGTATAGTCTAAGGAAGATTAATGTTTTAAAAGGAGACACAATGTTGTTGTTTTTCATTTCATAATGTAATGTAAATCTTATTGGTGTATCTAGTACTTCCAGGGCTACTAAAATGATGGATCTTTCAGGATGTGATCCCTTCTATTCATGCCAATGTTCTGTAATAACGCACCGACTCTGGGTAATTATTGTCGGGGTATTACAGATAACCTCATTTGTTTTACACCTTAAGACCACTAAGATTAGTTTTATTATCAAATTATGGCCTCCATAACATGTTTATGTATTCTATGAAGGTACTGGGGAATTTATTGGAAAAAATGGATTTTGATGAGTGAAGAAATGAGAAGAAGAGTCCTGTTTTTATAAGATAAGGGAGGGGAACTCTTCAAATGTTTCAAAATATTAAATTAATATTAATTAATGTTCATGTCCAAACAGTTCCAAAATGATTTATTTATAATATAGGATGAGTATTTCTCCAAATAAGGTTATAATTTTTTTTAAAAGTTTATATTATGCTTTCTATATTATATTTTTTTATCCCAGCTAACCTTTTTGATGATTACCACAAAAATAAAGTGTTTTACTCATTAGGGATCAATATTGTTATTATAAAATGACAAAAGTCACATAAATGGTCCATGTTTTATATTTTTAAGCAAATCCCAATAAAATTTCTAAATATTGGATCATTAGAATATTTAAATGATTTAACAATTTATTATTTTTTACAGAAAAACAATAATGTCAATTCTGGAACTATTTATTGAATGTGACTTTTAAAACTGAAATAAAATACCAGAATCCGAATGCAATATTTGAAAAACTATCTAATATTTAATTTTTATATAAATATTTTTATCAGAAAACATAACTGATGTTATATTATTTTTATCTTTTTAATATCATTTGTTTCTACATTCACAAGCATCATGTGTGTGTTGCAAAAAAGTTTATGGTAATTATTTCATCATTAAATATAATAAAAAATACAATTATGAAAAAATAATTTATTTTTATAGTTACTAATTATAACTGAACATTTACTATATTTTTCCCTATGTAAAAAACATAGAGATAACAAAACAAATAGAATGTAAAATTTGAATTTTATTTATATAAAATAACATGAAGTTAAAAATCATGTAGAATATTGAAAAATTCCATATATTTTACTTATAAATGATTATGGAATATATATAGTAATTATATTAATTAAGTTAAGTGTTAGTGTTATTTTGAGTCCTTATCATTTAATTTTTAACCTTAATTATTCAATTTACCCTTCACTGGGGAAGAAAATTATGAACATTAATATTCACAATGTTGAAAAAGAAAAGGGGAATATTCATTAAAATTGGACCCACTAATTAGAAACATGGAATCCAATATTCATGAATCAAACCATGGAATTAGAAAAAAATTTATTTAAAACTAAACCAAAAAAATATTACGAAAAACAGTTTTTCTATATAATGAAAATTTTAATATATAAAATATTTTTATATATATTTAAATCATAAAATATATTACTAGGTACTTAATTGAATTACTTACAAAATAATATAACAAATTTTACTTTACAATCATTTTGGAAAATTAAAAAAAATCACCCTAAGATAATAAAGAAATGAATATTTAATTTGTTTTATTTTTGTAGGATATATTTTGGAAATTTATAGAAATTTATGTAAATATTTTCCCACAAAAAGCAATAATATCATTTTTGATGAAAACATATTTTGGAAGAATAAAATGACAATACTAAAAATCATGTTCTTATTTCCTAATAATTAATCAATAAAAGTTATTTTATTAGTAACTTTATATGAATATTTTATAATATTGTTTATCCAATTCATACCCAATGATGAAAACAGGTGGTTATAAAGATCATTTTTAAAATAATTATATTTAGGAATTTGTTGAAACTCGATGTTGCATATTTTTTACACTATCCAAAATATACTATCTATTAAAATATTAAGATATTACATTTTACCCCTTAATAAATTTAATACTTGAAAATTTTAAAAGCTCTCAGTCATGAAAGGTTTGATATTTTAGAATACCTTTTTCAAAACCCCATGTCATTAAATTGGTTAATAAAAGCTCCTACTGAAATGATTGAAAAATAAATACAATGGTAATAAAGATTAAAACATTACTATGTTTCTAATAGGAAAACAATATTTGGATGTTAAAATATGGATTTAGAATTAAATATTAATGTCCATATAATGATGGAGAGAGGAAGAGATCATTGATCACAAGATAATGATTGAACATGAGAAAGTTGACGACCAAAAAACTATAAACCACTACGGTGTAAAAAAGATTGTAGATTCATCAGAAATGACGGTAATAATATAACATTTTTATTGAAGAAAATTTTCCTAACGCTTAAAAATTAAATTACTATATATACAGGGAGCATGATTTAATATACCTACTTGAATAGTTTAATTTTATCCTTTAATTAATTTCCACCACAATCTCATTTTTTTCTCTGAAATGATGATTATTCAGGATGAATTTTAAATATGCGTAGAACTAATAGAAATTTATATGTAATTAAATTCTTCCATAAAAAGATAAATAACTATTTATATTATAATTAGACAATACTAAAACCAAAATGGTTAGAACAATGTAACATTATTACCAAAAAGAATAAAACATTATATGAATAATTAATATATCAAAATAAAAAATTTAATAGTAATATATCCTCCAATGAATTTTGTTTATTTTATAAAAAGAAACATTAAGGTTTAATGGTAATAAAACATACCAAAATAAAAATCCCCTCGATCATCCAAAAATCAAAACACATCCACTGATCAGTGAAGTTAAGAATTTAAAACACACAATTTCAAATTTCAAAAAACACCATGACCATAAGATTTGAGCCGCGAGATAGCTCATGTATCACGTCACGTACACATCCTACATCACACCCGATATTTAATGCCATCGTCCCCATCAATTTCACCATCATCATCAATCATATCATGTGAGTCCCCCCTCAAGTCATCATCATCGTAATTTCCACCATCGACATCTCCGTACAATAATTGTCGTTGTCATTGATGTCCAAGAAGAACCACTATCCTCATAATCTGAACCCCAAACCAACATAAAAAACATGTTAACATGAACCATGAACACCATCTCTAAAGATATAAATCTGAAAAAACTAACATAATTTCTGTGATTTTATATTATTAATGATGGGAAGTATAAGGCCCCAGCCTTAAACATTACTTAATCTTGAGTTATTACAAGATTACACATTGAGGATCTTTTCAGGTTTAGAGTTTTAGAGAATTAGATTATAAAACTTGCAATACATTCCACATATAAACAAAGTGGTTACATAAAGATAGTATTCTTCATTCCCATCAATGGAAACACATTTGAAATAAAACTTGGATTATTTCTTGACACTTCCTTGACACTATCATCATATCATGTACCTTTCCATTGACCTGTGAAAAAAATTTCAAAAAAACTTGGGATTAGCATAAAAAGCTCAGTATGGGTTATAAAAACATGGAAAGGAAACATGAGTTCATATATACATAAGAATTAAATCATACTTTACCCATAAAACATAGGCACTTTAACATACCTCATAAAATCATGAATAAATCATAGAAATCATAAGACATAAAGGTAACTTGAGGCATTCATAACATTCTTACGTAGGGAGTAACCCTCTTGGTTACGTTTGGAATACCCATTACAGTATATTCCCTAAATCTCTTCGAAGAAACCTTAACGTTTCACTCCTTCACGTTACCTAATGCATTGGAGAGCTATATCGGGCTCACCCGCCCTTAGTTTATCATGGAACCACCCGTCTTCATAATAATGCCCAAGAACCATAACATAGTCGTATCACATAAAACATGCATAAAGGAAACATAACATTTCCACATTTCAATCATACGATATCAATACAACAAAAAAACATTGTGAAAACCATTTTCAATACCAAAAGAAAAGAAAAGTAAAACATGGTATTTATTTTTCTTTTAAATAGAAGGTATGGCTTGTAGAGGAAGCCGAAACACAAATAACGGTCACGACGACGGAGAAGTCGTTGTCACCGCATACGTATGACAAATACATTCCCTTTTGTCGTTTAGTAAATGATTCATATAAAAAATATTCCTTTTGAATAACCATAAAAGTCAAAGGGGTTTATACACTGTATAAAAGAAAGTTGTGTATAAAATAAAATATGCATCAATGAATGGAGATTGAGACGAAGTCCCATACATCGTATCCGACTTGACCCGAACGTTCTTTAATCTCCTGAATAATAAACTTGAGTTAATCTCTACTTGCTTATGAACCTTTTTCAAGTTCATTATTCCTTTTATACCATGTTATGAACATCATGTAATCATTTAAGTTAATAATGTTCATTTTGTCGGTATTTGCTTCTTAAGTCAAAAATAGACTTCTTACACTTACATGTTGTTAATTTGGTCAAAGGTTAATTATATCCAGAATGATATTAATGATTTGGATAACATATATATCATATATATTTATCATATACATGTATTTATAATATTACATCACATTTAGAGGTAATAAATTAAATGCACCGTTCATGGAGACGGTAAGCCGTACGTACGCATGAACGCTACTTCCATTTCTATTTTGTATTTTCTGGAATGGAATCATAATGATATAAGAGTATATTATAATTCCAGTATAATAACATATATAATATCATTAACTTTATCCTTTACACATCCCACATATGGTATTAACGAATCAAATCACTTTCAGGGGGCGGTAGTCCGCACTTCCTAAAATGAAGATATCGTGTTTACCCATAATGGAAACCATAAAGGTATGCCCAAAATGAAAAATAACAGAAGCTTAAGGAAAAAATAAACATATTATATATCATATATAAAAATAGTGACATCATAATGGCCACCTTTTAAGGTGCTAAATGAGTATTGAACAATCATCGTTTCGGGAGGAAGAATTTCGCCATCCACGGAAACTGTATGTTCTTTAACTATTTGATGTAGTTGCGTGAGAGTGTAGCTCAAATAAATATTATAACAACATCCTAGTATATTTAATATACTGGTGTTGTTACAAAATAATTAAATAAAAATAGTTTAGGGGGTTGGAGAAACAAAATAAAACAAATGAAAATGAGAGAATGATTTACCTTTAAAAGTGTAACTCTTTTTGATTTGAGCCTAAAGGCTTCATTTGAAAGGATTCTGCCCAAATAGAATCCTCTAGGATGGGGATAGGGATGTGGATAGAGTAAATGGGCAGGGGTTGGCCGAGCCAAAGGCTTGTGGAGTGTGTGAAATGAGGTAGAGGTGGGGGCCTTTTATAAGAGGAGAGGAGGGGTACTTTTGGAATGTAAAGAAATATTACTTTATTTGAAAATGTGTTTCAGTTTTGAAAGGTCCCACATTGATATAATTCGTGGATAAGGTGATAAGGGTTCTAAATACACTCATCCAATTGGTTTTGGACATGTGTAGTTCATAGAATTTACATTATCTTTCCACTTTATTTAAATCGTCAAATAATGATGTCATCGCTGCATCATTATTATGTCATAAATAATTTAATTTATTTAATGTCTAAAAATTATAAAAAAAATACTATGATGTAGGAAATATTTTTATCTCTCCAATGACTATTTATAATCCAAAATCTGATCTTTATAACCCCATGTAAAAATTGTTTTCATAAAACATATTATGTTTGTGTCATTTTTACTTTGACATTAAATAAAAAGTTATTTATGTCATTTCCCAACCAAAGTGTCTCCATGGGGTCCCCAAGATGACCCATGGCTTGTCTTGGTCGGCCATGACACAAACAATGAGGGTAGTACATGTGTCAAGCTCATCTTATTTTATTAAAGCATTAGTTTACCTTAAACTACACTAATTACCACTAATCGCGATTAAGAACTTATTAAGTTACTATTCACCAAAAAATTATTATAATCTCATTGAACCAAATTTTACTTCTTAATGAAAACCATGTATCTAGGATTTTTTAAATTCAAAACACAATGATGGCAAAATATCATTTAAACGGAAAATCAGTCTTTATAAGTACCACTTAGTGGTTTCACTATTCATCAAAAATTGATGTTTTTCAAAAAATTACGAAAAATTCACCCTAAGCTATATTTGTTATAAAGAAATCAAAAATGAAGTCTATTTTTCAAAATTCAAAACATATAAGTCACATTAATTAATTTAATAACTAATTCCCGCTGTCAGAGCAAATAGCGTGTTTTTATGAAACAATAAGTATCAAAAGAATGACACTAGTTTAAGTCCAATTTCAATGTGAAATTGATTCCAATGACAACCATTGGATTAAATGGTAAACATATATTCATATTACACATTATGACCAATAAAAAAGATAATATAATCATATAAATAAATTATATTGAAAAGCAGTGTTGATGTAAAATGCAGTATTTTTCACTATTCATTAAAAAATGAACATTGTCAGAAAAATACCAAAAATTCACACAAAGTAAATTTTGATGTCCCAATCATAAAGAATAAGTTTATTTTGACAAACATAGTTTATAAAATTTTCAAAAGATAGATTTAAAAAGGCTTTTCCATCATAAGGCAGTAAAACAATCTTTTAAGAATATTAGTGTATTTCATGCTTAAAATTGGATTTATTTTCATTTTAAGCCTCTAAAACACTATATTAATCATTAATATACATAGATAAAAAAATATATTATTCATTACTTACTTGGGATGTTACATCATTCCCCCCTTTAGAAAATTACGTCCCCGCAATTTATTTACTTATCGAATAAATGAGAGTACTTATCCCTCATTGCATTTTCAGATTCCCATGTTGCCTCTTCAATCATGTGGGTTTTCCAAAAAACCTTTACCTGGTGATTCACCATATTCCATAACACTTGCTCCCTGTGGTCAAGAATCTGGACCAGTTGTTACTCATAAGATAGGTTCTCTTCCAGCTGAACTACCTCTGGACTCAAAACATGAGATGGATCTGGCATATACTTTCTCAACATCGAAACGTGAAAAATATTGTGTACCTGAGATAAACTCAGAGGTAAAGCCACTCAGTATGAAACTGATCCAACTCTCTCCAGAATATCGTATGGTCCAATGAACCTTGGACTTAGCTTTCCTTTCGTACCAAATCTAATCACACTTTTCCAAGGAGAAACCTTGAGAAAAACATGATCACCTACCTCAAAAAAGAGATCCTTCCTCCTGTTATCCGCATAACTCTTCTGCCTGCTCTGAGCTGTTCTCATGTGTTTCTGAATCAAATGAACTTTTTCTGCCATCTCTTCTACCAATTCTGGTCTCATCAACTTACATTCACCCACTTCATCCCAGAAATCTGGAGTTCGACACCGCTTCCCATAAAATGCCTGAAATGGTGCCATCTGTATACTGGAATGAAAACTGTTATTATATGAAAATTCAACCAAAGAACGATGTTGGTCCCAACTTCCCTGATATTACATAGAACAAGCTCATAGTATATCTTCCAATGTATGTATTGTTCATTCTGACTGCCCATCTGATTGACGATGAAAAGTTGTACTAAAATTTAATTCAGTACCCAACGACTTCTGAAGGCCTTTCCAAAAGTTAGAAGTAAACCTAGGATCACGATCCGATACAATGGAGAGAGAACTCCATGTAACCTGAATATCTCTTTAAGATACAAACGGGAAAGTTTATCAAGAGATAAAGTATCTCGTATAGCAAGGAAATGAGCATATTTGGTCAAGCGATCAACAATAACCCAGATTGCATTATTACTTCAAGATGTCTTCGGTAATCCAACAACAAAGTCCATGGATATATTCTCCCATTTCCACTCTGTCACTGGTAAAGGCTGAAGGATCCCTTTCGGTAACTACCACTCTTCTTTAACCTGTTGACATGTCAAACACTTCACAGTAAAATCAACAATGTCTCTTTTCATTCCATCCCACCAGTAATACTCCCGCAGATCTCTATACATCTTAGTACTGCCCGGATGAACTGAAAACGGAGAACTATGAGCTTCACATAACAACTCTCTCTTCAACTATGAATCACAAGGAAAACACAATCACTTCCCAAATCTCAAAACACAATCATTATAAATGTTGAATTCAGGCAACTTACCTTTCTGAACCAGCTCTACCTTTTTCTGCAACTCCCTGTCTTGCTTCTGTGCTTGCTTGATTCTATCCGATAGAGAAGATCTCACTGATACCTGATACAAAACAGAAGGAATTCCTGCATCAACAACTTCTATGCCAAAGTTCATCAAATCCTTAACCAAAGGATCACGTTCCAAACACAACATTGTTAATGAATCATTACTTTTTCGACTCAAAGGATCAGCCACATTATTTGCTTTTCCCGGATGGTAATGAATTGTACAATCATAATCCTTGATTAATTCTAGCCATCTCCTCTGTCTCTTGTTTGACTCTTTCTGAGTAAATATATACTTTAAACTTTTGTGATCGGTATATATTTAACACTATACTCCATACAAATGATGACTCCAAATTTTTAAAGCAAAAACAACATCATCTAATTCCAAATCATGTGTAGGGTAATTTACCTCATGAGTTTTCAACTGTCGTGAAGCATAAGCAATTACCTGATCATTCTGCATTAGGACGCAACCAAGTCCTTTCAATGAAGCATCACTATATATAACAAACTCACCATTCCTGGAAGGTAGTGCCAAAACTGGAGCATTCACTAATATTAATTTCAATTCCTGAAAACAACCATCAAATTCTTTTGTCCAGATAAACTTAACACCCTTCCGAGTTAGCTTAGTCATTGGACTAGATAACCGTGAAAAATTTCTAACAAACCTTCGGTAATAGCCCGCCAAACCAAGGAAGCTACAAATCTAGGTTACATTTGTGGGTCTTGGCCATTCTTCCACAACTTTTGTTTTTGTATGATCAACAGTTATTCAATCTTTAGAAACAATGTGACCAAGGAAAGAAATTTGTTACAACCAAAACTCACACTTGTTGAATTTCCCATACAGTTTCTTTTCTTTTAAGGTTTTCAAGATAACCCTTAAATGTCTTTAATGCTCCTCTTTACTTTTAGAAAACACCAAAATATCATCAATGAAAACCACCACAAACCTATCCAAAAACTCATGGAAAATTATATTCATTAAGTCCATGAATACAGCAGGTGCATTGGTTAGCCCAAAAGGCATTACTACAAATTCATAATGGCCATATCTCGTACGGAACACGGTCTTCGGAATATCATCCTCCTTTACCTTCAGCTGATGGTACCCCGATCTCAGGTCAATCTTTGAAAACAACTGAGCTCCCTCGAGCTGATACAACTTCATTTGATGGCCCGACATCCGCTGAAGTAGTTGCAAAGGATTTCACCACCCATTTCTTCTTGCAGTCTAACTGCTTCCCATAACCCAAGCTCTTTTTCGGACACTCTTTTTCATAGTGACCCATCTTATTGCACTTATAACATTTCACTAACTGTAAATCAAATTTTTTCTTACCTTCACCTTGATCCTTTTCAGTGCAATCACGAGCCTTATGTCCCATCTTACCACATCAGTAGCACTTTCCAGAATTCAGAAGACATTCCCCAGCATGCCTTTTGCCACATTTATCACAAACTGGAATCTTAGTTCTCTTACCATCAGACTTTTTTGAAGAATTCTTACCTTTCTCATGCCACCTCGGTCTCTTCTTCTGCTGGTTGTTATAGAACACTTGGTCATCGGCAAACTCCATTTCCACCTTCTCAGCACATCGAACAAGCTTTTCATAACTTTTAAACTCACGAGAAGCTAATGCCCTTCGATATTTTGTCTTTAATACTGAGTAAAAACGATTGATTTTACTATCAAGCTCTCGGATACAATTTGGAGCATACCTTTCCAATCGAGTGAACCTTTCATCATAGGCAGCCACTGAGTCTTCTTCTTGCCTCAATTCCAAGAATTTCTTTTCCATCCTAAGTCGAACAGCCTTAGGAAAATACTTCTCAAGAAACATACCTTTGAATTCATCCCAGTCAAGAGCATCAATCTCATTGGTGTCCCTGATATTTTTTACCATAGACCACCACTGATTTGCTTCACCCTCCAAACGGTAAATAGCACGACTAACCTTTTGATTGTCTGAACACCCCATGACATCAAAAATCTTCTTCAGTGCTTTAATCCACCCTTCAGCTAGCACATGGTCAGATGATCCTCTGAATGATGGGGGATGGTGCCTCATGAAATGTTCCACCACTGACATGTTCCTCTGCGGTTGATCTGGCTGATCTCGTGCATGGATACAGACACCATTTATAGCCTGAGTCAACTGCGCCATTAGTGCAATAAACTATTCAGTTCCAATTCTGACCATCTCAGGATGCTGATTCAGAAGGTTATTTCCTTCTATATGCCTTCCTAGCACTTCCTCCCTGTTTCCTCTGCGGAAAACTATTCTGAACAAACATGTCTTAGATGAAGCAACATGGTAATCTTCAAATGCTATATCATTTCAAAAAAAATATTTTTGGATAATCATTTAATAGAATTCTAACACCTAAAGTTATCTAAACTGACCTCTGATACCAACTATAAGGCCCCAACCTTAAACCTTACTTAATCTTGAGTTATTACAAGATTACACATTGAGGATCTTTTCGGGTTTAGATTTTTAGAGAATTAGATCATAAAACTTGCATTACATTCCACATATAAACAAAGTGGTTACATAAAGATAGTATTCTTCATTCCCATCAATGGAAACAGATTTGAAATAAAACATGGATTATTTCTTAACACTTCCTTGACACTATAATCATATCATGTACCTTTCCCTTGACATGTGAAAAACATTTCAAAAAAACTTGGGATGAGCATAAAAAGCTCAGTATGGGTTATAAAAACATGGAAAGGAAACATGAGTTCATATATACATAACAATGAAATCATACTTTACCCATAAAACATAGGCACTTTAACATACCTCATAAAATAATGAATAAATCATAGAAATCATAAGACATAAAGGTAACTTGAGGCATTCATAACATTCTTACGTAGGGAGTAACCCTCTTGGTTACGTTTGGAATACCCATCACAGTATATTCCCTAAATATCTTCGGAGAAACCTTAACGTTTCACTCCTTCGTGTTACCCAATGCATTAGAGAGCCATATCGGGCTCACCCGCCCTTAGTTTATCACGGAACCACCCATCTTCATAATAATTCCCATGAACCATAACATAATCGTATCACCTAAAACATGCATGAAGGAAACATAACATTTCCACATTTCAATCACAAGATATCAATACAACACAAAAAACATTGTGAAAACCATTTTCAATACCAAAATAAAAGAAAAGTAAAACATGGTATTTATTTTTCTTTTAAAAAGATGGTATGGCTTGTAGAGGAAGCTGAAACTCAAATAACAGTCACGACGGCGAAGAAGTCATTGTCGCCGCAGACGTACGAAAAAAACATTCCCTTTTGTCGTTTAGTAAACGCTTCATATAAAAAATATTTCTTTTGAATAAACGTACAAGTCAAAGGGGTTTATACACTGTATAAAAGAATGTTGTGTATAAAATAAAATATGCCTCAATGAAAGGAGATTGAGACGAAGTCCCATACCTCATATCCGACTTGAACCGGCCGTTCTTTAATCTCTTGAATAATATACATGAGTTAATCTATACTTGCTTATGAACCTTTTTCAAGTTCATTATTCCTTTTATACCATGTTATGAACATCATGTAATCATTTAAGTTAATAATGTTCATTTTGTCGGTATTTGGTTCTTAATTCAAAAATAGACTTCTTACACTTACATGTTGTTAATTTGGTCAAAGGTTCATTATATCCAGAATGATATTAATGATTTGGATAAAATATATATCATATATATTCATCATATACATGTATTTATAATATTACATCACATTTAGAGGTAATAAATGAAATTCACCGTTCATGGAGACGGTAAGCCGTACGTACGCATGAACGCTACTTCCATTTCAATTTCGTATTTTCTGGAATGGAATCATAATGATATAAGAGTATATTATAATTATAGTATAATAACATATTTAATATCATTAACTTTATCCTTTGCACATCCCACATATGGTATTAACGAATCAAATCACTTTCAGGGGGCGGTAGTCCACACTTCCTAAAATGAAGATATCTTGTTTACCCATAATGGAAACCATAAATGTATGCCCAAAATGAAAAAAACAGAAGCTTAAGTAAAACATAAACATATTATATATCATATATAAAAATAGTGACATCATAATGGCCACCTTTGAAGGTCTTAAATGAGTATTGAACAATCATCGTTTCGGGAGGCAGAATTTCGCCATCCACGGAAACTGTATGTTCTTTAACCATTTGATGTAGTTTTGTGAGAGTGTAGCTAAAATAAATCTTATAACAACATCCTAGTATATTGGAGATACTGGTTTTGTTACAAAATAAGTAAATAAAAAGAGTTTAGGGGGTTGGAGAAACAAAATAAAACAATTGAACACGAGAGAATGAATTACCTTTAAAAGTGTAACTCCTTTTGATTTGAGCCTAAAGGCTTCCTTTGAAAGGATTCTTCCCAAAGGGAATCCTCTAAGATGAGGAGAGGGATGTGGAGAGAGTAAATGGGCAGGGGTTGGCCGAGCCAAAGGCTTGAGGAGTGTGTGAAATGAGGTAGACGTGGGGTCCTTTTATAAGAGGAGAGGAGGGGCACTTTTGGAAAGTAAAGAAATATTACTTTATTTGAAAATGTTTTTCGGTTTTAAAAGGTCCCAAATTGATATAATTCGTGGATAAGGTGATAAGGGTTCTAAATCCACTAATACAAATGGTTTTGGACATGTGTAGTTCATAGATTTTACATTATCATTCCATTTTATTTAAATCGTCAAATAATGATGTCATCGCTGCATCATTATTATGTCATAAATAATTTAATTTATTTAATGTCTAAAAATTATAAAAAATACTATGATGTAGGAAATATTTCAATATTTCCAATGACTATTTATAATAAAAAATCTGATCTTTATAATACCATGTAAAAATTGTTTTCGTAAAACATATTATGTTTGTGTCATTTTTACTTTTACATTAAATAAAAAGTTATTTATGTCATTTCCCAACCAAAGTGTCTCCATGGGGTCCCTAACTTGACCCATTGCTTTTCGTGGTCGGCCATGACACAACCAATGATGGTAGGACATGTGTCAAGCTCATCTTATTTTATTAAAGCATTATTTTTACCTTAAACTACACTAATTACCACTAATCGCGATTAAGAACTTAATAAGTTACTATTCACCAAAAATTTATTATAATCTCATTGAACCACATTTTACTTCTTAATGACAACCATGTATGTTGGATTTGTGAAATTCAAAACAGAATGATGGCAAAATTTCATTTAAACGGAAAATCAGTCTTTATAAGTACCACTTAGTGGTTTCACTATTCATCAAAAATTGAAGTTTTTCAGAAAATTAACAAAAATTCACCTTAAGCTATATTTGATATTCCGAATTCAAAAATAAAGTCTATTTTACAAAATTCAAAACATATAAGTCACATTAATTAATTTAATAATTAATTCCCATTGTCAGAGCAAATAGCGTGTTTTTATGAAACAATAAGTATCAAAAGATTGACACTAGTTTAAGTCCAATTTCAAAGTGAAATTGATTCCAATGAACACCATTGAATTAAATGGTAAAAATATATTCATATTAAACATTAAGACCAATTCAAAAGATAATCTAATCATATAAATAAATTAGATTAAAAAGTAGTTTTGATGTAAAATGCAGTATTTTTCACTATTCATTAAAAATTGAACATTGTAAGAAAAATACCAAAAATTCACACAAAGTAAATTTTGATGTCCCAATCATAAAGAATAAGTTTATTTTGACAAAAATAGTTTATAAAATTTTCAAAAGATAGATTTAAAAAGGTTTTTCCATCAAAAGGGAGTAAAAGAATCTTTTAAGAATATTAGTGTATTCCATGCTTAAGATTGGATTTATTTTCATTTTAAGCCTCTAAAACACTATCTTAATCATTAATAGACATAGATAAAAATATATATTATTCATTACGTACTTGGGATGTTACAGGAAGGCCTCAATATCTCCAAACCAAAGCCATCTCTATAGAATTGCTTCATCAAATGATGACCGCCAAAACGTAGTTCAAGGCCTTGGCTTGCCTCTTAGAACACCATTTCCAAACAAAATTCACATCCTAAAGCCACATTGAAACCTTTATAGAAGACCTACTAGGAGAGTGGAATGGAAAAATGTTTAAAAATCAGCGATTGAAGCGTACATAGCCTCAACAAAAGAAAAATATCACCACAACCACCATCATGAACCCTTAAAACCACTGCTAATAGAAAAAAATCATTTTAAATAAAAAACCAAAACAAAGAACAATATATTCCTAAATAAGACAAAAACAAAAGATTTGAATGATTTGATAACATGTTTTCAAAATATAAATTTAATATTTATCTCCAAATAACATCAATCACTATCAATGGATCATACCAAAAATATATACAAGATACTCATATAATCTATAAGATATGATAATCAATTCAAAAAAAACTTGAATGTCAACAAATATAAATTAAATTCAAATATGATTCAAAAAATTATTCAACCATTAAGCACAAAATAAAATCCAAAAATATTATGTTTTCATTAATCATATAATGGTCCGCCAAATGGGTGTTTAATCCTTTGACATTTTGATCAAAACTAAACATATAAACCTATTATGGTATACGTAACTCTTAATATAACTTCACATGATAATATATTAACCTCCAAATTTTCATATACCCTACTCTGATACTAACTTTAATAGTCTAGAAATATTACCAGAGGGGTGAAATTTTTACATTTTCGATCACTACATGGGTGGATACACCACCAAGGTAGGACTCTCACCACCATACCTAGTGGTATAAATTTTCTTATAAATACCTTTGGAAAGGATCTTGTCTTCACCTAATGTTCACATGTGAAATTTCCCAAGGCTTATAATTACTCCTTTCTTTGATATCGATTGAAAGTACATGACCTTAAAAATTACATATTCTATTTTCATTAGAATATAATTCACTGTATTTAATTATCAAATATCTTAATGATTATTGTTTTTTAGAGTTATGTTATAATGATTACAAAAAAATAAATATTAAAATGTGGAAACTTCGATTCAGTTTCCATTTTTTCCAAAAAAATACTCATTTAAAAAGAAATATATTTTTATTTCGTCAAACATCTTTATGAAATTTATTATTAATTCTTCATTGGTCTTACCCATATATAAACCCTATGGAAAAAGTTTTAAATCATGATGTTAGCAAAAAATTATTAGTGATGGACATAAAATTAATGGATGGAACCATTAGACCATAATTAATTATAAAATTTTACAATTTTGGAAAAAACATTATTTTAAAAATAAATATTTTATTACCCAAGAAATAAACTTCTCTACCCAAAAAAATTATTAAAACATTTCGTTATATATTTAAATGGAAATATAAAACACATAGAGGGTTAATTTCAGTCATTAAAATTTTATGAAACTATTTTCAAATATTTATACTTTAAACCCATAAGATTTAGGGTATACATTCCTTTAAAAATAAGTTCATCATCTTACCATGATATATCATAATATTTTCATAATAAATAAGAAAATCACAGATATATCATATAGATAAATTGGGACATCATATTCATATCACTCTTACATACGGTTTAACAATCATGAACTCAAATGGAAATACCCTCACACTTACACTTATAATAATCATCAAGGTTACACATGGAATAACCAAATTGATTACACATTTAATAACCATTATGTTAAACCTAAAAATATAAATCATACCCAATTAATTATAGGGATATCACAGAGTCACCCATCGTTAGTTTATCACCGAACCATCCATATTCAAATACAATGTCCAATAAATATAATATAGTCATAACACATAAAATATTGAATGATAAAAACATTCATTTTACTCATATGAATGCATTTTTGGATATTGATATATCCCTTTCCATTTAAAACCCAATTGTCAAAAATAATATTCATAGAATAAACAGAAAGAGGGAATTTATCAGAATAAAACACGGTATCTTATAAAATATGTCAGATATCAAATAACATTTACATTGGTGGGATGTTTTTTTATTATTTACTTTAAAATAAAACATTCGTTTTCTCTTTAATAAATAATTCAAAAAGTAGTATATAAAATACATAAAAGGTTACTTTTTAAAACATTTAAGAGAAAGTAAAAATTGGCCTAATGGTTTATTTGAAATTCATTCATTTCAATATCAATACAACCATAAAATATTTTTTTTTAAAATATTGACATGGAATAATATAATTTGGAAGGGAAACATTAAATGATGTTTGTTGAAAGAATTCCCCTTACCTTGTGTCCGAAAAAATGTATTCCCTTTATCTTCCTAAATAATAAAATTATATTGATTATTTATTTATTTCTAACATTTTTCATATTTATTATTCCTTCAAATTTAATTATTAACATGTTATATTCAATTACATAATATATTAAGTTCGCATCGAATGTTTTGATGACATTCAACTCATATGTCAGAACTGACGTCAGAAGGTTGACTATGGACACAAAGTTCTTTATTAAGTCATATATAGAATAATAATAATTTTTAAAATCAATTAAAATTCTAAAATCAAATATAAATTATGGTTATTAAAAAATAACTACATTTTAATGATGGAGATGAAAGGACATATGAATGCATGAGTAATGTTTCCATTTTTCAATAATAATTATGGATTTAAGGTAAATATTATCTTTTACTTCTATATTGATCATAATATCATAAATAACATATTTTAATTCATATAGGCTAACATATGTCATCTTTGTGATGTGGTGATGAAAAATAAATCACATCCCTTTGTGGTGGTGGTAGTGCGCATGTACAAATGAATGATGATATTGTTTTTCAAAGAATTAATGAAAAAGCAAATTTGAGTGATATTATATTTAGATAATTATAAAAATTCCATTAATTATATACATGTATATATATTCACAATAAAACCATCATTATAACTATCCATAAGAGGTGGTGATAGAAAATGAATTAATACATTTCATGAGGTGGTAGTCCGCTGTACACACGAATGATGTATTCCATTCCTATTTGAAGGAGGTTGGAGATGGATATAGGTTATTTCATTAAAAAAACATATTATTATTTTACATATACTTAATATATTATATAATCATGGTTATATAATATTTTAAGTTTTTGAAATAATAAATGGAATAATATTTCTTGTTTAATAATTGTACTTCTTCATCTGACAACCTCATTTGTCTTTACACATTATTCCATTAAAGGATGGTATTATAAAAATAATAATGCCTCTAGAAATTGTATAGGGATGTTAGAAATAAATTTGGGTTAGTATTGGCTGAACTAAACGTTTCTTTAGGTGTGATGAAATATGAATATGAGGTTGCATTTTATAACATAGGGGAGGGGAAATCTTGGAATATCTTAAAATATAACAATAATACAAATTAATTTTCATATCCAAATGGATACAAAGAGGTTATTTTAGTCTTATAAGATTATGGGTCTAAATAATATCCTAATATAATTTTTTCATAAGGTTAGATTATGTTTTTACTGTTATTTTTTAAACCTTATTAATCTTTTTGATGATTACCATGATAACATGGTTTTTTTATTCTTTATGATCAATATTGTTACTATAAAAGGAAATAAGGCCAATTAATAAAACATGGAGGGTATTTGAAACCCTATAAAACAACATTTATAAAATATATGTTTTTTATAAATTTTAAACAAGTTAATAAAATATTATTTATTATAAAATAACATTAATGTCAATATAGAAACTTTTCATTTAATTTTTTTAAACAGAAATAAAAAAAATATAAATAGAATAAAATGATTTAAAAACTCTGTAATATATCATGTTAATGGAAGAAAATTATGTAACAAAATAAATTACTCAAATAATATTATATTTTTTGTCCTTGAAATCAAATAATTTATTTTTTTACTTGTTATTGAAGAACTCTGTTACAGTTTTATAAACATTTAATGTGATTATTTCATTAAAAATAATTTCAGACAAATTAAAGTGATAAAAAAAATTATTTATATTAAAAATAAATATTTTTTTTCATACATATCCTTTATTTGACCATATTTAAAAACATTAGGTATAATAAAACAAAGATAATGAAATTTTTGATATTTCTTTATAAAAAAATAATATAAAGGTCAAAATAAAGGAAAAATGGAAAAGGTGATATATATTATACTTTTTATGGTTATGGATGATAAATTATCATCCAATTAAATTAATTGAAATGATAGTGTTATTTTTTACTCATTATAGTTTTATATTTATAATTAATTACAAGACTTAATTTTCACCATGGAATCAAAATTAATAAGGTTACTATTTTTGATGTACAAAAAATGAGAATACTTTATAAATTTAAATCCACTGATTCAAAATATTTAATCCTTTTTTCAACATTCAAAATACTAAATTCAAAAATTTTAATTATAAATTAAACCGAAAAAATGAAATAAAAAATAGTTTTTTAGAAAAATACTTTTTAAGTATAAATGTTTTTATAACAAATTAAATAAAAACAGTTTATTTTGAGGAAGCGAGTTGAATTATTAATATCATATGATGTCATATATTAATTTAAAACCATTTTAAAATTAAACAAAAAAATAAAAATTCTTGAAAAAATACCATTTTGAATGAAAATTAGTATTTTTAACTACTCATTGAAAAATAGAAATTTTTAGAAAACAATGTAAATTCACCATAATATAATATTAAAAGTTTATTTTATAAATTAAGTGAATTTTATCGAATGTATTTTATAGAATTTCCACAAATTAATTAAAATATTTTCACATAAAAAAATAAACCAATTTTGAATAAAGAAACTTTTTTAAGAATAAACATTATTTAATAAAAATAGTGTTCTTATTTCTTAATAATTATCCAAACCATTTTCATCAATTAATACCTTTATATATATGATTCATAATTTTTCAAGTCATTTTCATACACTCCCATTCAAATCCATCATTATAAAGGTATTATTTAAATAATAATATTTTTATTTTTATTTTTAATCATTGTTCATATTTTTTACACTATCAAAAAAAATGATTTCATTTAAAATATTAGTACGTTTCAATAAATCTGTTTTTTATGTTTATATAAGGGTGTTATTGATCATGTTGAACATTACTAGCTGAAGGCATAGAGTTTCTATTGGTGTCTCTATTGTTCGAGTTTCGTCTTGGTATTTTATTATGGAATCCTTGTTTATATATGAAATTTAAATAAATTTTAGATTTTTTTTGTTTTATAATATGGATTTTATTAGTGGGTTTCTTTATGGTCAAGGGGTATATGTGGGTATTGAATCTCACTTTGTTTTTTACACTCAATGCTAGTCGCTAACTTGTGACCTATATGAGGTAGGTGTATTGGGTCCCACCAATCATCATAGTAATTCTATAAGGGGTTTTAGATGGGGGGAGGCCATAAAAATGTTGTATTAGTTCCAGGGATGAGATTCACGGTTGATCTTGGAGGTTGGAACTACATAATATTTCTTTAATTTGGTTGGGAAGTGATATTAATTGAACTTGGTGTCTAATATAATAAGGGGGGCTACGTAGGCAAAACAATTATCCCCATATGATCCCATATAAGAGAATTGAGCTTACTAAAAAACCAAGGTAATATAATACTGATTAAATGAGATTGTCCTAGGTGAGATATATGTATCATGTTTTTTTGTTTTGATTGAATTGGGTTAAATTTTGGGAAATGTTAAATGAATTTAATGTATTTATATGAATTGAATTCCTTATTCCTAGGATTATGAGATTCCTTTTTAAACTTATTTATATGGATGGTGGTCATTATATATATATTATTTATATTGGAAAGGTTCAATTAGATGATTCAGTTGAACAATAAATGGTTGACATGGTTGAGGAATATGAGTTTGAAAGGCAGATTTTTCATGAGTTTTAATGTAAGATATTGGAGAGGTATGACTGGAGTTACTATTATTTATAGACAAATTAATGAATATATGATCTATAGAAAATATAATGTTTGATCTATTTTAGGAATTATATTGTTGTTCCATTGACTGTTATATATCATATTAGTGAAGCACATCAGTGGTGGTTTTTTATTTATTTTAGAGTGTGTAGAGTCTATGATTTTATGGGATGATTTACACAAGTAGTTTCAGGTAGTGATTAATTTCATTAGACTACTAGAAAATGGACCTATAACCACGTTTTTGAGGAAAACCTTGTGTATAGGTCACCCTATCCACCTGGTTTTGGGAAAACCATGGGTTTAGGCATTTTTTGATAGCCTTGGTATACAGTTTCCCAAAACCGTGTTCATAGGCTACCCTATACCCACGGGTTTCTCCAAAACGTGGGTATAGGGTATCAAAAATTTCCTATACCCATGGGTTTCCCAAATCTTTGGGTATAGGGTGACCTATACACATGATTTTCCCCCAAACCGTGGGTATAGTTATCAGATAATAAAATATATACCCACAGTTTTGACAAACCGTGGGTATAGGTTTCCCGCGTGTGCGTGTGGAATTTTTTATTTCCACGGGAACAAAAAAATTGGGCGGGAGTTCTATAACCCATGTTTATTCCTTTATACCCATGATTTAGACAAATATATTTAAATATTTATATATATATACATAAATATATGCTGTGATAGTGTAGTGGTAAGGCCGCTCGTGACAGAGAAGTGGTCATGAGATCGAATCTCGCGGGCTGCTGTTTTGTAAAATATGTTATACCCACGGTTTCTAAACTATGGGTATTTAGTTATGAAATGTTGGAAAAAACTATACCCATGGTTTTCCCAAACCGTTGGTATAGGCCAGTGACCTATATCGACGTCACCAACGACCATGGTTCACCAAACCGTGGGTATAGCCTATATCTACGGTTTGGGGGTCTATACCCACTGTTTTGAACCGTGGGTATAAGATCATTTTCTAGTAGTGTTATGATTAACATGGTAAAAAATTAGGTGGTCCTATCCCTTTAACAGAGGTGGATAATATTTATAGATCATGAAATATGATTCAAGGTCCATCTTTACTTTTCTGCTTAGATTTAACAAGATGATGAGGTCAGAGAAAGATGTTTTTAATAGGCGATCCATCTAGCTATTTAGAATCTGGTTAATCCATTTTTATTATTATATATTTATAGGTTCTAATGAATGTTATGGAGATTAATAGGATACATGTTCATTAAAGATCATATCAATAGGGAAGTCATATTAACGTTACATGAAAAAATATATCAATTCAAGATCTCAGATATCAGGGTAATCTAGGTTTCCAAAGGTTGGGATTCATTCTCGATAGTCTTATCCATGATTTTATAGAGATGTTAGTTATCATAAATATAATTATATATTCATTATATTAATTTTCTATATAGTTCATGGTCATCCATGGTTCCAATTCTTGACTACTCTCATTGTCCATTATAATGTAAATGACCAGCTTCTAATTCGACTTCTACAACATATGTATCAATGGCCTTCTTTGTAGTAGGACCAATAGGATTTTTGACTATTAATAAGAGATTAGGCATAGAGAGGGTAGAACTATGATGAATAACATCCTTACGTATATAATTATAATTTTGACCATGACGATGATCGTTAATAGGGAGAGTAGGGTAGATGAGATGGGCATGGTTAGTTTCATCCCATAGAGATGATAGTGTTTGGCGGGCTAGAGATCATTTGAGGTATCCCCTTCGTATTACTATGAATTTCACATTTTTTTATTATTGAGAACCATATTCCTTTATTTAGTTCACCTTTTTTCATACTTTTATACTCAAGGTGGAGAGGTTTTTAGTTCCCCTTGTGTTAATTATTCTTGTTGAAGGTCTGTCTATATTTCTTGATGTGTGCCCTGGTTATGAGATAATAATGGGATAACATGTGTCACTAAGGATTTATTATTAATATAGATACAACCATTTTATTTAATTCTTTTAATTTCTTGGTTATTTACTATGCATGAAATAATTTATTTCTTTTGGTGTATAGTTGAATTCATTGACATGGAATACAAGAGTGTAGTGTTTGTTTGTGAGAGAGGCCATCATATAAATCACTCGTGTTCGTATCCCATTTATTCTCATTACTAATATTTGATATTTACATTGTTGAGGTCTATGATGAAGTTTATCCTTGAATTTTTGATGAGTACTTAGATGTTTTTCCTATATCAGTTTTTAAATTACCCTTTGATGTGATATAAGGTATAGTATAATGTATCAACATAGTGTCTCTCTAATTTCAATGAACCCTTATCAAATGAAACATTTTTAGTTCTAAGTGACAGGTATTAAAATTGATGATTTCATGAATAATAGCTTCATCCTTGAAAATGTTTCCTTAGGGGATGATTTAATTTTTTTCTCTAAAAAGAAAGAAGGTAGTGTTAGGCTATACCTATATTATTGATTGTTGAACAGACTGAAAATCAAAATATGTTATCCATTTCAATGTATAAATTATTTTATAAATTTTTAATGGGTTCTAAATGGTGTTTAAATATCACTATGTATTTGATATAATGTAAAATGATGTTGATATTGGAAAATATTTCTATGAATACTTACTTAATCTATTATATAATCATTTGGTTCATAGTTATATTTTTTGGTATAATGAATTCCCTAACTATTTTCATGGGACTCATGAACTCTATATTTCAGGAGTTCTTCAATCAGATCATAGTAGTGTTATTAAAAAAAACATTTTTTGTAAAAAAATTATATGAAGATCATATAGTGAATGTGAGGAATAATTTTGAATTCCAATGAATGAATTTGTGTTACAGTCAACTTTCAATAACAATAAGTAATCTTTTATTTTTAAGGAAACAATTGAATAATGAACATAAATTTAACACAAAATTTAATTGATCCATAAATTCAAAATTTATATAAATGGAATTTTATGAAATTATATTCATTTTTGTATATAATTTTTTCAAAACTTTCTCAGGGTTATTTTTTTATATTTGATAGAAATAGTTTATTATTATGTGAATACTAATTTTTTTTTACAAAACTATCATTTTTTAGACATTACTATAATATTATATTAACCTGGATGCTTTTGAAAACATATATATATATATATATATCAAATATATATTTAATATGTAATATAATTTATATAAAAAATATAATTTTGAACTTAGAAATATATTCTTCAAACATTGGAAATCTATTTAATTTTTTGTTCAAATAATATCTTTTTTAGTTATTTCATTTTAATTTTATATTTATAATTAAAAATTAGGTTTTTGTTTTTTTAAATAATTATAAGTATAATTTTATTTAACATAATCCAATTAATATTATTGCAACAAAATTTATACATGATTCTTATGTGAAATAATTTTTATGACAAAACCAATTATTTTTCTCAAAATAGGTTTCATTGTGTTTTGTGAAATTAAATTAAATGTATTTTATACTATTTTTTGTGTTATATAATTTAAAATGGATTAAATATATTTAATAATAATAATTAATATTACGTAACATGGTAAACATAATGTTTGTTCATATTTAATTGAAACCATGGTAAATATTCATTAGTTTTCCTAAGGGTAAAATGGGTTTAAGGGGTAAAAATAAATGGATAAGGACTTAGAATAACAAAAAACAGCAGATTAAACCTAATTAGTGGGTTTTATTTAATCCTTACAGCTATAAACATTTAATTTATTACTATTTGGATTATCCTTCATAAGAAAATGACTTTATACTATTAAAATTGTTTTTGTAATTTCATGTGCATCCCGCCCCTCACATATAAAAGTTCACATATTATCCCCCATTATTCATAAAAATTTATCCCTATATCTCATCCAATACTATTCTAATAAAATTAATGTATTCCTTATATTCATTATTTTGATCATTTTATATTCTTAAGGCCATCCAATTTTTGTTGAAGGTGTAACACAAAGGCGGTATCCCAATGAATAAGTAATTGACTTATTCGACTCTTTCAAAGTTTTTTTCCTTGAAATTTCTAAATATATAGTATACATCCAAAAAAATAAATCCAATAACAGAATTAAAATAAAATATTATTTTTATTATTAGGTGGGAACTATTTTCCATCTCCATACCATCCTTTATAAAATAAAAACATCCCTTATTTGAATGTATAACCTACCGTCTCCACAAAGTGATGTAATTCAATTTTAATTACCATATGATTATAATGGTTTAATTAACTAAATATATTTTTTATTTATGAAATAATTAGGATTTTATAATTAAAATATATTATAAAACATGATAACCTTCCATCCATTGGAATTTGATGACGCTTCTTATGTGTACATTTCGATTACCACATCCACAAAGCTATGTGACTCATTTTTCTATTACCACTATTAAGGGGTGATTTTAGAATTATAAATAATGAATAAATATTATATTAGAATATCTATTAAAATTAATGAAATTACCAAACAATTTTATAACTCATTTTACTATGGAAAATATACTGAAATAATTTTAGAGAAACTAACTGAACAACATTAAAGTGGTCAACATAAGGAAGAACTATTCAATAAATTTGTTTAAAATAATTATAAATGGAACTAAAATGGAATATAGATGAAAAAATATCTTAATTATGTAGATAATTATTTTAATTTATTATACAAGAGTATCGCACATGTATGACAAAGTAGAGACCCAAGGTTAAGGATTTCTTCCAGAATGACATTTTATTTCAGGATTATTTATGTTCAGATTTTATTTGGGAAAATTATATAATCCTAATCTCTTAAGCCTCATATAATTTTTATTATCTTTTCATTTATAGTTTTACATGTTTAAATTCAATTTATTCTCCTATTGGTATAAAAATCAATAAGTAAGTTACATCGGTGGGGATTTCATATAAGAATCATGTTTCAATATTTTCATCTAAAATCCTTTCCATCGACTCCAATATAAAATGTATCAAAACTAATCTTATTTATACAATAATTATCAATTTATGTCAATTTCAACTACAATTTACATTATATAGAATTTTTAAATTCAATACCCTTGACTTTTTATAAACAAAGAACTATTGGACTTTTTAAAAAATGTTTGAAAGGAATAATTGTTATAATGTTTATTGAACGAAACAAATTCTTAACATCATACCAATTATTAAATTTGAATATTATTTTACAAGTATATATAGTTATTTATGAATAAATTATAATTTTTTATTATTTTTAAAACAATTTTTTATAATGACATCAAAAGAAAATGATTTTATTTTCTTAATGGAATGATTTTTTAGAAGTGTTATATAACTATGTTCTTATATGAAGATAAAAGGAAGTTATTTTTAATGTATTACTTTTATTTTATTTTCAAGGTTTTATTTTTACTACAAAATAAATATTTATAATGAATCAATTTTGTTCAATAATAATTTACTAATAATGTATTATACCTTATTTTTAGTTCATTCGTTTTCATGTGATCAGGTTTCATAATAGTCTCCATTATTCAGTTGATATTAATTTTCTCCTTCATGTCCATATTTTTAATATCTTGGATTAATTCCAAATCATTTTTATTGTATTTAATATTTTTCAACCATATAACATTTAAATATACTATACTATTTGAATGAATCTTATTATGTTGTTTAATTTATTAGGGAAATATTGATGTTCGGTATTCTTGATTCAAAATAGATAATTGTTATCATTTATGAAATTTTGGGAATGAATTGTATTGATCATTAAAGATATGATGAATGAATGGGGTGTGCAAATGATTTTTGGGGATCACTTATAGATAACCCCTCAAGTCATTAACATGTTTTTTGATATGATCAATATTATCTTGGTACTTTTTTTACACCTAACCATTTGTTAAAAATGGTGTCGTGATTAAGAGGCCTTGATGGTAGGATTTATGATAACATGGAAAAGGCCTTTATAAAATCTTCATGAATGTATCTATTCATTCATTTACTCTATTAAGGATTCAGTTTCCATTATCCATGTTGTTTTTAAGTTGATATTATACAAGGATGGTCATTGAACTCATGTTTTTGATTTAATGAATTGTGTTTTTATTATCTACATTAAAATATTGATTATTATTTATTTACTCAGAATAGATTTCATTGTATGTAACACGTACTAAACATCTAATATCAACCATTATATTTTATTTTCCCCAATATATGAAGAATGATATTATGATTGATTTCAGGGATGAAAAAAGGGTTATTATGATATGTTTTTTTATTTCTAATTTAATATTGGATTCATCTTTGTATCTATTTTTCCAATACTAATAAAATGGCCAATCTTTCTTGGTGAGATGAATTTTTTACTTATAACTATTTAAAAATGAAAAATTCATCTTTGTGTTATATAAGTAAGGGTGTTATAGTTTATATAAGAGGATTTTTTGTGGGAACCTTTGGAATGAGATTTTAAATAAACATAGTTAACATCAGTATTATAATAACCCTTTAGGGTATTTTAGAACATTTAGCATCATAGGGAATTTTTTATTTTATGGATAAATATTCATTATGAAAATGATCTATCTTAGTACATTATATTGTTTCGATATGGAAACTAATGGAAGGAACTTAATAAACACTCATAGTCAGTATATTGATTTCTCTACTAATAAATCCAATACAGTTAGTGTTGGAACTGAGTAGGTCATGGCTATATTCAGGTAGCTAACTAAGGTTAAAACCAATAACATTACATGTATAGATCATCTTTTTTTTGTGTAGTATGATTATCCTATTTTTGAACTCTTTATGAGATAAATGCATCCATATTTTAATGGAACTTCTAATCCATTGGTAGATAAGAAATGGATTACGTCTTTTGACATGGTAATCCTAGATATGGTAAGTAATTATAGGGAAAAGGTTATCCTTAAAGTGTATTTTTTGAAAAGAAATTCTGATCAATTTCTGTCATTGATCCAAATCATGAAGGAGTTCAATGAAATTAAATGTATATAGTGGAGAACTATTAATGTGATACTCATTAAGAAATACCTTCCTTGAGGGAAATGACATGAAATAGAGAGGGAGTTCCTCACATTATAGATGAAGGAAAAATAAAGTGTTAAATGTACATGGATAACATTAAAAAATTATCTAGTCATGATATAGACTACTCACCTAATCGATAAATAAATAATATTCATTTCATTAATGTTCTAAAGACAAGTATCAAGAGGGAATTTGTTTTTGAAAAATTTTCTTCATAAGATGATATAGTATAAAAGTCCATTGAGAAAGTTAAATAACTAAATTTAATTAATATAATTAATATGTATCTAAAAAAGAGGATGATGGTTTAAAACAATGGTAACATAATTATGTTAACTAATAATATTGAGAATATGTGATTTCCAATAGGACATAATTATGGAAATAAGCACCCAAGTAATTTCTTAATGGGAACTATAATTTATTTCAGGTGTAGAGAATGTTTTCATAAAGCTCAATAATATAAGGTATAGAAATAAATAACTTCTATTTAGTGCTTTAGCCTTATGGAGATGTGGTATTATTGAATGTAATTTCCCTTACAAAAAGGGAACCTCTAGAAGAAGAGGGCATGGGGACCCAAACAATCTTATGAAAATATTGTAGTGGAGGATGAAGATACTAATAATGTGGTGGTATGTACATTGATAATAAACATAAATTTATATAATGTTTCAATTGTTTCTATATCATAAGAATTTTTATTTCTTCTTGGTTTTCTAAGAGAAATCGATATTTCGTTATCACCCAATGAAGGGAGTTTTCAATCAAGACTAAATTTGGAAATTGTATTGAAATAAGAAAGTGTTAGTATATTCCTATTATAACACATAGACGTATCCTATTTTTATGTTTTATTATTATACATATGGTTTACTTTTGAATAATCCTTCATATAGATTTTACTTGATATTATAATTAAAATATTTACTTCCAAGATAATGATATTATGATTTCTGATAGAGATGTGGTGACCATTTATTTATAATGTATAATACATAATCTGAATCACATATAGAACCACCACTAGTAGCTCCTCTTAATGAAATAATTGTAGAATATGAAAAAAAGAAATTATGAATGATATAGGTATAGTTTTAAAAGAGAATATATGTATTTTAAAAGAATACATTGATGTGTTTCCTGAATAAATACCTATCCATCTACCAGGGTGTGAAGTTGACTTTTCTATACATCAATGATGAAGATCCTATATCTATGATCCCAAAAAAGATGACCATAGTGTAATTAGAGGAAGTGAATAAAAAATATAGGAGTTATTTGAAATTTTTTTTATACACCCTAATGTTTCACCATGGAGACCCCTTGTTCTTTTTTTATGTATATGTATGGGATGATGAGGTTCTGAACTGATTTCATGGCAGTCAGTTCCATTAATATAAATAACAAGTATCCAATTCCCTGTATTGATGAATTGTTTAATCATTTTCAAGGAGATTAATAATTTTTTATAATTGATATTTATTAATATAATAATAAAACACGAATAAATAAGGAAGATATTAAAAATATTATATTTCAAATGAGGTATGGATATTATTAATTTATAGTAATTTCATTTGGAATGAAAAAAACACCATCTATTATTATGTATCTTTTGAAAAAAATAGTCAAGTATTATATCATCAATTTTATTATTGTATTTTTTGATGATATCATAATATAATATAAAAGATATTATGTGTATAATATTTACCTGTGAATAATTAACAAGACTCTTAGAGTGATGGTGTATGTGGAAAATTTAGAAAATGTGAATTTTGTCTTTTGAAAGTTATATTTCTTGTGCACACTATATCTATAGATGGAAGAACTATTAATCCTTAAAATAAAATGTTATTGATGGAATTTGAAATTACAATGAAGGGACATGAATATGACCCATTGAATAATGATAGAGTTTTTGCCTATAAATAAATGTTGTAAAAAATAAATTAAAATAATTATTTAATCCATGATATAGATATTTCTTCCATAATATTTCCATTGTTGATATATAAGAAGTACTTTTACGGTACAAATTTTGAATTAAATGTTGATAAAATAAGTTTTATATACATCTTATCATATAACGATATCATCATGGGGATACAAAGATGATAAGAATTAATTAGGGATTCTGTTTGCTCATTCCACAACCACCTAGGGAAAGAATTTAATGTGGTTGATTCTTTGAGTATAAAATATCATGGATGTATAAATAAAATGAGGATTTAAAAAATCCTATATTTTTGGACTTAGGATAGTGGGATATGGGAATCATTAAGGAATGGGAAAAAACATATATTCCAAATTATATCCAATCCATCCTTATTAGAGAGGACAAAAATTCCCCATATTTATGTTAAGAATTTTCAAAAGAATGTTAAATCCACGAATGATGAGAAGTTGGTATACATCAACTATGAAGATAGTATATTGAAATATATAAATTTTATATCCTTTCCATCTATTCCTGAGAAGAAAAAAAGAATTAAGAGGTGAATATTATAGCTTATATATCACTAAAAACCCTAGTAGAATCCAAATTTAATGTTATTTGATGGAAAACTTTGGGAAGGATTATATGAAATAAGAAACTTTTTGAATATGTATCAAGATTTTTGGTTTGAAAATTAATAATGTTTTTGAGAAATAATCCTAATGGTGTCATGAAACCTCAATGTATTCCTATGTGAAAATGAGATGATATTACTAATCTTTTCATCTATATATTTCAAAAGACGTTGTGGATAAATGATTCAATATGATTTACTATTGACATCCTTAACAAGTCTACACATTTAATTACACTATGTGAGGATATACCTCATGATAACATTATAATACATTATATTAATAATTTTTTATAATTAATGGTGCCCCAATTTTGATTATATCGGATCGTGACCCAAAATTTACGACAAAATTCTAAATTTTCTTTTAGAAGTCTCTCGAAACTGATCTATATTTGAGAACATCATATCATATTCAGATAATTGGAATGTATTGAAGACTATTTTGATTTTAGAAGACATGTTGTGGTCATTCTCACTTTACTATTAAGGTATATTGTACTAGTATTTTTATTTATTGGAATGTTTCAATAATAATAGCCTCCATTTAATAATTCAAATGGTACTATATAATGAATTGAAAGGGAAATTATTTTTCATGCCAAATTTTTTGGATAATGTTGGTGAAAGGAATATTTCCTCCCTTAAACTTGTCGAGGATACAATAGATAATGTTATTACTTTTCAATGTCATATCAAAGTACTGTAAAATTATAAAAATAAATATAATGATAACGAAATGAAGGATTTATAATTTCATGTTAGAGATCATGTATTCTTGAAGAAATCTATGTGTAAGGGTAATATGAGTTTCAAAATTAAATGGAACCTAAGTCCATGTAACAAATGGCCTTTCAGACCTTTGGAAAAAAATTTTGGAGATGTGGATAACTATTTGGAAACACCACCTAGCCTCTCCAAATTTCATGATGCCCTCAAAATTGCATTATAGAGGAAGTATATATGAGTCCCATAACATGTGCTCACTTATGAAGAACTATAATTAGAACCTAAACTATCATATAACTAAGAGAATATATATAAATTTGATACTAGAGAACATGTGTATGTGGAATCAGATAACTCTACTGGTGAACATAATTTGGTGAAATCATAAAATCAATGATGAAAAATGGGAAATGTAAGAAGTTATCATAAAAAACTATCAAAATATATTATGTAGGGGAAATGTTTTAAAATTTTAGGATGAAATTTTGATTTAAGGTAATAATGTAACACCTGAGATTCAATTATAGTTTGTAAGCCTTTGGTTCTAAAGAAATTGTAACATAATGCACATAGATTTACCCAATAATATGACTAAATCCAATTTTTTTTTATAAATTTAATTATATTAACTTAATTTTATTATGTCAATAATTATTTCAAATTATCTTCGTATGAATTATTTATATTGTTCAAAAATAGATGTTTTAGATGAATAGTGAAAATACCGACTTTATATAACTGTCACTTTTTTGAGATTTTATTGATATAACAATAACATCAAAGTTTATTGAACATTTATTCATAGAGAAATATAAATATAAATTTAATATAATTCATATATAAATATAATATTGATAATATGAATATATTCATCAAAATTTTTAAATCTCTATAATATATTTGAACAAATAAAAAATGTTTATATTTTTTTCATTAAATCAAGTATTTAAAAGGTACCAATTGGTTTTGGTTTTTTTGAAGAAAAATAAGTATAATTTTTTTAAATTAATTTAATTAATTCTAAAAATATTATAATTATAACATAGTCTATTTTAAATCATTTTTAGGATAAAAACTATAACTTTTATAAAAAAGATTTTCCTTCTATTTTATGAATATATATTAAAATTATTTTTCTTCTAATTATTAGAGATTAATAATGTAAAATTGATTTTATATTTGGAATCATCCTAATATATAATTGGTAAAAACATAAAATTATTTTTTAGTTATAATGAATGATGACCATGGTAAATTATTATCACCCCGGTTATGATTGAAATGACATAAAAGGGTCAATAAAAAATGGTTATGGCATAAAAAATATAAAATTTTATTTAAAATCATTTATTTTGGTTTTAAATCAAATTTAACCTTATAATATTTAAATATATGTCCATTTGGATCCAATTTAACTATAATTTGACTTTATATAATTAAGGTCTTCATATAATTCCATTGGTGTCCCTCCCCTCAATTTAAAAAAGCACACCTACTCTCCTCCACTATTCAAAAACATTGAAACCTCTAGATGACACTAGAACATCCCAAACACCATCCAAGATTAATCAAATTATCTCTTAAGTTTTTTTGAACACAATACCATCTTAATAAGGATGATCATGAAATCCAAATGACGTATATCAAATAAGAGGTAATAATCATCCCTATCTCTATCAATGTTTATTTTTACATATAATTCCTATAAATACATTGTATAAATATTAACATAAAAAATATAGTAAAAAAATACAGTGAAATTTCATTATGAATATGGTACAGTCATTTTCTACCTCCTCACCATCGTATATAAAGAGTAAACACCACTCGTGTGTGCTTACGACCTATCACCTCAATGTAGTGGTGTAATTTATTTTTCATCACAATTTTACTTAGATTTCTTGAAAGGTGAAATTAAGTATATTTATATGTTGTGTATATGAATTAATTATGATTTTGAAAATATAAGTTATCATCTACCTTTTTACCCTTCCATGTGTTGGGAAACAATAATATCCCTCATTCATATGTGTGGTCTACACCTCCACTAAGGGGTGTGATTCATTTATCTATTATCAGTATATATGTATTATTATAAAATTGTATATAATTAATAGAAATTATACGCATTACATTATTAATATTCAATATATGATGGAACCATTTCATAAAACATTTAAAAATAGAAAATATTTCGATGTAATTTTGTAGAAACTATCCAGACAACTATAAAGTGGTTTACATAAGAATGATATATTCAATGAATTGGATTAAAATAATTATAAAAGGATCCTACCAAAGTTAAGATCATTGAAAAAGGATATTATTAAATAATTTAACAAATTTAAATTCATTATATCTGAGGGGAAAATATGAATGACTTAGTAGTGACCCATGTTAAGGGGTTTTTTGTTAAAATCTCATTTTTTTAGGATTTTTCATGTTAAAATTTCTTGTGATAAAATTATATGATCCTAATATATTAAACACTAATAATAATCTCATATTGTGGTCATTTTTTAGTGTACATGTTTATATTCCATATCATCTATTATTGGATCAAGAATCAACAAGTAAGATACATGTATTGTAATTTCATATAAAAAACAAGTATTAATGTTATTCTTAAAAAACAAATTTCCATGTTGAGGTACTTTTATGTCTATGAAAAACATTATTATTTATACTTCACTGGTTATTTTAAGTCATTTTTATCTATATTTTAAATTAATTAAAAATTTATAAATGTAATATTGTTGTTGTTTTTTAAACAAGGACATTTTGGAAAATTTTTTACTAAAAGATTGAAAGATATATTTTTTCTAAAATTTAACACATGAATAAAATTTCCTATCCTCGTGAATTTATTTTATTTTAATATTACTTCAATATATTCCATTTTAATTTTCAAAGAAAAAAATTTTCTCATTATTTTATTACTTTTAATTTAAATTTATATCAAAAGAAAAGAATTTTATTTTCTTAATGGGGTGAAAAGAATGTGGAAATGTAATTTATAACCCCATTATTAAAAAATGTTACATGGAAGTTATTTTAAATTTATTAATCCATTTTTGTTTACCAATGTCCTGATTTTACTATAAAACCTTCATTTCTAATGAATCTATGGTCATTTATTAACCTATACTAATAATATATTATACCTTATTTTGAGATCATTCACATTATTATGATCATGCTATCTAACACTTTCTATAATTACTTGGACGTTATTTTTTTTCTTTTAAGATCCATATTTTTAATAACATGGTTGATTTCAGAATCATTTCTATTAGTTTTATTCTGTTTGAATGATATACCATTTCAATATACGGCGTTAGTTGAAGGAATCTTAATAACTATTTTATTTCATTTAGTGAGGAAATATTTATATTTTATATTATTTTTTGAATAAGAATATTTTTTTACTTATGAGGAATTTTGAAAATTTATTGTATTTATTTTTCAAAATATGGGGATTGGATATGACATTAAAGTGTTGCGCGATGTTTGGTAATAAATTTTATCTCTATGAATCTACAGGCCTTATGAGACAAAACAACAAGAATTACACAAGAGATGGGTATTTCATTTACAGATTTCTATTTATTAAGATTGATATATTGGTTGAGAATCCTTGATGGTAATATTCATTCTATTTGGGTCTAGGCCTTGATGAAAATTTCATTAATTTTCATATTTATTCATTTCCTTCATTAAATATTTAGTTTCCATTATCCATGTGAATTTTATGTTTATATTAGTAATGGATGTTCATTTAACTCATGTTATTGATTTTATGGAATTTTTTTATTATCCACTCTGCCATATTGATTATTCCCTATTTACTCATGTTATCTTCCACTGTACATAACCTACACTATGTATTTGAGATCTCCCTTTATTTTTTCCATTCCATAGAATATGAAAAATAATAGTATGAATGATTTAAAGGATTCAAGAATTATTCATATTATGTGATTGTATATTAATAATGTAATATGTGAATCATTTATGTATATAGTTTTCTAATACTGCTAAACATGCTGATCATGTGTAGTGATATTCGTTATATCTTATACCAAAGTAATAAGATAAACATTGGGTATTATTTACTAGAGTTGTGGTGCTATAATTATCTTTTTGGATGTTGTCTATGTGCATTTGTATTATATGCTTGGTGCATTTTCATGGTCATTTACTGTCTCAACATGGAGTTATGATCAATCCTTTGAATACCAAATAATTTATTTTATAAAAAATTACACTAAAATGTTATATATGTTCATAGAATCTTTAGTATCATATGATATTAAAAAATATAATCTAAATTCACTTAAATTGTAACCCCTTTGATATACCAGGCATGGAAGTACCAGGATTTCATATTGACTAATTAGTGTGATGAAAATTTTAACTACATGATAGATAATTTTATCTGTGATCTTGATCATTTATTTACTGAGTACGGAATAATTTTGTGGCTTTATGTGATTTTTCTCATCTTTTATTGGGGGGTTTTATGCATTAGATTGTAGTGATCACATATGGTTCTATCATGTTTCATCCTCATGAATGTCACTATTCCATGTATAATCTCTATTCTCCAGGGTTGGTTTTTCCCTGAATCTAAGGTGGTGTTATATTATTAGTTAATGTTTTTTTGGTCTTCATAAGTAAAAAATAATGATTTATAATTTCTCTTAATGATATTTCAATAAATTTTATATAATTTGGACAATGTCCCTACAGTACTATGTTTTTGAGATCTCCTACACCCCGAGGAAAGGAAATGTAGTTATTGTTTCATTGTGTAGGAATTCATAGGGGTATTCTGTTAATGATTCTTATGATTAAAGGATATTTTTTGAGAATCCAAAAATAATGCATCCTAATATATAGTAGGCCAATCATAGAGGTTTGATGTACTATATTATTGTGAAATCATCCTTATTGTAGGGGGGAAGTGGTCTCTCTATAGGAAGACTCAAAGGTAAAGGTTCTTTTGATATCACATAATTCATGATGTTTTTCATGAGGGATGGTTAAGTGAAGATAAATATATTGTGTTTTTAATGGAGTTTCTTTGTCCGATAAATGATAAGGGTGGTGGTTCAAAAATATTTTAATAGATCAACATTTTATGTTCATCATGTTATGTCCAATATGTATCATTCCTTTAAGAATTTTTTTTGTTGCTAGGAATAATGAAGTATATGGTATAGTTTGTGTCAATCTTCTTGTTTTTTCACAAGGTGATGGTAGGTCATCATTTTCCTTGAGGTTTATTACAACCATTGGATTTACTTGAGTATAATTATGAGAACATTTAAATGAGTTTTATATGTGTTTGATCCCAATCCCAAGGAGGATTTAATGTTATTTGTGTTATTATAGATCATTTATTGAATTTGGATGACTTATGGTTATTTCATAATTCGAGTGTAATTTGTTTTTCAGTGGGGTGGTATATTGATGAGTTAGTGAATCCCCATGGGGTGAATAATAACATTATCTCTAATCAGGATACTCATTTTACATCATTAGTTTGGAGATGATTTTATCCTTAATTTAGATCTTAGTTTCCCTTTAGTATCACTTTCCATCCATAGATGAATATTCATATTAATCAATATATTCAGACATTGGAGGACATGTTGTATATATTTATTCTCGATTTTAGAGGTTCCTGGGGGAATCATCTGTCCATGATTGTGTTTTGTTATAATAATTTCTATCACTATTTGTTTGGAATGCATGTTTTAAAGGTGTTATTTGAGTGTCCTTGTAGCTCTCGATTTTCATGGACAATGTCTATAGATTAGTATATTTTTAGACTTGATATGGTCTAAATCATGATCAAGAAGGTCTGGATGAGTCAAAGTGTAGAAAAAGATGATGTCAGACCTTGAAAATTATTATACATGTAATTGGAGGATGCCTTTGGAGATTAATATTAGATACCATTTATTTATAATGGTTTCCACTCAATAGGTGTATTGTAGGTTTCGTCAAGGGTGTACGATTTATGCATATTTCATGAGGTCTTTCAAGTTTCTATAAATAGTTGGCAAGGTTGTATAACAGTTATTGCATCCTCTCTTGTTTGATCAGACCCATCATTTTTTCCATGTATAATAGGTTCCAGAATAACATAACAATTATCATAATTTCATTTATTATGGGATTATATCTAAAATATGACCATATTATTATAGAGTTTTCAGTTGTTATTCAGGATTATCTGGATATAATTCCACATCGGCTTGTTATTCATTTGTTTGGTGTCTTGTGGATGCATAGTAGCTTGGATGAGAGTACATGAGATCACGAGATAAAAATTAATTATTATTGTCCTTAAAATTTTAAAAATTGTTGTTTTAATTATTCTAATTTCTTGGATTTGTATTGTTTTGATTATTATTATTTTACCATGTGTAGATTTGTGTTTTTATGGTTTCATATCTATTTGAAAGGTATCTCATAGGTGTTCTTGGGTTTGGTAATAGTTTCTTTCCTTCTGAGTTGGATTAAATTATCAAAGATGAGAATCATTTAGGAGATATATAACGTTATTTATCAAAAAAAGTTAATAACTTTATATTGTGTCATTTGGTTGTTAGAGGTGTTAGTGAAAGTCTAAATGGTATAATATGGAGTTATAGATGTGATTTTAGATGGATAATTACAATAGAGAATGATTGGATATATTGTATCGTTATGAGTTGGGAGGGGGATTCATTTTCTATAGTCTATTTTTTCAATTAGTAAAACCATGGGATGAGACATGGTTCTTGTATTTCATAATGGGTTATAACCTATGTGAGTTTAGTCTGACACAACATTGATGATGATGTATAGTGGAAACGTCAAGGCTTTCATTTGCTGTATAAAGCTTTAAAAAATTACCTTACATTAATTATATTGAGGTGAAGTAAATTATTAAATGATGCAAATAGTCTTATAGATTTATTAGTTTAGTTTTAATTAAGTTCTATAAAGTTTGGTTGTTTTTATATGGGGGTATGATGACCCATGAAATATTCTAACATGATGATAGATTCTTGGGTTTATCTAACATGAGGATATGATTAGAAGTTAAGTTTAATTCATATTATGAAATATTTTATATCTATTTTCCATGCTTTCTTGTCTTGATTTCCTTGGTTCTAGCTAGCACAGGTTTTTGAGCTTCAATCCCTTTATTGAATCATAGATTAGTTTGAGGTTCATCAGGTTAGAGGTGATAAGTTTAGGGGTTGGAATTTGTTTACTAGAGAATCACATACATTGGAGTTGCCACCATACTTTCTTCATAGACATTATTAAATGCATAGAGTCTAGGAGGGTTTGGTAATGATATTCAGATTGAGGTAATGAGATATAATTATGTGATTTTCATAGGTTTATTCCATTAATTTCTATTCTGGTGCTATTTTAAAATATCATGCTCTAATTCATAAAATTTCTAGTTCAGTATGAAATATAAAATCCCATTAAAAATATTATAAAATCCTATGATTTCTTTCAAAACCTATCTAACCATTTTTATGTCTTTGGAGATCCTTAACCATCTTTTATAAATCTCATCAACCACCCTCAAGAGATTAACCTTATATCACCCATATGATTTTATGAAATAATTTATTTAATTTTTTTTATTCTCCAATAGCTTTATCTGTACACAATAATGAGTTTATATGAACTGCGAGATTCCCTTATTATAAAATTTACTTTATTTCCTAACTATTAGGTTAGTGGGAATAATTATAACCAACTTATGAAAATGAATTATGAAATCATTGAATATCAATTATTTATGAAAAATATAAATCAGTTAGAAATTTCTATTTTTCAGTGATGTAAATTTGGTAATGCAATTAATGATATTTATATGTGTTATATACTTAATAAAATATTTATTATATTCATCTAATGGTTATTTTAGTAATAAGGTAGGAGTAAAACACTATTTTAGGAATAAAAACCTATTTCTTATAAGGTTAATTTTACACCATTGAATAGAGAACCCATTTTAAATTAATATTTTGACACATTAATAATTTATATATGATAACATTAATATGTTATTTTGAAATGGGATATAAAAATTTTCTATGGATAAATTTCTGATATTTTTTTTAACAACTTTCATGTTTTGATGAATAATAAAAATACTCTATATTTTAATTATAAATATCATTTTAATCGAGATAATTTATATGGTAAAATTATAATATTGAATGGTTTCAATGTATAAATTGAATATATTTTGGTAATTTAATTTAATTTTTGTCATTATCATTAATTTTACATTGAATTCATAGGTAAAAAAATTTCATTCATTTGCACGGTTTTAACTTATAATACATCATTTCTCATTTCAACCATGGGATTAATTTTTAATTAATTTCTGAAATTACTATGTTTTAATGTTTGGAAAATTTATTACATATTTGGAATCAGTAGTTCAAAATTACGTTACTAGTCAACTTTTTTTGTTCATTATGAACAATGTTTTCGGAAATTATTTTTATTACCATAGATAAAGGTATATTGTGAAATTAAGGGTACAAATGATATTATAAATTATCTAAAAACCTGTAAAAATCCTATTGGATGACTGAATTTGACTATTATAATCTATTTTTCAAAATTAAACCATTTTGTGGACACATACCTATGAATATGACATGAATTTAATAAAAACTAATGAATGCGAGAAAATGTCACAATCTCATTTTATATAAGTATATTAATTTTTATATATGTATAAATAAGAGATAATATCAAATATAGATTGTATATAGAAATATAAAATAATTACCTATATTATAAGTATTTATTTATAATTTTAAAAGATTAAATATTTTCTATTAATGATTACACGACAGTGATGTGAAAATTATTTTATTAATAGAAATATAAAATAAATGGTCGTAAAAATATTAAAATAAATATCATATGAATTAATTAGTGTTCTCTATTAATTTTCTTAGTGATTATTACATGTTCGGAGTGTGTTTAATATTTTTTTGAACTTATATCCTTTGTGTATTTTTCTTAAACTAAAATAAATGAAAATTGTCAAAATTGACACTGTTGATATTTTATGAAAAACAAAATTTATTAAATTATTTAAAAATAATAAATATATTTAAAAATTAAACGTTATAATTATAAGATCAAATAAAATATGCATTTATGGTCAATTAACACCATATGTGTAAATATTTTTAATCATTAAATATTTGGAATGTTATTACCAAAATTAAAATTAAATTGAATAACAATGTGTCAATTAAAAAGATATAGTGTAAATTGACAAACAAAAAAGATGTCAAAATTTTATTGGTTGTTGAGATTACAAACCTATATTATCTAATATTATAAATTGGGACACTTTGTAGGTTTTGGGTAGGGTTGGATTTTATTACAACTTTTTATTTACAGTGTTTCCAAATGTTCCCCTATACTAAATTATAAAAGGAAACCTCCTCCCTCACCTATTCAATTCATTTTGTTCCTTAAATCTCGGTAAACCCCTAATATATTTACTTCTAAAGATTCCTATTTTTATTCTATACGTTCTTGTCATCTTTAGAGAAAAACTCTAGTGCTCTAAGAGGGGAATTAGAAGAGGCAGATTGAAGAAGAGGTAATTTTATTTACAGATTATTTTAGACTTCATTCTTCTTCTATTTAATCTCCATTAGTAGCTTAATTACAAAGTAATAAAATTTGTATAAATAATATGTTGATATTTTATTATAAATATGAAACAACTATATTCATCTTTATAACCATCATATGAAAAATTAAATCACCACGCATGCGTACATAAGACTTACCTTCTCCACGCCATAATGTAATATTTTTTCCCCACTACCTTACATGGATGGGTATAATGATATAATTAATAAATATATATTTGATTGATAAAAAATTATTTTTTTCTGATATAAAATACACCATCCAATTAAATACCATTCAACAATTATGGGAGTGATGTTGTCGCTCGTGTGTACGTACGGCTTACCATATCCACTGTATGATGTGATTCATTCTAAAAAATTTACATAAAAGAATGGTTATATTAATGAATTTAATTAATAAATATGACATATATTATACTAAAAACATGATTTAAATTATATAACTATAACCTAAAAAGTTAAATAAGATCTTATCCGAAAAACATGCATAAGAACATAAAGGAGTTAATACCCGAATAATGAGTAACAATAAAATGTTAATAACAGGAGAATGAAAATCATATCCTAAATGTTATAATATAAATTATTATGATTCAGGAATAAATCAATCTAATTATTTAAGTCATTACACTATAGGTTATGATACATATAAATCATGTTAGACCTAAGGTATGTGTAACACCCGAGACTTTTATGTTATATAAATCATCAAAGGAATCTTTTTCTACACAACACTTACTTGGCTTGCTTTACACGAAATCACGACTTTTCTCGATAGCTTGCGTCTTATGCAATACCGAGTTTCACTAAACAACGATATGCTATTAAAATATTATTAAAACTAGCTGTTATGAATAGTAATAACCACTTTATGAAATTTATAAATTTTATTTTTCAAAATGGACTTCATTTTTGGATTCGGAATATCGAAATTAGCCTAGGGTGAAATTTCGGTATTTTTCTGAAAACTTTCAATTTTTGATGAATATTGAAACCACTAAGTGGTAGTTAAAAAACTGAATTTTTCATAAAACATAATTTTACCGCTTCTGTGAGTGGAATTTCAAAAATCCGAGAGACACGGTTGATGTCAGTAAGTAAAATGTGCTTCAATGAGATGAAAATAATTTTTTGGTGAATTGTAACTTTTTAGTTTTTTTACCACGGTTAAAAGTAAATATGGTAATTAAGGGTAAAGATGATATTATTATTACCCTAACAAATGTCCCAATCCTATTGGATAAGTGTAATTAGACCAAAAACAAACTTAGGAATAAAATATTACCATTTAGGCCCACTTGGATTAGATTAGGACATTTATTATTAATTTATTTCAAGAAGGGTTAAAATAGTTAAAATCAAAGATTAATAAGTAAATAATTCTTAATATGGGGTTATACATAACATAAATTAGACTATAAGTATTCATAGGAAAGATAAAACGATTTCCTACATAATGGTATTTTATTTTTAATTTTTAGACATCAAATTTGTTAATTTATTTGTGACACAAAGATGATGCAGTAATTATATTATTAATGAAATATTGACATAATTAATGTTATAAACACCAAAAGAAATGTAATTTGAGACTTTTTATGAATTCCACTTATTTTATAGGTTAATATGACATGTTAGTATTGATTTAATTAACTTGGATCGAACTAATAATTCTATTATGATTTTCTCAAAAATAAATTACTAAATAGTGTCAAAATTGACATACAATAGTTTCAAAAAAAATATTATATTAGTAATTGTTATTTTATTCCTAAAAATATACGGTTCGGCCATATGACTTAGATAAGGTTATATATATTAATAATAAACAAATTGGGGTTCGTTTGGCTGCTTATAGTAAGTTTATTAACCTTATAGTATAAGAACACAAGAAGACATGGTAAAAGTATACTTATTTAACTTAATGTTAAATATAAATGATAAGGTAAAAATAGGAACCTAAACATGTCTAAATTATATTGGATGAGAGGATTTCGACCCATCCCCACCTTATCTTCGAAATATATTAATTTCGAGCTATTTAAAATCGAAAATGACTTTATAATAATATAATATTTTTAGTTTTCCCAAAGATTCCCCTCTCCTCCCTTATAAAAGGGCACCTACTCCCCCTCTTCCTCACACCACATTGAGCCTTAAATCTCGTCCAACCCCTGCCAATTCCTTATCTATACTTCCCTAGAGACATCCTAGAGTTCCTGGTCTTCTTCAAATACCAATTTTAGTGCCCTAAAAGAAGGTCTCAAAGAAGCACTTCAAAGAAGAGGTAATGTCCGTTACCGATTCTTTCATCTTTATTTCTTCTTCCACTTCATAATATTTAGTTTTTTCATTATGAAGTAATAACATCAGTATCAATAATATACTGATATGTTATTATATGTATGAAACAACCCTATTTCACCATCTATCCATCCTACGGAAAAAGAAATCATCGCGCGTGCGTACGTACGAAATACCATCTCCACGCCGTGGTGTAATCTATTTTACACCACCACCTTACTTGGATGGGTAAAATGGTGTAAATAATGACTATATATGACTATTATAAAGTGATACGGATTCTGAAATAGTATACATACACTCCAATACAATTCCACGATCATAAGAACAATATCATCACTCGTACGTACGTACGGAATACCGTCTCTACGATGTGATGTGACTCATTCTACATGATCTTCATTTCATAATGATTATATAAATGAATTGAATGAATGAATATGATATATATTACACTAATACCACTCTGGAAATGAGGTATCTATAACCTAAATATAATAATAAGAATTTATTCGACAAAACTCGCATACGAACAAAATGTTATAAACACCCGAATAACACGTAGCAATGAAATATTACTACTAAGAAGCTAAGAAAATGACCATATATGATATCATAAAAATATGTATGATTCTGAAATAAGTCAATAACATTATTTAAATCATTATAAAGGAGGTTCGGACACTTACGAAGCAAAACTGACCTATGTTAAGGGAAATATCACAATCTCATTTTTATCCGAGATTGTTTATACTTTAGTATTTATTGGGGTGTATTTTATCATCCACATCCATGTTTCCTCAATATGTGATATTATTTCCATTCACCTACAATTTTTTAAATCCTATTTTACCCTTTGGTGAGTTTTTAGTTAAAGATATGAAAGGAATCTTTTGTCTTATTTCGTACGAGGTACTTTTTTGACTTTTCCGAAAAAAGTACGAGAAGAATGTTTTTTTAACTTATATGGCATGAATTTATTTTAAAACATTATTTCCAAGAAGATTCCTTTACATGTTTTAATGTTTATTTTTAATCAAATTCTTTTAGTTTAAAATTGTACGACATGTTAAGAAAGGAAAATGTTTTTGAAGTAGAAAGGATATTTTCCTCAAGAATGGAGTCCAAGTGTTTTATCAAAATTAGTTTCCATTTAAGATAATAAAGGGTTCTTTTTCTATCAATATTATTACATGGATTTGATTATGTTGTAATGGAAATATTTATATGAATTCCATTATCTTATATGAATTGTTTTATGATGTCATGTTGTTTAAGAATCCCATTTTTATTACATGGGTTATGCTATGATGTATGGTTTATGATTTTGTGGCACACATTAGAATAGTATAATTATGAGATGGGTGGGACCTATATCTCCCTCCAATGCATTGGGTAATGATTTTATATCTCATGAGATAGACATGGCTGGAACGGTAGGTTATACCGGTTCAGTGAAACAAGACTGAATCGAGGAGTGAACTCGGTTCAGAAATAGACTTTGTCCACTAAGATAGTCTTGGCAATGATTCTTGACTAATAAGAAATGATTCTCTATGATTATGTGAGTATGCCAAAAAGTTTCAGGTTTTATGTTATGATTATTGGGATTACATTTCACTACTATGAATTATCCCATGTTATGAAATTATGCTCTCTTTTGCAGGTTAAGATTTCCAAAAGTTATGTTCTTATGAATATGATGTGATTGATATTTCTTTTTTTTACCCTTACTGTGCATTTGAGCTCACCCTTTCATATGTTTTCTTTCCCCAGGTCAGGAAGAAGGTTATTAAGTAAGATATTCCAAAAGTGACTATAGATATGATGAAATAAATGGGAGACAGTTTAGACGCTTTATGAACCAGTTGTTTATGTTTCCCAGTTTCTAAAGACACTATACCTATACGGTCCTTTCGTGGTTTTGATATATGTTGTAATAAGTATGCTTCAATTTTGAAGTATTAACATTGTATGTAAAGTATGGGTCGTTATAGTTGGTATCAGAGGATAGGTATAGTCAACCTTTGGAAACTAGGATGTGAAAGCCTTAGTAAGAACCCTAAGGATAATTCTAAGCATAGAACACAATCTTAGTGTTTTAGAAATGGCCATGAGTAACCTAGGATAAGACCTTAAGTGTGAAATTTTATTCTTGATTATGTGGTTTTCCTATTATAATTAGTGTTTCTCACACTATTCTTCTTGGTTTTAGTCAATGGCTGGAACCCGAAGGAATCATGTTAATGCGGAATGCGACGGGAAATGCAATGATTGTCCCCCTGAGCAACCAAACATTATGGGAGCTAGAATTCAAAATCTTGTAGCCATGCTCACACAAATTTCTCAAGCTATGAATCATGCAGGACTTCCAAACGAGCAAAGGAAGGAGCAACATTCTGTTGAATCCTTCATGAGGCAGCGTCCACCTTCTTTCAGCGGGTCTACTGATACATTAGTTGTTGAACAATGGATTAGTACTACTGAAAATATATTTTCAGTTCTTCAATGTTATGAACATGATAATGTCATCCTAGCAGTGTATTGTTTGGAAGGAGATTCTGCTCAATGGTGGAATCTTATTAAGAATACGAGGCAAAGGGATGAAATTGAGTCCATGGAATGGGACGAGTTCAAGAACTTATTTTTCAATAAGTACTTCTCTCGTATTCTCCGAAAAAAGATGGAGAAAGAGTTTCTTGAACTAAAGAAAAAGGATGATGAATCTGTTGGTACCTATGAAGCAAATTTTACAAGACTTGCAAGGTACGCTTCTAGTATTATTATCCAACATGAGAGTAAGATCGATCGATTCTTTAGTGGTTTAAAACAAAGTCTTCTAAGGGCATTAGCCATAAGGGACTTCAACAGCTACGAGGAAATCGTTCGATGTGCTCTCAAAGTTGAGATGGAGATTGGAGTAACCCATCAGTCATATGGGTTTGATAAGAAGAGGAAAATGGAATTCAAAGGAAAATATAAAGAGCACACTGAAAAGAAGATGAGATTTCCCTTATGCTCAATGTGTGGAATGAAACATGGAGGGTGTTTTCTTAAAGGGACAAGTAAATGTTTCAAATGTGGAAAGGAAGGTCATCGGGCATTTGAATGCCGCGTTGATGGGAAGAAGATGTCTAATGATGCAAACAAAAAAAGTGATACAAAGAATGAACCTACTACACTTCAATGTTTCAAGTGCAAGGAGATGGGGCATTATGCCAATAAATGCCCTAATCCAAGTGTTGATGATGATGGTCGACATCAACAAACTCTTAAGGCTAAACACAAAGGAAAGTCACATGCAATTTCTATCAGCAATGTAGAGTATGATAACGATGTGGTGAAAGGTACAGTTACCATCCACTCTAAAGTATCAAATGTTTTATTTGATTCTAGATCCACCCACTCTTTTATTTCTGAAGAATTTTCTAATGGTATCACCGTATTACCTCAACAATTAGATGTTGAGTTAGCTGTGAAAACACCTAATGGCACAACAGTCGCATCAAAAGTTTATAATTCTTCTCCGATAGAAGTTTGTGGTAATGTGCTTCCAGCAAATCTTGTGATCCTTCATATAGTGGAATTTGATGTGATTCTTGGAATGGATTGGATTTCTTTTTATGGATCTCATATCAATTTCCAAAGAAGGTAAGTCACATTTCATATTCCAGATCAATCTATGATCATCTATCAATGCAAGGATGAACATAACCTTCCAGTGGAAATTCCTTCTACCTTATGGGTCTTGATTCCACTAAATGAATGTTATTTATCTCAAATGGTTGGTGAGAAACTCAAGACTAAGAATATGCCCATTTTATGGGAGTTTGATGATGTCTTTCCGAAGGAATTACCGGGTCTTCCACCAAATTGTGAAGTTGAGTTTTCAGTAGAACTCGTACCGAGTGCTTTGCCTATTTCAAAGACACCTTATAGAATGGCCCCAATTGAGTTGCAGGAATTGAAGAAGAAACTCCAAGAGAATCTTGATAAGGGATTCATACTCCCTGGTGCGTCACCTTAGGGAGCACCTGTTCTATTTTTTAAGAAGAAAGATGGATCAATGAGACTCTGCATTGATTATCGAGAACTTAACAAGACCACTATCAAGAAAAAATATCCTCTCCCACGCATTGATGACTTATTTGACCAACTACGCGGAGCTCAATACTTTTCCATGATTGATCTTCGTTCAGGGTATCATCAATTAAGGGTCAAAAGGTAGGATATACCAAAGATAGCTTTCCGTACAAGGTATGGACACTATGAATTTATAGTGATGCCATTTGGTCTTACTAATTCACCTACTATCTTCATGGATCTGATGAATAGAGTCTTCAGAGACTGTCTTGATCAATTTGTGGTAGTCTTTATAGACGATATTCTTTTCTATTAAATGAGCAAGGAAGAACACGAAGATCACTTGAGAATTATATTGAAGACTCTGAGAAAGGTGAATCTTTATGCCAAATTTACCAAGTGTGAATCTTGTCTTAAAAAAGTTGAATTTTTGGGTCACATAATCTCAAAGGAGGGGATATCTGTGGATCCAGAAAAAATAGAGGTTATCGAAAGATGGTCGAGACGAACAACAGTAACTGAGATCCGAAGTTTTCGTGGTTTGGCTGGATATTATCGACGTTTTGTGAAAGATTTTTCACAATTATCTAATCCACTCACCAATTTGACTCGGAAAGGAGTTAAGTTTGTCTGGATGGAGGAATGTGAAGAGAATTTCAAGGAGTTGAAAAGAAGGTTATCCAGTGCACCTGTGCTCACACTACCTTGTAGTGGAGAAAGGTTTGTGATCTATAGTGATGCATCCAAATTGGGGTGTTTTATTATGCAAAATGATATGGTGATAGCTTATGCCTCACGACAGTTGAAAATCCATGAGAAAAATTACCCAACACATGATTTGGAGTTAGCTGTGGTAATCTTTGCATTAATGATTTGGAGGCATTATCTTTATAGTGAAAGGTGTGATATTTATACTGATCATAAAAGTTTAAAGTATATTTTCACACAAAAGGAGCTGAATATGCATCAAAGAAGATGGTTGGATCTGATTAAGGATTACGACTGCTCAATCCATTACCACCCTCGGAAAGAAAACAAGGTGGAAGATGCATTAAGTCGACAAGACCATGCCAGTTTATCCATGATGAGGATCACAAAAGATCCAATATTTATGGATTTACGAAGGATGGATCTTGGAATTATAATTGAAGGGGAAAAATCTTATCTTTCTCAAATGAATGTTCAACCATCTATACATGTGATGATTAAAGAGGCACATAAAGAAGATGTCGAGTTACAAAAGAAGGTGAAAAATGTTCCTGAATTCAACCATGATTGTGATGGGATAATAATGTTCAGGAATAGGGTTTGTGTTCCTCCCATCCCCGAATTAAAGAAGGAGCTGCTGGATGAGGCTCATAGTTCATCATTCTCTATTCATCCTGGAAGAACGAAGATGTATAGGGACATGAAAGAGTACAACTGGTGGGATGGCATGAAAATAGATGTTACTGAATATGTCTCTCGATGCTTGGTTTGTCAACAAGTTAAATCTGAGAGACATAAGTCTAAGGGGATGTTACAACCATTACCCATACACGAATAGAATTGGGAAAACATCACTATGGACTTTGTCACAGGACTTCAAAAAACATCAAAACACAATAATGCTATCTCGGTCATAGTTGATCGTCTTACAAAGTATGCACACTTCATTGCTATTAGAGAGGATTTCTCTCTGGATCAGCTTGCCAGGATATATGTAAAGGAAGTGGTAAGATTGCATGGAGTACCACTTTCTATTATATCTGATCGGGATCCGAGATTTACCTCAAAGTTCTGGCGAATTCTTTAGCATACTCTGGATACAGAGTTGAGTTTTAGCACTGCTTATCATCCTCAGACAGACGGTCAGTCTGAGAGAACAATTCAAACTCTAGAAGATATGTTGAGAGCTTGCTCTATTGATTTCAAAGGTGGTTGGGATCAACACCTAACTTTGGTGGAATTTTCTTATAATAATATCTTTCACTCCAGTATTCAGATGGCTCATTATGAAGCTCTCTATGGAAAGAAATGCAGGACTCCAACTTACTGGGATGAAGTTGGGGAAAGAAAGCTATTAGGACCTGATCTCGTTGATGAAATGGAAGAAAAGTTCAGATCTATTCAACAACACATAAGAGCAGCTCAGAGTCGACATAAAAGTTATGCCGACAACCGAAGAAAAGACCTAAAGTTTGAAGTGGGTGATAAAGTGTTCTTACGAATATCTCCCTGGAAGAGAGTCCTGAGATTTGGAAAGAAGGGGAAGAAGAGCCCTAGATATATCGGTACTTTCGAAATACTGGATCGTTTTGGGAAGGTAGCTTACCGATTGGCGCTTTCACCGAATCTCTCTCAAGTTCACTATGTGTTCCATGTATCTCTCCTGAGAAAGTACATACCTGATCCATCACATGTACTTAGCTCAGAAGTTGTACCGCTGGAGCAAGATCATTCTTATGAAGAACAACCGATAGAGATTCTGGATCGTAGCGAAAAATTCCTATGAAACAATACCACTCGATTGGTGAAAGTTTTATGGAGGAACCACCAATTAGAAGAAGGTACATGGGAGCTTGATGATATGATAAGGGAGAGGTATCCTCATTTGTTTGTTACAAAGTGACAAATTTCGAGGGTGGAATTCATTTTAAGGGGGGTAGAATGTAACACCCGAGACTTTTATGTTATATAAATCATCAAAGGAATCTTTTTCTACACAACACTTTCTTGGCTTTATTTATACGAAATCATGACCTTCCTCAATAGCTTGCGTCGTACGCAATACCGAGTTTCACTATACAATGATATGCTATTAAAATATTATTAAAACTAGCCGTTATGAATAGTAATAACCACCTTTTGAAATTTATAAATTTTATTTTTCTAAATGTACTTCATTTTTGGATTCGGAATATCGAAATTATCCAAGGGTGAAATTTTGGTGTTTTTCTGAAAACATTCAAATTTTGATGAATAGTGAAACCACTAAGTGGTAGTTAAAAAAATGAATTTTTCATAAAACAAAATTTTACCGCTTGTGTGAGTGGAATTTCAAAAATCTGAGAGACACAGTTGATGTCAGTAAGTAAAATGTGGTTCAATGAGATGAAAATAATTTTTTGGTGAATAGTAACTTTTTGTTTTTTTACCACGGTTAAATGTAAATAGGGTAATTAAGGGTAAAGATGAAAATATTATTACCCTAACACATGTACTAATTCTATTGGATAAGTGTAATTCGACAAAAAAGAAAATTAGGAATAAAATAAGACCATTTAGGCCCACTTGGATTAGATTAGGACATTTATTATTAATTTATTTAAAGAAGGGTTAAAATAGTTAAAATCAATGTTTAATAAGTAAATAATTATTAATATGGGGTTATACATAAGATACATTCGACTATAAATATTCATTAGAAAGCTAAATTGTTTTTCCAACATAATGGTATTTTATTTGTAATTTTTAGACCTTAAAAAATTTAATTTATTTATGACACAAAGATGATGCAGTAATTATCTTATTAATGAAATATTGACATAATTAATGTTATAAACAACAAAATAAATGTAATATGAGACTTTTTATGAATTCCACTAATTTTCTAGGTTAATATGACATGTTAGTATTGATTTAATTAACTTTTTTCGAACTAATAATTTCGTTATGATTTTCATAAAAATCAATTACTAAATAGTGTCAAAATCGACATAAAATAGTTTTTAAAACAAATATTATATTAGTAATTGTTATTTTATTCCTAAAAATCTAAGGTTCGGCCAAATGACTTAGATACGGTTATATATATTAATAATAAACAACTTGGGGTTCGTTTGGCTGCTTATAGTTTGTTTATTAACCTTATAGTATAAGAACACAAGAAGACACGGTAAAAGTAAACTTATTTAACTTAATGTTACATCTAAATGATAAGGTCAAAATAGGAACCTAAACTTGTCTAAATTCTATTGGATGAGATTATTTCGACCCATACCCACCATAGCTTCGAAATATATCAATTTGAAGCTATTTAAAACCGAACTTGACATTATAATAAAATAATATTTTTAGTTTTCCCAAAGGTGCCACTCTCCTCCCTTATAAAAGGGCACCTCCTCCCCCTCTTCCTTACACTAGTTTGAGCCTTCAAGCTCGGCCAACCCCTGACAGTTACTCCTCTCCACCTCCCTAGAGACATCCTAGAGGTCATGGTCTTCTTCAATGACCAATTTAAGTTCTCTAAAAGAAGGTATCAAAGAAGCACTTCAAATAAGAGGTAATGTTCGTTACCGATTCTTTCGCCTTTATTTATTATTCCACTTCTTCTTATTTATTTGTTTCATTATGAAGTAATAACATCAGTATCACTCATATACTGATATGTTATTATAATTATGAAACAACCCTATTTCACCATCTATCCATCCTACGGAAAATTAAATCACCGTGCGTGCGTACGTACGGAATACCGTCTCCACGCCGTGGTGTAATCTATTTCCACCACCACCTTACATGGATGGGTATAATGGTGTAAATAATGACTATATATGACTATTATACAGTGATACTGATTCTGAAATAGTAAACATACACTCCAATACAATTCCACGATCATAGAAACGATATCATCACTCGTGCATACGTAAGGAATACCGTCTCCACGATGTGATGCGGCTCGTTCTACATGATCTTCATTTCGTAATGATAATATAAATGAATTGAATGAATGAATATGATATATATTACAATAATACCATTCTGGAAATGAGGTATCTATAACCTAAAGATAATAATAAGAATTTATTCGACAAAACACGCATAAGAACAAAAAGTTATAAACACCCAAAAAACAAGTATCAATGAAATATTACTACTAAGAAGCTAAGAAAATGACCATATATGATATCATAAAAATAAGTATGATTTTTGAATATGTGAATAACATTATTTAAATCATTATACAGTAGGTTCGGACACTTACGATGCAAAACAGACCTAAGGTAAGGGAAATGTCACAATCTCATTTTCATCCGAGATTGTTTATACTTTAGTATTTACTGGGTTTATTTTATCATCCACATTCATGTTTCTTCAATATGTAATATTATTTCCATTCAACTAAATTTTTTTAAATAATATTTTACCCTTCGGTGAGTTTTTAGTAAAAGTTATGAAAGGAATCTTTTGTTGTTTTTCATACGAGGTACTTTTTTGACATTTCCGACAAAAGTACGAGAAGAATGTTTTTTTATCTTATACATCATGAATGGATTTTTAAAACATTATTTCCAAGAAGCTTACTTTACATGTTTTCATGTTTATTTTTAATCATCTTCTTTTAGTTAAAAATTCTAAGACATGTTAAGAAAGGAAAATGTTTTTGAAGTAGAAAGGATATTTTCCTCAAGAATGGAGTTCAAGTGTTTTATCAAAATTATTTTCCATATAAGATAATAAAGTGTTATGTTTCTATCCCTATTATTACATGGATTTGATTATGTTGTAATGGAAATATTTTTATGAATTCCTTTATCTTATATGAATTGTTTTATGATGTCATGTTGTCTATGAATCCCATTTTTATTACATGGGTTATGCTATGATGTATGGTTTATGATTTTGTGGCACACATAAGAATTGTATCATTATGAGATGGGTGGGACATATATCTCCCTCCAATGCATTGGGTAAAGATTTTATATCTCATGAGATAGACATGGCTGGAACGGTATGTTATACCGGTTCAGTGAAACAGGACTGAAACGAGGAGTGAACTCAGTTCAGAAATGGACTTTGTCCACTAAGATAGTCTTGGCAATGAGTCTTGACTAATAAAAAATGATTCTCTATGATTATGTGTGTATGCCACAAAGTTTCTTGTTTTAAGGTATGATTATTGGGATTACATTTCACTACTATGATTTATCCCATGTTATGAAATTATGCTCTCATTTGCAGGTTAAGATTTCCGAAAGTTATGTTCTTATGAATATGATGTGATTGATATTTCTTTTGTTTACCCTTACTGAGCATTTAGCTCACCCTTTCATACGTTTTCTTTACCCAGGTCAGGAAGAAGGTTATTAATTAAGATATACCAAAAGGGACTATAGATATGATGAAACAAATGAGAGACAATGTAGACGCTTTATGAACCAGTTGTTTATGTTTCCCAGTTTCTAAAGACACTATCCCTATATGGTCCTTTCGTGGTTTTGTTATATGTTGTAATAAGTATGCTTCAATTTTGAAGTATTAACATTGTACATAAAGTATGGGTCGTTATAGTAAGGGATAAGTTTTCGAATCTTCTTTTTATCCATGATTGTTTATTAGTATGCATTTATTGGGGTATCATTTTTATCCACGCCAATTTTTACAAAATATGTATTTAAAATATTATTTATATCCTTATATAATTTTTAAAAGTCAATTTTACCCATTGGTAAATTTTTACAAAATCGAATGAATAGAATCTTTTATCATTTTTGGTAAGAGGTACTTTTTTGACTTTTCCATAAAACGTACGAGAAAAATGTTTTTTTAACTTGTATGACATGAATGGGTTTTTATTATTTTATAATGACTTATTTAGTTTAAGATTCACATAATATCTTATATATTTATTTTCAAATAAAATAATTTCTTCTAAAATTGTGTTTCATTTTTAGGAAGGAAAACATTTTTTAATAATAAAGGATATTCTCTTCAAGAATTAATTTCAAGTGTTTTCTCAGAATTATTTTCTATCTATGATTAAACTCTATAAATATGGTTATATTTACGACACTGTTAGTTATATGATTTTATTTTTATTATGATTTAATGTTATTTAGTAAATCTATTTTTTATATCAATTTTGATTGAATGATATTTAAGAAACCCATTTTATTTCATGGGTTATACTATGGTTAATGTTTTTTATGTTTTTATGGAAGACATAAGAATGTTTTAATTATGAGATAGGTGGGAAATTTATGTCCCTACAATTCATTAGATAAATATTTATATCTTATGATATAGACATTATTGTAATGGAAAGTAAATGTGGTTCTGTAATACAGTGCTCAAATAAAGAGTGAACTCAATTTAGTAATGGACTTTGTCTACTTTGATGGTCTTGGTAATGAGCATGGACTAATATGTAATGATTTTCTATGATTATGAGAGTATAGAAAAAAAATTCATATCTTATGTTATGAATATTATGATTACATTTCACATTCATGATTTATCCCATGACATGTTGTTATGATCTTTTATATACATGATATGATTTTAAAATGATATTTTATTATGATTATGATATGATTGATATTTCCCTTATTTACCCTTACTAATCATTTGAGCTCACCCTTTCATATGTTTCTTGTCCCATATCATGAAGAAGGGTATTAAGTGATATATGTCAAAATAGAGTCTAGTTATGAATAAAGAAGAGAGAGACAATGCAAATGTTTTATGAACTAGTTGTTTATGTTTCACAATTTCTACAGAAACAAAACCTATCTGATCTTGGTGTGGTTTTGTTATGTTATAAATATTCTTCAATGTTGAAGTAATATCTATATATAATGTATGGGATTTTATAAACCCCCCATGATCCATGATGAAATCCTCTTCTATTCTTCCTAATTTTACCGTTTTCATTGTTTCTTTAAGAGGTTGTGACAAAATTTAATATTTGGTGTGGTGGTGTTGTGTTTTTAATTTTACAGGGAATGTTTCTAGTATAGGAATTGTGGTTTATACTTGTGTTTTGGGTGATTTTTGTTAGAGTTTCCTTATCTTCTTGTTCAGTGGATGTTGAATATTCAGTTGAGATAGAGGATTTGAGACTTATCTTTTATTATTTATACAAAAATTATGGATATATCATGTAATTTTTTCATTGGGTTTATGGTATGGATTTTGATACCAAATATATATATTTTAACTAAATCAATTTAAGGAAATTTGTTACATTGTTGTGTTTTATATGATTCCATGATATTGATTATGATTTTTGTTAATTTTTTTAGAGGATATGTTTTATAATTTCATATATATGATATTTTTTTATACTATTAAATTTCTAAAAAAACCATTAATGTTGGATTAAATTTAGTATTGAATTTGTTTTGTGGATATTATGATTTTTTTAATGATGTTTAAACAAGGAATTGTGGATTAATAAGGATGGAATATTAGTAAAATTACATTCAATGTGAATTTTACATATGATATTTTTCTTTTCTACTTCATGTAGAGTCTATCTTGTGGTTATTATCGGTGTTTTTATGGTTTCTAGGGCTATTTTAGAGTATTTTTTTAGTTACGGTTGTATTTTCATGGCCTTGTTTACAGAACGGAAGTGGTTTATGGAAATGGAAGTTGTTGGAATGTGTTGTGAGGTGGTATATTTTGTGATAGAAATTGATGTTATGAGGTTGTGTTATAGATTCTTGGTGTCATGGAATATTGATATAATAAATATAATCCACAATGAGATAATGAAACAAAATTTAAATGATAGGTTGTAGATAGTTTTTAAAGGCTTATATTATATTGAAATATAAATAATGATTGGATTGGTTTTATATGTGGTCAAATAAAATGATTGTGGACTGAAAAAGTGAAAATAATTGAATGAAATAATTAATTTAAAAAATATAGTAAATGGTAAATCTATAGTTTTTAATGATGATGTGATTAAATGGGATAACAAATTTTTTTGGGTTTCTCTTTTCTTAATGAATGTGTTTTGTTATGTTGTATAAATGGAATTAGTTTTTTATGAATAGTTGTGATGATGTGCTGTCTGTTATGGGTGATGGTAGTTTTTTTTACATAAACCCATAGGTTGGGATTTTGTGGTTATATGATATTAATTATTTTTTCTTATTATTTCTTACATTTCACCTCCTAAGATAGATAACCTTACCTACACTCATATTATTTTGGGTTTTTGTTTTTTCCAAATATCCAGGATGGTCGTGGAATAGATGGACAACTACTCCTTCCCCACTGGATCTTTTAATATTAGTATGAGATATGCTGGATCATGGTAGATATATTTTAATAAGAATTTACGGCTATCGGTTATAGAATATATACAGAAGATGAAATTGTTTTTTTCGATGATGTGGATACATTATAGGGACGGTGTGTGGTAGGAGGAAGGCATAATACTTATGTTTTTATTTACAAAAACCAATTATGTTGAGGATTTTATGTATAGTTATATTGTGACATGGGGTGATTATGTAGTTATGGTTGTGTAGTCTTTTTTGTGTGGTTGACATGTTATGATGATGATAAAAATATTTTATGTGGTATATTGTTGTTATTTGGGATATGATGTGCAATGGAATGGTAGTGGAAAGGATGGTATTACCAAGGCATTTGTCATTAGGGTGAGATAATTAAAAATTAATGCAGAATTGGATTGTTGTTACCTTATTGACATATATTCTCTTGATATTATATTATCAAACATGGATATAATATTGGGTGAGAGAGCCTTGGTGAGGTTTTGTGATAGTTGACCTAGAATAGGTCCATGTTAGTTCAAAAATTTTGTTTACTATGGCACTTGTTTGAATTTTTCATTTTGGAAGAAGAGGTTTTAAATTTGATCATATTAATTATAGTTTTCTTCTCACCACATGATATATAAATATTATTTTTGTGCTTCTAAGAGGATGTTGGTGATCGATCTGGAGATTACTAGATTGAGTCTTCGTGATTCAATTTTCATTTCTCCATTGGGTTTTTTGGTATTTTTAATAACCATATTTATATATATAATTTAATTTCCTTTTGGATTAGGTTTTTATTTTAAATTATTATGTTTATTTTTAAATTTATATATACTTATGTTATATATGAGGGTAACTCCTCTCATTTTTTGTATTATAAACCCCCAATGCTAGTTCCCAACTATTTTCTATGAACTAAATGTTTGAATATCATGAGTAATGATATCCCATGAGTGGTAAAAAATGATATTCATGAGATATATGACATGGTTTATAATTGGACTATAAAAAGGAGGATTTCAATTTTTATTTATCCTTTGTTTCGTTACATATATTATAACTCTCTTCCAACCCAAACATCCATTCATTTTTTGACGTAGGTACTAGAACCCATTTGGAATATTCAAGATCCTCCTCCTGAGATTAATAATCCAAGGATACTGTAATCCTCTCGGAAGTAAGAATAATTTATTTTATTATTTTTCGGTCATCATAATGTATACCATTAACAGTGAAATTTGGATTACTGGACACAAAATGTTTGATTTTGTTCTTTTAATTTGATGACATATAGATATTTTTTATTCTATATCAAGAAAACAATTGGTTGTTCCCATAGAAATTGATTATAAAATGACCCCACATAACCCATAAGTGGTATTAGAGGTATTTTTTATGATTATAATGTGTTATTATACATTTATTTTCAAATAATCTATTATCGTAAATCATATTGAGCTATATTATAGGATATAATATAATGTAATTCTTCAGTTTAGTTTATCAATTATTCATGACTCTACTATATTGTAATATACAATCTAGTTGAATCATATAGAATGAAACTGTAGTATAGAATATTATATGAGATAATGTAAAATATGTTTCAATCTAGGGTTTTTGAATAATATAGGATCATATCACAGATACGATGTTGGATATTCTATAAAATATGATAGGAGCTTTATGATATTTCCATCATTTTCAGTGATATGATTAATGGAATTTCATTGTCTCCCATATCATTAAATATTATTGCTACATGTTGAGACCCCTTTTTGAAAAACATATTTTATGATTGATAATATGATTATCATTCATAGATCACAATATAACATTTTTTAAAACATTATATATTTTTATATAATTAATTATGTCTTACAAAAATTTTAAAATTATTATTATAAGGATTTAAAAAATGATATGATTCATACCTACATAAAATATGTAATGTTATTATTTTTATATCATGTTTTGGAATATAAATAAATGGTTAATTTATTTATTTAATTCCTTTATAATATTCATGTTTATTAATTTTTTATAAAATATGAAAACTATTTGTGATTTATTAATGAGATTAATTTCTTATAAGAGTTAGTGTATTGAATTATATATTAGATATGATATAACAATATTTAGTTTTCATATACCTTCTCCTTGGTTTGTTATTAAATTAATGATATTTAAAACAATTATTGAATATAGTTTTTTAAGTTACATTTTAGAGATATATTGAAATGATTTTTCTCCTGAGTAAATTATCATGGGGGAGAGGGACATGGGGCTGGACTACCCAATATCATAGAGGGTTATCCTCTATTCTAGAAAGGTGAGGGGTTGGATATCCACTTCTTCAAGCTTACTCATGTGTCGATTGTAAATATTATATAACTCTATGCTTCTACATGAGGTGTTAAAGTACCTTATTCATTTCATGTATTTGGATATGAATGAATATGTTTTAATGTTATTTTATGTTCAGTAACATAATATTTTTTGTTGGGTAAGGAGCTCCACATTAATGTGGTGTGCACACATTTATTTAGTGGATAGAATAGATATTCTAAACCTGAATCATGAAAAATCATTCATAAAAAAATGAATAAAATATGTGATGATAATAATTTCCAAAGATAAAATGAGTTTAATATGTATGTGATGTGTGTTAAAATTGTGAGATTAAAAAAACGCAAAAAATCTTGTGTGACATTCGATCCAATTAGAAACGTTCCAAGACCTCCATCATTTAGTATGGGTGACACAAATTTTTAGGTGACCCCGTATTATCTTTTATAAGGAAAGAAAGTAATAAGGTTACCCTAACCATTAGATTCCTTATTCTTGGAATTTAAATTGAGTCTCACTAGACTAGAAAAACCTGACTGTTTGGATATCAAATGTATAACCATGTGAATCCATATGATAGATTTAGATAAACAATTATTCACTCACCTATCCAAGAATCATATGTAATATATTTGATATATTTTTTCTACTAGATATTGTCATGGATTATTAATATGATACATATATATGTCACGATGAAGTATAGATATTGGAAAAAAATAGTTTTTTTGAATGGTGTCATCATTTTTTAGCGGGAGTATTTTCACTAAATGTTTTTGTTGAAAAGATATAAAAGATGATTCTCAAACATAGATTTTTTTATAGATTAGGGTTTATAAGATGATAATAATACTATGTTCCGATAGAGGCATGAAATAGAAAATATTACTAAACTGGTATCTATAGTTGATAAGTGTTATGAAAGAGAAGCATTTTGATCATCTAAATGTTAATGTTATAGAGGTTAATTTCACTAATTCTGATTCATGGGTATTAGATACTGCGTGTGTATCACACATTTGTACTAAAAAATAATAACTCAAAATAGGTGCAAATTGAAAGGGGTTGATTATGATCTTCATGTACGTAATGGTAAGTGGGTTACTATAGTAGAATTAAGAACTTATGATCTAACTTTATGAAGTCGTTTAATCTTAGAGTTGGAGAAATGCAATTATGTTCCATCCATTAATATATATTTTATTTTTGTATTATATTTTGATAAGACGGTATTTAAATAATTACTAGAAATAATAGTTTTTCTATATATAATAATAAATTTTTTTATGAAATTGGTAATATATTAAAAAAATTATACATTATATATATGTATACAGATATTATTGCCTTTAAAATTAGGAATATGAAGGTCGGTGTTGTTTGGAATCCCATTTTTCATTAGAACCATTCATTGAATTTATAAAAAAGAAACACAACCAAAGACACTATAATGATGTATTATTGGAAATATTTTAATATTAATAATTTAAAAATTGAGAATTTTTTTATTAGGAAAAATAGAAGAAAAAAAATTATTGGAAATGGATAAAGTGCTAGTGGTTTGTTTGATATCATAAATAATGATTTTTGTAGAATAATGTGCATACATGAAATTGGTAGTTTTATGTAATTCATTTTTTTAAATCTATATTAGTATTAATTTTTTATTATGATAAGACAGAAGTATGATAATTTTGAAATGATAAAAGTGTTTCAGAATTATGTAAAAAGGAAAATTGGTAAAATAATTAAGAATCATTGATCAGTTTAATGTAGTGTAAACTTGATCAATGAATTCAATGATCATTTGAGTTTTTATAGAATTTTTTCACAACTCACTAATACTGGAACCCTATATTAGAATGGTTCATCGGGATTGGGACCCCCATATTATTAGACATGATTTGATCGATGATGAGTCAGTGTGACCATCATATTTAATTCTGGTGATATTCTATGGATAATACAATATTCTTACTTATCAATTTCCATATAAATAGTTCATAAAGACACCATATGAGACATGTAATGGGTAATAATATGTATTTTATTATTATTTTGTTCTGAAAATCATATGTACATCATTTCTATTATGATAAACATAACTATAAATCATATGAATTCTTATTTTTTTAGTAATCCTAAAGAGGTCTTGGGTATTACATTTATAATCCAAATGAACCTGTAGTGTTTGTGAACTGATTTTTAGTTTTCATGATGAAGGAACACTTAAATTGAAGAGTTAGTGGGAGGAATATTGAAATTGGTGATTTTTAACATAAAAAATAAGTTGTTTTCCTAATACAGAGGTTTATCTTGTTTTAAAATGTGTTTTGCAAGAATAAACAAGTAAATTTACACATGAAATTTTTATTGCTAGTAGGATTCATCATGATATTTATTGATATAGATTCATTATAGACAATGATGATGATTTTATGTTCATATGATATGAACCTATAATCTTATGAGAGGAATTTGAGAGTTATAATTCTAAGGCATGATTAAATTCTATGTAATATAATATTTACACCAATTACACTAACTTGTTTGGATTAAAAAATTGACTCCAATTACACTAACATGTGTGGATGAGTTTCCATGTGTTTCCCAAATTTTTTTGGTCTCAAAACGTGGAGTTATTTTAATTGAATAGAAAATATTTATGTATAGAAAATTGGAGAAATACAATGAATATAATAGAGTTTGAGGGTTTATGGACCACATAGCGACTTCACTACAAGAAACAAGAAGGGTTATGCATTATGAAAATGGAATATTGAGATTAGTTTATGTGGATATTGTATTCTGTGGAGTAAAGGTAGTGAATTACGACTGTCTCAAAGGGAACATCCTTTTTGGGAGGAATACAGTGATTTATGGGGAACTATGAATTAATTAAAGCACTATGTAGACCACATATCAGGTTTAGTATGTAGTTATAGCTAATCCACAAATAAGATTATATTAATTGTCATTATAGGGTTTTATGTTATTTCTTTTCCTATAAAAATAATCATATTTTCATCATTATACAAAAAATATTTTATTAGATACGATCATCAATGGATGAATTCAGCTATGTCTGATGTGGTTCATGAAAGAGGCATTTAGGGAAGGAAGTGATTCATGAAAGAGGTCATCAGTGAAGTAGTCCACGGAGTGTCAATTTTTGAAGGAGGTAGTTTGTGAAGATGGATTCATGAAGGGGTTTTTGGGTCACTATAGGTTGGTAAGGAAAAGGGGTCACGAATTTTTAGCTGTCTATAGAGAAAATGTAGTCTGTGAAGAAAGGATGTATGCAAATCACATGCACATTATAGTCCAAGGTTGTTCGTGAAGTGATTAAGTTAGTTTGTGAAGTGACTAAAAATAATTCATTGAAGGGATATCTACAAGTTAATCACAATTTAGTGAAGTGTATTTCATATAACATATTAAAATCGGGTTTCATGGAATACTCATATATGTGTAAAATAATTTTTTGGTTACTAAGAACAAGAAAAGATTCTTATGAAGATGCAGATAGCACATTTAGGTGGAGAGGGAATTGAAAATTCAAATTGTGATTGTTTATAAACTAAAAAGGACAATGTTTCCACTCAAAACATTTTATTATATCCGTGAATTATTTTATTAGGTAGATATTCATATTTACTTTGTATGTTCAATGGACACAGCCCAATGAGGGTGATCCAAGTAAAATATATATGTCATGTGTGTGTTTTAATTTTTGTATGTTTCTCTATTATGGGAAGGAGAGAGAAGAGTTATATGTTCAATTCTGAATCATGATCTAAAGAGATAGTTGTTTTAATATTTCATACCCTGATTCTTCTCCCTCTCAGGGTATTTAAATAATTTATGCTAAAAATTGGTATCATATGGTAATGATGAATGTAGGTGGTTCTCTCATAACCGAAGAAGTCGGCGTTGTTAGTCATAGTGGGATTTATATATTTGATGGATACAACTTTCAGCTATGGAAGAATTAAATGAAACAATTAATTAAGTCATTGGTTATGAATGTTTTTATAGAGTCAGTGCATGGTATTTCTACCAGTATAGATAGTAATGTTTTATTATAATCACTATATATATATAATTGTATGTTTATTCCAATGGAATCAATTTTGTAGGGGGGGACCCTATCCAACACAATCAATATGATGGTGATATCAAGATAGCCATCACATTCTATGCGGGAGAATCTTACAAATATATATGAATTTGATTCAAAATTATGATAATAAAAGTTGTATGTTTTGTGGAGAAAATTTTTGGACTAAATAATTCAAACTAATGTGTTGATATATATATTCATTGATCAGATAAAATTTATTGTGGATGACATGAATGGTCTTGAAGAAATTATCAAAGATGTGAAGATCATTAATAACATTCTAGGAAGACTCCAAGCATGGTTCAATCCAAATGTCTATGTACTATTTGATAATGATTATAAGGTACTAACATTATATAGAGTACAATGTAATATTTTATCATACAAAATGATAAATATTTAAAACGGCGTTTTGGAAAATGGGAAGTACAATGAAGTTGAATTAAAGGCTATTAAGAAGATCACTATTAGAGATAGTTAGGAAGAATATAGTATTTATGAGTTCATGTCATTAATCTCAACAAATCTATAAATTGGAAGATTAATCTTCAAAGGGAAACTTCCACTATCATGGTTTTGATGTGGAAATATTTTACATCATGCACAAAATTATCCTAAAAATATTCATGATGATGATGAGGATGATGATGAAATTCTTGGGAAGAATTATTTAACTAATGAGAAAGGTGGGAGAAGTAACAAATGAAATGTATTAAAAATAAGAAAATTCTTTCAAAATAAGATGAAAATTTAGATTATTTTGAGGTATTATTTTTTGAGAAATTAATGTATCATGAAGAAAATGCTACGGTGTATTTTTTCAGAAATGCCTAATCATGGGAAGAACGAGATAATGATGAAGGATAATTCAAATGAAGAGCTGACCTTCAGATCAAATTTGTAATTTTTCTTGAATAGATATTATTTTGGAAATCCTAAACAATGAAATAAAATGTTGTGTTTAATGATGAAAAACTCTATATGCAATATTAGGAAGAAGACAAGTCTAATATGGAAGCTCAAATATAAAGGCTTAAATCTGAAAATGTAGAACCCTTAGAAAGTTTTATGGAGTTCAAGATTAATGTTAAAGGGAAAACCTAAAATTCTAATATTATAAAAAACATAATAAAATATCATGTCAAAAACATCGAAGATCTTTAGGAGGAGGTGTTCAATCCATGAATAAATTAAAAAATAAGGAGAAAATCATGAATCTATAAAGCATGATACAATTTAAATAGATAAAAGAAAAAGTATAATTTTTAGTTCATATGAAATTAAAAAATAAGTATCAAGATAAGAAAAAGATGTATCATATTGATACAACTATTATGGGATTGATCATAAATATAATTCTATAATGGTTTATGTTATACCATAAACACACACTCTGAAGAAAAAAATTGTTTTGGGTGTGAATCTAAACCATAAGATCTAAAGAACCGAGGGGAAAAACTATGGTGTAGTAGTGGCACATAAAAATGTACCCCATATTAGATTTTATTTTTGAGGAAGGATGGTATACTCAAAAAATATTTTTTCCTTAACTAAGAGTTATATAATAGAGTGTGGTAATTAGATGCATCAAAAAAAAGATCAATTTTCTTGGATATAATTTAATGGTAATTTTTTTGGTGTGGCTGATTGAGACCCAAGGTAATATATTCTACATCATCTAAACAAAGTAATGTTAGAAAACATACTCAAATTTGTTATACTTGACAATTCAAGAAATCATAAAATTATATAGAAATGGAAAAAAAAATTTCAGCATCTATAGATGATAATGGTACATCATACTATGAGGAAGATTAAGAATATCAGTTGATGAAATCGATCCAAATGAAAAGGGATGTGAATGAAGTGATTGAAAATATTGTTTTCAAATAATCAAATTGAACTGGAATATGGATCATTGAGAGTGGTTTCACTTCTCATATGATAGGAAATAAAGATATGGTTATGTGAATCATGTAAAATAAATAAGGTAACATATGATTTGGTAATGATGAAGGACTGCATAATATTCACTCAGGAAATGACAAGTGTATGGAAGGAGACATGGGAGGTGTTGATATATTCATTATTGATGTACCAGTTTCAAATTTATATGTATTAGTCAACAAAATTTCTTTGTACATTCCATAACCATTTCAATGAATGTAGGCATCATTAACGAAAAGTAAGGTGTAGTTGTTTTTCTATGAATATGTATGAAGTGTTTTCTCTATATTTTGAGTGGAGAAGATGATATGTTATTTTTATCCATGTAATATGAAAATAGGTTATGGAATAAAAATCATGGTCAATTTATCCAAACATACATGGAATATCTATTGAAATCTGATGTTTCTTGGGATCTCCCTAGGTTATCACATGACCATATTCATATGTGTGATGCCTATCAATAAAGGAATATAATTTGAAATAAAAATAAAAAATTTCAAAAGGTTAACAGAGGTAATTTAGTAAGTGTATATTGATGTACAAGGACCCATATAACCAAGAAATATTAGTTTAAGGAGATTTTATATTCTCTTAATTTATGGTTTTAGAAGAATAGAATGTGTTTCAATCATCATCCACAAGTCTGAGGTCTTCATTTTCATAACACATAATCAAAAGAAAGTCGAAAACATTCTTGTTTAAAAATATAAAAGTTATAAGTAGACAATATAATAGAGTTCACTAATATAAAAGTAAATAATTATATTGGGAAGCATTGGATAGTTCACTAAGGTTTAGTAGCAGAAACTCTATAAAAAATGGAGTTATGGAGAAAAGAAATCGTATTATCAATAACATGTTTAGAAATATACTCACTAAGAAAGATCTTCCAATTTTTTTTGAAAGAATTAGTTATCAAATCAGTATAAATATCTAATAGAGGATTATTTTTTCCAAATAATTGAAAACTCCATTCGATCTATGATATGGAAGGACGCTAATGAAATAGTATTTTGGAGTCTTCATAAGAAAGTGTTTCATTCTCAATAATGATATACATAGGAATTTTTAATCCTATGGATATGAACAAAAATTTCTATCTCAATAATTAATCATAAAACAATATATATATATTTCAATAAGGATATTGGAAAAGTTGTAGAAATTAATGATGTGTTTTTGACATAAAATGATCATAATCTTCAGAATATACTTGAAAAGTATTTGGAAAATAGTAAGAGAAGATATGATAAGATCAACGAGATATCCAATAACTAAGAAAAAATGATATAAAGATTCAGATAATTAAATTTATGAACATAAACTTCAATCTACACACAGAAAAAATTGTAGAGTAGAAATTGATATAAAAAACATAACCAGTGATCAGGTAGCGCTTGTTCCAACAAGGAGGATGAAGATTATATAATAGGCATCTTTATTATCAAAGGTAGAGCCAAAGTGTTTTTATAAATCATAAATAGATAACATTTGGGTTCAAGTAATGAATGATGAACTTTACCAAATAGAAAATAATCATACATGATATATTTTTTCAATTCTAGAAGATACGAATGTCAATGGGACTAAATGGGCATTCCAGAATAAACTAAATTAAGATGATATAGTGATTTGAAACAATTCACAACTAGTGTGAAAACTGTACTCCTAGATAAAGGGTATCGATGTTGATTAAATATTTTCTCCATCTATGAGGATATAGACAATCATTTTATTCTTTTCCATCATAGTGAAAGGAATTTTTAATGTTTTATAGATGGATACCATGTTAGCATTTCAAAATGGGGATCTTAAGGAACAAGTGTATGTCAAGAATACATATGATTTTTTCATTCATGAATTCGTGAATATATTTTCTCAGATGAGGAAGGATCTATATGGTTTGAAATAAGCAATGTGAGTGTGGTCTTCAAGTATAAAATAGTTTTTATAGAAACTCAATTTTTAGCATTGGCAGAGTTGATTACATTCTATATCTCAATAATGAAAGTAATCAAATGACATAAGTTCTACTTTATGCTGGTGACATAATATTTGGTGGATAAAATGAAGAATAGTGTAAATTTTTTTAGCATTCATGAAAAGTGTGTTTAAAATATTATATATTATGGCACTAACATTTTCCATGGTCTACTGGTGACTTAATGAAGTAATGTCACATTAATTTATCAATATAGTTATTCTAAGGATATTATGAGAGTATTTATAATGGATAACTCCTTGGTGATGAAATCTCTAATGGTTTCCCAGATGATACTATCACAAGACGATGAATGTAATTAGATTATTTCACAAAATATAGAAAGATCATTGGATGTATTTTTTACTTGATATTGAAATGACCAGATATTGTTTTTAAAACATTCCAAGCAGCATAATGGTCAATGTAATCCAAATGAAATCTACTTTACTGGATTAAAAAAAGAATACTTTGTTCTATTAAGGACACAATGGATTACAATTTTCTACATAATGAATAATATTAGTAAGATGTGGTGGAATGTATAGATGTAGATTGGCCCAGTTCAATAGATGTTATAAAACCAACTTCATGTTGTGAATTATATCTTGGAGTATTTGGTATTTATTAGTTAAGAATGATACAGTATTACATTTCACTGAGCAACACAGAAGAAATATATATTGGGGATAATCAATCATGGACTCAATTACTGTGGATGAAGAAGTATCTTGATGGTATGGGATTTGATGTGATGTTTCAGATTGGAATCAATTGAATAAATTCACATGATATAAATATCAGAAAAAATTCAATCCACCACTCATTGAAAAAGAACATTTAAATCAAATATCATTTTATCATGGGAAAGGTGGATCATGAGCTTATTAATATGGAGTATGTTCTCACATAACTACATTTTGTAGAAATTCTGATGAAGGATATAAAAAAAGTGGTGTTTGTGAAGCATCAACTAGATCTTAAAGTTCAGTCGAATCCCTAAATAAGAAAAATAGTGGATGTGGGACCTCCTCACCTCAAGGTTTGGTGTGTTTTACCTTTTGTGTGGATATTTGTTATTTATAATGTTGTAGGTCTGCAAAAGTGAACTTGGGTTCATTGATAATGGGGGATAAAATATATTAATCTATATATGGGGATATGCTGATAGGGGGATCCTTGAAGTGTGAGATTTTTGAATCAGATGGTGATAAAAATGATCCATCAAAGGTTATAATACATAAAATATTTGGAATGTGACTAAATCAGCTGAATGGTGTGGTAATGACAAGTATCCTAGATGGAATTTTCAAGTTAATATTTTTTCTCACACTGATCATTGCTCATGTGGGATTTGAGTTGGATTTGAGTAAATATTTTATTGCTATATAGAATCAAAAGATGAAAATTTGGTAAAGGTGATTGAAATTTTTTATGTTTTTTCAAAAAACCTAAATGGAGAGATTAATGGTAAAAATACGTTAAGTTTTAAATAATTAATTTTTTGGTTTTTTTGTTTTTTGAAAACAATAGTTGACAAAATTCCAACATGACCACTATTAAAGATGATATTTTCATGGTGGCATAGTTTCTCCGTGTTTTTGAAAATTTTGGGCCTGAAAATAAACAGTTTTTTTATAATAAAGGAATCATGAAAAAAAATGGGTGACCCAAAATTCATGTAAAAGAGAACTCGGTTATATGCACCACATAGAAGCTGCGCTATTCACGAAGCAATGGATTATGCACTATGAAAACAACATAGAGAGATAAATTCATAGGGAATTGTCATTTTTGTAGTGAATGTGGGGAATTAGGGATGTTGTAAAAGTATCATTTTATATGTGAGGAAGAAAATGATTTAAGGGGTGTTTTTAATGATTAAATGTTCTACATAGATCAAATATCAAGTTCACTACGCAGTGATAGCTAATGTTCAAAGGAGATTGTGGTAACTGTGACTAATGGTTTTAGGGATGATTTACATTACAAAGGACCCTAATCACATAATTAGAGTGGTGGGGGATTAATTACATAATATCATTATAATAATAATTCATAAAACATCATAGTGTTTCATGATGGATTCATTCCACGAAGGAAGTGATTTGTGAAGGAGTTTATTCATGAAGTAGTCTGTGAAGGGCTAGTCGGTGATGTAGGAAGGTCATTAAGATAGTTTGATGAATGTTTTTTTGGGGAAATTTATGTCAAAAGTAAAAGAGTCCATGAATAATTACCCTTCTTAGAAGGTAAGGTATAATATGAATCAAGTTGATACTTGAAGCACTCACGCCTCACAGTTTATGTTAGCTCACGAATTGATTAGGCATGTTCGTGAAGTGAAATACTTTGTCTGTGAAAGGACTTTCTATACTGAAAACCACCATGGAGTGATGTGTATTTCATCTACTAGATGAAAATAGGACATCATGCAACACTCATATATGTGTGAAAAAAATTCTATGTTGTTTCAAAGTAATATAATATTCCAATCAAGAATTAGTGAACACACATAAGTGGGGACATTAATAAGATTTAAAATTATAACTGTTTGTAAAACAGGTGGGAAATTGAGTCCAATCTGAAACTAGTATTGGTGGATAGATTTAGTGTATTTGGAACTTGGGAACATTTCATTTTTCATGATCCTTGGATGTATCCCAACGAGGGTGATCCATGTAAAATTGATGTGTTTGTTCAGGTTTTAATTATTGTGTTATATTCTGCTACAAGAAAGTGAGAGACAAATTTATTATTTAGTGATGAATAAAGATCCTAATAGAGGGTTTTTTTAAACTAAATACCAAAATTTACCCCTTATTAGGGTGTCTAACCTATTTGAGAAAAAAACTAACATAGTTGAAAGAGTACCTACGAATAAATCCCGATTTTTGAAAAGAAGTTATATGAAATTTTATGGTATTTTCTATGAATAAACATTGACAGTAATAGAAATGATTTTTACTATTTGGATATTTCTTATCATACAATATCATTTTGATTATGAGATATATAAAATGGAAGAAAGAAAAAAAATTCCTTAAGGTAAATTTAGTCTGGGAAATGTTTATGATATAGGCTAACTGTTTTGAAGTGATAAAGGAATTCCAATGTTTGTAAGTCAGATTGATACATTTATGGATTTAACAAAGATAATAATAGTTGGAATATATGTTTTAATGATATAATTAAAGAGTTTGGTTTCATTAATTACACAAATTGTTATTTTATATATAATAATATTAGAGGGAGTGTAGTGGTGTTTCAATGATTGATTGTAGTTGATATACTTATTGTTTTAAATGAAATCCAAACTCTTCACTTATTGAATACTTAGTTGAGAAAATGATTGTTTATTAATGATATGGGGGAAGTAGCCTTCATTCTATGTATGGATATCTATAGAGACTTACTAAATAGGTTTCATGGACTCAATTAGGACACATACATCATCAAATATCGTAATAGGATTATCACGAAGAACACTAAAAATGTTATTTACTATTATTCCATCTAACATATATTAATATGATTATTGATAATTATAAGGAGTTATAATGATTGGATATGTTTCCCATTTATTTTATGTATTGTACTATGCCTGATTTCACTTATGATCTTTTCAAAATTTACACATACTAATCTAATCCATGTGTGGGTTAATAAATTTCTGTTAGAAATATACTTAATTACATGTTAATGACTAAGGATAAATTTTATGTTTTTAGGAGAGGGTGAGAACTATATAAATTGTTAAATAGATATCTTTTTCAATATGATAGAGATGACATGATACTGAATATAGTTTTATGTTTTTCGGAATGATGGAGATATCCTTTATAAGAGTTATAAATAATATACCTCTTTAGTCTAGACAAAAAAGGAATATTACATCACTAAATCTGATGTTTTGGAGGAATCAACATCTATTTGAATGTTCATTTCTGAACATGAGGTATATATTTAATTCATTCATCAATATTGATTTTCTATGAAAAAATGATCTTTCTTCTCAGTCCAACTTACCTGAATCACACCAAATATCAAAATAAAACCGTCAAAAATACCATCTCATGTATGAGATTGATTACAAGGTTGATGTTATGATATATTGGAATACCGTAGAGTATAATTTTGAGTATCCATTGATAAAACTATTTTCACAAAAAATCATGATAGTCATGTTGAATATCTTGGTTTATGATATATAAATGATTGATGTCATGGTTGAATAATTTATCATGGTTTTATAATAATAGGAAATCTATCTATATTTTGTTATTGTGTGATTCAATTTACATTACACAGAATGGTAAAATATCCCCAATGATAGACTGTTATTTTTACCTAATTAGTGATCATTAGGGAGTATAATGGGTTTAGTGATATTTTAATATTTGAGGGATTATTGGAATAATGAGATAATAAGTGGATACATTTTATTTGGTCTCACTCGCAAAAGTATATCCTATGGAATTCCATACATTCATTGATATATTTATGGGTGTATGCTTATTATCAATCATTTTTACTTAATTTTTATGAGATTACTATCTTGAGAACCTTCCATATTTGATACCTTTATTACAAAAGCTTTAACTCTTAGTTAATCTAGGGGTGGTTGGGTATGTCTCCAATCATGCCATTTGTTAGAGATCATCCAAGATGTTATTCTTTCACTTATGTAATGACAAAAATACATTTATCCATTGATAAAATTAAATTAAATTAATTAATTTTTGTGATTAATCGATTCAAATATGATTTATCTAGCTATATATATAAGGAAAATATGATGTTTTTATCTACTTTGTGAATGATATTTGATTTATTCATCAACAATATAAATTATTTTATAGATTCCAAAAGGTTTGGGATGGACTATAGTAGATTAACATTGTTTGTTATTGTGGTTAATAAATATCACAAATAATGGATTTATATAGGTATACATATATTGTATTTGATAAATCATGTGGGGACATATTCATATAGAGATATGAGTATTTTTATGAATTTCACAATAGACACCTTAGTAGCTTGAGTAATACTGATAATTTTCTATTGGACACTCATTACTTAAATATATGAAAAGGGGATTTCATATTAAATTTTCAATACTAATAATGAGAATAGGGTCACATAGCAAGACATTTGTAAAAGGTTTAAATTTTGTATAATGTTTTTAATCCAAATTAATGATATTTTGAAAACCGTATCCAAAATAGTTTTGGATAGATTCATAGTGTTGTGAATGTTTTCATAAATTCATTATGGGGTTTCAGTAGAAGTGGGAAATTTTGGGTTACAAAATAATTCAATGGATAAAATAACATAAGGTATACCTTATGTTGTAAAACATGATATGTATGAGATACATGTCATGGATTCCAATTTCATTGAATTTTAACACATTGTATACAAGTGATGTATATTTTTTATTATGATTGATTTAGGTCATGTTGTTACATAGGAAGCCACAACTACCTGTATCATATTGTATGATTGGATATATAATATAGACACTATTTTCATGGATCACTCTTTCAACATTATTTCTTCAATTATAAAATAATTTGATTGGTTTATTTATGGACTGACATAATTTTATTCAAAATTTTAACGAATTTTACTCCAACAAGAAGTAGCATTTGAGTTTCATGATATAACACCCAATATGATTGATGTTTCCAATGCTATTAATTGAATTAAGAGCATCATTTATATCATATATAAGGGAATAATATAATTTATTGGGTCTTTTCCCAGGATTTATTCCACATAGAAAAAGTCTATTCATAATCAAAATACAATTCAACATGGGAAGAATTCCCTATCACCCCTTTGGAACCCCAAGAAACTTTTATTTTCAATGAGTATCCATTGATAGTTTAAACTACAAATATTAAGGAACCATAAGATAATTAACCTAAACCCATCATGAACTTGTGTCCAATAAGAGGTATGTTCAAGGCTCACACTCATCTTCACTACTGACAAAATTGGGTTTCCATGTGGGGGAAAGTCATGAAATATAGTCTATAGTGAAAAAGTTATATAACATTTCTATAGTTTTTATATATTAATGTTTTTTCATACTACTAAACCAACTGATTAAAATCCAGAAAATAATAATAAAATTGTTTCATGATTTAAATAATATATCTCACAAATAGTAGAATAACCCAAAGATGGAAAGGTTTTGTGGCTTGTAGATTATCCATATAGACATATTATTTTATAAAACTAACAATAACTTATTTATAATCTTTTCTTATTGACTATTTTATATACTTATATAATGATAAAATCATCTTCATATCTTGGGAATTAGAAATTCCAGAATAGAGTGAGTTCAGACACTAATTAAGGTAAAAGGTAATAAATATCATAATAAAAGATAATAAGAACGTAAATGATAATAATAAATCTTTATAGGAAATCACAGATCATTAATTATTTCATAAATGAAATATAAAATATATTTCATAGATCATAATAAATCTCAATAATAGTTTAACACTTGAGTATGACTGAAAATTATTGAATAGAATGAAAATATGGAATCATCCAAAAAATGGAATTTCATTGAAATGAAATATACACTGGAAAATTATAATAACTAGATAAAAACATGAATTTGTTTCAAAAAAAAATATAGGATATCCACGTGAGTAAATTCATTATCCCCACACATATATAAACAAACTCATTATTTCCACACTTGATAATGTAAGAAAACCCATCATGCCCATGCCTATGTGAAAAAAATATTTAGGCCCAATCCTAATTATCTCATGAGATATAAACAAAAGCCAATACATTGGAGGTAAATATAGCAACCCAAATATTATTTTCCAAACATATTTTTCCCACTAAAAATTAACATATAATAATGAACCCATTGTAAAAGAATGAGTTTCTTAAACTATCAAAAAATCACATAAATGAAACATAAAAGTTCAAAAGATATCAAAAATATCATTTTCCAAGAAATTATCATATCATAATAAAATATTTAGAATGATAAAAAAATCACATTATGGGAGATAAACCTTGGAGAAAAAATAGAATTGGGAATAAATTTTTTTTCACAAAAACCATTCAAATATTATTATAAAAGATGAAATGAATATTATATTCAATTATTTTAGAATGGGAAATGTATTAATTTTAAAAAATTATTAGAAATAGTTCGAAATAAAATACCCTTTAAAATAATTAAATATTAATAAAATTTAGAGTGGATGATAAGAAATTATATTTTTCATGGTTAGAAAACCCTTTTTTATTATTTTTAAATACATTTGTTTGAAAACCAAGATCATTAAACAGTTTTTTGAAATGTCATTTAGAAAGGTCTTAAAGACTTTAAATAAAATAATATAAAATAATCCGTATTATAGTTCCAAAAAATAAATGATAACATCAATGGGTAGTAAAAAAATTAATAAGGATGAAAACCCCATGGAAAGAAACAAGATTAATTCATAAAAAATCAATTTTAACAAAATAATAGAATCACGAAGAATGAATAATTTAGTGTAAAACCTGATTTTACTTTGAAAATAACGTTTAAATACAATAAAGAAAAATATTTGGTTAGAATATATAAATTGTGAAAAATAATAGTCAATAAAGAGTGATATGACCGAAGAAAAGATTGGGTCACGAAAACCACAAAAATCATTGAATATTTTCCATAAAAACACCATGAGTTGTATAAATTAAAATATAAAGTTTAATGTTATGAAATATAAGAGTATCATGATACAAAATAAAAATAGAGAAATAATTCCACCACAAAAAATGAAACATGGTGTATAGTTGAGACATGTCTCAGTGGATTCAAATTTGTGACAAGGAATCCCTTACTTTTCTTCCATGCCTAGTCAAATTCAATACGAGATCATAGAAAACAAAAATATATAAATTAAAATCATATTTTATAACATACTCATAAATATTACCCTTTCATAATACTTATTATATTTTTTATCATGAGTGCATTAATTAGTTATTATGCATTATGGTTACCGTGTGTTAATAACTGTAACTGTTCTACACATGTTTAATAATTTTGATATCATTACCCATTATTTAATAACATGTTAATTTATTATATTTAATTAAAGGATCAATAATATATAAATTTCATTGATCTAAACTTAAATTATTTTCATTCCAAATGTGTTTTGGTTATGCTATGTGAAAATAGAAATAGTAATGACTTATTTCAGTAATTTTGGTATTCTAAGATGCTTTATTTTGAAATAACTTATATTAATTATATAAATTTCATAAAACTATTAAAAAAATTATTTAATTATTATCCTATAATAATAGTATTATTTATTTTCCAATATTCATTCATGATGACATTTTAATGAAATGTTTATTTAGGTGGTGAAACCATCCAAAACCTGAAAACACTTTATGTTAATGGGTGAGTATAGTAAAGTAGGTGTTTTCTTTGACATAATATCATTGAAAAAAATTTATAATGGTATTATTTTTATATATATATAATTTTGAGGAATATTTTTTATATGTTTAGATAATGTCAAAAATTCTAGATGAAATAGAGAAATGTTTTATTTTAGAGGTAGTAGCCCACATGTACCCTTGATTAGCATTTATATTTCTCAAAAAATAAGAGGGTCTATGTGTATAATAAAATATAATTTATGAATAAATAAATAATTATATGTATCATATTAATTCATAAATTTCACTATTAATACTATCCATGAGAGGTGATGTCAAAAAATTTAAGATGTCACCTTATAGAGGGCCTAGTATGTGCATACACACGATTGGTATTTTGTTTATTTTTATACATGTATTGACATGAACGAATAAGGGATTTAAAATTAAAAATATAACATATAAGTATAATAATGATACTTAGGTAATCATATTATTATTTTCATAAGAGATTTGAAAGATTACGATGAAGAAGAAAACATAAGAATTAGATAATACTTATATTAAAGAATTGATCTTTCCTTTGAAGTATCATTGAAATTTAAGGGATTTCAAAAACTATGAGTGAAAAAGGGAATATTTTAATTGTGGAGGGTTACATGGAAATTAAAAATTCATATTATCAAGGAGGTATTCAATTGAAAATTTTATCTTGTAAGGGAGGAATTGGAATGTTTTAATAAGTGAACGTAATGCATCTTTTGGATACACCATTACATTTTTCAATAATTCATTTTCCTATTCGAGGTACCGATGAACTAAAATGGTCCAAATTTTAGGGGAAACATGTATTGGTCTATAAAAAGTTCTAAAATTTAATTAATTTATTTTTAAAAATTTTGGAGGACTTTCACATTATGTTAAACTCAATTTATATATTTTAGTTTTAAAGAGATAATTAATTTTTAAAATTATAAAATTATTTTATAGGGATGAAAATTATAATGGACTATATTGAGAAATTAATATTATGGTTTCAAGTTTTAAAACCATTTTATAAAATTAAAATTATACTAATATAATAATTAAATTTTAAAATAAAGACACTAAAATATGTATTTTTTTGAAAATAAGATTATTAAGCATTAAAATTTATATATATGATAAAATCATCTTGGTTCCCATTTTGAAGGTATATATTTATTTATAATGACTTGAATAAAATTTATAGGGAATCTAAGAAAATCAATAAACAAAACTCACCTTAGAAGTACATTATTTAAAGAGAATCCCAAAACGAGGTTTTATATTTAAGTAAGATTTTAGATTCATTATAAAAAATTTTGGAATAGGTTTTCTATTTAAAAATAACATTTGAAATACATATTTGTATTCCTTAATATCTTATTTTATTAATTTAATTTTTTAATCATATTTTTATAAAATAAATGGTGAAATCATGGAAATTATATTTTTTGTTAAATAAAAAATTTTCATCTTTAAATTATCCTTTTTAAAACATGCTCAAAATTCATAATTAGTAAATTTTTATATTATTAATTTAAAAATGAGTTTTCTTTTATATAAATAAATTTGTAAAATCACAATGTAATATTCAAACTAAAAAAGGAACATTATAATGAGAACTATTTTATAGAATATACCATTTCAAATTTTAACTCAAATTAAATATTTATATTCTAAAGGTAATATTTTTAAGTTGATTACCATATTAGGATAATTACTAGTTTTATTATATTATGTTTTTCTTGTTTAAATTGTGTGTTTTGTGAAATAAAAGTATTATAAAATTGACTTATCTTTTTATAAGCTAAAAAATCATGAGTCATTGCATTATCCCACCTCAAAAAAATTGTTTCCATGAAATTAAAATTATCGTTTTGTAAAGAATGAAGCTAAGGGATCCATAAGATAATCATGATTTATCTTTTATTAAGATATCAAACTCACTTACCCTTTTTAAAACTATGAACTTATTTATCCCAAATATTATTATTAGGTTTTCTTAAGGACATATCTTTCACAACCTCATTTTGATTATCCTATTTCAAACCAATAAATATAAACAAATATGTTTTGATAAAATTATGGAAAAAAATAAAATTAATATGAAAAATAAATCATATAAAATCATCACCAATAAAACCTTAATTTAAAATTATTATACTTTCATTTATATCATGTTATATTCAATTCATCCTATAACCATCTTGGTTCAACCTAGAGTTATTTTGGTTGGATTATCATATACTTCCAAACCAAATACATCAATGTAACAAGGAATTAAATTCATTATAGAAGATTGTATATATAATTATATAAAAAAATCATATCTCCAAGGAGAGTCAATTGAGGTGTGAAGTTTAGACACATTTTATTATGCCAGGTGACAATTGTATTCAAACAGAAAAATCCATTTTTGGGGTTATTAACCATATTTGCATTTGGGTTTGAGCCTAGATCCACCTATTTTATCCTCATAGGGATTTATTGATCAGTGAAACCATATAATAAATCATCTACCAATTTTTATGATAGCATCCTATACAGAGACCTGTTTCTAGGGTAATCCCCTACGGTTCTACAACATTAATTCTCAAAATAATTTCTCTAATATCAAATAGTAACTAAATATTTTCACTAAGAACAAGAAAAGTGACCTAATATAATCATGACCTAAATAATATGTTAATCTTACAATATAAATAATAAATTTAAAAAAATTCAAATATCCCAAGAACCTAAATGTTTAGTTTCGTAGATATTATCCATATACACGTCTAATTTTTTAAAACATGAAAAAGTTTCTATATAATTTTTTTCTTCTAGATCCTTATCTAGATATCTCCCATTATATAATTAAAAACAGTATCACACTAATGGAAAAATAAAAAAGGGGTGATCCTATACTCTCTGTAAGAGAGATAATCATATCATAAAATTAATGAGAACATGAAAGAGACATAAATGACATAATAAAATATCATAGGTACATATATTATAATAATAAAACATTTCAAAGAAACATAGATTATAAGAATATTATTAAGGAAACCTAAAAATATATTTCATTGATCGAAACAAATATTAGTAATCATATAGTATGTGATCTTGGAATACAAGTGGAGAATACTATATAAATAACATGTTATTATGAAAACAAGGAATTTAATAGGAATAAAATGTTTCTTTAAAAAGTATAATAAGTTGATAAACATCTTCGAAATGTGGAAAAACTATAAGCATATTAAAATATGTTCTAGTAAACTCATTATAAACATACCTATGTGAATAAACACATTTATCCTCACTTTAATATGTGAGCTAACCCATAATTCCCATACCTCTTTGAACAAACTCATTACGCCCATGCATAGATAACTCATGATATATCAAACTAACACAATTCATTTAATGGAGACATAGGACCCCAAAAATAATGTTCGATAAATTTCTGTTCCATTTACAATAAATATATCTTAGTGAGCCCATTGTAAAATAATGGGTTTCATAATATTTCTCAAAAAATATCATATAAAATAAACTCAAAAGAACACAGGATATCATAAATATTAATTTATAAAAAGTAATCATATCATATTAAAATATACATGATGATGAAAACATCACTTATGTGGATATAATCCTTGGATAAAAAATATAAGAGAAGATTCAAATGTTTTTCCAAATCCTATTAGACATTTTTATAAAATATAATGTGGAAGTTACATTAAAAATGATTTTTTATTTTGAAAATAGTGTAATTTTTAAAATAATATCAAAAATTGTTCCAAAAAATATCTTTTAGAATAAATAAAATTTATAATAAAAATTGTAGTGGAAGATAAAATGTTTTATTTGGAAAGGGTAGAAAACCTATTTTTTTGTAATTTAAAATATGTTTGTTGAAAAAAAAATTATTAAAAAGAATATTAATGTATATTTAAAAAATGATAAATATATTTATGAGAATCATAGAAAAAAATCAATATTAACATTCCCAAAAATAGATGAGAATGATTGATGGTAGGACAAAATTTGATTTGAAAGGAAATCCTATTAAAGTAAATAAGAATTATCCTAAAAAGTTCATTTTAACCAAATAATAGAATCCTCAAGGTAGAAAAATTTGGTGTGAAAATTTATTTTACCCCATAAAATTTGGTTAAAATACAACATAACATCACCATTTTAACAAACTGACTTTTAATAAAGTTATAGATCATTTTTGATTGGCTTAAATTTCTTACTTTGACCCTTATAATGCCACCTACTAGATTTTTGGACGTCATGAGTTGGTCATGGGATTGTTCATATCCAAGAAAACAAGTTATTTGAGCAAAATACTAGGCCACATGAATAGAAAAACAACTATTTCTCCCATCCAACATAGTGTTCCTTTACTCTGTAGGGTGTTTAAGATGGGATAATAGAGAAACAATGTTTTATTCATCCATGAGAGCTAAGCCACATGCTCGTGTAGATATTTAAGACATTTGGGAAAGTGGGATATTAATAGATTGTGCATAGTTTTCCAAATCATGTGACTAGATCATGTGAGGTCCAACCTTTGACAAACTATGTTACACGTTTTGGCCACTATTTTGACAAAAGTGTTGACAAAATGTGAAACCATGTCTGGAAGGGTTTATTTTAATATTTTCTTTTAATGAAAATAAAAAACCATTATTCATTCTTCCACCTCTCATTTATAATGTCTAAAACATCCTCTCTTCCTCCCATGTGTTCTTCTCCACCTCTTTTTAGGTTCTATGGTAACTACTCGATCCAGACTCCAAATAAGATGTTTTCAGCCATGTTGGATCAGCAACAGTATGTATTTGTGTCCTAATAATTTCATTATACCTTTATCATCCGCTATATTGTGATATTTTCGTGTGAGATTATTTACCCTTTTTTAGGTAATTGGACTATTTTGTAGATTTATTTCATTTTTCTTCATATGTGAGGATGATATTGGATGACGAGTGGTCTATTGTATTATTCCAGAGGGTCTAGTTATTTCCCCTAAAATTCGAGTTGTATTCATAGATCTAACATTGTGATTCACTTAATATATTTTTGTGTGTCACATTAAAACATGTTATTCACTTTGAAATAATTATCGACACATTGTTATACTCTTATGTACCCTTTAATTTTTATTAAAGGATGCCAACCTCAATCATAGATCCACCTTTGGGTTTGATGAATAAAATGACTCTTTTTATATAATTATATATTGGGCCCAACACCATCTATGTTCCCGGCTTGGATTGTAGAAGGAATATCCCTCTTTTGGTAGTTTCTCCCTCTTTGTGTAGTTTCATAATATTCTAAATCACATCCTAAGTTATTTTCTTCCCTTGAATATGAATTCAATTTCATTGATTAATGAAATGTAATGTTTTTAAATGAATGATAATCATTGTCACAGAAACACAATGTGATGAATTCTTATTTATATGGATTATTGGAATGGTGACACCCATTAACATATTATGGATTGATGAATATGATTCTTATGAGTTGATCCCTTGGTTATTACTATTATTTTGGTTATACCATTGATATTGTCTATTGAACAATGTTTAAATAACTTTCCGATCATGACATTTTAATCTCCCTTACATTGGGTGTTGAGCAAGATGTCTCTCATGATTCTACTTATATCTGTATGATGGGAAGGATGTCCCATGTTTCTTTGTTATGGTTTTGGGTCATGATGTCTCACCCCACTTATCTTGAGTGTTGATGATGACATCTATCATTTATTATTAGATTATAGTATATACCCCTTTCTTCATCCTATAGTATTTTTAGACTAGTTATGGATGCCTGAGTTATGTGCGAGGTCTAGCTTGCACCTAGTATCCATGTATATGCCTTATTATGTCTGCACTTATTTAGCACATATAGATTTATAAAATATTTAACTAAATATATATATTATTCAATACACATACATGAAAATAGATATAAATATATGGTACTCATACCATATATATTCCAACTTCTCCCAATATAGGTAGGACCTGCTTGGTTTCCTTAAGGAACTTGAGCCAACTAGTATTTATTTATTCAGAATTGTTTATATTTTCATTATATATACACTATGATTGCAGTGTATACAAGCTGGATTATATCAAGACACTCTTGGTGGTGTGGTATATATTTTCTATCACACAATACTTGGTCCAACATTGGTTCCCTATTAGACCTCATTTTAATAGGTATTTATTAGGGAAATGACATACTAAAAATTCTACATATATCTTAGAGAATATTAGAAAAGGAATTAACTTATGATAGTGATGATATAGTATCAATATTTTGGACTTTTTTATTTTTTATATAATGTTTCATATGTATATTCCATGTATCCCATGTTTTTAATTTTGGTATATCAGTATGACATGAAATCAGTTTATATGACTCACCTTATGGGATTTTGGTAAATATTTTTGTTCTTAGTTGTTTACACTTCTGCAGTTGATTATTGGTTTGTTTACATTACATCAACTATTTTGTGATTCTTCCACTATTTTTTGATATTTGTATTATATATTATTTCAATATGATATAGATGTACAATCTCCCCACTATACCACCATAGACCCTCTCCAGTAGTCAGAAGCCTCTTGTGATTGGGGATGCTTGATTGAGTCCATGTGGCCCATCGACTCGGGGAACCAATAAAGTGGATCTCATGCCAGGACATTACTAAGTGGTACCAGTGGAGTTTCATTTCATTTTGTTATAATATTTTTGTATTAGACTATATAATATAATGTGATTGAAATTGGTAATTATCTTATTTCCAGTAGTAGGTAACTCATGTACTGGGGAAACCCATGTTACATGGGATGGGTTATTTATATTCTGATTTTCACCTATTACATCTGATATGACTTCACCATTGGGTGAAACACATGAATTATGATATTATAATTGTTGACACTATTGTTATGGACATAATTATTCCTTGTCATGATAAGGTATGGAATTTTCACCTCATGAATCATCATAGGAAAATGAGGACTAACAAGCGATGAATTTTTCCATTCCATGTTTACATTCTGCGTGCATTTTCATGTAGAATATTTTTATGTTCTTGATAATTATAAATTTAAATGTGATGATATTTACATTAGGGAAAATATTTTTGGATTAATTCAAGTTCTTACACCAGTCTAGATATTGTTTTTATGCATTTATTGTTGAAGACACCATAGTAATACAATTATGCAGTATTGTGGGTTCTAGAACTACTAGTTATAGTACATGATATAAATAGATATACACACACATATATATAATTATAAAGATTATAAACTCAAATATATTAAAATTTTATATAAAAATGTTACCACTAAATAGGATGAAATTTTTTTGGTAAACCGTGTTTTCTTCTATAACATTCAAATTACACTCCATATATTGAAACCATTATCATGTAATATGAGACCTATATCCAAAATCTCCCATAGTATTTGGTAGTTGAGGGTATTCCTTATATTCTTATGGAAAATTATAGTATTCTCTACCACATAGACCTTGATTTCAGAGTAGTCATAAGTGTTTGTTATTTTCATAGAAAGTTTGTGTACCTATCAAATTATATATCTGTAAATATTTCTAGTAGTACAATTCTCAATTAAGGCATGCATTTGTAAATGAAGATTCATCTCACTATGACAGCCTTAGGTTGGATGACAAGATGGTGGTGATGGCTATGCAGCAAAGGTGGTGGGCCCTGATCTACTCATGAATCCTCTCATTGTTTCATCTATGGTACCACCTATTGTTCTCAAAATGGAAACTAATTCCCATTTACAATAACGATTTCTTATTATGATGTAACCTATGATATGTTTTAATTAACTAACTCAAAAATAGAAGAGTTGAATTATATTTTTTGTAATTATAATATTCCTACATTTTTGGGGGATAGTGGACCACATGATGCAGAATCAGGGAAAGAAGCCATGATTTCTATATTTGAGCATCTAGAGATTCATCCAGAGTTAAGGGTCACACTAGATTGCCATATTCTATTTTATTATTCCAGGAGATGGTGGGAGATTTTTTCCTGGGTTTTCTGACATCAAAATATGTTCTGGTAGGACTTACAAATGATCTTTATGAATACTTATTTCCCCATACATAGATAGATTTCCAGGATAGAGAGTTTATTAATCTCCAGCAGGGATCCATGTCTATCATGAAATTTTCTTATCTTTTCATCAACTTTCAGCATTTTGGTCCTACATTATCTTGTATTGATCTTATTACTGTGAGGTGATTAGAGTATGGGTAGGTATAGACCATTCAAACATGGGTTAATGTATTTTTTATGATGACTATTTTTTATATCATCAACCAAGAACACATTATAGAGAGGAATCTGAGGGAAGATAATGAGGATATCCAAGGTGGTTTACAACCCTGATCCATCTGTGTGTTTTATAGTGGTAAAAATCATCATTTAGAGGTTTCTCATAGGTGTATCAATAGTTAGCCAGATTGAAGTTATAGTTTCCTCATATGTCACTTGTGTGGGAAACCAGGACACAAAAAACCACTCTATTTTTGGGATCCTGTAGAATGTAGTGGCTATAGTAGGATGGGTCATATCCAAAACTACTATAGGAATTTTCTATCTGTACCATGTGAGTGAGTATTTACACCTACACCATGTTCTAGAGTGGGTCAATAGTATCTCTCTAGGAAGGAAGTTGGTATACCAGTGAATGCTAATGCTGAGGTGATGCATGAATAAGATGTGGTTAGACACATTATTTGAAACACCAGAAGAGAGGTATTGATTAGTGTAGTTTTGATATGACTTAGGGCCATATTATAGGCTATTTTCATGTTGTGAAGGCTATACCAGAGAAGCATAGCACATGACTATCTACTGTTCGTTGAACTATTCTAACAGCCTCTATATTAGTGTCCTCTTTATTGGACATAGGTGTGTCTCACTCATTTTTATCAGAAGAAATTATGGAGAGTCTTGACTATGAGATAGAACACATATGTAGTGTAATGACACTAAAAAACCCTTTGGGAATCCAACATGAGAGGGTTCCCAATTGTATGTATTGTCCACTTGAGATAGTTGGACATCTATTAGTGTGTAATATTTTCATCCTTGACATGATAGGGTTTGATGTAATCATTGGGATGGACCTATTATATCCCTATTGATCCCAAATTGATTGTTATCACTATCGGGTGATTTTTACATTACAAGAGGGAGATAAAAATGTGTACAAGGGATAGTAGTATGTTTATGTGTCTCAAAAAGTACATAAGCATCATGGGATGGGTTGATTGACAAACCATATTGTTAGTATCTTTTTTGATGATATGGGGTTATTACGTGATGATTTACCTCACGCATTGGATTATATTTTGTACTTATTCCATGAATATTTCTCTGGGATACCTTTTTGTGAGATAGGTAGAGTTTACCATTGAGATAGTTCTATGAAAAACACTAGTTCCCTTTCATCCAAACAAGATTACACCAATGGAGCTTCCAGATCACCAGAAATAGTTGGATGTCATAGAGGCTAATCCATTCATTTGACCAAGTACTTCTCTCTGGGGTTCACTGGTCTTTTTTCCATGAATGTGAATGTCACCCTCAATTATTGCATGGAGTATCGATGGTTGAACTACCTTATGGTTAAGAAATGATATCCACTTCCTCGATTATATGAACTCTTTGATCATATATAAGGGGATAGGGTGTTTTCAAAGATTTAATTCTTGTTGGGATATCATCAGGTTCGTTTCAGTTCATCAAACATAGATCACTCAGTTTTCTAGACCAGGTATGGTCTTTATGAGTACCAGGAAATGCCATTCAATCTCTGTAATACACATACTAATTTTGAGTCTCTAATGATGTGGGGTTTCCACCAATATCTGGATTCATTTGTGGATGTCTTTGGGGACAACATCTTAGTGTAATACCATTATTTAATCAACCTTTCCAAACATCTTGATGACATTCTAAATACATTCAAGGATCACCACCATTATGGAAATCCCATCAAATGCCTCTATTTGATCGATAACATATATTTCCTATGTCATATAATCTCAGATTTAAGTGTCTAACTATACCTACAGAATGTGAGAGATGTAGTTTTCGTGGATAATCCCAAAAAAATTATCGATATGATATGTTTTTTGGGGATTACTAGATATTACAGATTCTTAATCCAGGATTTATCACACCTAGTAGCTCCTCTTATGGGATAGACTAAAAAGGTTCTGAAATTTATATGCTCAAAAGATTATAATGAATCCATTCATGATTTGATGTTTTGATTGACTCCAATATTGATATTGATTCTAACAAATCATTTTATGTGTCATTTTTTTATTATGATGCATTATGTATTAGGTTTGGAGTGGTTCTGATGCAAGTTGAGTGGTTCATCACGTATGGATCTCATTAGTTATGGCCTCATTAGCAGAATTACAAAATTCATAACACTTACAAAGCTATAGTTGTATATGCTTCATACTATTGAATAAATTATTTTCATGGATGGAATTTAGTGTTATTTACTAATCAAAAAAAAATCCTCAAGTTTATTTTTAAGTAGTGAGATTTGAATATGAGGTAGCACATATTGGTTGAATACCTATTATCCATCAATTTTGATCTTACCTATATGCCTAAAAATTGAAATGCTATTAATGATTCTATATGTTATAAGACATAGATGGATATAGTATGGGAGGCTAGTGGTGATTTGAAGCTCATGGATTTGTTTTCATTAAATCTAGGTGATGTTCTAGAGGATCATGGTCTAACTATCCTTCAAGATTTAGTAGTGATATCTACTTTTCTCGAATGGGTATGAATGTGGAATCTTTTTCATCCCGAGTTCCTATTTATAACAGAGAGTATCCTATAGGATGATTCGTTTTATGGTTAGAATATGGACAAGGATGAGACCCTGTCCATTCATGGGAACTTCTGGGTTCGAGTTGACATTATATAAGAGATGATGTGGAAATTTCATGACTGTGTTTGGGTAGTGCATATCAGTGTCACCTAGATATATCGAGACTTACATAACTAGTATGGGTGTCCTAGTAAGAAATGTGATATTGTCATCTTTATTACTTGGGGTTCCACCTATTAGTAGGCTAAGGAGGAAAATCAGTGACCTCTAGGACACTTACCTACATTTTCTTTTATGAAGTGAAAAATGGGATTATGCTTTTATATAATTTGTTATTGGATTACTAAGATCTCCACACAAAAATGATATAGTTTGGTTTGTTGATGATCAATGAAATGAGGTCAAACAATTATTTCATATATGAGAGACTTTCTTAGTAGATGAGCTAGGGAGGATATACATCAAGCATGTTGTATGTCATCATGGTTCTCGAAGATCAATCATATATGACATGGATTCTCTCTTCATATCTTTATTCTGGTAGGGGTTTAATAATTCTTGGGATTTATAGGTTCTTCTGAGCACTACATGTAACCCTCAGATCAACGGACAGATAGAGCATACTATTGAGTTATCAGAGGACCTGATCTGCTCTTGTATCCTAGACTAATGGAGTTTTTTGGAGAAACACATACCTCTCTTTGAGTTTGATTATACTAATTGGTTTTAGGAAAAAATTCAGATGCATCATTATAAAGCATTATATAGTAGACCCTATTGATCATTTCTATGACAGTTAGAGGTTAAGGATGTATCTTTTCATGGATGATGTCTTATTAAATAGACTACAGAGAAGGACTAGCTAGTCAAAAAGTGAACGATGATAGATTAATCTATAAAACAATTATATTCTAATGAACAACAGCGCCCTCTTGAATTTGAGGTTGAGGACAATGTTTTCTTCCGATAGTTTCCCAGGTTGGTGCATCGATGGATTTAAAGGTAGGGTAATATTTTTCCTTGATTTTTTGGCCCCATTGGGGTTTTTAAAATAATTAGAAAAATGGTCTATTAGATATAACATCCTCATAGACACTGATCCATTCATAATGTATTTCATGTATCTCAATTTTATAGGTACAATCAAAAACTGTCGCATGTTTTCCAACTTGATGAGGTTGAGTTTGATGAGGATGTTCCTTTGAGGATTATTCATTGTATATTATTGATTATAGAGTTAAAATAATATAAGGAAATTCAGTTGCATTGGTATAGGGTTTATAGAGGCATGGACAAGTATATGATAGGGCTAATGAGTGGGAAGATGATATAAGTGCCCAATGGTTTGAACTATTTTATAAGGATACCTATTTACCCTCAAAAGGCCAACTTAGGGAGAAGTTTCTTTAGGCAGGGTAGGTTGTAATGAGAAAAGTTTTCGAAAAGGTATGGATCGTTTTTTAGTTTAAATTCATTACATTGGCCCATGTAATGTAACCTAATGGATTCATGAAGGTCAAGAGGATGTTTAGTGTTTTTTTGGAGCATAGAATCCCGATTTATAGAGGAACATAATATAATATATGGTTAGAAGAAACCATGATGCCTAGACTGCATAGTCTTCCCCAGATGTGTATGGTATTAAAGAGGAGTGAACGGATCCTCACGGTTGTATATAACCATGTGAGCGAAGGTGCAAAACAACATGAAAATTTCAAACAATTAGGAAAATATGATATAAACAGCCAGTGCATGATTAGCCAAACCATTCACATAGAATGTGTAGGGTCCCTCCCTAGAAATAGGATAGACCATAGATGGTGCACAATATGTCCAAATTTTAGACCGAATCATGAAATTCTATTTGGAAGGGTGAATTTATAACTTTTTCCTTAATGTACTAGAGAAAAATCTTTCTTCCTCCTCCAATTTCCAATGGTTTAAGGCTCTTATCTCCCTCTCATGGGTTCTTATACTTATTATTATAGTTAATTTTGATAACTCATTGATTCACCCTCCAAATAATATCTCGTTAATTGCATTGGATATGTACCGGTGAGCATTCTAATCCCCATTACTCTATTCTACATTGCACCTCCCATCTCATGTTCTATTTTGGTGCATTCTCATTCTCTACATTTTTATGGTGTTGAAATTTTTTTAAATATCTTATTTTATACTTCAAATATGATGTTGATATTGGATGATGTGTCATCTATGGTCCTAAGAGATATAGTATAGTTTTTTAAAATAAATATTGAGTTGTTTTCATAGATCCTTTGTTGTGATGAACACCATCATTTGCCACGTGTCACCATAAAACATATTTTTCCCTTAAAAACAATTTAACTCAGGTTATTATACTATCGTAGAAACTTGATATGTGATTAAAATATTCTGAACTCAATCATAGTTGCACCCTTGGATGTTCTATCTGAAAGTATTCTTTATATATATATTTTTAATGGACCAAACATCATCTAAGTGTTTGAATATGATTATGGATGATATTTTATTTCTTTGGTACTTCCCAAGTAGTCCAATGAAAATACTAAGTCCTTGGTATTCCTTGAACATGAATTTTTACTCATTGAGTAACTAAATGGATTGTATTCAAATGAATTATAATGGGTGGAATGGACATGAAAAACAATTCATAATTATTTATATAGATTATATGAAAAGTTACACCCATTTATATATTGGGGATTATTGAATATGATTCTTATGCTATTATACCTCAGTTATTATTATTATTATTATTATGGTTATTCCATTTCTATGGGATATTGAATGATGGTTTAGTGACTTTTTGAGCATTATGTTTCACTCTCCCTTACATAGATAGTTGAGAATGATGTCTCTCACCATTCTACTTTTTTTCAAGATTATGGGAATTATGTTCTACATTACCTAGTTATGGGATTTTGGAATGATGTCTCACCCCACCTATATAGAGTGTTGATAATGATGACTCAAATTCATTATTATATTAATGTCAAGTACACATTTATTGAACTTATAGGACCGTTATACCAGTTATGGATGCCTGAGATACACCTCGAATCCCATAATCACCTAATATCCCTTTATATTCAAAAAAAATATCCACATGTACTTAGTTAATATACATGTATACAGTTTATATAAATATATATTTTTACTTATATATTTATGGTACTCATATCAGGCATATTATGGCCTATGCCCAAGCAGGTAGAGTCATCCAGGATTCCTTATGGAACATGATCTGACTGGTATTTATTTATTCCACATTTATTTTATTTGTTTTATCCAAACACTGTGATTCATAATAGATGTCCTATGTGGTGGACGATGGATTTTTTCTCACACCCGATACATTGTCTTCTTTGGTACCCATGTAAACAACATGTCGGTAGGTATGGATAATGGAAAGCACCATACTACAGATTCATGATACATTTTACATATAGCTTAGACCATAGGAGAGGAGGACCAGGATTATGATCATGAAGCTAGGGGAGCATCCTTTTGGCCTTATTGTATTTGTGTATATCTAGTTTTATAAACATTTTCCAAATAACACTTGTTTTAAAAAAATTTAAATCGGCCTGACATGTCATCATTGTATATGACTCCACTTATGTTCTTTTGGATATAAATAAAATTGTTGCTTATTTATTATCTTATAGTTCATTATAGTATTTTTCATGCTATTCTATCTATTTAATATTTATTACACTATGTTATTTTTTATCTTATATGTTGTTCCTCTGTAATATAGAGGTATTGTCTCCCCAATATAACACCTTAGACCCTCGCCACTAGTCGAAAAACACTGTCATACGGAGAGGTTAAATTAAGGTCACGTGACCCACCAGAATGGTGCACATGTTAAGTGGATCCCGGGTTAGGATGTTATAATTATTTGATATAATAGATCATTATTTTTGTATAATAGTCAAAGAAGTGTGATTTAAACTCAATGTAAATATTTGAGTTAGGAAAAATCCTTAAAACCACTGTATCTTTTGAATCAAAACCATATGAGAGGTATAACATTAAATATAAAATATAAGTGTATCATGATTAGAAAATAATTGTATATAAATATTTACACCATTGAAAATGAATCATGGTGTATGGTGTAAACATTACTCAATAGATTTTAATTTGACACAAAGACACCCAAACCTTGTTTCTCTATTTAGTCAGATGCAATCTATGATCAAGTAACACAAATATAAATTACATAATATTCTATTTTAGGACCTTAACCAAAATTATTATCCTTTTATAATCCTTATTATCATTTTTTATCATGAGTACATTAATAAATTATCACATATTATTCCTATCAGGTGTTAATTACTATAAGTATTTCGAACATGTTTAACAATTTTTATATCATGTACCATTATTTGATAGCATGTTAATTATTGATATATCATTTTATATTAATTAATATATATATTATATTTTTTTAAAATGTTATTATTTTATTCCGTATGTTTTTTTTGTTACATTTTGTGAAAACCGAATTGATAGTGGCCTATTTCAGTAATTTTGGTTGTTGAAGATGATTTACTAATAAAAAATTATTTACCTTTTATAACATTTTCAAAAACTATAAAACAATAATTATTTTACTATTAAACAATAATAATATTGGTATTTATTTTTCTATACCTTTCCATTATTATATTTTCAATCATCATTCACGTCATTGGTTATACAGTCCAAAATATTATCACACATTATCACGATGGGTTGGTATGGTCAAGTAGGTATTTTATTTGTCAAAATATAATTATAAAGAAACTATAATTTTATTATTTTTATTTATTTTCCTTGTTTAACCAAATTTTAATTGGTTAGAGAATGTATGAAAACATATATGAAAATGAAAAATGTGTCATCGTGGTGGTGGTATTCCACAAATACACACAATTAGAATTTTCATTTCTCAAAGATTGAGAGCATGTGAAGGTTGATTGAAATAATATTTTGAGAATCCTGAATACATTATATATTTAATATATTTTCTTTCAAATCCACCTTGAAGTCCATCCAAGAGCATAGTCTGTGAAAATTAGAAGACGTTGTTTCATTGAGGCAGTTGTCTATATATATAAATTTTTGATTTTATTTTTTTTCTACGTGGATAAAAATGAACTAATAACTGTTATACCACTAATATGAAAAAATATATTTATAATAAAGATACATAGTTGATCTTATTATCATGTTTGTAATATATTGTGAAGAGTAATACTAAGAATAAAACATTATAAGGATATAATACAGTCATTGGAGACTTGATATTTATTTTGAAGTATTCTTGAAATTAAAGGCCTTAAGATTAAAATGAATGACCAAGGGATTATTTTTAGGATATTGGGTTCCAGGTAGAGTGGTATTTCAGAGTTTAATGGGGGAATTATAGGGTTATGTGTATCTTTGAAGGGTAGAAGTGGTATATTTCTATAAGTGAATGTATTGATACTTTTGGAAACATCATTACATTATTTAATAATTCAATTTCCTTTTCAATATCCCAAGGAAAAAAAATTAAAACATTATATAGAACATAGGTATATGTCAATTAAAATATAAACCATTCAATTCATGTCATATCATTTAAATGTTTATGTCTTTTACATTAGGTTAATATCAATTTACCTCTTTTACTCTTTCAATGACAATTAAATTTTATACTTACTAAATAATTTTCATGGAAAATATAAAATTTTATATTATTACTTAATTTTAATCAAATTATTTATATTTTAAAAAAATTATCAAAGAAAATTTGTACATGTATAAATAGTAAATATTAAAATTAAAAAAGTGAATCGTGAAAAATAGTTTTTTCTAAATAACATTATAATGTATTTAAATTTATTTAAACTATATCATAATCATGTTCATTTATTTTAAGGACATATATATATTTATTATGAATTTAACATAAGTAATGATCCTACCAGGGAAATCAAAAATAGAACCTAACTTGAAAAATAATTGATTTAAAGAGAATATAAAAAATAATTTTCATATTAAGGAAACATTTTACATCAGTTATAATGATGTTTCGAATAAGGTTTCTATGTTCAAAGAATATTTAAAATTTAAAAATATTATAATTTAATTTTAGATTTTAGTAATTTAATGGGTTTATAAATCTTCTAGGTCATTCTTACGTTGTGATAAAATCATAGAAATTATAATTTTTAACAATCTTACATTTTTTTAATAATAATATTCCTTTTATATAATGGAAAAAATAAATAAGAAGTTAATTATTATAATATAAATATAAAAATTATGTTTATTTTATATAATTAAAATTATAAAATTTTATAATTTTATACTTTTATAGAAAAAATAAATATATAAGTGGAAATGATTTCATTGAAAATACTATTTTTGAAAATTAACTAATATTAAATATTTATCTTCTAATGTTAATTATTTTTAATTTATTTATAGAATTGTTTAATTAATAATTTTATTATATTATGTTTATTATTGTTTAAATTAGGTATTTTTGAATTACAAGTTATCAAACATATTTTTATAAGATCTAAAATCTATAGTTGTTATTTTATCCCCCTGAAATAAGTTCTGTCAGCATAATTTTAATTATCATTTAGTAAAGGAATAAGCTATGGGATCCATAAAAAATTGTGATATATATATATATATATACTACTGAGATCTCCACATAATTTATCCTTGTTAAAACTAAGAATCCATTTATCCCAATCAAAATACTTAAGAGTTCGTAGGGCCATACCATTAATAGCTTCATTTTCATGATTTTTTTCCAACAAAAAATGAAAACAAAAACATTTTTTATCAAATCAATATGAAAGATCAAATGAATATAAAAAATAAATCATTCTTTTATTCTCTAATGAAACCATAATTTCTTCCTACAATATATTACTTTTTATTATGCCACAATTTCTTCATCCATTAACCATATAAGTTCAACCTATGTATAATTATGTTGGGTAATCATATACATCTCAACCAAGTCCCTAAATATAAATCAGACACAAATATATTTTAGCTTTTCATAAAGAGAATGTGATTAACAGAAATATATAACCTAGGAGTATCAAACTAGGTGTGAAATTAAGCCAGTTTTTTTTACACATGGTGGATATTTTGTTAACTTCCAACACATCCTTTTTAGGGTTACTAAACCAAGAAACATATGTTGTAGACTTTACATGCACTAGAATTATCCAAAAAGGGATTTATTTCTAGATAAAACCATCTAATCAATACTTTTCCAATTTTTCTGGATATAAACATCTATATAGACCCATATCTAATGTTCTTTACCATGGTTTCATAACCTTAATTAGAAGAATAGTATATTTAAATTCAAATTGTTACCAAATAGTTACCTTAATACTAATTATTGTGATGTAAGATAAAAAATGATTAAATAATACATTAATATCATTAATTAAACAATATTTCTAAAAAAATAGGCTCAAAGCTGAAAGACTAAAATTTTTAGTATCATAGAGATTAGATATATAAAAGTATTATTTTATAATAATTAAGAAACATATCAATAATTTTAATCCTCTAGGACCCTTTTTATATATCTCACAAGATTTTATAATCATCAAAATCTAGTGATTAGAAACATAAGAAAGGGATCTTCTCATATAATCAATAAGGATTAAAAATAAATCATAACATGAAGGATGAAAAAAGATAGAAAAATGCAATAATAAAAGATCATAAGAACAGAGATGACAATAATAAATCTTGTTAGAGAAAATTAGATCATAAGAATATCATTATAAAGAATTAAAATATCTTTTAGGGATCAACAAATATTTTAGACTCATATAACCTGTTAAACATAAAAAAATCATGAAATAATCTATAAAGATATGGTTTAACCATATAAACATAGCATTTCATGGAAAATAAATTCATCTTTAAAATTTGTAATAAGTTGATAATAAAGAAGGAAATGTGGTAGAACCATAATTATAGGAACACCAATGTCAGAAAACTAATTTTTTCCACTCTTATTTGAACCAACATATTAGGTCCATTCCTGAAAATGTGAGAAAACCCACTATGAATATGTCAGTGTGAACATATAATTATATCTACACTTAACAATCTCATGAGATATAAACATAACCTAATGTATTAGAGGGTGATATAGGACCATCCTAGAATCATCCATATATATGTGTGCCACCTAATATAAATAAATCATAATGAAACCATTATAAAATAATGAGTTTGTCAAACTTTCAAAACAAACATCACATAACAGAGATATAAGAAAATATTGTATCAAAAAAATCATTTTCAAAAAGCAATAATATCATAGAAAATTAATGAGTATTATCTAAACATCCCTTTATGTGAGAAAATAATTTTAGGGAATATAATATTGAATTTTTTTTAACAACACCATAAAAATATTGTTTTAAAAGATAATGAGAAAATTATATTCAAAACAATTTTTAATGAGGGAAAGATATATTTTCTGAAAACTATAAATCCCTAAGATTTTAAAAGAAAAAAATTGGGTTAGATAGCATATAAGTAATGAAAACCCAAGATTATACAATAATTTAACACCTCAAGACATCATGATATATTTATTTTTAAATAAATTCAATATCTACTTCCAATTTCGATACACAGAACAATGAATCTAAATGAACTACAACATAGTATATCATTATAACCTATCAATTCAACTAGAGGATATGAATTTTAATGAATAAATTATGAAATTTATATTACATACACTTACATCAAAAAATTTATTGGCTATTTATTACATTGGAATATAATAAGTATCCTTTAAAAGGTAAAGAAATGTTTTTTGAAAAACTGTATTATTCTAAAATTTAGTTTAGTCGTTATTTGCAAAGATACTTTAAAATTAATATTTATAAAATTTATAAATATTATATTATAAAATGATATTAATTTTTATATCATCATATTAAAATTATCTTAAGGTGAATTTTTGGGATCTTTATGAAATATTTATTTATTAATGAATAGTGAAACTTCTTATTTTTTATTGAAAAATGATTTTTTAATTATATTACAAGATTGAATTTTATTTTTAATTAGTTTTATAGTAAACATTGTTCAATTATATGATAACTAAACTAATATAGGTCATTGGAATCAATTTAATATTGAATTTCTTTTTTAGAACCATATATACTTATGTGAATTTTCTCATTGGAAACCATCTTCTTAATCATGTTTGTGGGTATAATTTTAAAATGGATTCATCCACTTATATGAATTTAATCTGAAAAAATATATACCATATTTCAATTTTTTAAAATATATTATTGAAGAAGGTAAAATTAAATTCTTACCATTATGAATATTGAAGACAAAAAATTTATTTCAGTGGTTATGGTAAAAACTAATTTTATAGGTTGGTAAACTAAAAGGAGAAGGCTCAAAATGATCTACCTAATTAAAAAAAATTAATTTATGGCCATATTGAGACCATATAACCTCTAAGGGTAGATAATGAATTACTTTTTACGGGTTTTCCATGTTAAAAATTTAGGTATAAATGATTCCATTAAAACATTCTAGATGTGTCCGCTCCCACTTGTAAAAGGCCACCCCCAATAATTCCCTATTCACGCTTTAAAATATATTTTTCATTTAAAATCCCTAACAAACTCACTACCTTAATACCCTCATAAAATATAGTAGACCTGGGTTTTTTGTGTAATCGTGGTGAATTTGTCCAAAGAAGAGGTAATGTTCTAAAACAAACATTTTTATTTTGTTTCTTCTTCCAAAGAATTAGAATATTTTTAAACCATGATTATATAATGACCTAATAATATTAAATATAATCATATATTATTAGGTTATGTATATGACCTATATTCATCTCTATTTCCATCAAATGGTTTATTAAATCATCGATCATGTGTATGGTGGACTACCATCTTCCAAACTGATGTAAATAATTTTCCAAAACCCCATTTAAGGATGGATATAATAATAGATTTACTAAAATTATATGATATTTATTATATTATTGTACTTATTTCATTTTAATATCACAAATAATTCTTATGTTCCATTCTTTTGAAAATATTATAATATCACTCATGTGTACGATAAACTACTTCTTCACGAAGCAATGTTATTCATTTTATACATAGATTTTACCTGGAAGATAATAATTACTCATTTTTTAAATATATCGAATATATATGAAATTATATTGATTCTTGGAAATTAATATATACCCCACTTCCTTACCCATTCACCCACTAATGACATGATTACATTTCTCAAGCATACATATGACCTTCCATCTCCACGAAGCGATGTGATCCGTTATCCATTTTTAAATGTCAATAATTATTACATAATACTACTATAGACAAAAAATTTTATTTGTAATTTTAATATCATCATGTATATGATAGATATAAATAATATTTCCCAGAACCGAAGATTTAATGAAAAACACATGCATGCCAAAACAAGGAAGTTAACACCTGAATCAATGAAAATAATGAAATACTATTATGAAAGAGGTGGTAAAATATTATAATGGGATGATATATGAGTTTATATATATGAATACGGTACTATAATTAATAAATACGATTCTTAATACCATTATACGTGATATTAAATCACGTCCAACCAAAATAAAGTTGGAGGTAAGGGATTTCATCTCAACCTATCTTCATTAAAAAATATTATCATGTTACGCACCTAATTTATTTTATATTGTGAAAATGATTCCCATTTTTAATGTAATATCATGATAATTCATAGTTAAAGAATTTTTTATTTTTAATTATAATTATTTCATCTAAGATTATTTGAATTGAATGTTACCATGTGGTAATTAATTATAAAACCCAATTTGTTTTCACTGGGTTAAATTACTTATTTATTATGTTTGATATTATAAGAATATATGTGTAAGTAAAATTTAATATTTTATATATTACATTGAATTTTGTTATGGGGATTTAAAATTTTAACATATAATCACGTTTTTGTTTAATAATCACTTCAATGAATTATGATCTATGTAAGTATTTGTTTCACAATCCCAATTTAACTAAGACTATTTAGAAATGAATTTATATGGATGAAAATTATTTGATAATTTTACCACAACCACCCTTTGTGTTATTATCATCTGGTTATTCAAGATATTTTCAAGAAATATTATTATATTCTATTATTTTTGTCTTAAAACTATTAATATTTTTTTTAAATAAAATAAGACATTTTTTATATCCTTAGTGAAAAATACATTTCTTCCAAAACCATGTTTTCTTAAAAAAATTAAAAAAAAATTATAACATTATATAAATTATTTATAAAAAGAATTTATATTGATGTTTGATATTATGATATAATTTGAGTATAATTATAGAAGAAAGCCCAATGTTTTGTTAAGGAAGAAATTATGGGGGTTTTCATGGAAATACATCCCAGCATGGATACTACATGAAGGCACAGTTCTAGCATTGGTGTACATTGGAGTAATAACTTTGAAAACATATGTTACTGGGTTGACTCAATCATTACCCTATACATGACAACATGCCTTACATAACACTTAGTTTGACACTACGATTGGATATTCGTTGGATAATTCACATTTTCATTACCAAAAATTATGAAGGATTTGAATAGATTATGACAATATATGACTTGTGATAAACACATTGTGCCTTAGATGAAAAAAATCTATCATGATTTAGTAATACTATAAATTATTATTTATTATTATGTGTTTTTCTAATCTGATTATTGTTTTTGATACTTTTTTTTGGTTTTATTCATTGGATGGTACCCAGAATAATTATGTTATCATTGAATATGATGGAGAATATGTTGAATATGATCAACCAAGTTTGAAGATTATAAGAGTGAATGATATAAATATTAGTCCTAATACATTATCCAAGAATAGGATTATAAAATATTAACTTGACAAACTTTTAGACTCACTATATAGGAGAATGATTGGGTTTTCTAAGAGAACAAATGATGTAGACCATGTAGGAATGAAATATTGATTTAATTCATGATAGAAATGTGGAAATAGACACTAAAGAATAAACCTCAAAGTAATGGTAAATTTTTTTTTGTAAGAAAAACAAGGTTATAAAACAATGAATTTTTGAGGTAAAATGAATATTACAATGGCACGAAAAAAATTCTCCTTGGGATCCATATATTGTTGTTTGTCTTAAATATGGGGTTCCTAGTAATTATCCAGATCAATACGCTCTTTTAAAGGTAATCCCCAAGAACAAGGAATGATATATATTGAAATAAAATTGACAAATTATTTTAGTATTGGTATTCATGAATTAAATTGTAGAAGTATTTTTACAAATGGAATTTCTGTTATAAGAATCATAAAACATATAAGGATAATGTTATATTATAGAATAATATAAGTATTATTTAACTTAACAGTAACGGATACCATCATGGGTTTATGATTTTGATATTTATCATCAGTTCAATGTCACAGACACTCATTTATAGAAATGTTGTTATAGGTGTCTATGAATATTAAGGAGACTTTGTGAGACATTTAATGAAATATGAAACATTGTTTTAATATATTTATCTGAAAAAATTTGTTTAAGGAATAAATATATCACTTTATATGGGCATGATTTTAATGGTACCGATATCCTTTATGGTTGAAATTATGATTTATGTTTAAGAAATTATAATTCATTACACTTTTGGTATGTCATACAAATTATATTTACATGGTTCTATAAAAAGTAAAACCTGAATGCCAAATGATAACTCATTGTATCTAGAATGTTCATGGGAATTGAACCCCCCCCAACCTAGGGATGGTAAGGGTTTAGTGCCTACCGCTAGCCTGTGTGATGTCCTTGTTAGTATTTCATTATTTTTAGTTAAATTAATTTACGAATAAATATAAATGATGAACCCGGCTTGTTACTCTTGAGGTTTAGATATTAACATATTATGTTAGAGAACTTCTGCTAACCATATTAGTATTCGAAAATATTTTAAAATATGTTGAAATAATTTTCACTCATTTATGGATTTTATGAACCGTTAAGAGTTATTTTTAATTCTTTAGGCATTAAAAATATTTTTTTGATATTAATTTCCTAGATTATTATATGATATAGAAATTTTTTAAATCCAAACTAAAAGATAATATTTTTCTGATAATATTGAATTATATCAAGTAATTATATTTGAATATATTCTCCGAATGTAAAATAATTCCTCATCTTTTATAAAAGGATCATGAACCAAAAATGTAATATTATTACCTTCATATCTGAGGAATGAATGGTATTCTAACTTGTTATAGATATATTTTTTTGTGTTTTTTTACATTCTATATATCATTTGTAATATTTTGATCAATAATCATTACCACGCTCCATCATTATTTGAGCATTATGATTTTTTTCTAGGTCCATATCTTCCCATACAAACTATGTTATCCTACATAGAAACTTAGTTATGTGTTAATATGGAATACATTTTAATTATTATTTTATCTTAACAAGAGGATGTTTTATTAACCCTTTTATGATTTTGTTTTCTGAAAAATGTTATTTTAAATCTTTAACCCTTGATTATCGAGATAATATTTAAATTGCGAGGAAGTTATTTATTGATTGTGGGAGAATGTAACACCATGATATTATAAATGAATTAAAATGAATTTGATAATATATATGATGGGAAAATTGACATTATATGATAATGTAACACCCCAATAATTTATGATATATTTATATTAATATAAATTCATTCACTTCGATAGATTGCAAAACACACAACACCTAGTATAAATAAACTATAATATAGAATACCATTATAAACTATCTGTTAAATTGGAAGGTATAAATAGTTATAAATAAATTATGAAAATTATATTTTTGACACATGTATAAAAAAATTATTTTTTTCTATTGATTCAGAAAAAAATAAGAACAAATTGAAATAAAAGGAATTGTTTTTTTGAAAAAAATTGTATTTTTCTAAAAGATGGTCTAGTCATTCAATGCTTAGATAATTTAAAATTTATTTTTTCCGATTTTATGAAATTTATTTTATAAAATTATATTAATTTTTGAAATTTTCATATAAATTTATTTAAAATTGTTTTTTTCAAATTTTCTAAAATGTTTCATTATTGGATGAATAATAAAAAATACTCATTTGTTTATTGAAAACTGAATTTTCATGTTAATAAATGACATTTGTTAATTATATATTACATTGTGTATAAAAAAATTAGAAAAAATTTAATAAAATGAAACTAAGTTATGTCATTTTAATCAATTTCATATTAATATTTGATATTAAAAAGTTATAAAGTTACGCCTATCATTTCATTATAGACCCTCTTTTTTGGCATGTCTACGGGTATTGAATTAAATTAGATTATGCAACCTATATGAATTGAATTTGTAAAAATGATTTCAATGGTTTTAATTTTAAATATTTATATTATATAATAATGTTAACATAATTTTATACCATTATCAGCGGTGTAACCATTAAAAAATTTTCACTACTCTTAAGGTCAAAACTGATTTATCTAGGGATAAAAAAATATGGGATATAATTACCTACCAAACTATAAAACAACAATTTTATGGAAATAATATGACCTTATTATATCTAAGGGTCAATAATGTCAAATTTTATTTCTTTTGGCATGATAAAAGGGGGTTATAATTGATTCTTTTCCTAAATTCAATATATTTCCACCACCCAACTTATATATGGTCACCCCCTATCCACCCATATTCACACATAAATATAAATTTGGTTCTGAAAATACCAATAAAATAACATTATTACCATCCATGAAACCTCATATACCCATGGATTAATCATAAATACAACTTAGGAAGGCTTTTGATGAAAACCTAAAGACATTGTCTAAAGAAGAGGTAACATTATTAAATGAGAATTTTTAGTTTTATTTATTCTTTAAACTAAATAAATTATTATTCAACCATGATTATAAAAAACATAACTATATTTAATATAATTTGATGTTGTTATTTTTTCTCATGACCAATTTTCTTCTCCTCTTCCACCAAATGGGGGACAAAACTATCGATCATGTGTACGACATACTTCAGCCTCCCGAACTACTGTAATTTGTTTTCTAACTCCACATTTCAATGATGGATATAATTCTAGATTTAATACAGATATATTATGTCTATTATATAATTATAATTATATACTTTTAAAATCATATATATCATCTTATGTTCGATTATGTTTAAAATATGGTAATTTCGCTTGTGTGTACTGTACAATACCTTCTCGTGAAGAGATGTGATTAGTTTTCCATTTACTATTTACATGGAAGGTAAGAAATTTAAAATTTAGATAATATATGTGATATATATGGAATAATATTTAATTTGGAAAAGTTATATTTCACCCACAAAATTTCCCCTATAATTATTAGGGAAATGATTACGTCATTCGTGCATTTCTACAACCTACCATCTCTAGCAAGAGATGGAATCCATTCTCCATTTTCAAATATTAATAATGATTATAAAAATTTATCTGATGATAAAATGATATTTATAAAAATGATATAATTTTACATTTGATGTAACTATAAAATATTTACCAGAACCCGATCATTCATGACCAAACATGCCTGAGATAACAAGGAAATTAATACTCGAAACAACGAAATTAATGAAATATTAATAACAAAAAGGTGGTAAAATATTATTAGGGATAATATATGATATTATAAACATGAATATGGTTATTAAATAAATAAATAACATGATTAATATTATTATAAATGATGTTAAACCATGTATAACCAAAGGTATTCAATAGGTAGTGGACTTCATATCAATTTCTCTTTTTCAAGGAACATTGTAATGTTATAAACCTAATTTCATTTTATGGTGTATATACTCCCCCTTTATAATGTTATATAACAAATTATTCATCATTCATGGTAAATTAATTTTGGATATTAATTATTTCATCTAATGGGATTAAACATCAACATTACCAAGTGGTAAAAAATTATATTACCCAATTTTTTTGTTAAATTATATTGCTTATTCATTATCAATTATATTATAAGATTATGTGTGTAAAAATATCTGATTATTTAATATTTAATTTAAAATTTTTTATGTGGATTTAAATATGAAACACATAATAAATTATTTAATTTGTTCTAACTCGAAAATATTATTTTATGTTTATGGTTTTATTTCACAATAAAATTTTAACTCAGACTGCATATTTATAAATTTCCATTGAAGCATATTATTTGATAAGATTCAAATAAACCCGTTAATTTTTATTCCCCTGTATCTATTCATGTTTTTTTCAAGTAATATTACAATACTTCTCTCTTTTATAATTAATATTACTGATACTATGTTTTTAATAAAATATGACATCATTTATTTCTTTAGTTGAATGTATTTTCCTTCAAAAAAAATATGTTTTCTAAAAAAATTTTTGAAACTGTTTTTTACATCTTCAATTTTGTTTAAAAAATAAATTTTTATCCTTTTTTTAATTTTTATGTGTTTTTTCAGGATTATTCGTGTTGTTTTCCAAGAAAGGATCTTTTTTCTTTTTACTAAAAAGTTAAAAAAACTTTTTTTTAATTTATATGGAATGTAGTGAATATCCCTCCATCATGAACTATAAATATTTTAAAAAGTTTTAAATGTACAAAATTTAATTTTCATAGAAAATTATATTGAAAGTTTTTATATCCTTTCATTTTTAAAAGGATATTTTCAAAATGAAATGTATTTTTTCCTCAATAATATTTTAATATATCTTTTTATGGTATTACATTTGATCAAAAAACAACAACAAATTTTTGTACATATACTCCATTATGGATATGTTTTATTAATAACATTATTATTATTTCTATATATTGTTTGAGCACAATTTTGACCAAATAATGTGTTGATAATCAGATTTACGGTTCATTTTTTAGTTATTTAACTTCCCTTAGAATATTAACTTTCCCGTGATCATTGGACATTATATTTCCCCAAAATATCTATATTATTTATCATGTATATACTTATTAAATAATTATTATATCATTCGTACATATGTAATTTTATTTTTAATGTTACATGATTAATTGGGAATTTTTTTATTAATCCATATTCTTTACTCGATACATAAATTTGTTGACAAGGAATATTGTTCATAAATTAATTCAATTATTCGATATATAAATAATTTTTTGTAAATTCAGTATATGTGGGGCTTGATTATAGGAATCCCATAAATACATAGGTTCTTTCATGATACAAATTATTTGGTTACCCTTAGTTAAATGGATTTTGGGTGTATAACTACACATCAGTTTAAAAAAGTCATGTGAAAGTTCTTGAAAATATATGTATCATGATTGGTGAGATTATCACAGCCAATAATTTGGAATTTATTTCAGCATGAATTTAGTTATTATTATCCATGGATTTTTTTAACATTTATTATCTCCAAATATGTTTTATTTTTATTATTTTTATTAATCTGCAAGCACATTGAGTTATTTACTTTTTTATATTGATTATGCCTTATCTAATCATGATAGTCAGGTCAAAAATTAAATTGAATTTTATTTTAGTTATTTAATTTTTCATATTTATTATGCCTTATATAATCATGAGTATTAAGTTAGTGATTAGATATAACGTGTCTTCCAATTTTTTCCTTTCCATACAGATTGTGTGTTATTTATTATTCTACATTTAATCAAGGTGAAATCCCCTTTACATAACTCCTACTGAGAATATGAGTTCACCATAAATTGTTTTCCATTTCTAGTAATCCTAGATGTGTACGATGAAATATATTCAATGATATTCTTATGGGAATAATGATATTCTGGAAAAAACCTTATGTTTTAATTTTTGTATTCAAATGTAATTTGGTAATTATTTATGTATCTATTTTTTCAGTAATACTAAATTATTCAGTCCATTACGATGTGATTGCCTGTATATATTGGCAATTTAATATATTAGACACTAGATCTGGGGTATTGGAGTAATGTTCCTTCCAAATCCTACTTTATAAGTACTTTCAAATAAAATATCCATGATAAGACACTATATTAATAAAAAAATATAGAGGAAAAGATAAAACATTTGATTTTTGAAATGGTCAAAAACTATTTTTAAATATTATATAATAATTTTTTTTTGAAATATAACTTCATTATAATGAGTATAAATATATTTTTATAAAATTTATTAATGATAATTATGATTTCATATAAAATAACCCACAATATCATTCCAAAAAATGAAGGAGAACATTGGTAGGATGGAAAAACAATATAAATAAACATCCATGAAAATAAATGAGAATTATTATTAACAAAAATTAATTTTAGGGAATCGATATAATAATTAATGAAAAATTTTAGTGTGAAGCATTAATTCCAAATAAAAATAATTAATAAATACACCATAACATTATAAATGGTTATAATAGATCAATTTTGAAAGATAAAATTCGAATAAGAGTGATTATTACCGAATGAGAGGATCTGAGTCACAATAACCCCCTTACGCCCATTATATCATTGGAATAAAAACCTTATGATAGATCAAAATTCAAATAAAAAATTGAATATCATTTAATATATGGGTATCATGAAAAAATTGACAATAGGGAAATATTTTCACCTCTAAAAGGGAAACCTAGTGTATACCTTAAACATGTCTTAAGATATTCAAATTTGAGACACAGAGACCATTACATTGTTTCCGTACAAAATCAGATGCAATCAAAGCTACTATAAAACAAAAATAAATAGACTAATATCTTATTTTATAACCATAATCAAAATATTACACTTTTATAATTCTCATAATTTTTTTATCATGATAATATTAATTTCTTATAGTGTATTGTGACCATTGGGTGCTTTTAACATTATATGTTTTATACATTTTTAATAATTTTGATATAATTACCCAGTATATTATACAAAATCAATTATAAATATATATTTTATTGGTATTTAATACATATATTATTTTTATTTTAAATTTTCTTATTATATTCTATGTGTGGATTGTTTAATTTGTGTTAAATTCAAATTGATAGTGGCTTAATTTGATAATTCTGGTAAATGAAGATGTTGTATTAACAATAACCTATATACCTTATATAAATTTTCGAAAAATATATATTTTGTTATTAAATGTTAATAATAATTGTACTTATTTTCCCATTTTCATCATTGATCGCATTTTAAAGAATCATTCATAAAGATGGTTAAACCATCCAAAAAAGGAAAAACTTTTCCTCAATAGGTCAGAATGGCCTATTTCATTTTACAAAATAGAATTTTAAGAAACATATAATGTTATTATTTTTATTTATTTACCATGGTTAAACCTTTTCAAATATTTTTATATTATGTATAATTATATTAATGAAAATGGTAAATGTTTCACTACGGAGGAGGTAGTCTACATATACACTTGATTAACATTTCAATTTCTCAAATAATGAGAGAAGGTAAAGGAGGGTGTTAAATTAAATTTTAAAAACATTAATAAATAATATATATCATATAAATTCATCAATAACATCATTAATACAATCCATATAAGGTAGTGATAAATAGGAATATATGCCATTTTTTTAGAATGTAGTCCGCACAAACACACGATTAATAAACTTCTATTATTTGTATGGATGTAAATTAATAAATTAGGGGTTTAAAATTAGAATATAAATATATAAGTATAATTACGATAATTATGTAACCATATTATTATGGTTATAAGTATTCTAAAAAAGAAGGATTATGAAGAAAACATAAGAAGGAGATAATACTTATATTAGAAAAGTGATCCTTCCTTAGAATCCTCATTTAAATTGAAGGTATTATGATAAATACGAGTGAGAATGATATTATTTTAGTGATAGAGGGTGATATATAGATTAAAATTGATGAATTTTAGTGTGTAATTATACGGATTAGTGAATCTTTGATGGAAAAAGTGTTATGTTTTTATAACTGAAAGTGGTGACACATTTATAAAGACCTCTACGTCTTTCAATAGTTCAGTGTAATTTTCAATGCCCAAAAGATTTGAAATATCAGAAAGTGTTGGGGAAACAATTTTTGTTTAATGAAATGTAAAATATTTAATTAAATACCTTTTTTTAAATGTTTTAGTTCTTTTACACTATGTTATGCTCAATTTAATCATTTTACTTTTACCGTGATAATTAATTTTTAACCTTAGTAGTAAAATTAAAAGATACAAAACTAAATATCAATTATTCCCTAATTAGAATCTTATGATTTAAATTTTTTAAATTCAATTTATTAAATAAAAATATAATATATATGGAAATATTTTTTTAAAATATAATCACCGAAAAATTTGAAATAATTTTTTTTGAAAAAAGATCATTTTAATATTTTTAATTTAAATATATGATTAATAATCATAGTTGATGAATTTGAAGACATAAATTGATAAAATATGAATTTACTAAATTAAATAAGGCTTCAATGGAATGAAAAAATTGAAACTCACATAAAAAATACTTTAAATAATGAGAAGAGGAGAAATAATTTTTATATCATAGTAATATTTTACTTCAGTTTGAAATGATTTTTGTTTACTTTTTATAAATACAATAATCATATTAAAATTTAAAAATGTATTATTTAATTAAATATTAAATTAAATTAATGGGTTTGAAATATTCTAGTTTATTGGTACATGGTGATAACATTTTGGAAATAATATATTTCATAAATTCTTCCTTTTTGACTCAGAATTAAAAATTTTAGAAACTGATAAAAAATATTATAATATATTAATTTTCATATGATTAATTTCAAAATGAGGTTTATTTTATCAAATTAAAATTATAAAATAAAAAAATCTTTTAATGATGAAATAAAAAATATTTGGAAAATTTATTTTATTAAAAACACTTTTTTTCAACTCACATGAAATATTTCTCCTCTTAAGGTCATGATATATAATTTTTTACCATGTCAGGTTAATTAATAATGTTATTATAATATGATTTTGATGTTTTTTAGGTGTTGTGTGAAACAAATGTTATAGAAAATTACGTTATCAATTTATAGGATCAAATCTATTAGCTCGTTATAAATGGAGTATGTTACCTATTAGTTACATGGAATGTTTATAAAATCCTTATATAAATTAAATATATAATAATGTTCCTCATTTACAATTTAGTTTTAAATTATTAATATTCTATATTCCTTTTAGTGAGATTTTACTTCTGAGCATTCCAAATGTAGATCCCAACTTATTTTGTATTATATATATTATATAGATTTATAGTTACTATAATGCCATATTTTATTTGTTTGTAAAGTTTTAGTAGGTTGATTTTAATGATCTGTTTTCAAAAATTTTGTTTAATTTCTATATACAGAGTATTTATTGCATCCAGGTAGTAATATAAGATGGTTTTAGTGGTTTGAAAATAAGGGAAATTTTATTAGTTAAAACACAATACATGAAATGGTATTATAACCATACATTTTAACATGGAAGGATTAAATGGAAATTTTATTAAGGAAAATAGGTATATTTAACTATTTAAATTGGAAATAATTCTATAAAATAATTATTTGATAAATGAGTGGATTTTTTGAAATCATATGTTCTCTAAAATTTATTTAAACTGCGATTTTTAAATTAAAAACGAGTTCCTTCAAAAAATAATAATAATCAAAATAGTTTGATAAATTTAAATTTAGTCGAAAAACATGTATACGTTACCTTACAACACTATTATATTGTGGAGCACTATGAGAAAGTAGGAGATTTAGTAGTGATATTTTAGTAATTAAGTAATACTATATTGTTTTTATATTAGGATCTTATGGTATTAGTTTATTATAATAACATTCATAGTTATCCATAAAAATCATCGTGATTCATTGGGATAAGAAGTAGTGTATAGAATCATGAATCAAATATTTGGTGGTGAATTATATATTTTGATTATAATTTGATTTGGTGATATTAGGGAATTTTCATTTTTAATGAACTATACATAGATATTTTGATGACTAATTATGGATGTGCATGAGTATATCATATAACTTCTTTCCACATGGATGTTGGTATTTTGTATAATTCTATGATTTTGTTATAAATTTATAGTTTTATATTTGGATTTATTAAAATAATTTTGGTTAGATATTGAATAATTTTTTTGTGATTAAGTTTCATGTGAGGTATTTAGAATTTTTATGAGAGTATCCTCAGGGTTATTGAGATTGAGAATTCATATAGTGGGGAGGTTGTAATACTCCATTTCATAAGTGATTTAATTTAATTGTAAATGCAGGGTTTTTGTTGTAATTAATAGTGGTGAATACGTTGTCTTCTAGAATTTTTTGTTTCTGATGAGAGGTCATTTTAAAATTTGAAATTTATTATTAAATTATAGTTTTTATGGGATGCATTAGATGTTCTATTAGGTATTTTTTAAGGTTTAGAAGGTGAATTAGATCCCTAGGGAAGCTAAAATAGGGTTCTTCCCATAAAAGTTTGTGATAGATGACACTAGGTACCTAGTAGGTGATCACCATGAACCATGTGAGCATACTAGATTAGCTGGTCCTCTAATTGTACTAACATGGTACCCGATTTTCCTAACACAGGTAAACTATATGCCCATTTCTAGTTTTTTCACAAAAATAGGGGTTTATTTAATTTTTATGAAAACCCCTTTAACCCATTTCCCCACCAATTCAAATCCATTCGTCTATATCCATATATAAGGTCTTTCTAGGTATTCTCTGTAGGTCCCTCTACTTTACCTCAAACACTATTTAATATATGGCACCCATGGATGGTTCTTCATCACTGAATAAAAGATAATCCTTCTCTAAATTACCTCTCGCTTATTCATATCCTTTCCTTTATATTATCTTACTTTCACATCTCCTAGGCTTGGTATTCAGATTTATTTACCCTATGACATGGTGAAATTAATCAAAATTCCTAGTACTTCATATATTTTTTTAAATATCTTTTTTTGAGTTAGTTTCCCTCCATTTATTTTTTTAAAATTCAAGATGTATAAGTGGCGATTTTTTTTGTCTTTATAATATAATAATTATATTCGAGTATGATTGGTTAGTTATAATTTGGTATTTTAATACCATGTATTTGGGATTAATATTAGAGTAATCTACATCATTGTTCCATTAGGTTTTGCTTATCTGTTGGTGGGGATGTAGTAATTATAATTACTTGGCCATAGAATATTATCTTTTGATTTTTAGTGGATTCTTGAGGATTGTTTATAATTGATAATGCCCACTAAATGTTATGGTAGTCGATCTCAACTCCTTGAGTGAATTCTCTATGTATGTGCGGAATATTCCTACAGTTTTTTTATAATGTAATAATTTAGAGTGATACGTTATTTTCATAATTAAAGATTTATTTATTTTTTATATTAATTTTATACAACATGATAAAGTTATTAAAGGTAAGATTTAGAATAAATTATATATTATGTGGACAATTTTTCACTCTCCTGTAAAACAATATCATTAAACCATGTGAATAACATCTTTATTGTTTATTTATGTATACCACATTAGCACATTAAATCCTTTATGGTTCGTACTTTGGGGGTTATATTTTCTTCACCTGTTATTGTATTGAAATTCAGAACATGACATTAGTTGTTGATTATATTTTTTTAATTAAACATAATGTACATTCACGTTTTTTAGGTCCATTTATGCTTATTTATTTTGTTTTTTTGGAAAAAAAATATGATAAAAACTCTAATCGTAATGCTAAATTAATGTGACTATGGATTTTTATATACAATTTTTCTTTTAATATTTACTATGTAACACTAATTAATATTATCTCTAACTGATTTATAATCCACTGATACTAATATAATTGTGATTAATAGTGGTATTAGTAGCGATGTGATGATGAGGATTGTTTGGTGGGATAAGATGATTTTTCATGTATATTATTATCTTTTGGTAGTAGATCATTTTATAAATGAAACAATGATTCTTTGAAAACTAACTTATTTTATCTATATAAATTTTATAGTTGATATCTGGTGAAATTTGGATAATTTTTATGAACAATTCATTGGTTAATCCCTTCATTCTCTTATCAAATATGGGTAAAATTAAAACTTTAATAATATTATGCATTTTAGGGAAATAATTTGACTTTATCATAGTTGGATGGATTTGTACAAAAATTAATTTGGTTTATAATTATTAATTAAATGTTTATGTTGGTTAAATCATAATTTTATTTTTATTAATCAGTTTGGAATTTATTAAAATATAGTTATTTATTTACGAATTTTTTAGATGTAATTGATGAAAGTAATATCATTATTTCCCTAATCATTTTGTTATAATGTTGTTTAATTATGGACATAGCCTATACTGAAATTATATTTTCTTTTTGTATAGGTTTAAACATGAAACATTCTGTATAAAGAGGGAACTCACAAGGTCATGTAATCATTTAAAACTATTCTCTCCTAGTCATGTAAGGTTATCATTTCATGATCGAACATAAATATATACAACCTATTACATGTATTGAATACACCACACTGAGTGAAAATTACTCAATAACTAACCACAAATAGACATATCAATGACCACATAATTAGTATCTTCCACACATAGGCAGTCATGACCAACCACAAGAAGGAAATACATGATACCATGAGAACCCTACTTATGGATGACTCCATGAGAATTAATCGAGAAAAACATCAACTGACCATGCCTCTCATAAACCTACATAGTGAATAACTCCATATTCCACCTCAACCTTCCTCAATATACAATGAGACCACACCTCATCCAACCATAATGGAATCTCTTGACCTACTATTCTTAGAAAAGTGTTCATGATATCATGACCCATTAGAAGAAAAATTCCTCTAACCAAGATAAGATACCACAAAGGAACTCTCAACTGAAGACACCTCCTCTTCCATGATAATCCAAAACACTGAGAAACCATCTCTATACACAAATCAACAATCAATAAACCACATCTTATAAAATTATAGGCCACTCCAAGAATGATTACAGAGATGTCCACCAAATACAGATGTCTTGACCTAAGTGTTACATGTCATAGTTTGAAGAACCACTAGAATATAATTAATATTGAATCCCAAATTCTAATAAGAGTTCAAGATCCCAATAAGTCCATCTTCTCTATGGACCATTACATGATCATTCTAAGAAACACATTCATTCAACAATTCCATGTCATACTGAAGCAGTTTTCCTGTTATTATTTTAGATGGAATAAATAATTTTACTGTGTGATGGGAATGTTTCATCATGATGTTTTAATTGATTCCAAATATGTGAAAATTTTACCTTCAATATATACATGTGAAATCCATCTAATATTTTATAGGAGTTTTCTACATGACATTAAATTCAAGTAGAAAGATGAATAATTTAATGAAAAATGTTTATAAATATTTTAAACTCTCCCATTTATAAGGTATTTTCCTCAAACTGACTGTATATAGGGTTTACTGTAATATTATTCATTCTAATTTTATTTCATGTTCAGTTATTAATCTATTAATCCATTAAATATGATTCTCTTCTTCCCCTGTTCCTTCACATTATATCATTATATGTTGAATAATGTGATATCTCAAAATATATGATCATGAGGTACTAAATTGTGGGATTAGACCATAAGGGAGATTATAATGTCAATTTAGAATTCATATTTTCAAATTTATATTCTTCATTCCACATCCTTGATGAAATAATGTGTTTGATGAATTGGATAAATGATCATCATCTTCTCCCCCCATTTTCTATTATGTCCCCCCATATATTAAATCATATCTCCCTCCCTTCTCTCAATATTAAATACATATGATTAGTGATCTGTGAATTTAGGAATGAATAGAATATTATTAGAGATATGTGTGTGGGTAGTGGAAACTTCAATCGTGTAGGCTAATTGCCTATTAACTATAGAGGAGGTGAGAAGGATATGTAGAGTTCAGCTACCTATTTTTCAAGTAACATTATTCAAATAGAAAGGTAAATAAATAGAATTTCATGAATTGACTACTAGATGAGAATTAGATAACATATATACCTTATACTCAGTAAAAAAAATAACCACTTCCATGCTAACTTTGTTTGTTTAACGTCTATTTTCAACTAATTTTCCAAAATCAAAAACAAAAAAATTACACTCTGATTTCTCAAAAAAAATCTAAACAAATAAAAAATAATGAAAAGATATGTGTGAATGAGACTATGATGAACTAACCCATATACACTCCAAAGTAAATTATCATCGTAAACCCTATACCACATCCTAAGTTAATAAATATTTGTTTAACCACTACCCATGATAACAATGTTATCAACATAAGATTTTTTCTATGAAGTTAGTTCAAAATACCATTTTTAATCAAGATAAAATTGTAAATAATTTTCTCTTATAAAATGTGATATTTTTTAAAATAAAAATGGATAATTATTATAGACAAGAAAGGGTTGTAGAACATGTTATTATGGTCAAAGGAAAGATGAGTAATAATGTAACATGTCATCATATGAACCCTCTTGATTATACTGAGCATACTGAAATATAACTCACCCAAGATAAACTTATAGATCTTTATAATAATGTCTTATGTGATTACTAGGAACTAAAAGTAGAGGATCGTGATGTGATTAATAAAGATGAACCTGATATGAAGTTCTCAGTTATCAAAATAACCACGGTGGAGGGAGAACATGAAGAGCTTGAAGATGATAATGAAATACCATTATTTACTCTTGAACACATATAACCAGTGGATATGCACTTTGAATATGAATTAATTTTTTAATCTATTGAGGGACACTCTACATTGAACTTTTGTTTCTCTAATTTCATTGAAACTCATATATCATACAATTTCCAAACAAATGTAAATGAAAAATCAAAATGATAGTTATGTGACCTATGTTTGAAATTTAAAGATGATATTTATGGGAGATATTTTATTGAAAACTAGGAATTACTAGTGAATCGTCCATACACACTTCTAGGATTTACAGTGGACATCACATAAGAAAATAACATACAATATGAGACTTAACATGGAGTGAATCTATAACTTAACTCGTTTTATCCTCAATTTATTCACATTAATTTTAAATATTATCTCTCTTATCAGGTAATTGAGGATTCATCCCAATTTATTCCTACTATAGATATTTTTGAGGTGACAACCACAATATAGGTTTTGAATTTGATTATTATTTAGGAGACCCACTAATTATTCCATTAAATGTAAATTGATATTTAGAGCAACGAATAGTGGAAAAAGAGATACATATTGATACAAATAAGTTGAAATATTGTTCCCATGGACTTATTATTTTAATATTTCACTGAAATTAAATTTAAATTATATTTCTCATATAAGTAGTTTATATAAATTAATATTTTTTGATAGTACCAAGCTAATTTAAATGATGCGACCATGTCAATGGGGGTATCTAGACTTGATGATAATGTGATGCATGATGTTTATGGTGGAGATAAATAAGACATATTTGGATTACCTTGTATAATAGTAACTGAATAAGGTCATGATGATGATTATTTTGACAATGTGCAGAAGGAATCACTTGAATAATATAAATTATATTCCTTAGGAAAGGTTCCCAAGTTAGTCAGATTGATAGAACTTAGAGAGACACCCCATAAATATCCTCCTCAGGAATACCAATGAGACCATATAGAGGAAGGAAATGGTGAAAAAAAGTGTCCCTATATATCATCCTTCCACCCCACATTCTACAGAATACATAGTATTGTACATGGGGTGTACGTGAAGTGATCTATCAAAAGGAAACTCAAAAGGAAGTGCATTTGGAGGTCTGGTAGAAATAAGCTATGGAGTTTCTTACCACACTAGCCCAACCCAAAAATATATTAAAGATAATCTCATTATTGTATGGTTATAGATATACTTATATTTATCACCTCATAAGGGGTTTTCCTAATAATATTTATAACTTTCATCTACATTTAATTTTATTTCTGTTATATCTTTTTAAATTTGAATAAATTTTTAAATTTTTCTTCTTCTTCTATGTATGAAATAGAGTGGAAAATATCTCTAATATCTACTTTAGAGGCCATTTGAAGCCAAAAAAATGTGATAATTACATCCATCTAATGTTTTCCATGAAATGGAATAATTCCATCAAGGTTTTCGCTTTCTATAATAATTTTTTAGGTTTTCATTGTATAATGTTTCTTAAAATATGCATTATTACTACTAAATGAAATTGCAGATATAACCAGAAATAAGTATTTCTAAGGGGAGGATAATTGTAATCTATTTTTCTTATGTTTTTATCTTTATATTTTATTGAGTTTATTTTTCAAAAAAATAAATAATTAAACATAAAAAAAGAAAACAAAAAAAAAACAAAAAACAATTTTTTTTGTTTTTTGGAAGATATTGAATGTTTTTTATAGTTTTTGGGGGATATTTTTAATATTTCTTAAGATGAATTGAAAAATATTATAACTTTCTAACCCCATGTTTATAGTAAAGAATATGATCATATTATTTAACCTTAAAATATCCAATGATTTTAGAGTATGATTTCTCAAAAATATCATAGAAATTTGGTTTCCTAACTAAATGCGTTCCACTGAAAATAAATTTGACGAATTGAAATTATATAATGATGAAGATTAATTTTGGAACCAATTCAATGTTACTTTTCATTTATAAATGATTTTACCTTTAGTTTCTAACAATAAATAAAATTATACATGTCAATTAAAATTGAATTAAAATGAGTAATTAGGATCTTATAATGATGCTATAAGATATTAGGCTCTAGGTTTATCAGTAATAATATCCATTTAAAAAATTAAATATGTTCATTACAAAATCATGCATGGAAGAAATTATATAAGTGCCTAAATATCACAAATGAAATCAGTTAGGTGAAGATAATATTGACCAAAATAAATAAGGAAGAAATCTAATTATAAAAATTTCATTTTATTTCAATCAAGGATGTTTAAATTTGAAATCTAATTTTAGGATATTAGGAATCAATAAAAAAATTAAAGCACCACATTGTCAGATGATTTTTTTTTCTAGGGTGATCACTCTCATATATTTTCAGCAAAAAAATCAGTTTATTTTTTCACCATCTCTAATCCATGGTGGTCATGTTTTTCATTGATGTATATTCATTTGAATAAAATTCAATGTGGGTTGTGAGTAAAAGTGAGAAAATCAGAGAGGATTAATACAAGGAGTAGTTTTGGTATTCTATTTGAATTAATGGAGTCGAGGAATAAATGAGTCAAATGTTACCAAGGGTTCCTAGTAAGGTGGGAATCCTTAAATGGTGATTGGTATTTTATAAGGATTATTTGCTAACAACTACCTGAAGAACATTTACATTCTATATAAATGGATCATATGATGTTTAAAATCCACAAATCTCATATCTTGAATTGATTCATGGTATGAAATGGTTACATGTCTTCAACCAATCCCAAAATTTGTTATGTTTTGGAATGATTAATATCTAGACAAGGAAATGGATTTTTCGTGTATCGTATTAAAATTATATACATGACATGTAAATTAAATACACCCTATGTAATTCAAGTATCACAAGTTTTAATGTATACTGTGTTGAGGATTTATAATTCATCTCATGATAAAACTTTCCCTCTCAACCCTAGGGTGGATTCTAAACAATTTTGGATCCCCTATCTCCATTCCATACATCATATTTATGCTATTGATCCCCAATTCTATTTGTGATAGTTTTTAACTTTGTCTTTGGGGAATTTTATATTACATGTCTTTTGTTCTTCACTAGTTCAAAGTAGGGGCTCCACATAATAACCCTATAGTCATATTTCAAATTTTGAATTATATGAAATTTTGTGACTACATTATCTCAGGTCAATAATAATTTATTAATTGAATATAACGATGATGATCCTTTATTTTATTTTTTCTTGGATCCCATTGGATTCAATTGGTGGTTTGAACTTTCTTATAGCTACCCATTGGGTAAGTTTAACTTTGAAAATAATGATTTCATAACGGATTATATATTATTTTAGCATGAAAGGTTATTTCAGTTTTCTCTAGATATATATTCACCACGAAAAATAAATTAATTTATTATGTGAATTAACGGGTAAATTTATATGCAAATAGTAATTAGCAGAATTAACCATTAGTTTTTATGTGGTCATATTTTGATACACATTCTTGTTTGATATGTACTTCTAACACATGATGGTATTATTATATGATGGGTTTTTCCCTAACACATTCTGAGATTCTTATATACCATGATATTCCATGACACATATTGAGATTCTTATATACTGGGATATTCCCTGACACATTAGGAGATTCTTATATATCGGGATATTCCCTAAAAAATATGGAGAGGCTTATTTACCATGCAATTCCTTGAAACAGGTTGCAAAGACTATATAGTTGTCTTAGACGAGTGATTATTTTACCATGTGTATATGTTTATGGTTGGCATGGTTGTGAGACATGATCAACGAAATTACATCATGGTGCTGAGGAAGGATATGTTTTAACATGGTTATATGGTTATGATTAGCAATATGGGACAAATGCTCAGAGATATTCTATCATGATGGTGAAGAAGGATGTTATTATATTTTAGTAATTGATGACATAATTAATACAGTTGTTCATATCTTTATTATCTACACTTCTTATTAGATAGGATTATTTAGACACGGTGTTGTCGAACTACTAAATTGTATTCACACCCTATTTGGGCTACCGATTGGTACACTAGAATTTTAAAAGGATGGTGTTTTGGAAAAGGGAAATGAACCTTTTTTCTGGTATTCTGCCTCTGATGTGGTGCATTTCAGGTGATGATGAAATGGTTCGATGTTTATAATCACCCATCACTTTTATAGAGACATATTCCTATCAAATTCACCATTTAGTTTGTTTCAACCTATTCAGTGTCATTATCCTATAAATTAAGGTAGAATTAACCCTGCAAGGACTTGTTAATTCACACCTTTCGCATTACGAAATAGGTTCCACAATCAAATGGTCCCAGCAGGTGATTGAATTGGGTCATGTACTTGTGAAATTGTTCCTCTTCTGCTTTAACTTCCTCATATGGTCTCCATTGGTTTTATTCATGGATATAGAAACACCCAACAACCCTGGTATCCATGATTCATGGACCTGCTTTTCAAATTCAGGTGCTCATGGATTGATGATTCATCCAATGACACTTGAGGAATCTATTGGTTGATAGGATGGCAATTTAGGCTCCTTGAACCTTTCTAGGGGAAGATTATTTCATGTTCTGAGATTCCCTTGTAGATTTAAATCGTGTTCGTATTTTCATTAATCATTGTTTTACTGCCGAAGAGTGTGTCCACGTGCTACCTTGGCATGCAAGATCATCGTATGCATGCATAGATTTGATGATTTGGAGGTGATGTTGACTTGAGCCATAAAATAAGGTGAAAATGTAGTTTATCATCGTCCATGGAAGATAGTAGGTGATATGATTTTGGGATCAGACCCATAAGACGAGTTTCCTACATATCCCCAAGAGAAGAATCAGAACCCACATAGTTTAGAATGGCTGGGGCTTCTGTACAGAGGATGCCCATTTGAGGAGGCATGATTGGGTGGATCCTTTATGAGAGGGAACCCATTTGAGCTCGGGCCTTCAGGTAGGAATCCTACATATCCTGGTTTTTATCATGAATCCTAGTTCTCATTGTTCAGATGTACTGAGGCTTACAGATGGGGGCTGCCCATTTATGGAGACATGATTTGGTGGACCCTTTTGGGAGGGAACCCTTTGGATCTTGGGCCTATAGGTAGGAATCCTATATATCCTTGTTTTATCTAGAATTATAGTTCTCATTATTCTTATTATGTTCATTTGGTAATCACCACAAACCTCTAAGGAAACATGAACCATGCTCAGTGCGACAAACAAGAGTTTGAGAGAGATCCAACCAACCAACTGCTTTATCTTCTATTAGTGGGAGAGGGAGAGAGTACGCTGGAAGAGGACAGGCCGATCGTGGGTGAGGGCATGAAGAGATAAACCTTTCAATTTGAAATGAAATTAATGGTCATACAGCTCAGACATAGAATATTAGGGAATGAACTCAGTGGGAGATCCCTAGAATACATTCTGTAAAAGGGGAGGCGTTTTGTCCTCGTCAAAGGAGAAGCCAACATAACACCTTTGACTAACCTCTATTCCTCTTTGAATGGAAAAGCTTGTGATCACACTTAGTAACTAGATTAGGGAGGTTCACATCAACATCCCATGGTCGGACTCCAGGATACCATGGGAATTAAGATCCACAGGAATTCCCAAATCTCAAACTATTGTGGGTAGATCCTTTGTTACTCCACATACCATGGATATGTAGACTCAATGGGGCACGATGATGCACTTGATTGTGTGATCATACGTGTCTAGTGGATTTTGGGGAGGCTTTTTCCTAATCCCAGAGGACTAATTCATGGAGGGATCATGGATAACTGGACAGTAATGGATGGGTGAGGTTAAAACAGGATAAAATAATTCCAAAAAACACACCATTTCGTGTATTAATATCTTATACGGGATGAGGGAGGATCCACAAACCATAGTGGTATGCATGAATAAGGGCCATCTTTGAACTGAAATGGTATGCATGAATGGGTATAAACCACCACATACCATAGTGGTACGTGGACCATCACTCCAATTTGGGTTCCATATGCATACTTATGCAGTACACGGCAGCGAGTTCAGCTCGTGTAGTGGTACACTATGCGGAGAACCATATTGAAGGAGGTTTCGAGGTATTAACATTATTGGGAAGTTCATCCGAGAGAATTATATGATTCCTGGTTCCACCATTTGGGTTCATGAATCTCATTTTTTTTATTATGTTTCCCCATTTTATGGTTCGTGGCTAGTTGTACCTACGAAGAGTGTGGTTCACAATTTGGGTTTTTTCGATGAATCAAGACTGAAGCCAGAATCTTCTCTGAACTCTTTCATCTATCCTCCAGGTTCCATTAAATATTATTTCATCTTTCCCTCATTGCCTTTCTATGATAGTTTTATAGATAATTTGGAAAATCTTATCTATTGAGCATGCACCACCATTTGAGGAGGTCCATGAGGAGATATCCTGACCCATGGAAGAGTCGGTCAACTGGGGTTTGTAGAGGCTATAGTTTTCGATCATGGTTTGTAGAAACCTCCCTATATTATTTTTATGTGAACTGATGAGCTCATATAATGGAACATTGATAGACTTCACATGCATGAGTCCTTTGGTGTTGCGGTTTGCCGTTCACCTCGTTCACTGGCCATCGCTCTATGGGCAAGCGTCTCGCGAATAATTCTATGTACCTGGTGGTTCGTGATCCAAGCAGTCCCTGAACATTTCCTGGGGATGGTACATGAGCAACATGAAATTATTTTAAAACATGAAATAGATCCAGTTTCTTCTGAAAGTTGTGACTTTATTTGAGTCACTTCGCCTTTCAAGACTTGTAGGAGTACTTTCTTCCTTTTAATATGTTTTCCAGTGGTGATATTTTCATAATTATTTGAGATAGTCAAATTTTTTGGTAAAAATTATATACCTTATAAATATACTATGTGTTTTATGACATCCATATTACACAAAAAGGACTAAATAAATAATATTATGGGTTTCCCCACCCAAATATATGTTTTCCCCTTATAATAATGTGATTTATTATTATTTAATTCATTTTATAACGCCCTTTTGGAACCTCCAGAATGTATAATATATTTTATAATTTTAAATTTATTTCCTTAAAAGAGTGACTCACCATCCCATAAGAAAGTGTAATATTTTAATATTTTTGGCCCTTTTCCTAATAAAATAATTAGAAAATACAAATTTTTTCAGAAATCATGGTCAAAACCCTTGGGAATTTTTATTATTTTGAATATTTTACTATATAGAGCAGAAATCTTGATTTTGTGAAATATTAAGGAATTCCCATTTCATTTCCATTATAAACCCACCCACGTTTCCAATTATCTTCACTCAAGTTCATTTATCTTTTTATACCCTTCTCATTGCTCTCTATAAACATCCATACATTCCTCAGTCCTTCAAAAACCCCCTTTTCTTGATTTTGGTGTCACACACTCAAGTCAAGGATCCTCTCTTTCTCACTTCAATTAAATAATATATTCTATGTTATTCCATTTTATTTTTAGTTCCTAATGATGGGCTAGGCTTTCAAAACTCCCCCATACATCCCTTATAATGTATAAATGATGAGAGGCTCATTTCTCTCTAATGAATCCCTCCCATGTACACTGGTTACCATACTTAAATTTGTTAATGGTTATTTCTTTTCTAATGTTTATCCAAGTTTCATTATCTTATAATGACCTTATATTTTCAATTACAAATTGTGGGTATATTTTCTCACCTTCTCCATACATACCTTATCATGTATAAATGATGAGAGACCACTTTCTCTCTCATTAATCCCTCCTATGTACACTTTTTACAACACAAAAATTTTGTAAGAATCCTTTCGTTTTTTTATTCATGCTTATTTATTATCATATGCCATATTTTTTTATTTTAGTATGATTGGACATGTTCTTTCATGTCTCAATTACTGTCCACTTTTGGTCTAAATGTTGAGAGCCCCATTTCACTCTCATCAACCCATTTTATGATTTTTTAAGTGATTTTTTATGCTACTGAATTGTCATCACAATTTTCCACACCAACCCAATTATGTAATGTATACCGCACTCATTTCCAATCAAGATTGGTCACTTTTATTCACATATAACATTTTATTTGGGACTTAAATTTATTAATTACTCACTCGTTGATCTTGGAATAAATTATTATGATGATTTAATCCATGTTCTATGATCTATGTGACACACTTAATCATGTGATTGAAATAAAAGTGATTGGTGAGCCCAAACCTTTATAGCACTCCAATGCATTGGGTAATGTTTAGTATCTTGATATGTCATGTTGGGAAATGGGTGTAACTCTAATAGTTAGTTTTAAAAAAATTATAATTTTTATTAGTGATTTATACTTATTGATAATGGTATGTTTAAAACATGTAAAAGTAATTATTTTATAATATTAATTACAATGTAACTTCATTACTTTAAATGATATTAAGATACATATAAAAAAACTATATATGTCAGTTTGTTATAATATATATCTATATATCATTAAAAACAAATTAATAATTCAATTTAAATAGTTTAAATTTAAAATTATAACTTGAAAATAATATATAATAAAATTATAAATCAATATATATATATTAGGTGATAATAATAATTATTATATAATATTTCTTTAAAAAAATGATGATAAATCAAATTTGAAAAAAAAAACAAAAAACATGTTCAAGGGTTTCATTTGAAGGTTCATGAACAGAGGTGTTCATCTTTAAGTGGATTTTCTCCAGTCGAGTACTGAGAAAAGGGTGAGGATGTGCTGGATAAATTGAGATCGAGAGCATAGGGGGTTTATCATTGTCATTGGGAGCTAAGGCTACGAATTAGAGTGAGTCACAGACTGAGAAAAGTGAGCATGGTTATATGATGTACAATCTATGATTGACCAATGTATCACAAAACCAAGGAATCCAAATGTGAAGGTCTGAGCACAGATTGATGGAAGACCATATCTATGTCTCATTTAGGATTCGGACTGTGAATGGAGACAACTGATGAGTGATTCTTGTCACATCCCAACCGTGAATGATATTTTGGGGGGAAATTATTTGTGTGGTCCCAAATCGCAATTAGGTGTTTATGTTCATAAATGTATGCATCAAAATTGAATATCAATTTATCTTATTTAATGTTTTTATTCTTCAAAATATTATAAGTTCTCCACTATAGTATTTTTTGATAACATAATTTCTTCTTTTGGGACATTAATGTTTTTCAATTTATGTTAGGATCTAATTTTTATATGATGAATATTTCAAATATCCCGTGTGTTTGTAATTTATTAGTCATCTTGTGGCCAATTTTAAGGATGATGTGATGAAAAAGTCATTTTTGAAACAGCATTGTATTTTATACAAATTTGGTTTTGAATTAAAATTATTAATCGTATTCGATGAACTGAATTTTCTCTAATGTTATTTTTTCCCCATTGAAAGAGGATATATCCACATATACTACATGCCAATCCATCTACAGGAATGTGGAATTAAAATATGTATATATGAAATAGTAACACTGATTATAAATATGTGTCTTCTCTATTCGCTAAATTGACCATCATGTTATTTAGCCTCATAATAATTTGTGTTTTAGCTCTATAAAAATAAGATAAAATGAGTGTTAGAGGTTTTCTTTGAGTGTGTGGTGCAAGAAATAAGACTCGCTGACAAGTGGAAGTCTCTAAAAATAAATTGTTAAGGGATAAATTTTTATTTTCGAATGATTATTTATTTTAAAAACTTATTTCTATAAGGATTTCATTTTATTATGTTCTGTTTTAACTTTCTGGTGTTATGGGTTTGGTTGTTCATTACAATAATTATGAATACATATGTTTAAATTTAAAATATACATATATATCGATAATGTTTATAAACTTCATGAAGGTGTGTTTCAATATATTCTAATCATTTATGCATTATTTTTCCATGTTTATGAAGTCAAAGTGTATATTGATAATTTAGGAATTGAAAAAGTGCACATATAAATTGTTGTTAGTTTTATATTTAATTTTTTACTTTTATTATTGTTATATATATATATATATATATGTGTGTGTATATATATACATTTATTGATGTGTTATTATTCACAATTTAATTAAAACATATAGGCATCATACACGGGGTATGTTATATGGGAATATTTTAATCTAACACAAAAATTAGTTATTCAACGTCTGGGATTATTAACCTCTAATTTTAGTTCAACAATTACACACACAAACACACATACTTGTTAAAGTTATGTTCGTCAAAATTTATGTACACACACACACACTCATATATATATATATATATATATCTAAAAAATAATGAATGTATAAGAAATTATACTTTAATAATTTTGTGCGTGACACCAATTTATTTATGGATTATGATTGTTATTGTTATTAATTTATATAATAATTTTATTATTTCATTCATAAAAGAAATAAAACAAATATTCCATTATTTTTTTTATTCATGCATGAGTTTTTTAAAAATTATCGATTTAATAAGAATATGTAAACATGTATTCCATGAATGTTTGTGTACATGGATGTTTATGAAATGATTATGTGTTAAGTGTTTTGGTTGGAACCAAACTCGCAAGTGAAATACAGTGAATGATCATATATATATATATATATACTTATATATAAAAATAGAAATATGAAGGTGGATTTTAATGTAGTGATATGTATTCAAAATAAGAAACTCCTATAAAAGTATATATACATAAAGCAAGCCTAAAAATGTTTTCAGAAAATCTAACACTTAAACATTGTAAATATGGTAAGGAATTGAGGACTGAACCAAATCCCTCAACAAGTGGGTAGATCAAAGATAGACTTCAATGTTTCATGTTTTCATTGTGTTTTGTTATTAAAATAATTTTTAATGTTTTCTAAAAATCACTAGATTATATTTAAAATGATTTTTTGTGGATTTAATTTCATTATATTTTTATAATTTTAATGCATATTTAATTTAAATTTTGTTTTCCAAAGGTATTTAAAAAAGAATTTTCACACTATTATCTAATTAATTCTCTAAGGCATTTCTCAATGTTATTTTCAAAGAAATATATTCTAAAAACTAATTCAACAATTTCAAATCCCTGTACTGGGAAACTGAATGCTCAAGATTTATTTTAAACTGATTTTCACAGGTATCCTAGAAGTTCTATTTCATACATATTCTCTTTTGGAGTTAGCGCAACAAAAGTGTTTTAGTAATTTTTTTTTATTTCTCAACAATAATAAATGTGAGGTTTCATTTAATCCTTCAAAACCTAGAAAAGTAAAGGGCCCTCATTTTGTTATAGTGTGGTGTAACTATTCAGTTTATTTTTATAAAACAAATCACATAGAATTATTACGTACTGAGTCCAGAAGTGCGGTCTCGGGCTGTTATAGTTTTAATCTCAAACATGTTAACCAAATTTTCAATAGACATTGTAATTAATGTTTAACATTGAAACTCAATGTACTTAATTCCCAAATACACTAGGATTCTCTGTCATTCGGGTTGTATTATGTGTAATTTTATGAAATTAAATCATGTATTAATATGTAATTGAGAGCCGGGGTTTTATAGTCGGTATTAAAGGAATTTTTTATTTATATATGGTATTATGATTAGAAGAATCTAAAAAAACATTAGAGACAAGACTAAGTATGAGAATACATCGCTAAAATTTTGGTGAATATAGAGTATGTGGTTTATCAAGAAAATATATCCATGTTTGGATTATATAAGTGGAAGTGGTTCTGGAACAAATGTACCTAAGGATAACAACTCCGAAAATGTGTCCCAAGAAGAACTCGGGGTAACCTGGTAGATTAAAATGGACCTTACTATGGACCTTGTTTGAAAATCTTAAGGGATGTGATTTGATAAATTCATATGATTAATATGAACAATTAATATGGGAAAAAAATTCCCATGGGATTTTATGTTCAGAAATATATCATGGTTAACATATATTGAAGCTTATAAATTTATTAATTAAGGAAATAAATGTAATTTATTATTTATCTATTTCATGTATTTAGATTCCCCATGTATGGGTTAAATGTTTAAATATACTCACCCCTAATTTTCCTTTTATTATAGCCAATGTCTGTAAATATGTGGAATTAGGTAAAGAATCAATGTGAAGAGAAATGTGATTATTGCCCCAATGATATTCCTAATATGATGTGCGAAAGAATCATGCAATTCCGAAACATAATCTTTCATCGAAATAATGTTCTAAATAGAAACCTAGAAAAGGAGGAGCAACCATATCCCCCTAAGAAAGAGAAAACCACATTCAAAAGAATCATGTGAAAAATGGATCCCAATTTCAATGGATCATATGATACGTTAATTTCCATAAAATGGATTAAATCCATTGATAATGTCTTCTACACCCTCTAATAATCTTAACAATAGAAGGTTGTTTTCGATGTTTATTGAATGGAGGGTGAAACTGATCAATGGTGCAAATTAATCAAAAAAAAAGAATCATGAAGAAGAGATCTCGGGGATATGATTGAAGGTTTTTTGGAAAATGTATTGGGTTATATATTATCCCCACACCCTCAGACTTAAAATGGAATGGGATTTCCATTCACTCAAGTAGAAAAACAACGAATCAATCAGGGTGTACAAGGAAAACTACAAAAGTATTACAAAATACTCCTCAGACTTTTTCATTACCCCTGGGTGAATGTTTTACCACTTCTTTTGTGGGATAAAACCTTACCTAGGGAAAGGCATAGCGATCCGTGGCATTGATATGTATGAGGAAATTTTTCAATGAACCATCAATGTCGAAATAGAGATCAAAAAATATCATGGGTATCATCCATATAAGACGTGAAATGTAGAGATCAATTATTATGTCTCAATAGTGAGATCTAATGGTTTCGAAAAATTTCAACATCTAACATTCCAATGGTGTTAAATGAAGAACCTTAGGAATCTCTGAAAGGGGATGAGGAAATTCCTTAGGTATGGGAAGGAAGGGCACCTAACCAACAATTGCTGGTTGGAAAAACCGGCTACTATGACAGAGGAAAGGAATTCTCCATTCAACCCTCAATTCATTTTTCATTGATACAACTAGAAGTTACCAGGTCATTTTTGAAAACAATGCACTAACCCAAGTTTTTCATATATAAAAAACAATATCCTCAGTAGAGAGGATGATATTTTTACATCACAACAACCGAATTGGATCCCATGAATGAGGTGGTGATAGCTATAATATTTATTCATTGAATAATATCAAACATACTTTTATATGTTGGTTCTACGGTTTCCTTGATATCATGAATGATTAGAAGAACTATTCAAACACCATCAAAAACCATGGAAGTGGTGTTATCCGAAAAATGGAAAATGGGAAAATTATTGCATCTCAAGTATATTAATCCTCCGTTATTACAATTTCTAGATTGATCATCCCAACGAACCTTGTCATACTCTCTTTGGAGGAATTTGACATAATTCTATGCATGGATTGAATTTCATTATATAGATCCAACATAAATTACCATGAGAAGGAAATCACTCTCCATATTGAAAATTGATCCCTGATTCTCTATATGTGCATGAAGTAGGATGAATATCCTTTTGCACCATCACCTCAAGCATGGATATTATTTCCCAATGAGAAGTAATATCCATATCAAACGATTGAGTCTAAGGTATGAGTCGTCCTTAAAGAAATTCTTATTGTGAGGGGATATGTTGAGGTGTTTATCGAGGAATTGTCTAGTCTTACTCCTAGTAGAGATGTTTAATTTTCAATCAATCATATGCCTAGGGAGTTACCATTATGCAAGACTCTATATAGAGTGGTTTTTTCAGAACCTAAGGATCTAAAGAAGAAACTACAGAAGAATCTAGATAATGGTTTTATATGGGTGAGTGCTTCACCATGGGGTGCATTGGTCCTCTTCATTAAAAAAATGATGGGTCAATGCACCTTGGTATTGATTATAGTGATCTCAATAAGATCATGATAAATAAGAATTATCATCTTCCATAGATTGATGAATTCTTAAATAAGCTATATGGAGAAAAATACTTTTCCAAGGAGGATATTTTTTTGGTATATTCCCATGATAGGGTGATGAAGGAGGATATCATTAAGACTGATATTTGTACATGGTACCTGCACAACGAATTCATAGTAATTCCATTCAGACTCATTAATGATCCATCAATCTTCATGGAATTGATGAATATAATCTTTATAGATGACTTAAAAAATATTATTGGCCATTATATGTGATATTATAATATACTCTAAATTTAAGGAGGATCCTGATGTGTTTTTTAGTTCTATTCTGAGGACCATATGAAAGGAAAGTCATTATTCCCAGTGCAACAAATTTTAGTGCTAGTTGAAGAAAGTATCTTTCAGTGGGGAATATCATCACAATCAATGGGATATCTTTAGAACAATTAAAAATATATGCAATTTAATGATGGAAAAGAACAAAATGTGTGATAGATATCCATAGTTTCCTTGGTTTAGCTGGGTATTATCACCGATTCTTGAGAAAATTATCATGCTTTTAGAACCCTCTTACCAATCTAACTGATAACAGAGTCATGTTTTCATGCAATGATGAATGTAAAAAAAGAATCAAGGAGTTGAAAATGAGTCTTATCAATGCACCTCTTCTCACACTACCCATAAGTGGATAGATTTTCATGTTATTAAGATATGCATAAATGAAGGACATGTGAGGTGTGTTGATGAAAAATAAAACTATCATCGATTTTGCTTCAATACAGCTGAAATTTCATGAATAGAACAACCCTTCACATGATCTAAAGTCAGATAAAATGATTTTCACATTAAAATTTTGGTAGCATTATCTTTTTAGGGAGATATTTGAAATATATACTGATAGAAAAACTCTCAAGTAAATAATCAAACAAAAAGAGACGGATATGATCAAATAATGATGGTTAAATATGATCAAAGACTAAGACAGTTGAATTAACAACTATTTTGGGAAATATAATAGAGTAAAATTTTGTTTATGTAGAAAGGATCCATAAATTCTATCATTGATGACAATTAAGAATGATCCGATCTTCTTAGATTTAAAGAGGATGGAATTGGGAATCATAAAATAATGAACATTATCAGTCCTTTCAAGAATTATTACTCAACCATATCTTCTAGATAGGTTAAATGATTCTCAAATAAATGATGGAAAAATTCAAAATAATGTGGAAACTATAAGAAAAGGGAAATCCTCATAGTTCAACATTAATGAAGAAGTTGTTTTATGATTTCGGTTGAGACAATGTGTACCATCAAATCCATAGTTAAAGAAGGAATAATTAGATGATTCCCATAGATGAACCTTGTTTATCAATCCTAAAATACAAAAGACGTATTAATATATCATAGAACACAATTGTTAGGACAATATGAAGAAAGAGACCGTAGAATATACATTAATATGTATTGTATGTCAATAAGTGAACGTGGAAAGGAAAAAATTTAAGGGGATGATGCCACCATCACCGATACCTACATGGAAGTTCGAAAAAATCATCATGGAATTTATCATCATACATCCAAATACCTCTATAGGAAACAATTATACCTAGGTTATGGTGGATCATCTTATAAAGAAAACACACTTTATTGTTATTTAATTGGATTTATTATTGGATTGACTTTCACAGATATACATCAGTGATGTGTTGTGGGAGCATGTTGTACCACTATTGATTATATCTGATCAAGATAAAATATTCAGCACCATATTCCCAAAGATTCAACATCACACTTTGAGTACTAATTTGAACTCATCATGGCCTTTCACCAACAAACTAATTGCTACTCTGAGCAGACTATCCAACCAATTGGGGACACGTTAAGAGCATGCTCAATGGACCTAAATGGAGGATGGGGTTAACATCTTTCTTTGGTTGATTTATCATTCAAAAATATTTTCATAATGCGAATCCAAATGGATAGCTATGAAGAAATTTATGGGAACATGTATTTAAAACCTTATTGTTGGGATGAAGTTGGGGAATGAAAAATAATAGGTCCAGAAATGGTTGAAAAAATAGCAGGGAAGGTAAGACCATTCCGTAACATATTAATGATTCATAGAGTCAACAAATGGGATTTCCGAATAATCATCAATGAGACATATAGTTTAATATTAGTGTCATGGTATTCCTTCGTATATCTCTATAGATGATATTGATGAGATTTGGAATGAATCAAAATCTTAGTCAAAGATACATCGGCCCCTTTGAGATCTGTGATCGCATTGGTGAGGTGACCTGCTAACTATAACTCCAATGAAAATTACCTCAAGTACATGAAGTATTAAATGTATCCCTCTAGAGAACGTACATAACAAACCCCGCTCATTTACTCAATCCATAGGTGTTTCCATTTGATAATGACCTCTCTTATTTGGAGGACCCAATGAAAATCATAGATCATAGAGTCATAGTTATATGTAATATGATAATAAACCTGGTCAAAGTGTTGTGGAGAAACCAAATCTCTGAAAAAGAAATTTGGGAACCAAAGGAGAAAATTAAAAAAATATAACCTCATTTTTTAATGTGTGAAATTAAAATTTTGAGGGAGAAGTTTCTTAACAGGGGAAGATTATAATGACTGGAATTGTTATAAATTATGTTTCCCATTTTGATTTAATTTTATGTATTATTATGTTATATGGTTATAGAAAACACATTAAATTACTTGTTTATATCTTTCTTTATTTACATGGAAATAAATAATATTTACCATTTAAATTTTACCCTTTTAATATTGATCACATGATTGGTAGAAATATAGTTCTTTTAAGAAATCCAATTGACCCAGAAAAAGGAATTGATGCACACATCTAGTAAAATCATGACATATGAATCCCATTTATCAGAGCTTCTGAGGTAGTTAAAATCAATAGTATTTTCTATTGACAAAGAACAAGATGAGATCCAATAACATAAGAGTGATAAAAATTATTTATGGGAGATGTTGAATCTTGTCAAGATCATGTCCCAAACCATGTTCGCCAAACGACCCCATGAAAGTCTCACCATCTTACTCATTACTCATAGGATGTACACTGGTGTAATAAAGGATTATTTATCAAGACCATAAATATATGAATATGTATGTTGTAATGAATAATTAATTTATTTTCTATTTTATTAATATTTAATAAATTATTTTGATTTTGATTCAATTAAAAACAAATTTTATTTTCAGGTAATATTAAAATTCAATTAAGGGATTTATTTTGATGAATTAATATATTTTACAAATAAATGGTAATTTAATGAAATTTTATTATTAAATATGGTTAATTTATTATAAATGGTCATATAATTTTTATGAAGTGAAAGTTACATTATATAAGGGTTTAAAAAATTTTATTGTCAAAAGCCCATCTTAAAAAAATAGATTCCTATTTTAAAAGTTAAAATGAATACATTTAGGAAATTATTTTTAGTTGGGGTTTGGATTAGTGGTTAGCACCACATAATACTACTTGAAAAATGAGGGTTAATAACCCATTGGGCACATGTACTGTAGTAGTATTGCAGTAGTGATAACACTATAGCAACATCGGGTATTGTAGTGGTTCCAGGTCACTATAGCAGTGGAAGGGTATTGTACGACACTATAGTAGTGGGTATTGTAGTAGTACTATTGACAGAATGGGCTTTGAGCTAAAAAATTGGGCCTACGGGCCATGTAATAGGCTAAATGCCCACTAGGCCTTCAGGCTATGTAATGGGTCTCCCTCTACCCAGTTAAAAGTGGTATTTTCTTTTATTTAATAATAAATGAGGCTTCAGCCTCACCCTTTTAAAAAATATTTAGGAAATTAGTTTTATTAAATAAAATTTAAATTTTTTATGGGAAATTTGAAATTTTTCAATGATTAAATTTTCATATTTTTTTGAGATAGTTGAATTTTTGGGTTAAAATTAAATATCATATAAATATAATGTGTGTTTTTTAAAATAATAATGACCCAAAAATTATGTAAAAAATACTGAAATGGGTGTACTTTTCCAAATATAAACATTCCCCTAAAAATAATATGATTTTACGTCTACATAATTATTTTTATAGTGCCTTTATGATTTATCCAAAATATATAATATATTTTACAATTTGAAATTCATTTCATTAAAATATTGACACACCTCCACATAAGAAACGGTAATACTTTGATACATTTGGCCATTTTTCTAATAAAACAATGAAAAACTACCCTCTTTGTAAATTACCATGGGAATAAACCATGGGGCAGTTTATGGTTTTGAATTTTTTATTATATAGAGTCCAAAACCTAAGTTTGTGAAATAATAAACAATTCCCCTATCATTTCATATATAAAACCAACCAATATCGCACATATTTGTACTCAAAATACTAGGAGGGAATCCTTAGTCTTCCATAACATCTCTATAATCCACCCAAGGAACCCAAATCTCTCAAGAAGCCCAGTTTCAAGCTTTTGGATCCACACACTCATGTAAGGGATACTCTAATTCTCACATTTAGTCAGGAATCTACTATAGTTATGCCATTTTATTTTTAATTACTAATGATTTGGTATGTTCTTATAAAATATAAAATATATCCCTTATGACCTCTAAATAATGACATTCCCATTTCTCTATCATTAATCCCTCCAAATTACACCTGTTACCATGATGAAAAATCATAAGGGTTCCTTACTTACCAATCATTATCCAAGTTTCTTTATATTTTTATGCCATTTTCATTTCAATTAATAATTATGGGGTTTGTTTTATCTCATTCCCCATACTTCCCTTATCATGTATAAATGATTATATACCCCTTTATCTCTCATTAATATCTCCCATTTACATCCATTACCATGCCAAAATTTCATAAGCATCCTTTCCTTTATATTTATATTTATGTTTATACATTATTGTATGCCTTATTTTTTCTGATTATGTATGTTTTGACATGTCTTTCCATATACCCAATTCTATCCACTTAATGTAAAATTTATTATACATCCATTTCTCAATCATCAACCCATTATATTATTTTTTAAGTGACATTGTTATGTTGCAAAATTTTCACTGTGACTTTCCATGCCAAAAAAATTGGGTAGTGAATACCGTACCCATTTCCTATCAAGGGTATTCACTTTTATGTAGATATAATTTTTTTTGGGGAATTACATGTATTTATACAACATTCATTGATTATGGAATAAATTATTATAATTAATGTATCCATGTTTTATGATCTTGGTCCACTCATAAGCATGAGATTGAAATGAAACTAACGAGTGCACCAATAATTATATAGTACTCGAATGCATTGTGTAATGTTTAATATCATGGTATGTCATGCCAGGATAGGTTTGTAGCTAATTTCATTATGGTACTTCTTCCAAAATTATGTCTTGGTGGTTTATCCTTGACTTATGTTTATATGATGTGTCTAAAGTTGTTACCACATTTCCCATGTTATAATTATCATCTTATATCATGCATATTTACCCATGTTTCTTTATGACTCATTTATATTTCTTTTCTAACATTTTGTATTATCTTCATGTTATTCCATTTCTATCGACTTACTAGGCATTATGGATCACCCATTTCTTTTGTATTTCCCCATGTTATCTATTGTAGTTTTAAACTCATGCATGTTGAAGGAGATTTCAATAAAGATGTTGCAATTCATGCCTAATGTTGTAATTCAATGAACTTGATTCCTAAATACACTAGAATTATTGATATTTCTGGTCATTTTAAGTATAATTTAATATAATTAAATCACGTAGTAATGTTTAATAGATAAAAGGGTTGTTATAAGTTGTGTACTAGTTAGCTATTCTATAGTGCTACAATGAAAATAATGTCGTGTTTCACATGTTTAATATTTAGAGATATCATCCATGCAGTTCTTCTGTGATAGATGTTATATATATTGAGCATGATATAGACACATCCATTGGGGGAAATCTGCTACAGATCATGGACCATAGTGGGAGATATTTTTGGGGTAAGACTATACCATTGGTTTGATTGTAGTGGAAGCATGGGGGAGTTTAGGCAGAGAACTAGGATAGGGAGTCTGAAACGAGAGAACAACATCCATACTTGTTTTCTTAGACGACATGGTAATTAATGGATTAGTTTGGGGGAAATTAGTTATATAGTGGGGAGGTTTTAAGATCCCGTCTTTTTCTAGGTATGTATTTCATTGAGTTTTTCATTAAAGTGGTTTTTTCTGATTTTTAAATTTTTTTAATCCTTGTTGGTCATGATTTATCGTGTTTGTCATTATTTTGAATAAAAATTGATTTGGGTTGTGACAAAACATGATAAGACTAGAGAGGAACCACACATGTAGAGGTTCGGGGATTATATTTGAATTAATGGAGTCTAGGTATAAATGGTACAAATGTTACCAATGTTTCTTTGTAATTAGTGAATCCTTATAGTTGTTTTGGGTTTTTATATGGAAACATAGATGAAAACTATATATATGAAATTTACAAGTCATGTAAATGGGTTAGATGACATGTAAAAGCCACTAGAATCTGGTTGTCAATTGATTCATGATTTGAAATGGTTACACATCATGAACCAATCACATGATTTGCAATGCTTGTGGGAATTTAATATCACCCAAGGATATGGATTTTTTATTATATCTTTAAAAAATTAAACAAAAGACGTGTAAATTATTTACACACTATGTAATTACTATAGAAACCATTTTAATGTGTACCATTAGGCTAATGTTTCATTCATATCACATGTAACCTTCCACTATTGGCCACAGGGTAACTTTTATGTGATTTTGGAGTGCCTCTCTCCATTCGAGGCATCTCGTTTGTGGGACAGATCCCTGATTCACCTTTGGATATTATACACCTTCGACCTTGTGTGTGTTTTCCATTGAATGCACAGAGCTCATCATTGGTTAGAGGTACGAGGAATCAATATTAAACCTATGTATTTATTTTCAGTTGAAAATTATATTAAATATTGTGATTACACTAATGAATGTGAAAAATAATTAATTGACTGAATTATATTATGATAATAATTCGTTGGATTCTTTATTGGATCCCTTCATCATTGGTTACAGGTCCATATGAAACTGCTCATAGTAGAGCTGGCCAGTATTTTCAAGAATGGCATGCATGCGGGTATTCTGGGGAACCCTATAGAGGGACAGTGGGATCAGGCACCACAACAAGGGAGATGGGTTCGGTGGCTACCCCCAACTAGCAGATTAAAATTAAATGTGGACGGTTCATGTTCGAGGGGGATTATAAGAGGTGGTGGTGTCCTTCGGGACAGTTGGGGCTCAGTTCACATTGCTTTTAGCGCTTATTACGGACCGGGAACATCGTTAGGTGCAGAGTTTAGAGCTCTCCTCTCAGGTATCATTTTATGAAGAAGAAGAGGTCTTCAAGTGGCGGAGGTTGAATCTGATTCAGAGATTCTAGTTCGGTCCCTTAAGGGGAAATGCGCCATGACATGGTGCTTGTTGTATGATTTTAGAAGATGCAAAGTGGAGACCAACTAGGGAAAACTGATACATCACAGTGTAAGGTAAACCAACATTGCGGCAGATGTGTTAGCTCGTGGGGGCAGGCCGGAGGAGACCTTAATAGTGTTTGATAGTCTTAATTCCCTCCCGTGCGAGTGTGTTAATGTGATCCGAAAGGATTCACTTGGTCTCCACTATTTTCGCCCCCGTGATTTGTTCCCCTGGGGTTCCTTTCTTGCATAATAATAAAAATTATTTTCAGTCAGACCAACTCATTGGGTGAGAGAACCTTTCAAACTAGTAAATTTGAAATGGATTGCGTATGATTTTATACTAATAAGAAATTTATTTGATTTATTTATATAGATTCTCCATTGAAAATGGCTTAATTGATTAGTTGAAATAGTGGGAAAATTGAAATAGAATTGTTACATAGGAGAATTAACCATTTTGTTTTATGTGGTCATATAATGATATGAATGCTATTGTGATATAAACTTCTAACACATTATGAGATTCCTATATGTCAGGATATTCTTTGACACATGCTAATATGACTATTTATTGTCCTATTCCTTGACACATGATGAGATTATTATATATCTAGTTATACCCTGACATAATTTCATATTACTTTATACAGGGATATGGCCCCCAACATATGTTTAGATGCTTTTGCAATGGGATATTTCTGGACACATGCTGATAATCTTATATATCAGACTATTCCATGACACATGCTGAAATTCATATAAATTGTGTTAGGCCTCACAAATGCTACAATTATCATATAGACGGATTTAAATCATTTTTTGTTATACCAAGGTTATATTCTTGTGGTTGGAATGGTTATGAGACATTATCATAGACATCCTGACATGGTGTTGAGGATGGTTATGTTTTACCTTGGATATATGTTTATGGTAGGGATTTTTTTGAGACATTCTCAGAGATATTCTTCCACGGTGTAGAAGTAGGTTGTTCCTATATTTTAATAATTATTGAATTAATTAATAAACCTATTTATGACATTATTCCATCTACATTTTACTAATACATTGTTTTGGTTGTCGATTAGTACCCAATAATATTTCATCTATACTGGTCTGGAGAAGGGAATGGGACCTTACTACTGACTTAATTCTTGCTGGTTAGGATGGAGTTTGGGGTTGGGTCCAACATGGGGTTTAGTACTAGTTTATTTTGGGTTAATATATTTTTATATGAATTTTTTTTATGTTTTCAGTTTTACATTTAGATACATATCATCCTATTATTACATAATACTTCATTTTTGATATATTGGTTTCTCCTTTATTTTCCCAGTTCTGTTATAAGGGTTCCTTCATTGTATATTACACCAATTACTACGGTTTATATGTATTTTGTCCACCACTATGTAACTTCATACAATGTTTTATAGTCTCCCATGTGTACATATCACACCCCCACTGATAGTCGACAACCTCTGGATTATGGGGAGGTATGCTTGAGGTCCCATAACTAATCCATTTTGGAAATGTGAGAGAGTTCCAGATCAGTGGATGTTAAACAGATTTTATAATATAAATCATTCATTAAATTATATATGTAACTGTTTTATATAGATATTCTTCTTCAATTGACTTCTTGGAGGTGGATTAATTCATGCATTATGCATGATGTGATTTTTGAGAGAAAGAACCAAAAGATTACCCCTCATATTCCGAGATGATAAAATATTCAATGACCATATCATTCTAGTGCATTTATTGATTTTTCAGAGAATATATTTTGGATCTGGGGTTTCCAAATATGACAATAGAATCATATTTTTATTGAAAACATATTTTGAGATGTTTGGTTGTCCACTTTTTTCTCTAAAATACTGGGTATTTCTTAAAAAATTTCATATTGTTTTGAAAAGTGTAGAATATAAAAAACTAAATTTAGGGGAATTTTGATCATAATTTCTGGAAATTCATTATTTATAATTTCTTAATAACAAGATATTATAAAATTGGTGGAGAGATGAGTGGTGATATTTCACTAATTGTTTTTATAATTCATTATTAAATCCCTTCAAAGAATTTTAAAATATGGGGAAAACTTACATTTTTATGTTATTATGTGTTTTAGACAAAGAATTATAATTTATTATAATTGGTTAATTTTGGTGATAAAAATTAATTTATATTACATTTTATTATTAAATGGTTAAATGGAAAAAATTATATTATTTGCTATATAATTCGTTGAATTTATTGAAATCCAGTTATTGATTCAATGATTTTTTTGATGTAATTGATAAAAGAATTTGTAACATTATTAATTTATTGATATATATATATATATATATATATATATTTGGACATATCCTATACACAATTTAGTTTTCATTTTTTGTAGGTGAAAATATGCAGACTCTCTATGAAGAGGTGAATCTGAAAATCACAAAAGGTTTTAAATCCATACTCTCCCAGTCACACAAGGGTATCAACTCATGATCATTAGAAAGTGTTGGAAACCTATTGCAAACAATAATATAACCTCTCCATGGGGTCATTCCTCATCATATGACTTCAATAAGACTCAAAATAAAATACATGAGTAGGAATTTAATCAAAAATTCCCTCATGGCCAACCACAGAAAGGAAATATAAGTTGCTATGAGCACCCCTCTCGTCATCAATTTAATGAGAATATTGTAAGCCATATATAAACCAACTATTTCTCTAATTAATCAACTATAATAAAAAATAAATGGAATAATGAAAACTAATTCAACCTGATATGGGACCACACCATAATAGACCATAAGGGAATCTTTCAAACTACTATTCCCAATCAAGAAATCACACTATCATAGCATACCCTAAAAACAAGCCACACATAACATGATAAGAGTCCATAAAGGAACTCAAAGATAACCAAGAATCCCCTTGTATGGTCAACAATAATATTTAGTAGTCACCTCTATTCACAAATCTATACTGAATTGGACACACATGCCTAAAAATATTGTACTCAACAAGTACAAGTGAATTAACATCCCCCAAAACCAGATATCTTGTCCCATGTATTTCAAGGACAAATATGAAGACCATCTAGTCCAGAAACAATATTGAACCTCACATTTTGTTTAATGTACAAGATCCTACTTAGTCAATATTCTCTCAATTCCTTAATGTGATCACACTATTAAACACTAATCTTATACTATGTAACATTGCTTCAAAGCACATCTAGTTTTATTTTTTTGATGTTTTTGGAATATAGTTCTTGGGAATTTAATTTTTCAACAATAATATTTGAGTGATTCCAACCTTATGAAATCTTGACACTCATCATGTAGATTTGGAATTCTTCTGAAGATAAGGAAGGAGTTCCCATATAGACACATAACAAAATTATAATGAGGACGAATTTGATAAATCATACTTAAAAATATTTTCCCATATCTTAATTATATGTTATTTAGATCCTACTGATTGTATATAGGGTTTAATAAATAATTATTTGTTGTAATTATAATTCCTATAATATTCTTAAATTTATCATATATACTATGTGATTATCTTAATCCTTATATTATTCATGTCTTATATTCCTATGTTATATAACATGATCTGTAATTCTCCATAATCATTGAGTGAATAATAAAGGGATTGGTCCCCAAAGAAGACCACATTGTTCATTTAGAATTTCTCTTATTAATTTCTTATTTTAATTCCCAATCCTTAATGAGATAGTGAGTGACATGAAGAATATATATGATCATCATCCACTCCAATCATTTTCTATTGTGTCCTCTCATCTATCAAAATCAACCCCTTCCAATTTTTTGGTATGAGCTATATATGAATGGAAGATTGTGAATTTATTGATGAACAGCATCTGATTGGATATAGGTGTGGATATAGTTTATGCCTTGATTGAGGGTGTTCATTAAAATTTTATTGCATATGAGGTGATCTAGATATGTAAAGGCTACCCACCTAGGTGTTTATCCCCATAATTCAATGAGATGGAGTAATCAGTGACTCATCATGACTCAACAGTTGAATGAAAAATTGATAGTGAATATCCCCTGAAGCAAATATTAGAGAAAGACTCATCCTCGTTGACTTTATGTGTTTGGGATTTTCATTAATTTTATTTCACCAAATGAATAAAACAAAAAAACACTCTCATTTCTCCCAAAATATAAAAACATATTGAAATCCAAATATATTTAAAAATGAGAAATATAGTGACGAACTGACCAAAATATATTTCTTTTGAGCGATCCCTAGTTTTCCTTGGGTTTCATCCTAGGTTAATAAATTTTTATTTGGTCTTGGATAATTTTAACCTCACAATAAACAGTTCTCTTGATAGTTATAGGTCATAAATATATACATAACATTTTTAAAACCAGTACTCCCCATATGAAATTAAAAGTAAATTATCCCTAAATAATTAAATATTTAAATGTTTAAAAAACATTTAGATAAATTATAATTATGTGATGAATGTTTTATGTGTGATACTTTTACTAAAATTCAAATGTCACCTTTACAAAGAAAAAATATTCCACAATAGGGTTTCAAATATTAAAAAAATCATTTGAATAGAACCTTAAATTGAAAATTATATCATTACACTAAAAAATTGTGTCATTACCAATTCATACATGGGATATAATGGGTATGTATTTGTTATGACCTTTGTCACACTTAATCTAATACTTAGTGAAAATATATTATCTTACATACATTAAGGTTTAAAATTAATTTCCCAAACCATTGGTTGATTCCTTGTTATCCCACACCATTTTCTCATTGATGTGATAAGTTATAGAGTATCTTAAAGAACATTTCCTACCATTATATGTACATTATTTCTCATGGAATTTTATGAATTTAGTGTAATCATAGATTTATTACTATAAACTCATACAATCTTTATAGAAAATTTGTATATCATTTGAATTCCATTATGTTTTTATAGTACCTAGATCTGTATTGGAGAAAACCTATTATTCATAGTTTGAAGAGCTTGTTAATTATTATGATTTAGTTTTTTAATCATAGATACGACATTAATAATTTATATGCATGTAATTTATTTGGTGTACATTTTTTTTTATTCCATCCATATAAACTATTTAAACTAAGAAAAAAATGTTTTAGATAATGATGATTGTATGGTCCCACAACCCCATGAATTTTTATACTCCAATCACTTTTCCATGATAGAGGTTGTGGGCTTGGATTATTATAAAACATCCCCATTACAAGGGATGGTATTAGGCCCTGACTGTAGAAGTGCGCCTAGGTAATATTCGTTGAAATATTTCCCTACTTCTACCAGGGATTTGAAAGACTATAATATTACATTACCTACATAACGTTATTGATACTAGACTTTACATATGTAAGAAAACTAGAGGATTGATTAAGTAAGGATCCTCCAAATATAGGGATTTATTTGATATTTATTATAATTCAACTATCATCCATTTAAACTCTATGTTTAACCTTTTATTATAGTTATTTAACATAATTTATTTTGTTATATATGTGTAAATTTTTAGAACTATTCTTACATACAACTTATTATTAATCAAAGAGTTGATTCATGTATGTGGTGCACTACAGAGTGTATATTTTATCACACCTTGAATCAAAACCTGGGTGGATATGAAGTTCTTCATTGGTTCATCATTTTGGGACCAGTTTAGAAATAAAGCTTTTTGGTTTTTTTAGTGTAGTGTATCATAGGTTTAACACACCAGTTGGTTTTGCGGTTCAAGCGGAGTCTTTTAGAGTTCCCAGTGTCATGTGAAGTGGATGAACTTAAGATAGCCACTAATGTTTATAGGTATTCTACAAATGACCCTCATATTTTTAACCATTATTTACTTATTTTCTTTTTACATTTATATATAGTAAATTGGGGTCTATTTCAGTCATTTTATAGACTTTATGCTTGTTTTTTGGATTAGTTTGATTATAATAATGTATCACCCAGATATTTTTTTAGATAGATTCTTTTTAATTTCTTTTATGTATTGTGTTGTATGCTACACCAAGATTAGTTCATGCTATACACAACATCATATAATCCTGTAGTATAAGCAAAACTATTCATTGCTTAAGTTACACACAATTTCATGTTCTTTTGATAGAACTCATTCCACACAAAACCGAGTATATGTGAAAACTACATATTATAAACTATTCAATATAATGATGGGTATTAATATTATTAATATCCTTAAAAAAATTTAAATTAAAATAAGTGATTCCATAAAATAATAAATTCACTCTATGAATTTTATTAATGAAATATATTTTTATTATATTAAATATAATGTTTTAAATTTATTTTTAATGTTTTCTAGATATGATATAAGAACAGAATCATTTTTTCTAATAAAAGAATTAATTTTTAAAAAATACAGTTTTTCTACCTTTTGATGGAGGACCCTTCTCAAATATAGTATTTTAAAATTTTATATGTTCTATTTTATAGATTAGAATTATTTTCTTGAAATAGGGATATCCAAATTTAACTTGATTTAAATTTTTTTATGTTTTTGAAGAAATTCATATTATAATGAATAGTGAATAATACTACATTTTAATTAAAAACATAATTTTAATCTCATTTATTTATATAGTTAGATTATATTTTTAAATTTTTTTAAAGTTTAATTGAATTATGGTATTATAATTTAATCCAATGTTGGTTGTTGGAAGTAATTTCACATTTAATTTGGATATATTCACATGTCAACCTTTTGATAGTTTTTCCTTCTTAAAACTCCGCTTTCTCGTTATGACAACAAAAATAAATTTTCAATTAATTAATAAAACACATGTGTTTTGAAATTACAAAAATAGATTCCATATTTTTAATCATTGGGTTCAAATTATGTTACTATTTTACTTTTATTTATTTATGGATATTATTAATTGTAACTATGATAATTTTTATTTACCATAGTTAAAGGTAAATTTGGTAAATTAGGGTGGCAAACAATATGATAAAGATAACTAAATTACAATAAAAATTTCCAAAATACTATTGGATGAATTAATATCGACCTATATCACTTAAGGGTTAGAATTTAATCATTTAATAGAATATTTTCTATAAAAATGATGTAATTACAATTAAAAAAACTAATATGACAACAGGTCACTCTCCTATCTCTTATAAGTATAATAATTTTAATGTAGTGATAAAATTGATAAAACATAAAATGTAAATAGTCTCTAAAAATCTAATGAAATTAATTACATCATGTGAATTTATTTATAAATTTTTATAGATTAAATAATTTCCATTAATGATGACATAATATTGATGTAGAAATTATTTTATTAAAAGAAATATCAAATAAGTGGTTTTAAAAATATTAAAATAAATATAATATGAACTCATTAATGTTATAAACTAATTTTAATGGTTAATAATACATTTTAGAAGTGTATTAAAAATTTTGGTTCCAATTTATATTCTATTTTTATTTTATTTAATGTTAAATAAATGAATAATGTCAAAATAGACACTATTGATATTTTATAAAAACAATTATTATTAAATTATTTTCAAATCACAAAAAATTGAAAAATTAAAAAGAAAAAATTATATGTTTTATAATTTCATTACGTATCCAATTATAGAAAATTTACAACCCAAAAGAAAATATTTATATGAATTTATTATTTATAATATTGTTACCTTAATTAAAATTAAATAGATTAAATAAGGATAAATCAAAATGATAAAGTTTAAAATAAAATATAAATATGTCTAAATTTTATTAGTTTAGGGGATTTTGGACCATCCCAATCATATCTTCTACATTATTCAATTTTAAGGATTTTTAATTCAAAAATAAATTTATATTAATTTAATAGTTTAAGTATTTCTAAACGTACCCCAACCCTCTATCATAAAATGGAACCTCTCATTGTCTTTTAATAACAACTGTAAAACCACTATTCTCATCCAAACCCTACCCATTTCCTCTCCCAAATTCTCTCACTTTATCCTAGAGGCCACACGTTGGGTATAAATCCATCCTAAAGAGACCTTTTGGGAAAATCAGAAAAAGATACTCGAAAAAGTGGTAATTGTTTTATCACATCATTCTAAATTATTTTCTTCTTATACTTCTTATTTTTATATCATTTCCATAAAAAAGTAATAAATATAGTATATTATAACTTTATAGATGTTATTGTAATTATGGGAAAACCTAATTCCTCCTTTTATCAATCCTATGAATAAGAATATCATCATATCTGTGTATGTATGACTTACCGTCCTCACACCATGGTGTAAATCGTTATTCAACCGTACTTTATTTTAATGGGTATAATGCTGAATATAATGGATTTAAATAATTAATATAACATTATAATTATTATTTATAATTAATATACCATCCAACATTATGTTTTTTAATGATTAAGTGAATGGTATCGTCGACATGCGTACGTACGACCTACCGTCTCCACGATGCGATACAATTATTTCTACATAATCTTCATTAAAACATGATTATATACCAAATATAATTAATAAATAAGATATATATTTTGTTAATATCATTCTATAAATTATATAACTATAACCAAATAAAAGGAACATGGTTTTATCATGCAAAACAAGCAAAATAACATAAAGTAGTTAATATGATAATAACAAGTGACAATGAAATGTTATTAACAAACAAATGATAATATGATCATATATGATATCATAAAAATGACTATAATTAATAAATAATTAAATAACATTATTTCAATCATCAAAAAAGATGTTTAGATATACACAAAGCATATTTGACCTAAGCTAAGGGAAAATTTTTCAATCTCATTATTATCCAAGATCGTTTATTCGTAAGAATTTACTAGGGTATATTTATATTTAAAATCCATGTTTCTTAAATATAATGTTTTATTTATATTCTTTTACTATTTATTAATGTGAATTTTTCCAAGTGGTAAATTTTTTTAATGGTAGGTGAGGAATCCTTCTTTTGTTTACCATATTAGGTACTTTTTACCTTTTCCGGGAAGAGTATGAGAAAAATGTTTATTTTTCTTATACAACATGAATGAATTTTTATGTCTTCATAAAGCCTTAATTACAAGAAGCATCCTCTAAAAAATTTATTTTTTATTTTAATATAAATTCATTTATCTTAAAAATTTTCATCATTTTGAGAAAATAAATCTTTTTTTATGAAGAAAAGATATTTTCTTCCAGAATTAAGTTCAAGTGTTTAATAAAAATTATTTTCAATATATGAAGACATAGGGTTATGTTTATATCCATATTTTTAATATGATTTTATTGTTTTAATGATGGAATAATATTTTATATTTTTTATGTTATGATGGAATAATGTTTAAGGAACCCATTTTATTTCTTGGGTTATGCTATGATAAATGATTTATGTTTCTGGGGACATGTAAGAATGATTTCTTTATGATATTGGTGGGACCTATATCTCTTTCCAATGAATTGGGTGAATATTTTTATCTAATTAGATATACATTAATTAAATTGAAATTAAATCATGATCATAAATACAGGGTTGGAATGGTATGTAAATTGAGTTTAGTAATACATGGTTGTAATGATAAAAAATCGTGGTTTAGTAATGGACTTTGTCTACAATAATGGTATTGGAAGAAATGCCTAGGATACTATAGATATCTTATATTGTGATTATTTGTTTCACATAATGTCATGTTCTATTCCATTTCTACTTCCTCATGTTTCTTGATTCCATTATGATTAATTCCTTATGAACTACCAAGATTTATTTCAGGACTCAAGATTTTTGTATGTGTAAAATTTGGTATTTTATTTCAAAAGATATGTTCATGTTTTTACATTCTAATATCTATGTTTTGAAATATATTTTACATGATTTCCATACAAATCATTTTGTATCACCCATTTTCATGCCTTTTCCCCTATTATTTGAAGATGGGAATGAAGTAGGATGTGTCAAAAAGGGGTTCTAGTTATGAATGATAAAGCAAGAGATGATGTATATGTTTTTTTTTGAACTAGTTGTTTTTGTTTTACATTTTCCAAAGGCACTAAACTAATATGTTCTTTTCCTATATATTTTTTCATGTATTTAATATTATTTATTAGTAATGTAATTTCCATATACATCAATCTTGGGTCGTTAGAGTTGGTATCAAAGTGAAGGGGTAGTTAACCTTTAGAAAATAGCATGCAAATACTTTATTGAGATCCATAGATATATTTATAAGTAATGACTAGGGATGTCCCTAAGGATAAGTATAAATATAGGTTATATACCTAAAATTTTGGTAATTATCATGAATAACATATGATTAATCAAAAGATAATAGAGATTGAAGGTACTCCCCCTTGATTATTTTGTTTTCGTAGTATGATTTTTTCGTCTCCCGCTATTTTTTTTAAGTTTTTAGAACGTTGTTGGAAACTGAAGGAAATATTTTTATGATAATTGCATTGGGAAACGAAATGATTTTACTCCTAAAATAACAAATGTTATGGGATATGGAAAGAAAAATCTTATTGCTTTACTTACACAAGCTGTGAATCATTCTGGACATCCAAATGAGTAGAGAATGGAACAAAATTATATTGTGTCATTCATGTGGCAACACCCACATTTTTTAGGGGGTATCCTAATCCACTTATTTCTGAACAATGAATTAGTACCATTGAAAGAAAAATCCATCCTTCACATTTTCTAAAATGAAGTATACATTTTGGCTGTTTATCATTTAGAAGGTGAATCACACCAATGGTGGATTCTAATCAAGAATACAAGGCATCAAGAAGAAATAAAATCCATCGAATTAAACGAGTTCAATAAATTATTGTCGAATATGTTCTTCCCTAGTATTCTTCAAAAAATATTGAAATGTATTTCCTTTAGTATAAGAAAAAGGATGATAAATCTGTTGGTACATATGAGGAAAATTTTACAATACTTACAAGGTATACTTCTAACTATATTATTCATCCTAAAAGTAGTGTTGATTGATAATTTAATGGCGTAAAACCAATTATTTGAAGGGAATTATCTATAAGAGACATTAGTAGCTATGAAGAGATTGTGTATTGTGTTATCAAGGTAGAAATGGAACTTGGTGTTACATATAAATCTCATTGTGTTTACAACAAATGAAAGATGGAGTTAAGGGGGAAATCTCAAAGAGATGGTGAAAGTAAAATGAATGTTTCCTTATGCTCAATGTGTGGAAAGAATAATGGTGGAGATATTATTAAAAGGACTAGAAAACGTTTTATGTGTTGAATATATGGTCATAGAGACATTGAGTACCGAAGTAATGGGGAAAAGGTTGCTCATGATGTGAATAGAGAAAATACTACATAGAAAACACCACCCACACTTCAGTTCTAAAAGTGAAAGGAAATGGGGAATTATGCTAACCAAAACAATAATCCAAGGTTTATGGATGTTTATCAATGTCAAAAACCTATAAAGTTCAAATAATATGTAAAATGACAAGTGATCACTATTGGTGATGTTGAATATGACAATGAAGTGGTGGAATGATTAATTGTTTAGGAAATGGGATTCGAAAATAGTGTTGAAGAATATATTTTATATTATTATGAAATATTGGAGTATCAATGTATTATACTATTTTGGTTTTACATAAGTATATGGTACCGGTAACCATGAAACTTCTTGGGATATTTTTTGAAAGAACATGTTATGTGCGTAATGAAGGGATAATGAGATAATGAGATGTTTTGTAGTATTAATGCCCCCATGTAACATCCCATATAAATAAAGAGTAAAAAAATTTCATTTTTATTAATATTCTAGAATTGAATATTAATTTTATTTTAAAGGGGATTCTTTGTTGGATGGCATACCTGACATGCAACAATGGGTTTCTCTGAAATCTCATGTTGCACACAAGGCTGAGTCATACTGAAAAGATAATAATATTATATTATTTTAAATGGTAGTTAATGCCTAGCTGTTGTATTGGTGGGAATGAACAAAATTAACTACGATATCATTTTACATGTTTGTTAAATGTTTTTACATTTATCCAATATAATAAGGAGGGTTAAAATGTGAATGAATCTAATTTTAAGCAAAAACAATCTAATATTCTTTAAATGGTCAATTTAACCCGTTTTGATGGAAAACCATTTTTTAAATCTTTTTTTATCATATTTATATATTCTATTTTACAAAATAAATTACTTCTTTAGAATCGGGACATCAAAATTTACATATTATTAAATTAAGGTATATTTATGATCAAGTTCATTTTTTAAGGAATAGTGAAAGTACTGTATTTTAAACTCAAACTACCTTTTAATATAATATATTTATATAGTTCTATTTTTATTTTTATTGTTTTTAAAGTGTAATTTTGTTATAATTTTACTATTTAATTCAATTTTGGTCATTGGAAGTTATTTTACGTTGAAATTGAACATAAACAAGAGTTAATACTTTGATAGTTATTATTTCTTAAAAACCTGCTTTTTTGTTTTGACAACAGATATTAATTTTAAATTAATTAATGACAAATATATGTTTCTAACTTGGTAAAATATAAATCTTTTTAGAATTCTAAATATCAAAATTATCATGGTGTAAATTTTGGGTATTTTTCTAAAAACGTTCAATTTTTTATGAATACTGAAAAAACTATGCATCGTAGTTAAAAACTGACTTTTTCATTTAAATGATAATTTAAGAGTTTTTTGAATTAAATTTAAAAAATCCAAAAAACATGGTTTTCATCAGTAAGTAAAATTTGATTTAATAAAGTGAAAATAGTTTTTGATGAATAGTATCTTTATTATTTTTTTTAAATGAAGTTAAAGGTAAATAGGGTAATTCAAGGTAAAAATTATATTCTAATAATGTGAAATTATCTTAACAGTTGTTCAAACCATATTGGATGATTAATTTCTGACCAATAAAATATATGGGTTTGACTTTTGGACTTTGAAAGACATTTCGGTAAGATAATGACATTAATAACATTTTATTTAAAGTAAAAATAAAAATATTGTAAACTTGTATTGATTTGACAAAACAATTTTAATGTCGGGTTGTATAATTTATATCTTCGAATATAAATAGTCAATATAAATATAAATATATTTACTACATCACAGTATTTTATTTATAATTTTTAGACATTAAATAAATGGATATAATTATGACCCAATGGTGATGCAGTAATTACTTCCTTAATAAAATATTCAAATAAATGGTATTATAAAAATTAAAATTAATTTATTTTGAACCTTTTTATGCCATCCATGAATTTTATATATTATTATGACATTTTATATTTGAATAAAGAATAAATTTTCGAAAAAATCAGGTTGTTTTTAATTTTTAAAAAAGTCAAGATATGAATAGTATTACAATTGATAAAAAAGTGTTTTTAAATCAATCAATATTTTATTAAATGAAAAAATAGTCATAAAAATATATGATTTTTCCCAATGACATATATGATGTTACAATTTTCATTAATGATCCATTTTGTGATGCTTGGAATTTTATAGTAAATATATTAACCATATAGTATGAATATATAATAAGACATGCTAAAAGTTAAATATGATAAGAAAGGTTTAAATAAGAAATAAAAGGATTAAAAAATATCCAAAAAATATCCAATTTGTATTTGATGATATGAGTTTGACATATAAGAACCTTCTAACCGAAAATCATTTTATAATAAAATAATATTTTCAAACATTCCTATAGAGACCCTCATCTCCCTTATAAAAGGATATCACCTCTATCACAATAGACACACCGCTAAAGAAACATGGCTCATACAAAATATTCCCAAATAAGATATAAAGATCACTCTATTATTCCTAGAAGCCTTACCTTAGGCAGAATGAACATAATGTAAGCCTTTTGGTTCAAACCAATGGGAGTTACCTGATTTAAGGATAACGTCTCCCCTCAAGTTCTCTTCTTTTATTTTATTTATTCACTCCCTATGCTATTATTATTCTTTGTTTACATAAAAAACCAGTATCATAAATATAATAGGTTGTTTTTATCAGAAGGGTTCAAAATACACTTACACACACCTCCATCTAATGTATATGAACATATTGTTTCTATGTACTGTGAACTGATACCTCACGAAACAATAATTGTTCAATTATCTCCTATAACCTCTCATGGTGTCTATTACGATGACACTGTATTTATATGTTATAGAAATTATATTTTTATTGACTCTATGATTCTGTATTTTTCATTTATCTCATACCTTTATGGTTTCCATAATGGGTAAATGCGATACTTTCATTTGAGGAAGTACAGACTACCGCCCCCTCAAAGTGATATGACTCATTCATTCCATACGTGGAATATATAAAGGATTGAATTAATTAAATTATATTTTATATTATACTAGAATTATAATATATCTATGAATCATTAAGTTTTCATTCCATTAAATACAAAATAAAAATGATTGTAGCATTCAAGCATACGTACGAATAACCGTCTGCGTGAACGGTGCATTTCATTTCTTCTCTCCAAATGTTATATACTATTTTATATATATACATATACTGGATATATATGATATATATGATATCTAAATCATGAATATCATTCTGGAGACAATGACCTTTTGAACACATGGACAACTATTAATTATAATATGTTTATTTTTTACTCAAGTACCAAATATTGACCAAACAACCGTTATTAACATAAAAGATTATGTAATGTTTATGATATCTTAATAATTAATATAAAAGTAATAATAAACATTAAAACGGTTTTTAAGAAATTATAAATTAACTTTAGTTTTTTATTTAGGTGATTAAAGAACGAACGAGTCAATTCAGACATGAGGTAAGGGACTTTGTCTCAATCTCCTTTCATTAAGGAATATTTTTATTTATACATGACTTTATTTTATATGGTGTATAAAATCCTTTTAAATTTCATCTCATTCAAAGGGAATATTTTTCTATGATTTTTTTACTAAATGACAAAAATGGAATGTTTCTTTTTAACGTACACGGTGACAATGTCCTTTCCACTGCCGGAGGCGTTTTTTGATTTTTGGATTCATTAATAAGACGTAATGTTTTAAAATGAAAACTAAATACTATATACTATTTTACGTATTGTGGTATTGAACATTGTTTTGATAATGGATTGTTTATGTCAATATATTTAAATGATATATTGTGATGGAATTGTGGGAATGTACTTTTCAATTTATGTTTTTTATGTGTTATTAATATGTTATAGTTCTTGGGAATTGTTTACTTATACTGGTGGTTCTATGATAATCATAGGGCGGGTTAGCCCGATATTGTTCTACAATGCATTGGGTAACATGATGGAGGTAAACATTAGTATTTCTCCTAAGAGATTTAGGGAATATATTGTGATGGGTATTACCAACGCAAATCCCTACCTAACTGTGAATGCTAAAATGTATGTTTGATATGGATGCCACATGTTACATTTATGATTTATGATTTTTATGAGTTATTCATAAATCTTATTATTTCAAGAGGTATGTAAAAGAGCATATGTTTTATATGTATTGCTGGCTTGATTATTCCTTTCTTTATTTTATAACCCTTACTGGGATTTTTATTCTTATCACTTGTTTTTTGAAAATTTTTTCATACGATATAATGAAGGGTAAGAGAATTGAAGAATTCAAGAAGATTATTATCATGAAAATATCTCTTGTTTTCTTTTAAGAGTTTATATTTTATGAAAAAAATGGATATCGGGTAGAAGTTTGTACATTTAACAATTGAGATGTAATGTAATAGTTATGGCCAAATTCTCTCTAAATATAAACCGGAAAAGATCCCCAAAGTGAATTATTAACTTAATTCAAGATAAAAAAATGTTTAAGGTCAGGTCCTTATAGTTGTTATCAGATGTTGGTTTAAATAACTTTACATGTTAGGATATTGTAAAATTGACATCTGAAAATTAATATATGTTAATATTGAAATGATATAGAATTTAAATATTACTATGTTTCTTTTCCAATGATATTTCTGTTTCTATAATTGTTTTCCGCAGAGGAAACAAGGAAACTATGATGGGAAAACATTAGGAGGAAAACAACCTTCAAAATCAGAAACCTGATATGGTTGGAATCGAAACTAAACAGTTTGTTGTAGTTATAGAATAGTTGACTCAATATATAAATAGTGGTGGTATCATTGATGAGATCAACTAGATTAACAACATATGAACATATCTGTAGTGGAACATTTCATGAGGCACCATAACCCATCATTCAAAGGATCATTTGACCCTGTTCTAGATAAAGGGTGGATTAAATCCTTGGAAATGATTTTTGATGTCATGGGGTTTTCAGAACATCAAAATTTTATTCTTTATGTTTATCATTTTGAAGGTGAAGCTGTTCAATGGTGGCCAATGGTGAAACATATTTAGGATAATGAGGAGAATGATGCTCTTGATTGGGATGAATTCATAGGTACGTTTCTTTAGAAATTTTTTCCTAAGGTTGTTTATCTAAGGATGGAAATAAATTCTTATAATTGTGGAAGGAAGATGAATTAGTGGCTACTTATGAAGAAAAATGCATTCGACATTCAGAGAATGTGGAAATTGAGGCAGGAAGATGACTTAGTGGCTACTCAGGATTAAATCCAAATAATCGAATGTCTTTAGCTTATCGTGAATTCCATGGTTATGAGAAACATATTCGATATTCAGAGAATGTGGAAATAGAGTTTGTCGATGATCAGGTGTTCATTGACAAACTACAGAATAAGAGGTCGAGGTGGAAAATGAAAGGGAAGAACTCTTCAAAAAAGTCCGATGGTAAGAAACATAAGTTTACAGTTTCTGAAAATTGTGGTAAAAATCATGATGGGGAATGTCTTTGGAATTCTGCTAAGTGCTACTGATGTAGTAAAATGGGACATAAGGCTCGTAATTGCACTGAAAAAGATCAAGGTAATGGTGAGAAAAAATATGATTTTTAGTATGTAAAATGTTTTATGTGCAATGAGATGGGTCATTATGCAAATTAGTGTCCAATGAAGAACTCAACTGATGGAAAGCATCCAGACTACAAGAAGAAAGAGGTAGTGAAATCATTTGCAACTACTTCAGTAAATGTTCGGCCATTGAATGATGTAGTATTAGGTACACTATTTGTTTATTCAGATTATTCCAATGTGTTGTTTTATTTAGGGTCTACACATTATTTCATTTATGAGATGTTTTCTAGTAAATTAGGAATTCTATCTTAAGATATGATTCCTAAAAATATGGTAAAAACACCAGGAGAAAATATTGAGACAAAAAGAAATTATAAGAACCTCCATTTCCAAGTGTTCAAACAGAATATACCATTGAACCTTATTGTTTTTCCTCTATTAGAGTTTGATGTTATTTTCTGTTTGGATTGGATTTCCATTTATCATGCCAAGATTGGCTTCATACCTAAAGAGGCTTCTTTTTAGAAATCATTTTAGATTATGTATGAGAATGAACCCTTACATTTGATAACATATAAGGAAGCTGAGAAACTAGTAAAAGGTTGGAATTAATGTTACCTTGCACATATTGTTGAAAAAAAACGAACTATTCATATTAATGATGTTTCAGTGTTAAATAATTATCCTGATGTTTTTTCTAATGAGTTTCCTAGTATAATACCAGATCGAGATGTTTTATTTTACTATTGATTAAGTTCCTAATGATAAGAGAACTTCAAAACCCCCTTATCGAATGGATCCAATTGAAATTTAAGAGTTAAAGAATCAATTGATGGAATTATTAGATAAAGGTTTCATTGATCTAGCACATCATCATGGGGTTCTCCAGTCTTGTTTGTTAAAAGGAATAATGGTTCAATGAGACTTTGTATTGATTATTGAGCATTGAATAACATCACTATTAATAACATGTTCTCTTTTCCTCATATCAATGATTTGTTTGATCAGCACTAGGGATATCATTATTTATCAATGATTTAATTGAGGTCAGGGTACCATCTATTGAAAGTAAAGGAATCATAAATTACAATGACCGTGTTCCATACAAGATATGGCCATTTTGAATTTTTACTTATGAATTTTTGGTTAACCAATGCACCTAATGTATTCATGGATCTTATGAATTGAATTTTCCGTGCGTTCATGGATAATATTGTCATTGAGTATATTGATGATATTTTTTTATTCAAAAATTAAATAGGAACACCATAGTAATTTTATGGTTGTCTTGAAAACCTTAAACGAAAAGAAAATGTATGGGAAATTCAGAAAGTGTGAGTTTTGGTTACAACAAATTTCTTTCCTTGGTCGCATTGTTTCACAAAATGGCATAACAGTTGATTCTAATAAAACGAAATTTGTTGAAGAATGGCCAATACCCACAAATATTACCAAGATCTATAGTTTTCTTGGTTTATTAGTTAATTATCAGTGGTTAGTATCAAAATTTTCACAGTTATCTAGCCCAAGGACTAGGGTATCTCGAAAATGTAGAGACCCGAAGCCTGACGTACATTGACATTACATTACTTTTGCCGAATACTTAGTACATAACAAAACACACACACAAGGACCGTAATAGTTTAGTGTCTTTGGAAACTCGGAGTATAATCTTCTAATCGTGGTGAAAGATCTTCAATATCTCCCATAAAGATCTTTTTTTTCTACCTAAAACCTTTCTTTATATCCTGGGGAAAAGAAAACATAAAAGGGTGAGCTCAAATGCTCAGTAAGGGTAAACAAAAGAAATATCAATCACATAATTTTCATAAGAACATAACATTTTTGGAAATCTAAACCTCCAAAAGAGAGCATAATTTTATAACATGGGATAAATCATAGTAGTGAAATGAAATCATAAATTAAAACATTAATCATTGTGGCATACACACATAATCATAGAGAATCATTTCTTGTTAGTCAAGACTCATTGCCAAGACTATCTTAGTGGACAAAGTCCCTTTCTGAATCGAGTAACCCTCGTTTCAGTCCTGTTTCACTGAACCGGTATAACCTACCATTCCAGCCATGTCTATCTCATGAGATATAAAATCTTTACCCAATGCATTGGAGGGAGATATAGGTCCCACCCATCTTATAATGAGTCCTTTCTTATGTGTGCCACATAATCATAAAACATACATCATCGCATAACACATGTAACAAAAATCATGACATCATAAATCAATTCATATAAGATAAAGGAATTCATAAAAATAATTCCATCACAACATGATCAAATCAATGTAATAATAGGGATAAAAACAGAACCTTTTATTATCTTATATGGAAAATAAGTTTGATAAAACACTTGAACTTCAATCTTGAGGAAAATATCCTTTCTTCTTCAAAAACAATTTTCCTTTCTTAACATGTCATACAATTATAAACTAAAAGATGTTGATTAAAAATAATCTTGAAATATTGTAAAGGAATATTCTTGGAAATAATGTTTTAAAAATCCATTCATGCCGTATAAGTTAAAAAAACATTCTTCCCGTACTTTTGTCGGAAAAGTCAAAAAAGTACCTCGTATGAAAAACGACAAAAGATTGCTTTCATATCTTTTACTAAAAACATACCGAAGGGTAAAATTGGATTTAAACTATTGTAAGTGGATGGAAACAATATTATATATTGAAGGAACATGGATGTGGATGATAAAATACACCCCAGTAAATACTTACGAATAAACAATCTCGGATAAAAATGAGATTGTGATATTTCCCTTACCTTAGGTCCAACTTGCTTTGTATGTGTCCGAAACTCCTGTATAATGATTTAAATCATGTTATTGACTTATTCCAGAATCATATTCATTGTTATGATATCATATATGGTTCCATATAAATTTATATTATCCGTTCTCTTGTAGATTCCATGTTAAAGAAGCGTTTTGGGTAAAATCGTTTCATTTATCGTAGGTGTTTTGACTTGTTGTTCTTGATATTATTATTACTTATATCATGATTTACTTACTTCAAGAATATAAAACATGATTTATATATCATATATATTCATTATATATATATATATATAATAGATAGATAAATGAAATGAAAAACATCGTTCATGGAGACGGTAGTCTATACGTACGCATGGACGCTGTTTTCCTTTCCTTATTTTCTTGAATGGAAGTAAGTAGATGACATACATATATATATATATATATACATGAATCTAGTAGCTTTATAATGTCATATATTTCATTATTATTTCTTATATATACTTTATAATCATTCTTAAATGGTTAACATGGAGAATGAATCTCATCGCGTCGTGGAGACGGTAGTCCGTACGTACGCACGAGCGATGATATCGTTCCCATGGTCGTGGAATTGTGTTGAAGTGTATGTATACTATTTCAGTATCAATATAAGTTCATAATAGACATATATAGTTACTCATTACACCATTATACCCATCCAATTAATGTGGTGGAGGAAAATAGATTACACCACGGCGTGGAGACGGTATTCCGTACGTACGCACGCGCGATGATTTCATTTTTCCGTAGGATGGATAAAAGGTGAATAAGGGTTGTTTCATATTTATAATAACATATCAGTATGTAAGTAATACTGATGTTATTACTTTGTCAAGAAACAACTAAAGAAGAAGAAGTTGAAGAAGAAAGAAATTGAAAAGATCGGTAATGGTTATTACCTCTTCTTTGAAACGCCTCTTTGAATCCTCGACTTAGGGAACTAAGATTGGTCTTTGAAGAAGACCAGGACTTCTAGGATTATTCTAGGGAAGTGGAGAAGGGATTTTGGCAGGGGTTGGCCGAGCTTGAGTGCTCAAATTGGTGTGAGGAGGAGGGGGAGGAGGTGCCCTTTTATAAGGAAGGAGAGGGGCACCTTAGGAATATCTCAAAATATTATTTTATATTAAAGTCAAAATCGGTTTATAATGGTTCCAAAGGGTCTTATTTCTAAGCTAAAGTGGGTATGGGTCGAAATCTTATCAACCAATAGGATTTATACAAGTTTAGGGTATTATTTTAACCTTATATAATTAGATTTAACTCTAAGTTAAATAATTTAACTTTTACCGTGTCTTTTTGTTTTCTTTCACTATATGGTTAATACAATTACTATAACATGCCAAAAGAACCCCAAATTGTATATTATTAATACATATATACTTATCTAAGTCATTTGGACGAACCTTAGATTTTTAGGAATAAAATAACAATTAATAATATAATATTTTATTTAAAAACTATTTTGTGTCAATTTTGACACTATTTGATATATGATTTTTCTGAAAGTCATAACAGAATTATATGTTCGAACCAAGTTTATTAAATCAACACTAATATATCATATTAACCTAGAAAATTAATGGAATTCATAAAAAGTCTCAAATTACATTTATTTTGGTGTTTATAACATCAATTATGTCAATATTTCATTAATAAGATAATTACTGCATCATCTTTGTGACATTAATAAATTAAATTATTTGATGTCTAAAAATTACAAATAAAATACCATTATGTAGGAAATCGTTTTATATTTCTAATTAATATTTACAATCGAATTTATCTTATGTAAAACCCTATATTAAAAATGTTTTAGTAAATATACTTTGATTTTAACTCTTTTAACTCTTCTTTGAATTAAATAATAATAAATGTCCTAATCTAATCCAAGTGGGACTAAATGATAATATTTTACACTTAAGGTTGTTTTTGGTCGAGATACATTTGTCCAATAGAATTAGGATATGTGTTAGGGTAATATTAATATCATTCATACCCTTAATTACCCTATTTACTTTTAACCGTGGTAAATAAAAGTAAAAAGTTACTATTCACCAAAAATTATTTTCATCTCATTGAACCACATTTTACGTAATGACATAAACCGTGTCTCTCGGATTTTTGAAATTCCATTCATAGAAGCGGTAAAATTAAGTTTTATGAAAAATTCAGTTTTTTAACTACCACTTAGTAGTTTCACTATTCATCAAAAATTTATGTTTTTCAGAACAATGCCAAAATTTCATCCTAAGATATATTTCATATTCCGAATTCAAAAAGGAAGTCCATTTTACCAAATTCATAACATAGAAGTTGCATTAATTAATTTTATAATTAAATCCCGCTGTTAAAACAAATAGCGTGTTTTTAAGAAACAATATCTATCAAAAGATTGACACTTGATTATGTCTGGTTTAAATGTGAAATTACATTCAATGACGAACATTGTATTAAATTGTAAAAATATATTCTAAATATACTTTAAAACCACTAAAATTAATAATTTATCACTATTAATTATTTCGATTGAAATAGTTGTTTTTAACTAAAATTTAGTAATTTACACTATTCATCAAAATATGAAAGTTATCCGAAAATTACAAAAATTTCACCCTAAGCTAATTTCGATATTCCAAATCCAAAAATGAAGTCCATTTTGAAAAATAAGATTTACAAAATTTCAAAAAGTGGTTATTACTATTCATAACTGCTAGTTTTAATAATATTTTAATAGCATATCGTTGTTTACTGAAACTCGGTATTGCGTATTACACACGCTATCGAGGAAGGTCGCGATTGCGTGTAATGCAAGGCAAGTAAAGGATGCATGTTGTGCAAGATCCTTTTGGTGTAGCGTACAACACAAGACATTAGTGAAATTAAAAAGAATATTTTTCATAAAATCTTGGGCTATTACATTCTATCCCCCTTAAAATGAATTTCGCCCTCAAAATTCGTCGGGGTTATAAATGGTTTACTATTCGAAAGTTTCTTTAATATAAACCCACATCGTAAAAGGAATACCAAAACCAATATTTAAAAACAAAAGTATGAAACTTAACGGTTACCCAAATAAACTAATCACTGGGTTTCCACATAGGTGAAAATATGGATATGGAAGAGAAATCTAACCATCATGTTCTGATGGAGAGTGGTAGAGAACATGGCTGTGGAAAAGCCAGCAATCACAAAGCCATAAATTTGTGACGATCTAAGGTACCATCTGATTCATCAGATATAAGATCACTAGGACAACATTTTTGGTTTTCAAGATCATTTCCCTAAAGTTAAAGAATTTGAATTAGAATAAATACTTACTTTATGTTGGTTCAACCTCACTGTTGTTCATGCCTTTAACAATTTCAACTTCATCTCTTAAATAAATGAAGTTGAATTTGTTATTCGTGAAGTGTTAGCAGATCATGTGATAGAATGACGGGTCATTCCATCTGTCTCAAAAGGTTACCAAAATTTATACACATAAGTCGATCTATAGTGAGATTAATCATATATGGTTCCTAAAATGGGCTTATACTTCATATATCATACTTCTTAATATAATAAAACTAGTTTCTACTAAACAGGGACTTCCTGTAGGCCAGTGGTAGGCGATAAAGGCCAGTCGCACTTCGGTTGTGGGTTCGATTCCCACAGCCTTGTCCGAAGCGATGGGCTGTCGCCCATCCTACAGGTTGTCCTTTTTCTAAAACTACATTACTATAACATCCCATCAATAATATCGAAAAAAGAACTTCTATCCTTAAAAAATACTATTTTATGTCCAACATAATCCATTCTAGTCTTTAGGCTTATCCATAATACTGCAGTCCACTTTCATAACATAGTGAAAACGATTACCAGAGATTTAATACCATCGTTGAACCCCATTAGATATGTTATGTTGGTCACATTCCAAACATTCAAAGTCCTTAATCATGTATTCTCTTGAAGAATGAATACCCATTGAACCTTAGTGAAATCATGAATACTGTTAAAAGTTAACACTTTCCACATACCAAAATCCAAAAACTCTATATACTCAAACCATAATATAACCATCTCCTTATATCAGTCATGAGCTCATGAATACTATCAAACATTTAATTTTCTCCTTATCCCTTCATTATGAGCATATCATCTACATTCCAAAAATATCTGAATAACCTTCCATGGATACTGGTAACATTAATCATACACTTTCAAAACTCAAGGAAAGACAGTAGTGTAACAATCCTTAGATGTCTCGTTATTCCAACATTACACATGATAAACATGTAATCATTCCACTACATTCTTAAACCATTAACCGAGCTTCAACAATTCGTTCATCTCACATATCATTTGTAGTCTCTTCATCATCATCCACATAAATACTACCCATACGACCATACTGATTCTCTTCATGAGTCTTTCCCTTAGGACATTGGTTTGCATAATTCCCATACATTCCACATTTAAAACACTTAACCATTTTTTATGTCGTAGCAATACCATTATCCTCATCCATGGTGTTAACTGAACCTTTTCCTTTGCACTTACTTGCTTTGTGTACTTCTTTTCCACACCCAAATCATCTTCCAGTTCCTTTGAAACATTCTCCTTGATTCCTCTTCCCACATTATTTACATAGGGGAAATTGAACTTTCTTTCCTCTATGATCATCATGAAACTCCATCTTTCTCTTATTAGCCGAGTCAGGAAAGTTACCAAATTTTACTTTATTGATCATATTATGAGATTGCTGATTCGGCATAATAATGATGTTTGGACTTCCAAATCCCATTTCATTATGAAGAATATCATTCCATATACCATCATATCCTCCATTATCGTGAATCATCTTGTTTCCAGCCATTTTCTAAAACCCAAAAAGAATAGTGTTAGAGGAAAAAAACATAATAAAGGGGGAGTAACTTCAATATCTAACATCTTAGGTTTAATATAATATCGTTACCATAGTTCTAGGACTATATCCTATACGTATACTTATCCTTAGGGACATCCAAAGACATACCTTAGAAATATCTCTAGAGATCTCACTAACGTTTTCACATCCTAGTTTCCAAAGGTTGACTAAACCTTTCCTCTGATACCAACTGTAGAGACCCGAAGCCTGACGTACATTGACATTACATTACTTTTGCGGAATACTTAGTACATAATAAAACACACACACAAGGACCGTAATAGTTTAGTGTCTTTGGAAACTCGGAGTATAATCTTCTAATCGTGGTGAAAGATCTTCAATATCTCCCATAAAGATCTTTTTTTTCTACCTAATACCTTTCTTTATATCCTGGGGAAAAGAAAACATAAAAGGGTGAGCTCAAATGGTCAGTAAGGGTAAACAAAAGAAATATCAATCACATAATTTTCATAAGAACATAACATTTTTGGAAATCTTAACCTGCAAAAGAGAGAATAATTTCATAACATGGGATAAATCATAGTAGTGAAATGAAATCATAACATAAAACATTAATCATTGTGGCATACACACATAATCATAGAGAATCATTTCTTGTTAGTCAAGACTCATTGCCAAGACTATCTTAGTGGACAAAGTCCCTTTCTGAATCGAGTAACCCTCGTTTCAGTCCTGTTTCACTGAACCGGTATAACCTACCATTCCAGCCATGTCTATCTCATGAGATATAAAATCTTTACCCAATGCATTGGAGGGAGATATAGGTCCCACCCATCTTATAATGAGTCCTTTCTTATGTGTGCCACATAATCATAAAACATACATCATCGCATAACACATGTAACAAAAATCATGACATCATAAATCAATTCATATAAGATAAAGGAATTCATAAAAATAATTCCATCACAACATGATCAAATCAATGTAATAATAGGGATAAAAACAGAACCTTTTATTATCTTATATGGAAAATAATTTTGATAAAACACTTGAACTTCAATCTTGAGGAAAATATCCTTTCTTCTTCAAAAAAAATTTTCCTTTATTAACATGTCATACAATTCTAAACTAAAAGATGTTGATTAAAAATAAAATTGAAATATTGTAAATGAATATTCTTGGAAATAATGTTTTAAAAATCCATTCATGCCGTATAAGTTAAAAAAACATTCTTCCCGTACTTTTGTCGGAAAAGTCAAAAAAGTACCTCGTATGAAAAACGACAAAAGATTGCTTTCATATCTTTTACTAAAAACTTACCGAAGGGTAAAATTGGATTTAAACTATTGTAATTGGATGGAAACAATATTATATATTGAAGTAACATGGATGTGGATGATAAAATATACCCCAGTAAATACTTACGAATAAACAATCTCGGATAAAAATGAGATTGTGATATTTCCCTTACCTTAGGTCCGACTTGCTTTGTATGTGTCCGAAACTCCTGTATAATGATTTAAATCATGTTATTGACTTATTACAGAATCATATTAATTGTTATGATATCATATTTGGTTCCATATAAATTTATATTGTCCGTTCTCTTGTAAATTCCATGTTAAAGAAGCGTTTTGGGTAAAATCGTTTCATTTATCGTAGGTGTTTTGACTTGTTGTTCTTGACATTATTATTACTTATATCATGATTTACTTACTTCCAGAATATAAAACATGATTTATATATCATATATATTCAGTATATATATATATATAATAGATAGATAAATGAAATGAAAAACACCGTTCATGGAGACGGTAGTCTGTACGTACGCATGGACGCTGTTTTCCTTTCCTTATTGTCTTGAAAGAAAGTAAGTAGATGACATACATATATATATATATATATACATGAATCTAGTAGCTTTATAATGTCATATATTTCATTATTATTTCTTATATATACTTTATAATAATTCTTAAATGGTTAACATCGAGAATGAATCTCATCGCGTCATGGAGACGGTAGTCCGTACGTACGCACGAGCGATGATATCGTTCCCATGGTCGTGGAATTGTGTTTAAGTGTATGTATAATATTTCAGTATCAATATAAGTTCATAATATACATATATAGTTACTCATTACACCATTATACCCATCCAATTAATGTGGTGGAGGAAAACAGATTACACCACAGCGTGGAGACGGTATTCCGTACGTACGCACGCGCGGTGATTTCATTTTTCCATAGGATGTATAGAAGGTGAATTTGGGTTGTTTCATATTTATAATAACATATCAGTATGTAAGTAATACTTATGTTATTACTTTGTCATGAAACAACTTAATAAGACGAAGTTTAAGAAGAAAGAAATTGAAAAGATCGGTAATGGTTATTACCTCTTCTTTGAAACGCCTCTTTGAATCCTCCACTTAGGGAACTAATATTGGTCTTTAAAGAAGACCAGGACTTATAGGATTATTCTAGGGAAGTGGAGAAGGGATTTTGGCAGGGGTTGGCTGAGATTGAGTGCTCAAATTGGTGTGAGGAGGAGGGGGAGGAGGTGCCCTTTTATAAGGAAGGAGAGGGGCACCTTAGGAATATCTCAAAATATTATTTTATATTAAAGTCAAAATCGGTTTATAATGGTTCCAAAGGGTCTTATTTCGAAGCTAAAGTGGGGATGGGTCTAAATCCTATCAACCAATAGGATTTATACAAGTTTAGGGTATTATTTTAACCTTATCAATTAGATTTAACTCTAAGTTAAATAATTTAACTTTTACCGTGTCTTTTTGTTTTCTTTCACTATATGGTTAATACAATTACTATAACATGCCAAAAGAACCCCAAATTGTATATTATTAATATATATATCCTTATCTAAGTCATTTGGACGAACCTTAGATTTTTAGGAATAAAATAACAATTAATAATATTTTATTTTATTTAAAAACTATTTTGTGTCAATTTTGACACTATTTGATATATGATTTTTCTGAAAGTCATAACAGAATTATATGTTCGAACCAAGTTTATTAAATCAACACTAATATATCATAGTAACCTAGAAAATTAATGGAATTCATAAAAAGTCTCAAATTACATTTATTTTGCTGTTTATAACATCAATTATGTCAATATTTCATTAATAAGATAATTACTGCATCATCTTTGTGACATGAATAAATTAAATTATTTGATGTCTAAAAATTACAAATAAAATACCATTATGTAGGAAATCGTTTTATATTTCTAATGAATATTTAAAATCGAATTTATCTTATGTAAAACCCTATATTAAAAATGTTTTAGTAAATATACTTTGATTTTAACTCTTTTAACTCTTCTTTGAATTAAATAATAATAAATGTCCTAATCTAATCCAAGTGGGCCTAAATGATAATATTTTACACTTAAGGTTGTTTTTGGTCGAGATACACTTGTCCAATAGAATTAGGATATGTGTTAGGGTAATATTAATATCATTCATATCCTTAATTTCCCTATTTACTTTTAACCGTGGTAAATAAAAGTAAAAAGTTACTATTCACCAAAAATTATTTCCATCTCATTGAACCACACTTTACGTACTGACATAAACCGTGTCTCTCGGATTTTTTAAATTCAATTCATAGAAGCGGTAAAATTAAGTTTTATGAAAAATTCAGTTTTTTAACTACCACTTAGTAGTTTCACTATTCATAAAAAATTGATGTTTTTCAGAACAATGCCAAAATTTCATCCTAAGATATATTTCATATTCCGAATTCAAAAATGAAGTCAATTTTACCAAATTCATAACATAGAAGTTGCATTAATTAATTTTATAATTAAATCCCACTGTTAAAACAAATAGCGTGTTTTTAAGAAACAATATCTATCAAAAGATTGACACTTGATTATGTCTGGTTTAAATGTGAAATTACATTCAATGACCAACATTGTATTAAATTGTAAAAATATATTCTAAATATACATTAAAAACACTAAAATTAATAATTTATCACTATTAATTATTTTGATTGAAAAAGTTTTTTTTAACTAAAATTTAGTAATTTACACTATTCATCAAAATATGAAAGTTATCCGAAAATTACAAAAATTTCACCCTAAGCTAATTTCGATATTCCGAATCCAAAAATGAAGTCCATTTTGAAAAATAAGATTTACAAAATTTCAAAAAGTGGTTATTACTATTCATAACTGCTAGTTTTAATAATATTTTAATAGCATATCGTTGTTTAGTGAAACTCGGTATTGCGTATTACACACGCTATCGAGGAAGGTCGCGATTGCGTGTAATGCAAGGCAAGTAAAGGATGCATGTTGTGCAAGATCCTTTTGGTGTAGCGTACAACACAAGACATTAGTGAAATTAAAAAGAATATTTTTCATAAAATCTTGGGCTGTTACAGAAAAGGTGTCATATTTATTTGGAAAAAATAATGTGATGATTGTTTTCAAAATTTGAAAAGAATATTGGTGAATGATCCAGTTTTGGCACTATCTTATAGAGATGGTGAATTTGTTATCTATAGTGATGCTTCGTTAAAAGGACTTGGTTGTGTCCTAATTCATAATGATTAGGTAATTTCTTATGCTTCACATCAGTTGAAACCTCATTAGTTAAATTACCCTACACATGATTTTGAATTAGTTGTTGATGTTTTTCTTTAAAAATTTAGCGGCTTCATATCTATGGAGTAAAATGTGAAATATATACTAATCACAAATTTTTGATGTATATATTCACTCAGAAATAATTAAAATGAGACATAGGATATGTCTTAAATTAATCAAGGATTATTATTGCATGATCCATTAACATATAGTAATGGAAAATAAATTGGTTGATGCTTTGATTTGGAAATGTAATTCTATATTAACCATGTTATGTTTGGAACAAGATTCATTGATTAACGATTTGGTGAACATTGAAATATATGTTATTGGTGCCGAAGATCCCTTGATTTTGTTTCAGGTGTCTATGAAATCATCTCAATCAGATAGAATTAAGAGAGCACAGAATGATGATATTGAATTGTAGAAAAAGGTAGAGTTGGTTCAAAATGGTAAGTGGGATGATTTTACCCATCATAATGATTTTATTTTTTATATTCGGGAAGAGAATATGTGTTCTCTATGAATCACTGTTGAAGAAAGAGTTATTATGTGAGGTTCATAGTTCTATATTTTCAGTTCATACTAGTAGTACTAAGATGTATAGAGATCATCCAATTTATTACTATTGGGATATAATGGAACGAGATATTGCTATCTTTACTGTGAAGTGTTTGACTTTCAATAGGTTAAAGAAGAGAGGCATTTACCAAAAGGGATGCTTCATCTTTTACCAATTCCAGAGTGGAAATGAGAAAATATATCCATGGACTTCACTGTGGGGTTACCAAAATCATCTTGAGGTAACAATGAAATTTGGGATATTGTTGATCAATTGACTAAATATAATCGTTTCCTTACTATTCGAGATACTTTGTATCTAGATCAACTTTATCGGTTGTATATTAAAGAGATAGTCATGTTTCATGGAGTTCCCATATCCATTTATTTGATCATGATAATAAGATTACTTATATCTTTTGGAAAGGCCTTAAAATTTCATTGGGTACTGAATTAAATTATAGTGATGCTTTTCATCCTCAATCCGATGGGCTGTTAGAAAAAAAATTCAGACACTGGAAAGATATTCTGTGTGTGTGATCAATGAATTACTAGGGAAGTTGGGACCAACATATTTGTTTGGTTGAATTTTCTAACAATAACAGTTTCCATTCCAGTGTACAGATGGAACCATTTGTGTCATTGTATGGAAATAGATGTCAAACAATATCTTTTTTTGTGATGATCTTGGTGAAAGGAAATTGATGGGACCAGAATTAGTAGAAGATACGATAGTGAAAGTTAAATGGATTCAGAAGAACAGGAGAACATCTCAGAGAAGGATGAAAAGTTATGTGGATAACCGGAGGAAGGATCTCTCTTTTGAGGTTGGTGACCATGTCCTTCTCAAAGTTTCTCTTTGGAAAAGTGTGATGTGTTTTGGCGATAATGGAAAGTTTAGTCTGAGGTTCATTAGACCCTATGAAATCCTAGAGAAAGTTTTATCAATTTCCTACAGAGTGGATTTACCTAAAATTTTATCCTAGGTACATAATGTTTTTCCTCATTCAATGTTGAGGAAGTATATTCCAGATCCATCTATTATTTTGAGTCTAGAGGTAGTTCAATTGGAAGAGAATATCTCTTATGAGGAACAACTAGTCTAGATTCTTGAACGAAGAGAGAATGTATTGTGCAATATGGTAATTTTTTAGGTAATAGTTTTGTGGAAAAAACACATGGTTGAAGAGGTAGTGTGGGAATCTGAAAATTCTAGGAGGGAAAAATACTCCCATTTAATTGATAAGTGAATAATATTGCGTGAATGCAGTTTCTAAAAGGGGGGAAGGGTTTAACATCCCAGGTTAATAAAGAGTAAGGCATTTTCATAATTGTTAATATTTGTTAATTAAATATTACTTTTACTTTAAAGGGTATGCTATGTTCGATGGTATACCCAACACACAACTATTGGTTTCTCCAAAATCTCATGTTGCACATCCGGTTGAGTCATACTAAAAAATAATCCTATTATATTATTTTAAATGGTTATTAACGCCTAGTTGTTGTATCAGCCTGAAGGAATAGAACTAACTAAAATATGATTATAAATGTTTGTTAAATGGTTTTACATTATTTCAATAAAATATAGAGGCTTTCAATTTAAATAAATCCAATTTAAGCTAAAACACTCTAATATTCTTTAAAAGGCCAATTTACCGCCTTTTGATGGAGAACCCCTATTAAATATAGTTTTTCTGACTTTTATATAATATATTTGACAAAATAAATTTATTATTTATAATCAGGACATAAAAATTTACTTTGGTTGAAATTTTGGTATTTTTCTGATAAAGTTCATTTTTAAGGAATAGTGAAAAATAATGAATCTTAAATTTCTAACAGCCTTTTAATATAATTTATTTATATAGTTATATTGTTTCAATTTATTTTTTTTAAAGTTTAATTGGATTATATATTATCCATTTACTCAAATGTTGGTCATTTTATGTAATTTCACTTTGAAATTAGACATAAACAAGTGTCAATCTTTTGATATTTATTATTTCACAAAATCATGTTTTTTGGTTTTGACAGCAGAGATTAAATTCCAATAAATTAATGAAACAAATATGTTTCAAATTTGGTAAAATAGACATGATTTTTAAATTCTGTATATTAAAATGATCTTTGGGTGAATTTTTTGTATTTTTCAAAAAATGTTCAACTTTTGATGAATAATGAAAAAACACTCCATAGAAGTTAAAACAGACTTTTTCATTTAAATGAAATGTTACCACTTATATGAATTTAATTCCAAAAATCCAACACACATATTTATCATCATAAAGTAAAATTTCTTTCAACAATATGAAAATAATTTTTGGTGAATAGTATGTTTTGATTTTTATTTACCGCGGTTAAAGGTAAATAGGGTATTTCAAGGTAAAAATAATATTATAATAATATAAAATTACCTTAACACATGTCCAAACCATATTGTATGAGAAATGGACAACCAGAAAATCCTTGGGTTAGACTTTTGTCTTTTGAGTGCCATTTGGGTAAGATAATGACATTAATAACTTTTTATTTAAAGTAAAAATAAAAATATCATCAACATGTATTGATTTTACAAAGCAATTTTAATGTGGGGTTACATAATTGATATCTTTGACTATAAAAAGTCATTATAAAGAAAATAATATGTCCTACATAATTATATTTTATTTAAAAAATTTACACATTAAATAGATAAATTTAATTATGGCACAATGGTGATGCAGTAATTGCTTCATTAATTAAGGATTCAAATAAATGACATTATATATATTAAAATAAACTTATTTTGAAAATATTTATGCCATCCAAAAATTTTATAGATTATTATGACTTTTTATCTTTTAATTGATGATGGTTTTTCATAATAATCAAGTTGGTTTGGATTTTGTTTCAAAAATACATGATATGAATAGTATTAAATTTGATATAAAAGAGTTTTTGAATCAATCAATATATTATTAAATGATAAAATAGTCTTAAAAAATCTATGATTATGCCAAATGACTTATATCATGTCAAAAATGTCATTAATTATCCATTTTTGGTCTCTTGGATTTTTATTATAAATATATTAACCTTATAATATGGATATATAAGAGGACATGGTAAAAGATAAATAAGTGAACAATGTGTAAAATAAGAAATATGAAGACTAAAAAGTATCCAAACCCTATCAAATTCTTATTGGATGACTTTATTGAAACTTATCGACACCTTATCTTTTAATTAAATAAGTTTTGGACCATTTGAAACTGAAAATCGTTTTATAATAAAATAATATTTTCAAACATTCCAAAAGAGCTCCTCCTCTCCCTTATAAAATGCTATCACCTCTAACCCATTAAACACACCTCTCAAGTCCCTTGGATCATCAAAACACTTCCAAAATAAGCTCTAATGATCCCTGTATTCCTCATATAACTCTTACATTAGGTATAAGTCACATCAAGGAAGTCTTTTGGATCATGCCAAAGTGAGTTACCTGATTTAAAGGAAACGTCTTCCCTCATGTTCTCTTCTTTTATTTTACTACTTAACTCACTATGCTCTTTTAATTATTTTTTTACATAAAAAATATGTATCTTAAATAAACTAGGTTCTTTTGAGATTTATCCAAACTAAACTATCATGCACCTCCATCTAATGGATATGAACATACAATATCTTTGTACGACGAACTGCTGCCTCACAAAATGATGATTGTTTGATTATCTCCTACCGCCACACACGGTGGTAGTTAGGATGTAACTTTATTTATATGTGATATAAATAATATTTATATTCTCTCTCTGTTTCTTTATTTTTCATTTAAATTATACAATAATGGTTTCCATAATGGGTAAATACGATAATTTTATTTGAGGAAGTGCGGACTTATGCCCCCTTAATGTGATAGGACTCGTTCATGCCCTACGTGGAATATATAAAGGATGGTGTTACTGAAATAATATATTATATTATGTAGGGATTATAAAATACCTATGTATCATTAATTTTTCATTCCATTAAATATGAAATAGAAAGGAAAGTATCTTTCCTGCGTATGTACGACTTACGGTCTCAAGGAACAGTGCATTTCATTTCTTATCTCCAAATGTTATGTACAATTATAAATACCTATATATACTGGATTAATATGATATATATGATATAATAATCACGAATATAATTATGGATATAATTTATGTTTTACCACATGAATAACATTTAATTATAAGTTGATAATTTTTGACACAGGTACCAAATATCGACAAAACAACTATTATTAACATAAATGAGTATGTAATGTTTATAACATGTTAATAAGTAATATAAAAGGAATTATAAACTTGAAAAATGTTCTTAATCAAGTATAAATAGACATTAGTTTATTATTCATGAGATTGAATTAATAATGAGGCACGTCAGACACGAGGTAGGGGACTTTGTCTCAATCTCCATTCATTGTGGCATATTTGTTTTATACACGACTTTATTTAATACGGTGTACAAACACTATTGAAATTTCATTTCATTCAAAGGGATTGTTTTTCTATGAAGTGTTTTACTAAACTAATTCAGGGAATATTTCTTTTTAACAAACATAGGGAAAACGACTATTCCGCCACCGCGAGATTTATTTGATTTTTGGATTCCTTAACAAGATGTAATGTTTTTAAGTGGAAAATTAATACCTTATACTCTTTTATATATTCTGGTATTGAAAATGGTTTTGAAAATGGATTGGTTATGTAAATATATTTAAAATATATATTGGGATTGATTTTTTTAAATCTTATTTTTTATTTATGATTGTTTTGTGTGTTATGAATATGTTATGGTTCTTGGGCATTGTTCATATATACGGGTGATTCAATGATAAACCTTGGGCGGGAGAGCCAGAAATAGATCTCGAATACATTGGGTAACATGATATAAGTAAAGGATAATGTTTTGCCTAAAATATTTAGGGAATATAATATGATGGTTATTCAAAATATAACTTCCTATGTAGCTGTGAATGATATAATGTAAGTTTGATATGGATTCCACATGTTAACTTTATGATTTATGATTTCTATTTTTTATTCATAAATCTAATTATTTCACTAGGTATGTTAAAGAGCATATGTTTTTTATGTTTTTAATGTCTAATTTTTCCCTTATTTATTTTATAACCCTTACTGAGCTTTTTATGCTCATCCCTAGTTTTTTGAAAGGTTTTTCACATGATATAATGAAGGGTAAGAGAAAGGAAGAATTCCGAAAGATTTTTATCAGGAAAAAAACTCTTGTTTTCTTTTAAGAGTTTTTATTTTATGAAAAAAATGGATAATAAGTATAAGTATCTACTTTGTAACAATTAAAATTTAATGTAATAGTTATAAGATAATTCTCAAAAACTCTAAACCTGAAAAGATCCTCAACGTGAATTATTAACGTAATTCAACATTATGAAATGTTTAAGGCTGGGTTCTTACACCTCATGACTAATATATGGGAAAATATATATCATGGTTTTATTATATAGATTTTTTTATATTCCGGTGTGTGGAAAGAGTTGATTTAAATAGAATGAATGATTTTCCTAATGTTATATGGTAAATCATGTTATTATCATGTTTCAAGAGAATAAATGATTTAGTTATTTACATTTTTGGAATGTGACAACCAAGAACTAAATTATGATATATGGGAGATATTTTTGAAGTAAATTTAGTTCACATATTCCTAAAGTTTTATATTTTATGTTTTTTTAGAAGGATTAGAATGTTATAAATTTGTGGATTGTATAAGTTATATTTCAGTTGATGTTTATTAGATTAATGTATTATCTCACTATAGGTGGAATAATACATATTTTATTTCATATAATAACATTTTTTTTGAGACAGATGGAATAAAATAGCGTTGTATTTCATGATATGCTAACACTTTAGGAATGAAAAAGTCAACATCATTTCTTTAAATAAGAGTTTATGTGGAAATTGTTCAAGGCACGAACAACAATGAGATTGTACCAAAATCACGTAATAATTTATTCTCAGGAAAAATTATTCAAATTTTGAGAATGGATCTTGGGAAAAAAAATGTTATCTTAGAACCTTCTTATCCAAGGAATCAGAAGGTCTGTTAAATAATCACAGATTTACGGCTTCCTAGTTGTTAAAAATCTCAAAACCTTGTTCTGTATCACTGTCCATCAGAACATGATGGTTATATTTTTCATCCATATCTATGTTTTCACTTTCCAAATTTTTTCTCCTATGTGGAATCCATTATATGATTTACTTTAGGTAACCATTGTGATTTTAACATTCCTTTTTTAAAATTATGTTTTAATATTCCTTTTTATGATGTCAGTTTCTATGAAAAAAATTTCAACTAGAAAAAATTTTATAACCATGTTGATTTTTTATGGAGAAATTCATTTTAAGTGGGGTATAATTTAGCACCCCCAGATTTTATGAGATATACTATTTTTAATTTCGTTGATGTCTTGTGTTGTACACTACACCATGATTTTCTTGCACTATACACAACACCGTATAATCTTGCAGTATACACAAAACTATTCTTAGCTTGTGTTACACAATATATCATGTTATTTTGTTAGAATTAATTTCATCCCATGACAAGTATATGTGATAACAAAATATTATAACCTAGCCATTATAATGGCGGGTATGAATAATTTTAACTTTCTTCTAATAAAATATTAAAAAAAATAAATGAGTCTATAGAATAATAAAATCACTCTTTATAGATTTTATTAGTTATATATACATGTAATATATTCAATGAAATTTTTTAATTCGAATTTTATGTTTTCTATATGTCATATAAGAACACATTCAATTTTTTGGAAAGTTTTTTTTTCAAAAAATACAGTTTTACTGCTTTTTAATGGAGATTCCCTTTTAAAAGTAGTTTTTGAAATATTTATATGTTATATTTGACATAATGAAATTATTATATGGAATTGGGACATAAAAATTTACATAGGTTTAAATTTTTTTTCTTTCAGAGGACATTAATATTTGAATGAATAATGAAAAATGATGCATTTTAATTCAGAACTATTTTTTCCTAATTAATTTATATATTATGATTATCATTTTTATTGGTTTTATATTCTAATTGGATTATTTTTTTATTATATAATAAAATTATATCCATTGGAAGTAATTTCATATTTAAATTGGGCATAAACATAAGTTACTGTTTTGATAGTTTTTTACTTTTTAAAAACTAGTTTTCAAGTTTTGGCAAAAGGAATTAATTTTAAATTAATTAATGAAAATTATTTGTTTTGAATTATGAAAAATGGATTCATTATTTGGAATATTTGGGTCCAAATTATGTATGCTTTTTTATTTTATTTTTGAGGATATTAGGATTAGTAACTACAATTATTTTTATTTACCATACTTAAATGTAAATTGGGTAAATTAGGGTAACACACAATAAGATGAATATAATAAAACTACCCTTACATCTGAAAAAATCCTATTGGATATATTAAATTCATAAAATATCACAAATGGGTAGGAATCGATTCAATTAATTTACTTTTTTCCATTGAAGGGATCTAATTATATATAAAATAAAGGAAAGTGACAAAATCTCACTCTATTATCTATTTTAAGTATAATAATATTAATTTAGTGATAAACCTGATAAAAAATAAAAATAAATAAAATCTAGAAATATAATAAAATTATCTACATTATGTTAATATATTTAGAATTTTTAGAGATTAAATAATTACCAACAATGTAGACAGAATAGTAATGTAGAAATTATTTTATTAATAGAAATATAAAAAAATGGTTTTTAAAATATTAAAAGTAATATAATATGTACTAATTAATCTTCTCAATAAATTTTGTAGTATAATATGACATCTTAATAGTGTATTAAATATGTTTTTTTTAATTTATATTTTATGTGGATTTTATTTAATGCCCAACAAATAAATGGTGTCAACATTGATATTATTGATATTTTATAAGAATAAAATGTTATTAAATTATTTTAAAATCATAAGAAAATTTATAGACTAAAAATTAAAAATTATATTGTCGATAATGTCCAAATGTATAAAATTATGGTCCTTTGATAACACATATGTAAATATTTTTAACCATTTAATATTTATAATATTATTACCACAATTAAAAATAAATATGTTATGTAATGATAAATCAAAATGATAAGGTTTAAAATAAAAAAAATGTATAAATTTTATTTTTTGAAAGGATTGTGACACAACCTCATTTTATCCTCGTAAAAATACAATTTGGGGGAATTTTAATATAAATATTAATTTATATTAATTTAGTAGTTTTGGTATTTCCAAAGGTGCCCCTCCCCTCTCTTATAAAAGGGCACCTCTCCTTCTCTATTAATCACACCTCTAAATCACTTTTTCTCATCCAAACCATACCCATTTACAATTCCAATTTTTATCACTTCTTCATAGAGGCCACACTTTGGGCATAAATCCATACTTATGGAGACCCTTTGTGCAAATCAAAATGAGATCGTCGAAAAACGAGGTAATTATTTTATCATCTCTTTCAGAATTATTTTCTTCTTATACAACCTCTTATAATGTTGTTTCCATACTAAAGTAATGAAATCCAATATCATATATATTATGATATTTTATTATAATAACGGGATAACATTATACATAATTTTACCCATCATACGAGTAACAATATCACCGTACGTGTGTACATATGACTTAACATCCCCATGCTATGGTGTAAATTTTTATTCCAAAATAACAAATTTGGATGGGTATAATGAGTATTAAAATTGATGTAAGTAATGAATATAACATCATAATTATTATTTATACTTAATATGCCCTCTAATTCTATATTGTTTAACCATTAAGTGAATGATATCTTCACTCGTCCGTACATACGACCTATAATATCCACGATGCGATGTGATTCATTCTACATGATATTCATTAAACCATGATTATATAAATGAATGGAATGAATAAAAATGATATATATTATAAAAATATAATTTTTTAAATTATATAACTATCACAAATGAAGTGTAATATGAACTTATCCCACAAAACATGCATAGGAACCTAATGCAGTTAATATCCGAATAACAGGTGAAAATTAAATGTTACTAAGAAAATAATGATAATATGAGAATATATGACATCATAAAAATTACTATGATTCTATAATTAGTTAATAAAATTATATAAATCATTAAAAAATAGTTTCAAATACATACATTGCAAATCAGATTCATAGTAAGGGATAAATTTTCAATCTCATTATTATCTTAGATTTCTTATTCTTAAGTACTTACTGGGGTATATTTATCATTAAACTCCATTTTTCCTAAATATATAATGTTATTTTTATTATTTTAATATTTTTAAAGTGAATTTTTGACATTTCAATATTTTTATTAAAGTTATGGAAGGATGTTTATTTCGTTTTCCATACGTGGTACTTTTGGACATTTCTAGAAAGAGTATGAGAGGGATGTTTGTTTAACTTATATAAAAAAATGGATTTTTAGGTCATCATAACACCTTATTTCAATTAATATTCCTCTACACTATTTCAAATTTTTTTAAACTATATTTTTTTTTCTTTTAAAATTGTGCGACATTTTGAGAAAAGTAAATATTTTGAAGAAGAATGGGTATTTTACTTTGGAATTAAGTTCATGTGTTTTTTCAAAATTATTCTCCATTTAATATGACATATAATTCTATTTTTATCCTTATTTTTACTATGATTTAATTTTATTAATGATGTAATGATATTTTATATGTATTATGTTATGATGGAATGATGTTTAATAAACCCATTTTATTTTTTAGGTTATGCTATAACGAATGGTTTATGTTTTTGTGGAACATATAAGAATGATTTAACCATCAGATGGGAGAGACAAATATCTGCCTCCAATGCATTGGTTTGTGATTTTTATCTCATGAGATGGACATGTCTAGAATGGGAACTAATTTCGGTTCAGTATTATAGGGATAAAACCAAAAGTAAATCTGGTTAAAAAATAAAAGGTTGGAAGGGAAAGTAAATCTGATTTAGTAATGGACTTTATCCACTATGATGGTCCTAATATAAGTTCTTTGGATACTATAAAAATCATATTATGTAATTATTTTATTGACATAATTCCTTGTTTTATTCCAATGATATTTTCTCGTGGTTTTTGATTCCATTATGATTTATGCCTTGTGAACTACCATGATTTATTTCATGACTCAAGATTTTAGTATAGGTTAAATGTGGAATGTTTTTATTCAAAAGTAATGTTCATGTTTTTACATTATTATGGTTACGTTTTGTACGATATTCTCTATGATTACCATTACAAAGTATTTGAGGTCACCCCTTTTCATATATATTTTCAACCAGGATATTAAGAAGGGTGTTAAGTAAGATGTGGGTTATAGTTATGAAGGATAAAGCAAGACCCAATATAATTTTTTTATGAACCAGTTTCTTTTGTTTTTTAGTTTCCAAAGGCAGTAAACAATTACAGTATAATGGTGTATGTTTGTGTCATCTATTATGTATTCAGACAACGTAATGTAATTTCCATGTATGATAATCTTGGTTTGACAGAATTAATGTATCATATAACTATTTTATTATGTAATTTACTATCTATTTTTATTTATTTGTATGTTTATTAATGTTTATTGAATTTTGGTTTATAGGTTTTTCAACCTCTATATGTTTGGTGAATTTTGGGAAAAACTAAAGTATGGTTCTCCTGTAATCTAAGAGGGAAACCCACATACCACCTTTGTTTTGATAAATATATATAATCCCCACTATACAATGTAATATAAATGGTGCATAAAGTTCTTATTGATCATGTGATTGAGGTATAAACTGGGTATTCAGGTCACATATATTACAAAGAGGCATCATAACGATATTGGTATATCTGGATTATTAATTTCACAAACATGACTGAGGAATATATGAACATGAGATGTAACCCATTGTTAATTATCATATTTATGGAATAATATCATGTTATCATGTTTTTTTCTATAAGTGAGTATGAATAATATGATCGAGTGAGGTATTCATTAGGATATGTCGAGTAAGTTCCAGTGAAGGTAGATATGTTTCTAGGGTTTTACCATGAGCTAGAGTTTTATGGAAACATGAATCATGTATTCTAGTGGAACTTGATAACATTTTCATATATTTCTTGTTATAATTTACTTGTGTGAGTGACCATAACTAATTGAATAAAATCTAATATTGTAAACAACTTCATCAAATATACATTATTTGATGTTATCAAATTAATTGAAGTAACTAACACTTTTGTTTGATATTTAAAATGTTAATTATTTTGATTTATATAATATAATGAGGATGTTATATATTCATGTATTAATTTTTCAAGGTCAAATTATTTCTATATAAAAACATAATACATAATTTTTAATAGTAATTTTTTTAATGTTTCTCTGTATATAAAATATATAATCATATTCCCAATTTTATTTATACTGAATAGAATGTTGTTAGTCTTTACATAATATTTAACTACTAAGAATGTCATATAAGGATTTATTTTTGTTTTGTAGATCATTTTTTGATTCATATATGCATGAATGTTATATTTACTTTTTACGAATTTATTGTTAGGATGGTTGTTAAGATCAAGATTTAGCATACATGTTATTGTCTCTATGATATGTATTTATTTATGTAAGTTGACATGTAAGGGGTCAAGTAGTTTGATAATTATGAAGAGATTTATTACTTAGTACCTAAAAAAGAAAAAGGGTTTTGAAGATTTTTTTAAGTGTTGGAGGTTTTGAAATGGGTATTTATTCGGAAGGAAATGGGTTCCGTTATTAAATTTAAATAGGAAAGTATTTTTTCATTTTCCATTTTTCAAATAAATATATTTTATAAAATATACTGTTTTTAAATTGTTTTTTACTTTTATTTTAATATTTAAAACATGTTTCCTTTAAAAACATTTTAGTGAAAGCACATATATAAGAGATATTGGGCCACTATTTTTGTGGGATGTACTAAAAGAATAATTTTTATTCATTATTGATATTAGGGGATGATATGTACAGTATATGATTTTGGTATTAGGATGTTATTGTATTATAGAATTATAATTATTTTTTTAAAACTTGCAACATATTTTTTGTGATTATTTTGGATGAGTGGTGGTTTCTTTATTCAATAATTGTTTATTTAGACATAAACTGGATTTTTGGATGATAAATTTATTTGGTGATTCTAGATAGTCTTGTTTTTGAGGAATTATAAATAAATGGTATGATGAGTGATTTATGATAAATATGAGTGTGTTGGTTATATTTTTTGTTATTTTAATGTAATAGTTTTTTAATATTTTTATATTTTTTGTTAAAATTAAGAGTTTTCCATATAAAATGTAATGAAAAATTTCAATTAGATATAAAATAATCTATCATGGATCGACGTTTGTGTGAGTTATTGAGTCTTTTGATTAACATATTTTATGGCTTCTTATGGAATGAATGTTTTATGGTATGGAGGTTGTGATGATCTATTTCCACAATGTTTAAATTTTATATAAACTTTCGATTTACCATAAAAATATTTGGTAGTTAATTCATTAGACGTCTTGAATTTGTTTATTATGGTTGGAGGATTATTTTTTAAATTACAATTTAAAAACCAATTACATGGTATGGGGGTATAATTATATGTGTCTAAGGTAGAGTTTAAGGTTAGGTTAGTGAATTTATGGTTAATTTTTTTAAAGGGGTGTCATCTATAATATTTTTTATCAAAAATATTAGTTACCTATTAAGTGCACACCAGTAACTGGTGATCGTATAAAATAACTATGACTTATAAGAGAGAAAAATGGGTAATATTTTTCACCAAAAAAGGTACCCAGTAGGCCAAAGTCAATTTTTTACATAAAATGCATTCTTATCTTTTCTTCAAAAACCCGTTAACCCCTTTCCCAACATTTTCAAATTCAGTCATCTCCAACATTATTTCTGGCCCTCCTAGAGATACGCTTGGGTTCATATATCCTTTCCTTTTTCCATATTCTATATCTATAACCTAGCATGGTTATTCATCACTAAATCAAATGTAATCCTTCTTCGTCATTCCCTCATTCCATATTCTTCATATTTATTGCCTTGTCTCCTGTTTTCTCATGTCCTAAGATAGGGATTTAGATTGAATTCTATTAAAACATGGGGGTTCATCTGATTCTATATAAAATTATTTATTATTTCATAATGTAATATTTTTAGAGTTAGTTTCCCTATATTTTGTGTTGTTTTAAATTAAAGCAATTGAAGTGAATATAGATTTAATGTTTTCAGGATTTTAGATTAAAATTGGAGTATGATTAAGTAGTTTCATTTGGATAATTTTAATGAAATGTCATTTGTATTTTATTTTGGATTCATATACTTATATTTTTCCTTAGGTTTCATATTTTATTCTTATGGTGACGTTATAATTGGAAATATTTGGACCCCAAATCATTCATATTCATTTTTGGGGCTTATTATGGATTGTTCACAATGGAAAATTATCAAAAAAAGGTTAATGTAGGGGATGTGAACTCCATGAGTGAATTTTATTAATATAATTAGAATATTAATTTTTATGTTTTCATATTTTAATAATAAAGAGTAACTGATTATTTTTAGAAATATAGAAGAATGTTTTTCTGATGATATTTTTATAAAAACAATTAATGTTTTATAAATGATGGTTTTTGAAAAAAATATGTATATGTTGGATTGGATTTTACTCTCCCTTAAAACTATATAATTAAATCCTAGGAATATGATATTCCCTATTACTTTTAGTATACCACATGTGGAGAATAAATGATTTATAGTTATTTCCTTGGGGTTTATATCAATTTATATTTTTTTATGTAACTTTAGAACCTAAAATTTGTTATTGTTCATATTTTATTAAATAGTCATAATAAACATTCATTCTTATTTGGGTGAGCTATTTATCATGTCCCTTTGGGTTTTATATAAAATATGAAAAAAGTTATATACTTATGGTTCACATTAAGAAACCATGAATTCTTATATATTGTTTTTTAATCACTACCATGAGAGACTAAGGGAGATTATCTCTTCCAATGAAAAGATGATTGAGTTATAAGAAAATGATTTAAACTTATATTCAGTTCAGAGATTCATTAGTGGAGATCTGAGAACATTATTATTTTTTTCGGATAAGATGATGGTTTTCTAACATGATTAATATTTTTAATAGAAAATTTATAAAATACAATGTATGTTTTAAATAATAACTTGTTTTTTATGTACACTATGTAATGTTTTCTTTATATTTTTGGGTCTTAAACCCAAAAATTGAATTTATAAAAGCAAAGCCCATTAGAGAATTAAAACATCTTTATTCTTAAAAGAAATTATAGACATCATATTATATGTTTAAATTTTATTTTATGTGAAATTATTTTATGTGTGAAAATTTACCTTAAATTCATGTTTCAACATTTCAAATAAAACATTTTCCCCAATGAGGTTTTAAATAATACAATATTCTTTCAAGCATAACCTTACCATAAAAATTATAACCTTTCATATAAAACATTTCAAATTCCTCTATCTTTCATAGACTATAAATGGTGATCTTTTGTTATGAATAATATCACATTTAATATAGTAATTGTCTAAATTCTATTGGTTACCTATATTATGATTGAATCATCATTGTATCGACCCTTAGTGAACTATGGGTTTTCAATCAAATAAATTTGTTATATATGATATGTTATTAAATATTATTTTGTAAGGACAATTATTATCATGCTTTACTCCATGTTTTTTGGTAATTTGAGTTACATTGTGTTGTTTTATTTGTGAGTGTGGTATAAAAACAAGTATATTATTTATTGTTTAAGGACAATGTTAATCTGTAAGATTGAATTTTTTCTGCATGAATACAACTTTGATATTTGATTAGGATGATGGTGGGTTGGTGTACATGTATATATATTACTTTTATATAAATGGTCAAGAATTTACACCATCAATTAGAGAATTATGACAGGATAGTATGTCAACATATTTAATTGTTATACCAATTCCCTTATTCAATTGGAAAAGTTGAGTCCCTAACATTGTCTGCACTAATCAATTTCCAGGAAATCAACTAGGTGGAAAAGGTATTAGGTTATAAAGGATGTCAAAACAATATATGGCCATTAAATAGGCCAAAATCTACCCCACATTAATCTATGTGATCTTAAACTCTATACAAAATATAAACTTTGATGGTATCAGTGTAGAGGATATCCGAGATGCATGTATTTCCATGGGATCTACACAAGGTCTTATCTAAGCTAAGGATTATAGAAGTCAGATGAAGACATTTTAATTACGTGATGTGTGGTGGGGACTCCTTTGTTTCTACTATTTTCCAAATTAATTTAAATTCTCATAATTATGAATTCACTATTGTATGTTACATAATTAAGTGGAGGTTAAATGTAATGGAGTATGCTAAGCCTCGAACTGATCTTGATGCACATTTATATTGAATAAACTACATTGAACCTATTTTTTGTAGAGTGTTGGAGAACCTGATGTTGATAAATTTTGGAATGTTCATCTATTTTGAAACACCTTTGGTTTCCCTTGAAGTGTTTCTACCGATTGTTTTCAGCAAGGTTGGAAGTAGAAATCATACTAGGATGGTTGAGTCTATTATTCTAGAAGATGGTTGTTGGTTGATCTGGGAGGAATGAAATAAGTTTCACCATAGTGGTCTAACCCAATATGATACTGCACTGGTGGGGAGGAACATATGCCTCCTTGTGGAACTCACTCATCTTCAGAATCCCAAGGAGGAGTCTCCCTCTCTAAAGAGTTTTATGGATAGTAGTTTTTTCTCACCTTTATCCATGATATCTCCTCCAGGCCATTGGTTGTACTGGAACCCACCAAACCTTTATATTAAAATAAACATTGATGGATATTATGGTCATGGGAGTATGTAGGGTGGATGTGTGGGTTATAATTCCAAAGGTTCAATGTTTTTTCATTTCGTGTGTTGTATTTGTAGGGTGACTCTCTTATGGTGGAGGAGAACGCCATTCATATCGTCCTATAGATTTTTTCATTATAATATCATTTCCTTTGCTAACGTAGAGAGTAAATAAAAGATCATATGTCATATAAAAGAACAAATTTCCACTCCCTGTAAAAAAACTTATTTGATTTAAAAATTTGAGAACATCATTACTGATAATATTTAGGTTCTACAAACATGGAATGTAGAAAATCATATAGTATACATTATTACAAAAAATTATTATTAAAAGTGTCCTCTCATGGATTTTAATAACACTGTATTCCTTACCCTAGTTTGTGTGGAAATTTTTTAGGGTACTTCCTTGGGCTTCACTTTTATAGGCCTGAAATATTATTCTCCCTTGAATGTTCATCAATATTTTAATAAGAAATTCAATATTTTTTGTGAAAAAAATACTTCTCTAAGGAATATAATCATGGATTGAATATGAATATGTTGGGAAATTACACTTTTCTACTTTTATCCCAGTTGTGTTGGTCTAATAGATTTACCTATGAACAGCTCAAAATTGATACTAGGAATAGGAGAATCGAAGGTTTCTCATGCGAGGATACTTTCTGATAAAAATTATTTTTTGAAATTTCCTATAATTTATATATCAAACATTGTTATTACTTTTTTCCCTGTTATGTTTTTTAACATAAACTATTTTATTTTATATGCATGTAAATGAGTGGAAAAGTTCATGAATAAACCTTATTATTCATCCCTGATTTGAGGAACGTTGGTGGTTCCCTATCGAGTATGTATATATGCACACCCGACAGAGACAACTTTGTAGAAATTCAACTCCGCATGTGTTTTTGGTACCTTTTTAGATATAAAGTCTTTATAGATTTTTTATTTTATGTAATCATATGAGTCATACCGTTGTAGATTTTGGGGTTTCAGTGGAGTCTTTTAGAGTTCCTAATGGTTGTGTAGAGTTGATGAAATATGGTTATCCATTATCATTTTTAATGGTATTACACACATGAGCCCTGTAGTTTTTGACTCTTAAGTCCTCGTTTGGTTTTCTAATTTAATTTATAGTGTATTTAGGGTTGTGTTTCCAATATGATAGCCTTTATGGGAGTTCCTATGGAGGGTTCGATTGTAAGAATATATCTTATGATGATTGTGTTTTGTTACTATTCGTGTATTTTGATTTCTAAATATATTGATTGAAGAAGATAGTATTTTAGTTTGTAGCCTAATTAATATCTAAGGTCATTCATATTTTTTTAGAAAACATAATATTTTGAATATTTTAATCATAGGGGAAAACAACATCTCACCAATGTTTTAAAAACCCTCAGTGTTTATGCTAACCTATAATAACTAATAGGGGTAGCAAAGGTGTTGTGATTATTTGATCAGGGTATCGACTTGGGTATTTGAGTCATAGACATGACACAACCAATTCCATAATATTTACATGAACATAATTCCACAACAAAATCACATGGGATGGATGAATTCATAAGATTTAGCTTCCCCATGTTTATCTTAATACAAATATTTTTAGTGCTTTTTTATAAATTCAATGCATGTAATAATTATTTCTCATGTGAAATAAAATTTTTCCTCGATTTAATTTTTCAATATGGTGGAATCATTATATTTAAATTATTTTATTAAATAATTTGTTTTTTAGAAAAAATATTTATAAAAGTTTTTATTTCATACTTGTAATTGTTGTTGTGGTTCACCCAAAAATTACTAGATATAATACCACTGATAATTTAACCCAAAGAACAAAAATATAGAATATCTTTCAAATTCGATGAACCACCACTATCATTGCGTATAAATATAGAATGTTTTATAAATTATAAATAATTTCATTTAGTTGGCCGATAAACAAACATAAATACAAAGTCACCACATTAATTGATTGAAATGATATAGAAATATAAGAGACTAAAAGAAACACTAGAATTACATGGTTCAGATGTTGGTCCAAATTCCATTATAGAAAATTTGTGAAAATTCCATTACAATTGTAAATTATAAGTATTGAAATATCATTAATAGATCACTAATAATTACATAAAATATGTAAATTTTGTCCCACCAACTTATCATAGGTCTTATCCAATAAAATATTTTCATCAACTTTAAATATTAATGGAATCCCGTCTAGTGATCATGCTAACCACTAATCACCAGTATTTACCTTGGATCTAATTTCAAACTCCCATTGAAAAATACACTTATTAAAACCATTTCTTTGTATACATTATCATTACATCACTTTTTAGAAATTCTTAGTACATTACACAGGGAGATTCCCAAATACTGTAAAAAGCTACTGTCTTTGGAAGAATAGAAACATAAAAAATATTGCATAATTGAAATATAATGTCTCTTAATAGGTTCTTATTAAATAGAACCCTTCCTAGACACATTTAATAGATAATATATCTTCATAACCTGGAGGAATGAAATAGAAAAAGGTGTGCGATCAGATGCTATTTAAGGGTAAATTAAATAGATATGAAAACATAATACTGAGAATAAGGGTATGCGTACAAGATCATGAAAATAGAATATTAAACCATAAATATCAATGATCGTAAATAAGAATCTTTGAATAATTTATTTATTTTTATAATACAGTAATAATAAGGAAATAAACAACATAATACATTTAATAATAATATAAGAATAAGACATAGAATTATGGAAGACACATAAGAAAATAAAAATGACTTCCATTTTAGTAAAGGAATCCCTACATAGTCCAGCTTAGTATACAGGGTTCACTCCCCATACCATCATGGTTTTCATAGTTCACTCCCATGACCATCTTAGTAGTTCAGAATCACCCCCTCGCCCAACTTAGTGGACACGATCCTTTAATGTCAACATAATGGGATATAAATATTTACCAAATGTTTTGGGGGGAAATAGATGTACCTCCAATCTCATAATGAAATCATACATATGCGTTAGAAAGTATCATAAAAGGTAATCATAACATAACCCATGAAATTAAATGGGTATCGTAAACATGTAATATTATCCTCGCATGTTTTAAAGAGACATGTCTCATAATGATTTCTTCAATGTGTACCCCTTGAAAAGAAGTGGGATTCATAGACATATAAATCAGAAAAGAGAAAATGATTTCATAAACATAGATCCCATGGATGATAAATGGATCTTAAAAACATATAACCTGTGAATAAGAAATAGATTTCACAAATATATAACCAGTGAAAGAGAAATAGGTTTCATAAATGTAATTCCATAAAAAACCATTTAGAGAAATAATTTTAACAGAAACATTGATTGTATAAAAAATAAGAAATGATTATCACTGTTGGATTTCGTTTTATATGGGAAAAAATTTCAAATATCCTTAAATACATTTCTTAAGAAAAATGTCCTCTTTTGGATGAAAATGGTTTTTAAAACATAAAATAATTTTGAAAACCATTTCCATTGAAAATCGATTTTAATAAGAAATAAATGAATATTTAAAAAAAATTAATCATTTATAAAATCCTCTTTCCATTGAAATTATCTCAAAATAACATTTAATTTTTTTTAAACATGTTTTTTTGAATAAAAATGAATTTTGACAGAAAAGTGAAATGAGATCGAATTATCATACACATATTTAATTAATTACCATATGTCCCAAAGATTGAAAAAATAGTAATTATGCATGAAGAAAAATTAATATCCCTATGAGAAGAAAATTCATGAGTGTTCTCAAGATATGGATCATAATATTTCATAAATGAAAGCATAATCATAAGAAATCTCAATAAACGATGAGATTGTTTCAATAATCTCTTACCACTTTGTAACATTGAATTATACTCCCCATGTATTAAAATTATATTAAATCGAGACATGAATTTCATTAAAAATAAGTTTATTCATGATAAAAAATTTCAATTGGAATCATATAAATCATATAAATGAATATAGGTTCATAATAAAACTGTTGTCTGAAAGAAGTCCAATTGACACAAAATTACTTTACAGATTTGGTAACTTTTGACCCATAAAAAACATGAAATAAATATCTTAAAATTTATATGAAAATATAAATAAGTTTAATTTCAATAATAATAGTATATGTTCATGGTTAGTATATAAACCAAAAAAAATAAATGAGTGGTGACTAAGTCATGTATCTCATGAAAAAAATGTGATGAAATTCCCTTACCTTGTGTCTAGACTTTTGTCATAAACATGCATGCGTCCTATAAAAAAAATTATAAGTCTATTATAAATATATATAAGAAAAATATTCATATAAATAATACTGTATATGATTTTATTATGATTTTATATTAACCATTTATTAACAATTCCATGTTAAAGTAATGTTTTAGGTAATAAACACTTAGTTTATAGTTTGTGTTTTGACTTTTCATTATAGATAATTTTACTTAAATCATGATTCATATGTTTATAGAATGTAAAACATGAATTATATATCATATATATTCAGTATATAATGATTTATAATATTATATAATATATTTAAATATGAAATAGAATGCACCATTCAAGGGGACAATAAGTCGTACGTACACATGAACATTATTTCCATTTTCATGGCGTATTGAATGAATGAAAGGAAATGAAATATATGTATTTATAAAGAATCATTAATGTATAATTATTATTTCATAAATATATTTCAATTTTTATAAACCCATCCTTAATACATTCAATGTAAAGTGTGAATGAATCACATTTCATTGAGGAGGCCATAGTATACACTTTCGCGATCGATGTTATCATATTTACACAAAATGTGAATAATGAAGGTATGATTTATATAATAAATAAATAATTTTTAATACAACATAAATATCATAAATATCTTAATAAAATAGAGTTTCCATCAAAATTTCTAACCATAAGAGGTGGTAAATGTTATATAAACAACATCATTTCGTGATTTTGTAGTTCTCCTAAAACAATAACGGTAAATTTGTTACCCTTTTTATGGAAGTGAGTTTAAATGAAGGTCAAACCATTAATATAAAAACATATATATATATATATATATATATTGGATACTGAGGATATTGTTTGTTCCTATAATGAGATCAATAGAGGTGGTGGAGAAGGAAAATAAAAGAAAGGAACTTGATGAAGGATGTTATCTTTTATTTGGGTAACTCCTTTTGGTTTGAAATAAAGAGATTCATTGTATAGATTTATGACCAAAAGAAGTATTAATTGATTAAAATATATATTTTTAAAATCTTATTGGGGATATGTTGGATGAACCTCAGTGGGTTGAGTGGAGTGATGAAGGGGGGGTGTTTGTGGGCTTGTATAATGCGGATTGGGGACCCACATGGGATTTTGGAAATAATGTTAGTTGTACCCATGTTTATACATAATAAAAAGTAATAACAAAACATTAATTTAACGTTTATCTCATACATATGGCCATAAAATGGGTTTTGGACATTTTTATAGGTCATTTTAGCTCTTTAGAATAAGATTTAGTCCTTTATTAAGCATAATTTTACATTAATCATTGTAATATATTTCAACCAATTTCAGTAATTATAATTTTTCAAAAATTAATTTTTTCCTATTTGATAAAAAAGATTATACTAATTAAAACAATTTATTCAAATTTTTATATATTTAATTTGAAAAAATAACCAAAATAAGTTTATTTATATTCCCATAGATGTGGTGAGAATGCAGGTTGTTAAAGTGAGAATGATCAAAATTAATTACAATTTAATAACTAAATACAATATAAATATATTCCAATCAGTTAATTGGATAAATATATGTATAATTTATTTGATTTTACTTTAAAACTATATTCAAATATAATTTAACTATATTAATAAATAATATAACATTGTTTTTTTCAATAAAAACTATATTTCTCCCTATTCATCCAAAAATGAGGTTTCTTAGAAAATCCAAAACATTAATATTTTGATAATTTCAATATTATGAATAATAAAATGAAGTTTATTTTATATAAATTAAATTTCAGAAAGTGTTTAAATTTAATTTATTGTTTTTCAAAGAAGTACATGAAAATAAGTTCGTTTGATAAAATAAAATATTTGAATAAAAAAATACTAACAAAAATTATATTTTTCATTATCATTGTGTTGTATTTATATAAATCTATTATAAATAGTATTTGAAAATTATTTATTACTATTTATATTAATATTTTTAATGTCTATGTTATAATTATCTCAATAAAATGATGTTTTTTAGAAATTCGGTGATGCATATAATTCTTGCCGAGTTGGTGATGCGTGTAGCGCAAGACAAGTCAGTGTCATGTGTATGGAATTATTGACTATGTTTAATGAATAATATCAATGGAAACTAATTTACTCCAAAAAAGTTCATAAAAATTTATGGAGATACATTATACCCTCCAAAAATGAATTTCTCTCCCAAAATTTGTTATTCTAGTATAAACAAATAAGGATAATCCTTCATTATCATATCGTAATCTTTCTACGTAACATACTATAATAGAATATTTCTCTAAAATAATTATATGGATTAGTTGTCCTGTTTCATAAAGCATTCATTGAATGTATTAAAATTTCAAGTGGATGTTATTCATATGAAAGATCGTACTCCAACAGTTTGACCTCTATATTCAGTACTTGTGAAGGATCTTGTATTTAAATACTCAAGAGCGATTAATGGAACACTTAATTTAAATGAGAGATATTTGGAGGAACTTCCAAATTCTAGGGCTCCATCACTATAAAAACATTAATTTCAAAGGGTTTAATACACCTAGGGATTTTTTATCCTTACATTACGAACCATATAACCTCCTTCCGTGGAAATATTCATCGAAACACCTTATCACCGACCTCGTATTTTAGGTAATGTTGTTAGTTATCATCATAACTTTTATACTGGAATTGTGACTCCGTTTTATGATTATGAATCGTTATAACCTTCTCAACTGAGTCATCAATGATCATAGGTCCAAATATATTTATTTCTCCAACGTTATCCTAGAATAGTAGATGTCTAAATTCTTTCACATATATGGATTAACAAAGTTCCATGTAAATGTTTGAGTGGAAGTTATTATTGTAAAAAAAACTCCACTATATGATGGTGTTTATCCCAAAAAACCATTTTAATCTAAAGAACGTGAACTTAATATATCATATAGTGTTTTAATGGTTCTTTTATACTAAGCATTATTCTATAGAGGATAAGAAGTTCTAAAACTCAATTATTTATACAGTGCTTAATGAAGGATTCCAAGAACATTGAGGTAAACCTAGGATCCTGATCCAAAAAAATATAATGTTGTATTCCATGCAACCTTAACACTTCCTTAATGTATATCCTTGAAATCAAATCTTGAGATAAGCGTTTTCTAATAGAAATGAAGTGTTATGACTTAGTATGGAAGCCAACTGCTACCCATATATTATTAAAATCGTTATTTTTTTTGGATGCCAATGCTAAAATTCATAGTGATTTTCTCCCATTTGTATTATTGTATGGGTAATGGATCCAACATCCCCTTAGACATTTTTCTTTTAGACTTAACCCGTTGTAACACCAATCAATGAGATATAAACTCTATGATATACCTCATTAGTCCAACCCACAGAAGTAATCTTTTAATCCCTTATACATCTTCATCCTTCTGAGATGAAAAGAGAATGATGAAATATGAGCTTAATCTAAAAGATCCTTCTTCAAATCAGTATGGAAGGATCATATACATGGTTCTTGAACCTTTCCTATAACGTCCTGGATCCGGGTGCCCCAAACCCGGTTGGTCACATGACCTCAAGCACATTTCCCCAAACGCCAGAGGCTGTCGACTAACAGCGATGGCCAAGGTCTGATAGTGGGGAAACTATGCCCTCATTTGTCAAAGTGTAACGTAGTGGAACAAAATAGAAGTATACAAAAGACAAAATAGAAAAAAATACAAATGATGAAATGATCACAGTACTGAAATAAAGAAAATACCAATAGTCATATATAATGATGAAATATGTCCCTAAGTCTATGAAAGAAGCCAAAACAAGATGCACTACAATCTAAAACAATACAATACAAGGTAAAAATATGGAAAAGCAGAATAAAATAGTGTAGTATGATATGAACAGAATCATAAGCTGAAGCTCGGTCCCATGCTCTTATACTGCACTACAGCATTCAAGTAGCTGCACAAAGACTATTTCCCTTATCTACATGTGTAGTAGTATAATCTGTTTGGGCCCAAAACATGACCAAAATAGGGTGTGAGAAATAAATCTCAGTAGGCAACCACCAATGGCTGGTTCCCAACTGTTAGTGAGTTTGTGCATCAATGGTGGGTCTTAATGAAATGTAGTAAACCATGATGTACTAAAAAGTAAACATTCCTACCAGTTCCATTTCCATTTAATTATTATTTTACAATTCATTATAAATTAATTATAAGTTCTCGATACTCATCATCAGCCGACAATATCCTATAAAGTGTTGCAACAAAAACCACAACATGCTATCTAAAAAGTACAAGATAAAACAATACCAAGCCTGTGATTTATCATGGCATGTATAACATGTGAAATAACCACAATTAATATAAGAGTAAACATAGTCCTTAGACATGCCAAACCACACCCTCAGGTAATCATAATCGAAACCCTCAAGTGATTTCCCATAGGTATAAAAAATATTTCCCTCAGGAGTACGAGATAATCCCCTTAGGTAAGGAAGAAACTTCTCACAGGTATAAGAAAATTTGCCCTTAGGCTAAACAAAACACTTTCCCTCAGGCATGAAAAACACTTCCCTAAGTCTAAATAAGAAGCCAGTCCCATCCCAACACATAAAAAAGAAAATAAATACATTTTCTCTCACAAAAACTCAAGCATGCTAAATCACGCCATACCCTCAGGTATTCTAGAAAAACGTCTAAATAAGGGAAACACACCCATGGGGTGGACCTAGATCCAAGAAATGGTCTAAAACATCAGTTTATAATTGTCATCATATTATAAATGCTATTCTGGATATTTTAATCAATCAATTCCTTATCCATACGACACCCCAAACATGGGTACGTAGCGCAATGGTATACAAAAACCACACAACAGTTGGAATTATACTTCAAGCCACCTTCCTTGATCTCATCTGATCAATATATGTGAATGAAGCCTCCCGAAAAATCTGAGAACATTGTAGATATGAGATAAATGAAAACACGTTTAAACTCAAATATCTTCCCCCTAGAAATAATTTGAAGGAAGAGTTCAAGAAGAGATAAGAACTCAGTTACACGGTTCAATCGGACCGTCGGTGAAGGAAACCAAGTTCTAGATTACGATCTAGAGCTCCTAAAAGCTCCAACACTCCCTCATGTTCCCTTTCGTCATTCAATGATTCCTCTGTCGAAAGCAGAGGCAAATGCCTGTTTTAGGAAAAAAACTACATGGCATGTAGTCTAATGTACACATTTTGTACTTTTCATTTTTTTAACTCTTCCTCTAGTGGTTAATTTTCACCACCACCCTGTTCATCAGTCGACATGAGTACACGACATGTATTTATGAGTACACGGCATGTACTGTTGATATGCTGGCAGCTACTCTCACTACCTTACTGTTCACATGTCGAATGATTACAGGGCGTGTAAATTCCAAGTGCACGATGTGTAGTTAGTGTTTACAACCTTCATTGCCGACAAGCCCATACAGCCAAGGTATATGGAGTGTGGAAAAGTACATGGCGTGTACCAACAAAATTTGGGATGTTTCCCCATTTTCCTTATTTTATCGAAAACACCTAAGGAATGAGGGAAAGAAGAAACCCATACCTCAAGAATAAGAACTGGATTCTTTAAAACTTCCCCCTTAAATCAATTCATCCACGAATTTCCCTTCCAAGGGTGGTGAAGTTAAAGATAATAACAACTCTGGCCACTGAACACGTACGTCGGGCTCCCACTCCCAGATTTTTTCCTACACTCAGCAATGCTTCCATAGCACCCATAAAAGAGGAACTAACCAGCCTCAGAGATCATTCATCCCCCAATCAACAATTCGAAGCAGATTCTCCTCAAAGGGTGCATCGACCTGAATCTCAACCTACTTGGGATGAAAAACGTGAGATGGGTCTGTGTGATAACGGTGCATCTGAGATACATGGATGACATCGTGCATGTCTCAGTACCTCTGTGGTAACTGCAACTGATAGGAAACTGGCCCAAATCTCTCTAGAATCTCAAATGGCCCCACATAACTCAGTGAATATTTACCATATCTCATGATCCACCTGTGTCCCAACCTCGGTGAAACATGCAAGAACACCCTATCCCCGACCACAAACTCCAAGGGTCATCTGCGACGATCAACTTAAGATATCTGACGAGACTGTGTGGTAGCTTTCCGCTTCTAAATCAACTAGACCTGCTCTGATGTCTCCTATACAATACGTGGTCCCAGTATAGCTTCCTCACTTGCCTCTTACCAGCACAAGGGTGATCATCATGACCTACCATATAATGCCTCATAAGGTGCCATCTCAATTGTTTCCTTAAAATTGTTATTGTAGGCAAACTAGACCAGGGGTATGTGTTTCTCCCAAGAGCCCCCAATGTCCAGGATGCATGCACACAAAATTTATTCTAGAACTTGTATCGTACGCTCTGACTGGACACTGATATGAGGGTGGTAAGCTGTGCTCAGTAGCACCTGTGTACCTAGTGCCCTCCAAACAATCTCCCAAAAACGAGACATTAAACATTAATACCTATCTGAAACAATAGAATGGGGGACCCCATGAAGGTGTACCACCTATCAGATATATATCTTTCTGAGCTCGTCAACACTGATGGTCTCTTTTATCGTAAAAAGTGAGCTACCTTCGTAATTCAATTCACAAGAACCCACACGACATCACTGCCTCGAGGTGAACTCGACAACCCAGTCATGAAATCCATCGGGACATCATCCCATTTCCACTCAGGAATGGGTAACTATTGTAACAGTTCGTCTGGCCTCTGATGCTCCTCCTTCACCTACTGACAGGTGGAACATCTTGCAAAAAAACTAGATACTTATCATTTCATACTCAGCCACCAATACTGACGTCTCAAGTCATGATACATTTTGGTAACTCCGGGATGCACTAACCAAGCTGAATCATGAAACTCCGACATCATCTCCTCGTGTATATCCCATGGAACCCACACTCTTCTATGGATACGTAGTACCTCGTTATCGCATATCGTCCAACTAGGAGGAGGGTCTACACATTCCACTGAATCCCGTAGAACTAGGCCTTCAGAATCATATACTTATCTCATCCTCACTCAATCGAGGTGGGTAGAAGTCACAACTAAGGAAGAAAGATTGGCTCGCCCCTAAATATCATGCACCTCCAAATGAATATCAGAGAACAAAGCCATAAGCTCCCACTCACTACGGGCCTCCTGCACTGCATGTAACTGAGCCCTCCTACTCAGTGCATCAGCAACTGTGTTCCCTTTACTAGGTGTATAGGAAAGTTCAAAGTCAAAGGAATGAAGGTATTAAACCAAACTTCACTGTCTCAAATTCATCTCACATTTGGTAAAGATATATTTGAGACTATTTTGGTCAGTAAACACCAAAGAATGTTCTCCCAATAGATAATGTCTCCAATAGAATAACACATGAAAAACGACGGCTAACTCTAGATCATGCGTCAGGTAATTCCTCTCATGTGGCCTCAACTGGCATGACCCGTACACCACTACTCGATCGCACTGCATTAGCACTACTCCCAGCCAAATACCTGATTCATCACAGTAAATTGTATAGATCTTCCCTTTCTCTATAAGTATCAGGACTAGTGCTGATTTCAATCTTCCCTTCAGCTCCTGAAATGCTGTCTCGCAAGCTTCTGACCAAACGAACTTCACACCCTTCTTTGTAAAACCCATAAACAGCGCTGCTAAGTGAGAGAAGTCCTATATAAAGCACTTTTAATAACCATCCATCCCCATTAAACACCGTATTTCAAACACATTCTTAGGTTGCTCCTAGGAAACTACTACTCTCACATTCTTTGGGTCTACTACAACTCCTGCCTCTGAAATAATATGACCCATGAAGTGTATCTGGTCCAAAAAAAGTGTCACTTTGAGAGCTTAGCGTATAGTTAATTCTCTCTCAGCGTACTCAGTATGATATCAAGATGGGAATCATGGTCGTGTCGAGTGTAAGAGTACAACAAGATATCATCAACGAAGTATACCACAAAATAATACAGATAAGGGTGGAACACATGATTCATTATAGACATGATAACTGTTGTGGCACTCATGAGTTCGAACGGCATGAACAAGTACTCTTATAGACCATATCTGCTCCAAAAAGCTGTAAGAGGTATGGCTAATGGTCTAAAGCGTAACTAATGATATCCAGATCTCAGGTTAATCTTCGAGAACACTCGTGCTCCTCGAAGTTGATCAAAAATATCATCAATCCTTGGAAAGGGATATTGGTTCTTGGCCATAAACTCGATTAGATTCCGATAATCCACAAAAAATATGAGGGTATCATCTCCCTTCTTAGAAAATAGGACAGGTAAACCCCAAGGAGAAGTATTGGGTTGGATTAAACCCTTTGCCAGCAACTCCTCCAACTACCTCTTGATCTCCTGCAACCCGGTTGTAGCCATTCTATAAGGAGGAATGGACAATAGTGCTACTCTTGGAACTAGCTCAATGGAGAAATCCACCTCTCGCTTTGGAGGAAGACCTGAAAAGTCATCTGAGAAGACATCCCTAAAATGATCAACCGCAGTAGGGAAATCCTTTTGACAAGTTCCCTAGAAGGTCTGCTTGAACCGCATGAAGCCTTCATGGAACTGCACATCAGCGCCTGTGTCTGGTATAATGGTTGACACAGCATCTAGCTCTGTAAGAGGATCCATTGTTATCCCTCTTCTTACCATGTATGGAGTATAAATGTTACTTCTCTCTTGGAGAGAAACTTGTGGTAGTATCGTCATCATGACTCTACAAGGTCAAACACATGCCTTAGATATGATCATCAAGGATCAATAACTTACAATGTAAGAAGGGAACAAGGAATTGAAAATATTCATGTTTACAAAACAGGACTACAATGTGTGTATAACAACTACACGATGTTTTCTTTTAATCCTTTCACATGGGTATGTACCTCTTCCAGAACTGGTCATGTAACACACCAAACACACGGCGGGTTGGCCACAGACACGACATGTACTTGAATTTTCTTCCCCTACCAGAGTCCTTTAACATGGCTTAGCCACATGGATCTCTTTTAAACAAGAATACATGGCATGTATAAGATCTACATGGCGTGTACTATACTAGCTTCACCGACTTGATTTGTCCATTACACGGCCGTGTACGTAGCTTAGACTACACAGCATGTTCCAAATAGACATGGCATGTATGACTTAATTTCCAAATACCCGTGTTGTTAGTGACACGGCCAGCTACTCGGTTGAAAGTACACTACATTTTATTCCCACACACGGTGTGTACACCACCCCGTTTTCCCAGCCCCACGACCAATTCCACATGGCCTCTCACCGGTCAAGACCACGCGACGTGTCCCTCAGGTGCATGGTGTGTTTAAGAATAGGTAACACCGACCCATGTTTGTTAGTTACATGTCTAGATCCCCAGGTCAAACTACCCGACATGTTCATCATTGACGCGGCGTGTATAGTCTCATATTTCTCCACACGTGTTGTTAGTTACACTATGGACACATGTTCAACACAACACGACATTTATAATAACTACACGGTGTGTGCCTTCAAAGATTCACTATCCCATGTTTCTTCCCACATGGCCTTTGACACGGGAACAAACTACATGGCATGTACTTAGGGTATACATCGCGTACTTAATTTCTTTATGTTTCTTTCTAAAATGAGAGTACATGGTGTGTAGCTATAGAACCACACGCTATGTTATATGTGTTTCAGGACCGAAGTCCCTAGAAACTACTCTAGAGCCTAATTTTTCTAAATATCCAAGAATTGGTATGCAAAATTCCGATTTGTGGGGGTCCATACTCCCCGCGAACCAAAGTTTATCACCCAACCTTCACAACAATAGGCTGGATCATGATCCGCTAAATTCTGGTCCAAGAGAGCCCATACTTCTCAGAAACCAAAGTTTAGCCTCCAATAACCCAACCATAAAATGTACCAATACCCTATCAACAATAGGCGTATCTAACAAGGTACATATCACAACAACATGCATTTTCTAGAACAAAATCTATAACAACAACATGAAATATGTAGTTCACCAACATGGCCTGGAAACTATGAATGGAATGTGATTCTAACATGTGCCTAAATGATGCATGATATGGCATACCCTCATCTCATCGGTTTGAAACTAAATAGAACCAACATATAAAAATATAAATAGCAAAAAACAAGTTTTTCACCCAGTGGTGAAAATAATATCAATTATAATTATCAGAAACAGAAAATCAAAACTTACTTTGAGGAAATATGGTCTGTACCTGTACATGGGGTAGCTACTCCTGGGAATAGTTATTACTGAATCCCTTAACAATATATCTCTTTTCATCATTGCCAAATAATAAAATAACTCAATGAAAAAAAACCACCTCTGATAACACTTTGTAACGTTTCAGATCCAGGTGCCACTCAATGGCTGCCCCGAACCCGTTTGGTCACAATACCTCAAGCGCTTTTCACCAAACACTAGAGCCTACTAACCAACAGCGAGGGCCTAGGTCTGATAGTGGGGAAAATATTCCCCCATTTGTCAAAGTGTAATGCAACAGAACAAAATACAAGCATACAAAAGTGGAAATAGTAAAAAATACCAATGCTGAAATGAACACAGTACTATAATAATGAAGAGACCAATATTCATATATAATGATGCAATATGTCCCTAATTCTAATAAATGAGCCAAAAAAGGATGCACTGCAATATGAAACAATACAATACAAGTGAAAAATATTGTGAAGCAGAATAAAACAGTGCAATAAGAACATGGAAACATTTCAAGCCTAATCTCAGGCCCATTTTATTCTTATCCTCTACAACAATCAAGTACCTACAAAGTGATTATTGCCCTTATCTACACCTAAAACAATATAATCTGTTTGGGCCCAAGACATGACCCAAACAGGGTGTGAGAAATAAATCCCAGTAGGCAACCACCAAAGGCATGTTCCCAACTGTCAGTGAGTTTGTGCAAAAGTAGTGTCCAGTAATGAAATGCAATACACCAAGAAGTAAAAAAAATAAACATTACTACCAGTTCCATTTCAATTTAATTATTATTTATCAATTCATTATAATTGAATAATAAGTTAACGAGACTCAACCTCAACTAAAAATATCCTATACAGTGCCGCAGCAAAAACCACAACAAGCTATCTAAAAAGTACAAGGTAAAACAATACCAAGAATATGCTTTAACTTAGCATGTATAACATGTGAAATCATCACAGTGAATATATGAGAAAACAAAGGCCTCATACATGCAAAACCATACCCTCAAGTAATAAGAATTGAAAATCCCATTAGATTTCCCACATTCATAATGATTATTTCTCTCAGGTGTATGAGATAATTCCCTCAGGCACAGAAACAACAACCCACATGCATAAGAAAGGATTCCCACAGGATAAAAAAAATTTTTACCCTCAGGCATGAGAAACACTACCCTCAAGATAAACAAGAAACCGGGATGAGCCCATCATATAAGCATGCAATTATATACATTTTTTCTCAAGAAAACTCAAGCATGCTAAATCACGGCATACCCTCATGTATCCTGGACAGACGGATAAACATGGGAAATACACCATGGGGTGGCCCTGGATCCAAGAAATGATCCCAAACAACAATTTGTAATTATCATCAGTTTATCTATGCAATTATGGATATCATAATCAATCAAGGACTCAGCCATATGACACCCCAAACATGGGAGCGTATCACAACGGTAGAAAAAAAACCACACAATAGTTGAAATTAAACATCAGACCACCATCCTTGATCTCCTCTAATCAATATACGTGAATTATGTCTCATAAAATGACCGAGAATAATGTAGATATGGGATAAACTAAAACACATTTAATACCAAACAGCATCCCCTCAGGAATGAATTGGATGGAAGGGTTAAAGAAGAGTGAAGAACTCACTCGTGAGGTTCAATCGAGACCATCAGTGAAGGAAACCAAGTTCCGGTGTACGATCAGGAGCTCCTCAAAGCTCTGGCCCTCTCACTCGTGCCCTTCTGTCATTCTATGCTTCATCTATCGAAAGAGGAGGCTACTACCTATTTTAAGCGAATAAACAGACTACACGGCATGTACTCTCAAGTACACAACGTATACTTTTCAATTTTTTAATTGTTCCTCTGGAGGTTAATTTTCATCACCACCCTGTTCATCAGTCGACATGAGTACATGGTGTGTATTTCTGAGTACACAACGTGTACTGCCACTTTAATGGCGGCTACTCCCACTACCTTACTGTTCACATACAGACTGATTACACGGCATGTAAATACAAAGTACATGGCGTGTAGTCAATTTTTACACCCGTCATCCCCGACATGCCTACACGCCCTGTGTACTCATCCCACATGGCCAAAGTACACGGTGTGTAGAAAATTACATGTCATGTACCCACAAAATTTGGGATTTTCCCCCACATTCCTTATTTTCTCAAAAAACATTAAGGAAAGAGGAAAAGTAGAATCCCGTACCTTAAGCATAAGAACTGGGTTCTAACATTCCCATTTCATCATTATCAAGTATAAACTCAAGAACATATATCACTATATTTGGTAGATCTTTGTCTTCCTTCTATGAGTATTTAATTTTCAATTAGATTGAGAAATTAACATTCAATTGTGCAATATAATATATTTTCAATTCCTTTAGGATTTCTAGGCCCATCCTTTTCTAATATAGAAAAATTAGATTTTTTTCTCCGTAACATAGATAATATTGCAAGATCCTTTCAACAAAAACCATCATCCACCTTGTTCGATATCTCATGGTTGAATTGTATTGAGCAGTCATAATCTTTTATCAGCTATAATCATCTTCTTTGGATCATGTTCATATACATTTATGTGAATAAGTATTAAATACTTTTTTATTTGGTATGTATGTCAATCTTTACTATGTGATGATAATTCATTCATCCATTTATAGAACAATTTCTACTATTAACTCCAAATGATGATTTGGGTATTTTTTCATGAATATTCTATTGTTATTAGACATGGGATATAAACATGTTATACTCAATAATAAAAAAATCCCAATTCCATCTTGGATGAATAACAATAGATTAGAATCCCTTCTATACTAAAGGGGAATGTAATCACAGGTTCCTAGAATAACATTCTCTTTAGTTCCATGATATTTTCTTCACATTCATCTGTCTAAAGCAACATAGAACCCTTATGAGTTATCTTGGTCAAGGGATTAGATATTCCTGATAAATTATCCACAAACATTGAAATATTCAAATAAACCAAGAAATCTATAGATCTTATTCATTGTGGTTGTTCAAGGACAAAATTCAATCACCTCTATATTTGATGGATCTAGTGTTATACCATCTTTTAAGATTATTTTACCCAAAAAGGAATCTTTTTTCATCCGAAACTCAATCTTTATAAATTTATCATCTAGATTTTACCCCTTGTAGTATTTACTACAAATCTCATGTGGTCAGCAGGCTCTAACATTCTAATTGATCATATAATAATATAATTCATAAAGACTGCCAAATACCTTATCAGTGTTTGTTTTGAGTTTATTCTTCTATTCCTGCAACTCAATAGGGGAAATTCTATAAAGATTCATTGAAATTGGTGTGGAACATGGTATGTGTTATATTGTGATCTCAAACTCATGTCTTGGTTGATGTCTAGGAGATACTTCCAAAAATTCAAAAATTTTTTTGAATAAATGAAATATCATCAATTTTTATTTTCTCCCAAACCATTTGTAATAAAGAACCATTCTAAATGATAATTATGACGTGTACAAAGGATTTAATCTCAATAGGAATTCATACATATCTTCATATTGATAGAAAATCATGGTTTGGTTTTTAATACCAAATGTGACTACCCTTGATAATTGATTTGTGATTGATAAAGAGAAATCCAATACGTGCCTATGATTACATCAAATTTCACCAAAGGAAGAATGATAAGATTTTTAGATATCAGATTCCCACAAACACCAATAATATAGGAATCCTAGACAGAGGCTGAAATCAATATACCATTAGTGGTTCGCATTGCTAATTCCATATCTATTCATTTTTTTGGAATATTAACACCCCTAGAAAATTATTCAAAATATGAAATAGTGGTTAGATCTTGAATTAAATAACAGATTATGACTTATAGAGTGGATAGTATGTGTAACTTTCCCCATGTAGTTATCACACCCCTCATCAAAAGTAACGATTGATTATGATTTCACCATGTCCCTCAGATTAATTTGTTTTCAACATAAATAATCATATCCTACCTAAAGATGGAGCCTTGGTTAGAATAATTCAAATCATCCTATCACTTTTGTTACTAAAGTGTGGGAGGTGCAGTCTGTGCCACATTCTTTTCATTCACACTTTTATCTGACTGTTTCCTTTAACTTCAGCAATCAAAAGCAGGGTGACCTTACTTTACATATTCAAAACATTTTTTATACCCATTGATACAATTTCCTCAATTCTTCTTTCCACACATAGAGTGTTAAGGAAATTTTATCTTCTTTGGTTCATGGTTATAATATTTCCTTTTAAAATACACCATCCTTTTTTAGTACCATGATATTAGTATATGAATCGAACCTCTATTTAACCCTTTTATTTCACAACAAATATTCTTTTCATATATAATAATGTATATTACTGGGAACACCATAATGAGTCTTGGATTTATGCATCAAAAGAACCTATCAAATTTAAAATCATGTTGAATGATAATTACATAAGCACACCATGCATGTGTTACGAAATTAGAATCATAGGAAATGATAGATTCATCATCCCTTTGATTTAACTCAAAAAAATATTTCTCTATATAGCTACGAAGAATTTGAGGAATGTAATTATTGAAAAATAAGTTCATGAACTCATCCCTGTAGAATCATAATCTCCATTGACACTATTCCTTTATATTCCTTCCATTGACTAAAACCCAAATCATAGAGTATGAAACAATTGCAATTATGTGGAACCACATAATCATTAAAATTCACTTATAAGATCTCTAAAATATGAAACATCACTTAATATATGAAACCATAAATTTATACTTGGTTATTCATATCCAAATAATATTTAAATCCTTAATTATGGGTTTTGAAGAGTTTTTAATTTCCAAAAGTATAACCCCTTAGAGTGTCAATCCAGGTGTGTAGCAAGGCCCTTTATCATGTATCAGGTTACACAGATTCTAGTCTGACACACTAGTAGGATTTTTTACTGTTAGGAATAATGTTACAGGGACACATCCACTTTTAGTACCCAGATAGGGATGTACTAATTGAAAGCAATCTCTCTATAATTTACAAATATTCTAAGACATTTTCCTATACTTTTTCTTATCCTTAGACATTCCCTTAGGGTTCACACTAATTTTTTCTCATCCTAGCTTCCAAAGGATAACTAAGCCTGGATCTGTTACCAACTATAGTGACCTAAGATTTACATTAATTCACATTACAACACATTTACAGAATACATTGTACATTGCACAGATTGACAACCAAATATCGTACTAGTCTAGTGCCCTTGAAAAAATAGAAACATAAACACGAGTACATAACATAGATACAAATTCGCCAAATGGGTTCTTCATGACTGTCACCCTTAATAGACACATCAAATATTCTACATATATTCATTAACATGGGGAATGGAAACATAAAAAGGGGTGAGTTTGGATGCTTAGTAGGGGTAAACATAGGAGATATGTAAACATAATCATTATCATAAAGGTATGAGTACATGATCTTGAAAATAGAAGATCACACCTTACACATCAGAGATTGTAAATCATACTACCAGAATAAATATTGGTAGTTCATATGACATGAATCTTAAGGAAGTAATTTACATAATCCTTGAAATAATTATATAGTAACAAGACATAGAATTGTAGAAGAAACATATGAATATAAAAATGATTTCTATTGTAGCCACGAAATCACCTCTAAGGCCATATTAGCAGTATGGTTTCACTACCAATACAATCTTTGTAGTCATGGTTCCCTCCCTTAACTATATTTTTATTCATGGTTCAATTCAATAACCATCATAGTTGTCGATGATAACTCTCAAGACTATTTTAGTGGACAAGATATTTTATGTCTATATAATGAGATATAAATCTTTACCCGAGGCATTGGAGGGAGATATAGGACCCACCCATCTCATAATGAAATCATATATACTCATGCCAAGATATCATAAATAATAATCATAACATAACTTAGACAATTAAATGAGTATCAAAAAATTGTAATCCTTTCTTAACCTATAGAAAATATAACAGTTACATATTTATTTCATAAATGTATAAATCATGAAAAGAAATTGGTTTCATAGACATATAACCAGTGAAATAGAAACAGATTCCATATACATTTAACCCATGAAAGATAAACAGATTTCATAATCATATAACCAATAAAAGAGAAATGAATTTTTTATATATATAATTCGTGAAAGAAAACAGGTTTTTTGAATTTTATGACCTCAAAAAATAAACCATTTTGGTAAATAATTTAAATGAAACCTTGGATTATATACCCAGAAATTAATGAGTATCACTAAAAAACGTCATCTTATAAGAAAAATAATTTGAATGATCTTTTAAAAACATTTATTCTGGAGAATACCCTTTTATTATTGAAAGAAGATTTTGAAACAAACTTTTTTTAAAACCATTTCTTTTAAAAATAGCTTTGAAACATATAAATTAATATTTAAAACCAACTGAAAATTTTAAAAAAAAAATCCTTGAAAAAGAGTTGAAAAAAATAAATTTTTTTGAAAACATCATATTTTGAATAAAATAGATTTTCAACAAAAAATTGAATTGAGAAAGAAATTTCTAAATAATATTTCATAAATTACCTTATGTACCAAAGTGTAGGAATATGTAAATAATAAATGAATAAATTGTGAATAACTATATGAGAATAAAATAAATAAGTGTTCCTGAGAGATGAATAATAATATTTAATCAATGAAAGCACAATCATAAACAATTTCAATAAATGAATAGATTTTTACTATAGTATTTTACCACTTGGTGAAACTGAATCATACTCCCCATTCTAGAAAATAAAATTTCATGGATCCTAAAATATATTTAAAAAGATGCATGTATCATCCCTGAACATGATGCCACTTTTAAATAATGCTCTAGTCCAGAAGACTACTGGGATTGAGGCATACCACCCCAAATGCCAAAGGCTGCTGACTAATAGTGAGGGTTTAAAGAGGTAAAGTGGTAGGATATAACCATAAGGGATAGATATAATACATTTATGAGTTTACAAATATAACATGTAGTGGAAAATTAAGACTCGGAAAACTCAAACCATACCCGCCAATGGTGGAATCACAGTTAATAATAATAAATTAAATAAGAAATTAAATTAATTGAAACAAAAGAAATATAAATTGTTAGGCATGCCAACATACCAATTTTATCACAAGTAAAACAAACATGAAATAACATTATATTTCATACATACTAATAATAAAAAAAGGATCATTCCTGGATGACTAAAATTTCTATTAACATATTACAAGTAGCATTCTGAAAAAAAGGAATAAAAAGTAAAAATAAAATAGAAACTATGAGTGAAGAATGGCCCTCAAGGTCCCATTCCACCATCTCATGCAAAAAACTACTACTATCTAGCTCATAAGGTTAATAATTTACCTGATCCTATATATAAAAATTCTATACACATCCTGAAGGGCCCATGTAGGGTGTGAGAATGGGACTCAATTGGAAACCACCCAAGTATGCATACCCAACACGAGTGTTTAAGCAGGTGTGAAATATAAATAAAAGTAAACAAAATCAATATGATGTAATAAAAAAACAAGGGCTTACATGGGGAACAACGACCATTAGGAAACCATCACCTTCCTTGTCCAACTCTGGAATATCAAAATTGAGGAGTCTCCTTAACCAATGGGACAAGGTAACCCTAATGACAAATCCAAGGTGAAGCCACATGTTTCTCTTCAAATATGTAACCTAGAACCATGATCCTCCTGACACACCATGTCTTAACCAAGTACCAACATCCTAAAGGCACACCACTATATTAGTAACTGATCCCTCATACCCCTGCTCAAAAGCATATTTCAGATTGAATACCCAATATCTAGAGGCAGAACTATATCTGTCCTCAAATAATTACTATCGTAGACTCACATCATGATTTCAAAATGAATTGATATGTTCGTAATCTCATATAAACTTGGGCCCATGACCTCATGCACAGAGAGACTAAGTGGCCAATTGATAGCCTCAATTCTATCAACCTATGTCTCCACAACTTACACATGGATTTCAATGACATGCATCCCGAACAGAATATCCTAATAAACACTGTTATGGGACTCTACAAACATGAGTGGTCAAAACCACCTCAGAAAAATGTCAACTTATGTGCACATGACTCAATTTGGCGCTTTTTCCATCACAGGTGCGTGATAATCACAAAAATAGTTCCTACGACACCACAATCCAGGACATTGTTCCCTTGGGCCAGTGTTACTCAAAAACAATGGTCAATCAATCCAATATCACAGGTATGATGCATCCTAAAGGCCTTTCTACCATAACTAATTTCCATTATACCTAATACTATGATCAATATTACTCATGTAATCTTGGCCAAGCTCAAATACACAATCAAAATCCCTCTCTATAATGATGTCCTAGACACCTCAATACCTCGGGAAAATCCCATCACAACCCCATGGGTTTCCATAGTTTATCACATGAACATATGTATATATGTAACTTCTATTAAAACCAAAAACAAATTTAATAATATTGAATTAAATAACTAAAAAAACAAAATTATTTAATATAGTGGTCCTGAATGCCTCAGATTATAATTAAACAAATAGAATAAATTAAACAAATGAATATAAATAAACATAGCACTCTTGACCATACCATCCAATGAGAGATGGACTCTAAAAAATCCTTGATAGAGTGAAAAGGGTTGGGAATTTTAATAGGCACCCCTTTGGATCACACAATCATTTTGATATGAAGAAACCAGTGCAAATGGGTATCTCTCAAAATTACCAAATGTGGGATAAAATACCAAACACCATAAAATCCACACACAAAAAAGAAGAAATGAATTCTCTATCTACCTTAGACTAATAGATATAGGCACATCCTATATTGATCTCTAACTAAATGAATATTGGAATAGATCTATGTTTTTGTTGAGTTCCCTAAAAATGGAGAAACATAAATCAAATAGATTTAGAACTCCACAAGAAGAAAACAAAGGATGATTGGAGAAATGTTGGGTTTATCCTTAACAAGGTGGTTCTATATCCTTTGATGGATCAAATAATGGACCACTGGTTGAGGAGATAACTCATTGGGCAGAGGAGGAAAGAACAAATGGCTTCCTCTTATATAGTGTGCGACCAAGGTAGAAGAAAAAGGGTGGAGAAGGAAACATATAAAAAAATGATGTAAGGGAGAAATCATAAATTCCCACCATCGTGGGGATCCTTGGTTTACCCACATGTTTTTCCAAACCATGCACAAACCGTGTGAGCTACAATGTTAACCCACTATCGAAATGGCTTCCTTTGCCTAACTTTCACACAATTTTGCATTACCCGGCACAAACCATGCATTATCCCTTTGAAATTACCACATATAACATCACATGGTCATGAAACACCCTCACATGGTTTACCCAAACCATACAATAGTTCAAAAATGTGGCACACAAATATCTAGAAGCGGTTAAATGGTTTACCCCAAACTCCAACTCCCAAAACTAGCCATTTGGTATCTAACACCCCCAAAACATTTTTGAAACTACTAAGGCAGAATGCATGCCTATAAAACCATGAAAAAACATCATATAAGGATTATTTAACTCAATAAATTTTATTTTTAAAAATAATTTAGGATGTGGAATATCCACTAATTTAAAAATTGAAAAAAAGTGGTTTTTAACTTGATTCGAAAACTCAGGATGTTACAATCTCACAACCATAACATAGCTCATCCATGAGCTATCAAAAAAATCAAAATGTGGTACCAAACATAACCATAATGGTAGAAAAGAACTTAGACATTGAATATATCAAATCAATAGGCCTACTTTACTCACGGTGGCTCCCCACCTTAGGAGTGACCTACCCCAGTCTTAACAGACCCAAAACTAAAATCAGGCAAAGGTCTATTGTCCAATATAGGACTAAATTGTCCTCATGTGATTCATTATCACTCTTTCACCACACTAGATGATCTTGTGTGATACTACACATCCATTCACATCCCTCACCACATAAATTCCTACCATAGGACCATAGAACCCATGGAACAATGTGTTCCTACATCTCAACTGATACTCAAAATTGTTTTGGTTCCCCACACATCAATCAAGTATCACATCATTATGGTTCACATATGACATGAAACTTAAATAATCCGTGCATCTCATCAATTCCCTATTTAAAAAACACCACACAATCACATATCCATAAATTTCCAAGGACATACCCTAGTTACTCTTAACTCATATATGTATAATCACACAACTGAGCTAGTGGAAAACTACTGACCAATACCTGGTGTTTCCAAATAAAAAGAATTCACATTTTTCACCCAAACATAAATGACTCAATAGTCTATTCAAAAAAGAAAATAAATAGGAACAAGGCTACACCCAAAATGTACCAGTAACCTTCATCGGATCACCAGCTAGATCATCCCTTGGTTTCTCCATGGTGTGCACCTAGGGTGAAGAATGAATGTTTGACGACCAACCTCCCTATGGAGTTGCACTAGCCACTGACCACTGACCCCATAGTCGTGTCCCTCTATCTCTTCCATGACCACTACTTACAATTGAATCTTGACTACCCTCACCTGGAACCAAACCTGAATCGACCACCGATCCTTGAGTATACCACTGATCCTAACAGCTGACTAAAATAGAATTCATCCTGCAGAACCTATCATGATCCACGATCTGACCAAATTCAGGTAACTCCTTTGATTTTACCTCACAATGAGTCTAGACATTTTTTTTCTTCCCATACTAGAAGAAAATTGTCCAAGACCCACGTAGAGGTGGTCCTCTTGAGTCATTGACCCTATTTCCCTGATGAAACTTATCTTGGCCTCACTTCTGTAAACCTTATGAAACACCCCTAACATCACCAGAAAAAAAAATCCTAGCTCAAGTAAGACATATTCCCTAGGTAATCCATAGATGTATCTACTCCATGAGCACCCTGGTGGAGACCCTGGATATCCAATACAAGGCTTGAACAAAGCTTCTTGTCAAGCCATGTCCCAAATGTTGTATGATCTGGAAGCTTAACCACTTCTAATAAAACCTCTACCAACTCCCTCCCCTGATATACCTAGCCCTTAGCGGTTTAAAAGTGATCATGCTCCTACAACAGTAAACCATCACCCGCATGACACTCCATCGATCCATCCAAGAGGAACCCATATAATACCATCAACATGATTAAATATCCCATATCACACACACAAACACATATATATATATACAAGAATTGGTAATAAAAAACATCAAATATCTTCCCTTACCATTCCCTGTCGCAAACATGCCCCTTGGAATCCCGACCTCATATCCTCCTTTCCCGTACTAAATAAAATAAAGAAAAAAGTATCATGGTCCTTGCTCGTCCTGAGAACCACATTGTCTCAAATTTGATGATCTTTTCACCCAACCTTGTGAAAATAATAACGCCATTTAATCAAAATTTCCTTATCCTATAAAATCATGGCCCATTTCACATATCACATACAATTCACTCAATGGAATTTACCATTTTATATGAAATTGATGTCACATGATATTAGGAAATTTTAATATTTAAAAAATCATGTACGTATCAAAGAAAAATAACAATCAATAAGTAACCACACAATGCCTCATTAGGAAATGGTCCAAATTATCCATCACAACAATAGGTCAAGGGTCAAAAATCACTACCAATGACATCACATTCCAAAATAATCCTACCTGAGGTGGAAATCAATCCAACTATAAAATTTGAAAAATGAAACCACAATTTCCTCCCAAGTTAACTTGGTATGTTCCTCAAACATGGGGCCAGAGGCACCCAACTAGAATCTATAAACCTAGTTCCAACCACACACTATTCTCTTGTCTACATAACCCACATAGTGTGACTATTTGAAAATAATGGAAATCTCGATCTCATTCGTATCAAGCCAAAACTACTACTAAATCCAAGAAAATAACTGCTCTGATAACACATGTTGCATCGCCATACCTAGAAGCCACTTTTAAAAAGAACCATGGGATGGAGGCAAAATTGTCCTTAGGAATGCCTCCCTAAATTTCAATGGTTGATAACAAGTAGTGAGGGTGTAAAATGGTATAGTGGGGGGGATATACCCTTTGGGGATATTTATAATACTGGTCTAATAATATAAATATAACTTAAATCCTAAATGTAAGACTCAAAAGACTATAACAAGACAGTCTGATGGAGGATGAAAAGTCAATAATAATAAATAGAAAAATCAATTAAATAAACAGATTTAATAGAAAGATTGACATCCAAAAATTACATTATAAAACATATAACCCAACTAAATAACATTCAATATCATAAAAGGTATTACATTTCAATCAGAATAGAATCTCCCATGTTTTAACACAGTTTCAATATACATATAAAAATAATAATATTGAATCAAGGAATTAAAAAAAGGAAAAACAAAAGAGAAACTCTATCTGAGGCATAACCCTTGATGTCCCAACCAGCTTTAAATTCTAAAATGACAATATGATATTGCACCTGAAGTTGAACCATTACTTAAATGTGTTAACATAATATCTACTTTCATTTCAAAGGGCCCTTTTAGGGTGTGAGATTGAGTCTTAGTTGGAATCCACAGAAGTGTGCATACCCAACATGACTGTTTAAGAATGTGTGAAATGAAAATAAATTTAATCAAAATTATCAATATTAAATAAATAAACATGGGGTTATGGAGTGCTCAATAGCCACCAGGAAACCATCACCCTACTAAAATAATGATGGATTATTATAAGTAAAGAGGCTCTATGTCCCATGGCACAAAGTACCATGGATTTCAATGCCAAGGTGATCCCTTGGATTCCACACCAAATAAATTACCCGACACCACATGCCTTTTTAAACCTCATGTTTGAAAAAAGTAATGACATCCTGGTGGAATGATAACAAAATAGTAACTGGTCCCTTGGACCCCTACTCAAAAGCATCTTTCAAAATAAATCCCGAAATCTGGAGGAAGAATGACATTTGTCCTCAAATAACAACCACCATCAGCACACATCACAACATCCCAAGGAATGAAGATTCTTGTCCTCCAAAATTAATCATGTCCCACAACATCATGCATGGCCACCCTCATCCACCAAATGATATCCTCGACATTGTAAACTGAAGGATCCTCACCATCCTTGTGAAATTCAATGGAAATCACCCATGACACAATTTAATAAGTCTCAGTATTGGTGCATCTACCAACATGAGTGATCAAAACCACCTCACCACATAGTCAGCCTGTGTAAGCATGGCCCAATTTAGTAATTTGACCATCAAGGGTGAGCGGAAATAACCATTAATGTTCCAAAGACACATAAAACCAATAAATCGTTCCCCTATGAACGTATTGCTAAAAACCTATGGAAGATCAATCCAGTATCATTGGACATTACCCCACATGGTGGCCACACTACTTCAACCGATGTACACAATACCTGATCCTTTGAGGAAAATCAATCAATATGTTTGGCCAAATACTAACACCACAATCATCATCACCTCTATCCTGATGGCCTAGCCACCTCAATACCTCAGGTCAATCCCATCACGACCCCATGGGTCTCAAAATATTCTCACAACAACATATGTATATATTAAAATTTACTTTACAAAACATTTCAAATTATTAATATTGAATTGTAAAACCAGAAAAATATAAAAAATATAGAGGTTTTGAATGAATTTTATTTTAAATAACAAAACCAAATTAAATTAAAAAAAATATTAATTTAATTTAATACACCTTATTATACCATCTAAGGAGTAACTACCTCTAACCCATCCTTTCTCGAGCGAAAAAAGGTTCTAGAATTCCCATAGGCTTCCCTTAGGGCCACCCAGTCATTTTGACATGATGTAATAGGTATAAATTGGACTCAAGAAAAATTACCTAATGTGTGATAAAATCGTCACCCCTAAATCATTTGAAAAACATGACGAAATGTATGAAGCACCTACTTTGGAATCCTAGAATAAGGTATTTTCAATATTGAGATCTAACTCCACGAATATTAGAAGATATCCACGTTTCCACCGAGCTCCTAGAAAAGGTGAAAAACAACTCAAATGGATTCATTTATTTATGAGGTGAAAGCATAGGAGAAAAGAATTTAGGGTGACACTATCCTTTCCAAGTTGTTTCAATAGCCTCAGATGGATCAAAAAATAGGCAATTGATTGATGAGTTAAATCAAAGGGGGGAAGGGGGAGGAAAAGAGGGATTCCTTCTATGAAACACATGAACAAGTGAGAGTAAAGGGGAGGGAGATGGAAAACTACCAAAAAATTAAGGAAAAAATCTCAAATTTCAGCCCTCACTTGGTTGCTTGGTTTACCCATATAGTTTTCGTAATAATGTGCAAACTGTGTGAGCTACAATATAGATATACATAAAAAATGTAATCCTTATAATGTATTTCACACATTTTTCCCACACCATGAACATTCCATGTCAATTACCTTTTTAAATTTTGTAGTGAACCTCATGAATTTTGGACCCACAATCACACGATTTAACCAAACCATTCCGACATTCATAAACAAGTCGCATGGTTAGCTGGGAGGGGCCACACAGATTACCCTAAACCATGCACCTAGACCTGAAACTCCCAAAATAGGTTATTCATCATTTTATGCACCCAAACCCATTATTAAACTCTCAATGCACTATCTTAGCCTATAAAACAATCTAATACATCATATAATACTGACAGAACATTTGAAAATTGATTTCAATCAATAAATCAAAAAATGGTATAACCAATAACTAGAAAATTGCAAAAAGAAAGGTTTTCGAACCCATTAAAAATGAAGGATGTCTAAAATTATATTATTTATCTAATATTTCATTTGGATGAATATAAACCTCATAAATGGACATAGGTCCATAACAAAACACGTGTCTTAATGAAAGGAAATTGTGATAAAATTCTTTGAAGATTTTGTAACTTTCAATCCTTGAAACCCATTAAATAAATATCATAAAATGAATATGGAAATATCAATAAATTTAATTTTGAGTATCTTATAATACGTTCATGGTCTATATATACAACACACAAATGAAATTAGTGGTGAAAAAGGAATGTTTCTAAAAAAAAATTGAGATTAAATCCCCTTACCTTGTGTATTGACTTTCTTCATACATGTAAAAGCCTCCTTTATAATAAGTAAAACCTATTTTTACAACTATATCAAAACCATACTCACATATTTAATATCATATATGATTTTATTATGTCTTTCTATTAACTGTTTATTAATAATTCTATGATAATGTAATGTTTTGGGATATAATAGCATTGATTATCGTATATGTTTTGAATTTTCATTCATGGGACTTTAACCTAAATCTAGATTTACTTATTTACAGAATTTAAAATATGAAGGATATATCATATATATTCACTATATAATTTTTTTTAATAATCTATAAATGTTATATTTTTTATTGGAATACACCCTTTATGGAGATGGTAGGACTTGCGTAAGCATGAACATTATTTCCATTTTCATGGCTTATAGAAATAATGAAATAATGAAAATGAAATAAATAAATATATGTATATAATATAAATTAATTATAATTATTATGTCATATATGTCATATAATTATAATAACCTAATCCTTAATTCATTTTACGTAATGTGTTAATGAATCTCATCATTATGAGGAGGCGGTAGTCCATACATCCACAATCAAACTTATTGTATTTAAAAAAATGGAAAACAGGAAAGTAAGAATTATATAATAAATAACTAAATATAAATATATCATAAATATAATATATATATATATATATAAATAATAAAAATAGATTTTTTATAATAATTCCCAACTGTACTAGGTTTTACACGTAAAATTGCCAACATCATTTCGTGAGGTGATAGTTCGTCGTACACAAGAACAATAAGTTTGTTAACTAGTATATGAAAATGTGTGTAAGTGATGTTAGAAGCCATAAAATAACAAAATAAAATATACTGAATATAATGAGGCGATTATGATTTCATGGAATAATATTAATTTATTTGTTGGGGAAAGAAAATAAATGAAAGGAGCTTGAGGAAGGATGTTACCTCTTCTATGGGTAACTCCATTTTGTTTTCAACAAAGGGATTCGTAGGATGGATTTCTACACAATGTGATTGTAGAGACCCGAAACCTGACGTACATTGACATTACATTACTTTTGCGGAATACTTAGTACAAAACAAAAACACACACACACACAAGGATCGTAATAGTTTAGTGTCTTTGGAAACTCGGAATAAAATCTTCTAATCGTGGTGAAAGATCTTCAACATCTCCCATAAAGATCTTCCTTTTTTTACCTAAAACCTTTCTTTATATCCTGGGGAAAAGAAAACATAAAATGGTGAGCTCAAATGCTCAGTAAGGGTAAACAAAAGAAATATCAATCACATCGTATTCATAAGAACATAACATTTTGGAAATCATAACCTGCAAAAGAGAGCATAATTTCATAACATGGGATAAATCATGGTAGTGAAATGTAATCACAATAATCATAACATAAAACATGATACTTTGTGGAATTCACACATAATCATAGATAATCATTTCTTGTTAGTCAAGACTCATTGCCAAGACTATCTTAGTGGACAAAGTCCCTTTCTGAATCGAGTAACCCTCGTTTCAGTCCTGTTTCACTGAACCGGTATAACCTACTGTTCCAGCCCTGTCTATCTCATGAGATATAAAATCTTTACCCAATGCATTGGATGGAGATATATGTCCCACCCATCTTATAATGAATCCTTTCTTATGTGTGCCACATAATCATAAATCATAAATCATAGCGTAACCCATGTAATAAAAATGGGATTCTTAAACAACATGACATCATAAAACAATTCATATAAGATAATGGAATTCATAAACATAATTACATCACAACATAGTCAAATCAATGTAAAAATATGGATAGAAACAGAACCCTTTTATTATCTTAGATGGAAAATAATTTTGATAAAATACTTGAAATCCATTCTTGAGGAAAATATCCTTTCTACTTCAAAAACATTTTTCCTTTCATAACATGTCATACGACTTTAAAATAAAAGAAGTTGATTAAAAATAAAATTGAAAACTTGTAAAGGATGTTTCTTGGAAATAATGTTTTAAAAATCCATTCATGCCGTATAAGTTAAAAAAAACATTCTTCGTACTTTTGTCAGAAAAGTCAAAAAGTACCTCGTACGAAAAACGACAAAAAATTCCTTTCATATCTTTTACAAAAAACTCATCGAAGGGTAAAATTGGATATAAACTATTGTATAAGGATGGAAATAATTTTACATATTGAGGTAACATGGATGTGGAAGATAAAATACACCCCAGTAAATACCAAAGTAAAAACAATCTCGGATAAAAATGAGATTGTAATATTTCCCTTACCTTAGGTCCGATTTGCTTCGTATGTGTCCGAACCTCCTGTATAATGATTTAAATAATTTCATTGACTTATTACAGAATCATATTCACCGTTATGATATCATATATGGTTCACTTATGACTTTATATTACCCGTTCTTTTGTAAATTCCACGTTAAAGAAGCGTTTTGGGTAAAATCATTTCATTTTATCGTAGGTGTTTTGACTTGTTGTTCTTGACAATATTATTACTTATATCATGATTTAATTACTTACAGAATATAAAATATGATTTATATATCATATATATTCAGTTTATATATATATAAGATAGATAAATGAAATGAAAAACACCGTTCATGGAGACGGTAGTCCGTACGTACGCATGAACGTTGTTTTCCTTTCCTTATTGTCTTGAATGGAAGTAAGTAGATGACATACATATACATATATACATAAATCCAGTAGCTTTATAATGTCATATATTTATTATTTCTTATATATACTTTTTAATCATTCTTAAATGGTTAACATGGAGAATGAATCTCATCGCGTCGTGGAGACGGTAGTCCGTACGTACGCACGAGCGATGATATCGTTCCCATGGTCGTGGAATTGTGTTAAAGTGTATGAATATTATTTCAGTATCAATATCACTTTATAATAATCATATATAGTTTCTCATTACACCATTATACCCATCCAATTAAGGTGGTGGCGGAAAATGGATTACACCACGGCGTGGAGACGGTATTCCGTACGTACGCACTTGCGGTGATTTCTTTTTCCGTAGGATGGATAGATGGTGAAATAGGGTTGTTTCATACTTAAAATAACATATCAGTATATGAGTGATAGTGATTTTATTACTTCATAATTAAACAACCTAAGAAGAAGAAGTGGAAGAAGAAATAAAGATGAAAGAATTGGTAACGGTAATTACCTCTTCTTTGAAGCGCCTCTTTGAGACCTCCTCTTAGGGCACTAAAATTGGTCTTTGAGGAAGACCAGAACCTCTAGGATGTTTCTAGGGAAGTGGAGAAGATATTTTTTCAGGGGTTGGCCGAGCTTTAGTGCTCAAATTTGTGTGAGGAGGAGGGGGAGGAGGTGTCCTTTTATAAGGGAGGAGAGGGGCACCTTAGGAATACCTCAAAATATTATTTTATATTAATGTCAAAATCGGTTTATAATGGTTCCAAAGGGTCTTATTTCGAAGCTAAAGTGGGGATGGGTCGAAATCCTATCAACCAATAAGATTTAGACAAGTTTAGGGTATTATTTTAACCTTATCAATTAGATTTAACTCTAAGTTAAATAATTTAACTTTTACCGTGTCTTTTTGTTTGCTTTCACTATATGGTTAATACACTTACTATAACATGCCAAACGAACCCCAAATTATTTATTATTAATATATATATCCTTATCTAAGTCATTTGGCCGAACCTTAGATTTTTAGGAATAAAATAACAATTAATAATATAATATTTTATTTAAAAACTATTTTGTGTCAATTTTGACACTATTTGATATATGATTTTTGTGAAAGTCATAACAGAATTATATGTTCGATCCAAGTTTCTTATATCAACACTAATATATCATAGTAACATAGAAAATTAGTGGAATTCATAAAAAGTCTCAAATTACATTCATTTGAGCATTTATAACATCAATTATGTTAATATTTCCTTAAAAAGGGTAATTACTGCATCATCGTTGTGTCATAAATAAATTAATTTATTTAAAGTCTAAAAATTATAAATAAAATATCATTATGTAGGAAATCTTTTTAGATTTTTAATGAATATTTACAATCGAATTTATCTTATGTATAACCCTATATTAAAAATGTTTTAGTAAATAAACTTTGATTTTAACTCTTTTAACTCTTCTTTGAATTAAATAATAATAAATGTCCTAATCTAATCCAAGTGGGCCTAAATGATAATATTTTACACCTAAGGTTGTTTTTGGTCGAGATACACTTGTCCAATAGAATTAGGACATGTGTTAGGGTAATATTAATATCATTCTTACCCTTAATTACCTTATTTACTTTTAACCGTGGTAAATAAAAGTAAAAAGTTACTATTCACCAAAAATTATTTTCATCTCATTGAACCACATTTTACTTACTGACATCAACCGTGTCTCTCGGATTTTTGAAATTCCATTCACAGAAGCGGTAAAATTAAGTTTTATGAAAAATTCAGTTTTTAACCTACCACTTAGTGGTTTCACTATTCATCAAAAATTGAATGTTTTCAGAAAAATACCAAAATTTCATCCTAAGCTATATTTCATATTCCGAATTCAAAAATGAATTCTATTTTACCAAATTCATAACATAGAAGTTGAATTAATTAATTTTATAATTAAATCCCGCTGTTAAAACAAATAGCGTGTTTTTAAGAAACAATATCTACCAAAAGATTGACACTTGATTATGTCTGGTTTAAATGTAAAATTACATCCAATGACCAACATCGTATTAAATTGTAAAAATATATTCTAAATATACTTTAAAACCACTAAAATTAATAATTTATCACTATTAATTATTTAGATTAAAAAAGTTGTTTTTAATTATAATTTAGTAATTTTCACTATTCATCAGAATATGAAAGTTATCCGAAAAGTACCAAAATTTCTCCTTAGGCTAAATTCGATACACCGAATCAAAAAATAAACTCCATTTTGAGAGCTACATTTTCTAAAATTTAAAAAGTGGTTATTACAATTCATAACGGCTAGTTTTAATAATATTTTAATAGCATATCGTTGTTTCGTGAAACTCAGTATTACGTACTACACACGCTATCGAGGAAGGTTGCGATTGCGTGTAATGCAAGGCAAGTCAAGGATGTGTGTTGTGCAAGATCCTTTTTGTGTTGCGTACAACACATGACATTAATGAAATTAAAAAGAATATTTTTCATAAATTCTTGGGTTGTTACATTCTACCCCCCTTAAAATGAATTTCTCCCTCGAAATTCGTCGGGGTTATAAATGGTTTACTATTCGAAAGTCTCTTTAATAGAAAACCACATCGTAAAAAGGAATACCAAAACCAATCTTTAAAAACGAAAGTATGAAACGTAATGGTTACCCAAATAAACTAATCACTGGGTTTCCACATAGGTGAAAATATGGATATGGAAGAAAAATCTAACCATCATGTTCTGATGGAGAGTGGTAGAGAACATGGCTATGGAAAAGCCAAAAATCACAAATCCATAAATTTGTGATGATCTAAGGTACCATCCGATTCATCAGGTATAAGATCACTAGGAAAACATTTTTGGTTTTCAAGATCATTTCCCTAAAGTTGGTGAAATTGGAATTAGAAGAAATACTTTCGTGATTTTGGTATAGTCTCACCGTTTGTCGTTATTTGGACAATTTCCACTTCATCTCTTAAATAAATGAAGTTGAATTTGTCATTCATGATGTGTTAGCAGATCATGTGATAGAATGATGGGTCATTCCATCTGTCTCAAACAAAAGGTTAGAAAAGTTATCAAAAAAATACATAAGTCCATCTATAGTGAGATTAATCATATATGGTTCCTAAAATGAACTTATACTTCACATATCATACTGCTTAATATAATAAAACTAGTTTCTACTAAACAGGGACTTTCTATAGGTCAGTGGTAGGCGATAAAGGCCAGTCGCACTTCGGTTGTGGGTTCGATTCCCACAGCCTTGTCCGAAGCGATGGGCTGTCGCCCGTCCGGCAGGTTGTCCTTTTTCTAAAACTACATTACAATAACATCACATAAATAATATCAAAAAAAAATTTCTATACTTAAAAAATACTAACTTATGGTTAACATAATCCATTACAATCTTTAGGCTTATCTAAAATACTTCGGTCCAAGCTCATAGTATAAAGAAAATGATTACTTGAAATGTCGTCAACCAAGCATGTGAATACCATCATTTATCCCCCATATATCTTGTTGGTCACATTCCAATCATGTGAATACCTTAATGATGTATTCTCTTGAAAAAAAAATGAATACCCATTAAACCTTAGTGAAAACATGAATGCTGTCAAAAGTTAACTCTTTCCACATACCAAAATCCAAAAAATCAATATACTCAAACCATGATATAACCTTCTCCTTATATCAGTCATGAGCTCATGAATACTATCAAACATTTAATTTTCTCCTTATCCCTTCATTATGCGCATATCATCTACATTCCAAAAATATCTGAATAACCTTTCATGGATACTGGTAACATTAATCAGACAACCTTGTAACAATCCTTACATGTCTCTTTATTCCATAGTACAATGAGATTAGTTATACAACATTACACATGATAAACATGTAATCATTCCACTACATTATTAAACCATTGACCGAGCTTCAACAATTCTTTCATCTCACATATCATTTGTAGTCTCTTCATCATCATCCACATAAATACTTCCCATACGACCATACTGATTATCTTCATGAGACTTTCCCTTAGGGCATTGGTTTGCATAATGCCCGTACATTCCACATTTAAAACATTTAACCATTGTTGATGTCGTAGCAATACCATTATCCTCATCCATGTTGTTAACTGAACCTTTTCCTTTGCATTTACTTGCTTTGTGTCCTTCTTTTCCACACCCAAAGCATCTTCCAGTTCCTTAGAAACATTCTCCTTGATGCCTCTTCCCACATGATTTACATAGGGGAAATTGCACTTTCTTTCCTCTATGCTCATCATGAAACTCCATCTTTCTCTTATTAGCCGAGTCAGGAAACTTACCAAATTTTACTTTATTGATCATATTATGAGATTGATGATTTGGCATAATAATTATTTTTGGACTTCCAAATCCCATTTCATTATGAAGAATATCATTCCCTTGTCCATCATATCCTCCATTATCGTGAATCATCTTGTTTCCAGCCATTTTCTAAAACCCAAAAAGAATAGTGTGAGAGGCAAAAATCATGCTAGGGAAAACAACATAATAAAGGGGGAGTACCCTCAATATCTGACATCTTATGTTAAATTCTATGATCGTTACCATAGTTTTAGGACTGTATCCTATACGTATACTTATCCTTAGGGACATCCCTAGACATACCTTATAAATATCTCTAGGGATCTCACTAAAGTTCTCGCATCCTAGTTTCCAAAGGTTTACTAAACCTTTTCTCTGATACCAACTGTAGAGACCCGAAACCTAACATACATTGACATTACATTACTTTTGCGGATTACTTAGTACATAACAAAAACACACACACAAGGATCGTAATAGTTTAGTGTCTTTGGAAACTCGGAATAAAATCTTCTAATCGTGGTGATAGATCTTCAACATCTCCCATAAAGATCATCCTTTTTTACCTAAAACCTTTCTTTATATCCTGGGGAAAAGAAAACATAAAAGGGTGAGCTCAAATGCTCAGTAAGGGTAAACAAAAGAAATATCAATCACATCGTATTCATAAGAACATAACATTTTGGAAATCATAACCTCCAAAAGAGAGCATAATTTCATAACATGGGATAAATCATGGTAGTGAAATGTAATCACAATAATCATAACTTAAAACATGAAACTTTGTGGCATTCACACATAATCATAGAGAATAATTTCTTGTTAGTCAAGACTCATTTCCAAGACTATCTTAGTGGACAAAGTCCCTTTCTGAATCGAGTAACCCTCGTTTCAGTCCTGTTTCACAGAACCGGTATAACCTACCGTTCCAGCCCTGTCTATCTCATGAGATATAAAATCTTTACCCAATGCATTGGAGGGAGATATAGGTCCCACCCATCTTATAATTAATCCTTTCTTATGTGTGCCACATAATCATAAATCATAAATCATAGCGTAACCCATGTAATAAAAATGGGATTCTTAAACAACATGACATCATAAAACAATTCATATAAGATAAAGGAATTCATAAACATAATTCCATCACAACATAGTCAAATAAATGTAAAAATATGGATAGAAACATAACCCTTTTATTATATTAGATGGAAAATAATTTTGATAAAATACTTGAAATCCATTCTTGAGGAAAATATCATTTCTACTTCAAAAACATTTTTCCTTTCATAACATGTCATACGACTTTAAAATAAAAGAAGTTGATTAAAAATAAACTTGAAAACTTGTAAAGGAATTTTCTTGGAAATAATTTTTTAAAAATCCATTCATGCCGTATAAGTTAAAAAAACATTCTTCGTACTTTTGTCGGAAAAGTCAAAAAGTACCTCGTACGAAAAACGACAAAAAATTCCTTTCATATCTTTTACAAAAAAATCATCGAAGGGTAAAATTGGATATAAACTATTGTAGAAGGATGGAAATAATTTTACATATTGAGGTAACATGGATGTGGAAGATAAAATACACCCCAGTAAATACCAATGTAAAAACAATTTCGGATAAAAATGAGATTGTTATATTTCCCTTACCATAGGTCCGATTTGCTTCGTATGTGTCCGAACCTCCTGTATAATGATTTAAATAATGTCATTGACTTATTACAGAATCATATACACTGTTATGATATCATATATGGTTCACTTATGACTTTATATTACCCGTTCTTTTGTAAATTCCACGTTAAAGAAGCGTTTTGGGTAAAATCGTTTCATTTTATCGTAGGTGTTTTGACTTGTTGTTCTTGACATTATTATTACTTATATCATGATTTAATTACTTCCAGAATATAAAATATGATTTATATATCATATATATTCAGTATATATATATATATATAAGATAGATAAATGAAATGAAAAACACCGTTCATGGAGACGGTAGTCCGTACGTACGCATGAACGCTGTTTTCCTTTCCTTATTGTCTTGAATGGAAGTAAGTAGATGACATACATATACATATATACATAAATCCAGTAGCTTTATAATTTCATATATTTATTATTTCTTATATATACTTTTTAATCATTCTTAAATGGTTAACATGGAGAATGAATCTCATCGCGTCGTGGAGACGGTAGTCCGTACGTACGCACGAGCGATGATATCGTTCCCATGGTCGTGGAATTGTGTTAAAGTGTATGAATATTATTTCAGTATCAATATCACTTTATAATAATCATATATAGTTACTCATTACACCATTATACCCATCCTATTAAGGTGGTGGCGGAAAATGGATTACACCACGGCGTGGAGACGGTATTCCGTACGTACGCACGCGCGGTGATTTCTTTTTCCGTAGGATGGATAGATGGTGAAATAGGGTTTTTTCATACTTAAAATAACATATCAGTATATGATTGATACTGATTTTATTACTTCATAATGAAACAACCTAAGAAGAAGAAGTGGAAGAAGAAATAAAGATGAAAGAATTGGTAACGGTAATTATCTCTTCTTTGAAGTGCCTCTTTGAGACATCCTCTTAGGGCACTAAAATTGGTCTTTGAGGAAGACCAGAACCTCTAAGATGTTTCTAGGGAAGTGGAGAAGAGATTTTGGCAGGGGTTGGCCGAGCTTGAGTGCTCAAATTTGTGTGAGGAGGAGGGGTAGGAGGTGTCCTTTTATAAGGGAGGAGAGGGGCACCTTAGGAATACCTCAAAATATTATTTTATATTAATGTCAAAATCGGTTTATAATGGTTCCAAAGGGTCTTATTTAGAAGATAAAGTGGGGATGTGTCTAAATCCTATCAACCAATAAGATTTAGACATGTTTAGGGTATTATTTTAACCTTATCAATTAGATTTAACTCTAAGTTAAATAATTTAACTTTTACCGTGTCTTTTTGTTTTCTTTCACTATATGGTTAATACACTTACTATAACATGCCAAACGAACCCCAAATTGTTTATTATTAATATATATATCCTTATCTAAGTCATTTGGCAGAAACATATATTTTTAGGAATAAAATAACAATTAATAATATTTTATTTTATTTAAAAACTATTTTGTGTCAATTTTGACACTATTTGATATATGATTTTTGTGAAAGTCATAACAGAATTATATGTTCCAACCAAGTTGATTAAATAAACACTAATATATCATAGTAACCTAGAAAATTAGTGGAATTCATAAAAAGTCTCAAATTACATTCATTTGAGCATTTATAACATCAATTATGTTAATATTTCCTTAAAAAGGGTAATTACTGCATCATCGTTGTGTCATAAATAAATTTATTTACTTAAAGTCTAAAAATTATAAATAAAATATCATTATGTAGGAAATCATTTTATATTTCTAATGAATATTTACAATCGAATTTATCTTATGTATAACCCTATATTACAAATGTTTTATTAAATAAACATTGATTTTAACTCTTTTAACTCTTCTTTGAATTAAATAATAATAAATGTCCTAATCTAATCCAAGTGGGCCTAAATGATAATATTTTACACCTACGGTTGTTTTTGGTCGAGATACACTTGTCCAATAGAATTAGGACATGTGTTAGGGTAATATTAATATCATTCTTACCCTTAATTTCTTTATTTACTTTTAACCGTGGTAAATAAAATTAAAAAGTTACTATTCACCAAAAATTATTTTCATCTCATTGAACCACATTTTACTTACTGACATCAACCGTGTCTCTTGGATTTTTGAAATTCCATTCACAGATGCGGTAAAATTAAGTTTTATGAAAAATTCAGTTTTTAACCTACCACTTAGTGGTTTCACTATTCATCAAAAATTGAAAGTTTTCAGAAAAATACCAAAATTTCATCCTAAGCTATATTTCATATTCCGAATTCAAAAATGAAGTCTATTTTACCAAATTCATAACATAGAAGTCTAATTAATTAATTTTATAATTAAATCCCGCTGTTAAAACAAATAGCGTGTTTTTAAGAAACAATATCTACCAAAAGATTGACACTTGATTATGTCTGGTTTAAATGTAAAATTACATCCAATGACCAACATCGTATTAAATTGTAAAAATATATTCTAAATATAATTTAAAACCACTAAAATTAATAATTTATCACTATTAATTATTTTGATTAAAAAAGTTGTTTTTAATTATAATTTAGTAATTTTCACTATTCATCAGAATATGAAAGTTATCCGAAAAGTACCAAAATTTCACCTTAGGCTAAATTCGATACACCGAATCCAAAAATAAAGTCCATTTTGAGAGCTAAATTTTCTAAAATTTATAAAGTGGTTATTACTATTCATAACGGCTAGTTTTAATAATATTTTAATAGCATATCGTTGTTTCGTGAAACTCAGTATTACGTACTACACACGCTATCGAGGAAGGTTGCGATTGCGTGTAATGCAAGGCAAGTCAAGGATGCGTGTTGTGCAAGATCCTTTTTGTGTTGCGTACAATACAAGACATTAATGAAATTAAAAAGAATATTTTTCATAAATTCTTGGGCTGTTACAGTGATGATTAAAGGAGTAATGGAGGGGTTTTTTAAGTGCATTGGGATGATATATTTTGAACCTAAGTGGTTTGATATGTGATAATAATGGGTACTTTCGGTGGCATTTTATAATGGTGGCTAAGGATATAGTTGGAATTTATGAAAACATGTACGTCATATGCATTTTTTTACAACAACATTGTGAAAAACTGAATATATTCCTTATTAGACGATTTATTTCTAAAATATATCCAATAAATAGGAGTTGGAAAAGATTCAAAATCATTTTGGCCCTTAATTTTAAGGGTTTTTCCCTTGTTAATCTTAATTTTAACTTAATTACTGTAATTAATTTTATTCACATTCAAAAATCATATTTGAAAAAAAATATGTTGATATTATAGGATTTCAAATATAATAATTATTAAAAAAATTTATTTTCATTTTTTAAAATTCAATTCACCGACATCGCCAAAGTATAATGATAATCCCACGGATGTGGCAAGAAAGTATGTTTTTAAAGTGAGAATGATGAATAGGTTATTAAGATTATATATTTAAATTCATTATAAAAATATTTGGATGACCAAATTTGGATTAATATATGTATCATTTATCTATTTTTTAACCCTAATTAAAATATAATTTATCTGTATAAATAGAATTGACGAAAAACCAGTTTGATTTAAAATTCATCATTTTCACTATTCATCTAGAAATTATGTTTCATAGTAAAATCCAAAAAATTCACAGAAAGATAATTTTGACATTATGAATTAATAAAATAAATTTTATTTTATAAAATTAAATATTAAAGTTATTTTAAAATTAATTTTATTATTTTCGTAGATGTACATGAAAAGATGTTCATTTGGGAAAATAGTATATTTAGACATATAAATACATTACCAAAAATTATATTTTTTATTATAATTATGTTTTATTTATATAAAAAAATTTAAATAATATTTTAAAATTACTTATTACTATTCATTTTAATATATTTAATTTCTAGGTTATAAATATTTATGTAAATTGATGTTCCTTAGAAACATGGTGTTGAATGTAATGTATTCCATGATAGTGTGGCGTGTATAACATTCCTAGTAACTGTTGTGTGTATGGAATATTTGACTTAGTTAAATGTAAGAAATCATGGAAAACTAATTTATTCAAAAAAATCATAAAAACTTGGGGTTTTTAAAAAAATAACATTATGTACTATTGTCTCGCTAGTTTACCCCTTTAGGATCATTGACCTGTACATTCATCATATAGAAAACGACTTATGAACACTCACCACTTTTGGATTCCACTGATACTATCTCTTCTATGATGAAGTGAAATTTTCGATATTATCCTATAGGTTATCCATATATGAACACGAATATAATTAATCAATTTTTTAAAGTATCTCACATAAATATTTCTTCAACAAAACCCATAAAAACATAAAAAACGTTAGAAAAAATAAATCATCAATTCCCATTGTAGAAAGTGTGTATCCACAAAAAAATTATTTACCTAGTTATACTAATTCACAATGTGGAATTACTATTTATTACAATAGAATCCTGGTAAAGATGTCAACTAGGTTTTATGTTTTTCCTATCTTTTGAAACTCAAGAACTCTGTATTTGAGAAAATTTCATATAATGTTATTTTTATGTCTATGTTTTTCATCATTGAGTGAAATAATGGAATCCAAGCCAAATGTATTTCACTCTAACTATTATAGTATAAAGAAACATTTTTGTAACCCTTCTATATTCCTCCAACAATCACTTTAAACATTTTAATTCATTCCCTACTAATTTTTATATCACATTTTCTAATTCGATTGTGTATAAATTTACCACCTGTTAAAGACTTCATATCCAGATAACTATGATTCCTACGAATGTGAACACTTAACCCATTGAACTCTTCCAAGTGTCTGAATCTCCCATGAAGTCTGAAAAAATATAACCATTAATTTAATCAATATTTTTGTACTATATAGTTATATATTTTTATCTATTGAGATATCAAATAATCCCTTTCATAGATTCCAAGTGTTCTTCCCCAATATTTACCATTTATCTTTTGATTAATCCCCATATAATATAAATTTCCACAAAAGTATGTAACAAGAAGTGCATTAGGAATCCTACCACAATTGAATATGAAATATTCACTATATACTTTATCTCATATTTTTTCTATCTACACATTCCCCTTTGGTACCATGATTTTTTTTTCCAAAAATGTTATAATGGAATATATCAATAATTTCAAAAAAATGGATTATATTCTAGATATAGTCTCTCTAAGAAAAAAAAGAAATTTTCAGTTTCCTATCTATCCTTGTCCTCATCCATACATTTTTTTGGGATCCATGATATCATTCATCTCAAATATTCTTGAAAATTGATTATTCAGTTTTTAAATCCCAATTATTTTCTGATCATCCATGATTATAGTGTCGACACACAAGAGTTTGTATAGAAAATATCAATCCTCAAATTCATTTTGGTAGAAATAGTTATCAATGATGATCTATATGAAACCATTATCATCAACTAATTATTAAAAAATAATGTTCTATTATAGAGGTTCTTTATTTAATATATATTGACTCATATTCAAATTATACGACATGTCCCTTTTCTGAATATCCTTGAAACCAATTGTTTTCATCATGCACGTTTCATCTTTCAAATCCCTATGGGGGAAATTTCTTAATTACATCCATCTACTAAAAATGAAAGATTTCACTAAAAACCAAGATGGAAACATTTTAGATGGATGTGTAGCTAATTATCTATGAAGAAATCTTGGATAATCTCAAGGAAAGTCTCTATTGAAATCCATTAACCACCATCCATAAATTTTAACTCATTTTACCATTATGATCTTCCATTAAATAGAATACCAATTTTTTCTATTGGTATTTTTCAATTATGGTAGTTATATTTAATTTTATCTTTCATTTTTTTAACATTTACCTATTTAATATTTCTTATATAACTCTGACTTTTTTAATTTACGGAGACTAGCCACTTCATCTTGGTCCTCAGTTTCTCCATCATCCATTGAATATAATAAGTTTAGATCATATCTAAACCTCTTTAATAGTCATTTGAACATGTTATATATTAAAAATTCATTTTATGGATCTTCTATTTCATAAATACATCTTACATCACTCTAATTCAAGCCTCTATAGTCCTCATGCATTTTGATACCTCATTCATTGGCCTAACCTCTAAATTACTAGTGGCTCCAATACTCACTAGAACTTTTTTCATTCAAAAAAAATTATATTTAAATAATCTTGGATATAGTATGTTGATTCTATGTTCTCAGCATAAATTTTTTGCAGGACATATTTTTTCCATAAGGTATTATCATTAAGGAGAACATTATTAATTTCGACCATTTTTATATTGTCATAATCCCAAAGTCACAATCAAAAGTTTTCATCATTTTAATCCTAAAAGAAAAATTCATTTGACTTAGAATTGAATTGTTCACTATGAATGGTATCAACAAGAACAAAGGGGGAGATTTTAGAAACAATTATGTTTTAATATTTGATTGGTTTACCAGTCCACAACTTCTCCAGAAACTCCTCCATCAATGGTGCTAAAAGAATTTCGTGAAAAATAAATTCCATACAATTTATTTTTTCTTCCTAAATAGCCCTATTATTTTTTGTAATTAAATGTCATGATAAATGTTTTCATAGATTAAATTTGACTCATACGTTATTATACACCATTTCTCTCTTCTGTTTTAAGAATTGGGTTTTTAAAAATGATTTATTTCTTTTGAAAATACGTCATTGAATGTAATTTGACCATCCTTATGACTAAAACATTATATTAATCTTAGTTATGAATAAACTAGTTTAGAGCCTTATTTTTTTGAATAATTTATAACATTTGGAATTTAGGTTTTCTTCTACTCCGATTGAATGAAACCATCCATTTCGTCCCAAGTATACTACTTTAACAACTTCTAAAGTCTGTGTGATCAAGCATCAATAAACCATTAAATTATAGAAATCACTTTTTATTCTCATAGAGATTTTTGAGAAGTCCATTACATATATCCCAAATTTATAAACATATCATTCATATAGTTATTAATCGGTATGAATTTAATTTTGGAAACAATGTCCCATCCTTAAAACCTATTCAAACTATCAACGATCCCTAAGAAATTTTCTATACTCTATCAAGAAAATGTGTTATGAACCATACATCATCTAACCGATAAAGGTAAATAAGGTTCTTCTAAAAACCCTGAAAGTGTCAAAATACACTCATTACAAGTTAACATACTCTATTCATATAGTCTCTAACATCTCCCATATAAGCAATATTCATAGCTTTATCATTCACTAACTGCACCATTTTTAAGAATATGTATATATATTTTTCAATGTGTCCCATTCATTTAATGGAATGGGTTGATGCTCAAGAATAAATGATCCATGATTCCACCATGAAATTTAAAATTATAATTACACTACTACCAATTTTTGATAATGTATAAATGAGAGATTAACATCATGAAGATGTCCTTCTAATGTTCTCCCCATGATATTACAATCTTTCTTGAGATTCCCTTTATTCACACAGTGTTAGAATGTGGGTATTTGTCTTGTTGATTTACCTCGAATTTTTTCTCGAAACATATATTTTATTTTATTTTGATCAATTATTTAACACCACCAATAATTTATGCTGTTATAAAAATAATATTATGTATCATGACGTACACCACGAACATCTCATTACATAAATTAACTATAAAATAATGTTATTTAAATTTGATTATTATAACATATTTTTTGAATTTTAACGAATCATTTTGAGTAATATAGTTTTCAAATATTTGTATAAATGTAAAAACGAATAAAAATTTATTGATAAATTCATATTAAATAAGGAGTTTTGTTTTAATAATGTAATTTTTTTATTAGAAAAAACATTTTCATAAAAAATGGGTTTATTTATTTTTATGAGAATAAAATATAAATATTTTTTACCAATTTTAGAGATTTTATTTTATAAAAAATATATAATTTTTGAAAACATCATTTCATAATTATATTTGGATGAATTTTTTTTATTTTTATAAAAATATGGATTTTTTAGTGAATAATGAAAAATTATAATTATATTGTATGCTATATTTCCATTATAGTATTTTAAAATTACCATTTCATGGAAGGAGTTAAAAAAATTCACTATTTCCATTTTAATAAATAAAATCCAAATAATTTCATTTAAATTAACATTATTCCTAATTTTTTAATAAAAACATTTTTACACATAGAAATGCATTTTTCAGGAAAAAAAATTTTCATCACAATTTGTGGATTTATATGAAATTAATTTCAATAACTTATTGTAATGTAGTTTTATAAAATTGATACCCTATTTTTAATAACTAGACTAATTTTTATGATAACTTCCATTAATTTTTCTTCATTATGAATTATCACCATAGTAAATATTTGTTATCATGGTTATGGTTTCAAATGTTTAATAATGTGGCCGATCCAATTTCTATGGTATAAAATGATATCTAACCGAATATAAATCTTATTTTATTATTATATTACGAACATGAAAATATTATATTCTATAACATGTCATTTTGGAATCATTTTACATGAGTTAGACAATTATTATACTATAATATTTCATATATTTTCAAAAGTAACCCAAACATCACTTATAAATGGGAAAACCATTACATTTATTCTCACACATCACGATCCAATTATATTGACCAAAAAATAATATGATACCTTCTAAAATTACTTATAATAAATCTAGAGGGTTCTTTCTACTCAAAATGACATTCTTAGAGTCCTTAGTAAGAGATCCATAAGTGGTTTCTCTAAGATGAGGTAATCATCAATACCAACATGTTTATGTTTTTTCTTCCTCTTTTACCACAATAAATAACAACATAACTATTAAAATATCTGAAACTATAACATACATATACTAATATGTCATTATGTTAATTCTATAATATTTATTAATATTTTTCTCATTCAAATGGGGAATAAATCCTTCCTTCGTTTGTATGGTGGACTACCTCCATAGAATCTGATATAATTTACTATATCATAATTATGATTCTATAAATTCAACACATCATAAACTTCCTCACCCTTCCACCCATTAAAAAATATTATCATCGATCATGCATAAATGTAGACTACAATCTCCATAAAGTAATGAGATTTATTTTCTAGGTACATTTTTCATAAATGATTTCAGATATATATATGAATAATTTTTAATATTTTTATATCAATATTAAACTTCTATTAATTATATAACCACCATCATGACACATGAACTATAACTTATGATTCATAGAAATCATGAAAAATGAAGCAATTTACACCAAAATAATGATTATAATGACTTATTTTTAACAAAAAAGAGATAAGACGTTATAAGTTTATAATTTATGATATTATAATTAGTAATAGTGAATTATTATGAATTAATAACATATATAATTCTATTATACAGGAGGATAAGCTGTTTTCAATTAAGTTGAAGTGTGAGGTAAGGGGTTTCTCAACTAAATTTTTTTTACCCGTTTATATTATTTCTTCATTTCCTATGTTATGTAAGGATTATGTTTTTAATGACCTATGTTTAATTTATATAATATTTTCAATCATTTTATATAGATTTAGTTATTTCAAACATAATCACTACATTGACTAATTCAGAATTCAATGTTACGATCATTGTATGAGAGTTTCTTAATTCAATTTTTATTCATTGACCTATACCACTTCTTCAATTATTATGTTCTTGACATATTATTTGTGAAATGACCATTTCTTAGTTTATGTTTTATTTGAAATTTTTTGTGTGGATATTAATCTTTTAACCATAATTACTTCTTTTATTAGTTCTTTCTCCATTGTAATGATCATTGCAAGTTATTTCATATCAATTTCCACTCCATTGGGACTTATTTGATATTATGCACAATTTTATTTTATGTGTTGTATCTAATTCCCTTTTCATGTATTTTAAATGAATATATATTTATTAAGGGATATTATTGTTTAAATTCAAGTCTACTCCTTCAATGGGTTGTAGTTTAAATGTCACCAAATTTGTAATAATTTATTTTACAATATCATTTTTTGGATTACATTTATTTTTATTAAAGGAATATTATAAATTAAACTTCATGAAATCCATAAAGTTTCTTATCCTAATGATATTTAAGGAGTTTTCTTTTTTTTCAATAGTTTTCTCTCTTTTTCAATTGATTAATGAAATGAAATATTTAAAATATATTCTATTTTTATTTCAATATTTGTTTGGGTATATTTTTTTTTCCATCACCATATTTTTTAAAACTTTTTTTACAAAATTCCTTTTTGTTTACTGAAATTATTAATATAGGAAATATTATATTCTCCATGATTTTTTAGGTTTTTAGAGGAATTTTATAATGTTTTGGAAATGTAATTTTTTTATTTTATTTCCAAAAAAAATTTAATGGAATTTCTCTTGTTAACATATACGAAGTTAATAGATTTAATAGCCTCTATAACAATTTTATGTGTTTTATGTTACTATATAAGTTAACAATGGTTTAAAAAATAAAAATATTTAATGAAAATTTACTTTCTATTTTTTTCATTCATTTTATTTTATACCTCAAAATAGATATTTTTACTAAAAATTCCAAATTAATGATGAATTTATGGGTATCTATTAAATATTTCTTAATATTATGCTCATTGATTTTCACTTGAAACAATCAATTTTATGTGATCATATTTAATCAAACATATCTAATTTTTTTTATAATTGATATTGATATTGGGAGTACTATACATTGTTTCTATATATATTCATTTAATTTCATATTTTTAAGAACCCAGATCTTCTTTTTCAGGTATGGATCCTGATTTCTAGTGTTTTTGAGAAAAATGGAGTTTATAAAAATTTTATATGTACATGTTGTGTATGTAGGAGTACACTCCTTGTACCGGGTGGCTGCGGGTAACTGTGTACTAGGTGTGTAATGGATGAGTACATGGCCATGTAGGGTGACCTGGAGACCGCCTAAAGTGGAGACCCGTAAAGGCCTATACATGTCATATATCCTCTGGGAACACATCATTTTTTTTATTTGTATTTGTTATATCGAACCAAGGTCACATATAATTGATATAAATTTCTTCTTTTGTGTTCAACTCAAACTTGAGAGATCGAGAGTGACAATTCTTCTCGGAGCCCCCAAACTATCACCCATGCCCCGAATTGAACATCGTTGATTGTGTTGGAATCACATCGGTGAGTTCTTCCTTCTTCTGGAGCCACTTCTCTTGGTTTGTCCTCTTTTGTGATATATTTGGGTTTGATTATTTTAAATGTTTTTATAGATATATGGAATTCTTGGTATTCAGAGTTTCAGGTTAAACTATATCAATCGTACAATGTCACGGTAGGTGGTTTGTTCCATTCTATAGTTTTTATTTGAATTTTACATGAAATACTTCCCAATACCCTAGTTTTTGGTATTACTTAATTAGGGAATTTAACCCTTTAATTTCTGTTATTACTTGATTGCATGAGTTAGGTATCATGATTGAGAATAGGGTTCAGTTACCTTGATATGGATGTGTTTGGACATGTATAAACTAATATTGGTCATTGGGTCTAGTTTATCCTATTAGTATGCTCGGTTTTCCATGCCTAGTGCTATTTGGATTGAGTGATATTATCTAACTTTTTTGTTCCATGCCTTGTAGCTATTTAGCCAAGTAGTTTATCGTGTTTTACTTTGGCTGTTGGATATCGTTGTGCCCTATTGACATACCCATGGTTGTGAGAACCTTGTATAGTTAGACCATAGGGGAAATGGATATTGAGGTCTTTCCCAGAGTGTCTGTTTTTCTTTTATGTTGAAAGACCATAGGGGGGATAAACCTAAGTGCTGTCTTAGAGTGTATGTAGTTCCACGTTGGGAGACCACATGGGGAATTGGATGTTGAGTGCATCCTCACAGTATTTTTAGTTTACTATTCTGATACCACATGGGGAATTGATGGTGACTGCATCCATAGAGATTCTTTGTTCAAGATGAACCAGAGGGGTTATACTGTGAGTAATTCCTAGATATTTTCTTGTGTTTGTTTGGTTGAATATGTTATTAAATGTAAATTAATGTAGTTGAAACTGTAGTACTTTTTACTTTTGATTACATTGTTTTTTATTTATAAATTTTTCATATTTTCCTATTATATATATTCACTAATATCTAGGAACATATCATTTGGTGGTTGCCTACTGGGATTCGTCTCACACACTATTTGGGTCCTTCTTTTGGGCATAAACAGATTATATTGCTACAGCTATAGATAAGAGAAGGCACCATTCTACTTCAGGTACTTTATTGCTGTAGAGCTGGAGAGCATGGAACCAAGCTGAGGCTTACGAGGTTATTGTAGTTATTTAATTGTTTTCCTTTGTTCTTTGGTTTACTACTTTGTTCCAGCATTGTGACATTTTTGGATTCTTTCCTAGACATAAGTGACATGCATTATTTACCTATGTGCTCTGGTAGTTTATCTACCTCCGTTTTTCTACTGTTTAATATTCCATTGTATTATTTCTACTTCTCCTATTATTATATATTTATTTTTGATGTGTTAATATACCAATGAGGGTATAGATTCACCGGTATCAAAACTAAGGCCCTCGATGCTAGTCGGTGGCCTCTAGTGTTCATGGAAATGCACTTGAGGACATGTGACCAACCAGGTATGGGGTACCTTTGGGCGGCACCCAGAACTGGGATGTTACAATGTGGTATCAGAGGAATTATTTTCTTCTTGAATTACTGTTTGGATACTATAGATAGGGATAGGTAGGAATATGTAATTGGTAAAATGTTGTGCCTAGGAGTTGGTAACCCGTGTATAGAGAAAAGCTAATTTACATTTATTTTATCAGTTTTTTCGACTTTTTCAATTATTATAGTTTATTGGATTTCAACATTGGGTGATTCACGTGTTTTTGTGCTATTATCATTGATATTATTGAGGTTATATTTTTGTTTCAATATGATGAGATGAGGGTATTCCATCTCATTCTTCATATTGGATCTTTCTAGAGATCACATGTCATGTATTCTTGTCATGCCATTTAGGGTACTTTATCAATTTCATGTTGATATGAATGATTTTGTGCTAGATATGCATGATGTGTTTAATATATGACGTGATAGACACTAGTGCAGAAAACGTGTTTTACGTCGGTTATTTTTCAATTTTTACGTCGGTTTTTAGCTGATGTTCATACGGACAACGTTATAAATAATGTTTTTACGTCAGTTATTTAAAAACTAACGTAAAAAAAATAACATCACAATGTTTATCATATTGGTTAATTAATAACCGACATTATAAAACCAAGGGGGTTTATAACTTCCGTTATTATATAACCGCTGTGATAAACCGGGGGGGTTTATCACATCAGTTATATAATAACCGACGTCATAAACCCCGCCCTGCGGTTTATCACGCCGTTTATTAATGAACTGACGTGATAAACTCCTGGAAGATGGTTTATCACGCCGGTTATATAATTACCGACGTTCTAAACCAGCCCGGGGGGGGGGGGGGGGGGTTCTCATGCCAGTTAATAAAAAACCGACGTGATAAACCATGCCACATGTGTTTTTCATGTCAGTTAATAAAAAAACCGACATGATAAACCCTTCCCAATTTCTTTAAGAAGTCGGTTATAAAATAACTGACGTCGAAGCCAGTTTTTTTTTTAAAAAATTTGAATGCAGTCCTCTTCTCTCCCCCAGAATCAACCAGAAACCAAATCAAGAAATCGTACCACAAAAACATAAGGAGAAAAAAAACAATAACTAAAGAAAATTTAAGCATTTACATTGATAACCTATAAAACATACCCCACTTGACAGCCCCCACCCTCATGTATACCCCCTGTACAGCCCTCCACCACCCCATTGGAGCCCCCACCACACCCCTGAACTGCCCCCCCGACCCCCTGGATAGCCCCAAACACCCCTTGACAACCCCCACCCTCCTGAACAGCACCCCCTCACTCCACATGACAGCCCCCACCCCATTGGAGCCCCCTCTACACCCATGGACTGCCCCGACCCCCTAGACATCCCCAAACACCCCTCGACAACCCCTACCCTCTTGAAAAGAACCCCTCACCCACTTGACAGCCCCCACCCCATTGGAGCCCCCACCACACCCCTGGACTACCCCCCCCCCCCCGACCCACTGGACAACCCCAAACACCCCTCGACAACCCCCACCCTCCTGAACAACACCCCACAAACCACTTGACAGCCCCCACCCCATGGGAGCCTCCACCAGACCCCATTGGAGCCCCCTCTACACCCCTGGATTGCCCCGATCCCCTAGACATCCCCAAACACCCCTCGACAACCCCTACCCTCCTGAACAGCACCCCTCACCCACTTGATAGCCCCCACCCCAATGGAGCCCCCACCACACCCCTGGACTACCCCCCGAACCACTGGACAACCCCAAACACCCCTCGACAACCCCCACCCTCCTGAACAGCACCCCCACAACCCACTTGACAGCCCCCACCCCATGGGAGCCTCCACCAGACCCTTGGACTGCCCCTGTCAAGACCCGCTCTCGGGGCCCGTGCCGTGACTACCCCAAGCCCGCCTTCCATAGGCCAGGGGCTGGCGACTAGCACCAAGGCGTAAATCCCGGTAAAAGGGAAGTCATTTCCTTTGAAAAGTAAACAAGCACCACAGAGTAATCAAGTGGAAAAGTAAACACTAAGTAAAAACAGAGTACAACTGAAAGTGCGGAAATGTAAATGGGCCAGTATACAAACCCAAACTGAAAGTAAAGTACAACTTGAAAGGGAAAACAACAACTGTAAAGTAAAAGCCGTTACACCAAGATGTCCACTAGAAATCCCACTTGAAGGGTGGGTACATATAGCTCCACTGCTCCTCAGGTCCCGTCGTCCGCTCCGAGCACGTCTCGCCCAGTGGTCCACCTCCTGGTACCGTCCTGCTCAGCAAGCCTGAACTACGATCAACGCTGTCCGTCGTCTGCAACCAACACAATGTAGTGCGGGCATAGCCCGTGTAGGGGTGAGTATAAGCTACTCAGTAGGGACCCCAATACCCACGAAGGTCTCCTAAAATCCACAAAGGATAAACCACAAAGGAAGATACAATCATGAACTAATAACCGACACTGCTTAGGTATATTCCCATACATACACCTAAGTCATCAATTCCAATACGCTCCAACCTCCGAGCCCATGTACAACTCAGTACACACAGAAAAGTAAACCTATTCCACACAGGAAAGCAAACGTAATCCACATAGGATAACACAAGACAATCCACACAGGAAAGAAACAGGATTCAGCTCATACAGGTAAACTTATTCGGATGACGATAAAGATGATCACTGATCCATCTAAGTCGTCGGACCCACGAAGGATCGATAGGTAACTAACCCCCGAAATGACCCACACAGGATCGGGCCCACACAAGACCTGTAGGCACAGGTTCACATAGGACCGATGAGCGTAGACCCACACAGGATCAGACCCACACCGGATCGGGCCCACACAGGACCTGTAGCACTGATCCACATAGGGTCGCTGAGTGCTGTAGTCGTCATCGTCTAATCCACCAAGGATCTCTGTACTTTCGTTGTCGCAGTCACAGAAGCAATAGCAGTAGCAGTCGCAGCCAGCTCTAGGGTTCCCGCACACAACAAGCTCCTTCGGGAGGGTCCGCTCCACGAGCTGAGAGGCTGATACATCAACTATCACAAATTCCAGAGTTGATGTATCAAAAAGTTCCATATCGTCAACAGGAACTCAATGCAACAGACGGCGCGTCAATCAGACGCCTGGTCTGAGAGTTATTGGCTTTTTCGTCCCAGGGTCCCCGTTGGTTTTTTAAGGCAAAACCAACCCGAACGTACTCCACCTGCGTCCAAACCTCGGGCGGAGTATGCCAAAAGATCCGTCTCACTAAGAGGAACTCAAAAAAGCTGACTCACGTCAATCGAACGTCCGTAGCTGAAGATATGAGTGTTTCCGCTCCGAGGGCCCGGTTGGTTTCGTGCACGAACCAACCTGACTGAACTCAAAGTATTCCGAAACCTTGAGTGCGATATACTGAAATGACCGTCTCGATCCAAGGATCACATCGCCTCTAACGGCGTGTCGTTTGGATGTCTGTAGCCTGAGTTATGGGCATTTGAATCCAAACCGCTCGGTAACCGGGGTTTCGGGCCCGGGCCGTCCCGGCCCGAGACCCCTCGGATGGCCCGAACCGGGTCGACCCGCCCCGGACAGGGTCGAACCGACCCGGCGCGGCCCGGCCCGGCCCGACGCGGCCTGGCCCGGCGAGGCCCGGCCGGGCGCGGGTCCAGCGCTGCGTGCCGAGCGCTGCCAGCTCGGCCGAAGGCCGAGCTGCTGGAAAACGGGGGGACGCCTGCCCCCCTTTGTGAAATCGGCCCCCCTCATAATGGGGGGCCATTATGGCTGGCCGGGGGAATTAATTCCCCCTGGTTTTTCCTCCCTTCTGGCCGGCCCAACCTGGCTGGCCGGTTCTTCCTCAACGGGACCGGCAAGGCGGGTCCCCCTTCCAGCTTCCGACACCGGCGGCCCGGCTGGCCGCCGGTCTTCTCGTTCCGCCGCGGCCCTGAACTGGCCACAACCTTCGTTGTCCGGCGATGTGCGACGGCACCGTGCCCCTTCGCCGCGGCCCGGCTCCGGCCGCGGCGCCTTCAACTTTCTTCGACGCGGCGCGACGACGTCGCGTCCTTGCATTATATTCTGACGTGGCGCGACGGCGCCGCGCGTTTCTTGCCGTATGATCATGCGCGGTGCGACGGCACCGCGCCACACCCGTTTTCAATCCACATCAATATCAACATTAATAAGAGTAGGGTCGGTCGTGTTCTTGTGGTCCAGCCCCCTCACATTATTTGCTAACAATTGGATAAATTTCACAAAGAAATATTCACGGTATAAATCATGAACAAGATAATAAAATAAACCCCTACCTCGGATTCATGTGCGGAGCATGTCAACAAACCGCGGAATACTAGCGTCGCGGAGGTTGGGCGTCGCGGGTTTCCGTTGACGTCGAGGTGCATCCGAAGAGGTACGTCGCTAGAGAAGCTTCGTAAGCTGACGGAGATAATCTGAGCAGGAAACGACATCTCCTTTCGTTGACACGGGAAGAAGATCGAAGAAGCGGCGTCGTCGATCTTCGGAAACACACCGGCTACGAAGAAGGGATAAGCGGCGTTCTTCGTTGGAGCTTGAGTGTTCTTCATGTTCTTCTTCAAAGTTGAATAAGGTGGAGAGAACCTCTCAAACTCACTCAAGATGGCTAAGGAGACCAACCAAAATAAAATAAGCTAAGGCTTATTTTATTTACACAATTTTCAACTTGAATTTCAAAGTTTTGAAATTCAAATAACTCAACTCAATTAATTAACCAAGTTGTCAAGTTAATTAAAGAGGAGTTATAGGGAGTTTAAAAAAGAGAAGATGAAGTGTTAGGGTTCGTGTGGGCCCCACTACACTTAATCCTCTCAAGGGAGGTTAAGTGGATGTGGGTCCCACCCCTAACTCCCTTTGGGAGGCGTTAACCAACAAGTTAAAAATAAAATGTGTTTCCACATTTTATTTAACTTCTTTTAATTTTTCCCAAAACTAACTTTCATTCCGCAAAAAAAAAAACACAACCTCAGAAAAGGTCTCCTTAAGCGAATATCGACGCTGCGAGTTCATCAGTTCACTTGGAATTCGATTCTGGGTACCGGTTCAAAAGTTAGAAATTCCCACTCGTTCGTTCACTGAACGTACCCGAGAGAAACTTCATAAATTGATTCCGGGCACTCCGGACCTCGGAATCAGGTGCCGTCAGAATCCGCGCTCTTGTAAAATTATTAAGAAAATTAAGAAAAAATTTCCCTTGAATTTTACGGGTCATTACATTACTCCCACCTCAGGGCTTTACGTCCCCGTAAAGATACATCAAAACTAGGGAAACAAATGAGGGTATTGAGCACGCATCTGAGCCTCCCACTCCCAAGTGCTCTCCTGGAGATTCCTGTGCCGCCATCTGATGCGCACTAGAGGAATCGACCGCCCACGTAGGACCCGCTCCTGTCGATCCTCTATCTCCCCGGGACCTCCGTAGAAGTCTCCCCATCATCAACGTCAAGATCCCCATGGTCAATGATGTGTGTCGGGTCGTGCACGTATCTCCTCAGCTGAGACACGTGGAAGACGTCGTGCACCCAGTGCAACTGAGGTGGTAGAGCCAGGCGATAAGCCACCTCGCCAATCCTGCTGAGGACCTGGAAGGGTCCGATGAAGCACGGAGATAACTTGCCGCCTCGGAAAAATCTCTGTATACCACATCGAGGTGAGACCCTCAAGAAGACGTGGTCGCCATCCTCGAACTCTAGTGGCCTCCGCCTCCTGTCAGCGTATGACTTCTGCCGGCTCTGAGTTGTCCTCATCCGCTCCTGGATGACCTGGACCTTCTATGTCGTGGCTTGGACCATCTCCGGTCCCACAAGTGCTGACTCCCTAGGGTCTGTCCAGCACAAAGGAGATCTACAAGGTCGGTCGTACAATGCCTCGTATGGTGCCATCCCGATGGTGGAGTGGTAGCTATTGTTGTACGCAAACTCCACCAAAGGTAGGTGGTCCTCCCAACTGCGACCAAAGTCAAGGACACATGCGCGGAGCATGTCCTCGAGAGTCTGAATGGTCCTCTCCGTCTGACCATCCGTCTACGGGTGAAAGGCTGTGCTCATACGTAGTTGCGTCCCGAATGCCTCCTGCAATCCCTTACATAGCCGGGAAGTAAAGCAAGCATCTCGATCGGAGACGATAGATGATGGCACACCGTGGAGCCGCACAATCTCTTGAACGTAGAGACGTCCCAAGCTCTCCACTAAGCCATGCTCTCTGATGGGTAAGAAGTGTGCCGAATTGGTGAGTCGGTCAACAATCACCCAAATGGAGTCGTGACCTCTGGAAGTGCGTGGAAGTCCAGTCACGAAGTCCATAGATATGTCATCCCACTTCCACTCTGGAACCTCCAAGGGTTGTACCAAGCCTGCTGGTACCTGATGCTCTGCCTTCACCTGCTGGCAGGTGAGGCATCAAGAAACGAACTCTGCTACAGCCTTCTTCAGGCCCGACCACCAGTGCTGTCGTCTGAGATCCTAGTACATCTTCGCCACTCCAGGATGTACCGCCAAAGGAGATGTGTGAAACTCTCTCAGCACCTCCTCTCCCAAAGCGACTGGTACCATGGTACGTCCTCTGAAAAGGATGTTGTGCACTGCTCCAAGGGAGAAACCATCAGGTGCCTGTCCTGAGGATATCTGTGTATGCCGTGTCTCACAGTCAGCGTCCTCACGCTGTGCCTCTCTGACCCGCTGTAGTAGTGGAGGGGTGACTGTGAGAGACTGGAGGAAGGCTACTCCATCTCTATCCATGAAGGATATCTACAAAGAGGCTAGCTGCTTCGTCGCCTCCTCAAGTAGCTGAATGCCCATCCTCCTGATGAGGGCATAGGCTACCACATTCCCCTTTCCAGGAGTATAGACTATCTCAATGTCATAGTCCTGGAGGAACTCGAGCCATCTCTGTTATTTCAGGTTCGGGTCCTTCTACGAGAAGATATACCTGAGACTCTGATGATCAGAAAAGACTGTAAAGCGCTCGCCCACCAGGTAGTGTCGCCATGTCTTCAGAGCAAAGACCACTGCTGCTAACTCCAGGTCATGGGTAGTGTAGTTCTGCTCATGCGGCCTCAACTGACATGATCCATAGGCGATCACTTCCCGCTCCTGCATCAGAACACATCTGAGTCCGGTCCCTGATGCATCACAGTAGACTACGTACCCTACTCCCTCCTCAGGAAACCTCATGATAGGTGTGCTATTCAATCTCTGTCTCAGCTCCTGGAAGCTCTGATGACATCTGTCTGACCACACGAAGGGTTTCCCCTTCTTCATCAAAGTTGTGAGTGGTGCCGCAACTCTAGAGAAGTCTTGCACAAATCTCCGATAGTATCCGGCTAGTCCCAAGAAACTCTGAACCTCCCTCATGCTCCTGGGTGGCTCCCAAGCTAACACTGCCTCCATCATCGCAGGATCCACTGCAACTCCTGCATCAGAGATGATGTGTCCCATGAAGTGGACCTCACATATCCAGAACTGGAACTTCTAGAGCTTACCATAAAGCTGGTTCTCTCGGAGTGTGTCTAGTACAACCCGTAAGGGGTAGGCATGCTCCTCCTCAGTCGTAGAGTAAATCAAAATGTCGTCGATGAAGACCATGACAAATCGATCGAGGTATGGCTGAAATATCCTGTTCATGAGGGTCATGAACACTGCTGGAGCATTGGATACGCCGAAAGGCATAACCAAGAACTCATAGTGGCCATACCGACATCTGAAGGATGTCTTCTGCACGTCCTCATCTCTGACTCTGAGATGATGATAGCCTGGCCTGAGGTCTATCTTCGAGAACCACCGTGCTCCCTTGAGCTGATCAAAGAGGTCATCAATCCTCGGTAGCAGATACTTGTTCCTCACTGTCACCTAGTTTAGGCGACGATAGTCAACACAAAGTCACAAGCTCCCGTCCGCCTTCTTGGCAAACAATATCGGGGAAGCCCAGGGTGATACATTGGGTCGGATGAACCCCTTTCCCTGCAAGTCCTCCAACTGTACCCATAGCTCTCGAAGCTCGGCAGGGGCCATATGATTTGCTGGGGTCGATATCGGGGATGTCCCGGGGTACAAGTCAATATAGAAGTCTACCTCTCTGCGAGGAGGTAGCCCTAGAACGTCATCAGGGAAAATGTCCGCAAACTGATCCACCACTGCAGGAAAACCAGGACTCCACACATCAACTGATCCAAGGATGAGGATAGCCAACTGATGAGTGATGGGTTGTCCTCTCCTCCGCGGAAGTCCATCCTGTGCTGAAAAGGCTCCCTTCTCGCCGGTGAAGGTGAACCTGCTCCCGTCGGTGCGTAGACATCGCACCTTGCACCTAAAATAGTCAATCTGTGCATGGACTATAGATAACCAATCCATGCCCAAGATGACGTCGTAAGGCCTCGACGCTGCTACAAGAAGATCCCAGCCGAAGCTCTTGCCTCCTAGAGTAAGCTCACACTGCCGGAACCAGTGCGTAATCGTCGAGTCTGCTCCCGTAGGAGTCTCTAGCCGTAAGGATCGAGCCAATGGCTCTGTCGGAATCTCCAAGCTCCGAATAAGGGCAACAGCTATGAAAGAGTGACTCACTCCTATGACTATAAGTACTGCAGCAAGAGTGGAATAGACACATATAGTACCTCCAATCATCTCGGGCGTTCCGTGGTTGTAGCCCTCCGCTGCCTGGAGCTGTGCCTGTCTCTGTCCGCCAGCTCCCTGTGGTCGGGGTGGACCTCCTGGTGGTGGTGGTGGTAGAGCCTCAAAGCGTCGCCCACCACCTGCTGCTCGGCCAGCTCCTCTGCCTCATCCGCCTCCTCCCTAAGGACCACCACGGTCGACCCTATGCCTCTTCCTCGGTGGTCCCTCAACCGTCTGCTGCTCCTCGGCACGCCGGGTCGGGCAGTCACGAGCCATGTGGCCCTGCCCTTCGCATGAGTAACACTGTCTGCCTCTCGGAAGACTGGCTCCGCGCTGTATGCCCCGCACTGCTGAGCCAGTGTCCTGAGGTTGTCTGCCTGAAGGTCTGGTCTGCCTGGACCCCTGAGTCATCCGTCGACTGCCTGCTGCAAAAGACTCTCCTATGTGTCGCCCTGCGGTTGGTCGCGACTCTAGTGTAGACTCAGCAAGGAAGATCTCGATCAAAAGGGCCCTCTCTAGTACTCCAGTCTGAGTCGGAATGCTGAGGGAGATCAGCGATGCCATGATCTCGTGTCTCAATCCCTGCTCGAAGGTCCATGCCCGAAATAATGGGTCACGTACCATGTCGGTCGAGTGGCGCGAAAGATCAGTAAATCTCACCAAGTACTGAGCGGCCGTCATGCTGCCCTGCCGCAGCTGAAGAAGCTCCTGGATACGCACCGCACGTAGGGTGGCTGGGACGAACTCTGAGCGGAAGAGGCTCTCAAAGTCCGTCCAAAGTAGAGATGCCTCATTGTGCACCTGGAGCATCAAGCTCCACCATCGTCCTGCTACTGCGTGCAGTAGGCTCGCAGCGAGGATCACCATGTGGTCTGCTGGTGTCCTCACAAGCCTGAAAACTAGTACCACTACCTCCAGCCAGTCCTCTGCTGCCTGGGGGTCCGTCTCCCCACGAAACCTGGGCGGTTACTGGCGCTGAAACTCATGCAGTGCACTGAGGCGACATGCATCGTCAGCGGATGGTGCTGGAAGTATCAGTGGCTCGGCGGGTAGAACTACCGCCGGTACCACTGCTGACAAAGGGCCCTGCACCGAGGCCTCGTCGCTCGGTGGGCTGCCGTCACACTCGACTCTCGGAACCCTAGCTGGCTGCCGTCGTGGGGCCATCCTGAAAAGGAAACAGGTGCCCCACGGTCAGAACAGTATACCTGGTGAGCTGATATAAAGTAATCACAAAGAAAACTTTGAAACACACAGACAATCAATGTTTTCGTGCATTAGGTCGGAAATCAGAAGTCAGGGTCCTGGTGTACGGATACGTCGGCCGCCGCACCAACACTGGACTCCCTGGACTGATAACCACACTCAATATGCTAAACACTATTGCTTCACATAGAAAAGACCAGAGTTCGCGGTAGAACCGAACTCCTCTGATACCAATTTGTCACGACCCGCCCTCGGGGCCCGTGCCGTGACTACCCCAAGCCCGCCTTCCATAGGCCAGGGGCTGGCGACTAGCAACAAGGCGTAAATCCCGGTAAAAGGGAAGGCATTGACTTTGAAAAGTAAACAAGCACCACATAGTAAGAAAGCGGAAAAGTAAACACTAAGTAAAAACAGAGTACAACTGAATGTGCGGAAAAGTAAATGGGCCAGTATACAAACCCAAACTGAAAGTAAAGTACAACTCGAAAGGGAAAAAACAACTGTAAAGTAAAAGCCGCTACACCGAGCTGTCCACTGGAAATCCCACCTGAAGGGTGGGTACAGATAGCTCCACTTCTCCTCGGGTCCCGCCGTCCGCTCTGAGCACGTCTCGCCCAGTGGTCCACCTCCTGGTACCGTCCTGCTCAGCAAGCCTCAACTACGATCAACGTTGTCCGTCGTCTGCAACCAACACAACGTAGTGCGGGCATAGCCTGTGCAGGGGTGAGTATAAGCTACTCAGTAGGGACCCCGAGACCCCTGAAGGTCTCCTAAAATCCGCAAAGGATAAACCACAACAGAAGATAAAATCATGAAGTAATAACCGACACTGCATAGGTATATGCCCATACATATACCTAAGACATCAATTCCAATACGCTCCAACCTCCGAGCCCATGTACAACTCAGTCCACACAGGAAAGTAAACGTATTCCACACAGGAAAGCAAACGTAATCTACACAGGATAGCACAACACAATCCACACAGGAAAGCAACAGGATTCAGCTCACACAGGTAAACTTCTTCGGATGACAATAAAGATGATCACTGATCCATCTAAGTCGTCGGACCCACGAAGGATCGATAGGTAACTAACCCCCGCAATGACCCACACAGGATCGGGCCCACAGAGGACCTGTAGGCGCTGGTTCACACAGGACCGTTGATCGTAGACCCACCCAGGATCGGACCCACACAGGATCGGGCCCACACAGGACTTGTAGCACTGATCCATGTAGGATCACTGAGTGTTGTAGTCGTCGTCGTCGAATCCACCAAGGATCTCTGTACTGTCGTCGTCGCAGTCACAGAAGCAATAGCAGTTGCAGTCGCAGCCAGCTCTAGGGTTCCCGCACACAGCATGCTCATTCCGGAGGGTCCGCTCCATCAGCCGAGAGGCTGATACATCAACTGTCACAAATTCCAGAGTTGATGTATCCAAAAGTTTCGTATCGTTAACAGGAACTCAACGCAACAGACGGCGCGTCAATCGGACGGCCGGTCTGAGAGTTATTAGCTTTTTCGTCCTAGGGGCCCGGTTGGGTTTTTAAGGCAAAACCAACCTGACCGTACTCCACCTGTGTCCAAACCTCAGGCGGAGTATACCAAAAGATCAGTCTCACTAAGAGGAACTCAACAAAGCTGACGACACATCAATCGGACGTCCGTAGCTCAAGATATGAGTGTTTCCGCTCCGAGGGACCGGTTGGTTTCCTGCACGAACCAACCCGGCCGAACTCAAAGTATTCTGAAACCTTGAGTACGATATACCGAAATGCCCATCTCGATCAAAGGATCGCATCGCCGCGGACGGCGTGTCATTTGGAAGTTCGTAGCCTGAGTTATGGGCATTTGAATACAAATCGCTCGGTAACCGGGGTTTCGGGCCCGGGCCGTCCCGGCCCGAGACCCCCAGATGGCCCGAACCGGGTCGACCCGCCCCGGACAGGGTCGACCCGACCCGGCACGGCTCGGCCCGGCCCAGCACGGCCCGGCCCGGCCGGGCCAAGCGGACCGGCCGGGCGCCGGTCCAGCGCAGCGCGCCGCGCGCTGCCAGCTCGGCCGAAGGTCGAGCTGCTGGAAAACGGGGGGCCGCCTGCCCCCCTTTGTGATATCGGACCCCCTCATAATGGGAGGCCATTATGGCTGGGCGGGGGAATTAATTCCCCCCGGTTTTTCCTCCCTTCCGGCCGGCCCGACCTGGCCGGGCGGTTCTTCCTCAACCGGACCGGCAAGGCTGGTCTCCCTTCCGGCTTCCGGCACCGGCGGCCCAGCTGGCCGCTGGTCTTCTCGTTCCGCCGTGGCCCGGAACCGGCCGTGGCCTTCGTTTTCTGGCACGGTGCGACGGCACCACGCCCCTGCGCCGCGGCCCCGCTCTGGCCGCGGTGCCTTCATCTTTCTTCGACGTGGCGCGACGGCGTCGCGTCCTTGCATTATATTACGACGTGGCGCGACGGCGCTGCGCGTTTCTTGCCATATGATCCTGCACGGTGCGACGGCACCGCACCACACCCGTTTTCAATCCACAAGAATATCAACATGAATAGGAGGAGGGTCGGCCGTGTTCGTGCGGTCCGGCCCCCTCACGTTATTTTCTAACAATTGGATAAATTTCACGAATAAATATTCACGGTATAAATCATGAACAATAGAATAAAATAAACCCCTACCTCAGATTGAAGTGCGGAGAACGTCAACAAACCGCGGAAGACTAGCACCGCGGAGGTCGGGCGTCGCGGGTTTCCGTTGACGTCGAGGTGCGTACGAAGAGGTACGTCGCTGGAGAAGCTTCGTAAGATGACGGAGATAATCCGAGGAGGAAACGACGTCTCCTTTCGTTGAAACGGGAAGAAGATCGAAGAAGCGGCGTCGTCGATCTTCGGAAACACACCGGCTATGAAGAAGGGATAAGCGGAGTTCTTCGTCGGAGCTTGAGTGTTCTTCATGTTCTTCGTCAAAGTTGAAGAAGGTGGAAAGAACCTCTCAAACTCTCTCAAGATGGCTATGGAGACCAACCAAAATAAAATAAGCTAAGGCTTATTTTATTTACACAATTATCAACTTGAATTTCAAAGGTTTGAAATTCAAATAACTCAACTCAATTAATTAACCAAGATGTCAAGTTAATTAAAGAGGAGTTATAGGGAGTTTAAAAAAGAGAAGATGAAGTGTTAGGGTTCGTGTGGGCCCCACCACACTTAATCCTCTCAAGGGAGGTTAAGTGGATGTGGGTCCCACCCCTAACTCCCTTTGGGATGAGTTAACCAACAAGTTAAAAATAAAACGTGTTTCCACATTTTATTTAACTTCTTTTAATTTTTCCCAAAACTTACGTTCATTCCGCAAAAAAAAAACGCAACCTCGGAAAAGGTCTCCTTAAGCGAATATCGGCGCTGCGAGTTCATCGGTGCCTTTGGAATTTGATTCTAGGCACCGGTTCAAAAGTTAGAAATTCCCGCTCGTCCGTTCACTGAACGTACCTGAGCCAAACTTCGAAATTTGATTCTGGGCACTCCGGGCCTCGGAATCAGGTGCCGTCAGAAACAGAGCTCTTGTAAAATTCTAAAGAAAATTAGGAAAAAATTTCCCTTGAATTTTACGGGTATTTACAGCCCCCCGAACCCCTGGACAGCCCCAAACACCCCTCGAAAACCCCCCCACCCTCCTGAACAGCACCCCCTCACCCCCTTACCCCACTTGACAGCCCCCACCACACCCCTGGACTACCCCTCGACCCCCTGGACAACTCAAAACACCCCGGGACAACCCTCCCACCATCATGTATACCCCCCCCCCCCCACACCCTAGACATCCCTCCCCCACCCCATTGGAGCCCCCACCACACCCCTAGACAGCCCCAAACACCCATGGACAACCCCCCCCCCCCCCCCCCCCACCCTCATGTATACCCCCTCCCCCTGGACAGCACTCCCACACCCCTGGACAGCCCTCCCACACCCCTGGACAGCCGTCCCACCCCCTGGACTACCCCCCGCCACCCCACCAGACAGCCCTCCCAGACCCCTGGACAGCCCCAACCCCACTGAACTCCCCCCACACCCTTGGAACCCCTCCCCCCGAGACCAGAATTCATACCAGAAAAACCATCATAAGTAGACCAAAACAAGAAGTACAGAAAAATTAAACATTCACATATATAACATTCAAATATTACATTGTCAACTTAAAAAAAACCAAATCCCACCTAAACGACTACCAAATACATAATTACAACGACAATAATCCAAATTACATTTTACAGTAAAAACAACTAAAATTCAATCGAATCTGTAAAATAATTTGACCACTCCACTTGTAGGTGTTTGATGTCTTCAGCAGTATAGGGTTGAGGGTCATCAAAAATATATAAATTAAAAGGATAGTAGTTAACATGTTTAATGAATAAATCAAATTTAAATATTATGGCAATGATTAAGAGGAAATCTTAGCAGGTAAAAATTCACAACTGTCCCAGTTGTTATTATTTCATACATAAATCTTAACATATAATATCTGCATTCTATGATGCCTTGTTGTTCATGAAAATTCTGTTTGAATGAGTGTAAATTTAATATATTATTTTTATGTAATAAATCAAAAAGTATAAATTATAAATGGATATTTACCTTCGCATTTACATATTTGATCTTTGCACTCCTTTTCTTTGTGTTTTTTCAAAAGTAGTCCCATGCACTATTAGAAAATAATATGAATGTGGTAAATTTAAAATTCATTATAATATATAAAACTATTGAGAAATTAAAACATAATTTTCTAATATATTCTCAAAAACTTTCCCGCACATCATCATGGACTGAGCATATCCAATAAAGTGCTTTCTCCCTTGGAAAAAAACCCCTAACATCCAATGATCACTGATAAAAATAAATTTATCGTTAGTTGTTTTTTATGTTAAAATATAAATACTCTTTGAGAGAGATGTGTTTCATACATCTCACAAGAAGGAATCATCCTACATTATGTGACTATATTCTTTTCACGTCTTTCAGCAATATAAACCATTTTTTGTTCCTCATTCAATGCACATGCTTCAGGGGAAATCAATTGCAAGTTCATGAATCCATATACATCTGTCAGATAGTTCCTCTCACAAAGTTTATAAAGATACCTAATACAAAACATACTTAAGTATACATTTTACTAAATATAACACAGGGAAAAGGTGTTAAGACATACATGGAAAAAAAATTCACCACATTTATGGCCAACTTATCTCCAGTAACAAGCTCCATGATTTCAGTTTTCATAATCCCCTCACTTATTTCACGTCCACAAACATTAGATTCCATTAGAAACTCAAAATGACTAGCTGTAAAATTTGAATATCTTGAAAATCTGTCAAGACTACTAGAATTTGTATCTGATGTCATAGACATTTGTCTTTGTTGTTGTCTATACAATATTTCTTTACCATTGAATTATTCATGTAAAAATAAATTGAAAAATATATTAGTTTTCAAATTATAAAACAACATTAATAAATAAATAAAATAAAATATATAACATTCATACCTCTATGGTAATGTGTCGAAAAAGTCTAGATTGCCAAATTAAAAAATGGCTGATACTATGTCCAACTGTGGCCACCTCATCTGTAGGTAATGGTACCCGAGCTGATCTATCTATAATATCCTGTACAGTGACCCTCTGATTCTCAACCTCTAATTTTTGATGATGTACTGTATCTCCTATACAATATACCAACCCATATGCTACTATATGATGTTGAGAATCATCAACATACAACTCGCAATAAGTAGGAAGCTGCGGCAGAGGAGTAGGATAAAAAATGGGGTCCGTAGGCTGAGGTGGGGGAGTGGGAGCTACTGGCGGAGGTGGAGGATAAATAATGGGGTCTGTAGGGGGAGGCGGAGGAATGGGAGCTGGAGTCTGAAATTGTATTTTCATGTCTGCAAACATATCCTACACCAACGCTCTAATCTTTTTCTCCATCGTTGCATTAATATTATGAACATCAGCCTCCATGGATTCTATTTTTTTATAAACCCCCTCAATGTTAGAATTTGAAGAACGTGGCAACAATTTCCTTACCGATACACCTACCGGATATCCTCTTACATGACCAGGATGTTCAGGCCTTCCCAATGATACAAATAAAATATATTCCCTCCTAGTAGCTGTAAATTTCCGTAGTGAACTCTGCTCATCAAGAGATTCTTGTATTAATTAATTGATCATTTCTGTAATTATTGAAATTATATGAAGAAAATAGTTAACTTAAATAAATAAAATAGATATCTTACAATCCTCTCAGCTATGATTATCTATTATTCGGAAAGATATTTCCCTTTTTTCCCTTCCTAGATCTGTTACATTTTTTAGGTCTAGATGGAGGGTATGGAGGGGCCACCTCTCCAGAGCTTAAAGACTCAGCTCTTAGTTGTTGAAATGATTCCTCCATCATTTGTTTTTCCAAAAATTCATACCCTCCCCAAGATAAAGTATGGGGGTATACAATTTTAGATTGTATCTCCTAATTATATTTCCTTGTTTTCTATAAATTAAGAATAATAAATTATTAACAAAACTTTAATAAGATCATTTATATAAGAAAGCTTATAAATGTTTACATTGCCCTTACCAAAAATGACTCTTTTCTTCTACTTTAAAATAACTGTCTCCATGTGTCTTCATCTATAAAAGGATATATACGACTTCGATTGTCATGACTCCTATAACCATAAATGAAATTAGATGAGAGGGTTGATTTGAATTCCCTCCATCTCCTTGAAGCCAACGATAAGAATTCCTTCCTGACTCCTCCAGTGTCAGGAATATCAAATTCCATCTAATAAAGACGAGGTTAAACATATTATATATACTAGAAACATTAAAATAATAGTCAAACAATAACAAAAGATCTTACCAAAATCGTCTCCCACAACTGAGAGATTACCACTTTATCCACACTTCTCCAGTCATCATATAGAATGCTTACTTTTCTCTTATCCTGAGTTGCTACAAAACTCTTAAAATATTTTGCATTCGGACCTCTTGGAATATCATCATCATAAAACTCAACGACTAACCTCTGATCCTATGTATGGGCAAGTGATAATTTTGGTAAACGTGTGCCGCCACGTTTAACAACCTTTGAACTCTTTGTCATAATAGGAGAATGTGAATGTTCATCCCCTGAGGTATTACCAATATGCTCATCTCCAGAATCATGTGGTTGATCAACTAAATGATCTGTCATTATCCTTCACATCAATAAAACAAACTTTAGTTCAGAAATATAAAAATTAAAATATTTTAATTCTACTGTAATCAGAAAATAGAAAAGTGTACTATGTTACGTAATAGTAAACATTGGTAATATGGTAAGCATGTTAAAAAATGGTAACGATGGTCAAGATAGTCAAGATGGTCAAGATGGTAAACATGGTAAACAAGGTAAACCTGGAAGCATGGTAATGTAATTGTCACTGAACAAAAATAATAGATAAATAATTCATGTAATGGTTATAAAAATGATAAAGTAAACTAAACAAACATAAAACAAACAAAAACTTATACTTATTTTGTTTTAAAACATGTTTTAATAAATAAAAAACATAAAATATCTAACATTTATAAAAAATATAAATGTAAAAAAGAAATAAACATATGTTACCTATAATTTTAGGAATGTACAAATGGATTGTTTTCCCAAATTCCTTCGTCGTGATCGTTCCTTATGGAACAAACCATGTCTTCAACATGCTCATCATTTTGTTCGGTTAATATTTCCATGGAAGTTGGTATCTCACATAAATCAGCATCTTCATCATGTTCATCCTCACCAACATATTGTTTTTCCCTTGTAAAACAAAAAACCATTGCATATCTGATTGATCTACTACATAGAAAATTGGTTTTTCATGTTTTTCCATTATAAAACAATCAGTTGTGTCTTCCAATCTATTCATATTAACAAGTGTCATTCGAAATTCATCGTATATTAAACGGTTGTTACCGATAAACCATTTACAGTTAAAAACAGGATGTTTAATTTTAATGTAATCAACCTACCATATGTCTTCAATCACACCATAATATGCATTTAATGCAGAAATTGGGTTTTTGTCTTTAGCACTCGAAAAATGCATTGCTTCTACAAACACCAATACACAACTATTCTGAACTACACTTCTGTTTTCCAGAGCTTTCGTATGAAATGTATAGCCATTAATGTCATAATCGGACCATGTTATCACATTTAAACATGGACCACACACTATCCATTTTATTGTCTCTGATACATCTGATCTACCAAGCAAAGTCTTTTTAATCCATGACAAAAAAAATTTGTTGTGGTCATTCAAAATCCACATTTCTTTCTTCATTGGATGACATTGTTTCAACTCATTAATATGCAATGTGATATATGGTTGAGCATCAGCTATATTGTTCAAGAAGTATGATTATAAGATCGTCATCTGTTCACCTGACAATGATTTGACTTTCAATCCACGAATCCCCTTCCCTTCATTATTAACTCGTTCATGGCGAGATGGAGGAAAACCTATGTGTTGCGCCGCAGCCAAGTAGCTTGTAAAAAAATCAATTATCTCCTTAGAAATATAATTTTAAATAATGGAGGCTTCAGGTCAATATGGATTTTTAACACACCCTTTTAATATTTTCATATACCTTTCAAAAGGATACATCCAAAGAAGATATACAGGTCCACAAAGCTTTATTTCTCGAACCATATGAATCATTAAATCCACCATTATATCAAAAAAAGTTGGAGGAAAATACATTTCCAATTGGAAATGTATAAAAATTGCATCATTTTCCAAAATGTTCAAAGCATTCACATCAATCGCCTTTTTACAAATTGAATTGACAAAATAACACAACTTCATTATAGTCTTTCTGACACGAATTGGAAATATTACACTCAATGAAACAGGTAGAATTTGTTGCATCCTGACGTAACAATCATGTGATTTCATACCTATCAACGTCTAGTCCTCCAATGAAACAAACTTTTTTACATTTGAAGAATAACCTTGAGGCACTTTGATATCATGAAGACACTGACAAAATCTAATTTCCACCCTCTTCGATAATATTTCACAAACTTGGGAAGAAATGTTCATCTTCCTTTAAGAGTGGGAGCTAAATCGAAATGTATTACCATGGATAGTAAGTAAAATCATTCATTCAACCCATCTTTTGTCTTTCCTTTAATATCTAATAATGTTCCAATAAAACAATCATAGATATTCTTCTCTACGTGCATGACATCAATATTATGTTTAACTTAATGATACCTCCAAAATGGTAGATCAAAAAATATTGACCTTTTCTTCCAAATATGTCTATTATTACCAGATTTATATGTCTTTCCCAATGTCACATCAAGGTTTTTCACCCTCTCAAAATATAGATCAGGGGATATATGTTTTGGAGCAGTATCAAATTCATTTGAGCCATTGAATTCCTTTTTTTAGTCTTCTATAAGGGTGATCCATATGAAAAAACTTTCGATGACCCATGTACACTGTTTTCTGCCCATGATGCAATTGACAATATGACATATGTTGTTCGCAAATTGGACATGATTTATGCCCTTTAACACTGTATCCAGAAAAATTTCCGTATGCTAGGAAGTCATTTATAGTGAACATAAACACATCATGCAGTTGAAAATATTCTATTCTATAAGAATCATACACCCTAATACCATAATCCCATAAGAGTTTCAAATCATCAATCAACGGTGACAAGTAAACCTCAATATCATTGTCGGGTTGCTTTGGACAAGAGATCATTATACTCAACATGAAATATTTGCGCATCATACAAATTTCAGGAGAGAGGTTGTAAATTACCAGTAAAACAGGCCATGAACTATGTGTGCTACTGAGGGTTCGGTATGGATTCATTCCATCTGTGCACAACCCTAGTCTGAGATTTCTAATTTCATTCCCAAATGTAGAATATTGGGCATCAATTTTCTTCCATTATGGACAATTAGATAGACAACATATTTTTCCGTCACATACCCTCTCATCAGCATGCCATCTTAACCTTTTTGCATGATGTGAATTATAAAACAAACATTTTAAATGATGAATTATAGGAAGGTACAAAAATAACTTTTTAGGGAGCTTTGTAATCTCTACATCTGCCTGTGATTTTTCTTTCACCTTATACCGTGATGTCCCACATTTAGGACACTCTGACAAAAATTTATATTCCTTCCTATATATAATGCATTCATTCGGACAGGCATGTATTTTCTTGTATCCCAATCCCATCGGGCATAATATTTTCTTGGCCTTGTAACGTTAATCTAGAAGACTGTTATCTTTTGGAAGAATGTATTTCATCAATTGTAGTAGCTCTGTAAAACTTCTGTCACTCCATCCATGTTTCACAGCTAGGTTAATCAATCATAACACCGCTGACAAAACCATAAAATCTGTACAACCAGGATATACTGGTTTTTAGCATCACCATATAGACGCGCAACTGTTGGTTCTATCTCAATTTATTTTGCTACTATATCGCGAATCATTTCTTCAATTCCATTGGAGTTACCATCTTGCGAATCATCATCATCAGTAACATTCCTTCCAGTTTCACCATGCCAAATCCAAGGGCTGTAACTCTGATTAAAACCATGACAAATCAGATGATCTTTTATCTCTCTACTTTTAAACTTCTTCATATTAAAACATTTCGGGCATTGACAGAAGAAAATGTCACTACTTGGAACATTTCTTTTAGAAAATTCTAAAAAGGCATCAACACCTTCCTCATATTAATTGCTCATTGGATGTGTCATAATCCAACTTCGAGTCATTATTACCGATAACAAATATCAAAAATATATATATTTTTATGACAAGACAAATATATGTTATATAAAAAAAATCATAATTTTAATGTAAAACAATTTTGAAATAAAAAAAAAATCTATGGGTATTTAAAAAAATATTCTTGAATATTATTTTTAAAACAAAATTTAATTAGATATAACATTATTAAATTCCATTGAATCAAAGAAAACCATGGCGCCTACATGGTTGATAGAAAATTAGGGAAAATGGAGAAAACATGAGAATCACCCCACCCCCCGGACAACCCCAAAAACCCTATGGACCTGCCCCTACCCCTTGGAAAACCCCCCACACCCACCCACCCCATTTTCCCCCCTCCCCCGGACACCCCCAACCCTCTGGGAAGCCCCCCACCCACTGGACATCCCCCCACCCCTCTAGAAAGAACCCCCACCCCTCCTGGACACCACCCCCACCCCTACCCCCTTGAACACCCCCTAGACACCCCCTACCCTCTGGACAGCCCCCCCCCCACCCCCGGACAACCCCCAAAACCCTCTGGACAGGCCCCCACCCCCTTCGACAGCCCCCACACCCACCCACCCCCTTGGACACCCCCCAAGACACCCCCAACCCTCTGGACAACCCCCCCCCCCCCCCCACCTAGACAGCCCCACCCCTCTAGACAGCACCCCCACCACTCCTGGAAACCACCCCCACCCCTACCCATTTGGACACCCCACTGGACACCCCCAACCCTTTAGATAGCCCCCACCCCTCCAGACAACACCCCCACCCCTCCTCGACACCACCCCCCACCCTGACCCCTTGGACACCCCCAGAAAACCCCCAAACCCTCTAGAAAGGCTCCACCCCCTTGGACAACACCCCACACCCACCCACCCCCTTGGACACCCCCATGGACATCCCCCAACCCTCTGGACAATCCCCACCCCCGGACAACCTCCCAAACAATGGTTTACATATAAAAACTGGGCATGATAAACAAATAAAAACACATGCATTTAATATATACATCAACATGAAATAGATGATATTAAATATTATTAAATATGGATACTTAAATAAATGAATGATAATTAAAAGTAACCAATGATATTCAACTTTTCAAATGATCACAAGTTTTCTCAATAACTAATATCATAATGATGTAATAGATAAATCTAGAAATCTTAAACATATTTTCAAGGCCTTGGACAATGCCTCAAAAAATACTAGGGTAAGCCCTCAGTAGAATCCATTTTTATTTGGAATCATGAGACATAGCGATGCATCGGAGGTCAATAGAGGTCAACAGCCATTACATTATATGTCTTATAGATTCTCATACAAAAGAGGATAAAGATAAGCAACAACAACACATGAAATAACATTTCTAAATCTGTACATTTATTCAGTAAACATTCTATGTAGTAATATAGGTGAACGAGATCATTAGTTGTCAATGACAACATAAATTACCATCAATGTCGGGCATTCGTGAAACAAAAACAAACTAAATAGAATTAGTTAAGGCTTACGTGAATATTGATAGTCGATCTAATATATCTGGGGATGATAAATAAGATTATGATGGAAAAAAGAGGTAAGAGGGTTCAAAATGGATGAGTCTTACCTAGTTTACACACAAAAATAGCAAAACATTAATATAGACTCTACGGGAAAAAAACAAATGAAAAAATTCATGGAAGACTTACTTTAGTGTTGCGAGTTGAGATGATATATCTGAGGAGAGTATAGATGATAAACTATGATGGAAAAACAAGTTTAACGTAGTGAGATCGATGAGCCGATTAGGGTTTACTGTGCGAGAGAGACGAGCCGCCGGACTGTCGATCGAAAAATTGTAAATGACAATCCTCGGGGCATGTTATTTTTTTAAATGTTTTATAATGTTGGTTATTTAATAACTGACGTTATAAATGTATTAGATACGGCTTTTTTTTACGTCAGTTATTGTATAACCGACATAAAAAATACATCAGAAATCACAGGTTTTACGTCATTTATTTTATAACCGACGTTAAAAACCTATGCGGGTTGTTTTGTTACATCGGTCATAAAATAACCGACATCAAAAAGTCCTCAAAAGCCACATTTATTACGTCTGTTATAAAATAACTGATGTAAAAAACCCCGCGCTTTGGTTTTTTACGTCGGTTAATTTATAACTGACGTAAAAAATGAACGCGCACGATTTGTAACATCGGTCATTAAAATAACCAATGTTAAATATATACTCGCCGCACTTTTTACGTCGGTTATAAAATAACCGACCTAGAAAACCATGTTTCACATATTATCACATCAGTTATGTATAACCGACGTATAAAATGGTGACATAAAAAATGTTTTCTCCTCTAGTGACAATACTACTATTTGATAGGGTATTTCTTATTGTGTAAGTTTTTGTTTCAATGAGTGCCCAACTTTGGTCCTTGAGGTGTTATGGGCCCCCATGGATCAGAATTTGAAGGATCAAGATCTAATTTAACTAATATACTTGTTCTGTGACATTAATATGATGAAACGTGTTGATTCCTGGGGATTATGGGTCCTTGCAGATCCTAATTGGGAACTTTAAATGTTTTTTCAGTGTTTTATGGGTTCCAGAGTAGTTTCTGAGGCTTACTGTCTGGAAAAACCCAGAATACATGGTGTGTATTGATGAATTCATGCCATTTATCCTTATTTATGGGAAGGAACTATTTTTCTTATGTACTTTTCATGTACTATATGTACACACCGTGTAATCATTGATTGTGTGACTGCCTATGTGGGAAAGGACACCATGATGGGAAATCTTTAGTGGAACACGCCGTATACCAGAAGTAAACCCCATGTTGTAGAGGCCTTGTGTCCGGCCGTGTGAATAATGATATGGGTGGATGAAGATAAGGGATTAAAATTTGTGTCCATCATGAACACAATATGTATAGTCAACCGTGTCACCGACCGTGTGGATAACGACACGGGCAGTAGAAACATAAGAAGTACACAACGTGATAAGAAAAAAACAGTTTGTGTAGTATTTTTCTAGGAGGGAACCATGTGGTTTATCCATGTAGAGGAACTCATCCAAGGAGAAAGGAATTAGGTATATGTCGTGTAGGTGGATAACAAGCCATATTAATGGGATGTTACAAGACTAGTTTCTGATGATTTACACGCCCTTGTATGGGCTTAATGAAACATGCCGTGTTGGTTTCATACACACTATGTATTCCTATTTTGAAAAACATGAATTTTTTATTTCTCTTGTACGCTTCCGGAACATATATGTTTCAGTATACGATGATCATGAAATATGTTGTGTTCTTGACCTTGCATAGTCATTCCACCGTGATTCCCTCTGGTTGTATTCCAAATACCGGACAATTATCAGACACCAGTCATTGTTGATCAGGGACTATCAGAAGATCCTCTCATCGTGTCTGTCTTTCCACCATCCTTTATTCTGGACATAGGTGATGATGCACATTTTTTAGAGGTATTTATGTGGTTTGTGTAGACCTTAATGGGAGCACTGCATCCTTCTCCATCCATAGTAAAGTAGACGTGGGTTTTCCAGCAGTAGCATCCTCCAACATTCTCTGGGGATGAACGACCACAGGTTGCTGAGTCCTGGTTATATTCCCTGCTATCTATAATCTAGAATCTAGAGATGACTCTATAGAGTAGGTTCAATATCTCTATTTACATGTTTCATGATTCTACCAAGAGATGGTGTGATGTGATATCACAAGAAGGATGACAGTAGGTTGTGGATTGGAAGGACTTCCAGTGTGCCTTCTTGGATTAATTATACCTAGAGACTTTGAGGGAAGATCATGCCCGAGAGTTCATGAGTTTGGAGCAGGCACTCTTTCAGTCATGGAGTATTATTCTCGCTTCATAGAGCTATAGATCTTCACACCCATTCCAAAGGGTGATAATTTATTTATGGAAGGGATGTTTTAGGATGTTCTCATCATGACATCTGATCTCAGGTGGACATATTAAGCTTTACTTCCATCACATTTTTAGTCAACTAGGAGTTGATCACAAAGTGCAATCTGATGGATTTGGGGGCTGTGAGCCTAGGTGTCTCGACATCTAGAGTTGGTACCCCTCTGACAGACTGTAGGAAGGGCCGCAGGGGGTCTTCATGCAGAGATCCAAGTAGGAGGGATACTTCATCAAATTTCCAAGTGGTGTGATAAAATTATGGGAAGAGCGGTCATATGAGGACACATTTCCTGGGAGACCCAGTGGAGTGCCGATCATGTGGTAAGATGGGTCATCTTCAGCGCTTTTTTCATATTTTCTCACCAATAGCTGGTGATAGGGGTTCTGTTTTGACACCTCATACCCGAGAAGGACTACCAGTCCCACATCAGACTGGGGGATAGATTTCATCCATCTGTTTAGGCCGAGGGGAAGGTCCTAGTTGTAGTGGCTAGATACATGGTTTTCAATAGCTATAGGGTGGATCAACACAGGTATCTCAGTCATATTCACAGGGCCGCGGTGCAGGTCAGGCTTTTGTGATAGAGGAGATCTAGCTGAAGCAGGATCCCAAACCCTATACTTCTAGAGGTATGCTTCTAGTTACCTTAGTTTTAGCTTTTTCACTTTTCTATGCAAGGGTTTCCAACAGTTTCATATTTTTTTCTATTCTGGAGATACATTGGCTCTGTCTCTTTACTTTTGTTTATATCTTGAAGCAAGATATTTTGTTGGGGAAATGAATGGATAATGTACGTCAGTTCAAGGAGTTCCCTCTTGAGGTTGGTGGGTGTCACTTCTTAGGTCACCTCTATGTCATATAGATGACATGATGTGGTGTCAATATCAGAATGGAAAATTTAGTTCCCATTCAGTTTTTTGTCGATTCTACCATTGTTGGGTGAGTTTCATATAACTATAGGGTGGTTTTTTCTACATAAGGGAGAATGGAATTTTCAGGTGAGCAGAACGGGACCCAAGAATCATTGGTTGGGAAGAGGTAAATCCCATAATGCTAGTTTGTATTTCGATGACTGGGAAAAATCACATATGGACATTCCTTGAGTGGTGGATCATTTCAGAGATGTATTTCTAGAGGATTTTTTAGGTTTTACTTCAGAGTGGGAGGTAGAATTTTCTATTGAGCTTGTGCCAAGAGAGGAACCAGTGTCCATTCATCCTTATAAGATAGCTACACCAGAGTTATAGGAGCTTAATAAGTAGTTAGAGGAGTTACAGGAAAAGTGTTTCATCTGAACCAGTAATTCTCCTTGGGGTTTTCCTATCCTATTTGGGAAAAATGTGGATGGTACACTCAGAATTTGTGTGGATTATTAGAAGATGAACTAGTTGATGGTCATGAATTGATATCCCTTGCCAAGGATTGATGATCTCTTTGATTAACTTCGAGGATCTCGGGTGTTCTCAAAGATCAACTTGAGATCTGATTATCCTCAGTTGTGCGTTATATCATATGATATACCTTTAATAGCCTTTCGAAGTAGGTATGTTCTATATTAGTATGTGGTTATGTCGTTCGGTCTCACGAACGCTCCCCTATTTTTCATGGAACTAATGATCCAAGTGTTCCATCCATACTTGGATTCCATCATGGTGCTTTTTGTTGAAGATATCTTGTGGTACTCTGACACTCGACACGACCATGATTCCAATCTTTAGATCATATTGAGTACACTGAGAGAGCATCATTTATATGCTAAGCTCTCAAAATACCACATTTGGATGGACCAGATTAACTTCATGGTTCATGTTATCTCAAATACACGAGTATCAGTGGACCCAAATAAAGTGAGAGTAATAGTTTCCCGGGAGCCACTGATGAATTTCATTGAGGTACAGTGTTTTATTTGGATGTCTGGTTACTACCGATGTTTTATACCAGACTATTCATAATTAGCAACACCACTGATGAGCCTAACAAATAATGGTGAAAAGTACTTGTGGACAAATTTTTGTGAGTCAGCCTTTCTGGAGTTTAATTGGAGGATTACTTCAGCACCGATACTAGTTTTTCTAGAGTTGGGAAATAGTTATACAATTTTCTATGATATATCAAGTATCTTGTTAGTAGTTGTTATTATGCAAGTGGAAGGCGTCATTTCATATGTGTAACAGAAGTTGACGCCATGTGAGAGGAATTACCCATCTTACAATCTTGAGTTGGCTGCATTTTTTCATGATTTATATTGTTGGATACATTATATGTTGATAGATCATTTTTTTCCCGACCACAAAATTCTCAAGAACATCTCCACTCAGCGCGATCTGAATTTGAGGAAGTGAAGTTGCGTTGAGTATCTCCAATCCTTTTACATTGAGCTTTCCTATACACATGGGAAAGGAAAAAAAGTGGCTGATACATTGAGGAGGAGGACTCAGATACAACCAATTAAGGATTATAGTAGTGATTGGTAGCTTGTGGCTCTATCATTGGAGATTAATTTATTGGTTTATGACATACAAGGAAACACATTTATTTCTTCTATAGTTGTTACCTTTACTCTACTAGAGCGAGTGTGAAAAAGGAAGCTATAAGATGATGAAGGACTTTTCATGTGGGAGAGTGTGTTAGGAGAATACCATAATCATGGATAGATTGTAGGCGAGGATAAGATCATGCATTTTCATTGGTGCATATGGGTGTCAGCAGACATATGTGAGGAGATAATGTAGGTCTTCCATTTTTTAGTTTGGGATGTTTATCCTAGGGTCACCAGGATATATAGAGATGTACATCAGAAGTATTGGTGGCCAGGAATGAAGAGATGTGTTGCGAGTTTGTCATGAGGTGATCTATCTCTCAATAGTTGATGGCATAGCATCAGCAACCAAGAGGGATTTTGTAGTAGTTACCCATTCCTGATTGGAAGTGAAATGATGTCATGATAGATTTCGTGAATTTTTTTTCGAGGCCATCTTGAGGGAATGATGTTGTTTGTGTTTTCATTGACAGAATCAAGATGTTTTCACAATTCTTACCGATCATGGAAACCATTAGTGTAGATAATATGGAAATTTTATACATTCGAGAAATCATGATTTTACATGGGGATCCACACTCCATCATTACAGATAGGGAATCCATTTTTACTTCCCAGGTCTACCAGGGGATTGAGCGGGATTTGTGTACACAATTACTACATATTAAAACACACCATCCCTAGAGAGATAGCCATTCCATGAAAACGATTCAGGGGAATGAGGAAATGATTCGAGCATGTGTCCTAGATTTTGGAGGTTCTTTGGAGCAGCACATACCTCAGGTGGAGTTTTCATACAATAACAGTTTTTAAGAAACTATTTAGAGGATGCCTTATGAGGCACTGTATGGTAGACCATACCGATCACCCCTATCATGGCTGGAGGTAGGAGAGGAAGCTATTCTAGGAACATCTCTTGTCCAGTAGACCACCGAGCAGATAGAGTTGATTCAGAAGAGAATGGATACTGCAAATTTATGACAAATTTCTTATGATGATCGAAAAATATGACCTCTGGAGTTTGAGGATGGAGACTAGGTTTTTCTATGTGTCACAACAAGGATGAGCAATAGGAGGATTAGGAGATAGGGAAATATTTATCTATTGTATGTTGGTCTGTTTGAGGTTTTGGAGAGAGTCAGGGTATTTTCTTATCAACTATAGTTACCTCATAGGTATTGGGCTATGCATGACTTCCTCCATGTTTCCTAATTGTGACGATACTTCTCCGACCTGTCTCTTGTTTTTAAAACTAAGGAGGTTGAGATTGAGGGGGATACATCATTCGGGGAGCATCCTATTCAGATGGTTGATCAAAGCGCAAAGGTTCTTTATGGCCGGTCTGTTCCTCTGGTATGGGTACTATGGAAGCACAAGCGAGTACAAGATGAGACATGGGAAAGGGAGGCTGATGTGCGATTCCAGTGACCGGAGCTATTTGGGGATTCTCTTTATTCTTTGCAACCTTGTTATGGAAATTCGGGGAAAAATTTCATTAAGGGGGAAGTTTGTAAGAACACATATCTTCTTTTTCTATATGGATCATGATTTTTGGTGGTATTTAGAAAAAGAAGAGTTTTAGGAAATTTTAGGAGTACATGACATGTACTCAAAAGTACATGTCATGTACTCAAGAGTACACACCATGTATTGGGTGCTTGTGGGTAGTCTTGTACTGGAGATGTAACTCTTGAGTACATGGCCATGTCGGGTGACCTAGAGTATGCCTTAGGTGGAGAATAGTAAAGGCCTATACACGCCATGTATCATCAGGAAACACACCGTGTTTTTTAGTTTTATATGTTATATTGGATCAGGTTCGTGTCTAATTGACCGAAAAGTACTCTTTTGTCTTCATCTAAGGCAGTAGAAACTGGCTGCGATGATTCTTATCTAATCCCATGAACCACCATTCATGCTCTTTTTTAAACATCTCCGATTATGTTGGAATCCTATGGGTGGGTTCTTACTTCTTCTAGAGAATATTATCTTGATTTTTAATCTTTCGGGAGATATAATTAGTTTATATTTTTGGATGTTTTGTTGGTCTACGACATTATATGTTGATTTAGAGGCGGAGGTTCAACTATATCGATCGTACAATGTCGAGGTAGGTGGTTTGTGCCTTACCATAGTTTATATTTGATTTCTATATAAATAATTTCCAAATACCCTAATTTTCAGTATTGTGTTTTTTGGGAATTTAACCCTTTAATGCATGTTATGCCTTGATTGCATTAGTTAGGGCTCTTGATTGAGAATAGGGTTTAATTACCTTACTCTGGATGTGTATTACCATGTTCGAATTGATATAGGATTTTAGGTCTAGTTTTTTTCTATTATGTTGCTTTTTTTCATGAATAGTGTTTTTAAGATGAAGTGATATTATCTGAATTGAATGTTCCATGCCTTGTAGCTATTTAGCTAGGTAATATATCATGTTTTACATTGTCTACTAGATATCATTGTGCCTGATTGACTTACACATGGCAATGGGAACTTGGTGTAGTTAGACCATAGGGGAAATGAACACTGAGGACTTTCCTAGAGTGTCTGTTATGCTTTATGTTGCGAGACCATAGGTGGAATGGACTTGTGTGCTCCCTCGGAGTGTCATTAGTTCTACATTTCCAGACCACATGGGTAATTGGAAGTTGAGTGCTTCCTCATAGTGTCTTCAGTTTACCATTATGAGACCATATTGAGAATTGACGGTGAGTGCTTCCTCATAGAGTATATATTTTTGTTGAACCAAAGGGGTGAGACTGTGATTATTTCTCATATGGTTTCTTGTGTTTTTTTGGTTGAATATGTTGATCAATGTATGTGAATGTATTTTAAACTGTAGTACTCTTTACTTTTGAGTACTTCTATGTTTATTTTTTTATTTTTTATATATTCCTATTATATATATTCCCTGATAGTTACGCATAGATCTTTGGGGGGTTACCTTCTGGATTTCATCTTACACCCTGTTTGGGTCCATTTTTTGTGCCCAAACAGATTATATTACTTTAGGTATAGATAAGTGAAGGTACCCTTGTGTTTTAGGAACTTTATTACTGTGGATCTGGAGAGAATGGGAACAAGCTGAGGATTACGATGCTGCGAGAGTTATCTACTTGTTTTCCTTTATAGTTTGGTTTGTATTGTATTTTAGAATTTTGACTTGTTTGGATGCTTTCCTATACATATGTGACATGCATCATTTATATTTGTGCTCTGGTTGTTTATCTAATAAGAAATTTTCTATTGTCTACTGTTACATGGTATTATTTTTTCTTACACTACAGTTATCTATTAATTTCTTCTATGTTACTCTACCAATGAGTGAATAGTTTTCCCAATATCATAGTCAATGATCTCGCTACCAGTCAGTAGCCTCTGATGTCCATGGAAATGCACATGAGGCCCTATGACTAACTGGGTATAGGGCACCATTGGGAGCCACCCAAAACCTGGATGTTATGATATTTTTTTATTGAAAATAGAATTATGTATATTTATTATTCGTTACTCAATATTTATATTTATTGATAAGGTATGTTTTTTAGGATTTATATTTATCAATAATTAGATGAGGAAGGTAGTGGACTTGCTGTGAGGGGTGGGCCTAGAAATCACATAGCCCTGCAATGCATCGATATGTCTCATGAGAAAAACTTGTTTGATATAATATATTTATGGGTTGTTGGAATATAACTACCCATCAACTTAATGTTTATTGGATAATTGAATTTAAGATAATATATCTTGATTTCTGAGATCATGAAGTCCAACATTATGATTTTCATTCTTTGAGAATTCAATAATTATTTTCCATGGATTCATTTAATGATCAAGTTATTGATTAAATGACATGTTCTTTTTATTATGTAGTTTCCATATTAATTTTTCCTTAGTCACTCATGATATAATCCTTTGTACACAGTCTTTTCAGAGATAATGAGATAACCCTTATTTTTCTTCAATTCCTCATGATATGTTGAAGGAATCAATGAATGAATTTCTAGGATAATGATTATTTAATTTTTCTATGTTATATATTTTATTTCCATTTTAAAATAAAAATAAAGTATGTATCTAGTTCATAAATACTGCTACACTCATCAATCCATGGTGAAGTGATCCTTTGTAAAATATTCCTTTTTAATAAAGTATACATTATCTATTGGTCACAAGATATGGTATTATTATAGTTGGAATCAATACAAGTTTAGAAGAGTCCTTGAGAACTAGATTTCAAAAAACCCTGATCACAGAACATAACTCTATGATATAACTTGATGTTCTTTATAATTTTATAAAAATATACTTAATTTTTTTCTAATTTAATGACTATTTTATTTTCCAGGAAATTAATACCTATCTGGATAATATAAGTGGAGGTGGTTTTAAGACAAATCCAACTATGGGAAAGAACCATGAAAGGAATTGGTAGAGTATATGTTGTCCATAATTCTAGTGCATGGTGAAGGGGACAATAATTGAAAAATATTATAAAACACCTTTGGGATATGCATGATGTAGTTCACATTTTAATTATGAACTGTTGTGAAATATTTGAAAATATTTTTATGATTCAATGATATTCTGAAAGAACCATGTTTACGATAATGAGTTTAGTTATTGCTAAATTCTCAATATATATTATGCATTATACCAGATTTATAATTATATACTACATCTTAAAATCTATAATCATGTGAAATAATTAATTAAATTCCAAGAATGATTAAATTATATGAGTTATGAAATAATTTAGAATTTATTCTTAAACGAATAATTATTAGAATTATATTGATGAGTTTTTAATATTATTATAATAAATGATATTTAGTATTATGAAATAAGGGGATAAATATTTTTTAATATTTTTAATTTAAATTTACCAATTAATGTATAAATGTATAGTATTTTAAAAATATTATTATTGATTTTATTTTGTAATATAAGGATTATTTTGCTGAGATTTAATGAAATAAGGTTTATGGTCTGAATTATGGGAATATGTTCTGAAATGTAAAGACAACCATGTGATTTAGTACATACCTTGATGTTGAGGTAGTCAATGTGATAGATTGTATTATTTATTTGTAAAAATAATTTATGTAGTATAGATAAACTTGGAGTTTGAAAATTATTTTCCCAATTAAATATATTTATGAATATGATGATATATTTAAGTCAATTTTGTGATCAAGGTAAATTATGTTTATATTAGTTTTATATTCATATGTTTTTCATGTATAGAAAAATTTTATTTATGTTGTTTGAGTAAAAATGGTATCCATTGAGATGAATGAAAATCCATCCCATCCAGTGTGGATTTGGGGTTTGAACCCACAACCATAAGGAAAAAAGGTAGAAATTCCGGCCATTGGCCAATGTGGTGTCATTTTAAAAATAATATTTGTTTGTTAACTGTTTAAATTTTTTGATTAATTAGGATTAAGATATTTTTTAGAATCACATTTTATTTCCTTTGTTTTTTTATATGATGACTATGGTCATTTAGGAAATGATTTTTTTATTTTAGAGAGTGTATTACTGGGGTAATATACATGTTAATATGATGTACTATGAGTTATCTTATGTCATTTATAGATTATATATAAATCAATTTGATCAAATATTTAGGAATTTTGGGTCTTAATTTTTTTGAGTATTTTTATAGATTAGTTATTTATGTAATGATTTAAGTTTAATGTTGGGTTCATTTGTTGATGTTCTGATTTTTAATTTCTTACTCCGTTTAATAAAGGTTTATTCATATTATGTATTATCTTAATTTTGAAAAAAAAATTCAACTTTTTATAGGTGGAAAATCATTATACCATTTTTGAACATTATAGTCAATCAATATTTTATTTCAGAACATCAAGAATAATAATTTAATTATGACCATAATGAATCATATTGAACGACGAAATCATGCTTATTGAACGAGAATAAATATAGTAAGTAAATTTTATCATATTTTTTACCTCGATTGAAAAGGAATTTCTTAATCAATAGATTAATATATCGAATATTTTGGAGGGAATAGATAGTCTACTAAAGAGGAAAACTTTCAAAATATCATTTTATAGTACAAGTGTTTTAGTGATACTTGAATAAAAATATTCCACGTGAATACTCAAAAAATTATATTTCATGATAAAATATATATATAAAATATTACCAGTTTCAGAAATATGACCTAAAATTGAGATGATAAAATTTCTATAATAAGGATAGAATATTAAACCCCAAGTTTTAAATTAATTTAAAAGGAATTCCATGTTTGTTGACATTTGCCACAAACAACTCTATTGTTATATGAACATTAAAATAATATTGTTTAAAATTGATGGTTAGAAATGAGTAGTTTAATTGGAGAGTATGAGTAGGGGTAATATAATTTTGAAACATATTAATAAATTTTATACGCTATGTAAATTTATTTATTAGTTTATAACATGTAAGGACTAAATTTTTAGCTAAGTCATTTTATGCTTCATGAAATACAGTTTCATTTAAAATTGTTCTTATTTATGTTTTAAAAAAATATTTATTATTTATTGATTTTTTTTGAAATAATGTTGATTAAAAGAAAATGAATTTTGAAATAATCATATCAAAACTATATTATGATGAAATTGTTGGATTTTTCTGAAAAGTTTGGATTTTTAGTGAATAATGAATGATATTAATTTTTAGAATGTAGTATAATCTTTTAAAATGTTTTCAAAGAATAATTTTTTTATCAATTTTTTTTAATATTTAATTAATTAAATTTCATTTAACATAATCAAATTAATTTCATTTTAATAAAAACTATATTTAATTTTACAAAAAATATATTTACAGAAATTTATGTTATAGAAAACCGTTTTTAACATATCTTAATGGTTTGATAAAAATTATGTTCTGAATCATTTAGTAATTGAATTGGATAAAATGGATTCCATATTTTTAATCATTATGTAAATTTTTTAATGTGGTTCTTTTCATTTTTGGTCATTGTGAATAGTGACCATTGTAAATATTTGTTAATATGTTTATGATTAAGAGTGGTCAACAAAGAGGTTATTTCTAATGATATGTTTAAAATTATAAATAGACAAATATAAATTTAATTTTATTATAATTTTAAAACAATTTTCTATTTATATTCAATTACCTGTAATTTTGGGATCATTTTAAATTATTTAAGCACATATTATATAATAAAATTTCATGTATTTTCAAAAGTGTCACTCCCCTCACTTATAAGATGATTCTATATTTCATATATTATTCACACTTTATAAGAAACACATATCAACAAAACCCAAATAAATTAAATTTAAATCATTAATAAAATCATTATATATGTGATTTTGTTATCAAAATTCCTTCTAGAGGATCCTTAAGATTAGATCTAAAGGGGGTTTCTCTAAGAGAAGGTAATCAAATTAACCGAGGTCTTTCTTTTTTTTACTTCTTATTATAATAAATTTAATCAAATTATAAAAATTAAAATATAATATCCCCTATATCTCCCATATTTTTATATAATATTAAAATTTTTGAATTATATTTATACATCTCCTTCTTCATCAAATGGGAAACAAAACAGTCACTTATGTTTACTGCAAACTACCGCTTCGTGAACCAATATAAATTTTCCCATTATTGTGTCACAAGGATTATCTTAATTTTGGAACTAATTAATATAATGATACTTTTAAAACAATTATGAATCTATAAATTTGAATCATCATATTCCTCCTTACTCTTAATCCAGTTAAAAAATGATAATGTTGCTCATGCTTAAGTGCAGACTACCATTGATAGAAGTGATGTGAAACATTTTTCATGTATTCTTTTCAAAAAGGTTTAAAAATATTTATATAATGATTATGTAATATTTTTATAGCATTAAAAAAATTTTATATATGATATAAATATTAAAAATACATAATAACTGTAACTGATGAATCAAAACATACAATAAAAATGAAGTAGTTGACACCTGAAATAATGATAATAATTAATGATTTTCAATGAAAGGTTGATAAGATGTTATAAGTTGATATTATATTATATTATAAATAATATTATCATTATGGAATGAATTAATAACATGTTTATAACCATTATATATTATTTTAAATCATGTTCGACTAAGTGAATGTCTGAGGTAATTGAATTCTTAATCGAATTTCTTTTCATTGGCCTATATAACTTCTTCCTTGTCTATGTTATGCTAAGATTTTGAGTGTAATGACCAAATATTAATTTATATTTTATTTAAAAAAATTATGTGGATTTACATTTGTGACAAATAATAACTTAATTGAATAATTATCACATTAATGTTATGATCATTGTATGAGAATTTCTTAACTCATTTTTTATTCATTGAGTTATACCACTACTTCTTTTATTTTTTGACAAAATTATTTTTGAAATGAAATTTTTTATTTTATGTTTTATTTAATATTTTGTTGTGGATACACCTTTTTTTACACATAAACACTTTATGGATTAATTCTCACTCTATTGATACAATCTTTGTAAGGGATTTCATATCAATTTACACTCGATATAGAAATATTTGGAATTATGAAACTATTTTATTTTATGTTGGTATATAATACCCATTTAATGGAATTTAACTGTAATCTATATTTATAATGGTAATTAATGTTTCAATTCATGTTTACTCTATCACAGGATTAGAGTATAGATGTTACCAAATAGGTAAGAATTTATTTCACAATCTAATTATTTATAATTAATTTTATTTTTATTGAATGAATATTATAATATATCCCTAATAAAATAGAAATATTTTAATTTATAATAGGTATTTTAGTTGTTTCCGTGATTCCTTCCAAATATTATTCTCTTTTTTAGTCAAATCAATGAATTTAATTTTTAAATGAAAAGTTGATCATATTTCTATTTTTGATCAGGAAAATGTTTCTTCCATGACCATATTTTTGAAAAATATTTTATAAAAGTCATATTTATTTACTCAAATGATATTTTTTGGAAATTTTATGCCATACTTTACATCTTATTTGGTTTGAAATTAATATTTCTAATTATTGATAAAAGATTAATTTTAGACTTTCTTAACAAAAAACATGAAAATGAATGTTTATTTTTAAGGTATAAATATATAAGAGATTATCCATCTACCATAACCATTTTTTCAATTAAAAATATTTTAGTAGGTTTAATATGTTTTATAAATAATATTAATTAATTAAAAATAATTTGATGTTTTTCATCAATTTTAATTAATTTTAAAACGGACTTGATTTTTTTAACAAAATATGATTTTATGATGAATTGACTATCTCCTCTCATAACCTAATTAATTTTTTAGTCATTAACTTTAACATAAAATTTTAGATTAATTATGGTAATATTTAAGAAAAACATACATATTATTTATTTCATGGATATACTTTTTCCTAAAACTATATATCATTTATAAATATGGTGTTTTATTGTGAAAGTTATTCGATTCACTATGGAAATCATAATATTCCAAATTATTTACTCAATATAAATATTTTATGATAAATAAAATGGTTTATGAATTAAATTTTTTACTCAATATATTTTCACTACATTAGACATGCAGTTTTTGGTGTGTTATGGAATTACATTTCTCTTTGATGCATTGATATGACCAATGAGACAAACCAATTATATAGCATTATTAAATGGGTTTTTGGATTATAACTAACAATCAAATTAAACCATTTTGGTTCCAGGATTTTATAGTAAGATATCATAACATCTGAGATCATAACATTTAACCTCATGCATTTCATTCATTAAAAATTATGTTATTATTACCTATGAGATAATTTCTCTAATATTATCCACAGATATATTTCATACATATATTATTGATTTAAAGTAATGTGTTTATAAAGAACCATATTTCAGGTATAATTTTATTTTAAATTATTTGGGATTATTATAAGGCTGTGAAAACTAACTGCACATGATTCCGAGGTTCGGAGATCCCGTAACATAATTTTTGAAATTTTTTAATGTATGTTTAGTATACATACGAGCGGTGATTTATATCTTCTGAACTGGTTCACATATTAAAAATCTGAAGGCACAGTTGAATTGGCAGTGCCAAGATTCTCTTAGGTAAAGCTTAAATTCGATCGGCAAGGGTCAAATGAAAAAGTTAATTTTTTTGAATTTTCAAAAAAAATAACATCATGAGTTATTTTATATTCATTAAATAGTTTAAAAATAGTGGGGGGACCGTACTGTAACATTAGGCTTGAATGGGAGTCATTTAATGACATCACATTTGGTTTCACAACCACGATGATCGTAGGTTTTAATGGAACATTCAAAAAAGTTCATTAATGAAACAAAACGTGGGAGGATACTTCCCCATATTTAAACAATGATTTATCCTGGGTTTCGGATACCCAAAATGGGACCTATGATGAAACATTGGTTATGTATTCCTCCAATGAAGAATAGACATTTCAATGACTCCATTTGATGTTTCAAACTAGAAATCTACTGGAGATGGAGAACGCCAACACACAACTTCGAACAACATATTCTCCTCCTTCATCTTCAGAAAATAAAAAATATTTGAGGTTGGTGGGTGTCACTTCTATGGGACCTCTATGTCTTAGAGATGACATGCTATGAAATCATTCTTATAATGGACTAGTTAGTTCCCCTTCATGTTGTTGTCGATTGCTATATCGTAGGGTTTGTTTCATAAAACCATAGGATGTTTTTTTTCTACATAAGGGAGAATGGAATGTCCATGTGAGATGAGCGAGACCTAAGCATCATGGGTTGGGATGATTTATAGTCCATATTTCAAGTTTGTATTTTGATAACCAAGATACATCAACGATGGAAATTCCTAGAGTGGTGGATCATTTCAGAGATGTCATTCCCTAGAATTTATTAGGTTTCCCTCTAGAGAGAGAGGTAGAATTTACTATTGACATCACACCAAGAGAGGCACTAGTGTCCATTCATCATTATAGGATGGATACACTAGAGTTACAGGAGCATAAGAAGTAGTTAGAGGAGTTACAAGAAAAGGGTTTCATCCGAATGAGTACTTATCATTGGGGTTCACCTATCCAATTTGGGGAAAAAATGTATGGTACCCTCAAACATTGTGTGGATTATCATAACCTGAACTTGTTGATGGTCATGAATCGATATCCCTTACAGAGGATGAATGATATCTTTAAAAATATTCGAGGATCCAGTGTGTTCTCTAAGATCAACATGAGATCTGGTTATCCTCATTTGCGCATTATACAATATGATATACCAATTATATCCTTTCAGAGAAGGTATGGCCTACATGAGTATGTGGTTATGTCATTCTGTCTCATGAATGCACCTGCATATTTAATGGATTTGAAGAACCTTGTGTTCCATCCGTATTTGGATTCCTTCATGGTGGTTTTTTTTAATGATATATTGGTGTACTCTCACACTCAACATGACCATGCTACCCATATTTAGATCATTTTGAGTACACTGAGAGAGCATCAGGTATATCCTAAGCTCCCACAATTTCACTTTTGGATGGACCAGATTCACTTTGTGAGTCTTTTTATCTCAAATACAAGAGTATCAATGGTCCCAGTGAAAGTGAGAGTAGTAGTTTCTAGGGAGTACCTTTAGAACGTATTTGAGGTGCAGATTTTTCTAGGGATGTCTGATCACTACCGACATTTTATACAAGACTTTTCATGCTTATTAGTGCCACCGATGGGCCTGACTAAGATGGGTGAAAATTACTTGCGGACAAATTCTTGCGATTCATACATTTTGGAGATAAAAGGGATGATGAATTCAACACCGGTACTAGTTTTTTTAGAGATGGGAAATAGTTATACAGTTTACTGTGATTCATAAGGTATCATGTTGGGATATATTATTGTACAAAGGGAATGTGTTACTGCATACGAGTCTCGGATTTTGAAGCCATGTTAGAGGAATTACCCAAATTTCGATCATCAGTTGGCTGAAATTTTTCATACTTTAAATATTTGATGACATTATCTATTGGGAGAGAATTTTATGGTTTTCACCGACCAGAAAAGTCTCAAGAACAACTCCACTAAGCATGATTGGCATTCGGAGACCGCTATGTTACGTTGAGTATCTTCAGTACTTTGACATTGAGCTCGCCTATAAGCTAGGTAAAGGCTTCATGGTGGATGATACATTGAGCAGGAGGACTGAGACACAATTAGTTAAGGAGTCCAGTAGTGAGTGGTAGCTTATGGCTCTGTTCAAGGTGATTTATATGGAGGTGATCAACTGACAAGGAAAAACATTTATTTCTTCTATAGTTGTTACCTCTAATCTGCTAGAGTGGGTGTGAATAAGGAAACTATTAGATGATGACGTCCTAGTCCATTGGTTAATGTGTTAGGAGAGGACCCAATTTTGGATGGACTATAGGATAGGATGAGATCTTTCATTTTAATGGGTGCATATGGGTGTCAACAGACATACGTGAGGAGATGATGCGGGTATTCCATTCTTCAGTTTGGGAAGTTCATCCTAGGGTCTCCAAGATATATAGAGATGTACACCAGATGTATTGGTGGCCTAGAATGAAGATAGATGTTGCTTTTTTTTCATCATGTGATCCACCTATCAATAAGTGAAGGTAGTAACGTCAATGATACGGGTGCCACACAACGTGTTCCCCGAACCTGATTTTTCACATCACCTCAAGTGCATTTCCCCAAATGTTAGAGGTTTCTGACTATAATGGAGGGAGTATGACTGATAGTGGGGAAACTATTCCCTCATTTTTCAAAGTTTCACGCATCAGAAAAAATATCAACAAACAAAAGAGGAAGCAGTAAAAAATATAGACCTGAAATGGAAACCCGAACTGAAGTAAAAGATAACCTACAGTAATATATATGATGATGAAATATGTCACTAATTCTAAGAAAGAATCCAAAATAGGATACACTAAAATATGATATAATACAACACAAGGTACAAAGTAGAGCAAAACAAAACCAAAGTTGTGAAACAGGAACGCATCAGCATCTCAAGCTGAAGCTTTGTCCCATGCTCTCCTACTCCTCTGCAACAATCATGTACCTGTGTAGGGACCCCTGTCCTTATCGACACCTATTGTAATATAATCTGTTTTGTACCAAGACACGACCCAAACAGGGTGTGAGAAATAAATCCGAGTAGGCAACCACCAAAGGAACGTGCCCAATTATCTGTGAAAAAGTGAGATAAAAGTGTGCAATAATGAAATGTAGTGAACTAGGAAGTACTCAATAATAATCATTCCGACCAGTTGCATTGCCATTTTAATAATGATTTAACAATTTAATAGGACTAAATTATGAGTTTTATGAGACTCGGCCTCGACCGACAATAACTTATACCTGTGCCACAACAGAAACCACAACAGGATATTTAACAAGTAAAATGTAATAATAATACTAATCTAGTGCTTTAACTTGGAAGGTTCTACATAAGAAGTTACCACAGTGAATATTCAAAATAAACATTATCTTCATTCATGAAAGTCCTTACCCTCAGGATAACAAAAATAAAACCCTCAGGTGACTGCTCTCAGGAATAAAGAATATTGCCCTCAGGCATATGATATATCTCCCTCAGGCATGGAAGCTACTACCCATAGGATTATGAAACATTTCCCTCATGATAAATAGAACATTTCCCTCAGGGTAAACAAAACATTTCCCTCAAGTATTCCATAGGAAAATCAGGTAACTAGGCTGATCCCAACATATAAGCAATAAATTTATATATGTTTCCTCTCAATAAAACTCAAAACATGATATAATCATGGCATTCCCATGGGTATCCTGGCCAAAAGGCTAAACAAGGGAAGCTCACCCTCGGGGAGTCCCTAGATCAACGAAATGATATCAAACAACATTTTATACTTATTCATTAGATTACATATGAAATTCTAGGTATATAAACAGTCAATGTCTCATCCATACGATACCATGAACATGGGTGCATGGCACAATGGTACAAAAAATCAACTCAACAGTTGGAATTAAACAAAATACCACCCACCTCGATATCCTCTGATTGATATACGTGAAAGTCACATCCCGAAAAAACCAAGAACGATGTAGATCTGCGCTGTACAAATGAGACCAACAGCAGAAGAATCAGAGTCCCGGTGAGTGATCAGGTGCTCCTCCAAGTCTCATCCTCCTCCTTAATTTTCTCCTGGTAAGGCCTCTACCTCCTCTGCCGAATGATGAGGCTACTGCCTGTTTTTAACAGAAAAAAACTACACGGCATGTACTCTCAAGAACATGTTTTGTAATTTCCTTTTAAATTGTTCCTCTGGCAGCTACATTCCACAGCCCCACTATTCTCCTACCAACTGATTACACTGTGTGTATTATTACATATAGGCATGTCCTATCCTTTTTAACTATTCCTCTGGCAGCTTCTTTTAATCACATCACTGTTCACTTGTCGACTAATTACATGGCATGTTTTACTAAGTACACGGTGTGTGGTTTGTTTTTACACCATTAATCGCTGACATGCCTACACTATCTGTATTGTTATACCACACAGTAAAAGTACACGTCATGGGTACAAAAGTACTTGGCGTGTACCTGTAAATTTATGGTTTTTCCCACAATTCCATTTTTTTCTCAAAAACACTAAAGGAAAAGGAAAATAAGAAACTCACACCTCAAGAATAAGAATCAGGTTCTTATCAACATCCCCCATTAATGAATTTCGTCCCTGAATTTGCCTTCTAGGGGGGGTGGTGGAGATAATGCTGAGAAAAAATTTGGCCACTAATCACGTACATTGGTCTCCCACCCCCGGGTTTCGTCCTACACTCACCCATGCTTCCATAGAACCCATACGAGAGGAACTGGTCAGCCTTGGAGAACCGTCATGCTACTATCAACAATACAGATCAGATACTCCTAATAGGATGCATCAACCTGATGTTCAACCTCCTTGTGCTGAAAAATGTGAGATGGGTATGAGTGATAATGATGTAGCGGGGATACGTAGAAGACGTCCTGTATGGCCCAATACCTCTGTGGTAACTGCAAACGATAGGCAACCAAACCGACTCTCTCCAGAATCTCAAACGACCCTACATACCTTGGTGAAAGTTTACCATGATTCCGGATCTTCCTGTTTCCCAACCTCGGTGAAATACACAAAATAACCTAATCTTCGACCACGAACTCCAAGTGTCGTCTACAACAATCAACATAAGATTTCTGACGAGACTATGGAGTATCCATCTACTTATGAATCAACTGGACGTGCTCTAAAGTCTCCTGCACGAGGCGTGGTCCTAGTAAATCTACCACATCTACCTCCAACCAGCTCAAGGGTGATCGGCATGGCCTACCATATAAATCCTCTTAAGGTTCCATCTGAATAGTTTTCTGAAAACTATTATTGTAGGAAAACTCAACCGGTGGTATGTGCTTCTCCCATGAGCCACCAAAGTCTAGAACGCATGCACGCATCATGTCCTCTAGCACTGGTATTCTACGCTCTGACTGGCCATTAGTCTGAGGGTGTTAAGCTGTGCTTAGAAGAACCTGTGTACCCAGTGCCCTATGAAAACTATAATATAATTGATACGTAAAATAGTCCTCTCTATTTGAAACAATAGAATGAGGGACCCCATGAAGATGTACTACCTCTTGGATATACAACATTTTAAGCACGTCAACTCCAAAGGACTCCTTGGTTGAAAAAAAGCGAGCAACCTTCGTAAGAATGTCCACAACAACCCACAAAACACCATTTATTTGAGGTGACCTCAGTAACCCAGTCACAAAGTTCATCGCGACCTCATACCATTTCCACTACGGAATGGCTAGCTATTGTAACATTATAGATGGCCTTTGATGATACACCTTCACAAGATGATAGGTGGAATATATCGTAACAAAACTAGCTACATTTCTTTTCATAACCAGCCACCAATACTGACGTCTCATGTCACGGTACATTTTATTAACTCCAGGATTCACTACCCAAGATGAATCATGAAATTCCCGCATCAACTCCCAGCATATATTTCTTGGAACCCAAACTCATCCATGGATATTTAGTACCTCATCATCGGCTATCATCGGCCACCGACTCCCATAGAACTAGGCCTTCATAATCTGATAGCTTTCTCATCCTCACTCTATCCATGAGGGTAGAAGTCACAACAAGGTATGAAAGATAGGTTCTCCCCTTTCTATCGTGCACCTCCAAATGCATCTCAGAGAACAAATCCATAAGCTTCCACTAACCACTGGCCTCCAGCACTGCCTATATCTACGTCCTCTTACCCAATGCATCAGCTATAGTGTTAGCCTTACCTTGTGTATAGTAAATCTCAAATTCAAAGGACTAAAGGCATTCAACCCACCTCTGCTGCCTCAAATTCAAACACCAATTGGTACCCTGAAACGATAAACCACAGGTGGGAAATCCTTTTGACAAGTTCCCTCATCATCTAGATATAAACTCTCTATCTGGCTGTCACTCCAACTCACCCATGATGCTCGGGTCTATATCGGCTCACCTGGAATTCCCATTCGTTATTGTATAGAAACTTTCAGCCCTACGGTGATGTGAGACTCACCCTAGAACGACAGCAATCTACAAAGGCTCAATACGGTACCAACCAATACATCCCATGAATGACATCATAGGTTGTCATCTCTAAGACGTAGAGGTCTTATAGAAAGGTAAAACCACCAACCTCTAGGGGGAACTCCTTACACTGACCCACACCTTCTATTCTAATTCCCAATAGAGTGTCTAGCATCATGATATCTGAAGAATAAGAAACATAGATCCCATGGTTACCAACAATGGGAACATATATAAAGCAATGTTTGGCAGTAGTATCGAAAAGTGTATAAGAAAAAACTAAATCCACTATAATAGTAACTCAAATAGTGGAAGGTTCGGGATCCTGCTCTTATTGGGTCTGTTACACTGCATATGTCTTCCTAGTGTTGCGGCCCTACGACACAGCTGGGCTAAACTCAACTGACCCTCCCTACTTTTTCTGAGATCCTAGTGTTTGGTTACCATAGCAATGACCACCACCTTGGCATGAATGTCCTGACATATTCATATTCCCTAGCTGGTAAGAAGCTGGTTGCCCTACTTTTTCATGCAAAGTCTACAGAGAACCCCTCTTACTAGTCACTGGTGGAAACACCCTGCAGAAACACTAAATATGACCCATATTGCCACAAGCTCAGCACTCCACTAGGTCACGTGGACACCGAGGTCTCTTTTTCCCCTCTTTACCACACTGGTAGCACATTACAAGGCCACTGGATAAATTCTTATGGCTAGTACTTACAATGAGAGAGAAATCCACCTTACTCTTCCTCCTGCTGGTAGAAATAGTACCAGAGACTGATGCCAAACTGCCCTGCTCCGCACCACTAGCTTCCCAAAGGTTCTACTTAGTAATCAATGCCTGGTTCACAATAGCATGCATTGTAGGAAACATTAATCTAGTCACCATCACTTGGATTTCATATTGAATACCATCCTCAATTTTTCTTTCCCTCAACGTCTCATCACCCACCAAAACAGTTGCAAAACGTTGTATCTTGGTGAAGCTGGCAGAATAGTCCATCACTAACATGTCTCCCTACTGGAGATTCATGAAATCTCAAGCTTGATCTTCCCTTAGCATCTTTGGAAATCAAATGTCATAGAAGACTACATGAAAATCTTCCCACACCATGTCTCTGTGATGCTCAGTCTGGGTGGTAACATCCCACCATCTCTTGGCGGAATCACACATCACATAAGTAGTGATCTTGAACATCCTCCCAAGAGGCGTCTCCAGATGCTTAAGGATCATTTGCATAGAACCCAACCATTACTCTACAACCTTTGGTCTTCCATCCCTTGAATACGTAGGCGGATTCAGTTGCTAGAATATACATGTCAGCTCTGCCATAGATGTGTCAACTGGAGGTGCTCTCTGGAAGGTCTGCATGAACCGCATGAAGCTTTCACGATACTGCGCATCCATGCCTGTTTCTGGTATAACCACCGGTGCCGCATCTCGAACTATTGGTGGATCCATCAGTAGCCCAAGTCCTACCATCTCTGGATTATAATCGTCACCACTCTCTTGGTGAACAACTCGTGGTCGTCTCGGCATCGTGACTCTACAAGGTCAAACACATTACATTGTATAATTCATTGTTGAGGATTCTTTTGTCCAGTTATGTGTTGCAACAAAAAAGGGGAATGATCCACAAGAACTGGAAAAAAGAGACTACATGGTGTGTATAAGGTCTTTATGGGGTGTACCCTTAATCCCTTACATGGTCGTGTTTTGATTCCAGCCTGGGCGTGTCTCAACCCTAGTTACACGGCGTGTTACACCTGCACATGGCATGTACACCACCCTGTTTCCCCAACCACATGGCCAAGTCCACACGTTATCTCACCAGTCAAGATTACATGGTGTGTCCCACAGGAACACAATGTGTACTAGATGATCCTCACCAACCCGTGTTGTTCGTGACACGGACGGATACTCGGCTCACACTTCACGGTGTGTTCCAGACTAACACAATGTGGTAGATAAAGGATAACACAGACCAGTGCTATTAGTTACATGGCCAGATTCTAAGATTACACTACACTGTAGGATTATAGTTGACATGGCGTGTATCACCTAATATTTCTCCGTCTATGTTGTCAGTCACATGGGCGGAGACTAGGTTAATATGACACAGTGTGTGCAATAGGTAAACGACATGTTCCCACTAGATTTTCCCTATACTGGGTTTCTGCCCACACGGCCTATGACACTGTTAGAGACTACACGGCATGTACATAAGGTAGATGGTCTGTTATTTAGAAAAACAGTTTCTTTTTTTATAGAAGAACACATGGAGTGTAGTCAAAACAACACATCATTTATTCTAGTTTTTTCCAGACATTAAGATCCAGAAACTACTCTAGAGCCTAGAAAAACACTGAAAAAAACACAAATGTGCCAAATTACGATCCATGAGGGCCCATACACCCCGTGAATAAAATCATGGCATCTTAAACATGTTATAACTAGGTAAACAAGTCAATGATGCACCAAATTTCTGTCAATGAGGGCCCATAACACCTCAAGAACTAATGTATGGCGTTATTCTAACAAAACCTCATATAAAAAATACCCTATCAATAGTAGGCGTATTTATTGAGGTACCTATCACAACATCAGAAATTTTCTAGCGCAACATCTATCACAATTACATGAAATTTATAATTCACCTACATTGCATGGAAATTATGGAGGACATGTGATTCTAAAATGTTCCTAAATGATGCATGAGATGGAATACTCTCATCTCATCTGGTTGAAACAAAATGGAACCATCTATATAATTATTTAATCATCACACCAAAATTACATCACCCAAAAGTGAAAATCAAATCAACCGTAATAATCATAAAAAAATCAGAATTTAATTCAAGGAAGTCTGGACTTTACCTGTACATGGCGTAGCTACACCCTGGCGTAGATTATTATTGAATCCCTTAACAATCTATCTCATTCTGTTGTCTCCAAATAATAAAATAACCCAGAGAAAAGAAACTCCTATTATACCAATTTGTAACGCCCCATATCCATGTGCCACACAATGGGTTCCCCGAACTCGGTTGGTCACCTAAACTCAAGTGATTTTCCCAAAACGTTAGAGGCTTTAGACTAATAGCGAGGACCTAAAAATGAGAGTGGGGAAACTATGACCTCATTTGACAAAGATTTGCACAGCAGAAAAAATATATCAACATACATAAATCAGAAGAAGTAACCAATACAGTCTTGAAATGGACAATAGAACTGAAGTAAAAGATAACCAACAGTCACATATATGTTGATGAAATATGTCACTAATTCTAAGAAAGCATCCAAAATAGGATACACTGCAATCTGATACAATACAACACAAGGTACAAAGTATAGAAAAACAATACCAAAGCAGTACAATTGGAATTCAATAGCATCACAATCCTATGCTCGGTCCCATGCTCTCCTACACCCCTGAAACAATCATGTACCTATGTAGAGACCCTTTCCCTTATCGACACCTACATAAATATAATCTATTTGGGCCAAATACATGACCCAAACAGGGTGTGAGAAATAAATCCCAGTAGGAAACCACCCATGGCCCTTGCCCAACTGTTAGTGAAAATATGCAACAACAGTGTGCAATAATGAAATGTTGTAAACTAAGATGTACACAAAAGTAACCAATCCTAACAATTATATTTCCTTTTTAATAATTATTTAAAAATTACATATGATTAGATTCTATTTTTTCTGAGACTCAGCCTTGACCGAAAATCTCATATACCAATGACACAACAGAAACCACAACATGCTTTCTAAAAAGTAAAAGATAATAATAATACCAAGCATGTGCTTTTTCTTGGCAGGTACAACATAAGAAATAACCGCAGTGAATATTAAAAATAAACATTGTCCTCAAACATGTAAGTACTTACCCTTAGGAAAACAGAAATGAAACCCTCAAGTGACTACCCTCAGGTATAACAAATATTGTCCTCAGGCATAGAAGCTACTGCCCACAACCATAAGAAACGTTTCCATCAGGCTAAAAAGAACATTTCCCTCAGGAAAAACAAAACATTTACCTCAGGCATTCCATATGAAAAGTAAGTAACTGGGCCTAGCCCAATGCATATGCAAAAAATTTATATATGATTAAACTTAAAAAACTCAAAATTTGCTATAATCACACAATACCAATGGGTGTACTGGAAAAACATCTAAACAAGGGAAGATCACCCTTGGGGTGTCCCTAGATCAAAGTAATGATCTCAGATAGTAGTTTATACTTATTCATTAGATTACTAATGAAATTATATGTATCTATATAGTCAGAGTATCATCCATACGACACCCTGGACATGGTTGCATGGCACAATGGTACACAAAATCAACTCGACAGTTGGAATAAAACATAAGACCACATACCTCGATCTCCTCTGATCGATATATGTGAATGGAACCTAGAAAAACAACCAGTAATGATGTGGATATGCGCATTAAAAATGATACCAACGTCGGAAGTATCAACATCCCGGGGAGAGATCGGGAGTTCCTCCAAGTCTCGATATCTTCTCCCACGGCTCTGGGTGAGCCCTCTGCCTCGTCTATTGAATGAGGAGGCTAATGCATATTTTTAACAAAAAAACATAACTACACGGTGTGTACTATCAAGTAAACGGCATGTACTTTACTTTTAAAATATTCCTCTGGTAGGTACATTCCACAGCCACACTGTTCACCTGGCGACTGATTACACGACAGATATTATTAATTACACGGCTTTTACTATCCTTTTTAACTATTCCTTTGGCGGCTACATTCCAACGCATCACTGTTCACCTGCCGTCTGATTAGACAGTGTGTATTACTTAGTACACGACATGTAGTTTGTTTTTACACCATTAATCACGGACAAGGCTACATGCCCTGTATTCTCATCCAACACATCAAAAGTACATGGCGTGTGTACAAAATTACATAGTGTGTACCCATAAATTTGGTATTTTCCCCACATTTCCATTTTTTCTCAACAAAACTGAAGTAAAAGGAAAATAAAAAACCTGTACCTCAAGAAAAAGAACTGAGATATTACAAAGGCAGAGCATCAGTGAAGAAAATGGATTTTGTAGTAGTAACCCATTATTAATTATAAGTTAAATGATGTCATGATGGATTTCATGAAATGTTTTCCAAGGTCACCTTGATGGAATGGTGTGGTTTGTGTTTTCCTTGACAAACTCACAAAGGTGTCACACATCTTACTGATCAAGGAAACCTTCAGTGTAGATGAGATGGGAAAGTTTAATGTTAGGGAAATCATGTGTCAACATGGGGATCCACACACCATTATTTCAGATAGGTATGACCTTTTTACATCTCAGGTCCAGCAGGGGCTTGATAGGGATGTGGGTACAAAGGTACATCAGATTACAACTTAACATCCCCAGACAGATGGAAAGTCTGAGTGTATGATTCTGGTTCAGGCGGACATGCTTTGAGTATGCACCAGAGATTTTGGAGGTTCTATGGAGAATCACATACCTCTGGTGGATTTTTCCTACATTAATAGTTTTCAAGAAACTATATGGATGATTCCTTATGAGGAATTGTATGGTAGGATATACCAATCAACCCTATGTTGGCTAGATGCAGGAGAGGAAAATATGATGGGAACTTCTCTTGTCCAAAAGACCATAGAGTAGATAGAGTTGATTCAGAAGAGGATGGATACTGCACAGTCACAATAAAAGTATTATGATGATCTACAGAGGTGACCTCTAGAGTTTGAGGTCAGAGACTAGGGTTTTCTACATGTCACACTAAGGTTGTGACATATGAGGATTATGCGATAAATAAATCTTTCTCTAAGGTACATCAGTTAGTTTGAGGTTTTGGAGAGAGTCAAGACAGTTTCTTATTGGTTGCAGTTACCTCAGAGGTACCGGGTTACGCACGACGTCTTCCACATTTCTTAGTTGTGGCGATACTTCTCTGACCTATCTCGGGATTTTAAACTCAATGAGGTTGAGTTGGAGTGTGATACATCATTCGAGGAGCATCCTATTCAGATGGTTGATCACATTATTAAGGGTTCTTCATGGCTAGTATGTTCCTCTGGTATGGGTTATAAGGATGTATGAGTGAGTACAGGATGAGACTTGGGAAAGGGTGGTCGATGTGCGATCGTAGTGACTAGAGCTATTTTAGGATTCCCCTTTATATTTTCTACCTTATTAGAGAAATTTGAGGACAAATTTCATTAAGGGGGAAGCTTGTAAGAACCCAGATGATCTTTTTCTGGAATAGATCTTGATTTCTAGTGTTTTTGTGAAAAATAGGAGTTTCAGGAAATTTTAGGAGTAAAATTCTTGTACTCAAGAGTACATGCCGTGTACTCAAGATTACACACCATGTATCGGGTGGTCATGGGTAGTCGTGTACTAGCCATGTAACTGCTGAGTACAGGGCCATGTGGGGTGACTTGGAGAGCCCCTATAGTGGAGCATAGTAAAGGCCTATAAACATCATGTATCATCAAGGAACACAACCAAATTTTTTATTTTTATTTGTTATATCGGATCAGGGTTATGTCTAATTGACAGAAATATCTTAATTTATCTTCATCTCGGTCAGGAGTGACCAGGTGCGGTGATTCTTCTCTGAGCTCCCAAACAGCTGTTCGTGCTCAGTATCATACATCGCCAATTATGTTGGAATCAAATTTCCGAGTTCTTACATCTTCTAGATCATATTCTCGTTATTTTTAATCTTTATTTAGATATGAGTAGTTGAACTTTTTAGATATTTTTGTTTATCTATGGTGTTCTATGGCGATTCACAGGTTGAGGTTCAACTAGATCGATCATACAATGTCGAGGTAGGTAGTTTGTTCCTTACCATAGTTTTTCTTATAATTTTGTATAAAAATATTTCCAATAACCTAGTTTAGATTATTGTGTGTCTATGGAATTTAAGCCTTTAAATCCAGTTATGCCTTGATTGCTTGAGTTATGGCTCTTGATTGAGAACAGTGTTTAATTACCTTTCTCTTGATGATTTTTCCCATGTATGAATTGATATAGGCAGTTGGGTCTAGTTTTTCCTATTAGGTTGCATAGTTTTCCATGACTAGTGTTATTAGGATGAAGTAATATTATATGAGTTTCTCGTTCCATGCCTTGTAGATATTTAGCTATGTAGTATATCGTGGTTTACATTGGATATTGGATATAGTTGTGGTGGATAGAATTATAGAGGGCTCTAGGATCCTAGTGTAGTAAGACCATATGTGAAATGGACACAGAGGACTTTCCCATAGTGTCTATTATGATTTTATGTTGCGAGACCATATGGGGGATGGACCTATGTGCTCCCACAGAGTGTATGTAGTTCAACATTTCAAGACCAAATGTGGAATTGGCAGTTGAGTGCTTTCTCATAGTGTCTTCCAGTTTACTGTTGTGAGACCATAGGGGGAATTGATGGTGAGTGCTTCCTTAGAGAGTCTTTGTTTATGATGAACTAGAGGGGTTAGAATTTGATTACATACAAGATGGTTTATTTTGTTTCTGTGGTTGAATATGTTGAGAAATGTAAGTGAATGCAGTTGAAACTGAATGAATGTTTACTTTGGATTACATCCTTGTTTATTTCTATATTTTCATATTTGTCTATTTTATATATTCACTGACAGTTAGGCACAGATCTTTGGAGGGTTTCCTAATAGAATTAGTCTCACACCCTATTTGGGTCCCATTTTTTGTGCCCAAAATAATAATATTACTGCAATTATATATAAGGGAATGTGCCCATCTATTTTTGGTACTTGATTACCGTGGAGCTAGAGTGCATGAGAACAAGGTGAGGCTTGTGATATTACGTGAGTTATTTACTTGTTTTACTTAGTACATTGGTTTAGTATTGTATTTCATAATTTTTACTTGTTTGGATACTTTCCTAGTCATATATAGAATGCATCACTTATATATGTGCTATGGCTGTTTATCTACTTGCATTTTTCTATTGTTTACAGTTACATGGTATTATTTCTGCTTCCGCTGCTGTTATATTTTTATTTCCTCTATGTTACTCTTCCAATGAGGGAATAGTTTCCATACTATCACACTCAAGGCTCTCGATACTAGTCATTAGCCTCTAGTGTTTGAGGAAATGTGCTTGAGGCCCTATGACCAACCGGGTACGGGGAACCATTGGATGGCACCTGAAACCAGGACATTAAATTTTTTTTGGAATTGAATGTTGAATTATGAATATTTATTATTATTTACTCAATATTGATATTTCTTGATAAGTAATATTGTTTAGGAATTAGATTTATCAATAATTATATGAGGATGGCATTGGAGATGCTGTGATGGGTGGGCCTAGGAATAACATAGCCCCTTAGTGCATTGATAGGTCTAATCAGAAAAACTTGTTTGATAGAATTAATTAATGGGTTATTGGAATATAACTACCCATCGACTTAATTTTTGTTGGAACATTGAATTTAAGATAAGATATCATGATGTCTAAGATCATGAAGTCCAAATTCTTGAATTTCCTTCATTGAGAATTAAATTATTATTATCCATGGATTCATTTAATGATCATGTTATTCATTAAATGACATGTGCTTTCTATTATGTAGTTTCCATATTGATCTTTCCTTAGTCACCCATGATATATTCCTATGTACACATTTTTTACTGATAGAATGAGATAATCCTTATTTTTCTTCATTTCCCCATTATATGTTGAAGGAATCAGTGAATGAATTTATAGGATAATGGTTATTAAAATTTTCAGTGTCATATATTTTATTTCAATTGTAAAATAAATTTGATGTATGTATCTAGTTCATCAATACTACTATACTCATCAATCCATGGTAATGTGATCCCTTGTATCATATTATATTTTAATAAAGTAGAAATTCTATCTTGGTTATCAGATTTGGGATTTTTATAGTTGGTATCAAAGCAAGTTTAGAAGATTCCTTGAGAACTAGATTTAAAAAAACCGATTAGAGAACATAACTACATGATAGACATTAATGATATTTATAATTTTATGATCATATACTTAACGTTTTTGTAATTTAATGATTATTATTTTTTCCTAGAAATTAATCCCTATCTAGATACTATTAGTGGATGTGGTTTTGACATTGATCCAACTATGGGTAAAAACCCTAAAAAGGTTTGGTAGAGTTTATGTTGCCATAATTCTGATGCATAGTGAAGGGGACCATAATTGAAACATATTATAAAACTATTTTGGGATATGAAAGGGGTAGTTTTCATTTTCATTATGAAACATTATGACATCTTTGAAATTATTTTTATGATTCAGTGATATTCTAAAAGAACCATGTTTATGATAATGGGGTTAGTTATTGCAGAATTTTCAATATATATTATGCATTATACCAGATTTAGAATTATATAATAAAATTTTAAATTCATAATCTTATTAAATAATTAATTATATAAAAATAATGAATAAATTATATGGGTTATGAAATAATTTTGAATATAGGCTTAAAGGAATCAGTATTAGAATTATATTGATGATTTTTTAATATTATTCTAATAAACGAAATTTAGTATTATGAAATAAGGGGATAAATATTTTTAAAATATTATAATGTCAATTAACAATTAAAGTAACAATGTATAGGATTTTAAAAATATTAATATTATTGATTTTGTTTTATAATCTAAGGATTATTTTGCTGAGATTTAATGAAATAATGTTTATGGTGTGAATTATGTGAATTTGTTTTGAAATATAAATACAACCTTGTAAATTAGTAAATACCTTGATGTAGAGGTAGTAAATGTGATAGATTTTATTATTTGTTTTTGAAAAATAATTTATGTTGTATGGATAACCATAAAGGATGAAAAAAAAATTTATGATAAAAGATATTTATGAATATATTGATATTTTAAAGTACATTATAGGATCAAGGAAAATATTGTTCATATTAGTTATCTATTTATATATTTTTCATGTATAGTAAAATTTTATTTATGTAATTTTAGTAAAAATGGTATCTAGTGAGATGGGTGAAAACCCATCACATCCAGTGTGGCATTAGAGTTCGAACCCATAACCAAAAGGCAACAAGGTAGAAATTATCACCATTGGCCTATGTGATGTCATAGTAAAAATAATATTTTTCATGTAAATGGTTAATTTTTTTGATGAATTAGGATTAAGATAATTTTTAGAATCACATTTGATTTCCTTAATATTATTACATAATGGATAAGGTCATATAAGAAATGATTTTCATATTTTAGAGAGTATATGACTGGGGTTATATACATGTTAATATGAAGTATTGTGATTTATATTATCCTATTAATAGATTTAATATAAATCAATTTGATCAAAAATTTAAGAATTTTAGGACATTATTTTTTTGATTTTTTAATATATTAGTTAATTATGTAATGACTTATGTTTAACATTGGGTAAATTAGTTGATGTTCGTATTTTTAATGTGTTACTCTTTTTAATAAATTTTTATTAATATTATGTATTATCTTAATTTTTGAAAAAAAATCAAAATTTTATAGGTGGAAAATCATTATATCATTTTTGGACTTTAAGGTCCATAAAAAGATGATTTTTGTTCTTCCAGAATAATAAATTAATCATGAACATGAAGAATCTTATTGAAGTTTTAAATCATGATTATTGAATGGGAATAAATCTAGTAAGTAAATTTTCTGGTATTTTTTATCTCGATTGAAAATGAATTTCTTAATCAACATATTCATATAGAAAATATTTTAATGAGAATATACACTCCAATAAAAAGGAACATTTTCAAAATCACATTTTATAATACAATGGTTTTAGAGATACTTGAATAAAAATACTCCATGTCCAGACTCAGAAAATTAAATATCATGACAAAATCTATATATAATACAATCTGTTTATGATATACAACCTAAAATTGAGATGATAAAATTTTCATAATCAGGATATAATATTATACCCCAATATTTAATTTTCATTTTAAAAGGAATTCTAGGTTTGGTGACATTCTCCACACACAACTCTGCGCTTATACAACCATTAAAATAATATTTTTTAAATTTGATGGTTGTAAAAGAGTTGTTTAATTGGATTGTATGAATAGGGGTAATAAAATTTTGAAACATATTAATAAATTTTCTACTCAATATATTATTGATTAGTTTATATAATATAAGGACTACATTTTTACCAATTTCATTTTATGCATCAAAAATTACATTTCCCTTAAATTTTTCTTATTTTTTTGGTGAGAAAAAATAAAATTAATTTTTTATTTCTTTTGAAAATAAGTAGATAAAAAGTTAACTAATATTAAAATAATCATATGAAAACCATCTTAGGATGAAATTTTGGGATTTTTCTGAAAATTTTGTATTTTTTGTCAATAGTGAATGATATTAATTTTATGGAAAGTTGTATTATCTTTTTAAATGTTTTTCAAGTATAATTTTATTATCGATTTGTTTTAAAATTTAATTAATTAAATTTCATAAAATACTATAAAATTAATTTCACTGTAATAGAAACTACATTTAATTTTTATATAAAATATATTTACACATAAAAATATTTTTTATGGAAAACCGTTTTTATCACATCTTAATAGTTTATTTAAAATTAATTTCTAAAACTTGTAGTAATTGAATTTGATAAAATGGATTCTATATTTTTAATCATTATGTTAGTTGTTTTTACGAGGTTCTTTTCATTTTATTTCATTTTGAATATTGGCCATAGTAAAACTTTTGTCAATGTGTTTAAGATTACGAGTGGTCAACAAGGAGGTTATTACAGATTATATGTTTAAAATTATATATAAACAAATATAAATTTTATTTTATGATAATATTAAAACTATTTACTCTTTATTTTCAATTAAATATCATTTTGGAGTCATTTTAAATTATTTAAACAGATATTATATAAAAAAATTCATGTATTAGCAAATGTGTCACTCCCCTCACTTATAAGAGGATACTACATTTCATATATTCCTCCCACTTCATAAGAAACCTATATCAACAAATTACTAATAAAGTATATTTACAACATTACTAAAATAATTATATAGGTGATTTTGTTATCAAAATTCAATCCATAGGATCCTTAATATGAGATCTAAATGGTCTTTCTCTAAGAGATGGTAATCATATTAACTGAGCACTTTCTTTTTTAATTTCTTATTTTAATCAATTTAAATAAATTATAGAAATTAGTATATAATATCACATATATCTCACATATTATTATATTATATTATATTATATTATAATTATGTAATAATATTTAAACATCTTCTTATTCATGAAATGGGAAACAAAACAATCACTTATGTGTAATGCGAAGTACCACATCGCGAACCAATATAATTTTTCCCACTACTGCATCACAAGGATAATAATAATTGTGGAAGTAATTAATATAATGATACTTTTAAAATAGTATGAATCTATAAATTTGAATTATCATATATCTCTTTAACCTTATGCTAGTTAAAAATGATAATGTTTCTCATGCTTAAGTGTGGACGACCACCGACACAAGTGATTTGAAACAATATTCATATACTCATTTGAAATATGATTAAAAATATATATATAATCATTATGTAATATTTTTATAGAATTATTAAATTTTCATTTATGACATTACTATGATTAATTCATAATTACCATAACTGATGAATCAAAATATACACGAAAAATGAAGTAGTTAACACCTGAAACAATGATAATAATTAATGATTTTCAATGAAAGGGTGATAAGATGTTATAAGTGAATATTATATTATATTATAAATAATAATATCAATATGGAATGAATTAATAACTTTTTTATACCCATTATATATTATTTTAAATCATGTAAAACTAAGGGAATGTCTGGGGTAAATGGATTCTTAACTAAATTTCTTTTCATTGGGTTATATGACTTCTTCCTTGTCTATGTTATGCCATGATTATTAGTGTAATAACCAAAGATTAATTTATATTTTATTTAAAAAAATTATTTGTATTTATATTTTTCAAAGATAATAACTTCATTTAATAATTATCACTTTAATGATACGATCATTGTATGATCATTTCTTAACTCATTTTTTATTCATTGTGTTATACCACTACTTATTGATTTTGTTTGAACAGATTGTTTTTGAAATGACAATTTTCATTTTATGTTGTATTTCATATTTTTAGTGGATCAACATTTAATACACATAATCACTTTATTGATTAATTCTCAGTTCAATGATACAATCATTGTATGAGATTTCATCTGAATTTCCTCTCAATTTAGACACATTTTTCAATTATGCACCTATTTAATTTTATATTGTTTATATAATACCCATTTGATGAATTTAATAGTAATATATATTTATTCATGGTAAATGATGTATCAAATCAAGTTTACTCTATCACATGATTAGAGTATAGATGTTACCAAATAGGTACAAATTTATTCCACAATTTCGTTATTTTGAATTAATTTTAATTTTATTGAATGAATATTAAAATATATCCCTAATAAAATACGTATATTTTATTTTATAGTAGGTATTTAAGGCGTATCCTTGAATCCTTCCAAATATTCTTCTATTTTATAGTTCAATCAATGAATTTTATTTTTAAATGATAATTTGATAATATTTCTATTTTTGATTAGGTAAATGTTTCTTCCATGACAATATTTTTCAAAATTATTTTACAAAATTCATCCTTATTTACTCAAATGATATATCATGGAAATTTTACATATTACTTTACATCTTATTTGTTCTGAAATGAATATTTCTAATGATTTCTAAAAGAATAATTTTCCACTTTCTTAACAAAAAACATGAAAATTAATGTTTATTTTTAAGGTATATGGATTTAACAAATTTTTTTCCACATTAAATATTGTTTCAATTAATATCATTTTAATAGGTTTAAGTTGATATAGAAAAAATATAATTTTTTAAATTTTATTTTATTTTTTTCCTTCCATTTTAATTAATTTTTAGAAGGACATGATTTTTTTGACAAAATAATCTTTTCTAATGAATTGATAGTCTCTTCTCATATTTTAATTGATTTTTTAGTCATTAACTTCAAGATAAAATATTCAATTGATTATGGTAATATTTAACAAAAATATTCATATTTTTTTTCAAGGATATATTGTTTCGGAAACCATATATCATTTATACATATGGTGTTTTATTGTGAAATTTATTAGATTAGCTATAGAAATCATACTAATCAAAATTAATTTCACTATATAATGTTTTTTTGATATAGAATATGGTTTCTGAAATAAATGTTTTACTCAATATATGAGGACTAAATTAGAGATGCAGTTTGGGTGTGTTATGGGATTACATTTTCCTTAGATGCATCAATATGACCCATGAGACAAAGAAATTATTTAGCCTTATTAAATGAGCTTTTGGTGTATAACTACCCATCAACTTAAACTATATTTGTTCAAGGACTTTATAGTAAGATATCATAACATTTGAGATTATAACATCTGACCATAGGCATATTATTCATTAAAAATTTAATTATTATTAACCATGAGATTATATAAATAATATTATCTATGGATACACTTCATTACAATTTTATTGATTTACTGGAAAGTGTTTGTAAATAATCATATTTTTCATATAATTTTTTTAAATTTTTTTGGATTATTATTAGTCTGTAAAAATTAACGGCACATGATTCCGAGGCATGGAGAGTTCGTAACATAATTTTTGAAATTTTTAATGTACATTCAGTATAAATATGAGTGGCAATTTCTATCTTCTGAACCCATGCACAAATTTAAAATCTGATGGCACCGTTGAATTCGACATGCTAGGACTCTCTTAGGTGAAGCATAAATTTGACCAGAAAGGGTCTCAATAAAAAGTTAATTTTTTGTACATTACAAAAAAATATCTCCATGAGTTATTTTATTTTTGTTCAAATGTTGAGCGACAGTGGAGGGACCATAGTGTAACATCAGGCTTGAACGAGAGTCATTTAATGACACAACCATTGGTTGCATAACCATGATGCTCGTAGGTTTTAATGGAATATTCAATGTGGTTCATGAATTAAACACAACGTGAGAGGTTCCTTCCCCATATTTAAAAAATGATTTAGCCTGGGTTTTGGATACCCAATAGAGGAACCTATTATTAAATGCTGGTGATTTATTCCTCCAATTAAGAATGTAGATTTGATGGCTCCATTTAAGGTTTCGAACCAAACATCGACGGACGATGGAGAATGTTGATGCACAACATTGAAAAATGGATTATCCTCCTTCATCATTAGTAAATACAGAATATTTGAGTTAGGGTTTTTTTCTATTCTAATAGTTTTAGGAATTCACCGTCTATTGATGATGTTTGAACTCTCCCCTTGTCATAATGCTAATGAAGAGGGCACAGGCTAAACCGAACAAGTCCCAGACCCTCCGCCAATTTATACATGAGTTGTGTTCTTTATTGGAGACCGAGAAACACATCGTAAAGGAGAAACTGAGGGACCAATAGTTTAGGCGACATCTCCGGTGAAATGATGGTGCAAACGTGAAAGTAATCGGACCTGTAGAACTCCCCCAATTGTCCGAGGAAGCTCCGCATGTGTGAAGATGCTAATTACCGGAGGAGGAAGTTGTTGGCTCTCACCGGACACGAGTGGATGGTGGCACCCAAAGGTGCCAGAGCAAAAAATGGGAAGTTGGCCATTCATGGCACAATTGACGGTGGGGGGAACGCTGCGACAGTGCCCCTTGGAGAAGGGTCCTGACTCCGAGCCATGGAGGATGGCGAACAAGCGCCCACAGGTCCCGTTGTTGACCAGTCTATGCAGACCGGTCATGTCGAGTGGTGAGAACTGGCACCACATATAGAGGATCCTGAATAGATCCTCCATTCGGGTGGTCGACAACGCCCAACCGGCAGGCTAAGTTGGTCCAATAGCCTAGCGGACCTCGCCCATCTGGGTGGGCCGGTCTGGTCCCACAGCCTTGCGAGCTGAGCTCGTGGCTAGTGAGATGAGCAAATAGACCAACCAGACTGGGCGAGGCCCAACCAGTTCGGGCAGGGTCTGGGGGGATGAATCGGGTTGGGTCGACCCGGACCGGGTTGACCTGGACCCGGACCCATTTAGGCCATGATTCGCTTAAAGGGACTTATATTCTAAACCGGAAGTTCGTTTGATGAACCGTCTGCAGTGCTAAAACACATAGGATGAGGCAGTCCTTTTGAGATACTCCACTTGGATTTCTGAGATAGATGAAGAATGGGTGGGTTGGATCGAACTCAAATCCAATGGAACCCTCATTACTAAAATGCATATAACATACAGACCACACATCTGTTTGACGCACCGTCGGTTGCGTTGGAATCCCTATGACATGGAGGTTATTCGGGTCACTCAATCATGGGACTTTGTGATGATTTAAGTATGATATATGCATTGTGGATCAGATCCCCATAGAATCAAGAATTCTAAGTGCAGTAATCTAGTGGTTGTCTCTGATGAGAAAAAAGAATAGTGATCTTGTGTGGGTTAGATAGTATTGATATTATGTGGTTCACCACTCATCGGTCCTGTATGGGTTAGTGCCAATCAATCTTGTGTGGGTCAGTGCTCAGCGATCCTATGTGGGTTAGTTCCTTGCGATCCTATGAGGGCCAACATCTATCGATCATGTGTGGGTTAGCAGAAGAGCCTCTTGAAATAATAAGATGATATAGCTTTATGAATAATCCACCAAACTTTTGTACATAAGTTATACGTGGTGTGAGATTTCTTTTTCTTTGTACTTGGTGATTGAGATCATTTCTTTTGGTTTTTCCATTTTTTTAATTCTGAGATACCTTTGGGGGTCTCTTGGTCCCTACTAAGTATTGTTATACTCACCCCTGCACGGGATTCACCCACACCTTTTTGTGTCTTATGCAGACGATGGGAAGCATTGACCGAAACTTGGGAGATATGAAAAGATGGTGTATGGAGGTGACTAGTTGGAATGGTGAGTCACATAGATGAGTTGTATATAACCCTCAGGTAGGATCCTTGGTAGACAACCTCAAGAGATTCTTTTCCTTTTACAATACTTTCTTTACGATTGGGCTTGTATACTGGCCCCATTATATTATGTACATAATTTTACCTTTAGAATTTATACTGTGTGGTCTTCTTTTACTATATTCATTGTCTGTGTGTTTATGGGTTTTGAGGCAATGCCTTCCCATTTTAGGGATAATAGTTTCCGGTGCTAGTCACTAACCCCTGGCCTATGGAAGGCAGGCTTGGGGTAGTTACGGAACGAGCCCCGAGGGACGGGTTGTGATAGTATTTTTAGTTATTTATTTTTAAAATAATTATTATACATCATTTACTCGGGATATCAATAAATATAAACAACCCTTACTAAGAATTTTATCTAACACATATTTTTTCCAATACCCCAGGATATAAATAAGCAATTTATGAATGTGTTTCATGTAAACATATAATATAATTTTTTTGTATATTATTTACAATGTATAATGGGAATAATGTATTCTTATAGTTCATCAAGACTATTGAATTAATTGATCATTGGAGATGTGACCTTTTTTAACTTATTCTAATATAATAAAGTAAACACTAGATTTAGGTTACTTGATTTGGGTGATAAGATGGATCTGTATGTACATATTAGATACATTTATTTAATTTTATTCAATTTTTATTTAATAATGAACTGGGTTTTGGTTTCTCTTCAAATGAAATAGGAATTATGGACTCAATGGATTAAATTTTGAAAAATGATAAAAACTGTATTATTTTGTCTTGTATTATATACATGATGTTTATTCCTCATTCATACCATGCATGTAGGCCAAAGAACAACCCAGGAAGAAATTACATGATGTGAATATGTTGCATGATGTGCATATTAATTACCAAAAATGAGAATGTCAATTTGAATATCCAAATAAAATTAAATAAATTGCACTATGTGTAGAGGTTACATGACCTGCAAGGTTTTAGGTTCCACCTAGTTAAAGATATAGGGTGATTTTTTAGAGGAAATCAAGTATCCAAAATACATGACACAGAGACATATTACATGATTTCAAGATTTCATGATATAATTTATATAAACTAGTACATGAAATGATTGATTTAAGCATTATATACTTCTTGAGCCAATTAATATTCCAGTGCCTATTGTGCACAATGGTAGTTTAGAGGATTTTACCTTCTATAATGGGTTTCTAACATTTTTCATCTATCTCATTCCAAAAACATGTTAAATCATGCCTTTACTTGTTTTAGTAAATCATATTTTATTACTTGTTTATCTATATCTATTATTCTATTATTAGGATTTTGTTTCTTTTTCAATGTATGCTTGGACATCGATCATTAGTCTTCATCAATTCCTATGGAGTTATTCAGTGTTTATTCATGTAAAATTAATTTTTTATGGGATTTACATTTCATTGATTTTTTTTATCATGAATATCTCCCTTATTTTTTCCTTGGATTGATTATTTATCAACTATCTTAGGATAATGAATATAATTTTTAGTTATTCTCTTCATCTGATCAACATATCCTTGCATGAATAAATTGAATGGGGTTAGGGGTTGAGATTAGGGTTATTTCTTGAAAAAATATATCAATATATTGAACCTTGTTACTCTATGTAATGCAATTAGGTTCATACCAATTATTTGTCACGTTATTTTTTATAACCATGACCATGAGAATTTTAATGCAATGAACATAACATAATAGGATTTGAGAAAGAATGTGAAGATTAGCCTATCAGGATTTATATATAGATTCTAAAAATAATGCACATTAGATGATAGATTTACCATTACCATGGGATCGTATTATCATAGGTAAATCCAATTGGTTTGACCAAAACCAGTTAGAAACCCCTGCAATAGTTTATATTCTATGCCATAGGGTTATATCAATCTAAATATATGATTATCTCCTCCTAAGAGCATAGAAATTCACCCTGATTACTTCTTAGTTTTATGAATTAAATCAAAAATACCGAGTGTCAAAAAATCCCATTCATGAAGAGTGAATGTGATTAATATTTCAAGAGGGTTTTTTATATGGTTTCTTACCTAATAGGGATCTCTATGGGCTAGAAACTACACTACCACTTTATTAAACTGTAGTAGAATGTGTATTTTGGGACTAAAAATATATAATCTAATCAATATCCATGTTAATTCAACTATGTGATAAGGTATGTAAATTTTTTCCCAAATAGCTCTATATTATTTAACCCTATGGACTTTATCCTTTAGATTTAATTTTGGATTACCTAGCCCCACCCCTTTTCTTCTTTTTTCCATCACATTTTCCTTTAACATTTTTAATCCTTCAAGAAAACTCGCATCCTCCCTATCTTTTAATATGATAGTTCATGTTTTAGTGGACTCTTACTCATTCAAAGAACTAATATAGTAAAAAAATAATTCATTTGATTTGGATATTGATATGTCCTTAACTGCTTGCCACCACATTTCAGTCTAGGGGAGAAACCTTTTCTACAGGAGCACGAAATTATAGATTATATATTTTCGTCCATCATTGGTGATAAACATAGCTTTTTTCACCATCCCATTTATTAGCATGCTTTTAAATTAGTTATGGACTTATTCACATGATTCAAAACATAGGTCAATTTACTAGGCTTCAAATTTAAGACCCTCCAGAAAATATTTTCAACATTTTAGAGGTGTTTGAAACCTTCATTAATTAGGTAATGTAATTTCATGTAATAATAAACCATTTCTTCACATTACCTTTTTTAAAAACTGAAACACAGATTGGATAAATATTCAATCTCTTGATTATATCATGACATGGGAAGAACTAACCAAACAATTCCTGGAAAAGTTTTTTCCACCCATCTAAATGTGGAAGTTCAGAAAGGAAATTCAAAACATATCCGAGGAAGATGTAGAATTATCCTGGGAGTCATGGGATAGATTTATGGATCCTATTAAAAAGTTCCCACATCATGGACATGATGTGTGTCTACCAAGGAACTCTTTCTACCTCTCGTACTATGGTAGACATCACCACTTATGTCGGATTAATTCCCCTAATATAAGAAGTTGGATGAACCACTCTTCATGAAGTTTCCCATGATTAGTGTCTATGGAAAAGTGATATTGGACCACCTCATTATAGAATCTAATAGGTGGAGAAATGTACATGCCTCTTTATAGAAGTAGTATCCTGGAAAATGAACCTTGAGTCTTCTCAGTTACCCGCTGCACCACCACCCCCTCATACTCATGTGATTGAAATTAAATCATGTCTGTTGTGTAGAGGATTAAAAAAGAACCATGACTATAAGGATTTATTATTGGATCCCTTATACAAGTATTTTAATTAAAATTGCTACAATTTAAAAATCATAAATACTAGTAGCCCTAGAAATATCATAATAAAACTATCCAAAGAATCTAGGGAAAAATACAGTAGAAAAACAAATGTTATTTTATATATAGAAATGGAATTATTACTCGTAGTAATGAAAGACCACCTGGTTAACCACTACAAGGTCATGTTCCTAGACCAAAGAAATAATTTCATCGACATTCTCCTAGACTGTAGTTGTTTCAACCACCACATTTATAGAAGTATAAACAATCTCCACGAAGAAAAACTTATAAATCAAAAACTCTCCAATACTATAATGAAAATATAATAAACTCCTTCATGAAAAAAATTAGATCTATGTGTGAAAACTCAATATATCGAGATGAAAAACCAAATATATTCCATATGCAACCTCAAGAACCAAATGAGTCAAATCCCAAAGACATTTTCAGTACAACTATCAGGTAAATTTCTGGATAATGCTAAGACACACCATATATAATAGAAAAATTGATGGTTTATTATGTGTGGGATATTATTGAAATTTCATAATCTATGGAAATATGAGAAAAAAAATCTAGAGTAACATAAGAAACGAGTGACAACCTTCATTGTGGATTCCAATGAGGACACAAATGAAGATGGTTAAGCAAAAAATAATCAATCCAAAAATACTAAAAAATATATAACAAAGAGCATCCTAAAAACTAAGGAGTTTATGTATGACCACCATCATAAAAACCCCCTCTTCCATCCCTAAAAAGAATAGGGTATGAAATTACCAAAAAATTGAATATGTTTCTAACAATGATCAAACAATTATTATGAACATTCCTTTTTCTAAGGTCGTCAATCAGATTTCATCCAATGATTAATTCTTGAAATAAATTATTTCTAAGAAAAAGGACAATAGACGAGTTATGTGTTATTTATTTAAATGAGTAATTCCCTACGGTCATTCAGTTGATGCTTACCCCTAATATTAGAGGCCCTAGAAGGTTTTCTATTTCAACCACTATATGGGAATTCATCTTTCAAATAGATTTATGGGATCTTTTAATGAGCATAAATATCATGTCTATGTGTGTCTTCATGATGCTATGGCACAAATAATTAAATCCAATAAGTTTGGCCCCAAAATAGCTAACTGATCAGTAAAGTATCCTTGAAAAATTATGAGGGATTTATTAGTCATAATGGTAATGTTTGTCTTTAATTAATATTTGTTTATTTTTGACATGGATGAATAAGGATGCATTCCCATTATTCTAGGAAAACCATTCTTATGTACCCCTAAGGCGTTGATAAATGTAAATCATGGGTGACTGATATTAATTATTGGAAATGAAAAAAAAAATTATCATAGATATGGATACTAAACAAGGATGTTGTTCATTTGACTATGTTACCATCATTCATACTGATGAATATAGTGAGTTTATGTCCATTGAAAGTGATATAAATATATTATCCCTTAATAAAGGTGGAGAAAATGGTCATGATAATTCAAAGTAATTTAAACCATTGAAAAGGGGCACTATCCCACTATTCATACCCTATTTCATTAGGACACCATCATTTGATCTAAAACCATTTCAAAGAATACTCCAGTACTCATTCAATTATATTGTGACAACACATTCAGTCATAATCCACATTGATTTGACATAAAAAAGTAGAAAACATAATCTAAGCCAAAAAAATCACAAAAAAATCAATTTCATGGGGATTGGATGACCTTAATGGGATTCCTACCACACTTTTCACCCCCAATGTTTTTGGAAGAAGCTTCTAAACCAAAATTCCAACTCCTGAGGAGACGCACCACACCAATGAAAGATGTTGTTAAGAAATAAGTGATAAATCATCTATATTATTGATTAATATTTTCAATATCTAATAGTGAATGGGTGAGTCCACTACAAGTCATTCCAAAATAGGGGATCCTGACAATTGTGAAATAATGTTGATGACGAGATGGCCTTAAATTTAACCATCACCAGATGAAACATATTCATTTATTATAGAAAAAATATATGGTAATACTAAAAGGACATTTTTTCACTACACATTATGGATCAAATGATGGAGAGACTAGCAGTGCATGAATTACATCTTTTTAGGGACATATATTTAGGATACAATCAAATTGAAGTCAATGAAGATGACTAATCCAAAACAATTTTACCTTGTCCCAAAAAAACCCTCACTTATCGAAATATGTCATTTGGTATGTGTAATGAAAAATCACAATTCCAATGGCCTAGAGGCCTTCAATTTTTTATTGATTTTTGATAATCCACCTTTCAAGGGGTGATGTGGAACCCTTACAAGGCCCATAGGATTATGTATTACATGGCCCGTAGGCCTTAGAGGGATTCATTTTCCCGTAGGCTTCAAACATTACATACGACCCAGACTAGCTACTTGGAACTGATCCTCCCGTACATCTTCATCGTGAAATCAGCTCTTCACCTCGCATGGTTGTTCGGATAGGCATTCCCAAGCATGCATAGGCTTTTGCCGATGGCAGGTGTCATACCCTCTCATTCTTGAAATCTGTTTAACTTCTGATGGAGGAAAATCTCCTTGCTCATCCTCCTTGTATTGTTTGTTCCTCTTAGGTTATCTGGTTTTCATCTGCACTTATGATTTCCTGAAGGCCTTGTGGTACCATCACATTTCAATGGTGCATGATAGATATATTCCTTGATATGTGGTAGGAATTCCTAGAGATCTTCAAGGGTTAATTTTCATTATATGGATGATTATTCGAGGTGTTCCTCTATAATTTGATATAGTCTTACAAGACTGTGATGGAATATTCCTAATATAAAACTAGAAAAAGTGTCACTTCAGGGTCCTTGGAGGAATTTTACTTGAACATAAATTATCAATAAAAATACATGTTTGTGTATCATGTTAAAATCAATGTGATAAAATACTTACATGATCATATAACAATGAAATAGATTATGATTTTTCAGGGCCACGTGGGATTCTACCACAACTTTTTGAATGTAATTAAAGAAGTATCCCACCCCATGACACTCTTATTATTGAATGAAAGTATTTTAGATCTCACAATAGAGTATAAATATGAATTTCATACCCTAATCAAAATATTGGGGTCTTTACCTATTAAAATTTCAACAGATTGGGACGTGGACATTGAACTGATGTTATAAATATGTGACTTCATTGTAAGCATTATCTTAGTACCGCAGGTCATAAATATATATTCTCCCATTTACTATGTAAATCACACAATAAAAGATGATTATGTAAATAAAACGACTGCTAAAAAGGAACTTATGGTGGTCTTCTATGCAATTGAAAAATTCATTTCATACATTGTACTATCTAAATTAGTGGTCCACACTGATCATGAATCACTTAAATATATACTAAAAAAGGATTCCAAACCACTTTGGATATGGTGGATCCTACTACATTATCATTTTGACATCATAATAAAGGAAACAAAAGGAACTAAGAATGTTATCACATATAATTTATCTAAAACTATTCTTCCTAACATCAAGTATGATGATAATATTAACATCAATGATGCCTTCCCTAATGAAACAATTTTCATGATAAATTGAAAATAATGAACATGGTATTTAGATATTGAAAATTATCACACCATGGGATCACTCTACCCTGACCATACCTATTAGTAGAGGAAGGTATTTTTAGTTGATGCCTCACATATTTACTAGGATAAGCCGCACCATTATAAGTGTTATGTTGTTGGCTTATTATGATGCTACATCTGAGAATACAAAATGAAAAAACATGTGTCATACATCACCTATAGGATGGAATCATTGACCAAAACATACCACAGATAATATCCATCAATGCGGGTTATTATAGACCATTCGTCCTCAAGGTACAAGGATATTTTATCAAACCTGTGATCAGTGCTTGTAGATAGGTACTATAGGAAAAATTAATGAAATGAACCAAAATACTATCTGAGAAGATGAACTATTCAATCTATGGGGGATTTATTTCCTAGGTCCATTACATAAATAGAATGATATGTTTTATATCCCAGTTGGAATACACTATGTCTCAAAATGGACTGAGGCTGAATCCACTATTCATGACACAACAATATTTTTAATGAAATTTTTAATGAAAAATATCTTTTACACATTCATATTTAACTTACTACACATTAGTGATTGGGGGAACTCATTTAACCAATATTATGTAAATGTATTTCTTGAAATTTATGTCATTCATTATAACCCTGGTACTCCCCGCCACATGCAAAAAGGTGAAAATTTGATGTGTCAAACAAGTAAATTAATAATATCTTGGAGAAGTCAGTGTATACCAATATAAAGGATTGGAGTGTCAAACTAGATGATACACATTCAGAATATTCCACATCCTAGAAAACCACCATTGAAACTACTCTTTTCAGAATAGTGTATGGAAATATATTATATCTACCAGTGGAATTAGAGCATTGATCTTTTGGGAAACAATAAAAATTGAACATGGATGCCCAAAAATATAGAGAAGTTATAATAATAAAAATATATGATCAAAAATAAATATATAATGATGCCTTTGAAAATTCTAGAATTCTAATAGAAAAGGAAAATAAGTTCCATGAAAACTATTCACACATAGAATATTCACTATGAAGGACAAAGTTCTGTTATTCATGATTCAATTAAAATTATTCCCTGGAAAGCTAAAATCCAGATGGGTGGGTTCTTACAAGTTCATTATGGTTTCCCATTATAGATATTTTGAGATTTTGAATAGAGAATAACCATCATTAATTGTTAATGGGAAAAGGTTAAAAGTTAACATAGATCTATTCCATGAACGGTGCTTTGTCACTCTCAGATTCACCTAAATAGAATGGATTTGAGATGATGACCATACTATTATCATTTTATGGGTGAAAACCCATATTTTTTTGTTTTATTTATTTTTAGTGATGTGATTAGGATCATTTTTTGTCTTTTAGTCTTCTTCATAGTTCATCTCATACATCTTTGTATTCACATTTTTGAATATATCTAAGATGATTTTACTCACTTTCCAGTATGTGAACCAGTCATTTTATTACTTCTATATTGATAGAAAACTATGAACTAATGTTATATCTAGTGTGAGTATTTTTTCTAAAAATTCATACAAGTATCCCAATTTAAAATCATGGTCCAACAAGTTTCCCCATAGAATAACAATCAATACGAGTAGTTATTGATTCCATCATTTAAATTTTAAATTTTCATTTCCTTTTTGTCTATGATTCTAGTGAAATCTATCCTATAGTTCATTATAGAACTGTGTATACATTATCTCATTTTAAGAATTGGTGTGTCTTCCATGATATTTTTTTTGTAAACACACTATGATTGTTTCTTACTTTTTATTATCTAGGAGAATGTTTTCATTGAAATTATTTTTTAAACATGAACACTCAATATAGATTTTTAAATAAAAGGAAAAAATAGGTTTGAGATTTTTGAAACACATTTTTATTACTGTTTAAATTTTTTGACACGGTTGATGATTTTAAATCATTACAGTATTCTATGCCTCGAGTGATTTATTTTTATTTTATACTCCCATTATCTATAGCATTCTGGACATACAGATTTATATTATTTTATGAGAATATTTTATAGAGATACATGGTACATGTAAAACTATTATAACATGAATTTATATCATATTGAGGCTATGATTTTGAAAAGACACTTTTTAAAATATTGATTCATTTTTTTGTGATAATTGTTTCCTATGTCCGACTAATAAATCATTCCTTCTATAGCACTTAGTATCCATTAATGATCTTTTTAGGATGGATCTGGTTAAAGTCGATTATACCTTCCTACCCTACACTTCATACAATGCATAATTATCCTTGGAAAATGTGTGGGGTATTTTCACTACATAAGGACGCATGATGTTAACATTCAAGAGGCATATGGTGACCCTTTCACATGACTAATCCGATATTGTCCATGATTACATTTTTATTTTTCATCATATTAATTATTCCATTAAAAAAATAAAGGAAAAAAATATTTTGGGTTCTGTATTAGGAAGGTAAAAAATCCTTATTACTGGACTGATGAATCCTATTACTGAACAAATGTGGTGAGGTGATGGATGTGAGATATGGACTGAGAAAGATGTTTTTAAAAAGCATAAAATGAAAAAGTAGGGAACATGGTTCATTTATTATAATAACTTTATATACTCAAGGACCCACATTGAGTTTTGCAGCATAGACACATTTTTACGAGGATTCACTTCATTATGTTGTTCATGATTTTCTTGCATTACGAATTAAATTTTACCATGTTTTAAGGATTATTTTTATTTTCTACCTACCCCCTATGATGAACAAATTCGGGATGCTACCAAACCCGACACTAGACTCAACCCATGATATGGCATGGAGGGAATTCCTAATCCCCAAGGGATGAAAACTATTACATGGGTATCGAATATATACAATGGGAATGATTTCACAAATTTATATGAATATAAACCAACCACAAGATTAATGAAACACACAACTAATAACCATAACCCAATGTGGTACAACCATTTTAAGAATCAATGTTTTACAATTTAAACCAAAATCCAATGTGAAACAATGTAATGGGAACTACTAAACATCCATAAATTCCCATATTCCACATGAGTTACATCACCCTCAAGCCACCACCACTAACTCCTTTGACAAGTGGAACTCTCTAGTAACTATAACCACCATCACCATGACACATCTTTCCTTTACCTGGGTCATACATATGAATGTTTACAAACACCCAAATATATATGTTGGGTGTGATCCAAATCACAACATGATTCCACACAAAATAAAATATTATATACTTAAAAATTATAAGATAAATCAATATGAACATTTAGATGAAATAACCTAGATATATTTTCAAAGGAAATTTAAAGTAAATACTTTTAGAAAAACATTCCTTCCAGATAAACCATTTTATAATGAACCTAGACTAAATTCCATAATTTATGAAATATCTATAATATATCGACTGTTGTCATCACATCCCACATATAATTTCTTGAGAGTGATCCTTGGGTAAATCCAATTGGGTATTCTATAACAAGTGTCAAACTAGAAACATCATACCATAGTGATCAATATCGTCCAATTCAACTTCCAAAAAAATACCACACATGAGCCCCTAGGTGGGATAATCCCCCAAGCCAAGTGGGCTCCAAATAATTGGCCAATAATAACATGTTGTCAATTATGTGCCACATAAAGGGACCATCCTAAGGTCCTAGTTGTCTATGATTATATCATATATTTAATTAGTGTTGCACACATAAATCCATCTATGTGAATATGGGCCTATCCACATTCGAGAAAACTAGCATCATGATACTAGAGAAATACAGGCTATCCACTTGGAAATCACAAGCATACTAGTTCTAGTTCTCCCACATAGATACCCAAGATTCCCTTTTTTATTATATTCCATTATTATATAACCACCACATTTATAAACAGCTGTCATGACAAAAATTCACAAATGAAAACCACATCACTAACAAAAAAATATATAGAAACCACCATTTTCCATAAAAAACCAGTCTCTAATTTACACAAAAATAATCAATTTCAAAATAAAATTATTTCCACAATAATAATTCATAAAAACCATTTGTAAAAATCACAAGGAAAAAACATAATTAATCCACCCCTATTTATGTGCCCAATCCCATTTCTAGTCCACACATAAACCATGTTCATTTCATTACACGGTTTATATCGTTACTTAATTCAAAAATCACATTTAAATGTGGCCAATGAAATCCCACATTTAAATATAAACCATTTTCCTTTGAAATCCCAATTTAGAAACATTTTCACCTCAACGTAATTTTGAAAACACATTTCCCACCATTCACATATTCATAAAAACACTTCAAAGAAGTAGAACAATGAATCACAAAAAAATAATAACCATATTCCATTAAAAATTAAAATATTATCACATATTAATGTCAAAATCATTCTAAAACATATTTCACTCCATGAAATAAATTCATAGAAAACATTATTAGAGGAAAAAAACATATAAAAATCATCTACAAATGATAGAGCATGGGTCCACTGAGGTGACAGTTAAAAACATTCGGAAACTGATGAAAAACCACAACCACACCATTCAAAGACCCTATAATGTAAATATAATCAAAAAAATAATTAATATCATCCTAAATAATACAAGATATCCCCCCTCCTAGTTAAACATCTACTAGAAAATATGATCTCAAGTAAGAGGGAAGAAACCCCTAGAAAGGGGGAAGAAACCAAGGGAGAAATTACTTACATGATGGTTACTGGAAGCTCCTACACCAAAATCATCCATGGTATGGTTTCCAAGAGATCTAAGGAATCCTATTGGAATATCCAATGACTAAAAATAGTGTATGTGGTGATATAGTGGTGGATTATATTTAAATCATGATATGAACATAAATAAAAGTTTCTAATTTTTTATGACTTAGACAAGCCACACAGTTTTCCTACATGATTTTTTAAACCGTGTGGGAATGTGTGCCCTTTAATTTCCAATAAGCACATTCCGTATGATTAGCATGAAATGTTTGAAAAATCATCCGCTAATTTTGCGGTAGCCACAATCCAAATATTCCATTTGGCCACACTGTTTCTTGGGTATGGACACACTATTTTTCCAACCGTGTGCCTCAAGTTGCCAAACCAAGCCACCATTTTTTGTACAAAACCATTTTCAAAACACTAGGATAAACGAAAGATCAATACAAATAGAATTAATACCCAAAACCGACAACACATATTTTACAATTCTCCCCACCATGAAATAATAATTCCCCCAAAACATCATCCTCATGCTTGATTAGAAAACCGAAATGGGTACTCCCTTTCAAATCAATCCTTTTACTCCCATTCTCATTCTTATCGCAATCATGTTTCCAATGACCTCACAACATTATAATATACCTCCTTGGAATAACTCTTTCCTAGGAATGCATAATCCACAATGTCTGTACGAACACATATAGATCTGGCTCCAACTCCAAATCCTCCCATTTCAACACATGGGGTAGATCCAGATTATAATTTTCTAAATTTGAGTACATGGTACACATCAGGAATCAATGTAAAATTTGATTCTAATTCTAACTAATATTTCACCTTACTGACTCTCTCAGTAATATTAAAAGGCCCACCATACCTTAGCCTAAGCTTCCCATAGTTACTTAAATGATGATGAACCAAGCAGGGTGACACCTTCATGAACAATTAGTCCCCACCAAAAATATAAATGAAGTCATTTATAATAATCATACGACTTATGATGACCATATTCTTTCAAAAACTACTTCTTAATCATCTTCACTATGTCTTAAATTTCTTGCACCAGGCATGACCTTAACAATGAGGTCTCACCCTCCTCTTCCCAAAAAAATGGTACAATCATTACCAACCATAAAGAACATAATAAAGAGTATGCATATCAAATAATGATAACAATTGTTATATGAAAACTCAACTAATCCCAAATTTATATCCCAAGAAATGAAAAAATCCAAAATGCCTTCTTAGATCATATCCTATGTAATCTGATTTTCCTACTCTATCTGAACATTTATTTGGGGATTTAATGAAGCACTCAATTTAACCAATGATCACATTTCCTTATGAAGGACATCCCAAAATCGAAAGGTGAAATGAGGGTACCCATAAAAAACAATAGCATTCATTTCACCATGAATCATCACAACCTCCTAAACATACAACCAACCAAACCCACCAAATTTTTCCAAATCTCTGATCAAAATGAAATGAGTAGACATAGTCACAAGGTCAATCTGATCCAAAATGGAATTCCATCCATGAGGTATATGAGGTATTTCAATAATTAATTCTATGGAAATATCGTCACACTTCTTGTTCTGAATAGGGAAATTCTAAAGAAAACTAGAAGTTCCTTTATGATCTTCTTTAACTTGCTGACACATATAGAATCATGATAAAAAATCAGATATATCCCATAACATACCTAGCCCTATGAAATTCCAACACACATTATAAAACATCTTAGTATGCCAAGATGATTGGACTAGTGAGACTCATTTCAATCCTACATCATCGTCTTCTATAATAGAATCATTAACACAAAGCGACATCTAAAACACAAATATCGCTAAGTAGATAATGGCCTATCAAAAGTCACCTCCCCACCATGATGAGACTGCATAGACTGTTGTCACAACTCATCATTCAGATTCTCTAATCGAATCAATTCTTGGAGGGAAGGTTTTAACTACACAATAGAAAATAAAAATCCTTCACTATTCTCTTTAGTCCCCAATTGAATTTATGAAAAGGGACTCATCAATCCCAACTCATCACTGGAGTTCTTGAATTCATGCACTCATACTTTTCAGTGGAAATCATACAACAAAACATTACCTTCTCCTAGGGTATAAACAATATCTACGTCAAACCCCTACAAGAACTCAACCAAGTGATGCTACGTAACGTTAAAATATTTTTGACATATAATATTATCAAATCTCTTAAGATCATAAAAAACAATGAAATTCTCCACAAAATGATAATGTCTCTAAATATTAAAGGAATTTATCACCGATGGTAACTCTAGATCATGCGTTAGGAAATATTTCTCGTGAAGTCAAATCTAGTGAGAACCAAAATCCACCAAATAATCATTCTGCATTTACACATAACCAAGAACCTTACATGAGTTGTCATAAATAACCATATAACCCTTTCCATAATTTTAGAAGATCAAAATAGATGTGGTAGTAAACCATATCTTAAGAACCTAAAAGGATTCTTTACATTCTAGGATCCATTCAAACATTATCCTTTTATGGGTAAGAGTGGTCATGGAAAAAGAAAGTAAAGTGAAATCTCAAATGAATCACATGTAATATCCTACCAGGACCAAAAAGCATAAGATCTCAAATATATTATTCGGATGCTCCCATGAAATAACTGCACTAATATTCTCAGGGTCCACTGAAACACCTCGTTCTAAGATCATGTGACCCCTAAACGTCACATCCCTGAACAAGAGTGACTACATTCTATACTTACAAATATATGATGTTCCCTACAGGTGTCAGAAACTATTCTCAAATTGCACTCATGCTCCTCATCAAATCCAGAATAAATCAGGATGTCATCTATGAACACAAAAATAATGGTGTCTAGATACTGGTGGAACACCCTATTCATTAGTTCTATGAAGGCCATTGTGGGATATTTTTTCCTGAAAGGCATGTCTATGTACTCGATGTGGTCCTACATAATTTGGAAATATATTTTCAGCACATCCACCTATCTCAATATGACATGATGATAACTAGAAATCAAGTAAATCATAGAATAACACCTTTCCACTTAAGAATATTGAATGTTCAGAAATATAGTGTATGGTTACTTGTTCTTGATGGAAAAATTATTCAGGTTTTGGTAATCAATGCATAACTGGAGGGACCCATTGTAATTTTTTGAAAACAAAACTAGGGTGGACCAATGATATATGGTTAGGAAAATTAATCATTTAGATTGAAAATGGTCTAGAAATACCTTCAATTTACATATCCCAATGGGAGATATGTAGTACAAGGGATGAGATATTGGACATGTTCCCTGTGACAAATCAATAGTGACCTTGACAGCCCACTCTAGAGGAAAACCTGATAAATCATATTGAAACACATATGGGAACTCATCCACCATATGAGGTAATCTATCTCTAGAACAACTAATATCATCTTCCAACATGAGTGATGGTAACTAAAAGACATGGTTACCCAAATCAGGAAGTGGAGGTCTAACACGACTTGACCGAGTATCCCATTCACCATGAAAAACCTTGTTACTACTATTAGGTTCCACAAAACCCACTCACTTCCTGTAGTAATTGACATGTGCCTAAAAATGCACCATGAAATCTATATTGATGATTGCATAAAAGTTGACATTTTCTAAAATTATAAAATCCCATTCTAGCATGACCCCTAACATAGTTAGTGCACAAGACGAACACCTAAGCCCCCTCTCTCGCTTCTCTCTAAGAAGAGTTACCAACTCCATCACATACAGAATAAGATCAGCTGAAAACTTTAACACATCCAAAATTTGGGTAGAAGGGAATGAAATAGAGGAAAAACTATTAATTAGAAAAAAATATATAGATGAGGAAATAGGAATGGTTCCAAGAACTATCACATGCCCTATATCTGACTCCACTGGTTCTCTATCTACCACAGGAAGATGCCTCATCCCATCGTGAGACCAGGAAAGACCACTCACCTATGGATATAACCTAATACGACTCTTCCTTAAAGAATATTTATCCCTACAACCATTACCATGAAACCAAGATTCCACTGTCTTGGATGGTTTTGGTCGTGCTGACATCCCACTGGAATCCATAGATTAAACATGACTCTATTATGGGTGTAATACCATGAAAAACATTTACTAGTTCCACAAACCTCCACATGGATAGAACGGTATAGGTGGTTAAAAAAACATGTATCACTAGTGTATCATTCTCAACACTAATGTCAAACCACTGATCTTACACCTAAATCCATAGAAGATGATAGTTGAGAATGATGGCCTGAACCACCCCACAACTCTTCTCCTTCAAATAACACTGCCCATTCTTTTCTAATGAGCTACAACTTACTTCATCGGACATAACCCCGAAGGTACCACACCTCCCCTTGAAATAAATCTCTACAATGAAAGCATGATAAAAATCCTTGACATATTTTTTCATCTTAAACAAAGAAACCTAAAATAGTCTTTTTTGGCCACAACCCCATATCCAACTACTATGTCTTAATATTCTCATTAGAAAAAATCTTAGGTTCATTACGAACTAGGTATATGAATTTACTAGCATAATCAATCAATTTTTGGTCTTAAAGGGTTAGATCAATGAATTCCTAGGTCCTAGTATTATCCAAAACCTCAAGAAAATACTACTCATTGAAAGGGATCTTGAAATATCTCAAACCCGTCTGCTAATTCCTTCTAGCTTGCACCACTGAGTCACACCACTTCCAAGTAGGGGATATTAATATAAATGGTTAATATTTAACTCTAATTTCCTCTAGAGTGTCAATAATTTTAAACATCCTTCACATATTCTTAATCCACTTCTCTGCTTCTTGAGGTTCTATATTTCCCATGAATGAGAGAGAATTTCTCTTGAGTAACTCCTATGATTTCTCCTTTACCGGACCTAGTTTGGCTTCCCTAACCAGACCATGAACAGATCCCACTTCTTTTTCCAATGTTCGGATAACTTAGACCACTACCTCTTTTATCCTATGATCAATTGGTGTGGGGAAACTCTCTCCATCCTCTTCCCACAGATGTAGAGGAACACTTTGAAGATGAATTCTTCAAAAAAAAAGAGATAACCATAAGGAAACCATTAATGTGACCATTCTAAATAATTTTAGAAATATAAAAAATCACTAATTTGTCCATTAATTCAAACACAAACTAATCCATCATAATATTAGGACCCAATAGACCACTCCACCTCCACCCAGAATTCTTATACAGTCTATAGTATGTACATCTCACATGGAAGAGAATCCAAATAAAATCACAACATCCCATGGACACTTAGGATTTGTCATGAGCTGTGCTGGCTAGTCAACCTACTTGTAAATTCAAAATCAATTCCTAATAATCCTAGCTCCAATGTATCTAGACTCATCCTAAATAACATAACCCAAAAGGGTGAAACATGCATTTCTACAATTTTTTCACAAACTTTTTCCGGATTCCATCCAACCCATCACCCGACTCGACTTGAGACAAGGCCCAAAGGGCATTCCAAATCCCCCTTGGCTAGAAACTAGTACCTAGGTATCAAAAAATATAATTTGGAAATTATTTGACCCATTTTTATTACAATAAAAACCAAAAAACGTAAAGAAACACATGACCAATAACCATAACCAAACATGGTAAAAAAAATTCAGAATCAATGTTTTATAATTTAAACCACAATCCAATGTGAAAGAATGGAATGGTAGTAACTAAACATCCTAATATACTTTATAAAATAAGAATGAAATCAACCTCAAGACACCATAACCAACACCTACAACAAGTGGGACACTCTAGAAACTAGAACCACCATCACCCTACCACACCTAACCTTTCACTGGGTCATACAAAACCAAGTGTAAATGCACCAAATGGTGAATGTAGGATGTGAGCCAAATCCAATTAGAATTCCACCCAATAAAAAATATTCCATTATTGAACATTATAATAAAAATCAATATGAAAATTTATATGAAATCACTAGGAAACTTTTTCAATGGAAATTTTATGTTAACATTTTCAGAAAAACATTCTTTCAAGATAAACCATTTTTCAAGAGAAACTAGCCTTAATGACACTATGTACACAAGTTCTATCATATATAGATGTTCGGAACCACATCACATATATAATTTCATGAGGGAGCACCACATGTTAATCCATATGTAATGTATTAAACAATGGAGTAACTAAGAACCTCATACCTCAGTGATCAATATCATCTAACTTAATAACCAACAATTTTCCCGTGCATGATTCACATGGAGGGAAAATCCCATAGAACCAGTGGTCCCTAAATAATAGGAAAATTCTAACACGTTCTTGGGTATGAGCTACTAGGGGGGACCATCCCCATAAAATAGTTGTCTACACTAAAATCACATGTTTTGTTAGTGTTTCAATCATAAATCCTTCTAAGTGATTTTAGAACTTTCCACTCATAAGAAAACTATTATCATAATAATATAAGAAGATGGTATTTCTAGTTTTTAATCACTAGTTTATTAGTTCTAGTTTTCCATCCTAGATACATGAGATTTTCATTGTGCTCAAATCTCATAATCACAAAACCACAACATTTATAAACACATTCCATGGCATATATTCACACAAGGAAAACACCTCTTTACCAAAAACATACATGGAATCCACCATTTATAATAAATTAAACCACTATAAATTTTACACACAATAGAATGATTTCAAAATACACATTTTCACACTTGGATAATTCATGAACCTATTTGGAATCATCCTAAGAAAATCACAAAATTAACCTAACCATATTTCTATGCGAATTCCCCATTCCCCTCCAAAAATAAATTAATTTCAATTTATAACCTTCATCACATCATTACATAATTCAAAAATCCCATTTAAAGTTAAAAAATGAAAGCTGACATTCCAAAATAATCAATTTTCATATGAAAATCCACTATATACACATTCTCACATTATTTTCCATTTAAAACAAATTTTTCACCTTTAACAAAATCATAAAAACACTTCCAGGTAGTACAAAAAATGGAATACATACAAATAATAACGATTTTACATTAAGAATTCCCTTTTCATCACATATTCATGTCTAACTCTTTCCAAAACATATTTCACACCACATATGAAATTCATAGAACACATTAACAGATCCAAACAATCATATCAAAATCATATAAAAATGTTATATCATGGAACCACCTACCTCACACTTTTAATGCTCTAGAAAATAGTGAAAACCCCAAATGTACCATCATAATACCCTTTAAATTAAATATCAACAAAAACCCATCAAAATCATCTCCAAGGAAACATGATCAAAAAGTATTTGGTTAAAACATACTATGGAATATAGTAACTGAACACATTAGAAATAAAACCCTAGAAAGCTGGAAGATACCAATGGAGAAATTACTTACTCAATTATTCCTTAAAGTTCCTACCCTAAAACTATCCAAGGAATGGTGTCCATGTGCTCCAAGGAAGATTTGAGGGAGCTCAAATTTATAAACATAATTTAATGTGTGGAATGGAGGTGGTTTGGGGATACTTATTATGAAAAAAATTTGGAATTATCTAATTTTAAATGAACTGGATAAGTCACAAAGTTTTATCTCATGGTTTTCTAAACTATGCTAAAATCATTCACCCCTCACTATCCAATAAATAGATGACCCATAGTTAGAATAAATGGTTTGATAAATTGTGTGCAAACCATTTGGTATCCACAATCCAAAAATTCAACTTGGTCTCACAGTTTCCTAGGTACATGAAAATGGTTTGACCTACCGTTTGACTCATGCTACTAACCCAAAAACCCCCATTTTCACCAAGACTCTTAGGAAAACTCAAAAATAAACTAGGAATAAAAAACAGAATAAATCCCTGAAAATGAAGGAACAAATGTGACACACTCCCTCTTCCTTATATTCTTTTGAACAATATTTCTAAATCCCTCGTTATTGGCTTTGTATTTTTCTTTAGGAAATTGAGATGTAATAACCAATTCATGCCTATTATTAAGAACAAATATTTAGGGTATGATCTTAGCTCGAGTTACATTTTACATTGACTGATGAGAGAAAATTTATTGTGTGGTAAAGAATAAAATGCATATAGTATTCAAGAAAAAATTATTATATTATAATTATTTAAAGAAAGAATATGGATAATGACATGATCTTTGAGGAATGACTAATTCTTTCTACAAGGTTTATTAAGGAGGAATAAATTTTAATGCATATAGTCTGTTTTATTTTACTTGTTGTATTGCAAGTTTCCTGTTAAAAAAATTCTTCATTTGAAATCCCAATTGAGATGTTTTTTCTCAAGGACAAGAAATTTTTCAAGTTTGGGATAATATGATATGCTAAATCTATTTATACATATTCGATACATTTAATTTTGATTAATTTATGTTTTATTCAAAAATTCAGAAGGTTTTGGTTTGTTTTAATAGGAATTATAAATTATAAACTCAAAGGATGAGATGCTGAAAATGGAAAAACTATATTTACACATAATTTATTCCACACAAGATTTTAGTCATTATTGAGAACTTGATTTTAGGCCACATACCAACCCATGATAGTAGTACATGATGTGAACTTATTTCATTATGTGTCTATTACATAAAAATAATGAGAATTTATTGATAACAATCCCACATAATGTGGAAAAGGTACATAATGTGCAGAGGTTACACGATATGAGATGTTCAGGGTTCCACCCAGTCAATGATATGATCCAATTTCCTATAGGAAATAGAGGATAAAAAATAAATGACATGTAGTATGATTACACGATGTGAAGATGTCAAGGTAGAATCCAATATAGCTAGTACATGATATTAATGCATTAAAAATTGTTTATTTATCGAGGATATTACTATCCATGAACTAGAAACATGCATATTGGGTTCTAAGATGTTCAATTTTACTCACATATTTCTTCCATTTTTAATATATATTCATTTTGAAACCATTTTAATTAATTTATTTACTTTTTATTATTAAATAATTTATTGTGGATTTTTATTCTTCATCCATTATTAGATAATTGAGAACCTATTACTATTTTTGATGTATATTTCAACGTCGATCACCATTCATCATCAACTCTACAACCATTTTCCTTGTTTCTTCAAGATCTGTGAGTATTTTAATGGATATAAATTTGATTAAATTTATTTTCTTGAATAGATTTCATATTCTAATCCAAGATTTTTTATCTCTCAACCATCTCATTATTATTAATATCATATTTAGTATATCTCTTCTTTTGATCAATAATTTTATTTTAAGCTAATCAATATAGGGTATGGGGTTGAGAGTATGGGTGTTTTTTAGCCTAATGAGTCTATATATTGATCCTTGATAACCATATGGATTTTAATTTGGATATTAATAATTTTTAATGCATTATTTTACACAAACATGACCATGGGAAGTGATATCAAATGAACCTAAAAGAATTGATGTTGAGTAGGAATATGACCATTATCCTATGAAAATTTCCGCAATGAAGCTATATGTAAGGAACCTAGATTGGTACATAAACCCCGACCATGGGATAGTTGAAGCATAGTTAGATCTAATTAGTTTTACCAAAACCAATTGGCCATCCTTGCACCGCTTCATAGCCTATGGTATAAGAATATCCCAAGGTAAATCTAGTATTATATTGTTCCAGGAGCCATGGAATTGACCCATATTCCTTTTTATTCTTTTAAATTAAATCCAATATACCTACTTTAAAAAAACACAATCACTAAAAGTGAATGAGGTGAATGATTTCTAATGATTCAACATGAATTGTTTCTTTACTAAAACTGACTCTATGGGTTCTACCTCACACTGCCCCTATATTATTCCCTATTAGTAAGTGTATTTTTGGACTATAAATTTCTAATTTGGTCAATTACTACATGAATTAAATGATGTATGTGGGTTCATCATTATAATTATTCATTAATGCTTGAGGGGACCACCCCTGCCTTTGCATTAGATTCACCTCTAAAAGATTTATCAACTTCCCTCTATTTGAGATCTTTTTTTTAATGAGTCCTCAAAATTTCTCAAATTGAGGGTGAAATTTCCCATAATATGTGCATACAATAGTTTTTATCCTGACCCAATACTCTGGTAGCGATGATAGAAAAGGAATTGACCCAAAATATTTTACAATCATGAGATAAACTTATTCAAGATACCCTTAGATATTGTAAAATACATTAACAATATATTCCACTTGTTTACCTTAAAAATCCACATGTTTAATGATATTCCAATTAAGAACACATTTTCCATTATTGTTGGATTTTCATACATGTTTTCTATAGCCTCCATCAGCTCTCCCATGGTCTTCACTTTATGGATATTAAAAGCTATATTCCAATCCAATGACATCCAGAAAAATGGAAACACCTTTTTGTTATATCCACTATCATTCTTCTTTTTTAGATTGATCCTCATCTGACTCCACTAAAAAAGCTAATAGGTCCTTTTGAAATTAATATCCTCTAATCTGTATCGTCTAGAAGCCAAGGACTGTTCCATTGGATTTTTCAATAAAAAAATCATCATTAATCTACTATCAAAAATTTCAATAATAGTAATAAACCACTAAATAGACATATCTTAAATAAAATATATGATTCCTTAGTCCGATACTGAGTTTTAACTATTGATCCCAAAACTAGGATTTGATTCTACTTGTGTGTTATTTCAAACTGATTACTAGAAACTACAAAACAAAGAATTTAATATAGAGTTCAAATATATATTAACTACTTTAAACAAGAAAAAACTTAGACATAAATGATCTAGAATCTAAAATGATTCAATAACTATAAATAATTACATTGAGTTAAATGACATACAAACACTCAAACAAACTCATATAAAAAATAACGATCAATGAATCAAAAATTAAATCAAGTAAAGAACTCAAAAAAATTATATGGTTACAATGTTAGTCCAACCATCATGGTGTAAATATACTTCAATTTATATTACAATTTAAAATCAAAAGGATTATAATAACATTAATAGATAATTCATGTAGATAACTCACTTCATCACAATATATTTATAAGTGATATTAGAACTTATGGTAGGTCATGATTTGTCAAATAGTTGCTCTGATGCCTGATATTTATAGAAGTCCCTCCAATGAAAAATGTATCCTCTAATCAACTATTGATACCTTCGTTTCGACCTCTATCTCTTGGTGAATATTATAATATACCCTTACATATTGTCGTAACATCAGGTCACCCTTCTAGAACACAACTAGTACTCCCATCATCGATAACATAAATTTCAGAAAAAATACTCTGTTGAATTACTCTATCACTAACTCCATTATGTCAAAGACAACTTCTAGAGATTCTCGTTTTAGTTGGATTAATTAGAACCTGTAGAAGATTTTCCATACCTCAAAATTCTCAATAAAATAAAATTAGTTATTATTTATGGTAATCCTTCATTATGTCAGGAGAACAATAAATGACACATTTATTTATTTATAAATACTATATATATCATCCATAGGTGATGATTTATTTACCCATTTTATGTTCCCAATACATATTTTGGGGAGATTTATGAAGATCGGGGTGATGATAGTGTGTAGTATAGAATAATTGAATTGAATTTTCCATTGTATTATATATATTTTTTCAATTCAAAACTCATATTTATAATCAAATTATGTAATGTATTTTACAGTTGGTGAAGGTTATTTGATATTTAAAGGTGTTTAAAACTATTTTGGACATGTTTAAAATGATGAAAAGTGTTCTATGTGCCTATTTTCCTAACTATTTTTTCATAAATTTTATGTTTTTCCAAATGTAAGATATGGATCTATGATTTATATATATATTTATATATGTATTCAAAAAATTGGAAATTAGAGTATGTCTATAATCTTACTTACATATGAAAGATGATATGTAAGTGATACATAAGATATTTTTCAAGTGTTAATAATCAGATTGAAAATATGCAATATGTGATTTATATCAGTTATATGAAATATACTAAGAGAAATATCTTAAGTTAGGATACATAATTAGTATAATGATAATTGGTAAGTTGAAGCTAGATACGTAGTATGTTTGAGAAGTTAAATTCTATTTTTTGGTATGAGTAGACATGTTAAGTAATAAATAATATGGTCATTCTAATATGAAAGAAGACTAGTTTCAAACAGATGACACATATTAAGAAAAAAGTTTTCAAAAATATTATTTATACTAGATTTCATAGGGAAATCAATAATTTCATAGGAATTATTTTAAAATTTTATTTTTGAAAATTCAAGTAGAATTTATTTCGAATGATTTTACTAATGTTCATACATGCATTAAACCTTGGATAGGGTATTTTTACATAAAAAGGGATACGAAGATTCAAAACCTGAAGAATATAGCTATTTAGAATAAAATAGTATAATTTTTTGTATAGTGGATGTGTTATTTTTTAGCATGTGTTTTTATACCGCAGTGACCCATAATATTGTTCAAAATGAAGAATAAGAGAGGAAAGAAAGAAGAATAAGTCTGAAGAAGTTACAAAATATTATTGGTCTAAATTTAAAATTTCAGCCTCTAAATCTACCATATAAATATTTTTTTGTGGAATAAAATTAATATTTTTAATTTTTGTGAAAATATATTATAATTGAGGAATAGTTAGAAAAAAAAAGATAAACAAGAAGGAAAATTAGCCACTATTATTCATAAATACTAAAAGATATTATTATATGTTAAAAGAAGAATAGTGTGTGATTTTTGTTTTTTTATAGGGAATAAAAGAAGTATAAATGACTTAAAACAAAGAATGGGGATGAATAAGAATTAATAATTGGAAAGTGATAACCTAAATTAGATCTCATCTTATCAAAGATTCATCAATTGTAAATCATTTCATATAACTATATCTATGTGGGAAGAAAAATAACATAGTTAGGAAACTTATTTTAAAACGATTAAATGGATTTTCCTACGCATTTAAACTAACATATCTATACTAGTGGTTCATTTTCTCATAGGGAATTTAAGATCATGCCAAGGATTAGGCTTCTCATTTTGAGAGGAGAACCTTGTAAATCTATTCTGAATTTCTATGTGTGGTTATGTGTGTGTGTGTGAAAAAACATACATATATTTCTGAAAATGTTGTATAGGTTATTTCAAGAAGAAACATAAAAATGAATTTATAATCACCGATTAAAAACCATTATTAGTGATTCCACTAATTAATGGGGAACATTTTATCCATTTACAACACTAAAATATTTTTCATGGATAGAGTTGTTCTAAATGTTATATATATATATATATATATATCTAGGAACTCTCAATATAAAATTCATTTGGTAGACATATAATATAAATGTACTCTTTAGAAAAAAAACTAGTCAGCATTTCATGACTGGATCTGAATGGAATGGATTGAAAACAATAAAAAAGGATACCACAATCTATTTCTCAGTGATTTCCTTCATTGGATAAATAGTATTATGACACATATATATGTAAAATAATGTAATTATTTTATAAATAAATTTGATATAAAAAATTAATGATAATTTTTAATATTTTATAGGTTGACTTCTATTATTCTATATAACTTATAATTTTTATCATATATATATTTATTTATTGAGTTGTTCAAAGCCTTTAATCCTACAACTCTTTTTTCATTTTGAGATAATATAATATTTTATTCACCGTAGGGATAACTAAAATTCTCTTAATTGGGATTCATATAATCCTAATGAAGAGAATAAATTCTTTCAACATATATTAAAAAAATAAATTAACTTATGTAAATTATATATTGAACATAGACCATATATTTATAAAAAATACTTATAATGCCCTATATTTAATAAAACCATCACAAACACATATAAATCCATGTACATATATATAATTATATTTTATTTTCACAAAATATATTTGCCTATTTTTATTTTCAACTATATTTTAGGGTAATAAATGTATAGACTGGTGTGTTGGGTGAAAAATTGAATTATACATCCACAAAGAAAGAATGGTGAATTGATAAATCATGCATAACCGTATAGAATGTTTTATGTGGTAAGTAAATAAACATTAGTTTATTAAAATATATAATAATTATGTATATGAATATTGTTTAAGGTGAAAAATAATTATATTTAATGGGTTTAATGGATGAATTATTAGATACTAAACCTATGTCTGGAATCCTATGTAGTTGTTGATAACACAAAAAAAAATAAAGTTCAATGCAATGAGGATATATAGGTAAAATTGGAGACCCATCCAAGGAGTAAAAATCATATTTCATTTTGTATAAATAGTGTTTATAAACTCCCATCTAATGGTTCAAGTTATCAGAAACGGATTGGAAATGATTGAGGAAGAGTTTCACTTGAGGTGGCATACATATTTGAGGAAATGATATACCTTGAGTATTTTAAAAGCTTCTAAAGTTCATGTAATTATTTTGTTTTGAGTAACATAAATGAATTAAAAATGGAGTTTTAATGATTTTATGAATGATTGAGATTAGATGATGTTGATGTTTAGACGGCGTAGTATGAAATGAAGCGACAATTGGAAAATTGAAAAAATCTAGATTCCACGTAGGTAAATTCCTACATTGGTGAATTCATGTGTTGTGGATTTCCTTCGTAAATGAATTCCAGTATAGGATAATTCCCTATTTATCAAAATACACATTTCCAAAGTCCTTTATATGTAAATATTGTCTTAAAATAATATCAAATTACATGAATGAAATAATATAGATAAATTTCACAAATATGAAAATATGTATGAAAATAGATATTTTATGTTTCCAAATTTGTAAACCATGTCCTTGAAAGAGGATCATCATATCCAAATGATGTGACCTAAATTGATTCCTCTTGTAAGGTGTTTTTATGAAATATAATAATTATATATAGCCATGACCTATTTCAAAACTGAGTTTTGATCCATTTACATGAATATAGACTTATATAGGAAAATTGTAAAAGGGGCACTACATATCCAAATTCTAATATGTGAAGCCCCATTTTATGGAATTCATTTCATGGATAAATCTACCTATGAAAAATGGTAATTCACATATGTGAAACTCCTTAGAAACTAATTGATAATTTTAGAATTACAGAATTTTTTATACTGATGAACTCATCCTTTAGGTTGATGAAATATCTATTAATTCATGATGTAAAGATCAAAAAATTATACATATTGTGGTTATAAAAGAGTGATTAAAAGTAAGGTCATGTATTCCTCAATGAAAATGTTCAATTGATTCTTGATGGAAATAAGAATTTTAAAATAATTTAATTCTAAAGAAAGAGAAATAGTAATATCCTTAAGTAATGATTTCATGTTTAGAAAATCATGATGATTAGAGAGTCCATGATCGAGAAATTTTTTTGAGGAATAATGAATGACTAGAAACACTACATTTATTTCATGAAAAAAAAATGTTATGTTGTTTTCAATAATAATGAGTATTATGTTACATTAACCCTCATTATGTGGTTCATCAATTCCTTCAAGAGTTTGTTCTAAGCCTATCTGAGTTTTCATACTAGCCTATTATTTATGTCTATGAAATTGTGAATTACATGGGAAATGAGTATAAATATTGTGTGTTACCTATAATGAATAAAACATCTACCTCAAATTTGTGTATTTTATATTTTATATAGATGTTTAAAATATTTTTGGTAGATTATTAGTGGAGATATTTTGAGAAGTCAAATAGTTATGCCGATTTTAGAGATTAGGTTAAAATATTTTTATCAATGTTCCAGAAGAAAAAATTAGTTTCAATAAGTGAGGGATAATTTTATAATAATCCTAGAGAAGAAAAAATGTGTGAGAAGTGACAGATAGAACACAGATAATGTATTTTTTTGAGGTTTATTTTTTCTAGGTTTCTAATTTTATCAAAAGGTTTTCCATTTATTGATGAGTTAAAATTAATATTTCAATTATTATCGATGTATATGAATGTTATTTGTATAAGATATTAGAGAGATGACAAAAAAGGGAAGACAATTCTACTAGAATAAGTGAAAAAACCGAGTGATCCAAGTGTTGAAGTATTGTGTGATATTTAAAGATCTCTTGATTAAAAATAATATGAATATAACACAAGATGTTGTGAAAAACACATAAACAATTATATTACCATTGTCGTGAGATAAGAATAAAGTGTATCTGAGTATTGATAATAATCGGATCATATGATATACATTATTAGAAGAGCTAAGAATAAAGAGAGAATGTTTTGTGAGCATGTTTTGAAGATTTGTGAGGTCGAGATGAAATGATGAACTAAATTTCATAAATCTCTATTGAAGATATATTCGTATTAAAGGATCCTATTTTTAGAAGGATAATATCTACTTTGTAGATATTATTAAATCTCATTATCATTTCAATATATACATTCATATAATAACTTTAATGAATGAACCTTCATTTATATAGTGGGACTCCATATAACCAGTGTGACTCTGGGAATATTTGGAGATCATAATGTAACATGGTGTCGATATTGTGATGATTCGATGAAGAGTTAGGTTTGATTGTATAAAATGGATTTCATGAGATATGTATAATATTATAGGTTTGGAATGCACTAAAACAATTTTAATCATCAGCTGATTATAGTGGAGAATCTTTGATAGTGGAGAATAACTAATCAAGGTAATAGGTATGTCTCACTACTAAACCATGTTAAAAATACACATAATCTTTGACTATTTTAATTTCATGAATGTTGTATATGGTTACATGGTTTTGTTAGAAAAATATATCCATCTTCATTCATCAGAAATGAGGATAAACTACCAGTGGTGGTAAATGATTCCTAGAATAATTGGAATTTCAAAAAATAATAATCGACACCTGATTTAACCCCTTCAATGGGGTTTATACTGGTACAATGCGTTTATCAATTTGAATTATAAAAGGTTCCCTATGACTGGATCTATTTTTAAGACTCAATGTATTTCATATTAGTTTACGATGATCATATTTGAGATAAGTTAAATATCTTAGATGGAATGATTTGATTACACTCCTATTACCACACAAGTGGATGTCTTTCCAAAAAATTTGGAAAATAGGAGAAATATATATTCCAAAAATCCGAGAAGGAAAGTTGAATCACTACTAACTAAAGATAATTATATTGTTTCATGTTATATATAACATGTAGATAAATATTTTTTAGATGAAATTTGTTCAGACTATGTATAATTTGAGGAAATTGAAATTGATAATTCACACTTTAATTTTTTTATTTAACCATGTTGTATCATTAAAAATTACCATATAAAGTTATATTATATAAATTGATTTTATTAATAGAAATTCATAATGAGAAGTCATAGTTTAATTAATAGGGTGATAAAATAGTATATGCATTGACTAAAGATTTGGGAATGTCTAACACTCTCTCAATTCATGTTAATGAAATGGAAAAATCCATAACACTATCAAATGAAATATTCTATTAAAATAATGAATAAAAATTATTCATTTACGAAAAATAATCCTTTTTGTATTTTTTAAATAATGCAGTCTATGCATTTGTGAAGTTCCATTAAGTCTCTGTGGATTTCTATCCTACCATGCTAGTAGTTAAAAAATGAAAAATAGTTGGAAAACTCTTTAGTGGAAATAGGTCTAATTAATGGGGATTAATTTGAGATGTTCAGGAGTGATTAGAAGGAAAATTTTTGTTCAATGAAATATTTAAATTATACTCTAAACCCATAATATGTGGAGCTAATAAAAATTTTGAAAAAATAGATGAAATAAAAATATATAACTTCCCAACAGAAGAAAAGATCTGTGTTTACACTCAATACTTTATAGTGACTACTATATAAAATCATGCATACATAGTTGAAAACTAATGATAGAGATTATGTGTATAATAATACACCTTTTTTGTTTAAAAAAGGGTTCCGATAATGATGTTAAATCTAATGACACTAAATGGTGAGTTTCTGAATATGCAAGAAAAAATTGGAAATTTTTTAAAATCATGAATGATAGTGAAGTTAGGAAATAGACTAATGGATAAAGGGTGGAGATAAGTAATTATAATATGTGTATTCCACCAAAATAATCCTAGAAACGTTGGGTTCTAATATAATAGAATCAAGATAATCATATTGGATAAACTGAAACTACTGTTAATATAAAAAACTGATTGGAAGCTGTTTGTAGGGTTTGATAATTGGAAATGTTGTTATTGATTTTTGGAATAATTACCAACTTGGTAAAATTTAATGATGTCCAAAACAAGTTGAGATAAAGGATTGAGATAAGAGACACTCTTTCAAAGTTAATAAGATATTATTGACATGGAAGAATTTTCTCTGAAAAATTTTCGAGAATGTTTCAATAACAAATTTTATTTTTGAATGACTGGTAGTCATAGTTTTTATGGATTATAGTACATTTCATTTAAGTATAATAGATTTAAATAAGTGAAATGAGATAATCCATAGGTTGAAAATGATGTGGAAAATGTATGTGATTCAAACTTGGGAGAAAAATCTATTAGGATGGAAATTGAATCATCTGCACCAAATAAGAAATAAAAGAATATTTAGAAATAGGTACAATCCATTAGGATTAATGAAAACAAAGAAACTTATTAAAAAATTTATAAAAAGGAAAAATTGGAGGATATAAAAAGAATAAGTAGACACATCTATAATTGTAATAGAGTCCATAACATGTATTTTAATAGATGAAATATGGAATCAACATCCTGATTGAGTAATTTGAAAATAAACATATTGTCATTCAAATGGATGGATTAGAATATTTTCAACATAAAGGAAATCACTAATGGTGACATTTATAATCTACCCAAAAATGGAAATGAAAATTCTATTTATTACATGTGTGAAAGGTGAAAAAAGGTAGTCCATAGTGATCTCAGATGCATGACATTGAAATCTCAATAATATTAATTATTGGCGAGTAATTGAAAATTACCACTGAGGCTTAGATGAAAAATATTTGCATCAAAGAAGGTATCCACTCCCAATGAAAAAGGAATTATTGTTCCCAATGGTTGCCTTTCCAATTAGAAAAAATATTTTTATTTGGGTAGAATGATAGAGGAAGTTGAAAAGAAAATGAGTGATCTATTTTCTCAAGTTACAAAGACCGCACCAACTAATATGAAACGTAAATATGGAAAGAGGACTATGCTTAAAAAATGTGAACAAACTAAGAAATATAATGGACCAAGAATAAAAAGATTTGGATTTTTATTTCATGGATTTGGAAACCAATCTAAAACATCGTAATTATGTTGAGAAGATGTTTTGAAATCCACCCATTCCACGTACTTATTTTATAGTTTTTAAATGATTTCTTTGGGAGGTGATGAAAGTTGGGGAGTAAACCCTTGAGGTAGAGAGGTAAAATGAATGTAGCTACTAGAATTTATCTATGAGGTTTTATCTTGAAATATAAGAAACCCCTTCATATTTGATTAATGATATTTTTTTCATTCTGTCACTTTTATTAATATATAAATATTATGTTTATCAATGGGGTGTATTTATCTAACAAGTAAGGATAACATGAAACATAAAATATTTTTATTTATTTGTTCAACTGAGTGTAGGTTCGATGTTTTTTTCGAAATCCAAAAGAGATTCCTAGAAAAATTAAAAATAAAAATATTGTAATCACATGTGGAAATATGGAACGCATAGTTTTCTAAACTTCTGAGTATTTTTTTCTATAAACGGTAATCCCATGTAGACAAATTTATTTTGTTGATGGCTAAAAGAGAAATATTTTCCATTATTTTTAGTTTAAAAAATATTGTTTATATATTTCAAATGATAAATTCATAATATATTTAGTTTTTTTATATGTTTTATGGAAGGATAAAGAGTTTTATTTTTTAAAAATATAAATGAATATTATAAGACAAAAACACTTCACACCATGTAGTGAATTGGAAGAAAGAAAAACATATTTTTCAAGATATGTTATGTTTGATTTTATGATATTTATGATAGCCACTGATGAATAGACCCATGAAAGACCCATTATGAATATTATAAAAGAATAACCTATTTGAAATGGGGTGAAACCAGATAAAAAAATAAATTACGCATCTTGTAAACGATATTCACGATGTGAATCTCAAAAATTACAATATATGTAACATGATATGATATTTTCTACCTAATACATCACATTTAGTGGACAAACTATTCATTTATTCGAATACTTTAAAATTCATAAGTTCATTCCATCACATTAAACATTGGGAATACCACTTACCCAATGTGAAACTATTTGAAAAAGACCATAAATTTTAATTTATGATGAGTATTCTGCAAAAAAACAATTAAATTATTTAGGATAAACCATTATGGTTGGAGAACAATTAATTGAGCAATTTATGACATCCCAAGAATGATCTATGCATAAATTTATGTGGCTAGTGGGTGATTCCAATGGTTCGACCAATGAGGGATGCTTTAGATGACGACATACTGCATATTTATTTCCTTACGTTTCCAATATTTTATTTTCATCATTCTATTTTGTATTTACTATCCCAAAAAAACTCATATTCTCCCTCCATGGAGGGATAATTATTATAAGAAATTAGAATAGTTTTAGTATTTACCAACTATTATGTTTGAGTTTCTATTATTAATGAAATAAAAAAATTTCTATTTATTCTTCCAAATGGTTGAAATGATTATTTATGTTTTCAATTATGAATCATCTATGCTAGTGTTAGATTATTTTTATTTCAATATCCTTGGTCAATGATCTGTATCTCCCTCCACCCAATTCCTATATTGTTTCTATAGAACATTTTAGGTTTGGGTGGAGAGTTCTTGGTAATCTCCATCATGTGTGGAGAATTATGATGGGGACTGTTGATATTTAGGGAATAAAAATTAAATATTTGAAATTCACTTAATTTATCAAAAAGACCTATTATAATTCCACAACTAAATAATATAGGTTATGATGTTTGATATTTTATTAGTAATTCCAATACCATTACCATATGAAAATGAGGGAGAGATGAATCAATAGTCGAATCTTCCTCATACCTGCCAACACACGTAGAATTGTTAAAAATTGGAAATAGTTAAAAGAAAGAATGTGGTTTTTCCAAACCAATTATGGTAACCATATTTTATAAATTTTATTTAATAAAATATTTATTCTACTTTTTTATCGTCAATTTCTCAAACCATTAAAAAATCAATTTTATGATAATAAAGAAAAAGTAAAAAACACTTTTTGTGTCCACTCACATTTAGGAGACAACATAGGTAAACTGATATACTATATAAGGAAATAATATTTTTCAAATACCCACTAATGGTGTGTTTTAATGAATAATTACTAAGTGAAACGTGATCACTAATTTATTTTGATGATGCTTTTCTGATTTTTATTTCTGATAGTCCCTTGGAAATTTTTAGAGATGGCATAAGAAAAATTCCTTCTCAAATAGAATAAATTGTGTTATTGGGGAGATAAAGACAGTAATTTCGAGTGTAATACCATGTGGTAATATTATTTCTAATGTAATAAGATAATATTTTAATAAATACCCCCAATGAACATCCTTATTAGGAGAGAAATTTGAATACAAACATGTCAATGGATTACAATAAGTTGTATTAGTTGAAATTTTTACTTGTATATCAATTGTATATATCTCAAGTTGTATAAATCATTTTTGAGGGAGAATAAGTTAAAATTGTAGGAATTCCTATGATAAACCCTTTTTTATATATAGGGGGAGAAGAATATTACCCTTATATTTAAGGTAGAATAATTTCCAATCCACTACATTATTTTTTTATTAGTAGGAGATAAATTAACATGAATAATGATTACTATTTAGAAGTGATTGGAATTGAAAACAAACACAAAGGGCCAAATTATAGTTACCAATGGTCTTTGGATGTATTTTTTCAATGATTTTTTCAATTTAATATGTGAAATTAATAGAATAGTTTAGTGATAGATTGAAGTCCGCACCCACTAATGAAGAATGATGTGTTGGATTCCCATGAATTCCAAGTTGTAATGATTCATGTGGGTAGACCATATTACCTAGATAATTAAAATATATGATCATAAACTAATAGAAAATTGATGAAGGTGAGGATACCATGTCTTCAATAGGCTGAATGAAAGAGTTTTCAGTTACTAAAACAATGAATAGAAATCATGTATAACTAGGGAGAACATGCGCAAATAAGGTTCAAATAATTGTGGATAGATAATAGAATGAGGAAACCTATAAAATGATTAAAAATAATGTTTCTAGTAAAATTAATAGTGTTTATAGGCTTTTGTTGAATTTTTATTTTATTAGAGATGTCTCAAGATTGATTGATACAGAGCCACACCTAGGCTTGTAGAGGTATTCATGGAAATACAATAGATTGAGTATTTTATATTCTACTAAAATTATATAGAATGATTTTGAACTATTGAGTAATATTCATGATTTCCAAATTGTGTTTTGATGAGTTTATTAATGGTTGAGATCAGATAGAATTAAATTAGAGGAGTCATAATTTAATATTCCAAAAAATATAAAACAGGATAAGTATAGATTCTATGTAGGAGAATTCCTATTTAGGTGAATTCATAGGTTTGTGAATTTATACTAAGTGAATCTGTATAGCTGATGTACCATTTATATAAATATTTTATTATGTGATGATCCACATATATAAATGCAGAAACATAGACTAATGTTACACTTAAGAAAATATATGAATCTAAATGTAGTTTTTTATCCAAACATAGATAATACTGACATGAATGAAGCTCTACGTAGAAAATTTATGTGACATAGATGAATTCCTCATGTATTGTAATTTTTTTGTTGTATCCAAACATCTTTTATCCAATATATGTTATGTAACTGAATTCAAATTGATGTATGTGATTGAAGACTCATATAGGTGAATTAGCATTAGATCAACATGTATAAAAATAAATATATATGAAGAAATATTTTAGAAAATTCTTCACATAGAAAAATCTGCAAATGTTAAATTGAAATTCACTAGGTCAAATTTTCTATTATGTACTAGGTGAAAATTAAAAATTTCCATAATTTTTAATTTTAATAAAAAATCCAATTTGTATGATATTAGAGATGTTCATTCATGGTATAAACATCCCAAAAACATAAAAAAGGGTCATATTCAAATAATGGTAATTATAATGAGATGGTCTTCATTCATTTAAATAGAATATCGAGTCTTGATGAAAAGAGGAATTTCAAGAATTATCTAAATCTAAGTGAATACCTATATGAAGATGATTTTGTTTTATTTTCATGTTTATAATATCAAGATTCCAAGGTAATAAATGATATGAGTGTCTTATGATGAATAATGAATGTGGATAACCACAAAATTTATTTCCTCATGATCAAAATGATGACATTGGGGTTTTAATAATAATTCTTATGACATTCCATTGAATCTCATTTTATTTATCATCAATGCATAAATCATTTTTTTCTTAGTATGTTTGAGTGTTGTATGTGTCTAAGAATAATGTATGATAATTTACCATGAGTTAATAAATGAGAAGAAATATTGTCTGTTACTTGTGATAAATAATAGTTCCATGTAACATCTATATTTTTTATATTTTATATAGATTTTCTGGATTTTTAGTTGATTTATTTTAAGAAGGAAAAAATTAATCCTATTACAAAAATTTTTTTGAATAACTTTTCATTCATTTTTTAACTAAAAATGAGTTCTAAAAATGAGTTATATTTTTAGAATGCTCAATAATAATTAAATTTTATTCATGGGGATACATGAAACCCAGACATTGAATTTTATTGATGTTATGTTTGGATATGAGGATAATTTCTCTAATGTTTATTCAATTTTATGAACATTAAAAATGAAATATAGAAATTATATAGTCACCCAAACTCATGAGTTTTTGAGATGATTGAGGAGAAGACATAGAAAAATATATAATAATCCACAATAATTGGTTCACTAACTAAGAGAACCAATAAATACACTATTGTGAAATATATTGAGGTTTTTGGATGAAGAAGAAGAAAAAGAACAAGATCAAATTCATGTTGTAACAAAAGAAATAGAAGAAGTATCTAAACACCATTTTGAGTCGTGATTTATGGGTTTTAATGTACTGATAAGAATTTGATCCAATAACAACAATTGGTTTAAAATTTTATATTAAATAGAAAAATATTGGTGAGTAGTTTGTGAAGATATATGAGATAGATCTAGAACATGGAACTAGGTTGCATTCATATTTGTTTAATATATTCTGTTATTTGATGATCCAATGATGAGGGGGAGAAGATTTAAATTTGTTATGTTGTGACTTCCCTATTCCATACTGAAATATCTTTTCAGATATGATATTTGAGCCAAGAACCAACAACTATATTGTGGGACTCTAGAAGACACGTTTGGCATAGGGGTTATTAGGATATCACCATATGAATTGGTGAAAATATTATGAATCTTCTGACATAAGTCTCACATGATTATATCTAATTGAATTCATTTGAGATGTATACATTTTTTGCTGTGAGAAGAACTGATCCCATTTTTTCATAAATTTATTATTGAAATGAATAAATGGTTGAGGTTAATAACCTGTCATAGTAAAGAGTAGATTTTAGTACAAAATGTTATAAAAAAAATACATTCCCTTTTATATCATTACTTATAGGCATGTGGTTGATGTTTTCCTAGAATCTTAGTAAAGATCCATTTTCACTAACTAAGAACAAAGGAAAAATTATTATTGGGGGTTAATGATTCATAGAATAATGAATAATTATTTTAAAAGCAGTCAATATCTAATTCACCTCCTATCTTATGTGTTAACCAGTCCACTAGATATAACTATATATATATATATATATATATAATACACTGTAAACATAAAATATATATACATATAAATATAAATATACATATAAAAATATATATTTACATAAATGTATATATGTATATAAATGTGTGTGTAGATAAATATATATACACACACATAGATACAAACATATATATACATAACATATATAAAATAATTATATAGAAAGTATATAAACATAAAAACTATGAAGAAAAACATACATATAAACCAGCGTCTACAAATAAAAATAGTATAAAACACACATACAAACACACATAGAGAGATATATATATATAGATAATAATTTTTTTTTGAAAAAGATACATTAAATTTTTTAGTGGGAACCATAATAATAACCAACCAAATTCCAACCAAAAAACATCACACCACTAAAAACTGGAAAAACTGATCTTTGATTTTCACCCAAACTCCAAAAAAGTGAATATTCTCAATGCATTTTAGAATTTTTATAATTTAAAACACTTTGATACAGGTAGGGGTTTTATTAAATATAGTGTATGATAAAATATCGGAATTATAGATAATCATCGATGGAGAATAATCCATGTTCAATTTTATCATGGATAAATTCTATTTGAACTTATACTAATTTCATAAGTTGATAATTGTTACCTCATGGAAATCATTGTGTTTCAAATATAATTATCTCTTCTACTATCAGCATATTTGTAAATAATTTATAATTAAAATTCTATAAAAATAATGAAAAAATTTGGACACAATAATTTTATATGGAAACCGCAAATCATGAGAAATCACGGGCATAGGTAGAGATTAATTTCACAATGAGATGGAGCTTTTTTACAATATATCTCTTAGGTATATAGAAAGACATATAAATTAAGGAAATGATTCCCAATATTAATTGATATATTTTTCCCACATTAATTATAGAGTTATTATTGGCACTAATAAAGAAAATAAATGATAGTTAACCATATTTATAGAATCATATGAGAATTGATGAAAAGGGTTTTGGTCGTAACACCAACAATATGAACCTTGATATGGATCCTCTTCCTAAAGAAAAAATCCATTAAAATAGAGAATCTGGAAACAAAACCTCTTACACTAAATCACCTTAGAGATAAAATCAATTTTAGAGACCAACCAAATCCAATAAATAATTAAACATGGAAATACGATGTGATTTGGTCATCATATTAGTTGGATTGTCAATATTGCTAACTATAACAACAAAAATATCACTATGAGGAAAACAATCTCTCACTAAATCTCAAATTAAGATATCCTACCAAATTTAAGTATACATAGCCAATCACACCATCTTTTGATATCCAAAAAGGAATAAATACATCAATAGTCCCATATAGAAATATGAATATCGACGAGACTACCTTCTAATGTTCCATACAAGGATTATCTATTTATCATCTAACTAAACTAATGGAATGAGGTAAATTCGGATGGGTTTATACTGTAGAGTACATCAAAGAACCCACAACACATGAATATAGAACATGATATATATATATATATATACATATATATATTCAACCTCACCATCATAATAAAGAAATAAATTATGTGATTTTTTAAAATGGGAAAATAATGGAGTACTAACAAGTTTAAAATTCTTCATATTTCAGCTATCAAGAACTTTCTAATTGTATCTCTTTTGACTCAAATACAAGATGCCTAAATTCAGGACCCTTTGTATCCCTATTCAATTAATTTTATTTCAAACTCAAAAATATTTTATTTTAAATTAGTAATTCACTAGATCAATATACAGTTTAGTCTTTATATTATCATTATATACCATCAACATGTAATCAACATAGATAATTAGTTAAAAAAGATCCATGAAATGTTTCTTATGATAAATAAAACCTTCATAACTACAACTCCCAAAACAATGAGATGTCGTAAAAGTGTTAACACACTTATAAAACTATATGGGTGATTAATTTAGGACATAAAGAGGCCTCTATAATGAATATAGATAGTCCTTAATACAAACAACTGTAAAAAAAGCTTTCGATGTTCCTTATATATATCCTTATTAAGAACAATATGAAGAAAAGAGGAGTTCCCATCATATTTTTCAAAAAATAATATAAAAATCCACTAATCCCAAATGAAAATTAATTTATATATTCCTTTTTTAACAATTGGGATATGACCTTTCTTATTGAACACCTATTTATAGCAGACAACTTTCGTAACATTACGTAATTTTACCAACTCCCTTATCGAATTTATATTATGTTATATTGTATCAATATTTTTTATTCATATTTATAGAACATATTTTTAGGTACACATTCTCCTAGTGTTGATTTCTTTTTTTTATTTTCATTTGGGGTTTTGGGTGAATTCAGGGAAAATTGGATGGGATAAGTGTAGTTCATTGTTGGCAGACAGTTTTCCCAAATTGTGGGCCCTACCCTGGAAATCGATGAATCCCCAAAAAGAGAGGGATTACATGGATAGTGATTGGTTTTTTAAACCATGTTCCCTCTTAGTAAAAACATTGTACCAACTAGAAGACGAACATGATTTTCAAATCTTTCTCCCCTACCCAATAAAATCTTAGTTTGTTTTTAATTAACCAGAATTGTTTGGTTTAAAATTCCCAAATCCTGCGTATTATATTTTTATCATCCCTAGCTCAAACCTTAAAATTTTAGCTCATTTTTGAAGGGCTACTAGATGGATTAGAAGCCCCCCGACCTTCGTTCATGGTGAATCATGGGATGTATTGAAGATCTTTACCTCTCTGTGCATGTGATTTATTCCTATTTAGATATATCTCACCCTTCCAGTTCACTTCTTAGATAAAGGTGTGAGGATTTTCTGGTATTGGTTCTAGAACTAGATCTACTTTTTTTAGATCTTGATTCATTTGATCTTGGGTCTATTATTCAAATCTAGTTTTCATACTACATCAGCAATTTGGTTGTTCAAGTACAAATAGCGGATTCTCCATTGGTGGGTATTTTTCAAAGACCTTGATGTATGTGATCTATTATTCAAAATCCAATGTCTTAGTTCTAATTATATGTATGTAATTTTATAAATGATACTGGTTGATTGGAAATTGAGATTGATAAATTGAATTAATTAATATATTAATTTACTTCATTATGTATTTGTGAAATTGGATATATTGAATTGATTGAATTGGAAAGATTGATTTTTTAATTAATTATATTGATTTTGGGATTCATCGTTTGGATTACATAATTGTGGAATTAAGTATTAGGTTTGATATGATTAATTAATTGTTGAATTAACTAATGAAAAGATTTGAATATTCATTTTTTAAATTTGATTAATTAATTATTTAATTAATTAATGGAATTGATGAGATCTATGAAATGTTTAATTAATTAATGGAATTGATGTGATTAATTAATTTGTGAATTACTTAATAGAATTGATGTGATAAATTACTTATTTAACTAATAAATGGAATGATCTTAATCGGAAATTTATGGTTGGAATAAATAATTAGTGGATTAATTAATTTGATGTTAGGATATATGGGATATTGTGATACATGAGATATATGTGTTTGAAGGATATATGAGTGTAGGAAAAAACTGATGTTCAAAATACACATATCTGATTTTTTGATATATGTGTGTGGATAATGAACTAATTCTATAAATACCCATATACTTCCAATTGAATTCATGCAAATATAATTATATGGGAAATGTACTGATGCTCTAAATACCCATGGAATGTGGGATTGGGATTGATTCTCAAAATACCCATGGGGTTTTAGAGATGATGTTCTATGATGATAATATTGGCATCAGAATATGGTTCCAATTGTATATTACAATGAATTGAGTAGAAATGGAGAAGTATATCCAAATGTTTTGATGTGTTGTGAATTGAATATGTGATATGGTTCATTCTCTAACAATGGATGAAGAAGGTATTTAAATATGGGTATCCTCGGGAACCCATGAGTTCTGACGTTAAATAAAGAGAAATTGAATAAATGTAAATTGTTTACTTTATTGCTTTTATAAATTCATTATAAAACATCAAACACTATTATTGACAAGATATTGTTTTATACGGCATTGGTCGTGGCATAATTCTTTATAATCACACCCTAATGGGACTTCATGATAGGTACCCAAAATGATTTCTTGCTTGGAGAACATGTTAAGGGAAAGGGTATAATGTAATATAGATGATATGGGATGGATCATTTATCATGAAACCATACATTTTTTCAGGACCCACTTGGGAGTTTTTAGTGTCATTGTTTATTTTGGTTTTTTCATATTGACACATGATTCCAAAATGTAATGATACATCTACCATTTAGTTTTAGATATTGTATTTCCTATTTTTTACATTATGTGATATTGTTATTATTAATGTTATGGTTATAATATTTGGTTTTTATATTTTATTCTCAATATGGAATTACTTTGTTGAAGTAGGTATTATCTCACCGTGATTGGTATTAGACCCTCATAGCAAGTCAGTCACCTCTGGTGTATGGGGAGGAACACCTGAGGTCATGTAGTGAATTGTCTTGGAGGACCAGTGCGTGGAACATAGGTTGAGATGTTACAAAGTGGTATCAGAGCCCAATTTCCATTTATTTTTCTTTTATATTTCAATTTTGTAAAGTTTTACATGGTATATGGAATAGTATGGCCTTAGTTATTATCACTTTCATGGGAGTAGCTAACCCTTCTATGGGGGATAACCCAAGTACCCAATGTCAGATTGTTGTTGTTGATATTTTCTATTACAGTTTAGAGGTTAATTCACCTCGGGTGATGTACTTTTGTTAATCTATGATTATTTAATCTAATATTTTTATGAGATTTTACTTGTTTCATGGAATTTAAGGATAATTGAGTATGCATGAATTATTCTAGGGACTTATATTTTTTCCCATGCATTATTTTATGCACGGATAGTAAAAGAAGTTCATGGGATAGCTGTTAAATGAATTTTTCTTTATATTCATGTGTGATTGAATGAAAAAGGTGTGTCATATGTAATTGGAATTATAAAATTATAAAGTATGTGAATAAATGGGTGTTTAATGAGAAACTAGATTAATGAAATAAGTTAACACTTTTTATAACCATGACCTATGTGATTGATAGTTGTGGGTTGTCATAGTGTTGTGGTTTGGGCCATGCTGAGGGTTTGTGTGATTTTTTATTATTGATTTATGTGAACCCTCATAAAATTTCTATTTTTGAGAAAACATCCCAATAAATATGTATGTAACTGATTAGATATTCTTCAATGAAGATTCTTGTTGAGGTGGAGACATTTTATGTGGCTAGGGATGATCCTAAAGTGGAGGAATCTATGGAACCTGTAGTGATAGCTGACGAAGTTAGAGAGCAGTTCTAGGATAAAATTTCATGGATCATGAAATTTATGGAAAGTGACACAAGGATGGTTGGGAAGAGTATGTATGATCTAATGACGGAGTTTCAATTGAAGCACACTTCTATATTTACTAGAGTGGTTGGACATGAGGTAGCTGCATTCTGTATTAAGACTATCCTAACGATATAAAAAAATGGAGACTCATGTTGAGAAGAGATTCAAATTGGTTTCCTATATGTCACATGGCCAGGGAAATAATTTTTAGGACATCAAGACTCGTGATGTATTGATGGAGGCTATGAATTAGAAGGAAATCTAGGGGATGTTCTTGGAGCACTATTATAAAGAGATTCTTAGTAAAGAGTGAGAAGTTGAGTTCAAGAGACATTCTCAAGGGAGAATTTTCATGATGGAATATATTGGATGTTTTAATTATTTATAGTGGTTTGTTCAATTTTTATCAGGAGATGCGAATAATGTGGAAAAGTGGTTTTAGGATGAGATGCAATGTGAAATTATGTCTGAGGTGAATATCTTCAGGTTAAAGGTGTTTTCTGAAGTGGTGACTCTGGCTCTCATATATTAGAGGAACCTAAAGGAGGATTCTAGTTGAGTATATGAGTTTTATTTCATGATATCAGGATGCAATTATTCTACAAGTAGGGAGCATCCCTAGGAAAATGTTATCCATAGTAGTGGAACTAAGAGTTTCATGGGGCAATGGTTAGTTACTAAGGATCTTAACTTAGTGCTTTTTCACAAGGGAATTAGTTTGGGAAAATTTTGAAAACAATTTCATGTGTCACCAGTAGAGGGAAGATCCAATGGAAGGATGGTTCATCTACAGAGGTTCAATAGTAACCCAAAATATATTTGTAATGGTGGAGTATCTAGATAGAACTAAAGTCTTTGAGGAGGATATTATGCACTGTATCAATGTAGTAGCTAGAGTTCTTCTGGATTTGGTTTTAGAGGTAGTGAATTTGGTAATTTTGGTAAAGAGCACACATATTAGTATAGTGGTTCATCACAATTGGACTTAGAGAGCATCATTAAGAATATGGGTAGGAAATTTAATTGCATTTATTCCAAAACTTATGGACAGAGAGGCTAGAACATCAATAGTGAGAGGGAGCATTCTTATGGATTCTATGAAATCTAGTCCCTTATTTGAAATAGGTGACTCTATTTCATTTATATGGTCCCATATTTTGAATGGTTTGATCTTGGAAGTGTAGTTCATGAGTGGGATGTTATCAATAGATACATGCCACATGGAGTACGGTCTAGAGAAATATGTTTCTTCAAGGGGTGTTCTATTAAGGTTAGGAGGTATCATTTTCTATATGATCCTTATATCCTTGACATATTAGGATTTAACATAGTTTTGTGTATGGATTGGTTAGTTTCATATCATGCCCACATAGATTGTTACTATATGTGTTTAACTTTTATGTCTCTAAAGGGTGATAGTTATATTCAATGTAGAGTGTTGTATATCTAGGCAGTCTATGTAGGGACAATTCACCCGCAACTGGGGGAGCATACCACCAATATTTCTAATCACTATTCGGATTATGTAAGTGTAAATTATGATGCCCTTACACTTATTGTGTACATGTTTCTGGTTATTTTTCCAAAATACTTCTCAACTATTCCACCTAAGAGAGATTTGGAATTTACTATTGAGCTCATGTCGGGCACTGAGATAGTTTGTATTCCACCATAAAAAAAGGAAGAAATAGTTCTTAAAGAGCATAAGAATCAACTATAAGTGATGATGGATATGGGTTTATCCATCTGAGTATGTCTCCATGGGGATCCCTACCATTTGTTTTCTATGATAGAGGATGAGACTCTACACTTGTGTGTGGATTAACATAATTTGAACAAAATGAATGTGAAGAAACAATATCTTATTTCTTGTATTGATGGTATGTTTGACCAGTTGAGAGGGGCTTGTTTTTTCTCAATGATCAACAAGAGTTTAGGGTATCATCAGTTTAGTGCTCGACCATCCGATATAATTTTGACTACTTTTAGAAGTTGTGGCCTATATGAGTTCACCATGATGTTTTTTGGGTTATTGAACACACCAGTAAAGATTATGGCCTTGATGAAATGAATTTTATATTGGTACATGGATTAGTTTTTTGTTGAATTTTTTGATGAAATCTTAGTGTACTCAAAGACTCATGAGGACAATGACCAATAGTTTTACATCATCCAGAGTGCACTGAGGGAGCATGATATATACTCAATGATTTCTAAGTGTCAGTTTGGGATTGATCAGGTACACTTATTAGGCCAAATCACCTTAGATGAAGGTGTGTCAGTAAACCCAAAGAAGGAATAAGCATTTTTTTAGGAATATCCTAGGAATTGTTTTTCATTTTTATATATATTTAGTGTCAGCCAGATATTATTAGTAGTTTATCCAGGAGTTTCCCTATTTGGAAGAATGAATTTCATGCCTTAAAAAGTATAAGATAATGTTTTAATGGTAAAAATCATGAATTAATTTCTTCTAATAGTTGAAGGGGAGTTTTACATTGTCAACAATGTTGATCCTATAAAATAAAGGTGAGGAGAATATAGTGTGGGTGATTATTAAGGAATTGGACTCAGAGGAGTGTTGATGCACTATTATTTATGGAATACTAGCCTTGGAATTTGAGACCTCATCAATGGAACTACCATATACATGACCTTGAGTAATATTCTTTGTTACATGCTTCGATGTTTTTGTGGAATTATCTATTTGGTGAAAAGAATATTGTGTAAATTGATCACAAGATCATAAATTACATCTTTTCATAGTGATATTTGAATCTTTATCAATAGATGTGGGTGAATTGTATGCAGTCACTATATTTTTAACTAGGATATATACCAGGAAAGGGAAGAAGTGTTTCTATAGCTTTAAGCAGGAAAACATAGACTCAGTTAGTTTAAGAGTCTATTTATGAGTGGAAAATGATGACTTTGTTGGCTGAGATGCATTTAGTGGTTCAAGAGATCTAGGAGAATATAAATCTTGTATTAGTTTATATGGAATATATGATTTTAAAAAAGATCAAGGGTTGCAAGTATGAGGATTCAGAATGTTTGGCCATTATGGAAGTCCATTAAGGTGGGGACACACCTTCAGACTGGATGATATACAAGGATGTGATCATTTATATCATGAATTGAGATTTTCCCAAAAGTATGCAGGTGGAGAAGATGTGTGAAATTCATGACTCGATGTGGGAGGTGTACATAGGTTTGAACCAAATTTTACATGACATACATATATATTGTTGGTGTCTAGGAAAGAAAAAAATGAGATAAAAGGGTTTGTGTTGTGATACTACATCTGTAAATAGGTGAAGTAAGTGCATGAATGACCTGGTGGTTTACTAGAGCCATTGACCATTCTAGATTGGAAGTGGGACAATGTTACTATGGACATTGTGGTGTGTATCCCAAAGATTCCATTGAATAAATACACAATTTCGGTGATTGTGGACCATTTGCCAAAGTTATCACATTTTTTAATGGTGCGACAGACCTTATCAGTTGATCAGTTGGAAGAAATGTATGTTCATGACATATTCCATCTACATGTGGTGCCATAGACTATATTTTTAGAATATGATTCATGATTAACTTCAAACTTCTCATAGGCCACATATAAAGTGATGTGTAAATATGTTTTATTATGTATTGTTAGCCATTTATGAGTCGTTATTTCCCACATGGTTACTGAATTTGTAAATTTAAAATGAGAAATAAATAAAACACTAAACTATAGGGTAGTATAGTATATGAAATTCTTGATTTCAAACAAATAGAGACATGGTTGGATGAAATATTAATTAAATAAAATAAACCAAAACTAATTTCGATTTGTAATAATTCAATGTTGACTATTGAGAATTTTACTATTGAAGAAAGTGGGAGAAAGAAATATAAAATGGGTACTAAGAAATAATGATCAAAGATCATGGGATGAAAAAATATTAATTAATTAATTAAAAATCCTGAATTCATCAGAAACAAGTCCTAATGAGAACAATGGTCATGTAAAACACCCTCTGTCTTAATTTTATTTTTTCTCATGGTGAGGTTTTTGGATTATAATACATGGGTAACTCAAAAAATAATTTAATCATAAGGAAAGGAAAAACCCAATGCTCATGGATAAAATATAAACCCTATTACTCATATTAAATAATGTTATTCAATCAAATCATTCAATTCCCATGCTCAATGAATGAAATAAATTAAACCCTATTCGTAATCCTACTCACAATAGTCATTCAAGAATAATCAAGAAAGAGATTGTAATGAAGAACACATGAGAAAACCCAACATAAATTTAAATAATAAATAAAATAACTCATACAATAAGTATCTATTCATCACAAATTAAATGAAAAAAATGAAATCATCCCCTCATTCTTACCATGGGATGGTGCATAAAACAATAAGGAATAAATCCTATAGAAAGGAGGCAGGAGCAGGGATCCGTAGTGGTGTGCATCTCTAGACCTGGATCTTCATCTATGATCTCATATGTATTGACTAAAAGAAGTAAATGAGGGTGTTTATTTATGAGGATTTTTGTTAAATCATCAGCCACAGTTTCATTTATTTTCTTTTTGAGTACACTTAAACAACCTGTAATAATCACATGTTGTGTAATATTTTAATTTTTAGGTGTCTCAAATTATAGTGCATCACATCCAAAAACTCATCTAGAAAAAAAAATTAAACCACCAAAATTATATAAATGATTTGTAAATGTTTTTCTCTAGATATTTATCTCTAATTCACCCTATGAAAAATATTGTTTCACCACTTCAGTTCAGTCACGTTGTGAATTGTCTTTTAGCTCATATTTCCCCTTTTTCATTCCCTTTTTCAAGATTCATTATATCATTCCATAAGATATGAAACAAATAAAATGATTTAAAAATTTTAAATACTATCATTTAATCCTAGAAATAAATCTATTTAATCACAAAAAAATTTATTCATAAAATATAGTCATCATTTTTGACATTCCACTAATAGAAAAATGGGAATTCAGAGTGTACTATACATTTTCTTGATAATATGCTTTAGGAATGTGTACTCGATTTTGGTGGTTCTTGAGAGAAGCACATATCATTGATGTAGTTTTTTATAATAAATGTTATCAATAAAAAATACAGATGGAAACTTATGAGGCTATTTATGGTAGGTTATTCAGATCACCTCTATGTTGGATAGAGGACTACGAGTGAGGGTTGTTGGGGCCAGGTCTCATAGAGGAGACATTAGTGTCAGTTCAACTTATTAAAAATAATTATAATAAAACTTAGAGTAGATAGAAGTCAAATGGAGATAGACTTTGATGAATCCTAGATTTTACATTGGGTGATCATGTATTCATTAGAGTGTCACCTAGGTGGGTTAACCACAGTAAATAGAAAAAAGGAATGTTGGTGGGCATATTTGTTTAACTGTTTGAGGTAGTGGAGATAATCAGGCTAGTGGCATACTTATTTGATCTTATAAGGATATATAATGATATTCATGACATTTTATATGGGTACCAACATTGGAAGTATCACCTTGACCCTTATCATGTGATCGATGTGGATGATTTTGAGCATGATAATTTCTATATTGTGGAAACATGTATGTGTTCAGGAGGAAACATGGGAAAGATAAAATGATATGAGGTCCTATTGTCATTATACTTTATTCCTTGAATCATAGTGACGCATAGGAGTATAGCTCACAGCTAAGAGGATATAAGGCAAAATATTGTAAGATCCTGAACATTTCAATAGATGTCTTGAGCATTTTTATATTTAATATTTTTCTGTGTATCAAGTACTATTAGTTTAGGTAATTTTTCTAGGGAGTTTTCGGGAGAATTTTGATAAAAATTTATGGAATAAGGGTAATTTTGAGTTAGCACACGGTTTTTCCAAATCGTTTGGATTGGATATCAAACCATTCAACCCTAGAAAAATGGGGATTGCACAGTTACCACATGGTTTTTCAAAACATGCACCCTATTAAGAGAAACAATGCACCCACCTAGAAGAGGAACATGACCAAGGGGCACAGTTTAGAAAACCCTATGCCTATTCCAAATAAATCATGTGTGTGTTTTTAATTAACAATTTTTGGTTTACAAATACCCAAACCACCCGTATTGACTTTTAATTTTCCCTAACATGACCATAAACATTCTATCTCATTTTTTGGAGTCTCCCAGAAGGATTAAAAGTCCCTTAGAACTCTATTATTGGAAAATAAAAGGGAATATTAATATCCACACCTCCTTAGGTATGTTTTTTTATTTCTGTTTAGATCTCTCTATCATCCTCTCCTCTTCCCAGATAAAAGATAGTTTTTATCCCCTATTAGTTCTCAATTTTGACCTATGTTTGTCCGATCTTAATTCATTTGATCTTGGATCTAGTTTTCATATCTATATCATGTTCTTCATCATGATTTCTTTTGTTCATCTTGAATTTGTAGATTTTCCTTTAGCGACCATTTCTTAATGATCTTGAGGAACGTAGTCTATTAATCAAATCCAAAAGACTTGATATCAATTGATTTCCGGTAATTTTATAATTTATTTTGGATTATTTTCAATTGATTTTCTAAAATTGAATTAATTTATTTAGTAAGTTGGTTAGTTATGGAATTGAGGAATTAGGGATATAAAATTTATTGTATTCTAATAATTAATTATTGAATTAATTCTGGTGATATTGTGATTACAGAATTGGATTAATTAATTATTGAGTTAATTAATGGAATTATTCTAATTAACTTATTTTTTAAATTAATTAATAGATTAGTGTGATTATATAATTGTTAAATTGGATACATTAGTTATTGAATTGGTAAATGTAATTGATGTTATTTATTAATTTTTGAATTAATTAATGTGATTTTTTTGATAAACTAATGTGGGACCTAGACTGACACTCCAAATGTACATTGATTTATAAGTGTATTCATGTGAATTTTTTATTATTGGATATAGATAGATACTCCAAATACCCATGTGGTGGGGGATATGGACTGATGCTCCTAATACCCATGGGGTACGAAACATGATGTTCTACAAACACAAGATTGGCATTGGACTATGGATCCAATTGGTCATGAAAATGAACTAAGTATAAATGGATAATGTGATTGATGTGTTATAAAAAATTTTTAATTGAACATGTGATGTGGTTTAGTCTCCGACATGATCCGAAGAAGGTATTTAGGTATAAATGTCCTCATTAATTGGGACATATATCGTTAAATAAAGAGTAATTGAATAAATTTAAACTATTTAAACTATTTATTTTATTTAATATTATAATACTTCATACACTATTATTGAATGGAAATTGTTTTAGATTCCATTAGTGGTGGCTTACTAAGTTGTACTGACACCCAACTCAGTTTTCATGATCGGTACCAGAATAGATTTCATTGTTGTATGATAGGTTAAGGGAAATCATTCTATGTTTGATAGATTATATGGGGTCGATCATGGATGACAGAACCAAATATGGTGTCACAAAAATATTGGTAGTTCTCAAAGTATTTATTTATTTGGGGTTTATTATATTGACACATGAAGCGTACTTAGAATGAAATATATATTGTTTAGTTCTGGATATTGTATTTCCTATTGTGGTCGTCATGTGATAGTAGTATTATTCTTGTAATAGTTTTATTAGTGTGTAGTTATATTGTATTTCCACAATGGTATTACTAAAATAATTATGCTAGTCTCTTTAGGATTGATATTAGTCCATCATTGCTAGTTAGCATCCTCTGGAGTATGGGGAAGCGTGTCTAAGGTGACATAGTGAACAGTATTAGGGAAATGTTTTGTGGAAGCTGGGTTAGGATGTTACATCTGACTATATCAATTCTTTTATATCCAAAATCCGTCAATCTAAATCAATAATACATACTTTATCCAACTAATTCATCGTCTCTTCCTTCAAATAAATACATTCACCAACATTTAGTGCATAAGTTTCCAAATTATACTCCACATACCTCAACATAGGTTTAATATTTATTTTGTTCCTATATATTCTAATATAATATTTTTATATTGGTGGAGAGGGGGAAATATCAGTTGATATCTTATTGTTATCATGATATGATGAATTCATTGTAGCATTTGACTAAGGGTGATATATTTAAGTTTCCTAAAACAATATAAATGTATGTAATATAACATAGAATACTAAAAAAATATTACACTCCAATAAATAATATCTTTTCCACTTTTTTGGAAACAATATATTATATCCTTTAACCCCTAATTTATAAATAATAATGATACAATTTATAAATCTGGGTTCAAATTTTCTATTAAGTACATGAAAAAAAGTTAGACATACAATCATTTTAAAAATAGGGTTAGATGAATGAGTACCAGATTATACCTTCCTCAAGTATTTTATCCAATAAAACTTTATGGAATACAATAAATTATCAAATACGATTTTTAGTTGCTTAATCATAAAATGGTTTGGGTAAATAAGAGTAAAGGAGAATACATCATACCATCTCTATTGATGCCCTATTCATGGGTTTTTATATACTATCTCAATGCGGAGTTCAAGAAACTATAAAATGAGTCAATATTAATGCTAAATTGAAAAATTAATTAAATTCCTGATAAAAATATTCAAGGCCATTATTAGTGTGGATATCTATCACTTTTCTCCCAGTACTCATTTCAATCATAATCATCCACTGCCATAAATTTAAAAGACTATATTTTTATTGAAAATACATCAATAATTTTTATAATTAATCATTAAAAAGGCACTCAAATTAGTCCACAAATATAATAATGAATATATTTGAGTGTGTATATTGAATTGTGACTTCTTATTACAAAGATTACCCCTTTCTTCTTCCCAACTATAATTTTCCCATCAAATTCTGTATTTCTGATACAATATTCATATTGGTGACCTATGATTCTCAATTAATTCAACCCATTTGGATCATATTCTAATTTCACATATGTTGTAATTGGTAAATATCATCATTAGATAATGGAGTAGAAATTACTACATCACCATTGATTGTAGATCCTTAAATAACATACAACCTACCAAATTTCTAATGCCCCTTATTCACGTCAAGAATTATTTACTATAATTTAAAAATAAACCTTCACTGGCATACTTGTAAACATTTATATAAAGGATATTCAAATAAGTTTAATTTCTTTTCAAATTAGGCACATTATTCATATCAGTTTCATTAATCACAATTCTATCAAACAAATAAATTCTGATAGTTCCAATTCCAGAAATCTTATATGGTTTATTATTTGCCTTGAAAATGAAACTTTTTTTCCTAATTTCTTGTCATAACCTAATCTTGATTAGAAAAAATTTGAAATTTATAAGTAAAATCAATAATATATTCATCAAACAATTTGGATTCAATATTATATAAAACTATATGATTCCCACAATTATTATTATGTTTTTCTATTATAGAATCAAAATATATTTTCTCATTTCATTCCTTTCTAATTAACATGTCAATTATTCTTATTCAAATTTTTTATCTACACACATCACGGTTTTATAGGCTCTCTTTTCTAAATATAACTATATTTTTCAATAATTATGGATTTTGGCCATCCCTTTAATGAAAAAATCCTTTATCTTTTACATTTTCTGATAGCCAAAATATTTAATTAGGATTCAGAAACAACTTTATGTCGTATTATTTTATCATTCAAAAATAAATACATAAAAACTCAAATGATAGTAACTATATCATGACTATAAATAATTTTTTTAAAGTCCCCATATCCAGTTTCTCAAATCTAATTTCTACAATTTTACAGTGGAAAAAGATATAATAAATCGCAACCCAAAGTTCAAAATAGTTTTGTAATATTTGTAAAATAGATATATTCATGAAATTAATATTACATTTAAACATGAAATACACAATGTTTCTTCCATGAGAACTAAAATATTTCCCCTTAAAATATCCCTTCATTTCAATCACGAAACACTTCTAGGTGTCCTAGGGAATGTAAATAATAATTTAGTGGTGATCTCGGATGGTAAGTAAGGGTAAGTATATAGTGTATGTTATCATGAATAAATAAACATAACCAATATATAAAAGTAGATAACTAAAACTCATAAAATTTAAATAATAATTGGGGTATAAAATGGAAAGAATGAAGTATGATAAAATAATTTCATATAAATAATAAAATATTCATGAAACTTACACATAGATGTTCTAACTAATATAATAATCACATTGAAAAAATAACAAATATTATAATGATGTAATTCCTAATTCCAAATATCTGAAACATACTATCAATACCATTCACAAAAAAGTTAAAAATCCTTGGTGAAAACCATTCGATGGGGCCAACAGATTTGTCTCATGAGCCCTATCAATACATTAAGAGGTTATCTATAAATAGGGGCTACCAAACACATACTATGTCCAATTCATTACTCATATGAAATTAGTAAAACATATTCAAAATAATCATTCATATTGATAAACTAATGTATGAAATGTAAATACTTACACTAATAAAGAAAAAATAATCATAAACCATCAAGAGTTACATGATGAATGGTTATAAAATTGTACATCCTCTACCATAAATATTATAAACCATCCAAATAAATAATATGGATTATATCAATACAACATATCCCTATTATATGATTTGTAAAATAAAGTTTTTATGTCATTTACGAATATAAATTCCTTAAAAATATCCTTAATTTTCTGAAGGAAAATAAATGTTTCAATGTGAAAATATTTTTTCAAATATTAGAAAAATATTTCAAAATTAATTTTAAATGATAATTATTTTTAAAAAATTATAAAAAAAATATTTAAAACATTGAGTGGTTATGATGTCAGAAAATTCTGTTCTTGACCTCAATTTATACTAAAAAATTCCTTTCTTAATTTCAGTAAAATTCAAATGGGACTTATTTTGAAAATTACATGAAAATTCATTTAAATTTTTTTATAAAGTAAAAAATATGTAAAAATTTATTTAATAAATAATTCAGATAATGTTAAAAATATTTTAGATCCTTTTTTGAAATCAAGGATTTGGAAGAAAAAGTATTTTCCACTATAATGAGAAATAATGTTTCTTTTCCTAAAACATAATTATCAAATATTTTATGTAAAAACGATTTGATAAATTAGTAATATTATTTTATAATTTCATGATTAACCTGATTATATGGAAAATAGATTTATTTTTTGAGATAAATTGAAAATAATTCCCCTAATAGAGACATAAGAAAAAAAATCATAATAATGATGACATTGCGAAACAAACTCTTAACACAATGGTAATATTGGAATTGTATTACCATTGAAAGAAATAAATTAAAATTAATCATAAAATAAAACGAATATGAATAGATTAATTATATAAAATATCAATAGGGGATTTATATACACCACATAATTCTTTTAGTGGTGAATGTGGCATGTGTGTCACGAATGTAAAAGTGAGATGAGAAACCCATACCTGAGCTTCAAGTAACGTCATATGTGTTCAAAAACCATATATAATAATTATAGTTTTGTTATATATCTATTACAGAACCATAATCAAATATCTCATACAATATATGATTTACTTATAATCTCTTTTCACAAGTTTATTAACAATTCTAAGTTAAAATCACTCTTTCGGGTGATAATTCCTTGGTTTTTCATATATGTTCTATTTTCGTAGTTTCTCCCCTTTTAATTTCCCATGGAAAAATAATATATGTAATATTATAAAATTTATAAATATAACTTATATTCATAATATAATTTATATAGTAATCTATAAAAGTTATAGATAGAAAATGGATTACACTGTTCTTGCAGGTGGTAGACTGTATGTAAGCATGAAGACTACTTAAATTATTTTCGATAAACGTTAAAAATTTGGAAATATATGTTAATTAACATATATATAATCATTATTATGTTATATATAGGATCTATATTAATTATATACATCCTTATTTTTATCCATATAAAAAAATCCTATTGCTATGTAGAAGTTGTAGTCCACACGTACACACCTATGATGTTGATATTTTCCAAAATATTTAAATGTAAAAATATGTACATGATATTATATTTACATAATTATTTTTATATCATAGATATAACATATATTTATTAAATTTATCCCCAATACCTTCCATGCAATGTTTATGTGAGAAAAATTATATCGATTCATGAGGCGATAGTCCGTCGTACACACGTGAAAAATTATCATATTCCCCATGAAATTGAAAGTAATAAGTTTTATGTGACATGATAGTTAAAAAATTGTAATAATGACATACATATAACATAAATATGTAAAATCCATCATTATTTCAATCCTTGAATATTGGTAATGGAAAATATATTGCATCTAGTTGTGAGGCGGTACTGTGTCATACACACGATTGATGATTTTGTTTTCTTTATGATGGATGTGGATATAAATATAGCTCAATAAATTAACATAATAAAATATTAGTATATTGGATATGATAGTTTAATTATATTTTTATATATTATTTTTATTGGATTATTAAGAATAGGGAAAATCAAAACGCATGGTTGAAAACATTTTCTCTTCTCCGAGAAGCCTTTTTTTATCTAACCTAAAACCTTCCAAGATTTTCATTATGATGTAACCAAATCCTATAGGATGTTTGTAGTAAATAATGGAATATTTTTTTTAGTTATTGGATAGTGAAAATTAAATTTTATGTGTGAATTGTATAGGAGAGGCGGTGGCCTTTTATAAATGCGGGAGAGGAAAACCATTGAATTTTTGAAAAGAAAATGATGCTCATGCTTTTCTCATGAAAAAATCCACCAAAATATGTTATTATAGAAATATAAATGTTGAAATTTCTATAAATTGCCATAAAATATATTTTTTTACATGTTGTAGGTTATTTTATCAAATATATTCATTTTCACCCTCCCCCCTGATATAGTCATTTTTACCATAACCACGGTAATAAATATCTACGGTTTTCACTATTAATTATGGTAAAAAATTAATATGACCTTACTAGATAATTTATTATATTACTATTTAAAATACATAATCTATTATTCGAAATTAAATTCAAAGAAGTGGCATATTAGACTTTTCACGACCCGACCCTAACCAGGATCGAGCTGCAACTACCCTAAGAAGGCCTCCATAGGCCAGGGGATAGCGATAAGGGCCGAAGGCTAAACAACTCGGGGATTCCTTTTCCTGAGTACCTGTACAAACACTCACAACCCATTCAATGCAGAAGTGCAGAGTACAAGAAAATACAAGCAGATAAAAGTGCAACTGCTATATATATATAAAACAGAAAAGTGCATCGACCTCTAATATTACAAAGCAGGAGCTAAAGGTAAACTAAAAAGTAAAGGGTTAAAAAACGTGCCCAACCAAAAATGATCAACAACCCGGAAACCGGTAAACAAAAACAAACACCTTGGAGAGTCCCACACATGGAACCCAACTACGACCACCACACGTGGTACAATCCCCCGAACTCCCAAGCTCCGATAAAGTCACATCCAACTAGAGAGTCTAGCTCAACCCAACTGGAGAAGGGAAGTAGACTCGTCCAAACACAAGGAGATGGAAACGGTGAGAAGATTAACTTCTTGTCGAGACTTCGCTACCTATAGTAGGAGATTAGACTCGTCCAACCACGAGAATCTAGACACGGAAAGCACGGGGCCTACCTCGCACGTCTTCGCCTCTCCTGGATTGAGAGTAACCAAAACCCACTAAGTGGGTACTTGAAAAAGGAATATACATATTCATATTCTCAAACAAGATTCCTGAAAAAGATCATAATGGGATCTCTATCCCATAGCATAGCCCAAGAAAGTTACACGCCAACTGTCCTTGAAGTAAAAAACATTATTGCCCAGTATCCCGCACGTCTGCCCAGAATTGCAAGTCAAGGTGCTCAAATCACCGCACCACGAAACTATCCGATTTGGGCAGCACTGGCTCACCTGAACGGTTTTAGGTCGCGTCGCAAGGACACGTCTCGGTGGGGAAAGTGCCCCTCGAAGCTTGAGAGTTCTGGGGGAACTCCAAACCGCACCTTGTCACTACCCCGCAGTCGAGAGGCCTCCTCATAGTCGGCAGGCGACCCATGCCTACCCCGCTAGAGGGTAATCCCTGGATGTCGATGGGTTCCCACTAGAGGAAGACCCGGAACGAGTCGACAGTTCCTACAATGCCCAGTCCCGTAAAAGGGTAATCCACTGGAGGGAGACCCGGCTAAAGTCGTCGACGTGTCCCAATGCCCAGTCCAATGAATGATTAATCCACTAGAGGGAGGCTCAGAACCGTCATTGGGGACCACTTCCCAGCCTTGCTGGAGGTAAACCCGGCATCGGGGTCCACTCCCCAGCCCAACTGGACATAAAACCGGCATGGGGGACCACTTCCCAGCCCCACTAGAGGTAAACCTGGAACCACTCTAGCCATCCCGGCTGGATGGTACTCATAGGTGAACACCGCTGTACTGGACATCCCTACTGGATGGTAACCCACTTGCTATCCCTGCTGGATGGTACTGCTCTTGCCATCCCTGCTAGATGGTACCCCACTGGGCAGCCCTACTAGAAACAACCTCCTGGCTAGCCCTGCTGGAAACAACCTCATGGGTAGAGGATCAGTTCTTGCATAATGTTTTGGTCACACCGAATCCACAAGAACTATACTAGGAAGCACAATGCAACGGGAGAAACTCTCCAGCCTCTCAGGGTGATCACGCTCCAATTCACTGATTCACTGTCGAAGCAGACCGAGACAACTCATCCCAGAAGGTGGGAAAACACCCACGCTGTACGAGAACATGTAGTCATAAATGGTGCTGCAGTCCAGCAAAAGGGGCACGGTACTGAAACCCATTAGAGCTGAAGAAACAAAGGAACCAAACCATCTCTGCCGGACAAATGAGAACAGAACCAGGGGGAAAACTCAACCCTACTGGTCAACAAACGAGAATAGGACCAGCGGAAAACTCAACCCTGCTGGTCAACAAACGAGAACAAAACCTGGGGAAAACTCAACCATGCTGATCAGCAGACGAGAACCGAGGAACCCTCTAACTCGGGAGAGGTCAAAAGTTCATAATGCAGAACATAGAATGCACATGGGGCCCATACGACGTGTGGCCCCAAGTCAACCCCAACCAAGCGCACAAACATTCTCAGGTACAACCATCAACTTGTACCTCCCAGCATTCTCACATACTCCCATAGTGTGCCACATCTTCATCCCAAAGGCTAACATGCACACGGAAACCATTGTCAATGTGAAGGCGTAAACGTAACAACTCCAACATGACACCACATCGGCCCAGGCACGACCAACTACACCTCTTCAAGAATTCACATAACTCTCCCAAGAGTGAACGCGATCACACACCAAGGGTTATCTGTAAACACCGTAGGAAGAACCACTGCTGGAGCACCTTCAATGGTTCCACATTTAACTGAGATCTCTAAAGAGTCTCCTTACATCCAAACAGATCTCACCATTGTAATCCTCTAAGAAAAAAACATGCGAGATTGACTACTTACTCACCTCTAACGGATATCCGACAAAAAAGTAATCAACCCCGCCTTACGCCCGAACGGTGTCCCATGATCCCGAGCCTCGGCCTCAAAAATAGTCGGGAGCATCGAACCATTGGGATCGCTTCAGGAAAACATTTCAAAATGACTACTTACTTGAGAGAAATGGATATCCAGATAAAAAGATTCATTTCTTCATACCGCACACGAGCGATGCTTCGTGGGACCCACATCCCGATCCCAAAGCACTGCGAATGGATCACACTGTTGAGATCCTCTAGAAAAAGCACACAAGATAGACAAATCACTTTTCCGAAACAGACACCTGGTGAAGGAGATAGAAATTCACTGTTAACATCCAAAACGGCCTTCGTGGGGCCAACACCATCATGCGGAATTAAAGCAGGCGGGCTGCGTCGTTGCAACTACCACTGAATAACACCCAAAATCGACTGCTCGCATGCCCTGAAAGGACGTCCGACAAAAAAGATGTAAAGTGCTGCATGCAGCTCGAAAGACGGGTCATTGGCCCACAACTCAACTCCAGTTTCAACGCCCGAAACCATAATGGAAACCTCTGGATCAACTCCAGGGTCACAACGCCACTGACGGCGCTCAATTCAGACGTCGGATGTGCCCGCACCGATCAATAAAAGAACTCTGAGAAAACGCCCATCCACATAATGTCGTGTCGCGGCACTGAACCCCTCATCTCGGGAATTAAAATTTCTCGTGGCCATCTCAAAATCTACTCCTCGATCCGAGGTTTTTTCTACCATAGTATTCATGCAAAATGGACACCCGTAGAGAAAAATATGGGTGTCCGATGTCGATGGGATGATTTCCCCTTGGGCTAGACCGGCCTGGACCGGCCGGTCCGCCAGGCCTAGGCTAGCCTGCGGCTCAGCCGTGCGGCCCAGTGCTGATCTGTGGTTCAACCGCATAGCCAACCGGCCCACGTGACCGGTCGCTTGGTCCACGTGGAGACCCTCCAAGCGTGCGTCTCAGTCCCCCGCGTCAACCAGGCCGGCACAACCGACCGGTCTTCCCCCGCCGCTCGTTGTCACCCGGCAACCCATCTCGCCTAGCCGTCATGCCCACATCCGCCTCCGCACGCAGCTCGTGCTGACGCCCACTGCCGCTGAGCCCTGCCACCTTCCGCTGAAGCCACATGTGCGCCGCTGCCTTGTCTTGCGCCGCCACCGCTTGTGAAGCCCGGACCATCCGCCAGAAAACATCAAACGACCTCCGAATCCCACAAAATTCAGCGAACGACTACAGAGGAATAGAGACTCTTATTTTCAAACCGAAAGATGATTTGGAAAGATCATAATATATACTACACATCCATGGGCTTCGTTTTCATATTATACATCAATTCAATGTTATAAATTGATCTCAAAGGAGATATGGGGACTAAAAACAAAACAAAATGACACCTACCTCGCAGGGCTTCGCCCGCCTCTTCACCGTCGAACTGTTGGATCCATCACTGATTTGGAGAGTATAGGGTGGAGGAGGAGGGATTGGGGAGGATCTCGTTATTACAGGGATGAACAACAAAACAAGGGGGGTGGTGAGTGTTTAAATAGAAACACTTAAACCCCCGCCCGTCGGTCCTGAACCCGAACCCTCAGCAGGGTCGAGGTTAAGTCTCCACTAGGATAAACACCACCTCGCAAGCACAACGACGGTCTCATAATTTTAATCTGAGGCCCCATTCAAAAGTTATTAAAAACAACGCCCGAGGCTGGGAAATTATGAAAACGCCCCTAGAGCCATTTTTCCCAAACGGCCTACGCCTGCAAAACATACACCCCTCCTAGGGTTAACGGAATGTTCTGGACTCAACAGTGCCCTCATTTTCCCAATCTGAGCCAACTTTTAATATATACATGAGTTAAGACGTTAAATGAATAAATTAATTATTTAATTTATCCCTTCCATGCTCTGATAACTTGCGCGGGGTCCAAACGTCCTGCACCGACAAGTTTTATGTCTTTACAAGGGTAAAAACACCATTCTGGACCCATCCATTCACCCAGATCTCTAATCTGAAACACTGTTTAGGAGTTATACCATTTATTTGGCATTCATAGTGTGAAGGCACTAAAAACTTAATTCGGTCCACACCAGGGCTCGAAATAGAACACTATATGAAGGCTCTGCTCTGGAATAACATCAAGAATATTCCAAAGTCTTTTATAGAAAAAACTGGGTTCTTACATAATTCACTCTTTTTAGAATTTCATCCCCGAAAAGAAACACCAAGGAACAACTCAGGGTACTAATCCCGCACCTGGCTCTCCCGTACCCAGAAAAACTCTTGCATAGTTCTGCGTCACCGCACACAGTCCAAAGGAATTGATATGTTCACACAAGGTCTGCCCTTGCCAATGACTTGCATATAAGCACACACACTTCTTCTCAGGTGAGTCATGGGGGAGACGTTGTGCACCCACTCCAGATGTTGGGGTTAAGAGAAGGCAGTAGGGAACCTCACCATCCCTTCGCACGGTCTCAAATGGCCCAAAGGCCCTCGGGGGTAGTTCACCTCCCCGACTGAACCCCTACATCACATACCGCGACTGCAATCACCACTCGCACCTGAAACAAGGCTCGATGATTCCATACTTCAGAATATCCATAGGGTGAAACACCCAAGGATATCTAGTCAAAAAAGGTTACATAGTCTATATCTCAAAACCATGACTCTCTTACACGCTCAGAGAGCGAAGGATTCAACACCATGGACTAAAGAAAAGGTCCTACACCTTTTTACCTTACCAACATACGGCCACACCGATGCCCTACGTTACCCTGGTAACATATCAAGCAAGGACCAGGGAGAAAAGAAATCCACACCCAAATACTAACAATTCTACTGAAAAAAGTATAAGAGCTATAGAGAATACCTCTTGCCACCTCATGCTCCATAGGATCGTAGACTTCCAAAGCATGCATCTATCTGCGGTCCCAACTGTCAGCTCCTAGAACCTGACGTGGATCACCAATTGGTGATGGAAAGACCTTGTGATGTCGTCCCCCACTACCATCTCCTCCCGCTCCTCTGCTAACACCACCTATTTGGGTACTACTCTGAGAATGGTGCTGCATACGTCGTGGTGGTGCACCTGCTGCCTGCCCAAAGCTCTCCGCATTCCTGGTCAGGCAGTCACGTGCAAGGTGACCTCGCCCATCGAAAGCATAACATAGACTCTCTCTGGTCTGCACTAGTACCCTCCGGCGCCACTGTGGTGTACGACCACGCCCTTGAGTCCGGTTTTCATAAAGCCACCTGCGTCGAGGTTCATCTTGCCAACGCCCACTAGCTGCGGCAGACGTCTCGGCCACAACCTGCCTACTACCACCACCATCTCTGGAACGTGATAAGAAGCTCCCGGTCACCAGCGCCTACTCTAGCACCCATGCATATGTGGAAATTCCCAAGGGTACTATGACATCAAAAATCACTATGAGGAGAACCTGCCCGAACTTCTTCGCTCGGAAGTTATCATTGTCGACCAAGTCCTAGTAATAGCATGCACGGTCTGCAAAACTAGCTGCGTACTTGGCAACAGTCATCCCTCCCTGCTGAAACTGAAGGAGCTCTTGAATACAAATGGAGTGCAAGAAAGAGTGAAAAAACACCTCCCGAAACAAAAACAGAATGTCACCCCAAAAAAGCGAAGAATCATCAAGAAACTGAGTCACCAGGCTCCACCAATGCCAAGCTACCCTGTGAAAAAGGGAGGAGGCCAAAGCCACCATAAGATCTATCGGCGTCTGCACAAGATTGAAGAGGCCAACCACTCTCTCTAGCCAAACCTCTGTTGCCTGAGGGTCTCACTCACAACTCAAACTCAACGGTCACTTCCGCTGGAACTCACAGAGCGCGCTCAACCTGCGCTCAAGCTCTGTATGCTCTGCTAAAGCTTTCTGTTGCTCAATAGGTGGGGGTGCTGCTACCAGACCACCTAGAGAAAGGGGATTGCATGATGGGTCCTGGACTGAGGCCTCGTAGCTCATAGGGTCGTCGTCACGAACCAAAGCTGATATCCTTGTTGGATGTCTTCACAGAGACATCCAGAATATTATCAAGGACTGTCGTGGTCAGATGAGGAAATATGTATATAACAATAAAAACAACTATGGGGAGCTGACTCAAGAAGGAAAGTCAAAGACTCAATCCTATGTAATGCACAAACATATTTTCCCTGCAACAAGTGTATCATCATGTTGAGTCGACAAGCGGGTTATCAGGGTCCTGGTGAATGGATACGTCAGCTACCGCACCATCACTGGACTCCCTGACCCGAGAGCCACTCTCGAGACACGTTAACACTGTTTCCCTAAATCCCAACCAATTCCTTTTTAGGGACGTCTGAACAACATCACAAAGAACGAACCTGCTCTGATACCACTTTGTCATGAACCTACCCTACCCGGGCTCGATCCACAACTACCCCAAGCCCACATCCATATGCTAGGGGCTGGAATCAACCACCGAAAACTCGGGGAGTCCATTTCCTGAGTACCTATACACACACCAGCAACCCACTCAATGTAGAATTGCAGATTAAAAGAATAGACAAGAAGAGAAAAGTAAAACTGCAATATATATAAACCAAAAAAGTGCATCGAACTCTAACAGTACAAAGCAGGAGATGAAGGTAAACTAAAAAGTAAAGGGTCAAAACACGCACCCAACTAGTAAAGTGCTACAACCTAACAACAAGTAAAAAAACAAACACCTGAGAGATTCCCAGACCTGAAACCTGACTAAGACCACCACATGCGGTCTAAGCTCCTGAAATACCAAGCTCCGCTGAATTCACAACCATCATGTCCACCGTCTATAATGGAACACCAAGTGTGGACAAATCCCAAGTAGGGGTGAGTATAAAAATACTCAGTAGGATACCCCCGAAGGCTCGAGGGAGAAACTAAGGAGGTACTGATGGAAGAGAAGTAGATTGTTCAGGGAAAGTAATGTAAAACTGAAAGTGCAGTAAAGATTCCAGTAGAGAGTCCAGCTCAACCCAAAAAGAGAAGGGAAGTAGGCTCATCCAAACACAATGATCTGGAAATGGTGAGAAGATGAACTTCTCATTGAGTCTTCGCTACCTATAGAAGGAGATTAGACTCGTCCAACCACGAGAAGCTAGACACGGAAATCATGTGGCATACCCCGCTCGTATTTCCTTCTCTTGGAAGGAGAGTAACCAAAACCCAAGAAGTAGGTACTGGAACAAAATATATACATATTCATATGCTCAAATAAGAATCCAGAACTAGAGCATAAGGGGATCTCCATCCTGTAGCTCAGCCCAAGAAAGTGTGTTTACAACAATCCCAGAAGTAAACACCATCGATGCCCAACATCCCACATGTCTTCCCCGAACTGCATGTCAAGGGTCTCAAATCACCGCACCTCAAAACTATCCTCTTTGGGCAGCACTGACTTGCCTGCACGGTTTTAGTTTGCATCACAAGGACGCGTCTCAGTGGGGAAAGCGCCCCTCAAAACTTCAGTGTTCTGGGGGAACGTCAAACCACACCTCGTCACTGCCCCGTTGTTGAGAGGTCTCCTCAAAGTCGATAGGTGACCCCCTGCCCAGCCCTGCTTGAGGGTAATCCCTGGAAGATGATGGCTTCCCACAGGAGGGAGAACCAGAAAGAGTCGATGGGTGCCACACTGCCCAGTCCCGTAAAAGGGTAATCCACTGGAGGGTGACCCGGATAAAGTCATAGACGAGTCCCAATGCCCAGTCCCATAAAAGGGTAATCCACTAGAGTGAGGCTTGAAACCGTCATTAGGGACCACTTCCCAGTCGAGATGGAGGTAAACCCAGCATTAGGGACCACTTCCCAGCCCAACTGGAGGTAAGCACGGCATCAAGTACCACTTCCCAGCCCCGATGGATGTAAACCCGGAACCACACTGGCCATCCCAGCTGGATGGTACTGCTCGGTGAGCACCGCTGTACTGGCCATCCCTACTGGATGGTAACCAACTAGCCATCCCTGCTAGATGGTACTGCTCTGGCCATCCCGGGTGGAAGGTACCCCACTGGCTAGCCCTATTGGAGACAACCTCATGTTCAGCCCTACTGGAAACAACCTCCTGGGTAGATGATCGGTGCCCGCTCAAACTGTTGGTCACACTGAATCCACAAGAACTCTACCAAGGAACATGAAGCAATTGGAGAAACTCCACGGCCTCTCAGGGAGATCATTTTCCAATCTACAGAGTCACTATCGAAGAAGCCCAAGAAAACTCATCCCAAAAGGTGGGAAAACACCCATGCTATACGAGCACACGTAGTCGTAAACGGTACCGCAGTCCGGCCAAATGGGCACTGTACTAAAACCCCTCACAGCTGAAGAAATAGAAGAACCAAAACATCTCTACCAGCCAAACACGAACAAAACCAGGGGAAAACTCAACCTTGCTAGTCAACAAATGAGAACGGGACCAGAGGAAAACTCAACCTTGCTGGTCAACAAATGAGAACAAAACCATGGGAATACTCAACCCAACTGGTCAACAGACGAGAACCGATGAACCCTCTACTTCGTGAGAGGTCAAAAGTACATAAAGCAGAACATGACATGAACATGGGGCCCACATGACGTGTGGCCCCAATTCAACCCCAACCAAGCGCACAAACGTTCACAGGTACAACCATCCACATGTACCTCCCAGCATTCTCACATACTCCCAGAGTATGCCACGTCTCCAGCACAAAGGATAACACGCAAACGGAACCCATCGTCAACGCGAAGGCGTAAACGTAACAACTCCAACTTGCCACCACATCGACCCAGGCATGGACAACTAAATCTCTTAAAGAATTCACTTCACTCTCCCAAGAGTGAACGTGATCACACGCCATGGTTTCTCTGCAAACACCGCAGGAAGAACCCCCACTGGAGCACCATTCATGCTTCTACATTTAAATGAGATCTCGAAGGATTCTTTGTACGTCCAAATAGATCGCACCATTGTAATCCTCACGAAAAAACATGCGAGATCTACTACTTACTCGCCTCCAACGGATATCCGACGCAAAAGTCACCAACCCTGCCTGAAACCCGAATGACGTCCCGTGATCCCGAGCCTCGGCCCTGAAAATAGTCAGCCGCATCGCACCATTGCGATCCCCTTGAGAAAACAAATCAAATTGACTTCACACTTGAGTGGAATGGATATCTGGAGAAAAAGATACATTTCATCATACCGCACATGAGCGGTGATTTGTGGGACCCACATCTCGCTCCCGAAGCGCTACGAATGGATCAGACTATTGTGATCCTCTCGAAAAAGCACACAAGTTGGACTAATCACTTTTCTGAAATGGACACCTAGTGAAGGATATAGAAATTCACCGTCAACACCCAAAACGTCCTTCGTGGGGCCTGCACCATTGTGTGGAATTAAAGAGGCCGGGCTGTGCCATTGCAACGCCCTCAGGAAAACACCCAAAATTGACTGCTCACACGCCCCGAACAGATTTTCGAAAAAAATTTGTAAAGCGATGCATGCAGATCGAAAGACGGGCCATGGGGCCTATGCCTCAACTCCATTTTGAACTCCTGAAACCACATTGGAAAACCTTGGCTCAACTCCTGGGTCGCAACGCCACTGATGGCGCTCAATTCGGACGTCGGATGTGCCAGCGTCATTCAAGACAATAACTCCAAGTAAAACGCTCTTCCACCTAACGTTGTGTCGTGGCACTGAGCCCCTCATTTCGGGAATTTATATTTATCGATATCGTCTCAAAATCTCCGCATCAAGTCGAGGTTTGCACTGCAGCAGACGGTATGCAAAACGGACACCCGTAGTGAAAAATATGGGTGTCCGAAGTCGAGGGGACGATTTCCCCTTGGGCTGGACTGGCATGGACTGGTTCGTCCGCCCGGCCTGGGCCGGGCCAAGGCTTAGCTGCACAGCCCGGTACAGATCTTCAGTTCACCCGCATAGCCGACCAGCCAGCGTGGCCAGTCGCTTGGTCTGCGCGGAGACCCGCCGAGCATAGGTCTCGGTCCCCCACGTCATCCCAGCCAGCACAGCCGGCCGATCATCCCACGCAGCGCACTATCGGCCGACACCCCTTCTCACCTAGCCGTCGCACCCACAGCCGCCTCCGCACGCAGCTCACGCCGACGCCCGCTGCCGAGGAGCCCCACGGCCTTCCGCTGAAGCCAAACGCGTGCCACCGCCTCCTGTGAAGCCCGGACCACCCACTGGAAAACATCAAACGACCTCCAAATCATGCAAAATTCACCGAACAATTGCGTAGGCCTCGGGTCTCCAAATTCGAAACCTAAAGATGTGTTAGAATGATCCTAATTTATACTACTTGACCATGGGCTTCTTTTATAGATTCGAGAGTAATTCAATGTTATAAATCGACCTCAAAGGAGATGCGGGAACAAAAAACGAAACAAAATGACGCCTACCTCACAGGGCTTCGCCCGACGCTTTGCTGTCGAAATGCCGAAGCCATCACCGCCTTGGAGAGTAGAGGATGGAGGAGGTTGGCTTGAGGAGGAGCTCCATGCGCCAGGGAAGAACAAAAAACAAGGGGGGTGGTGAGTGTTTAATAGAAACACTTAAACCCCCGCCAGTCAGTCCCGAACCCGAACCCTTAGCAGGGTCGAGGTTAAGCCTCCCCTAGGGTAAACACCACCTCCTGATCACAACAAAGCTCTAGGAATTTTAATTTGAGGCCCCGTTCAAAAGTTATTAAACTAAACGCCTGAGGCCACCAAATTATGAAAATTCCCCTGGGTCCATTTTTTACAGATGGCCCGCACCCAGGAAACAAACACCCCACCTTAGGTAAACAGAACGTTCCAGACTAAACTGTGCCCTCAGTTTCCCAATCCGAGCCACCGTTTAATAGATACTTGAGTTAAGCTGTTAAACGAATAAATTAATTATTTAATTTATCCGTTCCATGCTCCGATAATGAGCGAGGGGTCCAAACGTCTCGTGATGACATGTTTTATGTCGTTCCTAGGGTAAAAACCTCATTCCAGACCCATCTGTGCACCCATATCTCTGATCTGAAACTCCATTTAGGAGTTATCCCATTTATTTTGCGTTCCCAGTGTGACCGCATTGAAAACTTAATTCAGGCCACACTGGGGCTCAGAATCGCACATCGTCTAATGCCACTGCTCTGGAATAACATCAAGATTATTCCAAAGTATTTTATATAAAAAAACGGGTTCATACAAGACTTTTTAATATAACTTTCATTCTTATAAAAAAGGATTTTTCCGAAGAAAATAATTAAAAAATTAAAAATGTTTTTATGTTAGAATTAATAGAAAATGCATTAAAATTACTTAAATTTGTTAAATTTTAATATAATTGAACTAATGTGACATTGAAATAACAATGAAATATATATTATATTTTTATATAATTTTATGAAAATACATTTTTTTAAATCAATATTTTCACTATTCATAAAAAATTTCTGAAAGTCAAAAACCAATTCCTGAAAGAAATTCCAGACATACAAATATAGAAAATTGTGTTTATATTTTCAATAAATATTATTAAATTTGTATTAAAATTTGTTTAAATTTGGTGCATATAGTACAAGTAAGCCATCTTTTACAAAAAAAATTGTTTTTCAAAAAATATATTTTCATTTCAAATAATTATTATTTTATTTGAAATAAATAAATTACCATTAATTTTTTTATTCAAGTTTAAATAATATAATTTTAAAAATTTAGTTATTATTATTTAGTTCCACTAACGTAAAATCTAGTTTATAATAGTTATAATAATATTTTAATATACTATCGCTTTTCTTTTAACCCAGATGTTGTATGCATCACGAGATATCAACTATATTGGGTTTATTTAAATAAAAATTTATTGCAATGTCTTAGAGTGATAAATTATAATATAATATTTATGTCTCAGTTCATATATCCTATCAAATATTATGATCCTCTATTAAAATATCAAGGTGTTAAAATTTCCTCTCTAATAATCATATACAAAAAAGGAAAAGAGAAAAAAATTAAGCCTAATATTCATTATCATATTTCACCTCGATATTTTCTAGACAAGAAACAATTTCATTAAAAATATTAAAAATATGAAAATATATGTACATTTCGGCATGGGATGGGAGTATAACATTTTCCTATGATATAATTTTTTGGTAAGACTCTTCAACATACAAAGATGATCAAATTTCAATCATAATGTAGACAAGATTTTCTCATTCAAACCATCATGAAATTTTTATTTTACATATGCAATTGGATTTTTGAGAGTTCATTATGATAGATGAATTTATGTTCCTATGTAATTATATTTGATAGATGCAATTGGATTTTTGGGAGACTTATGATCATTAAATATCCATTCTTCTATATTAACTGAATTAGGGTTCCTATTGAATCCCATAAAAGCATCATCCTAATGATTTCTCGTAGTAATAACATATATCTTAACATTCCTTAATGAAAATATGTTGTCCAGATAAAAAATTAGTACAACAAACTTCATGGTTTCTATTGTGATAAGGAGAAATGATATCATTCAATTATATTGCATCTTGGGTTAATAAAACCTTTATATAATAAAAATTTAATATGAAAACTATCAAATGATAAAACATAAAAAAATGAAAAAAATGTTAACATAAAAATTTTATGTGAAGAAATATATTCTCGAAAAAACCATGGGAAGTGGTTGTGATAAATTCTAATATGAGAATAATATTCTAGATGATTACTAACTAAGATATAGATTGGAATTTATATAGTGTATCTTTACTCAATATTAATGGGGAGATTCTACACACATTAATTGGGTAGTTTTTCATAGTATTAATGAAAATAAAAAGGGAGAATGACCACATTTATGGTAGTATGTAAGAACTAAGGAAATAAATTCATGTCACAAAACTAACCCATTTTATGTTGATATCCATTGAATCATTAAATTATTTAAAAGTGGATTTGAAAAAATTGATTATGATATCTTCCACTATAGAAAAATAAATGGTCTTGAAAAGAGATAAACCATCTATCTTTATATTTCATTCTGGTAGCCTTTTATTTTGAAACATCATGAAGTATAGGTTCCATAGAAACCACTGTAACCGTATTTTATCTTGATGATTTTTACAATAATTCTTCTTTAGTTGTAGCCAAGGTTGCATCAATGGATTCATTTATAATATATAATGTAAACAAATTTCATTTAAATTATGAATAATTTTAATGCTTCATTTTATTTGATTGGATATAGGAGGAACTATCAACATATGAGATTCAATTCATCCCTTTTATATCCAATGAGTAGAGGAATATCATAGTATACAATTCATTCTCCATTGGAGTAGTTTAAATTAGAGAACCAATTCAATTCCCTTGATGCTTGATCTATAAACCTGGAGTTCCAATATCCTATGATAATGTTATATGAACCCCTATATTTATTATATCTCAAGCCTACTTCTTTTATTTCATGGAGTCCTCATCATTAAAAACTTATTTTTATCTATGTTTATCATATCAATATCTAAATTGTATTCCCAATTTTGGTACTCAATCTCAGAAAAATACTAATATTCTACATTAGAAGGTCTTAAAGAGTTTGACCTCATATTTGCTTCGATATAAATTGTTATCCACCCTTATTTAATGATCATATAAGTTTCCCAAACATGACTATTAGAGCTCGGAATTTTGTCTAGGAATTTTTAAAGATTGAAATGACATACCATTATGGGTGAAGCCATTTTCTTTACTCTATCAACCTGAAAGGCAATTCTATGGACAATAACAGTACAACCAGATTGGAAAATTAAAATGGAATGGTATTTAACCTCATTTTCTATCATGTATTCAATAAGGGACTTGGATGACATATAATTATTAAATTCACTCTTGGATTTAGAACTTTTAATAAGTTATATAGAATTTGGAACAATCATTATAAATGGTGAAATTGAATATGGATCGTAAATGTAACGCCCATACTCTAGTTACCCGGATTCTGTGCATTATTACATAACATTTTAATGATCACAAGGGATCATGTCCTGAAAGACTGATCGGTTTAGGAGCCTGGAATTACTAGATACGAACATAATTTTTACATTTCATCATGAAATTAAAACAACAACAAATTTTTATCCAAATTTTAGACACTTATATCCCTTATCCTATACATGCTTGTCAACAATAAAATACTTCTTAACATCCTAGAAAAAATAAAACACAAATAGTGTTGAGCTCAGATGATCACTAAGGATAACAATATAGCGATAACATTAAAAAGTAATTATAAACATTTTAGGCAATTAATTAGTCTAAAACATAATACTTTTCAATATATTTTTAGAATAATAATGCAAATATAATTCTACCAAATCCATTTACTTATTCACATGGATATTCTATTAGTCGAATAATCATATGAAATATCAATATCCAATTTCATATTGATGGAATGCATAATGCTATACATCATAACCACATAGTCAAGGACTCGTTCCAAGAATACAAATAAGATTTTTTCTAGGCCTTGTTCCATGACAGTAGTTTGTCTCATGATACCTACCGATTCATCGTGGAGCCATAACTGGCTCCACCAGTCACATACTATGTCAAATGCATTCCTCATATGAAAATGTTGAAACATAACATAAACATTCATATTAAAACTAGTTTATGAAATTTTAAAACTTTAACCATAAACCATGAATGGTATAGAAATAAAAAATCCACAGTCAAACATATCAAAAAACCATCAATAACATTTGAAATAATTTATCAACATAAATCAACATAAAACAAGTGTAAAATATATCAAATTATATTGACATAGATGAAAACAAAACTAATTGAGGGAAATATATCTTTCTACTTTAAAATCTTTTAAAAGACACATAACTATATAAGAAAACATTTATTTGTAAAATAATCTTATATGACTATAAGGGATTCATAGAAGGTGTTATAATGGCTAAAAATAGTTGTACCCTCTGTATAATTTTAAAAAACAATCTTACCTTAATTTTTCAAAAAGGTCATAAACTACCTTGTTTGGAAAACGACAGAAAGATTCCTACCAAACCATTTTATAAAAATTAAAAAGAGGGTATAAATGACTTTAACTCATTGTCTTGTAAATAGTAAAACTGTTTTGAAATACCTTTTAATAAACACATATGTGGATTATAAAGAGGTCCCAGCAGATACTCACTTATAAACAACCTCGGATAATGAAGAGATTATAGAATTAACCCCTACCTTGTTCTTTTCCCTAATCGAGGGTATGATAACCTCAAATATAGTATTTAAATCATTTTTATTAAATTATAAAAGAACCATATTCATAAATATGATTTCATATATGATCTCCAAATATTTCTTTGTTAATAATATTTCAGTAGTATCATTTTTTAGATATTAACTGATTCATTTTCCAGTATATGTTTTGTTACCTAAGTAATTTTGTCTTATGGATAAGATGTATTTTATTAATATCCATAATTATATTATGTTCTTAAGCATTATTTTTAACAATAAAATGAAAATTATTCTTGAATGTTTATGATGGGGAATGAATTTCATCACGTTCGTGGAGACGGGAATCCGTACGTACGCCCGAGTGAAAATATCATTCAATTGAAGGTAAAATCATATGTAATTGGATGGTGTATTATATATACATAATACTTAGCATGTTATATTTTTTATTTACATCATTTATACTCATTATTATATCCATCTAAATAATTAAGTGTTTGAATAACAAACTACACCATGACATGGAGATGGAAAGCCGTATGTACGCATGTTTGGTGGCTTATCATTAATAGGATGCATATAATAATGAATATGGTTTTACTATATTTATAATAACATCACAAAATTTATAAGTTATTGGAGTTAGTATTTTGGTATGGAAACAACAAAGAAAGATGATGTGGAAGAAGAAAAGAACATTGAAAGTTGTAGTGAAACTATTACCTCTTCTTCTGGTGTTCCCTTTTGATTTGATCAAAAGGGATTATTAGGATAGATTTAGGATCAACATAAGGAATATAGGTCTAATAGAGGGTAGTTGGGAGAATACATGAGTAGGGTTTGGCCATGAAGAATGGATTTGGAGGTGTGATTTTGAGAGAAAGGGATGTACCGATTTATAAGGGTGGTGAGGGTAACTTTAGGAAAAGTGTGAAATAATATTTTATTATATAATCATATTTAGACTATAATGTCTCCAAAATGATTTATTTCGCATCTAAGGTGGGGAGGGGTCGAAACCTCTCATCAAATCGGTTTTATATAGGTTTAGTTCACCATATTAACATTTTCATTTAGATTTAACTCTTAGTTAAATTGTTTTAATTTTACCTTGTTTTATTGTATTATTATAATAAATGTTTAAGTAACTAACTATAAAAGACAAAATAACTGAAATTAGTTTATTATTTATATATCTAACCTTATCTATGTCATTTTTATTATCCTTCTATTTTTAGTAATATTATATCTTTTAATAAAATAATATTTTTTTAAACGTATTTATGTCAAAGTTTACACTATTTGGTATTTTATTTTTGTTAAAGTCCTCAAACGTGATTACATCGAATGAAATTTATTAAATCAGCCCTAACATGTCATTTTAACCTATAAAATTGTTTCAATTCAATAGATGTTCTAATTTATATTTATTTGGATATTTATAATAACAATTATTTTAATTTTCCATTAATAAGGTAAATACTGCATCATCATTGTGTCATAATTAAATTTAATTATTTAATATTTAAAAATTATAAATAAAATACCATTATGTAGTAAATACTTCTATATTTATAATGAATATTTATTGTATAATCTATCTTATGTATAACCGAAAATTCAAAAAGTATTATTTATGAAAATATGAATTTAACACTTTTAACTATTCTTTAAATTAAACAATAAAAAATGTCCTAATCTAATCCAAGTGAACGAAAAGGATCACATTTAGTTGAAAATGTTTATTTTGGATGAAATAATCCTATCCAATAGAATTATGACATGTGTTAGCGTAATTATAATAATATATTTACCTTTAATTACCCTATTTACATTTAACCGTGGTAATAAAAGTCAAAAGTTAATATTCACAAAAAATTATTTTAATCATATTGAACCACATTTTACATACTGATGTCAACTGTTCCTATCAATTTTCTGAAATCTAATTCATAGAAGTGGTAAAATTATATTTTATTCAAATTTGGAAATGCGCCTAGATGGTGGGTAAAAGACGGCAAAACGGTAAATAAAATTTTATATATGAAATATTATAATAAAATGACTCCAATGAACTACATTGAACATATATTGGTATTATGTATCTATTTTTACAAAATATAAATTTAAATAAAATAACTAATTATTTAAATAAAATGTCGATTTTAAACAATAACGCATTGTTTTTTACTATTTATAAAATATTGAAAGTATTCAGAAAAATTAAAAAAAATTACCCAAAGAAAATTTTTATATTATGAACCCAAAAAATGAAGTCCATCTTGAAAAAAAAATTATAAAATTTCAAAAAAGTGGGTATTACTATTAATAATGGCATGTTTGATTGGTCGTGGTGTGTCAAAACTCCAAGTTGTGTACAACACAAGATATAGAATTATTCAAATGGAATTGTACCGTAGTAGCTTGGGGTGTTACATTCTACCTTTCATCAAATAATTTCTCATCGAGATTTCTAGAATATTACTGTAAAAAATAATTAGGGTGGTTTTTCATTATTTGTTCTTCGATTTCCCACGTTTCCTCTTCCATCTTATTGTTTCTCCAGAGAACTTTCACCAGATGAGTTGTTCGGTTTGTCAACACTTGTTCTCTAGTATCAAGAATTCTGATAGGCTCTTTGGAATAAGACATTTCGGGTTCCATTTCAATTTCTTCATAAGTGAGTACATTCATTGGGTCAAGCATGTATTTTCTCAACAGTGATACGTGGAAGACATCATGAACGTTGGAGAGACTTGGCCTCATTGCCAAACGATAATCTACAACTCCAATTCGTTCTAGAATTTCGAAAGGTCCGATTTACATGAGACATAATTTTCCCTTATTACCAAATCGTAGAACACCCTTCTATATATATACCTACTAGAAAACATGATCTATTACTTGAAATTTCAAATCATTCCTTCAATTATCGGCATAGCTCTTTTGCCTACATCGAGCTACTTTGATGTGGGTTTGGATAACATTCACCTTTTCCAAAGTTTCCTCAATAAGATTTGGGCCAATGAGTTTTTTTTCACCAAAATCATCCCAATAAGTTGGTCTGCAACATAACTTTCCATATAACACTTGATATGGTGCCATCTAAATACTTGAATAGAAGCTATTGTTATAGGAAAATCCTAACATAGGTAAACATCGATCCCATATACCTAGAATGTCTAGTGAGCAAGATCTCAACCATTCTTCTAAGGATTGAATAGTCTATTCTGATTGACCATTAGTAAGAGGGTGGTAGGCAGTGGTTAAACGAAGTTTAGTATCTTGGGAATTCAGATGAATTTTCCATAATCATGATGTAAAATGGGGATCACGTTCAGAAACAATTGATTGGGGTACTCCATGAAGTCATACAACTTCATTAATATATATTCTTGCTAAACGTTTATGTGGTAAATATTCTCTTATAATATGAAAATTTACTGACTTAGTAAGATGATCAACAATGAACCATATTTCACCTTTCCATCTATGAGTCTTTGGTAGTCCCTTGAAAAATTCTATCATAATATCATTTCATTTCCACTCATGTATGGGAAGAGGTTTTATGAATCCTCTAGGATGTTGTCTTCCAACATTCACTAATTGAAAAACCATATATTGTGACACATAATCATCATTCTCTCTCTTTATTTTTTTCCCAAAAAAACGTTCCTTCAAATCTATACACATCTTAGTTATACCCGGGTGTATAGAGAAATTGGAGCTATCAGCATCATCCAATAATTCTGTTTTTAGATCATTTATGTCAGTAACACAAATTCTCTTCCCAAATTTCAAAATCCCATATTTATATACGAAGTCAATCAATCTCCCAACTTTCACAGCATTAATTTTCTTTTGAAAATCCTCATCATCAGTCTGAGAACGTTTTATCGTTTCTAGTAATGATGGCTTGGAAGCCATTTGAAAAGGTATTGATGTTTCACCTTCCATGATTACTCCCATATCCATTTTAACTATATCCACGAACATAGGATACCTTTAAATTGTCATATTGTTCAAAACTGCATGATCTTTTTTCTCAATTCATCTTCCACCTTATTTTCCTTCCCTGGGTGGTAGGGTATAGTGCAATCGTAATCTTTGAGTAGTTCAAGACATTGTCTTTTCCTCATGTAGAGTTTTTTCAATGAGATAATATACTTCAAACTCTTGTGGTCAGTATATATCACACATTTTTCACAGTATAGATATTGTCTCCATATCTTCAAAGCAATGATTACAGCTGATAACTCATGATCATGAGTGTGATATTTTTGTTCATGAATTTTTAGCTGTCGTGGTGCATAGGAAAAAACTCTATCATTTTGCATAAGGACACAACCAAGTAATTTCTTTGAAGAATCACTATAAATAACAAATCCATCATTCCCCGATGTTAGATTCATGATAGGATCATTGAAAAATATTCTCTTTAGTTCTTCAAAACATTCTTCAAGCTGTTTTTTACAAATAAATTTAACCCCTTTACATGTGAGCTTTGTTAATGAGTTAGAGAATTGGTAGAAATTATGGATGAAACACTGATAATAACCTGCTAAACCTATAAAACTGCATACCATAGTAATAATTGTCATTGCTTTCCATTCTTGGATTGCCTTTTTCTTTGATGGATAGATAGATATCACATCCTTTGAGATAATATAGACAAGAAAATAAATTTTCTAAATCCATAATTCACACTTGATAAACTTCCCAAGCAATTCATTTCTTCTGAGGGGTTCCATAATAGTGCATAAGCGATTTTTATGATCTTTGAAGCTTTTTGGGTATACCAAGATATCCTCAATAAATACAAATAAAAATTCATTATGATATTCTTTGAAATCTATATTCATTAGATCCACGAAAATAGAGGGTGCAATAATCTGTCTAAAAGGGATTACTATAAACTCATAATGCTCATACCTAGTTCGAAATGCTGTTTTTGGAATGGCTTCCTTCTTCACACACAACTGTCGATATCCAGATCTAAGGTCAATCATTGAAAAATATTGAGCTCCATGAAGTTGGTCGAATAAATCAACAAAATGTGGTAGGGGATACTTGTTCTTTATTTTTATTGCATTGATCTCATTGTATTCAATGCAAAATCTCATAGATCCATCTTTCTTCTTAACAAAAAGAATAGGGTCTCCCCATGGGTAAGAACTATTGAGAATATCAACATATTCTTGTACAATAGGTACGTCCTCTATTTGATCATTCTTTTCCTCACACAGTAATTTGATTATCTTCATCCCCAATAACTGAATTTAGTTGAGGTACTGGTGGTGGATCTCGATAAGAATTAGGTGGTGACATTTCTGTTCTAATGATAAGGTACTCTTTATTATCGTTGAAAATTATAACCTCCTTCTTCTTACAATAAATATTCACATCATGGTCCGAAAGACAATCCATACCAAGGATTATATCAAAATCAATCATGGGTATGATGATGAGATCAATATATAATGAACATTTATATGACCTACTGGTAACTAATTCACAAAACATTATTGCAATGATACTTCCCTTATGTGTTTTTGCTGACAACTTCATTGTTAAATCAAATTAGAGATATCTAATTTTCATAGAAAACTGGGAAGATTTGAAACAATGCAATGATCTAGAATCAAATAAAGAATTGTCTAAACATTAGGAAACAATTAAATTACCTACCACTATATCATTGGGAGATTCAACATCAGTAGTAGAGATCACATAAGATTGGCCTTGCTCCCTTGGCCTTTTCTGAGGTATGTTTCCTTGGCACTTAAGAAATTCATTTTTATAATGCCCCATTTCCTTACAATTGTTGTATTCAAAATGGACAGCCTCTTTCATTCCCATGAAATCACGATCTTGGTGGCCCTTTTTTCACACATGTAACAGACTCTCATTCCATTCAGGAAAGTATAGGGGTGTTTCTTCACACATATACCATATGATGAATATTCAACTTTTCCCTTATTCCCCTTATTTCCATTTCCAGAGTGTTTAACATAACTCTTCCTCTCCTGATTTTCTTTAAAGTTAGAATTCATATATAATTCATTTTCTATCTTGATAGCGCATGAGAAAATATCTCCGTATGATCAGAAGAATTATGAGACCAATTCTTGCTAGAGAAATGGTTTTAACCCATTGAAAAATTGATTAATCATACTCCTTTGGTTGCATATATAATCTGTTGGATTCCTTGCTAACCTTGTAAATTTAGTCTCATAATTTGTGGTATTCTCATTCACCTTTTTTGTCAAACTCAAATATTTTCATTCCATATCGTCATGATGGTCATGAGGAAAATATTTTTCTGAGAAAATATATCTAAATTCCCTCCATTTTATATTTTATACTTCTTCATCCTCTTTTTTTTTCAAATTAATGACCATTATTGATCTGCATCTCCCATGAGGTGGTAAAATACGATGAAATCTTTTTCCCTTTCATTACTCCCCAAATCATGAAATATTTTCTCTATGGAACATATCCATTGATCTGCTAAAAATGGGTTTGTAGAACCATTTAATGTTGTTAGTTGTTTCCTCATGAAAAATTCTGACATTAATCCTCTTCATTGTGGATCATGGTGCTCCATATAGGTAACATTATTATTCATAACCTGAGTGAGAAATCCCAGTATGGTGAATAGCTGTCCAGCACCATTTTCATCACAAGCTCCACTATAATTATCTTGAATAGGAGGGAAATCCGTAAATGGATTATGTACATTTTTATAGTTTCCATTCCTTCCACAAGGTGCCATTTCTGAACAATGGAACACATTATATTAGATTATGAATCGAAATACCAAATTCCAAACATGTAAAACACGTAACATAAATTGAAAAGTTTATCAATATAATCCATAATCATAAAAATGTTTTCATTGAGGAAGTATTTACTAATAAATCCTTCATAATGGTTGGTAAAGATAATTTGAATTATCCTAAGAATATCTCCCATGAGTGACATAACCAAGAGTACTACAAGGCCCATTGTCATGTACTAGGATACCCCGGGTCATGCTCGAAACTCTTTGATGGAGTTTTCACTCCTAGGTACATCTATACCTGAGCCACCTCTACCTGATCATTTATAGAAAGGGAAATATTTATCGGAAAACTCATAAAATATCAACATTACCAAAATTCTACGAAGTTCTTCTATACTAATCCTCAAAGTTAATCTTTGGGTAATGTTCTCTAATAAGTATTTTCCTAAATCTTGATTTCAAGGTTTGTACTAAAATTCCTCCGTTACCAACTCTAATTCCCCAAATCTCGTAACCCAGAGTTGGTAAATTATTACATAACTTTAGCACAATCACAAGGGATCAAGTCCCAAAAGGCCGATCAGTTTAGTAGCCATGGAATTACTAGATAAAAACATAAGTTTTACATTACATCATGGAATAAAAAAACAAAAACATTTTATACCATTTGAACACACTTATATACCTTTTCCTATCCCTACCGGTCCACCATAAAATACTTCATAACATCATGGGAAAAATAAAACATAAAAAAGTTGAGCTTAGATAGTCTGTAAGGATAACAATATATGGGAAATATTCACTAATAAGTATAAACATTTAAAAAAATGTATACGACTAAAACATAAGCCTTTTAAACATAAACATTTGAATAATATGTAAAATATAAATCAAATAATTCCATTTACTTATTCAGATGGATATTCTACTAGTCGAATAATCACATGAAATATCAATAGCCAATTTCATATTGATGGATTGCATAATGCTAGACTTCATAACCACCTAGTCAAGGCCTCTTGCAAGGACTAAAAATAATATTTTTCCAAGGCCTTATGCCAAGGTATTAGTTTGTCTCATTAGACCTACCAATGCATCGTGGAGCTATAAGAGGCTCCACCTATCACTTACTAAGTCCAATGCATTCTTTATATGAAATGGTTGAAACATAACTTAATAATTTTTATTAAAACTAGAATATGAAATGTTAATTCATTAACCATAAACCATGAATGGTAAAAAAAAATAACACATCCATAGTCAAACAAAAAACAAAAAATTTAATACAATATGGATGATTTTATCATAATAAAGAAAATTCAAACAAGTGTAAAATCCATCAAAGGATGTTGACATAGATGAAATAAAAACTATTTGATAGGAGTATCTCTTTATATTTGGAAATCATTTAAATATCACATAATTATAAAAAAAATTATTCTGAAAATACTTTTTTAATATTGTAATGGAAGCTTTGAAGGTGTTATAATGGTGGAATATAGCCGCACCCTCTGTATAAGTTAAGAAAAAATTCTTATCTTAATTTGTTGAAAAGGTCCTAAAGTACCATGTTTGGAAAACGATGGAAATATTCAATTTAAACCATTTTATTAAAAGTAAAAATAGGGTATAAATGACTATAACCCATAATCTCATAAATTGAAAAAAAAATTGAAATAAATTTTTAAGAAGTATAGATGTGGATGATAAAGAGGTCTCAGTTGATACTCACGTATAGACAACCTCAAATAATGATGAGATTGTAGAATTAACCTTTACCTTGTACATTTCCTTGATCGAGGGTACATTAACCTCCAGTTTTATAGTTAAATAATTGTTATTAAATTATACAGGAACCACAAACATAAATATGATATCATATATGATCTCCAAATATTACTTTGTTAATAATATTTTAGTATTATCATAGTTTCAGATGTTAACAGATTCATTTTCCTTTATATGTTTTGTTACATAAGTAATGTTTGTTATAGATAAGATGTATTTGATTCATATCTATAATGATATTATGTTCTTAATTTTTTTTATTAACCATAAAATAAAAATTATTCTTGAATGGTTACGATGGGGAATGAATTTTAATTGCATTCATGGAAACATTAATCCGTATATACGGACGTGTAGAAATATCATTCAATTGAAGGTGAAATAGCTTGTAATTTGATGATATATTATATATTCAGAATATATAAATTGTATTATTTGTTATTTATATCAGTTATACTCATTATTATACCCATCCAAATAATGAAGTGTTTGAATAACAAACTACACCACGACATGGAGACGGTAAGACGTACGTATGCACGTTTGGTGACCTGTCATTCATAGGATGTATATAATAATGAATATGGTTTTACCATAATTATAATAACATCACATTATGTATAAGGTAATTGAGTTGTTATTTTGGTATGGAATCAATAATGAAATAGGAAGTAGAAGAATAATAGAACACTAAAAGAGGTGGTGAAAGTATTACCTCTTCTTCGGGTGTTTCGATTTGTGTGGATCAAAAGGGCTCCATATGTTGGATTAATAGTTAATGTAAGGCCTCTCAGTAGAAATGAGTTTAGTTGGGAATAAATTTGAGTAGGGGTTAGCTAATAAAAATGGCATTGGAGGTGTGATTTTGAGAGAAGAGGAAGTACCCTTTTATAAGGGAGGTGAGGGTCACTTTAGGAAACATTTCAAATTTTATTTTATTATAAAATCATATCCGATTTATAATTGCTCCAAAATTATCTACTTCTATGGTAAGGTGGGGATAGGTCTAAAAACTCCCATCCAATTGTTTTTATATGGGTTTAGGTCACCATATTAAGCTTATATTTTAGATTTAACTCTTTGTTAAATAGTTTAACTTTTACCATGTATTATTGTATTATTAGAAGAAATGGTTAATAAACATATTATAAAAATACAAAACAACCCCAAGTAATCCATTATTGATATATCTTACGTTATATAATTCTTTTGGCTGAACAATTCCTTTTAAGTAATATTATATCAATTAATAATATTATATTTGTTTTAAAAACTCATTTATGTAAATTTTGACACTATTTGGTATTTGATTTTTGTTAAAGACCTAAAAAATTTATTACATCAAATAAAATTTATTTAATGAACCCTGACATATCATATTTACCTATAAAATTAGTATAATTTATCAGAAGTCTCAATTTTTATTTATTTGGTTATTTATAATATCATTTATTTTATTATTTCATTAATAAGGTAATTATTATAGCATCATTGTGTCATAATTAAATTTAATTATTTAATGTGTAAAAATTATAAATAAAATACCATTATGTAGGAAATCGTTTTACCTTTCTAATAAATATTTATTGTAGATTTTATATTATTAAAACCCTATATTAAAAATGTTTTAGTTATGAAAATTTGAATTTAACACGTTTAACTCTTCTTTAAATAAAATATTAATAAATATCCTCGTCTAGTCCTAGTGGAACAAAAGGATCATATTTTTTTCCAAAGGTATGTTTTTTCACAAATAAAATTATCCAATAGAATTAGGACTTGTTTTAGATAATTATAATATAATTTTTTACCTTTAATTACCCAATTTACTTTTAACTGTGGTAAATAAAAGTCAAAAGCTACTATTCACGAAAAATTATTTTCATCTTATTGAACCAAATTTTTCAAACTGATTTTAGCTACGTCTCTTGGATTTTTGAAATTAAATTCACAGAAGCGGTAAAATTACGTTTTATGCAAATTTTCAAATGCGTCTAGATTGTGGGTAAATGATGGTAAAAAGATCAATAAAATTATATATATCTAATATTATTATAAAATGACTCCATGGAATTACATTGAAAATATATAGGTAATATGCATCAATTTTTAAATAATATAAATTTAAATAAAATATCTAATTATTTAAATAAAATTCTGGTTTTAAACAATAACACAGTGTTCTTCACTATTCATCAAAAATTGAATGTCTTCAAAAAAAAACCAAAATTTCTCCCTAATCTAATTTTGATATTCTGAACCAAAAAATGAAGTCCATTTTGAAAATTAAAGTTTAGAAAATTTCAAAGGCCGATATTACTATTCATAACGGCTAGTTTGATTGGTCGTGGTTTGTTAAAACACCAAGTTGCGTACAACACAAGTTATTGTATTATTCTAAAGGAAACGTACCATAGAAGCATGGGGGTGCTACATTTAATCATTATAAAAATAAGATGATGGATATTTCATTCTAATATTTATATGATAACTTTGGTATAAATATCTGAAAACACCTATGAATTGGTCTCTTATGTCAAATGAATATTCACAATATGTTTTTCTTCCATATTACAAGTATTATTGATAATGTTTATGGCTAGATAGCCTTGATGAAAGCATAAAGAAAATTAATCCAACCATGATTCAAATGGAATGCATTTTTTAATTCAAAACTCACTATAAATTTCAATATAGAAATCATAAATCCTTTGGTGTAAGATTCATGATAATGATCTCAATTTAGAGGTGAGGACTACTGGGATGTGATATAGTGTTAATCCTTAAGTCAAAAAAGAGAAATATGTTTTTATAGTTACCAATAAGCATGATGATCATTGGGTTTTGTAATAAAATATACAATATTTGTTTCATAATCAAAAAAAAGGAAGGAGGTATGCACATTATAGGAAATCCAGAATCCCAACATCCTCACAAAACATCTTTTTCCATTTTTTGTTTTTAAAATTAACAAAAGACTCAATTTCAGGTCTTTGATGACCAAACTAAGAAACCAAAAAATAGAGAATAATTTTCATTACTTTCAAAATGGAAAATTTAATTCATTGGGTGGATATTGGATACCCTTAAGATTTTATTTGTATATAATTTAATGAAAAACGTTATGTTTCCATGTCTTGTATTTGAGAAAAGGACTCATCTGGACCAAAAAAAATGATGTCAGGTTGGATTGCGTCAGGTCATTTTTTTACTGATCCAACCCAACATGATCCGAGGTTGGTAGGGTCGAGTTGGGTTTGGTCTATTGGGTCATGTAAAAACAATTATAGAAAATAAGAAGAAAAAATTTTATAACTATTTATTTAATTTAAACTAAAGAAATTTTTGAAATTTTTATTATTCCTAATACATATAGACTAAAATCCCACATTAAATTCAATTCAAAAATGAATGAAATTTTTATTAAAAATCAATAAATATATCATAATATGGATCCTCCAATCCTTTTTAATTATCAAAAAAACATTACATGTGATGTATAAATAATTTATTAGAGACCTTCAAAATGTATTATAATTTTTATCATCTAGTAAACAAAAGATAAATTCAAGTAAATATAAATATAAAAAATTCAATAAACATTTATATCAGTCATCAAATTCAAAATGGATAGAGTGGACATTAAGGAAGTGATTGTTGTCAAAGTGGGGATAAGAAGGATGTTTGGTACCTAACTCCCAAGGAAAATAAATTATTGAATTGTTTTGTTAATTAGTTCGTTAATTTTAAAAACCATGACCTTACCCAACCTAATCCTAACCTAATTGAAACTAACATAACCCATATACATCCCATTTTTAACCTGAACCAAAATGGTTGGGTTGAGTCAGTTTAATTGGGTTGGGTTGGGTTTTGAACATAGCTAGGCACATTTAATAGGGGATTGATGTAGGATAATTAAGAGAAAAACTATGGAGGATCATTTCAAGTGTTAGTTAATTAATAAAGATCCCCTCCACTAATTATAATGGAAAGGATGGTGGAAATATAATCACGCATTAGGGAATCCTAGCTCTATTAATTTCCAATGAGATATTTCTATTTCATTCTCTTTTTTATAATTTTAAAACACATCCTCAAATACTACAAACATCATATAAAATTTTTTATTTATATAAACACACACACAGACAGATATATATATATATATATCTCATTGTGTGTGTGTATGAATTATATATATATACACATATAAATATATAGTTTTTATATGTGTGTATAAATAGTACTTGCATCAACAAACATTTATGCATACCAAAAAATCATTATTTATCTAAAAAACATCCTTAACCTAAATAATTAATTTTAATTCAAATACATGTGAATATATGAATTCATGTTAAAATTAAATGATTTCCAACGGAGGCAAGAAGTAGGTCAGAAATTATGACATGTAGACTAAATGAGCGTGGAAGAAAAAAGTGGTAGTTAGGTTTTTATAAAAGATGGTCTTTCTCAATGATTTTAAAATTATAGTGAAAGGGTCTGACATTTAATTTATGATTATTTGGTTCTCATTCAAGAATCATTATACAAAAAAAATATTCAAATTTCATCTTACATGTCTATTTAATTTTAGTCTCATTGAATCAAAAATAAACAATAATTTATATCTGTTTGAATTAGTTTTGTAGGGTTTATTTGAAAATATACATTCATAGTAAAAATATTCAAAGAAAATATTACAACCAAGAATAAATAAGGAACATATTTTTAACCATAAAAAATTATTTTTGAATACAAATTTAAGTTTTCATTCATCATATTATGTGAATTTATTCAATCCTATAATTTTTGACATGAAAAAAATATGGATTGTTATTCATAATGTAACGCCCCAACCCCAGTTAACCAGAGTCGGTGCATTATTTTAATACATTGAAATGATTACAAGGAATCAAATTTCTAAACACTGATTGGTTTAGTAGCCTTGGAAACACTAGATATATTCAAAAAGTTTTACATTACATCATAAAGTGAAAAACTACTACAACAACATATTGTCTCCAGAGTCCACACTATTATCCTCTAATAATATCCCTGCAGGTCATTCATAATTTACTTCCTCACATCCTGGGAAAAATAAAACATAGAAAAGGGGTGAGCTCAAATTCCCAGTAAGGATAACAATATAGCGGAAACTTTCATAAATAAGAATAAACATTTAAGGCATAGTATAACTAAAACAAAAGCCTTTTAAACTTGAACTTCAACATATTATGGAAAAAATAACATAAAATAATGCAATTTACATATTCACATGGATATTCTACTAATTGAATAATCACATGCAATATCAATAACCACTTTCATAATGCTGGAATGCATAATGCCAGACTATCATAACCACATAGCCAAAGCCTTGTGCCAATACTACAAATAAGATTTTTCCAATGCCTCGTTCCTAGACAGTAGTTTGTCTCATGAGACCTACTGATGCATCGAGGATCTATAGAGGGCTCCACCCATCACATACTAAGTCCAATTCATTCCCATATAAACATGTTTAAACATTACATAAACATTCGTATTAAAACTAGCATACAAAATTTCAATACTTTCTCCATAAACCATGAATAGTATGAAAATAACACATCCACAGTAAAACATATCAAAAAACCTTCAATAAAATACAAAAGTTTTGTATCATAATAAATCAACTTCAAATAATCTTAAAATCCATCAAAGGATGTTGACATAGAAGAAATCAGAACTATTTGAGAGGGTGTATCTTATTCATATCCATAATGAGAAGAGGGAGTGCACTTTTATAAGAGGGTGAGGGGAACCTTTGGAAAAGCTAGAAATATTAATTTATAATAAATTCATATTCGGTTTATAATGGATAAAAGTTGATTATTTAAAGGTTAAGGAGGGTATGGGTCGAATACCACTCAACCAATATAATTTAGACAGGTTTGTGTTACTATATTAACCTTATTATTAAGTATTAACTCTAAGTTAATTAGTTTCACTTTTACAATGTGTCTTTGTATTTTTATATTATATGGTGAATAAACATACCATATACATCCAAGCGACCCCAAAGTGATCCATTAATGATACAAATATCATGATATAAGTCTCTTGGATAATCCTTATATTTTTAGGAATTTAATATCAATTAATAATATAATATTTGTTTTAAAAACTCTTTTTTGTCAATTTTGACAATATTGAATAATTGATTTTTGTGAAACTCATAACAAAAATATTACTTCGAAAAAAGACAATTAAATCAATCCTAATATGTCATATTAACCTATAAAATTAGTGTAATTCAATAAAAGTCTCAAATTATATTTATATGGGTATTTATAATATCAATTATTTTAATTTTTCACTATTATGGTAATTACTGCATCATCATTGTGTCATAAATAAATTAAATTATTTAATGTATAAAAATTAAAAATAAAATATCATTATGTGTGAAATATTTTTATATTTCTAATGAATATTTATAATCCAAAATCCAACATATATAACCCTTTGTAAAAATTGTGTTTCTAAAAGATATATTCTTATGTCATTTTTGTATTTATTTGAACATAATTAAAATAAAGCGTCCCTATCACCTACAAGCGGCTCCATGGGGTCCCAAAATCGTCCCAAAGATGTCCATGGTCGGACATGTATCCAAAAATAATGTTAGGACACGTTTTAGGGTAATTTATTATTATTATAATCTTATTTCTTAACCCTTATTTACTGGATTTACCCTTAACCATGGTAAATAAAATATTTACCGAAATAATTATTCAAAATGTCTAAAAATAAACGTTAACTATTTACACAATATGAACATACTGATTCCAAATATGGAATCCATTTTTACAAATTCAAAACACAAAAGTGGCAGAAATTAATTTAAAATTAATTCCCGATGTTAAAACAAAAAGTGTTTTTTAAAGATATAATAACTATCAAAAGATTTATACTTGTCTATGTCCGGTTTAATTGTGAAATTATGTCAAATGACCAACATTGTATTAAATGGAAAAAATATATTCTAAATATACTTTAAAACCACTCAAATTCATAATTTATCACTATTAATTATTTTGATTAAAAAAGTTGTTTTTAATTAAAATTTAGTAATTTTCACTATTCATCAAAATATTAAAGTTATCCGAAAAGTACCAAAATTTAACCTTAGGCTAAATTCGATACTACGAATCCAAAATTGAAGTCCATTTTGAGAGATAAAATTTATAAAATTTCAAAAAGTATGTATTACTATTCATAACGGCTACTTTGATTGGTTGTGGGGTGTGTTAGAACTCGAAGTTGTGTACAACACACGCTACTGTATTATTCAAAGAAAAGCGTATGGTGGATGCCTGGGGTGTTACATTGTAATTTTTTTTATTTCCCCATTCTAAAGAATAAATTTATTTAGTAAAACTGAATATATACAAGTTTAAAATATTGGATTTAAAAAGGGTTCACTATTAAAGTTGGTAAAAGTGCATTTTTGAAAAATACTTCTTTTATCTGAAAAAAAGGAATTTGTTATTACATAATGTCTAAAAAACTAATAATATGGATTCTAATTTTATAAGTATTATTTATGGTTCAAATTTTTTTTAATACTATTCATAACCTCTTTTGAAAGGCTTGTTTGGTAAGTCATAGTGCGCTTGAACTCGGTGTTGCGTGTAGTGCATGTTATTGAATTATTTTGACGAAATAACACACTTTGCAATCTTGGGGTGTTATAATATCCCCTACATCAATAAATTGAATCCTCACAATTTGAAATTGTTCTTCTAAAATAAAAGGTTGAAAATATAAAATATCTTTGTGGGAAAACCCACATCAGAAATTGGGTTACTAAAATTTAGTCTTAATATGAGGAAAAGAGAAATGAAAGGGTAACCACCAAATTATGATCTCGATTAGGAGAAAATTGGTGGAAATTAAAGACATATAATTGATGGAAAATGTAAATATATATAGGTAGTTATTGATGTCATAAATCACAAACAAGTATAAAATTGAGGTCCTTAAATTCATCAATCTATGATGATTTGAAATACCATCGGTTCAACAAAACATAGGGTATTAGGATAACACAATTTTGGTTTTAAGATTCCTTAAAAAAATTATAAGAATTAATTTCTTCATAGAATAAGAGAAGAAGAAATATATATTCTTGACATGTAGAGTTCTATCCTTTAACTAATTTCTACCACAGACTCATCTTTCACTCTAAAAGATAATAGAACTTAAAAATAATATTCTATTTATCCTATTCGTATAGGGTTAAAAAATGAATTTATAATTCATCTAGAAGAACCAAAAAACGACATTATTCAATCCAGGACATCACGTGGATCAGTGCTAAGTGATACACCCTTGTCACCCTTCGGTTGTGGGTTAAAGTCTCGCGGCCTTGCCGGACGCGACGAGTTGTCAACCGACCTCCGGGTTATCCTTTTATGGAAATCCGAATGATCCAAACTAGAACTATCTAAAATACATCACTCCAAAATTTATAAGGAAGGTAAATACAATGATGATCCTTTTTTCCACGTAATAACATGTGAACACCTTCATCACGTAATCTTTGAAAACACTATAACATCATTAATTACCATAAAACCTTATTGATTAAATTTATGATCCCTTATTCCTTAAAGAATAATAGATATACTCCGTCAATCTAAAATTTTTTTAAACCCCAACAATGATGTAATATACAAATCATTAATTAGTTTCAAGGTAGTCAAGAATATCCAATATAATTTATCCAAATCAATCATGTATTATTCTAAAATTACTACCTCGGTATCAGAACCATATTATGGTTTATATTTCTCTCAACCATATATTTTCCAAAAATTTAACCTGCTATTGAGTCACTTTTCTTTGTTCCACACAATCTCAAGTCCTTAATGAAATAGTACTACAGTACAATCCCTATATACTCCACAATTATTATAAGAAGTACATTGTTGATACAACACTCAAATGACATAATCAACATAAGAGCTCTAATCATTTCGCTTCATCTGTGGCAGTATCATAACTTTATTATTATCCAATAGCATCATTTGTGACATAGTCTGACGACTAGGACATAGGTTCACGTAGTGTCCAAACTCCTTGCAAATGAAGAATTGTACATTTGAAACCATTTTCTTACCCTTGCAGTCACGTACTTTGTTCCCTTTTCCTCCACACTTATAACAAACTCCCATTCCTTTCAGGCAAGTTCCAGGGTGTTTCTTCCTACAGTTATCACATATGGGAAAATTCTTCTTTTCCCTCTTCCCTTTATCCATATTTCTCTCTTCAAACCTTTTATTCTCTTGCTTCCCTTCAAAGCCATAGGACTTAGTAAACACTTTACTTATCTTATCAACACATGATATTATTTCTTCATATGATGACAATACATGGGAGACTATTTCACTTATAAATTCTGGCTTATGAACCTGAAAGATATGATCATTCTTTCTCTTTGGATCATGTTCATTGTTGGAGTTCTCATTCCTTCTACTGGGCGCCATTTCTAATCAATGGCATACATTAGATTAGTTTATGAATAACAATACCTAATCCCAAACTTGTAAAACACATTACATAAATTAAATAGTTTATGGATATAATCCATAATCATAAAAAAGTATCCTTTGAGGATATATATACTCATAAACCCTTCATAATGATTTGTAAAGAAAATGAGACTTATCCTAAGCATATCCCCCAGGAGTGTCATAACCAAGAGTGCAGTGAGGCCCGTTGTCGTGCACCAGTTCCCGTTCGAGTCTAGCTCAAAGCGGTGTTTTTGGGTTTTACCCCTAGGTACATCTGCACCAGAGCCGCCTCTACCTGTTTGTATCCAGATAGGGATGTATTTCTCAGAAAACTCACAAAATCTCTACAGTACCAAAATTTTAGGAAGTTATTCTATACGAATCCTAAATGTTCATCTTAGGTCTATGTGCTCTAATCAGATTTTATCTAAATCTAGCTTCCAATATTTGTACTAAACTTCCTCTGATACCAACTGTAATGCCCCGACCCCAGTTACCCAGAGTCGGTGCATTATTTCAATACATTGGAATGATTACAGGGAATCAAATATCGAAAGACCGATTGGTTTATTATCCTTGGAAACACTAGATATATTCAAAAAGTTTTACATTACATCATAAAGTGAAAAACTACTACAACAACATATTGTCTCCATAGTCCACACTATTATCCTCTCATAATATCCCTGCAGGTCATTCATAATTTACTTCTTCACATCCTGGGATAAATAAAACATTGAAAAGGGGTGAGCTCAAATGCCCAGTAAGGATAACAATATAGCGGAAACTTTCATAAAAAAGAATAAACATTTAAGGTAGATTATAACTAAATCAAAAGCATTTTAAACATGAACTTCAACATAGTATGGAAAAAATAAAATGAAATAATTCCTTTTACTTATTCACATGGATATTCTAATAATCTAATAATCACATGCAATATCCATAGCCACTTTTATAATGATGGAATGAATAATGCCAGACTATCATAACCACATAGCCAAGGCCTCATGCCAAGACTAAATATAAGATTTTGCCAAGGCCTTGTGCCAGGACACTAGTTTTTCTCATGAGACCTACCGATGCATCGAGGAGCTATAACGAGATCCACCCATCACTTAATAAGTCCAATGCATTCCCATATGAAAAGGTTTAAACATAACATAAACATTCGTATTAGAACTAGCACACAAAATGTCAATACTTTCTCCATAAACCATGAATGGTATAAAAATAACACATCCATAGTAAAACATATCACAAAACATTAAATACAATAAAAAAGTTGTGTATCATAATAAATCAACTTCAAATAAGCTTAAAATCTATCAAAGGATGTTGACATAGATGAAATCAAAACTATTTGAGAGAAATATCTCTTTTCTCGAAATCATTGAAAAGTTACACAATTATAAAGTATGTAATTTAAAAGATATTTTTGAATCAAAGTGTCCCATACCACTTTGAAACTTTTGAAAAGAAATATCATTTCAAAATCTTAATGTCCATATAAATAAATCCTTAAAATCATTATGAAAACATGGACATTAATTAAAAATATTTAGAAAGATAAATGTTTAAAACATTTAAAATTATGATCTTGATAAATAGTACCTTTCAAAAATTCTTAAAATATTCATTTTGAAATCATTTAAAAGTCAAATTATTATAAAATAAAACATTTACTTTGAAAATATTCTTATAAGCATGTAAGGTAATCTTTGATGATTTTATAACGGTGGTAAATAGCCGCACCCGCCGTATAAGTTAAAAAACATTATTACGTTAAATTTGTCGAAAGGATAAAAGTTCCTTGTTTGGAAAATGACGGAAAGATTCCTTTAGAAACACATAAGGGTATAAATGACATTAACCCATATTCTTTGTAAATGTTAAAAAAATTTGAAATACATTTCGATGAAACATGTATGTGGATGATAAAGAAATCCCACTAGATTATTACATTTAAAAAACCTCGGATAATGAAGAGATTGAGAAATATACCCTAACCTTATACTTTTACATGGTTGGGGGTAGGTTAACCTCCTGTATAATGGTTAAATAATTGTTATTAAATTATTCAATAATCATATACATTAATATGATATCATATATGATCTTTTAACATTTCTTTGTTAATAATATCTTAGAATTATCATCGTTTCGGGTGTTAACTTACTCATTTTCTTTTATATGATTTGTTAAATAAGCCGTGGTTTTCAGGGATAGGTTGTATCTTATTCATATCCAGAATGATATGAAGTCCTTAAACATTATTTTTAAATCATAAAATGATTATTATACTTGAATAGATACGATAGAGAATGAATCTCATCGCGTTCGTGGAGACGGTAGTCCGTACGTACGCACGAGTGACGATATCATTCATTTGATATTAAAATAATATATAATTGGATGGTATATCATATATAAAGAATCATTATCATGATATATTTATTATTTACATTAATTACACTTCATTATTATACCCATCCAAATAATACTTTATTGAATAAAAATTACACTACGACGTGGAGACGGTAAGTCATATGTATGCACGTATGGTGACATGTTATTAAAAGGGTGGATAGAATACTGAATATGGTTGTACCCTATTTATAATAATTTTACAGTATATAGGATATATTGGATTCATTATTTTATAACAAAGAAAGAAGATGTTGAAGAAGAAATGAATTTGAAAAAGGGTGGTGAAAACATTACCTCTTCTTCGGGTTCTTCCTTTTGATTTGATCAAAAGGGATCCTTAGGTTGGCTTTCTGATCAAACTAAGGCCTCTAGATTGTATTGAGGGAAGTTTAGAGAGTATTTGGGAAGGGGTTTTCCAAACCAAAAGGCTTTGAAGGTGTGAATTAATGAGAAGGGCGAGTTCCCTTTTATAAGAGGGGTGAGGGGCAGCTTTGGAAAATCTAGAAATATTAATTTATAATAAATTCATATTCAGATTCAAATGGATAAAAATATGATTTTTCAAAGGCTATGGTGGGTATGGGTCGAAAACCACTCAACCAATAGAATTTAGACAGGTTTGGGTTACTATATTAACCTTATCTTTAAGTATTTACTCTAAGTTAATTAGTTTCACTTTTACAATGTCTCTTTGTATTTTTATATTATATGGTTAATAAACATACCATATACATCCAAGCGACCCTGAAGTGGTCCATTAATGATACACCTATTATGATATAAGTCTCTTGGCCTATCCTTATATTTTAAGAATTTAATATCAATTAATAATATAATATTTTTTGAAAAAACTCTTTTATGTCAATTTTGACAATATTGAATAATTGATTTTTGTGAAACTCTTAACAGAATCATTAATTCGAAAAAAGACAACTAAATCAATACTAATATGTCATATTATCCACAAAAATTAGTTTAATTCCATTAAAGTCTCAAATTATATTTATTTTGGTATTTATAATATCAATTATTTTAATTTTTCACTATTATGGTAATTACTCCATCATCATTGTGTCATAAATAAATTCAATTATTTAATGTCTAAAAATTATAAATAAAATATCATTATGTAGTAAATAGTTTAATATTTCTATTTAATATTTATAGTCTAAAATACAACATATATTACCCTTTGTAAAAATGGTTTTTCTAAAAGATAAATTCTTATGTCATTTTTGTACTTATTTTAAATTAATTAAAATAAAGCGTCCCTATCACCTACAAGTGGCATCATGGGGTCCCAAAATCGTCCCAAATATTTCCATGGTCGGACATGTTTCCACCAATAATTTTAGGACATGTTTTAGGGTAATTTAGTATTATTATAATATTATTGTTTAACCCTTATTTACCGGATTTACCCTTAACCATGGTAAATAAAATATTTACCGAAATAATTATTCAAAATGTCTAAAAATAAAAGTTACAAATTTAAAAAATATGAACATTCTGATTCCAAATATGGAATCCATTTTTCCAAATTCAAAACACAGAAGTGGCAGAAATTAATTTAAAATAAATTCCCGCTGTCAAAACAAAAAGCGTGTTTTTAAGATATAATAACTAACAAAAGATTTATTCTTGTTTATATCCGGTTTAATAGTGAAATTTTGTCAAATGACCAACATTGTATTAAATGGTAAAAATATATTCTAAATATAATTTAAAACCACACAAATTCATAATTTATCACTATTAATTATTTTGATTAAAAAAGTTGTTTTTAATTAAAATTTAGTAATTTTCACTATTCATCATAATATTAAAGTTATCCGAAAAGTACCAAAATTTCACCTTTGGCTAAATTCGATACTCCGAATCCAAAAATGAAGTCCATTTTGAGAGATAAAATTTATAAAATTTCAAAAAGTATGAATTACTATTCATAACGGCTAGTTTGATTGGTTGTGGTGTGTGTTAGAACTCGAAGTTGCATACAACACACGCTACTGTATTATTCAAAGAGAAGCATACCATGGAAGCTTGGGATGTTAAATTGTAAATTTTTTTATGTCCCCATTCTAAAGAATAAATTTATTTAGTAAAATTGAATATATAATGGTTTAAAATATTGGATTTAAAAAGGGTTCACTATTAAAGTTGGTAAAAGTGAATTTTTGAAAAATACTTCTTTTATCTGAAAAAAGGATTTTGTTCTTAAATTATGTCTAAGAAACTAATAATATGGATTCTAAAATTATAAGTATTATATTTGGTTCAAAATTTAGTTAATACTATTAATAACCTCTTTTCAACGGCTTGTTTTGTAAGTCATAGTGCGCTTGAACTCAGTGTTGCGTGTAGTGGAAGTTATTGAATTATTTTGAAGAAATAACACACTATGAAATATTCGGGTGTTACTCATAAACCTAAGAAATCATACTATGGAAATATATGATATAAAAATATATGTTGTTTAAATATTAATGCTCCAAGATCAATTAGTACACCACTAAAGGTGGCGAATGAGTAATTTTTTTACAAAATAATGTCATTTTATAATTAAAACCCTCAGACTTGTTAGAGTTCTAATGAAGTATTAAAATATATTCCTCACCTATTTGAAAGAATAATGAAGATATATAATCTCATATAAAATTTATAATGATCATCCTTAATTCGATAGACTACTATTTTTCAGGTTCGTTTGGGTTCTGAAATTTTTATTATCACTTATAAAATCATGGTTATAAGATTTTGGAAGTTTTATTATTTTACTCTTAATGAAATCTATAATAGAGACCTGTTTTTTCATTTAATTCACTGAAATACTTATAAATATATTTGCATTTCAAGGTGCTAATATTCCATGCAATTTCGAGGCCCAGTGTTCGCGAAATTAATTTTATAAAAATATTAAATATATTATAGATGATGTGTACCCAACTCTTCTTAAAAATGGGATAAACCTCAAATGGTTGATCAAATAAGAAATATGAGACCCCCGTTGAGTTTGGAATGCAATTTTTACCCTAGGCGTGCCATAAAATGAGCTAGCATGGGATGCTCAGACCCTTCTCTTGTTGGTGGTGCGTTAAGTGGGTTTAAATAATTAATTCAATCATTCATTAATCCTAAACTAATAAGGTTATAAATATATGATTATGGAATTTTTTCTCACGGTTGGTCACATAATACTAGAATCTTTGTTGAGTTCTTCCCTCCACATTTCCTTTATAAAATCAAGTAGAATGACAACAAAACTCCATGATCAAGAAGATTATGATGTAAAAAATGCAATGGAGCCTCCCAAATTGATGGAAACCACGTTCTTCATCAGAGAGCAATCCAAAACTAATGCAGGACTCATTATTTGAAGTTTTTCATCCTTATTTATGAAAGATTTAGCATGATCAAATCCTTCTCTTGGATATGCATTTATTTAATCCCTTTAATGAGCCCATATATCTAAATATTTTATCCTCTCAATTTATTTTCTATTTTCCAATGATTCTCACCCAAATTACTCTGAAATGAAATCGTTGGCCAAGAATGCTTGACCAATTATTCCCATCACCTTTATTATATATGATTCCCCCCATTGTTCTTCATTTTGTATCTCTAATTATAATAATGATTTGATGAAAGGAAAAAATAAATAAGACAAGGGGGAGGGCATGGAATGAATGATATGGGATGTGCATGAGGTCTTAATTTGATATCCTTTAAATTTATATTATTATTATAATACTAAATAATATTGATAATATATAAAATTGGAACAAATAATTAAAATGGATGAGTCACCTTGTTAGGGATTAATGTGTATAAAAAAATATCTCCCCCTCTATTGGACAATGGAATTTGAAGGAAAAGGGGGTTAAAATTAATAATAATATAATAAAATTATTATTATTATTATTGGTTTTCCAAATCAAAATTCATCTGTAACGTCTCCATAATGTGTTATATTTATGTGCCATCATTGGAAGTGTGACCATAGAATTGAGACAATCATTTTGAGATATATGTTGAATTTCCTTTTCAGGCTAGTACCTTCGGTCAAAGAAACACACAATAATAATAAATGTTTTATTATTTCAGAGTCATTTATCAGAAATATATCCTTCATATGGTGTCGAAATGATGGACCTTCTGTGACAATTTTACCCAAACATTAAGATGTACTTTTGAAGAACAATTTTGGATATTTAATTTGAACTCGTAGATTATGGCCATGAGATGTCATTATAACATTATGTGGTGAAGTGTGACTTTCTCACTAAGTGAAAAATGAGGAAACAGAATATTTTATCTTGATCATTTTTTATGATGATCCCAGTAGTGTGATCCATTTCTCCATCAGGAGCCATTGGAAGAGGCATATTAGTGAAATTAAATATTTTTCCTTCAGACTTGGGATAAGACTCATGCACTCATTAGGATTGTGGCCAAGTCACATCACATAGTACTCTAAAATGTAATGTAGTGATACATTAAAATAAGACCCTATTTTGGAGAGGAAACATCGAGGAAGAGGAGTGGGACCACACCATGTGGGTCCCTGACATTCTGTGTACCTATATTTGAGGAAATTTCAATGTTCCCTATCTCCTTCATTTGAACACATATTTTTGCATGTAATAATCCTATCCTGAGTGTTTTTCTATGTAAAATGTGATGGTGATCTCACAAGATGATTTTGAGATATATTGTATAATGTTCCTAGTTTGGAACACTCTAAGGAGAAAATAAAATATAATTGTGAAAATATATAATCACAATGGATTTTGAGGTGTAACCCTCCAATAGGTATGAAAAAATGGAGTTCCCCAAGGACCCCACTTTCTAGGAATAACCCTCCAACAGGGATGAGTAGTGGAGATCCTCAATGAAATCATCCAGACATAACCCACTAGTAGGGTTGGTTAGTGGAGTTCCTCGATGCGATTTTCCATGATTAACCCTCCAATAGTGATTGGAAATTCAGTTCCTTGATAAAATATTCTAGGAATTACTCTCTAGAATGGTTGGGCAGTGGAGTTCCCCAAAGAAATTTTCTATGAATAACCCTCCAGTAGGGTTTGGCAGTTGAGTTCCCTAACGAATTTCCAATAGTAACCATACATCAAGAATGAGAAATGGAGTTCCCCAATGTAATCTTCCAAGCGTAACTCTCTAGTAGGGCAAGGCATTGGAGTTACTTAAAGAAATTCCAAGAATAACCCTCTAGTATGGATGGGAAGTGGAGTTCTATGTTGGCATATTCCATGGGTAACCCTCCAGTATGGTTGGACAGTGAAGTTCCCCGATGACTTTCTGGGTGTTACTCTATAGAAGGGTTAGGCAGTAGAGTTCTCTGATGAAATTCCCTAGCATTACCCTCTTATCGGATTGTGTAGTGGAGTTCTTTAGGGACTACTGGAGTAAGGAACTCATACTATAATATGTTATATGATCCTCACCTAGAAATATTGGTCCCTCAACTGTGTGTAATAGTGACGTGACATGGATTAGTGTACCATTGGACTCGTGATAAAGAGGGATGATTTCTTGACCGAGACATGTTCTTGTGATGCAACCTAATAACATTTAGGAGAGTTAGTGATTTTTAGATAGTATCAATGTGAGATGGCTGAGTCCCTAAGACTTTCCCATTTAGGGATGACATGTTATGTGATAGGAATCATAGATGGGATTTATCATGGAACTTGTGGCTTCTCTTCTTGTTGGGATGATCTATGAGATGGAGATCCCCAAATCTCTCATTTGGGATTCATTAATAGATCATATATACATATCCTACTTTAGTACCCATTCTTTTGGTTTGGTTTCTCTCCTTCCATGAAAGGTGAAGACAAGTGGAGTATTCCATGTGCATTCTATGTTTAGCTTCTCTTATTTAGATGAGTCTAATATCTGAATATAGGTTGTGAAGACTCAATTAAAAGTTCATATTTTCATTATTTCTAGATCTTTGTGTTTTGATGAGTATACTTTCTCTCTATTAATGGGCTGATCTATACTCGTTCAGTGTATCTTGTTCTATATATTGTTTTCCCTATTATATTTTATCTCTTACCACCCCCTTCACCCTTTTGTGTAATTCTACAGTGTATGTATATAATCACCCCTCCATAGGTAAATTTGAATTCATTTCAATGGATATTTCCCCTGAGACATCAATAGATCTTAGAGGTACAGGGTTCATGGACCATGTACAGTGGTCATATCTTGGTTTGATGGAGATTTTTTCTCTTTTCTATTTTAATTTTCTTGTTTTTGGTTATGATGGGGAAAATTTCTAGTTTGGCATGAATTTTTCACTTTTTTAGTTTACACTACCATACTTTTTACACTTTCGAGTTCCATGCATGTTTGATTTATTTATAGTATTGTTTTATATTTTATTTCATTCCCTCTACACTTTTACATTGAGTTGGCCATGTGTGTGATATATGTACATTTGAAATAGCCAAACCAAGTTAGTTGTGCCTTCTATCCTTTTCACCACCCATGGAATATAGAGTCGTTCCTGGAGTAGTTGTAGCTTTATCCATGACTTGGGTCGAGTCATGAATGATTAGTATCGGTGAACATTCATTCCTTGGATTTTTATTTATAATTTACCCCTTAAGATGATTTTTGGGTCTAGGGAAATAGAGTAAAAAATGTCTCGAGTGCGGATCTCAGACCAATGAGTCCAGGGATGGTGTCGGCGACAAACATATCCATTCACAAAGACCTTTAATAGATTCCTGTCAACTCGACATAATGATAAATTTGTTACTAAGACAAATTGTACATTAATCATATAGGATTTAAGTATTTGATTTTCTTTCTTAAGTCACCTCCCCAATCATGTTGATATATTTATGTGTGTGTGTGTGTGTGATTATCTGACCATGTTACTTCTTCATTACAGTCAGTATTCCTCTACAATGATAGCCACCCAGGAAACCAGGTATGTTTTGTGATTGTTGGCACCAAAATATTGAACGAAAAGAAGGCACAGAAAAGAAGCCTCGCACGCTGCCTCACGAATCTCTGACGCTGAGCTCCCCTGAGCAATGTGAGCCCGCCACGAAGCACAGGAGGCGATAACACTCCGCAAATGCCCTGACGTTCACAAGCCCACCCCGAACCACAGGAGGTGGTAATGCTCCGCAAACTCCTTGACGTTCGCGAGCCCACTGCGAAGCACAGGAGGCGGTAACGCTCCGTGAACGCCCTAATGACTGCAAGCCCGCCGTGAAGCACCCACCGCCCCTTCACGCTGCGTTAGTTTTGCTTTGTATCGCCCCATTACTATAAATACTGGGCTCCCCCTGAGTCCAGGGGACAGAAAATCCGACCTTTAGGCTTCTCATACCCCGAATTGCGAAGCACCCTTCGCCCCTGAGAATCATGAGCTCCGTGAGGTATTTTTACTTCACGAGATGCCTTCGCCTTGCCTCGTTTTGAGCCCCTCTTCTGAGAGGGATTCCCTTCTTGAATCCCAAGGGCATTCCTGAAGGAGGGGGATTACCAAGGGAACCCAGGCAGCTGTAGAGTTTTTATGCTTCGCAAAACACCCATCCTGTACTAGTGATCCCCATGCCAAGGCAGGGTCACTGCATATCACAAAACACATTGCTTCACATCACCTTGCTTCGCGAGGCTCCTCTACATCGCGAGGTAGTGCTCCACGAATACTATTCCACTTCGCGAAGCACCTCCCATTTACACCTCTGCCCCATGCTATGGCCAAGGCACTCCACTTCGCGAAGCACAATCCTTTTCTTGGAAATTCCTCTTCCCATGCGACCCACCAGGTTTGCACAATGTGATTTCAATGTCCTATGGACAACACCACTCGTAGTGTTTCTTCGTCTAATGCTTCTTCGCATAGGCACACTAACGGCTATTGATTATTCACATAGCCATGCTAACCTGGACCCCTCGATGGTTCGCTCTGCGACCCCCCTTGACCATGGCCTTACTGGTACCTTCCCTCCCCCAAGGAGCAGAGAGTGCCAGTCATGTAAGTCCTAGGGGTGTAGAGTGAACCCGCCTCATCCAACCTGCAGGACTTTAAACTGCCAAGCACCTCGTCCTCAACACATGGCGTTAATCTATGATCTTACCCCGTTCCTCGAATGTAGGGTCCCCCCTCGTCTCAGACATTATTTACGCCTCTCATCTCCATATATATGGGGTCACCCCCTCCACATGGGATGATATCATCCTTATCGGAGCAGCGTATGTCCACGGGAGAAGGGAAACCTCCTTGGTGTAAGCCCCCTAGCCCCTCTTGTAGAAGGTATCACCCAGGCAAATCCGTAATTCCCCACTACCAAGGACAGTGGAGGGTGTGATAGGGAACGAGGCACCATCCATCACTGGTCCCAAATCCATCTCCCGCTGCGCTTTTCCACACTTCGGGGCTCCATCCTAGAGTAAGTCCCAGCACCATGGGCCACCTAACGTGTATGACCCTCTTCATTTCTCATGGATGCACCCTTCACGAAGTGATCGTCAGGTCTCTGCTGCCTCTTGTTTCTCACACCGAGCACGACTCATGTGGGCTTAGAGTAAGAATTGGCCATGACAACACGTCGTTCAGCATGACGTTAAACTGTATGTCATCCAGCATGACATTAAAGTGTATGTCATCCAGCATGACGTTAAACTGTATGCCCCCGTCCAGCATGACGTTAAACTGCACATACATTTGAACTATGAGGTCTTTGATCCATGTCAAGGAATGGTACGTAGGAAGCCCCCACGAGGTTCAAGCCCACCTGTCATTTCTTAATGTCAGGTTCCACCCTCGTCCAACATGACGTTAAAATGTATTCCAGTACGACGACAAGCTTTTGTGACCAACCCGAACTACGAGGAATTTGATCCATGTCAAGGAATTATATGTAGGAAGCCTCTCTAAGGTTCAAGCCCATATCCCATCGGACCAAGGTCCTTTTATCATGTCGGTTCGCTGACACCCACCATTAATCCCGAACTACGCGGACTTTGATCCATGTCAAGGCATGGTACGTAGGAAGCCTCAAGAGGTTCAAGCCCAACACTAGTGGACCCCCCGGGTTCACCTTCACGTCAGTTCACAGACGAAGCCATTATGAACTACTAGGTCTTTGATCCATGTCATGGCATGATACGTAGGAAGGGTCCCAAAGGTTCAAGCCCACCACCTGTTGGTCACTCCGACCTTCTTCACGTCAGGTCACCAGCACTTGGGAAGCCTAGTGTGTAATCCCCACACCATATGGACCAAGGTCCTCACTCGTGCCGGTTCGCCGACACACCATTATGAACTACGTGGTCTTTGATCCATTTCAAGGCATGGTACATAGGAATCCTTCACGAGGTTCAAGCCCACTACCACCTAGACCCCTGGTCCTTCTTCACGTCGGCCTTCTAGAGAACAACATGAACTATGTGGTCTTCGATCCATATCAAGGAAAGGTACGTAGGAATCCCCCATAAGGTTCAAGCCCATCACACGGTCGTTCCGACCTCACTGACGTCGGTTCACCCTCGTCCTTCTTGACGTTAAACTGTATTCCACACCTCATTTGAACTACGTGGTCTTTGATCCATGTAATGGCATGGTATGCATGAAGCCTCCATGAGGTTCGAGCCCATCACCAGTGGACCCCCTGGTTCACCTTCACGTCGGTCTGCTGATGATACCCATCGGGCCAAGGTCCACCTTCACGTCGGTTCACCGACACCATCCCAAACTACGCAGACTTTGATTCCCTACCACGGGGATACGTAGGAGGTCTCTTAGAGGGTCAGGACCAACATTACTGTCGCCCTTATAATGGTCCCGTTTAATTCCCCCTCCACTTCATCCATCCATCCATCATCCACCCTGATTCTCACCTGAACCGCCATATCCCAGCGAGATCATTCCATTCCACTCCTCTACACAGCATTTGGGAAGCCGGCCACATGCTGGCCCCGATATCGGCATCTCTTCAAGGGAAATTCCTCAATACAATCTATTCCAGCTCATGTTCTGATTAGGCCGATCCATCTCCGCTAGACGTTAAACCTGCGGCATACCCTATGTTAAACATAAGAAGTTGAGGAAAACCTCAGATATTTTCTAATGGCGTATAATTCCCCGCCCTTGATGTGGGATGAATCGGGCTTCCACGCCCTCGAGAAGCCCTATGAAAAGGGACAAATGACAGACACGCCAGTTCCCTAGTGTTCAGACGCGCTACTGATGCCTCGACGTCACTACTCCCCCGACTGAAGGTTACTGCCCTGACCGGACCCTTTGGAATGTCCTGATAGAAGCAGTGTAATTAACCGGTGTCCATGGAAACATGGAACTGTGAAGAGTCTCATGAACAGTGTATTAAATCTATGAGAGAGACCTGGACTAGGTGATGAGTTCCGAGGAGGAATCCACGGAAGGAGGAACCGACATCCCATCATCCCAGTTTCGATCAAGGAGCAGACGTCCCAGAATAAGGAGAGAATTTCGCCCGCCATTGGAAAGTGGGAATGCAGGGAAATAGGAGCGCATCCTCCACAGAAGGATGCATGCGCCCTGTCAAAAGTGTCAGGAACAGAAATGGTGAACCCGACGTGAAGGTATTCTCCTCAATGTGGAGATTAGTAGCGTTCGAGACACCAGTAGACTGACGTGTCACCGGATCCAAATATCCGGTGTCGGGTCCCGCCAAGAAAATAGCGGGCCTGGCGTGAAACTCACCGGAAGTTGGGGCAGTAGAACGTGGGGAATTCCATTCTGTAACTTGTTGGCGTGGATCCCTCTTACCGACATGGGGGATGGAATGATGCTGGGGTACTGGTTGTCAATCTTTTTCCTTGTAGTGTTAATGAGTTGATCTCTCCGTTTCCCAGGAACCAGGTTGCTGCTATGGAGACACGATCACCGCCCACTCGCCTATTCCAGGGCGGGGTCAATACCAGCATAGCTACCCCACATGGCTCCACCGCCACCACGACGGCCTGTACATCCATGAATACGGGGCGCCCACGTTGCCTATCCCTGTCAGAGATCATCCAGCAAAGGGTGATCAACAAACCTGTACGGAGGTATGAGGAGGAAGGGGTCATCCTAACATGGGATATGGCCCGCCTGGAACGGATGGCATCCAGTCCCTGCCATCAATGCCGCCCTCAATGGCCGCATATGGATCCCCTTCTCCCCAACCCAACGTTCAATCATTTCGGGAGCCTGTCCCCGGAACGACTCGATGACTCCTTGCCTTACGCTGATGAGGTGGGTGATGTCTGGCTCGTCCCGCTCAGAGTCCCAATCCTGGGGCTCCAGGAAAGGGCTCCCATCTGGATGCGTCAGCACCACCGACATGATTTTCTAGAAGAGCAGGTAGGCTATTCCCCTGCACCACCTGCGCCAGCTCGTCTGACCCGGCGTCAGCGTCGGGCCCGAGCTGAGGATGCTCGTCAAGGGGCGTTGACGTCAACAGCTACTGTGGCCTGAGACACCGCTGACATGCATCATAGAGTCCCCTCACACATTGAGCTGGGGAACTCCTTCAGCCAACCAGGACCGAGGCTCCAACCGCCCCATGGGTAGGTCGGGTTGGCTCTCGGGGATGTAGGCCTGAGTGGTGATCATCCCGAACCAATTCGCGGTGATGTCACCCCGTACGGAGGGCCTCCCCGTACCACTATTCCACAGAGCGTGGTCCTTCCAGGCTCCGAAGCTCGTCATGGAGGTATGCCTCGTGCTACCCCCATCCCAAAGGAAGACCTCCCCCGTGGTAGTGACGCTCGGTGCAGAAACCTCTCCCGCGCCCACCATACAGGGTATGGAGTCCCTCCTCCTGCCCCTGACCGTCGATGTGAAGGCATTTCCCATCCGGTCCATCTCCAACGTGGGGGTCCTCCCTACGTCATCTCTGCAATTGGAGAAGGTCCTCCTCACTAAGACAGCTCGAGGAGTGATGGTCAGCCTCGCTCCGCCCGCACCGACCATGGAGGTCCTCCCCATGATCTTTCCGGTTCCAACAGAGGTTCCGCCCACATGGGTGTTGTCCATGGCGGTCATCCCCATGTACCATTTGACATTTTCCCTGGTTCACCTCACACCCCGGCTATCTCAAGTGGGAGCCCTCTCCTCCATGGCTCCAGCGCCGCCCCGAGACTACATGTTGAGAATCAACCTTGTCCCGAAGAGCCATCTAGGGGCAAGAGAGCGGGTCGTTGCAGCCACAAGAAGAGTCCTAGGAAGGCCAGAGTGGAGATCAAAATTGCCCGTTTCTCGGATTCTGAAGTGGAATTCTTCCCAGCGATGGACCCTTCTCCCCGCTCCTCCATGTTAAGGGCTTGGGCAGGAACGTGGCACGTCCGCCTCGTTCTCCCAAAGTGCGAAGTCCACCGGATTCCCGCCACTCTCTGCAGGTACATGCAGGAGGAAGAAATTTTGGAAATTCCGCAGGTCCTGACCGTACAATCACCACCGTCGTCACTAGAAGTGCCCTCTACCTCTACCAGAGATCATGTAGAGCTATTTTGGGGACCAAAGGCGGTAGAGCAATGGCGTGACCCATCGCCGTCGACCTCAATTTCTGTGCCAGAAGCTGTGGATATCAGCCATCATATCATGATATCGTGGTCAGGTCACCTCACTCTTCAGAGGATGGCCCAGAATTCGGTGGCCAGTCAGCTTGTTCGCCGTATTCTCTTCCACCAAGTTTACTGTCCCAGTGGTCCGCCTCGGTACCGCTACCTGTCCCTCAGCCACCTCCAATTGAAGAGTGGGGAAATACGAGGTCGGACCCCAAGTCCAATCCGAGGAGCTTCTGAAACATTCTGGCAGTGGATCACATCCCGGAGATGTTCTGGGCGACGGCAGCGCCGAACAATTGCGCACGGGAGTCCCATACCCCAGAGGAAGTGGGGTGCTTCCGCTGAACCCTATGGGAAACACACTTCCACCTTAGTTATGAGCAGGTGTTGTATCCCAGGAGTCGATAGCACCTTGAAGAAATCAGCGAGCAGTGCCACCTGATCGATTTGGCCGCACTCTCTCAGGCCCAGCGCCCTGAGTCACTAGGCCACCAGAGCACCCTTCAACGAAAATGTGTTCAGAGTTTCAAAGTACTCCACAGAGTCATCAGAGAAGCTACCCCCCATGTGCAAGTCCGTGGCTGGGGACACTATGCCACTCTCCTCTTCAGCCATATATGAAGGTAGCCTGATTATTTATGCAACATTGAGGAAATGCCCTCGAGAGGGGTCGTGGTCCACATGGCTGACATAGTGGACAAGGAAGACGAGCTTGAATTTATCGATGGAGACTCACCCCCTGAGGGTGCACCGCCATTGCTGGACCCATCAGGGAGGGTTACTCGTTAGCAGAGGAACCTTCTAGGCCTCCCGGTACCCGCTGAGTCACTGGTACTCAGTCAAAATGATGGTAAGGGTACGGAGCACGTCAGAACTGTCATGCACTATGACCCGTCCGCCTCTGTACAGATGACGGACGAAGATCCCAAGAAGGCTGCATTGTGTCGGTAGTTTGCAAAACACAAGAGGCTCGTTGACGAACTCCTGGCTGAGCGTGCTGCAGAACGACGACCCGACTACGGTAATCCCAAGCTGGGGCATAGGGGCTGGAACAATTTCCCCCGGGCGAGATGCCTCCGGGCAACCCTGATCGTGCTGCTTCCGCAGACAGCGTAGAAGCCGGAACTCACGGCAAGAGGGCGTGATACGTCTCTCCAAACCCTCCTGAAGGATGGGGAAATCTGAGTAATCCAGCATCGGTTCCCCCAACCACCCCAGAGGCTGTTCCACCAGTCGCTCCATGAGCTACTGAAGCCATCTACCGTGTCGAAGAACCCGACAACGCACATGTGATTAGGGATCCCCATCAAGATAGGGACCCCCACCCTGATGATATTATAGCGGCACCCATCACCCACCTTGAAGCGTTGGAAACGCGGCAGGTGGTAGTCCCCCCAGATGGAAGGACATATCCCGCGTGGGTGGATGACATGCCCGTACCCCCGGGTTTTGGGAACCCCACTTTCTCGCCCTTCAATGGGACATGGGACCCGCCGCAGCACTTGGCCGATTTTTCTTCCAGGTGTGGCCCCATGCCGGGGACTCTGGACCAGAAAGAAGCTGCCAAGCTTCTATGTTTCATACAAACATTGGAGGGCCCCGCATTCGTCTGGTACAGCCAGCTCCCTATCAGATTGGTGACCAGTTGGGTGGATCTCTTCCGGCAGTTCCTATACCAGTTCAGCTCCACCACGCGAATGACTATCATCTTAGACCTCTTCAAGTGCTAGCAAAGGCCTGATGAATGAGTCGCAGACTTCATCGCCCGATGGAAGGGGCTTACATACTCCCTCGACATGCCACTGACTCAGGAGAAATTACTGACAATGTGAGTAAGGATCATTAAAATGGAGCTGGTACCTTCCCTGATCACCCAGAACTACCCTGGAGGGTTCCAGAATTTCTCAGATAAGGCTCAGCGCCTTGAGGAGGCTCTGCAATAGGCTAGTCAGGCACGTTCGCTGCCCCCTGTGATCCCAGCCAGGAGGGCTTCCAGAGCCGAAGCCGCTGGGGTGGCCCAAAGAGAAGCCCCCCGGAAGCTAGAATTACTACCAGTGGCACCGGCCCCACAACCCTACCGAGGTCCTCTACCTCAAGCGCATGCTCCTTCCTAGCAGTGACCGCCTCAGAATCGACAGGCTCCCCCATGGAATGCACCACCACCACATAGGCGAGACAATCAGGCGCCGCCTCCTCAGTAGGCCCCTCCGGCCCCTTGTTAGGGCCAGGCCCCCAGGTCCCCCTATTTGGAAAGAAGGAACCAGACGTATTTGTTCAACAAGAATCAGGTCCCTTTCTACTTCCAAAGTGCTCTATAACAAGGGATTGTGTGCCTACCCGAGTGCAGAAGGCCGACAGAGGAAAATCTCACTGATCACCCCAACTACTATCTTTATCATCAGATTCTAGGGAACACCCTAAAACAATGATATGCATTTAAAGACTGGCTTCAAGACTAGGTCGACAACAACATAGTGATGTTGGGACCGACACCAACACAAGTAGCGGGTGTCTTTGTAGGGTCAGAGGTCGGTAGCGACAGCGAAGGTGAGTGGAAGCAGGTTCCTAGCCATGGGTCCTAGAAATATGACGACTGGATGGCTCGAAAAACCGTAGCCGGCACCCATGGTATCATCTGGGAACACCTAAATCAGCCAGAGCCTTCGAAGAAGTAGCCGGTACCTCTTCATCGCCTTCACAGCCGACCTCTTCCCAAAAGGGCAAGCAGCGACGACGCACGAAGAAGCAACACGCTCCACCACTGCCGTCATCAGCCCACACTCTTGGCGACTTTATGTGCCCTGAAATGGGGATTCCTCCAAGAATCTTCCCGGTGGTGGATGACTCGTCAAGCGACAACCAGGGGTACGCTTCAGTTAATGCTGTGGATCTGGTAAAGCCCTATATGACTCTCGATGAGGGGGAACGTCGGGCGAACCTCCCCAACGTTCCCAGCCGACGTCAACGTCAGTGGACCCGAAACCACACCGGTCGTCGAGGAACATCAGCAGGCTCTTTCATTCAGGCCGGGAACACTACTGAAAGCAGACAGCAGGCTCAGCGCAGAGCTCAACACGCGCAACCTCATCTGATGACCTCAACTCTACCTCCACCGCTGTTTGTGCTACTAGATTAGGCAGAGCTGCCTTGTCCATATCACAGTCAGTCTTTCCCTACTACAAGCCAATCTCCACTGTCCGATCCTAATCCTGTGGCTACTTTCCAGGCATCAACTAGTAGGCAGCGGGATGTACCCAGCACTAGCCAACCGTCGGTTCAACCGGGAGGACCCACTATGCCTACAACTGCAGAACGACCACATGTAAGAAGAGGCTTGTGCTTTCCATGAATGTATGATGTCCTAATGTACTTAGCTAACATTCCAGCAAGGCTTTCTATCCATTAGGCCCTTTGACTATCGTATGAAATGTGTGAATCTCTTGCCGAGGCCCTATGGATCGCCCTTCAGTTTAAGACGGAGGTAGCAGCTGCGGAAGCCTTCAACGCTGAGGCAATTGAGTACGCCGAATGCCAGGCAGTTATCTCATTCACCAATGAAGATGAGGACTATCCCATATAGGGGAGTATTCTCCCACTGTACATCACTGGCCACATCAATGGTGTGGAAGTCCACCGCTACCTCGTTGACACAGGTTTCGGGATCAACCTAATCCCGACTCGAACACTACGAAAGATGGGTCTGTCTGAAGATGATTTAACACCCTCCGACCTTAGAATCCAAGGATACATCAGGACCAAGTAATCCCCAGTCATCAAGATCCACCTGAAGACCTAGTTTGGTGGCCTAATTTCCATCACCGAGTTCATGGTTGTCTCCCCGAACGCCGCCTACAACACATTGATGGGTAGGCCATGGCTCCATTTGCACGCAACGGTCCCTTCGTCGTACACCAATGCCTCAAATACTCCCACAATGGTCGAGTAGGCATGCTCCAAGGAGATGATATTCCTTTCGCCTCTTGTGAAGCCCACTATCTGGATGCTGATTATTACCAGAGCAAGGATAAGAGAATCTGAGCAAGTGAGGATGAACCCGCCCCGGTCACAGGTGATCCATGGGCAGTCCTGGATGACGCCTACATCTTCTCGATCCATCGAATAGAGGCCACGACCCTCGACATGGGGAAGTTTTTTGTTGTTTCAGGTAAAAAAGGAAGGCATGTTCACATGTCCAAGCGATGACGAAAAATCACCACGTACTCCTACACCAACCAGGATCAGGTGATCCTGGAGCCTCCTACCCTTGTGCGGTATCAGAATGTCAATCTTATGACAATGGAAGTACGTAATACGTGTCTCTTCTGCAAGGCTGGGATCAACCAACTCGGGCCGACGTGTCACCACTGCTTTGATGTCATCAAACATGGACCCTTAGGCCGAAGTCCAGATGTGATTGGATCGTCTTCCTTCATTTCTATGGTCTCAGTGGTGAGTGGGTCTCCTGATATGATGACCACTGCTTCCCAAGCCAGCACCAGCTTCCCGTCAGGGCTTGATAGCTCAGATGTAGCTCCCTTTGTGGGAAACCCCTCCACGGGTGGATAGGAAGATATGGAGGATGCTCCCCCCACCTTTGAGAAAGGCTTCTCTACCACGGTTGATGAACTGGTACAGGTGAACCTTTGTAGCGAGTCAGATCCAAGACCAACATTGATCAGTGCATCCATGTCCCCCGAGGAGCAGTAGCTGTAAGTATAATTTCTCAAACAACACCGTGATGTGTTTTCCTGAAGTTATGACGAGATTCCAGGACTAGATCCTCAGGTAGTTGTTCACTGCTTGGGCCTCCCATCAAACCATCGTGGGTTTAGGCAGCCTCCCAGAATGATGCACGCTTCTCACAGTGCTATAGTTGAGGCCGTATTTGACAAGCTTATCAAAGACAAATTCATCAAGGAAGTCCAGTACCCCATGTGGGTTGCCAACATTGTGCCAGTCAGGATGAAGAATGGGTAGATCAGAGTCTGCATTGAGTTCCGTGACTTCAATCGCCACTGCCCAAAGGATGACTTTCCACTCCCGGTGACCGAGTTATTGATTGATGCCACAGCCGAGTTCCAAGATCTCTCCTTCATGGATCGGTATTCCAGGTACAACCAGATCCGGATGGCCCCCAAGGACGAGGAATCCACCACCTTCAAGGCTCCCCAAGGCACGTTTTGTTAACAGGTTATGCCCTTCGGCCAGAAAAATGCAGGTTCCACTTATCAGAGGTCCATGCATCGCATATTCAGGCCAATTCTCGGGATGCTGGTGGAATGATACGTGGATTATCTAGTGGTCAAATCACGCCAGCGCTAGGACCATCTCAAATACCTTGAGAAAGTATTCGGTTTCCTCGGTTCCCGCCACCTGAAGATGAACCCGTTGAAGTGTGACTTCAAAGTCACCTCTGGGAAGTTTCTTGGATTTTTTGTTAGATACTGGGGCATTGAGATCGACCCAGATAAGATCAAGGCCATCAGCCAAATGCCTCCCCCGAGAAATATTCGGGAGCTTCGATGTCTCCAAGGACACTTAGCCTATATACTCTGATTTATCACGAATCTGGCCGGCAAGTGTAAACCCTTTTCCCGACTCATGAAAAGGGCGCCGCCTACGAATGGGATGAATAGTGTTGGACCACCTTCGATGAAATCAAGTAGTACCTGCTCCAACCTCCGGTTTTTAGGCCACCCATCTCCAGAAATACATTGGTCCTTCACGTGACCGCCCTAGAATAGTCACTCAGTGCACTTCTCTCCCAAGAGAATAACGAGGGTACGAAGAACATTCTCAATTATCTCAGCCGCATGCTTCTGCATATGGAGACCAGATACTCCCCTATCGAAAAGAGCTGCCTTGCACTCATTTTTTCCATACAGATGTTGTGGTATTACCTGCAGCACTATGAGGTACAATTGGTCTCTCTGGTAGACCCACTGAAGTACATCCTGATCCTCCCCATGTTGAATGGACGACTAGAGCGGTGGGCAGTGATCCTCCAACAGTTTGGCATCAGGTTCATGCCTTAGAAGGACATTAAGGGACATGAATTGGAAGACATTTTAGCTACCCATCCAACCTCCTCGGATCAGTCCCTCGACCTAGATTTTCCTGATGAGATGATCCTCTCAGTTGATCATGTCATCTCATGTTGGAAAATGCACTTCTATGGTGCCTCCCGAAGCCCCACCGGTAGGAGGCTCAACGATTCTAAGATCAACAGAGTGGGTTTGGGTATCATCTTCATTACCCTGGCGCATGCTGTCCTGCCATACTCATTCCTGTTGTCAGAAGGCTATACCAACAACGAGGCAGAGTACTAGGCTCTCATCCTCAGCCTCGAGTTGGCCCTCAAGATCGATGTGCCCCATCTACATGTGAAAGGAGATTCCAAGATGGTAATCAAAAAGGTCAATAGAAACTATGTCATCAGGAAGTCAGAGCTTATACCATTGATGGATTGCACCTTCCATCTAATGGACTAGTTCTCTTCTCAACCAGAGGATACCCATGTCCCTCGGTCACAGAACGGTCGAGCAGACACCTTGGCTGGCTTAGCAGCGTCGCTCGCAGAACCTGAGAAAGAAGATTTTATTATACATGTGGCACACTAGAGTGTTATTGACCCTGTCACCCAAGAGGACAATGAAGACATGTGGCTAAGTCATCTCACTGCCTGACCTTCTACTTCATGGGTCCCAGTTTAGTCAGAAATAGTGGTTGAGGCCACTCATGATTGGAGGGAACCATTTTTCGAGTATCTCCAAAATGGTCGCCTCCCGGACAACCGAGGTGAGCGTGAGTGAATCCGACCTGCACACTGCAATTTACCCTCCAGAGCGGTCCTAGTATTGAGTAGATCCTTTATAAGCAGAGCTTCGATGGCATCCTCCTCTGTTGCATTCAAGGTGTTGGGATTTATCAGGTTATTCAAGAGGTTCAAGTCGGTTCTTGTGGTGTCGATCAAGCTGGGCCAAAGCTGTCCCATAAAATCTGGAGGTTGGGGTACTTATGGCCCTCCAATATCCATGATTGTATCGAGTTTTCCAAGAGATTCCACGTGTGCGATGTTCATGCCAACTTCTTGCATCAGCCGCCGGAGCCCCTCCACTCCACCAGGTACTCTTGGCCATTTGTGGTGTGGGGAATTGATGTAGTGGGACCATATCCACTGGCGATAACTAGCCAGTGTAGGTCCATCCTAATTCCTATAGATTTCTTCTCCAAGTGGGCAGAGGTAGTTCCGATCAAAGAGTTCAAGGCCCGTTCTATTGTCGACTTTGTGAGATCCAACATCATCCATCGGTTTGGGGACCCTCACGCTGTCCTCATCGATAATGACAACAATTTCCGAGAAGTCGAGCTGATGAAATTGTATGCCATGTACAATATCCGTTCGAACCATACATCTCGATATCATGCATAGGAAAATGGACAGATCGAGGCGTTCAACAAAACCCTCTCTAACATTCTGCAGAAAATGGTTGGTCAGAACAAGAATGGTTAGCTGGACAAGCTCTCCAATGCCCTCTAGGATTATTAGACAATGACTCGCAATTCCACCCAGGTGACCCCATATTCCTTGGTGTATAGGGCTGAGGCCGTCCATCCCATTGAGATCCAGCTGCCATCATTATGCACTGCAGTCTATGACCAGCAAGCGCCAGATGTGGTGGAAGAAATCCATCTAGCTGATTTGGAAGCACTGGACGAGAATAGGATTAATGCCCTGCACAATCTGGAAAGGCATCAGAATGAGATTTCAAGGGCCTTCAACAAGAAGGTTCTCCTTCACTCTTTTCTGCAGGGCGATCTGGTGTTGGAACTTTGAGGGCAAATGATCCCTGGTAGGATAACACCCGATCTAAAGCCCAAATGGGAAGTACCTTACGTCATCCATAAGGTTTACCCCAACGGAGCATACTCCTTGGGACCAAGAATGGTGAGCATATAACTCCTCCCACCAACGCCAAGTTTCTCAAGCAGTACTTTGCTTAAGCTTCCTCTAGGTCCTACACGACCTTAAACTGCATCATCGTCTTGCAAGATGATAAACTGTAAAATGGTCCAAGATCTATGACCTTAAACTAAGGTCTCACCACTTCCTAACTGCAAGACGTTAAACTGCAAGCCAGTCAGGCCTTCCGAACCCAGGATTAGCCTCAGGCCCCTTGGCCTCTTCGGGCCCACGACCCCCATCCTTACATTAAGACATTAAACTGAAAGCCATTCAGGCCTTCCTGACCGAGTCTTAGCCACATTCCCCTTGGCCTCCTTGGGCCTCTAGCCTTCGTCCTTACTATAGGACGATAAACTAAAATCCGTCCATGTCTCCCTGACCACAGCTCAGCCTCAGGCCCCTTGGTTTTCGTCGAATCAGGCTCTATTATGGGATTGTATAGTGTGGTGTGGGATACTTCCCCATTCACGTCGGGTTACCCGCCGTACCTATCCCCAAATGAGATGCATCTCTTGTACAACACGACATTAAACTGCACTTCAAGAACTATGTGTGGCTTGATTCCCATCCTAATGGGATACGTAGGAACGCTCGGACACCTTGTCTTGAGCCCAGCCCTGAGCTCTTCTCTTCCAGTGCCCCCTAGGTATAGTTTCATTGGAGGACACTTTCATGATGAGGAGTAGGCTTTCTTAGCCCCGTCGTAAAAGGATTATAAGGGTTTCACCATGTTCCGACTCCGATTCTTCTATCCTCCCATGTCCTCACCACATGACGTTAAACTTCATGGCATTTAAGAACTATGTATGGCCTTTAAGAACTATGTATGGCTTTATTCCCATCCTAATGGGATACGTAGGAACGCCCGAACATTTTGTCTATCGGACCAACCCAAATGCCAAAAATATTCCCCATGGGTCAAGACATATGTAAGGGTGCACACTTTCTCCACAACTCATGTCGAGAAAGCCTTGACCTGGTAGCAAGTCCCCCTGGAGATGTTCACCTCTTTCGTGGATCGATAAATCTATGTTTCACCCACTCATTAACTGGGATTCCATCATCTTTCACACCCATAGGGACCCCCAAGAGCGGCCTGGATACAACGCCCAAGGGCTCTCCTACTGACACATGCCGACGCCCTCCAAGGGTTTCCGAGCAACAAGCCGATACAAGTCTCGCGTTGTAAATGTGGTCAACGGTCGACGCTCATTTGTTGTTCCCATATCAGGTCACCATAGGATCTTTGTGTTTCGAACACAGCCAACAGTGTCCAGGATCGTTGGGTCCACCCCGAGATGTCCCAAACATTGAGTGCAGTGATTCGTTCTGCCCCATCCTGAAGTGACAAACATCCCTCCGGGTGGCACCAATGGTCGGGCCCACGACCCCGATTCTATTATAAGGGATGTACGTCGTGGTGTAGAATTATTTCCTTTTTCACGTCAGGTTACTTTCCAGGTCGTACACCTCCCCAGATGAGATAAAATTTTCTCTTTGCCCGTCCTCATTGCAAGACGTTAAACTGAAAACTAGCCAGCCATCCCTGACCAATGCCTAATCTTAGGCCCCCGACCCTCGTCCTCACTGCAAGACGTTAAACTGTAAGCCAGTCAGGTCTTCCTGACTGAGGCCTACCCTCTGGCCCCTTGGCCTTTTCGAGCCCCTCGGCTCAGATTCATTCCTACAGAACAGTGCGGTATGGATTTGGATTATGTTCTCATTAACCGCAGCGCCATACATCTCCTTGTTAGGATATTCTACCACTGGGTATCCCTTTATAACTACGTATAGATTGATTCCCATCCTTATGGGATGCATAGGATCACCTGAGTGTCTAGGCTTCGGGTCCAGCCCCATCTCTTGGGAATCTCTATCCCACCTCGGATCCTCGTCCTACTCTTCCTCCACGAGGGGATTATATGGTGTGGTGTGGGATTATGCCCTTATTCACATCGTTCTTGTAATGACCATGCCATGTACCTCTCATTCCCGAGCTGTTTCATCAACCCTTTCTGATGGTTCAACAATGTGACTAAGGGTACTCCGGTTTATTACCTGGAATGCCAGACTTTACTCAGACATGTACGCACCAGCTTTCTAGGCTTGGTGTATCCCTTCATCAGGGCTTCCATCATCTTTCACACCTGGGGGGACCCCCAAGAACGGCCTGGATACTACACCCAAGGGCTCTCCTATCGTTATGGGCCAACTCCCCCGAGGGTTTCAGACAACAAATCGATAAAAATATCGTGTTGTGAATATGGTCAGCAGTCAACACTCGTTTGTTGTTCCCACCTCAGGCCAACACGATATGGAGATGGGTTTTCCGCCACGGTTAACATTTTTCCTCTATCGCCATGCCAAATCCATTAAGACGAAAATGTCGGTTACTATATTCGCATACTTCTCCAGTCTCATCATGTCCATGTAGATTTTTGGAACTCTTGTTACTATTCCTTCGTGAATGTCTGGGCATTGGGGGAACAAAGCTGTGCCTAAGGTGTCCTTCGAGGCTATTCATAAACTCCCCCTAGTTGGATGTTTCAGGTATTGTGATAAGGATCTTCCAACCTTATTTCCAAATCCGAGTTTAACTCAAGTGGGATTAGGGATCGGGCCGAGGTATGCGCTTACCTGGAAAGTTATTATCCATTCATGGTCTGAGCTCTAAAGACCATAAACTAAGATCTCCCAAGAACAATGTCTGGCTTGATTCCCGTCCTCATGGGATACGTAGGAACACCCATACCTCCTATCTTTGGGTCCAACTTGAGTTCAGCATCCTACCTTCTAGACCCTGACTACGGGATTATATGGTGTGGTGTCGGATTATGTCCTCATTCACGTTGGTTGTTTCGCAAGAAACCATACACATTCCCCTCCTAGAATCGTCTTTGCTATATCTACGCTATATGACGTTAAAATGTATGCTTAGTTCAATCACACGACCCTAAACGGTGACATTATCGTCCTAGCTGCACGGAGAAATACAACACTGTATTGTGATATCCTCATTGTAGAGGACATCACGTTGGGTATTGGTCACGTGCCATGCCATTTGTCAACACCTATCATGATTTGATTCTTGTGGCGACACCAGGGCTTGCTACCCTAGGCATGTCGCTTCACAATTAAACCACCACCTTAATGGAAAAACAAGATTTATCAAATTATACTTATTTTAGTGAAAGGGCCACACCCACACTCCCACTTTTCCCTGGCACTGGTACCTTACCGTTCCACCCTTCAGAACTACATATGGCTTGATTCCCATCCTCAGGGGATACGTACGAGCGCCCGGGCACATCCCCGTGGGCCCAGCCTAAATTTCGTGTTCAGTCCCTCGACGTGAGCACTCTCCCAGAGAACAGATGATGCGTTTTGATAAAGAGCCCAATGTGTGGGATTTTCATAGGGACATTCCCCTCGTCCCATGACCAATATTCCTGAGCTCGCTATTTGGATCCTCGTCCTCTTCCACATCCAAAAGGACCCTCAGATGACATGGATGCTAGGATTAAGGGCTCTCCATGAATGCTGGACCTAATCACCCTCCAATCATTTCGGGCCAACGTCCCTATGGGTCTCTGACAACATTTGTGACATGGTCCCCTGTTTCGATCATGGTCAACGGTCAACCCACATTTGTATTTCCCCATTCTAAGCTAACGCGATATGGATGCTGTGTTTCCACCACAGTTAACAGTTATCCTACACCGTCACGCCGCCGTCATTGTGATCTAAATCCCGAGAATCATGATTCACACATTTCCACTTCCTCACAATTCACATGGAATTCCAACATAATCGACACTATCTCTTCGAGCATCTAGGTGCGCCACGTGGTCACATTAGTATCATGGAGTCGGTATTCACCGAGCATCCCCTCACCCTAACCCCTCCCTTTCTGTATTGGGAAAGTCTCACCACTACTTCTTGTTTCCCACACCGAGCATGAATCACGTGGACCTAGTAGTTTTGGCGGGATGTGTACCAACACGACCATGCTTCTCATCGTCCTGCATGACATTAAACTACACATTCAGAACTAAGAATGGCTTGATTCCCATCCTCATGGGGTAATTAGGAATTCCCGACTGCTCTAGTTCAGGCCCAGGCTAATCCTCACTCTTGGTCCCTCGACCTGGAGAGTTACCTCCTGGGGTACGTGGTGTTATTTGGACTCCAACTCCTCATTCATGTCGGTTTCATAACTACCACACCATATGCTCCCAGAGCTCTCCCCTTTCATACCATGTCCTATCGTATAAGGTTAATCTACAGGATCCCATATGCCCTCAATGCATGACAGAAAACTGTGGTTCTACCCTGAACATGTTAGGGATTCCCTGTGTTAATCATGGGATGCCCCAGAGCCTCTACCAGAGAGGATTTCACCTGCCAGTGTTGGTCTATGACTACACTGTGATTACAGAACTACGTGTGTCTTGATTCCCATACTCATGGGATATGTAGATACACCTTGGTATTTTTCCTAGGGTTCAGCCCATGAGAATCATTAATCATATCCTTTCCCTTTCCAGCCCCCTGGCCGGACCCCTCCCTAGAGAGGCCCTGTCCCAAAGATGTAAGGATCCATGACCAAACCAATGCGCCAATCCGGTGTACTCCCACCATGGTGGTGTAATTAAATGAGTGTTGGATTCTGTTCAGACAAACCATTGATCCATATTCCACGCTTTGCGTGCGCCTTATTCAGACCCTCGTCCCCTTTAGTGTCTGAAGGGACCCCCTAACGGCCTGGTCCCATGCCACATCAGCTCACCTACCATCCTGGGCCAACGTTCCGGAAGACTGGTCGTGTTTGGAAGGACCCCCTAATAGTATGGATGCTCGACATAGGGTCCACCAACTGTCCTGGGCCAACGTCCCAAAGGATTGACTGACAACATTTGTGACCTGGTCCCGTGTTTCGAATATGGTCAACGGTCGACCCTCAGTTGTTGTCCCCATTTCAGGATAACATAGTAAGGATATCATTTCTCCACCACGGTTAATGATTATCCTTTATTGTCACGCCATCCCCACAGTGTTCCGAATCTTGGGCATCGTAATTCACACATACCATTTCCGTCTGTTTGGACTGATTTCAGTGCCCTTGGCGTTGCACCGTTCGTGCATGATAGCACACTGAAGGAACAGTAACTCGGATGTTTTGAGAACTTCCTTCTACGGCCAGGCCTCTCCCATCTTTCGGAAATCCGGACTGGTTATCTAAACCCTGGATGCCCGAAGCTTGGTTTCCATTCCTATGTTGGGTGGGACGATGAGGAAACTATCTCCTATGTCTCACATCGGGCTTGACCCACGTGAGCTTGGGGAATTGACGCCGGACATCCCGCAAACATCGTAAGGATGTAATGAACCGATTCAAACTGTGAAAATCATGCATGATATAGCATTAAAAACAAAGAAGGAAGAAATTGAAGCATGAAAGTACCATTAAAATGTTTGTAATTTATTATAGTACACGGGGGTCGACTCCCCCCATGGACGGGTTGACCCCATCAAAAGAGCGTTGTAGCTCTGCCACCCTTCGGCCGGTGGTGTCCAAGACTTGCTGAAACTGACTCAGCTCCCACTTCTCAGCAACGACGGGGCACAACTCGTCAGCCTTGGCTTTGTCCCTCTCTATGCCACCCTGAATGGCTACCATATTTCCAGAAGCCTACCTCATATGCTCTTCTTCCTATGCCAGCTGGGCCTTCAACCATGAAATCAGCTCAGATTGTGCATTAAGAGAGGCTGTGTGCTCTTCTATCTGGGTCTGCAGCTATTGGACCGTGCTTTCAGCCTCCTGGAGCTTCTTGATGTTTGTCGCCTTCCTCCGCCACCAGCCCACACTGAGCCCGCAATCATACTCCCAGATCTTCTTGTCCATGAGATCTCGGATGAGCACATGAGGGTGTTGGGCATCCACTCCCCCAACACACAGTTCACGCATCCACGAGCGATTTCTGTCCATTTCATTTAGCCATAGCGCATGGGGGTGTCCTTGATGAAGTGTGTTATTATCTTCCACGACCGGTGGCAGACTATGTTGTTGTCTTCCTCGTCGGAGGTTGTTTCATCCCAGTCTGTGCGACTGGAAAGCTCGTACGTAGGATACGCCCACAGGAAGTCCTCGACATGATTTACATCTGGTGTTGAATCCAGCGTGACATCTCGCGCCGGAGTAGGCAAGACAGGACTTCGGTCGGCCGAGTGATCCTTGTCATCAGACTCCACCTTAATAACCTCAGGCACGACCCTGATGGTGGTCCCGCTGATGATAGTGTTTGTTGAATCTCGGGGAGATGGGGGGACTATCTCCACCATCACCGGCATGCCCCTAGGATGGATTCCACCATACATCCCGACCAGCCTTGCCGCAACAGCCCATGCCAGTCGATGAACTATACAATATAGAGGGACATAAAAATTAGTTGGCACAATCTACAAATGACAACAATGAATCCAATAGTGGAAAAGTACGGAGATCGATCTCCTGGTGCTTCTCTTGAGTCGATGCTGACGGGACCCCAATGTGTGGCCCTCCATATACTGTTGGAAGGTCTGGAGATTCCAGAGGAGCCATCTCGGTTGCTCTAGCCCCACCAGACGCAGAACTGGACGCAGCCGGAGGCGTGGGTTTTGAAGGTCCTGCATCATTACCCGCCTAGGAGCAAGAGCGAGGTCTGCGTAAAAGTTCATCCTACGTGGTTCAAACATCAGCAAGAAATCCCTGATATCCTGATAATGGAACATGAGAAAAGAATATTGGGATGATACCTCAAGAACCACTGTGAAATTATTAGAATCTGAGTCTTGGTCTCTGACTTCGCCCTCCTCCAACGGGCTTCCTCCTCCAGCCTCATCCTCCCGAGAGGAGTCCTCTGATTATTCCAGTAGGGGGAAGGGCTCCCTCATATCAGTGGCTAACAGCTTTGGAAAAACCGTCTGATCCAACAGTACCCTCACCCGGTCTGTCATTGGGTGTGGGACACCACTGGATTCAACGTAGTCCTCCAGATCGACCAAATATTTCTCCGCCTCTGCCGGAGATGCCACAAAACCATCCCGGACTGGGCCTATGCCTGATAGAACCATCCCATGATGGTTCTGAAGTTCCCACACCTCGGGCAGACTGAGGTGTTGCCCTTTGACATCCCAAATGTACCAAGCCTCTGGGAAGACGACATCCTCTGGCATGTCAATATGATGCAGCTGCTTCCGTGTGGAGCCCGAGAGGATATCTAGCAGAATCCCCTCGGAGGCCACCCCTCCGGATGGACCTGCCTTTTTGGAATCACCAGATCTGCTGTTGCTGCCACACCCTTGTTGGTGCGGGTCCCACCGCCATGGTAGTCTCGCCACCGTGAGAGGCCCTTGCTGCCCTTCGACCACGACCTCGGGATAGAGGAGGCCAGCCAACACCAACCCGAATAGTTGGATTCCTCAGCATCTCCCTCGGATAAGCAGCCTCCCATCTAATGGCATACTCCCTCACCAATCCGAAAGCGGCGGTGGACAGAGGCAATGAAATTAGAATCTTCATGTATTCCCGTGTGAACATGAGCCAGAGATGCCTCATCACAAACAGCTGCTCCTCGTGACGTACCTCCTAGTTGACCTGTGGGGTCAGCCGCTGGAGTCACCGAAACTGCCTCGTAAACCGATGCGGGGTGTACAGCTCACAGAGCGGCTCACAATCCACTCGTGCAACCAAAACTCCACCTCGAAAGGCCAGGAGATAAGCCCGATGCTCTTCTGTTCCCTACCCGTCATCAGTGAGCACCCCATTTGGCAATGGAAATGGGTGGAAGATATACTCATCCGCCCTCAACAATCGGTTCAGCACCATCAGAACGTTTAGTTTGAATGGGAAGCTCTCATCCGCATTCAGAATGGAGGGGCAGAATTTTGATCCTAGAGGTGATATAGGGTTTGGATACTCATAAATCCCCCTGATGTGTGCTGCAATCCCCCCGTACAGAATGTGGAAGGGCCCACATATCCTTGGCGGATTCTTTCCCTCTATAATGTGCCATAATATCATGTATATCTTCACGATCATTGTAATCCCCAGATTGACCTGCTGCCCCATGGCCAGCATGAACACCATGATAAACGAGCTGGGCCGCACCCCCATGCTGGTATCCCTCACAAGTAGGATCCAACCGTAGATAAGGGCTCCGATGAATGCCGCCAACATGACTATCAGCTACTGTTCAGTGCTAACACTGAAACCCCAAGTCTTCCACTGGCTGTCCTCCAAGACCCTCCAATACGTGTGCTCCTTGCCCCGTTGAGCCGCCTTCGGAAAAGTTCGAGGCCTCAGAGGGAAATCTCGATTCTTCGGGAAATTCTGGAACATATTGAACCACTTCCTAAAGTGGACATCTCTCACTGCTTCATTTTACTCTCTGGGGACCAATGCCATTAGTACCGATTCGAGTCGCGGAATCCGCTCCGTATCCTCCCATGTGCTCATAACAGGGAGGAACCCATCATACATGGCCCCCATGATCAGTACCCCCAAAATATGATGGAAATCCCATAGAATGATGCCCACCTCCCCATGGTGCAGGTGAAATGTTTTGGTCCTAGACGACCATATGCTCAGCAGCTCCGTCATCAGCTGTTTCGGTTGGTAAATATGGAATTGGGTGGCCCATGCCACCTCATACAAACCCAATATCCTAATCTCGGCCCCAAACTCCTCAGATGAGGATCCTACCCAGTAGGCCCATGCCCAGTCATTGGTGAAGTTACCACCCTAGAGCAGGTCCCACTCATCAGACCACCCTTTCTTTGAATCATGCAAAGCCACCTTAAGCATGGTATGGTACAGAGGAGGGGACATCTCCAGTTGTAGTGGCTTACCATCAATATAGTTCACATGGTTGTAGAGACAGTCGGTGGTGACAGGTGTGAATTCTTCCCGCGCATGACCATCTGTCGCCCTGAACCACTGGCGCCGACATGGTGTGCTCCTCAACCAGCAAGCTGGTTCGTCCCTACTCACCTCAGGAATGAAAACATCATCCCTCAGCCCAAAGCTATACAAGGTCAGCACCTTACACTGCGGATAGTTCTTCTGACCCTCTGATATAAGTTTTTGTCAAATAATTATGGTCCGAGTGGCTCCGGACCATCTCCCCAAGGCCCAGACAGTTAGCCATCTCATCCCTCCGAGAGGCGTCTACAAACACCCCCAATAAAGCTTCTCGATGGGAAATTTTAGTTTTGGCACTCCGAAAATAATTTTTCTATTCGGGATGGATCTCGAAGCTTGCTCGCGAATATCTCTCGATGAAGCTCGGGTGCAAAAACCAAGCCATGGAGTCTGGCCTAGGCTGGTAAACAGAAGTTCTCTTGGCGCGGTCGCGGAGTCGGAGACTCGCGGTTTGCCGCGAAGCTCAATTCATGGAGAGAAGACGCAGAGTATACGGAGCTTCGTGAACTCGAGAGCGCAAAAGGAAAAATGTCACGAGATGGAAAAAGGGTGGTATGCCCCCTATTTATAGGCGGCGACCCCGATGCTTCGCGGCGTATCCCGCCCACGTGGAGCATCGCTGGGCGTCCAGACCGCGTGTCTGCTGTCAGCACCGCTCACCCCTTTTCTAGGCCGTATCAGGAACCACCAATAATTTTTGCGATTTTACCTCCGACATCGACCATTCATTCCTCCACAACTCCAAGTCTGAGGGGGGGAATTTTTTGGCGCCAAAATATTGAACGAAAAGAAGGGACGAAAAATAATCCACGCACGCTGCCTCGTGGAGCTCCGATGTGGAGGTCCCCCAAGCAACGAGAGCCCGCCACGAAGCACAGGAGGCGGCAACGCTCTGCAAACGCCCTGATGCTTGCGAGCCCGCCGCGAAGCACCCATTTCCCCTTCACGCTGAGTGAGTTCTGCTTCGCGGCACCCTTTTCCTATAAACACTGGGCCCCCCTGAGTCCAGGGGACGGGAAATCATACATTTCGGATTCTCAACCCCCGAATCGCGAAGCACCCTTTGCCCCGGGAATCATAAGATTGGTGAGGTATTTTTACTTTGTGAAATTTCTTCGACTTTTCTCCTTTTAATCCCCTCTTCCGAGAGGGATTCCCTTTGCGAAGCCCAAGGGAATTCTCGAAGGAGGGGGATTCCCAAGGGAACCTATGAAGCCACGGAGCATTTATTCTTCATGAAACACTCATCTTGTAATAGTGATCCACATGCCAAGGCAGGGTCGCTGCATATCACGAAGCACACTGCTTCGCAGCACCTTGCTTCGTGAGGCACATCTGCTTCACGAGGCAGTGCTCCACGAATACTATTCCACTTCACGAAGCACCTCTCATTCACACCTTTTCCCCATGCTAAGGCCAAGGCACTCCACTTCGCGAAGCACACTCATTTTCTTGGAAATTCCTTTTCCCATGTGACCATCCAGGTTTTCATGATGTGATTTCAATGTCCAGTGGACAATACCACTCGTAGTGTTTCTTCGCCTAGGCACACTAACGACAATTGCTTCTTCGTATATCCATGCTAACGTGGACCCCTCGATGGTTCTCTATGTGATCCCCCTTGACCACGACCTTACTGGTACCTTCCCTCCCCCATGGAACAGAGGGTGTTGGTCATGTAAGTCCTAGGGGTTCAGAGTTAACCCGCCTCGTACAAGCTGCAGGACGTTAAAATTCCAAGAACCTTGTCCTCAACAGATGACGTTAAACTGTGATCCGACCCCGCGCCTCGAACGCAGGGTCCCCCCCATCTCAGATATTCTTTACGCTGGTCGTCTCCACAAAGATGGGGTCACCACCTCCACAGGGGATGATATCCTCCTTATCGGAGCGGCGTTTGTCCATGGGAGAAGGGAAAACACCTTGGTGTTAGCCCCCTAGCCCATCTTGCGGAAGGTAGCACCCATGCACCTCTATACTTCCCCACTGCCAAGGTCGATGGAGGGAATGATAGGGTACGTGGCACCATCCATCATTGGTCCCAAATCCCTCTCCCGCTGCGCCTTGCTGCAGTTTGGGCCTCCATCCTGGAATAAGTCCCAGCACCATGGGCCGCCTAACGCATAACACCCTCTTTGTTTCTCACGGACGCAACCTTCGCGACGTGATCGTCAGGTCTCTGATGCCTCTTGTTTCTCACACCGAGCACAAATCACGTGGGATTAGAGTAAGCATTGGACATGACAACACCTCATCCAGCATGACGTTAAACTATGTACTGTCCAGCATGACGTTAAACTGTATGTCGTCTTGCATGACGTTAAACTATATGCCCCCATCCAGCATGATTTTAAACTGCACATCCATTTGAACTACGAGGTCTTTGATCCATGTCAGTACATGGTACGTAGGAAGCCTCCCGAGGTTCAATCCCACCCGTCATTTCATCATGTCAGGTTCCACCCTCATCCAACAAGACGTTAAACCGTATTCCAGTCCGACAGAAAGCCGTTGTGACCAACCCCAACTACGAGGACTTTGATCCATGTCAAGGCATGGTACGTAGGAAGCCTCCCTGAGGTTCAAGCCCATCTCCCATCAGACCAAGGTCCTTTCCTCACATCGGTTCACCGACACCCACCATTAACCCCGAACTATGAGGACTTTGATCCATGTCAAGGCATGGTATGTAGGAAGCCTCGCGAGGTTTAAGCCCACCACTAGTGGTCCCCCTGGTTCACCTTCACATTGGTTCACCGACACAGCCTTTATGAACTACGAGGTCTTTGATCCATGTCACGACATGGTACGTAGGAAGCCTCCCAGAGTTTCAAGCCCACCACTTTTTGGTCATTCCATCTTTCTTCACGTCAGGTCACCAGCTCCTGGGCAGCCTAGTGTGTAAGCCCCACACCATCTAGACCAAGGTCCTCACTCGCGTCGGTTCGCCGACACACCATTATGAACTACGAGGTATTTGATCCATGTCAATGCATGGTACGTAGGAAGCCTCCACGATGTTCAAGCCCACCGCCACCTGGACCCCTGGTCCTTCTTCACGCCGACCTTCCGGCGTCCAACCTTAACTACATGGTTTTTGATCCATGTCAAGGCATGGTACGTAGAAAGCCCCCATAAGGTTCAACCCCGTCACCCGGTCGTTCCGACCTCACTCACGTCTGTTCACCCCCGTCCTGCATGGCGTTAAACTATATTCCACACCTCATTTGAACTACGTGGTCTTTGATCAATGTCAAGTCATGGAACACAGGAAGCGTCCATGAGGTTCAAGCCCATCACCAGTGGACCCCCTGGTTCACCTTCATGTCGGTCTGGTGAAGATACCCATCTGGCCAAGGTCCACCTTCACGTCGGTTCACCGAAACCATTCCGATCTACAAGGACTTTGATTCCCTGCCATGTGGATACGTAGGAGGTCTCTTCGAGGCTCAATACCAACTTTACTGTAGCCCTTGCAATGGTCCTGTTTAATTCCCCCTCCACTTTATCCATCCATCCATTATCCACCCTGATTATCACCCGAACTGCCATATCCCGGCGAGATCATGCCATTCCACTCCTCTTCACAACATTCAGGAAGCCGCCCATGGGCTGGCCCCGATACAGGCATCCCTTCAAGGGAAATTCCTCAATTCGATCCATTCCAGCTAATGTTTTGATCAGGCCAATCTGTCTCCGCTGTACGTTAAACCTGTGGCATACCCTATGTTAAACATAGGAAGCTGAGGAAAAACTTACATATATGCCTATGGCATATAATTCCCCGCGCTCGATGTGGGATGCCTCAAGCTACCACGCCCTCTAGAAGCCCTATGACATGGGAAAAAAGGCAGACATGCTAGTTCACCAATGTTCAGACACGCTACTGATGCCTCGACGTGACTACTCCCCTGACTGAAGGTTTCTGCCCCGACCAGACCCTTTGGAATGTCCTGACAGAAGCAGTGTAATTAACCGGCATCCATGGAAACATGGCACTGGGAAGAGTTTCCCGAACAATGTATTAAATCTATGATGGAGACTTAGACTAGGTGACGAGTTCCGAGGAGGAATCCGCAGAATGCAACCGACCTTTTGAAATCAAGAATGTAGTGCAACAGTAGTGCGTCCTCCACAGATGGATGTGTGCGCCCCGGCAAGAGAGTCGGAAACAGTGATGAAGACCTTTTGAGTGATTAGTCCTTAGTTCGGGGTCCATACGATGACCCCCTCCATCTTGGTGGGCAGGTATCAGCACCTCCACCTATCAAAAAATATATCATCCTAGTAGAGTAGTATAATGATGAGTGTATTCTTAGCGTACGTTGTGAGTTGCGTTATCATGGACCACTAAGGATCTATGGTGAGAAAAATCCTAATGAAACAGAGCATTGGAAAGAATTTTTTGTCCATATATGTCAATGTTTACATATTGATGGATCAAGTGTTGGCACTAGAATGTATCCATTTCCATGACCCAATTGGAAATTAGTGGAGCCTTATTACATTTATGCATGATGAGTCAACACTCTCATGGGATGAACTCCATCGACTGTTCTGTGATGAGTACTACCCTTCCAAATTATTTTCATTCAGGATCTAGGATCTTAGAGAACTGCAACTCTGAGGGATTATGGTTGGTGAGTATGAGGCATGGTACGTAGACCTTTCTCTCTACCACCTTAACATGATTCGAGATAGATACTTCTGTGAAATGAATTTAGAGTGGGGACTTGGAAGAGAAACCTAAACCTGAGAAAATGATGGTGGTTGGAGATCCTAATGGGCTAAAATTTTGATATAGTCTATTCTATTAGGAAGGTAATAATTGAAGTAGATTCCCTTAGAAGTATGTCCCATGATCACCAAGTGTGGGAAGAATTAGAGAACTTTTCTTCCCTCTGGCTGACCTGTGTAGAGTAGGAGAGTAAAACTTTTTGTAGTCCATGTTTTGGAATCCATTTCTTATTGAGAATGTGAGATAGTGTTTTCTAGGAGAAATAAACTAAAAAAAATATTCATTAAAAAATAACCTAATGTGACTCACATGATTAATATTGTGAAGGAGGAATCTACATCATCATGTTCTAGAGGAGAACAATGGTTTGGTTATGTCACGAGAGGTGGTAATGCCAGAATTAAATATTTCTCATCTAGATGTACATCCTATTTTAGTGAAAATGTAAAAATACCATCAGTTTTTGTTTTGTTTGTCTATAATTAGATGGATCATAACTGAGTCAATTTTTTGGTACCTCACCTGTTAGTAGGTGGAGGGTGACGCCATGTTCTGGAGGGTTTGTTTCAACCCCTTGAGATCATGAAGTTGAAATGAGACTATATATCCATGAAATTAATTACAGGGAATACATGTAAAGTGAATGTCTATGAAACCATGTAGGTGATATTTGATTAACTCATGAAGTTGGTGCACTTATTTTCTAATAGATATCAGAGTTCAGTGGAGAGTTTGGGGAAATTGTACATGAGAGAGATCATTTTCATTCCTATAGTACCCTTGATAATAGTATCTAATCATGAATCATGGTTAAAGTCATGATTGTGGAGAAGCCTAAAAGAGCCATTCAGGACCCATATGTGGATGAGTACAAATATAAACCACCATACTGATGGGTAAACCAATCACACTATTGATTTTTTTGTTCGATAAATTTGGGGCTTTCTTGTTAGACTTTCTTCAGAGCTAGGAGGATCACCTTACCCTGGTGGAGTTTGAGGGAAAAAACATATACCACTATACTATCGACATGGAACCTCTTGTGGCCCTATATGGGAGACCTTATAGGTCTCCCTTTTTCTAGATAGATATTAGAGACTCCTCTATTTGGTCACATAGTTGGTGTAGGTGATAACATATAAGGTCTTTGTTTTCTGTGAATGGATGACGATGGCATAGAGTAGAGTGAAATCCAATGCTAATCACTATCATAGATACTAAGAGTTTGAGCCGGGATACCATGTTATCTTGTGAGTCTCATCATGATGAGGAATAAAGAGCTCTTGTAGGGTTGAAAAGTTATCCCTGCGGCTCATTAGGGATGATCAAGATCATACACTGGGTTGGAGAGGTTTCATACCAACTCACCCTACCCCCATAGTTGGATCAAGTGCATGACATCATCCACATATTCCAGCTGAGGAGATACATGACTAACTGTACACACACCATTGATATTTTTAGCGGTACATTGAGGATGGATATACCTTTGTAGATCAACCAAGAAAGAACATGTGTGGATGGATCATTCTTCTGGGTCATATGTAGTGGAAGCACCGAAACATGTAGGAGAATTCCTAGGAGTAGGAGAGCACGATGTGGGCTAAATATCTTAAGTTATATTCCTCATTTTCAATTTTGGGATAAAAATAATGTAGTATGGAATGATTTAGTGACCTTGATTTTTCAATTTAAGACATTTAAATATTTCTAAATATATTTGTAGATTTTTTCATGGATAGGGTGTACTATTTTGATTCTCGTAGTATACGTAATTAATTTTATAAATAAATTAAATATATATTTTATTGTTTGTGAGGATATTATTAAAATATTGGATAAAACATATATTATTTATTGGATTAGAAATCTGAGACAACGGTTGAACCTAAAACTAGGGGATTACTCTAAGGATGACATAAACTGATTCGGTGTAGGAATTTCAGAACCCCCATTCATTAGTTGTGTGTTATTTGGGTTTAATTTGGTAATGAATTCATTCATTGATTAAACCTAAAAAAATTGTTATAAATATATAGTTAGGATTTTTTTGTCATGGGTTGGTCTCATAAACCATCACTCACCAAGGAGCTCTCTCATCCTAATTTTTATTGGCGAATCAAATCGAACAACGATAAAACTCTAGGATCCACTAGACCGGGATATAGAAAATGTTATTACTCCCCCCAAATAATTGGAAAACACATTATTTGTCACAAATCAACTCATAAATTCTGGTAAGACACATTATATGATGTTTTCCAATGTTATAATTAAAATATTGATCCTTATTAGTTTATTCTCCTGGATCTACTATAATTTGAGCTGTTGTATGACCCTAAGTATTGAAATAAGTTATCCTTTCAATATATTTTTTATTATGACATGTTTATCACCTTCATTTTATCTGATATACAATCATGGACCATGAACTCTTGGAAAATGATTCTTATATCCTTTTTTTATGATTTTCCCCCAATGTTCTTCGTGTTATTTGTCGTTGGACCATGGTGTCACAACTCAGCATTGGAGGTGTGGGTTTGAATGTGGTCGAACCCCCAGATTCATTGTGGTGGAACAAATGACAGACATCTGAATGGTTTGTGGGTGAATTGATAAATTAGTGGGGTGGTGTTTGGTGAACTCAACAAACCAGTACCACGAGTTTGTGTTTGTGGTCAGAGGTTGTTTGGGATCAGGCCGATAACCCCAATTTTCCGGATTGGTGTGTGGAAAAGAAGTACGTTTTGATGGGGTCAGTTTTTAGTGGAGGTTGTGTGTGAGATACCATAAGAGAGTCTATTTGTAAATGACATGATAATGACCAGAATCATGTCACTGAAAAGATGGTTAGACAAAGTCCATGCATAAAACATTAAATAATTATTATTGTAAAAGATAATGGTGATGATATGAGAAAAATTAAATAATACAATGGGGATGGAATGGGTTACATAAAAAAGGATTTTCATGATGAATTAATCTTATCTCCTTTATTTTTTATATTATGATTATTATATAAAATAATAAAGATAATATAAAAAATGAAACAAATAAAAAAGAGGGATGTGATGACTTTGAGGGGATGAACGTGTACAGAAAAGGAGAGCCCTATCCCTTTGAGAATTGATTTTGAAAGAAAAATGGGGATTAAATAATAAAATTATTATAATAATAATATTGTTATTTTGGTTTTTCAAATCATATTCCATGTGTAACTTCTTCATACGATGTCACAATGATGCACTGTCAATGACAATATGACCTAAGAAATGAGTTGATTGTTGCAAGGGAAATGTTGGATACCTTTTTTGGACTCATGCCTCAATTCCATGAAATACCTAATAATAATATAAATATTGTTTTTTTAGAATCTTGTATCTGACATATCTCCATCATATAGCATTAGAATGATGAACCGTTTGGGTTGCTACAATCCAAACATTAAGAAAAATGTGAAAACTCAAATTTATGGTATTTAATTCGAATATGTGGGTCCCAAAAATTTTGTGTAATTATTTTCTAGGAAACATTTCTGTTTCATATATCCTTTATTTGAACATAGATTTTGGTCTTCTAGTCGCATATCATGAGTGTTTTGTGTGTAGAATTTGATGGTTCCATTGGAAGTGATATTGATGATATGATGTGAAATATTCTAGGTTTGGAATTTATTTAGATGACACCTGAAGATGGTTGTAAACATATAAAATCACCAATAATTTTTAATCATAACCCTCTTGTGTGGATGTGAAATGGAGTTCCATGAGGATCCATATTTCTAGGAATAACACTATAGAACAGATGGGCAGGGGAGTTCCCTAATGTCAACTTCAATGTGTAACCCTCAAATAGAGCTGGGTAGTAGAGTTCCTCAATAAAATATTCTAGGTGTAATGCTCTAACATTGATGGACAGTAGAGTTCCCCAATGAAATCCTCCAAGAATAAATCTCTCGAAGGGTTGGGTGGTGGAGTTCACTAATGATGTTTTCCATGAGTAACCCTCTAGAAGGGATATGCAGTGATGTTACTGTATGCATTTATGGGTATAACACTTTAGTAGGAGAGGGAATAAAAGTTATCTAATGAAATCATTAAAGAATAAACCTACAAAAGGGCTAGGTAGTGGAGTTACATAATTAATTTTGGTGAGAATCCTTCTAGATGATTTGGTAGTGGAGTTCTGTAATGACTTTTTGGGAATTACCCTCTTGTAGGGCTTGGCATCGGAGTTCGTTGATGATATTCCCAAGCATAACCCTGCATACAGGAAAAAATGTGGAGTTTTTCTAGGACCGCTAGATTAGGTCTCTTTTTTCGTACACATGAATGGGACCCTTAACTAGAACTTGTGACCCCTAGAATGTAAAAAACAGTGAGTAGACGTGGTCAGGCGTACTTTTGTTCTCCTAGAATGAGGGATGCTTTCCACACTGAGATGTGTTATAATGACATGAAATAAAACTGTGTTTTAGAGTCAGTGGTGTCTAATTAGGATAATATCATCTTGTGGTGATTTAGTAGCTTGTAATTGGGGTTCTAGTTAGAAACTTGTGATGCTAGGAATCATTGATGGAAATTATCTTGGAACTATTGGCTAGTCTTCTTCTTAGGCTGAGTTGTGAGATGGAGATCCCCTAATCTATCATTTGAGTTTATTTTTCAAAGAATATATATATATATATATATCCTTCTTTGGTGGAAAAAAATTGGGTTTGGTTACTCTATTTCTGGGAGAGGAGAATATCCATGGGGTATGCCATGTACTTTCTATGTTTACCTTCTTTTTATTGGATGAGTATTCTCTTCTTCTATCGGTATCAATGACATGATGAAAGGATTATCTTCTCCCCATGTAGAGATCATTATTTTTGGATGAGTTTAATTTCAATCTCTTATTAGGTTGAGCTGTAGTCTTCCACTATACCTTTTTCTATCTACAATTTTCCTTTTTCATTGTTATCTCTTACTTCCCCCCATCACCCTTTTGGGGTATTCTACTTGTTATGTGTATACCCACACCTCCATGTGATTTTGCAACATGTGTTGTGTCATTGCAGATGATAGATAGGTCGACCAAGAAAATATAAGATCTTAGAGGTAATGGGTTCTTGGACCACGTACAGTGTTCATATCTTGGTATCAAGGAGATGGGATCTATCACCTATTTTACAATCCCAATTTTCTGTTTGGATGGAACACATTTTTGGTTGGGCATATATCATTCCCCTTTTTTTCAATTTACACTACCATACTTTAAACTATTTATAGGTCCATGCATGTTTTTTATTTATACTAGTGTTTCATATTTTATTTATTTCCATTTAAAATTTATCATTGAGTTGGTTATGTGTGTTTTTATAGGTACTTATGTAAAGGCCTCCTTGAGTTAGTCATTCCTTCAGTGCTTATCACCTCCCCCAGATCTATGGAGGTGGTCTTGGGGTAGTTTTGGCTTAATCCTTAACACGGGTCAGGTCGTGACATATATTATGACTGGTAAAAATTATTGGGAGGATGAATCCATGAACAATAAAACAAAAAATAGAGTAATTCCATTGTTTAAAATGGAACTAAAAGCATTGAAAACAACCTCGTCGGTCTTGATTAAATCAAATATTTATATTTAGTCAAGGTACCTTTGCATTAAGGATTTGATCAAATTTATTAGATAAATTTACTACCAAATGTGTATGAGTGCTGAAATTGAATATCAATATCCATACCTCCTTCATCAAGGTAACTTTCTCTTTCATGAGGTCCTAGAATCATGAATCAACAAGCTTCATCTGTTTGGTCAAGGAAATATGTGATCAAAAATATATTTATAATAACTTCAATTTCATCACAATCAAAATTTACTAATGTGAAATAATTTCTTTCATTGTATAAGAGTAGTTTCTATATCTCAATTGAAAAATAAAAGTTCATTCATCCTTTTATATAACTATATTCTTAGAACTCCGAAAAATATATTTACATAATGAATTATGGAAACTTCTATGATTATCAACATCATTAATAATCCATGGCTAAGAATATATATAATCATGAGAAATTATTTTAAATAATAAATAGGAAATACCATGAAAACCACCTACAAAATGTCTCTTTTAATCTCATATAAACATCCATAAATCTCTTCTAAAATAATTTATTTGACTAACACCATGATATTTAATATATAGATGATGGGAAATGAATATTCATAATTAAATTTATTTAAAATATATAAATTTTATAAACTCATTTTTTCACCCTGTATTGTGCATAAAAAATCACTAAGTTCATGTACAACATTCAAATAGACAAGAATCCATTTAGACCAACCAGGGGAAGTGACCATCTAAACTAGCGATATGGACTGATCATATGTAATTATTATTTATTGTGATGATAATCTGTATGATGAAGACAAGTAAATGTATCAATGCATCATCTATATGAGTCAATATTATGTATAATATTTTGAACTCTTGATGTGTCCCTTTGGACTGAAAAAATTTTAAAACCTCTAATCATGAGATCAATAAGTGATTGTATGATGATTTAACTTGAATAATTTATCTGGCCATTAACATCTAGACATACCCAAAAAATGATTCTATAATTTTAAAAATAAGAAGATAATTACTTCAGAATTATTTCGAGAATCATGGAGTCAAATCAAAGAAATATCAAGGAAAACCAAAAACATCTTAGTAACCTCAAAAATATCTTTATAAATATTCAATAACTTTAACAATAATTAAAAAACAATAACCAATTCTTCAAAAACACTAATGGTACATCAGTATCCAAAATTGTATATTTTCTAAAAACTATTTTTAACTCTACCATATAATCATAGATCCATTTAAAAACTCAAAAATATTGGAGTATAAAAAATAACATCTTATCTCTTAGGAGAAAAAACATTTCACCACACAATCTTATTATGTTATATTTTTTAGATAATTTAATCCCACTATAACTACATACATTTTAGCCATGTAATAATATAATCTACCCCTCAATCTGTGAACTCATATTTTAAAAAGACTCACCATTTTCATGATAAATATACCCACTTAATTTGAATTTATGGGGGAATGTATAGTACATTTCATGTGAAGATCTTTAAACATTTTCTACCATTTTTAAAAAAAATCCATTACTTGATTGGGGTGCCTTCCTACTTTTTTTAATGATGTGGTAGGGACTTCACAAACAATTACAACCATAAAATATAAAATCTATCCTTATGGAAAATATTAGATATAATATTTGTGTACTAGTATTGAAGAGGGACATATTTAAGTTTCATGTCTCTATATACCACCAGATCTTCAATTAAATGAATTATTATATCAATGTACATATAATTGGATTTCTATATAGGTTTTTTAAAAATGAATATATTACTTTTATTATCACAGCAAATTATAATATATTTCTTATCACTCTCCATAAAATCATTTAGGTACTCCTTTATCTAAATAATTTATTTCATAGTAACAGTAGATGAAATATATTCATCCCCTATAGTCCTCAATGTGAATGTGATCTTTTTTTTCTATTTAGAATCACATATCAATCTACCGAGAGAAATATTCTACTTGATTTTGACCTTCTACCATCACAATAACATACCCATCTTTTATATGTGAATCATAGAAGATTAAAATTATTTTCCTCCATGAAAATCATCCTATTACTCAGGGTATATATGAAAAATCATATAACCCTTTTAGTAACTATAAGATTAATCTCCATTATGTAACTTTGAACTCTTGCCCAAAAAAAAATTAAATAAAAATTATCTGTCCTAGAATCTATAATTTAATTGAGAATACTAATCAATGTTCTAAACTATCATTTATTTACACACACAAGTTATTTATATATACATAACTCTTGTCCCACTTGAATGGGTTTATAATATAAATTTCATTCCACTATTTTAAGCTCCTTCATTAGTTCTCTAGAATAATATTATTTGAAGAAAAGTAAATATTTTATTCGTTAATGGATTCTAATTCTAAGAAACACCTCTTAATTACTAGAATGTAAAAATCAAATCAATGATACATTTGATTAGAAAATTGTTAACAAGAATTTCCATGATCCCATGAAGAAATGATTTCATGAATATATAAAATGTTAGTAGGTGTATTTTTAATAATTTATTTGTTATATATCTTATTTTCCACTATGAATTTTATGAATTTTAAATTCATTAAGAAACTATCCACTGTTGTATTCCAATACCTTGGGGGCTATTTTAAACATTGTAAATACATTTTCAATTTTTTAACACTTATTCATTCATTGTCATGCACAAACCAATCATGTTTATATATATAAACATTTTCATTATTATCACCATTTAAAAATGGTGGCTTTAAATCCATTTAAATTGTTTTTACTAGTTATAGGATACCACAACATGCAACATATTAAGAACTTTCAACGATAGTATTAGAGAAAATGGATATTCAAAATATACACCTTCTATCTGATGGTATATCTTGAATGAAAGTGTGGATTTGTTCCTAATAACATGTTCCAGATCATTAAACCAATTCCATAAAGATGAATTATCTCTAAGGAAATTTTAATCATTCAGTCTGGGACAAGGATACCATATATAACTCTTTTCAATTTATTGTATATATTAATCCATATATTCAATTCAATCATCATTTTAAAATTATTCTATTAATTATTTAGGCTCCAATTGAGAGATAATTGAGGTATTATATAACAAAATTAATCTTCTTCTAGATGTATTTTTGGTGTGATCAACATATCTGAAATTTCTACTCATCTACACAAGTGAGTATTTTTATCTAATGATATTTTATGTTTCCAAATACTATATCAGTCATTTATATATATATAAATCATTTTTATTATCCACATTCTCATCACTAGTTTGATATGACTAAATTTCAACTATATGTTTCATGAATTCTATTCAAATAGTATATTATTCTTCATAATTTGTGTTGTTGTGTTTATCATCATTGAAAAAAACTAAGTCATATGGAGTCATTAAAATACTCAATTTTCAAGAATTTTTACATCAATATATTCAAAAAATCTATAAAATAAATGGTTTAATAATTTATATCCTTTATAATTTTATGGATTTACAAAAAATTCCCTCCTGAACAATTTCATTAAACTTTTCTTTCATGAATATTTTAAACATACGAAATAGGTACTTCAAAAAAAATACTAATGTTGTCTATAGGGTGTGTCATTTTGTTCTATAATTCATAGGATTTCATTTTAGAATCAATTCTTAATAGACGTCAGTTTTGAATTTGAATATCTATGAAAATTAATTATCTCCAATAAAAAAATTTGATATCATATTCTGATAATATTAAATTTCCCATTTCTAATAAATTCATATTATTTACCTCAATATATACATTTTTAAGGAGTATTAAGGGTGATATAATTATTAATTATACCGTGGTTTTCAAGTCGAGACTCAAAATTATTACTTGCTTATTTTTCCCTAATATCATATATGAATTTCTTAATGTGATGAAAAATTCTTGTTCAACAATTATTATGATGATTTTAACATGTTCGTTACCTCAAAAATGAGTTTTATAAACATGAAAAGGGTTTTTATTATTTAATAATTAGTTTATTGGATAGAATAAAGGCCAGCACTAGAGATCCTTTTTCCTATTGGTCTACAAAAAAAAGAATGTATAGATTAAAGAGAACCAATTTTCCATAACTCAATTATTTTATCCCTCCTTTTGTGATTTTTCCTCTTTGGCATTTGTTAGAAACATATTCCCATTCCATTTTGTGATGGGAAAAGTCCTTCAAAAAATAAAAATAGGAAATCATGTTCAATGCCCTTCGAAAAACAACACCCAACCATCCACAACTTGGTTTATTTATATATTTTAAACCATAGTTTTAGGAATATTTTGAGCCTCTAATATGAAAAATATCCACACCAGTTCTCTCACCTAAAAAAATAACTAACTATATTTGATTGTTTTCTTAATAAAAATAGTTACCTATTAAATTACCTCATTTACATCATCACCAAACTAACTCACATATATAAAATCATGTTTGAGACCACAAGAGAGACATATTTTTATTTTAAATGTTGGGAATAAATTTTAGAGATTAAATTACATAAAATATTTATAAGGATTCCATTGAATAATTTCATTATACTACTACCATATCGTTCAATATTTTTAATTATATTTTTATCTCTATTCATGTGTGATTAGAATATTATTTCAAAGATCCACAGATATGCCCCTTTACAAGACTTGATAGCAACCTAAATAGAGAGTTCTCTTTCAACCATGATTTCATATTTATTTTAAAAATATTTATAATTATGAGGTTCTTGACAAGAATTAGGGAAATTAATTCTTCAACGTGGTGAAAGGGCTGGTCTCATTTAACATTGACCTCCTGAAAAAAATCACACATTTATTAGTTAGTCAATATAAATGTAACAACCCATGCGTCCACGATACACTTCTCTTTGAATTATACAATAGTGTGTGTTGTACTTAACTTTGAGTTCTAACACACCACAACCAATAAAACTAGACGTTATGAATAGTAAAACCCACTTTTAGAAATTTTATATATTTTATCATTCAAAATTGACTTAATATTTGGATTCGGAATATCTAAATTAGCTTAGGGTGAATTTTGGATATTTTTTTGAAAATTTTCAATTTTTTATGAATAGTGAAAACACGTAGTTATAGTTTAAAATAAATTTATTTAAATAATTATTTATTTTATTTAAATTTATTTTTGGATAAATGAGATACATAATACCAATATAAGTTTAGTTTAATTCATTGGAGTTAGTTTATAATAATTTTATATATTTAAAAAATTTATTGAACTTTTTACCGTCTTTTACCCACCTCCTATGAGGATTTGCAAATTTACATAAAACATAATTTTACCGATATTGTGAGTTAAATTTAGAAAACCCAAGAGGCACAGTTGATATCAGTAAGTAAAATTTTTTCCAATGAGATGAAAATATTTTTTTGGGGAATAGTATCTTTTTACTTTTATTTTCCATGGTTAAAAGTAAATAGTGTAATTAAGGGTAAAAATTATATTATGATTTCCCTAAAACATGCCCTAATTATATTGTATAAGTGTAATTAGACCAAAAAAACATTAGGAATAAAATATTAACCTCTTTGGTCCACTTGGATTATATTAGAACATTTATTATTATTTAATACAAAGAAGAGTTAATTGTGTTAAATTCAATGTTAAATAACTAAACCATTTTTAATATAAGATTACACATAATATAAATTTGACTATAAATATTCATTATAAATAGAAAAATATTTCATACATAATGGTATTTTATTTATATTTTTTAGACACTATAAAATTTAATTTATTTATGAATCAACGATGATGTCGTAATTACCTAATTAATGAACTATTAAAATTATTGATATTATAAATATCCAAATAAATGTAATTTGATACTTTAAATGAATTACAATAATTTTATAGGTTACTATGAAGTATTATGGTTGGTTAGATGAATTTTAATCGAAGTAATAATGCTGTTATGAATTTAGCAAAAACAAAATACCATATAGTGTCAAAATTGTCATAAAAGAGTTTTTAAAACAAATATTATATTAATAATTAATATTATTTTCCTAAAAATCTAATTATCGGCCAAAGGACCTATAAAAAGAAATTTTTATCATTAATAAACCACTTGGGGTTCCCTTAGAAGTATATAGTAATTTTATTAACCATATAATATAAAAATACAAAGGGACATGGTAAATGTCAAACTATTTAACTACGAGTTAAATCTAAATGATAAAGTTAATATAGTAACCAAAAACTATCTAAAACCTATTGTTTGAGTGTTTTTAAACCCAAAACCACCTTATAATTTAAATAATTAATTTTTGAGCCATTAGAAACCGAAAATGATTTTATTATATAACAATATTTCTAGCATTTCCTAAGGTGCCCCTCACCCCTCTTACAAAAAGCCACTCCCCCTTCTCTCTAATTCACACAATCGAAGCCATTTGAATCAGAACAAACCTGCCCAAAAACCCTCTCAAATGTCATCCCTTCATCCTAGAGTCCTTTCTTTAGTTAGAATGCCAGCCTATGGATCCCTTTTGACCAAATCAAAAGGAACAACCCGAAGAAGAGGTAAATATCTCACCACATATTTCAAGATCCATTCTCCTTCCACATCCTTTTTCATTGTTATTTCCATTCTAAAACAATAACTCAAGTATATACTATATACTATGATGTTATTATAAATATTCTACAACTAAATTCACAATTCTATCCATCATTTTAATGACATGTCACCATACATGTGTATGTACGACTTACCGTCTCCACATCATTGTGTAATTGTTATTCAATACATTATTATTTTAATCGGTATAATAATGGTGTGTAATTGATGTAAATAATAAATATAATATAATAATGATTCTGTATTTATTATATACCATCCAATTATATAGTATTTTAATATCAAAAGAATGATATTGTCGCTCATGCGTAGGTACAGATTAATGTCTCCACAAACGCGATGAGATTAAATCCCCATCATATCCATCCAAGAATAATTTTCATTAGATGATTAAAAATAATTTTTAAAGACTTAATATCATTCTGAAAATTAATAAGATACACTGTATTCATAAGAAACATTACTTACATAATAAAGCTTATAAATAAAACCAATCAGGTAACACCAAAAATGACAATAATACTAATATATTATTAACAAAGAAATGTTAAAAGATCATATATGATATCATATATGACATCATATCAATGTATATGATTATTTTATAATTTAATTACAATTATTTCAACATTATAAACTAGTTTAACCTACCCTCGACCAAGGAAAAGTAAAAGTTGAGGGTTAATTTCACCATCTCTTTATTATCTGAGATTGTTTTTTTTGTAAGTATATACTAGGACCTATTTGTCATCCACATCCATGTTTCTTAAAAATGTATTTCAAAAACTTATTAATATTTTATAGACAATGGTTTAAAGTCATTTATTCCCTTGTTTTACTTTTAATATAATTTTTATAAGGGAATCTTTCCGTTGTTTTCAAAAAAAGGTCCTTTATAAACTTTTGGAGAAAATTAAGGTAAGAATGTATTTTTTAAACTTATACGGTGGGTGTGTCTATTTTCTGCCGTTATAAAATTGTCAAATATTCCCTTAAAAGATTATAAAAATATTTTCAAAATAAATGTTTTTGTTAAATTATTTTAAAATAGAAATAGATATTTCCCTAAAAAGGTTTTGATTTCATCTATGACAACTCCATTGATAGATTTTAAGTTTATTTGAAGTTGATTTGTTATGATTCAAAACATCCATATTGTATTGAAGGTTTTGTGATAGTTTTTACTGTGGATATGTTATTTTTATACCATTCATAGTTTAAGGATAAATTACTGACATTTAATATGGTATTTTAATACGAATGTTTATGTTATGTTTAAACATTTTCATATAAGGAATGCATTAGACTTAGTAAGGGATGGGTGGAGCCCTCTATAGCTCCTCGATGCATCAGTAGATCTAATGAGACAATCTAGATTCTTAGAACAAGGCCTTGTAAAAAAATTATACTGTAGTCTTGGAACAAGGCCTTGACAATGTGGTTATGAAAGCCTGGCATTATGCATTCCATCATTATGAAAGTGGCTATTGATATTGAATATGATTATTCGACTAGAAGATTATCCATGAGAATACGTAAAAGGAATTATTTGATTTTATATTTTCTATATTATTCTGAAGTTCATGTTTAAAAGGCTTTTGTTTTAGTCTTTTACATTGCCTACAATGTTTATTCTTATTGATGAATGTTTCTGCTATATTGTTATCCTTACTGACCATCTGAGAACACCCCTTTCCATGTTTTATTTTTCCCAGGATGTGAATAAGTATATTATGACTGACCTTCATGGATAGTATATAGGATATCAGTGTTGTCTATGGAAACAATGTTGTTGTTGTTTTCCATTTTATGATGTAATTTAAACCTTATGAATGTATCTAGTATTTACAAGGCTACTAAACTAATCGGTCTTTCGAGACATGATATTTTGTGATCATGCCAATGATTTGTAATAATGCACCGACTCTGTGTAACTAGGGTCGGGGTGTTACAGTTGGTATCAGAGGTAGTTTAGTACAAAAATTGGATTCTAGATTTAGATAAAGTCTTATTAGAGAACATTACCCTAAGATAGACTTTTAGGAATAGTATAAAAGAACTTTCTAGAATTTTGATATTGTAGTGATTCTGTGTGTTTCCCAAGAAATAAAACCTTGTCTGGATACGATTAGGTAGACACAGATCTGGCACAGATGTACGTAGGGGTAATACCTGAAAACACCACTTTGAGCAAGACTCGAATGGTAACTAGTGCACGACAACGGGTCGTGTTGCACTCTTGGTCACGACACTCCTGGGGGATATGCTTAGGATAATTCTCATTTTATTTACAAAACATTATGATGGGTTTATGAGTATATAATTCCTCAAAGAAAACATTTTTATGATTATGGATTAGATCCATAAAATGTTCAATTTACATTAACTATTTTACAAGTTTGGATTTATGTATTGAAATTCATAAACTAATCTTGTTTATTTAATTTTTTAGAAATGGCCCCAAGTGGAATGAATGGGAACCGTATCAATGCACAAAATTAATTTAGGGATTTCCCTCCTACTCAATACAATTATAGTGGGGATGGTGATGCAACTGGTGATGATCAGCTAATCTCCATACTAGGACAACTCACTCAGGTTATGAATACAAACCTTACCCATATGGAGCACCCTGATCCACAGCGCGGAGAATCAATGTTAGATCACTTCATTATGCAACAAACACCAACATTAAATTGGTGTAAAAATCCACTAGAAGCCGAGTAATGTATAAATTCTTTAGAAAAATATTCCACGCCTTGGGGAGCAGCGAAAGAGAAAAAGTTTTCATGGCAGTTTACCGCCTCACTGGAGATACTAATCAATGGTGGTCATTGATTTAAAACACAAAGGAAGATGATGACGTATCAAATATGTAATGGATGGAGTTTAAAAAAAATTCATAGAAAAATACATTCCTCATGAACATCGAGCAGATATGGAAAGAAAATTTCTGAGGTTGAGGAAAAAGGAGGATTAGAATGTCGCAAAGTTTGAATGTAACGTCACAATGTTAGTGAGGCATGTTGCAGATTATATACATAACCCAATAAGTTTAATTGATTATTTCTTTGATGGGTTAAAACCATTTCTCCATCGAGCATTAGTCTCACAATCCTTCTGGTCATACAATGATATTATTTCATGTGCTATCAAGATAGAAAAAGAATTCTATAAGTCTTATGACTTTAAAGAAAAGAATGAGAAGAACATATCTTCTGAACACTCTGGAAATGGAAATAAGTGGATGAAGGAAAAAGTTGAATATTCAACCTGTTGTAGATGTGGTAAGAAACACCCCGGTACATTCCCAAAGGTAATGGGATTCCGTTAAAATTGTGGTAAAAAAGGACACCAAGCTCGTGATTGTAAGGGGAATAAAGAGGCTGTCGATTTTTAATGCTACAATTATATAGAAAGGGGGAATTATGAAAATTAATTTCATATGTGTCACGGGATATTACCTCAGAGATTGCATAGGGATCAAGGACAATAATATGTTAGTACTAATGCTTAGGTTAAAGCTCCAAAAGACACGATGGTATGTTATTTAATGGTTTCCTTATGTTTAGAAAATCCTTTATTTGATTCTGGATCATCACATTGTTTCATATCTTCCCATTTTCCTAATAAAATTAGATATTTCCAATTTGATTTAAAAATGGAGTTTTCAGTAAACACTCCTAAGGGAAGTATCATTGCAACAATGTTTTGTGAATTAGTCCCAATTAGGGAATAAAAATGTTCTTTATATACTGATCTAATCGCCATCCCCATGATTGAGTATGATATAATCCTCGGTATGGATTTGAATTCAGACCATGATGGAAACATTAATTTTAAGAAGAAGGAGGTTACTATTTTTGACAACGATGATAAAGAACACCTTATCTTCAGAGAGGAATCGTTACCACCTAATTCTTATCTAGATCTACCCCCAGTAGCTCAACTAAATTCAATTATTCTGGAGTAAGAGATTGGAATAACTATGGGTGAGGAAAATAATGTTAAAATAGAGGATTTACCTATTGAGAAAGAATATCTTGATGTGTTTCTAGAAGATTTACATGGACATTCTCTAGAATGAGAAATTAAGTTTTCCATTGACTTAATTCCTGGTTAAAAGCCCATATCGAATACCCCATATAGAATGGCCACTGTGAAATTAGTGTAACTAAAGAAAGAACTATAGAAATTGAGTAATAAAGGGTTTTATTCACCCCAGTGTTTCTCAATGTGGACCCCCTGTCCTTTTTGTTAAGATGAATGATTAATATATGAGGGTGTGCATTGAATATAGGGAGATTAATGCTTTAATAATGAGGATCAAGTATCCCCTACCTCTGATTTATGATTTATTTGACCATATTCATGGATCTCAATAATTATCAATGATTGACCTTTGATATGGATATCATAAGTTGTGTGTGAAGAATGAAGACATTCCAAAAATAGCATTTCGAACCAGGTACGAGCATTACGAGTTTACAGTAACGCCTTTTGGAATGACTAATGCACCCCTGTCTTCATGGATCTAATGAATAGAGTTTTTAAGGAATATCATGAAGTATTTTTGGTGGTATTTATTGATGATATCTTGGTATACTCCAAAATTTATGAAGATCAGGAAAATCACTTGCGCATTATCTTGAAGAATCTGGGAAGACATGAATTATATGGAAAGTTTAGGAAGTGTGAATTCTGGAATCAGGAGATTTATTTTCTTGCCCATAATGTCTCCAATGATGGAATCTCTGTCGATCCTTATAAGACCAAGGCAATCCGTGAATGGCCAGCTCATACAAGTATAACTGAGGTACACAGTTTTATTGGTTTTACATGTTATTATAGACATTTCGTCCAGAATTTTTCCCAGTTGGCTAACCAATTAACAAATATCACACGAAAAGGTGTTAAATTTGATTGGAAAAAAGATTGTGAAGAATGTTTTGAATAATTGAAGAGAAGATTATTCATTTCTTCTATCCGACTCTGCCATCGAGGAATTATGGGTTTGTTATTTATAGTGATGCATCCAAGAAAGGACTTGGTTGTTTCCTTATGCAGAATGATAGATTTTTTTTATTTTGTATCATGATTGCTGAAAATTTATGAGCAAAACAATCATACTCATGATCTTGAGTTAGTAGCTGTAATCTTTGCTTTGATGATTTGGAGACACTATCTCTATTGTGAAAAATGTGAGATTTATACTGATCACAAGAGTTTGAATTATATTTTTTGATAGAAAGAATTCAATATGTGGCAAAGGAGGTGGCTTGAACTACTCCAGGACTATGATTGCACGATACACTACCACCCGAGGAAGTCAAATAAGGTAGAAAATTCTTTCAGTAGAAATTATCATGGAGTTTTGAACAAGATGGGAGTAGAAAAGGATCCTATATACATTGTTCTAGTAAAGATGGATATGTTAATAACCATTGAAGGTGAAACATCAATGCTTTTTTAAATGTTTTCCAAAGCATATTTACTAAAAAGGATAAAAATTTCTTAGTTAATGATGAGGAGTTTCAAAAGAAGATTAAAGCTATGAATAACGAGAGATTGAGTGACTTTTTATATAAAGATGGAATTTTGAAATTTCGGAAGAGACTTTGTGTTCCTGAAATACATGATATAAAAAGGGAATTGATGGATGATGCTCGTAGTTACAATTTCTCTATACACCCTGGGAGAACCAAAATTTATAGAGATTTGAAATAACATTTTTTTTGGGCAACATGAAGAGGGAGATTGCTGATTTTGTGTTAAGATGAATGGTTTTTCATAAAGTGAAAGTTAGAAGGTAACATCCAAGAGGAGTCATGCAACCTCTTCCAATACCTGAGTGGAAATGGGATAATATTATGATCGACTTTGTCATGGGACTATCAAAGACTACTAGAAAGAACGATGAAATATGGACCATTTTTTATCTTCTAACAGGTCAGCACATTATATTGATATTAGGGAAGACTTACCACATGAATGTTTATTAAAACTATATATTAATTAAGTTGTAAGACTTCATGGAGTACCACTATCGATTATTTCTGATCGTGATCCACATTTTACATCAAAATTATGGAAAAGTCTTCAGAAATCCCTCGATACTAAACTTCATTTGAGCACTGCGTACAACCCCCAATCTGATGGACAATAAGAACAGACTATTAAAACCTTATAAGACATGTTGAGATCATGCTGACATGACTTTGAAGGTATGTGGGATCAATAATTACCTCTTATAGAATTTTCCTATAACAATAGCTTCCATTGAAGTATTCAGATGGCATTATATAAAGCGTTATAAGGAAAGAGATGTCACACACCATCCTATTGGGATGATGTTGGTGAAAGAAAACTCATTGGCCTAGAACAGGTGGACGAAACGATGGAAAATGTGAAGGTAATCCAAAACAACATCGAACCATCTCAATATAGGCAGAGGTTCTATGCTGATAACCGAAGAAAGGATTTGGAAATTCAAATAGGGGATTATGTTTTCATGAAGGTATCTCCATGGAAGCGTGTTATAAGTTTTGGTAAGAAGTGAAAATTAATTCCCAGGTACATCGGACCTTTCGAAATTCTAGAATGAATTGGGGCTGTAGCCTATCGTTTGGAAATTCCACCAAGTCTCTCCAAAGTTCACAATGTGTTCCACGTATCACTGTTGAGAAAATACATGCATGACCCAACGCATGTACTCACCTATGAGGAATTAGAACTGGAACCCGATATGACATATTGCGAAGAGCCTTTCAAGGTGCTTGAATCATGGGAACAAGTGCTGAGAAACCGGACGAATCGTCTGGTAAAAGATCTATGTAGAAACCATAAGATGGAAGAGGCAATGTGGGAACCTGAGGAAGATATGATGAAGAACCACCTGATCCTTTTTATGTAGTAATACTCTAGATATTTCGAGGAAGAAATTATTTGAGGGAGGTGAGAATGTAACACCCCAAGATTCTTTGATACGCTTCACTTTGAATAACACAATAGCGGGTGTTGTACGCAACTTCGAGTTTTAACACACCACAACCAATCAAACTAGCCTTTATGAATAGTAAAACCTACATTATAAAATTTTGTAAATTTTATCATTCAAAATGGACTTCATTTTTAGATTCAGAATATCGAAATTAGCTAAGGGTGAATTTTTTGTATTTTTCTGAAGACTTTCAATTTTTGATTAATAGTGAAAAACATTGATTAATATTTTAAAACCGAATTTTTGTTTAAATAATTATTTATTTAATTTAATTTTTTTATGTAAAAATATATACATAATACCTATAATTGTTAAATTATATAAAAATTTTGTTGAACTTGTTACCGTCTTTTACCCACATACCAGAAGAATTTGAAAATTTACATAGAACATAATTTTACCGCTTTAGTGAGTTTAATTTAGAATATCTAAAAGACATGGTTGATATTAGTAATTAAAATTATGTTCAATGAGATGAAAATAATTTTTTCTGAATAGTATCTTTTTACTTTTATTTTCCACAGTTAAAAGTAAATAGGGTCATTAAGGGTAAAAAGATATTATTATTGCCGCAACGCATGTCCTAATTCTATTGGATAAGTGTAATTTGACCAAAAACAACCTTATGAATAAAATATGAACCTCCTTGGTCCACTTGGATTAGATTAGGACATTTATTATTATTTAATTTAAAGAAGAGTTAAAAGTGTTAAATTCAACGTTTAATAACTAAAACATTTTTCATATAGGGTTTCACATAGTATATATTTGAATATAAATATTTTTTAGAAATCAAAAAGGATTTCCAACATAATGGTATTATATTTAAATTTTTTATACATTAACAATTTTAATTTATTTAGGACACAAAGATGATGCAGTAATTACCTAATTAATGAACTTTTAAAATAATTAATATTATAAATATCCAAATAAATGTAATTTGAGACTTTTTATGAATTAAACTACTTTTATAGTATAATATGACATATTATGGTTGGTTAGATGATTTGTTTGCGAAATAATAATGAAGATATGAATTTAGAAAAAACAAAATACCAAATAGTGTCAAAATTGACAAAAAAGATTTTTTAAAACAAAGATTATATTATTAATTGATATTCTATTCCTAAAAATCTAAGATTCCGCCAAAGGACTTATATAATGACAGGTGTATCATTAATGAACCAATTTGGGTTCTCTTGGAATTATATAGTATATTAGTTAACCATATAATATAAAAATATAAAGAGACATGGTAAATGTCAAACTATTTAACTAAGAGTTAAATCTAAATCATAATGTTAATATAGTGACTGGAACTTGTCTAAAACATATTGGTTGAGTGGTTTTCAACCCATCACCACCTTATAATTTAAATAATTCATATTGGAGACATTAGAAACTGAAAATTATTATTTTTATAATATAATATTTCTAGATTTCCTAAGGTGCCACTCTCCCCTCTTATAAAACGGCACTCACCTTCTCTCCAATTCAAACTTTAAAATCCATTTGGATCCCCAAAAACCTGCCCAAATACCCTCTCAACATTCCTCCCTTCATCCTAGTGGCCTTCCTACAATCAAAAAACCATCCTATGGATCCATTTATATCAAATCAAAAGAAAGAACCCAAAGAAGAGGTTAATATCTCACCACCTCTTTCTAGTTCCTTTCTTCTTCCACTTCCTTTTTCATTGTTATTTATATTCTAAAATAATAACTCCAATATCTTATATATACCATGATGTTATTATAAATATGATACAACCAAATTCATTATTCTATCAATCCATTGAATGACATGTCACTATACGTGCTTACGTATGGCTTACCAACTCTACTTCATGGTGTAGTTGTTATTCAATACATTATTATTTGGAGGGGTATAATAAGGATGAATAATTGATGTAAATAAAAAATATAACATGATAATGATTCTGTATATATTATATAACATCTATATATATATTATTTTAATATCAAAAAATGATATTGTCGCTCATGCTTAAGTACAGATTACCCACTCCACGAATGCCAAGAGATTCATTCCCAATCGTATCCATTAAAGACTAATTTTTATTTGATGATTAAAAATAATTTTTAAAGACACAATATCCTTCTTAATATGAATAGGATACATCCTATCAATAACAAACAATACTTACATAACAAATCATATAAAGGAAAATGAAGTAGTTAACACCCGAAATGACGATAATAATAAGTTATTATTAACAAAGCAGTGTTATAAGATCATATATGATAACATATTAATGCATATGATTATTTTATAATTTAATAAAAATTATTTCACCATTATACAGGAGGTTAACCTACCCTCGACAATGGAAAATTAAAAGTTAAGGGTTAATTTCATAATCTCATTATTATCTGAGGTTGTTTTTACATAAGTATCTACTGAGACCTCTTTATTATCAAAATCCATGTTTCATAAAAATGTATTTCAAAACATTATTAAAATTTTATAGACTATGGAAGAAAGTCATTTATACCCTTGTTTGACTTTTTATATTATTTTTATAAAGGAATATTTCTGTCATTTTCCAAACAATTCCTTTATAACCATTTTGACAAAATTAAGGTATTAATGTATTTTTTTAACTTATACAGCAGTTGTGGTTATTTTCTGCCATTATAACATTGTCGATTCTTCCCTTACATGTTTATAAGAATACATTCCAAATAAATGTCTTCTTAAATGATTTCAAAATAGAAAGAGATATTTCTTTAATTTTTTTTTTGATTTCATCTAAGTCAATATCCTTTGATGGATTTTAAGCTTATTTGATATTGATGTATTATGATACAAAAAATCTATATTTTATTGAAGGGTTTGTGATATTTTTGACTATAGATGTGTTATTTTTATAACGTTCAAGGGTTATGGATAAAGTATTGACATTTCATATACTATTTTTAATATGAATGTTTTTGGTATATTTAAACCTTTTCATTTGAGGATTGAATTGTACTTATTAAGTGATGGGTGGAGCCCTATATAGCTCCTTGATGCATCGGTAGGTCTCATGAGACAAACTAGTGTCTTGGAACAAGGCCTTCAAAAAATATTATATTGTAGTCTTGGTACAAGGCCTTAACTATGTGGTTATCAATGTCTAGAATTATGGATTCCATCATTATGAAAGTGGATATTGATATTCCATGTGACTATTCGACTAGTAGAATATCCACGTGACTATGTAAATAGAATTTTTTGATTTTATTTTTTCCATATTATGTTGATCTTCAAGTTTAAAATTATTTTGTTTTAGTCTTATACATTTCCTTAAATGTTTATTCTTATTTATAATTGTTTCCACTATATTTTTATCCATACTGAGCATCTGAGCTCACCCCTTTATATATTTTATTTTTTCTATGATGCGAAGAAGTATATTATGATGGACCTCCCGAGATAGTCTATGGGATCTCAGTGTTGTCTATGGAAACAATGCTGTTGAAGTTTTCCTATTTATGATGTAATTTAAACCTTATGAATGTATCTAGTTTTACCAAGTCTACTATACTAATCGGTATTTCGAGACATGATATTTTTTGATCATGCCAATGATACGTAATAATGCACTGAATCTGGGTAACTAGGGTCAGGGAGTTACAATAAGTGGGTTCATAAATTTTGTTTTCCTTCCCACAGCTTAATTTATTTTCTCATTTGAGTAAATCCTCTTTAATTATAATCTTATCCAAATTATAGGAAGATAAATGTTGTGCCAAAAATTAATTTCCTTTTTTTGATAGTTACCACATCACTAGTAAAATTCGTAGAAAATATATCAACCATATAACTATTTACTTTTTCTCTGGAAAATTTCCTACAGCCCATAAGAAATATTAAACCAAATTTTCAGTAGTTCTGAATAACCATTATTATTATAATAATTATCCAATACCTTATTTGAGGTTTACTTCTTCTATATGGATCTATAAAACCATTTTTGTCTATTATTGTTCATAGAGCCTTCATTGTTAAACTATAATGATTTAATGTTTTTATATAGAACATATGCATAAATTATGTGACAATTCTCAAAACCTTTATTAAAAACTTGAAATGAATCACCCTTTACATTAAAAACAACTGAAAATAATAATTATTTTTTAAAGGTCCTATATTTTTTAATACACAATAATTTATTCTATAAATCCTATTTTCATATTAAAAATAAATAACCTGTTGGTTTAGTGGGATCCTCATAAACATAATTCCTCTATGTGAAAAAATAAAACCTAATTTCCAAAACAACATACCAAATAGGGAAAAGAAAAAATTAAAAAAAACATAGGAAACAAAACCGTTAGTCAAATGAAAACAACATGACCATGCGAAAATACTCCAATCATGATTAAAAAATAAAAATGAAAATAAATACCATGAACTATTATACCACATTCAGAGAAAACATCATGTGAGTAGATGAAACCTTGCAGTCACCTCAAACCCACTATAAATCCCATCATCATGCATTGGGCCATAAAACGCATTTCAAAATTCCAATTTAAAATTTCAAACTCCATCATCATTATCACATTACCTTCATCAAAAGACAAAATCCGTAACTAGGAACGCTACTAGAAAACCTTGAACCATAAGAGATAACTGAAAATACTTCGCCTGAGAAACCACCATCATTTTCGTCACCCAATCACCACTAGAGAAGATAGTCCAAAAACAATAGGACATGTTAACTCTAACATCATCAAAACACCACCATGGTCATTATGATCCAACACAATGATCCCTGAAAACAAATTTTCAAAGAACATAAAGAAGATCTAACAACCATCAAACCCAAACCTGAACATACCTGATGGAAAAAAATGATGATGTTCTTCCTAGAACCCCATCATCCTCTCAATAGTTACAACCCAAAACTTTCTAAAAAACCCCACACCAAAAAAATTGCAGAGGATCTGTGGAATTCTAAAGACTAGAAATATTGGAAGTTTTTGGGACATCAACATTGTTCCATGACCAAATCTAGGAAGGCCTAACCAAACCAAGGACTATGAAAATGTAAAATGGGGATTCACTAAACATAGAAAACATAAAATAAGGTCCACCACATCTCATATTGAAGCCAACATTGGATGTTCCTATTGAAAAAAAAATGATTAGGTTAACACACATCCCAATGTATCCAAGAAACAACAACAACTTGCCGACTAAGATAACAATGAAGAAATTAGAAGCCATGAATGTATTCAAACGGATAGGGACTCAATATAGAAGATCATCCTCAACTTGACACCAACCCTGACCAACGAATCCATATCCATGTAAATATCACACAAAAAAATATAATCAAAATAATAACACCACCAGAATGAATTGACTAGTATATGATGAGTGTAAAAGCAAGATGAGAACCAGAGAAACCAATGCAGCTAAAAATGAAAGTCCCAAATAACCACATGAATGTCAACACGCCAAACCAAAATGGGGTCAGCAATGTGGCCACTGAGAGGAAATGGAAGGGGAATATAAAATGAGGGAATAAATATGTGGAAAAGTATATAAAGGGGTTATATTGGGAGCAATTATGAATGTAAAAAGAATCAAGGAAGAGAGAAAAGAGAAATTTGGAAAGGGAGAAAGGGTGAGAGAGAAAGGAGGAGGGAGGGAAAAGGGGTAGACTAAGCTAGAGAAGTGGTACACCAATACCCCCTATGAGGAAACACATATAAAAAACTAGAAGATAGAACTAAATATGTAAAGCCTCAGATAGGAAATATTCCCTTCATTCATTCTTTTTTGTTCTTATTTTTGATTTCGCATCTTCTTTCCCTCATTATTATATGAGACTTTCTTACTCATCCACATTAACATTGAGAATATTAATTTCATTGATGTAGTAATTTTCTATTTTTTAAATATAATATTTAACTTTCTTCATAATTTTAACTTTCTTATTGAAGGTTTAAATTTTTTTATTGAGTCCATCATTACTTTCAACAGAAACATAAAATTCTTTTTTTGAACATGTGAATCAAATATGCTTAATCTTATTCCTCTTCTTCTCCACTTCAAAATTTATTTCCTTTAATTTCAATATGTTCCAAAATGATAGTATAATTTATACCCCATTATTCTTTTGATTCACTACATTAGGAATAATAGAAATATTCCACCTTACTCAATATATATGTCACCCTTTGGTATGATTTCTTCCTTCCTCCTTAAAATGATTACATGTAGCCTCTACTAACATTTTTTTAAGAATTTTTTGAAAATTTCCATCATCTTATTTATCCTCATATTCCATGTTTTTCTTATTTCACAGTATAAATTTATATTATTCCACTTTATGAATGGTTTTCATGTGGTATATTTCATATATATAAATTTTTCACTTATTGATAATTTTAAATATTAGAAATGTTATTTTATTTGTCATCACTATCATTATTTCAATCCAAGTCACTAAAGATAATATCTCTTATAACACCAATTTATTCATAGAATTAAAAGATAACTAATCCTTGGCCTTATTATTGAAAATCATAGATATTTTTATATCATAATATTGACTTGAATGAGGAAACTCATCATTGTATATATCAAGAATTTCATCTTCCCGAAGGGCTTGAAGGCCTTCATATTTTTTGATTTTTGAAAACCCCCCTTCAATGGATGAGGGGGAACCCTTATAAGGCTCGTAGGCTCAGATATTACATGGCTCGTAGGCTTATGAGATTATATGACCTAAATTTATTAGGGAATTCAACCAGACAATCTATAAGGAACTACCCCTCCCCAGCATCTTCATAATGATAGTAGCTCTTCACCTTCGCATGGTCGTTTGGCCAGGATTACCTTGCATGGAAAGGCTGGTCCCGATGGAATAGCAATACCCTCTCATTATATCAAATCCATTTGACTCTGCTCTAGTGAGTGCACCTGATCTGAATCCACTTCTCTGGTTGCTCTTTTTTATAGTGTGTCTGGGGGAACTGCATGTGTCTTGAAGGCCTTGAGGTGGCCCGAAGGCCTTAAAGGTGTGCCGAAATCCCTACTGACCCGAAGTCCTGGGTGGCCCAAAATCCTTAAGGACTCTACGCCCAAACCGGCGGCCCAAGGTGAATAGTTCCAACTGCTACTATACCGAACAATACCTGCTATAGTAACTACTATAGTTCGTACTATAGTACCCACATAGTGTACAGTTCTACTACAATACCTTTACAATGTACAATTCTGCTACAATACCCACACAGTGTACAGTTCTGCTACAGTACTGCTACGAATGCCTACTACAATACATGCTACAGTACCGAAAATATGCCTCTGCCTGGTTTTGAACCTGGCTCTTGTGGATTCACTTAAGGATACCACAAAAAATGTGTTGAGGCTCATGTGCATGAAATTCATCTAATTATGTTTTTTAGGTGAATTAAATCTGGAAAATTCCTCAATTTTTTTTGACCAGAGTTGAATAATCCATCTTGTCTTTAAATCCTCTTATACGCTCAAAAATTTCATTAAATCTTGTAATATAGTCCTCAATAGGTTCATCCTCATCCATTTTTACATCTACACACAAAGTCCTCTATGTATGTAATTTGATTCATTGATCTTTATGTTCCACTCATACATATTATAAATTGTTTCCCATACACCATTAGTTCTCTTTATCTCCATCACTTTCGTGATTTTTTTTATATGGATAACAATGTATGATTTTTCGAATTATTAACAATATGAATCTTTCTATTGTTAGAAAATATTATGGATCCATCATCCATATTTGATGAAAAGACATTGTGAGAACATCAATTACCTCCAAACCATGTGATAGGAGATAAGGAAATATTAAATTTATCCAACAATGTAAATATATTTCATAAACAAATAAAAATAGTTTATTATTTTAAAAAATCTGACCTTCCATACCGAACCTCATAATTAATAGATCATAGGGGAGACTGTAGCCCTAGAATCACATTATATTCCCAAATTATTATGTACATTATTAGGGTTGAATCAACTGTGTGTTTTACAAATACATTTATTTGTTCAAATTTAGACCCCAATAACTTATTGGAGTCATGATACAATCATAAAGTATCTTTTGTAAACCATATTTAATAATAATAATGATTAAGAATAACCCTAGAATTTTATAAGGATCAAGCTCAATGATAGATCGTAATCTTTTATAGGATTTGTTGGGTTATGAGAATTGGATTATCACTAATAAAATAATATTTATAATAGTTAAATAATTCTAATCCTTGAATCTTGATGATCTTTCTAAGGGATATTAAAATTAAGATAAGATTAAATACTTTAATGATTTTAGAAATAATAGATGAATGGAATTTTTTACCTTGGTAAAACCATAATTAAAAATTGGATCATTTATTTTGAATGAATCTTTCATTAATAGTTATATATGATTATTTTTCCCCAAATAATATATTTATTTTTGTAGAGACTTTGACATATAAATGTGTACGATTTTAGTAGCACCAAATCTATCTCTTTGTCACCTTCATTAGGATGATATATTCCTAAATGAGACAATAAAAACATGAATCAATTTTCTCCCTCAAAAAAATAATGCACCCTATTGATCACCAGTATATTTTTCTAGCCTTCTATATCTTCTCAATCATACTTTCCTTAGATACAATATTTCTAATTATAGTAGTGTTTAATCTATATGCAAATTCATTAATATCATTTTAATCTTACTCTTTCCCCATTATATTGTCACTACTATTAATAAGATACTTCCATCGTGATTTAAAAAAACTAAATGATTCTTGGATGCATTAATAATCCCCAAAAAATAAATGATTTTAATGTGTCAAATGATTCCACATATTTAATTAAAAATCTAAATAAATTAACCAACAAACCTTCTCATTTATTCTCAATCCAAATCTATGTAATCTAATATTGAAACATGTATTTGAATAATACCATAATATTTAAGATATAAATTATAAATATAACATCTTCACATTAAATATTTTTATCAATATATAAATATTGGAAACATATATTTTGACATAGAAAACTGCATTAAATTTTCATTAAGATCTTTACCAACTGTGAGTTTGGAAAATGACTGTGAAGATCAAATGTGTGAATCGAAAATTTAAATAAACCATCTAGATCAACTACATGTAAAACCTTACAGACTGTGTTGATTAACATTATTATGTTACTTTCTAAATCAATAATCTGAATTGAATTAATGTAAAAAATTTCATGCTTGAAGATCAACATTGTGATTTAGATTAGGGGTCATATAAAGTGATCAACCACTTGTATTAAATGAATATAAAAACTTATGAACATATGAAGTGATCATGAGGATCAATGAAAAGTATTACCTTTTGACCTTGTAGTTGTAAATATTCCATATGAAGATTGATCATGAGGCAGTCGAGTGAACATAAAAAATTAATGTTATCAAAAAGAAAGGATTCTGGAATTTTAAAAATAAGAACATAATTGCTTCATAAGAATTTTTAGCTAAATGGAAGAAAATAACACTAGTTGAAATCGTGTCTTTACCAATAGTTTTATTCAAATGGATTGTTCAACCTGTTGGTATAATGTTTTCGGATCAACCTTTACCAATGGTTTGAACAATAAATTGTTATAATTATTTTTTAATCATGATTTCCCAGTGGTTTGAGTAGCCCATTAGGAAATATTTAATTTTCCTAATGTATACCAATAGTTTTTTAAAACCATTGGGAATGTTTTCCCCAAAATACACAGTGGCTCAAGCACCCCCATCTGTGTGATTATAGCCCTAATCCAAATATCTTATGGTGCTATCTCTTTACCATAGGCTTTAAAACTCATTCCAACCGATATATCCATCTTAAATAAACAATTTATTTATTTCAACACTTCAAATTATTAATCTCATGAATTTTTTTAATGTTTCGAAAAAAAAATTTGTTTTCCATTTTGATTTGTCCTAAACCTGAGTTCCATGCTGTTTGTGGCATGGTATACTGAACACTTTGATAGGTTTTCTGTTATTTTTCTACACATAAAGTGTCACGGTTGCATGAATAAATATTATTTGATGTTTTATAGCCACTCCTTCTATGTAAAATTCATTAACCATATCAACAAATGGGTGCTAGGAGATGTATCCACACTCAAATATGGTAAATGGACTATTCAGTAAAATGGTCTTGAAGTGGGTAATAGATATGAGGATGGTACATGTGTAGGGATTGGGGACAGTTGGGGTAGTGGAGTAGGTGGTTCTCCATTGTTTAGTTGGGTGGTATGGTAGTTTCTATAGAATTTATTTTAGTTGAAAATTGGATTTTGTTTTTTCATTTAAATATTTTGTTCAAGGAATAATGAGAAGGGTATTGATATTGATGATGAATTGGAGGTTGGTAGGGTGATGTTTTGGAATTGTTATATTGGTTGGATTGGGTATAGGTAATTTTAAAGGTATTATATAAGTAGGGCCTCCCTTGAACACCCCCACCCCACCACCAGGACCCCCCACCCCCCCGCAAACCCCCACCCCTTGAAAGCCCTCCACCACCTGTACACCCCCACCCCCATGGATAGCCCTCACCCCCTGAACACCCCACCCCCTAGATATCCTTCACCCCCATAGATAGCCCACCCTCCCCCCACAGCCTGGAAAACCCCCCCTGACACCCGCATTGTATAGCCCCCAACACCATGCACACCCCCACAGCATTGGACACCCCCACCCCCTGAAAACACCTCACCCCCAAGGACAACCCCCTCCCACCTCCCCCCTTGACACCCCACCCCCTGGATACCCCCCCCCCACTAGACACCCCCTGGACACCCACACCTTTAGGGACTGCCCCCCCCCCCGACAACCCAACCACCTGGAAAACCCCACCCCATGAACACCCCACCCACTAGACACCCTACACCCCCTTGGACAACCCCTCCCCCTAGAAAGCCCCCCATATACACCACCCCACCACTTAAGTGCTTGTCCTTGTTTTTTGAATGGGAATTAACAATGTAGGCGAATTCCACTTTCCCCAATTACATTTCCTTAGTGACCCATGGAGCCTTATAAATTGAATTTCTCATGTTTTGATAAAATGAATTGTTTTTATGAATGAAATGGATAATGCATGATGGTTATAATTTCATAATTAGTAATGTGGATTTAAATAAAATTACCATAAGAGGTGTTGCATGGGGTAGGGGCTATCCAAGTGTGGGTGGGTTGTCCAGGGGGTAGGGGGCTCCAGTGGGGTAGGGGGTTGTAGGGGTGCGGGGGAGGGGTGTGTGGGATATCCTAGGAGGGGTGTGGGATATAAAATGGGGTTAGGGTGGGGTATCTAGGTGGAGGAGGGGGTGTGTGCTATCTAAGGGGTGGGGTGGCTTGTCCAGGTGGAGGAGGGGTGGGCTATCCAGGTGGAGGGGTGTCAAGGAGGGGGTGGTGGGATGTCTAGGTGGGGGTGGGGCTGTCCATGTGTGTTGGGGTGTGGGGGGGGGGGGGGTTATAGGTGTGGTGGGGGCTGTCCAAGTGTGGGTGAGGGCAATACAGGGGGTTGTAGGGGGTTGGGTGTAGGGGTGTGGGGGAGGGGGTGTAGGCTATCCAGGGAGGGGGTGGGAGTACCAGGTGGGTGGGCTATCCAAGGGTGGTTCGGTGGGTTGTATAGGTGGGGGAGGGGGTGTGGGTTTTCACAGGAGGAGGGGGGTTATCCAGGTGGGTGTGAGGGTGTCCATTGGGGCTCCAGGGGTAGGGGCTACATGGGTGGGGGGGTGCCCAGAGAGGGGGGTCTGTCCACTCTCATACTCTATAGAAAATAGGTATCACATATAACAAATTTATAGTTTCTTTCACATTTTAAGATTTTTATTGATGTTACATACTAAACACTCAATCTTACCATTGCAAGAAGAAGTGATCTCTGCAATGAAATATCACTCAGGTTCTTTTCCTCTATCCATATTGATCTCACACAAATTTAAGATTAGTACAACTCCATATCCCCTAATGATATTACAAGGCTCATACTCCCATGAGTAGTGTACCATCAAAACATGTCTCATATGCCTAAACAACATACATTGGATTATATTTAACACATGCACAAAATTTTGAAAACATAAAAATTAATATATTATCCAAACAAGGAATTAGCTCTCTGCTAGCATCTCATGTAATCAATAAGACACAAAACTTGATCAATTTTGGAGGTCTATTTCCAATTGTATGTTTTTTAATATAATTCATGTATTATTTTTATATTGTGAGACAAAATATGATCCACGTATGATATTTGGAGGTGTTTTTACAATTAGGTGTGTAGAGATTTCTTAGTATGATTTTATTGGTTTACACCAACATTCTTCTGTTTTAACTATAATAAGCTTAATTTCATGCTACAATTGGAGAGAGATTGGATTCTATGACCCTAGTTTGGGGGTGGAAACCCCCACTCCCTTGGACAGCCCCCACCCCCACCCTCCCGCACCCCCACCCCTGGACACCCCCACCCCTTCGACACCCCCATCCACAAAAACACCCACACCCCCTGGACAACCCCACCCCATGGACACCCCCACCCCCTTGGAAAACCCCCCTGGGCCCCACCCCACCCCTAGAAACTCTAATGGACACCCTCCCACCTTAGTTGGATAGAGACCCACCCCCTAGACAACCCCCTAGGACACCACCCGACCCCCTTGACACCCCCACCCCTGGACATCCACACCCCCTGGACACCCCACCCCCATTGGACAACCCCACCCCCAATGGACATCCCCACAATCCCTTGGACAACCCCCCTTGACACCACCCACACCCTGGACACCCCCACCCCCCTTGGATAACCCCCACCCCTAGACAAGCCCACCCCCTGGACAGCCCCACCCCCTTGGACAACCCCCACCCTTAGACACCCCCACCCCCTTAGACAACCCCCATGGAAACCACCCTACACCCTGGACACCCGCCACCCCCTTGAGACCCCCACCCCTTGGACAGCCCCCACCCCCCCGGGATAACCCCCCACCCACTAGACACCCCCATCCACCCTTAGACACCCCAACCCCTTGGGCAGTGTATGTGATCCCTCAAATAATATACTAAAATATAAAATTTCTTCGATTTAGAATTTACTCTCAACTCTTGAATAATTCTCCTCCACAAGTGTACATGGTCTTGTATTCTCATGTATATTTCTTGAAAGGTATTTGTTATAAATATAGTATTTTTTGTCTTTTATATTATGATTCTCATATAGATTTGTGTGTTAGTTATGGTTTTATATAAAATGAACAATTGTCATTTGTATAAATATATTTTTGAAGAAACTTCAATCTTATTGATTTTGTCTTGACGAATGGACTTACAAATTTTTTTTTAAAATGGATAGAATTTCGATTTATGAAACAAATTGTATATCAAGTTAATTTCAAAAAAATTTGGAGATCTATTTAGATTTTTCATTTCACAATTCTTGAGATAGTGGTGACATACACTGACCATGATGTAATTATGTAGGAAGACCTTGGTTAAGACCTAAAGAATTTAGATACCATATAACCAAATATGGTTTTCAAGAAATCTACTATGTGTGGTATCATAATCGGGAGAAAATGAAATCTCAAATTGATGATGATCTAAATGACAGGACTGGATTTGAGAATTTTTCATATGACCGGTTTCTGTTTATTCTTCATCATTAAAAAGAATGGATTCCGACATGAGAAGACTTTGATATGATCACACATGATGATTCAAATGAAATTATGATGTTTCTATGGTGAAAAAATTGATTGATGATTCCAAAAATCCAATATATTGACAATGCAGTAAATAAAAAATCTGGAATTTTTAATTTGATTGTTTCATGGGATAACTTTGTATGGGATTTATAATACATCCATCGATTACATTATTGCCTTATTGAAGGACATAATTCTAGATGATGCAGATATTCCCTCAAACCACTATATGCCATTGACGTTAGTTAAGGAACTTGGATTTTCAAGAAATAAAATTAATGCTTGGTAAAAAGATTGCATGTTTATTCTTGGAGGAAACTACGGAACTAAATGATTGTAGAAAATGTGGAACTACCCGTTGGAAGCCAAAATATGATGGAACACCATCCCATCTGCCAAAAAATGTAATGGGGAACTTTCCATTGATACCCATGCTCCAAAATAATTTTATGTTTGAAAATAATCAATAAAAATGTGATGGCATGATATCGAGAGAAAAAATACTAATGCTGATTTGGTTAACCCAGAAAATGGATATTCATGGTAGGGATTTGATGCTTGATATCTTGATTTTGTAGCTAACGTGCGTAATGTGAGGTGGGTTCATTCTTGGGATAGTTTTAATTTTTTTGGTAATATTTTTACATCACACCGCACATGGCTGGTTTTTATACATTTTATAACCTTCACCCATGGTTGTGTATGAATAAAACTTTCACTTTCAAGAGTATACACAAATCTGTCCCTTATGATCCTGGAAATAATATAGACGTATACATAAAACCATTAATAAATGATTTTAAACTTATTTGTGATGTGGGTGTGTTCCCAAATGATGCATGTTTGAAAGACATATTTCATATGCGTGTTGGTCTTATGTGGATGATCAAAGATTTTCTTGCTAATGCAATGATGTATAGATGGATCACGAAGGGAAAACTATCATGTCCTATTTTTTTGAAGAATATATGATCCCGAAGACTGAAAAATCACTGTAGATTCTGTTTTATAGGGCATCAATTATTCTTTCCAATGGACCATCCATACTGAAATAATTTTCAATGATTTGACAATACCTTGGAGACCGGTGATCCACCTCAGCTAATGTCCAGAACTGATGTGCCCAATTAATTGAAAGATTCCTATTTTTAATTCGGCAATGATAAAATAATATCTAAAAAGAGAAATATCATTTCCATGAAAACCTATTACAATTGGAATAAGAGAAGTATCTTCTTTTATTTTCCATATTGGTTGACAAATTTGTTATGTCATATCATAGACGTAATGCACATTGAAAAAAAAGGAAAATGTTTCTTTAAATTATTCTAAATGTTAAGGGAAACACAAAAGATGATTTACGGTCTTGACATGACTTGGTGGATTGCAGAATTAGACTAGAATTACATCCTGTGGGTATTAGTGAAAATAAAACGGCAAGTTCCATTTTCTTCTTATGTGATAAAACCTACAGAAAAAAATAGAAATTTCTAGAAGTACTATAGAGTATTAATGTTCCTGGTGTCTATTCAAGAAACATATCTAAACGGGTCAACAAAAGAGTGTTGAAGCTAAAATCGTTGAAGACTCATGATTATCACATATTTTTGCATGATTTGATTCCAATAACAATCTTTCATCTTTTTTACAATAATGTAAGGGTGGCTATTATTTAGTTGTGCCACTTTTTTAGAGATCATTGTACTATGATGTTGTCCATGTTTATAATTCAAAAAATGATGGAAGATTCCCCATTAATTTTTTTCAGTTAGATAAAATATTTCCTCCATCATTTTTCACATTCATGCTGCATCTAACTATCCATATTCTAATTGAAATACTTTTGGTAGGACCTATTTATTTTCATTGGATGTATCCAACTGAAATAAATATGTACACATTAAATGCTTATGTAAGAAACAAAAATTGAACTGTATTCAAACCTAAAAAATAAATATTTCTATGATTGTGAAAATTTCAATGATTTATTAACCATGTATAAAATTATTATAACTCTAGGACCTGCAATTGAAATTTCATAGGTTAACGAACATGAAGGTTTGTATTCATCTACAAAACACATATAGAAACCTGCATCATCTACATGGGCTAAATAGATTAAATTTTTCCTTTATTTCGACATGTGATTTACCCATTATGAATCGGGTAGATATCTTATCCTTGTATATATGTTTATGTCAACATTTACAACTATCTTAAGGGTTCATTAAATAATATTATATAACTTAATTAATTTTCTAGAGGCATAATTTAGTATGATATCTCTCTTGGTTATTGAATAAAATAATTCCACAGAATCTGTGTTCCCTGATTTTAATAGACTAATGAATCTTAGTAAATAACCATTATACTAAAAATTAATTTACATTATTACATCCTATATGATTTATTGAATTCATTATATATCTATTGAGGCTCACCAAAAAAAGGATAGTTAAATTATCCATTAATACCCCTATTCCCAATCTTTTTTTTCTGGGTTACACATTATTTATACATTTCCAATTACATTCATATTTGTTTCGAAATGTGGAAAATGCAACCAATTGAAGAGAGGCGACCAAAAAAGATGATGGACAATAATGGTCGCATGGCTAAGATAGTCGTTCCACCACTAGTCATGTAGTGTTTATTTTATTTCAAATATATATTTAAAGAATATATAATGTCATGTGATTTATTTTTTTAAAACATTTTTGCAGGATCCACCTCTTAGGTGACAATTATTTGATGAGTAGTGTAGTATTGGTCCTAGTACTCCGGGTGTTCCTGGGGGGGGTACGAGAGCTAGGTGATCTGGTCAGCATTCCCGATTAGACCCTTCCCCTCCCACTGACATACCATCTATCCCACATTATGATCCCAGTGTGTCATGAGGGACACATGAGATATTTAGGCCTCCAATGTTTTCACAACCCTTTAAATCTGATTCTCATCACCCGTCTTTACCATATCTGATGATGATTCCCACTCCCCATCCAGCATTCGGCCAACCATCCATTCCATCTTCTTTTACTTGTACATAACTCTCTCCAAGAACATGTATTCTATACTCATTGACTCCTTATCAACTATTATATTTCCCTATGAAGCATATATTTGGATCCACTCCACCTACACAGGTTTTTCCTTCCGTTTCTGCAGATCCGGTGGTGTCCATTGATTATACTATCACGGGTATATTTATAGAACCCAAAAACAAATTTACACCATTATTTATTTTCATTATAACATGTATTGATAAATTATTATTTTTTTCTTTAATAAATGATACATCAACTAATATGAGGTGGGGTGGGGGAATACACAGATGCACGTGGTGTGTAATTCCCACACACAGTTGATGGTGGACTATAATGAAGATACTCAAATGATTTATAAAATAAGGTAACAATGTCATAGTCTTTTGGCAACGCTTTCCAAATACTTTGTTTCCAATCCTATTAGTTTGCTCTCATATAGACAGTTTCCAATTGATGTCAATGATAACTCTTGGGCAGAGATATGGGTAAAAAAATCAGTTGTATTTAATGCAATAGATTTTTTTTTTGAATTTATATGAATTTATATTTTGGTTTCAACTTCGGTTTCATTTCCCCAATGGTGAGGGTGCACAACTAGCTTGTCTAAAAGATTTTGATGGTGTTTTGAGAGACTATAAGCATGATTTGCATATTGGTGGGTGTGCTAGAGTTGGAATAGAGTTTGAGGTGGTCCTTGTCATTGAGTATTTTCTAATAGAACAATATTAGCACATGATTACTCATTGGATGACTATCCAGTTTAAATTATTATTCACATTTGAGGAATTTAAATGAAAAAAATCATGTTTTTTGTTAGTACTATCTTATCTATTATTGAATTGTATTTTGGAATCATCCAAAAGAAATAAACAATTTGATGCTAAGAAATACATCTACACATTGGGATGTACTATGATTCCAGATCATGAGAGGATGCAGGTATGAGAGTTGATTATAATGTTTCTTTACAACCTGCACATTCTATAGTTTCCTCCATAATTTATTCAATTGATAATGTTGTTATATAATTTTAGTTATGAATTAAATTATATGTATCCTATTTTGAATTATGGATTCCTACCTAAAATGTCATTATTGAGGGAAAAATTGAATATTGAAGGACGGGTGCCTCGAGAAAAATGGTTTTACTCAAGTCGAATAGAGAAATATGAATGTGCGGTTATTGAACCGTCTCAGTAGTAGATTTTATGTTTTAATTGGTTGAATTTAAATTTAAATTTCTATTTTGTAACATAATAAACTATTTATATTTGTAACAGGTTTCTTTAGAGGCCCATGAGGCTAAGGAACCAGAAAATTTTGGGCCAAACGATCACTTACATCAGGTGTTGGGAGATGAGCACCCTGGTAGAATATGTTGCCGACCTGGAATGAGTATAGTCTCAATGAGGTATTGGTCGTCATCAGGTATGAATTGTACTGCCACCAGGTTCTAAAAGGTTATTGTACATACAAAATCGGCTGATAAAAGGGCCATAGAGATGGCCCAAAAGTATGCTAGGGAAAACACTGCGTTAATGAAACTGAAGGATGTTTTACATCCAATGCTTTGAACAGAGGCCAACACATCTTATGATGAATTTATTCTGATGTGTTCTATATATGGAGCTCCATGTGGTAGTTCTAGTGTTGTTTGATACGATGGCACAGAGGAGGCCTAGGTGGAGGATAAGGAGGCTGAGGAGTAATCCGAGGTGGATGAGCGGTGGTGGGGAGGAGGATGAGGCGGTGTACGATGGAGAGGAGGAGGGTGTTGAGGACCACATGGATGATGACGGGGATGACCATGAGGATGTGCTTGAGGTGGATGATGATGGTGATGATAGTGATGGTAATGAGGCAAAAATTGATCCTTTAGATTTTTTACTGATATTACTAAAATTTGATGTTTGATGATTTTTTGTGCATGAATATAAGTGTGATTTTGTAAGTCACCTTATCTTTATTTTTTTATCTCTAAATATTTAAACTTGACCAGTTGATTTTATATGACTGATTGACCCCACCCCTAAAAATCCCCACCGCGGACTACCCCAACCCCTTCGACAACCCCCAAACCCCCTAGACACCCCCCTAGACACCCCAGCCCTTGGACACAACAACCCCCCTTGGACACCCCCAAACCCCCTGGACAACCCCCCACACCACCCCACCCCCTAGGCACCACCCCACCCCCTAAACACCCCCAATTCTGGACACCCCCACACCCATGGGCATCCCCTACCCTTGGATAGCACCCCAAACACTAGAATCCCCCACCCCCGGGACAGCCCCACCCTTTTAGAAAACCCCCCACCCCCTGAACAGCCCCCACCCTCCCTCATCACCCTGGACACCCCCATCCCTAGACACCCCACCTCCGCGGACAGCCCCCAACCCCCTGGACAACCTCCACCCTTGGAAATCCCCCCCCCCTTGACACCCCACACCTAGAAACCCCCAACCCCCTTATAAAACCTCCAACACCCTAGAAAACCCCCACCCCCATGGACACCCCCACCCCCTTGGACATCCACACCCCCATGGACACCCCCCCCCCCCCCGGAGACCCCCTATACCCTTTGGACAGCCCCCCGCAACCCCCTAGACATCCCCACCCCTAGACACCACCCTAGCTCCTGGATACCCCACCCCCACTAGACACTGCCACCACCATGGATAGCCCCCACCCCATGGACAACCCCCACCCCCCATAGACACCCCTCCACCCTTCGAAAACACCCCCGACCCCCTAGACATCCCCTGCCCCCTGGACATTACCGCACCTGCAAGACACCCCCACCCCATAGACACCCCTTCCCCCTTGGACATCCCACAACCCCCCTACCAACCCCTGTATAGAACCCCACCCCTAGACACCCCCACCCCCTGGACAACCCCACAACCTAGACACCCCTACCCCCTTCTATAGCCCCCTTAGATAACCCTACCTCCTTGGATAGTCCCAAACCCCCTGGACAACCCTACCCACCTAAACACACACACCCCCCCTAGTGACCCCTAACATGCTAGACATCACAACCCCCTTGGACAACCCCCAACCCCTGGACATCCCCATCCCAGTGGACACCCCCGCCCAGTGGACACCCCAAGCCATTGGACACCCTCACCCCTAGATACCCCCACCCCCTGTACAACCCATATCCCCTGGGATAGCACCCACATCGACCTGGACATCCCTGCTCCCCACCTCCACCCCCTGGACACCACCCTACCTCTTGGACACCCCTACCGCCATGGACACCCCGTACCGCATAGAACAACACCCCAACCATCTGAATACCCCCCTGAACACCACCCAAACCCCTGGACACCCCCACTCCCATGGACAACCCCCACCCCCTAGAAACACACCTAGAAACCCCATATCCCTCTAGAAACCTCATCCCCTTGGACACCCTTACCCCCTTGGATAGCCCCCCAGACACCCCCTAACCCCCTGGATAGCCCCCCTCAAAACCCCTTGACACCCCGCCCTCATGGATAGCCCCAACCGCCTGGATATCCCCCCACCCATTGGACACCCCCACCCCCTGGACACCCCTATGACCTAGAAAGCCTCCCAAACCCACTAGACAGTCCCCACCCCTAGACACCACCCCCATCCCCTAAACACCACACCCCAATTGATAGCCCCTCCCCCCCACCCCCTGGACACTCCACCCCTGGGACACCCACCACCACCATGGATACCCCCATCCCCCTTTTACATCACCCCCAACCCCATAGATAGCTCCCCACCCCCTAGACACCACCCCACCTCCCGGACACACCCCCACCCACTTGGACACCCCTACCCCTTGGATAACACCCCCAACCCCTTGGATAGACACTCCCTGGACACCGTCTTTTTTCCACTCCTACATCAAAAATGGGGGACTCTAAACCTAAAATGGATATTCTTCCCCAGATTAAAGAACTATTTATGTACACAATGCAGAGTGACTATAAGTGTCATGGGGAAATACATGTAGGTAATTGTTGTATGTTTATGAATTATATATGAATTCATAAAGAATTCTGCAAGTATTTTGTAGGTATTCATAATTTTGTATGAATTTTGAATGCATGTTTGGTTTGGTATAGGTGCACATGTAGAATTATATATGAATTATGTATGTGTGTTTGGTTTTGTTTAGGTGCACAGGGGGAGCTCGACCTGCTGGTGGATGTGCATTGCTGCAGGTGCAAAGGGCGGAGGATGGTTAGCTACTCAAAGTGCATAGAGCCTATGCCAACAGTTTACAACTGTTGTAATTTGTGTGAAAAGAAAACATATACAAACAGTTTTTTTGTAAACTATTGTTATAGATCCTTTTCTAGAATTTTACCAATGGTTTGTGGGGAACCGTTGGTTAACGTCTCTAACAACAGTTTAGAAACCATTGGTATAGACTTTAATTTTGAAATTTCCAATGGTTTTAAACCGTTTGTAAACATTTATACCAACAGTTAAAATAAAGTGTTGTTATATAATCCCATCTTCAACCATATCCCAATGGTTCTCATAGAACTATTGGGATATGCATATCCCAATAGCTACATAGCTGATGGTTTGTACAACCGTTGGTATAGTTTATACCAACAGTTGTCTGGCCTTTACCTACAGTTTGAAACTATTAGTAAATAATATGTTTCTGGTAGTTTATTCAATATTTAAGCAAATACCTATAACATTTAAAAAATCTCAAGATCTTCTTTTCAACACTATAAGAATGTTGAAAACAAATTATAACCAATAACAACATTATCAAAATCCTTAAAGGTACTTTATATATAAATTATTCCATATCAATAAAAAGAACATTTTAAATTATATTATAAATTTCGTTTAAAAATAATTTGGATAAAATGAGTGTGTTATATAAAAATATGTAATGCTTTAGTGAATGTGATCATATTATTTGAAGATATTATTTTTTTTCAATAAATATAAATTAAAAATATAATGTTTTAATGATATATATTATAATAAATACTCTATATAAAAGTACATGGTATGTAATATCTATATATCTTATGTTCTTAGACAAAATATGTTCTTTTGATGATTTTTTTATTTATAGATATTATAATAAATCATATTTTAAATAATAAATTTTTTATTATCAATATATATGTTCATGATATATAGGTAAACTATAAATAACATACATGAAAAAATTAAAAAAATACTCTATTTAATTTCATCGGCATAAAAAATTCTATATAAGGTATACATAAAAATTATGGGTTTACAAATAGAACAATGCGACGATAAAAACTCATAAATTAAATAATTATTATTTTAAATTCTAGTTCCTCATATTTTATTAGAATATTTAATGGGATGAATAAAACTAAAAATTAAAAAAGAATATTATAAACAAGAATAGAATTTTTAAAATATTGTTTAAATAATCTTGAGGGAAAATTAATCAAATGAATAATTATAGAAATAATAGTTATTTTTAAAATGTTTAAATATCATATTACTATTATGAATACATTTATTTGAAATATGACCATTAGAATAGTAACATGAACATTAGAATAACATCTATCAATTGGAATAATAAAATCATAATTATAAAATATTAAATGACCCTAATAATATATAAAATAAACATTAGTGAAAATGAGGAATTAAACTTATAATTATTTATTTCCATAAATTGAATATTTATATTATTGTATCAAATAACTAGGAAAGGATTATTCAATCAATTTTTCATAATGTAAGTATAAGTGTACATTTGTTATTAATTATTTTGTATATAATTTAATAAAATATAAATTTTTAATATAGAATAAATATTAAAATTTTATTTTTTTAAAATAATATTTTTCAAAATTCGATGTCATTTTTGGAATTATTGCATCAAAATAAATTATGGTTGACGTTTGGGTATTTTTAATGTATTGAAAATTATGTATTTGAATAGTAAATTTGATGTAAAAACTGTATTATGTAATAGTTTCTCATGAAGTAATTTTTTGGATTTTATAAAATTTATATTTATACTATAATTCCATATTTTTTATGTTAATGTCCCATTTATTATTGAAAACAATATATTATCCAAAAAAATTATTCCCCTCACCTATGAATAGACTGCTCTTCCACTTATTTATCCTTACAGAAAGAATTTCTTTTCTTACTAATGCCAAAAAAGACCAATAAAAAACATATCTTCATATATTTATAAGTATATGGTAATCAAAATATACCATTCCTTATATAAAAAAGTATGATATCAATGGAATAAATCCAATTAAATAGGTAAATTATATCAACAAAAACCATTTGAGTTTTATTCTTATTATTTTACCTCATATAAATATTTTTTTAGCATCATGATATAATTTCATCAATATAATATATATATATATTAAATTTTATTATTTTAATTTAATATTCAGTATCCAAGTTACTGTAATTTACTCTAAAACAAAACATCACCCATATTATTGTTGGTTCACCACCTCTATGGAGGGTGTATTAAATTTTAAATCAAATATTTCGTAGATTATTTAATATGTTATTAATGTAAAATTATTTAATAAATTAATAAATTAAAACCTATTTAATATTTTATAATAATAAAATAAATATGTTATAAAAAACTTTGTAAATAAATAATCCTGGATGGTTGTACCACCTAAACATCAATGGTAAAAAAATATGTCTAGTATAATTCTTAAACCCTAACCATGCTGAAAATAAATATTTTATAGAACATTATGAACTCCAAATCAGTAATCTATATAAATTTATATGAAGATTTGATAATGAATGATATCCTTTATCACTATGATGACACAATACTACAGGAAAATAAACAAACATGTTGAAATAATCAATAGATAAATTAAACTCATTAGTACATTATTAACTAATATTAAAGGATAATAAAAAATATCATACGTATTCATAAGGATATAAAATAAACAAATGATGAATTGAATATATTTAATTCGGTACCCGAAGGATCATTATAGGGATACACATATTTAAGGTAAGGGGATTCCCTTCGAAACATTCTCAGTAAATATTTATATCCATTATCGTTATCAATCCTCCAATGTTATGGTTATATTATATTTGGAAATAATTTTATCTTCTTATTTATTTTACAATGTGTATTTTCATTCATTTTCTTCAATTCCCTTTTAAATTAATCCTTACATTATAATATATAAAGTATATAAATTCAAAATATAAAATCTTTCAGTTAATAAAACTTTGATTTCATATATTTATGAACCTTCTATTTACATAATATATTGTAAAAAATTGTCTAAAATATAAGTTTTATTTATTTATTAGGTAATTAAATGTATTCTTTGACATTATTCAAGATTTAATTTCATATTTCAAATTATTCATTTCGATATAGATACTTCTCCTATGTTTATGTTCTTAATAGACTTCAATTTTCATTTATTTCCATACAAACTCTTTTCTTCATGAAAAAGATTTTAATTTGACAATAATATCTTCAGTATTCATATCAAATTTCTATCTATTTAACCAAAATTAATATTTATTATTTATTATATAATGATGTTTTATAAGATGATTTTTATGCATTTTCATATTATGGGTATTTATGGTCATGACTGAAGGGTATTCTATTTCCTTATATGAGACACATAACCATATACACATTTTGATGTAATTTTTTCAATGGAATTTTATATTCCAAAAACGAATTTGGAAGTTATTTTATCTCTTCTGATATCATTTGTGGTTTGTGAGAAATGATCCTAGAACACTACGATATGTTTTCTTTATTGTCAGCCTTAATATATGCTTATGATGCTATATTTTATGTTATTGATATATACACATGATTGGTGTTATCTTATTTGATTCTTAATTGATTCATGTTTCCTATATGATCCTGACTACATGTTATTATCCTTGAGGATTTTTTAACTCATGATGATTACTCACCATAAATTTGGATTTTATAAATCCTTTATTGGGTGTATAGGTAAACAATATTTATGCATGTTCCCAAAATTTCCGATACAGTGATAAATGAACAATGATATCTATGATCCTATATGAAAATTGGGGTAAGGATTTATTTTATTATAATATTTACATATTATGTTTGTTAATCACCGAAAGACACTGGAATTCTATGTTTCTGAGATTGTTTTCAGATATTTTTGTAAAAAAATGATGTCATATTATATTTATGAAATTTGGGTCATTATAATTTGTATCGTATTAAGATATTGTTTTTATATTAATAGGAAATATAATAGTAAATACAAGATAAATTACCAATACTTACTATTATATAGATATAATTTTTGATATTAACATTATTTATTTGTTATTCAATCTATGTTCAGTTTTTTCAATTTAGAAGCATAAAATTTGAGTATTATCATCCATATATTTCCTTTTTATTAGTATATGGTATATAATAGGAAAAACCATGTTAATATTATATGTTATTTGAAACGTAATGATTTCCTTAGTTAGACACCTAATATGATGAATGAAGGAGTTAAAAACATCAATAATGTAAATGATCAGTGACCACAAGTTATGAATAATAAATTAAACCATATGGTGGATCCTTGATTCTCCTAATATAGAAAAATTATGTTTGAGTAATTTATTCAAAAAAACCTACCTATTTTGGTTGATCATCTGATTCATTAATCATAGATAAATGGATCAATTTTATGGAGAACAAATTTTTAATCCATCAATAATTTGATAAATTGAATTTAATATTAATTATATATAATTTATATGGAGAATATAACCATTAGTGGAAAGTAATTATGAATAAAAAAATTATTCCATCAACACGATGGAATTTATATAATTCAATAATCTATTTTTTAACAAATACTTCACACTCCACATATTAAATTGGATAGGGGTTTCATGGACTCTATGAAAGGGAGGTTGAATAAACTGTGAATTATGCGAGAAACATTATAATGAATTATATTTATAAATATGGTTTTTCATGGATTCTAAAATAATAATTTATATATTTTTTTGTAGATTGATGTTTAGTATTCTAAATATTTTATCGATTCATGTCTTTGATAGCTATGAAGAAATAGATTAATGTTCCTTTAATTTGGAGATAGAGATCATGTAATCTCAATGGTCTCATAGGGTTTGGAATAAGAACATAAAAATGGTGTTTTAATATAGAGGATGAACATAAAATTCCAAAGTAAGGAACCCTATTGTACTACCGAAATTTCATAAGTTTGGGAGTAAGCACCTTGGAAACTACCACTAAGGAACAAGAAGATGATTCATGTTTTTATATATGGGAATTATTATAATGAATTCTAATGTTTGTGGAGTTATGAACGAATACATAGATATATATATATATCGATATTACATTTTTAGTTATTGACATGTCACATTGTACAATGTATTGAATCCATGACATGTATTGTTTTGGGAATATCTTTTAGAATGATATAGTAATATCATATTACAAACTACCAAAGGAAATTGAATTATATTATTTATACTTATATTCTATTTTTGATAATTGTGGTTGGACTCGATGTTTTAAAAGTAAAATATTTTCCCTAATATGCTATCATAAATTAAAATTTCATAAGATGAGACATATGGGAAGATCAAGTTCACTTGAGTGCTAAGTGTATAATAAATGGTGTAAAACTGTTATAACCAATGGAATTTTCTCATATGTTATATAAACTACGAAACAATTCCATAGAAGAATATGGATTATACCATGGGATACATAAGGAGGTAGAATGAAATGAAATATTGGTGTTTGTTACTTGATAAAAACTCTAACCAATTCTCAGTTTCCCCAAATCCTCTCTTATCTTTCTCATTCTTGTATTTCCACTAGGAGATATGATATAACGTTGTTTTTTATAGAGAATAAAACCTAAGTGATGGGTGATTAAGATATTCTCATGGATACAACACATAGGGGAACATATTTTTTAACCCTCAATGATCTTCATTAATCATTTTGAAAGAGGATCTTTGTTAAAAATAACATTATTGTAGTGTAAAAATTGTTTTTAATTTGTTTATACATGGTTTTGAATTTCATAACAAAGTGTTATTGGGATTTTTTGGTTCAAATGAATCATTCTATAATAAAAAAGTGTTTTTAATCATTAATAACTCTTCCCTTATATTAATGAATTTTTATGATTCTTCATCATTGAAATAATGTTTGAAATTTGAAGAAAAGTTATTTCATTCCATCTACTATTTGTTGTGATAACAAACAATTTTAAAATTTATTTCACTATAAGAAATATGGAATATTTCGACAGGTCATTTGCGACGGGATCTCATCACAAATAGTATTTTGCGACGACACCCCATTGCAAATGACCCATTGCATAAAAGAACATAATTTTTTTTTAATTTTTGTAATGGACCATCGAATAAACATATTAGTTGCAACGAGAAGTGGAATTATTACAAAAAACACTAAGAATTGTTTTTAAGAAACTATTGGTGATGGACCAACCAACCATTGGAAATAGTTTCCCATTTTTTACTTTTCTATTATGAACCTTGGAAATTACTAATTCTTACAGTCCAACACAATTACTTCTCGAAATATAAAAATATAACCACTTTGGCGACGGACCATCACAATTAGTATTTGTGACGGGCCCGTAAAAAATAGTTTATTTTATTAATAAATAAACAAATAAAACAAAAAAAAATATTAATAATAATATAATATTTATATAAATAAAATCATAATATTAATAATAATAGAATAAAATTATATATTAAATAATAAATATAATATTAATATAAATAAAATATTAATATTCATAAAATAAAAGAAAATAAAATTTAAAATAATTAGTTAATATTATAATATAATTATTAATATTAGTAATATAATAAAAATATTATTATTCAAAAACATATAAAAATATATTAATTAATAAAATAATGAATATAATATAAAAAACTAATAAATAATAAAAAACTATAATTTTCTAGAAAATATAAAACTCACACTATTTTAAACATTAATTAGATAATATTACAAAAAAAATATTCAAATATTTTGTTATAAAATAAAAATACATCACCGAGGGGGAGGTTCATCTAGAGGTGTAGAAAGAGATGGTGTAGAAAACTCCATCCCTAAACTGTGAGAAAAACATCGCATATACTCCATACCCTACTGTTACTCTTTCTACCTTTGACACATATCATCCTACATTTACTGCTGCTACTGCTATTATCGCCAGAACACTTCATTCTACTACTACTTCCACTAACGCATCTCCTCTTTCTCTATACGCATCGTCTTTATAATCTCTCTCTGACCTCATAGCTGCTCCTAATACTGTGAATGAGATGATGATGAATCTCTGCGAGCTCCTCATGAGATAGACACCGACATCACAAAGGTTCCATAAAAACCCCCATGGGTCACTCAAGTGACGCTAATAATAACTTTTCCTTTCTCGAATCCATACTGGGTCGCATGTATCTATTTTGCCTCATTAAATCACGATGGGAACTCGTCTAACCATTGGTCTTTCCATGAATCTCTACATCCTTATGAGATGTTTCAGCCTCATATGAATACTTCAATTTCAATTTATAATTAAATTAATTAGTATATTATTTAAAATTAAATATAAAACTAAAAAAAGTTATACTAACCACAATTTGATGCTGGAGAGAACCTCTAATCTCCCGAGTGGCTGGATCATTTTACATCCTCTAATAAACGTCATACTCTATAATATAGGTCTATAAAACTGCCTATATGAATATAAAATAAACAGTTTAAATTTAATGTTATATAAAATAATTAAAAAAATGTAATTACAATATGCTCCCTATTCATACTAAATGTGCGACTACCAGCTCGACGTGTCACCTCCTGTCTCCCATGAATATTTTGACCTACTGATGATCTAATATGAAACTACCTACTCAAATAATGTGTAAATAATATATCCCAAATCTAAGTTGAAATATAATTAGGTCTGTGTACATGTTAGGTCTATTTAAATTCCTTCACTCCATCTTTCTTCATCGCTTTCGTTTTCTAATTGTGCAAAAACATAGTGCAACACAGACGCTTGGCGCCATGCCATGCCTTCCAAATAGCCGCATGCATGCTCTACTCAATGGGATACCATAAACCCTACAAATAATTTATTATTTAAAGATATTAGTTAAATTAATTAAAAAATACATGTTATTTATTTACATACAAACCAATCCTTGAACATGCACTGCTGAACATCAATGGGAATTTAAACCCAAGACACGAATGAATCAGAAAAAATAATTTCGCAATATATTGCTCCCCTGTCCAATATATATATGTGTAAATATTTATAAAATTTTAATTAATAAAAAATTAGAATATAAATAAATAAAATAAAACTAACTAAAATTCTAAGTTAAACATACATATGTGTGCGGGGATCAAACAAAATATGTGGACATAGCCCGGGGATTTTGACAGGAATCACAACTCGGGTAAGACCACTCCCCTGCCAATAATACGAGGGTCAGATGATCCAACCTCTTAGTTGTCCAAAGGTCAAATTCACCTCTTTTAACATATGATGTAGATCCTCATCCATCTGAGACACAAAGAATTTTTGTTATAAAATAGTTGAAAACAACTATTATATATATATATATTATATGATTATAACTGGCATTTTCCTCTTTCAATGTCCATATTCGTAGCTATCGATGTCAATGTCTTCATATTCATTCTCAGCATGATCAACTTCCATATTCGTTTTAGTTTCATCATCTCTTGTGATTTTAAATTTAGTTGTTACATCATTGACGTCATCGTCACCATCAAACATTAACATTGTTGTATCATCAATGATATTCACATCACTTCTTGAAAAATTTTGATTCAGAGTAATCTTTTGAAAAATTTCAATTCCGTTCACATCAGTGGAACCACATTCCCCTTCAGTTAACTGATTATCTCAATTCTTAATTTTTATTATGCTCCACCAGTCACCCAACTCCCTTGAAATAGCTTAGTAATTTGCATAATAAATTTTTTGTTCCTAAAGAGCCAATAAAAATTGCCTATTAAGTGGAATAAGACTTTTATATTTAATATCAATGATTTCATTGATCGTATGGACACATAATCCTCTCTCATCATCCAACCATTATCATTTAAACTTCGCTATATAATATTTTCCTAGACAACACAGTTCAATGATTTATTCCAACATGATGTAAAAGTCATCATCAGTTCATCTATGATGAGATCCTCTCAAAAAAACACGACTATTCATTTTTTATTACCTATATGAATGTGTATGTAATTGAAAACCATTCACCACATATGCGTTATTAGATATAACCATTTTTTGATGGTGGGTTACTCAATAAAAACAATCAATTCACAAATTTATCAGCATGTTGAGATTTCTAAATGTTTTAAAATAACTATCACTATAAAAATTAGTAAATTTATTTTTTACGTGAAATGAAAAATAATTTATGTCACCTGTTTTTGAAACCAGTAGGAAATTTTTTTTTCACGCCGTTCTTCAAGAGCTGCTCCAGTAATTTGTGTAAAATGTTTCTTGATATGATTATCATATAACCTACCAATAAAATAAGATTAATTTATTGTAAAAAATATAGAATAAGTGATAAGAGCACTCACAGTTTAAGCGGTGTAATTTCATCACAGTTGAGAAGAATATATGTATTAGCTTTGTGATGTTTATCATTAGAAATCCATCATTCATGAACTCCATTGAATCCATGTTCGGTCTGATTTAAAAATGATTATTGATTTCTCATGTCATCATCAACAATTCCATCATATAGATCATGTAGTGGTAATTTTAAGTATTTTCATAATGAATGTAATGAGAGTAGAAAAAAAAACTTCCTCTTGAAAATTTGATTCTGCAATAGAGCTTTCAACTAATAGTTTGTTACATACTATTTTTTTCAATTTCTTCATGCATATCTCAAATGGGTACATCCAACAGAATTGTACTGGACCTCAAAATTTTGTTTTATGTGGAAAACGTAATATCAAATGTTCCATTAATTTAAACACACCTTGTGGGAATATTTTTTCTTTTTTACATAAAATTAAAAAGTCATCTTCTAGCAGTATTCTTAAGGAATAATACTCTATTGTCGATACAAACATGACTCAAAAAAATATGATGTGTTGATAAGAGTATCCCAAATCCTAGTATTTACAAACCTCTTAATCCAATTGGTAGGTGTCTTTCTATTAAAACATGATATTCATGACATTTGATTTAGTAATATGACCATTTCTAACACGTCTACCCAAATTTTAATTATAACCTTATGGAAGTCTCAAATCTACAATCCAATTACAATATAGTATGTGAATATCATGGGAAAATGTATAATCTACTTTTGGCTTCATTAACATCTGTGATATGTCATTTTCAAATAGTTCATGTTTTGGTCGGTTGCAAATTTGGGCACGATCTAATCGTGCCTTTACATTATCTTTGTCCTTACCATGTGTATCCGAAACTATATGAAATAAATTATCAAAATAGTTCTTCTCAAAATGCATCACACCCAACATTTAATGGACCAAAAATTCAACCAATACTGAAAATCCCAAAAAACTACTCTGTTTTATCCAATTATTCTCTTTTCCAAACCCATCAATTCTTTATTGGTTTATTGTTGGTTCAAATGTGATGGGAGGTAATGTAGAGACAATTGATTTCTAACTATGTACCTGAGATCACTATTAGAGGACCATATTTTTCAACTGTTCCTTTTCTGAAATTATATTTGTTTCTTCAAAAAGGATGACCGGTTGGAAGAAATCTACGATGATAGGTGAAAAATAAGGTTTTCTATATTGATCAGCATAAACGATTTGTTATCTCTAATACAGCATGAACATGATTTTGGACCATGCGTACTCTAGCCAGATAACATGCCCTATTCTTAGAAGTCACCAATTATCCACATCATGGAAGATTTTTGTAGGAAGTTTTGTTTCACAGAAACATCATATATACTGACATCATTACTCTATAGTGAATTAAACTCATTAATCAATGGATTCATGTAAACATCATTATTCTTTTTTCAGGTTACCTGGAATTAAAAATGTCAAAAGGATATATATATCCTTCATCAACATCCACATAGGAAAATTATACGATGTTATAAAGAGAGACCAACCTGAGTACTGACTACCATAATAACCAAAAAGACCAAAACTATTAGTAGAAAGACACAATCACATGTTTCAGGCTTCTTAATCAAACACCACAAATAATTGGTCAAAATATTTCCATGAATCAACATCAGGGGAATTATTTATGCTTTTAGTGGTTGAAATTATGGTTTTGTACCATGAAATACATGATATTGTGTTTTGAGACATAAATAAACACTACAATCTATGTGTGAGTGGGAAACATATCAATTGTTTTATAGGAACAAATCTAGGCATACCTGGTTGAGCATCATTATACCGTTATTTTCAACATGTAAGACAACTATACAACAACTCATTTTCACCATAATATAAGATGTGGTCAGTTTATCATGCCTGAATGTTTTGATAACCCTGACCTAGATTACGAGTTAGCCTCTTTCTTTCATATAAATTTGCAGACAACACATTTCCATCAGTTAATAGTGTTTTGAACAAAGGAAATATCAGTTCAAAACTACTATTTAACTTTCCATTATCTGAATTAATGGCCATAAAAAAATTATTAACTACTTTCAATTTTTAACTACTTCAAAAATTATTATATTGCAAACAGGATATAATGAATCCTCACCAGACCTCAACAACACATATAAATGAGATGGTTCTAACTCAAGAGTTTAATTAATATTGTCTTATGTTTCAGTTTGTTGAACAAATGGACCTGCCACATCCTGTACTAAATTTTTAAACTATGCGGTATATGAACCAAATTATTAATATCTTCCCTAGAATTGCATTCACCATGTTGATAAAAAAATCATAATCTGGTTAAAAAATATTAAATGAAGTAAATTTTTTTCAAATGTGTCATACGCCCTCAGAGCAAAATTTATAAAAGCATACTTAATTGTCCTTTCAGAATCATATTATGGTTTCGATATTAAAAATAATAATAAATCTTGAACACCCTCATTATATAAATGATTTAAACAAGAAATTTTTGGATTCTTGCACTAAGTTATCCAAGAACAATCAACTAATAATGACTATTGAGAACTTCCTCACTCCATATATTTGTAAAAAGTAGGAAATAATTGGTAAACTTGTATAATTATATAAAGGATATATACATTCCAAAAAATAAAAGACAATTAAATCCTCTTTTCTATCAGTATATAATAATTTATATTATTTTATAGTTATTTATACTATTTATTAAGCTTTTATACTAATCTACACTCATTTATAAATATTAATTCTAATTACCACTAATTATTATTAATTTTAGGTATATTATACTAATTTTTATTAATTATCGATAACACAATTTCAATGGATTGGCGGTAGCTCTTTTTCCGAACGAATCATCAGCTTGCAAATTTTCCCACTAAAAGAAGTATGAAAACTCATCTCTGACATACGAATCTCGATTTTGGTATACACGAGGATGGAGAGCAAGGATGCCTTACTGCACTGCTCTCTATGGTTTCGTGTATACAAGAATGAATATTTTTACATTGAAGTAGACCGTTCATAGTGATTTTAGTCGCAGAAATTTGCATTAGGATGAGACATCAGGATAAAGAGCCTCTTTTATCGGAAAACTCACCACCCTGAAAATTTCTCTAACACAAATCACTATTAAAATTCTACTCTGACATTTTTCAAAGTATAATTTTTATATTCATTTCACTAGTCGAAAGTTACAAGGAGATGAGGAATCAATCAAAAGGAATCCCCTGATCCACTATAAATTGTGCCAGTTTATCAATGTACTCAAATTTATAATGAATTATTACTAATTAATATTAATTATATCTTAATATAATTAATTATTTCAATTTATTTTTAATTATTCCATCTTATAATTTATAATTCCTCATTATTATTAATTATTTCATATTATTACAGATTATTATTAATTCTTTCTAATTTTTCCTAACTATTACTAATTATTCCAAATTATTATTAGTTATTCCTAATTATTAGTTATTATTACTAATTATTACTAATTATTACTAATTATTACTAATTATTACTAATTAATCCTAATTATTTGTAATTAATCCTAATTATTACTAATTAATCCTAATTATATCTACTTAATCCTGATTATTACTAATTATTGATAATTATTACTAATTATTGATAATTAATCCAAATTATTGCTATTTATTTCTAACTATCGATAATTATTTCTAATTGTTACTATTTATTCCATATTACTACTAATTGTTACTAATTAATCCTAATTATCAATAATTAATCATAATTAGTTCTAATTAATCCTAATTATTACTAATTTTTTTATCATTATTCCTATTTATTGCTAATTATTTCTTATTATTGATAATTATTTTAAATTATTACTAATTATGGATAATTATATATATTTATGTCAAATTATTGATAATTATTACAAATTATTACTTATTATTACAAATTATTAAAAATTATTACTCTTTATTACAAATTATTACAAATTATAACTACTAATTACTAATTATTAAAAATTATTACTAAATATTACTAATTATTGCCAATTATTTATAATTATTACCAATTATTACTAATTTTTACTAATTTTTACTAATTTTTACTAATTATTACTAACTATAAGAAATTATTAATAATTATTACAATTTATTACAATTTATTACTATTTATTACAATTTATTACTAATTATTACTATTTATATCTTATTATTACTAATTATTCAAATATATTTATAATTATTACAATTTATTTCTAATTTTTGATAATTATACATAATTATTAGAAATTATTGGTAATTATTACTAATTATTAATAATTAATACTAACTATTACTAATTATTACTAATTATGACAAGTCATTTCTAATTTTTATTAATTATTTCTTATTTTTTATAAATATTACTAATTATTACTAATTATTACTCAATATTACTAATTATATTTAATTAATCCTCATTATTAATAATTGTTACTAATTATTACTAATTACTACTAATTAATCATCATTATTACTAATTACTCCAAATTATTACTAATTATTCTTAAATATTATTAATTAATCACAACTATTAATAATTAATCTTATTTATTGATAATTACATCAAATTAATTGTAATAATTGATACTTAGTACTAATTATTGATTGTTATTATTAATTATTGCTAATCATTAGTAATTTCTCCTAATTATAACTGATTATGGATAATTATTTTCAATTATTTATAATTATTATAAAATATTGATAATTATTATTAATTATTTCTAATTTTTACTAATTATGGATAATTACTACTAAATGTTGATTATTATTACTAATTATTTCTAATTATTGATTTTTGTTGCTAATTATTGCTAATTATTGATAATTACTACTAATTATGGATAAAATTTACTTATTATTGATAATTATTATTAATTATTGATAATTATTACCAATTATTACCAAATATTAGTTATTATTACAATTTAATGCTAATTATTTTTATTTATTACTAATTATTAATATTTATGACAATTCATTTCTATTTATTACAATTTATATCTAATTATTTATAATTGTTCATAATTATTTTTAATTATTCCTAATTATTAAAATTATTATTCATTTATATTAATTTTTACTTATTTTTACTAATTATTACTAATCATTTCTAATTATTACTAATTAATACTAATTATTATTAATTAATCATAATCATTACTAATTATTACTAATTATTCCAAATTATTACAAAATAATACTAATTATTACTAATTAGTCATAATTATTTCTAATTAATCCTAATTATTACTATTTAATCCTAATTTTGACTAATTAATCCTAATTATTACTAATTATTCCTAATTATTACTAATCAATCCTAATTATTTATAATTAATCTTTATTATTGATAATTATTACTAATTATTGATAATTATTGCTAATTATTACTATTTATTGATAATTATTACGATTTATTGATAATTATTACTATTTATTGATAATTATTGATAATTGTTACCAAATATTACTAATTATTAGTAATTAATCCTAATTATTAATAATTATTACTCATTATTACAAATTAATCCTTATTATTACTAATTAATCATAATTATTACTAATTAATCCTAATTATTAATAAATATTACTAATTGTTATGGTTTTTTCTGTTTATTACTAATTATTTCTTTTTATTACTAATTATTCATAATTATTGATAATTATATCGAATTATTACAAATTATTACGATTTTTATCAAATTATTACTAATGATTACAAATTATTTCTCATTATTAATAATTTTTTATAAATTTTCCTGTTTTTTCTAATTTTTTCTATGTTGTTATAATTATTTCTATTATTTCTAATTATTTCTAATTATTTATAATTATTTCTAATTATTACTAATTTAAACAATTTATTAGTAATTAATACCATTTATTACTAATTAATAAAATATATTAATAGTTATTACTAATTAATACTAGTTATTACAAATTAATACAAGTTATTACTTATTAATACTATTTATTTTTAATTATTAAAAATTATTAAAAAAATATTTCTAATTATTACAATTTATTACTTATTAAAAATTAAATATAACTATTGATAAAAATAAATATTGAGAAAACAAATACCAAATTATAATTTGATTAATTTACATCTAATTATCAAAAATTATACAAAATTTGAAATAAAATGAATTAACTAAACAATTAAAAAAAAGATAAATACCTTCAAACTGAAGCATTCAGAGTATTAAATTTGCAAATAATTCCATGATTTAAATGATTAAACTATGAATAATTTTAGAAGAAACTTTTTTATAAGAGATAGAGAGAGAAGATGAGTAAAGAGTAAAATAACAGAAAAAATTGATAGGGGTATATAAAGGTTAGATTATTTGTGACGGGGGTATTTGCGATGGGCCCCGTCGCAAATGACTATGCCCTATATTAGTTACAGTGGACTATTAAAAAGATATTTGTGATAGGTATCGTTGCAAATGGGTACCCTCGGACAACGTATTTGCGATGGGGCATGTATCACATCGTAAATAATCATTCATATGGTTTGGCGCATATTTCGCACCAAACTTTTTGCGAAGGGTCATTATCTCCCATCGAAAATACTAGTTATTTGTTACAGGGTAATTGGCTAATCACAAATAACCCCTCTCGACGGGTTATTTGAGATGATCCCATAACCCGCCACAAAAAGCCTTTTTCCCATAGTGATTCTGGATTGTTATAAAATAATGGATATCATAAGATACTATTACATGTATACATATCATATGTGAATTCATAGAATTCTATTTAATGAAATCATTTTTCTTTCCATATATCATATTATATGATATAACATGTCAATATGTTCAAAAAATTTGATATGAACTATTTATGTGATCGAAAGCAGAGCATCATGTCAACATTATGATATACCATAAATCATTATAGATAAAATCTCATGTCCTGGAAAGATTTTTCACAACAAGGATTATATATCATTGAATATGATAGATAACACAAGCGACACTTGGATAACGATATAAGTTATCTCATAAAATATAATATATATGAAAATTATCTTTTTTGAAAATTTTAATTATGAATTAATTATATAGTTTTTAAAATGTATATATAATATTTTTATATTTATTTTTTGTAAATTCACTGGAATAATTATTTTTTTATAAATAAATTAATTTTAAAATGTTAATGATTATTTTTTTAATTTTTTGAAAACATTTATTATAATAACAATGACAGTATTAAAAATTGACATTAAATAACGTTTATGTTTCATTTTCATGATGTATAATTTTTATATAATAATTTTTATAGAAATTATAAGTTTAATTTATAAAGGGTTTAAAAATTAAATAGAATATAAAATTTTTTTTACATTTAAATTATGAATTTTCATAATTATTAATTTGAAATGTTAAAATTAATGTACATTATTTGAGAAATAATTTATACTAGATGAAAAAGGGTTGTGATAATGGATTTATCAGGGTTTAAAAAAATTAATTTTTTTATATCCTAGAGGTTTTAATAATATAATAATAGTTCATATATGTAATGTTTATTTATTAGATATAAATATTTAAATTAAATTACATATAAATTTAAATTAGAATGACTGCATGCTGGAAGAAATATAATGTGTTTATATTTATTTATTTATGGAATATCCATTGTGTCTTGAAAAATTATTAAGAGTTTACAATGACTATATTGATGAATAAATCATAAATAGTTTTTTCTAATGTATAAATATATAAATTATTTTTTTATTTATTTCATTTCCTAATTTATTCATGAATAATATTTTTTACTATTAATGGTTATATGATTTAGGATAATGTGTTCAACAACTTCTATAAAATGTCATACATACATATAAAACGATTCATTCTGGGTATAGTTGTTGTTTTATTTTGCGTCTACCGTAAATTTTTCATTTACATGGTTGTCAAGATGAATTAAGAAGTAAATTAAAATTTATACCTTTTAGGTGCTTCCATTTTTGAGGAATTGAGGTCTCTCTTAAGTAATTTAACATTGGGTATTGGTTATTTCAGATAAACTAAAAACTTTTTAGGAGGCCTATTTTTTGTATAGAAATTGGGGGAATGGTTATCTATCACCCAAAAATATCTTTTGTGGGGTTTTCTTATTTCATATTATTTGAGGCTTCACATGGATGTTTTTCACGTAGTTTTTTAATGAGATTCATTTAGATATCGGTGAATATATTTGGATTTTAATTTGAGATATTAAAAGAAGTTATGATTTGTGTAAATAGTTACACAAAAATATTTTTTGAAAATATTGACTTATTGAAAATAATATTGACATCCAACTAAATCATTATAATCATCCATTTATAGGGGTAAAACATGGGATAATATGGTGAGATATAAATCCATTAAAAATAAAATTATTTAGATTCATTCCAAAACAGAAACATTTCATGATCTTGATGATCTAACCATGTAGTTTCATTCTAATGTTTTATTCCCCTAGATTATCTTTTGTAAGAAAGGAATTCCATGGGTGCCTCATAATAGTTTAGATGTCGATTTTTCAAATTTTCATTAGGCCACACTTAGCTGGGAAACCCATTGGAAGGCTACAAGAGAAATAATATTGAGTTTGTCCCTAATGTATATTAGAAAAATATTATCCCACTCCAGTATCAAAAAGTCATATAAGATGTGGTTTAAATAGTGTCCAACCTAAATTTCTTCTTAGTGTGATAAACATTAAAATGGACCCATTACATAAAAAAAATATGGACATTGGTCTACTAATGGAAATAATGAAATTTTAAAATGGGTCAATATTTTAGTGGGAGCATATTTAATAAAATACGATTTTAAATGAAAATAAAACATGATTCACATTTGAAAAATGAGATAATATAAAATCATCATAATTAGACAAATCATTGAGAACATTCCTCCAAAAATAATGTTGAATTTTAAAAACTCCTTAGATTGGTATAGAAACATAAATTTTTTTCTTAGGTTGTAGAGGAAAAACTTATTTTCATTAAAGATACACCTACTCAGTTGTCTAAATATTTACTTTTCGAAACAACAGAATGTAGATGTTTACGAGAAGGGTACATGGATTCACCTGATGTTTCAAAGGCACTACGAACAATTTTAACTAAGAAAGTTGTGTCTTCATTAATATTAATGTTCCCAAAACTAGGTTATACCCCTGAGAAGGGGTGTAGGGTTGATTAAATTATATTTCTTTTAAAATTTCATTTCATGAAATAAAATTCACTTACTTTTTAAAATATAATCCACTCTAATATTGTACATTAAAAAAACCCAAATGCACCTAATAATATAAACAAAAAAAGGAACAAAATATTTTTATAATTTTCACCACAAAGGTGATAGACTACACCCTTATAGTTGTTGGGTCTTGTCTAACTTTTAAATTTTTAACTAATATCATAAATCCATAGAAGAATTATGGTATGATATCATCCTAAACCAAAAAGTTGTTAACCAACAATTGTTCACCTAAAAATAGTAAAACTAGTTCCAACAATTTTATAATAATAATCATCCACCATAGTAAACATGATCTTTAAATTAACTATAGTATGTCACCACATAACTATAATAGATCTTCTTCTTCCCCTTATTGGACTTCAACAGCCAAGAAGAATTCAGAGGCAATTCATGGACATCAAATTTCTTTTCATTCTTTAATGATTTGAAATATTATTCTTCCTTGACACTATATCATGATCACATATCACTGTAGATATTTTATCACTTCAATATCATCAATGTATAACCACAATCATTATCAAATTCCTTTTTCCATTTTTTTATCGATAAATCATAATGAGTTGTGTCAAAAATATCTCCTTTATTCTTAACAATTTTATTTTCATGATCTACATTAATAATCATGGAAAAATTCATTAAAACTCTTTAAATAACTACATAATCATTGGACTCCACGTATTAATGAAAACTACACACTAATCATCCATGGAAATAAGTAATCTCTTATTGCAAGAATGTTATTCTAAATTAAAAACCACCACATAAACCATGGAATAAATGTGTCTCACCATTTTGTACAGAGATACATGTTAAATTGAAAATAAAATTTCATCAATTTGGAATTCATCAGGTCCCAATTTAATATTCACTATGAAATGAAATTCATTTCCATGTTGTTCAGATCAACACTTCAGCTTAAATTAAAACCCTTTGAATTGTTATAATTTTAAATATAATAGATAAAAAATTCAAAAATTGTTTTTTGATTTTTGGATGTATTTTATAGGATTCTGGGTTATACAAAATTTCAAAGAACAATCATCACATAAGTGTAAATTACACATATGTTTCATTGAATAAAATATTACATTAAAGTTAAATTAATCATATATTTAGTAGTGCTACCCAAATTACTTATTTAGAATTATAAATGGTTGTAAAAACTGCATTCATGTATTCCTAGAATGACTCATACATATTTAAACAAAAAAAATATAGTGTTCTTCATTAGAAACTTTTATGTAATAATTTTATTTACTTTTATGTATCTTGAGTAATTTTCCGAATTCTCATTTCTTCCTCAAAATTACTTTCACATGCCGGTTTTTTAGTCTTAAACATACATAGACATATCCAAATTTTAATATTTCAAATTAGAAATTATCCTATATATTACCTATGACATAGGATGCAATTTAGAATACGCAATTAAATTTCTAAATTTCTATTGTATTCTCACATATTACATTCAGATACAAAATAAGTCACTCTCATGTATTGAATAAATTTTCTAATTTCATACATAAATAAATTACAAGACATATAAAAAACTTCAATAAATATCACAGAATTTTAAATTAGCTCAAAAAAAACTATATATCATAAAACAGATCCTTAATAACACATAATGGTTCTCACACATGGTTCAAAATAAAAACATCACCTCAAAAATTTCATTGGTTATTTCCCTATCTCCATTTGGATATATTTTATACACTAAAAACTCACTAAAAATGTCATTAAATTATTACCCTTAATTAATATAAATATTTAAACACCACACTAATGGATAAATAATTTCATAATTATAATTCAATATCATGGTGATATAATATTTTTTGCCTTGTGAAATTGATTCTCCTGCCTAAATCCATACTCTTATTAAAATTTTAATTTCTTTTTATAATAACCTCATATCCAGATTCAAAAAAAATAAAGGATGAATTATGTACATTTCTCCCCATTTTTAATCAAAATCCAAAGAACTATGTTCAAAAGTATCATGAATCTTTACATGAGTGGATAACTCTGCAAATTAATTTTCAACATTGGAATAGAAAACCCTCCTTTGACATGGATTATCTAAGCACAAAAAAATATAATACATTTATGATGTATAGTCCATCATGATATCCACACTATCCATGTATTATTTATTTAAATGATATTTTATATCAATAGTTTTAGGTTTTGAATTATGGACATGATTCTTGGATAGATGAATGGATCTTTGATTGTCATGAATAATCCTGATTGGTTTCTCAAATTAAACATTCATGTCTTCTAGATGCCCTTTCATCCTCCAAATTTGTGTACAATAATGTGTTGGAGATAAATATGCATCCATCAAATAGATTAGAACAATTAAAATTTTCATTATAATATATGATATTACACTATTTTCACCTCAATTGAATGTATCACCTAATGAATATTTTATATCAATTCAATGAGCATCATAATCAGAATCAATGAACCATATGAAATCCAATTATTCAGAAATTTTATTTACAATCGAAAGTAGATCAATGTTCCATTGATATACCTGGTAGTTCATTTTGTATAATTTATGTGTATTTCATTAGGATAAAAAGTAAATCATTTAAAAATATTCATGATATATATAATATATTGTCTTGATGTTATAATACAAAAAATGTTTCTAAGGATATTCCTTAAATCCTCTTTATTTACATTATTTTATAGTTAATACTTACTCAATTTCATTCCAGAAACTATTAGTGATGAGTGTTACATATAATAATTATTTCCAAATTTATTCAAAAAATATATTTCATCTTTTTATAGGATAGGAAGATGTAGTTATCTTTTTTACATAACTTTTAATAACACAGAATATGTTATCTTACGCAACATTGACATCTCTATATAAATCATCTTATTCTTTTAAAATTCCCATCTTGAAAATCATTATCACCTAAAATAATTATGTCATGAATATAAACAATGATAAAAATAGTACCTATACTCATATCATTCTCAATTAAGATGATGTTTACTTTTCCCATGGAAAATTTAAATCTCTTTAAAAAACAACCCGATTTAATGTACCTGGATCTAAGGGAATATTTAATCAATTAAAAGTATTTCCTCATGTTGTAAAACAAAATATAATCACTATCAATAATTATGTATTTAAGGAGATTTATAAATACATACTATTCTATGAATCCATTCAAAAAAATATTTCACATATAGTTTACAAACATTGTAATGCCTTTTTATTACCACTCCTAGAAATATTTTGATTGCTTCATGTCTTGTAACAGGTTCCAATGTTTATTTAAAATCTATTATTTCCACCTTAGAATAAAATTTGTATACTAATGAAGAATTTTTACATAACACATATCCTTTTTTCATTAATATTATTTTCAGATACCCACTAGGTACCTGTAAAAATATTCCATTCATTACTAGGAATATGTTTATAGGTGGAATTCTTCTCAATCTATTACAACTATTTATTCATAGAATTTTTAAATTACATTGGTTCAACAACATTGTTAACCATTTTTAGTTTATACTATGACACAATAGATTTTTAATTTTCTATAATCAATATTATTATAGTCTTCACAATAGTATCCCGACTTCTAAATATACATTTTTATCGATTTTTTTTATAATGTTTCAATTTATTGTATGTATATTTTTATTATTTTGATTGAATATTTAATTTGTTGTATCCTTATTTTATTTTCCCATTATACTTACACTCTAATTTTTTAATGAAATTTTTTATTTATATCAAAAAATTTAATGAGTTCTTCTAATATTTTACACATTTATTTTTCTGATTTATTTCATATTTTTCTTTAAATGCATATATACAAATATTATTTTTTATAAAATTCATTAAAAAATATACACCTACCTCACATTTGATATTTTTTTGCTGTATTAATTTTTACATTCCTTTTTCATTATACCAATATTCTTATGATATGATATATAATTTCCTTACACTCTTCATTTATTTCTTATTAATCTTTACTATCACATATTTTCTCAACTTCTTCTTTGTTGAGCATATTTTTTCTCATCTCATAAAAGAAGACTTCTTCATTGATCATCATCTGGAATGTTGGATCATTCCCCATATCATAAATAAATAGAATATTACATATATTATAAATGGATAAATCATTTATCTCTTATAATGAAAAAATTATAGGAACAAACATGTTTGGAATGTTATTCATCATTTTCTTGAAAAGAATAAATACATCAATATTTCTTGAACCTATCATGTTTCTGAATATTTAATTAACTCTTGTGAATTAATCATCAATGGTTTCATCAACATCTATACCTACATTTTTAAACTCACTTCTCATTATTTTCTTATTTTCCTCTTTAACATTCACATTACCATCAAAAATTCTTTCCATATTATCCCAACCCTCCTTTAATATTTCAAGTAACATTACATTTTTATAGACATTATTTGATAAGATCAAAAGAATCACATTAATTTATTTTCCATTTATGTTTACATATATTTATTTCATCAGAAATTATTATTGAATGTTTATCCTTGATTGGAAATCCCATAGTATAAACATAAACCAATTGAATCCCATGTGAACGAAGATATAGTAACATCTTATATTTCCCACCATGATAATTTTTCCATCGATGTTTATAATACCTAAAATATTAATAATATGTAAACTCTCTATAACCAGTAGAATAAGGATCTTATAGAGGTAACCTAGTGTCATTTATACTACTTTAAGTTCCAAATAATTGTGTCTACCACTTCTAAGGGGTGGTTCAGAATAACATCATTAAATATTTCCTCTCATGAAATTGACCATGGTTTCTTGTATGATTATGATACATTCAAATATTTTTCTCGGTCATAACTGATTTCAATAGAAACATAAATAAAACAATTCACGCTATATTTTTTCAAAGTTATCCCCTATTGTGTGTTACTATTCTATTACTATGGTTGATTCGATGTTGAATCATATAATATCCAACAATATCAAATATGTAAACAAGTTTATTGGGGAGATAACATACTAAACCCAAACGGTGTTTCCAATCAGTTTACCCCTTAAAATGATTATACTAGTTCCCACCAGTTGATAATAGATATATTCAATCACGGTGAATAATATCATCAAATGATCTTTAGGATGTAACAACATCACCATATTAGATCTTCTTATTCCTCTTAGAGGACTTTGACTGCCATGATATATTCAAAATCATAACAAACATGTTGGAATTATTCTTCTTCAATACATAGAAAATATTATTATTATTCAATACTATAATTATTTATATTATCAAAATCATTCTTCTCACAATTTTATATTCTTAATTCATAACCACACTAAAAATGAGAGTCAATTTTTTTTATTTGACATATATAAATAATACTGTGAAGCATTAACGATCTCTCCATTGTTCTCAGAATTTTATTTCTCAATATTTTAATTACTAAACATTGTAACATTCCATAAAACTTTTTGAATAATTTTCTAATCTTTGAATTAAATTATATTTTAAAAACATATGAATATTATTTATCTCATGATGTAATCCCTCAAGATGGGTCTCCTATTCTACCTCATGAACCATGAACTAAACCATGCAATAAATGTGTCTCAAAATTTCATATAAGGAAATATAATATGTGAAATCACTACCATCATGATGTGTCCATCATTAAATCCCAGTTTCATTACCAAAATATGGGAGAATTCATCTCCATGATGTGTATGTAAAATCATTAGCTTTAATCAAAACCCTTTTTAATTATTATAATGTTTAATACATTATAGAAAAACATCAGAACTAATTGTTTAGATAGTTAAATTTTTATTTTTTCTAGTATTTACCAAATTTCATAAAAACCACTCACATAATAGTACTTCACACTTATGTTTTTCCGAATGACTCATACATCTGAGTTGAATAACTCATATGTATCTCAATGTTACCATCTATACTTAGATGGACTGCATGTTGGCTTTTATAACTACTTTCATGTATTCTTAGAATGACTAATAAATAATTTATACATATAAAATATTCTAGTTTTCATTATGAGTTTTTTTATATAATCATTATATTTAATTTTATGCATCTTAGGTACATTTTAAAATTATTAGTTATTCTCTATAATTATATTCATATAACAACAAATTTAATAATATGAATAAAAAAATTTATCCTTTTTCTAATATGTTAGCTAAGAGTTACCTCAAATTATTAACTATGAAATTGAACCACTATTACATACACATTTACTTTGAAATATGTATTCAATATACTTATAGATTAGTGTCTCATATATTGATAGTTACTCTCATATATTCAATTTTATTATTTCATAATAATATAAATAATTGTTGAACATGAAAAAACATATTAAAAAATATTTTTTACCTTTTATGGAATGTTTAATTATCCTAATAAAATTATCAATTTCTCTAAATAAATCATCAATAACTCCTAATAATTCTCAAATAATGTTTAAAAAAATGACACTTCAATTATTCCATTTGTTTATTCATATATACAAAAAGTGATTGAGCATTATAATGAATTATATTGACTATAGGTATCCTTTAAGGATTTTTTTTATTGAATTCATTTTGGAATATTTTTTTAATTTTCTAGTAATGTGTGTGTGTTAATTGAATGTTTACACTCTTTAATTTAATTATATAATATATACGAGGATGAAATTGGATATCTAGGCCCATGTTTCATGATAATAGTATAATAGAGAAAGGTTTTAAGTTAGAAAAGGATGATTGCGAATTTTCAGTTGTTAACATTGGTCATTGACACATAAGAGAGGTGTTAGGAAGGATGATGTAACGCCCCGACCCCATTTACTTGGAGTTAGTGCATTATTGCGTAACATTGGCATGGTCATAAAATATCATGTCTCGAAATAACGATTAGTTTAGTAGCCTTAGAAACACTAGATACATTCATAAATGTTACATTACATCATAAAGTGAAAATCTACAACAACAAAGTCTCCATAGTCCACACTCATATCCTCTTCTGACTATCTCTGCAGGTCATTCATAAAATACATCTTCACATCCTGGAAAATTTTAAAACATTGAAAGGGGTGAGCTCATATGCTCATTAAGGATAAAAATATTGCAGAAGCTTTCATAAATAAACATTAACATTTAAGGAAATGAATAACTAAAACAAAATCCTTTTTAAACTTGAACATCAGTATAATATGGAAAAAAATAAAATTAAATAATTCCATTTACATACTCACATGGATATTCTACAAGTCGAATAATCACATGAAATATCAATAACCACTTTCATAATGATGGAATGCATAATGCGAGACTAACATAACAATGTATCCAATGCCTCATGCCAAGACTACAAATAAGATTTTGTCAAGGCCTCGTGAGATGACACTAGTTTGTCTCATGAGATCTACCGATGCATCGAGGAGCTATACCAGGCTCCACCCGTCACTTATTAAGTCCAATGCATTTCTCATATGAACAGGTCTAAACATATCAAAAACCATAACATAATCGTATCACATAAAACATGCATGAAGGAAACATAACATTTCCAAATTTCAATAACAAGTTATCAATACAACACATTGATATAATAAAAACACTTTCAAAACCATTTTCAATACCAAAATAAAAGAAAATTAAAACTTTGTATTTAATTTTCATTTAAAAAATGTTATGGCTTGTACAGGAAGCCGAGACTCAAATAATGGTCATGGTGGCGGAGAAGTAGTTCTCGCCGCATACGCAAGACAAAACATTTCTTTTGTCGTTTAGTAAAAACGATTCGTATAAAAAGATTCCTTTTTGAATAAAAGTCAAAGTCAATGGGTTTTATATATCATATAGAGAAAATTTGTGTATAAAACAAAATATGACACAATGAAAGGAGATTGAGACGAAGTCCCTTACAAAGATCATTTTTTAAATAAAAAGGATCTATTATGTGTATTCACTATAAGTACACATAAATAAAGTACAAATACAATATAGGACATAATAATATCATGACATAATTTGAAAGTAGGAGATTAACTCAAAGAATGGAAATTGGGATAAGAAGTTCCATTACCTGGTGTCCGACTTGACTCGATCGTTCTTTATCCTCCTGAATAATAAACTAGAGTTAATTTATTTTTTCTTATGAACCTTTTACATGTTCATTATTCCTTTTATATCACTTATAACCATGTTATAAACATTATGTAATTATTTAAGTTAATAACGGTCATTTTGTTGATCTTTGGTACATGAGTCAAAAATAACCTTCTTATAATTACAAGTTGTTTATGTGGTAGAATATACATTATCTCCAGAATTATATTCATGATTTAGATATCATATATATCATATATATACAGTATATACATTAATTTATAATATTACATAACATTTAGAGGTGAGAAATGAAATGCACCGTTCATGGAGATGGTAAGCCGTACGTACGCATGAACGCTACTTTCATTTCTATTTCATATTTAATGGAATGAAATTATAATTATATAATGGAATAATATAATTACAGTATAATATAATGTATAATACCATTTACTCCACCCTTTATACATCCCACATATGGAATTAACGATTTAAATCACTTTGAGGTGGCGGTAGTCCGCATTTTCTAAAATGAAATTATCGCGTTTACCCACAATGGAGATCATAAAGGTATGACATAAATGAAAAATAAAGAATCATAAGAAATGAAAAACATAATATATATCATATATAAAAATATTTTCATCATAATGGCCACCATGAGAGGTGTTAAAAGAAGATTGAACGATCATCGTTTCGTGAGGCAGAAATTCATCAACCACAGAAACAGTATGTTCTTTACCATTAGACGAAGGTGTGTGCAAGTGTAAATAAAATACTTCTCATAAAAACATCCTTGAATTTTTATGATACTGGTGTTTTTACAAAATAAATAAATAAAAATAGTTTACGGGGTTGGAGAAGAAAAATAAAACAAAATAGCATAAGAGAATACATTACCTTAAAATCGGGTAACTCTTTTAGATTTGAGACAAAGGATTTCTTCGGAAAAATTCTGACCAAAGTGAGGCCTCTAGGAGTAATACAGGGAAGTTGAGAGAGTATTTGGGCAGAGGTTGGCTGATCCAAAAGGCTTTGATGGTGTGAATAAGGTGGTAGTGGTGGGGGCTTTTTATAAGAGGAGAGGAGGGGCACTCTTGGAATGTCATGAAATGTTACTTTATTATATAATTCGTTACAAATTTTAAAGGTCCCACACTTATTTATTTCTAGGATAAGGTGATAATTGTTCGAAATATACTCATAAAATAGGCTTTGAACATGTGTAATTCTTATATTTTACATTATCCTTCCATTTTATTAAAATCGTTAATTAATGAGGTAATCGATGCATCATCATGGTGTCATGAATAATTTAATTTATATAACGTCTAAAAATTATAAAACAAATATCATGATGTAAGAAATATTTTTATCTTTCTAATGAATATTTATAGTCAAAAATATGACTTTTATAACCCCATTTAAAAATTGTTTTAGTAAAACAACTTATGTTTGTGACATTTTTATTTTAACTTTAAATAAAAGTTATTTATGTCATTTTCCTACCAAAGTGGCTCCATGGGGTCCCCAAGTTGACCCATGGATTTTATTGGTCGTCCATGACACATCCAATAGTGTTATGAAAAGTTTAAAGGTATTTTCATATTTTTATAATATCATCTTTACCTTAAATTTCACTAATTACCTTTAATCATGATTAATTAAACTTAAAAGTTACTATTCACAAAAAATTATTTTAATCCCATTGAACCACATTTTACATCCTATTGAAAACCATGTATGTCAGATTTTTGAAAGTCAAATCACAGAAGTGTAATGTTTCATTTAAAAGAAAAATCGTTTTTTTAACTACCACTTAGTGGTTTCACTATTCATCAAAAATTGATGTTTTTCAGAACAATGCCAAAATTTCACCCTAATCTATAATTGAGATTCGGAATTCAAAATTGATGTCTATTTTACAAATTTACAAACATATAATTTGGAATAATTACTTTTATAATTAATTCCCGCCGTCACAACAAATAGCGTGTTTTTATGAAACAATATATATCAAAAGATTGACAATTGTTTATGTCCAATTTCAATGTTAAATTAATTATAATGACCAACATTGGAGAAAATGGTAGAAATATATTCTAATTATTCTTTAAAACCACTATGTAGTATAATATATAACTATAAATTATTATGATTAAAAAATTTTTTTTACGAATTTTTCACTATTCATAAAAAATTGGATGTTCTCAGAAAATTACAAAAAATTAAACATAGGGTAATTTCGATATTATGAATACAAAAATGATGTCCATTTTGAAATATAATATATATATGATTTCAAAAAGTGGGTATTACTTTTCATAATGGATATTTTGATTGGTCACGGTGTGTTAAAATCTCGAACTTCCCTACAATGCAAGTTATTGCATTATTGAAAGAGAAGCGTATCGTGGAAGCTCGGGGTGTTACATTCTCCCCTCCTTCAATAAATTGCGTCCTCACAATTTGAAATTTTTCTTTGAAAATAAATGGTTGAAAATAGGAAATACCGTTGTGGAAAACCGACATCGGAAATAAGGTTAATATAATTTATCTTTAATAAGAGGGAAAGGGAAATGAAAAAGTCACCACCAAATTATGATCTCGATAAGGTGAAAATTGGTGGAAATTAGAGACATATAATTGGTGGAAAACGTAAATATTTGTAGGGAGTGATTGAGGTCGTCAATCACAAACAAGTGTAAAATTGAGGGCCTCAAACTCTTCAACCTAAGTTGATTTAAAATATTATCAGTTCAACAAGACATAAGGTATTAGGATAACACATTTTTTGTTTTAATATCCCTTTAATAAAGTTTAATAATTAATTTATTAATAGAATAATAGATAGGTATATATATATATATATGCTTGAAAGGTAGAGCTTCACCCTTAAACTAATTTCTACCACAAACTCATCTTTCACTCAAAAAGATAATGGAACTCAAATATATTATATGTATCCTAATCGTACAAGGTTTAAAGTATTAACACATAAATTTTATATTAGGAAAACTATTTTTTAATAACTAGGGACTTCCTGTAGGCTAGTGGTAGGTAATAAAAGCTTGTCGCACTATGGTTGTGGGTTCGATTCCTACAGCTTTGTCTGACGTGACGGGTTATCCCCCAACCTTCATGTTGTCCTTTTCCTAAAACTATAGTATTATAATATTCCAAAAATAATCTTCATAAATGTTTTAACCATAAAAAATACTATCCAAAGTTCATATTAATCCATTCCAACCTTTATAGTTATCCAATATACCTCCATCCAGACTTTCTCTAAAAGGTCCTTAAATTACAAAATCAATCGTAACATCAGATTCCCCAAACAATGTAAAGTTTCTCTTATTTTCATATACTAAAAATATGATTACCATCATCATATTAAATCCTTAATGAAAACAACATGTACTGCTGTAAAATCCTTATATATATCACATTATTCTTATAACTAGAATATATTCCTTGAGTCTAAAAGCACCAATACATTAATTATTCCACTTCAACTGTAGTAACAGCATAAGATTGTCCTTGATCCCATGGCCTTTTCTGAGGTAAGTTTCCATGATGCTTAGGACATTCATTGGCATAATTCCCCATTTCCTTACAATTGTAGCTTTTAACATTGATAGCCTCTTTTATTCCCTTACAATCACGAGCCTGGTGACCTTTTTCTCCACATTTGTAACAAACTCCCATTCCCTTTAGGCAAGTACCAGGGTGATTCATCCCATAATTATCGCATAATGGAAAATCCTTCTTTCCCTTTTTCCCTTTATTTGTATCTTGTTCCACCGTTCTCTTCTTCTCTTTCTTTACTTTGTTGTCATAAGACCTAGAGAATTCTTTTTCTGTCTTGATAGCACACGAGACTATATCTTCGTCTGTTGAGAAATATTGTGATACAAAAGATCGATGGAGAAATGGTTTTAACCAATCAAAGAAACGATCAATCTTAATTATTGGGTTACGTATATAATCAGCAGCATGCCTCGCTAACCTTGTAAAGTTAGCCTCATACTTTGCGACATTCTCATCCTCCTTCTGCCTCAGACACAGAAATTGCATTTCCATATCCGCTCGATGGTCATGTGGAAAGTATTATTCTAAGAAAATTTCCTTAAACTCCCTCCATTCCATACTTGATACTTATTTATCTTCCTTTGTGTTTTGAATCAGCGACCACCATTGATCGACATCTCCAGTGAGGCCGTAAACTGCCATGACAACTTTCTCCCTTTCGCTACACCCCAAGGCATGGAATATTTTCTCTAACGAGTTTATCCATTTCTCAGCTACTAATGGATTTGTACCCCCATTAAATGTTGGTGATTTTTTCCTCATTAAGCGGTCTAAAATTGATCCTCCACGTTGCGGATCAGGGTGCTCTATACATGTAAGGTTACTATTCATAACCTGAGTGAGTTGTCCCAGTATGGTGATAAGTTGATCAGAACTAGTTGTATCTCCAGCTCCACAATAAATATCATGAGAAGGAGGGCAATCCCTACACGGGGTGCGTGCATTGATACAGTTTCCATTCCTCCCACTAGGCGCCATTTCTAAACAACGGCATAAACTAAATTATTTTATGAATTAAAATACATAATTCCATACTTGTAAAAAACTTAACATAAATTAAACTATTTGTGGATATAATCCATAATCATAAAAATGTTTTCTTTGAGAAAGTATGTACTCATAATCCCTTTATAATGGTTTGTAAAGAAAATGATAATTATCCTAAGCATATCCCCCCGGGAGTGTCATAACCAAGAGTGTAGCAAGGCCCGTTGTCGTTCACCAGTTCCCGTTCGAGTCTAGCTCAAAGCGGTGTTTTCGGGTTTTACCCCTAGGTACATCTGTTCTAGAGCCGCCTCTACCTACTCGTATCCAGACATGGATGTATTACTCGTAAAACTCCCCAAATCTCTATAATACCAAAATTCTAGGAAGTTCTTCTATACTAATCCTCAAAGTATATCTTTGGGCTATGTGATCTAATCAGAGTTTATCTAGATCTAGCTTCCAAGGTTAGTACTAAACTGCCTCTGATACCAAATGTAATGCCCCGACCCCAGTTACCCAGAGTCGGTGCATTATTGCGTAACATTGGCATGATCACAAAAGATCAAGTCTCAAAAGACAGATTAGTTTAGTAGCCTTGGAAACACTAGATACATTCATAAATGTTACATTACATCATAAAGTGAAAATATACAATAAAAATGTCTCCATAGTCCACACTCATATCCTCTTCTAACTATCCCTGCAGGTCATTCATAAAATACTTCTTCGCATCCTGGAAAATATTAAAACATTGAAAGGGGTGAGCTCATATGCTCAGTAAGGATAACAATATTGCGAAAGCTTTCATAAATAAACATGAACATTTAAGGCAATGTATAACTAAAACAAAATCCTTTTTTAACATGGACATTAGCATAATATGGAAAAAATAAAATTAAATAATGCCATTTACTTACTCACATTGATATTCTACTAGTCGAATAATCACATGAAATATCAATAACCACATTCATAATGATGGAATGCATAATGCCAGACTAACAAAACCACGTATCCAAGGCCTCGTGCTAAGACTACAAATAAGATTTTGTCAAGGCCTCTTTCAATGACACTAGTTTCTCTCACGAGTCCTACCGATGCATCGAGGAGCTATAGCAGGCTCCACCCGTCACTTATTAAGTCCAATGCATTCCACATATGAATAGGTTTAAACATATCATAAACCATAACATAATCGTATCACATAAAACAGGCATAAAGGGAACATAAAATTTCCACATTTCAATCACAAGATATCAATACAACACATTGATATAATAAAAACACTTTCAAAACCATTTTCATTACCAAAATAAAAGAAAATTAAAACATTGTATTTATTTTTCATTTTAAAAAAGTTATGGCTTGTAGAGGAAGCCGTGACTCATATAATGGTCACGGCGGCAAAGAAGTAGTTGTCGCCGCATACGCAAGACAAAACATTCCTTTTGTAGTTTAGTAAAAATGCTTCATATAAAAAGATTCCTTTTTGAATAAAAGAAAAAGTCAAAGGATTTTATACACCGTATAAAGGAAAGTTGTGTATAAAACAAAATATGACTCAATGAAAAGAGATTGAGAAGAAGTCCCTTACAAAGATCATTTTTTAAGTATAAAGGATCTATTATGTGTATTGACTATAAGTACACAAAAAGTACGTATAAATATAATATAGGACATAATCATATCATGACATAATTTGAAAGTAGGAGATTAACCCAAATAATGGAAATTGGTTTAAGAAGTTCCCTTACCTCATGTCCGACTTGACTCGATCGTTCTTTTACCTCCTGAATAATAAACTAGAGATAATTTATTTTTTCTTAAGAACCTTTTACATGTTCATTATTCCTTTTATATAACTTATTACCATGTTATGAAAATTATGTAATTATTTAAGTTAATAACGGTCATTTCGTCGATCTTTGGTACTTGAGTCAAAAATAACCATCTTATAATTACAAGTAGTTTATGTTGTAGAATATACATTATATCTAGAATTATATTCATGATTTTGATATCATATATATCATATATATCCAGTATATACATTCATTTATAATATTACATAACAATTAGATGTATGAAATGAAATGCACCGCTCATGGAGACGGTAAGCCGTACGTACGCATGAACGCTACTTTCATTTTTATTTCATATTTAATGGAATGAAATAATAATTATATAAAGGTATAATATAATTCTAGTATAATATAATGTATAATACCATTTACTCCACCCTTTATACATCCCACATATGGAATTAATGATTCAAATTACATTGAGGGGGCGGTAGTCCGCACTTCATAAAATGAAATTATCGCGTTTACCCACAATGGAAATCATAAAGGAATGATATAAATGAAAAATACAGAATCATAAGGAAATGAAAAACATAATATATATCATATATAAAAATAGTTTCATCATAATGGCCACCATGAGAGGTGTTAAAAGAAGATTGAACAATCATCGTTTCGGGAGGCAGAAATTCGCCAACCACAGAAACATTATGTTCTTTTACAATTAGATGAAGGTGTGTGCAAGTGTAAATAAAATACATCTCATAACAACATCCTTTTATATTGACGATACTGGTGTTGTTACAAAATAAAGAAATAAAATTATTTTAAGGGGTTGGAGAATAAAAATAAAACAAAATAACATAAGAGAATACATTACCTTAAAATCTAGCAACTCATTTTGATTTGAGACAAAGGGTTCCTTGGGAAGAATTCTTCCCAAATTGAGGCTTCTAGGAGTAATAGAGGGAAGTTTAGAGAGTATTTGTGCAGAATTTGGCTGAGACAAAAGGCTTTGATGGTGTGAATAAGGTGGTAGTGGTGGGGGCCTTTATAAGAGGAGTGGAGGGGCACTCTTGGAATGTCATGAAATGTTACTTTATTATATAATGAGTTTCGGATTTTAAATGTACCACACCTTTATATTTAGATTATAAGGTGATAAGTGTTCTAAATATACTCATCCAATAGGCTTTGAACAAGTTTAATTCTTATATTTTACATTAACCTTCCATTTTATTAAAATCATTAATTAATGAGGTAATCGCTGCATCATCATGGTGTCATAAATAATTTAATTTATTTAATGTCTAAAAATTATAAAACAAATATAATGATGTAGGAAATAGTTTTATATTTCTAATTAATATTTATAGTAAAAAATATGACTTGTATAACCCCATTTAAAAAATGTTTTTGTAAAAAAACTTATGTTTGTGACATTTTTATTTTAACTTTAAATAAAAGTTATTTATGACATTTTCCTACCAAAGTGGCTCCATGGGGTCCCCAAGTTGACCTATGGATTTTCTTGTTCTTCCATGACACATCCAATAGGGGTAGGACAAGTGTAAAGGTATTTTCATATTTTTATAATATCATTTTTACCTTAGATTTCATTAATTACCTTTAATCACGATTAATTAAACTTAAAAGTTACTATTCGCCAAAAAATTATTTTAATCTTATTGAACAACATTTTACATCGTAATGAAAACCATGTATGTCAGATTTTTGAAAATTAAATCACAGAAGTGGTAATGTTTCATTTAAACAAATAATTAGTTTTTTAACTGCCACTTAGTGGTTTCACTATTCATCAAAAATTGATGTTTTTCAGAACAAAGACAAAATTTCACCCTAAGCTATAATTGATATTCTGAATTCAAATATGATGTCTATTTTACAAAATTACAAACATATAAGTTGGATTAATTAATTGTATAATTAATTCCCACCGTCAGAACAAATAGCGTGTTTTTAAGAAACAATATATATCAAATGATTGAAAATTGTTTATGTCAAATTTCAATGTTAAATTAATTATAATGACCACCATTGGATAAAATGGTAAAATTATATTCTAATTATACTTTAAAGCCACTAAATATTATAATTTATCACTATAAATTTTTATGATTAAAAAAGTTGTTTTATTTATTTCTCACTATTCATAAAAAATTGGAAGTTCTCAGAAAATTACAAAAAATTCAACTTAGTGTAATTTCGATATTACGAATACAAAAATGATGTCCATTTTGAAATATAAAATATATATAATTTCAAAAAGTGGGTATTACTTTTCATAATGGCTATTTTGATTTGTCGCGGTGTGTTAAAATCTCGAACTTGCGTACAATGCAAGCTATTGCATTATTGAAAGAGAAGCGTATCGTGGAAGCTCGGGGTGTTACAGAGGAGAAATGTTTCCATAGGATATTTGTTGAATGGGATATCTGAAAGGGGTTTTGTAAATCAATACAGGGTACATGCAAGGTATCAATGTTCTAAAGATAAATTACTAGATTTTAAAGATTTTAGGAAAGAGAATGTTTGCATTAAAAATTCCGTAAATATATAGGAGTTCAAAATGAAGGTATGAATTTTTAACCTTATAGTTGAAATTCATGTAATGAAAAATTATTTTCAATATCAATGAATTTAATGGATAGAAATATTTCTATATTATGTGGATATAAATAAATAATGTGTTTGTTTATCACATATATCTTGTATTATAAGATAATTTATTTAGTAACAAAAATTATTATGAATAATATGACATTATGGATTTAATACACATGGTTTATGATTCATCAATATATATAACAATGTTGAAAATAAGAGGAAAAAGGGTTTTTATCCATGAAAAAATTATTTATCTATATACATGTTAAAACATTAGGGTTTTGGTTCAAAAACCCATCATAGGAATATTTTAATGAATAAAATATTTTATATATATAATTCAGTAAAAACATTAAATAGAATATATGATATGGATAAAATTGTTTATTTGTTAAATATTACCAGAAATATGGAATAAGAGTTATATCCGGGCATACATTTTTTTATATAGGAATGATTTTCTAAAGGGAATGTTATTTCTTAATGGATAATGTGAGTTTTTTATTTATAAAGGCTTAAATGAAAAAATGTTATACCAATCAAAACAGAATGTGAAAATCAACTTAAATTCTCAATACATTATTATTTGTTAGTAAAAATAATAGTAATATAAAATTTTCAATTATTATCATTATTATCTAAAGGAAATAATTTTTTGGATAGTTTTTTGGACATATGATGATGAAAAAAATAGATATAGTTCTAATTATAAAACCAAAATTCCTAGCACATTATAATTGGATGTTATGAAATAAAATATTTTCAATGATTATTCAATGATTTGAAAATTAGGAATATGGTTCTTAACTATCAAATTATTAAAAATATATTTATTAATATATTTTACTCATTAAATTAATTTAGTGGGATGGTTTAATCAAATTTTCGTATGGAATGTGGTTGGAATTATATAAATATGTAATTAGTATAATAATACATTGAATGAGTCAAAATTATAAGGCCTATATGGTGGTCTATCATTTTTGGTGTGATTATATGGGTTATTATGTTTGGAATTATATTATACAAAAAATATTTTTGAATATAAAAACTGTCCTATTAGAAACGAAGGTATTCTACACGTTATTATTCTTTCATGTGGATTTCAAACACTGTTATAGTGAACTAATAATTAAACTCTCAAGAAAAACATTGATTTTTCCCCAAAATCGGTTCATTATGGATTATTATAGTTTTTGAAAAAAAATTTAAGGTTTGTTTGGGTAGGATTTCTTATAGATATTTAATATATTTCCTTGAGGAATAAGATGGGTTATGTGCACTGATGACTTTCTATGTATACCACATAGAGTTTCATACACTATGTCTTTTGAAAAATTATTGTGGATGTTTCATATTTGGATTTATGTGTAGTTTAGGTAGTAAAAATACTTATAACAAGACCATTAATACTTTTATACATTTTTTACAGAACCCTTGAGTAGTATAAAATTAGGATCTAGTTGGGTATCCTGATGATCATGTTGTTAGTTGGGCATTTGCCAATATTTGATATTTCTTATCATATAACAAGTATGAAACTCGGGCCAATTATTAAGATGGATTGATGGAGTGTAAAAACATTACTTTATTAGGAATGTGATATTATTATCTATTGGACGAGGTACATGTTGTTTTCTCATCCACCAATTGAATTATATGTGATGTAATCATCAACCAGGTCAGTCTATAGTGAGAGAATTTAGAACATCAGAGTGACTATAAGGAATTGAAATTCTTTATTTCATATAGTTAACCAATTTCTTAGAAAACTATATCATATGAAAATATATGATTTTATATGATAAAATAGGTAGATGATGGCAAAGAGATACATATGTTCGATGGCTATCACGTTACATCCTTTTATAGCTTATGTAGCATCGAAGCTTCTCTATAGCGAACTCTTGAAGGATATATCTATTAAATACATTAAATTATATATTGATTTTTTTTTCTATATCATTTTATATCATCAGTCATATTTTTATTGTATGACTTTCATGCATGGCATATCATACACTGTGATATATATTATATCATAATAACTTCCTTATCTTATTATTCAATGATAAGTTAGTTAAGAGATTAATAGTTAAACATTAAAATAATTCATATTAGATATTATTAAATGATTTATGCAATAATATTAATTGGATGTGGATTATAATAACAGGATGACTGCATAACTAACCAAGTCATTACACAAGTATTTTGTAATGAATGAGTAAATGCGTTGAGTTCTTGGGAGATTCATAAAGGATATATGAATGATTGTACTATCATATGACGAGGGTAATAGTTCACATGAATTATTGGTAAATGATAGAAAAATTATATAGCTATATTAATCATCACAATTATAATTTATTTGAAACTATCATATTTTTGTTTGTAATAGGATCTCACTCTATCATTGAGTGTTTCATTACAACCCATAGACACCATTGGAGGTGGGATGAGATTCAGTTGCCTCTTTTATGATCTTCATTAATAGAAATGAGTAAGATACATGATGAAACACTACATTTTATATTAGAAATACATAATATTATTCATCTCATAGTATAATGGTTTCATTTATCTATCACGGTAATCCAATATTTTTATTTCCTAATTCATTTCCACTAACTTATATAATTTTTATACAATTTGATTAACCCAAAAATGTGTTTTTAGATATTTACACTACATTTCATTGGTAAAATAATTCATCTCCTTTTGTTTTGTGACAAAAATTAAAATCATAATATATAATATTCTATATCACAATTTGTTATATAATGTGGTTGAGTGATAGAAAATAGATTTATCTAGATGGAATTATGATATATGATATCGTAATGTATGATTTTATTTTCTCTAAGACATATAGTATGACTAGTTGGTATCATATGGTATGATCCATAAAAATCTGATAGTTTTTTATAAACTACAAGATATAATGTGAGATCATTGGTTATGAGTAAAAATTGTGTATCACAAAAACACACATTGTGTGTTTATAATTATATATCACATATCATTAAGTATGGATGGTTTATAGGTAAGAGTGGATTTTAACACACATAAAATATTTTCTTTCACCATAGAAGTGAATAACTAGTATGTAAGGGTTGCGAGATATGTAAGGGTTAATCATTAATATATAGGGGAAATTATAAAGTAAATAAGTATGGTTAAAAACATAAAAAGCATATACATAATGATTTAGACTACCATGTAATTGAAAAATTGATACATTATTGTAATTCCATGATCATAAAAGGGTTACCATCTAGATGCATAATGGTAACATAATTTGATCCTTGCATATTTTAGAGCCCTTTCATTTTCCTCGGGAGTGGAAGCCACTTATCACATGATGTGATATGGTTATCTGTGTCACACCCCAATCTCCCAAGGTATGTTTCCCTCAGAATAAGGCAATATCTCACATTGTACACAACTTCGATATTCTAAATCACCGCGTCCAATAAAACTAACCATTATGAATAGTAATACCCACTTTTTGAAATTTTATAAATTTTATTTTTCAAAATGGACTTCATTTTTTAATTTAGAATATCAACATTAGCTTATGGTGAATTTTTGGTAATTTTTTAAAAACTTTCTATTTTTGATGAATAGTCAAAAACACTGCGTTATTGGTTAAAACTAACTTTTTTATTTAAATAATTATTTATTTTATTATAAATTTATTATAGGTCAAAATAGATACATAATATGTATATTTGTTCAATGTAATTCATTGTAATAATTATATAATATGTTTAGATATATAAAAATTTTATTGAACTATTTACCGTCTTTTACCCACCTTCATTAATCATTTGAAAATTTGAATAAAACATAATTTTACAACTTATTTGAGATGAATTTTAAAAATCAGAGAGACAAAGTTGATATCAAAAAGTAAAATCTGGTTCAATAAGATGAAAATAAGTTTTGGTAAATCATAACTTTTGACTTTTATTTACCACGATTAAAAGTAAATAGGGTAATTAAGGGTAAAAATGATACATAATTACCCTAACACATGTCCTAATTCTATTTTATATGTGTAATTCTACCAAAAACAACCTTAGAAATAAAATATGATCCCCTTTGGTCCACTTGGATTAGACTAGATCATATATTATTGTTTTATTTAATGAAGAGTTAAAAGAGTTAAATTCAATGCTTAATAACTAAACCATTTTTAATATAGGGTTACAAAAAATAAAAATTTTATTATTAATATTTATTAGAAAGAAAAAAAAATTTCCAACATAATCGTTTTTATTTATAATTTTTAGATATTATATAATTTAGTTTATTTATGACACTATGATGATGAATTAATTACCTTATTAGTGAATGATTAAAATAATTGATATTATAAATATCCAAATAAATGTAATTTTATACTTTTTATCAATTAAATTAATTTTATAGTTTAAAATGAAATGTTAGGTTTTATTAAATAATTGTTTTTTGAAGTATTCATGTAGTTAATATTTTCACAAAAACAAAATACTAAGTAGTTTCAATATTGACATAATTGTGATTTTAAAACAAATACTATATTATTAATTGATATAATATTCGTAAAAATATAAGGTTCAGCCGAAGGAATTAGATAAGGTTTTATATATTAATAATGAACAATTTGGGGTTCTCATGGAAATTAATAGTATGTTCATTAATCCTATAATATAAAAATATAAAGTGACACGGTAAATGTAAAACTATTTAACTAAGAGTTAAATATAAAATATAAGGATAATATTGTGAAAAAACCTGTCTAAAACCTATTTTTTGAGAGGTTTTCAACCCATCCACACCATATCCTCAAAATAATATTTTTTGAGAAATTAGATACCGAAATTTTTTTATTATAAAATAATATTTCTAGATTTTCCTAAAGAGACCCTCACCTCTCCTATAAAAGGGCACTTCTCCTTCTCTTAATTTCACACCTCCAAAGCCATTTGACTCAACCAAACCCTACCAATATATCCTAGCAACATTCCTCCCTTCATCCTAGAGGCATTACAGTGGTCATAAATCCATCCTAAGGAATCATTTTGATCAAATAAAAAGGGAGAACCCGAAGAAGAGGTAAATATTGCATCACCACTTTCAACATCTTTTCTTCTTCGACATCCTCTTTCGTTGTTGTTTACATTATAAAACAATAACTCAGTTATCTTATATACATTGTGATGTTATTATAAATATAGTACAACCATATTCGTTATTCTATCCATCCTATAAATGAAAAAGTCACCATACGTACATATGTTTGGATTACCGTCTCCACCACATGGTGTAGTTTGTTATTCAAACACTTCATTATTTTGGATGGGTATAATAATGAATATAACTGATTTAAATAATAAATATTATATGTTAATGATTCTGTATATATGATCTACCATCCAATTACATAAGATTTCACCATCAATATAATGATATTGTCTCTCGTGCGTACATACGAATTACCGTTTCCACGAACGCGATGAGATTAATTCCCCTTCTTTGTCATTCAACATAAATTTTCATTTTAAGAATAAAAATAATATTTATGAAAATAATATAAACAAAGAAATATTATATGTTCATATATGAAATCATATTTATGTATGTAGTTCTTTTATAATTAAATAACATTGATTTAACTATTATAAATGAGGTTAACATACCCTTGACCAAGGAAAAGTACAAGGTAAGTGTTAATTTCACAATCTCTTTGTTATCTGAGGTTATTTTTACGTATATATATACTGGGATGCCTTTATCATCCACATCTGTGTTTTCATGAAAATATAATTCGAACCATTTTTACTATTAACTTTACTATGGGTTAAATTCATTTATACCCTTATTTGACCATATATATTTTTAAAGGAATCTTTCTGTCGTTTTTCAAACAATGTTCTTTATGACCTTTTCGAAAAAAATAGGGTAAGAATGTCTTTTTTTAACTAATACGGCTAGTGTGGCTATTTTCTGCCACTATAACATTGTCTAAGCTTCCAATTCACGCTTATAAGAATATTTTCAAAATAAAAGTGTTCTTTTATAATTATTTGACTTTTAAATGATCTCAAAATAGAATTTTATATTTCTCTAAAAAAGTCTTGATTTCATCCAGTTCAACATCCTTTGATGGATTTTAAGCTTGTTTGATGTTGATTTATTATGAAAAAAATGCTCCATATTGGATTGAAGGTTTTGTGATATGTTTGAATGTGGATTAGTTTTTTTTCACCATTCATGGTTTATGGATAACGTATTGACATTTCACATTTTAGGTTTAATATAAATGTTTATGTTATGTATAAAAATTTTCATATGTGGAATGCATTGGACTTAGTAAGGGAGAGTTAGAGCTCACTATAGCTACTCGATGCATCGGTAGGTCTCATGAGACAAACTAGTGTGTTGTCATATGTCCTTGGCCAAACCTTATTTGTAGTCTTGGCATAAGGCCTTGACTATGTGGTTATGAAGTCTAGAATTATGCATTTAATCATTATGAGAGTGGCTATTGATATTGCATGTGATTATTTTACTAGTATAATATCCATGTGAATAATTAATTGGAATAATTTTATTTTATCTTTTCTATATTATGCAGAGGATTATGTTTAAAAGGATTTTGTTTCAGTCTTATACATTCCCATAAATGTTTATGCTTATTTATGAAAGTTTCCCCTATATTTTTATCCTTACTAAGCATCTGAGCTCACCCCTATCTATGTTTTATTTTTTCCCAGATGTAAAGAAGTAGTTAATGGTTAAACTATAGAGCTATGATAAATAGACAAGTGTTTTCAAAAGGCTAAAAATGTTTTTGATGTTTTTATTTTATGATGTAATGTATAACTTATGAATGTATCTAGTACTTTAAAGACTAAAAAACTAATCGATCTTTTGAGACATGATTCTTTGTATCATGTCAATGTTATGTAATAATTCACCATCTCTGGATAATTGGGGTCGGGTCATTACAATTGGTATCAGAGAAACATTTGTACTATCCTTGGAAGTTAGATTAAGAAAAACTCTGTTTACAGAACATTACCCTATGATTGGCTTTTAGTATTTGTATTGAATAACTCCATAGAATTTAGGTATTGAAAATATTTTGTGAGTTTTCCTAGAAATAAATCACTTTATGTATACAAGTATGTAGTATTGGGTCTAGCACAGATGTACCTAGGTTTAAAACCCAAAAACACCTCTTTGAACTAGACTCGAATGGGAAATGGTTCATGACAATGGGCCTTGCTGCACTCTGGGTTACAATAATATTGGGTGATATTCTTAGGATAATTCTCATTTTATTTACAAACCATTATGAAGGGTTTATGATTATATACATCTTGAAAGAAACCATTTTTATGATTATGTTTTATATCCATGAACTTTTCAATTTATGTTAAGTGATTTACATGTTTGGAATTATGTATTGCATTTCATAAAATAATCTAGTGTATTCCATTGTTTAGAAATGGTGCCTAGTGGAAGGGATGGAAATCGTATCAATACACTTAGTTCATGTAGGTATTTCTATCATACTCAAGTTAATTATAGTGTAGCTGGTGAAGTAACTGGTGTGGATCATCTTATCACCATATAGGGAAAACTCATTCAGGTTATGAATAATAAACATACACATATGGAGCTCCCTGATCCACAATGAGGAGGATCAACATTAGACCGCTTCATGAGGCAAGAACCACCAACATTCAATGGGAGTACATATTAATCAGTAGCTAATGAATGGATAAATATCTTATAGAAAATATTTCATACTTTTGGGAGTAGCGAAATTGAAAAAGTTTTCATGACAGTTTATCACCTCACGGGAGATGCATATCAATGGTGATCATTAATCCAAAACATAAAGAAAGATGAAGAAGTATCAAACATGTAATGGAGGGAGTTTAAAGTGATTTTCTTGGAAAAATTAATTCCTTGTGAACATCGAGCGGATATGGAGAGACAATTTCTATGTCTGAGGGAAAAGGAGGATGGGAATTTCACAAAGTATGAGGCAAACATTACAAAGTTAGAAAGGCATGTAGTGGATTATATACGTAAACAAATGTGTAAGATTGATCTATTCATTGACGGGTTAAAACCATTTCTCCAATGAGAATTAGTCTCACAATCTTTTTCATACAACGAAGATATTGTCTCAAGCACTATCAAGAAGGAAAAGGAATTATCTATGTCATACTTATTGAAAGAAAAGAAAGAAAAAAAGATATCTAGTGAACACTCTAGAAATGGAAATAAGGGGTAGAAAGAAAAGGTTGAATATCCATCCTGTAGTAAATGTGGGAAGAAACACCCTGGTACTTTCCTATAGAGAATGAGAGTATGTTTAAAGTGTGGTCAAAAAGGCCACCCAGATTGTGATTTAAAAGGGAAGAATGTGGTTTTCAATGTTGAATGCTAAAATTTTAGAGAAAAGGGAAATAATTCAATTGGATATCATAAGTGCCAAGAAAACTTACCTTAGAAAAGGAAAAGGGAGAAAGACCAAGCTTATGCGACCACTAATGCTAAAGTTGAAGCTCCGAAAGACGTGGTGGAAGGTTATTTAATGGTTTCTTCAAGTTTAGACAATGCTTTGTTTGATTCTTGATCATCGCACTTTTTCCGATCTTCCCAATTTTCTATGGAAAATAGATATTTTCAATTTGACTTAACAAGGGAGTTTTAAGTCAAAATAGCTATGGGAATTATCATCACATCAACGTTTTATGAATCAGTTCCCATTAAGGCATATAAATGTTCGTTATCTGTCGATCTCATTGTTATACCCATGATTGAATTTGATATAATCCTCTCAATGGATTGGATTTTGGACCATGATGTAAAAATTTATGGTTAGATGAAGGAGGTTAATTTTTTTGTTTATGATAAGTAGTACCTTATTTTTAGAGAAGAAACATCACCAACTGATTCTTATCTAGCTCCACCTCCAGTAGCTATACTATATTCAATTATTAGGGAGGAAGATAATTAAATAACAATAGGGGAGGAAAATAATGTTCAAATAGAGGATGTACCTATTGTTCAAGAATATGTTGATGTGTTTCCAGAGGATTTACCTGGATATCCTCCGAAATGTGAAAGTGAGTTTTCAATTGATTTAATTCATAGATAAAGGCTCATATCGAATACTCTTTATAGAATGGAATCTGTTTAATTATATGAACTAAAGAAACAACTAGAGGAATTGATCGAGAAGGGATTTATTCGCTCTAGTGTTTCTCCATAGAGAGCCACTATCCTTTTTGTTATGAAGAAAGATGGATCTATGTCGTTGTGCATTGACTACAGAGAGATCAATGATAAATCAATAAAGAACATGTATCCCCTACCTCGCATTAATGATTTTTTGAACAAATTAATGGAGATAAATATTTTTCAAATATTGACCATTGATATTGATATCATAAGTTCTGTGTGAAGATGGAATACATTCCAAAAGCATCATTTCAAACCATGTACGAGCCTTACATGTTTACATTAATGCCTTTTGGATGGACAAACGCATCCTCTATCTTCAAAGATCTAATGAATAGAGTTTTCAAGGAATATCTTGATGACATTGTAGTGGTATTTATTGATGATATCTTGGTGTATTCCAAAATCTAGGAAGATCAGGAAAATTACTTCTGTAGTATTCTAAAGACTATTATAAGAAATTATTTTTATGGGAACTTTAGAAAGTGTAAATTCTTGCATCAGGAGATTTCTTTTCTTGTCCATATTGTCTCTAAGGATGGAATCACTATTGACCCTTCAAAGACCAAGGCAATCCAAGAATGCCGAGCACCGATGAGTATAACTGAGGTACGCAGTTTTATTGATTTAGTCGGTTATTGTCGACATTTCATCCAAAAGTTTTCCCATTTGGCTAACCCCTTATCCATGCTCACATGTAAAGGGGTAAATTTTTTTTGAAAAAAGTGTGTGAATAATGTTTTTAAGAAATAATGAGAATATTATTCAATGCTCTTATCTTGACAATACCATCAGGGAATAATGGGTTTGTTATTTATAGTGACGCACCAAAAAAATGACTTTGTTGTTTACTTTTGCATAATGATAGAGTTATTGCATATGCATCAAAATAGCTGATAATTAATGAGAAAAACTATCCTACTCTTGATCTTGAGTTAGCAACTATAATCTTTCCTCTGAAAATATGGAGACACAATCTCTATGGTGAAAAATGGGAGATTTATATTGAGCAAAAGTGTTTGAAGTATATTTTATGAAAACATGAACTCAACATGATGAAATGGTGATGGCTTGAACTACTCAAGGATTATGATTTCACTATTCAATACCACCCGGGGAAGGAAAATAAGTTGTAAGATGCTTTGAGTAGAATGCATCATGGATTTTTGATCAGGATGAGAGTTGAAAAGGATCTTATTTTCGTGGATCTAGTAAAGATCAATATGGGAATAACCATGGAAGCTGAACCATCAATGATTTTTCAAATGGTTTCCAAACAATCTTTAGTAGAATGGAAAAAAAGGTCTTAGACTAATGATGATGAATTTTCAAAGAAAATTAATGCTCTGAACGATGGGAGATTGATCGACTTCATATATAATGATGGATTTTTTAAATTAGGGAAGAGACATTGTGTTCCCAATAAACCTGATTGAAAAATTGAATTGTTGGATGATCCTCATAGCTCTAATTTCCCTATACAGCCTGGTAGCACTAAGATGTATATAGATTTGAAAGAATATTTTTTGTGGGACATCATGAAAAGAGAGATTACTGATTTTTGTGTCAAGATGTATGGTTTGTCAAAAAATGAAAGCTATTAGGAAACAACCCAGAGGAGTCATGCACCCTCTTCCCATACCTACGTAGAAATGGGATAATATTAAGATGGACTTTGTCATGGGGATACCGAAGACTCCTGGAAGGAATTACACAATATGGGTCATTGTTGATCATCATACCAAGTCAGCACGTTTTCTTTCTATAAGATAAGATTTTCCACTTGAATGTATGGAAATATTATATATCAGTAAAGTTGCAAGACTTCATGGAGTACCACTATCGATTGTTTCTGATCGGGATCCCCATTTTACATTATGATTATGGAAAAGTCTTTCGAAAGCCCTAGATACTGAACTTCATTTGAGCACTGCCTACTTCCCTCAAACTGATAGAAAAAGTGAAGATTATCCAAACCAATATGAAGCATTATATAGAATGAGATGTCTCACCCCAACTTTCTGTGATGATGTTGGTGAAATAAAACTCATAGGGATTGAACATGTTGAGGAAACCATGGAAAAAGAGAATATTATCCAAACCCACATAAAAGCAGCTCAAAGTAGTCCAAAGATCTTTGCTGATAACCGAAGGAAGGATTTGGAATTTCAAGTGGAAGATCATGTTTTATTGAAGGGATCTACATGGAAGGGTGTTATATGTTTCGGTAATAAGGCTAAATTGAGTTCTAGGTACATCTAACCTTTATAAATTCTAGAAAACAATTAAGGTGTATCTTATCATTTTTCAATGACTTCAAGTATCTCCAAAGTTCATGATGTGTTCCACGTATCAATGGTGTAAAAAGATATGCCAAACCCAACACATGTGCTCACCTATGAGGAAATTGAATTTGAACTTGATCTGTCTTATTGTGAAGAGCCTATCAAAATTCTTGATACCAAAGAACAAGTTCTGAGAAACCAGATGACTCTTCTGGTAAATGTTCTATGGTGAAATCATATGATGGAAGAGGCAACATGGGATCCTAAGTAAATTATGTTGAAGAACCACCCGAATCATTTTATGAAGTAATATTCTAGAAATTTAGAGAAAGAAAATATTTTATGTATGGTAGAATGTAACACCCCAAGCTTCCACGGTATGTTTCCCCTTTTAATAATGCAATAGCTTGCATTATACGCAAGTTCGAGATTTGAACACATCGTGACCAATCAAACTAGTCGTTATGAATAGTAATACCCACTTTTTTATATATTATAAATTTTATTTTTCCAAATTGACTTCATTTTTTAATTACGAATATCTAATTTAGCTTGGGATGAATTTTGGGTATTTTTCATAAAACATACAATTTTTGATGAATAGTGAAAGACACTGCTTTATTAGTAAGAGCATAATTTTCTATTTAAATAATTATTTATTTTATTTTAAATTTATATTAGGTAAAAATAGATAAATAATACCTATATATGTTCAATTTAATTCATTGATATAATTTTCTAATAAGTTTAAGTATATAAAAGTTTATTGAACTTTCTACTGTCTTTTACCCACCACCTAGGTGAACTTTCAAATTTTCATAAAAATTATTTTTTCCACTTCTATTAGTTAAATTTCAAAAATCCTAAAGACATGTTTCATATTAGTAATTAAAATGTGGTTCCATAATATAAGCATAATTTTAGTTGATTAGTATCTTTTGACATTTATTTACCATGATTAAAAGTAAATATGGTAATTAAACTTAAAAATGATATCATAATTACCTTAAAACATGTCCAAATTCTATTGGAGAAGTGTTATTAGACCAAAAAAACCTTAGGAAAAAAATATGACCCTATTTGGTTCACATGGATTAGATTAGGACATTTATTACTATTTTATTTAAAGAAGAGTTAAAAGAGTTAAAATCAATTTTTAATAACTAAACCATTTTTAATATAGGGTTACACAAAATAAAATTTGACTATAAATATTCCTTATAAATATAAAAATATTTCCTAAATAATGGTAATTTATTTACAATTTTTAGACATTAAATATTTATTTTATTAATGACAAGATGATGATGCAGTAATTACCTTATTAATGAATGATTAAAATAATGGATATTATAAATACCCATATAATTGTAATTTGAGACATTTGATGATTTAAACTAATATTATAGATTAATATGAAATATTAGGGTTGAATAAATAATTTTTTTCTATGTAATCATGCTGTTATGATTTTCACACAAACTAAATACTAAATAGTTTAATAATTGGCATTATTGAGTTTTTAAAATTAATATTATATTATTAATTGATATAATATTCCAAAAAATCTACGGATTGGAAAAAGGACATATATAAGGTTATATATATTAATAATGAACCTTTTTAGGTTATCTTTGAAGTTTATTGTAAGTTTATTAACTATATAATATTAAAATACAAAGAGACATGGTAAATGTCAAACCATTTAACTAAGGTTTAAATCTAAATGATAAGGTTAATATAGTGACCTAAACCTATCTAAAACCAATAGTTTGAGAGTTTTGAAACCAATACCCACCTTAGCTTCGAAATAAATCATTATTGAGCCATTATAAACCGAAAATGATTTTAATATAAAATAATATTTCATTCTTTTCCTAAAGTGTCCTTCACCTCTATTATAAAAGGGTACTTTCCCTTCTCTTAATTTCACACCTAAAAAGCCATTTTTCTCAGACAAACCTTTCTATAATATCATCCCATATTTCGTCCCTTCGTCCTAGAGGCCTTACATTGGTCATAAATCCACCCTAAAGAGCCCTTTTGATCAAATCCAAAGGAAGAACCCAAAGAAGAGGTAAATATTACATCACCACTTTCAAGTTAATTTCTTTTTCCACTTCATCTTTCTTTGTTGTTTACATTCTAAAATAATAAATCCAGTATCATCTATATACTGTGATGTTATTATAACTATGATACAACCATATTCGTTATTCAATCCATATTATAAATGACAAAGTCACCATACGTGCGTACGTACGGCTCACCGTCTGCACGTCATGGTGTAGTTTGTTATTTAAACACTTAATTATTTTGGATGGGTATAATAATGTATATAACGGATGTAAATAATAAATATAACATGTTAATGATTCTTTATATATTATATAACATCCAATTATATACGATTTCTCAATTAATATAATGATATTATCGCTCGTGCGTACGTACGGATTACCGTCTGCACGAACGTGATGACCTTCATTCCACATCGTAACCATTCAAGAATAATTTTCATTTTATGATTAAAAATAATTTTTATGAAAATAATACCATTATTTATATTAATAAAATATATCCTATACATATGAAACATGGATTACGTAACCAAGCATATAAAGCAAAACGAATCAGTTAACACCCGAAACGATGACAATATTGAAATATTATTAACAAAGCAATATTAGTGGGTCATATATGGTATCATATTAATGTGTATAGCTATTGTAAAATTTAATAAAATTTATTTAACTATTATTCAGGAGGTCAACATACCTTCGACCAAGGAAAAATACAAGGTAAGGGTTAATTTCACAATCTCTTTATTATCCATGGTTGTGTTCAAGTATCTACTAGGACCCCTTTATCATCAACATACATGTTTTCATAAAAATGTAATTTGAAGGATTTTTACTATTTAATATAATATGGTTTAATGTCATTTATACCCTTATTTTACAATATATTTTTTGAAATGAATTATTCCATCGTTTTTCATTCAAGGAAACTTATATCCTGTTTGACAAAATTAATGTTAGAATGTCTTTTTTCTAATTTATACAATAGGTGTGGATATTTTATGTCGTTATAATATTTTCAAAGCTTCCCATAAAATCTTATTAGAATATTTTCAAAAAAACTGTTTTCTTTTATAATTATATTACTTTAAAATGATATAAATATATAAAGGGATATTTCTATAAAAAATGTTTTGATTTCATCTATGTCAACATCCATTGATGGATTTTAATCTTGTTTGAAGTTGATTTTTTATGATACAAAACATCCATATAGTATTGTAGGTTTTGGGATATGTTTTAATATGGATGTTTTATTTTTACACCATTCATGGTTTATGGATAATGTATTGACATTTCTTATGCCAGTTTTAATACGAATGTTTACATTATGTTTAAACCTTTTAATATAAGGAATGCATTGGTGTTACTAAGTGACGGGTGGATCCTGCTATAGACAATCGATGCATCGATAGGTATAATGAGAATAACTACTATCTTTGCACAAAGAATTGACAAAATCTTATTTGTAGTTTTGGCATAAGGCCCTGACTATGTGGTTATGATGTCTGGCATTATGCATTCCATCATTATAAAAGTAACTATTGATATTGAATGTGATTATTTGACTAGTAAAATATCCATGTAAACATGTAAATAGAATTATTTTATTTTTTATTTTCCATATTTTGTTGATGTTTATGTTTAAAAGGAATTGGTTTTAGTCTTATACATTTCCTAAAATGTTTATGCTTATTTATAAATTTTCCTCTATATTGTTATCCTTACTTAGCATCTGAGGTCACCCCTTTATATGTTTTATTTTTCCCAGGATGTGAAGAAGTATTTTATGGTTGACCTGTAGAGATAGGATAAGGATATAAGTGTGTTCAAAATCGGACAAAATGTTGTTGATGTTTTTATTTCAGGATGTAATGTAAAACTTATGAATGTATCTAGTTCTTCTATGGCTACTAAACTGATCGGCCTTTCAGGACTTGATTCTTTGTATCATGCCAAGGTTATGTAAAAATGCACCAACTCTAGGTAACTGGGGTCCTAGTGTTACAATCTATCCATAAATCTAACTGATATATCTTATGTCGGTTAATTATTTTAGAGGCATGACATTTACTTTATGACTTCATCAATATGTTTAAATATTGTTAGAAAGTAAAAATGATTTCTCTTAAAATTAATTCATGAAATAAATTTTATAAAACTGAGATTAATTATAAATTATAATAGAAGGTTTCTTGGGATATTAATTTATTTATAAAAGTATTGAAAAATTAATTAATCATAAATAAATTCTAATTAATTAATTTAATGTATATTAAAAATTTATGAATAAATTTTCTATAGTATTAAGTGTTAAAATTAAAATAAATTTTCATATATATGGAATAACTAATATTTAGATAAAAATATTTATAATGAAATTATAAAGGTGATATATAAATTGTTGGTAAATTATAACATAAAAGGATAAAAAATGTGTATATTTATGTTATGACTTATTTATAATTCATAATTTGAATTGTTAAAATTAAGGGAAATATACAAATAAATTACTTAAACTGGATCAAATTTATTTTGATGATTAATTTTATCACTATTTAAATAATATGAAGATGAAATATTTGGCTAATTTAAAATATATTAACTAAAAGAAAATTGAATACAAAAGGATTATAATTCAGGTTAATCAAATATTTAAATTAAATGAAATAAAATAGATAATATGAAATGTTTCTATTAAAAATTAATGTAATTATTTCATATTAAAATATATGGAATTTTTGTGATGTTTAGTTAAATTATAGAAATTTTATTTAGATTTATTTATAACTGTTTTTAAAATATTTATCATAGGTTTAAATATGGGAATTGTTTACATATATAATGTTATTAATTTATTTATTAATAGATATAAGTTTTAAATTCCGAATTAGTGCGTATTATTTAGTATAATATATTTAATTTCTTATATTTTCTCATACATGCATTTATGGAGTTACATATTAGGTATGACAACATATTTAGTTTTTCAAATACATACTTTGGATTGTATTTTGTTACGAACATGAATTAAGTATTTATTCATGATATGTACACATTGGGTGTTTGAATTATGATGGAATTCACATCTATATTAATATGTATCATAGTATATATGGAATTTGGGGTGGGATTATCACTAGAAACGAGGCTTTTGTCTTGTCTAAAAAAGTGAGGTTTTACGATCAGTTGATATAGACTTACTCATGCAGAGGTTGCTAATTTTATATAATTCCATGTCTTTTTAAAGATGTGTTGATTTTACCTTATTAATAAGTTGAATCTAGAAATGTATGGATATATTTGGTTATTAATTTAACATAATAACATAGGTTGTGAGTTGTGTAAAGAGTTACACATCAATATTGTTTGAATATATTAGTTCTGTGGAAAGAAGAAAATTCCAAACCAAATGAATAGAATCATTCATATATAATTTAAATAACAAACATTAGATGGATAAAATAAATTCCCCTCAATGTGTTAAGTGTAATATTTCTTCCAAAGAGACATTTTTCAGGATCTCTATCATCCAACTAGGAAGGTTCATAATAAATATGGGTTCCCAAAGATTATATTATATATGAAAATAAAGTAGTGGGTGATCCAAATTGTATTAAGTGAATATTATTAGTGTTTCCTTTAGTATACATATAGTATGAAAATACTAATAGTTAGGATAATATTGAAATATAGTTGAGTGTATCCATGTGATGGGTTGGAAAAATATTTTCCCATTCAACCATCTAATAGTAATATATGAATTTATTTGGATGACTACCTACATTAATAAATAATTGGTTTGAGAAAAAAAATTCCATTCAATTCAAAGTGTAATATAAATCATGGCACACTAATAGATATGATTAAATTTAAAAGGGGTTATCATTTTAGTGGGAGAAGATTTATAGAATTTTGTTATTAAATATTATTAAAAATTTATACTCTTCTAATAAATGATTATATTATACTTAATAACAAAATTTTTATCATGAAAAAATTTAAAATTAATCACAGTAGAATATTATATTAAGAAACTCAAATACTAGTAACTAAATAAAAGTTTATTAGTGGGAGATATTTTAGGTTTTAGAGAAAAACCACCTATGTAACAAGGGTTTTATGTTTTTAATTTGTGAATATAGATGTTTATAGGATCATAAAAGGATTAAAATATTTTTATAAGTCATTAGATACATAGTCCCCAAACAAATTTTAGTTTCCACTCATTAACTAAATTTTAACGAATTTTATAATAACTTCAAAGGACATGATATTTCTTTAACACTTATTCTGTTTATGGATTTTATTATGTTACCATTAATATAAATGTTAGGATTAGATGAATAAATTGATGAAAATATTATTTTACATTAACAATGTTTTAATGATTTGTTAATTGGGTATATGATGTCTATAATCTATTGATGTTTCTATAGTAAATGTTGGTAAAAGTTATAACCTGGAGAATAAATGTTAGGTGGAGAGTCCAAAAATGTTTCTTTTAGAATATAATCAAGGTCATATAAAATATATAACTATCAATTAAGAGGTATTATTGAAATATATTAGAAAAAAAAATTGGTTTTTAAAACTCTATGGAATGTGCATTTAAGGTATAAGTGTTTTATAAATATATTCTTTTTGTTTTCAGGTTACATGATACCAAGTGTATTATTTATAAATATTTTAATTTTAAAGGAGTTCAGAAAGAATGGAAGAGTTGATAGAGATTATATTTTTCATTCAAGAGATTGTGTAAAGTGTTTCCATCTTTAAAATTTGATTTTAAAGGAATTTATTAATATTATATAGATATAAGAAAATGACGAGTATAACCATATTGTTTTTATTAAATCATAATGGATGTTTTCTATTAAAAATTTCTTCTTTTTAAACCATATGAGGTGATGGATTCTGTAAAGATGGATTATGAATAATTATATTCTATAATGTGTTTTATGAGGATAAAAAAGATAAAATTATTTAATCCAAGATAAAAATATTATTCAAGATATTTACTAAGATACGGGAAATAAAGATTAATCCTCCCTTTGTGACATGTTTTTTTGAATAAATTTCTTTTCCTAAAAATAATCCAAACACATATAAGGCATTTATATATATATATATTATGGATAGAATATATTGTTTATAAATATCCCCTCAAAATAAAATATAATTTATTTCATAAACGCATAGGTGTTTGTTCATATTTGTATGATACCCTATAAATAATATTTTTCATAAGTTGATTTTGTGAATATGCTTAGACTTTAAGGAGTTAAAAGTTCAGAAATAAAATATTATACTCGTTAAAATTAAATTTTAATTTCACTTCAAATTCTATGGGATTTTGGGAATGTTAGTAAATAGTAATATTTATTTAAGATAACAAGGTGAATATCACATTATCTCATAAATGAATTTATGAAATGTTTGTATTTTAATTAACCTGAAACTAGTACCTGCAGTTGGATTCTTATATTATAACAATGGCATAGTCACAATGTGTAAAATCCAAATGGGTTGTTTAGTTTAGTAGTTTTTGGAGAGCACAATACCTACATGATACCAATTTTACATTGGGATATAAAATAAAAAATAGGTAAATGGAAAAAATTCAGAATCCTTGTGCTCATTCCAAGAATTATTATTAATGTCCCAAGGAAATAAAAAAACTAGGGTGAGATAAAATTCTCACTAAGGGTTAAGTACATTGGAATCTATCATAAAAAAATAATGTATATTCAAATTTTTATGGTAAATAACATAAAATAAATTTAATTTTATCAAAAACATGTGTATCATAATTAAATATGGCTTCCACAATATGAAAATGTAAATAACAAAAAAATAGGAAATTTAATCAAAAAACTTTGAATGAAATGAATCTAGAGATTATATCATTGTTAAAATATCATAGTTAATAATAACTGAATTTTTAATGATGGAAATTCTTAATTATTGGATGTCATGATATCAGGCATTATGCTACCATTACCATCATGATATTTCACATGATCTTTTAAAACTATTGGTAGAAACCCTTTTAACTTGGATGACTAATTTGTCTCAGAAGAGTTACTGATGAATGAATTCATTTTATAATTTCATGTCCCACAAGTAACAAAAAGTCCAAAAACATCATCATATATAAATTGACCATGTTAATTCATGAATCAATATTCAAGATCATCAAATACTTGTATTGAGTAAAATATATTCATTTATCAATATTACCCCAGATAATCAAATAACATTCAATGTAATCACCTTATGTGAAAATGGTACACAATTTAGGAAATTATCATATCCATATTACCAGAATATTTATAAAATTGATTTGTAACATTTAAAATAATGAGTAAATAGGTATTAATGTCAATTATAACAAAGTATTGTTATATACACTACACGAATGTGAATGTGTTCATATTAAAAAATATGTCCTATTAAAAGGGAAATTGATAAAACAAATATCTTTCAATGATTGTCATGTTTAAGGGAGAATAATCAATTAATAGATTATATCTGTTAAATGAAATTCCACAAAAAAAATGGTAAATAAAACATGACATAATAAAAATTCAATATACAAATAATTTTATATTATCAAAGGAAAAAATAATAAAAAACATCACCCAAAAAGTTGGAGTTATGAAATTATTTACCACTTGGTAACTTCCATTTCAAATCCCCAAGGATGAAGTGATTTATAATAAATCATAAAATAATATGATTAATGATTTATTTATGTTATTACATGTAAAATGGATTTTTTTTACACCTTATTAAATAAATTAGGTGAAAACAATATAATATGTGTTAATAAAGGGAAAATGAGACAAAGTCCCTTACATTGTGATTACATTTTGTTTAACATGATTTTACCTCATGTATAATGGTTGTAGAGATTTTATTAATTTATAACAGAATAATAATCATATTTATAATATAATATATGATCATATTAGAAAATTTTACCCCTTGTGTTAATAACATTCCATTATTGTCATTACTTTTATTTTTAATTTACATGTTTTCTCATGCTAGTTTTGTAATGAAAGATTTGGTTCCTGTACATATGATATAGGTAATTCATCACTAGAATGATAACAATTGTAAAAAATATATTTACTCAATATATAAATTATTATAACCACTGTTAAAATTTGGGTATGGAAAATGAATCACATCGGTTAATGGAGATGGTAGGCCATATGTACGCACGAGTGATGATATCTTTCCTTTAATGGGTGAATGTGTAATAAAATTGATAGAATATTTAATTTACAGAATAATTTTTATATAATATATATTATATATATTTTTAAATTTTTTCCTTTTAATATTAAAGGTATTTCATAATTGAAAAATGATTCACATCACTTCACAAGGTGGTAATTTTTCATACAACATAGAAACGTTATCATACAGAATAGAATTTAAGAAGGTATATGGTGTATTATATTTACAGAAACATATTTATATCACTAATATTTAATATAAAAATGAAATCTAATATTATATCAAATTTTTAGATGTGTTGAGGGAAAACACTTTACCTCGGTTCGCGATGTAGTAGTCCTCCCACTACTACAAAATAAGGCTAGAGCCGCTATTTAAAATTATGGTTATAGGCCCAAAAACCATGGTCAAAGGTTATATACACGGTTCATTCAACTGTTATTGGTATTGGTGTGACTATAAGATAAATCCTATAAACACAGTTCCATCTGTGGAAACAACCCTATAGCCATGGTTTGAAAACCTTGGCATAGGCTGAAATCACTCATGGTCTATATACATGATTCCCAACCATGGTTATAAGACTTTATATTCCCTAAAAAAACCAACATCATTCAGCTGGATCAGGCCCCTTTCATCCTCCCCACCGACCCCACAAATCCCCCCCACCATCCACATTGCACCCCACCTGCACCCCACCTCACCATACATAACCCCCCATAAACCCCATAATCCGCCCCCACCCACCCCCACTGCCCCATAAAGCCCCCTTACTCCTTCAAAGTCCCCCTCCACACCCCCTATATAGACCCCCCCATGAAACCCCACTAGACACCCCCTCCCCCTGAACACCCCCTCCTTCTTGAACACCACTAGAAAACACCCCTAGACAGACCCCAACCCCCTGGACATCCCCCCCACCTCGAAAACACCCCCCCTCAAAGATAGGCCCCAACCCCCATATGGATAGAACCCCCCCCCATACATACCCCTCGAATAGACCCCCCCCCCAACCAACTCATCCATTCAAGGCCCACCCTCGATTTCCACCCATTCAGACAGACCCCCTCCATAACATCCCCCCTAGACATCCCCCCTCCTAGAAAACCCCCCAGATAGACTCTATCCCTATGGGCCCCCCCATGGACAGTAACCCCTCCCTTTTGGACCCCCCTGCACTGTAGCACACCCCTACTATAGAGACCCCCTCATGGAAACCCCCCTCCTAGACACCCCTTGGACAGACCCCCTCATTCCTGGACATACCCACCCCTCCCTCTTAGACACCACCCAGACATCATCACCCCAACCCCCTGGACATACACCCCCTCATGGACACCCCGTAGAATGCCCCGCCCTAAAAAAAGCAATCCCAATAATCCATATGAATAGTCTATATAAGTTGTCAATATACCCCTTGATTATTTAGTTGTATCCCCGACTGATTTGGAAACAGAAAAAATTAAATAGGTACAAGCTAAATAACGTGTTAAAGGAAAATATTATATTCCATATGAATATGAAAAATACAACCCACATGAGGGATTATCAAATTTTAACAATCAAAGAACTCATGAAATTTTGTGTGGGAGGTTCAAGTTGGAATTTCAAAACTGAAAAGAGTTTAATTGAAATTTCACCAACCCAATATAAAATATTGAGAACAATGATGATTGCAATAAGTGATGTATCTGATTTAGTGTTAAAAGTTAAAAATAAGACCCTCCTTAACACCCCCAATCACTCCTGGACACCTCCAGTCCCTCTTGGACACCCCTCCCTCTAGGATACCCCCTTCAAACCCTCTTGGAAACCCCCTCCCACCTGAAACACCCCTTGAAGACCCTCCTAGTCACCCGAATCTCCCCTTGAAGACCCACCTAGACACCCCTCCCTCTTAGACACCCCCTACAAACCCTCCTGGACAGCAAATCCCTCCTCTCTCATGGACCCCCCTACATACCCTGTTGGACACCCACCCCACTCTCCTACTCCATACCTTCCCAGACACCCCTCAATAGACCCTCCTAGTGACCCCTCCCTCCTCCCACCTAGACACCCCCTTCAAACCCTCCTGGATGCCCCTAGAAACTATCATGTACACCCCCACTCTGGGAGACTCTCCCCCTCCAGAACACCCCCTTGAACCCCCTTGAACACCCATTACCACTTTCACCCCTACATATCCATTCCACCATGCACCCCCTTCATATCCTTCATTAAACCACCCCTACACAGCCCCCTTGGACCCCCTGCATAGCCCCCACCCTGCACCCCCTTACACACCCCCTGCGCCCCCTGCACACCCTCTATCCCCACCCACATTCCCCTACACACACCCCTGCACACCCCCTAGACCCCCACTGCAACACCCCTGCACATCCCCCCTGAAACCCCCACCCCACACACCCCTTTCACCACTCCTACACCATGCACACCCCCTGCAACCCAACCCACCTGTGACCCCCCCCCCCAACACCCCTTGCACCACCCCTACACCACCTCTTTCACAACCACCACTGAACACCCATTTTAGGTGCAATTTTGGATGACACTAATGTATGAATGATCAGGTATCGTGGTATCGTAGTTAGCACATGGATACCTATTATGTAGGGAGTCATAGTGGCATATTTGTTCATGCATGCCTTATTGTTTTCTCTTAGGTTCATATTGATATGTACATCCAAGTACTAAATAACGTGATCATTAATAAAGGATTTTTGTTCATATGATATCCAAACTCATCCATTACATACACCATAGAGTGGTATCTTGAATGACTAGACAACATAAACCGCAATCTAATGGCGTTTGTTACATCATGCTCTATACTTTGGTGCATCTTTACAATATTATACCACATTCACATATGGATAATAGGTTTTATTCAAATAATTGATAATAATTGTGAAATTATAACATATATTTTGGATATGATCTTCATTTAAACACCCTCAAACATTGGGAGAAAAAATTGTACCAAAATTTTGAGAAACTATAAGCCCTCTATGGGTGTTTTGGTATGCATATTAATGTTGTGAAATATTATAATATATGTTTAGGAGGTGGATGAATAAATAGTGATATGGCCATGGAGATTGTTCTTTTCATGATGATTAATTACTCAATGCTATGGTGTAGTGATCACTGGTTTTTCATTGGGAGTGATGTCTTCAGATGTACTCAAAATGATATAGAAATTGTGGTTATGTTGTACATCATTGATGATCGTATGACTTATAACGTCATATGAAAATTTTGTGAATAAAACATTCCTAAAAGCATTCAAATATCTAAAATATGATGCTTTTTTGAGAATTTTATCAATGAATATATGACAATATATTCTCATAGTGAGGGTTAACACTACCCCTTGTAAACCCCATGCACCACTGCACCCCCCCCCCCCGCACACCCTTGCACACCCCTCCCCCTGCCCCCTACACACCCCTGCCCACCCCATGAACCCCCTGCACAACCCCTCCACCTACCCACCCCATTAACCTCCAACAAACCCCCTCCCCCCAGCACACCCCCAACCTATACCCCCTCCCCTGTACACCCCCTGCCCACCCCACACCCCTACCCACCCCGTGAACCCCCCTTGTCAACCTCCATATTTTATTCTTCTTCAACCTCTTAATTCATGAAAAAACATAGAAAAACACATAGATACATGTCATTTAATTCAATTAAGAATTACTTTTCATTTTATTATAAAAAGGTCCTCTCAATTTAAACACTCAAGGAAATGATTTCTACCATGACAAGCCATTCCATCCAAATCATGCTATTTAAATTATCAATACAAGGAGATTTGATTTAAAGTGGCAAGAAAACACATAGAATGTGTAATGGTCAATAGGGAAATTACCTACATGGGTAATATATTATTCAATTCAAGTCAAACACATAGGAGGTGTTTGTTTATAATTTGAAATTTACCAAATTCCCTTAAGACATTTCAAAAGTGGAGTGCATGTCACCATGAATAAGACAATATTTATTTCATGACATCCATTTAAATATTAGAAAGGAGGAATAATCGTTACATAATTCACTACATGAGTCATTACAAAACATGTTCCATGTTAACCATGTTCAGTTCCATTTTACCCATTAAATTCATTAAAACCTGGAAATTCCATTTATATGATCAAAAGGGGGTAACATAGTGGTGACTTGGTCATTACAACAGTTGCCTACTTTTGAAATTCCATCTTAAAACATTAAGGTCACTTAAATGGTTTTTTGGTTCAAACAACCATTTTAAAAAAAGAGGCCAACCCCTTATAGGAATATAAAAATGGTCAAGTATGATATATGCTTTACAACTAACAATCACATCAAGTATAAGGAAAACATCAATGAAATAATGTCAAGAATTGTATACCACTATGTGTTTTTGAAAATTGCGCCCCTCTGTTGGAGTGGTTTTATTACAGAACCATGAATTCTTTATTAAAAAAATTTATCTTAAATAAAACATATTAAGTAATTTCAATTTAATATAAAAAAGAATAATTAAGAAGGAAACTAAATGAAATTTAAAACATTATTGAATCAAAGAGGCTAGGATAGGGACCCAAGCTCAAATGAGCCAAGACACACTCGACACTTGATACTTTTATCATTAAAAAATATATGTTGCTTCATTAATCCTCTGTGTATATGCTCCTTTGAATATACACAAGGATTCCCTAACCCCTTTGTACATGTCCGCATGGCCTTGAACACACACAAGTGGATCCTTATATATATGCTCACATCCATAAGCCCGTAATCACCCACAAATGTATTCATTTTCTATAAATATACATAATCCCAACTATCCCCTTATATGAAATATCACTACCATGGGAGTATGTACATATAACAGGAGATCATATTATATATATGATTACCTATGCATGCATGGTTAGTAGCCTTTGACTCTGGTTTCCGCAACACACACGAATGGGTCCTAAGAGACTTCAAGAAAATGTCAGTGATGTAATTAATCATTATTAATTGAACCTAAAAATTTTTGTTGGAGGAATATGGTTAGTTATAAAAGTAAATCTATCGTATTAAATTAAAAAACCCAACTCTCATATTATAATCTATCTCACCTCAAAAGTCTTCATGCAAACTATCCACAATACTACCCTTTGAGAATCTCATGCACTGTACCACATATTGAATTTATTCATAAGGGAATGCTCACATTATATGATTTTTAATCACCATGGTTATAAAACAATCTATCATATTGAATATAAAAAATCCTCACATACAATCATTAATTCTACTAATATTTTATTACTCTAGTTAATCATTAAGGGAGAAAAAGAATCTATAATGAATATAACATCATGACTATTAGTTGAATAAACCATTGATCCTTAATCTAAATCGTTCATCATTATATATATATATATATTCTCCAACAAGGAAGATTACTACTTGTAGATTCACATTAATTAACGTGGAATATTATTTTCATTGCATGAAAAAATAAAAGGGAATACATGATTCAATATTGTTGATCTTTATCATGATCTCTAAATTCATCCATAATATCAAACTCTGAAAAAGGTGGAATTATGATACATGAGGTATTAATAAATGTCATCTTGATATCTATGGTATGCCAATAAACCAAAATACCTCTCAAAGGCTTCATACATAGACAATTTGTATATCTCTATAAAATGAAAAAAACTAAAATAGGGGAGACCCACTCTTCACTTTTCCAAATATTTCCTACCCTATATAAATTATTATATATAGGGACTATCTTCCCAATTTTATGATAATCCATAAATCAAAACAATCCATTTCTAACCTACAAAAATTAACTCATTAACCTCGTGGTCGATTGTAAAACACTTCACCACCATTAAATCATCAAATTGTTTCTCACATGATCCAAAGTCCAAACCATGACCTAATCTAAATTGTGACTTATATATCCAAAATAATTATTTGAATCCCATGAATAATAACATTGACATAAGAAAACATAAGAGTCCTAAAATCTATCTCAAAACATTATGGTAACCGTACAAGGCCCCATAATGGTGAGATCATTATGAAACAGAGTGGGAATATCATCCTGGGATTACAAACCCATCTTACACTCGAAATACTTGACCTGTAGATCATACATAATAAAATAATAGTAACATATCATGGGGAAGTCAATAAAAAGGTGACAATACACTAGAATATTTCCATTATAAATAATTCATCTACTACATGAGGATAATAAAACCAATCAAATTTTTTAAAACATTTACATTTGGTTATATCAATAAATTAGTTAAGAAACACTTTTATAACCAATTTAAAGTTCCATCTCATTACTACTATAAACACATGAGTTTCATGAACAAATATATTTAAAATATCAAATAGAAAATCACAAAAATCAATTTTAAAAAATTATTTGAAAAAATAATCATTTTAAGATTATTTCTATAATGAAATTTTATTTAAAAAATGCTTCAAATTTATAATCACATTTTATAGTTAAAAAAATTATTTTTACATAGCACAAAAAATAATCACGTCAGATGACCTTGTGAACTATATAATGGGACACCAATAACTGTTCATCTATGGTTAAACTTAATATTCTATTTTAGAAGCTATGTATCCTTTGGTGACTATTAGTAAAATAATATCCCATCATGATTATTGATTTTGTGAATGTCATAATATTATTTCGAAAAATATAAATAATAACATGAATATAAAATAACTAGTAGAAATTTCATAAAAGAAAAATTATTAAAATAATAAATTAATAAAAAAAATTAAATATACATTCAATATAAATCAATGTTCATACTGACAAGTTTTTATGACAGATATCAAATATATCTTCAAATTCTATAGAAATATATATTTCTTATATTTAAAATAAATCCCTATATATTGAAAAAATAAAAGAATAATCACCATATAGAATAAAGAAATAGAAACCATGATAAATATGGTATATAAAAATAATGGCATACACCATCACATACTATAAGTATAATCCCAAATTTATAAATCCCAATAAAACATTGATTTCATGAAATTATTCTAAAATCCGTAAATAAATGAGTCTCGTGACATACCTCCATTAAAAGAGTATGTATCAATACTCATAATTACTCTATAAGTGACCTTTATCTATTCCACACAAAATACCCGTTATTAGTGTGATTTCATTAAAGATATTGTGAAATTAAATATTCAAATAACCAAAAAACACCAAAATCCTAGGAAGAACAATATAAGGTAATAAATATAGATGAAGTGAAGTCTCTTAACAAGAACGAATGAACTATAACCATACTAATCATATTATTGATACATTTTTAGTAGGGTGGGGAAATTTAAAAATCACAGTCGATTACAGAGGTATGTCTAAATGATCACTAGAGATAGGTATGAATTTCTTGGGAGAGTAATTATCATGAAGGAGTAAACATAAAGATCATTGCAAAAAGTGTACCAGTTGACACACGTGGATCCCGATCGTGGAAGGTCATGGTTCTACCGACACACCAATTGGAGGAGGAATGAAAAATCAATGGTCTTAGAAGTATCACATTATGAAGGGGGGTTGGACTGAATGGAGAATCCGGTGAGGATCATTAGATGGAGAATTCATGGGTCAATGGTGAGGGATTAGGGATTCCAGGTAGGAGATGAGTTTCACTGCTATGATAAAGGTCAAGGTTTCGGGGGTTCGTGGATAGGGGGACAAGTATAAGCGTTTGATAGGGAGGAGGGCGTGAAGAGGTCAAGGGAGTGGGAGGGTAGAGAGAGTTAGAGAGAGGAAGAGGGTCACAGATCAGAGGAGGAGCGGCAACCATTGATGGGGAGGAAGTCACAGAGAGCTCGATGGAGGAGGAGGGCGTGGAGAGGTTGAGGGATGAGGGGCCACATATCATGGAAGGAGGAGCCCGACACATATGGGAAAAAAGAGTCACCATGGTTTTTTAATTAAATCGGGGCTATAAACATGTTATAGCCATGGATCTACAAAACTGTGGATATAGATTATATTTATAGTAGTGTATGTATACATGATCGACAATTTCATTTCCCAATTGATGGAAGTGAAAAAGGATAAATATAAGTATATAAACATAATAATATATCAGAATATGGGAGATATTTGTGTTATTATATTTTATGTTGGAAGACATAATTTAATTTTAAAAAATAATAAATAGAAAAAAAGATCTTTGTTAAGACAATTAAATTCTATAAAGGAAACCTCCATTGGATGTCCTATTAAGGACCATAGGGATGCGATTTTGGGAGGAGAATAAGTTTTAGAATGTGACTATGTATTTTGGGGATGTAATTTATTAGTTTTTGTGTTTGAGAGAGGACTTTGGAAGTGGGAATAAGTGAGGGGTGGGAGTTCCCTTTTATAGGTGGGGAAAGGGGACCTTCATTGAAATTACATGGAAATTTCCCAAATGATTCCAAAATGATAATGTCATTTATGAGAATAAAGATTCAAAATGAACCTAGAATCGAACCTAGGAATGTTATGTTGGAAATATGGCCATAGAAAGGATTTTTAATCATTTTTAGGTCCTTTTGAAACATTATCTTCTCAGTTTAACCCTTGGTAAACATATTTTTACCTTAACCGTAGTAACTAATTTTCATTATTTTCACTATTTATTATGGTAAAAAATTATGTTGGTCATTTTAGATAATAGACATTATTTTGATTCCAAATATTTAATCCATTTTTTTTTGAAATTATCATCATAGAAGTGGAAAACTATAATTTAAATGTAAACCCAACAAGGTAGTGAGTAAGTCGGTTTATGAAGAGGAATTGTTAAAAATATTATAACAATTTTATCTCAAAATTCAATATGATAGTTACAACATCATTTTTTGTAATTATCCAAAAGGATTTTGGGTTATTTTTTAACTGGTTAATTTTTGTAATAAAATATAAGGTGAAATGATATATAGTATAAAAGGATCTATTGTAAATGAGTGATTGGTGGTGTTATTCCATAGATCCATGTATTAGTCTATTCTTAAATCATAGTATATGATATAGATATGTTTTATTGTTTAAAATATAGAAATAATAAAATATATTTGTTTTCAAACATTTTTAGTATTATCTATCCAAATCCTATTATAAATATAAAAATAAAATAATATTATACAATTAACACTAAAATTGAATGACAGACAATGGAATAACATACAAATATTTTTCCTGATCGGCTATCATTTATATAAGTTTTATAAGATGACATATATGGGGAGATCAAGTGAACATAAGTGTTCTATGAATGGTTTATGTTTAATAATATTAAGAAATGAAATAATTTAATCATATGATTTATAAAATAAAGGTAAATTATATAGAAGATTTTACATTGTTAAAAGGATCTATAAGGAAGTAGAAACTATAATGATAGTGGTGTGTGATCTTAATACAAGCCTCATACTGATTATCACTTTCCATGAAATCTCTCTCATCCTCCATGACTTCCCACTAAGAGGTAATAACATATAATTTGTGTTATATATTATCCCACCCTAGAATTTTGTGTTTTATTTCATCCCATGGATACACCTTGAAGGGAGTAATCTGTTGGATTCTCTTAAGTGATCTTTATCAACCATTATGATTAAAGATCATTATTTTGAAAAAAATCGATGTTATGTACACTTTTTTATTCATTTTATTATAAACGGTTTCTATATTCAAATCATGGTGTTCTTGAAATTTATTGTTTTTGATTTATTATAATATATTTAACATGTCTTGTTTGATTCATTGAAACCCTTTAAAAGGGATAAGAAGAATTAATCAATATGATAGAAGAATGGAATGTTATAATGAGTCCTAGACCAATGATCAATTGTTTCATCCCTATACAACATGGAAACTAATTATATCAACGCACCAATCCATGGAGTTTTTTAGGATAACTAATAACAAAAATGTGAAATGCCAAGGAAAAAATGATAAGCATATTTTATCACTACAATTGTTGTTGATCATTAAAATAATGTGTTTGAAGGTACACATATTATTAATTAAATAATTTAAAATTTAATTTGTGATTATTTTTTACCATATTAATTCATATAATACAAGTTTAGTAAAAATATTAGAAACCCCCCTTAAGATGAAGATGTCATGTAATCAGTACAAACACAAAGTGGTGAAATCACTGTATCCCAAATATATAAATCTCCATAAATTAACATTTGTTTGAAGAAACTCACAGTAAATATTATTATAACCCCTTTGAAGAATTTTATGTTATGTAAGGAATATAATTTCTATAATTTTATAGAGTCCATATCATATTTTGGGAATGGAAAATAAATTTCAATGTCCAAATACATCTTCCAATTTTATTCAAGTGAAATGAGTGTGTTGAATCTCCTTTGTAAACTCATTATGAAGAATGGATATTATTGTTTTATGAGATGGAATAACAATTAAATTTATTAATAAAATGGAATGAAACATCCTAAATGACATACATATCATGAATTTATATCCTAAATTATTCTTCTTATAGTTTCTTGGTCCCCCTTCTGATTGAGAGTTTCAATCATCAATATAAATTATACTTGGATATCTGTATATATCCTTGATCTTATAGAATATTTACCTCAATTATCATGAAGACTTGAATAAGAAACTACAGGAGAACATTGAAAGGGTTTTCTGCACACAAGTGACCAACCCTGGGGTTCCATGATTTTCTTTTTCAAGGAGATGGATGGTTCAATGTATTGCTATATTCATTATCCTATGCTTTAAAAATCAAGATACATAAAATTTATCCACATTCTCGAATTGATTAGTTATTCAATAAAATACATGGTGTATATTTCATATCAAAGGTAGATCATAGTTTAATATATGATTAATTAAAGGTGAATAGGGATACATTTTATAGACAATATTTGTTAGAAGAAAAAGGATAATAAGATTTTATAATGATTCCATTTTGACTCAAAAATTTACAAAAAAAAAATTTATGGACTTATTAAATTTACTAATTATAGATTACATACACAATTTTTGGGAATATTTTATAGATTATATTCTCATATACTCTCAATTAATGTAATTTCATGAGGATAATTTGAGTTTTATGCAAATAGAATTGCATGAAAAAATTATTTAAGGAATGTAAACATAATATGACGTCTAGATGAATCAAGAAATTGTTTTGTTTCATGTAATTGAAATAAATGTGATTTTTTTTGGAAAATTTGAAGGAAAATATTAATGAATAATGTAATAGGTCGATATCTATTATGATGATATATAGTTTCCTCATATTTTTGGATATAATAAACAATTTTTGAGGAAAATCTCATAACTGTCAACAGTATTAACTGAGATAATATATAAATGTGTGATGTTTTTTTGGACCAATGAATATGAAGAGATATGAAGGTATATGTATTGGTGGATAATAATTTCACATGTATTGATGAAAATGATCGAGTGGAGAGTGAATTTTGATATATAATAAATCCTCAATGAAGTGCTTGGGTTTTGAACAATTACAGAATAAAAAACTGACATCCTAAGCCGTATGAAAATTGAATGTGCATTAGAAAAATACCTCATTACTGATCTAGGGATGTTAAAAATAATATTTTAATAAAAAATTTAATGTCATTATCTTGATTTTTAAATGTCTGAGTAAATTATTGATCATAAAATTCATAATTATATATTCAAACATAAGGATATTGAATGACACTAATGATGATGTGTTAATATTGATTAAGGAGTATGAATCCCCAATAAATTTTTATGATATAAATTTTAATAATGTGTTAAATGATCCAAGAATAAAATATCTTAAGAAAATTTCCATAATGATTTTTAAAATTATACATTCTTCTTAGACATGTAAAGTGCATTGACCCAAAATTTTATCTATGGAATTTAAATTCTTATAAATATCGAACACATTAATCACATATAGAACATGCGATTTTTTTTCAACTAAATAAAGAATGATAAATTATTCAAAAACTAAATCAATATGAATTCCTAATATATTAATAAGACAATAAATATAAATATATGATGATAATAATGACAAAATTTTGATCTTCTTGATCCACTAGAATGATCACACTCATGAAGAAAACTGTAGAATTAAATTATGAAGTTAACAATAAAATAGTAATTATAAATAGTTATTTTTATATATAACATTAGTAAAATGTATATGTGAATGAATAATGCATGAAATAAGTGGTATGTATTGAAATTAAGGAACCTATATGAACGTTGGAATAATAATCAAACTGTTAGGTATAGTAATCTGGCCATTAAAATTGAAAACTAAAATATGCAAGTATAAAATAATATTGAGGTACATTATAAATAAAAAATAATATATTTATATCCTTTAATAAGAAAATAAATGTATTAAAACTGATAAATTATATGTTGGTGTTTTTGTAAAATGAAATTTTTTATTTAATATTAATATAACTAATAAAAAATGTTTTATAGAATATATTATTTTCATATAATATATTGATAAATTAATATTATATTTTATTATAATTATATGATAATATTATGTGACCATAATTAATTTTTCAAATGGTCATAATATTGATAATAAAATTAAAATCGCTATTTTTTGAAATAATGATGATTTTGATGAAAAAATAAACATCACATATTTAGAAAATTATTTTCATAAAATAGATTCTATATTTTAATCTAAATAATGAAAAATATTTAAGGTTAATTTTATGATTTTTTTAAATAGTTGAATTTTGTGAATAGTGAAATACTTTAATTCATATAATTTACAATTATAATCTAAATAAATGAATTTTTGAGTCATGGATGTTGTAATCACCCATTACACCAAAACCAACATAACTATTTACTATATTTTGTTATGGGAATCAAACCTATTGATAGTTTTGAGTCAAAAATAAACTATTATAGAATATAATAATAAAAAATACCCCTCTCCATCCCAATAAATATCAGACCTCACCACCCCTAATGCTCAAAAATTCTAAGCTTTATAGCATGTCAGTATTATTTCCAATTCCCTTCCCAATATCATTCCCCACATGTAAGATCATATGTTCTCAATAAATGACCAATTACAACTCCGTTAAGGGGTCCTTCAGGGAGGTGATATTCAAGTGGTAATTTTTTCAAACCATCACCATTAATTTCATTTATTTAAGCATCCTTATAATCACCAAAATATTCCTTAAATCATAATAAATAATTTATCACTAGTATACTAAAATGTTAAATTTTTAATGGACTATATTAAATACACCTCTATCATCATATCCTCTTATTTGAGGAAATAATACCATTGTCCAAATTATAGCAGTTTACCATCTTTGTGGATAATGATTATTCATTTTTCCGTAACTGACTTCAATGATGGAAGTAATACCAATATTATGGTAAATAAAATTAATATGTATATTAAATTTTTTTCTTGATATTGAACTAATATGTAGACATTATAATAAATAAAAGTAAACTAGTTCATGATGATTGTTAAACCACCGAAATAAACTAAACATTTTTCATTACCATTTTATCAAATGGATAATCCTAAAAAAAGAATGAACATATATATAGGACCATCTAAAATTTTGTAAGTGAATTAATTCAACATAATTTCACATATGGGGGATTTTTTTATTTTATATGAATTTATTTACTTTTACCCAAGGAAAAGGATAATGAAACCATGAAAACGAACGCTCCCATAAAGATGAAATTGAACACTAAAACTCATAAAAATGCCCATAAATGAACATAATTAAATTATAATAAATAAAATATATTTATAAGAGGTTATAAATTAAGTAATTAATGAATATAATTTTATTATCCCTCACATTAAGTGAAGTTACAGAATTTATTTATACATATGGTATGAGATATCTTCAAACCACCATTTTTTATTTGGGTTATGATTTCACTATATTTACCCAATTTTAATTATTCATGATGGTTTTTTAAATGTATTAAATTATTTTTATATTCTCCAAAAATGTTTTTATTTCTCAATTACTGTTTATTTGATGTGAAAATATAGTTTTAAAACGTTCACATCTCAATTCCTCTTGATATGAAAACCCAATTAAAAGGAACCTATGTATTTCCCACACATTTTCTTATGAACTATGGAAAATGTTTTAAGCCACCCATATTTTTTAGATAATCATTATTACAATTTAAACACATTTTTATTTCACTTCTGGTTTTATTATATTAACCCCTTTAAAGACTCTTTTGATTTTCCATAAAACTCCTCTTTGGTGTCACATTTATAAAGATACCTAACCAATATTTTTCATGATTTTAGTTTTGTTGGAATTATTTCATCAGGGTATATTCTTACATTTTTATTATCTATGTATAAGAATTAATTAGTCATTTTGTTAATGGATACCATTATGATATACCATTTGGTTATAAATTATGATAGGATTACAAAACCCATTTTTGTCTATGGATAACTCTTACATTTATTATTTATGTATGATTCTCTATGTGGAACACATATTTGTGAACATGTTATGATGGGTGAAACTAAATAGCTCTCTAATTAATTATATTAGGATTTATACCTAATCTATAATGAGACATTGTGCACCATGTGATATAGTCTTGGAAGTTAGCCTTGTCTCATGTGTATGTAAAGTTATATATTTTTACCAAATTCCTGTATTTCCATGATCTTATGATTCTATGTTATATATTTTTTTCTTACATATGTTTATTTATGTTCCATTCATTTTATGATATCATTTTATGCCCTCTAACTCCATTTCTATGGTTTATTCCCATGTTTATTCCCTTGCTAGTCTTTTTTGCTCATTCATTATTTCTATGTGTTCCCCAGGTTATACTATATTGTTGTAGAAGCTCAAAGGGAGTTAAAAGAATATTAAAGAGAATGATAAATAGATTTTTTAAAGTAGTTTTATTTTTTATAATTTTATTCCTAGTATTCTAAAGACACATGGCATTTAGAACATTATTTTAATTTAATGGTTAATTATTATTAAATTCATGTAATAATATGTGTAAAACTATAATGTCTCTATAGTTGTTATTAGATGGAAGAATAATTATTTTTGGGTCTTAGGACTAGAAAATATTAGAAATAACCCCAAGTATTATTTTTTTATCATGAATTACCTCTTTTCAAACATAGAAAATCATATATGTTGATAAAATTTAATTTTATATGTTATTCCGTCTATGTTCATAGTTTCCTTTTTTGTGCTCACTATATATTTATTCCAGTCCCAAAATTTTATTTTCTTTTTTATGTTACTAGATAAAAACTATAGAACCCATGTTAATAACCAATTTGATAGGCAGTGTGATGATTACCCTCAAGAGATGCCAAACCTGATGGGATATGGGGGAGGTTTAAATGAGATTTTTCCTCACATGTTTTCACATTATTATGTAAATCAAAATTTCAATGGTAAAATTTCACAAGGGTGGAATAATGTAAGGACCCAAAACTTTATCATTGAAATTTTCTTTTCTTATCATTATATATCACAAACATCACATAATTAACATAAAAAAATAATCTAATAAATGAATAAATATACATTATACCAAAATTATAGAAATAGGAATGAAACATATTATAGCAGGACAATATATTAGAAATAAGTTAATATATACTGGGAAAATTTGGATATAGTCAGTCGACTAGAATAACCTCACTCTTTAAGTAAATAAATGTTTTACAAAGAAATATTATATGATTATATTTTTTTGTTAAAGGAAGATGTTAATTTGAAATATTATAATTAAAATAATTATTTAATAGAAATATTTTCCATAATAAAGATTCATAAGTTATATTATATTTTATTATAATTATAATATAATTTTATGAGACATTAATTATTTTGTAAAAGGGTATTAAAATGTATTATTATATTAAAATTAGTATTTTTTTCAAAATAATGATGATTTTATTTAAAAATTAATGTTCACTTATTTAGGAAAATATTTCCATAAAATGGATTCCATTTTTGAAATTTATATTTCCAAAAATGGTGTGTGTGATTTTTTTTATTTATCTAAAATAACAGAATTTTTTTTTGTGAATAGTTAAATATGATAATTAATGGTATTTTAGATTTTAAGCTAAATGGATGAATTTTTTAGTTCTTAATGACATAACTAGGCATTGGATAGAAACCTACTTCAATATTTATAATATTTATTCGTGATATTAAATAGTTTTTACAGTCTTGAGATAAAATAATAAACTAATGAATATAATAATAAGAATCACCCCACTCACCCCTATAAATACCAACCCTCATTACCTCTTCTCCTCAATCATTATAAGCCTTTCGTATTGAAAATATTATTCCTAATTCACATACTAGGACTCTTCCCCATGTCCAATCGATTATGGACTCAAAAAAATAACAATTCCGTTTTCCTTATGGGGTCCTTAAAGAAGGTTATCTTCACGAAGTAACTTTCTCAATAAATCTCTATTAATTTCATTTCTTTTTTCATCGTTCAACTCACCTCTTTCATACATAAAATAATAAAAACTATACCATCATCTACAAAATATAATTTAAATTTATATTATAATACCATATATAAACCCCTTTTCTAATCTCATCTTATCCAATGAAAAAAAATCGTTGTCCAAATTATGATGGTTTACCATTTCTGTGGATAATGATTTACTATTTATCCATTACCACCTTCTAAGATGATCATAATACAATTATTATGGAATAAATATAATAATATAAAATAATATATATATTATAACATGATTCAGGTTGTGGAACTAATATATATATATAGTATTCAATATAATGAAACATGATCCCCATAATCAAAAAACCACCAAAAAATGTAAATAATTTTCACTAGTATTTTTACAAATGAATCATCCTCATAGAAGAAAAAATGATATATGGGACCATTTAAACTTATATAATTTAATTAATAAAATACAATTTAACTTATGGATAATTATTTCATTTTAAAATCAACTTCAATAATTTTAAAAAAGCAAACTGACCATGAAACTATGAAAACAAACTCTCTTAGAATGATGAAATTCAGTATTATAACTCATCAAAATGAAAATAAATGAACATAATATAATTAAAATAAAAAAATAAATTTATAATAGGTTATTATTTATGTTATTAATTAATCTAATTTGATTATCGCATATATTAAGTGAAAATGTAGAATGCGTCTGGACATAAGGTAAGGGATCTCTACAAACAACCATTTGTTCCTTTGGGTTACACTTTATATCTCATTAAACCATTTAAATTATTAAATATTATTATGTATGTATCCTAAATTATATTTATATGTTCCAAAAATTTGTATTTTTATTAATTAATCTTTATTTCATGGGGAAATACATGTTTTAAAAGGATCCTACCTCAATCCCTCTCTATAAGAAAACCGGATTAAAGGGAACATCTCTATTACTCACCCATTTTTACTTACAAGGCATAAAATTTTATAAGCCACCAAAATTTTATAAAATCACCCATATTGTCATATTAAACATTTTTTATCTATCTTATGGTTTTATATAGTTACCACAATTTAAAAACACTTAATATTTTTCCTTAAAGCCTTATTTAAATTGAACATTTCTAATGTAACCAAGCCACACTTTTCCATCATTTTACATCATTTGGACTTAATTATAGATTATATATTATTAAATTTCCTTTATGTATATATAATAATGATAAAATCCCTTCATTCGTTGACATATTTATGATAAATCTTATGGTTATGCATTATGACATGATTACTAAACACATTTCTTTCCATACATAACCCTTATGTATGATTCTTATATGTAAAAAATATGAATGAACATGCTATGATGGGTGGAAAAGGAAATTTTCTAATAAATTTCATATTATTTAGTCTCATGATACATTATGTATAAGATTTCGTAGTAACTTAATCCAGTATGGGTCATTTTCCACCTTGTGATATTTGTTTGGCGGTCAGGCTTGATACAAGTTTTTGTCATTTTATATGTTGCTTCCACATTCATATATTTCTATGAAAATATAATTTTATGTTATTTATATAATGAACCCATTTGTTTATTCTTTTTACATTCATTTTATGTTTTCATTTAGGACCTCAAACTCATTTGTTGTTATTCTTTCACATGTTTATTTCCTTACAAGAATTTTTAGCTCATACCATTTTCATTATGTTCACAATGTTATCCTATTAATTTTTAGAAAATCAATTGGAGTTAGTAGATCATTATAAAGATCAATAAAAATATTCTTGAGCATAGTTTCTTTTTTACAATTATGTAACTATTCATGTAAAGACACTTGAATTTTAAATCCTTCGTTTTAATTTAATGGTTAATTATGTTTAAAATGATGTACTAAGATGTGTAAATGGATATAGTCACAACATAAATAATGGAAATGGGAATCATAAAGGGTAGGATAACATCTTATATTACTCAAATGACTCTTCATCCACCTATCCTTGAGGTTTTTAAGTAATATCAAAGGGTTAATATGGAGATATATAAAAGGTGAATGAAACAAGTAAGGGAAACACTTAAGAGTGAAAAATTGATAAATATATAGTCATAAGATTTGGGGTATGATTATGAGTAATATCAGAGCATGACATAAGGAAAGATATATTAAATGTTTCTAATATGTGTACATTACCTATCCACTTAAGAAGAACAAAGACATATAATGACTATTGAGATCGCTTCGTGTGGAAAAATATAAAAAAGAAATTTTTTAAATATAAATCAAAGTGAATGGTACTGAAACAATTTACAGAAGAATTATAAAAAATCTAGGGGATGATTAAATGATTACCCACAACAATATGGAAGTGGAAGAATATCAAGATGGAATTTCTCATTATTCTTCAAAATACATTCTATGAAAAAAATTACATATCTAATGTGGTAGCTCATCTTAAAAAAATGGCCCTTTATATCAAAATAGGAATACTTGTCACCTGATTAACATGAAAATATATAAATCAGATAAGTGGGGAGGTTTCATGGATCACCAATATTAATTGTTTCTATATGGGTTAAATGTACATTTAGAAAAACAATGAATTAAACTTATAAATATTTCTTGTAATCTATAAAATAATTGAATTTACGTATCAAAATAAAATGAGATTATTTTTAATTTATGGTAAGTTAATGTTATTATATGTTTATATTTTTTATAAATCATATTTTACACTATTTAATAAAAAATAGTTCATTTATTAAATTTAAATATTATAATTATCTAATTTGGGTTTTTTTCTGAAAAATTGAAATTTCATTTTTTGAAGCATCAAATTAAAATTTGGTAAGGAGGATGTTTTATTCTTTCTCATGAGTAGTTGAATATATAGGTGAATTGTAAAAGTCCATTTAAATACAATATTTTATAAAAATAATGTATGAATAAATTTTGTAGGTTTCAATAAATTACATGAATATTATAATATCCTATTATTATTATGTTTTACCCCTATTACTATTGAATCATACATTTGATTTCTATTTATATATATAATATTTTGTTCAAAAAAACTGTCACCTAAAAATAAACCCCTCTTCCACTCATTTATCCTCATGTAAAAAAATAATACATTTCATAGAACTAAAATAATCCTCACCAAACTATCACACCATCATTTTAGAGGTTATTTAATTTATTAAATTTAATTCTTTAATGAGAAAATGGTATATCAAATGTGGGCTTCCAGAAATGTGGAAAATTGTCTCAATAAAACTTATTTGATTTGCATAATTCTTTAAGCACTTATAAATATATTATAAAAATCACTATATAATGAAATTGGTATCATATATATACTTAAATTTTATTATATAAATGAAATATCCATTATCATACTCACCCATATTTATTCGGATAATAAGACTTCCCCAATATTACGGTTGGTTCACCACCTCCATGGGCATTGTATTTCATTTTTCAGTACTTCATACACTGTTGGTTTAAATATATTATTAATGTATACTTATGTTATAAATGAATAAATTATAATTTTTTAAAATATTATATAAAAGAAAAATGTTATTAACAACATCACAAAAAGACTATCTTGATCGACTGTACCACAAAAAAATAGAATAACATTTCTAACATAATTCCTAAACTATTCACATGATAAAAAACATTAAATTCATGAAAAATATGAACTCTATATAAAAAATAATCCATATTTTTTTAACTAACATGATTTTGAATAATGAACATTTTTCTCTGATAATTCCATATCACATACCTGTAAATAAACATGTTGAAATAGTCCACAAAAACAAAATAAAACAACCAATTTGTTAAAAAATGGATATAAAAGGTTAGTACAATGTGTTATCAGCACAAAATTATTTTTGATAGAAATAACTAATACATAGAAATTATTATTTTAAAAACATAATGATCATTTTATAGAGACTCTAACTCGATGTTTGGGGATTTAATACAACATTTATTTGAATGTTATTTCACTCTATTATCATTATTAATATATAAATGTTAAGATCCTATTATATAATAAACAAATTTCAACATTTAAATTACACTAATAATCATATTATGATGTATTATCTTCAAAATTTTTACCAAAACTTCCATAATTTTAAATCTAAAAGTTATATGATGTGATAATATAGAACCTCTATGTTCTGTAAAAATTGATTTATCAAATAATCTGCAATATTCTATATAATATATATGTATTATAAAAAAATGTATAAAATAATTGTCAATATTTTTTATTTGGTACTTATATGTATAACCAGACAATATTAATGATTTGAAATCCCAACCTAAACATTGTATTTACATACTTTTTAACTTATCCTTTCATCCCTATTTGTCATATTCATTTTATTTTACATATCATAATCATTAAAGTTGTTTTTTTGTGTGTTTAAAATTGGCTAAATCCACTACTAAATCATTTCATAGTCGTAGTGAATAACAACCAGTAAGCTATAAAATGTTAATTTTTTTGTATTATTTTTCATTATTCATGAATAAATTCATAGAGACTATTCTTATTTAGAAGCCTATTTTTAACCCACCACTAACATATTCCCAAATAAAAAATATATTGAGATTGTTTGAAGACCACAATAAAATTTGTACCCAACAGACCATATGTAGTGGATATTTAAAAGTAATGAATTAATTTTTTCCATAATATAACATAATTTACTTAATTTTATAAAATCATTACTTACAGTGTTATATTTATAAAATTTTATACACATTTATCAATTGTTAAAAATTGCCACTAAAATTGTAAAGTAAGAAAAATAAATTCCTAGGGTTCCGCATACACTTATATCTTAAAAAAAGATACACAAAAAATTATATAGTTATTATAACATAGAAATATTATTCCAAGATTTAAAAAAACAACATGATTTAAATAAAATAACTATATAATATTACAATTAAAAAAATATTGAGTAAATATTTAATAAAAAAATTATTTTTTGTTCTCAAAAATAGCTCTCCCTCACCATCACTCTCTTGATATTGGTTATTAGACTCATCACCTACTTTCCTACTTCTTTTATATGGTACCTATAATTAATATAGTTATTCAGTTATTAATAACAATCTTACTTCAAAATTATTATGCACTTATATATCATTCAATCCCAAATTTTATAGGCAACGAAATGATTACCTAAAATGCATTGATGTTTTAAAAAATAAATTAAAATAAATTAATCATTGAATCTCAATATGATGAAACTTTTTAAGTATATATATATAAACTATCCTTTAAACATAATTTTTCTGCATCTTTGTTTTTTAATTTGAAAAATAGATATAGTTGGTTGTAATGAGTAAGTTATTTGTAGTCTAGTGTGACAAACATAATTTTTTATGAATAGTAACATACCCTTTTGAATAGTAACTTACCTGTAAGAACATTAATATGAACATTATGAATAGTAAATAATCTAGATGCATAGTAATCTCACCCATGAATCTATAATAAAAAGGTCATCTTATAATTGATAATATGACCATAGTATAAGTGTTGGTATTTTTGTAAGTCATAAATATTTAATTACAGTTTTATAATTAATTATATAATTTAAATGAAAATTTATTTTCATAAAATGTAATAAATAAGTATTATTTTATTTTCTTATGGGTATAATATAATTTTATGATACCTTGATTAATTTATCAGGGTGTTATAAAATGAATTATAGTTTTAAGTTACTTTTTCTGAATAAATTAGAATTTTAATTAAAAATTAAATTTATCATATTTAGAAAATTATTTTGATAAAATCGTGTAGTTTGTTGAATTATAAACATCAAAACATGATTGGTGTGAATTTTAGGGATTTTTTACAAATACTTGAAATTATGGTGAACAGTGAACCTATATAATTTAAGAAATGTGCTAAATAAATGAATTTATGCTTCATTATTGAGTCATTGATGATATAAATGGAACATATAATTCACCAAAATTCACTTATTATTGAATCTAGTCATGTAATAATCACTATTTCTTGTCTTGTGAAAAAATAATAAAATAGTGGAAACCTCTCTTATCCTCCAATATAAATACCACCCTCACCCCCACTTTCTCTCACAACTCTCAAGATTTAAGCATTGGATAAATTCTAAAAATTCCCTATAAAAATAATATTTACCATTTACAATACCTAATTGTCTCACAAAATGGCCAAAACCAAAGTCTTTATAGGGGGCCTCGAGGAGAAGATATCAAGAAGTAAGAATCCTCTTACTTTTTCTTATGTTTTTTCAATTCCTTCTCCTTTTTTATACTCTAATACCATACCCTTATCCAAGATGAATGAAGTCTAAAGTATACTATATATAATGTACTGTTATATTATTTATGGAAAATTCATCATTGTACTTATTCTCCACTCCCACTTAATCAAAACACAAAACATCATCCGTGATGTGTCGATTTACCTACATTATGGATGATTTTCCTTCACAATAATTTTTATCCTTCAAAACTAGATACATAACTATTTTATTGGTTGAATCAGATTCTAATGTTTATTATACCACCTCTAATGTTATGGAAATAATTTATATGTATACTGTTAATGGTATATGATGAAACTAGTTCATGATTTTTCATAAACTTCCATAATGATCTAAACAAATATCACTAATAATTTATCACAAAATTCATCATCATACCATATAATCAAAATGATTTATGGAATTATTTAATATTTTGGATAAATTGTATATCAATTTCATTCCACTTATACTATTTCACTTCAATTATACAAGAAACCCCTTTGTGAACCGACCTGGGAAATCATGTAAATAACGCACCTGAAATAATGTAAATAACAAAATAGTATAAATTAATGTGTGGAATGTTGTTGTAAAATGGTCATATAATGTGTTATAAAAAATATTATTCTTATTTTAAGTATTAATAAATAAAATTAACAATTATACAAGTGTTTTGAACACTATTGATGTAAGATGAACCAGATGTAAGTGAATTCATAACCCAATTTCCATTCTTTGATTAACCATATGCTTTATTCATTTTGTGTTATTAAGATTATTTATGTGATGGTTTTTTGTTTATATTATTTTGTATTATGGGTATATATAGTGTATAAGCATACCCATTCCATTATATGTAATCTCATTCCAATTATATTTTTATGGGACTTCCGTTTTAATTTTTTCTAAATGTATCTTTAATGAAATTTAAAAATATTATATATATATATATGGATGGAGTATTTTATCCTTATTTAATGATTATTTATTACTAAAATATGTTCCTTGGAAATATTTATGATGGTTTGATCCCATTATAGATAAAGATATGTGGGGTTGATTCCATTATGGCTCAAGATATGTTGGGTTGAGCCCATTATAGCTCATGATATGTTGGGTTACACCCATTATAGTTCAAGATGTGATGAGTGTGCCCCATTATAGCTCTCTAATGCATTGGGTAATTTGGATATGGAATTTAGAAAAATAGTACTTCCCTGTGTAAGAGTATTGGTAATAGTGATATGGTAAAAATTTCTCAAGGAAACTACATCATGTTTATATGCATGCTAACAAGTTTTTATGAAATTTGTTTTATTTGAGATTATGTTATCACCAGACTATGGATTTATTTCTTTATATCCCATAAATATATTTTTGTGATCATTCCATGTTTTTAAATGTTTTTCAATGTTTATATGGATGTTTCAGAGAAAGAAGGATTATAATTTTAATTTTATGAATATTTGTGAAAGAAATTATTTTTAATTTGAAAAGTTTTATAAATTATAAAATGATGGTTCCGTTTTTTATCATGTATTATTACAGATTGTTATGTATATTTTAAGGGATGATTCATTAAATCTCGAATCCGTGAAAGATCCTTAATGAGTAATAATGTTTGTTATTTCCTAAAACATAAGATTATGTAATGTTTTAAGGATATGTCCTTATATTACCAATAAAAAATTTTCATTATAATAAAATTTAACCCTTGAAATAGTATTACACAAAACAAAATTATAAAAAACATCCAAGATATGAAAAAAAATACATCATGTTTACAAGAAGTTATAATGATTTTTTTCCTTCCAAATATTGGATTCCAAAAAATGGGGGCCATCTTTATTTATTGAAGCTAAGATATCATCTCTATTGGTCTATACTGTAATAATGACTGAACCATCATTAATTAAATTAAAAATGATATCCACTAATAACTTTAATGTAAAGAATAAAATGTACGCTTATGAAGAATATTTCAGGTTAAAATATTTCATTCCTATTTTTTCATTATGTATATTGAATATCATTTCTACTATTTCATTATGTATGATTAATTTATATTTTTAAATGATTATGAATATCTTTTATGGAATTCGATTATCGTATAGTGTTTATAAAATTGATGATATTTATGTTTATAAATGTTCCCTACTTTATTTAATATTTATCTTATGATAATTATTTTAATAACCATTTTTATCAATGATAATAGTTTTAATGGAATTTAAATAATTAATTGCATGTATGTTTTCATGATAATAAATAAACAGTTTTATTTATAATAATTAATGTTTGATTCTTTTCAAATTTATGGTATGAAGTATATATAATATTATCACAGATCATGCACAAATATTTTTTTATTGAATTTTATGAATAAATAATAATAAAATGTTGAATAATTAAGGTTATCATGATTATATCTTATGAAATGTAGTGAAATAATTTTAGAACAATAGAGATAATCCTTCACATTGAATTTTTAATAAATTTTATAAAAATAAATATACCTTGGTCTTGAGTAAATTATTCATTCTTAGTGTTGATCCTTCAAATTCCATTTGGTTTTCATTGTCGTCACACTATGTGGTATAATGTGGTATCAATCTTGTAGTGATCCACATACTCTCCTTGTACTTGGAACATCTCCAAAGAATCACTACATTATTTTAGAGTTGTACCAATTTTCTTGTGTCATTTGGGGTGATTGTAATACAATCCCTTATGTAAGAGGATGGTCTCTTACATCCCTCTTTCCTGAGAAGAGGGAAGGAGGCCGATGAATTCTTTTTTACATGACAAGAATCATAGAGATATACTTTTCATAGACCATTCATTAGGGTTGATAAAATGTTACACAAAATGAAAATTATTCATCCAAAATCACGTAAACATGATATAATTGGTTATATATAAATCAGGTTTTAGAGAATTAGTAATTTAATAAAGGCCCTTACATAATATAATAATACTCAAATAACCACCCATCTAATAATAATAATATTATAATTTATTTGATGGTCATATGACATGAGGATAATATAAATTTCAAATAATATATTATCATTTATATAAACTATATTTTTTATATCATTTCAGAAATGATGCGTAATATTCATCCCATCCACCTTACTTGAAATTCACAAAACATTTAATAATAATAAATGTATTTTTCACCTGAAAAATATTTAAATATTATATTCATATTCATATGAAAACATATCAATTTTAGTATTCATGTAACTACGAAAATATTTATTTGATAATAAAAAAAATTATTACATTGAGAATAAATCATGAGATAAATAAATATTCTATTCATTGGACCAATGGATAAATATTTAATTAATATTCATGTAAAATATAAATAGTCGGTAGATAAATTCAATAAATCTTCCAACTATTGAAAAAAAATTAATGATTACTAAGATAGATGGATAGATTAAGTGTGATAACCTGTAAACCTATTCCTATGTGGAATTAGGTTGACTGACTAATGATCAATATCAGCATCTACCAACATATAATGTTACTGATTTAGGAAGAAAATAATTTCCAAATGAAGGTAACCACATATGAATTTTCACTATGTAATAGAATCCCCCGGTCTTTTGATCTCATAAATAATGTTTCATAATGATTTAAAAAAAATATATGATCGATATATGATTATTTAACTGTTTGAATGATTCCATCAATAAACTATGGACATGGATTTTAATTTCACTATTAAATTGTAATCAACGGATTGTGATATAATTTTTAAAAAATATAGAAGGAAAATATCCTTTCCATACTTATTCATTAATAATATATAATTTAGAACACATCATACATATCCTAATTCACTTTCAAAATATGTGATAATAGTGTTTTAAATACAAAATTGTACAAGATTTATCATATACATCAATAATAATCTTAAGGGATAAGTATCATTTAAAACATTCACTTTCAGTAATATCCAATGACATGTATGTCTGTAAAATTCATACATGTGAGTGTATTATCATAATGTGTGGTATTGGAGATTTCCTAATATATAAATCAAGATATGAATCCTTGTAAACTTATGATAATCAAAAACCTAATATTCAAATAAATTCTATCACAAATTATAATAAAAACCCAACAATACGACTATTATATTCTCAAATATAACTTATAGAATTTAAAGTTTATCACCATAGCGGAGAAATACTATAGACTTTTGTTATGAAAATACCGTAATAAAATTATAATATTAATTTTACACTAAATAATAATGAATATGTGATAATATATCTATTATTATTCAAGGTATCTATTACAATATTAGTCAAAAGATTGATGATTTTTGTTGTGGGGAAATAAATTCAATGCACTCACATTTTCACTAAATCCAATTACTAACTATATAAATGTATAATATTACATGATAAAACACATCAGCCGAGCTATGGAAATAACTATTAACCCCACCACATTCATATGATTGTTTTTTACCAAAAAAATAATAATATCTTTGATAAAATCCATCAAAGGGTTATTACGCTATGTATTTACCTTTTATCTCATAGTTATATAACTCACATCTCATCTAATACCACAATTTATGTTTATCTTGGAAATGATAAAAATATATTATTTGGGTTTAATAAAAATTGAAACACATCATTTCTATAATAACTCTTACGATGAATAGGAATCCAATAAATACTCAGTAATTGTGGATGTAGAAACCGTCAGCTAAAATAATCTATTTTTTTCAAATGTGTAAGTGAGGGGAAATAATAATTTGAGATAAATAAAATAAAATACCTTCATAAATTTCATATATAATAATAATTTTAGGGATGAATAAATGACCTTCACACTCAGTTTAATAAGCAATTATTATAAATAGAATCACCCTTGAAATAATACAAAATCAAATATAAACTGAACACATACATTGGTCTGTAAAAGAATATGATCGATCATATAAATGAATCAATATCAAATTCATAAAACATTGAATAATTTTATAATTTATCTATTTATAATGATAAATGTTAGTTGAATAAATAATTATTTTTCTTATTAAATAATATCTTAATAATATCTATTATTAAATCCTTCCAGTCCCGGTTATATATAATATTTCATCCACTATAGCTTTTATATAAAGATATAAATTAAATTTACATATAATTACTAGAGTGACCAATGTGTACTTCATGTCAACATATCTTGTACCAGTCTAAACTATGTGACATATGATTATCATTATGTAATTTACACCCATGGCACATATATCATACATGAAATATCTTTCAATTTACATATAATTTACTATAAATTTATAAAACAAAAAACATGTCAATTTATGTTGTATATTCCACTTTTAATGATTTAAGACTACAAAATGTATAATAATGATTATACAAGGAATGCAATTATAAATTTCAAAATATTATTAATTAATAATTAAATATTATTTAAATATTGTTTGATGATGTATACTATCAATATATTAGAGATAAAAAATGTGTTAAATTTGATTAAGGGTGTACATTACTTTTATTCATGACCTGGTTTATGTGGTGTATAAATTTACATGATGTGTAGTCCATATAAACGAGTCCGAAACAATATGTGAATTAATTACACACAGTATCTGTATTGATTATTTAGACACTAAATGGGTATTAATTATACATACCACATTTATTAATTATTTTACATGAAAAGTGTCTGTTAATTACACATCACATGTGTATTAAATACACACTTCATTTGTATCAATTAATTATTAGTTTCATGTTTATTAATTATATTCTGTATGCATATTAATTAGTTAAAAATAAAGGTTGTGTTAATTAATCACTATATTGGTATTAATTATTATTATTTATATTAATTAATTTCATTAATTGAGTATTAATTACACACCAGATCCATTAACAAAATTAACTTTATTGTGTGTAGGTTTAAATGATGTTTAGGTGAGTTACACACCATGAAATGAAGAAAACTGTGAGCCAACCCTGGACAGAATCTCCATGTGTTCTTCACTTGTTTTTATTTATGAGATTGTGAATTAAGAATAGAACCCTACATTCATATTATGTAATGAAAGTTCAAATGATAAAATATGAAATAATTTTGAAATAAATCATATAAAAACTTAAAAATTATTAATTAAAATGTGAGCTTTTTGATACACATAATGGGTTTTTGGTACAGGGGATGTTGTTATCATCACTTCCCAATGATGTGTTTTTGATGAATGTGGTGAATAAATAAAAATAATATGACTATGAAGGATATTTCTCATGATTATATATGTAAAAATATAGTAAAATACTCATAGATCCAGTGAGTTGGTCTTCACCATTACATTTATAATTAATTTAATAATATAAAATATACCACAGTCTTGAGTCCATTATTCATTGTAGGTATTGATACTTTGGACACCATTCATGTTTTATTTTGGATGTAATATAATTGTATAAAGTACAAAAATTATTAAAGTGATCCACATATTCTCTTAAATCATAGAATATCATCAATTGATCTTTAGGTTCTAGCGTATAGGTACTAATTGTCATCAATCATCCGTGGTGATCATAATAAAATATCTTTGGTTTGATGATTGAAACTCTTATCACTCATTATAAAGAAATATAAAGAGGTGGATAAATTATCTCAGGCCTAAGAGGAACCCTAAAAATTTTATTTGGTGGGATAATTATCAAGACTAGAGAAAATTTTCTAATGAATGAAAATGATTCTCCCATAGTCAAATAGAAATGTTATAACAAGTTATATAAATATATAGGTTTCGAGAATTAGTAATCTCAAAAATACCCTTATCTAATATCTTAATCCATAATAATACCCACATATAATAATAATAATAATAATATTTATCTTATTTACACATGTCTCATGGATAATATAGATATCAATAAAATTAATCAATTATTTAAATAAAATTCATTATATCAGTTCAGTGTCACTCGATGAAAAAGTCATCCCATCCACCTTGTTAAACATTTAACAAAACTCAAATACTAATTAATATATTATTCATTTGATATATAATTATATATTATATTTACAATATTCTAATTAAATATTTATTTAATATTCAAGTTACTAAGTATATATTTATTTAAAAATAAATATTATATATTACCTTGTAACCAAATCATGATACATATATATATATATATATATTTAGTGGTTTTTTGGATAAATATATATTCAATATTCAATATACGTATAAATAATCATTGAATAAATTCTATTTTTATTCCAAATTTAAAATAAAAATATTATTTAACTGATATATATGGATATACTATGTTTTTTACCCGATATGCCTCTAGTATTGTTTCATTAGTTAGTATTTTTTAATCTATAATATACGTAGATATAAATTCATAAAGGAACCCATAATGGAATAATTTTATGTCACAAAAATGAAAATAGAAAAATGCTCACTATGTAATACAATCCTCTTATCCTGATACCTCATCAAGAATTTTTCATATTCCCATTGTCAACCAATATTTATAATATTCATTTATTTGATTATCTGAATCTAAAAAATCATTACACCATGGACATGGATTTTTGTATAATTGTTTCATTTCAATCAATGGTTTGATAAATAATCATCCATCAAGATAAAGGGGACACATCCTTTCTCGACATATGTATTAATAAAATTTCAATTGTCATACACCCACGTATATTACATTGTTGTGAACATATGGAATCATGGTTTAGGTAAATATATAAAATTAGATATTAAAAAATATAAGTTAATATTTGACTTAATGTCTAAGGATCATCAAATACATTCACAAATAGGAATATCTAATAACAAGTGGACATGTGGAATTCCTATTTGTGGCAATGTCCTTATAATATCCCATATTATAGATTTATATGTTTTAACATTGTGAGATAAAGCGTCATGTACTTACAATAATCAAGAACATGATAGTACATATCATCTGTGTCCCATCAAATAAATACAACCAACCATAGGACTAATATGTTATAGAGTACTTTCATGATATTTCTAGGATCTAGTTATTGTGTGGAATTTTTATGACCTTCAGATGTGACAATATTCTTATGAAAATATCACAATAACAATACATAGAAGAACACTAACACCAAAATTTTTTATCAATTATTTTTTCTAAACATCTTAATTATTCTTGTTATATTTTTTGCATGAAACAATTAGTTTAGGTTGGGTTACACGCAACTCTAAGTTTTATTAAACCATGATATATTATTAACATTATTATTTATGAAAAACGGTTATAACATATACATTAATCACATAGATATGAATATTAATAAAAAACAAATATTAATTAAAATAGCTCTATATAAATAAAAAATTTGGGAAATGCACCTCTTTTTTGGAAATGTATTTATATGTTTTGAAAATACTATTTTCTTAAAAAATGACTTTTTTATATTTTAATCCATAATAAATTTAATTTATGAAAATATTAGAAAATTAATTTGATAAAAAATAATTATTTTTTCAATCATCAATTTTAATTTATCTTAGGGTAAATTTTTTGTATTTTTCTAAGAATAATATTTTTTCTATGAATAATGACATGTACTAGTATTATTTAAAAATAAAATAAAATTTAAATAATTTATAATACTAATCATTCTTTTATAATGAATTTAAAAGTAATACTATTTCAATTAAATAAAAAATAAACCAATTAATGTAATTTGTAATCATTTTCTTATATATTTTTGATATATAAACTTATCACGCTTCTAAAGATATTCTCTTTGGAATATCTCTTCTTTGTCACACCTATGGGTTTAATATAAAATTAAAATTCACTAATTCCCTGAATTTATTTTGAAAAAAATGATTACATATTTTGAATCTATAATATTTTTATAATCTAATAAATTCAAATTAGTTTTTTACTATAATGAATAGTAGAAATCGTAATTTTTTTTACCTTATTTAAGGGTGAAATGGGTTACTATGAATTTAAAATAAATTGACATGGTTTAAAAATGACCCAAAAATTTAAAAATATCCTTTTATTTCTATATATTAACCTTATCATGTCTATGTACTGACAATGGTCCATTTATTTTCCTTGTATCGTGTGAAAAATTTGGGAACCAATTTTTATATTAAAAATTACAAGTCTTTAACTCGCCAAACATATAAAATGACACCATCCGATGAACTTGAACCTTCATCTCAGGTATGGATTTAGATTTCATGTGGTTTTTAGGATAATGGGTTAATTTGGAAATTTTATAAGTACACATCGTGTACTTAGGGGTACACGCCATGTACCCTGTAATCGCGTATAGCCGTGTCTTGGGAATGTAATGGTGAAGACATGACCATGTGCGGTGATAAGGTAGACCGATTATGTTAGGGGCTTGTTGAGTCAAATATACAGGATGTTCATTAAAATTACATGCCTTGCAGTTTTTCTTATATTTGACTAATCAGTCTGGGGCCACGTCTAATCCCTTGAATCATCTTATACTGGCCTTAGTTCATCTAGGAGTGATCGAGAGTGGCAAATATTCTCTAAGACACTATTTCTCCATCCATGATCTGATTTGATCTCTAGTGGGTGCGTTCAAATCCCACCAGTGAGTCATTCCTTCTTCTAGAGCGTCACCTCTTGATTTTCCCTTTTCTTGAGTTATTCAAGGTTGACGTTTTTGATGTTTTTCTTAGATCTATTACCTTCTAAGTAGATTTAAAGGATGACATTAAACTATATTGATTGTAAAACAACGAGGTAGGTTGTTTTTTTTTCATTCCTTGGTTGCCTTTGGGTTTTATATGACAAAGTACAGATTATCCATGTTTTGGGTATTTCGGGTTATAGAAATTGAACCATATTTTATCTGGAATAGATTTATTTTTGGATTTAGGGTTAATTTATGTGATACTATAAGTAATTTCATTTTTAAGGAACACCCCATGGGTGATTTTCCTTGTTTTAATGATTAGGGTTGTTCGATCCAGGTTGCCTATGAGGAAGACCTTGTTTTCTTGCATTTCAAGATAGGATGGAACTAATTGACTTTTTCTACTTATTAAATTCTTGTGATTTGCATTGTAATTATTTATACCTTTATTAGATGATAATAATTTTTGATTCTTTATAACATTTATACATTATTGAATTGAACAGGGCTGTGAGAACCTAGTGTAGTTAGACCACATGGGAAATTGACATTGAGTGATTCCATAGACTCTCTGAAATATTTTACTCTATGAGACCATGTGGGGGATTGGTGGTGAGTGCTCCCTCGGAGTGTCTACAGTCTAATTTATGAGACCATAGGGGGAATTGACATTGGGTGCTTCCCTAGACTATTAATAGTTGTTCAGGAAAGACTGTAAGGTGAATTGATGATGACTGCTTCCTCAGAGTGTCTTTGAAAATATATTACATTACTTAGCCAAAGGGGTTAGAATTTTTGTGCTACCTCAAGGGTTTACAGAAATATTAAATGTTTGTGACACATCATCCAAACTAATGCACAATCTTGGATTCGGTCTTATTAGGTAGTATTATGAGATAACTATTGTGATACTTGATTAAATGATGAAAATTTGATGATAATGAAAGTAAATGGAATCTATATGATTTTATTACATTTGTGCAATCCTAGATTAATTGATTCATTTCCATTATTACCTTCTATATATACTCATTAATAGTTAGGAACTGATCCTATGATCCTTTCCTACTAGGCATCGTCTCATTCTCTATTTGAGTTATGTTTTTGGACTCAAAAATATTATATGGTTGCAGGTGTAGATAAGGCCAAGAATCCTTCTTCCTTAGATAACTGATTGTTGTGGAACTAGAGAGCATGGAACCAAGATGATGATTGAGATGCTGATGGATTTTTTTTCTTTTTTAATTTGTCTTAGTACTTTATTTCTAGCATTGTGACTTGATTGACTATTTTCCTAGACATATGGTACTTGCATCATTTATATATGTGTTTTAGTTGTTTATTACTTTCAGTCACTCATTGTTTACTTCTATTATATGGGTTTATTTTTTCCACTATTAATTATTATTATTATTCTTCTGTGTTGCTCTGCCAATGAGGTAATAGTTTCACCACCCTCACACCCACGACCCTCAATGTTAGTCACTATCATCTAGTATTTAAGGAAATGTTCATGAGGCCACGTGACCAACCGGGTACAGGGCAACTTTGGGCAGCACTCGGAACTGGGATGTTACAAAGTGGTATTCAAGGAGGTTCTTTTCTTCTTCGTCTTGCTATTTACTGCCTATAAATAGGGAGAGGAAGGAATGGGTAGTTGGTAATAAGATGTGACTGGGAGTAGCTAACCTTTTTAGGGCAAAAACCCAATTTACCTTGATTATTGCAATTTTTCATGTTTTTCAATTGTTATTGTTGATTTGATTTCACCATTGGGTGATTCACATGATTTGGGTTATTATTATTGATATTATTTATTTTTTTCTATTTCTACCTAATTATATGAAGGTATTCAATCGCATGCATCGTATAGTAACTTGATAAGATTCACATTTCATGCATTATGTTCATGCCATTTAGGGAGAATTATTGATTGCATGATGTTGTGATAGATGTTGTGCTAGATATGCATGTTATCACGAGGGATGATTTGATAGAATATATTCTATTTTGATAGGGTATTTTAATAATCAAGGTTTCATTTGTATGGACACTGAACATTGGTCCCTAAGGTGTTATGGGCCCTCTTGTAGAGGAATTTTTTTGATCATATTGAATATTAACTAAATTTTGTTATTATATACATGAAAATGATGAAAATATTTGATTCATTGGGATTATGGGATCCCACAAATCAGAATTTGGCACTTTAATGATTTTTTGTGTTTTTATCAGATTCTAGGGTAGTTTCTGAGGATTAGTGTATAAAAAACCATAAAATACACTGTGTGTGATTATGAATACACATTATGAATCCTTCTGTTTGGGGGGATAATTTTTTTTCTTAAGTACACGACATGTACTTGTTCTATACGATGTGTTGTCTTTAACCATGTGACTAATTATGTGGGTAGAGACATGGGGTTAGGAAATGTTTGGCGAAACACTCCATGTACTAGGAGTACACATCATGTTGTAGAGACCATATATTTGACCATGGGAATAATGAAATGGGTGGATAATCTTCCGGTTGTACTTGTAGTGTACTCGGAGTACACATCAGGTTTTAGAGACCATGTATCCGGCTGTGTGACTAATGACACAGGTGAGTGAACATTGTGTAGTACAGGTTGTTTCTAGCATGAACATGCTGCATGGAAATAGGTCATGTCTCTAGCCATTTGACCAATGACAGTGGTCAGTAAAATCCTTCTAGTAGAGGTCGTGTCTAACATAAATGCACCGTGTATTTGTGTTCTAAGGGAACATTGTAGTTCTAGTAGTGTAGAAGAACTTGGATAGGAGGGAAAATTCAAGTACCCATCATGTAAAAGGATGAACACGCCATGTGTAGGGGTGTTACATGACATGTTTTGTTAGAAGTACATGACCATGTTTAAATCTAAGGGAACCCACCATGTGGAGGGCATAAATGCCATGTAAAAATGTTGGGTAAAACATGAATGGTTTATTTCTCCTATTCTTTTCACGCATGTTTATGTTTCAATCCTTGATAATCCTGAACAGAGGTGTGTGCTTAACCATCCAGAGCCATTCCACCCAGATGTCCTCTGTTTGTACGCCATGTTCAGGGTGATGATCAGACACCTGATACGGTAAACCAAGGACTCTAATTAAATCCTCCCATTGTGCCTTTCAAGGAATTGGTTTCTTCCCAGATATAGGATTCAATGCATTTTTCTGAGAAGGATTCATAAGGATGATGCATAATTTACAGGGGGCACCACATCCGGCCCCATATATGGAAGAACCAACACAGGTTTTTCAGCAGCAGCATCCTCCCAATTTCTCTGTTGATGGAGGACCTTAGGCTGCAGAGTCATGTTTAGAATCCATGTGCCTATCATCAATCACCTTAAGACACCTCCATATAGGAGAGTGAATATCGCGGCATATATGATACATGATTCCACAAAGATATGTTAGGGTGTGTTATCCTAGGTGGGACGCTAGTGGGTTATGACTTGGGATGAGTTCCAACATACCATCTATGAATACATCTACCTGTAGACCAATATTTTTGACCAAGACCGAGAGTTCACGAGTTTTTATTATGTTACTATCGTAGTCATGGGGTATTCTTCTCACCTAATAGAGATACAGTTCTTCACACCCATTCTCGGGGGTGATGTGTAATTTCTAGGTAGGAAGTTTTGAGGATGGTCTCAGACTTGACATCTGATCCCATGTGAACATCTTTAGGTTGAGATACATATATTATATAGTCAACTAGGCACTGATCACCAATTTAAACCTAAGGGATTCTAGAGATGTGGCCCTGGGAAGTTCTACAACCAGAGTTAGTACCCTTCCGAATAACAACACAATGTGCCATAGGGATTTTATGCATGGAGATCTGAGTAGGTTGTATTTTCCATTAGGTAGAAAAGTGGTGTTATAAAATTGCGTTAAGGGATTATATAGTAAACCTCAGTGCCCAAGAGACCCCATTGAGTGCTGATATTTTTGAAATATGGGAAATCTTTCGCATTTATGTAATTCCCTCCTTCCAGCAGCTAGGGAGGGAGGATCTGTTTCAACTCCTCATACTGGAGAAGGACTACCAGTTTTGTATCCGACTGGGGGATGGTGTTATTCAGAACGTTCAGGAAAAGGTGGTGGTCATGACCGCATTGGTCAGACACATGTTTTTTGACATCCACATGGTGGATAAGCTCAGGGATCATAGTGAACTTCACAGGGGCGCAACGCAGGTCTGGATTTCCCACTGGACCAGATCCAACAGGATAAGGATCCCAGACCATATGTGGTTTGAGGTACAATTTTGTTTTCTTCAGTTTTAGCTTCTACACTTTTTGAAACATGGGATTCCCATATATTTATTTCAATTCATGTTGCGAGGATCCTTGGTCTATGTGTATTTACTTATGTTGATATCTTGAAATTGGACCCTCTGTTGGGGACTAGAATAGCTTGTGTACACCTGTTTAAGTAGTTCCCTATTGAGGTTGGTGGATGTCACTTCTTATGGGACCTTAATATATTTGATATGATTGGAAATGATGCCATTCTCATGATGGGATGGTTAGTACCCTTATAGGATCTTGTTGATTTCTATCACTACAGGGTGAGTTTCACCTCACCAGAAGGTAGGTTATCTCTACATTTGGGATAATGGGATATCCATGCAAGAAGAGATGGACCCGAGCATCATAAGGTGAGATCTGTTATAGCCTATAATGCTAGTATGACTATGGATGGCTTGGGAACATCACCAATGGGATAACCTCTGGTGGCTGATCATTTCAGGAATTTATTTCCAGAAGGATTTTCTATTTTACCTCTGGAGAAAGAGGTAGAATTTTATACTGATATTGTTTTAGGGGCAACACCAGTGTCCTCTATTCCTTATAGAATAGATACAATAGAGTTTTAGGATCTCAAGAATCATTTGGAAGAGTTACAGGAAAAGGGTTTCATACGACCCAGTACTTCCCCAAGGGGTTCACCTGTCCTTCTTAAGAAGAAGGAAGATGGTACCCACAAGCTTTTTTGGATTATCAGATGCTAAAATAGTTGACAGTCAAGAACCGATATCTGTTGCCAATGATTGATGATATCTTTGATCATATTCTAGGAGCCTGGGTGTTCTCAAATATTGACTTTAGATCTGATTATCATCATTTACAAGTTAGAAATTCCAATATACCAATTTCAGCCATTCGGTACACGTACAGTCTATATGATTATGTGGTTACGTCATTCGGTCTAACGAACACGCCTGTAGTTTTTATGGAACAGATTAACTGCGTGTAACATCCTTACTTTGAATCCTTCGTGATTATTTTCATGGATGATTACTTGGTGTACTATCACACTTGACACAGCCATGAAATTTCATCTTGAGGTAGTTTTGAGTACACTAAGAGAGGATCATTTATATGTTATTCTCTCAAACTTTCACTTTTTGATGGACCAGATTCACTTTTTGGTTCATGTTATCGCAGAAACAGGAGTATCATTAGACCCTGAGAAAGTAAGAACAGTAGTTTCCTGGGAGCTACTAAGGAACTTCTTTGAGTTAGGATGTTTTATATGTATGTCTGGTTACTAAAGATTCTTCATTATGAACTTTTCATTCTTATAAGTTCCACTTATAGGCCTAATTAAGAAGGGTATAAAGAAATAATGGAATGATTCATGTGATTCAACCTTTTAGAAGATGAATAGAAGTTAGAATTCAACACTGATTATGGTCTTTCCAATGTAAGGAATGATTTAAAATGTTTACTGCAATGCATCAGTTATCCGGCTGGGGGCAGTGCTTATGTCGGGTGAAGGAGTCATTACGTATAGGTCTGTAAAGATGAGGCCACATGAGAGAACTACCCAATGGATGATATCGCGTTAGCTAGAGTTGTGAATTAATTATGATGTTGGAGACATTTTTTATTTGAAGATCATTTTGTGGTGTTCACTGACCAAAAAAGTATCATGTATATATTTAATTAGCACGATCAGAATGCGAGATAACAAAGGAGGGTTGAGTACCTGCAGTCCTTTGATTTTGAGCTTTCCAACATGCTTGAGAAAGGTAATGTAGTGGCTAATGTGATGACTAGGATGACTCAAATACTTTCAGTTCATGAGGCTAGAAGTGAGTGGCATCTTATGGCTATGTTCTCTACGATTCATTTTGAGGTGCATGATAGACCGGGGAAGGGATTTCATTCTTCTATATTTTCTACCTATACTCATCTGAATCAAGTTCGAATAAGGAAGCTATTAGATTCTGATGTCCTAACCCTACGAGATAGTGTGTTAGGAGAGGACCTACTCCGGGATGGACCATAGGTGAGGATGAGATCTATCACTTTCATGGATGCGTATGGGTGTTAGAAGACATACGTGAGGAGATGGTGTGAGGCTTTCATACTTCATATTGGTCAGTTCATACTGGTGCCACCAAGGTGTATTAAGATATAAACTATTAGTATTAGTGGTGAGGAATGAAGAGAGATGTTGTTGGTTTTGTTATGAGGTGTTCCAACTGTCAGCATATGAAGGTGGAGAATCAGCAACCAGTAGGGCTTTTGCAGTAGTTACCCATTCTCAAGTGGAAGAGAAATGTTGTTGCAATAGATTTCATGACAGGTTTACTAAGTTTGCCTCAAGGGAATTATGAAGTTTTGGTTTTCATTGATAGACTCACAAAGGTTTCATAATACTTACCAATCATTGATACCTTTAGTGTTGATGATATTGGAATGTTCTATATATGAGAGATTATATTTTTTTCATGGGATTCCATGATCTATTGTTTCAGACATAGATGCCCAACTTACTTCACATTTCTGGAACATGATATATAAGGCTTCGTGTATATAAGTACTTATGCGTATAACATACCATCCCTAGACATATGGCAAGTCAGAGTGCACAATTTAGGTGTTGGAGGAAATGTTTCGAGCATGCATCCAAGATTTTGTAATTTCATTGGAGAAGCACATAACTCTAGTGGAGTTGGACTACAATAATAGTTTTTAATAAAATATTCAAATGGAACCTTATGAGGCATTGTATGGTAGTCCATGCCGATCAACCCTATATTGGATATAGGTAGGAGAGGTAGCTATGCTGGGACCTCATCTTGTCTTGGATACCAAAAATCAGGTGGATTTTATTAGGAAGAGGATGGATACTGGACAATCATGGCAAGAGTCTTATGCTGATCGATGAAGATGAACTTTGGAGTTCGAGGTTGGATATTAGGTTTTCATTTGTGTCACACTGAGATTGGGACATAGGATGATTGTGAGTCAGTGAAATCATTAATTGGGTTACGTTGGACTATTTGAGGTTTTGGAGAGAGTTGGGATAGTTTCCTATAATTTTTTGTTACCTCTGAGGTACTAGGATATTAACGACGTCTTCCATGTTTCTCAGATATAACGTTACATCTTACACCAATATCTTGGTTTTCAACCCAAGGAGGTTGAGTTGGAGGTGGACGCATCATTCGTGGAGAACCATTTCGGTATTATTGATTGTTGAATGAAGGTTCTTTATGGATTCTATTTTTCTCTGGTATGGGATTTGTGGCAGCAAACCCGAGTGCAGGACGATACATGGGAGAGGGAGATCTATGTCTAATCGTAGTGGACAGAACTATTCAAGGATTCTTCTTCACCACTTGGTTATGGAAATTCAGGGAAAATTTTTTAAAGGGGGAATTTTGTAAGAACCTAAATCATTATTTTTGGTATGCATCTCGATTTTGAGTGTTTTTTATAAAAAATATATAATTTTGAAATATTATAAGCACACGCCATGTAAAAAGGAGTACACATTGTGTTCTTAGGAGTACATGTTGTGTACCTTGTAAAAATGTATAGTTGTGTCTTCAGAGTGTAATGGCTGAGAAATGGTTGTGTGGGGTTATGAGAAAATTCGTTAAGGCTGGGGGATGGTTGAGGCAAATACACAGTGTGTTCTTTAATAGTACACACACTGTAGTTTTTCTTTTATTTGACTAATCAAACCAGGGTTGTGTCTAATCACCAGAATCACATTTTTCTGGCCTTTGTTCATCCAGGATTAACCGAGAGTGACAAATCGTATCCAATCCACCATTTATGAATCCAACGTCTGATTTGACCTCTGGTAGATGTGTTGGAATCTCACCGGTGAGTCCTTACTTCTTCTAGTGCCTCTCCTCTTGATTTCCTATCTTTATCGAGTTTTTCAATGTTGAACATTTTTGATGTTTTTTTATCAAAATTATTCATGTTCGATTAAAAAATAGGTTAAAATATATTTATAATATAATGTTGAGGTAGGTGTTTTGTTTCCTTTCATTGATTTTCTTTCAGTTTTATATGCCAAAGTGTTGATTACACCTGTTTCGGGTATTTTGGGTTAAGGAAATTGATAACAATTTTATCTACCATAGTCTGATTTCTTGATTAAGGGTTGAATGATGTGATATTATGTGGAATTTTAATGTATAAGTAACACCCCATTTGAGATATTCCTAGTTTGAATGACTTTTTCAGTATGGTACATGTTTCCTATGTGGAATTCCTCGTTTCCTTTCCTTTCTTGATAGGATAGAATTGATTTCCTTTTTAGACTTATTATGTTCTTATGATATGAATTGGAATTTTTTATCCTTATAGTCCTTGAGATTACTTTTGGCTACTTGATATTGTTTATGAATGATTGAATTGCATAGGGGTATGGGAACCTGGTGTAGTTAGAACATTGGGGGAATTGACATTGATTGCTACCTTAGAGTGATGGTTATATTTTGCACTACAAGACTGCATGGGGTATTGATGGTGAGTTATCCCTCAGAGTGTCTGTAGATTACGTTATGAGACCACTGGGTGATTTGATAGCAAGTTCTTCCCCAGAAATTATATAGTAATTCATGAATGACCGTAAGAGGAATTGATTGTGAGTGCTTCCTCAGATATTTGTTTCTATTATATTTCATTACTTGGCAAGAGGGGTTAGACTGTGTGACCTACCAAGAGCATTTACGTAAATATGAATGTTTTTGAAACTTCTTTCATGCCAATGCTAAAGTTTAGATTCATTCCTATCAGGTAGTCTCTAGATAAACCAGTTGGGATAATTTATTAAATGATGAACAAAAATTCTAATGAATGTAAATGGAAACTGTAGGATTTCATTACTTTCGTGCATTCCTAGTTACTTTTCTACATTTCCCTTATAACCTTTTAGATATACTCAATGATATTTTGGAACAGATCTTTTGGTGTTTTCCTACTATGATTCATCTCAAACCCTATTTGGGTTAGGCTTTTGGATCAAAATAGATTTTATGGTTGCAGGTGTGGATAAGGGAAAGCATCCTTCTTGCCCATGTACTTGATTTCTGGGGAGATGGAGAGAAAGAGACCAAACTGAGGCTTGCAATATAGAGGGAGTTTATTTTTTTTCCTTTTTAACATTGGATTAGTATATTATTTTTATAATTGTGACTTCTTTGGCTATTTTCCTAGTAATCTGTGACATGCATCATTTATATATGTGCTCTAGTTGTTTATTACTTTTAGTCTTCCATTGTTTACTGCTATTGTATGGTATTATTGTTTCCACTGTTTATTATTATTATTTTTCAATTGCGATGTTATGAAAATGAGGGAATAGTTTCCCCACTATCTCACCCAATGCCCTCACTGCTAGTCAGCTGCCTCTAGCATTCGCGAAAATTCTCTTGAGGCCATGTGACCAATCGGGTATGGGGCACCTTTGGGCGGCACTCAGAACCAGGATGTTACAACCACTTCTAATAACCTATTCACATATCAATAAACCATTATTTCAGATAATAACTATTAAAATTCATTTATTACATACCTCATATATTCCTAAAATATATAGGTTTTTAATGAATTCCACATAAGAAGGCATTAGGTATAATCCAAAAGAGTCTCTACTAAGTAGAGGTAAATTCTTAATATTTTAATTTTGTTTAGTTTATTCTTCCAAATCATTAACATTTATTATATTATGATGATATAATAAAAATATTATATCCCATAAAAAATATTTTATTATTTTAATGGAACAAATTTTATAAATATTCTCTTCCATCATGAGAGATATGAAATCTGCATTTGTGTGTACGACAGACTACCACATTGAGATCCGATGTTTTCTGTTTTCCAACACCACCTCTCACAGATAAATATAATGTTTCAATAAATGTTCACATATGAAATATATGATATTATTGTACTTATGGATTTATTATATTTCATATACCTCTTTACATTCAATTCCAGGGGAATATAATAGCGTCGCTCATGTGTACAATAGATTATTGTGTCAAAAAGCAATATTATTCGTTCATGAGTTACATGGAATGTAATTACGATGAGTTTAATGAAAAAATTTGATTTATATGAAATAAATAATATTTTGGAATGGTAATATACTGTTTATATTTTCATTCTTTTAATACTTCATGAAAATGGAATCGATGTTCATATGTACTTAAGACCAGCTATTTCCAAAAATGGTATATTTCATTTTCTACTACAATCTTTTGTGGATTACTCTAAATACATATATAATGAATATACAATCTATTTATATCAAAATTTAATTTTTTTTCATTAAAAAACAATAATAAAAATAATATTACATATAATAACTAATCCAAACATGCAAAAAATACTGAACAATTATTCGCTAAAACATGACTCCAGCATGAAATTGTTTTAAAATGGGTAATAAAAGGTCATAAGTAAATAATATATGTTGTGTTATATATAATTATTTTTATTTAAAATATTCATAATAACATTAAATTTATTATACATGTGTTTTTAATGTGTATGAAGGATGTTGAGACTTAATTTAAGATATTTTTGTCTCATTTTTCTTCTCTGAGTCATATGTTATTTTTTTCACAATATTTATTTAAGAGGAAAATATAAAGACCATTGACATTTGTTATCCTGAATTTATATATTCTCATGATATAATATGTCTCATTTAATTTTATTCCTTCATGGGGCCAATGATTCAATTTTACCAATGTGGTGAGGGTTTTAGCATACAATCTCATTTTTTATCAGGGTTGTTTAGGATTTTAAATCTGATGAGAAAATATTATGATAAATATCTCAAGAAAATAACTAATTTTATTATCCTCATGTTATCTCATGAAAACATATATTTTTCATTAATTTTCCTCCCTTTCATTACTATAGTTTTCAAAAGATGTTTCTTTTCTAAAAATCCACTTCATTTTTTTCTTTAGTAAAAAACCCTTTCGCTTCCAAAAAAATGTTTTCAAAAATGTTTTTAAAAATATTTTAAAAATTACACAATGGATTTATTATTTAAAATTTACCCATTTTTATGTTTTTACTATTTTTTTAATTGAATATTCAATTATTTTTCCAACGAAGTCTTGTTTGTATTTTACAACGAATATAAATGGATTATTTTTTTTATCTTGTATAAAATGAATGAGATTTCCCAACTTCATAAAAATTTTTTTTTGAATATATCCTTATAATTTTTCAATTTCATTTTCATGGAAATTTATTTCAACAATATTTTAAGAATTTATATTTAAAAAAATATTTCCAATGGAATGATATTTTACTCAAAAAAATTCCATGTTATTTTTCAATCAAAATCATTTTCCATAATATATTACATGATTTGATGTTACATATAAATTAATATTTATATAATCCAATGATATAATTACCATTATTTCTTTAATGTTTTTTTGAAATGTTGATATAATGTTTATGAAACCCATTTATCTTCCATTGGTTATACCATGACAAAATTATTATGGAACCTAATTATGTTTTCCACATGTTATGATTTGATGAAATAATGAAACAATTATGAAACATTGTTATTATCCACATGGTATGTAACAATGGATTTTTTTATGAACCACATCAATTTTCATGGGTTCTGATATGATTTATGTTTTATGATATTTTGGAAGAAATGTTTTTGATTTTCATTATTTGATTTTTGGGACCTTTATCTATATCAAATGAATTTGGTAAATATTGATATCCCATGAGTTAATAAGGAATACAATATTGAGTGATCCAAGTTCTATAATGGGATCAATCATTTATTCTAGTCTTTGGAGTGCACCTTGGATACTACAATGCGTTAAGGTGTGAACCCATTCAAAATTGATAGCATTTGCAATGATCCTTAAATTGGGAATGAAATTATTTTCTTTTATTTTATGTATACCAAAAATCAATGACTCTTAACAATTAATAATATCACTGCTCGGGTCATTTTATTATATTATGATTCATTTCCTATAAACATCTCTAGTTTATTTCATTACTCATTATTATGATCAATGATATTCAAGATATTATTTTAAAATGTTATTATAATGTTCCCATATCCTTATGCCCATGATATGTTAATATCTCCCATGTTTACCCTTTTTGAGAATCTAATCCCATCATTTATTATGTTTCCTTTTCCCAAGTTATGAATAATGATATTATATATAATTTTTATAAGAAGGCTGATATTTATGAATAACATAGTGGGAGATGACGTATCTCAATTATGGACCAGTTTTTTATGTGTCCATGTTTCCAAATGCACTATACCAAAATGATCCTGGAATGGATCAATTTTTTATGTAATCAAGATTAATTTGTAAATATTTAATGTTTACTTATGTTATGTTTTGGTCTTTACAGTTTTTATCGCTGCATGGTTTATATATCCTTTGGAAACTATGATTAGAAAAAATTAGTTACATCTCAAAGTATAAGTCTATGTATAGGTGAATGTCATGGAAAATGCTATAGAATTTTGGTAAAGGTTAGAGTGAGTGGTTTAGAAGAAACCATATCCATGTATGTATAATACAAGTGGATGTGGATCTAGGAAATATGTACTTTAGGGTAATAACACTAGAATTATTTCATTGAGATAGACTCATTTGTTACTGGGTGCATGAGAAAGGGCTTTTATACACACATTTTTTGATACTCCTAGAGGTTATGATTTTAGAATTCCCAATCTATTTACAAACCATCATAAAGTAATGAATAATTATAATCGATTACATTAGATAAACCTATGGTGTCATAGATTAAAAATATTTTTTCATGATTTAGACATGCTATAATTTATGTTTCAGGATTATTTGGTTCTCTATTATGATTATAATTTCATAAACTATTATTTTTGGTCTTAGTGAATTTTTTGAATCTAATAATTTTTTTTAATTATTAGTGAAAGAGACAATGAATTTATTTTACTCATGCATAGCCAAATGTTATGGGATATTTAATGAAAAATATTATTGGTAATCTGAAACAAATTTCTCATTCCATGAATCATGATGACTTTGTAGATATGAAAAGGAAGAGCAATATTCTATTGATTCATTCAGGGGGAAACATCCATTTACTTTTTTAGATCCTATAATCTTCTAGTTTTTTATATTTGTACCAATACCAATAAAATGATTTTTTAGGTTCTTATATTTTTGGAACATGAAAATTTAGTTTGGTTTTCTAGGATTTAGAAGGCAAAGCAGAGAAATGGTGGAGTCTCGTCAATAATAAAATGGAAAATGATGAAACTGAATCCATGGGGTGGGATGAGTTTAAGAGAATATTTTTCAATAATTAATTCATCATATTCCTTTTTATGAAAATGGAGAAGTAATTCCTTGAGATAAATTATAATAATGATCAATATTATAGATCTTATAAGGAATATTTTACAAGAACTACATGGTAATCTTCTGGCATTATCATCCAAACCAAAAGTAAGGTTGGTTAATTATTGAGATTCTAAAATATATATCTAAAGGAAATAATCAATAAGGTACATCATAAGATATAATGAAATAAATTTTTTTGGTTCCAAATATGGAAATGGAGATTTTTGTTTCCCTTAAATAAAATCGTTTTGACATGGAAAAAACATGATGTTCAATGGAAACTCTAAAAACCAAAGAGAAAAGAATATTGTCTTTATTCCATGCTCGATGTGTTGAAGGAACCATGGTGGAAATAGTCTTAAAGGGACTAGTAAATTTTTAATGTATTCTATGTAAGGTCATTGTACAATTGAATGCCAATGTGATTTATTGTAATCAACTATTAATGAAAATAAGGAAACAAATCTATAGAGTTCAAAAAACAATATCTAATTTTTCAAATTTAGAGAGTATAGGAATTATGAAAACATATGCACAAATATGATGGTGAATAATGATGATCAATGCCATTATCCTCTTACGCTAAGAAAAAATGTGAAATATCATGTGATCACTATTTCTAACTAGGGGTGGAATAACTATATGGTGTAAGATACTCTAAATATCTAATCTATAACTCCAAAAATTTTCATGACTCTGGATCTACCAATTCATTCATATATGATGAATAATATAAGGGTTCAAAGATCATACCAAAATGATTAGAAACTTAATTTTCAATGAAAACCCCTAATGTTACAGTGACTGCATCTCAATTATATGATTCATCATTAGTTGAATTTTATGGAATGTGCTTCTAGAAAATCATTTCATTCTTCTTCTGGTTGAATTTGATGTTAACTTAGAAATGGATTTTCATTCTCTCGATATATTCCAAAATATTTTACAAGTAAGGGAATTATTGTTTGATAATCCAAACCAACTTATTATTATACATTAGTGCAATGAAAAATATGAAGAATCAATGGATATTACATCTATTTTATGGGTTATGATTACAATTCAAGAGGGGTGTTTCCCTTATATGGTTGGGGAGAAACTCATCTTTGATGATATTTTGTTGTGTATAATTTTTTTGATGTATTTATAGAATACATTCCAAGAGTTCCTATAAAATGTAATTTTGAGTTCTCAATGGAACTCAAATATAGTGGCACTCCTATTTCAATGAAACCCTATTGAATTTACCCGATTGAGTTGTAGGATTTGGAAATCAAACTGTAGTAAAACCTTGACATGTGATTAATTCATCTAAGTGTTTCACATTTGATAGAACCTACACTTTTTTCAATAAAAATTATTGATTTATGTGAATCATTATATATTAGTGGGAGGCGAACAAGATCATGATAAAGAAAAAGAATCATCTACCCTCTCTTAATTCCATATTTGATCAACTATGCAGAGCTCAATACTTGTCCAAGATTTCCCTTCATTATTTATTTCATAAATTGAGTTTAAATAATGATAATATACCCAAGACATCATTTCATATATGGTATAAATAGAAATATTATATTGTGATTCCATTTAGTGTTACTAATTCTATTTATAATTTCATGGATTTATTGAATATTTCATATAGAGATGACCATGATTAGTTTTTTTATTATTTATAGAAGATATTATTATTTATTCCCAAAAAATTGAAGAGCACTAAGATCACTTTAAAATTATAGTAAATAAACTAAGGAAGGAGATATTATATTATATATTTAAAAAATGTGGATATTTGATGAAAAATGATTCATTTATAGATTATATAATCTGAAGAGTTGGTATATTTGTTTCCCTATAAAGGATATAGAATATTAAAGATTCTCCCTAACATACCAATGTGACAATGATCCAATAATATCATGGATTTTATGGATATTACCAATTTTTTTGTAGAGTATGTTATAAATATCTAATCTAGTCACTATGTCATCTTTAAATGGTTCCTGGTTCCTCGAGATAGTTGAGTGTGAGTAAAATTTCAAGGATCTAAAGAGATTCTTTATTAGCACAAATATGCTTACATTTCCCAACAATAGAAAAAGGTTTTTAATATATAATAAAGAATCTATGAAGGGGTTGGGATAAATTATTATATATAATTACATGTCTAAATATCATGACTTATTAAAATTAATGTTTAATGAGAAAAATTTCCCAAATCATAATACAGTGTTAGATGCGGAAATTTTCCCATTCATGAAATGGAGGAATTATTTATATAGAGAATATGTGGAAAATATTATGATAAAAACCATAAAAACATATTTTCTCACAAAAAGTGATGAATATGTGAAGGATAAGATGGTTAGTGATGGTTTAATATTATTACTACCCAATAAATTAACACACCATGAATGATAACAAGGTGTTAGATGCTTTGAGTTGAATGGTTCATTACTGCTTATCCATGATGACGATCACAAAAGATCCAATATTTTTTGGATTTGAAAAGAATATATTTGGAAAACCATATGTGAGGGGAGAATAATTTATTTCTCAATTGAATGTTTAACCACCCATCTATGTGAAGATTAAAGTGGAACAAGAGAAATATGTAGTGATTGAAATGATGTTTACAAATGTTCGTTAGTCTAAACTGGATCATGATGGTGTGATATGGTACATAAACCACATATATATTAAATCCATAAAATAATTACAGAAGGAGTATTTATAGGAAGATCATAGTTCTTCATTCCCTATTTATACAGGAAGTACAAATATATATAGGGATTTGAAAGAGTACTTCTGGTGGGATGGATAAAATGGAGGCGTCACTGTGTTTTGTATCTCAATGCTTGGAATGTATGTTTTTTAAGGAAGAGAAACAATATTAAATTGATATATTACATCCACTACCCACACTAGAATCCAAATCGGAAAACATCACTATATATTTTTTCATTGGACTCCCCAAATCATCTAATGAGAATGATTTTCTATAATTTATAGTTGATCTTCATAGAAATTAACCAATAATTATCAAAATTAGAGAATATTTATTATTATATTAGATTTAACAAATATATTATGTATGTGGTAATGTTTTATGGAGTATTACATTTGATTGTGTTTAATCGGAATCCTAGGTATACATAATTGTTTTGGACAAATCATTATAATGTTCTCGATACAAAGTGGATTTTTAGAACTATATATCATCATCAAATAGATTTTCAGTCCACGAGAAAAATTAAAACCATTAAGGATATGATGACATATTGTTCTCTAGATTTTAATGGTGGTTAGGATCAATACCTTACTGTAGCTAAGTATTTATACAATAATTGTATTTAATCATGCACACAGAAGGATCATTATGAATCCATCTACAAAAATAATGGTACAAATAAAATGTACTATGATGAAGATTGAGAGAGAAAGATATTTGGACATGAGATAGATAAAAAATATATGATAAGGTTAAAAAAAATGATTAGCAAAAAATGATGAAACAATGTCAGAAGAAATTTTATTCTGACAATCTCTTATGTGATTTATAATATGATGTCGGTGAAAAGGTGTTTTAAGAATTTATCAATGGAAAAAGGTAACAATATTTTTAATGAAGGAAAAACTATTTAACATATATATCAGTCAATTTTAAATTATTGATCACATAAAGAATGTACTATTTGTTAGAACTTCAACCAATCATATAACTAGGTCATGATGTGTTCCATATATCTCTAGTGTATAGATACATTCCTAACCGTTCTCATCTATTAAACTCAATGGTGTACTTCTGAAGTATAATATTTCATATGTGGAACAACCAGTGGATATTATTGATCAGAAGAACATTAATTGGAAAAATTTCACTCCCTTATTCAATGTTGTTTTTTGAAACTACCAGTTTGAAGAAGCTACCACGGAACTTGAGGAAACTATGATGTAGAAGTATCCTTGTTTTTCTATTAGTGTCAGTAATTTTGAGGGTGAAATTAATTTTAAGGGGGGGGGGGGTAAATGTAACACCCAAAGGTATAATAAATTATTATTATTTTAAATAAATTAAATATATTTGATATATTTCATTACATGCCACAAGGAATTTATCTTTCATTTTACGCAACACCGAGTTTAGCTTTCATTACACATGACACCGAGTTTTAGAAAATCATGATAAATTATTATCGTTTTTATTAAAGGTAAATTGTTATAAACAAACCGTAAAACTTATTGATATGAATATTATTTAAAAAATTAAAAAGTCATTATTATTTTTTATACACATATAATATATTGATAAAAAATAAATAGTTTTTTGAAATTCAATATATGTTTCAAAAATAATATTATTCAAAAAATGTATTTAATTTAATTTTGTGAAAAACGAAAAAATTATTTTTTAAAACACATTGTAAATGAATTTTATAAAATAAAATTTAATTTTGAAATCATAATTTCAATCTAATCTTACAACGAGTCATTGGGAATTTTTTGAAATGATTATTTTTTCAATGAATATTAATGAATGATGATTTGTATTTAAAACTACCTTCTCATTGACAGAATTTATAAATTTATTTTTTGTTTTAAATTTGTTTTAAAAGTAATATTAGATAATTAAATATAAAATAATCCAATATAAGTCATATGTATCATGTACATATTGATTTTCCATACAAAAAAATTTGAAACATTTGAACATTTTATGTTTGTAAAAATTATTTCTTGTCGTGCGTGTGGGTTTAATTTTAAATTACAATTTTATAATAATTTGAGTTTAATTTATAAAAATGAATTAAAAATTTCAATAATCTTATTTTATAATAACTAATTATTGAAATATAATTTTTGCAAATAATAAATAGTATAAATAGTAAAAATTATTTAATAGAGTTGAGGTTAAAACAGGTTTTTGGGGTGTTAAACAAAAAAGGACATGATTGAAAATGAACACAATTTTTTTCCAAGACTTGTATTATGGAAATATTTTAGTCGTATCATGTATAAAGATCCATACTATTTTTAATTCAAATTTTTCCTCATAGCTTTATCTATTCATGTTTTTTGGAAATGACAAACACATTTCATTTATAATACATTCTATTTATAGGGAAGTTTTTATGAAAATACTATTCCAATTTGAATCATGTTCTTTGACTATTTTATAATTAAGCATACCATTTTTTATTAATATATAATATGTACTAAAAAATCCAATCCTTAATGAAACTCTGAATCCATTACGTCCTTATTTCTGATTCCTTTTGATTCATCAATATTATTATCATAAAATATAGTATCTGATTCATCATGTTCCTTAATAACTATTAACCGAAAACATTGAATCCAATTAAATGATTCTTATTCACTAATTCTATTAGTTTTGTGAAAATGATTCCCCAAATTTTTGAATTCTGATTCACTCAAAAAATGAATTTTATTCAATTTTTATCAATTCCAAATCATATAATTTTTTTAAAATGATTATCACTTCATCAATTCCGATTTTCAAAAATTTGAGAGTCATATTTACCATGTTTCTCAATTCTGATTCTTAATAATTTTTAGTTCCGATTATCATAGTACATTATTGGATTATATTTTGTTTAAGTGCTGGATTTTATAACATTATTAATGTTACTATATTTTCCTAATGTAATTTTTCATATAATCGGATTCATACACATTAAAGGTTTCTCATGATATTTTATTTTACTAAATAATTTCACCCAATATTTTATAATATGATTGTTGTAAGTGCCATAAATATAGGTCCCTCTAGAATTTTATGAAAAATATGATATTTGGAAGAAAATTTGATTGTTGGAGATCTCTCCTATAAATACCAAGTCATTTGGATGAGATCAACATGGAATCACTTTTGGATTTTAGAGACATGCGAGAGCTCTACCAAAATATTTTTTGTGAAAATTACATGAAGTCATTAATTTGTGATCAGCGTTTTCAACATATATTAAATGTTTAATAAATTTTTTTTGTTTAGTGAGACACCGATCATTGGTGATTACAATTGAAGAATTCTAAGGCTACAAAGACAGAGGTTCTGACCACCTTACAGATTGAGAGCTTATGGGGATATAAAGATAGGCATTGATATTTTGTGGATCAAGGGCTTACTTTCGTGTGGGTAAGATAGACTTACTTGAATGTATAAATAAAGGGAGCTTTATCCATATTTTTCAGAAAACATACTATTTGGGTTAAAATAATTGTACTATATTATATGTAAATTAAATTTACACTATAACATGTCCCAAATAGAAATTGTTTCATAAACCTTTAATTTTGTAATAACTGTTATATAATATTATATAATCTTTAAGATAGAATATTTTTTAAGTGTACCTATATTCTTATTTCATTACACTTCTTTATCAAACCTGTGGGGATTTTATTTACTATACAAAATAGGTTTTAGTGAATATGATTTGTTTGAATTTGTTAAAAAAATATTTTCTTATGTTTAAAAATGATTTATTTAATCTTACAAAACACCCCTACTTTATTTGAGAGTATACATAAATATTGTGATCCTAAAATTGGTATGAGAGTAGGTATCTTTTATACTGAAACATACAATTAGTATCAAAGTTCAATTTCTACTTCTCATTTTACTTACTCTTTATTTACCTCTGTAATTTGTTTATAATTTCTTTTATAAAACATTTATTTATAATTGTTCTTCTAATGTAACTTGTTTTGTAGAAAAAGTATTTTTTTTTATTATAAGATGTATGGAATGAATGTTGGATCCTTATATGATCTAAACCATACAAGACAACCTATCTTTGATAGAAAATATAATGAATATTGGATAGAAATAATGAAAATTTTTGTTATCAATGCTGGTGTGGATAAATTTTTTATGCATACTAGATATTACAAGATACCTGATAAGAAAGTTATAACTTTTACTAACCAATAGAATGAAGAATATCAGCTAAATTATAATGTATTCAATATTTTTGTTTTTTCTATGACCATGAATATATACATCGAAATAACATTAGTTGAAGCATCTAATGGAATATGGATGAAACTAGAGGTCTCCCATATTGGTACATCTAATGTTATTGAGACTAGAAGATCCATGCTTATAAAATATTATAATGGTTTTATTTTTCCCTTATTGAGAACCTATAGTAAAAGTTACACATAGATTTATAACTATTGTAAATTTTATATTTTCAATGGGATAAAAAGTCCTAGATGATGAGATATTTGTAGATAAGATTATAGACATCATGCCTTATTAATGAAAATCTAAGATGACTACAATTGATGAATCAAATAATGTAACAAATCTTACTCTTGATGGGAAATTTGGAACTCTCTTACATGGTGAGAACAAATTAAAGAGATTTGGGGATAATATAAAGAATAAAAATGGATGTCTTCCTTTTAATAGTAATTCAAGTCAAGTGAATTCCAAAACACTTGGGAAATTGTCCATGTAATCGAAGTTTATGAATTTTTATTATTCAATCAGACTCAAGTAAATCTGAACATTCTGTGAATGAGTTGTCTAATTTTTCATGAAGTATGAATAAAATTATGGTTAAGAAGGATTTTGAATATTGATATAAGAAAATTGGTAGGAAGGATAAGAAATAATCTAAAGTCACATTCTATGATTGTAGGAACATAGGACACATTAGATCTAATTGTCTATGGATTAAAGAAAAATATAGGAATGATGGAAATTCTGAAAGGAATCAGAGAAGATATTTCAATCCAAAAGGAATGAATTTCTTGATGGAAAATGAATCTTTTAGTAAAAGTGGTGTATACTGATCTAATTATTTCTCATATAATAAATCTTATCAACAAAAGAATGTTGGTCTTATTTCCCAAATACCTATTGAAAAACGAAGATTCATGGATAAGGTCTAGACTACTGAATCCCTAACTATCATATCTTTATGTGATAATTATAATAATGAAGAAAATTTTATATCAATGGACGAAGAATCATCCTTAGTAGAATATAATTATTTACCATATTTTGAAGAAGTATCTAGGTTTTATAAGCTTCATCAAAATGAAAATAGTAATATAAAAATGAAAGTTGATAAGGGAAATTCTAGAATCATTGCCTTACAAAAGATGTGTGAGATCATTATAAATATCTTGATAAAATATAATATGTATTTATTAATATTTCAAAAAAACCTTGAGGAAGTTAATTCTAAAAAGGATAAACATTCTATGGATTTTAAAAATGATATTTCTTATAAAAATGTTTCAGAGACTAAACTCAATTATAAATACAATGTCTTTGAGGACAAAAAATTTATTCATTAGACTAAAATATGAAATATTATACTTAATGAATAATTTATCAAATTTTACATCTTTTAAAAATAATTTTGATAATATATATACATAGATTTTTCCTCTTAGTAATAGTCATGGATTTGCTTATTTTGACTCAAAACCAGTATTCAGTCACAACTATTTTATTCCTAAAAGGGTCCCATTATGTAGTAAGTGTGAATTTTGTGGAAATTAGGAGAATTTTTTTTCTTTAAATAAAATTCAATACATAGGATTTCATAATGGTAACATTTCTATGAAAATGTGGATTCTTAATATATTACTTTCCAACATTTCTGAATCCAAGAAATTTTTGATTCAGAATAGCTAACAATTTTATTTTCTGGAAAACAAATGAAGTTCCAAAAAAATACATGATAAATTGATAGTGGATATTCCCCATAAACGACACGTAATAAAAAAAATCATTGAAAATATTATTAATATGAATGGTGGAATAGTCACTTTCATAGATAATACTCGAGGAGAAATTACTAGTATAGGTAACATTATTCTTCATTGAAAATCCATAATTTCAAAATTTATATTTTTTGAAGTAATTAACCAAAACATTATATACGTAAAATAATTAAGAGATGAAGGATACCTTGTAAATTTTAGGAATGATAAATAAATAGTACCAATTCTATGGATGATTTCATTATTTCTACCCATCGACATGTCAAAGTATATACAGAAAACATAGAAGACCAAAGGAGCAAATATATACCTTTCCATAGTGAAGTGGAAGACAAATCTAGGTTATGGAACAAATGGCTAGGATACTGTATCCTAAGGAACTTATGTAAGCTATCTATGAAATGTCTTATTGAAGATCTACCTGAGGTTTGATATGATTATTCAAAAGATGGTGTCTGCTGTCAATATATTAAGAAACATAACTCCAGATTTAAATCTATAAGTGAAGTCTAATATTATAATGTATTACAAATAGGGAACATATAATTATTCATTCCTACACAATATAGAATTATTGGAGGAAAATACTATGTATTTTCTTTAGTTTATGTCTTTAAATGATTGAAATGGGTCTATTTTCTTGCAAATAAATCTATAGCTATTTATTATTTCAAATATTCATTATCCAAAGTCAAAAATGAGAAACCCCTTCCATTGATAACTATACATAGTGATCATGGTGGAGAATTTGAAAATTTATAATTTGAAACTTTTTGTAGTAATAAAGGCATTACTCATAACTTCTCGCCTCTAATTACTCCTCCTTACAATAGAATTCTTGAAAGAATCAATCTTATTCTTCAAGAGTTAAAAAGAACCTTGTAGGGTTAATACTCAATTGAAAAAATTATTTGGAATGATGTTTTAAGTGCTACATGTTATATTATACATCTAGTTTTAATCAAATATTTCTTAATAAAACACCTTCTAAGTTATGGATTGGTTGAAAACCAATTGTTTACTATTTCATATTATTTGGAAGTAAATTATTCATTTTGAATAAAAAATATAATATACATAAATTCTCACCGAAATCTAATGAAGGTATTTTCTAATGATATTCTGATACCTCTATATCATATAGGGTTTTCAAAAAAATCATGTAATTTTGAGGAATTAATACATGTTAAACTTGTTGAAACTAATCTATATTTAAATAACCCCACCCAAAATCATCAGATGTGTTTTCAAAAACTAATTATAAACATTTGATAGAAGACTCTTACAATAAATATAATTCAAAACAAAAAGTTTATAATGTATTGAATCTTGATGACTTTCTACCCTATGTTGATGAATACGTTTTACAAATCCCATTTATGTTATTTCTAGTAAATCATCCAACTGATAGTATCACTGGTGATGTAAATCCACCTATAAGTAATAGACGATCCTTAATAAATGATGTAGATAATCAAACATTTATTTCCAAATTCGATCCCACAAGTCCTGATGTGTCATTAAGTGGTGAAGATTGGATTAAATCTTTGTACAATAGAATAATTTATTTCGAAAGGAACAATTTATAGAACTTGAATGAAAGACATAACAAAACTTCTATAATTAGAGTAAAAAGTGTCTTCGTAACAAATGTGATGAAAATGGTATTATATTTAGAAATAAAGAATTATTAGTTACTAAAGGAAATAATGATACAGAAGGAATAGACTATGAAGAATCATATTCTCCAGTCACTAAACATGAGTCTATTCTAATTATCTATGACATTGCATCATTATTTAACTTCAACCTTCTTCAAATGGATGAGAAGTGTGATTTCCTTAATGGATATGTCCAATATGAATTTTATATTGAACAAACTCATTTTTTTGGTGACACAAAACATCATGACCATGCTTTAAAACACATTCCTTGTAAGCATTACAACTAGAAAAGAAATACAATACTAATTTATTCAATTAGAAACATCCAATAATCCTAGATTATTCCTGCAAGTCACTCATAACTAACTTCTACATATCTTGGGAAAATGAAACATAAGAAAGGGGTGAGCTCAAACTTTCATTAAGGGTTAGCATTACTGCGGAAGATAACATAAATATTAGGCATGATGAATAATTGAAAACACATGCCTTGTAAAGACCTAGAATTTTCAAGTAATTTTTTATATTTGGGAACTTTTTTAGTCCATGAAAATTGACGGTGCATGATTCCAAGGCCAGCTGTCCCTAAAATTAATTTATGAACTTTTATTTGGGTATGTTCAGTAAATGTATGAGCGGGTTTTTTGAACATTTGAAACAGTGACCCAAATTGAAATCTAAGGCCACCGTTGAACACACAGTGCCTGTATTTCTTAAGGAGACCTTCACCTCGACCGTAGTAGGTCGTGGGTGGAAATTATCATTCCATACATTTGTGAAAGAATAAAATAAAATAAAATGGTGTAAGATTTTTATTATATTCTTTTGAAACTCCCATGTGGATATTTCATAGGTGGGGAATACCTGAACTAAAAACCACCCATGAGAGGTTATGGAAATGGGGACCATCTATCCTAACATCCCATGTGTGGTTATGGTGATGGGGACCACCTGAGGGTTAAACCCCCTTGAAATCCCCTCATAATAGGGAGAAACCTCTTGTACTCCCCCACATAATTTGTGCCATCCCCTTAATTAATAATACCAACTCAATGAAATTAATTAAGCCAATTTTAAATTTGTTCCAACAATTAAATTCAGGAAACATAACTTAATTGGATGCTTTGCATTTTTTGGTGGAATTTTGAAGAGTAGAAAAATTGGGAGGATTATACTTCTCCAATGAAGAAATTCTCCCACAGAGAACTTCTTCCAAGAAGAATTCCAACTTCTACTTCTTCCTCAACACATCCTCCAATGGTGTACATCTTCAACAACGAAGAACCACCTCCATCGAAGAGTGTTTATCCGATCAATGAGCTCGGGATCGGAGGTGTGTGACGGGTGTGATGAATGTCGACAACTTCGACTTCTCCCTTCGACGTCAACAATAAAACAAGGTAGGGAGGGTGTTTAAATTATTTTCCTTACCCGTTCTTGATATTAATGTGATTCATGTATTATAGTTTTTTTCTACCGCTCTAATGTGGATGGTGCAGGCCGAAAAAACATGTCCAGACCCCTACGTCGTTCTTCTTGAATGGTGTATCCTTCGCGATAAAAGAAGATGAATTTGGTGACAATGATCGGAGTTGGTGGTTGGCACCGGTGGAACTGCAGAACTGCCGATGAAGGCACATCACCCTGCTGCCCTACGGCCTCTGAGCCCTGCGATGCTCCACTGTCCGTGGCTATCTCCACCCAGAGGTCTCACCACGCCACCCCACGGCCTCACCGCGCCGCCCCGCGGCCTCGCCGCACTGACCCACGACCTCAACCCTCCTGGAGGTGCTGCCCCAGCCGAGCTTCCCCACGGCACCAGCGACCTCCACCTTCCCACCTTAGCCGCCTCGTGGCCCCATGCCCTACAGGAACCCCCACGGCCGTGTTACCTCATGGAACCCACCAGCAGCCAAGCCGCCCTGCACCCTCCCGGAACCCCCAGGGCCTAGTCACCCCATGCCCCTACGGTGCCCCCACAACCGACCCACCTCGTGCCCCAGTGGGACCCCCATGGCCGAGCCGACCCTCACCTCGCAGCACCCCCACGACCTCACGGCCCTCGCAGCCTCACGACACTGGCAGATGTCGCGGCCTCAAAACCCTCGCTACCTCGCGGCCCTCGCGACCTGCAAGGCCGAGTCGACCTGAACCGGGTCAACCCAAGCCGAGTTTGTCTGACCAAGACGGACCAGAACCAGACCAGATACGACCCTATACATTAATTTTATAAATTACTTTGGCACTGGATGCCAGTTTGACGAACAATTAGCAACACCAGAAATCATGGAGCGAGACGGTCCTTTTGAGTATATCCCACTGGTGATTTGGATTATGATAGGGTACGAAGGGGATGGATCAATCAAAAATACAACTGGGCCCCCTGGACTAAAAGACTAATAACTGACAGACCAGGCATCCAATTGACACACTATCTATTATGTTGAGACCCCTATGACATGGCGGTCCTTTTAGATACTTCATAGTGGGACTTCTTGGGTGTAGGAGTAAGGTTAAGTGGCTTGGGTATCGGACCCTCATGGAGACGAGCAATCATAGTCCATTAACCCACTAGCTGGCTGTGACGAGAAGAGTGAATAGTGATCATGTGTGCATCATCTCCTAGTGATCCTATGTGGGTCATCGCCTAGCGACCCTAGGTGGCTAAGATCCTAGAGACCCTGTGTAGGTCAGCTCCAAGTGATCATGTGTGGTTCAGCTCCTAGCGAACCTGTGTGGGTAAGCTCCTTGAGCCCCTGTGTGGGTCTACTCCTAGTGATCCTATGTGGGTCATCTCTTAGCGGTCCTTTTTGGATTAGCTCCAAGAGATCCTTTGTGGGTTAGCTCCTAGAGATCTTTTATGGGTCAAATCCTAGAGATTCTATGTAGTTCATATGTAGAGCCTCTTAACGAAGTAAGATGATTCATTAGTTATAACTAATCATCTCTACTAAAGTACCTAATTTATACCTGGTGTGAGCTGAGTTCGTACCTATATGGTACATTCCTTGGTGGTAATACCATGGTGGTATTCTTTTGTGTGTTGTACCTGTGTGGTACATGACTTCATGATTTCCCTTCCTTTGTGGAATAGTTGAGCTTTGGGCTTTGAGATGGACTCTATGTTTTCCTCATGATTAAGATGGGTTTACTTGATAACATAGGTATATGTATGGGCATATAACTAAGTTGGGTTGTCACTGGTTGACATGCTTTGTGATTTATCCATTATGGATTTTGTGAGACCTTGAAGGACTTGGGGTCCCTACAGAGTATAGCTATACTCACTCCCTGCACGGGTTATGCCCACAACTCATTGTGTTTGATGCAGACAACAGACAACGTTGATCGAGGTTGAGAGTACTAGGACTAGATGGTGCTCGGATGTGGACCATACAGCATGTCGATACATAGAGGAGAATGATAGACCTGGTGTGTTGTGGAGGTGATCTGCACCTACCCTTCAGGTAGGAACCCGGAGGATGACCCATTAGCTACATTTCATTTTCTTCAGTTGTATTGTATTTAAGTTGTACTTGTTCTGTTACTATTGGGCTTGTTTTCAGATCCCTTTTTACTTTCAGCACACTTTTTTCTATACAGTTTACTTGCGTTCATATCTTGATGTGTTCTTTATAGCATGTGCTTACAGGTTCTAAAGGAAATTCCTTCCCAGTTTTAGGGAATACGCCTTTGGTGCTAGTCGCCAGCCCCTGGCCTATAGAAGGCGGGCTTGGGGTTAGTCCCGACACGAGCCACAGGGGACGAGTCGTGAAAAATTGGTATCAGAAGAGTCAGTTCTACCATAGAACATAGGACTCTAATCATTCTTTTTAATGACAATAGTGATATGTTTAGTCACTGTGGTTATCAGTTTAGGGAATCCACTATTGGTGTGGCGGCCGATTATTCCATACACAAGAACCCTGACTTCTAATTTCAGACTTAGTGCACGAAAACACTGATAGCGATTGGTTTTTCAAAAGTTTTATTTGTGATATTTTGAGTCATCTCACCAGGTATAACTTACTGACCATGGTTCACATGTTTCTTTTCAAGATGCCTCCATGATGACAGACAGCTAGTGTTCCAAAAATGGTACGCACTGACAGGCCACCGAGTAACAAGGCCTCGGTGCCAGGCCCTCTTCTAGTAGAGGCTCCTGTAGAGGCACTAGCGGTACCATTACCCGTTGGGCCACAGATATAATAGATGATTGGATCAATGAATATAAGATGAAAATAAATATTACCAGGAACATAGTAATGTCATAAATCAAGTAGAAAATATTTTATGAATGAAAAATAAGAATTATGTGAAGATTTTTATGAAAACATAAATATTCATGAATGAACATGTGATCCCTTTTTCATAAACATTATATGAAGTTGAGTATTTATGTCATATATAGGAAATGAATAAAATTTTAAATAGGTCAACAGTGTTTTGAAACATTAATGCTTAATTGAAACAAATAATAGCATTCCATATTTAAAAAAGATAGTATATATTTTGGGTCAACAATAATAAATCACGTTAAACTATCTAGAATACTACTACCTCTAATTATTTCATATGTTGATGGTTTGTTTATTAATATAATTCCAATTATATACCCAAATAATGGAAAATAATGATTAATCATTAAATGATATATTAAAATAAGGGACAAATTTCGTATCCCCAACCTATGTGGTGGATGAGAGTTTGATGAAATGGGAGGTGTGTGTAGATGGAAATTTTTTGGGTGAAAATGTTCAAGGTCACAAGGGAATGGAATTGGAATACACTACAATTACATTTTTTTTAATGGTGAGGAGAGGGTGTAAATTTAAGAGTAGAGGGTAGGAGTTTACACAAAGTGGGGACCCAAGCAGATAGAGATCATTTGATTGATTGATTTTTATCCTAGGTGGAATGGAATAGGTTGTTGGGTTTTTGTTGAATACAGAATTTCAGATCTAGTGAAAAACATCATTAAAAAATAATGGTAGTTTTATGTAAATAAACTATTAAATAAATTAATTATCATTTCTTTTAAAAAGAATAACTATAAATCAAATATTCAAACATTCAGTGATGGTTTTTCAAACCACTATTATTCATACATTTTATTATAGTGAAACTCCTCCTATGTCTCTATTTTTATTGAAATTATATTTTTTACGACCATAAAATATCTTTTATTCCTCATGAACTATATCATTTGACAAACTAGCAATAATGTTCCTCTCTAATCTAATTAACGAAGATGAAACTTTTTTCCAATTGATATAATGATATTTTGAAAAATACTTTTTACTGATTTCATTACGTTGAGTTATCATTTTTATGATTGAGGTATTTTTTATTTAAATATGTATCACACATATGAGTTTACATATTATGATGTTACAAGTGGGAGTAGAATTAATATCACCTCAATTCATTGATTAATGCTTTTATCTTTTGAGATATTATGTTTAGGGAATAAATGATGATCATAAAAACTATATAATGTTGTATATATTTGTGAACTGTAATATATATATATATGGTTGGGTGGGTGCATGGTTTCAGGTTTTATGTTGTCTTAATGTATCCATGGTTGTTGTACAATTATGAAATTCATCTTTAATTCAGGTTTCTTCTATTTCCATGTTTACTTTTTCTTCTCATTGATGTTCTATTTATATCATGACTGTTATTTTTTCAATGTAACACATTTATTATCCCCTTTTTTAGATTTATATCACACCATTTTCTATAATATATGTCCTTAAGATATCAATTTTAGTTATAGACTGATGATGAGATCTTGGAGATTATACAAATATAAGAGTAAAAATGATGTTGCTTAATTATGTTCATCTATTTTTAATCGAATAACCCAGAGGAAATGTAAATCTAACTGTTGTAGACTATTTTTAGAATTATTTGTTAAAAATTACATAATATTATATTTTTGAAATAATGGCTGTTATGAACATAGAAAAATGTATTTTTTATTTATATTATTTGGATTCTAATAGAAACATGAAATGATATATTTGTGCTTATCACATTATGTTATTATAATAAATTTATGTATTTTTTTATCTACATATATCCTATGATTATCAACAATATTATTATTGAATGGATTATTATTTTTCAAATAAAATTCATAAATAAATATATTTATACATAAATTTTATAACCTAATTAACATGACAAAAAATGTTTTCATTAAATGGTATTTATGTTTTTAAATACAGATAGATATTACTACCAAATAAATAATTTAGTGGGAATTAAATAATATAGTTACTAATCTCGACACATTCATTGATTAATGATAGTTTTCAATATCCATTGGTGTTTTAGATATACTTTTTGTGATTATTAAATAATTTTCCTTACTCACCATGTAAAATTATAATGAACTAATTAAATTATATAGAGTGTGATCTTATGCCTATATTTGAATATTTATAATGTTTTATCATAACCAATTAATAGTTAATATATTATCAAATTCCACCTGAAAGGGTGTATTTATTTCCCACATCCATAGGGTAACTTATGACATAACCAAACAATATAACCATAATGTGATATTACTCAATCTAGAACCTATATCTCATCCCAATATCATTGATACCTTAAATAAAGACCCATTCTCACCAAGACACCACCCTATAGTGGTTATGAGAATGACTATAACCCCTAAGTCAACGTCCAATAGGCCATATGTAAGAAACTAGTGATCAGGGTGTAAATATCATAATTATAAGGCACTGCCCTTTTTAAGACATAACAGATGAATATAAATGTTTTATTAAATTCTAAACCATCAATAATAAATATGATATATTAACATATATTATTATAACATTGTAAAATGAATTGATTTCATCAAAAATGGAAGGAAACTAATTTACCAACAAAAAACACGACCATATAGTGTGAAATATAGAATAATTTAATCCTACAATACCTCAATGGATAATGTAAGTAGAATCCAACTCCAGCTCATACGAGAACCTATAAATTGAACCAACATAAATTAGATCTATCAGGAAATAAATTCTAAAATCATATATATATAATTGAGCGTGTTATTATCCATATACACAGTAAATGGTCTCAAAAAAAGATTGAAAAAAACATCAACCATTATGGTAAAATAATAAAAGTATTGATGATTTTTAATTCACGATTAAAATTTATATTTCTTAATCTCACATAGTGAGGTAATAATATAACTCTCAACTAGGGAATATTATATCCTTTGACTTGGTTATCATAATCAACAATCAAGATCTTATGGTAATATACTATCAATCATTAATAAAATTACATTTCCCAAATAAAAATTATACCTATCATAATATATGAGGTTAAAATATGATATTGCCCCCAAAATGCTAGTATCTATATCTCTAATATCTGACATCTTGTCACCAACCCACTAAAATGACCATTACACATTCACATCAATATTTGAATCCAAAACTAAACAAAATAACTATATCTTATCTACATCAATTATACACTAATCTATGGGGTAAGAGCTGGAAAACATGTTTATTTATGTAGTTTTCCATCCCCTAATTTGGATAGTTGTTAATAATTGAGAAAGACCCCCTTAGGTGGTTCTTGTGTAGATAATGGTACTCCTAGAGTTTAAAAATAACAATAAATTCAATATGTAAACGATCAAAAAATTAAAATCCAATTCAATAAACCCCATTATTATCTATTAACTCATCATCTAAAATTATTTCTTTCATAGAAGGTAATGGTTGTCATGTCAATGAGGTATCAATGGAATTTCAAACTAACCAATCCATAATAAAATCTAAAAATTCATTGGTAACACAAACAAAGAAATAAATATATAAAATAACATGTATATCATAATATCACCATCCACCGTTTCTTACACAATTAGGAATAATTTTATAACACTACCCCCATCTACCAAATAAGAATCCTCTAGAAATAAATTATAAAATATCCAAATATCATATCATGGGCTGGGAACACATGTAAGAAAATATTTGATAACAAAATATTTAATTTCTGATAAATAGATTCTATAACATCCATACTGAGGCCAATATACTGAATTACAACATTAAACCACCTCATCTAAATGTATTATCATCCTTAAGACATCATCATAAATTTTCCCCATCTTAAGGGACCTATAAAAGTATTCCATATATTTATAAATAATCATCAAGTTCATTAAAAAAACACATACAATATAACATCCAATTTCCTTTTAATAATTTTTTTAACATTAATGCTTGAAATTTCATAGGAGTGATCACTTTTTCATTGAAATAATGAAAAATGACAAGAAATGACCCTAAATATTTTCCATACTGGATTATAACATTTAATTATGTCCAAAAATTCCCTCTTAATGTTCTTTTTCAATCATGAAAATATAACCATCTTAATTAATTTAGACAAATATTGAAACATTAATATGAATTCACTAAATTTGGACTTCGTGAATATATTGATTTATATTTTTCCATGACACACATAAATGGGTGTGTGTGAAAGAGTGCATGCATATTTGTGAGTTTTTTTATATGTTAATATATGTATTATATAGTATTTTTATTATAAAAAAATTAAATTAATAATTATTTGATATTTTTTTAAATAATTTTTCAAATTTACTTTTTATCAAACTATACGTATATGTAGCTGTTTTTTGGGAAAATATGTGTATTTATATATATATGGGATTTGGTAGGAACTGTCCACATGGGATTTTCAATGATAATGATTGAAACATCAATTTAAATTTTTAATAATTTATAATGTATTTTACACATGATAATGGTTTCAATCTCAAATATGTATTCTTTAGAGGAAAATAGAAAATAATTTGTTATGAATCATAAACGTTGATGATTCCAAAAGGGAAGGTCGAAGTGGAATATGTTAGGAAAACATAGGGATTGGATAACATTATGGACTCTATTGGGGAATATTATATTGTAATATTCATTATCAATAAATCCATTTATCAATTGGAAGATAATATATAGGAAATCTCAAAGAATTTGGAGATGTGTAAGTTTAAAATTTTATCCCATCCTGCTCATCCAATTGTTATAAAACCTATAATCCAGGGGGAATTTTTCCTGATTTTTTCTCTAATACTGGGATTTTATAATTGTATATTTATCTCTATTGGGATTATTTATTTCCATATTTTTCCCCTTCTATGGAATTTAAATAGAACACATGGGCCATTGGATAATTATACCAGAAGCCAAGTGATTTTCACATTCAAGAATGGTCATTTGAATTATTTTTTCCCCTATATTGAATATTATTTCATAAATATATATTAATATAAATGGGTTTGTCTAGGATATATTGGAATCAAATGTTTCTTCATGACATTTATAGCATATATCGATTTTCGATTCCTATGGATCAAGAAACAGATTTATCTCAGTGTGGGAACATTGTAAGGATGTTGGGTGAGGTTGAAGTCATTAATATAATGACTAAAAAAATATTATCTATTAATAATGATGTAATCAACCTAATGGTTGAGTATGAAAAATTACCATCATTATATATTATGTTTAATGTGGTCAGTTATTCAAAGGATACATGCTAATGATCTTAAGTTTATGTTTTATATTCAATGAAGGGACATGTAGATATGAAATATAAGGAGAAACCATTCCAATATGGATCAGTTAAGGCTTATAGTTGACCTTATTATGTGGTTGGGCCTACTCCCCAGGTCAGTATGGTGTATTCTATAGGTGGATCTTTATGGAATTTCCATGATTGACTCAGACTGATTTGAATTGAATTCCTACTCTTGATGCATTTTGGGAGGATACTTCTCATAATTGAACATCCAAAATGGATTGGTATAGTATTATGGTGGATATTCTGGTATAGTAGGTCATTCTCCCTATATTGTCTCATGGTTGGATGATGGTGGATCTTTATGTAATGCCCTTAATTTAACTGATCCTTTTTTAGATAGAATTCCTTATCATACTTCATTTGGGGAGGAGGCTGCATAGAATGAAACTGAGTATGGGAATACTTTTGGGCCTTTTCGAGGAACTATTTAGATTTAGGTGAATGGGAAACCATACAATTCCAATTCATGGAAAAAATTAAATTCTTAAATGGATAGAATTTTGGGATTAAGGGAAGTCATTGAGGAAGGGGTGGCATCCATTAAGAATTTTATTTTTAGGAATATAGTTCATATGAGATTTAATGGTGTCCATGACGAGTCTAATTGTTATATTTATTCTCATTATGGGATTAATCACCAGTTATTACATTATAAAACTATACTAGTTTATAGTGACTATAATGGTAAGAAAAAACATTGTAATTATTCCTCAATGAAACCCATTCAAAAGAGGTATTCAAGTAAGGATAGATTGTGGAATGAGGTTGTTGTATATGATTATAAGAATCTTTTTAATGTATATTATCCCCCACTAATAAGATCTTGGGATTATTAAGATAAATGGAAATTTACTCAAAGCTAGTGGAGAGGTTATGTTTCATGAGTGCCATCCAAATACTGGGACCATCCATAGAAGTTCTCCTAATGTTTTCCCAAATCATTTCTCTAAGGATGGAGAGGTGATGACATCAGATGGTAAATATTTTTTAATATTAATGAATTAAAAATATGGATGTTTTATGATCTAGAAGTATGTATAATTTTTTATGGATCATTTTATAATAATAATGGACGATGTGATAGAGTGAAGGTCATAAATGATATTGTAACTACAATATCCATTGAACTCCACACTAAAAAGAGAGGAAGTATATATATATATATTAAGATAATATATTATTTATAGAAATTAAATGATTTGGAGTTCAGTAGTGAGGAACATCCCATGGACATTAAGCATCCCCAGAAGAAGCCTAATAATTGGAGGTGAGGTCTATGTCCTTGAAGTATGGGTTATTTGGGGAACCCATCAAAACACCAGTATGTGGACTCAAGCTTGATATTTCGAAATAATTTTTGTGATTATATAACGGAATTCCCAAACACTTTTATAGGATGGATTTTTTGGTGTTCTATAGTTTTATTGATTACTTCAGGTTTCTTTGGATAGTAGATAGGTTGCATTGTTTAACGTTTTCTCCAATGTGTTAGTTTATGTTTCATAATTTGGGGGTCTTACCCCAGGATATTTTCATATATTTATATATGAATATAATTCCTTAATAATAAATAGGGTGGGAGTGTGTGCCAAAGGACCAAAGGAAACAAATTTAAACAATTTTACATGTTCCATGTTATTCGACCCTACCTTCCTACCATTCATTTTTATAAAGGGGTTCCATTGTTATTGTCTTAATACATCAAAATCAAGATAATGAATCCCTCTTTGATGATTAAATTTCAAACTATAATATCATTAAACACTTCAATTTTATAAAATATTCAAGGATGATTTGGGGTGGTTCATCAGTTTTTTAGTCCAAATAGTAGACATATGATTGTATTTCATTCTACGTATCATGATACCATGGGGAAGGACGCATCACTGACAATTGTGGATGGTGATTTAATGTTCCAATAATTTGATAAGCAATGTTTTTAATTTTTTTTTAAATAAAAAATATAATTGGTCGTAGGATTACTTTGTTTGAAATATAGGTTTTAAAGGAACCGATTCAATTGATGCCTTTCACATTAGAAAAATATCCTTGGGGCCTTAATACCATTTCCTAAAAAATTAAGAATAAGGCATTAAGTCCCATATTTCCTTTAATAATAGGGATAAAACTATTTTTTTGTTTTTTGAATTTGAATAGGACTTTTTAATTTTTTTTAATTTTACTTATATGTATATATATAAGATAAAAGATTTAATATAATTTTAATACTATTTTATCCAAAATTACCACTACTAAAAAAAATAAAAATATTACTAAAACCCTCACTTATAGCTCCCTTTAATAATATATATTCAAATATTTCTCCTCCTAATGTGTAGGGAAAGGATCAATGGTCATGCGATGACATTGTGGATTAGATGATAATCCTTAATAGTGGTTACATGGCTAGATGGAGATGAATAAAATTGTGTTGAACATGATTATTATTAATCCCCTAGTGTTATTTTTCTATAAGTGTGCTTAAAAACATATAATGGAGGAGAACCAAATTGCTTCATGAACTCACAAAGGTAAGAAGAGTCCAGACGAGGAAGATCCTAAGAGGATAATTTCAATTGGAGAATAAAATCATGTTGAATACCCTACTAGATTGTAGTTATTGATGATGGAAGAAATGACTAATCCTCATCCCATTTTAAAAACTCTACTAGTGTTTCACCTATGATGGATTAGGAAAAGGGTTCTTTAGTCAAGGAATCTGGTGTCGTTTCCCCATCACCCAATCATTAGTTAGGTGGTTTAAATTAAAAATTAACTTTTTTGATAGAAAATTCAACAAAAAGGTGATTCAGGGAATAAAATCAATAAATAAGGAAAAATTAAGAATTCTAACATCTTTAACTCACTTACATAACATAACATTCTCATTGATCAAGACCCCTCTATATAATACAAAAATATGGATTTTTCATGATAGAATACACATTATTTATTCCTGTGATCTTGTGGATTATATGGGTCACCAAACTAAATCTTATTATCTATATACAATTGGAGTATTTTTGAATATTAATGGAAATTATTTTCTCTAGAATGTTCATGGTGATGTATTTCTACACTTATTATCATTGTTTGATTTTTATTATTTTCTGATTAAGGGTGTAAATTCTTTATCTGGTACCCCTCTACCACCTTCATGTTATTTTTTAACAAAGGGAATTGTCCTCATCCTATTATTATGTAGATAATAAATAAAAACTCATAAATAAATAAGAATGATTTATCATTTGAAAATAATTAAAAATAATTATTAATTTGTAATTTAAAAATAATAGCTATAAATTAAAAATTAGTTAATAATAACAAATATTAAGTAATGATTTAATTATAACTATAATTCATCACATGAGTGGGTCCCTCAATGGGAGTTGGAAAAGGTGGGCATTTATAAGCCATAGTGGAGGATTGGGATTTCATCCATGTTATGGATTCGGGTCCACAAGGTCTTTAAAAAGAAAAGTATAATTCAATTATGATGCCTCATTGGACCATATGGCTTGTTTGTGGGGCATTGGTCCATGTGATGGGCTTCATGCCCATATTTCCTTTAGTCTATATATTTAATAAATAATTCTTGATGAGAGCACTATCCATGTGGGGTGGGATATGTATTGCCTTTCCAGTCCATGTGTGTGTTGTGAGTGTGTTTGTTTAATGTAATTGTACACCCTAGCACCAAATATATTAAAAATAACTAATATTTAATAACTAAATTATAATTAATTTTTAATTTTTAATTTTTCCATTTTTTATTTATTTTAGAATAATTAAAAATTACAAATTAATTATATATAACAACTTATTAATAGTTAGTTAATTAATAATTATTAAAAATTTAAAATTATTAATTATTTTTATTTTTTAGTTTTTAATTTCTAATAATAATCAATAATCATAATTTTATTAATAATTTTTAATTAATATATCGTGATTATTAATTAATATATTATAAATTATAAATTATTAATTAAAAAATAAAAATTATTTAATAATATGAAAGAAACTTATAACTAAAATTTATAAAAAATTATCAAATAACCAATACTAATTAATTATTAGTGATAGAAGGTCCTAGTTGTTATTGGGAAATGAAACAATTCACACACCATTGGGATCATAATTATAGACCACACAAATATGACCAAGATGACAAGAAATGTTACAGTATTCATGTATGGCCTATTATTTTCAAGTATGTTCAAGAAGAAAAGAAATCACCTCACAATGTTTTTCATGAAAATATGATTGACCATCGTATTCATAAATTTACACTCACAAATCAAAAGAATTTCCTTAGGATTGGGTATTTGTTTTTAGGAAGAAAGAGTCATCATAATCATCTTGAGGGAGGAATGAATGACATGATCATAATGAGTTATAGAATCATATTCATTTTGGATATGCTAGAAATTTGATGATTCTTTGTTGATTTTTATTTCTAAAAAAATAATAAGTTTTGTACAATTTTCATGCTAGCTAGATGAAGGAAATGGGAAGAAAAAGTGATAACAATTATATTCAGCATTGAATTATAATTGAAAAGGTGCTGAAAATTGTATTCAACATAATCATATTCAATATTAGTATGAAAGAAACATGTTCTTGGAGGAAAGTGAAGTGAAATTACATTTCATTATAAGTTAGAAGATGCTGAATCTAATATTAAATTTTTCAAAGTCATGGGTAAGTCATTATTACATGAAAGAAGTTGAAGAGAAATACATGTTGAGTTGTTTTGTAAGTGGTTCAATAGAAAAGAAGAATAAGAATCTATTTCCTTACATTTTTCTTCATTTAAATAAGGAATTTCATAATTACAATCAGAATGGAATTTTTTAAGCCATGATTTTTTGTTGAAGAGTATGGAAAATATGAGAATGTGTTTTCAAATTAGAACATTATGATCAATTTATATGTTAATATTTTTTATTATCCATTGGTACAGACTAATTGTTTAGAGAAATTGGAATAGGGAAATATGAATGTAGAAACCATAATAGAGAAATATGAATGGAGAAATCGGAATGGGGAAATAAAAAAGGATAAATCATAAAGGATTATTCAGAATAGGTAAATCTGATTACAAAATTGAACATAAGAATTGGAATGAAGAAATGATTGTAATCATTAAGAATTCAATGATTTATCCATTATTTCATGAGAATTTAAATCATTTATGAAGTCAAATATTCATATGATATATAAGGAGAATTTATAGAATTGATGAAGTTAAAGATAGATCCATGTCTTAAGGAAGATTGAATAATCATGAAATTTGGTAATGTGGGAGAAAAATTTCAGAATCCCTCTTAAACCATTATTGAGAGCTTATAAATATGAATAGGGTACATCACATATTTTGTAACTTTAATCACTTGTGAAATATGAGAGAGAATATTTGTGGGTATATAATGTGAATAAGGTTTCTATATTGTGCATTATTAAATAAGTTAGCAAAAACAAGAAAAGGAAGAGAAATATCATTGTTTGTTGGTTATCATATTCGGCTGGATAATTGAACAAGGAAGTTTTTATGGAGATTTCCATACTGAGGAAGAAAAAATTAATATTTGTTTGAAATAGTATTCTATCAAAGATACATATTCCGTATTAAACAATCAAACCTGAGTATCAGACTATAGAATCAGACATGAATTTCCATACTAATATTAGAAGTTGTTTAGAATTGTATCAAAGTTATTCTGATAGAATTATTTTTCTGTATTTGGAGAATCAGACTTGGGGATCAGAATAGAGAATCATACTGACTATTAATACAAATTCCAAGAAGTTATTACCATCTCTATGGTAATAAAGTGAATAATTAAATTTAAATTTTATGTTTTTTTTTGAAATTTTAGAAGTAAGCACACAAATTTTATTACATCAGTTTGTCAAACATAAATAACATGCACTATTTTATTGAAAATAGTGCTATAAGATTGTATGTGAATATCCAAATCATTGTATTCCACACAAAAGAATTTTTTCTAGTTCATTGTGTGGTATTTGATATTTTCTCAACCATAACAAGGACATATATACAATTATTTAGTAGGAGACCTTTTAAATTATTGTGTTCATGTGGATGTTTGTTTGAATTATTTTTAGCTGGGAAAGAAATCATGGACGTATGGAAAATCTAATTTCATAAGGAAGTAAATAAAAAATAAAAAATATCAATAATTCATCCATCACTCTCTCAATGATAAAACATCCTTTAATGGGTAATCAAAATTGGTAATGGATTAGAGGTTCCCTTAATTTACTCATTACTGATTATTTTGAAAGAGAAATTGTGATGGAGAACATGAATTGTATAAATAGCAAGGGGATTCCATTATTTTATGGTAAGAACAATCATATATGAAAATAAGGAATGTTCACTAATCTTAGGTCTCTTGGTTATCACATTCTTGAATATTCAATAGATACATTTCCTCCAATTAATGATAAGGTTCCTCTTACACATGTTGATTAGAAGAATCTTGAGAATGTTAGAAAGGAAAATAAATGATTTATTATCCTCACTCTCTGAAAGTTTGTTTTTAATAGTGAAAGGTGTCGGCATTTCCAAGGATATTTTGGATTATTTTAAAAGAATTTATGAATTCAATAGAAATGTCAAGAAGATAATGCTACAAATATGGAGGTTGAAGTATAAATATCTGAAAATTTGTGAGTATGAATCTGTTAGGGAATTAATTATCTAGGTGAATGAAATCTTCAACACCATCATATTTCATGGAGAAAAGTCGGAATATTATACTTTTGTTGAAATAATTTTAATAATACATCATGAAAGGATTCATGTATATGTATCCTGATTATAAGATAGATATCATAAAACTCTATCTCTAGATTAACTTCACAGAACTCTCATTACTTTTTAAATATAAGAGAAATGGTTAGTAAGGGAAAAGAGATGATAGAGAAATGTATTTCAAAGATAATAATTAAAAAAGTCTAAGATGTATTTTGAGGAAGAAGATATCACTGACTGTGAGTCTAGAAATGAGGTATGTAAAGAATTTAATGAAGTTTTATCCATGATTTCTAAAAGGATGGTAAGATGTACATGTAAATAAAAATGGATTCTTCCCTTAAAGTTTTTTGAATATGGAGCCATCAAGAAATTTGTGTCTAATTTTCCTGAATGAAATAAATAAATAGACATGGAAAAATAAGAATTTAGGCAAAGATGGTCAGGGAAAAAATGGGTAGTAGGGATAAATTTTATACTAGAGGGAATTATAAAAATATCATCAAATGTAAATGAATAATCATTCTATCTAACGATGATGCTTAAGGTTGTGAAGTTAAATATTTTTTTGAAAAATATATGAAGAATAATGTTTTAAAAAGTGAATAATGAAGAATTTATAATATTAAGTTAGAAAGAAGAATATTATACTCAACTTGAATTTCATTTGAAAGAAGAGTTGAAATAATTTCTGAGAATGATTTGAATGCTTGATATGTAATACAAGTAGTTGGTAAATGACGGTTCCTTAGAAAATAATTAATAATTTCTTTCTGATGAGAAATTATATTTGAAACAATATATTGATTATTTAAAGAATTATATTTTGAAATAAATAATTAATAATGAAAATCTGAAAATAAAGTAGAAGGAAAAATATGAAGGTTTGAAATTTGTCCAAAAAAATATTTATAAAGATTAAATATGAGGTACAAGTTTAGAAAACTATATTTCTAATGTTGTTGAATCTTTTCATATGTATAATCATATGAAATATCAACAAATTTCACAATCAAAGGTTTAAAATAAATTCAAAATTGTTCCCGACAATATGAAATATGTGAAAGTTATGTATGTGGCCAAAGATAAAAATGATGAAAAATATGAAGTGTCTAAAAAATCAAAGACTGATTTTTTAAAAAAATAATTATAAATTCGAAAAATATCTATTTATTCCAGTCTCAATTAATATGGAATGAAATATAATCCTAGGAAAATATTTTCCATTAAAAAAATAAATTTTGGTTCTCAAAAATATTCTATTAATAAGGTTAGAGAGAAAAGAACTCACATAACTGGCCAATCCAATAATTTCGGAGGCAAATAAACTTTTAATTGATACTGTTAGTATTTTTATAGGCTCAGAAAAATATAAAATATGTGTTTTTTTCAACTAACAAAAACTTTAAAATTTCATATGTAATAGAAGGTAGGGTTTGAGGGGGAGTCAATCCCCTCAAAAGGAAAAGTCTGAGAAGGAATTTATAAACAAACCTGATAAGGTTTGGGTGAATACTTAGAATAGAATCCAACCCCAAGAAAATATTAACAAAATATGTGAAAAAACGTACATCAAGCTAATGGTTGTGTTATTTTGTTACAAGAAAAAAAAAACCATAACAATCCTCAGAATCCTAAGGTGAAGAAAGAAAAGGCTTTTGTTGTCGAAACCTATTTGGATGATATTAAAGGGGAAAGAGATTGTATTCTTTATAGTGTGTGTTCTTCTCATATTAAAGGAGTCATAATGTTGTTCAATAATGTGAAAGACTTCAATGATGGAATGATGAAATTTTGGAAGTAATGAATCTCGGAGAATCAAAGGTGTTGGATCAGCAGTCAATGGGAAATAAAAGATGAAATCTATGAAACAAAATTGATTGTTTGAATCAAAAGATGTTGAGTGTTTCAGAAATTTTTTAAAATGAAAAGAAAATTAACTTTAAAAGAATATTTTTTTGAAATGTGATGAATATGGAATGATAGTTACATTAAGCCAATGTAAAAATGGAAATTTTTTCCAAATTAGTGAAATACACAACTATTGTTACGTGGGTATGGTAGAAGAAAATTAGTTTTGGCATAAAATAATGGGAGACATGTTTCATAGAAGCCTGAAAAAGTTATCAAAGCAATATATTATGTGAAATATGCTTGATATTTATAGAAGAAGAGATTGGTGATGTAATATTTTTAAGAATGGAAACATTACAAATTTTGTGCATAAGAAAGTTGAAATTTGTTTAAAATGACCCCTAAAACTTATTTATTTTTATATCAATGGGCTAATGAAAAATATAATCAACTAATGGTGATATGTACATCATCACATTAATTTCTTTCAGTGGTTAAAAATGATATTTTCGATGGCGGTGTGATGTCGAGGCAGTGACGATGTAGAAGACATTTGAAGGTGTCAATGGTCGATGTAAAACTCTAGGTGGGTGCATAATAAAAGGTTGGTGCATAATGTTAGGTGGTACATAAATATAAGAATGATTATTTTATAAGTTGGAATTTGAAATTTTAATTTTGATCCTGTATTTTTTTAGTTGTGGTTACTGGTCAACCAAAAATTTGGTATCATTAAAATCCAAAAATTATAGAATTTTCAGTTATATGAAACATATGTTAAATGATATGAAAATTATTAAAAATTTCTGATAGAAAGATTAAATTGAATGTTAGTATTCAGTGATGATGTTGGGAAATTATAATAGTGGTGAGTATATAAATGAATAATTTGAAAGTTATTTTAAGAATAATGGAATTATGCTTGAGTTTATTTCAACATAAACTCCTCCAAAAAATGGCGTTAATAAAAGGAGGAATAAAAGTCTAGTGGATATTAGGAGAACTATGTTAGTTGAAAAATACCTTTCTCATTAATTTTAGATTCAATCCATGAGTTCTATTGTGTATATTCAAAATGGATGTTTCTACAGGCCGCATACATATATGAATCGATAAGATTTTTATATAAAAACACAATGTTTAAAACACAAAAGTTTTTTTTTAGATTCAATGAATCATAAATAAGAAAAGAGGAATACATGGAATATTGGAAAATAGAGGTGAAGATGGAATTTTGTATAGTTATTTTCTGGAAGGAATATGATATAGAAGTCTCAAAAAAGATATAATAATAAAAATTTATTATAGGCAGGTGAATTTTGTTTAAAAGGCTGAGGAATGAAAAAATAAATATGCTGATAAGGAATTCGAGCATGATAAGTAAACATTTGTTAACATTTCTAATAATGGAACAAAAAAATTTAATCCAACTCATGAATAAGAATCAGACTCACATATTTTAAATGATGATGATGAAACCCAAATAACTCATCCATGGATGAGGAATATAGTGGAGGATTAGGAAAAAATTTCTGATCATCATCAAAAGATTCAAATGAGAAGAACATCAAAAATTGTTAAAAATATTTCTTTATATTAAATAGATGAGAAAAAAGATTTGAGTGATTCTTTTTAGAATTCTGAGAGGGTTCAAGCTATGAATGATGTTCTTGACTAAATTGAGAAGAATAATACTTGGGAACTCATACACATGTCAGATACAAAAAAATGTTATTAGAAGACAATGGGTTTTTTTGGAATAATTTGAATGAAGAAGGTGATGTTGTAAGGAGCATGGAAATATTAGTGTTCAATAGTTACTATAAAATGGAATTTATTTATTGTGATGCGACGTTTTCTATGGTAGTAATGATTTGAACAATCATTATCTTTCTTGCTATTGCTGCAAATATAAGTATATAAAATTTTCAATTGGATGTAAAGTACGTATTATTGAATAGGGATATGGATGATAAACATTACACTAAAAAACATGAACCATTATTGTTTGTAAAGTTTTAAATTATGTGATTAGGTGTAAAAAATCCTTTTATGGGTTGAACAAAGACCATAAAGAATGATATTCGATGTTGGATACTTGCTTATGCAGGACAAGTTTTATGAAAAGAAGTGTTGATAGAAATAATAATATCAACTAAATTTATATGTTTACCCACATAGAAATTGTTTAGGTTGGTGAAATTATCTATTTTGGGAATGATGAATGAAGTTGTTAAATATTTTCTAAAGATATGAATTTTTTTTGTTATTTCCATGTTGAGGGAAATGAAATACATTCTTCGGTTACAAATTTTACAAAAGAAGACATATATTTCTCACTCTCAATGAATATATTCCAAATAAATTCTAAAGATGTTTTGTATGAAAAACAGAAAAAAAAATTCCACATTTATTCTAGTGGGAAATATGTTGAGTAATGAAGTATAAGTTAAAGAAGTTGATTAGAAAGAGATTAAAAAGATGGTAGATTGTTTTTTATATTTGATTACCTCAAAACTCGACATTGTTTATTTTGTAACCTTATGTGAAATATTTCAGAGTTCTACTAAAGAATCACATTTAATTGATGGAAAAATAATTCTCAGATATATAAAAGGCCCCAAAAAATTTGGAATCAGCTATGATAACTCAATATTTATTGACTTTTTGGGTACTTAGAAACATATTGGGAAGGAAATGTTGATGATAGAGGATCAAGATCTTCTGGAGTATTCATTATGGGGAAATTTGTGTTATTTGAAACCCAAAAATTAATAATTTAGTAACTCTTAGTGAAGGTGAATATGAGTATATTTCTTCCACTCAATCCACTACTCACCTTATGTTTATTAAAACTCAATTGGAATATTGACATGTTTAATTAAAGTTAACCTTCCTCTAAGGTTGTGATAATAAAAGTGATATAAAAATTACCAAGAATTCGATTAAAATTTATTATTCAAAACATATTGATATAAAGTAAAATTTCATCTAGGAGCAGTTGTAGGAGAATTAATTTAAGATGGAGTATGTTCTTACATTAATACAAGTTGTTGGAATATCCAAAAACCCTTTTCTATATGAACTTTTTTATGAATTGATGTTGATCATAGGCGTTCAAGCACTTTATCATCAAGGATATGGTATGTGGTTTTTTACCATCTCTCATATTACCTTTGTATTCTAATTTCAAGTGAGAATTTGTTTCATAAATATTTCCTTATAGATGAATGAATAAATGGGGAGTTTTAAGTAAGCTATGAATCCAACATGTATGTGTGTGAACTGTTATAACTTCTTATTGATGTGGTTGTAGGAAAGCACATTTTTGTATTCTAGGAAAATTTAAGAAGTAAATTATGGTAAGGATGCAAGTATATGGAATAAATTTTGAGGGAGAATAGATGATTGGGAAATATGTGAGGAATAAAACCTGAGGATGTTTCATAATCACTACTCTTGGAAAACTTGATTTTGCTGTCAATGATTCTTGTTTCCAAAATGACTTACCCACATAGGAATAGAATTATCGATAAGTAATCAACTTCATGAGGTTACAATGTTATGTGATTTATGAACCATGGTTTAAAACCAAATCCTGTGGGGGATTGTTAGGACCAAGATGATCATAATGATTACCATATTCAGGTATTGTCAATTGTTTTCAAGGATGGTCAAGAACAAAAGAAATAATCTCACTATGTTTTTGGTGAAAATAAGACTGGGAATCATATTTAGAAAATAATACTAACAGCTTTTAAGAATTTATATTTCTTTGGGGAATTTTTTTTTAGGTCAATAGAATTATTAGACTCACCTTGAGTCTATAATGAAAGACATGATCATAATGGGGAAGAAAATCATAATCTTTATACATCTGATAGAAATTTGAATATTATTTGTTTTTTTCCATTTATGAAAAATAATATGTAAGTTGTAAAAAATGTGACTCTTTATTAATGAAATAAATTAGGTAGTAAGTGATAAAAATTTTATAGATTATTAGATTTGAAGAAAAAATTCACTAACAATCCTATTCATGAGTATTGTATTCTGGGTGAGAAGAAAATCCATATGTTGCTACAGAAATATGAAGCAAAAATAATTTCTATTACAAGATAGACAATGTTGAAGCTGGTATTAGATTTTTTAATTTCATGAAAAAGTAATTATTATTAGAATGGAGTTGAAGAAGGGGATATGTTTAAGTGTATTCAAGGTTTCTCTTGAGAATATAAGAAGAAGAATCTATTGTTTTATATTTGTCTTCATCGTAATGAGGTTACTCGTAATTGGAATCTGACTGTAGTATTGTTAAGCCATAATTTTTTTATAATTATTGAAAAAGATGGAAATTTGTTTTCAAAGGATAAATTTAAGCATAAAAAAATTGTTTCTATTTGGTTTTTATCATTTGGTATAGAGAAATAGCTTTGAGAAATTAGAATAGAGAAATAAAAATCGAGAAATTGGATTGGAGAAATTGGAATGGAGTAATCAGAATGTAGAAATCAAAAAGGATAAATCAGAATGAATAAATCAGAATTTAGAAACTAGAATGAAGAAATTGGAATGAAGAATCAGAATGATGAAATGATTATAATCAGGAAGAAGTCAATGATTGATACCTGATTTAATGAGAATTGAAATAATTGAAGATTTCAATGATAGATTTAATATTTTAGGATAATTGAACGAATTGAAGAAGTCATAGATAGATCTCAGGTATACTGAACATTGAAGACATGTGAAATTTGGTGAACCAGGGAAACCTTTTCAGAATCCCACATAAATCACTCTGTTGAGGCTATAATCAGGATGAGTGTACTCCACGTATTATGTTACTTCCATCAATTGTGAAATAGTATAGAGATACTCTGAGTTTCAATCACATGAACAGGGTTTACGAAATTTGACTTATTGAAGTAGTTAGATCAATATAAGAAGAAAAGGAGAAAGATCATATTCAACGTGATATCATATTTGAATGCATAAATATATTAGGAAAATCATTTTGAGATTTCCAGACTGATGAAGAAGTTCATATTTGATTCAAGTAGTATTCTATCAAAGTTACATTTCCCTTGATGAATAATTAGATTTTGGAATTAGACGGGGGAATCAGAAAATAATTTCTTGACTTAGATTAGATGTGTTTTAGAATTGTGTTATCATTGTTTTAAATGATGTGATTTTCCATATTAAGAAAATTTGACATGGGAATCGAAATATGGAATTAGATCTAGAATTATTATGATGTCTAGGAATTTATTACCTATAACTGGGAAAGAATGTAAAGAATTGATTTGATTTTTTTTCTTTTTTCAATGTTGATGAGAAATCAAGAAAATTGTATTACATTATTTCACTTTTCTTGAATCACATGAACTATTGTATTGAACTTAGTGCTACAATATTTTAAGGGAATATACTACTCACTGGATTCAAAAACGAATTTTTTTCTACTGAATTGCGTGTTATTGGATTATTTACAAACCATACCAAGGATGTAGCTACTCGTGTTTAGTAGTTAACTAGGAAAATTATTTTGTTCCTATAGATGTGTGTTTGAATTATTTCAGAAATGAAAGAAATCTTTAATAGGAGGTCAATGTTTTTTTATAAGTAAGGAATCATAATGGAGAAATATACCACTAATTCACCCCCTACCCCTTTCAGTGATAAAACTATCTTGACTGGGAAATATCACACACCCCTAATCAAGTGTAAAATAACTCCATATTAATCCCATTAAGTTTAATATTATGAAGAAATAATGGCATGAATTCTATTACATGGGTATGTGCCCCTACCTGTGGTACTGCCTCTGTCACTGTGAGCTTCTACACACATCCATGTCACCACCTACATCATAAATCCCCCTAAATGGGATGATAGGAATAAAAAACTAGTCTCTAGGATGTGGTGGCTAGAAATAAGTACCAAATGACAGTATCTCAGACTGCAATATTAATTATATATAGTTAAATAACTAAGGATTAATAATTAAATAATAATTAATAACAAATTAATAATCTCTAATAAATTTTAAATTTTTTAATAATTAATAATTAATTCAAAAATTCTAATTAATTGATAATTATTAATTAATTAATTAATATTATTTAATTTTTAGTTAGTAATTCATAAAAAGCATTAATAGTTAGTCATTAATTATTAAAAATTAGTGATTGTTAATTATTATTAATTAATTAATAATTACTAATAAATTTATTATTATTTATTATTATTAATTAGCTACTAAATATTAATTAGCTACTAATTAGAAATAGGTTTAACATTTATTAATTTTTTATTAATCAGTAATTAATCAATAATGAATAGTAATTACTTATTAATTAATAATTAATAAATATATATATTAATTAATAATACATAATTAATGATAATAAATAAATTGTAAATAATAGTGATCATTAATAATGATCAACTAATTAATGTTTTTTAATTAATTAACAATTAATAATGATTAATTATTTTCAAATTATTATTTATCAGTAGTAAATAATAATTTTTAATTGTTATTGTTGTAATTATATGTTAATATTTTTTTTAGTAACTACCAATAATTAATTGGTAGATATTTACTAATTATTTGTAATTAATCAATCATAATTAATTATTATTAATTAATTACGTATCACTAATTGATATTAATAAATTTCTAATTATTACATAATTTTTAATTCCTAATTATTAATTACTTACTAAAAATCAATTACTACATTTAAAATTAGTACAAATTATTAATCATTATTAATTAATATTTATTTATTAATTGAAAAATAATTAATTTTAATTGTCAATTTAATAATTAATATTCATTATTATTAATGAATTATTCAATATTACTCATTAATTTTTTTTAATTAATTTCTAATTATTAATTATTATTATCAAATTTAAAATTGTTAATTAATAATAAATGGAAACATATTATTCGTTATTATTATTTAATTTTTAATTATTAAATTTGAATTATTAAAAATTATTTTGTTTTTCTTAATTATTATTAATAAAGTACTAATTATTTATTAATCCTATATTAGAAATTAATTACTAATTAATAACAATCTGTTATAATAATATTATATTTTTAATCTAGTGTTGTAAATGGGGAAGTTGAACCTAGCTTAGGGAAACCATAGGGATTTCCAAGTCACCCTCCCTTATAAAAGGGAGCATTATGTGAGTAGATTAGTTATATACATAGATTACATTAGTAGATATAATACTTCATAAAATAGAAGTTATGGTCTACAATATATTTTTATAACGTCGTATATATATTCAAATAAACCAAAAAAAGAAAATAAATATAAATATAAAAATAAATATAAAATTCTAATTATTCAGTTAGAAATGATTAAAAAATGTTTTTTTTCTTTGAGATGAATGAATTGGGTCCCTTAATTAAATTGATACCATGATTTTTAAAAAATAAAACCCATTTCCATTTCCAGAAATTTTTTAAAAAATCCATAAAATAATCAAATAGAAGAACACCATAAAAAATACAATAAATTAAATTTATCTTCTATTTTTAATACAATAAAGGAACCAATTGTAATAGAAAAAATTAAGAGATATAATCTCAATTAGATTAAATTAATTTTAATAATCCTACCTCATTTGGGTGGACTAACTTCACTCAATTCATCAGGTAAATTATGAGGATAGTTTCCTCACGAAATGTGACACTGAATGAATATGAGTGATAATTAATAATTTAAAGATTAAAAAGCCCCTAAAGTGATAATGAGATAGGCTAAACCCATTTCATGAACATTTATATGTTTCAAATATAACATAATGTCCCTTGTAATATTACTTTAATATTCTTCCAACCTAAACTATGTTTTTCATGATATCACATTTTTTTAAAAAAAATGATAAAATATTCACACCATTTAATTAATTAAATAACATATTTATAAATGATTTAATGTTTATGAAAACCACCAATTCATTCACTTCAATAGAAATATAATCCAAATATTCAAAACCCATTAGGACTATAGGCTCCAGGGTAGCTTACTGGGATAAATTACCATTTTACACTTTTTGTAGAAAATTATTATAATGTGCTTAAAAATTCATGAAGTCCAAACATTGAATTTCCATTATTTTATAATTATATATTTCAATAAATTGAAATGTTCGTAGGTATTTATATATATTATTTATTATAATGAATAGTATACATGGTTATAATTTTATATAAAGTATGATTATATATAAATATATTCTGTTGTAAATAATATATTTACTCTTTACAAGAATGGTAAAGAAACCCCTTGATTCAACATTATACCAGTGTTCAAATCATTGTGTCATATATTAAGGCGGGTTAGTATAGATATCCATGATAAAACAAATTTCCTACATTATGGGATTTTGATGATGTTGCGCAAGAGGAATGTACATGGAGTGTAGAAGGAGGAAACAAGAGTTTTGGAACATATGATTAGTGTTGGAGAGGATAAAGCATGGTACATTGAACCACTCATGGATTTAGGAAACTAGGAATTCATGATATCTCCTTTTGGTCCTTTGTGCAAACCCATAATTTCGAGCAATATATTTAAAAAATGATCTGGTGGTTGTTTTTTATTCTTTATGGGAAGGATAGAGGTAGGGTACCACATACAATATTACAATAGAAATATTTATTTTAAATTAATTTTGTTCAATGTCATTCATTTTAATTTTTTATATGTTTTGGATTTTAATTTTAGTTTTTTGGAGCTTTTTTCTTGTGTCTGGTTTGTGGTGTATAATTTATAATAAACCATATAGTCACCCTTATTTGGGATGTTTTTAGTTCATTTTGAATTTGAATAATAAAACCTATACATGTAGTTCACGGTGATGGTAGCTATAATTAAAAACCATAAAGATTCCCACTATCTGGTAAAATTACCTTGAGCGTGTATTGAAAATAATTAGCCTTGCTATGTGACCAGCTTGTGGAAAAAATCTATAATTTTAATGATATATTTTTCACTATTGGAATACAATTAGTAAACCATGTATCCCACCTGTGTTAAGGTAAATTTTCCTTCTAGTGGTAATCAAGTGTATTCTGTATATTCTTCTAAAACAATCAATATATCTATGAAGAGTGTTCAGGTGTTCAATTTTTGGTTTTTCCATTATTACTTATACTAGTATATAAGGGGACTTCCCCTGTACTATTTCCCTTTTTTCGTCCAAGGCTTGGAACCTAGATGGAGCGCCATACTCACCCATTATTTGATCTCAAATCCATCCCCCAATTCAAATTTATTTCTTCATTATATCCTCCACATTTATTTCTCCATCATTTTTCTCTAATTTCTGCAAAGTCTATGATTATTGTCGTTTAGATTTTATGTTTTATAATTTTTATTAATGGGGTTTTTTGGTAGAGATTATATGGGAATTCTTTTTTTAATTGGATCACTCTCTATTATAGACACCAACTTCCATCTCAATTACCATTAGAATGAGGTAGTGTATTTCATGTGTTTTTTTAAATTAGAATGTAATAGTTTATTTAAGGTATAAAATGTCATTTTTAGAAAATTATTTACATTTATGGTAGCTGGAATAAATTTTCAAACTGATTTAAATGTATATTTTAAATTGTAAAAAAGTATTTTCATAAAAAAAATTATGGTACTTGAAATTTCAATTAATAATCAATATTTTTTTATTTATATTAATTAAATTATTATTTTGTAAATTTTTTGACCTTGATTAGTTCTTATTTTGAATTGGAATATTTTATTTGGTTCATTTATTGGGTTTTAATTAAAAGTGTTGTATTGATTTTTCAATGTACTTTTAAATATATTTTTAGTGAATTATTTTTTAATGATTTGGGAAATTGGTTTAAATGGCTTTATTTTAATGTGTAGTTTAAAAATATATCTAAAATGAATTAATATAACTAGGAATTATGTTTTGTTTTGAAACTATAACCCATTTTTCACACATAAATGTTTTCAAAATGGTATGTGTGTATGTGAGATGTTGTTTATCCCCTTATCTAATTATGACTCATAATAAGAGTGTTTTTATTGATATTATATAAACTATGGACAAGGGTGAATTTTATATTAATGGTAATATTATTATATATAAATCATTATGGATCATGTGTGGTTATATGAGGTGATATTATATTTATTCATTTTGTTTTATTGAGTCATGTGATTGCTCACCACCCATGATTGAAAAACATGGGGATACTACCAATCATAGTAAAGGTGGGGAGTAGAAATTATCTTGTACTATTGAGAAGGAATATTAATCATATGGATTCAAACAATATTGGTGGGTGTGCCCTCAATGAGACTAGTTGAGATTAGTCAGGTGATTATAGACTTATTAGGTTCACTGATGTTCCTGATTATGGTTCCAGGAAAAGTACGTATATTGTAACCTTGTGAGATTTTTTATGATCACCAATGTTTATTCCATTATTACCATGAGTGAACATATCTTATTTTGTGTTACCTTGTTTTTTCCACACACATAGTACCATGATGTTTCTTATTTCCTTTTAGTTCCAATTTCATGGTGCATTGGTATTCCAAATTTTAATTATTTTTTGTTTTTTATTTCTTTAAAAATTTTGAAACATTATTTTTAGGTGGTTTATTTATAACGTAATTTTAAATGTGGATTTGAAATTAGTGTGTTGATTAAAAAGTGGTCGAGGCTTAATGAATGACTCTATATGAGATTTTTTTCATTTAAGATAAATAATTAGGGTTTTCTGAAATGATTTAAATGTGACGTTTAATTGGTTAATTTTTTAGTTAAAAAAATATTTTCTAAAAATACATCAAACTAGAATAAATTAATTTTAAATTATAAACATATTTCACAAATTCTATGGTTCTTACTTACAGGGATCATATTTTCTCACACCATGTATGCACCATTTAGGAAAAATAGACCTTGTTGTCTTTATTTCATGTTCCATTGCTTGGCTATGTTTTTTGGGTTATTCATGTTACTCATAGTGGTTGTGTTGAGATATTTATAGTGAATATAAAACATATAAAAATGGAAACAATTTCTTTTAATTTTGATTTGGGATGCAAATTTATTAGTATATATATTTGATATCATCTAGTTATTTATTATTCCCTCATGATTCTACCTTTTTTTTATCATTTTGTTTATGCATTATTCCTTTTATTTTTTATTCTTAACCTAATTGATATATTATTATTGACCTATTCAATATTAATAAAGGTTGAATCATTCCTAATTATTATTATTTGATACCATTAATCTAGTTAGATGCTTATGGAAATAAAAAATGTGACTTGATGATAGCATGGGTTGACTTTAGCTCCCAACTCCATGGGGTGAAACTTGATATTTTATGCTAAAATGGTATTAGTGCATAACCTATTTTAATTTTGGGTTTGTATCGTTAGTAAGAAGACTATAATAATTTTTAAAAACATAGAGGTAGGTGTTGAGAAGAGTTTCAGGTACTCTTTAATATCCTAGTCCTTGAGTTTTAGTTGACATTTTGGAATTGATTTTTGATATTGATTTCAATTTTAGATATAATTAATAGATTTTCTATGACTTAAATATACATTGAACCACATTAAGAACATCAGATAATTTTAGACTCCCTCTTAGATTTGGATACAATATGGGTGAATAAATCAAGACCATATACAAATCCCACATTGTCTGGTGACCAATGTGCTTCCCAAGTCGAATTCTTTTGCAACCATTTCAGAACCAATTGCTTGGTTTTTTATATTTCACCAAACCATGCAGAGAAACCATGAAAAATGTTATTTCTCCTCAAAAAATATCAATTTACCCCCCCCCTTTCTTTGAAAAATGATTTCAATGGTTTATACTGTTGGTACGGTGATAAATAAAATATTTTTAGGGAAATTTTATGATTTAATGTGTCTTGGTTGATTAATTTTCTTGTAATCATGGATTATTTCCCTTAGGAACATACATATGTGTTTTAAAAGATGACTTTTAGGGATGAAGAAATAATTTTTAATAATAATTTTTCCCCAAAGATGATTTAATAATTATTTCAGAGGGTTGTTTTGTTTTTGATGAAATATATTGGTTTAAATTATTGAAATTAGTTTTGGGTTGAAATTTAATTTTATTTAAAATGGGGATAAGGAATTCATTTTGAATGAGATGAGTTTTTAGTTTAAGAAAATGAAACATCTAAGATATTGAATTTCAAAATGGGATTTCTTTAGATTAACCAATTATGATTTTATTTTATTGTAAATGGTTTCAAAATATAATTTTGAATATAACTTGTTAAGAAGTAATTTATTTTTTAAGAGAATTTGGGATGAATTTTAACATATGAAATATATTATGATAAGTTTTGGTTTTTTGATGAAATCATTATAAGATTATTCATTTTAGAAATGGGATTTTCTAATAATTTTTAAATTGGGGGAATCAATTTTAATACTTTATTTATTTGTAATGTTTTTATTTTTTAAGTGGTTTATTGATTTTTTTTTCATAAAATAATTATTATTGAAATTTGGTTGTCTTAGTTAATGGTTGATTTGGTTTATCCCATTAGTTATGGTATTTATTAATTTGATTTTGGAACATGGGATGTTAGTATCATGTCCAATTTTAGTTTTTAATTTCCATTTAGAAACACCTTGATTAAGGATAGTGTAATATCCATTGCTCTTTGGGGCCTATCCTCCTAGTTGGTGGTTCTTCCCATAATCCATGTAGAGTGGAAAATTACAAATTTATCTTTAAATATATTACTTGTTGGTTTTTTTCATCCTAAAGTTGTATTGCTATAAGTTATTATTTAATATTTGTTTTAGTTAGGAAGTGTTACAGATTCATCTGGTTTAGTTTGTTTCCCATTATAACCTTACTTGAAGTTATTCTAAAAGTCTAACTGGATGCCTGTTTTTATCCAAGTGTTATTCCTTGATTGGGGGATTACTTTTTTATATGTATTTTATATTTTTTTTGAATTCCACTTATGGATGGTACATAATTATGAACTAGAGTGTATATATTCTGGATTTTGTTAATGATTTTGGTTTTTTTTAATTTTAGCAAGCCATGTTTTTTTTGGTTTCTGGACCATTGGTATTTGTGTATCTTATTATACATCAAAAAAATTGATTTTGGTTTATTGATGGATTTATCATAGAAAATATTTAGTTCAGTTCTTCGATAATTTGGATATATGTTTCGTACAGGGTGTTTATTAATCAAGGGTGCTATATTTTTTGGGATGACCTTGGGAAGGTCCCCTAAGACTGAGGTCCTAATTTAATCATTGAGTACCATGATCTGAATCTGATTACCATATAGTTTCTGGATGTGGGTTTGCATGAGATATTTTTTATGGATTTATAGTTAAGATGTTGTATATACTAGATGATGGTTTTTATGGGTGGATGATGAGTTTCTTTGGATTGTGAGCCCCATTCAGTTTCTAGAGTATGTATCTGGACAGTTTTTATTTTTGGTTGACAGATACATATTAAGATATTTTTGGATAAAATTTTTCATATTTAATGTTATAGTCTTGCGAGGTGATTTGTTAATTCCACACCATTCAAAGAATTTAGAAATTATGGAAAGACCAATTCTTGGACTTTTTCCCTGATAGACTATTTTCTATTTATTTTATAGTGTTTTTTAGGGAGACATAATATGAATTTGTGGACATAATTTTTTGTATTATATGAATTTTCATTTCTAATTAATTTATTCCTTAGATTCTCCTGAGGTATTTTCCTTCCAACCCACCACATTCCATAGGGTGTGGTTGTGTATAAATTTGGGGTACCACTATTTTGACTGAAGACTTTCTAGGGTAATAAATTTTCTTGCTGGGGAATATGTCACACCCCAAGTGACTATTTAAATTTTATTTATATTTATTTAGTAAATTTTAATGTCATAAAAAATATAATAACATTTTGATTTGAAGTTTTATTTTAAGGAAATTTTTTTAGAGAATAGTTTAGGGAATACTATTGGGAATAAATCATATTGGTACCCATATTTTGTGATTTTTTAGGGTATTTTTAATATAAATTTTGACCAATATCGTTAGTGCGTTGTTTGGATGACTATAAGTATAAATATAATAGATACCACCTTCAATGAAAATTACATTTATGTCAAACATGAGGTATGGATCTATAATTTGACTAAGATTCTTTTTACGGCTAACTCATAGTTAGAAAGCCATGAAATAAAACCATGTGAATATATATTTTCCTTTTATTGGCAACCAAAAATTTTATTAATGCTTTGATAAATTTTTTAAACAAACAATGTAAAGTGACCAAGTGTTTAATTTACAATTTTCCTAATTTTACCCACTAAATATTGAATGGTTTTTACTATATTTTGTCATCCTTATATTTTTTCCAAGTGGAGACACAAAAGGGGAATCTTCTCCCACACTTCCCTTTTTCCCAAACACTTCTCACATTATTCTATAGTGGATTTTACCATGTAAACCCATCATTCTTCTTTGTAACCAAATTCTTCTTCCATCACCCTATATCTATTCTCCCTCTCTTGTAATCCCTAGGTCTACTATGGTATGGATTTGGGGATCTTGATGGTTTATTAATGGGTATTTTATTTAATAGATCTTACTTGGGACTTGCGTATTTTACATCATAGGATAAGGAATTTGGATTGATAATCATTGAATAATGGTAACTATTTTCATTAACTTTTTTAAATGCTCATTTAAATCTGTGATTCAGAGTTTAAAATTAATTATTATTTAAATAAATTATATTTATGATAGAAATATTTAATTTGAAATAGATTTCAATTAATATTTTCACTTGGAAGAAATGATATAGTTTTACATTAAAATGTGACATGAAAAATTATGTATTAATCTTATAATAGAACAATTTTTCTAGTTAAATATGTTGTTTGAATTTTTGGAACATATTCAGGTCTTATTTTGAATTGAAATGTGGTTTTTGGATCCTTTGGTCAGATTTAATAAAAAAAAATCTATTTTTTCATTAATGGATATTAAATGGATTTTGTGACTTTTTTCGAAATGTTTATTGAAATGGATTTTAGTGGTTCTATTTTAACGAGTTTCTTGAATTAAAATTTTAAATGACTAAATGTGACAAGGAATTACTTGTCCTTTTTAAATAATAGAATATTTTAAAATGTAAAATGGTTTCAAAATGGTATAATGATGTGTGATATGCTGTTATTCCCCTTATCAAATTGAGACCAATGAGAGGGATATTTTTATTTCTTTTATATGAACTATTTCCCTAGGGGCATGTTATATTTGATATATTTGGTTCCCTATAACCATATTCTAGGTACAAAATGATTTCCTTTTTATATGTGGACTCATATTTTCCATTATGTATATGTGTATATTGATACTAATAATTTATGTTTAATATTCATATATATTATGATTCAAATAATTTAATGAATTGAAAAAAGTAATGAGGAAATTTTTTTTCAGTGAAATAGGATACATTGGGTGACTCATGAGTAAAATTTCATTCCTAATTATCATAAGAAAGTTTGTGTCCCTCCTTTTATTTAACAAAATATTAAATTTCAAAACCATTTTTGGGGGTTATTCAACATAAATAAATAAATGGCCATAGTTTTCTATGGGAATGTAAATTTTTAGAAAATTCAATGAAAGAAAGATCAAGCAGAAATGTTGATGGCACCAGAATGCAACCTAACTGATTTGAGATATCAGGATCAAAGAATTACATTACATTATAAACACCTATAAGAGATTTAATGTCACTGTGAAATCAACTTCTTTACAAATAGTTTCCCTAGACTCTGTCTAGATGAAAATAATGGGCATTGGGCTACTTTTCATAATTCCACTAAGAAAGGGGCCAAGATGGTCACACAGTAAGTGTATTTTGAACCTTAGTTAATAAACATTTTATGCACTGTTTCATATATTGAGATAATATTATTTCTAAAAGAGTTTCAATAACAATTCATTTTTTCTTAATCACATATATTTATTCACTAATTATTCATGAGTATATTTTGTTATATGAATATTTAATAAATATTAATTTTTTATTTACTAAATATAATATTATTTAACGTAGTAGTGAATAATAATGATATATCTATTTATTGAATAATTATTATTTAACGCTTCATTAATATTGTGGAAAAATAGCGGATGAATTTTAACTATCCAAAGGGATATAATATATATTAAATTTTATTTAAGAAATAATAATTGATTAATTAGTTATATTTTCACATAAAGTGATACAACAAAATCAATAAAAACAATAATAAATATAAGGTACATCAAAAATAACGAAAATAAAAGGGGTGGATGAGAAATTATTATTTTCTAACCCTATATCTATTTAAAAAAGATTATTTTTTTAACTAGTGGCTTCCATTTTTACTTGTGTATATAAATATCTGTAGTTTTATCTTAAATCCATATATACCACACAGTCAAAAAATAATATCAACAATGTAGATTTTTCATCCTCAACCAAAACTCTTAGTTCTAAAGAGATGGAATAGAATCATCTTTGAAGTGATTCTTAGTGTGATAAAGAAGAAAGGTGCAACTGTTATGATCTACCATGGTAGCATCTTGAGATTCCTATAGTGATGTTCAAAGATTCATAGACCATGTGTGGATCACCATTGGAAGGAATATACACTTCCTTCTTTCAAAAAATGACTATATGATGTATATATGTTTTGAGACTCATTAATGTAGAATAAATTCATCTCATGGTAATTATTTAATTTATGAAATGAACTATAAATCATTAGGTGATGATCTTGTATTTTTTTTGGGAATTCTATCATCATTTAATATATGATTATATCATAGTGGTCAAATTATTTTATCAAAGATGTACATAAAAATTTAATCATTTATTATGAAAAAATATGTGTTGGGAATACCGAATTAGGTGCTTTTATTGCACCAAAAATTTTAAGTAGTGTTAGAGTGGTAACATAATTATTTATAATTATTTTTTATCACATAATGAGATATGAATTTATCTTTAGTATACAATTCTAATATTATTTTTATTTAATATGAATCATGATATGTATTCTTCATCCTCATTTTTCATGTTGATATAAGAAAAATCAATTAATCTTATGATCGAAGAATTCATCCAATGTTACATAGGAATCTAACTAAATAAAAAGGACTACATTCTTTGTAGTCTATTGGTACACGCATTGTACCATTGTTTAATAATGTTGGATTAATTATGATTAAATTTTGAATTAATTTCATAAGCTTCATTTTATTACACATGGCGTGTATTTAAATTAACTGCTTACTAACCAGTTTCTCTTGGGGCACATCTTCCTAGAATACACGTATAACATTCGTATAAGACATTTAGTCTTTTAGTTAAAGGTAGACAATTTAATTTTATACATAACCTACATTACTAGTGATCATGTTACCTGGAGACTATAGAATTTGTATCCCAAGTATAGTCCATGATCTCTAGTAATTTAAATGGCATGATTACACATATAGTATTTAGGCATGTTCCACTGATAGGTAATGTAAACATTATATTATGTGTAGCTAGAGTTGACATGACATTTATTTTACTAATTTAAATATAATTAAATATTAATTTATTATACTTAATAATCAGTATCATCATATATATTTTTTATAATTTATTATAATATGAACATTCCATCTGATTGGTTTTATATATTAAATTTATAATTAATTTTGGTGTAATTTCTAGAAACATTTATCTTGTATAATTCATAATAAAGTTATTAATATACATGATTTGAAACATAATATACATTATGAATAACATGTGTTTCATGTGTTATTAAGTCAAATCATATATTCCATTAAATTACATTATTATTCATGTATTCCACATGTTTCCTAATTAAATATTCGATGAATATAGTACACACTAGTTTTTTCGGAAAGGTACACACCTTGTTGCCTCTAATGTATATGAATTTATATAGTAAATTTTTAAAAAAATTGTTCAATTTGTTTAAAAATAATACGGATAAGAATATAAAAAAATATGAATTAATATAAAATAATTAATTCATTAAATAAGATAATTAATTTATTCATGAATGATTTATCATAAATAATAATGAATGGAATTGAATTCTTTTAGTAAATAATTAATTTATTGTATGTATTTGGATGATCATCATCATAGTCTGGAAAATTTTAAGAGATTTGATTCCATTTAAATTATTATTAAATTAAAATTACCACATGCATGTCATCCCTCCACTCATTATGTAATAGCACGCATGCCCATGGATTATTTTTATGTAAACCCATTTACAAAACCTTTGGATCCTCTAATCAACATGTGAGTGAAATCTTATGCGATGGATGGATCTCGAATGTGAGTTGTGGTGATCCTTGTATGTATCCAAGGAGAAACCAATCCATGAGGTTCATTGGTGTATATGTAGATTGTAAACACAAACCATGTCATGGTTCATGGTGTTATTCCCATAGATCCAAAGTTAGTTTATCATCAACAAGATAAGCTTACCATTAGAAAAATCACATGATCATACCACTGTATTGTTTTGTTTCTATCAAGGTGTATAGTTAATTTCATTATAGTTATTTAGTCACAACAACTTGAATTAATGAATTCATGTTTAAATAAGATAGAGCTAATATAAATTTTATTATGTGTAATCATTACCTAATCCATGGATAATTACATAATTACACTTAATATCAATTAGAATGTAAAAATGATAAAATTTTAAATTTTCATATAAATAAAAAATCCTTCATTATATATATATATATATATTAAATAGGTATATCCCTCCACATCAAATGTTAAAATCAAAAAATTGTTCAAATTCTAATCTACAACATGTTAGAGTGATTTCAATTATATGTGGAATCTAAATAAATTTTTTGGGTCTATTTAACTTGATTCACATCAAATATTGAATAACAAAGTAGGATATGGTGTAACTAATGGGAAATTATTGAGAAAATACCATTTAAGGACATATGGATTTGAAAGTACACTAAAAATATTAAGGTACTGTGAGTAAATGTAGTTGTAAAATTTAATTCCAACCTAAATCCTTGGAAATAAAATATCAGGACCATGTTTGTGTTATGAAATGAGGAATATGGGTCCTTTACATAGAAACTACCAATAAATAAGATGCACTTATGGAAAGGGTGCGGTCTATTGATTATTTATTAAAATATTGGGAGATTAATAATTATAATACATTTAATATTTTTATTATATAGTGTACATAAATTATACTCTTCATAATTATAGAAAAAAATATATATATTGTTGAAAAGATATCACGGGGATCCGTACTTGATAAGGATAACTGTCTCATTGAAATTAATATCCACGAATGGAAAAGGATCTTATACATTATCCTATACTATTAAAGGAACTTATATATGTTGTAAAACCCTATGCGTGATGTTCATGGCTAAAATCCTAATAAGGATGAGTTTTCAATATATGAGAAAAAATTTGATGACCTCATAGTTGTTCAATATTTCATTATATCATCCACGGAAAAATATATTATAAAGAAAAATGAAGACATGGATGCGTAGTACATGAATTATCACCATCATCATTTATATCAAGAGATGGTAACAATAGTGAGATAAATGATCTCAAATGAACTATTAATATGAAAAATTGGAGAGTCATTGCTAGTTGATCTTCATTCATATATTCTTATTGGATATTTCAAATAGTCAGAAATGTTGAGAATTAAATTCTAAGATGAGTTTCAAAGAGATGTCATATTTTCCTCACTTCTTAATTACTCTACTTTTATTATTAATTATTACATGATAAATAGTGAGAAGTGTATTTTAGAACATTTTATTATCATTATCCATGGTCATAAGGACACGAGGTCTGACAAACCCATGGTCATTATGGTGGATAAGAAAAGGAATAACAAATAATGGGCTCCCAAGTCTCCTGAAAAGTATAAAGCAGTCCAAAATTATCCTTCCATAATGATAATGATCCTATGGGAAGAAAACAAAAAGGAAGAAGTATGTTGTTTATATGGAAAAATTCCACAAGAAGATGAAATCCACCTAGAAGGAAGGTACATCTTATGACGATTTTGTTATCAAGTTTAGTATGATAATATCTATGCATTGGGTATTAGATTTAAATTTTGGTTATCATATATGTATTCAAAAGAATTAGAAAAATGTATTTTGAAATATTTCCAAAGGAGATGCTAATTTGGTGGCTGAAAATGATGAATGGTTGGTTTTTTAATCCATTATGGAGAGCTATTTATAGATTTAGGAGAGATTCAATGTACTTTAATATTCAATTCGATAAATCTATAATATCATTTGGTGTCATTAATAATGAATTTGAGCCCTATATTTATAATTAGTTTATTCGTAAATTGGTCATTATCCTATTACTATATATGGATGGATAATTGTTTATCAGAAATTATATAATAGTATTATAGTTTTTTAAGGACTGGTGAAATAAATGATTCCCCATGAAGGACATAGGTAATGAATCTTACTGTATTGGGATTAATAACTTTCATGATATATCAAATATGTTTCTTGGACTATGTCAAGGTACATACATTTCATAGATATATATGTTATTTAGTAACAAAAAATATTTGATTGGAGTTGTTAAATTTTCACATTGTATACATATTTCCGGGAAAATGAGTCCTTAGAAATAAAAAGAGAAATACAGAATGAGTATGGTCCCATAAACATTGGTGATAGGTTCTGTCAGATATTCCATGATATGTAATACATTTGATTTTTCCTACACATTGAGAATAGTTGGAAGATATCTAGTGGATCCAAACAAACAACATTTTTTTGTTGTTAAAGAAAATTGTAAATATCTGAGAGGAACTAAGGATGCCTTCCCTTTGTATGGTGTATGAAAAAAAACTATTCAAACAAAAGTTATACTAATACCAATTTTCAAGTAGATCATATTAATATGATGTCATATTAATTACATGTGTTAATTGTCAACAGAGGAATTTTGAGATGGTAGAGTTCTAAATAGTGAGTTTTCTCCAAATCTATAGTAAATTTTAATTATATGGCGGCTTCTGATGTGGGAATGTATGTATGTTTTATCCAAACCTTTTTATAATATATTTATGTTGTAATTAATCATAATATCCCTATAAGATTATATTTTTATAACACTACAGTGGTGTAACAGGAAAAAGGGAAAATGTCAAACTGTTGGACAAAGAACATTCTCGGGAAGTATTAAATATTGATGGATTTTTCTTAGAGATGTAATGATTTATTAAAAACAGTTTCTATTGATAAACACGGTGGACCAATTTAAAAAATAATTATCTCAGAAGAAGTAGGAGTATCATGTGATTGATTGTATATATCCATTCTTATCAAACATGGATATTGAATTTCTTTTTCAAAATACTTAATAAATCACACAAAAATAATCCCAATGAATGTATTGGTTTAGTGCATTTGGAAACATGGAACACATTATTCTAATTGGGGAATGATCTTTAACATCTCCCATAAAGATCTTGCTCTTTATTTTTCCTACCAAAAACCTTTCTTTATATCATTTGTAAATGAATACATATGTAATGGGTGAGCTCATATTCTTATTAATGTTAATAATGGGAGAGAACAATCATATCTTAACCATAAAAAATAGGAACATAAAATCTGATAATCTTATCATGAATATGAATGATCATGATATCATGTCATGATGTAAATTATAAATGGTCATAAAAATCAATGAATGAAATCCCAAAATTCATAACATAATACATGAAATTTTTTGGCATACAAATAAGCATAGAAAATCATTTCATATTATCGAAGGATCATTTCCAAAACCATAATAGAAGAAGAAATATACTAATGAACTGAGTTCACTCCATCTTCCTGCCTAGTATTACTAATCCATGATCATTTCTCATTCCAAACATATATATTTGATGAGATATAAATCATTACCCAATTCATTAGAGGTAGATATATATCCAACCCATATCATAATGAAATAATTCATAAGTGTTCAAAAAAATCATTCATCATCGCATAACATAAGGAATAAAATGGTTTTATTAAAAATTATCGCATCAAAATATAATCCATTTAAAACAAATGGATTTCATAAAAAGAATTACATCATAACCATAAAGAAATACGAACAATCGGTATAGTATACATGAAACATTATCCTATTATATAATTCCATATTATATGGAAAATAAATTTAATAAAACACTTGAAATTAATTCTTAATGATTATATCTTTTCTTTTTAAAAATTCTTTTATTTTACCAAAATTCCATAAAATTATAAATGAAAAGAATTTATTTTAAATAAAAATGGAATCTTGTAAAGGAAAAATTATTGAACTAAATAATTATAAAAGAATAAAAATCAGTTTCTTCTAAAGAGGTAAAAAAGAAAAAATTCTTCTCATATGTTTTCTAGAAATTCAAAAGTACCTCATATCAAAAATGACAAAAGACTCCTTCCATGCCATTAAAGAAAAACTCACCAATGGGTAAAATTGACTTTAAACAATTGAATAATAATATGATGAATATTATGTTATAATGATGTATAAATAATTGAAATGGATGATAAATATACCTTTGCAAATAAATATTTATAAAAAATCTTGAATAAAAATGAGATTTTGAAATAATACTTTTTTAGGTCTGGGTTCCTTTATACGTCACAGAACCTCCTCTTATTAGACGCCCTCCCTCCTAAACACCTCTTACATCTCTATAGATGGTCTTTTGAAAAGAAAATCACCTATAAAATTTGAATAGGAATGTTGAGAAGGTAAATTGTCGGGGATGGCCCATCATTAAGGCTCAAAGTTATGTAAAGCACTGAGGGAGGATTTTCCATTTTAAAATTTAGGTGAGGGGAATTCTTGGAAATTAAAAAAATATTAATTTATAATAAACTGAAACCATATCCAACGACCTACTATATGTCCTTATTTTGAAAATTATATTAGATATGGTTGTAATATCATTAATTAAATATTATTAGATATTTTTTGATTTCATTTTAACCTTAATATTTTTATTTTACAATTAATTATTCTCTTAAATTTAACTCAGATAAAAATTTGGTAATTATTAAAATAGTGAACTTTTTACTTATTTGCTTTCAATCAACCCATAAATGAAAAATATAGAAATATTAAGAATAATATGTAATTAGTTTTTATTTTTTTATAATATTAAATGATTTTTAAATAATTTTGTCCGACGTTGATTCCACAAAATATCAATTGAGTCAAGTTTTACGCTATTCATTTAATATATTTTTTAAAATAACAAGATAATATTTTAACCTTGAACCAAATATTTTATCAAAAGTATATGGGGTCAATTTATTGAATAAAATTTAATTGATATATTAATTATCCAACATTATATTTATTCTACAATTTTTAATAAAAGTAATTTGATATTTCCATTAATAAAATTCTTACTAAATTTGTTTAATTATTTAATGTACTTATTTCTTGGGTAAAAAATAAAAATAAAATAAAAATAAAATAAAATGATAAAGTCAAATCCCCTATATTTCTTATAAATTATTATTGTCGAATATATATTCTAAAAATTCAAACATTAAAAATGTTATATTTATTACGACATGATTGTAAAAAAATTAACATAATTTTAAATAAAATATTTTACATGTCATAATCATTTCTATATGGCTCCAAATGGTTAATGACATGACCCTTGGATGACTATGAGAAATATAAACTCTAACAATATGATTTTTCAACTGTTTTGTGTTGAGAAAGTGTTGTTTTCAACAGTACATTATTTTATTAGGGGGAGATTGTTGAGAACAATACTCTATCTTTTAATGATGATTTTTATTCTCACAATTACCCTTGTTTTTTATTCTAATAATTTTATATTAAGTGTATTTCGGAAAATTATTATTCATTATTTCTCTATTTTGAAATAATATTAAATCATTTAAATCGACATGGAATATTAGAATAAGTGTTTGGAAATCATTTTAGCATATAAGTGTGTTCGTGAAACACCATTCATGCTCTATATGTTCGGAAATCACTCAAGCGTGTTTTGGAAACACTATTTATACCCAACGTTGAGCAGTGTAGCGTAAGGATGAAATGCATCATTTACCTTATAGGATATCATAAAATTATGGTTAACAAACCACATTTTATCGAAAATGATATGCTTAAGAAACCATACATTATCAACTAAAGTATGAAATAAGAACACTATTTTTATAAGGAACATTACATTTGGGATACCAAAAAAATGGAAGAAGAACACTACATTTAAAAGAATCCTTACATTTACTATATCATAATATTATGGAAGAAGAGTCCTATTTAGTATAGAACATTATATTTTTTTCTCAAAAAAATGATTCATCAACCTTACTTTGGAAAACAACCTGACGATGTATCAAAAAGTATGGATCATGTACGTTAAATTTAGAAGCTGATAAAATATTGATTATATGACGTAAATTTGATAGTTGAAGAAAAAATTATGGATGATCAACCGTACATTTGAAGAATAGATGAACAACCTTATTAGTGAACCTTACATTGAGAGAATGTATTCTATGATGTTCAACCATAGTTTTGGCGTTGGAGATTTAAATTACGACATTATTAAGAAACGACCATTATACATATTATCATACTGATTTCATTCCAAATTTAAATCCTGATTCTAAATAATTTCTTTGACTGATTAAAAGCCATTTATTTATGATTTAATTGATTGATTTAAGAGGAACATTTAATACCGAATACTCAGGGGAGTTACGACTTCTCTTTTATTCAAACATTTTAATATCTCGATTCTAATGGTGACATTTATGGATCTAAATTTGAAAAGAAACATTATTTTTAATTCAATATATCTGTGATATTTTTTATTACATAAAGTGAGGTGAATCATCAAGAAGATTATAAGGAAAACAATCCCTAGTGTTTTTCACTGTTACAATTTACAAAGATATACGAGTCAAACAGATCTTCTCCTATCAAAATCTATCAAACATTATTTTTCTGAAGAAGAAGAACCATGTTGAATATTAACGTATTCAATATTGATTATTTATTGGGAATGTACTATTGTTGATGTTTCTATATTTATTTTAAGATATGATGCAACTAGATTAGGTCAGAACTAATTCAACCTGAAGATCATTCTTTCTAAAGACGATGATCTATCGACTATTACTTTAGTGTTATTGAAATTTTAAAGAACAACTAGAATGTATTTTCAAAAAAATACTCTTTGAATTTTGAGAAAACGACTTCTCATACAAAGCTGTGTATTCGGTTCTGTGTATGAACCAGAAGGTACTGTTTTAGCCTTAACTTGTAAGGGTCATAACTGTTTGCATTCAGTTGTGGACAGTCTGTTGATTAAAAGACCAGATAGTGAATACCACCAAGCTCGTGGAGTAGGGCATTGGTGGATTGGACTAGGGGCGTTATGTTCCCCGAACCATTATACATCCTTGAGTTCTTCAACTGTTTAGTTTCTGCTGCATAAACATTCTGATAAATATAAAAGGAAAAACTCATCTAACTTCACAATTTGTGACGAATTTGTAAAAAGAACCAATTCTCCCCCTATTGTGTATATTTGGTATAACTCGATCCATCAATTTTTATAAAAGGTGTAGATTTTGTCAAATCTATAACAAGATGAATGGTTTTGGATTATAAAAATCACAATGGTTGATACATGAGAGGTTGTGTCAAAAGATAGACCTCCCTACTTCAACGGTGAAAATTATGGATTATGGAAATCAAAGATGATCATTTACTTAAAGAACCTTGGATACAGAGTCTACTCGAAAATTCTAACTCCCAATGTGATTCTAGAGAAACCTAAAACATAGAGTGCTGATATAGAATTAGAGTACGACATAAACTTGAAAGATATGAAGGCTTATCATTTGTGGTCTAGCACAAGATACATTCAACATAGTATCTTAGTTCCTGATAGCTTACCAAATGTGGCAGACGATTGCAGTTGTATATGAAGGAGCTGACAATGTCAGACAAATGAGGAATGCCAATGTTAAATTGAAATTCGAAACATTCATAATTTTTAACGTTGAAATAATTACCCAGTTTAGTGGCATACATACCCAAATTGTTAATGATATCACTGAATTGGGTGATCCCATCCAACAAGAAGACTAAGCCCTGAATGTTCTAAGAGTATTACCACCTAAGAGGAATGAAATTTTAGATACTATTACATAATCCTCACCCATCAAATATCTTACAATGAGAATGTTAATTGGAACTCTTATTATATATGAAGTTGATATAGAAGATGAAGAAAATAATAATAATGTTTTAATAAAATTATAAAATACTTCTCTGAAGGTAACATCTCAAAAGAATAATAGAAAAATGAAGAGTAAAATCAAAGAGAAATTAAAGAGTTTTGATTCATCAAATTTAGATGTAGATCTGGCTCACCTAGCCAGAAGGATTAGTAAATTCTACATAAAGAAGAATATATTCAGAAAATACTTCAAAAGGCATGAACAATAACCATGGGAATTCAGATGCTATTAATGAAAAATGGTGGGTCACATTAGACCTGATTGTCTTCAATTAAAAGAATAAAAGAAAAAGATTTTTTTCAAAAAAAATGATTATGAGAAAAAATACAAAAGAGAAATGAATATTAGTTGGAGTGTTTATAAAGACTCTAGTAGGTCATTAAAATATGAATCAATAAAGGAATAATCGATTCTAAAATCTAATATGTCCTTTATGAAAGAAACTAATGAGGTGAAATCTTATTACCCAAATAATTCCGATTCTAGTTTTATTTATTCAAATGATAAATGTTCATCGTACTACAAAATGCTCGAAGAGAAAATTTATTCCTTATTTAAGAAAAATGAATCAATGGAAAATATTCACACATCTATTTTAGATGAAAATAGACACATTGTGAAAACAACATCATGAGTTAATTGAAAAATATTACACATCACACACGAACTGTACAGATAATGAAACAAAAATGAAAACACAAAAAACAGAAGTAGAAACATAAAAAAGTGAAGCTCCTTTTTTATAAAAAGAGAAAATAAAATGAAATAAGTTCATGGAAATAATTTGAATAAAAAATAAATAAATGGAATATCCAGTAATAGTGAGAAAACCAAACTGTATAATAACAATTTTGTTCCATGTATAAAAGGTAAAATTTCCAACTACTATGGATCATAAAGTCACATATCTAAAAAATAATATTTAATGAAACCAAAAATAAGTTGGATTACGAAATCCTTTGTTACAAGAAGTTTATATAAATCTATTGATTATAGATAAAAAAAGAATATCTCGATTCCTAGGTCTTTGCTGGATAACAATACTAGACCCCACAGAATATAGGGACCAAACAAACCATTGTTTAAATGCCTTTTCCGGAAGTAGGTCATGGAATCAAAAATGTCACATGGTATTTGGATAGTTGATACTCCCGGAATATGAGTGGAAAATAATCGAATTTCAGAACTCTAACTTAAAAGGATGGTGGTCTAGTCACATTTGGTGACAATGCCAAAGGTAATATAATTGGCATTGGAACTGTTGGAGATCAATAAGATGTCTCAATCAATAATGTACTCAATGTACAATGATTGAAACAAAATATAATAAGTATCTCTCAACTCGGTGATGATGGATATTTTGTTGATTTTTCTAATAACTGATGTTCTTTTTTTAAAGACAAATTTCTTAAATTCAGAGCACCTAGAACTGATAATGTTTATACCAAGTACATAAATTCCTTGTGTAAACAAAAAGTAAATTCTTTAACTGATAAGATAAGTGAATCTTGGAACATCCATAGAAGAAGTGGACATTGTAATATATATTATTTTCTTAAGTTATCTAAGAAACATCTTTTTTTTGATATGCCTAGTCTCAAATTAGAATGTGATAGATTTTGTGATGCATGTCAACCTGGAAAGCATCAAAAATCATACTTCAAATCTGTTAAAAAAATTTCTACATCTAAACCTCTAGAACATATCCATATGTATTTATTTGTACCTTCAAGAATATCAAGCTTGGATGATAAATTATATTTATATGTTTTAGTTGATGTATATTCTAGATTTACTTGGATTTATTTTAAAAATTATAAAAATGAAGCTTTTACTATATTTGAATGTTTTTTCAAATCTATAAAAAATGAAAAAAAAATTATAAAAATTTCATTAACAAGTGATCATAGTGGAGAATTTGAGAATCTGGAATTAAATTCCTTTCACTCAAATATGGGTATTAACCACACCTTCTCTCTACCAAGAACACATCAACAAAATGGAATTGTTCAAAAAGAAATATGACAATACAAGAAATGGTTAGGACTATGCTGAATGAATATTGTCTTCTTACATATTTCCTAGAATAAGATATAAGTGAAACATGATATATAATGAATATAGTTTTAATCAGAACAATTTTTTAAAAGAAACCCTATGAACACTGTAAAAAAGAAAAAAAATTACATTAACATTTTTAAATGCAAGGTTTTCACCTTAAACACCAAGGATAATCATGGTAAGTTTGATCCAAAACCTGATGAAGGAATTTTCATAAGAAATCATACAACTTCCAAATCTTATAGAGTTTTTAATAAAAATTTATGGATCTTTTAATAATAATTTCATGTGAAATTTTAGGAATCAAATCCCTTTGAGAAAAGAAAGAAAAAATTGATGAATCTGACTCTAATGATAACATGAAACTTGAGAACATAACAGATGACTTTGGAAGAGGTTTAAATGAAATTCATTCTAGTTCAGAAGAACATAAAATTGAAGAACCTAATAGTGTACTACATAGATAGTCTATAACCCTAAATAATCACCCTTTTGAAATAGTTATAGGATACCAAGACACTGGAATATAAACTAAAAGAAATGTAAGAAATCCTGTTAAATTATATACCTTTCAATCCCAATTAGAACCTAAGACATTAGAAGAAGCCATGATTGATTAATGTTGGAAAATGGAAATACATTAAGAACTAAACTCTTTCAATGGAAATGAAGTATGTAATTTAGTTGAAAGACCTCATAACTATCCAGTTATAGGAGTTAAATGGGTCTATTCAAATAAACAACATGATCAAGGAATAAAAACTAGAAATAAATTAAAACTATTAACTAATGGATATAATAAGGAAGAAGGTATAAATGATGACGAGACCATTACACTTGTATCTAGATTAGAATCCATTAGGTTCCTTTTAGCCTATGCATCTCATATGAATCATGATTTTGATGAAACAATAAAATCAGTTGAAAAAAAGTTATATAGAGGTATGATTGGTAGTTTTTTATATCTTACTACTAAAAGGCTAGATATAATGTATCCAATATTTCTTTGTCCTTGATTTAAATCTAATCCTAAATAATCTCACTTAACTGCTATCAAAAGAGTTGTTAGATATTTTAAAGGAACTATTTTTTATCTATTCTCTATCCAAAAACATCTCATTTTAATTTGATTTCATATTCTTATGCTGACTTTGAAATATGTATATTACATAAAAAATCCACTTGGGTATGTGTCACTTTTAAGAAAATCATTAGTGTCCTGGTCAAGTAAGAAACAACACTCAGTTTCCCTCTCAATAACATAGGCATAATATGTATCAGCAGACAGTTATTGTGCCCATGTTTTCTGGATGAAAAACACTCTTATGAACTTTGGACTAAATTTTAATAACCCACCTATTTTATATTATAATACATGTTCAATAAATATTATAAAAACCTAATTAATCAATATAGAATTAAGAATATTGATATCAAACATCATTTTCTAAGAGATCGTATTCTTAAAAATGATATATTCTTAGAAATTGTAAGTACTGAAATTCAATTAGTTGATATCTTTACTAAACCACTTCCAGCTGCAAGGTTTTATTTTATTAAGGGAGAGTTCTGTTTATTTATTTTTAATTGAAATTTTACTTTTATTTGTTCTTATTTAATTATTTTAATTCTTATATTTTTAAATAAATTTAATTAATTGTTTTTAGAATAATATACAATATCATATGTACTAATTTAATTTTTTTTACATGTATGTTTTTACTTTTTAATAATGTAATAATTACTATGTACATAATGACACAAGAATCAATGATTCCTAAAACCATTTCAAATTCAAACCCGTTATATTCTTCGAAAACCTTTTGAAACCAAAATACCATACCACACTTGTCTACCAAAATGTGAACTATCAAAACCCTAGATCTTCAAACCATTAGAAATATAAGACAAAAATTCCCAAGACAGAGAGAATAAATGAAGAAGAAATCACCAATGCCATGTGGTAGTGCACGGTAGGAAGAAAGATTCTCTATGGAAAAGTAATCAACCTAGAATGGTTATATCCAATGGATCAGATGCTGTGGAAAGCCCTCACATTTTAGAATCTCGAGGAAAAATTCAGTGGTGAAAATATTGAGTTTCTATATGAGGTAGAGCTTAGTAACTTTAACAAATCTGTTTAGTTCAGTCCTGGATATACAGAGGACATCATATTGGAAAAAATTGATGATTGGGAATTTTCAATTTCATATGTGGAAATAGTTAGAATCATTAACTACCCTCATGAGAGAGTTTATCATTTCGACTTAATTAATATTAGAGATTATTAACATATGTCATAGGTCATAATGCAATTTTTATTTGGTTCAACAGGTACACGAAAAATGTTAGTGAAGGATTTGGAACATGATCAGAAGATACTTGTTATGTTTATGCAAATAAGGATTGCAACTAGGATGTTGGAGATGAAGACTATTTTTTTACTGACATGAACAAAATTTTTTTTTGAGGGAAATAAAGTTTAATTTTATAAGATATATGGAAATATATATCAACTACTTCTTTCAACCAGAGGCTAGAGTGATGTTATATCACTATGGATAGTTCATTTCAAAATTAATGTTTAAGTCTGATATGGTGAGATTAATAGCTGCCCGAGTAAGATGCTAAAGTATGATGCCATCACAGAACTGTTTTCAATCCAGGAAATATAAGGAAGATCAAAATCTTCTAGAGTATTGTGAAAGGAAATATTATTACTGTTGGAACTAAGGAAGACTATGACTTGGCTCAGGGGGAGAAACCAAACAAATATAAGGAAGGCGTGGAAGAATATAGATCAAGAAGAACTTTATGAAGATTTTGATTTTAAGTAGTCAATCCACCTGATGATGAGGAAATTCAAGAAGCACTTCATAGGAAAAGACATTGAGTGAATCGAACTGGGGAGGATATTTTTCATGAAAATGCTGATGCAATTGAACCTCTTCTAATCTATAGATAAATTTGAGAATCTACAGTACAACTAATTGAACAACCAACAGTTTCTCATATTATGGTGACTCCTAAAGTGGGAAAATAAATTGTGCCTCACACTATTGAAAATCCTAGAGAATTTTATGTGGCTAGAACTGAATTTTATCAAACTGTATACCCAACCGATATTTTTCAAGATGTATTATCTTAATAGGTACATATATTAGAGGATACAGTCTTAGAGGAAGTCAATGAAGAAGATGCTCAAGAGGAGAAACCACTAGTTAATATGAATCAAGCAGGGAACCTTTTAGAAATTCACACTAAAATTATTAATTAGGATTTTACTTTTGAGGAGTCATGGAAGGACTCAAAGGAAGAATCAGTACAGAATCTAGTATAGAGAGAGGATGAAGAGAAATCAGATTCTGAATCCCTACCTTTAGTTATGTTAAATAAAGTTGAATCTTAGACTGAGAACCAAGAAAAAGGTGCCTCTGATTCTGTGAATGTAGATGATGAGGAGTATTATTGAAAGTTAACCAGAGTTGAATCAAAAAATTCTTCTTTGAGAAGAGGATTGGAAAGGAAAATCAGAGATTTCAGAAATTGAAATCCACTTTTATTTCACAACAATAAGATGATATTTTTAAGAAGGATATGTTTCCATAATTTGAAAATTTTAAATCTTAAATTGTAATGAAGTAATGTTTGGAATATTTTAATATTTTCATAGAGAAACAATTTGCAACTATCAGGATGAGTCATGTAGGTACCTCAGATACTTCACCTAAGTTGATAATGATATTTTAGGCCTTACAATAGTAATGAGAAATATGGATGATAAATTGCAAGAACTTTAGTGAAACAGTGCTCCATTTTTTATCTTGTTGGATAACCAAAAGCATCTTGTTGAGTAGTTAACTTCAAATGAACATAAAATAATAACTTTTTTGAATAAGTTCATAAAAAAGTTAACTATTTGTCTTGAAAAGGAAGAAATGATCCATGTGTTCTATAGATTTAATTTGATTAAGGATATTCATATGACTCATGAGGGAAGATATCTCATTATCCAGTTGGGAGATGGATTAATGATGTGGTTGAGGAATCTGTTAGCAGAAATAAAGGAAGTAATCCAGAGAAGATGAGACCGGTTTCAAACCTTTGTTGAGCCAAGCCTTGATTCCCATTTCCATTACTATACAAGTACTTACATTTTTAAAAAAAATATATTTTCATCCAATATTTATGTGTTATTAGTTTGTTTTACAGTACTGTCTATAATATAATGCTTGTAATCCAGCTTCAAATATTGAGAAATAGTGTATAATAGCATTTATTATAGTTCAGTTCTATATTAAAATGTGTTATATTCATAATTCTATCATTCTTTATGATATCAGAAAAAGTGGGAGAAATTTGGATAAACACAACATTTTATTTGTCAAATGTTCTTTTAAGGTTTTGAATCCTTTACTCATGGGGAGAATATATATCTTATTTTTCTTTCTTTTTTTAAAAAATGTGAAATATAGATAATCATGTAAAGATGAATTTTTTGATTAACACAAAATTTTATTATCTTTATTTATAATAGTGGATATATTATTTTACATTATAAAGGGGGAGAAAATGTAAAATTATGAATGTTTGTTTATATATATATATATGTAACTATGGGTAAAAAAATGTTTGTTTCTTATTGAGGAAATATTGTTAAAATTAAATATTGTTTTTATCTTTTCAAAATACTAAACTATATGAAATTAATATTGTAAGATAATTTCATTGGTTATTTCATGGGTTTTGTGATCATCAAAATTGGGGGGATTGTTGATCATGTATTGTTTTAAAACATATTATTTCATTAGGGGGGATTGTTGAGAAAAATACTCTATCTTTTTATGATGGTTTTGATGCTCACAAATACACTTGTTTGTCATTATAATGATTTTTTCTGAAATGAATTTCAGGAACCTAATATTCATTATTTTATTATTTTGGAATAATATTAAATCAATTTAATCTTTGTGGAATATTTGAAAAAGTTTTTAGAAATTGTTTTAGCAAATTAGAGTGTTTTGGAAACACTAGTCATGATCTACGTGTTTAGAAACTACTTTAGGAAGTTATACAAATATTGTTCATGCCCTATGTTGAGTAGCGTAGTATACGGATAGAATCCATCAGTTATTTTATTTGATATAAGAATAGTATGGTTAAGAAACCATACATTATTGACCAATGTATGGTTAAGAAGCCATAGATAATCAAAAAAAAGTATGGAAAATGAACCCTATGTTTGGAAGGAAACTTATGTTTGGGATATCAACAAATGTATGGAAAAATAACTCTATGTTTTGAAGGATCCTTACGATTAGGATATCTAAAACTTATGGAATAATAACCCTACGATTGTATGTAATGTTATATTTGTTTCTCAAAAATCTTGTAACATCAACCTTACTTATGTAGAAAACCTTACATTGTATAAAAAACTATTGATCAGGTACCTTACATATAGAAGTAGATAAAAGTATGAATTATATACCAAATGTTAGAGAGTTGAAGAGAAAAGTTTAGATGACGAAACATACTTATGAATAATGGATGATAAACCATAAAATGTCAACCTTACGTTTAGAGACTTTATGCTATGTAGTTCAACCCTACATTTGGCGTTAGAGATTTAAATTACAAATTTATTGAGAAACAGTATTTTTCAAATTATCAGGCTGATTTAAAGATAGATTAAAATACCTATTTTAAAGAACTTATTTGACTGATTCAAAGATATTTAATTACGATTCATAGGATCAATATAAGATGATATTTTCATGCCAAATATTCATGGGAGTTAAGACTGCTCTGTTATTCAAACATTTTAATATCACGATTTTAAAGGAGGCATTTGTCGATCTACATTTAAACAGAAAACATTATTTTTTTATTCTATATTTCAATAATATTTTTTCTTATATAATGTGAGGTGAATCATGGAAAAGAATATCAGGATAACAAGCTCTTGAATTTTTAAATACTAGAGTTTATAGAGACATACGAGTCACACAGATCTTCTGCTACTAAGATCTATCAAACTCTATTTTTCTGGAGAAGAAGAATCACGTTGAAGACTCACCAATTCTACTTCAATTATATATTTTGAATCTTATATTGTTGATGTTGATAAATTCATTTAAAGATTTGATGAAACTAGATCAGCTCAGAACAATATCTACCTAAAGATCATTCTTTCTGATGATGATGATCCATCAACTATCAGTTGTGAGCTGTTGTGACATTGAATAACAACTAGAATGTATTTTCAAAGAAATACTCTCTGTATTTTGAGTAATCGAATTCTCATACAAATCAGTGTATTCAGTTCTATGTATGAACCAGAAGTCTCTGTTTTAGGCATAACTTGTAAAGGTGTCAACTGCCTACACTCCGTTGTGGATAGTCTATTGATAAGAAGACTGGATAGTTAATATCACCAAGCTCGGGGAGTAGAGTGTTGGTGGATTAGACTAGGGCCCTTTTGTTCCATGTATCACTATACATCCTTTCAATCTTTAACAGTTTATTTTCTACTACATAACCTTTTTGATAAAGATAAAAGGTCAGACTCGGCCATCTTCACGATTTGTGATGAATTTGTGAAAAGACACAATTCACTCCCCTTCTTATGCATATTTGGTATATCCCAATCCATTATTATGGTTTTTTAAGCGTTATTATATTTTTAATTTAAATTATATTATTTATTTTTCATCAATTAAATAATTTCTCTATCATCATTTTATAAGACTTTATGGTAATTATATATTCTCTAAATAGCCTATATTAATTACCATGATGTATATAATATCATTATATTTATGAAAATTATTTATTTTTTATGTATTATAATGTTTATCACTGTAATAAAATCATAATACTTATAACAAATATAAGGGTGACATTTTTTAACTTTGATGTCACATTTACTTATTTTAATAATTTTACTAACATTTTCTGGGAAAAATATATTAAATAAGTCAATTAAGATCTATAGGTGTTAATGGTTGATGTTTTCTTATCCAATAGTATTTTATAAGGTGTTCGGGTAATTGTTTAGTCCTTATAAATTTAATTTGATACCAAAATAACCATATTTACATTTAACCACAATAAATAAAAATTATCATAGTTACTATTCAAAATATCCAAAAAATGAAAGTAACAAATAAAAATAATGTGGACCCGCTGATTCCGAAAATGGAATTAATTTTTAAAAATTTAAAACATATAATTTACACTAAATATTTTAAAAATAATCCCTTTGAGGGAATGAGAAAATGTGTTTCAAAAAATTTAAAACCCATAAAAAAATTTTAATATGTTTATATAAAATTTCAAATAAGCATTACTTTAAATGAAAAAATTTATATTTAATGATAAAAACATTATCTTTTTATACTTTAAAACCAATTAATTGGATAATATAGTAATATAAATAAATTATATGAAAATAAAATTACATAAAATGTAGTATTTTTCAGAATTCCATAAAATGAGAAAGTTATAAAAAAAATACAAAACAAATTATCAAAAATAAATTTTGACTTCATTCTTCATAATAACTATATTATTTTGTCAACTAAAATATAAACAATTTTAAAAAGAAGATTTAAAACTGGTGTTTCATCAAATGGTGGCAAAACTGCCTTTATTTTTAAAAGGCATCTTTTATCTGAAAAATTTATTTTGTTCTTATATCGTGTCTGGAAACCATTTAAGAGCAATATTAAACATTATATTGAATCTATTAAATATATATATCCTTAATAAAATCTATAAATTGTGATTTTCTTATTTTATAAGATCGATTATACTCAGTAATCAGAGAAATGATTTCTATTACAATCACTAGAAATTCTAAATAACACAATACAATTGTACTATTTCTTATACCACATACTAAGCCACTCTAAAACATATCACAATCTTACCTTGGTGTATCATAAAAAAGAAGACATAATATGAATTAAAAAAATCATTCTCATAAAAATTTTGTTGTTTAACATTCAACCCTCTACTAATGAATTTCATCCTCAAAATTCATCGGGGTTGTAAAATGATAGTAACCAACATCATTAAAAAATAAAACATAAATTTAAAAAATAATTTTTTGAAAATAATTTTTGAAGAAAAAAATAATTACTAGGTCTCTATGTAGGAGAACGTTTGTAAAGATTTGGGCATGGTGGAAACGCCTAAATAATCATAGCGGATGATAAATATTTATCATCACAAGAATGTGGGTGATTAAAAGAATGTTAACAATAAAAGAGCCAAAAATAGTTAAGCATGAAAGTGTTAATGGATATCATACAAAATGATGATAATATGACACCCTTTTACATCCTGATAACTTTTCCAAATGTTGATGAATTTTCATAAGAATTTATACATACTAAAATTCATCATAATATCATTACCAGTTATTCCTTCAACAATTATACACTTCACCAATGATTCAGTTAAATGAAGTTGAAATTGTCATTCCTAAATAATTATAAGATCATGCAATCCGTAAATATAATGATAGTTCATTCCATATTTCTTTATCACAACAAAAGTATAGCATATATTATAAAATATTCATAAGTCCACATATAATGAGAAATTAAATTAATAAAATAATGTTAATATGGAGTTTAACATTTACTGTCCATAAATTTATAGCATTAAAATCCTTCTGAAAGCTGAAAATAAAAAATTTAAAAAGTTTTAAACAAACTTAGCATAACATTTATCCCCCATATATTATATGGTATTTCTTGTTATTCACATTCCATACATGTGAACACCTTCATCCTGTATTCTTTTGAGTCATTATAATAACCTAAATTACCATATATCCTTATTTAAAACATAAATGTTTCCTTATTCCAAAAAATATTGGATATATTCGTTATGTCCCAAGAAAATGTATACATCATATATAATAGGATAACCCTCTTTATAGGTCATTATTAATATTCAACATATCTGTTAAAAATGATAATTAAAACACAATAGAAAAAAAGAAAAATATATTTCATGTTTAATATAACATAGTCTTTGAATACTATAATATATAAACCTCAATCATTAATCTTTATTCTTAAAACAGTAATCTGAATCTATCATTGTAGTATTCCCTAAATTTTTAATCATGTCTTAAGGTTCATCGTCATTAATATATCCATCCTTCAATGTTTAAAAGTAATACATAATTCTTTCAATATCCCATAACTTTCACATGTCATTTACTATATCTTTATTCATATCAGTATAACCAATACTTGTGTCAACATCATCATTCATTTAAGGATATTTCCCCTTAGAAAATCAATTTTCATAATACCAATTCCTTACAACATTGAAACATTCAATGTTGACCATGATATTTCTAGTTTTGTCTATTAACTAAGAACATAAATGAATGTTTTATAAACAATTATCATAGATTAATAACACATAACAAAGGTAAATTACTTATTATATTTCCATCTATAACAATTTAGGTTTAATCCTTGTTAATTCATGGTTGTTACCAAATTTCAAGGATGGTAACCTATAGTTAGAATTATCCTTAGTGACATAACTTGGCATATCTTAATAAATACAAATAGGTATTTCACTAAAGTATTAACCTCCTATTTTCCAAAGGACAACAAAAAATTCTCTTTGATACTAAATGTAAAGAACTATGTGTGACGTACATGGATATTACATTATGTTTTTGAAATTATTAATACATTTCACAAAAAGAAACCAATGATCGTACTATATTAGTGCCTTTGGAAATGTAGAACACATTAATGTAATTGGTGAATGATATTCAAAATCCCCCATTATGATCACCACATTGTGTTTCTTGTAACGCCCTGACCCCAGTTACCCAGATTCGGTGCATTATTACTTAACATTGGCATGATCCCAAAATATCATGTCTCGAAAGACCGATTTGTTTAGTAGCCTTGGAAACACTAGATACATTCATAAATTTTGCGTTACATAATAAATTGAAAAACCACAATAATATAGTCTCCATAGTCCACACTCCTATCCCTTTTAGACTATCCCTATAGATCAGTCATAAAATATTTCTTCACATCCTGGGAAAATAAAACATAGAAATGGGTGATCTCAGATGCTTAGTAAGGATAATAATACAACAGAAACTTTCATAAAAACATAAACATTTATAAAAATGTATAACTAAAACAAAAGCCTTTTACACTTGAACTTCAGCATAATATGGAAAAAATAAAATGAAAGAATTCCATTTACTAATTCACATGGATATTCTTCTAGTTGAATAATCACATTTAATTTCAATAACCACTTTCATAATGATGGAATGCATAATGCCAGACTATCATAACCACATAGTCAAGGCCTTGTGCCAAGACTACAAATAAGATTTTGTCAAGGCCTTCTGCCAAGACACTATTTTGTCTCATGAGACATACCAATGTATCAAGGAGCTATAGCGAGCTCCACCCATCACTTAGTAAGTCCAATTCATTCCTTATATGAAAAGGTTTAAACATATCATAAACCATAACATAATCGTATCACATAAAACATGCATAAAAGAAACATAACATTTCCACATTTCAATCACAAGATATCAATACAACACATTGATATAATAAAAACATTATCAAAACCATTTTCAATACCAAAATAAATTAAAAGTAAGACATGGTATTTATTTTTCATTTAAAAAAAGTTATGGCTTGTAGAGGAAGCCGAAAATCAAATAATGGTCACAGCGGCGGAGAAGTCGTTGTCGCTGCATACGTAAGAAAAATCATTTATTTTTTCATTTAGTAAAAACTCTTCGTATAAAAATATTGCTTTTGAATAAAAGTAAAATTCAAAGGGGTTTATACACCGTATAATAGAAATATGTGTATAAAACAAAATATGACTAAATGAAAGGAGATTGAGACGATGTCCCTTACCTCGTGTCCGACTTGACTCGATCTTTTTTTAATTTCATGAATAATAAACTAGAGTTAATCACTACTTGAATAATAAACGTTTTCAAGTTTAATATTCCTTTTATATCACTTACTCCCATGTTATGAACATTATTTAGTCATTTAAGTTAATAACAATCGTCTTGTTGATCTTTGGTACTTGAGTCAACAATAAACTTCTCATAATTACAAGTTGTTCATGTGGTAAAATATCCATTATCTCCAGAATTATATTCATGATCTAGATATCATATATATCATATATATCCAGTATATTCATGCATTTATAATATTACATAACATTTAGAGGTAAGAAAAGAAATGCACCGTTCATGGAGACGGTAAGTCGTACGTACGCATGAACGCTAATTTCATTTCTATTTGGTATTTAATGGAATAAAATCGTAATGAAATAAAGGTATATTATAATTAAAGAATAATATCATATATAATATCATTAAATCCATCCTTTATACATCCCACATATGGCATTAACTATTAAAATAACTTTTAGGGGGTGGTAGTCCGCACTTCCTAAAATGAAATCATCACGTTTACCCATAATCAAAATCATAAAGTTATGCCATAAATGAAAAATAAAGGAGAATAAATAAAGAATAAACATAATATATATCATATATAGAAATAGTTTCTTCATAATGGCTACCATTAGAGGTGTTAAAATAAGATTGAACAATCATCATTTCGTGAGGCAGTAATTCGCCACCCACAGAAATAGTACGTTCTTTAACCATTAGAAAATGGAGTGTGTAAGTGTAAATAAAATATTTCTCATAAAAACATCCTAGTATATTTATGATACTGGTGTTGTTATAAAATAAATGAATAAAAATTGTTTTAGGGTTTGGAGAAGCAAAATAAAACCAAAGAACATAAGGGAAGACATTACCATAAAATCGGGTAACTCTTTTTGATATGATCCAAAATCTTCCTTGGTAAGACTTCTGCACAAAGTGAGGCTTCTTAGTAGTAATAGAGGGAAGTTTATAGAGTATTTGGGCAGAGTTTGGCAGAGCCAAATGTCTTTGATGGTGTGAATAAGGTGGTAGAGGTGGGGGCCTTTTATAAGAGGAGAAAAGGGGCACTCTTGGAAAGTCATGAAATGTTACTTTATTATATAATGAGTTTTGGATTTTAAAGGTCCCACAATAATATATTTAGAGGATAAGGTGATAAGGGTTCTAAATACACCCATCCAATAGGCTTTAGACAAGTTTAAGTCTTATAGTATACCTTATATTTTTATTTTATTTAAATCGTTCAATAATGAGGTAATCACTGCATCATCATGGTGTCATAAATAAATTTATTTATTTAATGTCTAAAAATTATATAAAAATTACCATGATTTAGTAAATATTTTTATCTTTCCAGTGAATATTTATAGTCTAATCTTTAACTTTTATAACCCCATGTACTAATTGTTTTAGTAAAACAACATATTTTTTGACAATTTTATTTTTACTTTAAATAAAAAGTTATTAATGTCAATTTCTTACCCAAGTGGCTCCATGGGGTCCCCAAGATGACCCATGGATTTTATTGGTCGGCCATGACTCATCCAATAAGGGTAGGACAAGTGTAATGTTAATTTCATAATATTATAACATTATATTTACCATAAATTACACTAATTACCTTTAATCGCGATTAATAAAACATAAAAGTTACTAATCACCAAAAATTATTTTCATCTAATTGAACCAAATTTTACTTACTAATGATAACCATGTTTTCATGATTTTTGAAATTCAATTTAAAAAGTGGTAATGTTTCATTTAAACGAAAAATTTGTTTTTTTAAAACCACTTAGTGGTTTCACTATTCACCAAAAATTGAAGTTTCTCAGAAAAATACCAAAAATTAACCCTAAGATATATTTGATATTCCAAATTAAAAAGTGATTTATATTTTAAAAAACTCAAAACTTATAAGTTGAATTAATTAATTTAATAATTAATTTCCGTTGTCATAACAAATAGCGTGTTTTTAAGAAATAATTTATATCAAAATATTGACAATTGTTTATGTCCAATTTCGATGTGAAATTAATTCTAATGACCACAATTGGATAAGAATGTTAAAATATATTATAATAATACTTTAAAACCACTCAATAATATAATTTATCACATAATTTATATAGATTAAAAAAGTTTTTTTAGTTTTTTTCACTATTCATCGAAAATTGGAAGTTCTCGGAAAAATACCAAAAATTCAACATAGGCTAATTTCTATATTAAGAATCCAAAAATGAAGTCCATTTTGAAATATAAAATTTATATAATTTCAAAAGGTGGGTATTACTATTCATAACGGCTATTTTGATTGGTTGCGGTGTGTTAGAATCTCGAACATACGTACAATGCATGTTATTGCATTACTGAGAGAGAAGCGTATCGTAGAATCTTGAGGTGTTACATTCTCCCCTACTTAAATAAATTTAATACTCTCAATTTGATATTCTTCTTCTAAAATAAAAGGTTCAAAAGTAGAAAATACCTTTGTGGAAAACCCATATCAGAAATAGGGTTAATAAAAATATAACTTTAAAAGAAAGAAAGAGAAGTAAAAAGGTCACCTAAGATAGACCATAATAGGATTCTATGAAAACATGGATATGGAGGAGAAAACAACCATCAAGGTATGATGGAGAGTTTTAGAATACATGATTAGGAGAATGTTAACTACAAGAAAATCACAAAATTGTGATTGGTTAAATGATCATTGATTCTCCAGTAGGAAAAGTTAACCAACAACGTTTTTGTTTTAAGTTGCATTTCATAAATTTGAGGAATTTATTTATGATATTTACTAAGAACGTAAATAAATATACATAATTATCATGTAGACTTTTCATTCTATAATAAAATTTTACCACAAACCCAACTTTCACTCAAAAAGATAATATAACTCAAAAATATTATATTTATCCTAATCGTACAAGGTTCCAAATATTAACACATACCATTTATATTAGGAAAAATATTTTGTAATAACTAGGGACTTCCGGTAGGCTAGTGGTAGGTAATAATGTCAGGTTGCACTATAGTTGTGGGTTCGATTCCTACATCTTTGTCTGACGCGACAGGTTATCCCCCAACCTGCAAGTTGTTCTTTTCCTAAAACTATATTATTATAATATTCCAAAAATAATATTCAGAAATGTTTTAACCTTAAACAACACTATCCAAAGTTCATCTTAATCCATTACAACCATTATAGTTATCCAAAATACCTCTGTCCTGACTTTCTCTAGAAGGTCTCTAAATTCCAAAATCAATTATAACATCATATTCCCAAAACAATGTAAAGTATCTCTTATTGTCACATACTAAAAATATGATTACCATAATCATATTAAAACTTTAATGAAAAAAACATGTACTGAAGTACAATCCATATATATATCAAATTATTCTTATAACCAGAATGTAATCTGTGAGTCCAAAAGCACCAATAAATTAATTATTCCACTTCAATCGTAGTAATAGCATAAGATTGGCCTTGATCCCTTGGCCTTTTCTGAGGTATGTTTCCTTCACGCTTAGGAAATTCATCTGCATAATGCCTCATTTCCCTAAAATTGTAGCATTCAACATTTATAGCCTATTTCTTTCCCTTACAATCACGAGCCTGGTGACCTTTTTCTCCACATTTATAACAAACTCCCATTCCTTTTAGGAAATTACATGGGAGATTTTTCCCACAATTATCGAATAATGTAAAATCATTCTTTCCCCTTTTCCCATTATCTATCTCTTTTTTTACCTTTCTATTCTTCCCTTGCTTTACTTTGTTGTCATATGACTTAGATAATTCTTTTTCTGTCTTGATAGCACACGAGACAATATCTTCGTACGATGAGAATGATTGTGATACTAAAGCTCGACAGAGAAATGGTTTTAACCCATAAAAGAAACCATTAATCTTACTTATTGGGTTATGTATATAATCTTCAACATGTATCGCTAGCCATGTAAGTTGTCCTCAAACTTTGTGACATTCTCATCCTCCTTTTGTCTCAGACTCAGAAATTTCCTTTCCATATCTGCTCGATGGTCATGAGGATAGTATTTTTCTAAGAAAATATCTTTGAACTCCCTCCATTCCATATTTGATACTTCATCATCTTCCTTTGTGTTTTGAATCAATGACCTCCATTGATCAACATTTTCAGTGAGGCGGTAAACTACCATGATAAACTTTTCCATTTCACTACTATCCAAGTCATGTAATATTTTCTCTAAGGAATTTATCAATTTCTCAGATACTAAGGGATTTGTACTCCCATTGAATGTTGGAGGTTGTTGTCTCATGAAGCGATCTAACATTTATCCTCCACATTGTGGATCCAGGTGCTCCATACGAGTAAGGTTATTATTCATAACATGAGTGAGTTGTCCCAGTATGGTGATCAGCTGATCAGCACCAGTTGTATCACCAACTCCATTATAATTATCGTGAGCAGGAGGGAAATCCCTACATGGATTGCGTGCATTTATACAGTTTCCATTACTTCCACTCAGCATCGTTTCGAAACAATGTCAGAAACAAGATTAGTTTATGAATAGAAATACTCAATTCCATACATTTAAAACTGTTAACATAAATTGAACTATTTATGGATATAATCCATAAAAAAAATTTCTTCGAAAAAGTATATACTCATAAACCCTTAGTAATTGTTTGTAAAGAAATCATGATTTATCCTAACCATATCCCCTGGGAGTGTTGTAACCAAGAGTGCAGCAAGGCTTGTTGTCGTGCACCGGTTCCCGTTCGATTCTAGCTCAAAGCAGTGTTTTCATGTATTTCACCTAGGTACATATGTGCCAGAGTAGCCTCTACCTGCTCATATCTAGAAAAGGATGTATTTCTTGGAAAAATCTCAAAATCTCTATAATACTAATATTCAAGGATGTTCTTCAATACTAATCGTCAATTTCTATCTTAGGGATATGTCCTCTAATCAGAGTTTATCTAAATCTAGCTTCTAAGGTTTGTACTAAACTGCCTCTGATACCATCTGTAACCCCCTGACCCCAGTTACCGAGAGTCGGTGAATTATAACATAATATTGGCATGATCACAAAAGATAAAGTCTCGAAAGATCTATTAGTTTAGTAGCCTTGGAAACACTAGATACATTCATAAATGTTACATTACATAATAAAGTGAAAAATCACAATAATATAGTCTCCATAGTCCACAATCCTATCCCCTTTAGACTATCCTTATAGGTCACTCATAAAATATTTCTTTACATCCTGGGAAAATAAAACATATAAAGGGGTGATCTCAGATGCTCAGTAAGGATAAAAATACAACAGAGACTTTCATAAATAAACATAAATATTTAAGGAAATGTATAACTAAATAAAAATCTTATTAAACTTTAACTTCAGCCTAATATGGAAAAAGTAAATTTAAATAATTCCATTTACTTATTCACATGGATATTCTACTCGTTGAATAATCACATTAAATATCAACAACCACTTTCATACTGATGGAATGCATAATGCCAGACTATCATAACAACATATTAAAGGCCTTGTGCCAAGACTACAAATAAGATTTTGTCAAGGCCTTGTTCCAAGACTAGTTTTTCTCATGAGACCTACCGATGCATCCGGGAGTTATAGTAGGCTCCACCCGTCACATAGTAAGTCCAATGCATTCCTTATATGAAAAGTTAAAACATATCATAAACCATAACATAATTGTATCACATAAAACATGTATAAAGTAAACATAACACTTCCACATTTCAATCAGAAGATATAAATACAACCCATTGATATAATAAAAACTTTCTATAAACCATTTTCAATACCAAAAAAAATTAAACTAAAACATGGTGTTTATTTTTCATTTAAAAAAAGTTATGGCTTGTATAGGAATCCAAAACTCAAATAATGGTCATGGCGGCGGAGAAGTCATTGTCGCCGCATACGTAAGACAAAACATTCCTTTTGTCATTTAGTAAAAAATATTCGTATAAAAATATTCCTTTTGAATTAATGTAAAAGTAAAAAGGTTTAATACACCGTATAAAATAATGTTGTGTATGAAAAAATATGCCTCAATGAAAGGAGATTGAGACGAACTCCCTTACCTCATGTCCAACTTGACTCTATCATTCTTTAATCTCTTGAATAATAAAAACGAGTTAATCTCTACCAGAATAAGAACCTTATTCATGTTCTATATTCCTTTTATATCACTTATTACCATGTTATGAACATTATGTAGTCATTTATGTTAGTAATGGTCATTTTGTCGATCTTTGGTACTTGAGTCAACAATAAACTTCTTATAATTACAAGTTGTTCATGTGGTAAAATATCCATTATCTACATAATTATATTCAAGATATAGATATCATATATATCATATATATCCAGTATATTAATGCATTAAAAATATTACATAAAATTTAGAGGTAAAATGTAAATGCATCGTTCAGGGAGACGGTAAGTCGTACGTACGCATGAACGCTACTTTAATTTCTATTTAATATTTAATGGATTGAAATCATAATGATATAAAGGTATATTATAATTATAGTATAATATCATATATAATATCATTAACTCCATCCTTTATACGTCTCGCATATGGCAGTAACGATTCAAATCACTTTCAGGGGAGGTAGTACGCACTTCCTAAAATAAAATTATCGCGTTTACCCATAATAGAAATCATAAAGTTATGCCATAAATGAAAAATACAGTAGAATAATGATAACATAAACATAATTTATATCATATATGGAAATAGTTTCATCATAATGGCCACCATGATAGGTGTTAAAAGAATATTGAACAATCGTCATTTCGTGAGGCAGTAATTCGCCACCCACAGAAACAATATGTTCTTTAACCATTAGACGAACGTTTGTATAAGTGTAAATTAAATCCTTCTCATAAAAAATCCTATTATATTAAAGATACTGGTTTTGTTACAATATAAAGTAATAAAAAGATTTTAAGGGGTTGGGGAAGCAAAATTAAACAAAATAACATAAAAGAAGAAATTACCTTAAAATCGGGTAACTCATTTTGATTTGAGCAAAAAGCTTTCTTGGGAAGCCTTCTGTCCAAAGTGAGACTTCTAGGAGTAAGAGAGAGATGTTTTGATAGTATTTCTTCCAATATTGGCCGATCCAAATGGCTTTGATGGTGTGACTAAGGTGGTAGAGGTGGGGGACTTTTATACAAGTGTATGTCTTAGATTTTACCTTATCTGTTCATTTTATTTAAATTGTTCATTAATGAGGCAATTGTTGCATCATCATGGTGTAATAAAAAAATTTATTTATTTAATGTCTAAAAATTATAAAAATATTACCATAATTTAGTAAATATTTTTTATCTTTCGAATGAATATTTATAGTCAAAAAGTTACCTTATATAACCCCATGTAATAATTGTTTTAGTAAAACAACACCTGTTTGTGACAATTTTATTTTTACTTTAAATAAAAAGTTATTAATGTCATTTTATTACCCAAGTGCCTCCATGGGGTCCCCATGTTGACCCATGGATTTACATGGTCTTCCATGACTCATCAAATAAGGGTAGGACAAATGTAAAGGTAATTTCTTATTATTATAACATTATATTTACCTTAAATTACACTAATTACCTTTAATCGCGATTAATAAAACATAAAAGTTACTATTCAACAAAACATTATTTTAATCTCATTGAACCAAATTTTATATACTAATGAAAACCATGTATGTATGATTTTTGAAATTCAATTTATAGAAGTGGTAAATATTCTTTTAAATGAAAAATTAGTTTTTTAACTACCACTTAGTGGTTTCACTACTCATCAAAAATTAATGTATCTCAGGAAAATAACAAAATTTACCCTAAGAAATATTTGATATTCCTGAATCAAAAATGATGTATATTTTATAAAACTCAAAACAGATTATTTTAATTAATAAATTTAATAATTAATTCCCGATGTCACAATAAATAGTGTGTTTTTAAGAAACAATATATATCAAAATATTGACAATTGTTTCTATCCAATATCAATGTGAAATTAATTCTAATGAACAAAATTGGATAAAACGGTTAAAATATATTATAATTATACATTAAAACCAATCAATCGTATAATTTATCACTATAAATTATTTTTATTAAAAAACTTTTTTTTACGTATTTTTAAATATTCATCGAAAAATGGATGTTCTCAAAAAAATACCAAAAATTCAACAAAGGCTAAATTCGAAAATTTGAATCCAAAAATGAAGTCCATTTTGAAATATAAAATTAATATAATTTCAAAAAGTGGGTATTAATATTCATAACGGCTATTTGGATTGATCACGGTGTGTTAGAATCTTGAACTTGCATACAATCCAAGCAATTGCATTTTTGAAAGATAAGCTTATCGTGGAAGCTGGGGTGTTACATTTCTTATCTGAATCCATTTTTTTATTCTCAAGAAAATAAAACATATGAAAAGGGAGAACTTAGATGTCCAGTATGGTTAAACAAGGGATATTTCAATCATATTATAATCATAATTCATAAGAAAATAACATCTGAAAATATTATCCAACGTATGAAATACCGTCATATAATGGAATAAGATAAATTATAAAAGTTAATAAAAATAAATGAAATAAATCCAAAATATCATAAAATAAGACCTGAAATTTTGTGGCATATACAAAATCATAGAAACAAATTTCATATTAGTTAAGTATCACTTCCAAGAATATCATAGAGGATATAGTCCATTAGAGAACCGAGTTCACACCTCAATTTAGCCCTGTATTAATGAACCAATATAATTTCACATTACAGCCCTATCTACCTCATGAGATATAAATCATTAAATAATGCATTAGAGGGAGATATATGTCCCACCCACTTTATAGTGAAATCATTCTTTTGTGTTCCAAAAAAAATAAATCATTCATCATAACATAACCCAAGGAATAAATGTGTTTCTTAAACATCATTCCATCATAAGATAATCCATCTAAAACTAGTGGATTTCATAAATAAAATTCCATCATAAACATAATAAAATCATAAAAACAAATGGGATTTAATAATTGAAACATAACCATAATATAGAATTTCATCTTAGACAAAATATAATTTAGATAAAAAACGTGAAGATAATTCTTAACTAAAATATCATTTCTTTTTCAAAAATGTTTTACTCTCTCAAAATTACAAGATATTTAAAAGAAAATATATTTTTTGAAAATAAACATGAAATACTATGAAGTGATATTACTAGAAATAAGGACTTATGAATTTGTAAAAATCATTTCATTCCATATATATAAAATAAAAAATTCATATATTACATTTGTGAGATAGTCAAAAGTACCTTATATCGAAAATGACAATATATTAATTTCATGTCATTCCACAAAAATTAACCATTAGGTAAAATAGACATTACTTTTTTTAAAATAATATGAATAAAATTATTTAATACATATGTATAAATCATGTACATGGATGGTAAATATACCCTAGTAAATACATACATATAAACAATATCTGATAAAAATGATATTGCAAAATTATCCCTTATATAAGGGCTAGGTTCCTTCATACGTGTCCAAACCACCTCTTTTTCGACATCCCTATAACACGCCAAGCTTCCATGGTATGCTTCTCTTTGAATAATACAGTAGCGTGTGTTGTACTCAAATTCGAGTTCTAACACACACCACAGCCAATCATACTAGTCGTTATGAATAGTAATAAACAATTTTTGAATTTTTAAAAATTTTATCTCTCAAAATTGTCTTCATTTTTTATTCGGAATATCAATATTATCCTAGGGTAAAATTTTGGAACTTTTTGGATAAGATTTATATTTTGATGAATAGTACAAATTACTAAATTTTAATTAAAAACAACTTTTTTAATCGAAATAATTAATAGAGATAAATTATGAATTTGAGTTGTTTTAAAGTTTATTTGGAATATATTTTTACCATTTAATACAATTTTGGTCATTGGAAATAATTTCAGAATTAAACCGGACATAAAAAAGTGTCAATCTTTTGATAGTTATTATCTCTTAAAAACACGCTTTTTGTTTTAACAACAGGAATTAATTTTAAATTAATTGTTGCCACTTATGTGTTTTGAATTTGGAAAAATGGATTCAATATTTGGAATCAGGATTTCCAAATTGTGTAAATAGGTAACTTTTATTTCTGGACAATTTGAATAATTACTTCGGTAAATATATTATTTACCATGGTTAAATAGTAAATCCGGTAAATAAGGGTAAAAAAATAATATTATAATAATAATAAATTACCCTAAAACGTATCCTAACCTTATTGGTTGATAAATGAATGACCATCGGAATCATTGGGTAGGTTTTTGGACCCATGGAGCCACTTGTAAGTGATAATGACACTTTATATTAATTAAGTTAAAATAAATACAAAAATAACATAAGCATATATCTTCTAGAAAAACAATTTTTTACATAGGTTTATATATGTTGGATTTTCGACTTTAAATATTCATTAGAAATATAAAAATATTTCTTATATAATGGTATTTTATTTATAATTTTTAGACATTTAATAATTAAATTTATTTATGACACAGTAATGATGCAGTATTTTCTTTATTAATGAAAGAATCAAATAATTGTTAATATAAATGTTAAAATAAATATAATTTGAATGTTTTGATGACATACATGAATTTTATTGGTTAATATTACAATATAGGATTTCTTGAATGAATATGATTCTAATTAATAATGTTGATAATATTTTAACAAAAATCAATTATTGAATAGTGTCAAAATTGACATAAATGATCTTTTAAAACAAATATTATATTAATAATTTATATTCTATTCCTAAAAATCCATGTTTTGGCCAAGAGACTTAAATAATGATAGGTGTATCATTAATGGACCACTTTTGGGTCGCGTGGAAGTTTATAGTAAGTTAATTGACTATATAATATAAAAATACAAAGATACATGGTAAGTGTCAAACTAATTAACTAAGAGTTAAAACTAAAAGATAAGGTTTATAAAGTGACCCAAACCTATCTAAAAACTATTTTTTGAGTGGTTTTATAACCATCCCCACCTTAACCTTTAAATAATCCACTTTTTATCCTTTATAAACCAAATATGGATTTATTAAAAAAAAATATTTCTAGGTTTCCCAAAGGTGACCCTCACCCATCTTATAAAAGGGAACTCCCCCTTATCTCAATTTCACACATTAAAATCCTTTTCTATCAGCCAACCCCTGACCAAATATTGTCTCATATTTCCTCCCTTCATCATAGAGGCCTTACTTTAGTCATAACACCAACCTAAGGATCCCTTTTGATCAAATAAAAAGGAAGAACCCAAAGAAGAGGTAATGATTTCGCCCCCCTTTTTGAAGTTCATTTCTTCTTAAAATTCTTCTTTCCATGTTATTTCCATTCTAAAATAATAACTCTAGTATATTTTTATACTGTGACATTATTATAAATACAGAACAACCAAATTCATTATTCTATCCATCCCATGAATGACATGTCACCATACGTGCGTACGTACGACCTACCGTCTCCACGTCGAGGTGTAATTTTTATTCAATATATAAGTATTTAGATGGGTATAATAATGATGTATAATTCATTTAAATAATAAATATAATAGGATAATGATTTTGTATATATGATATAATATCCAATTATATATTATTTTAATATCAAAAGAGTGATAGTGTCGCTCGTGCGTACGTACAGACTACTATCTCCACGAACGCGATGAGATTCATTCCCTATCGTATCCATTCAAGTTTAATTCACATTTGATGATTAAAAATAATTTTTAAGGACTTGATATCATTCTGGATATGGATAAGATACAACCTATCCATAACAAACACGCCTTATGTAACAAAAATTATAAAATAAAATTAGTAAGTTAACAGCCGAAATGAAGATAATACTACGATATTATTAACAAAGCAATGTTAAAAGATCATATATGATATCATATTAATGTATATTATTCTTGTATAATTTAATAAAAATGATTTAACTATTATACAGGAGGTTAACATACTATCGACAAAGGAAAAGTACAATGTAAGGGGTTTCTTATCTCAATTTTAATTCCGTGAGATTTCCATTGTTCACAAATTATATATTGCATGTGGTATTTGTACTACCCATGATTGTATTCATTGAGTAATATAATTTAATTAATGTATATTTACACCATCATTTTATGATCCATCATTCACAGTTTTATGTTTCGTATTTTACCAAATTGATAAGAGAATTTAAAATTTCAATTTCCACTCATTAGGATTTACGCATACTTCATTGATTATTTTACTCCAAGATTATGTGTGGAATCACTATTAATTTTCTTATGTCAAAATTTCCACTCCCCTTTCTATGGATATAATTTTCATACACATAATCAATCCATTTATAATTTCTCAAGTCATTTATATGAACTTGATAAGACTAATTTAACTCAATATCCATTAGTTGTGTATCCAATATCATTGGTATTGTCTTTAAAGGAATATGTGCGTATTTCCTCTTATTGATTTACACTGAATATCCAATAATATTGAGTGTATTTATATTTGTCACACATAATTATACCATTGATTTATCCTTATCCTAAGGATTCTGTCTTTATAAAAGTCTCATCTCAAATTACATTCCATTGAGACTCCTTTGTTGTTATACACCAAATCACTTTTATATGGTGTATATAATGTAATTTTACATAGTATATCATGAATCATTTTATAATCATGATATTACAAAGTTTTGATTAACTCAATTATTTGTATTCATGTGTCTCTCCTTTTGTTAGAAACTCTAACTAAAATATCATTTTTAAATGTTTGGATGATTTATTCTTCTAAATATTTCTCAATAATGTCCATGTTTTAAAAATGGTTTTAAGGATTTATTTATAGGAAATTAAGGTTTTAAAATTAAAATTACTTTTAAAAGTTTCAAATTGCAATGGGACACTTTGATTCAAAAATATATTTGTAATTGGATTCTTGACAAGTAGTGTGACTTTTAAATGATTTAAAGAAAAAGGGGGATATTTCTATCTAATAGTTTTGATGATTATTTTCATCTATGTCAATATCCATTATCATTCTCGATGGAGGTTAATCTAATACAAAAAAATCTTCCATATTGTATCGAATGAGTTATGTTTGACTGTGGATGTGCTATTTTTATATCATTCATGGTTTGTGGATAATTTATTGACATTTCGTATGCTAGTTTTAATACGAATGTTTATGTTATGTTTCAAACTTTTCATATGAGGATTGCATTGGACTTAGTAAGTGACGGGTGTAGCCCGCTATAGCTCCTCGATGCATCGGTAGGTATCATGAGACAAACTAGTGTCTTGGAACAAGGCCTTGACAAAATCATATTTGTAGTCTTGTCACAAGGCCTTGGCTATGTGGTTATGATAGTCTGGAATTATGATTTCCATCATTATGAAAGTGGACATTGATATTGCAGGTGATTATTCGACTATAGAATTTCCATGTGAATAAGTAAATGGAATTATTTAATTTTATCTTTTCCATACTATGATGAAGTTCATGTTTAAAAGGATTTGGTTTTAGTTAAACATTGCCTTCAATGTTTATGCTTATTTATGAAAGTTTCCATTGTATTTTTATCCTTACTGAGCATCTGAGCTCACCCCTTTCAATATTTTTTTCTCAGGATGTGAAGAAGTAATTTATGAATGACCTACAGGGATAGTATGAGGGGATATGAGGACAAGATGTTGGTGTATTGGTTCTCATTTTATGATTTAATGTAAACTTTATGAATGTATCTAGTTATTCCAAGGCTACTAAACTAATCGGTTTTTCGAGACATGATCTTTTGTGATCATGCCAACATTCTGTAGCAATGCACCGACCCTGGGCAACTGGGGTCGGGGTGTTACAATGCTCCAACTAGATATCCTATTTATAGAAACACAGTTGTCTACTGAGAATAATAGAACTACTAGAATGTGACTAGGGATCTAGATAAGGGAAATGGGAATTGGATATCAGTGCTTGAAGGCCCAATGCGATGTGAAGAGGTAAGAGAGGAGGTGCCCGTTTGAAAACTACAAAATAAAAATTTATAGTAAGCTTAATTAACATCAAAAAACATTAAATATGTTCTAGTTTATAATATGAGATGAAATAACGTGGTAATATCATCAACCAATATATTTTTGACAAATTTTTATTTCGTTTTAATCCTTTTTATTTCATTTTACACTTAATTATTCTCTTTAAATTAAATTATGGTAACAAATTAATCAATATTAAAATAATTTAATTTTTATTTATTTATTCCAATCAGACAATAAATGAAAAATATAAAACATTTTAGAGTAAAGCAAAATTATTCATTATTTTTAAAACATTTTATCATTTTTATAAAATTTAATAATAAATTTTTTTTACTGAATATCAAAAGTGTTAATTTTGACACTATACATTTAATGGATTTTTAAAAATATCAAGATAAGATGAAAACCTCAATGATAATATTTAATTATATATATTAGGGTCCAATATAAGATATTATATATATATATTAATTATTCCAAATTATATTTATTTTTTTTATTTTTAATTACAATAATATATTATTTCTATTAATAAAATAATTACTACCTCTATTTTTTGTAATTATTTAATATTCTTATTTGTATGATAACAATTAAAACAATACTATGATGAAGATAAATATTATATATTTCATAATAATATTTATAGACCAATATATATTATATAAAATAAATCATCAAAAATGATATATTTATTAAAACATGAATGGGACAACATTAACATCAGTTTAAATAAAATATTATAAGTGTCATAATCATTTCCCTATGGCTCCAAATTTCCTATATCATAACCCCTATATGATTATGGACATGATATACTCTACCAATAATGTATGTTCATGTTTTATTTTCCATTTAATTGTTATTCTTATTTTAGTTAATATTATTTTATTTATTTTTCATCAATTAAAGAATTCCATTATCATCATTGTATAAACCATTAAGGTAATTATTTAGTCTATAAAAGTTATAACTAAATTACTATAATTTAAGTAATTTATTTATTTCATTGAAGACTATTTCATATATATTTTTATCAGGATTTTCATTATTTCAAAATTATCACAGATATAAGAAATAAGAGGTTGACATTTTGTCACTTAAATGTAACATAAATTTATTTTGATAATATTTATTTCATTTTGATTAAATAAAGTCCATTAAATGATTATATAATGATAAATAGATTTTATGGGTTGATGGGTACTCATCCAATTAGATATTAGTAGTAGTTAGGGTAATTGTATTTCCCTTAACATATTAATTTGTTACATAAATTACCACATTTAACATTAACCGCGATAAATAAAAATTACTGTAGTTACTATTCATAATATCCAAAAAATAAAAGTAACCTATTAACATAATTTAGACCCAATAATTCCAAATACGGAATCCAGTTTTCAAAATTTGAAATACATAAGCTAGGGTAATTAAATTAAAATTAATCTCATTGAGGGAAAATGAAAATGAGTTTTTAAAAAGTAAAAACCTACCAAAAGATTCGCATATGTTAATATGAAAAATCAATTTTAAATTATATACAGAGAATAATATTGAATTATATACTAGAACTAAAATATAATAATAATTTACAACCAATTATAAGGAAAATCTAACAATATTAATAAATTATAGGAAAAGCAGTTTTGAATTAAAATGTAGTATTTTTCCATATTCATTAAAATATGAATGTTATCAGAAAAACAAATTATACAAAATAAATTATTATTTCCCACATCTAAAGAATAATTTAAAATTTTACAATATAATATAAAAAGGTGTCAAAAATAAATTTTAAATGGGTGCGCCAAAAAAGGCGACAAAATTGATTTTTTTTATAAAAGACATCTTTTATTTGAGAAATTGTTCTTTTTCTTATATATTGTATATATAACATGTAATATTAATTATAAAAAATATATTTAATTTATTAAAAAAATAAATTTTTAATATAATACATCAAGAGTGATTTTATTATTTTTTAAATTTGATTGAACAAAGTCTAATGTAAAATGTGTTGTATCAAAATGACTAGAAATTCTATGCAACACAAGCAAAAAATAGTGTTGCATATACCACAAATTAAGATAGTGTTGAATATATCCCAATATAACATTGGTTTAACATTAAAAAAAATGATATAAAATAAATTAAAAAATATATCTTATAAAGATATTGTGGTTTTATAGAGCTACTAGATTGAATGTTGTTGGGTGTCGGCTCTACTGTAATTGGGTTTCTATTGGAGTTACTACCCTATTACCAAAATGTGTTTAGTATATGATATCTTCTATTAATAGTTTCTAATATTGTTAAACTATATATCACAAAATTTTTATTCTCTTATGTCTCGTAGTTTTTGATAATATAATAATATTAGTTTCCCCTCTAAAGTGTCATAAAAGTTCCCCACTATGATGAGAACCTATAAAATTCATGATAATATTCATAAATATATGTTCTATATTTGAATGAAATAGTTTTAGGGGAAATAATTATATAGGATTATAGGGGTGTATACCTATAGTATATGGGTCACCATCTCATAGTGTACACCCCTGGTAATTTTCAATACAAGATATCATAAGAATGAGACATGATAATAGAAAATCCACATTTATATGTTTCATTGGATGTTACTATCACAAGATGTGTGACTCAATCATTATTATTTAAAATTAATATTAATAGATATTATGAGTCATGTAATTTTATGAATTTATGAAAACTAGGAGGACATATCTTCATTGATATATAGGATTCATTGGTTTTGTCACATGTAATATTACCATAATGAATAATATAAGAAATGATTTTCCATCATATTTTTAACATATATTAATAACATTGGCCCTTTGATGGATTTTTTTTAGACTAAAGAAATCAATTTCTTGTTTTTCTATAGGAATTTTGAATTCTAAAAAATTTATTGAGAGATAAATTGAGAACCTAGGATTATGTCACAAATAATGAACATTATTGATTATAGTTTTCAAAATAAATGGATTATATTTATCTGTAAGAATATTTATTAGGTTCTATGTCATAAGTACATTAACATATTTCTCTATGAGTTAACTAACATGTCAATAGATGTTATCTTTGGACTCGGATAAGCTTCACCTAATGAAATTGGGAAAAAAGGCATAGAGGGTCACATATTATGTGTTTACCGAACCTCAGCTAAATAATAAAATTATTTATTACTTAAAGCATTGAGTAAATATTATTCCAACATGTGGTTTAATAATTATTAATTTTTTCTAGATCATATTTACTCTATCATTAGTTATTTAAAATATTATTTTATTAGTAGAATATCTAATTTTTTTCTTTTTAGTTAATAAAATATTTTTTTATTTGTGTATAATGCAGTGATATTTATTTATAAATAATTTTTGATTATAGAAGGCCTGATAAATATTTTCGAAGAATGAAAAAAAATAATGGTTTAATAAGAAATAATTTATATCAAATAATATTTAATATATTCACTAGTTTTTCACGTATAGAAATAATACTATTATTTTTATAGACATGGTGTTTTGTTTGGATTAAAAAAATAATAAGGTAACATTTACAGTTATTATTTTCAATCCCAAACATTATTTTAAGACAATTATACATTTTCTAAAGAAAAGTTTTCATTTATTTTATTGTGCACAATACTATCCAGATAAATGACTCAAATCTCTTGATAGATCCCTCTGTAATAACACTCGCAAAAATGATGAAGGCTCATCATCCTAAACCATTCTCAAATTTTTAGATATCAAATAGAATTATCATTGAAACTATTTTTATGGAGATAAATGGTGACTGATGAAAGTGTTAGGATCTAATGCATAACACTCATAGATTCATCTAGTGACATTAAAATATTTATGAAGTACATGTAGATTATCACTGGAGGAAATCTACACTTTATTCATACAATGTAATGACTATAATATATTGAGAAATTTTCAAATTTTTCATTGAAGAATGAATTCATCACATGGTTGTTATTTTAATACTGAAATTATTAATAAATCATTATGTTTTTATCATAAATTTTGTTTTAAGAATTCTCTCATCACTTAATAATAAAATAAATTATATTTTCTATGGTGTCTATCATCAATGTAAATCTTGCGTTAGTCATCATTTATGAAAAAAATCTGTTTTTGGAATACCCTATATAGAACTTCTATTATTCCCAAAACCTTCAATATCAATGGTAAACTGATGATATATAAAAAGGGGTTGTTTCCTACAATGGATCTGGTAGTGTGATATGGTCTATAGCTTTTGGTATATTAACGTGTATAGTCACCCAACTCATATAATTAAGATTAAATGGAATCATAAGCTTATTAGTGACAGATGAGAGACACTTATATTTAGTCCAAATGAGAGATACATTATCCCCTATGACATGAGAGACCATATGGGATGTTCCATCAGTGAGGCCAGTTGATAGTAGTTTGGTGGTTATAGAATTAGGGTCTTCATCTATAGGCCTATAGAGGGTTAGAACCGAAGCATGTCTAGGGTTACCTCACAAGATATTTAAAAATTTCCTATGTGTACTCCATATTTTTCCTTAGTGAACCATATTTCTTTTTCTTTCCCTTATATAGTTGAAACATATATTGCCCTGGCATTTATTTTTTCCATTTTCCCATGTGACATATTCCCATAGTTTATTTTTTTTAATTCTTTTATATAGTATTTTTCATTAAATTATATCATAATGTTTTTTTAAATAAATATATTTACAATGTGATTTCAAAAGAGAATATTAAATTGGTTCGTTGATTAAAATGGATATAGGTACATTAAATGGATCTCTATAACAATATTTTTCATTTAATATATATAAGTGGTATTTTTTGATATGAGTTAAATGTGTTGATATAATCAATAAAATTTTATATTGAAAAAAATTTATTGTATTTAAAAATATAATAAAATAATTTCGGAAGAATCTTGTGTTCTAGAACCAATGATTTATATATTTGATTACCAATATATTCAAATATATAAATATTAATAAAAAATCATATCACATATTTCTAATTGTTATGTATGACATTAATGCGCTATTATCCTAGACTATCTATCATATTGTTAAGGCCATAACGATTATCCTATTTAATGAGAACAATAAAATGGCTTGATAATATTCTTAATTAAAATTATATTATGTGATAACATTCTATGGTGGGCCATATCGAATGATGGATGTTAGGTTCGAGAGCTTGTAAGAAGATGGGACTTCTTCTCATTATGTTTTCACATGGTAGTCTACCAGATGAGATATTATGATACTAAACCCACCTATATGAATTTTATATATTTATGTGTCATTATACATTTATATATATAAACATGTGAAATATTCCTCATACATTATTAATATAATTAATGTTTTTCAGGAATCATTTACTTTAATGTTCTGTTAAAAATCATGAATCCATATGATCATGTGATGCAGGGTATGTTGGGTACATCACAACATCCATTTTATTATTTAATATGTTAATGAAGGATTTAGGTATTCCATATTAATAATTTTTTATGTCTTATAACTTTGATTGAAATTAAACCATCACATTTAATTCCATTCCCATGGTGAAATGATGAATTTATTTTATATAGTCAGTGAAAGACATATTTTCCAGATAGGGTTTTGAAAAAACTATGAAACATTTTTGATGATATATTGCATCAAAGGGACTATATTTCATAGTATGTATTTCTTTTTGGCTTTCAACATTGTAAAAATAAATTCATTCTCAATGGTTTCCTAACTAATTTTCAGATAATAATATTTGAATTCTGCCAAGTCTACTTAATTCCAATAAAAATAAACCAACAGTCTCACACACTAATTGTTTCAAGTGATATTAATTAAATTATATTTTTAAATTATTATTAGAATAAATCTATTCTCAAGACTGAGGAATAATTATATTCTATATTTACTTATCGCTAATATTTTCAAGGTATTAAATAATTATTTATTCATTAAAAACTAATTTATATAATTATGTGAATAATTTAATAAATATTTATTTTCCTGAATATCAGGAGAATATTTATTTTTTAAACATAATATTTAATTTTTTTATATGTCAACAATGAATAGAATATTTGTTTATGCATAATTGTTAAATGAAAATATATTCTTGTATTATGTAAATGGTGAGGGGAATAAGAGATCCAAGATTGTGTCAGGTGATAAATATTAATTTACAAGTCGGTAAAATAATATTTATTATTTCACCAGATATAACACACATTATAAAAATAATAACAATAAATATAATAACTATAATATATGTAATGAGTTTATAAATGATTTATTATATTATTTAATAGTTATTGTGAAACAAAATAATATTTCATTATAAACCATCGGTCTATAAATATACATTTATGTCTACTGTGTAGGGTGAGTCATGAATTGAGAATCAATTCACACAGTAGATTTATCTCTATATTACACCTCTCATCCTCTCAAGAATGAGAACAAGAGAGAATCCATCCATCATCAAGGAACAAGAAATTATCAAGATGAAAACATAGGACAATAGATCCACCATGCTAAAACCTAAAATTCCATCAATGAAGATCAGAGATCAAAGGACCACATGTGGATCACTGTTATATGGGTTTCACATTTGGTACTCCCTGCGTAATGATGGTAATATGAAAAGGGTTTTGGACTATCCACATCTTCATTAATGAGATATCCTAATATTATGTAATATTTCCTTAAATCTGATTTCATTAATGATAAATTTAGTATGGAAAATTCATTATGGGTTATGGGATTTCTATTTCAATATTATATGGATGAAATTTTTTTCCTATGAAATTTACATTTTAAAAATCAGAAAATGTTCTATAGTATCATAAATAATTTATATTTTTATTCTCCCACTAGGTAATTTCTTTGTTTCTGAAACTATAAAGTTGTATTAGGGTGTTCATTTTTATATTTATAATTATTTATTTTATTTTTTATTGATTACGAATAATATTGTTGAAATATTTCATTTCTATATTATTAGTTCATTTATGTAAAGATTGATTAAAATGAAATTGGAATTTTAATATTCATCATTATTGATTTATATTTTAATAAGGACTATGAACAAATAGATAATGATTAGATATTACATTGGGTTTTTTCAGAGATTTTTTATGTTAGATTAGGTTACACTGTGAGTTTCTAGTGTACAGAACACATACACATGTTCAGTACCACACGACATGTTCCAAGATACATGAAAAACCAAGAAGAAATTACATGTGGTGAATTATTTAAATACCTCTTGTATATTTTTCCATCCAAGAAAATAGTTTATTAGATTAAATGGCACATATCTAGAGTTTATATTGTGTAGTCTACATGGTTTAGAGGAGAAATTTACACAAAATATGTGGCTAAATACACAGTTTCCAACCACATGAGATCAATATAATAGGCAATTAAAGTGAAACATGGTGTATAGATTGTTTAAAAATGTGTAACTTATTGATTCCAATGTCTAAAGAACAAACCGTTGATCAGAAAATGTTCATTATGGGAGAGGTCAAGGAATGCACAAACAGTTCAAGGAGAATATTGGACAAAAAATTTTAAAAAGAAACTAATGGATCAAGATTCATAATGATGTAAATTTTCACAAACAAGATGTTCCATATGATAGTCATCCATGTTTCTTGAAATAATGGTCACATGAATGAAACAATCATTCACTCAATATATGTCACATTGCGAAGGACATCTACACTAAAACCAATTCATAAAAGGGAGCTTCCTAGACACAATAATCATGAAAAGGGCTTTCAGAAATTGAAACACCTATAAATACCTATCTATACAACTCATTTTGGGGGACATGATAGATGTACTTCCACAAGAAGAGATGAATGCATGATAATTTGGCCTTCATGAGAAAAAGGAGAAATGGAATCCTATAGGTAGAAATATTTCGCAAACTCGTTCCCACGGGCTCTTGAAAATGATAGGGAATTGAAGGGATGAATTTATTGATGTTTAATGACCTTTTATGTAATGGAATACCCCTCGAAATTCATGGGGGATCAAAATATTATCCTCTTTGATGAGATAGACCCCATGGAAAAACGACATTACCTTAAGGCAGGATAACCCTATTTTGTGATGCACTACCCTTTTTGAAACCCATGATCATCATGAAACCCACATAAAGTGTCAATGAATGTTTCATCCTTTTAGATTCCATATATTCACATGATTTTAGTTCCTGCTGACCTTGGCCCACCCTACACTACTTCTGTCATGCTACAATCATCTATACAACTAATATAATCAACCCTCAGGACCGACCTCTCCACTTCATGCATTATATTATTGGTTTCATCACCACTTGGCAATATGAATAAGTATCTCGATACCTATTTCTCATAAGAATATTCTCCCAGATTTCTCGATCCCCATTATCTACTTCACCATGGAATTGTTTCTTCCATGCACCACCTAGGGGCACATGTGATGACGAAATATAATCCTTTAAGGTGGCATCATCAAGGGAAACTTCTAATATATCTTGGTATAGACTCCTAATAACATATACTCCCCTACAACATGGAAATGGTCTCTCTAGGTGTTGAACCATCTCAGATTTTAGCTTAAAGAAGTAAAACTACATAGCTTAAAATCGTAGTCATGTGATTTTAAACATCATTAAAATGTTCATAATACATTCCATTAAACTATATACCTGCAAAATTAGATTAACACATGATGCCACAGATATGACTAGTATGGTTCGAAACCTAACCTAATACCATGTGTGATGAATAAAATATTTCCCATGTATGATCATCAAGGGATGACACATTATTACCCACCATGGTATGATCCTCCCATTCTAAGCATCCTATATGCATAATCCTCACACCGGCTGGGATGAAACATTACACATTGAATGAAACTACACACCTACGATGAAACCCCATCACCTAAGAAGAATCCCCCAGTCATTAATGAATCTCTATAGATATTCGTTACATGATCCCTTATTTTCACTCCATCTATGATGTGAGATTCCTTACCGAATGATGCTAAACTTCATCAGATGGTCCCATCACATGACTGTAAAATTATGGCATTGAAATGTGTGGGTTTTGTTCACTATCTCAAAAGAGGGAATATAAGACACCAACCTGAGAATTAATCCTGACATTCCAACACACATGGGGTACGTACCAGTGGATAAATTCTGATTCCTCAACACACTTATTAGATATTCATGACCACATATTGTAAATAATCAAAACTAAAGTGCGATAATCTACTATATTTGAACAAATGGATTCCCCCACCATCTAATCTACAAAATTTTCTAATCCTGAGACTAACATGCATCCACAAGATGTTTAACATGATAGAAAAATATCACAAAAAGTCATTAAACCTCTAACTAAATGTCCCCAAAAAAACTCAAAACTTATGGCCAACATTTCCAAATAATAAGTTAAACTAGTGAAAAACATGTCACAGGTAGATTTTGTGGTTGTTAACTACCTATACCCCGAGATGTTAATCCTATGATCACCACATTTAAATACATAAATATACCTAAACAATGTAGTGTTAATGGGATTATTGAGGCATATTGCCCTGGATTCCTTACATTCATAACTAATGTCACTCCATAACAAAAATTGGGGGCCTTAGGTTCTCCACCAAAGATACCTCACATATGAGATGCACATAACTCCAAACAAATAAGACCATTATAAATGACTATCATTCCCTAGATTCCAAACCGTCATCAATTCCAAACCAAAGTTAACTACCCTATGACCAAAATAATATGTGTAAATAACTATAATCAACCTTAAGATGGTTCCATGAATTAGATTCATGAACTTGTATTATATCTTTAATGGATACCCAGAATCGGAAACAAGCTCCAAGGAGGAATACATTGAAGGAAGAGTTGGCATCGCATCGCCCCATTATAATCAAAGAGATTATATCATCTACCATGGTGGTATAGGACTCCCACCATTGGAATGTTGGATTGAAGAGCAACACACCTTCAGGGGCCCATGTCCCATCAAAGGATGTGGATCAATACCACAGAGAGATTGATGGACACTCAAAAAAACTGATGTGTGACCCATGAAGAAAGCATCATAAAACTAAATGGTGAACTAGATATTAATATCTTCTCTCATAAATTGGGATCAATGATGAAAAATAGGTATAATTAGTAATAATGCATTATTGGTGTCGATCCGTTTTCCATCCTTAGTAGAGGATGATAAGCATTTGGAATGTTGGAGATATCCTTCCTTAGACATGTAATAAATGTTGTCCACATATAATCTTGTAGGACTCAAGATGTAATACGAACTCGGTGATCCAACACAACCAATATGTTGTGGGATAGTGGATTTGATGGTGGGGTAATCGCAAATTAAGAAACATCTAATGAAAATTTCAATTCCTTCATGTCTTCTAAGTGGCCATGCCCCATATTTCCTACCTAGATCACTTAATGAAGGGTGGAAAACCACCCCATTATTTACAATGAGTGGGAAGGGGTCATCCAAACGCAATATATGTCCCACCATGGCCTCAGAGCTATGGTTAAATTCCATCTTCACACCACCCACAAGACTTATAGTGGGAAATAACCCCCCATAACATTGGTGAACCATTTTAGGATCCTTTCCCGAAATCACACTAACAACTTCCTTCCCTAGAACAGGGATATAGGGGATTCATTAGATACATCTGATAAAACTACATCATAATGGTGCCCTATGAGGTCCCCATCAACTGAGTTCCACTAATAGTGATGGGAGGCACAATAGTGTGGTGAGAAGGTTGATCAAGTCCTTGATCTACTATACCTACTCTAGAATACACGACACCTATTTCGGGGGTAGTTCACTATCCATTCCTACTATGAGTCCCCTATGATAGATCCTATGTCCCCTTACACCATTTACATACATCCCTCACTAATGACTAACATGTTTTAATAGTTACCACTATGTTGATATTGAGACCCAATCACCTATTTTCCTAGATGGGTTGTCTATCCCTTCCTTGAGTGTCCCTAAAACTCATCATATCCTACCTCAGAATGAAATATATCATCAATAAGGACATCCTTATGATACAAAAACATGATATAGAGGTTCCCCCAGTACTGAAAATTCCCATCCCTTATGATTCATCCTAGGGAAGAAAGGAAATTAACCACTGTGGATTTTTTCACATGGAAATGACCATGAACCACATGGATGGAAACCCCATGGCCTTCATGGGATCATTCTTGGGAAACTACCATTTGACCAAAGGATGGGGAATGGGAAAAAACATTATCATTGAAATATCAGAGTTATAGATGAAATATGAATCAATAAAAATACCCCTTACATTGCCACAATATTTGGGGGATAGATCACATCGATAGATACTGAAAAAAATGGTAATAAATATTCATAAGGTCTCCATGTTATTTTTAAAGTACACGAAAGGTGGAGGATGTATTATTTTCCTTTTATGATCTATCTATGTATCCATCCTCTTATCCATCGACTTCCCTTCAATCCACATGCTCCGATTAAGTTGGGCATATGATTTGGTTCGATTTTTACACCCTTAGAAAAAGGTTATCATTCATTTAATCCATTTGTAAATAGACAATAGGAACATAACAATCAGCCAAATTATGAAAACACCATGTCTTATATGGATGTGGTCGTGATGTTTGATTTACCTTCTGAATAAATTTATTCATTCTAGGGGAAATTTACCACTGTAAATATGGTAATGTCTAGGTTCCTATGGTAGAATAGATTACCATTACTTCCACGACAAATTTTGTATTAATAACTGATTGGCACTTTGGAGATAATGATCAAGGAGACCCTCTGAATGTCAAATATTATGTGAAAATAGTGTGGGAGATTCTAGCCAATGAACAACTACTGGTGCAATACTGGGCTCATATAAATCCATAGTTTTTCTTCATAGAGTACCTATCTAATGACCGTGTGACATGTATCATCTAGTAAATCTATGAAACATCAAATGACCACCATGATCTCTAGAAAATCTACAATGGTATTGAGGAGAACCATGAGGTTGTTCATCACCATTTCTGAAGGGTTAAAATTGTGTAACTCCTAATAGATCAACACATTCATTCTTATGTATACTTCCAAGAAATCTAGTAGGACTACATAAAGAGGCTTACAATCCCTTTTAGAATCATATAATAAGTGTTTCCCCTCAAGAAAATCATAGGATTGTGGTATTACAATACCCTTTAATTCACCCCCCTTTCACTAAAACATGAAAAACCAACATGATAACTTGTATACTGATAGATGGGAAACTATAATGAATTCCATCATTATCATCTATCTGGGATATCAAGGAAATCAATTTGTTGACATATGGAATGAACAAGATCCACCTTTATGTGAAGCACCACATTTGGATGACCTTCTTGTGGGTTCCCACACCCTACAATAGAGATATAAATTGGGATATGTAAATCCTCATGAGGACCCATTTCCACCATCCCTTCAACAACTTCATAAGGGAATGTTTATTTCTAACACCATTTTTTTTAGACTACATAAGAAATAGATGAAGAGGCCAAAATTGGTGCTTTAATCTATGATATTGAGGTATATAGGAACCTTTTCATTGTACTTATCACTGAGATACACCATGAATTTGGTGACGCCCAAGGGGGGCTTATACCACTTATGACCGAGTAGCTAGATATAATCTTCTTGGAAAATATACTTGACGTATGCGGTTCATCACATAAAACCAAGGTATAGAGTGTTGTACATGATAAATGGAAATGTTATGAATCACATTTTCAACCTGAACAATGTGATTTACAGCCTCCAAACCATGACCACTTCACCTCAGGGGTTCGGAGGCCTATCAAAACCTGAGTGAATACAAACCCTCAATAAGATGAAATAATATCCTCTCTTACCACCAATATTGAAGACTTGGTGACATGATATATTATGATACTACTATACTAGAATCCATATCTAGCATGGGTAGACTAGATGCACCCACCTAAATAATTTTACAATCCTAACTACATCTCATTTAATAAAATTGGATATTTTTTGAGGCATATACTACTATTTCCTCATAATGTGGTCTAATGTAGGGAACCCTCATGAAAATGAAGTATCTGATCAATGTTTATTTTTTCAAACTCTATAATTTCCAATATTCACCTGGTATATTAAGCTGCCATCGAGATCCATAACTATCTGGGATGATTTCTAAATATATTTTCTATACTAGTTCAGTTAAATTATGCTCAAAACCATCATTACTAACCTATTAAATGTAATATGTTCATGATGATTTATTTGGTAAATTCATTACCTGATGGAATAGATTCATGTAATCCCTTAATGTGAATGTTTCCCTAGAGAAGTTACTAATGATGTTCATGGAAAATGTATGTGATTAGATGGTTCCCATTATCATCCCCATGATGTGAGTGGAAAGGTTGTAGGAATTAACATAGGGATAGTCATGTCTAGAAGAATACATGAACTAGTGAAAACAATGGTCGTACCCATTACCTCTTCCATCGCCAACACAAAAAACTATTTAGGAGGAGTTAGTTTTCACCGTAAAGAATCATACCCTAAAGCCACTCGACCTTTTAGAATGTTCGACAAACAAACTTCACCAAGTGTAAATCACCTAAATAATACTTATCAATCCCCTAGGGATCCTTTAAAAATGATAAAAAATAATGAATAATTCTTCAAACATGTTCATGTTCAATATTATATTAGCTATTATTTGAAGAAGAATATTATAATATTTTTTGAATGATGTTGGCCTCAATAGGTAAACCTGTCTAATCGCACCAACTAATACCCATAATACAGGGTCATTTGAAACACCATTAATCATCATTTCAACATAAAAAATTGTATTTAGGACAAGTTATATCATGGTCTATTTGAGTTAGGTGAGTTTAAAAAACATGTATTGCTTATATCTGAAAATCATGATAGTAGTGAAGAGGACACCAAAAAGTTGTTGAAGGTTCTTGGGTGGGGTATGTAGAAGTAAAATGACTAGATAGATCATAATATGTTATCTAACACCCAAATATTTATTCATGACCTCCTAAACCATCCATAACATCATGTGGTCTCTGTTCCCACTTCTTCCACTTCATCAATAACAAAAATTTCTGCCTCTCAAGGAAATAAACATCAATATAGTGGAGACAACCTGAGAAACGCATCGTTTCCAAGGATAGTTTTCATGATTTGTGACTTTTTCCCATTGATGTTGTAGATAACTATAAATCTAGCCAACTACATAACATTTCACTAATAAAGAACACAGATATGCCTCAATCAATACATCTAGAATAGAATATCATTTCATCATATCTGATGATGAAAATTGCCCCACATTTCCCTCAAATACCTATTATCACTGCCTTCGATAAGGAGGTAAATATAATTATATAATATATTTTTCTTACGACATCGCCCCATAATGTATATTTCATGTTGTTGAGACTATAGAATAGTCCTCTTATATTGAAAAAAAATCTTAATCCCTCACCGAAAATTTAATTTGGTGTAGCGCCACAACAAAAAATATTGGTTTATTGCGCAACTTAATGAAAATATCCCAAATCTCAGTTTCATCTAACCAAGAATCAAACGTTTTAATATAGTTCCCAAACAACGAAATCTAACCAATTGTAGAACATGGTGGTCACCATTTGGGATAAAACACATCAGTCAACGATTCCTACAATTCTCTCTACCAAAGTGCAGTATATAGTAATTATAAATATACCACTCTCCCAAATAATTTATTTACTGAAACATATCACAAAAATACTAGAAATACTCTATATTATCAATTCACTCCACCTATCAAAATATATGTGAAAGTATTTTGTTGTGTCCTAGAAGATTCCCCACTAATTTGAGAATGAGGTAGTTACCGTTGAGTTCTATCAAGTAGATGAGGCAAGGAAGGAAAAGTGATAAGCCATCATTTCCTTATTAGAAGAAGACAAGGGTGTGGTTATATGTGGGTATAAATGTCTACTATATGTAAGAATACATTTTTAGTTGCATGGAAATCCCACACTGCCTATTAGACACCAGTTGTGGAATCATCCTCTTCCAATCCCAGATACACTAATAGTTGAGGCTCATAGAGGCATATCCTAATCCCTCTAACCTAATAATCAATGTCTATTATAAAATTGAAATGAATCCACATATTTGTATCTGAGGGGAGAAACTATTCATTAACATTATATTATGCACAAAATTAATGGTTTCTTCACAATACATGAGCTACAACATCGTTCTGGGATGACCTTGGTATCATCAGTGTGCATTAATCCCCTCATCATACCATCTATGAATCATGTTTGTTATCAATGGATGAGTATGGGTGCCCTTTGGGAAACCACTACCTTTAACTCATGTGAATCCAACTACATTGATGTCTAATGCTACAAGACAGTGAGAATGAAGCATTTGACTAATTGGGTTCAGCATATTAGTGACACAATTGATCCGGAAACTATTTCATAAGATCATTAGGTGGATTTAGATGAATTATCATCCTTCCCATCCATCAATTTGTGTAAATGAGTCTATATTCCAATAATAATTACATTATCCCTAAAAATGGAATTATAATAGATAAAATTGTATTACTAGAATGAAGAGTAACCATCGAATCCAAAAAATATACTCTTATTATGTACCAAAATCCTAATCATTGGCCACCAACTTACATTAACATATAATATTATAGAGATAGTGGATGACACAATGTAATTCTACTCCACATAATTTTCTAACAATATATATGGATCTTTTCAACTCCAAATAAATGGACATGACTCCCTACATTTTTTTATCAAGATCTCAGCAGAGATGGAGTACCTCACCATGTATCTTACCCCTATCAGGGAAAAAATTAGTATCTCTCTACAGTCCCCATATATGGAAGGGTTAGCACTTCCCACTATCACCCATTTTTAAAAGTTGTAGAGGACCTATATGATTTACATCCCATATTTTAATATGGAATATCAATCACCATAAATTATTTGACTTAGTTTATTTGTATCATAAAACTTGATTTTAGGGAAACACCGATTGGCATTGTCATGACACCAAAGGACCAGAAAAAATACATGTATTATCTCTAACAAAATCACAATGTATCTTCCTAGAGATATAAGTAAATGATGTGAAATAACACTAATGTTTCTATTCTTCACCTTGGCCTCCCAATGGTTGATCATGGGTTAACACAACCTCTGAGTATAACGAACCATTCCCACAGTTCCATGGTTGAGGTAGAGTTTGATAAAATAATCAATGATAGAATAATCAAGGATGTCTAATAACAAAAGTTTCTAGAAATTTTTTTCTAATATATGTTGAAGAATGGATATAATATAGTCTTTATCATATTTCTATACCTCAACCACTACTATCAAAGGGTTTATTTTTTCCTCATAGTGATAGAGCTGATGATGGATTACACTACAGGTTTCAAGTCTTTTTCGTTCATGGATATGTATTATCAATACAATTAGATTTAGATGGAAATATAAGATGAGGAACCCATAATATTCATGGAACCTATGTGTATCTCATTCTACCTAGTGATTACATTCAATTTAAATAATGATAGAGCTACCTCACAACTCTCTAAGAACCATATCCATAGTCTGATCATCAAGCCTCAAATTGAGTTTAATGTGGATGATTTGGTGGTCAAATCCACCCAATGATAGGTCCATGTAAAATATGTTGAGAATGTTTATGGATTCCCAAATTCCCATTTCTTGAAAATGAGAACCTTGAAGTGGGAATTTAGGTTCAACTTTAGAATGTTCCTCAAATTTTTCTAGATAAATATGCATTTAAATAAAACATGAGAAGATTATATTTGTTATACAAATTCATCTACCACACAACCATAAATAATTAAATTATATCCAAGGACACTATTACTATATCATGTAATTCATCTCTATCCTCTATGGAAAATAAAAAACCATCAACATGCTCATAAAGAATAAAAGTTTCTATTAGAGGGATTAAGAATATCATACAACATTCAGGGACATTAAAAAGTTTCTGATGTATTCTTTGGTCTTTGTGTTACCCATATTTAGGTGGAATTTGTATAATTATGTGACTTCCTGGGAGTTATATATTGCTTCATTATTGTCTCAAATTAATAATTAATTAAGGGAAAATAATTACTATTGTTTTTTCCACATGTTTGTCAACTTTTTGAATAAGAACTATACCAATGAGAAAATATGTGTAGCCTTGGGCTTCATTATGCAGAAATTGTAGACTTAATTGTTGCACCAAGAAATAAATGTGGTGTCCCATGTCGATCCACTAATGTACATAATCAATCTCCCCATTCAGATATGGTCATTGGAATTATTGATTGTAATCATATAATAGTTGTATATCATGTTTTCCACATGAAGGCTCACAAAGATCATAAATTGGTGTATTTACTGGATACTCAAATGAATTTTTATGAATCAAACCAAAATAACATATTCTTTTATGTAATTATCTTCTCCGTTGATTATGTTGCACCATATTGGAAAATTCACCATGACGGTGCCTCCCGTAGTTCGACATGGGGAACGCTCAACAACCCAAACACAACAGGGTTTGTTTAAGTATCTTCCTCATTACTCATGTAGATTCCCTATTTCCATATTAATTAAGATTTAAATAATACTATACCAAAAAAGATGATGAGTATCAACCCCCTATGACTGTCCTATAATTGGTTCTTGTGATTGAAGTACCCTAACATCCTATAGAGGGAGGCTGAAAACTAGTCGTGAAATAGATCAATGATGACTACAACATAATAAGGTAAGAAGTCAAACATATACTCAGGTATAAACTCAATATTATGAATAAAATACAATTCTATTCAAAGGTGTCTCATTTCTCTCAGTCTCAGAATGAAACAGATTATGCTCCATAGGGCCTGGATACTTCTCTTACTGAGCCTGACAAAGAGGATTTGGACAATCATGTGACCCTATTAAAGTCATTTCCCCTATAAACTCTAACAAGGTAGAGCAACATGCAAACCAACTACCTGATGAAACTTTAACAAAGGTTTTGTCAAACATACTAGATCTTGAATATTCACAAGATGGGATGACTCCCTTTTTTGTGTATCTCTAGTTTGATACCCTCCCATATGACCAAACTGAATGAGAATAGATCCTATGATGTGTAGTGATATATACCAAAATAGATGAACACAAAAATGTGGACACCATCTAAATGTGTGGTTATGATGGAATATTACTTTTTTTCATCGAATTTAATGATACTATTATAGTCCTTCATGACATCCATGGTGGGTCATGTGGGGTCAGTGAAGTCATATTTACAATTTCTCACCAGATATGAAGGCTGGGGTATGCATAACAAACCATTGTCCACGATGGAATGAAGATCACTAAAATGTTTCCTTAATTATATATCCATTTAAATATTTTTCATTAACCATCAAATCTTCTTTATTCCACCATAATCTTTTGTAACTTTTTGGAATGGGGACATGATGGTGTGTGTCCCTACAGACCTAAAATCGATCGATAGTATATGTTCATTATGATTTCAACCAAATTCATATCAATGAGGTAATAATTTATCCCCTTTAAATAGTATGAGATCAATTACATGACTAAGTATTCAATTTACAACATTATACAACAATTTTGGATTCTTTAGACTATTCTAACAAACAACAATAGTAAAATTTGAGTGACTGGGAAAAATATTTTCATTCTATGTACAACATTCCTTCAACCCCACTTTCCACTACCATGAATAAGAAAGTGGATATATTTATTCCTTCAATAAGTCCCTCTCCATCATCCAGTAGAAAATAGTAGGCCATAATAAGAAGATTTATCATCTTAATCACTCCAATTCCCGCTCATTATATCCAATGTCATCTCAAAATTCTGAAAAGGTGATCCCTTATTCTCCTAGGTATGGTATGAAGGTTGTTTTAATCAGAGTGTTTTAGGTAACATCACTCCAGATGGATATTTATGATCATCATACACCAGAAATGAGAGTCTAGGTCAGTTCGGCAGTGTTGTAATGCGTAAAATAAAATTGGATTCAAACATTTCTTAACCTGACAAGGCATCAAAACCACATGGTTTGGTCATTTAACAATAACCATAACCATTATTACTTTCATTTAGGGTGACATTTTATCCCTCAGGGAATTGATGATACATGGAAAGAATCATTTTTAATTAGAAACCAAATGAGAAGGAACTTATTTCATTCAAAATGTCTAACCTAATGCTGAATACAACAAGATAATTGTGGATCGGAAGCACATAACACCTCCCACCAATTCAATCTTCCTCAAGTGATACTTTTAAAAAATAACCCCCTTTAGTCTACTTATTATGAATTTAAATTAAAAATAAAATGTCCTAGTCATACGATGATAAAATATTTGAGACTATCCTCAAAAAATGATGTTAATATATAGCCTTAAACCATGTGATAGAAACATGATACTGCATGTAATAAATATGGGATGATCTATGTTATAACTTTGTGTGTCCTGATTTCCAACACCATGGGATACATAATGACTCCCAATCCTCCTATCTTTTAGCCAGACTGAAAATGTACACCCTTACATAACAAGAATAGGATCACTAATATGAATATACTAGATTCCTTGATAATGAAACATATGATAGCTCATGGAATGATCATCAAACTATTCCAATAAGATAATATGGGCCTCCTTGTTATGTGTAAGAACCAATCATCTTCCTTAGAACAGATGTGGGTCCTGAGGTCCCCATATGCATACCCTTAATAATACCAAAAATTTCCCTTGGGCTTCCCTCTAATTTGTAATCCACAATAACACTCCCTTGGCCTTTCAGTGGTCTAGGATTCCTTCAAGTCCTGACATGAGGAAGATAGAATGGGAATCACTATGCATATATCATGTCCCCACATCCAGAAAACATGACATTAAACTATGACCATTCCCTGTGTAATATACATGAGAACCATTAACTGAAATTTTTTCATGTACTTTATTACAAGATCTAAAACTTTAAACTAGGAATCATAACATCCTAGTTTCATGATTTACTACTACATTTCATCTTATTCATTGATATATGAACAAAAATTATAATAACTTTATCCTTACCATATGACCTTAAAATGTGTTTCCAATATCTTTCCTATATGATATTACAATACATGGTTCCCATCCCCATTAAAAAATATTAAATAGTGTGATAACACTAGAAATCACTCGATAGGGTGTCTTGTTCTTGGTCTTGGTTTCCTACAACACTGTCTCCTTAACAATGTACAACATGACTCCCATTCTTGTGGGATATGTTGGGATGCTCTGGCATAATATCATTGGCCCATCCTAATCAAGGATCTATTCTAAATATATTCCCCCTTGGTCTCACCTATTTTATAGTAAAATATATTCATATTACCCATGTTTTGTGTACGGTTAGATAACTTTTAGTGTGTTTAAATCTCTCTCAGACATCCTCTCACCACCACCTTCAACCATTGATTATTCCTCAATATGGATCCTCATAATTCTCCACCAACTGAATGGGCTCTCTATGGTCAAAGAAAATGGAAAAAATAGGCCCCCCTAACACAATTGGTTCATGACCAAATGGTCAAATTACCATTAAATTGTGGTCCCGGTCATTCTAACATCATTAATTATAGATCCTTTTTTCGTTTTCCCCATCCATGAATTGATTTGGTTTCTAGACATGTGTTTCAATCCTTATTAGATGGCATCCACTGATTGTTGGTCACTACCCCATTATGGTCTAGATCATGAATGTCTTGATTTTACTTCAACTTTATCTTCTTATATTTTGGTAGGGACTCAAAACGCTTTGAATTATTACGACATGCATTCTTGAATAATGATAGATATATTTAGGGTATTTGGATCATCATCAAGTCGTCTTGTTTTCCCCATCTTGAACTCCCCTTTATAATAAGGGTAAATCACAACCACTACTTATTTCCCACACTAAGAATAGGTCACATGGTATTAGGTATCATGATAGGGCCTCCCATATCATGGTTTCAGAAACCAAACATCCTTATGTAGTATTTTCCACCCATTTATATCCAACAATCATTTACATTAATATCTTACAATATGTCACATATAATTTACATGGTGGTGGGAATCCATAAGCCCAATATCATTTCACTAGCTCACTATTTTGTTTCATAACAAAAATTATTTGATACATTCCCCATTATAGTAAAATAATAATGACCTTAAACTATATGAATTAATACCCCATATTTCATGTGGTGTAGCTCCTTAATGGATTGTGAAGTCACCTAACACTCACCATATGTATTAACCAAAAGTTTCTAAACTATGTATCCAACATCCTCACCACATGATGTTAAAATTGATGGTTCACATATCTATTTCACAATGTAAAACAATATAATACCATTAACCACTATCATAGAGGGATCCCTCTTCTCAATATCGGTCGTCTACTAGGGAACATAGAATAGAAATGAAAGGATTTATTCTCATTTAATTTCATGGGATACGTAGAGATACTCATATCCCATGTGCTATTTCTAACCTAGTCACCAACACACATTATAACTTGTGTTCAATGAACCATGATCTTAATCTATGTGTTACTACCCACATGGATGTTCATGTGCTGCATGGACCCCATAATCCCTTTCCAAGATGAGTTTCACTCTCTATTTGACCACAAGAAACCAAAAAATAGTTCACTATGATCCAATATATATAAACTCAATCTATGAGTCTTTATCTAATGTGTATCCCCTTAATAATAAAACACATCATCCAAATAATTATGAATATATGCTATGTAAACCGAGTAAATATGTCATTCCTCCTACGGAGCCGATTGGACGATGCACACATTCTCCCTACAAGTTTGCACAATTTTTGGAATCATGAAATGTTCCCATACAAATGATTGTCGCATGATAATGCCACATAAATTGTGTATTATCTCTTCTTGAGAACCATTACATCCCATTATCACACATTGTTCCCACTTAATCCAGATTAACACCCACTCTACTTTTTCAAATAGGCCTTCCCCCTATGGTTATAGTGCATGACCAAAATAGGATCAACCCCTACAAGACACATGACATGATGGTTTCACATCAATAAACTCTAAACAGACCCTATATAGTGATGCAACATTGCAAAAATACAATCTCCACCTACATGGGAATATGTCCTCGAAAATACACCCTCTACATAGTGATTGTATAATGCGTGTTTAGAACATGGTCAATAGTTTTCATTAACCCACCTTCCTCCACCAATTGATCCATACCATCGAGGTTATTATTTACATATCTCAACACTTCCCCCACTAGAGATAAGATATAAAACCCTTGGTGTCATGTTATCTTATTACCTTCACACTAATGAGGAATATCAATCCCTCTGGGATTATATAATCATGGTCTTTTGGATTTATGGCTCATAGTTTCTCGATGGAAAATTTTGGCCCTGACATTCCATTAATGGGACAGAACACTCATTGTAGTGATAAAACATCATTTATCATCTTTTTTCTATCATTTAGTACTAATATTGATTGATTACAAACTTATAGTTTATTTTCTTGTCAATATGAATTACATGCATAAGGAAAATATGAGTAAAATGAAATTATTAATATCCGAAGGACGATAGGAAATGAGGAGGCTCATATAAATATTGGAAAATATTATTTATTATATAAAATTAATTGTATCCCATATTAAGCCTCATACCTAGTGATAAAAAAACTCTATCATTACCATCCACTATCACCTAGCCTCAATAGTCCACTTCACCATGGCATGACCCATAGCTTTTTCCCCTGTAGAATGAAAAAATTCATTGGAATGGATTTTAATTGGACATATTCAGCCTGAAACTCTATCACCATGTATTTTTCCTCTGACATGTAATCAATCGACACTACCAACCACACCCTCATATGGATAATGATCTCACCTTTCACATTGGTGAAAACCTCATGTTGTTCTTGTAGCGACTCGGTTTTTTGGCCCTGTCAGAATTTGGAATATTTCTACGAATAATTCCAGAGCTAGGCGCGAAGACGGCGTGCGATTCCGAGGCCCGGTGTGCCCGTAATTAATTTTATAAAAATATTAAGTATTTTTATACTATGCATGTGGAGGGGTTGTGATATCTCCTAAACGGTAGCTCAGAACGGGAATCTGAGGGAACGGTTGCGTCCGGAACGTGCCGTTTACCCTAGGCGGCGTGTAAACATTGCGGGCGCGGGCCTGCGGTGAGAAACGCCAATAGGGGCGTTTCCGTAAATAAGTGGCAAGTTTGTGTGCGAGCGTCGGCTCGAATAACTTCTGAACGGAGTCTCGGATGGAAAATCTGAGACCGCCGTTGCGTTCAGAACGGCGCGTTTACCCTAGAGGTGACCTTACTTTTGTTCGCATCGGGCGTCGGGTCCGAGGCGGGTTTGGCGCCGGCGGGCCGCTGATATAAATATCAGCGCCCCCCCCCCCCCCCCTATTATCGTTCTTCGTCGTTCTTCGCCGTTCTTCGCCGCCACTCCACCTAATCGAGCAAATGGAGCGCCCACGAGCTCAGAATTCGACGGCGGACATTCCAGGAGTGCGCAGCGGAAGCTCGGGAGCGCGGATCTGAGGCAGAACGTCGGCGTTTCGCCCGCGAGGTAGACGGTTTTGAGTTTTAACCCCCGATCCCGTTTTTGCTGCGTTTTTCAGAAAATTGAAGCCGTAGCAGTGTAGATCGGGTCCCGAGGGTCGCGTAGACGCCTCCGGATCGCAAAACGTACCGCCGGGGTGCCCCCGGCGGTCCACGGATGGTGCGCCGGCGCGGCGGCGCACGGCGGCCCGCGGCGGAGCCGCCCAGCGCGGCGGTGCACGGCGGCCCGTGGCGGAGCCGCGGGGGCGCGCCGGCGGCGCGCGGCGGAGCGCCGCCGGCCAGGGCGGTCCGGCGGCAGCGGCCGGTCTGGCCATTTTTCGCATACGGGGGTCTTTAAACCCCCGTATCTTGCACTCCGGGAGTCGGATTCGCGCGCCGTTTGCGGCGACGCGACCCTAACGACGAGGTGAACCCTCCGGTGTGGGTTCAAGGGTTTAAAGGTTCAGAATCGTGGCCCGGGAGCTAGAAACGTCGTATAAAATAATATTATTTTATTATTTTACGACTTCGGGCCTTTGTAACTTCTACCTGGAGCGTCCGATTGACGTGCCGTCGGTGGAGTTGAGAACCTGATGGTACGACGGACCTTTTGAGATAGTTTCCGGGTGTTGGGTCTGCGAATGGGGTGCGGGCCCCACGAGGCCGGGTTTTGGCGTTTGCGGAGAAACGCAGCTTTTACACCAGGAGTCCGATTTTGGCGGATGAATAGTCGATCCTGTGGGTTTTTCCGAGAGGATCGCAATGGGCGATCCGTTCGACGAGTTTCGGAATCCAGGCGTGGGCCCCACCCGAGCCGGCCTTCGGTGAATAGTACCTTTTTCACCGGGTGTCCGTTTTGGGCGAGCGAGTAGTCGATTCCGCTTGTTTTTCCAAGGGGATCGCTGTGCTGTGATCCGACCGATGGGTTTCGGGATTGTTGTGTGGGCCCCGCACGAGCTAGCTACGGTGAATAGTGTTGTTTTCACCGGTGCTCCGTTTCGGGCGAGTAAACAGCCTATCCTGCGTGTTTTTCCGCGTGGAACACGATGGTGGCCTCAGTTTTGGCTTCAGAGGTGCGCAGTGTGGCTTGGGGCCGAGTCGCTCGGGTTAGCGACGTTTGGACCAGCAGTGGTTGAGGGTTCTCCCTTGGTTCGTTCCTACGAGGGTTCGTGTGGTATCACAACCTTCGTATGGGTTTGTGATCCTCTCGATGGGATGTTTAAACTGTTAGAGTTTTGGTATCCCTCCGGTGGGCCCGGAGTGGATCCTCTAGCATCTTTACCCTAGATCGGGTTCTTGGTATCGCTGTGACCGCTTATTCACGGGCAGCGATCCCCTATCTTGCTGGTTAACCTCGTAGGGTTTGTGGCATCAACGGGAATATGATCCCCTACGCGGTGGGTCGTTCATAGTAGGGTTGTGGCATCGTCGGGTTTACGATCCCCTACTCAGCATGATGTTTATAGTAGGGTTGCAGCATCGTTGGTTATATGATCCCCTACTCAGTGCTTGGTGTCGGTAGGGTTGCAGTATCGTTGGTTATGCGATCCCCTACTCAGCACGTGGTTTCGGTAGGGTTGTGGCATCGTCGGTTCGATCCCCAACATCGCGAGTTATACCAGATAGGGTTCCGGTATCGTCGTGACCATCTTTATATGGATGATGATCCTCTATCTGAGTGTGAAGCTTCTTTCGAGTGCAGATCGGGTTGTGGTATCCCCCAGCGGACCCTGGGAGTGATCCCCTATCTGTGAGCTACGTATACCGGAGTGGGTCTTGGTATCCCCTAGCGGACCCTAGCGGCGATCCCCTCTCCGAGGAGTTTGGTGGTTATGTTGTTTCAGCGTTGTTTCCTCAGTGATGCTATCCGATGAGCGTGGTCTCTCGGGTGAGCGTCTGTGATGTTTGCTAGTATCCCGATGGAGTGTATCTCTCGGATGAGTGTCATTTTGTATGACAGTGTTCGTGGTGTACTCTCCTGGTTGTGGACACTTGCTGGTGATGAGGTCGGTACCTCTTGTGGCTTTGTGGCGTGATCTGTGTATATCTGGATTGTTCAAGGTGTGTGTATGGGCATACACCTGAGCTGAGCTGAGCTGACTAGTTGTGTTTAGCCGAGGATGGTCACGAGACGGAGTTCCTCTCTCGTCTGGGTTCCCTCTGGCGGGGTTGACCGGACTGTTGCCTTTCAGTTGCTCCCTTGGGTTTTGGGTTTTTGGGGTGCCTACTGAGTATGTTTATACTCACCCCTGCACGGGCTTTGCCCGCACATGTTTGTGTCTTGTGCAGACCACATGCCTTTTGACGGAGTCCCAGGAGCACCCGGAGCAGGCGGAGCTTAGTGAGCGAGTTTACCAGGGTGTTTACTGGAGCTGTGCCGAGGGAGCTTTCCGGCGGGTGTTTGTGGCAGCGTTTCCCTTCTTCAGAGCAGGTTGGACGCGCTTTGTAGTTTTCTTTTGGTGGGCCCTGTTTTGCCCTTGTACTTTTGTTGTTGCACTCTGGTTTGGGATAGATTGTATGCATGCATTTACTTTTCAGTTTCTATATCTCTGCACTGTTGCATGGAGGTGTTTGTGGGTGCGTGTGTACAGGTACCTTAGGCTAATGCCTCCCATGTGTGTGATAGCCTACTCGGCGCTGGTCGCCAGCCCCTGGCCTATTGGAGGCGGGCTAGGGGAGTCGCGGCTCGAGCCCCGTTGGGTCGGGTCGTAATAGAGTGGTATCAAAGGAGGTTCCACCTTTGGGCTCTCAGAGCATCGCTGGTCTAGTTGTGAGCTTGGTTGGGTTGCATAGCGGCAGTGTTAGGATGTTTCGAGTTCGACTTTCAGGCCAGGGACTCCATTGTTGGTGCGGCGGCCGACGTATCCATACACCAAGACTCTGATAACCTGCCTTTTGACTCGGGACATTTGTACACTGGTCGCGGGGAAATAATGGTGCATGCATCATATAGGACTGGGTTTTTGGTTTTTCCTTGTCCTTCTTGAGTCAGCTCTCCAGATATACTCTTTGACTGTGGTGTGTCTTGAATGTATTTCAGGATGCCTCCACGGCGACAGCCAGCGAGGGTTCCGCAGCAGGATTGTGCTGATGACCCGCCCCGTGTAGTGGCCGTGGAGCAGGGTGCAGGTTCTGAGGTTGCACCTCCAGGTGGTCTGCCAATTGAGCCACCACCTGTCGAGAAGCTGGTTGTGCCGGCGGTGCAGGACGAGGTTGCACGCAGGCTGAGTGCATTGCACGAGTTCTAGAGGCAGCGACCTCTGAGGTTTTGGGGTGATCCAGACCCCCAGGCAGCTGATGACTGGCTCGAGGCAGTTACTCGAGTTTTCTTCCTAGTGAGGACACCTCCTGACCAGATGGTGGTCCTAGCGGCGAGCCTTCTGCATGGTTCGGCCGGGCGATGGAGGAGTTTGGTGACGCAGTCCCATGACGAGGAGACGCTCACGTGGGCAGAGTTTGAGCGGCTCTTCAGGGAGGAGTTCTATCCGGTGACGCTGAGGTCAGTGCGGATCCAGGAGCTTCTGCAGCTTCGTCAGGAGAGGATGACTGTGTCGGAGTACTCAACGAGGTTCACAGACCAGTCGCGCTACTCCCTGGATATGGTTCGAGACCCGTTCTTCAGGGCTCGGACCTTCGAGCAGGGCTTACGCAGGGATATCCGAGCGGGTGTGGTTTCCTTGTGCCTGCCCACCTATGCTGGAGTGCTGGAGCGAGCGTTGGTGGTGGAGAGTTTTCTGGCTGAGCAGTTTTCCCCTGTTAGTGCTGGGCACTCGAGAGCTGAGACTTCGTCGGTCGGATCGGCATATGGTAGCCGACGTCAGACTCAGGGGTCTGGACGTGGCCGACGTTTCAGGAGGCGACCCCAGGATGGGGGATCTGAACCTCGGAGCTCACAGGGCTCGCATGCCAGTTTTGGTCAGCCGCAGGAGAGGCGGTGTTATGCTTGCGATGGTCGGGAACATCTTGCTAGAGATTGTCCGACCTGACGTGCTGCTGAGAGGGAGCAGATCGATGGACCGCCTTGGCAGAGGCAGCGTCTCGAGCAAGGTGGTCTGTAGGGCGTCGGACGTGGCGTCGGAGCTGGTGCAGTGGGAGGCGGTGGTAGACAGTACCAGTTTCCACCACCCCCACCCCCAGGTGGTCCACGCCAAGATCCGGGAGCTGGTGGTCGAGGGCGAGGACAGCTGCATGCCCTGGAGGCAGTCGACCCAGAGGCACCACAGATTGATAGAGGTACGCCTTGTGTCTTTTCTACTTACTGCAGTAGTTTGTCAGACACTGTTTAGAGGTACTCTTTCCTTTTGTTGCTTGCTCGAGTTTTGTTCAGGGCATTGGTAAGACCCTGAGTGGTTGTTGTTGGTGAGCTCGCTGGTGTGTGAGACCCAGTTGAGAGTCCAGTCGCTTTCCTTGTGCTTAGGGATTTTCGGGGACGAAAAGTTATAAGAGGGGGAGGATGTAGCGACTTGGGTTTTTGGCCCTGTCAGACTTTCGAATATTTCTACGAATAATTCCAGAGCTAGGCGCGAAGACGGCGTGCGATTCCGAGGCCCGGTGTGCCCAGAATTAATTTTATAAAAATATTAAGTATTTTTATACTATGCACGTGGCGGGGGTGTGATATCTCCTAAAAGGTAGCTCAGAATGGGAATCTGAGGGCACGGTTGCGTCCGGAACATGTCGTTTACCCTAGGCGGGGTGTAAACTTTGCGGGCGCGGGCCTGCGGTGAGAAACGCCACCAGGGGCGTTTCCGTAAATAAGTGGCAAGTTTGTGTGTGAGCGTCGGCTCGAATAACTTCTGAACGGAGTCTCGGATGGAAAATCTGAGACCGCTGTTGCGTTCAGAACGGCGCGTTTACCCTAGGTGTGACCTTACTTTTGTTTGCATCGGGCGTCGGGTCCGAGGCGGGTTTGGCGCCGGCGGGCCGCTGATATAAATATCAGCCCCCCCCCCCTTTTATCGTTCTTCGTCGTTCTTCGTCGTTCTTCGCCGCCACTCCGCCGAATCGAGAAAACGGAGCGCCCACGAGCTCAGAATTCGATGGCGGACGTTCCAGGAGTGCGCATCGGAAGCTCGGGAGCGCGGATCTGAGGCAGAACGTCGGCGTTTCGCCCGCGAGGTAGGCGGTTTTGAGTTTTAACCCCGGATCCCGTTTTTGCTGCGTTTTTCTGCAAATTGATGTCGTAGCAGTGTAGATCGGGGCCCGAGGGTCGCGTAGACGCCTCCGGATCGCAAAACGGACCGCCGGCGCGGCACCGGCGCGGCGGCGATGGCGCCGGCGGAGCCGCGGCGGCCGGCCGCCCAGCGCGGCGGCGCGCGGAGGAGCCGCGGCTGCCCGCCGCCCAGCGCGGCGGCGGTCGGTCGGGGCCGGTCCGGCCATTTTTCCCATACGGGGGTCTTTAAACCCTCGTATCATGCACTCCGGGAGTCGGATTCACGCGCCGTTTGCGGCTACGCGACCCTAACGACGAGGAGAACCATCCGGTGTGGGTTCGAGGGTTTAAAGGTTCAGAATCGTGGCCCGGGAGCTAGAAACGTCGTATAAAATAATATTATTTTATTATTTTACGACTTCGGGCCTTTGTAACTTCTACCTGGAGGGTCCGATTGACGTGCCGTCAGTGGCGTTGAGACCCTGATGGTACGACGGACTTTTTGAGATAGTTTCCGGGTGTTGGGTCTGTGAATGGGGTGCGGGCCCCACGAGGCCGGGTTTTGGCGTTTGCGGAGAAACGCAGCTTTTACACCAGGAGTCCGATTTTGGCGGATGAATAGTCGATCCTGTGCGTTTTTCCGAGAGGATCGCAATGGCGTGATCCGTTCAACGAGTTTCGGAATCCAGGCGTGGGCCCCACCCCAGCCGGCCTTCGGTGAATAGTACCTTTTTCACCGTGTGTCCGTTTTGGGCGAGCGAGTAGTCGATTCCGCTTGTTTTTCCGAGGGGATCGCCGTGGTGTGATCCGCCCGATGGGTTTCGGGATCGTTGTGGGGGCCCCGCACGAGCTAGCTACGGTGAATAGTGTCGTTGTCACCGGTGCTCCGTTTCGGGCGAGTAAACAGCCTATCATGCGTGTTTTTCCGCGTGGAACGCGATGGTGGCCTCGGTTTTGGCTTCGGAGGTGCGCAGTGTGGCTTGGGGGCGAGTCGCTCGGGTTAGCGACGTTTGGACCAACAGTGGTTGAGGGTTCTCCCTTGGTTCGTTCCTACGAGGGTTCGTGTGGTATCACAACCTTCGTATGGGTTTGTGATCCTCTCGATGGGATGTTTAAACTGTTAGAGTCGTGGTATCCCTCCGGTGGGCCTGGAGTGGATCCTCTAGCATCTTTACCCTAGATCGGGTTCTTGGTATCGCTGTGACCGCTTATTCACGGGCAGCGATCCCCTATCTAGCAGGTTAACCCCGTAGGGTTTGTGGCATCAACGGGAATATGATCCCCTACGCGGTGGGTCGTGCATAGTAGGGTTGTGGCATCGTCGGGTTTACGATCCCCTACTCAGCATGATGTTTATAGTAGGGTTGCGACATCGTTGGTTATACGATCCCCTATTCAGCGCTTGGAGTCGGTAGGGTTGCGGTATCGTTGGTTATGCGATCCCCTACTCAGCGCGTGGTTTCGGTAGGGTTGTGGCATCGTCAGTTCGATCCCCTACATCGCGAGTTATACCAGATAGGGTTTCGGTATCATCGTGACCATCTTTATATGGACGATGATCCTCTATCTGAGTGTGAAGCTTCTGTCGAGTGCAGATCGGGTTGTGGTATCCCCCAGCGGACCCTGGGAGTGATCCCCTATCTGTGAGCTACGTATACCGGAGTGGGTCTTGGTATCCCCTAGCGGACCCTAGCGGCGATCCCCTCTCCGAGGAGTTTGGTGGTTATGTTGTTTCAGCATTGTTTCCTCAGTGATGCTATCCGATGAGCGTGGTCTCTCGGGTGAGCGTCTGTGATGTTTGCGAGTATCCCGATGGAGTGTATCTCTCGGATGAGTGTCATTTGGTATGACAGTGTTCGTGGTGTACTCTCCTGGTTGTGGACAGTTTCTGGTGATGAGGTCGGTACCTCTTGTGGATTTGTGGCGTGAGCTGTGTATATCTGGATTGTTCAAGGTGTGTGTATGGGCATACACCTAAGCTGAGCTGAGCTGACTAGTTGTGTTTAGCCGAGGATGGTCACGAGACGGAGTTCCTCGCTCGTCTGGGTTCCCTCTGGCTGGGTTGAGCGGACTGTTGCCTTTCAGTTGCTCCCTTGGGTTTTGGGTTTTTGGGGTGCCTACTGAGTATGTTTATACTCTCCCCTGCAAGGGCTTTTCCCGCACATGTTTGTGTCTTGTGCAGACCACAGGCCTTTTGACGGAGTCCCAGGAGGACCCGGAGCAGGCAGAGCTTAGTGAGCGAGTTGACCGGGGTGTTTACCGGAGCTGTGCCGAGGGAGCTTTCCGGCGGGTGTTTGTGGCAGCGTTTCCTTTCTTCAGAGTAGGTTGGACGCGCTTTGTAGTTTTCTTTTGGTGGGCCCTGCTTTTCCATTGTACTTTTGCTGTTGCACTCTGGTTTGGGATAGATTGTATGCATGCATTTACTTTTCAGTTTCTATATCTCTGCACTGTTGCATGGAGGTGTTTGTGGGTGCGTGTGTACAGGTACCTTAGGCTAATGCCTCCCATGTGTGTGATAGCCTACTCGGCGCTAGTCGCCAGCCCCTGGCCTATTGGAGGCGGGCTTGGGGATTCGCGGCTCGAGCCCCGTTGGGTCGGGTCGTGACAGTTCTATCTCCCCTTCTTGTCATGAAGACTCAAGATATTCTTCTTGGACAGATTTTATACACATAGATTATCCCTTGTTGTAGGAGACATCAAACTATTTCCACTATATAAATTTTATATCAATGAGAAAATATCAATCCAGAGCATAGAGGACACTAGATTCAACCCACCTATTTCGATGATGACTAACTAGTGCCAGAGACATCCCACAAGGTTTGAAATATCATCTAGTATAGTGAGAGTAATGAAATAGAGCATAGTCCTCCAAACACTATGTCAGACGAACTAGTAATCCTTAGCTATGTTAGAGATGTAATCCTAAAATTTCTCTTATGGATTAGGTTCGTACTATGTAAAGGCCTCAAACTCATGAGCGATAATATAATCCCCATGAATATGATCGAATGGCCTTTGCCCAATGTTAAGGGGAAACACACTCTTTCAATGTTCTTCACTATAGTTAGGGACTCTCCAAATTCCGATTAAATCTCCATGGAATGATCATGAATCATAACCTCATAAAATTTCTCTATTGGTGGAATGATTTCAACTATTTTTGTTGAGGACATGGAATTATCCTTTACATTATGTTGAACATCTGGAGCATTCTTAGTTGTTGAAAAATCCTCAGCAACCCCTAACATGGTATTATGATCTGCCATTACCACCTCAGCTGTTGGTCCTACTAGTTTAGGCACCACCAATGGTTGCTAAGAACCTCAAAATGTTTTCACATCCATTTAAGACACAGTACTAAAAATAACATATGGGTGGGAAAATGAGTGGAGATAGGAGGAGACTTATAAGATTTATATGGAAAATCCAACAGGTCATTGAGGTTTACTAGGATCCCTTTCTACACTGGATTCTCTATAATAACCATTTCCTTAGCCATCAAATGATTATCTTCAATATGACGCGCCACCTATATTTTAGAAGAAAAAAGGTGGGTCAACCTAAATTCATAATGAAAGTATTCAAACAAGATATTTAGAAGATTATATTATAGACAATTCCACCTAGTCTAGTTGAACCACCCATCCATCTACAAGAGTATCCTTTATCATAGATTTATACTTTCCTATGACCATTATGCTAAGGAGTGGTGCTAAACCCACCTCCTTCGGGTCTTGTTCCGACCTATTTCCCTATGAATATACATAATAAACTCCGCCTTTCCCATATCTACTAATCACAATAATGTCCATGGAAAACGGAGTATAAGGGACGAAATCTTGTGAAAATCACTAGGAATTCCATTATATTACCTCATCAGTGGTATGATAACATCTCCTGTAGGATTCTATAGAGAAATAATTCACCCTATATTTCTTCTAATCTAATTATTATCACCTGAACATCCCAAGGGATAGTTGACCACTTATATAGGTTTCTGGATCTTTTTTGATCGACACATTGCACATTCCTAAAGATCAAGGTGCTCATAGGAGGCTCAGATGAATTCTGCAGTAGTTTATTTTTGAGAAGCTAGAAATTGGGAGATTTAATGACCTGTAAAGGTTTTACAAGATTTGAATGTATTTTTCATAAAATGTAATGAATCGAGGATGGAAAAATTAATAAGATTAATATATTAATTTTTTTTAGAAAAACTAAATTCTAAGGGATACCCGAAGTGAAAGATAATTAAATTCATGTAATTCCCCATTGTAGTGTTGTTTTATATTGTTTCAGCTGCTTGATAAATTCATTAACCTAGGGATGCAGTATATCTCTCTAAATTCCAAGTGACCCAATGACCCCTATTTGATATTTTGGTGATCCCATTAATTCGAATCAGTCATCATGCTTCCATATTAGATCTATGGATAATTGGGATGATCTAATGTGTATTATTCCTTTCTTTTATAGAGTTTATTCCAATTTGACCACTTTTCCTCCAGTTCCACATTCCATACGATGGAGGATGATATACCATGTTTATAATGGGGTTTCTATTAGTTTTGGTCGCTTTACTGTGCTTCTACATCCTTAGGTGGATGCAGTTCTAGAGGGAGTGGGAATCAGAGATCCTTTGTGTGGTCTTTTCCCATGTGAAGCATATCTATGAACATTTAAGGTAGTGGAGTCATTTATCCTCTATTTAATTATTTGAAATAATATATTTATGAGGATTTATCTTGTTTTATCATAATTAAAATAAGAGAATAAATATTTTAACCAGATTTAAAAATTGGAATCCATCACATAGTGATGTTACTAATATTTATAGTGATAATTATTTTCCAGTTGATTTTCTAGATTTTCTGAAATATTTGACTTTATTGGTTTAGAATTATTTTTCAATATGTAAATTTTCAAAGAAAATAAAGATGGATGAAATTGATAATTAATTGGCTGATGTAATTAAATACACTTGTTTAATGAATATGGTTGATGTTGTTGCAATTTGATGATATTCAAATTTATTCAGATATGCCTGTTTAATTGAATTTTATAATAAATGTGAATAATTTTGAAGCTTATTGACTAAATATTTATATTAATGTTAAATCATTTGATTAATTAATTTGTGTCGACTTTTGATATCTTTTTTCTTAGGTTTCCTATAGTTGTAACATCTGATAATGAATCGGTTAATTCAATATGGAATGAATAATTAAATGTCTAATACAAGATAATGAATTTTTAGAAACCTATTTTTCATTTTATTATAATGTGAAAGTGACTTGTTCCTTAGAGTTATGAGAGTTGTTTCTTTGTGAAGGATTGATGCCTTTCTTTAGGTACAAGATCTCAGTTTCTATGTTTGTTTCATGCTGCATGTGATGTGATATGAGCCTGGATAGATTAACCTAAGGGGATATTGTGGTTTATGGGGTGGGGAGGCCTAGATGTGATGTGTTCATGGGATGGATTATCTTGGAGGGATTTTGTGGAATGTAGGTTAGGGAGGACCAGTTGTTGAGGCAACATTTCATTCTTGTGGTGGTGAGATGGATCAGGATATTCATGTGGGAGTCAGGGAGGAAATAAAATATGAAAGAGTGGATTGAATCTAGGATTACATATTTTTATAAAATTTATATTCTTGTTTGAATATTTTTATTGTATTATAGCATTGTTTTTTCTTTATCTTCTTTCCTTGACCCATTGGTTGATAAAGATGGATGTTCCTGGTTGTTTACTTTATTGGGTAGCTTTGCATTCTTTCATAGAGTCTCGGGTAATATGTAATGTAATTTTGTTAAAAATTAATAAATGTTTAACACATGGGGTTGGATTTTTATGGGATGTTATACTGAGGTTATAATTTTGAGAATCCATGGAATCAGTTTTCCTATGCCTAAAGAGAATGGAAAATTGTTGTCCTACTAAAGTAATTTAATGTAGATAATTTTAATGGGTAATTAATGGTAATGAAATTATTAGAATAAATTGAAATGATAAAATAAAATAATAAAATTTAATGTATCTCTCTAAATGGATATGTGTTTATAGGATATATAGTCATTGTAGTGGTATTCAGGAGTTTGAGTGTCATTAGGTTTAGTGGATTCTTAGATTTGTTTATGCCCACAGTGTGGTTCAGAACAATATTATATCATATAATTTTTGTGTTGTTATATGATGATCCACCATATTGGTATGGGATACTCACACCCTATGAATTACGTTCCCTGGGGGTTTTTTCCCAAATATCTTGATGGGAGGATGGATAGACAACTACCCCCTCTAACCCCTCTCTCTTCACTTGTTAGTTAATCTAGTTTGCGCGGATGTTTGTTTTTCCTATATATGTGTGTAGAGTGATGTAATGATATCTAGTTTTTTTCACACAAATGTATCATGTATATAGTTTCCTAAGTACTATTATAGGTATAACATATGTAGGTTGTCATGGCGTGAGGTTCCTTACCCCATGTATGGGTTGTGATGGATTGAGGTAAAATACCCAAGGTATGATATATTTTATATGTGCTTTGATGGATCCATGAATATAAATAGTTAATTTTAGTGATGTGAATTTGGCGGTGGGATGCACGAGGTCAATGTGGTGGTGCTTCACTATAGTGTCTGCAGGCTAGCCTTCGTGGAGAGAGATGCTCAAGTCATGCGATGTTGGGGCAAAACTGCAAAATATTGGGGAAGTGGTACTGGGGTACCATTTATATTAATTATTATATTATATACTCTTGTGTGAAATACATTGTGAGGGAAACCATAATGAGTTTAGGAAATTATTTTATCGAATTAGTTGACAAGTTAGATTCACTTGATGTTCTTTGTCATTTAGCATTCTTTCTTTACCTTTTTCTGGAGAGGCTCTAGGGAGGATCCTACTAGGTATTCTATTATACTCACCCTTCATATATATATATATATATAATATTTTTAGGTTAGTTGGATCGGGATGGTGGTCAGGCTGGTTACTAATATCTTGGGGTTTTGTAGGATTCTCTTGGGTAACTTTGTTGCTATTGTCCGTACATTTCTCTTGGTACACAAAGTTTTCTATTAAGTTCTAGTAGTTATTGAATGTCATTACAAATGTGAACATCGAGTTATAATATATATTTCATCCACAAAAAGAGTTATTTGGTGTATTTATTATATATCTCTTTAGTATGTGTTCTTTTAGATGGTAATGTCTCTAATATGTGTGTTTACTATACCCCCAATGAAAGTCATTGACTTGGGGACTACTAGTTGTAGGACTCATATATCACTATCTATCTTCTCACATTTTTGGTCCATGAGGCATAAAATTTTTGTGGATGTCGTCATAACATAGTGGTTTCAAATGTAGATAGACTGATATGATGTAGTTTGTAGTTAGGAATAGTTGAGATTCATGGGATGGTTGGAAAAAAGTATCAACACTTATTAGAATAAACTATAAAAAAGGGAGATCATCTGAGAAATGGGTGTGTAGGCCTCCCTGTGATCTATGTCATGTACCCTTATTCTAACATCGACTATTAAATGATGTGTTAATGGTGTTAATGACCTAGGAAAAGATCATGCACCACTCTTAATTTATCTAATATTTTAATGGGTATACCTTGGGATTGTTTTACCTAAAATGAATAAAAGAAGACAATTAATTAATATTTTGGTCTTCCATATTCCATGTTTACATGTTCTTGGAGATTTTTACATTACAGGCATAGATCTAGATTGACGTCCTCAACTTGTTCTTATAAAACATTTTCCATGTGTTTTACCAGAAGATCTCCATATAGTTGAGTTCACCGAAGATGGAACATAGAGGGGGAAATTCTGAGAGTTTTTACACTAGTGTCTGTAGAATGATGAGTGATATGTTTATGATGAATTCACAAATGATTGGTTGGAGGAAGTTTTGATAGCCTTCAGTTCAATATTTTCTTGTAAGGAGAACTGGGGAACATTGGATGTTACAATGCAATATGGGATAGAGAGGTAGTAGTGGTTCATATTCCTCATATATCGTGAGGAGTAGATATTTAGGTTGGAGGTGTTCTGTGACCACATATGAGCTAAGTTTATTTCTTAAACCATGAAGGAAGAAAGACTTTATAGATGTTTACCCTTCAATTGGGGATCTACAGTGTCTAGTGTTTGGTATTTGTTTCAATTTTTTTTCAATATTCTTCAGACCTGTTTCCCGATGAGGTTGCCCAAGGGAGGCTTTTCAAGGAGGCTTTTCATCCAATGATCAATTGCAGGGTCACACAATTTATATTGAACATGTATCTCGAGGTGTTAGAGAATGAATAACTCTTCTATAAGACATTATCCAAAACTATATCTTCATAAGATGGGAGTCATCAGGATTATTCATGAAGTAAATCTGTATTTCAGGGTTCCTAGTTGTTTTGATAGAAGACCTTCTAATCATCCATGGGTAGGTCTCACGGTGTGAATGTCTCGTTTTTTTAGTGGGAATCGATTTTCATGCATATTAAATGTGATAAAATTCATTTTTATATTGTGGAGACCAAGTTCATTTGTGGATAGAGTGACCATCCTTTGTGAATGGTTAGCATGTTCCAGTTGTTCCACCTCAGGTTTTTCAGTAGCAGCAGTTTCAGTCATTGTAGTAGTTGTAGGTTGATTCAGTCCGAGATCAGTAGAGAGTAGATGGGGTAGACAGAGTTTATTCCATGTATTCTCCCTCTCCTCAGATATAAGAGAATCACCATGGATTTGGTCTTCTGTAGGTCAAAGAGGCCATGAAAAAGGTTCTTGTAAGCCTCATACATTAGTATTGCATGTTCTAGGTGATCTAGATGTTGTTTGAGGTGCCCTTTTCTTGTTTTCCTCAAGGATTCATTCCTTGTTTAAACAAATATAGACATACGATTTCATATCAAATTCCATTTTACATTCTTTGGGACTTTATTTATAAGGCCCCAACCTTAAACCTTACTTAATCTTGAGTTATTACAAAATTACACATTGAGGATCTTTTCAGGTTTAGAGTTTTAGAGAATTAGATCATAAAACATGAATTACATTCCACATATAAACAAAGTGGTTACATAAAGAAAGTATTCTTCATTCCCATCAATGGAAACTTATTTAAAATAAAACATTGATTCTTTCTTGACACTTCCTTGACACTATCATCATATCATGTACCTTTCCCTTGACCTGTGAAAAACATTTCAAAAAAACATGGGATTAGAATAAAAAGCTCAGTAAGGGATATAAAAATATATGGAAAGGAAACATGGGTACATATATACATAAGAATGAAATCATAATTTACCCATAAAACATAAGAACTTTAACATACCTCATTAAATCATGAATAAATCATAGAAATCATATGACATAAAGGTAACTTGAGGCATTAATAACATTCTTACGTAGGGAGTAACCATATTGGTTACGTTTGGAATACCCATCACAATATATTCCCTAAATCTCTTCGGAGAAACCTTAACGTTTCACTCCTTCGCATTACCCAATGCATTGGAGAGCTATATCGGGCTCAGCCGCCCTTAGTTTATCACGGAACCACCTGTCTTCATAATAATGCCCAAGAACCTCAATATAATTGTATCACATAAAACATGCATAAAGGAAACATAACATTCCCACCATTCAATCACAACATATCAATACAACACATTGATATAAAAACATTATGAAAACCATTTTCAATACCAAAATAAAATAAAAGTAAAACATGGTATTTATTTTTCTTTTAAAAAGAAGGTATGGATTGTAGAGGAAGCCGAAACTCAAATAATGTTCTCGGCGGCGGAGAAGTCATTGTCGCCGCATAAGTACGACAAAAACATTACCTTTTTTGTTTAGTAAATGCTTCATATAAAAATATTCCTTTTGAATAATTTTAAAAGTCAAAGGGTTTTATAAACCATATAAAAGAAGTTGTGTATAAAACAAAATATGCCTCAATGAAAGGAGATTGAGACGAAGTCCCATACCTTGGGTCCGACTTGACTCGGTTGTTCTTTAATCTCCTTAATAATAAACCTAAGTTAATTTCTACTTGCTTAAGAACCTATTTTAAGTTCATTATTCCTTTTATATCACTTATTTCCATGTCCTGAACACTATGTAATTATTTAAGTTAATAATGGTCGTTTTAACGATCATTGGTACTTGAGTGAAAAATAAACCCTTTATAATTACAAGTTGTTCATGTATCCATCATATCCAGAATTATAATCATGATTTATATATCATATATATCCATTATATACATGAATTTATAATATTACATAATCATTTAGAGGTAAGAAATGGAATGCACCGTTCATGGAGACGGTAAGCCGTACATACGCATGAACGCTACTTTCATTTCTATTTCGTATTTTATAGAATAGAATCATAATGATATAAAGGTATATTATAATTCCAGTATAATATCATATATAATATCATAGTTCCATCCTTTATACATCCCATATATGGTATTTAACGAATCAAATCACTTTGAGGGGGCGGCAGTCCGCACTTCATTAAATGAAGATATCGCGTTTACCCATAATGGAAACCATAAAGGTATGCCCAAAATGAAAAATACAAGAATCTTAAGGAAAACATAAACATATTATATATCATATATAAATATAGTGACATCTTAATGGACACCATTGAAGGTGTTAAAAGAAAGTTGATCAATCATCGTTTCGGGAGGCATAAATTCACCATCCACGGAAACAGTATGTTCTTTAACCATTATATGTAGGTGTGTGTAAGTGTAGCTCTAAATATTCTTATAACAACATCCTAGTATATTGATGATACTGGAGTTGTTACAAAAGAAATTAATAAAAAGAGTTTAGGGGGTTGGAGAAGCAAAATAAAACAAAAGGACTCAAGTGAAGACATTACATTAAAATCGGGTAACTCCCTTTGGTTTGAGCTCAAAGGCTTCCTTGGGAAGACTTCTGCCCAATGTGAGGATTCAAGGAGTAAAAGAGGGATATGGAGAGACAAAATGGGAAGGGTTTGACCGACCCAAAGGCTTTGGGAGTGTGGGTAAGGAGGTAGAGGTGGGGGCCTTTTATAAGAGGAGAGGAGGGGCACTCTTGGAAAATAAAGAAATGTTACTTTATTTGAAAATGATTTTTGGATTTAAACGGTCCCACATTGATATAAATAGAGGGTAAGGTGATAAGGGTTCGAAATCCACCCATCCAATAGTTTTTTTACATGTGTAGGTCATATATTTTACTTTATCTTTTCATTTTATTTAAATCATTTATTAATGAGGTAATCGCGACATCATCATGATGTCATAAATAATTTTATTTATTTAAAGTCTAAATATTATGAAAAAAATAATATGATGTAGGAAATATTTTTCTCTTTCCAGAGAATATTTATAGTCTAAAATATCATCTATTTAGATAAAATTAAAAATGTTTTATTCCGGTGATACATTCTTGTTATATTTACTTTCTTTAAAAAAAATAAAAAGATAACAAGTCACTTTCCACAAAAGTGATTCCATGGGGTCCCCAAGCATGGAAAAAGGCATCCCATGGTCGGCCATAAGACATACAGTAGAATTAGGACACATGTTGGTGTCATTTTTTATTATTATGATATTATTTTATTATCCTTAACTAATTGATTACTCATTAATCAAGATAATTAAAGATAATTACCGTCGTTACTATTCATAATGTCCAAAAACAAAAGAGTCTTGATTACATAATTTGGACCTTATGATTCCAAATATGTAATCCATTTTACCAAATTCCAAACACAAAAATTTCAATAATTGATTTAAAAATAATTCTCGTTGTCAAAACAAATAGCGGGTTTTTTTGAAACAATATCTATGAAAAGTTTGGCATTAGTTTATGCCCAATTCCAAAGTGAAATTAATCCTAATGACCACCATTGGATTAAATGGTAAAAATATTTTCTAATTTAACTTTAAAACCAATTCAAAAGATAATCTAATCATATAAATAAATTAGATTAAAAAGCAGTTTTGATGTAAAATGCAGTATTTTTCACCATTCATTAAAAAATGAACATTGTCAGAAAAATACCAAAAATTCACACAAAGTAAATTTTGATGTCCCAATCATAACGAATAAGTTTATTTTGACAAACATAGATTATAAAATTGTCAAAAGATATATTTAAAAATGGTTTTTCATCAAAAGGCAGTAAAATAATCTTTTAAAAAATATTAGTGTATTCCATGCTTAAGATTGGATTTATTTTCATTTTAAGGATCTAAAACAATATATAATTCATTAATAGAAATAAATAAAAATATCTATTATTAATTACTTACATGGGATGTTACATCCTCCCCCCCTTTAGAAAATTGTGTAACCGCAATTTATTTACTTAACGAATAAATGGGGGTACTTATCCCTCATTGCATTTTCAGATTCCCATGTTGCCTCTTCTATCATGTGGTTTTTCCACAAAACCTTTAACTTATTAATCACCTTATTTCATAACACTTGCTCCCTGTGGCCAAGAATCATGACCGATTGTTCCTCATAAGATAGGTTCTCTTCCAGCTGAACTACCTCTGGACTCAAAACATGAGATGGATCTGGCATATACATTCTCAACATCGACACGTGAAAAACATTGTGTACCTGAGATAAACTTGGAGGTAAAGCCACCCGGTATGCAACTAATCCAACTCTCTCCAGAATTTCATATGGTCCAATGAACCTTGGACTCATATTTCTTTTCTTACCAAATCGCATCACACTTTTCCATGGTGAGACTTTAAGAAAAACATGATCACCTACCTCAAAAGTTAGATCCTTCATCCTGTTGTCTGCATAACTCTTCTACCTACTCTGAGCTGTTCTCATGTGTTTCTGAATCAGCTGAACTTTTTCTGCCATCTCTTCTACCAATTCTGGTCCCATCAACTTCCTTTCACCCAATTCATCCCAGAAAGCTGGAGTTCGATACTGCTTCCCATATAATTCCTGAAATGGTTCCATCTGTATACTGGAATGAAAACTGTTACTATATGAAAATTCAACCAATGAAAGATGATGGTCCCAACATCTCTGATAATCCATAGAACAAGCTCGTAGCATAACCTCCAAGGTCTGAATTGTTCTTTCTGACTGCCCATCTGATTGAGGATAAAATGCGTTACTAAAATTTAATTCAGTACCCAACGACTTCTGAAGGCCTTTCCAAAAGTTAGAAGTGAACCTGGGATCACGATCAGATACAATGGAGAGAGGAACTCCATGTAACCTGACTATCTCTTTATGATACAAACGGGAAAGTTGATCTAGGGAAAAAGTATCTCGTATAGCAAGTAAATGAGCAGATTTAGTCAAGCGATCAACAATAACCTAGATTGCATTATTACCTCGAGGTGTCTTCGGTAATCCCACAACAAAGTTCATGGATATATTCTCACATTCCGACTCTGGCACTGGTAAAGGATGAAACATCCCTTTTGGTAACTGCTGCTCTGCTTTAACCTGCTGACAAGTCAAACAGTTCATAGTAAAATCAACAATATCTCTTTTCGTTCCATCCCACTAGTAATACTCCTGCAGATCTCTTTACATCTTAGTACTGCCAGGATGAACTGAAAATAGGGAATTATGAGCCTCACATAACAACTCTCTCTTCAACTGTGAATCACAAGGCACACACAATCTCTTCCCAAATCTCAAAACACAATCATTATCAATGTTGAATTTAGGCAACTTACCATTCTAAACCAGCTCTACCTTTTTCTGCAACTCACTGTCTTGCTTTTGTGCTTGCTTGATTCTGTCTAATAGAGATGATCTCACTGATACCTTAAACAAAACAGAAGAACATCCTTCACCAACAACTTTTATGCCAAAGTTCATCAAATCCTTATCCAAAGGATCACGTTCCAAACACAACATTGCTAATGAAGCATTACTTTTTCAACTCAAAGCAACAACCACTTTATTTGCTTTTCCTGGATGGTAATGAATTGTACAATCATAATCCTTGATTAATTCCAGCCATCTCCTCTATCTCATGTTTAACTCTTTCTGAGTGAATATATACTTTAAACTTTTGTGATCAGTATATATTTCACACTTTACTCCATACAAATGATGCCTCCAAATTTTTAAAGAAAAAACAACAACAGCTAATTCCAAATCATGTGTAGGGTAATTTACCTCATGAGTTTTCAACTGTCGTGAAGCATAAGCAATTACCTGATCATTCTGCATTAGGATGCAACCAAGTCCTTTCAATGAAGCATCACTGTATATAACAAACTCACCATTCCTGGAAGGTAGTGCCAAAACTGGAGAATTCACCAATCTTCTTTTCAATTCCTGAAAACAATCATCACATTCTTTTGTCAAGATAAACTTAACACCCTTCCGAGTTAGCTTAGTTATTGGACTAGATAACCATGAAAAATTTCGAACAAACCTTTGGTAATAGACTGCCAATCCAAGGAAGCTACGAATCTCAGTTACATTTGTGGGTCTTGGCCAGTCTTCCAGAACTTTTGTTTTTGCAGGATCAACAATTATCCCATCTTTAGAAACAATGTGACCAAGGAAAGAAATTTGTTGCAACCAAAACTCACACTTTCTGAATTTTTCATACAGTTTATTTTCTTTTAAGGTTTGCAAGATAACCCTTAAATGTCTTTCATGCTCCTCTTTACTTTTAGAAAACACCAAAATATCATCAATCAAAACCACCACAAACATATCCAATAACTCAGGGAAAATTATATTGATTAAGTCCATGAATACAACAGGTGCATTGGATAGCCCAAAAGGCATTACTACAATTTCATAATGGCCATATCTTGTTCAAAACGCGGTCTTCAGAACATCTTCTTCCTTTACCTTCAGCTGATGGAACCCCAATCTCAAGTCAATCTTTGAAAAATACTTAGCTCCCTGGATCTGATACAACTTCATTTGATGGACCGACATCTGCTGAAGTAGTTGCAAAGGATTTCACCACCCCTTTCTGCTTGTAGTCTAACTGCTTCCCATTACTCAAGCTCTTTCTCAGACACTCGTTTGCATAGTGACCCAACTCATTGCACATAAAACATTTCACTAACTGTAAATCAAATTTGGTCTTACCTTCACCTTGATCTTTTTCAGTGCAATCACGAGCCTTATGTCCCATCTTACCACATCGGTAGCACTTTCCAGAATTTAGAAGACATTCCCCAGCATGCCTTTTTCCACATTTATCACAAACTGGAAACTTAGATTTATTACCATCAGACTTTTTTTAAAAATTCTTCCCTTTCTCCTGCCACCTTGGTCTCTTCTTCTACTGGTTGTTATAGAACACTTGATCATCGGAAAACTCCATTTCTACCTTCTCAGAACATCGAACAAGCTTTTAATAACATTTAAACTCACGAGAAGCTAATTCCATTCGATATTTTGGCATTAATCCTGAGTAAAAACGATTGATTTTACTATCAAGGTCTCGGATAAAATTTGGAGCATACCTTCCCAATCGAGTGAACCATTCTTCATAGGTAGCCACTGAGTCTAGCACTTGCCTCAATTCCAAAAATTGTTTTTTCCATCCTAAGTCGAAAAGACTTAGGAAAGTACTTTTCAAGAGACATACCTTTGAATTCATCCCAGTCGAGAGCATCAATCTCATCAGCATCCCTGATATTTTTAACCATCGACCACCACTGGTCTGCTTCACCCTCCAAACGGTAAATAGCAAGACTAACCTTTTGATTCTATGAACACCCCATGTCATCGAAAATATTCTCCAGTTCTTTAATCCACCCTCCAACTAGCACAGGGTCAGATGATCCTCTGAATGATGTGGGATGTTGTCTCATGAAATGTTCCACCACTGACATGTTCCTCTGTGGTTGATCTGGCTGATCTCGTGTATGGATACCACTGCCATTTATCGCTTGAGTCAACTGCGCCATTACTACAACAAACAGTTCAGTTCCAATTCCGACCATCTCAGGATGCTGATTCAGAAGGTTATTTCCTTATGCATGCCTTCCCAGTACTGCTTCCCTATTTCCTCGGTGGAAAACCATTCTGAACAAACATGTCTTAGATGAAGCAACATGGTAATCTTCAAATACTATATCACTTCAATTTGACCATAAAAAAATATTTTTGGATAATCATTTAATAGAATTCTGACTCCTAAAGTTATCTAAACCGTCCTCTGATACCAACTATAAGGCCCCAACCTTAAACCTTACTTAATCTTGAGTTATTACAATATTACACATTGAGGATCTTTTCGGGATTAGTGTTTTAGAGAATTAGATCGTAAAACTTGAATTACATCCTACATATAAACAAAGTGGTTACATAACGATAGTATTCTTCTTTACCATCAATGGAAACATATTGAAAATAAATCATGAAATATTTCTTGACACTTCATTGACACTATCATCATATCATGTACCTTTCCCTTGACCTATGAAAAACATTTCAAAAAAACTTGGGATGAGCATAAAAATCTCGGTAAGGGATATAAAAATATATGGAAAGGAAACATGGGTACATATACCCATAATAATGAAATCATACATTACCCATAAAACATAAGAACTTTAACAGACCTCATCAAATCATGAATAAATCATAGAAATCATAAGACAAAAAGGTAACTTGAGGCATTCATAACATTCTTACGTAGGGAGTAACCCTCTTGGTTAGGTTTGGAATACCCATCACAGTATATTCCCTAAATCTCTTAGGAGAAACCTTAATGTTTCACTCCTTCACATTACCCAATGAATTGGACAGCTATATCGGGCTCACCCGCCCTTAGTTTATCACGGAACCACCTGTCTTCATAATAATGCCCAAGAAACTCAACAAAATCATATCACATAAAACCTGCATAAAGGAAACATAACATTCCCAACTATCAATCACAAGATATCAATACAACACATTGATATAAAAACATTATGAAAACAATTTTCAATACCAAAATAAAATAAAATTAAAACATGGTATTTATTTTTCTTTTAAAAAGATGGAATGGCTTGCAGAGGAAGCCGAAACTCAAATAATGGTCACGGCGGCAGAGAAGTCATTATCGCCGCATATGTATGACAAAAACATTCACTTTTGTCATTTAGTAAAATCTTAGTATAAAAATATTCCTTTTTAATAAACATAAAAGTCAAATGGGTTTATACACCATATAAAAAAAGGTTGTGTATAAAACAAAATATGCCTCAATGAAAGGAGATTGAGAGGAAGTCCCATACCTCGGGTCCCACTTGACTCGGTCGGTCTTTAAACTCCTGAATAATAAACTTGAGTTAATTTATACTTGCTTAAGAACCTTTTTGAATTTCATTATTCCTTTTATATCACTTATTTCCATGTCATGAACACTATAATTATTTAAGTTAATAACGGTCATTTTAACGATCATTGGTACTTGAGTCCAAAATAAACCCTTTATAATTACAAGTTGTTCATGTATCCATTATTTCCAGAATTATAATCATGATTTATATAACATATATATCCATTATATACATGCATTTATAATATTACATAATAATTTAGAGGTAAGAAATGAAATGCACCGTTCATGGAAACGGTAAGTCGTACGTACGCATGAACGCTACTTTCATTTATATTTCATATTTTATTGAATGAAATCATAATGATATAAAGGTATATTATAATTCCAGTATAATATCATATATAATATCATAGTTTCTTCCTTTATAAGTCCCACATATGGTATTTAACGAATCAAATCACTTTGAGGGGGCGGTAGTCTGCACTTCCTTAAATGAAGATATCGCGTTTACCCATAATGGAAACCATAAAGGTATACCCAAAATGAAAAATACATAAGCTTAAGGATAACATATACATATTATATATCATATATTAATATAGTTACATCTTAATGGCCACCTTTGAAGGTGTTAAAATAATGTTGAACAATCATCGTTTTGGGAGGCATAAATTCACCATCCACGGAAACAGTATGTCCTTTAACCATTAGATGTAGGTGTGTGTAAGTGTAGCTCGAATACTTCTTATAACAACATCCTAGTATATTGAAGATACTGGATTTGTTACAAAATAAATAAATAAAAAGAGTTTAGGGGGTTGTATAAGCAAAATAAAACAAAAGGACTCAAGTGAAGACATTACCTTAAAATCTAGTAACTCCATTTGGATTGAGCTCAAAGGCTTCCTTGGGAAGACTTCTTCCCAATGTGAGGCTTCAAGGTTAAGGTGATAAGGGTTAGAAATACACCCATCCAATTGGTATTGGACATGTGTAGGTCATAGATTTAACATTATCTTTTCATTTTATTTAAATATTTTATTAATGAGGTAATCGCGGCATCATCATGATGTCATAAATAATTTAATTTATTTAAAGTCTAAAAATTATGAAAAAAATACCATGATGTAAGAAATCTTATTATCTTTACAAATAATATTTATAGTCTAAAATATCAACTATGTAGACATAATTAAAAATGATTTAATCAGTTGATACATTCTTGTTATATTTACTTTCTTTAAAAAAAAGATAACAACTCACTTTCCACAAAAGTGATTCCATGGGGTCCCCAAGATTGGCACAAGGCATACCATGGTAGGCCATGAGACAACCAGTATAATTAGGACAAATTTTGGTGTCATTTTTTATTATTATGATATTATTTTATTATCCTTAACTACCTGATTACTCATTAATCAAGATAATTAAAGATAATTATCGTCGTTACTATTCATAATTTCCAAAAACAAAAGAGTCTTGATTACATAATTTGGAAATTATAATTCCAAATATGTAATCCATTTTAAAAAATTACAAACACAAAAATTGCAATAATTTATTTAAAAATAATTCCCCTTGTCGAAACAAATAGCGGATTTTTTTGAAACAATATCTATGATAAGTTTGGCATTAGTTTATTCCCAATTCCAAAGAGATATTAATCTTAATGAACACCATTGGATTAAATGGTAAAAATATATTCAAAATTAACTTTAAAACCAATTCAAAAGATAATCTAATAATATAAATAAATTAGGTTAAAAAGAAGTTTTGATGTAAAATGCAGTATTTTTCACTATTCATTAAAAAATGAACATTGACAAAAAAATACCAAAAATTCACACAAAGTAAATTTTGATGTCCCAATCATAATGAATAAGTTTATTTTGACAAACATAGCTTATAAAATTGTCAAAATATAGATTTAAAAATGGTTTTCCATCAAAAGGCAGTAAAACAATCTTTTAAAAAATATTAGTGTATTTCATGCTTAAGATTGGATTTATTTTCATTTTAAGCCTCTAAAACAGCATCTAATTCATTAATAGACATAGATAAAAATATCTATTATTCATTAATTACTTGGGATGTTACAATATTTAGAGAGGCTTTCAGTTCTCATGGCATTAACAAATCCATTTGGAGGTCGAGAGGACTTATTTGAATTACAAAGAGTCTCTTATCTAGAGTTTGGGAAACAATTCTATTTGGTATATTTCATGTGTTTATTTATAAAACCATATGAAATAATCCGTATCATGGATTGGTTATATTTTATGTAGTCAATCATGGATTTAAATTTGATGATGGTTTGGTTCTTCAATGATGATGGAGATCCAATATTTTTTTTGGTGAGCGAGAACTACACATGTATCAGAAGAGTGTTCTCTCCTTATCATCCTTGATGGATGAGTTGATGTTGAGTTCATCAGATGTTCTACACACGAAATTTCCTAGGTTCATAGTAGTGAATTATTATGTTCTCCTAAAATAGGTTGCAGTGTTACTTCCTCATGGTGAGATCGAGTTTGGGATCACAAGACAACCTAGCATGTCTCATATCTCGATGTATATGTATATTATGTAACATTCTGAGTATCAAGAGATACATATACAACATGATGGTCTGTTGTAGTCTAGTTTTTGTTTTTGCAGAGTGTTTTATCTTGTTTCACACCATTTTTGTTCCAAAATATGGTTGAGGGATGTTTGTGGCTTTGTATGGATTATCATCTATTGAACCAAGTGAAAATGAAGAACTGATATCATATTCTCTGTATTGATGATTTATTTGATAAACAAAAAGGTGAAAATTGGTTCTTGGAGATCAATTTGGGTTAATGGATTTCATAAAATGTGTTCAACAGAGGAAGACATCCTAGAGACTAGTTTATATTGTTGTCATGGTCATTACGAGTTTATTTTGATGTCATTTGTTATGTTGAATGATTTAGTTATTTTCGTGGGGTTAGTGAACATTATGTTCTGTGAGTAACTAGATATGTTCATGGTGGTCTTCATAGAAGACATCCTTACATACTTTGTGCCTGAGGAAGATCATGTTGAGCAACTGCAAGCTATTTTAAGAGTTCTTCACGATGATTAGTTGATTGGGAAGTTTCCAAAGTGAGTGTTTTGGGCTTGAGAAGTCTGTTTCTTGTTGAATTTAATATCCCAACAGGGATTATATTTGGATCCATAAAATATAGAAGCGCATATGTCTTTGTAATCCCCTAAGGTAGTCATAGATTTTTGAAGTTTACTCGGTCTTTCAGGATATTATATGAGGTTTGTAGCCGATTACTATCGGTTTGAAACTCCTCTTACTGTGTTTACCAGAATGGATTTTCTGTTATTATTGACTAATCAGGGTCATTCCTCCATTTATTTTTCTTCCAACTGAAGGAGTTCAGTTTGAGGTTTTCTATGATTCTTTACATCATGGTTTGGGCTATGTTTTTAGGAATAAGAGAACAGTCATTTTTTTGTTCCTTGGAATTTGCATCCCCATGAACATAACTATTCCACCCATGATATCTAGTTGGTTTCATTAGGGTTTTTCCTAAAACAATTTGTCGAAATTACCTCCTTAGCGAGTGATATGTGGTCTTTACTAATCATTATAGATTGTGGTATTTTTCTCCCAACATGACTTGAACATGAGTCGTCATCAGTGGATAGTGTTCTTACAAGACTATCACTTTGAGATTTTGTATACACATGTAAATTGTAATGATGTATTTGATGCATTGAGAAGGAAGTCGTGTAGTGAAGCGGCGTATGAATCAAGTGATTCCTATAGGTTTATAGAATAACATTTATCATTGCATTTAGATATAGGAGAAGACATGGGTAAAGGTTTTCTTTTTCAAATGATAGTGTAGTAATATCTGGTGAAAAAAAATGGAGGGATCCGAGTTGGGGGATCATGAGGTGGAGGTATATAGAGACAATGTTATTTGTTGAGTGGGCCCAACTGGTTGGTATGAGGATGGGTAACACTATGTGTTATTTTAGTGAAGGATTTTTGTTCCATGGTGACATGTGTTATGGGTATCCGAGAGTTCCATAGTTCACCCATAGTGGCAAATCCTCACATTAAAAATATGTATCAATCGTTTAGAGTTAATTTTTTGTGGAATGGGTTAAATCCTATAGTTGTATTTTTTTCCAATGTTTGGTCTTCTAGAATGTGACAACCAAGAAATGTGTTTCATGTGTTTTTCTCCAGTCATTAGATGTTTCATAATGGAAATTGGAGGACATATTGATAGTATTTGTTACAAATTTACCTCTACCTGAGGTAGGATATGATGTTATACGGTTGGTAGTGGAATGTTTGATGAAATATTCCCACTTCATAGAGAACAAGAAGTTGAGATTAGTGAATGCTTTGTCAAGGTAGTATTTGGAAGAGGTGGTGAGACCCCATGGAGTCCTGAGGGTGACCATTTCCAATCAAGATCATTGTTTTAACTCTATGGTGTGGATATCCCTTCATCGTTCTAGTAGTTATTAGATATTCCTTAGTAGTGCTTTGAATTTACAAACATACGATCAGACAGAGAAAACTATTCAGACCCTTGATGTTATGTTTCACTCTTGTTTCAAAGATTTTTTATTTTCATGGATGAGTCAACTTCCATAGTTAGAGTTATCTTTCAACAATAGTTTTTATGCTACCATTATTATGGTTCCATTTTATGGCTTTTATCTCCTAATGTTCCATTCTCCATTATTCGATACTAGGGATAGAGAGTCAGTAAATATCATGTTTTAACTAGTATAGAGTCGACATTGATGGTATTGGTGATTCAAAAGGGGATGAAGTCTAGGAAAGATGATCAAAAATCCTATTTCGTTCATTGGAGGAGACCTATAAAGTTAAACCTTTTGGATCATATGTTTCGGAAGGTGACTCTCCATCGTGGGTAGTGAAGGTTTGGTCATGGGAGTAAGCTTTCTCTGCTGGTTTTGGGGCATTTTGTGGGGTTGGACTGTATATGACTGGTGTCATATTGGATAGAACTACCCTCATATATATGAAAAACCCTAGATGTTTCTTAAGTGTCGTTGCTTTGTTGTTACCTTAATGACGGCTCCCACGTAATCGATTGGGGAAAGACCGATGTTGACGATGATGAGACCTTCGGGGAGTGGCCAATATAGATCTTTTACTTCTAGAAAAAGATTTTATGTGGGAATTATATCTACTTGGTTTGTGTCTTATGGAGGGATAAGCATGTAGAGGAGATTACCATGGAATGTGAGTCACATATATGTGATCAATACTTCGATATATTTCATGTTTAAATATTCTCTAGTAACTTTATTTTGTAGTTTTAGAACATTTTCTAGTTTATGATATGGATATCTCTCTTGTTACTTGTTTTGGATTACTCTCTACCCATGGGTGGCAAAGAAACATGGGGTATGTAAAGTGCATTCCTGGTTTATCTTTCTTTGTTTAGATAATTTTACTCTCATGATATATTTAGTGATGACTTGATGAGTAGTTTTTCATCTCACTGTGTCGATCCCCTTGATCTTGGATGGGGTGGTTGTGCTCCTATGGTGCGGAGAGCATTGAGATGTATCTCATGGAGTGGTCATTCAGATGACCCATTTTTTGGTTCCTCTATGGTTGGGTATTGTATATTTGAGGAAGATAATGTTTTAATAGGTCCTAATGTAAATCCCTAAATCTACGTGGATCAACCCTTTGCACATTTTTGAAGATCGCGGTGCTCAGAGGAGTCTTAGAGGAAGTCTGGATTACTTTGCTTACCAGAAGCTAGATGTAGGAGGATTTCATGATGTATAATTGTTTTACATGAAGTGATTTTTGTATTCAGGATGTGTAATGAATAGGGGTTATGAAAATAAATTAATTGAATAAGTGATATGTTTATGGTGAAAACCAAATTATGGGGATTACACAGCTTGAAAGGGAATTACATGTTGTGAAATTCCCCATTGCAGTGCTGTATTTTTCATTTTTTTCCACTCGATTTATTCACAACCCTAAAACTATGACAACTCTATCTAAACTCTAGGTGATCTAGTAACCCCTGTTATATGTTTTGAGGATCCCATTGATGGGAATCAATCATCGGGATTCCATCGTCGATTGGTGGGGACTCCAATTGATCTAACATGTGTTTTTCCTTCATTTTCTTCTGGTTCTTCATGTATTACCTCTTTAACCACTTTTTATTCATTCCATCCAATGTTGGATGATCTCCCATGTTTCTAATGGGGTTTCTATTCCATTTCTGTTGGTATTGTGTCATTGCATCCTCAGGTAGCTATAGTTCTTGGTGGAGTGGTGATCAGAGATCTGTAGCGTGGATTGTTATTGTGAGAAGAACATCAAAAAACTTTTGATGTAGGGGATTCATTTCTTCTATATTAAACAAATTCTAACCATAGGGTAAACATGATTTACCACCATGGATCTTAATGACATTATCTTAATTTTTATTTGAACCATATTAAATAATTTGTATCGATCACACATTGATGTTGATGCGTTGTACTATTATAACATATTGACTCTTGATTTGATAGATTGTGTGACATCTATGCCATTCAGGGTTTTTCAGGTTGCTATGGATGTTAATAGGTAAACAACAAAAATTCCTAATAAATTGAAAATTAATTAGATAAAGCAATTAAAGATCTGCGTTTAATGAATACATTTGTTGTTGTTGAAATTTAATGATAATTAAATTAATGATGATATGGATTTTTAATTGAATTGGATAGAAAACCAGAATCATGTTAATGCTTGCGAATTAAATAATTACAAGCATGTTAAATTATATGTTTCATTAATTTCTGATAGCTTGTGGTAGTTTTCTTCTTAGGTAGAAGAAAATTGGAACATTTGATGATGAATAATATAATTCAAGATTGAATAATAACCAGTTCTATGGTAAACTAAAATTCTTTTTTAAGGCCTGATATTCCTTCTTCATTATGAAGGGCATGTGCCTTGTGCTTTATAGTTATGAGAGCCCATTGTGTGTGATGGGTGGATGCGTTACTTTAGGTCAAAGTACCTGTTTTAAATGTTTTTTACAACATATTGTGATGTGATGTGAGCTTAGGATGTAAAGACCCATAAAAATCAAGTGAAATTTTTCTTAATTTTCTTTGGGATTTTACAAGAATTCAATTTCTGAGGGAACCTGATTCCAAGGCCCGGTGAGCCAGGAATAGTTTTCTGAAGTTTAGCTCGGGTACGTTCAGTGAACGAACGAGCGGGTTTTTCCAACTTTTGATCCGGTTCTCGGAAATGAAATCTGAGGGCACCGACGAAACCGCATCGCCAGTAATTTCATAAAAAGAATTTTCTAGAGTTGTGTTTTCTCGAAAAGAGTTGTTTAGTTTTGTGGATAAAGACTTCCGAGAAATAAAATTTGGGCAACTAATTTTATTTCTTTAAAGTGGTTAAAACCTAAGGATGGAGGTTGGGTGAACCTAACTTCCAAAGTGAAGTTAAATGTGAGGTGGGGCCCACATGAACCCCACCCTTTCACATTCCTTAAACCTACTCTAACTCCCCCATTAAGTGGGTGGCCTCTCATTTTTCCTTAACTCCTTTACCCCCCTTTAATGTGAGACCACTCACCTCCTCTCTCACTTCTTAAATCATGCCAACTCACTTAATTAATTAAGTGGTTTAATTCAATTTTTGAATTTCAAACATAAGGCATGAGTAATAAAATAAGTGAAGAACTTATTTTATTTTTTGTTGGAGATTGTTGTGTTGAGAGGGGATTGGGAGAAAAAGGGGAGTATTGAAGTTCTTCTTCTTCGTCGAAGAACATGAAGAATGCGAAGAATGGGAAGAACGCACCGATCTCCGACAAAGAACGTCAAATCCTTGGAGATCGAATACGCGACGCCGTGTACCACGACACCAATGACCCTCTTCGTCCGCGATGCCTTCTTCCGCGATGATAAATTCCGCGACGAACCTTCGCTCAGCGAATTCGATGAGGTAGGGGATTTATTATTATTTTTATTTTTGAATTCTTCCATCGTCATTCATCGTTTCAATTGGACCGCTTGCTATCAATTAATAGGAGGGGGCCGGACCACACAAACATGACCAACCCTCCTCCCTTGATTTTTTTGATTAACCTTGTTGTGGTTTGGAACCGAGATGGCGCGGTGTCGTCGCACCGTGAGGGATCATGCGACAAGGATGCATGGCGTCGTCGCGTCGCACTGTTGAAGTTGACGAAGGTCGAGGCACCATCGTGCCGCGCCAGATAATCATGAAAACACCACGGATGGAGAGGGGCCACAACAGAGGGGTGTGGCACCGTCGCGCCGCGCCAGACGGACCAAGGACGCGGCAGAGAAGGGACCGGCGACCAACTTCCGGCCGCCAGCGTCGGAGCAGGGGGATAGGCCCGTTCCGGTCCCGTGGTGCAGCAGCCGGCCGGCCGGCCGGTCAGAGGAGGAAACGAGGGTTCATAACCCCTGGCTGGCCGGACAGCAGCCCCCCCCCCCCCCCCCGCATGGGGGCCGTGGTTACGAAACAGGGGGGCAGCGCCTCCCCCCCAAACCGCTTGGCCGTTTCAGCCGAGCCCTCTGGACAGCGGACCGCGCAGGCCACACCAGTGCACGGGGCCGGGCCGCACCTAGGCCGGGACAGGCTGCTCCAGCCGGGCCGGGCCACGCCCATGCGGGCCGGACCCGGACCCGGGTTGGGACGACCCAGGGGGTATTGGGCCGGGTCGGACCGGGCCCGAACCCCCTATTCGCGGACCTCTTACGATCTTTTGCCCATATCATGGGCTATAGATCTCCGATCGATGCACTATCAGCTGAGATGTGATCCTTGCATCGAGATGTTTATTTCGGTATATTACACTCAAGGTTTTGGAGTACTTTGGGTTCAGACAGGTTGGTTCGAACACGTAACCAACCGGGCCCTAGGAGTAGAAATGATTATATCATGAGCTCCGGAAGAATGATTCATGTGCCGTCGACTTTTTTGGATTCTTCTTGATGAGATGGAAATTTTGGCATACTTCGCCTGAGATTTGGACATAGTTGGTGTATGGCTTGGTTGGATTGTACCCGAAATCCAACCTGGCCCCTGGAAGAGAAAAGCTGATAACCTTCAGACCGGATGTCCGTTTGAAGAACCGTCAGCGGCATTGGTGATCAGGTTGAGAAACATTCCCTATGAGTATACCCTATAAGAGTTCGGGGTACAGTTGAGATACGGCCGGGTTGGTTCGCACACGAAACCAACTGGGCCCCTCGGACGAAAAGGGCTAATAACTCACAGACCGGGCGTCCAATTGACAGGACGTATGTTGCGTTAAGACCCCTATAAAGAGTCGGTCCATTGAAATACTTCTTAATGGAACTTTTAGATACTTGAGTATCGACCTATAGCTCGTGGAGCGGACCTTCCTAGAGACGAGCATATGGAGAACGGAGACCGTGTAGCTGGTGAGACCTGACGACTACTTGACCAAATCGACTTGGAGTGAGTCGACTAGCCCAGTGGACAGAGCACTACTTTGTTTGGGTGCAGACCCATGGCGGACAGAGCACTACAGTGTTTGGGTGAATACCTGCGGTACTCGTCCGTAGAGTACCTCTACATGCTATTAGGGGGGTTGCACTACTGTGTTTGGGTGGAATACCCCAGCGGGTAGCACTGCTGTGTTTGGGTGGCTGACCCGCCGTACTCGACAGGAGGAGTACCTCAGCAGTCTTAGGTTAGTGAGAAGTACCTCGGAGTCATGAGAGAATTACTGTACACTCTAGAGACGGGGCTCTTCAGCAGTTACGATTTCGATATTGAAAATCCTGGTTTGATTTGAGTCTATGACCTTTGGGTTTACCTCATGATTGAGATGGGTCACTTGATAACTTAGGTATATTTATGGGCATATACCTGGGTAGTTGTTATCCTTTGATTTCATAATATTTGTGTTTCCTCATGATTGAGATGGGTTACTTGATAACATATAAATAAGTATGGGATTATACCTAAGAAGGGTTATCTTTTGTGTTTCTACTTTTTGGTTATCCTTGTTGGATTTAGAGAGACCTGGAGGGTATCGGGGTCCCTACTGAGTATCGTTATACTCACCCCTGCACAGGCTATGCCCTCAGCTCGTTGTGTTGGTTGCAGATGACAGGCAGTGCTGACAGAGGCTGAGTGTTCGAAGACTAGACGGTACGTGGAGGTGGACCTCATGTTGAGTCAGTATCCGGAGATGGACTTCATGGTGAGACGATACTCAGAGGAGGTTGACGGGAAAGAGCGTTGTGGAGGCTATCTGTACCTACCCTTCAGGTAGGATCCGTGGTGGGCGATCCAAGAGGTGCGCTATCTGTACCTACCCTACAGGTAGGATCCGTGGTGGATGATCCAGGAGCTACGCTATCTGTACCTACCCTTCCGGTAGGATCCGAGGAGGATAAACCAGGAGCTGCTTCCTTTCTTCCAGCTGTTGTCTTTTTCTGTTGTACTTTTGTACGGTTGTAGAAGTAATTTCGATTGGGTTTGTATTCTGGCCCATTTAGTTTTTAGAACAGCCTTTTGTACTTAGTGTATTACTTCATCTTGTACTATGTGGTGTTTGTTTACATTTATAAAGGTAATTCCTTCCCAGTTATCAGGAATTACGCCTTTGGTGCTAGTCGCCAGCCCCCAGCCTATGGAAGGCAGGCATGGGGTAGTCACGACACGGGTCCCAAGGATGGGTCGTGACAGATTGGTTTCATGGGAGTCGGTTCTACCGCAGAACATAAGACTCTGATATTTTCCTTCTGTGAAGCAATAGTGTTAGGGGTACCGAGTGTGGTTTTCAGTTCAGGGAGTCCAGTGTTGGTGGGGCGGCCGACGTATCTGTACACCAGGACCCTGACTTCTAATTTCCGACATTGTGCACAAAAACACTGATTACGTGTGTGTTTCCAAAAGTTTTAAAGTCAGCTCAAACCAGGTCATCTCACCAAGTATAAATCATTGACCGGGTCGCATCTGTTCAGGATGTCTCCACACAGACAGTCAGTTGGAGTTTCAGAGAGAGTACTCGATGACGGCTCACCGAGCGATGAGGCTCTGGTGCGGGGCCCTTTTTACTATGTTGGCACCCTCAGGTGGTGTACCAGCAGCACCACCACCTGTTGGGAAACAGATTCCACCAGTCGTACTAGTGGATGGTGCACGCTGGCAGAGCGTGTTGCACGAGTTCCAGCAGTAGAGGCTTCCAAGGTTACGAGGCGTGGAAGATTTCCAGACAGATGAGGCCTAGCGGGAGGTGATTGGTAGTGTTTTTCGCCTAGCTGAGACACCAGTAGAGTTGATGGTATACTTGGATACTAGTGTTTTCCAGTGAGTGACCATGAGGATGGTCCTCATAGTGATGAGGTTTCGTACGTGGAAAAATGCCTCAGATAGTGCCTTCAAGTATTGTGTCAGATATGCATCACTACCTGTTGGTCAGCAATTGAAACCGGTGGTACCGATAGGTGACACATGTAGGCTTACTTCCTTACACGTGTTCCAATATCAGATACCCTCAAGTTCCGAGGCGAGCCCGACTCGCAGGCGGCTGAGGACTGGCATGAGGAAGTGGCTGAGAGATTTCTAGATCTTTTACAGCTTCGACAGGACGACGTGTCAGAAGCAGAGAATTCATCGAGGCATACCGAACATTCCAGGTACTCGATGAATATGATTAGATCAGTGCTATAGTGCTCGGACCTATGAGCGTGGTGTGTTTGAGGATATTCGAGCCATCACTTTTTCCTCAATGCATTCCTACTCATGTTAGGGTGCTAGAGAGAACCATGAGGTTGAATGTTCTTTGGCTGAACGAATACAGCTATAGAATGTTAGAAGTTGGAACGCAGCGAGCTGGTGCCAGTCTTAGAGTCTTGGGCGTGCGAATATTTCAATAAGAGGAAATGTTAAGGACATATGAGTCTACGAAGCAGCATACGTAGAGGCAGAGGTAGGGGAGAAACATGAGGTGGTGTACATCTTAACATGTTACACTCACCTGCCTTTGTAGTCCCCGCTAGGCTTAGGGAGCTGGAGGGTAGAGGAAGAGAGTAGTTGCATGCGGTCAAGGAGTGTGACCCAATGGCTCTAAGAAGGATTCAAGGGACAATCTGTGTCCATTACTAGCTGCCGTAACATCAAACATTGATATGAATCATTCCTTCCTTCCACTAATCTTGTCCCAGACCTAGAGTTTCTAGTAAGCCGTAGACTTGACCCTCACGTCTAGAGATACCTTGGATGGAGTCTCGATAATCACACTTACGCCGAAAGTGTGATCTGACCCACGAGGAGAGAGTTTCGGTTGAATCTCTTGGTGGAATCGTCGAGGCCTTATGATGTTGGTCTGAGTATGGATTGGATCCACAGTTCATACACAAATTGACGGTATTTGGAAAACGTCGGGAGGGGTTTTACTTGGTCGGAGAAAAAAAACCCCAGGTAGTACATGATTAACTCTTGCATATGAAGTTGTAGCCGATCACTCTTGAATCGTCCAACTTCACCCACGTGGAAGCATGAGTTTTGAGTTTCAGTTCTAATCAGGAGCAGACTAGTTCCAGGCATAGAGGCCTTTGATCTTTGTTCTACTAGATTCCTTGTTGTTGATGTTGTTGTTTGTGGTTGTTGTGTGTCTTTTACTACGAGCTGCAGTAATAAAAGACACTTATCTTTGTGACGTTTACTTACCTTCCCTTTTTGTTTTGATTGATACTAAGAGGTTCTAGTTAAAAACTGTTGACTTGACCCTCACTTTTGAGATTCTTACTGGAGGAGGCCCCGTGACCACAAAATGATGCCGACAGTGTGACTCAACCCTTGGAGGCGAGAGTAATAGTTGGATATCTTGGTAGTAGCATCTAGGCCTTACAATGTCATCCATGGAATGTATTAGTTCCATTAATGATAGGATTGACTGTTTTAGGCAAAGAACATGGTTCATCCAGGGGATGAGACCAGATTTCTCTTATCGGAAAAGAAGAAATCTTAGTTGCTCTTGTGGGACCAGAGATGGTCTACGCCATGACAGAGATGGTCCATGCCACGACAGAGAAGGTCTAGGTCATCCAGGAGCGGATGAGGACAGCTCTGAGCCGACATAAGTCTTATGTTGATAGGAGAAAAAACCACTAGAATTTGAGGATAGTGACCACGTTTTCTTACGGGTCTCACCACGACGAGGTCTATGGAGATGTGGCCGAGGCGGCAAGTAATCTCCGAGGTTCAGTGGACCTTTTCAGGTCCTCAACAGGTTAGGTGATGTGGTTTACCGCTTGACCCATCCACCTCAGTTGCACCGGGTGTACGGCGACTTCCACGTATCTCAACTAAGGGGATACATGCTTGACCAGACGCATGACATCGACCATGGGGAACTGGAATTTGGCGATGTGGTGACTTTTTCGGGGTTCCATTAGAGGTTGAGGATCGACATGAGAGGAACCTACGAGGACGGTCGATTCCTTGGGTGCGTTTCACTGGCAGTACGAGAACCTCTAGGTGAGCACATGGGAGGGGAATGCTTAGGTGCGTTCTCAGTACCACTTTTGTTTCGCTAGTTAGGGTTAAAGCTTTACGGGGACCTAAAGCCCTGAGGTGGGAGTAATGTAAAGACCCGTAAAATTCAATGGAAATTTTTCTAAATTTTCTTTGATTTTACAAGAACGTAGTTTTTGACGGCACCTGATTCCGAGGCCCGGTGAGCCCTAGAATAATTTTTCAAAGCATAGCTCGGGTACGTTCAGTGAATGAACGAGCGGGTTTTTCTAACTTTTGATCCGGAGCTCGGAATTGAAATCTGAGTGCACCAATGAAACCACAGCACTGGTAATTGCTTAAAAAGGCCTTTTCCAGAGTGGCGTTTGCTCAGGAAGAGTTCTTTAGTTTTGTGGATAAAGACTTCCGAGAAAAAAAATTTGTGAAACTAATTTTATTTCATTAAAGTGGTTAAAACCTAAGGATGGAGGTTGGGTGAACCTAAATACCTAAGTGAGGTTAAATGTGAGGTGGGGCACACACGAACCCCACCCCTTCACATTCCATAAACCTACTCTAACTCCCCCATTAAGTGGGTGTCCTCTCATTTTCCTTAACTCCTTAACCCCCCTTTAATGTGAGACCAATCACCTCCTCTCTCACTTCTTAAATCATGCCAACTCACATAATTAATTAAGTGGTTTAATTCAATTTTTGAATTTCCAAATTATGTCATGAGTAATAAAATAAGTGAATCACTTATTTTATTTTTGGTTAGAGCTTGTTGTGTTGAGAGGGGATTTGGAGAAAAATGGGAGTCTTGAGGTTCTTCTTCTTCTTCGAAGAACGCGAATAATGCGGTGAACACACCGATCTCCGACGAAGAACGTTGAATCCTCGGAGATCGACTACGCGGCGTCGTGTACCGCGACACCAACGACCCTCTCCTTCCACAACGCCTTCTTCCGTGACGATAAATTCCGCGATGAACCTTCTCTCAACGAATTCGACGAGGTAGGGGATTTATTATTTTTTTATTCATGAATTCTTCCATCATTGTTCCTCATTTAAATTGGACCGCTTGCTATCAATTAATGGGAGGGGGCCAGACCACATAAACACGGCCGACCCTCCTCCCTTGAATTTGTTGATTAACCTTGTTGTGGTTTGGAACGGTGATGGCACGGTGCCGTCACACCGCGCGGGATTGTGTGGCAAGGATGCGCGGCACCGTCGCGCCGCGCCATTGAATTCGAACAAGGTCGCAGCACCGTCGTGCCGCGCTAGAGAATTACAAGAACACCGCGGCCGGTTCAGGGCCGCGGCGGAGGGGCGCGACGCCGTCGCGCGGCGCCAGACGGACTAAGGTCGCGGCGGAGCAGGGACCGGCGGCCAACTTCCGGCCGCCAACGTCAGAGTAGGGGGACCAGCCCGTGCCGGTCCCGTGGTGCAGTAGGCGGCCGGCCGGAGTGGGCCAGCTGGTCAGAGGAGGAACCGGGGGTTCATAACCCCCGGCTGGCCGTACAGTAGTGGCCCCCCGCATGGGGTCCGCGGTTACGAAACAGGGGGGTAGTGCCGCCCCCCCCCAAACCGCTCGGCCATTTCAGCCGAGCCGTCTGGCCAACAGACCGCACCCAAGTGGGCCAGACCTGGACCTGGGTTGGGTTGACCCGGTTTGGGCCGACCCAGGGGGTATCGGGCCGGGTCAGACCGAGCCCGAACCCCCTATTCGCAGACCTCTTACGATCGTTTGCCCATATCATGGGCTACAGACCTCCGATCGATGCACTGTCAGCTGCGATGCGATCCTTTACTCAAGAAATTCATTTAGGTATATTAAACTCAAGGTTTTGGAGTACATTGGGTTCGGACGGGTTGGTTCGAACAGGAAACCAACCGGGCCCTCGGAGCCGAAACACTTATATCTTGAGCTCCGGCGTCCGATTGACGTGCCATTGAGTTTTTTGGATTACTCTTGAGGAGACTTGGCATACTTCGCCTATGATTTGGACACATTTGGAGTATGTTTTGGTTGGATTGTACCCGAAATCCAACCGGGCCCCTGGAATGGAAATGCTGATAAATTTCAGACCGGACGTCCGTTTGACAAACCGTCAGCGGCATTGGTGATCATGTTGAGAAACAGTCCCTATGAGTATACCCTATGATAGTTCGGGGTAGAGTTGAGTTACGGCCAGGTTGGTTCGCACACGAAACCAACCGGGCCCCTGGGATGAAAAGGGATAATAACTCACAGACCGGGCGTCCGATTGACGTGTCGTCTGTTGCGTTGAGACCCATATAACGAGGAGGTCCTGTGAGATACATCTTCATGGAACATTGAGATACATGGAGTATCTACATATAGCTCATTGATCGGACCCTCCCAGAGATGAGCGTACGGAGTACGGAGACCATGTAGCCGGCTGAGACCTGGCGACTACTTGACCGACTCGACTTGGAGTGAGTCGAATAGCCTAGTGGACGGAGCACTACATTGTTTGGGTGCAGACCCACGGAGGACGGAGCACTACAGTGTTTGTTTGAAGACCCGCGGTTCTCGTCCGGAGAGTACCTCTGTAGGCTATTAGGGGGGATGCACTACTGTGTTTGGGTGGCATACCCCGGCGGGTAGCACTACTGTGTTTGAGTGGCTGACCCGCGGTACACGACAGGAGGAGTACCTCAGCAGTCTTAGGTTAGTGAGCAGTGCCTCAGAGTCATGATAGGATCACTGTACACTCTAGATACGGGGCTCTTCAGCAGTTATGATTTCGATAATGAAAATCCTGGTTTGAGCTGAGTCTATGACCTTTGTGTTTACCTCATGATTGAGATGGCTCACTTGATAACTTACGTATATGTATGGGCATATAGCTGGGTAGTGGTTATCCATTGATTTCAAAATCTTTGTGTTTCCTCATGATTGAGATGGGTTACATGACAACTTAGGTATAAGTATGGTCTTATACCTAAGAAGGGTTATCTGTTGTGTTTCTACTTTGCGGTTATCTTTGTTGGATTTACAGAGACCATGAGGGTCTCGGGGTCCCTACTGAGTATTGTTATACTCACCCCAACACGGGCTATGCCCGCACGTCATTGTGTTGGTTGTAGACGACGGGCAGTGCTGACGGAGGCCGAGTGTTTGAAGACTATACAGTACCCGGAGGTGGACCTCACGATGAGTCAGTATCCGGAGATGGACTTCATGGTGAGACGATACTCGGAGGAGGTTGACGGGAAAGAGTGTTATGGAGGCTATCTATACCTACTCTTCAGGTAGGATCTGTGGTGGACGATCCATGAGCTGTGCTATCTGGACCTACCCATCAGGTAGGATCCATGGTGGACGATACAGGAGCTGCACTATCTGTACCCACCCTTTAGGAAGGATCCAAGGATGACGACCCAGGAGCTGCTTCCTTTCTTCCAGCAGTTGTCTTTTTCTGTTGTACTTTTGTTCAATTGTAGCTGTACTTTCGATTGGGTTTGTATTCTGGCCCATTTAGTTTGCAGCACTTCCTTTTGTACATAGTGTATTACTTCCGCTTGTACTCGGTGGTGTTTGTTTACTTTTATAATGTTAATTCCTTCTCAGTTATCGGGAATTATGCCTTTGGTGCTAGTCGCCAGCTGCTGGCCTATGGAAGGCAGGCTTGGGGTAGTCACGGAACGGGACCTGGGGATGTGTCTTGACATAGGATGGGTTAGACTAGAGGGATGTTGTGGTATATGGGGATAGGAGTCCTGGATGTCATGATTGCCTTGGATGGATGAGCATGAGGATGTAGGGCACGAAGGCCTGATTGTTGTGCCAGTAGTTGACTATTGTGGTGGCAAGAGCCATTATGATATGCATGTGGGCGTCGATGAGGACATCTGAGATAATGGAATGGGTTAATGTTGGGATTACCCATTATTATGAAATCTAGATTCTTGTTTAAATCGACTGATTAGTCAATGAATATGTTGTTTGTTTATATTCATTCCATTCCCCACTGCATGAGGCAGATGGATGTTCTTGGTTATTTACTTTGTTAAGTATCTTAGGATGTTTTCCTATAGTACCTGGTAATATAGATTTTAATATTGTTAATAATAGAATAAATAAATAATCAATGTGGTTGGAGCTTGCTGGAATGAAATACTAAGGTTATAATTATGATAAGATATGGACTAAATTTTCTTATTACTAAAGGGAATGAGACATCATTTTAAGGCTAACATAATGTAATGTGGAAATTTTGAATTATTAATTAATGGTAACATAATACTTATCCAAAAAATAAAATGGAAAAAATTAATAATACAATTTAATTTATATCTTTAAATGGTTGTGTTATTATAGGATATCTGGTCTTAGCAATGGCTACTAGGAGTCCTAAAGACGTTAGCTACAGTGGATTCTGAGACTATGTTATGCACATAGTGTGGTTGTGAGCTGTATTATGTCATGTATTTTTTTTGTTTTTAGATACTACTCTTCCGTATCGATTAAGGGAACTGCCACCTAGGGGATTCAGATCCCAACCGGTGTTTTCTCCAATATCTATGTGGGTGGATAGATGGATGACTACACCCTTTTACCCCACTCTCTTCTATTGGTAGTAACATGTGCTGGTATGCATGATGGTTAGTATTCCCTTATATGTTGTTAGAGGGATGTTATGGATTCTGTTTATTTTCACACACTTGTATTTTTGATATAGAAACTGCAGGACTACTATAGGTATAATATGTTTAGGTTGTGATGGATTGAGGTTCCTTTCATGGCGTATGTGGTGTGATAGATTGAGGTATAATAACTGATGTATGATATATATTATTAGGGTTTTGGTGGCTCTTGGAAGCTACCTGGTTACATTTGGGCACATGGGCGTGGTTATAGGATGTATAAGGTTCATGTTGTGGTTCTTCACCCATGTGTCTGTGGGCTAGACATTTTTGAGAGAGATGCCCGGAACATCTGATGTTGGGGTAGATCAAAAAAATGTTGGGGTAGTGATAGTGGGTCACCATTTATATTATTTTTTATATTATATACTATTTTATGATATACTTGGTGAGAGTATCTATGATAAGGCTAGGAACATAGTATGCCTATTTTGGTGATGAGTTAGTTTCCCTTGTTGTTCCCACTCCTTTAGGATCCTTTTATTAGATTTTTCACGAGAGTATATGGGTATAATCTTAATATATATAATTTTATACTATCATTGTTTATATATAAATTGATTTTCATGTCATTTGGAGAAATTTAGAGATCCGGTTGGTTACTACTAGCATGGGGTTTTCTAAGACTGGATTGGGATTCATGGACACTACTGTATTTACATTTCTATTATTACAAAAAAATCATTTTTTTGTCATTGTTATTGATTTTAATTATATATGTGATCCTTCAATTTTATTATATATTTTAGTTTGATATGGATTTGGTTGGTTTAGTTATTATCTATCTCTTTACCATGTGTTATTTTAGAGGTTAATGCCTCTCATCTATGTGTTTATTATCCCCTCATTTCAAGTTTTCAACCCAGAGCCTATAATATGTGGGAATCAGGTGTCACTATCACTATTCTACCCTTTTCATCTAGGAGGATTTCAATTTTTGAGGAAGGGTTCGTAACACATGAGAATATCTGTATGTAAAAAAATGAACAAAAAAACATTCACCCGAATAGTCTATGGCCACACAAAACTATGTGAATGGATCATTTAAACTAAATCTACAATATATCGCACCTCCACAGCATAGGGAGCATGGAAGTGTTCCCTTTAGTTTCCCAATCTAGGAAGGGTTTCCCCTCATCAGGAAGAAAAATCGACTACAATTAGAGGGAGTTCTATTGTATGGTGATACCCTAGCTCTTATAAGAATCATTAAATAAAACATCATTTGGAATATCTAGGTGGTGAAACTACTTACCCACATCCTCATCTTGTCCCCTTAGAACCACTCTAAAGGGTCAACCACACTATTTGGACTATTTTCCTATATTCTATGGGATATGAAAAGCTAGAGAAACAACCACTACCCTCCACACTAGCCCAACTCTTCCTCATCAATGTGTTCCACATCATGCCCAAAGACCCACAACTATGAGAACTCTTCTAGGGAGGCTGCTGATGTGGATAGTTTCCTTAGCATCTCCCAAGGTATTCACTCCCTGAAATCAATGTGTACATATGGAATTATACCATATTAGAAATGATAAGTGACATATCATTCCTTCCGTTGTTATCTTCTCGTGGAATAATGTGCCATAATTTTTAATGAACCAAACTATGGATATCTGTTCATCCCCTGATGAACACCTTTGGGATATGAAATTAGAGGAAAGAAAAGTTACTAGAGAAATGATAATGGGTGTATGGTTAAAAGAACACCATATAGTCCGCACTTTCTACCAAAAAGAATGCCTAAAAAGGTGAGAAGGTATGATCTGTACTTCACAATCATTGTGCCATATTCTGTGACCACCCCTATTGGAAGGCAGAACATGTGGATGATAGAGGGGTCTTCTAGCCCAATTCTTAGAGGCAGACCAACTAAATCGAGCATGATATGGTGACACTCCATAATTTTGAGTATTTCTAACGAAAATTGGTAATGGGATGAGACATCATATTCTGATACTCATACCCCATTGTGGACGGTGACTCATACAATCAAAAAATGGATGGGCTCTTAAAATGTAAAGGGTATTCTTCTACATGATATGGATTATCAATTTTTATTTCTTATCCTGTAATGTAAATTCTAGATTTATGTGTTGTACGATTTCTAGAATATCCTCTATATGAGCATTCTTGGATGTACTCCTATGTGTTCCTCACAAACAAAGAGCATCCACCTACGTACTAGCATTGTGATGAATCCTTTCAAACTAACAACATGAGAGAGATGGTTAACATTGTACCCCCACTTGTTCTACTGGATCACCTCCATAATTCGCTAATATGAGATATCCGTCCCTTGTTGATATGCCTTTAGGAACAGGTGAGGCCTCCCTGGTAGTCTGTTCACATGTTCTATTAAAGAGAAACTGAATAGGTTCTTGAAATTTATATCCTTCATCCCAATATTTTGATTGTATTCCCCTTACACAAGATGTAATAGATCCTTTTCTATCATTATCATCTACTAATGGGTCACCCAAATTACCTCTTTAGAGTGAAATTCATAACACATTACACCTTGTATTGGGATCCATAAAATTTTATGGGGATACCATAAGAAAATGATGACTTCACCATTGTGTAGGTGGATTTTTTTGGTCCCCAATGACCACCAGTTCAATAGCTCTAGCATAATATCTTAGTGGTCTGATTCATGGAACTATGATTTAAATACTACTCTTCATAACCAATCCATGATCACCTCAAACATGAATTCATTTCAAGAATGGGTTTCTTAATATTCCCAGGCCCACTCATCTATAAATTTGATGCCCTGGAATAGGTTCCATTATTACATCCATTCTTTACAGATGGTCCAATAATCCCACCTTGAGACTATACATATACTGGGGGGGGGTTGATTTCAATTATATGATTTTATCCATGTTGATTTTGTTCATTTGTTTCAATAGACTATGGGAATTGATCGATGAATGAGCATTTACACCTTGACCTTTAGTAACTCGGTTCCACCAGTGCAGTTCGAACGACTTCAAAAACCCATTAATCACATCAGCTCGATTGAATGTAGCGATCAACACATCATCCTTATTACCAAATCCATAAAATTAAAGACTCTATCATAGTGGATATCACCAGTATTCTTTCACCAATAGTTCAATAAGAGTATAAGTATCTGATACAATTTTGAATCTCTTCTCGATCATGTGGTTTCTAGGCATCTCCCTCAATCGATCATCCCTGCATTCAACACTTATTTAATCTATACCCAGTACAATAATTTTTTTTTCAAATTTTTTAATATTTATTCCCGATGGTTGGTTCATAGAGAGATACATTGATAATGATTTCTTACTCCTAAAACTCCAATCAATGAAATTATAGTTAAAGAATTCAATACATTTCATTGATGGTAAGGATAGAAATCACAAAATTTTCATGACGGTCATGTGTTTTGAGAAAATTGTGAAAAGTTCCTATCATTATTGAGAATATTTTGGTTCCCCCTATCCCCCTCCCATTATATATAATCAATGTTGTTGAGCCTAGTTTTGAAAAAAAGGCACCTAGAATATTGGTTTTTGGATCTTTCAGCTCAAAATTCTTCCCTCATCCCCCATATGAAATCCCATTCTAGGTGGGGGGGTGGGTAAATTTTTAAATGATGTATAATACTTTTTATGGGAGAAATTTCGGAATAAATTGGTGTTTATGGTAAAATTAAATCCAAAATGGACAAAAATCAACAAATGTGGCTAGATCCATGATATTCAAAACCATCATGAAAAAGTAGAACCACACGAATGCCGTCTAGGAGTCATTAATTGAATCTCATGTGAATTATGTTGACATTCACATATTTTATGAAGAGGTTTGAAGGTCGCGGTAAGAAAACAAATCTTAATTTCTGGTGTAGATCTTAATTTCTGGTGCTTTTGAGGAAAAAGAATTTTTTTGGAAAATTTTCTAGGTGTATGTCGTGTACTCTTGTGTACACATTTTGTACCTATTTTCTTTAGGTAGATATGTATGTGATGTGTAACAACTGAGTACAAGGAAATGTGGGTGACCTGGAAGACAACCAAAAGCAGGGGCCGGTTGAGGCAAGTACACTACGTCTACTTTAAATGAACACACCATGTAAATTACTTCTTATTTTATTAGTAGGACCGGGTTCACATATCATTTCTAGATCTTTCTTCTTATTCATGTGTCTCATACAGGAGTGTGACTTACAACTGATAATCTTAGAGCACTTCTTGTTCTTCACTCTGTGCTCCGTTGAGGTGTCGTCAGGTCCATTGCATTCCCACAGGTGAGTTATTTCTTTCCCTAGAGTCTCTCTTCTTTATTTATCCTCGTTCTCGAGTGATCCAAGGTTGTAGATTTTCAAAATTTTGGTCGATCTATGACATCATATACCTATTCAAAGGTTGAGGTTCATATGTACCGATCATACAACGTCGAGCCGGGTGGTTTGTTTCATTTTTGAGTTTATATTTGAATTATATATGGCTAATTGATGATTACCATGATTCGGGTATTTTAGGTTAAATAATTTGAACCATGTTATAATATTACTTATATTTCTTGATAAATTAAGGGATTTTTTATATTTTATCAAATATTTAATGTTTTGGGGACACCCCATGGGTGTAGTTCCTAGTTTGGATGTTTATTGTCATTTGGTCCGGGTTTCCAATGAGGCTGACCTTGTTCTCTTTGACTTTTTTTTAAAAAGAAATTTATTACTTATCTTAATCTTATTAAATTCCTTTGATATTAATTTTCATTGATAAGACTTGTAGTAGTTGAGATTACATTGGGCAGGTGGATATCATTTGTGCATGATTGTATTACACAGTGATGTGATAACCTGATATAGTTAAACCATAGGGGGAATTGATGTTGAGGGCTTCCCCAGAGTTTCTATTATATTTACATTGAGAGACCATATGGGCAATTTAGTGTAAGTTATCCCTTAGAGTGACTATAGTATACCTTTAATATACCACATTTGGAATATAGGTTGAGTGCTTCATTAGAGAGTCTGTAGTTTATTGTTAGAAGCCCCGAGCTGGAATTGAGAGTGATTGATTCCTCAGAGAGTATTTGTTTTTTTAAGATAAAAGGGGATAGAATGTTTGAGCTTTCCTAGTGGTTCATTATATCATTATTTATTTGATGATATGTTGAATAAAAGGGGTAAGATTGTGAGAACTTTCTCAAAGGGTATCTTGTGAATGATTGGTAGAATGTGACAAGTTCGCCAATATGAATCACAATCTTGGAAATGGTCTTACAAGATTATTAGATCGTCTTCTAAGACATATATATTTCTATTACACAAGGGATATAAATCTTAGGCTAGATCCCAAGATTTCATTATTCAGGGGTTAGAGTAATTAATTAATGTAATGAAATGTAATTGGAAAAGGTTGGTTTGTTTACTTATGTTTACTCCCTTGTTTATTGCTTCATTTTGAATATTTAACACTATATATATTCACTGGCATTGAGGAACAACTCTTTTGGTTTATGCCTACTAGGATTAATCCCAAACCCAATTTGGGTAATGCTATTCGTCCCAAACGGATTATACAGTTGTATGTATAGAAAAGGTTAGGCACACTTCTACATAATGAGCTTGATTTTTGTTGGAGTTGGAGATCTTGGGACTATGATGAGGTTTTCAAAATTATTGAAGTAATTTATTCATTTCAGTACTTTGGTTTTAGTATTTTATTTTAAGAATTGTGACTTGTTTGGATGATTTCATGGATACTTGTGATATGAATCATTTTTCATATATATGATTTACTTGTGAATACTATCAGTCTACTTCTATTTACTTTTTTGTATGGTATTACTACTTCCTATAATTTTTACTATTTTTTCCGCTGTGTTACTCTGCCAATGAGGGTATATATTCCCCACTATCACACTCAAGGCCCTCACTGCTAGTCGAAAACCATTGGCATTTGCTGAAATGCAATTGAGGCCACATGACCAAACATGTACGTATAACCTTTTGAAGTGTTTGAGATCACTTTGGCTTCTAGATATTTTTTGTGAATGATTTTATTACACAGGGATGTGTGAACCTCATGTAGTTTGACTATAAGAAGAATTGACTTTGAGGGATTCCCCAGAGCATTTGTTATATTTCCATAGTGAGACCATAGGGGGGATTGACAGTGAGTGATCCCTCATAGTGTCTATAGAATACCATTATGAGACCACATGGGAATTTATTTTGAGTGATTCCTCAGACAGTATTTAGTTTATCGTTAAAATACAACAAATGGAATTGATGGTGAGTTCATCCTTAGAGAGTCTTTGTTTTTGTGAGACCAAAGGGGTTAGGCTATGTTATCATTTCTATAGGGTCATTATATAATTATTGATTTATTAATATGTTGAACCAGAGCAGTTAGAATGTGAGAACATTCCCAGAGGATTGATTGTGTTATATTGGTTGAATGTGATGAATCTTCCAAGCCAAAGCACAAGATTGGACATAATGTTACTTGATTTTTAGAAGGACTTCTATGACATCTATTTATTTATTACATAGGGGACATAGAGATTTGGATATAACCAATTATTTCATTATTCAATAGTTTTAATAATTGATAAATTTATGTGAATGTAATTTGAAACTGAATGTTTGTTTACTTTTGAGTACATCTATGTTAATAGCTTCATTTTTCATGTTACCTGCAATATATATTCACTGAAAGTTGGGCCTAAATAATTTGGTAGTTAGGTACTCAGATTCTTCTCACACCATATTTGGGTCATTCTTTTGGGCCCAAACAGATTATATGTTATTAGGTATAGTTACGAGAAATTTCATTCCCTATCAGGTACTTGATTTCTGTTGGGGCTGCAGAGTCATGGATAGAAGCCGTGTTGTCTATCTTCGAGCATATCAAGACACCTCTTGAGATGAGGATGGATCTCACAACCTACAAGCTTTAATATTCTTGCAAAGAGATGTTGGGATGTGATATCAAAGGTGGGACTCCAGAGAGTTATGGCATGGAATGAGTTCTAGCGGACCTTCTATTACTATTTATACATGTAGACCTTGAGGGATGATAGATCCTAAGTGTTCATGGGTCTAGAAAAACTTACTATTTTAGTCATTGAGTATTCTTCTCACTTCACAGAGTTGTAGTGCTACACACCTATTCTGGGGGGGGGGGTGATGAGGTATTTCTGACTAGGATATTTGTGGATGATCTCAGAAATGATATCTGATCATAGGTGAGAATCTTCAAGTTGAATTACATATCTTCTATTGTCAATCAGGTGCCGATCATTGAGCATAATCTAAGGGAGTCTGGAGTTCTGTCCAAGGCAGTTTGGCATCCAGAGTTTGTACTTCTCAGTCTGATAGTTGGAATCTCTGTAGGGAGTCTACGCACAATGATGCGAGTATATGAGAAACTTCTTTAGGTATCTATGTTGTACGCTACTAGTGTTGGAAGAGTGGGAATATGAGACCTTAGTTCCTGAGATACCCAATTGAGATCTGATCTTGTAGAAATATAGACAATATTTAGCATTTTTTTCCTTTTCTCACCAATAACTGGTGAGAGGGGTTTCTGCAATGACTCCACATTCAGGAGTCAGACCACATATTTCTCATAAAACTAGGAACTAGTGTTTGTCTAGTCGTTCAGGCAAAGATGGAGGTCGGGGACATTGTATCTAGTTGCCAGCATTCAGTGAAAGTAGGGTGGATCAACTTATGGTAGCCTGGTAGGGTCAAAGGGTTGCAGTATAAGGATTACATATAAAGTGGATCAGACCTAATAAGAGTATGTTCATGGACCCTCTATGGTTATAGGTACAATTGTAGTTGCCTCACTTTTAATTTCTAATATTTTTTGATACAGTGGCTTCCCATAGTTCCATATTTTTTTTTCATTGTGGAGAGACCTATGCTATGTATCTTTATTTCTTAGTATGTATTTATGCTAGACACTTTGTTCGGGCATAGGATGTCTATTTTATGTTGTTTCATAGAGTTCCCCCGTGAGGTTGGTGGGTGTCACTTCTTATGGTACCGGTATGTCCTAGAGATTCCAGGCTTCAATTTCATTATCATAATATACTGGTTATATCTTATAGTAATTTTATGACTTTTGTCTCTATAGGGTGAGTTTCATGTTACCAGAGGGTGGTCCTTTTCTACATAAGGGTGAATGGAATGTTTAGGCATGAAGAGCTATACTCGAGCATATTTGGTTTGGAGGAATTACAAACCAGAACACTAGTATATATCTGGATGACCAGCGACTTCCCAAACGGACAATATTCTAGTGGTGGATCTTTTTTGGTATGTCATTATAGATATGTTTTCTAGAGATCAAGAAGCATCTAGAAAAGTTACATGAAAAGGGTTTCACCCAACACAATACTTCTCCTTGGGCTTTGAGGAGCCCATATTTTCTCAATGATTTACTTGAGATCCAATTATCATTAGCATCGCATTAGACCATACAATATAACTCTTATTGCCACTCGGAAAGGGTATTCTCTATACAAGTATATGGTTCTGCTATTCGGTCTCACGAATGCACTGACAATTTTCATGGCAATGATGAACAGAGTGTTCCTTTCATACATGGACTCTTCTTTGGTTGTTTTCATGGATGATATCCCGGTGTACTCTCACATTCAACATGATCATTCCACCCATATTGTTATATTTTTTTAGTACACTTAAAGGGCATCAATTATATGGTAAAATCTCCAAATGCAACTTTTGGATGGACTAGATTCACTTCATTAGTCATGTTATCTCAGATATAGGAGTATTAGTAGACCCAGAGAATTTCAGAACAGTAGTTTCATAGGAGAAGCCAAAAAAACACTTTATGTAACGGAGTTTTCTAGGTTTTGATGGATAATACAAAAACTTTATACTGTAATTCTCACACTTAGTAGCTCCACTGACAGACCTGAATAAGAAGGGAGTGATTTACTCATGGACAGATTATTGTGAGACAACATTTCAGGAGATGAATGGGAGGTTGACTTCAACACTGATACTGTTCTTTCCAGAGCTGAGAAGAAGTTACACTATTTATTGTGATACATCAGGTATTAGGATGGAGGTAGTTCTTATGCAGGGGGAAGGATTCATTGTGTACGTTTCCGGGAAGTTGAATCCACATGAGTGGAATTACCCAATGCATGATCTTGAGTTAGACACAGTAGTTTCTGCTTTATGTTGTTAGAGAAATTATCTTTTGGGAAAGAATATTCTGAGATTCACTGAACAAAAAATCTCATATATATCTTTACGAATCATTATCTTAATTTGAGATACTGAAGGTGGGTTGAGTAGCTTCAGTCATTTGACTTTTATATTTCTTACACTCCTAGAAAAGGCAATACAGTGGTAGATTTGTTGAGCATGAGGACTCAAATATAGGTAGTTCAGGAGGCCAATAGTGATTGGATGCTTATGTCCCTATTCCTTAAGATGCATTTCGAGGTGCATGATAGATAGGGGTAGGAATTTATTTCTTATTTTGAAGTTACCTCTCCCCTTCCAGATCGAGTGAGATTAATGCACTTATCAGATTCTGAAGGCCTAATCCTCTAGGTGAGTTTGTCTGGAAAGGACCCAACTCTTGGGTAGATCATATAAGAGGGTGAGATATTTCATTTGCATGGATTAATATGGGTTTCATCCGACATATGTGAAGAGATTTTGTGGAATTTTCATTCCTTAGTTTGGTAAATTCATCAGGTGTCACCAAGATGTATCGATATCTACACAATCTGTATTTGTAGTCAGGTATAAAGAGGGATGTTACTAGTTTTGTTATGAGGTGTTCCACCTATCAGTAGGTGAAGATAGAGAATCAACGACTAGTAGGGCGTTTATTGTAGTTATCCATTCTTGAGTGGAAGTGGAATGAAGTCACGATGAATTTTTTGATGGTTTTACCAAGAAATCGTTAAAATAATGATGTAGTATTGGTTATTGTTGATAGACTCAATAAGGTTGAACAATTGTTACTGAACAAGGATACCTTTAGTGTTGATGAGTTCGGAAGTTTTACATCCAAGATATTGTATTTTTTATTAGGGTTCCGCACTATATCATTTCAGATAGGGATGCCTATTTTACTTATTCTGTTTAGTAGGGACCATAAAGGGATTTGGATACATTGGTACTTCTGAGTAAAACATACCTTCCCTATAAAGATGGCTAGTCTAATCACCCAATTCATCTCTTAGAGAAAATGCTTCGAGCATTCATCCTATACTTATGGGGCTCACTGAATAGACACATAACCATAATTAAGGTTTCTTAAAATAACAGCTTCCATGAGGTAATTCAGATGGAACCTTAGGGGGCTTTGTACGGTGGGCCATGCCTATCACCACTATGTGGGATGGAGGTAGGAGAGGAAGTTATGCTAGAACATTGTCTTGTTGAGGATACCACTAAGCATGTGGAGTTGATTTAGAAGAGGATGGGTACTAAAATGTATTTCTAGTAATCTTATTTTGATTGAAGAAGATGACCTCTAGAGTTTGAGGTCAGATATTAGGTTTTCTTACATGTCACACTGAGGATGGGACACAATATGATTAGGAGACTGGGAAAACATTCACCGAGATATGTAGGTCCATATTAGGTTTTGGAGAGTTTCGTGTCAGTTTCCTATCGGTTGATGTAACCTCCGATTTACCATGCTAAGGAAGACATCTTCCATGTTTCTCAGCTACAATGTTACTTTCATAACCATGTCACTTTATTCAACCTGAAGAGGTTGAGTTAGGGATTGATGCATCCATTAAGGAGCACACTATTCGAATTGTGGATCTCATCATGAAGGTTCTCCTTGGCCGGTATGATCCTCTAGTATGGGTGCTATAAAATCACGAGCGTGTACAATATGATACTTGGGAGAGGGAGGCCGAAATTCAATCATAGCGGCTATAGTTCATTCATCTTTCTTCTTTGCCACTATTGGAAGGGTAATTTAGGGACAAATATCTTTATGGAGGGATTTTTGTAAGAACCTAGATCTTAATTTCAGGTATGGATATTGATTTGGGGTGTTTTTTTAGGGAAAATGATGTTTTTTGGAAAATTTATTAAGTACATGTTGAGTACTCTTGTGTACACACAATGTACTCAGTTTCCGAAGGTATCCATATACTAGCCATGTACTGGTCATGTAACAGGCGAGTACAGGGCCATATGGGTGACCTAGAAGACCACCTATAGTTGGGGAAAATTGAGGCTATAACACGGTGAGTATATTAAATGAAAACACCTTGTACATTTCTTTTTATTTGATTAATCAGACAAGGGTCATGTCTTATCACCCGATATTACTTCTTCTACCCATGTCTCATACAGAAGTGAGTCATATGGTTGAGAATCTTCGAGCGCCTCATGTTCCTCCCTCTGTCTATGTTTGAGGTGCCTCTAGGTTCATGGGATTCCCACTGACATGTTCTCACTTTCCCTATAGTCTCTCTTCCTGATTTCTTCTCTCTCTGTCTCATGTTATCCAATGTTGGACGTTTTTTACGTTTTTTAGATCTATGATGTTATAGACTGATTCAGAGGCCTGGGTTCATCTGTATCAATCTTAAAATGTCGAGATAGATTGTTTGTATCATTTTTGAGTTTTCATTGCATTTTGTATGCCTAAGTGAGGATTATTCCAGATTTTGGTATTTCAAGGTTAAGGAATTTTAGCCCTGTTATCATATGCCTTAGAATGATTTCTATATTAAAGGTTTTGTTTATATATTATTCTAAATTTCATTTTTAGGGGACATCTTGTGGGGGTGTTTCCTTATTTGAATGTTTATGAATGTTTGGTCCAGGTTGCCTATGAGGCAGACCCTGTTCTCCATGCCTTGCTTTTTTAGGTTGGAATTGAATTATTATTTTATTCTTGTTAAATGAATATGAAATGAATTGTAACTACTTAGCCTTATAGTATTTGAGATTACTTTGGGATGCTAGATATCATTTTTAAACGATTGTATTACACAAGGCTATGACAACCGGGTGTAATTAGTCCATAGGGGGAATTGACATTGAGGTATTCCACAGAGTGTCCATTATTTTTACATTGAGGGACCATATGGGGGATTAATAGTGTGTTCTATCTCAGAGTTTTTATAGTATACCCTTACCAGACCATATGGAAGAAATAACAATGAGTGCTTCCTTGGATAGTCTTTATTTTATCATTGAAATACGACAGGTGGAATTGATTGTGAGTGATTCCCCATAGAGTCCTTGTTTTTGTGAGACCAAAGGGGTTAGACAGTTTGAGGATTCATATATGGCCATTGTATCATTATTTTTTTGGTGATATGTTGAATATGTTGGGATAGATTGTGAGAACATTCCCAGAGGGTTCCTTGTGAATGAGTGGTTGAATGTGAAATGTATGACATGCCGAAGCACAACCTTTGACACAGTGTTACTTGATTGTTAGATGGAATTATGAGAAATCTATTTTTCTATTACACAGGGAATATAGATCTTTTGGTGTTTTCCCACTAGGATTCTTCTCGCACCCTATTTCATTCATGCTTTTGGGACCAAATAGATTATATGTATGGAGTTATAAATAAGTGAATGTACCGTTCAATACTATGAACATGATTACTATTTGAGTTGCAGAGCATGGGACCAAGATGAGTCTTGTGATGCTATTGGGGTTATTTATTGTTTCCATTAATTTTAATTGTGTATTGTATTTCATGAAATCTGACGGTTCGGTCACTTTCCTATATGCTTGTGACATGCATCATTATTTTTATATATGGTTTTGTTGATTATATTATCCTTCTTCTGTTGTTTACATTATGGTATGGCATTAATTATTCCGCTACTATTTACTATTTTTACACTATTTTACTCTACCAATTGGGTATTAGTTTTCCATCTATCACACCTAAGGCTCTCACTTATAGTTGTTAGCCTCTAGAATTTGGGTAAATGCTATTGAGGACATGTGACCAACCAGATATGGGGAACCTTTAGGAGGCACCCTGAACTGGGATGTTACTGTCACCTACCCCATAAAAACATTATGAAAGTCACCTCCTAGGCCACAATATATTGGAAAATGGCCTTCCTCACACAAAATACCTATAAATACCTCCCTCCACCGCTCACTTTGAGGGACAAAAAACCTTATCATTCACCAGAAGCTATGAATTCATCAAAAATAAACCTTAGTGATAAAAAAGAGAAAAGGATTCCTACAGTTAGATATATTCCACGATTAGCCCCCCATGGGATCTTTAACTCAAATTGAATTGTAGATATATCATTCAAGAAGATTCATTTCTATCATGATAAATAAAAATTCATCAAAATTCATGTTATTTCATGATATAATAATCCATCATGAATCCGACCACATGGGAATCAGGGATTTACCCTGAGGCAGTGTAACCCTATTTGATAATGCATTCCCTATAAAAAACCCATGAAAATTGTGAAACACCAACCCTAATTAATCCTACTTCAACATTCACTACATGATTCCTCATTTGAGTTCCCATACCTTTGTGAAACTCATCTTCTTGAGGACCCTATAACAAATTAAAACTAGTAATCGTGTTCTTTGGTCATCCACACAATCGGTATCATCATACCTCATGTCTACCCTATTAACTTCAAGAATGAACTGAAAGGATGCAACATCACTTTCTCCTAATATTGTGAACTGTAATTTATATTTCTTATAATCACAGTCACCCTAACATTAGGACCCCATTTTACAAATCACCATAAAAATTTTCTTATTATACACCACCCATTTGTACATGTGCAGTAGATGCATATGACCCAATGGTGAAGTCATTAAGGGAAACATTTCACATTCCATTATGTAAATTTTTAGTGATTTATAATTATCTCCTACTAGGAATTGGTCTCCCTAGGTATAGGACCATCTCAAATTTTTGTTTTATGACATAAAACTATATAACCTAACATCCAATTCACATGATGAAAAATTTGAGGACACCATCTTCAATAAATAATGTTAAAACTTATCCCTACCGTGTGTGGTGAAAAAATGATACCCCATGTATTATTGGTATGTGATGAAACCTCACCCTATAAACAATATTATTAACACATTATTCCCTATGTATGATCATTATAGGATGAACTCATTTTCCCCACCATGGTATGATCCTCTTACACCAACCACCCAAAGTGCATAATTCTCAAACTAATTGGGATGATGCATCACACCTAGGATAAATACACACACCTTGGATGAAACCCCCAAACCTGAGATGAATTCCCCATTCACTGGGTAGTCCTATATATAATCTCTACACCATACATTGTTGTCTCTCCATCTGTGAAGTAAATGTCCTTACAGATTGATGTTAAACTACATGGATCAGTCATGTCCCTTGATCTTATTCTATTACATTAGAGTACATGGGTTTTAATCCCTCATTTATAATAGGGTATATAGGATGAATCTATGATGTTAAATCCTAATATCATAACAGACCTCTCGTACCTCCCTATAGTTCAATCCCAATACCTCAACATCACTATTTAATTTTTATTTCTCCCTATAGGAAGGTGGAAACTTCTAAGTGTGATCATCATTCCCTTATGAACACACTAATTCCCCCACCAAAAAATCCCCACAAGACATTAAACTAATGAACAAACTGCAACAAAATAATTTTAATCATGTGAAAAACCATTCCCCACAAGATTTCAATCCTATGATCAGCCTGTCCCCATAATAAATTAAACCCATTACAAACCTATCTACACAATATATTAAACATGTGACCAACTTATCACAAGAAGAAATTAAAATTGTAACCTACCTATCCCCAAAATTTGGTAATCCTATGATTAACCTCTCTATATAAATACGAACCCCTACCCCAGGTAGCTTACATGGGATATCTATAACATCGTGCCTTGGGAACCTTATATTCATTAAATAATTCACCGTGTAGAGGATTCATGATGCCTCTTGTTCTCCACTCGAGATTCCTCATGTATGAAATTTACACTACTCCAAACTAGAAAGTCCTTTATAGATTTACAAAAAAAGGAAATTTTCCCATACATAATTTGATTGAATCCAATGTTAGCTACCTTGTTAGGTAAACCAACAATATAATTAACTAGAATCCACCTAGAGATGGAGGAAGGAATGAGATTCATGAACATATCTAAGATCATTGAGGGAGACTCGGACTGGTATATAATCATTATAGTGGCATCCATCAGGGGAAGAGTCAACATCCAATTATCCCATTCAAATTAATGATCTGACATCATCAACCCTGGGGGTAATGGAATCCCATGATTGGAAATCCAGAAAGAGGGGAACACAACTAGAAGTGTCCACAACCTATCCAAGGACATGGATCACTCCAAAAGAATGAAATAAATACATAAAAACAGTTGATGTGTATCACCTTTAAAATGAGTTGGGAAATACACTCAGATTCATTAAATGGTTTATTTAGTCACATTGAAATCAGAACACACATCATGTATCCAAAGTACACATTGTGTTATTATACATTAAAATAACATTCAAATTAGATATTCATGTTACGTAAAAGCAGAAAAAAACACAGAACGTGTAGTTGTTTAGTATCTTTCATGTATTTTGGTTGAGATACATGATGTGGATATAAGTGTTTATCTCAGATAAATGAATTTCAAGGAAGATATCGTATAGATCTTAAGTACACTCTGTGTACTATCCAAATAAACGAAAAAATTTAAATTACATTAAAATAATTAATTTCAAAATCAAAACCAAATAACACTATGGGAAAAAAATCTATTATACTATGTTAGAGGTATTTCACAAATTAATTAATCTATAATTAATTTAATGAAATTATCTATCATGATGGGTTATTCCATTTTATTTACCATGATTTTTTAGTGATTTTTATTTCCAATATAGTCGATATGGAAATTAATATTATTAGAATTAATTAATTACGTAGTATATTAATGTAAGAGAATTTATCAAAATGATAATGGATTAACTGAATTTAATTCTTGTTGGTGTACTTTTCACCTTCTGTTCATGTCTATAAAAATTTGTTAGCATTGAAAAGATTTTTTTATGATTATGTTTTATTTAATTTATATTTTTTATATCTTTTCAATTATTTATCATTTGATTAAGTAAGTTTTCATGTGAGTCATCTCTTCACCATTAATTATTTTTGGCCTAAATGTCTATGTTTTGTTATGTAATTCCCCATTAATCGGCTCTTTGGATACCTCACCTGCATGTGAGTTATAGAAATATGTAATAATAAACTTATTATAAGCCATAACGAGAAGATTATAGAGAAAATGAGATTAAACCAACTAAGGCTATAAAAATGTGGACATGTGGAATCATGCTACCCATTCTAAGGCTAGTAAAATTAGTTTTTTCATAAGACTATAAACAGTTTAAATTTACAATCAATAATCAATAGTTAGATAAGATCTTGATTTGTATATTTACTTATTTATTTTAATTTCATATTCACTATTTATTTATGGGATGAAAAACCATGATCATATAAATTAATGTGTTAATGTAAAAAGGTGGAATTTAAATAATGTTATTGTATGTAAATATTTTATCGAAGCATTTTTAATCACGATATTTTTATCCAAATAATATTAATAGACATGAAAAATGATAAAATAATAAATCTTTATGAATAATAAATAAAATCCATTAACATAATATAATGTTAGAATAAGACTTTTATTACATGATTTTGAATGATATAAAAAGAACAATGGTTTCAGCCAGACGTAATTGGGAAACATACTTTTATCATGGAGTTCAAATGAATGTTTTGGGTTTAATTAACTTAGTTACTTCATCAGAAGAATCCCTCACTAGAGTTGATGTAACATGGTGGTATGTGTTGATAAAATCATAATAATGATTTCTAGATCGGGGAGTCTACTTAGTTGATCATGTTATCCAACCCCTTGGTTGGATGTGGCCTTATAATCTAATTACCCTTGAGTACTTGACTAATACATTTTTTGGGTCCTGAGAAGGGGTATATGGATCCTTTCCACAATAATGTTAAAGAAACTAGCCTTTCTAAACCTAAATGTGAGGGCTATTATGAGTTGATGAAACTGTGAGAAACTTAATGAAATTATTTTTATTATGTATCACATAAAAATTAATCATGTGAATTAATAATGACATGATCATATAATTATGGAATAATTTTAATTTATTCAATCCCGTTATCCCAAAAATCAATTTTGTAAAATGAATCATTTCTAACTGTGAGTGACTTCCATGAATGTTTTAGAGGCCTATGTGTTGTTATTAACCATGAATAGATATATTTTGTGACATAATACTCACTTATTGATCCATAATCAATGGGGTATAATGATGAAGATTTCACATTTTATTATAAACACTTGAGCATTGTGGTTGACATTCTGTGTTTAATTATATCATCAATGTCTAATTAACTTATGATGTATCATAAATACATGGATTTTTATAGCATAATAAAACCTCTCCATGATATCTATTAGGTGTTATCTGGATGAAATAGTTTTATAAATCCAATGCACATTTTCAAAGTAAGGTTTGAGAAGTCGTGTTAGTTGGTCTTCACATAGTCAAATTCATTGGCTACATCGGTCTCCTAGAGGTTTTAGAGTATAAATTTTCTGAAAAATAGTGCACTGACCTCATTCTCACCTCACCTAGTGAGATCATCTCCAGTTTTTTTTAATTATTGTTCTAACAAAATATGAAATTCCATTTTAGATATTATCTTATTTCATCACCATGTTTATAGAGAGGTGATATGTGAGATTCAATCCATCATTATAGTGAATAGAAGGAAAGTCTATATAAATGAGTATATTTTCAAGGAATCTTCACAATACCTTCCTAATAATAGAAATATCTATATGAAAAAAGGTAAAAAATATTCTCCCTATTGTATATGTGGAAATAAGGTCCATTGGAAGAAACATTGCACCTAGGAAAAGAAGAAAGGGTGATCTTCAATTGCATTTGTTATCTAGTGCGATCTAACAATTTTAAGAAATTTGTTATTATATATATCATAGAGTTTTCACATATGTACTAAAATTTAGAAACAAATTTGATTTTATAATATTTATTGTGTGGAGGTATATCTTGGGGAAGGTACAAATTTCATGACTTACATATATATCTATTATATTCTATGACATTAAATTTCAAAAAAAATGATATTGGTTTTAAAGGATTTTTATTTTGTACCATATTTTACCAAAAAACAATATTTATGTATCCTAAATTTATAAAGAAGGATTAATTTTCAAATTATGGAATTAATGGTTCTAATATAATAATTAATGAATATTTTTTGGTAATTCATTTTTGTAATAAAATATTTATGTGTTAGATTACATGAACCAAGTAATTAGAAATGACAAAGAAACCAATTCACATGCTTCACACTACACCAAACAATAGAATAACTTTCTTGTTCATGCTAATGATTTTTTTTGGAAAAAATTACACTATTATGAGTATTTAGATTCATTGAAATAAAACTAATTGGGTGTTTCTATATATGATTACAAGGAAGAAACGGCCAAAGGAATATTTATTGGAAAACGATAAAGTGACAAAGATATTCTTGAATTAATTTATATCAAGGTATTTGGACCCTTTATAGTTGAAGAAATGGGAAGGTACTAATACTTCATAACTATTACTGATGATTTTAGTAGTTATGGATATCTCTACCTAATGAGTTATAAGTTATAATATTTTGATATATTCATAGAATATAAGATTATTTTTAAGAACCATCTTCATTAAGAGATTACGAAACTCTTTACAGAACATGGTGGAGAATATATTTATCATGAATTATTTGATTATTTACCAGATATTGGGATTTTATTTTATCTTACACCCCCAAATACATCATAATAGAATAGTGTAAACAAATGTAGGAACCAAATATTTTTTCACATGGTGAGATCAATGATTATTAATATGAGTATTCGTTTATCATTTTGGGGATACATATTATAATACAACAAAAAAAATTCTAAAATGGGATTAATAAAAATTAATAGATGGTGTTCAAAACTAGTTTTGGAGGAATGAAACCATTTTTTGTTATGTACTTGTATGGGTGGGGGAGTGTTTTTAAGGACTCTTCACAAAACAAACTTGCACCAAGAGGCACAAAGTGTACCATTATAGGATATCCTAATGAAATAAGAGGATATCACCAACAACAACACAAAATTTTATGGTGTTTTTATTTCAAAATAAATTTCAATTCTTAAATAGATTGAGGGTCATGAAACCCCAATGATTTAAAATAATTCTCTGTTCAATAGCATATACATCACACAACACTGATCTTAAATGAACCATGATACACTAATAAAATATTATTATTTTGAAAAGACTCTTATTAAATAGTCATTAAATTAGTGGGTACAAATAGGATTAACCGTATCATAAAATATATATAATGTTTTTAATAAATATTAATTTAATGATTACTTATTATCAAATAAACACTCAAATTTCTCTAAAGTCATTTCATATGTTTTCAACAAATGAGATGATTATGACGAAATAATATAATTTTTTAATGGTTATGAAATATATATAATAAATTGAAAATAGTTTTTGAAATAATTATATAATACTATTAATAGTGAGAATTGGTAGGATTTTCTCTGAAAAGATTGATTATCCAGTGAATTGTGATAAAAGCTAATTTTTATTAAAAACAATTTTTTATTTTAAACATTTTTAAAGTAATTTTTTAAGTAGATTAAAAATAAAATTTAATCCATTATATTATAAATAATATAAATATATTAATTTTAATTATTTTTATGATTAAATTTGGCATAAAAATATATTTGTACATAAAATGATTTTTTTGAAAGACTGATTTTTGTTGCATTTTGAACAATAGGATTAAATTGAATTATTCCACATACAGAAATTGAATATTAAATAATGGATCTTATATTTATAACAATGAGGTCTAAATTTTGTTAATAATTCCAATTTATTTTTGTTCATTATCAATTGTTACTTTAATAAATTTTTCCTTAGTAAAGGTTTATTCAGTTAATTAATGGTTAAAAATAATATCATAAATACTATAAACTGAAAATAAATCATGAATTAATTTTATTATATGATATTATATCATACATAAAAATCCAATATTCAGTTTTATGATATTTTATTTCTATTTGGATGATATTAGGACCTTTATAAATTTTTATCTAGAGAAAAGTAAAAAGGTCACATTATTATTTTTAAAAACAAAATAAGATTAATATAAGGATAACTACAGTATATGTTCTGTTATATATTTTATTTCTAAATATAAATTATTCATATTCGTCATGGTAATATATTTTTAATTATTTGTTAATAAATAATGACCATAAATTCTTACACAACACAGATGTTGTTAGTATTTAATTATTGAAAAAATAAAATAATTAATATTAAAATCATGAAAAAAAAATAATTTAAAACAATTAATGTGTAAATAGAATATTATATATAAAAATGTCATGTTATAAAGGTTTTTATTTATTTTATTAGAATTTATTTCTTGTGTTGATGTTACTATTGTCAAACTAAGGGAATAGTTCTAAAATTAACATTATTGATATTTTATGAAAACAATATTTTATTAGATGATATAAAAAAGATATTATATTCCAATAAATTAATTTTATATTGTTAAATAGATATACCAAGGTCCATTTATGTATTTTCTACCATAATATTGAGACATTAATATCCCATAGATGGTAGAAAATTATAATAGTACGGTAATTTTTAAAAGTTTTAATTGGGGTTTAAACAAAATGATAAGGGTAAACACAAGTCCAAAACATGTGAAACATTTATTTAATAAAATTATTTAGACTCAAATACACATTATATAAATAATATATCAACATATTTTTTTTGATTTCATATAATTTGTTTTAATGTAACATTTTAGGAAATTTCTAAAGTGCCCCTTAGCTCAATTATAAATGGGAACCTCCTCCCTTTCATTTTTACACCACTTGGATATAAATATTTCAGCCAACAAATGACCATTATACTTATAAAAATTATTATTCATGTTCTTGAGGCTCTTAACCTTCCATAATAGCCACCCTATATCTCTTAAGAAGAGATCTAATTGGAGTCCTCCAAATAAGAGGTAATCATCTATACCAACTTTTTCATGTTTATTTCTTCATATACATCCAATTAATGTATTGGTCTAAGAGTAAATTTTTTTTCCTTAAATATACTTATATTTTATTATTAGTATGGTATAAACATATTAAATCTCTTTCCTATCCTAAGAAAAGAAAAAACATCACTCGTACAAACATATGACTTACTGTCTCCCCATAGTGATGTAATTCATTTTTCATCACTGATTTACTATGATGGTTATTAATATGTATGTAATGATTATATATATAAATTATAACATAATTTTTCCCATGTAATTATAATATTTTATCCACCTTCTTACATTCAAATCCTTGGGAAATGATAATGTCACTTCTGCAAAAATGTGGACTACCACCACCATGAAACATTGTGATTCATTTTTAATTACTAATGTACTGGGATGTTAAAAAAGATATATATACTGAATTTTTATTATATATATGATATAATAATTTTTATTTAAAGGTAAAATACTATTTACCTTTCTTTCATTTAATCTGTTGAAAAATGAAAACAACGTTCAGGCATACGTATGGCCCACTGTCTCTATGAAAGGTTTAATTTATTCTCTATCAATATCTTTTGTAGTTTACTATAACTCTTTATATAATAAATATATAGGATATTTATATCATTATTAACATTATTTATACTATATAACCTTGATCAATGTAAAAAATACCGAAACTATCGAACCACATCACAGATGAAAAATGAAGCAGTTACCACCTGAAGCAATGAATTTAAAGATGAATTAATCATAAAGCGTGATAAAATATAATAAATAAATAATGAATGAATTATATATTTTATTATGGTTCTGGTATAGATTTATAATATATGAATTTTTATAATACACGACGTTAGAACCTCATGTAAGGGTTCGTTTCGTAATATCATCACAATTCAGGATTGACTGTTTTTAAGTCTCAAATGAAGAATATTTCCCATCCATTTCCATGTTTAAAAAAAATGTTTTCAAAAATGTTTATTATGTTCAATACTGATTTTTAATTTTATTTTTTCCTTTTTACTACTCATTAGTAAATTACATAAAACAAATTTTCCTATCATTTTCTGAATGAGGTACTTCATTACTTTTCTTACAAAAGTGTAGAATGCATGTTTCCAAATTATAAAGCATTATCGGAATTTCACAAAATCATGAAATTTATAGTATTTTATGATCCCTTTAATATTTTAAAAGTATATTTTCAAATAAAACATATTTATTACTACATACATCATTTATATATTTTATAAAAATAACTGGGATGTTGAAAGTGTATTTTCTAAAAGAAAATTTCATGAAATTTTTTAATGTATTTTTATATCTATCAAAATAATTTTTAGAATATTATATTGACTAAATAATATAAATATTATTTAAAAAAATTATTGATAAGGTTAATTATTATTTTTACTAGGGAATTTTGTTAATATTCTGTATGATATTTCATCAAATATGGAAAATTATTCATTATTATGAAATGATTATTCAACTATATTTTTTATTCATATGAATAATCTATTCGACATTATAAGGGAAATTAATTTCCTTATACAACACATTGATTCATCATTAGGTCTCATGAGACAAAATAATATTGTATTTAACCGATTCCTTGCCCATATTATCGTATTTCATTGACCAGGCCTCAACAAGATGTTTTATATTTTCATCAATTTGATTTTCAATATTATGAATTGAGTTATTGATGTCCTTGTGCTTTTATGATTTTATATTCATGTATATATATCTATATCATTTTATTATTTATACATGAATTCTTTCTATGTTACCTTCTCCTATACATATTCCCTTCCTAAGATTGTGTGCTCACCTCTTAATCATGTTGAATTTTCCCAGGATTTAAGATTGTGTTTTTTATTAATATGTGAGGATTATTTAAATTTAATAATGTCTTTATGGAATAATAAATTTTGTTTTCGTGTAATTTTTATAATATAACGTTCAATTATAGTATGTTTCTATTTTCTCAATTCCACTAAAATATTATTTCCATTGTGATGAAATTTATTGAATATTATACCAATATTTTAAATTAAACAATGATTTTCGGGTACTGGATTTGGTGAATTTACAGTTAGTAGTAGATTATTTTTAGTGGAACCTTGGAGGACTAAGTTTAGGAAAAATTTGATTATGGAAATGTAACCCTATAATGTACTTTGAGAATATTACTATTGAAAACAAGATAATGATTTTTTAGATTAGTTATATAAAAATTTCTAATTTATATTACGTGTTTCAGTATTTTTGAAATTATACACTATGTTTCATAATGTGATTATCAAATGTAGTATATTCCATTGATTATAAATGGTTCCAAGTGGATGGAATGGAAACTGTATCGATGTGAATAACCCATAATGGGGTTTGCACCCCGAACAATATAATGAAGCTAGAACAAGATCTGAACATATTATAAATATATTAGTGTAGTTTAATTTTGTATTGAAAAATAAAATTTCCAATATGGAGTAGTCTATTTAGACATAACATGATGTAACAATGTTAAACCATTTCACATGTCCATAGCCTGCATCATTCAATAGGATTGAAGTCTATTTGTTACTGAGAAAAGATATGTTCTATAGAGAAGATATTTCTCAATTTGGGATGTAATAAATGGGAGAATGATGAAAAGGAAATTTCTTATCTCTCTCGCTATGTATATCAATGCTAGTCATTTATTCAAAAGAAAATAAGATCTAGAAGTAAATAATGGCCACATAATAGAAGGACTTTAAGGAACTATTCTTGGAAAAAATATTTTCCACATGGACAATGAGCATATACTGTGGGAAAATTCATGAGTCTATGTGAATAGGAATAGGAACATTTTTTATGCATGGATCCCACTATAGAGTTTTAGAATGGAATTATTCATTATATATTCATAATCCAAAGATTAATATTGACCTTTTATTTTCTAGGTTAAATCCATTCCTTCAAATGGAGCTAGTCTCTAAAACCATATAATCATGTATGGATATTGTATCATGGGATATCATGATAGATAGAGAATTAACTTTTTATTATGACTCATAAGGTAATTAAGATTATAATATGTTGAATGAGGAAAAAATAGATTACGAGAAAAAGATAAATAATAATTTTTTGACATGTGATACATATAAAAGTAAACACCTGGTACCTTCGTAAAATTAAAAGGAGATATTTTTCATGTGAATAGAGAAGTACCACCATGTTCCTGATGTTAGGTAAAATAATGAATATACATATGTACATTGATTTGACTGTAAGGAGATCAAACACTATGAAAATGATTTTTTAAAAAGTAATGGGATGTTTCCATAGAAAACTAAATTGAAGAAAGGACATCCTTTAATGATCAAAACCTCTAAGTTTTATGTTTCAAATTATGTGGTGGAAGTTACTTTACTCACATAATCAAACATATATAATGATTTATTTCATTATGGAGTTTCAAAATCTTTTATATCTTACAATAATTGTAGTATAATTGGATATTTACCTTGAAACCTATTAATTGAGATAGCATTCATGAATTATAATTGATTTCTCATCATGATAAGTATGTTTCAAATAGTTCCCATTATAGAACCAAAAAATTCTTTATTTGATGAATTTATTATCCTAAAAGTTGTTTGTTTTGATATATTTCGGGGTATGTACTAGATTTTGAAGTGTTATTCAATTGTTTTTTGAATGGGTATGGAAATTAAGGTTCTTTATGAAGACATGGAATAGATTTTAATGAAAATTTAAAGAAAATTATAAAAATAATATATAGATTCACCTACCATATTTTCTAAAATATATCCATAAGGAATATTAGGAAACACATCATGTATATAGAAAATGTAACCCAACATTTTTGGATTCACCTATTGTGTAATAATACATTAATGTATTTCATAAGGAATTACCTGGACATTCACTTGAGTGGGATGTTGAGCTTCTGATTTAACTAACCCATAATGCAATAACTATATAAAATAATACCTATATAATATCCAAATTGGAATTAGTATAATTGAATAGACTAATAGAGGGGTTTTTTAAATAGGGATTCATATAACCTAGTGTTTCACTATGTGAAGCCCCTATATAGTTAATTAAGAATAAATATGGATCAAAGGGGTTTTGTATGAATCATAAGGAAATGAATGTTGTTATGATAATGAAAATGTATCCTATTCCTTTAATTCATGAATTATTCAATCAAATTCATATAGGTAGTTATTTTTCAATGATTGATCTTTGTTTTAGATATCATCAATATTCTGTAAATAAGGAGGATATTACAATAAAAGAAATTAGAATTAATTATCAACATTACATGTTTATAATAATTCCATTTGGATTAACTAATTCACAATATATTTTTTGGACATAATGAATATAATATTTAAGGAGTATCTTGATGATTTTACTGTGTTGTTTATTGATTATATTTTGTATTACCCTATGATATATAATGTTTATCAATATCACTTTAGAATAATTATTCACACACTTATATGAAAAATTTTATATGTGAAATTTAGAATGTGTGAACTCTGGCTTCAGAATATTTATTTCCATAACTATATTATCTCCTTGGGTGAAACAATAATTGATTCAGTAATAAAAATGGTGGTCCAATAATTCCCAACACGCACAAACATAACCTCGGAATGTTGTTTCATTGGTTTAGTGTCTTACTATCTGTTATATGTTATAAAATTTCTAGATTGGATAACCTATTAACTAAGTTACTCACTAAAGGGATAAGATTATTTTATAAAAAGGAATATATAGAATGTTTTCATGAATTGATGAGAATATTGGTGAATTCTCCTATACATACTCAACCACTAGTAGATAACATTGTTTTTATATACTATGATGTATTGAAGAAGAGAGTTGTTTTTTTTCCTTATATAGAACAATTTTTATTCTTCCAATGCATCCTAGTAGTTAAAGATTCATGAATTGAACAACGCCACTAATTATATTGAGTTAGCATGTGTAATATTTTCCTTGAAGATATGGAGAAACTACCATTATGTTCAAATATATAGTTTATAAACAGATAATTAGAGTCTAAAATATATCTTCTTATATAAAAATATCTACATGAGAAAATGTTGATAGCTATGCTACTAAAGGATAATGATTTCTCAATACACATCCACCCAAGGAAGGAAAAGAATGTATTGGAAGAATTAATCATTAAATATCAAGGAGTTTTAAAAAAAATTAGTATTGAGGGGAATACTATGTTGATATATTTAATAAATATAGATATGGGAAATTTTTTTGAAGGAGAAAAATATCTCATTTTTCAAGTTATTTTAAAATCATATTCGTTAGGATAGATAAAAATATCTCATCCTGATGAAGAGAAATTTCAAAATAAAATTAACATTGAAAAAGATGGAAATTTTGATGAAAATAGATATAATGAGGGTGTTTTGAAATTTGTAAATAAAATATATAACATCCTGGATCTGGGTGCCACCCAAAGGTGCCCCATATCCATTTTTCCACATTACATCAAGAAATGTTTTCCAAACGCTAGAGGATTACAACTAGCAGGGATGGCCTTGGGTATGATAGTTGGGAATTTATTCCCTCCCTGGAAGATTCAACACAACATAATATAAATTTTATCAATAGAGGAAGTAGTAATAAGACATAAAAAATAAACGGTGGATGCCAGATATTAATAAAACAATGAGAGCATAAATATAAATGATTCATGTCACATGTGTCTAGGAAATCATCAAAACAAGTCATAATGATGTAAATATAATATAGTAATATATAAAAGAAAAACAAGTAACTCCAAAAGCATTGAATGCGTCAGCTTGGTCCCATTCTCTCCAACTCTAACATCAATCAAGTACCCGATGAAGAAGGGTGATTTCCCATATCTATAACTACAACCATATAATATGTTTAGTTCTATGAACATGACCCAGACATGGAGTGTGATGAATCCCTATAGGAAACCGCCAAATGATCTATGCCTAACTGCCAGTGAATTTATATTTCAAGTAAAATGAGGAAATGATGGATCAAACTAGGAAGTAATCAATATTAAACAATATTAATATTTTCAATTACATTAATTTTCACATATTATTCTATTCATTGAATCCTGTAAAGCATGGTATGTAGCCAGTGCTCTGTATCCCTTGTGAAATAGTAACAAAAGCATGTCTCATAAGTCCCTCTAAACAATCAAGTAAGACAGAGTCCAAGCATCTTCTTTGGCCTGGAAGAATCATCAAAATCGTTATATCATTTATAAACAACCCTATAATAAATATCTCACAGTCTAACCCCTTATGGTTTAACATTTCACCAAAACATTAATGAATGACCCTCTGGAAAAGCACTCGTGGTCTAACCCCTTTAGCCCCACATAGAAGTTAACAACTTATAGATGACTTCATTGGTAGCTCTCACAGTTAATACCCTTAGGTAAACATTACATAAACAAAATATAAATGACCACCTAGGAAGCACTCATGGTCAATACCCCTGGTTGAATATCTAAACAAAGGATCTTATGATCCTATGTAAATAATCATGGAAACCCCAATATTTTTTCTGGTCCAAGGCTCTCATAGTCCATTAGAAAATCATTGCACATATGATATCAAGAATCACATGTCATCTATAACTAATACATGGAAACAAATTCACAAAGCACATCAGATGAATTCTGTATAATCAATAAAATATATTCTAATCAACCAAGGAATGGAAAACAAGGTACTTAACCATATGCATAAGAAACAACTGTCTTTTAATCAATAAAACCATATAAGGTATTATGTTGGTTTAAATTCCAAATCAAGTAATACCCCAAGCATGTGTATGTGACACATTAAGCATATATAATCCAAATATATTAAACAATTGGATCATACCAACTACCTTGATGTTGTACGATCACTATTATTGAATGTAGACCCTTGAATAATCCTAGAATGGTGAATATCTACAAAATAATTAAATCCCACAAACCTTAAATAGCTCACAAGAGGGAAAGAATCTAGAAGAAATGATCTACGGTAGTTGATAACTCACTGGTGGGATTTCAATTCACCTGAAGAAATCACAATCAGAAGTCAGACATAGAATGGGGGGGGGGGTTGAAGATTATAGACATTCAATTGCTCTCCTGTATGAACCTAGTAGAGAAGAAGACCATTTCAGACCTAAGACGCTACCCCACTCGGATATATAAAATAAAAAATAATGTACATGGTGTGTTCATTAAATGTATTTTCTTTATATTATCCTCAACTGACCCCCGATATAAGTGGGTAAGCCAGGTCATCAAAAGGCCTTGTACTCTTCCATTACACGACTAGTACACAGCTGTACGCAGCAACGAGGTACACGACATGTACTAAGAAGTTCACTACATATACATAGAAAACCCCCATTTTAAATTTTTCTTAAAATAGAACCAAAATCAAGATCCATACCTAAGATAAAGATTCATTTTCTTACAAACTTCCCCCCTTAAAATATTTTATCCCTGAATTTCACTTTCAAGGTTGGTGAGGAAGAATCTGTGAACACCTTCGATCACTATGATCATACGGTAGCCTCCCTCTATCATGTCTCATCCTGCACTCACTCGTGCTGCTATAGAACCCATACCAGAGGAACAAACTATCCATGGAAAACCATCGTACTTTGATACACAATCCGAATTGGGTTCTCTTCGAATGATGCGTCTACCTCCAACTCAACATATTTGGGTTGAAAAACACAAGATGGATCTTAAAAGTAACATCATAGCTTATAACCATGAATGATATTTTTCATATCCCAGAACCTCAAATGTAACTCCAAATGATGGGAAAGTCGCCCGACTCTCTCCAAAACATCAAACGGACTGATGTATATCGATAAAAGAATCACCAATCTCCTAATCCCCCTATGTCCCAACATCAGTGTGACACGTAGGAAACCCTATCCTCTAACCATGAACACTAGATGTCACTTCTATCGAGCAAAATAATATTTCAGGAAATATATTACAGTATCCAACCTCTTCCAAATCAACTACACCTACTCAATGGTCACCTAGATAAGATACGATTCATGCAAAGCTGCCTCTCCAGCCTCCAGAAAACATAAGGGTGACCGATATGGCCAACTGTACAAATACACATAGGGTGACATCTGGAATTATTCATAAAACATTTATTGTAGGAAAACACTACTAGGGGTATGTCTTTCTCCCAAGATCCCCCAATGTATAGGATACATGCTCGAAGCATGTTCTCTAATTTTAGAATCATGTGCTCAGACATGCCATATGTCTGTGGATGTAAGATGTACTCAAATGTACCTTTGTTCCAAAAACCCTCTGTACTCTCTACCAAACACGAGATGTAAACTGGTTATCCCTGTTTGAAATGATCTTGTACGGAACCACATGAAAATGTAAAATCTCTTGGATGTACAACCCACCAATATCATCAACACTGAAAGTTTCCTTAATCAGTATGAAATGTGAAACCATTGTGAGGTAGTCAACAACAACCCCAACCGAATCATTCCATCAAGGTGAATTCTATAAAACTATCATGAAATCCATCTTGACATCATTCCACTTCCACTCATGAATGGGTAACTACTGTAAAATCCATTCAGGTTGCTGATATAATTCCTTCACCTACTGACATGTGGAACATCTCATAAAAAAACTGGAAACATCTCTTCCCATACATGGCCATAAATACATACTATTTAGATCTCGATATATCTTGGGGACACCAGGATGAACATCCCATTCTAAGGTACGATAATCTCACATCAACTCCTCATATATGTTTGATGACACTCATATGTTTCCATAAAATTTCAAGACCACATCGTCGCCTATAGTCCACCATGGAGTAGGGTCCTCACCTGAAACACTCTCCAGAAGAACTGGGCCTTTGTAAACTCATAGCTAACTCATTCAAACACCATCCAGTAGAAAAATGGTAACAAATATAGAAGAAATAAACATCTTCCCCCATCAGTTGTGCACTTCCAAATGCATCTCAGAGAAAAGATCCATGAGCTGCCACTCACTGTTGGCCTCCTGAACTGCTTGTATCTGAGTCCTCCTGCTCAATGCATCAGCCTCTTCATTGCCTTTCCCATGCATGTAAGAAAGCTCAATATCAAAAGACAAAAGTTACAAAACCCACCATTTTTGTCTCTAATTGAGATTGTTCTATTTAAATATATAATATATGCTTCTATGGTTAGTGTATACCACAAAGAATCATAAACAAGATAATGTATCCAAAAGTGTAAATCATGCAGAACTGCAGGTAACCCAAGATCATGTGTTGGGTAATTCCTCTCATGTGGACTCAATTTCCAAGAACCATTCTCAAAGACTCCATCCCACTACATAATCACTTCTCCCAGCCTGATACCAAACGCATCATAGTAAACAGTGTAACTCTTGCCCAACTCTTGAAAAATCTGTATCAATGCTGAAGTCAACCTCCCTTTTAGCTCCCGAATGGCTGAATCACATGAAACTATCCTAATGTAATTCTCACACATCTTATACATGACCATTAGGGGAGCTTCTAAGTGAAAAATTTCATGTATAATGTGTTTGTAGTAGAAATCTGGGAACATAAACCTCTGTACATCAAATTAGTTCATTGGCTTCTCCCAAGAAATTACCACCCTAATATTCATTGGTTCAATTGAAACACCGATCACTAAGATGCAATAAACCAAGATGTGAATATGGTACATATAAAAGATTAATTTTGAGAACATATCATATAATTGATTCTATTTCAGTGTACTCAGTACAATCTCATGATGGGTGGCATTGTAATGCCCTGACCCCAATTACCCAAAGTCGATGCAACATTACATAACATTAGCATGATCATAAGAAAGATCATGTCTTGAAAGACTGATTAGTTTAGTAGCCTTGGAATAACTAGATACATTCATAATGTTTACATTACATCATAAAATGAAAACTAAAACAATATAGTCTCCATAGTTCACAATCTTATCCCCTCATACTATCCCTGCAGGTCATTCATAATATTCTTCTTCACATCCTGGGAAAAATAAAACATAGAAATGGGTGAGCTCAAATTCCCAGTAAGGATAAAAATATAGCAGAAATGTTCATAAATAAGAATAATCATTTAAGGCAATGTATAACTAAAACAAAAGACTTTTAAAACTTGAACTTCAGTATAATATGGCAGAAATAAAATGAAATAATTCCATATAATTATTCACATGGATATTCTACTTGTTGAAAATTCATATGTAATATCAATAACAACTTTCCTAATGATGGAATGCATAATTCCAGACTATCATAACTACATATTCAAGGCCTTTTTCCAAGACTAAAAATAATATTTTTTCAAGGCCTCGTGCCAAAACACTAGTTTTTCTCATGAGACCAACCGATGTATCGAGGAGCTATAGAGGGCTCCACCTGTCACTTATTAAGTCCAATGCATTCCTCATATGAATAGTTTTAAACATAACATAAACATTCCTACTAAAACTAGCATACGAAATGTCAATACTTTATCCATGAACCATGAATGGTATAAAAATAACACATCCACATTCAAACATATCACAAAAACTTCTATATAATATGGATGTTTTGTATCATTGTATATAAACATCAAATAAGCTTAAAATTCATCAAAGGATGTTGACATAGATGAATTCAAAACTATTTGATAGAAATATCTCTTTTTTTCTAAAATAATTTAAAAGTCACATAATTATAGAATAAAACATTTACATTGAAAATAATCTTATAAGCATGTAATGTAATCTTCAATGATTTTATAATGGTGGAAAATAGTCGCACCCACCGTATAAGTTAAAAAAGGCATTCTTACCTTAATTCTGTCGAAATGGTTAAAAAGGACCTTGTTTGGAAAATGATAGAAAGATTCCTTTATAAAAAGCGTATTAAATGTAAAAAAAAGGTATAAATTACTTTAACCTATATTCTAGTAAATTGTAAAAATGTTTTGAAATAAATTTTTAAGAAACATGGATGTGGATGATAAAGAAGTCCCAGTAGATTATTACGTATAAACAACCTTGGATAATGAAGATATTGCGAAATAACCCATTACCTTGTAAATATCCTTGGTTGGGGGTAGATTAACCTCCTGTATAATGGTGAAATAATTATTATTATGTTATATAATAATAATATACATTAATATGATATCATATATGATCTTTTAACATTTCTTTGTTAATAATATCATAGTATTATCGTTGTTTCAGGTGTCAATTTACTCGTTTTCTTTTATATGTTTTATTACGTATGCCATGTTTGTTATGGATAGTTTGTACAATATTCATATCTAGAATGATATCAATTCCTTAAAAAATACTTTTAATCATTAAATGTGAATTTGTCTTGAATGGATATAATGTGAAATTAATCTCATCGTGTTCGTGGAGACGGTAGTCCGTACGTACGCACGAGCGTCAATATCATTATTTTTTATATTAAAATATTATATAATTGGATGTTATATAATATATAAAGAATAATTGTCATGTTATATTCATTATTTACATGAATTACACCTCATTATTATACCAATAAAAATAATAATTTATTATGTAACAATTACTCCACGACGTGGAGACGGTAAGCCGTACGTACGCAGGTATGGTGACATGTAATTCAATGGATAGATAGAATACTGAATATGGTTTTACCATATTTATAATAACATCAAAGTATATATAAGATACTTTAGTTATTATTTTATAATCGTAATAATAAACAATGAAGAAGATGAAGAATAAAGGAACCTGAAAGATGGTGGTGAAAACATTACGTCGTTTTCGGGTTCTTCTTTTTGATTTGATCAAAAGGGATCCTTAGGTTGTCTTTCTGATCAAAATAAGGCCTCCAGGTTGATGTGGGTGACGTTGAGAGAGTATTTGGGCAGGGGTTGGCTGAGCTAAATGGATTTGAATGTGTGAATTAGTGAGAAGGGGGAGTTCTCTTTTATAAGAGGGGTGAGAGGCACCTTTGGAAAAGCTAGAAATACTATTTTATAATAAATTCATATTCAGTTTATAATGGCTCCAAATTGGATTATTTAAATGATATGGTGGGGATAGGTTTAAAAACACACATCTAGTAGGTTTTATACTGGTTTGGGTCACTATATTAACCATATCTTTTAGTTTTAACTCTTAGTTAATTAGTTTAACATTTACCATGTCACTTTGTATTTTTTTATTATACAGTTAATAAACTTACTATATACGTCCAAGAGATCCCTAAGTGGTCCATTAATGGTACAACTATCATGATATATGTCTTTTGGCTGAACCATATATTTTTTAGAAATTTAATATCAATTAATAATATAGTATTTGTATTAAAAACTCTTGTATGTCAATCTTGACACTATTCAATAATTGATGTTCGTTAAAGTCATAACAACATTATTAATTAGAATAAAAATCATTAAAGCAATCCTATAATGTCATATTAAGCAATAAAATTCATGTATGTCATCAAAACATTCATATGATATTAATTTTAACATTTATAATACCAATTATTTGATTCATTCATTAATAAGGAAAATACTACATCATTATTATGTCATAAATAATATTAATTATTAAATGTCTATAAATTATAAAAAAATACCATTATTTAGGAAATATTTTTATCTTTATAATGAATTATTATTTTCTAAAATACAACATATATAACCCTATGTAAAAAATTGTTTTTCTAAAAGATATATTCTTATGTCATTTTTGTATTTATTTTAACATAATTAATATAAAGTGTCATTATCACTTACAAGTGGCTCCATGGGGTCCAAAAATCGACTCATAGATGCCCATGGTCGGACAGGTATCAACCAATAAGGTTAGGACACGTTTTAGGGTAATTCATTATTATTATAATATTATTTTTTACCCTTATTTTCTGGATTTACCCTTTAACCATGGTAAATAAAATATTTACCGAAGTAATTATTCAAAATGTCTAAAAATAAAAGTTACTTATTTACACAATTTGGACTTCCTAATTCCAAATATGGAATCCATTTATCCAAATTTAAAACATATAAGTTGCAGAAATTAATTTAAAATCAATTCCTGTTGTTAAAACAAAAAGCTTGTTTTTAAGAGATAGTAACTATCAAAAGATTGACACTTGTTTATGTCCGGTTTAATTGTAAAATTATGACCAATGACCAACATTGTATTAAATTGTAAAAATATATACTAAATATACTTTAAAACCACTCAAATACATAATTTATCACTATTAATTATTTTTATAAAAAAATTTGTTTTTAATTAAAATTTATTAATTTTCACTATTCATAAAAATATAAATGTCATCCGAAAAGTTCCAAAATATTACCATAGGCTAAATTCGAAATTCCAATTCCAATAATGACATATATTTTGAGAGGTAAAATTTATAAAATTTCAAAATGTGGGTATTACTATTCATAACGGCTAGTTTGATTGGTTGTTGTGTGTGTTAGAACTCGCAGTTGCATACAACACACGCTACTGTATTATTCAAAGAGAAGTGTATCATGGAATATGGGGGTGTTACATTCTCCCCTCCTTCAAATAATTTCATCCTTGAAATTTCTAGAATATTACTGCATAAAAAGACTCAGGTGGTTCTTCGTTATATGTTCCTCGGGTTCCCACATTGCCATTTCCTTCTTATGGTTTCTCCATAGAACTTCTACTAGACGAGTCATCCGATTTATGAGTACTTGTTCTCTTGTATCAAGAATCCTGATGGGATCTTCGTAATAAGATAGATCGGGTTACAGTTCTAATTCCTCATAGTTGAGTACATGCGTTGGGTCAGGCATATATTTTCTCAATAGTGATACGTGGAACACATCGTGAAATTTTGAGAGACTTGGCAGAACTGCCAAACAGTAAGCTACAACCCCAATTTATTCTAGAATTTTGAAAGGTCTGATGTACATGGGACACAATTAACCCTTCTTACCAAAATTTATAACTCCCTTACATGGAGATACCTTCAAGAAAACATGATCTCCTACCTGAAATTCCAAATCCATCCTTGGGTTATCATCATAGCTCTTCTTCCTACATTGAGTTACTTTGATGTGGTTTTGGATTACCATTACCTTTTCCATTATTTCCTCCACCAGTTCTGGGCCTACAAGTTTTCATTCACCAACGTCTTCCCAACAGGTTGGCGTGCGACATCTCTTTCCATATAACGCTTCATATGGTTCCATTCGAATAGTTGAATGGAATTTATTGTTATAGGAAAATTCTACCAGAGGTAAATATTGATCCCACATACCCTGAAAGTCAAGTGAGAATGATATCAACATGTATTCTAAGGTTTGAATAGTCCGTTCCGATTGTCCATATGTTTGAGGGTGGTAAGTAGTGCTCAAATGAAGTTCAGTATCCAAGGCCTTCTGAACACTCTTCCAGAATCTCAAAGTAAAAAGGGGATCTCGATCCGAAACAATCAATAGGGGTACTCCATGAAGTCTCACAACATCATTAATATATAGTATTTCTAGACGTTCAAGTGGTAAATCTTCCCTTATAGAAAGAAAATGTGCTGACTTGGTAAGACGATCAACAATGACCCATATTGCATCATTCCTTCTAGGATTCTTTGGTAGTCCCATGAAAAAGTACATAGTGATATTATCCAATTTCCACTCTAGTACGAGAAGAGGTTTCATGACTCCTCCAGGCTGTTGCCTTTCAGCATTCACTTATTGACAAACCATACATCTTGACACAAAATCAGCAATCTCCCTCTTCATGTTGTCCAACCAAAAATGTTCCTTTAAATCTCTATACATTTTGGTGCTCCCATGGTGTATAGAGAAATTGGAACTATGATCATCTTCTAACAATTCCCTTTTTAAATCAGGTATATTGGGAACACAATATCTCTTCCCGAAATTCCAAATTCTTTCTTCATACACAAAGTCTCTCAATCTCCCATCATTCATAGCTTTAATATTCTTTTGAAATTCTTCATCATTGGTCTGAGAACTCTTAGTCCATTCTAGTAAACATGGTTTGGAAACCATTTGAAAAAGCACTATTGTTTCACCTTCCATGGTTATTCACATGTCCATCTTCACTAGATCCATGAAAATTAGATCCCATTCAATTCTCATATTGTTCAAAACTCCATGATCATTTCGGCTCAAAGCATCTTCCACATTATTTTCCTTCCCCAAGTGGTAGTGTATCATAAAATCATAATACTTGAGTAATTCAAGCCATCTCCTTTGCCTCATGTTGAGTTCTTTTTGTGAGAAAATATACTTCAAACTCGTGTGGTCAGTATAAATCTCACATTTTTCACAATAGAGGTAGTCTCTCTATATCTTTAAAGAAAAGATCACAGCTGATAACTCGAGATCATGAGTAGGATAGTTTTGCTCTTGAATATTTAATTATCGTGATGCATAGGAAATAACCCTATCATTTTGCATAAGGACACAACCAAGTGATTTCTTCAATGAATCACTATAAATAACGAACCCATCATTCCCCGATGGTAGAGTTAATATAGATGAATTGACTAATATTCTCTTCAATTATTCAAACAATTCTTCACACACTTTTTTCTAAACAAATTTAACCCCCTTATGTGTGAGCTTTGTTAATGGGTTAGACAATCGGGCAAAATTCTGGACGAAACGTCGATAATAACCTGTTAAACCAATGAAACTGCATACCTCAGTTATACTCATAGGTGCAGGCCATTATTGGATTGCCTTGGTCTTAGAAGGATCAACAGAGATTCCAAATTTAGAGACATTATGACCAAGAAGAGAAATATCTTGAAGCCAGAATTCACACTTGCTAAACCTCCCATATAATTCACGTCTTCTCAGAGTCTTTAGGATAATGCGCAAGTTAATTTCATGATCTTCATATATTTTGGAGTATACCAATATATCATCAATAAATACCACAAAAAAATCTTTGAGATATTCCTTGAAAACTCTATTCATTAGATCCATGAATACAGAGGGTTCATTAGTCAGCCCAAAAAGCACTACCGTTAACTCTTAATGCCCATACCTTGTTCGAAATGCTATCTTCAGAATGTCTTCCTTCTTCACACACAACTGTTGGTATCCAGATCGAAGGTCAATATTTGAAAAGTATTGAGCTCCAGGAAGATGTTCAAATAAATCATCAATGCGAGGAAGGGGATTGTCGTTCATTATTGTTATAGCATTGATCTCCCTGTAGTCGATACATAACCTCATAGATCCATCTTTCTTTTTAACAAAAAGAACAGGGGCTCCCCATGGAGAAAAAGTAGGGCAAATAAATCCTTTATTACTCAATTCCCATAGTTTTTTCATTAGTTCAACTAATTCCACAGTGGCCAATCTATAAGGGGTCCTCGATATAGGCCTTGATCCTGGAATTAAATCAATGGAAAACTCATCTTCTTGTTCTGGAGGATGTCTAGGTAAATCTTCGGGAAACACATCTACATTTTATTTCACAACAGGTACATACTCTATTTGAACATTCCTTTCCTCACCCAAAGTCATTTCATTATCATCCTCACCAATAATTAAATTTAGTTGAGCTAATATGGGTGGATCTAGATAAGAATTAGGTGGTGATGATTCTGCTCTAAAGATAAGGTGTTCCTTATCATCATCATCAAAAATCGTAACCTCCTTCTTCTTATAATAAATTTTCGCATCATGGTCCAAAAGCCAATCTATAACGAGGATTATATCAAACTCAATCATAGGTATGCTGATGTGATCAGTGGATAAATAACATTTATGTTCTCTAATGGGGATTGATTCACAAAACATTATTGCAATGATACATCCCTTAAGAGTTTTAACTGAAAAATCCCATTTTAAATGAAATTGGAAATAAGTAATTTTCTTAGAAAACTGGGAAGATATGAAACAATGCAATGATCCAGAATCAAATAATGCATCTGCTAAACATGAGGAAACCATTAAATTACCTGCCACCACGTCTTTCGGGGATTCTACCTCAGCAGTAGTGATATCATAAGCTTGGCCTTGATCCATTGGATTTTTCTGAGGTATGTTACCCTGACGATTAGGACACTCATTTGAATAATGTCCCATCTCCCTGCAATTGTAGCATTAGACATCAGTAGCTTCCTTCGTCCCCTTTCAATCACGAGCATGGTGGCCTTCTTCACTACACTTGTAACAGACTCCCATTCCTTTTACGAATGTACTGGGGTGTTTCTTCCCAAATTTACTGTAGTATGGATATTCAATGTTTCCCTTATTCCACTTATTTCCATTCCCAGATTGATCAACAGATCTATTCTTCTCTTTCTTTTCTTTAAAGTCATAAAACTTAGTGAATTCCTTTTCTGTCTTGATAGCACATGAGACAATGTCTTCGTATGACAAGAATGATTTTGAGACTAATTATCGAGGGAGAAATGGTTTTAACCCATAAAATAAATGATCTATCTTACATCTGGGGTTACGTATTTAATCTCCAGAATACCTTGCTAACCATGTAATGTTAGCCTCATACATTGCAACATTCTCATCCTCCTTTTGTCTCATACCCAGAAATTTCCATTCCATATCTGCTCGATGGTCACAATGAAAGTATTTTTCTAAAAATAGATCTTTGAACTCCCTCCATTCCATATTTGATACTTCATCATCTTCTTTCATGTTTTGAATCATTGACCACCATTGATCAGCATTTCCAGTGAGGCAGTAAACTGCCCTGATAACTTTTTCCCATTCACTACTCCCCAAAGCCTCAAATATTTTCACAAGGGAATTTATCCATTACTCAGCTACTAAGGGATTTGTACTCCCATTAAATGTTGGTGGTTGTTTCCTCATGAATTGATCTAACATTGATCCTCCACGCTGTGGATTAGGGTGATCCATATGGGCATGGTTATTATTCATAACCTGAGTGAGTTGTCCTAGTTTGGTGATTAGCTGATCAGCGGTAGTTTCATCACCAGCTCCACTATAATTATCTTGAGGAGGAGGGTAATCTGTAAATGGTGTTTGTGCATTGATAACGTTTTGACTTCTTCCACTAGGCGCCATTTCTAAACAATGGAATAAAATAGATCAGTTTATGAATCAAAATACATAATTCCATACTTATAAAACACTTCACAAAAATTGAACTATTTATGCATATAATCCATAACAATAAAAATGTTTTCTTTGAATAAGAATATACTCATAAACCCTTAATAATGATTTGTAATGAAAATGAGAGTTATCCTAAGCATATCCCCCTAGAGTGTCATAACCAAGAGTGTAGCAAGGCCCGTTGTCGTGCACCAGTTCTCATTCAAGTATTTCTCAAAGCGGTGTTTTCGTGATTTACCCCTAGGTATATTTGTTCTAGAGCAACCTCTACCTACTCGTATCAAGACATGTATGTATTTCTTGGAAAACTCACAAGATCTCTAAAATACAAAAATTCTAGGAAGTTATTCTATACTAATCCTCAAAGTCCATCTTAGGTCTATGTGCTCTAATCAGAGTTTATCTAAATCTAGTTTCAATGGTTTGTACTAAACATCCTCTGATACCAATAGTAATGCCCTGACCCTAGTTACCCAGAGTAGGTGCATTATTACATAACATTGGTATGATCCCATGAAATATCCAGTCTCGAAAGACCGATTAGTTTAGTAGCCTAGGAATAACTAGATACATTAATAATGTTTACCTTAAATTAGAAAATGAAAACTAGAACAATATAATCTCTATAGTCGACACTTTTATCCCCTCGTACTATCCCTACAGTTCATTCATAAAATTCTTCTTCACATCTTGGGAAAAATAAAACATAGAAAGGGTTGAGCTCAAATACCAAGTAAGGATAACAATATAGCAGAATATTTTATAAATAAGCATAAAAATTTTAGGCAATGTATAACTAAATCAAAAGCCTTTTAATAATTGAACATCAGCATAATATGGTAGAAATAAAATGAAATTATTCCATATACTTATTCACATGGATATTATACTAGTCGAATAATCATATGCAATATCAATAACAACATTCATAATGATGGAATGCATAATTCCAGACTATCATAACCACATATTCAAGGCCTCACGCCAAGACTACAAATAATATTGTGTCAAGGCCTCATTCCAAGACACTAGTTTGTCTCATGAGACCTACCGATGCATCAAGAAGCTATAGCGGGCTCCACCCATCACTAATTAAGTCCAGTGCATTTCTCATATAAATAGGTTTAGACATAACATAAACATTGATATTAAAACTAGCATACCAAATGTCAGCACATTCTCTATGAACCATGAATGGTATAAAAATAACACATCCATAGTCAAAAATATCACAAAAACATAAATACAATATGGATGTTTTTTATCATAATAAATCAACTTCAAATAAGCATAAAATCCATCAAAGGATGTTGACATTGATGAAATCAAAACTATTTGAGAGAAATATATCTTTTTCTTGAAATAATTTAAAAGTCACATAATTATAAAATAAAACATTCACTTTGAAAATATTCTTATAAGATTGTAAGGGAAGCATCAATGATTTTATAATGGCGGAAAATAGATACACCCACCGTATAAGTTAAAAAATACATTCTTACCTTAATTCTGTTGAAAAGAATAAAAAGGACTATATTTGGAAAAAGAAGGAAAGATTCCTTTATAAACCTCTTATAAAAATTCAATCAAGGGTATAAATGTCTTTAACCAATATTCTAGTAAATATTAAAAATGTTTTTAAATACATTTTTAATCAACATGGATGTGGATGATAAAGAAGTCCCCATAGATTATTACGTATAAAAAACCTCAGATAATGAAGAGATTGAGAAATAAATGTAGAGACCCAAATCTTAACATACATGGACATTAAATTATATTTTCATAATACTAAGTACATAAAAAACACACACACACAAGGATCGTAATAGTTTAGTGTCTTCGGAAACTCTGAATGTAATCTTCTAATCATGGTGAATGATCTTCAACATCTCCCATATGGATCTTTCTTTTTTTTATTACCTAAAACCTTTCTTTATATCCTGGGGAAAAGAAAACATAAAAGGGTGAGCTCAAATGCTCATTAAGGGTAAACAAAAGAAATATCAATCACATCATATTCATAAGAACATATCTTTTTGAAATCTTAATCTGCAAAAGAGATCATAATTTCATAACATGGGATAAATCATAGTAGTGAAATGTAATCCCAAAAATCATAACATAAAACATGAAACTTTGTGTCATACACACATAATCATATAGAATCATATCTTATTAGTCAAGACTCATTTCCAAGACTATCTTAGTGGACAAAGTCCATTTCTGAACCGAGTCACCCTCGTTTCAGTCCTGTTTCACTGAACCGGTATAACCTACCGTTCCAGCCATGTCTATCTCATGAGATATAAAATCTTCACCCAATGCATTTGAGGGAGATATAGGTCCCACCCATCTCTTAATGATACCATTATTATGTGTGCCACAAAATCATAAATCATACATCGTTGCATAACCCATGATATAAATGGGATACTTAAACAACATGACATCATAAAACAATTCATATAAGATAAAGGGATTCATAAAAATAATTCCATCACAAAATAAACAAATCAATTTAATAATAGGGATAGAAACAGAACCCTATATAATCTTATATGGAAAATAGTTTTGATAAAACACATGAAATGAATTCTTGAGGAAAATATCATTTCTTCTTCAAAATCAATATCTTTTCACAAAACGTCATGAAATTTTAAAAGAAATAGATTTTATTTAAAATAGTCATGAAATATTTTGGAGGAATCTTCATGAAAATAAGGCTTTATAAAACCATAAAAATCCGTTCGTGCAGTTTAAGTTAAAAAAGCATTCTTCTCGTACTTTTGTCAGAAAAGTCAAAAAGTACCTCGTATACGAAAAAAAAAGATTCCTTTCATATCTTTTAATAAAAACTCACCGAAGGGTAAAATTGGATATAAACTATTTTATAAGGATATAAATATTACATATTGAGGAAAATGGATGTGGATGATAAAATACACCCCAATAAATACCAAAGTATAAACAATCTCGGATAAAAATGAGATTGTGATATTTCCCTTACCTTAGGTCCGTTTGCTTCGTAAGTGTCTGAACCTCCTGTTTAATGATTTAAATAATGTCATTGACTTATTACAGAATCATATTCATTTTTATGATATCATATATGGTTAACTTATGACTTTATATTACCCGTTCATTTGTAAATTCCATGTTAAAGAGTGTATTGGGTAAAATCGTTTCATTTGTCGTCCGTGTTTTGACATGTAATTATTCATATGATTACATAGATCATGAATAAATAATATAAGAATATAAAACATGATTTATATATAATATATATTCATAATATACATATATATAATAAATAATTAAATGGAAATAAATACACTGTTCATGGAGACGGTAGGCCGTACGTACGCATGAACGCTGTTTTCGTTTCCTTATTGAGTTGAATGGAATTAAGTAGATGACATACATATATATACACATAAATCCAGTATCATTATTATGTGATATATTTCATGATTAATTATTATATATACTTTATAATCATTCATGAATGGTTAATCATTGAGAATGAATCTCATCGTGTCGTGGAGACGGTATTCTGTACGTACACACGAGCGATGATATCGTTCCCATGATTGTGGAATTTTATTGGAGTGTACTTATACTATTACAGAATCAATATCACTTTACAATGATCATATATAGTTATTATTTACACCATTATACTCATCCAAGTAAGGTGGTGGTGGAAAATAGATTACACCACGGCGTGGAGACGGTATTCTGTACGTACGCACGCGCAGTGATTTCGTTTTCCATAGGATGGATAGATGGTGAAATAGGGTTGTTTCATAATTATAATAACATATCATTATATTAGTGATACTTATGTTATTACTTCATAATGAAACAACCTTATAAGAATAATTGGAAGAAGAAATAAAGGTGAAAGAATCGGTAACGGAAATTACCTCTTCTTTGAAGAACCTCTTTGAGATCTCCTTTTAGGGCACTAAAATTGGTCTTTGAGAAATAACATAACCTCTAGGATGATTCTATGTAAGTGGAGAAGAGAATTTGGCAGGTTTTGGGCCGAGATTTAAGGCTCAATGTGGTGTGAGGAAGAGGGGGATGAGGTGCCCTTTTATAAGGGAGGAGAGGGGTACCTTTGCAATAACTAAAAGTATTATTTTATTATAAAGTCCAATTCGGTTTTAAATAGCTCCAAATTGATTTATTTCGAAGATAAGGTGGGGATGGGACGAACCCCTCTCATCCAATAGAATTTAGACAAGTTTAGGTTCCTATTTTAACATTATCATTTAGATTTAACATTATGTTAAATAATTTTACTTTTACCGTGTCTTCTTTTGTTCTTACATTATAAGGTTAATAAACTTACTATAAAAAGCCAAAAGAACCCCAAGTTGTTTATTATTAATATATATAACCTTATCTAAGTCATTTGGACGAACCTTATATTTTTAGGAATAAAGTAACAATTAATAATATAATATTTGTTTTAAAAACTATTTTATGTAAATTTTGACACTATTTAGTAATTGATTTTTGTGAAAATCATAACAGAATTCTTAGTTTGAAAAAATTAAATTAAATCAATACTAACATGTCATAGTAACCTATAAAATTATTGGAATCCATAAAAAGGCTCAAATTACATTTATTTTGGTATTTATAACATCAATTATGTCAATATTTCATTAATAAGATAATTACTGCATCATCGTTGTGTCATAAATAAATTAAATAATATAATGTCTAAAAATTACAAATAAAATATAATTATGTATTAAATCCTATTATATTTCTAATTAATATTTATAGTTTAATTTATCTTATGTATAACCCTGTATTAAAAATGGTTTAGTTATTAAACTTTAATTTTAACTATTTTAACCCTTCTTTAAATAAATTAATAATAAATGTCCTAATCTAATCCAAGTGGGCCTAAATGATCATATTGTATTAAAAAGGTTGTTTTTGGTCGAATTACACTTATCCAATAGAATTAGGATATGTTTTAGGGTAATAATAATAACATTTTTACCCTTAATTACCCTTTTTACTTTTAACCGTGGTAAAAAAAGTAAAAAGTTACTATTTACCAAATATTATTTTCATCTTATTGAACCATATTTTACTTACCAACATCAACTGTGTCTCTCGGATTTTTGAAATTCCACTCACAGAAGTGGTAAAATTATGTTTTATGAAAAATTCATTTTTTTTAACTACCACTTAGTGGTTTCACTATTCATCAAAAAATGAAAGTTTCCAGAAAAATATCAAAAATTAGGCCTAAGCTATATTTGATATTATGAAATCAAAAATGATGTCTATTTTAACAAATTAAAAACATATCAATTGCATGAATTAATTTAAAAATTAATTCCCGTCGTTAAAACAAATAGCGGGTTCTTAAGAGATAATAACTATCAAAAGATTAACATTTGTTTATGTCTGGTTTAAATGTGAAATTACATCCAATGACCAACATTGTATTAAATTGTAAAAATATATTCTAAATATACTTTAAAACCACTCAAATTAATAATTTATCACTATTAAATATTTCGATTAAAAAGGTTTTTTTAATTAAAATTTAGTAATTTTCACTAGTCATCAGAAAATGAAAGTTATCCGAAATGTACCAAAATGTCACCCCAAGCTAATTTCGATATTCCGAATCCAAAAATGAAGTCCATTTTGAAAAATAAAATTTACAAAATTTCAAAAAGTGGTTATTACTATTCATAACGGCTAGTTTTAATAATATTTTAATAGCATATTGTTGTTTAGTGAAACTCGTTATTGCGTACTACACACGCTATCGAGGAAGGTCGCGATTCAGTGTAATGCAAGGAAAGTCAAGGATGTGTGTTGTGTAAGCTCCTTTTGGTGTAGCGTACAACAGAAGACATTAATGAATTTAAAAAGAATATTTTTCATAAAATATCGGGGTGTTACATTCTACCCCCCTTAAAATTAATTTCGCCCTCAAAATTCGTCGGGGTTATAAATGGTTTACTACTTGAAAGTTTTTTTAATAGAAACCCACATCGTAAAAAGGAATACCAACCCAATATTTAAAAACAAAAGTATGAAACGTAATGGTTACTCAAATAAACTAATCACTAGGTTTCCACATAGGTGAGAATATGGAAATGGAAGAGAAATCTAACCATCATGTTCTGATGGAGAGTGGTAGAGAACATGGCTATGAAAAAGCCAGCAATCACAAAGCCTTAAATTTGTGACGATCTAAGGTACCATCTAATTCATCAGATATAAGAGCACTGGGACAACATTTTTGGTTTTCAAGATCATTTCCCTAAAGTTGATGAAATTGGAATTAGAAGAAATACTTTCGTGGTTTCGGTATAGTCTCACCGTTGGTCGTTCTTTAGACAATTTCAACTTCATCTCTTAAATAAATGAAGTTGAATTTTTCATTCATGATGTGTTAGCAGATCATGTGATAGAATGATGGATCATTCAATCTGTCTCAAAAAAAGGTTAGAAAAGTTATAAAAAAATACATAAGTCCATCTATAGTGAGATTAATGATATATGGATCCTAAAATGGACTGATACTTCATATATCACACTGCTTAATATAATAAAACTAGTTTCTACTAAATAGGGACTTCCTGTAGGCCAGTGGTAGGCGATAAAGGCCAGTCGCACTTCGGTTGTGGGTTCGATTCCCACACCCTTGTCCGACGCGATGGGTTGTCGCCCGTCCTGCAGGTTGTCCTTTTTCTAAAACTATATTACTATAACATCCCATCAATAATATCGAAAAAAAATTATATCCTTAATCAATACTAACTTATGTCCATCATAATCCATTCCAATCTTTAGGCTTATACATAATACTGCAGCCCACTCTCATAATATAGTGAAAACGATTACTAGAGATTTAATACCATCGTTGATCCCCATATAAGATATGTCTTGTTGGCCACATTCCAAACATTCAAAGGCCTTAATCATGTATTCTCTTGAATAACCATTGAACCTTAGTGAAAACATGAATGCAGTTAAAAGTTAACACTTTACACATACCAAAATCCTCAAAATTCTATATCCTTAAACCATGATATCACTTAGTCCTTATATCAATCATGAGCTCATTAATACTATCGAACATATTAGATTCTCTTTATCCCTTCATTATGTGAATATCATCTATTTTCCAAAAATATTTCAATCACTTTTCATGGTTACCTATACCATAAAATTTTTTAAAACCACAGTAGACCAATACATAAATATTCCAATATCCCACGATACTATATACAACATTATTTTGGAATCCCATTACATAAACACTTAATCATTCCACCACATTGTTTGTCATATTCAAAATCGCCAATAGTGATCGCATGTGACTTCGCTTTGTCCTTTTCCTTAAGCAGTTGCTCATGTCAATCATCACTAACCCTTGTATTAGGGCATTTATTATCATAATGCCCCATTTCCTTGCACTTGAAGCATTGAAGTGTTGTTGGTGCGTTCTCTGCTGTCTTTTCGTTATTCACATCATTAGAAACCCTTTTTCTATTACTTCTACACTCAGATGCTCGATTACCTTCTTTTCCACACATAAAACATTTTCTAGTCCCTTTAAGACAATCTCCACCATGCTTCTTTCCACACTTTGAGCATAAGGAAACATTCATCTTATTTTCACCATTATTCTGAGATTTCTCCTTGAACACCATCTTTTTTTTCTTTTTAAAACTATGAGATGGATAATTAAAACCAACTTCTATTTCTACCTTGATAGCACAACACATGATTTCTTCATAGCTACGGAAGTCTCTTATAGCTAATGCCCTTCGAAGATTTGGTTTTAACCCACTGAAGAATCGATCAACATTACTTTTAGGTTGGATGATAAACCCAGATGCATACCTTGCAAGTCTTTTAAAATTCACTTCTTATATACCAACAGATCCATCATCCTTTTTCTTTAGTTTAAGAAAATCCTTCTCTATCATTGTTTTAAGAATACGAGGGAAGTACTTATTGAAAAATAAGTTCTTGAACTCGTCCCATTCAATGGACTCAATTTCATCTCTTTGCCTCGTATTCTTGATAAGGTTCCACCATTGATCAGCTTCACCTTCCAAATGATATACTACTAAGATGACTTTATAATGTTCAAACATTTATGAACTGAAAATATATTGTCAGTGGTACTGAACAATTGTTCAGCAACAAGTGGATCAGAGGACCCACTGAAAGAAGGTGGACGTTGCATCATGTAGGACTCAATAGAATGTTGTTCCCTTATCTTCTCAGTTGGAAGTCCAGAATGATTCATAGCTTGTGTAAGTATAGCAATAAGATTTTTCACTCCATCTCCCATAACATGTGTTTGTTCAGGAGGACAATCATTGCATTTTCCATTACATTGATCAACACTGTTCCTTTGGGTTCCAGCCATCGTCTACAACCAAAAAAGAATAGTGTGAGAGGAAAAAAACATGCTAGGGAAAACAACATAATAAAGGGGGAGTATCCTCAATATCTTAGGTTAAATTATATGATCGTTATCGTAGTTCTAGGACTGTATCCTATACATATACTAATCCTTAGGGACATCCCTAGACATACCTTAGAAATATCTCTAGGGATCTCATTAACGTTTTCACATCCTAGTTTCCAAAGTTTGACTAAACATTTCCTCTGATACCAACTGTAGAGACCCAAAGCGTAATGTACATGGAAATTACATTACTTTTGCGGAATACTTAGTACATGAAAAAAACACACACACAATGACCGTAATAGTTTAGTGTCTTTGGAAACTCAGAACATAATCTTCTAATCATGGTGAAAGATATTCAACATCTCCCAAAAAGATCTTCCTTTTTTTTCATACCTAAAACCTTTCTTTATATACTAGGGAAAAGAAAACATAAAAGGGTGATCTCAAATGCTCAGTAAGGGTAAAAAAAAGAAATATCAATCATATCATATTCATAAGAACATATCTTTTGGAAATCTTAACCTGCAAAAGAGATCACAATTTCATAACATGGGATAAATCATAGTAGTGAAATGTAATCCCAATAATCATAACATAAAACATGAAACTTTGTGGAATACCCACATAATCATATAGAATCATATCTTATTAGTCAAGACTCATTGCCAAGACTATCTTAGTGGACAAAGTCCATTTCTGAAACGAGTCACCCTCGTTTCAGTCCTCTTTAACTGAACTGGTATAACCTACCGTTCCAGCCATGTCTTTCTCATGAGATATAAAATCTTAACCCAATTCATTGGAGGGAGATATAGGTCCCACCCATCTCATAATGATACCATTATTATGTGTGCCACAAAATCATAAATCATACATCGTTGCATAACCCATGTAATAAAAATTGGATACTTAAACAACATGACATCCTAAAACAATTCATATAAGATAAAGGGATTCATATAAAAAAATTCCATCACAACATAATCAAATCAATGTAATAATAGGGATAGAAACAGAACCCTATATTATCTTATATGGAAAATAATTTTGATAAAACAATTGAAATGAATTCTTGAGGAAAATATCCTTTCTTTTTCAAAATCAATTTCTTTTCACAAAACATCATGCAATTTTAAAAGAAAGAGATTTTATTGAAAATAGTCATGAAATCGTTTGGAGGAAGCTTCATTAAAATAAAGATTTATAATAATGTAAAAATCCATTCGTGACATTTAAGTTAAAAAAATCATTCTTCTCGTACTTTTGTCAGAAAAGTCAAAAAGTACCTCATACGAAAAACAACAAAAGTTTCCTTTCATATCTTTTACTAAAAACTCACCGAAGGGTAAAATTGGATATAAACTATTTAATAAGGATATAAATATTACATATTGAGGAAACATGGATGTGGATGATAAAATACACCCCAGTAAATACCAAAGTATAAACAATCTCGGATAAAAATGAGATTGTGATATTTCCCTTACCTTAGGTCTGAATTGCTTCGTAAGTGTCCGAACCTCATGTATAATGATTTAAATATTGTCATTGACTTATTACATAATCATATTCATTGTTATGATATCATATATCGTTCACTTATGACTTTATATTACCCGTTCTTTTGTAAATTCCATGTTAAAGAGTGTTTTGGGTAAAATCGTTTCATTTGTCGTCCGTGTATTGACTTGTAATTATTCATATGATTACTTAGATCATGATTAATTAATTTAAGAATATAAAACATGATTTATATATAATATATATTCATAATATATATATATATATAATAAATCAGTAAATGGAATTAAATACACCGTTCATGGAGATGGTAGGCCGTACGTATGCATGAAAGCTGTTTTCGTTTACTTATTGAGTTGAATGGAATTATGTAGATGACATACATATATATAAGCATAAATCCAGTATCATTATTATTTCATATATTTCATGATTACTTATTATATATACTTTATAATCATTCATGAATGGTTAATCATTGAGAATGAATCACATCGAGTCGTGGAGACGGTATTTCGTATGTACGCACGAGCGATGATATCGTTCCCATGATCGTGGAATTTTATTGGAGTGTATGTATACTATTATAGAATCCATATCACTTTACAATGATCATATATAGTTATTATTTACACCATTATACCCATCCAAGTAAGGTGGTGGTGGAAAATAGATTACACCACGGCGTGGAGACGGTATTCTGCACGTACGCATGCGCGATGATTTCGTTTTCTGTAGGATGGATAGATGGTGAAATATGGTTGTTTCATACTTATAATAACATATCAGTATATGAGTGATACTGATGTTATTACTTAATAATGAAACAACCATATAAGAAGAAGTGAAAGAAGAAATAAAGGTGAATGAATCGGTAACGGAAATTACCTTTTCTTTGAAGCACCTCTTTGAGATCTCCTTTTATGGCACTAAAATTGGTCTATGAGAAAGACCAGAACCTCTAGGATGTTTCTATGGAAGTGGATAAGAGAATTTGGCAAGGGTTGTCTGAGCTTGGAGGCTCAAAGTGGTGTGAGGAAGAGGGGGAGGAGATGCCCTTTTATAAGGGAGGAGAGGGGTACCTTTGGAATAACTAAAACTATTATTTTATTATAAAGTCAAATTCGGTTTTAAATAGCTCCAAATTGATTTATTTCAAAGCTAATGCGGGGATGGGTGGAAATTGTCTCATCCAATAGAATTTAGACTAGTTTAGGTTCCTATTTTAACCTTATCATTTAGATTTAACATTAAGTTAAATAATTTTACTTTTACTGTGTCTTCTTGTGTTCTTACACTATAAGTTAATAAACTTACAATAACAAGCCAAACGAACCCCAAGTTGTTTATTATTAATATATATAACCTTATCTAAGTCATTTTGCCGAACCATAGATTTTTAGGAATAAAATAACAATTAATAATATAATATTTGTTTTAAAAACTATTTTATGTCAATTTTGACACTATATAGTAATTGATTTTTTTGAAAATTATAACAGAATTATTAGTTAGAACAAAGTTAATTAAATCAATACTAACATGTCATATTAACCTATAAAATTATTTTAATTCATAAAAAGGCTCAAATTACATTTATTTGGGTATTTATAACATCAATTATGTCAATATTTCATTAACAAGATAATTACTACATCATAGTTGTGTCATAAATAAATTAAATTATATAATGTCTAAAAATTATAAATAAAACATAATTATGTAGGAAATCATTTTAGATTTCTAATTAATATTTATAGTCTAATATATCTTATGTATAACCCTGTATTAAAAATGATTTAGTCATTAAACTTTGATTTTAATTATTTTAACCCTTCTTTAAATAAATTAATAGTAAATGTCCTAATCTAATCCAAGTGGGTCTAAATGACCATATTTTATTCCTAAGGTAGTTTTTGGTCGAATTAAACTTATAAAATAGAATTAGGACATATGTTATGGTAATAATAATAACATTTTTACCCTTAATTACCCTATTTACTTTTAACTATGGTAAAAAAATGTAAAAACTTACTTTTCACCAAAAATTATTTTCATCTCATTGAACCACATTTTACTTACTAACATCAATCGTGTCTCTCGGATTTTTGAAAGTCCACTCAAAGAAGAGGTAAAATTATGTTTTATGAAAAATTCATTTTTTATAACTACCACTTAGTGGTTTCACTATTCATCAAAAAATGAAAGTTTCCAGAAAAATACCAAAAATTAGGCCTAATCTATATTTGATATTATGAAGTCAAAAATGATGTCTACTCTACCAAATTCAAAACATATCAGTTTCATTAATTAATTTAAAAATTAATTCCCATCGTCAAAACAAATAGCGTGTTCTTAAGAGATAATAACTATCAAAAGATTGACACTTGTTTATGTCTGGTTTAAATGTGAAATTACATCCAATGACCAACATTGTATTAAAATTTAAAAATATATTCCAAATATACTTTAAAACCACTAAAATTAATAATTTATCACTATTAATTATTTCGATTAAAAAGGTTGTTTTTAATTAAAATTTAGTAATTTTCACTATTCATCAGAAAATGAAAGTTATCCGAAATGTACCAAAATTTCACCCTAAGCTAATTTAGATATTCCGAATCCAAAAATTAATTCCATTTTGAAAAATAAAATTTAAAATATTTGAAAAAGTGGTTATTACTATTCATAACGGCTAGTTTTAATAATATTTTAATAGCATATTGTTGTTTAGTGAAACTCGTTATTGCGTACTACACACGCTATCGAGGAAGGTCACGATTCCGTGTAATGCAAGGTAGTTCAAGGATGTGTGTTGTTCAAGCTCCTTTTGTGTGTCGTACAACACAAGACATTAATGAAATTAAAAAGAATAATTTTCATAAAATCTCAGGGTGTTACAATAAACCCTTACCTTGTACTTTTCCATTGTTGGGGGTAGGTTAACCTTCTCTATAATGGTGAAATAATTTTTATTAAATTAGTCATGAATCATATACATTAATATGATATCATATATGATATTTTAACATTTCTATGTTAATAATATCTTAGTATTATCGTTGTTTCGGATGATAACTTACTCGTTTTATTTTATATATTTTGTTACATAAGCCATGTCTCTTATGGATAGGTTGTATCTTATTCATATCCATAATCATATAAAGTCCTTAAACATTATTTTTAATCATTTAATGGGAATTTTTCTTGAATGGATACAATGGGGAATGAATCTCATCGCGTTCGTGGAGACGGTAGTCCGTACGTAAGCATTAGCGACAATATCATTTTTTTGATATTAAAATAATATATAATTGGATTTTATATAATATATACAGAATAATTATAATTTTATATTCATTATTTACATGAATTAAACATCATTATTATACCCATACAAATAATTATTTATTGAATAACAATTACACCACGACATGGTGACGGTAAGTCGTACGTACGCACGTTTGGTGAAATGTCATTCAAAGGATTGATAGAATACTGAATATGGTTGTACCATATTTATAATAACATCATAGTATATATATGATACTGGAGTTATTATTTTATAAAGGAAATAACAAATAATGAAGAAATTGAAGAAGAATGGATGATGAAAGAGGGTGGTGAAAAACATTACCTCTTCTTCGGGTTCTTCCTTTTGATTGGATCAAAAGGGCTCCAAAGGATGTCTTTCTGACCAAACTAAGGCCTCTAGGTTGAATTTAGGGAAGTTTAGAGAGTATTTATGAAGGTTTTGGCCGAGCCAAAAGGCTTTGAATATGTGAATTAGTGAGAAGGGGGAGTTCCCTTTTACATGAGGGGTGAGGGGCACCTTTGGATATGCTCGAAATATTACTTCATAATAAATTAATATTCAGTTTATAACGGATATAAAGTATATTATTTAATGGTTAAGGTGGGGATAGGTCGAAAACTACTAAACCAATAGGTTTTAGATAGGTTTGGGTCACCATATTAACCTTCTCTTTTAGTTTTAACTCTCAGTTAATTAATTTAACATTTACCATGTCACTTTGTATTTTTATATTTTATAGTTAATAGACATAATATATACATCCAAGAGTCCCCCTAGAGGTCCATTAATGATACAACTATCATGATATAAGTATTTTTTCCAGACCTTATATTTTTTAGGAATTTAATATCAATTAATAATATTATATATATTTTTAAAATCTTTTATGTCAATTTTAACACTATTTAATAATTGATTTTTGATAAAGTCTTAACAACATTATTAATTATAACAAAATTCATTTAAGTAATAAAATAATGTCATATTAAGAAATTAAATTAATGTATTTCATTAAACTTTCAAATTATATTAATTTTAACATTTATAATACTAATTATTTGATTCTTTCATAAATTTCAAAAATACTGCATCATTATTGTGTCATAAATAATATTAATTATTAAATGTCTAAAAATTATAAATAAAATACCATTATGTTGGAAATATTTTTAGCTTTCTGATGAATATTTATAGTCCAAAATCCAACATATATAACTCTATGTAAAAAATCGTTTCTCTAAAAGATATAGGCTTATGCCATTTTTGTATATATTTTAACTTAATTAATATAAAGTGTCATTATCACTTACAAGTGGCTCCATGGGGTCAAAAAATCGACCAAAATATGACCATGGTCTAAAATGTATCAACCAATAAGGGTTGGACACATTTTAGGGCAATTTATTATTATTATAATATTATTTGGTAACCTTATTTAACGGATTTACCCTTTAACCATGGTAAATAAAATATTTACCGAAGTAATTATTCAAAATGTCTAAAAATAAAAGTTACCTATTTTAAAAAATTTTAAATCATGATTCCAAATATGGAATCCATTTTTCCAAATTCAAAACACAGAAGTGGAAGAAATTAATTTAAAATTAATTCCCGTTGTTAAAACAAAAAAGCATGTTTTTAAGAGATAATAACTATCAAAATATTGACACTTGTTTATGTTCGGTTTAATTGTGAAATTATGTCCAATGACCAAAATGGTATAGAATGGTAAATATATATTTTAAATATAATTTAAAACCACTCAAATTCATAAATTATCACTATTAATTATTTTGATTAAAAAAGATGTTTTTAATTAACATTTAGTAATTTTCACTATTCATCAAAATATAAATGTTATCCGAAAAGTTCCAAAATTTTACCATAGGATAATTTTGATATTCTGAATCCAAAAATGAATTCAATTTTGAATGATAAAATTGATAAACTTTAAAAAAAAATTGTATTACTATTCATAACGGCTAGTTTGATTGGTTGTGTTGTGTGTTAGAACTCGAAGTTGCGTACAACACACGCTAATGTATTATTCAAAGAGAAGCGTACCGTGGAAGCTTGGGGTGTTACAGGCATGGTAATGTTGATTGTGAGAGTACACCATGATAACATACACAAAGAAAACCTCAATAGAATCCAAGGATAGAACACTTGGTTAATTAGTTCCATGAAACCTTCAAGTTCCATCATGTGACTGAACAACGCCAAAAATACTCACATAGACGATACCTACTCTAAAAGGATTTAATAGGTATATCTTATGGTCTAAAGTACAACTGTTGATAACTAGATGTCAATTAAATCTTCTATAACACCCATGATTCTTGTAGATGATCAAAGATATCATCAATTCTGTGCATGGGATATTGGTTTTTTACCTTCAACTGGTTTAGAATATGATAATCCACAAATATTATGAGGGTACCATCCAACTTCTACACAAAAAGGACAAGCAAATTCTAAGGAGAAGTATTGGGTCAGATGAGACACTTTTCCTCCAACTCATATAACTACTTCTTGAGCTGCTGTACCTCTAGTGTAGCTATCCTATAAGGAGGAATAGACACTAGTACCACTCTGAGAACAAGATCAATAATGAAATATAACTCTCACTCTAGAGGTAAACCTGAAACGTTGTTTGGAAAGACATATTTAATGTGACCCACCACTCGAGGAAAGTGCATCTATGATGTCCCCTGGTCATCCAGATATAAAACTGCAATCTAGGCTATAATTCCTCCCATATCATGATGCCCTGGTCTAGCTCTGCTTTCCTGGACATCCCATTCACCCATGTGTAGAAACAATCAATCGTTTAGTGATCTGAAACTCACCCTACTTTGATAGAAATCAACAATGGCATAAAAAGAGACCAAAAAGTCTGTTTCTAGAATGAAATCAAAGCCTATAATCTCTTAGACATTGAGGTCCTATAATAAGTAACATCCCTCGACCTCAAGTGGGAACTCCTTGTAGTGATGGACACTAGCCTTACAAATCCTTAAAAGAGTGTCTATCATATTAATATCCTCAAGAGTAAGGATAATGAGACCAAGGATCTCTATAATGTCAAAAAATATAAAACTATGGGAAGCCACAATATCAAAAAGAGTAGAAGAAAAAATGAGGTAGATAGAGTCTTACCTATAACTTACGAGCGTTCGTGATCTTTCATTAATTGGTTCAGCTCCACTATAAACTGTTTGACCTATAATGTTTCGATGAAACTCTTCCTTTCTACCTTGAGTTGATCCACCCTGATATCACTGAAATCCTGTCGTATGGCTACAACGACTAGGATCAACTCGTCAGCATGGAAGCCTTGAAAAACACCAGTTCTCCAACTGATGAGAAACTAGTGGTTCTGGTCCTGAATGTGGAGTCATAACTAATCCCCTCTCATCAGCTGTTGGTGTGAACAAACTGAAAAATATTGAAGATGTCCCATCTTGCCGCAAAATTGGCACTCAATTGGGTCTCTTGGGCACTGAGGTATTATGTGACCACTTTTCCCGCACTGGTGTCACCTCACTTGGCTACCGAAAGACACATCCATACTATTGGAAACTACATGTGAAGGCTCTCTATAGAGCTTCATGCTATCAAACGAAGGAGTACTAGACCTGGATGGTGAACCTCCCAATATCACAACCCCCGACTTCATCTGATTACGCTTCTTAATCAGCACCTAGATTACTATAGCAGTCAATGATGTCAGCCTGAAAATATTAACCTATAATCAGATGTCATACCCGAGACTATCCTCAAATAGGCTAGCTAGTGGTAACTCGTCACCCCAAGAATATGTTCAAAGAAATAAAGCTATGTAAATAGAGGATAATAATCCATCACTGAAAGAGCGCCCTACTCTAAATGCATGAACTCTTAAGTTTGATAATCCATCAATGTCTCTTTGTAGAATTAATCATAGATGGTTCTCCCAAACCCTTCCCATGACATATCCAGATGATGTATCACATATTTGATAACGCCCACCATCACATGGAGGAATCATGTAGCATGTACGTCATAAGCTTAACCATCCACTCATGAGGCATATCCAATTGCTCATAAATGGAAGTCATGGAATCCAACCATGATTATGAATCCTATGGTCCTCTATCCCATGAAAATGATGGAGGATGATGCAGCATGAACACCTGCGTCAAGTCCTCCATAGTCTGAGAAGGATGTGGTGGTACATGAAGATTATGCATCATCCTCATGAAGCCTTCATGGAATTGTACCTCATCACCAGCACCACGTATGAAACCTAGTTCCAAGAGGAGCACGACATGAGGATCTGGTGGTAGTCCTTGATCTACTGTTTCTGGTGTCTGGCCATCTCCCTATATCTAGCATACAACTATACGATGTCTTAGTGGCATGACTCTACAAGTTCAAGTTCAAACCTCAGTTAAATATTATAGAGTACTTAAACATAGATGGTTGTGAATGGAATAGATGAAATAAAGTATTCATGTTTTATGAAATAGGGTTACACGATGTGTGGAACCACTGCACGACATGTTCCCTTAGATTTTGGCATGGGTGTGTACTACTGAAAACCGGGTCGTGTAACAACCCATACACACAACATGTCCATCCCGTGAGACGATATGTATTTTAATTTTCCCTCCTACTTATGATAATATACATGTCTAGAACTACATGGTTCTTCTAGAGTAACAATAGACAATTTTTTTACCGAAGACACGACGTGTACCACTTAGGTTCCATCCAACCATTTCATTAGTCAACTGACCAGATTCATGGTTGATTTCAATGTGGCATTTAAAATCTAGAAAAAACATGTAAAACCTATGTTTCAACCACCCAGGTCGTTAGTCCGACGTTCAGACACATGGTCTCTATAACATATAGTTCACTTCAAGTACATGGTGAGTTCTACATAAAATTTATCAACATTGTTATGCTTCTTACACAGTCAATCACATGGTCAAAGGCTACATGGATGGTACATAAGGTACATGTCATGTACTTAAGAAACGTTGTTTCCTCCAGAATAAAGGTACACATGGCATGTGTTTATTACAACACACTCTATGTTTTCTGAGTCTCTGGAAAGTAGGCCTCTCAACATCTCAATTACCCTTAACTACATAAAATTTTTCCAATTCCTACCATGTTTTAATCCATGATACCCCCTAATCCCTGAAAATAAATGTTTGGAATCCTTATTCATGTCATATCGTAATAGAATTCAATTAAAGATCAACAGGATCCACCAAATTCTGATCCAAGAGGTCCCATAACACCTCAAGGACCAAATATTGGTGTCCATCCGAATGAAACATTACATATACCAATACCCTATAAAAATATAACGTATTTCAATCATGACATCTATCACAACTACATGCATATTTATAACATCATATGTCACAACAATATGAAATTAGTAATTCTACATAAATGGGAGGACAAAAATGAATTACATGTGGTGTCTATCAAGTCCCTATACGATGCATGATATCACATACCCTCATATCATCGAGTTGTAGTAGAAATAAAACCACAATGATATAAATTAGAACAGTACAAAACAACTGAATCACCCAACATTGAAATCATATCAACTGAAATAATTGTAAAAATAAAAAAATTCAGTATTCAAGGTAACCAAGATTTTTCCTTGTATATGAGTTAGCTACTCCCGGGCACATCTTTTTACCAACAACTCATTCATTCAAATCCGAGTCTGTTGGATCCATATATTATGGAAAAGAAAAAAAAATAAAACTTTTTTGATACCACTTTGTATCATCTGAGATCTAGGTGCCGCCCAATGGTGCCCAGTATCCGGTTGGACATGTGGACTCAAGGGAATTTTTACAAATTCCAGTGGCTGCTGATTAAAAATGAGGGCCTAGGGTGTGTATGAGGGGAAACATTTCCCTTACTATAAGAGTAAGCTCAAGAGAAAACAAATAGTATAAATAAAAGAAGCTATAATACCATATAAAAAAATAAAAAATGGAAGACTAATAGTAAGAAAACAACTAAAGAATATATATACATAATTAATGTCACATGTGTATAGGAATGTAGCCAAATAAGTTACAATGAATGAAATATAAAACAATCGAATAAAAAATCAAAGCAAGTAACTCCAACGACATCGCCAGCCTCTTCATAGTCCCATTATCTCCCGATCCAACAAAAATCAAGTACATAATGAAGACGGGTTCTTTACCTTATATATACATAAAACCATATAATCTATTTTGGTCTAAAAACGTAACCCAAATAGGGTGTGATATGAATCTTAGTAGGAAACCACCAAAATATCTATGCCGAACTGTCAGTGAATATATATTACATGTTATATGAAGAAATTAGGTAATAAAATAGAATGTAATCAAAAGTAAATAATCATATGGTTTTCAATTACAGATATATTAAATTATTATTTAATTAATTGAATCGTGAAAACATTGGGATCTAGCCTATGCACTTCATACTCTGTATAATAAAAATAAATGTTTGTCTCAGAAGTTCCTCTAAACAATCAAGTAATACTGAGTCCAAGAATGTGCTTTGGCTTGGAAGGCATGTGATAGTCTTTCATTCATTCACCAAAAACCCTCTGGTAAATATATCATAGTCTTACACGTATGGTTTAACCTAACACCAAAACATTAAAGAAAAACCCTATAGGAAATTTTTCACAGTCTAACCCCTTCATTCCAATATAGAAGTAAATAACTAATAAACGACCTCCTAGGTTTCTTTAATAGTAAATACCCCTAGGTCAACATAACATATGAAAAATATAAATGACCACCTGGGAAGATCTCAAGGTGAATACCACTTGGTAAATATCAACACCAAGGCTCTCATGGTCCTATGTAAATAAATAGGGAATCCCCCATAGTTTTACTGGTCCAATACTATCATGGTATTTTGAAAAAACAACACACATATCATATTAAGAAACACATGAAATCTATAAATACTACATGGCTAAAAATTCACAAATCATATCGCAGGCATTTCATATAATCAAAAAACTCAATCCTAATCAACCAATGCATGGAAAAAAGGTTGTTGTACATACGCATAAGAAACAACCCCATTTTAATCAATCAAACCATTAAAGTTAGAAAAAAGGGTTAAATTAAAAATCTTGTAATACCCCAAGTATGGTTATGTGATAATTTAAGCATATATAATCTAATGACGATCAATGATATCCTTAAGACACATACCTTGATTTTTTATGATTAATACCCTTGAACATCGCCCCTCGATTCAACCTAGAATTTCATAGATCTACAAAATGATGAAAAACATTCAACCATGAATATCTCGTGAGAGAGGATGAATCGGGAAGAAAGGCTCTAGGGGAATTGAGAACTCACAGGTGGGATTCCAATGCACGCAACAATGTCTCACTCAGAGGTTGGATGGAGAATTGGGAGTGGTTCAAAGTTGGAAGTCATTCCATCACTCTCCCGTATGAACAAAGGGTAGAAGAAGACCATTACAAATGTAACAAGTGACCTCGCTCAAATATATCAAATAAAAAGGAATGTACATGAAATGTTCATGGAATATACATGCATTGTAACAGGCTCAACTGGCCCCCGACTTAAGTGGGTCAGCTAGGAAATAACACGACCATGTAATCGGCTGTTACACAGCTACTACACGATTGTACGTGGGAACTCGGTAAACAACATGTACTCAGAAGTATGCAGTATGTACTTATAGAAACCCCATTTCTTCTTTTTTCTAAAAAAGCCTAAAATCAAGATTCATACATGTTATAATGATCGAAGTTCTTACATACTATGTGTTCCATATATACTTGATATGAAGGTAAATATTTTCATTATTATTATAGATTGAATTTATCTATACCACATGACAACTCTAGGATGTACATATATTTGAAGAAAAGTTCTTGGTGGGATAATATGAATTGATAAATTAATGATTATATTTCAAGACATTTAATTATTAAATATGTTAAGGCTGGGAGAAAACATCATATAGGATTTATAAAACCTATTAATATTTTTCAATTGAAATTTTATGACATTATAATTGATTTTTTAAAAAGATTACAAATTTCTCTTAGAAATATTGTTTTTATTTCTGTTATTGTTGATCAACATTGACAATGTACACATTAACTCACTATAAGAGAAGATTAACCACTAGATCACCTTGAACAACACATTATTAATGATGTATTAAGACTTAATGATGTACTACATTGATTTTTTTTATGATCAGGTTCCATGATTTAAATTACAAATTTGAAAATCACTTTTAAAGGCTCTTGATATAGAGCTTTATCTAAGCACTTCTTATCATCCTCAAAATGTTGGATAGTCTAGAAGTAATATTCAAATAATATAAGACATTTTTAGGTTTTAGTCACATTAATATAATGGAATGTGGGAGTAGTAATTTACTTTGCTATAATTATCCTTTATCAATAACTTCCATTAATGAATTAAAATGGCACCATATGAACCATTATATGGGAATATATTTCTTACTCAACATGTGGGGATGAATTTGGAGAAATGAATCATTTAATATTAGAAATTTTGGAAGAATAAAAGAAAAAGTTAATGACTAGTCAAAACCAAATCAGAGTAGAACAAGAAATAAAATGTGTTATATTTACAAATGATGGAATGATTTATAAATTCACATTGGTGATCATGTTTTCTTGAAGGTATATCTATGTAAGGGTGTAATAAGAATTTTAATGAATGGAATACTCAGACACAAGTTCATTTTTCCTTTAGAAATTAAACATACAATTTTTATTTTTGAATACTATTTGAAGGTTCCACCTAGATTCACTAAATTACATGATGTGTTATATATATCTTTGTTAAGTAATTACACGCCAGACCCAATTCTCACATATTAATAAAAATAATTCAAACCTAATCTATCTTACTATGAATACCCTATCAATATTATTAAAAATAGATATGAATTTTTGAGTTTTGTTATAAAAATACTTGTATTGGTAAATTAGATAAGTCATAATATAGAATATGTGACGTGGGAACTTGAAAAATGTATGATAATGAAAAATCAAATAGATTCATTCATTGATATTTTGAAAATTTCAAGGTCGAGTATTTTTTATGGAGGGAGGAATGTAACCACCTGAGAATTTTGGGAATGTTTGTTTTTAAATAAATTTAATTTCATTGAGAACTTTTGTTTTACATAAACAGCAAATTTTAATATAATTCCATGTTCAATAGTGTATAAAACACATAACACCGAGGTTAAACATACCACAATGTACACTATTAAAATATTATTATTTTATCATGACCATTAAAACCTATAAATTAAATTGGAATTTTTAAATAGGATAATCCATATTATGAAATATATAAAAATTCTTTAATAAATACAAATTTATTGATTAATTCATATTAAATACACACTCAAATTTTAGAAAAGCCTTTCTATACGTTTCTGTAAGAAATAATTTTATGAGGAAATAATATAATTAATTTTCTCTAATTTTAGAAATTTTTTTTGAGAAAATTAATTTAATTCATGAATTCATAATATCACAATTTTCCTGCTGGGATTTTTGGGGGTTTTTCTAAAAATACTATTTTTACATTTGATATAGATAATACTGCTTTTTAATGGGATCTATATTTCCAATTCAATTTTTTTTAAATATTTTGTGTCTGTAAAATAATTTGGAATTTTAATTAGTTATCTTATATTATTACTAATCGAATTCAATTTATTGGAATTTATTTTGTGGTCAAATTTTCTATAAAAACATTTTTAAACAATAATCGGATTTAAAAAAAATAGATCTTCTTGGAATTTTTAATTTTAATGTAAAAATACATTCTAAAACATATTTAATATAATAATAAAAAATGTAATACATATTTAAAATATTTATATCTAAATTTACTAAATAAGACACATTTATTTTTGGTTAATATGAATATTTTTATGGTAGAATCGTTACCAAGGTAAAGGGTAAATTAGGTAATTAATCATTTAAAATAATATGATAAACTCTATAATAAGACCTTAAAAATCAAATTATTTTTATTGGATTAATACATGTCATCAATAATATTCCAATATTTGTTTAGATGACCTATTTCCATTTCAATGAGAATATGACCATTATAATATATTGTTTAAATAAATGTCACAAATGACACACAATTATTTTATAGATCAATATTATTTTTAATACATGGATAACCTAAGAATATGTTTGGTTATAAATTCTATTAACAAATATAAGTGATTTATGTTCTTTATGGAAATTAATTTTTGATTTTATATAATGAAATATTTTCCTTAATTTATTAAAAAATATTTAGGCAATAATTATATAATTAATGAAGACAATAAATGATATTAATGTCAATAAAAGTTGTCTAATTTGAAAAAAGTATTGTGAACGACGAATTTGATAGATAGAAATGACATATTATAGTGGTTAGAATTCACTGTATTTTAATTGTTTTCTTTGTTTTTTGATGTTATTAATGTCATACGAAATAAATAGTCCAATAATAGATATTTTTTTACATTATGAAAGTAATTTTTTATTAATTGTTTCAAATTTAATAAAAATAATATATTATCTTAAATTAATGTAACACTGTTAAACAAATATACCATGGTCAATTTTTGCGACTATAGGAAAAATATTGTTACATTATTAACACATAGTGTGTTGAAAAAATAAATAATACCATAATTGTAAAAATAGTTATATAGGGGTTAAAAATAAAACATATGAGGGAAAAAATATTAAAAAAAATTGTTTTAGGAATGTATTATGGTTTATATCCACCTTTAATTTAAATAATTTCAATTTTGGTCCATTTTTATGGCATAAATAATTTATGTTAAGTTATTATTCTATGAAATTACAAAATTACCCTGCAACTCAATTATAAAAGGGAACATCCTCCCATTCATATGTACCCCACTTTGAGCCATATATATAAATAAAACACAACCAATTACTCCAATAAAAATATTTATCTTTTTTATTTAGTTTTTTCCCATCCAAAATTGAATCCATATGTCATGTTAAAAGAGATCTAAAGGGAGTCCACCAAAGAAGAGGAAATCGTCTTTACCAACTCTTCCAAGTTTATTTAATATAATTAATAGTAATGTTTTATAATAATCATAAAATAATAAGTCACTATCATAAATATAAATAGATGTTATTTTTATTTTGGTATAACCATATTACATATCTTTTCCATCACATGAAAAGAAAAAACATTGCTTGTGCATACGTAAGACTTCCATCTCCACAAAGTGGTGTAATTAATTTTTCGTCACCACTTTACATGGATGGTTAATAAAATTTGAATAATGAATATATATGATATATTTATACCTTCATAATTATAATATAATTTCTACCTTCTTATTATTTAATCCTTTATGAAATGATATCATCACTCCTGTGTATGTGAGGACTACCACATCCACGAATCAATGTGATTCATTTTACATTTATATTTGACTTGTATGGAAATAAGAATATATTTAATTAATAAATATATATGATATATATGAAATAATAATTATTTTATAAAGGTTAAATATTATTTACCTTTATTTTTTCCACTGATTAAAATTTGAAAGAAATATTAATGTGTACGTATGGCCTACCATATCCTTGAATGGTGTATTTTATTTTTTATCATTACATTTGATTAATTATTATAAATATTTTTATAATTAATATATATTATATTTTTATAATAATTATTATTTTTTAGATAGTGGAAACTTGATCATAGAATAATTACTGAAACTAAAAAACAAAATCTTACATGAAAATATAAGTAGTTACCACTAAATATATTGATATTAATAATGATCTGAAAATAATCATGGGATAAAATATTATAAATAAATCATATATGTTATGATACATATGAATATGTAATTGGAATAGATTTATAATAAATATATATTTATTTTATATATTTTTAAAATACCAACAATATAAATTGAACATGTGGTAAGGATTTATTTCACAATATCATCATTATTTATGATTGTTTATTTTTATTTCTTAACTAATGAATATTTCTATTCCCTGTGCATATTTTCTAAAAATAAATCAATTTGTTACTGTTATCATATTATTTTTACATTATATTTTAAAAGTTGATAAATTTTTTTAAAAAATTGTATAATGGAATCTTTATGTAATTTTCAAATGATGTACTTTTCAACTTTTATTACAAAAGTGTGAATGGAATAGTTTTTTTTAACATATACATAATTAACGTAATTTTACACTCTCATGAATCCAGAATGATTTTATGATTCCATTATATGTTTACAAGGTTCATTTAAATGTAAAATATTTCTTTATTACATATTTATTTTTTAGAATTTAAAAAGATATTTTTAAATCTGGAAGGAAATTTTCAAAAAGAAACATTCTTTTGAATAATTTAATTTATTTTTAGTTGTGAAAAAAAATTATTTTTGAATATAATATTGATGATATAATCAAATTATACCAGACATTATATTTCATCATATGGGTTGTGATCATTTTTACTTTGGGGAAAATAATGACATTCCTTATGATAGATCTTCCAATATAGACAATTATTTATTATTAAGGAATATTGGTTCAGTTGTATTATTTATTCATAGGAGGAATGAAATACAATTAGAGAGTGACTTACAGGGACCTCTATAGACCCTCAATACATCTGAAGGTCCCATGAGGCAAAATATCTTAGGTTTTAGCAGAGGTCGTAGCCATATTTTCAAATGTATTGGACAAAGACTCGATGTTATGTTTTAGATGCATGGAATTATTTATTCCATCATTATGAATTTAGTTATTCATTTCAATGTTAATATTTGATATTCTATCCAATGATTATTTTATAGATCATGTTATCATTAATATATAATTAATTTATCACCATTTATTCTTTCCAATTCATTCATTCCTTGTTAGCTTCTCAATTTGAATACCCCTACCTAGCATCTGAGCTAACCCCTTTCTAATGTTTACATTCCCTGTGATTCCATATATTATTTTATGAATGATATGAAGTAAAATAATAAAGTGAAAATTGAATTCACATAGAAAATAATATGTTTTATTTTATTCTTTGTAATGTAAAATGTAATTTCCATACATACCTAGTTTTATAAAACAACAAAACTATTTGGTCCATTGGGATATGATTAACTGTATCATATAATGAGATAATAATGTGAAAACTGATTAAATGGAACTGAAGTTCAGGCCATTATAGGACCTATATTACCACCATAGAAATATATAATAGTGTAATGAGAATTCATTTTCCATGAGAGTGTTCGCATTTCTAATTGAGATGGTAATAATGAGGTATAATATTATGAAGTATATGATCAAGGTACACAAGACAGAGAACAAAAACAAATTCTCTAAATCCCCATAAAAGAATAATTTTTTGGGAAATAAGTTTTGTATAGGAGTAGAATAGAGGATATAGATAAAAAAATATTTGGGTATGTATTCACTGATGATGGTGGAACATTATTAGATGATGATAATGATATTGTAACCTCTAAGGAAGAAGTAAGGGGCCCAGAAATTCCTAAGATGAATGAAGCTATGTATTATAAAATAGATTCCTTGTACTTAATCTATGTCTATATTTTTTTAGATCCTCTATAAAATGTAAATAAAATTGGTTGTAAATGGGTGTTAAATAATAATTTGGACATGGATGGTAATGTGATTAGTTATAATGAATGAATATTTTCAAATGGGTTCAAAATTATCTTTGAATAGACTATTGAGAAACTCATTCACCTGTATCCTTGATAAAATCCACCATAATTATTCTTTACACTATTAATATCCCTAACTTTGATATTTGAAAAATAGATTTCAAACAAACCTACCATAATTAGAAATTTTAGGAAATTTTCAATAACACCCAACCTAAAGGGTTCGTGATTACAATGGTTTCTAATAGAGTATGAAAATTTTAAAAATCTAAATATAGGTTAATTTAAGAATAAATGTAATAGAACCATTATGTTGTTCAATGTGGGGATCAAAATATAGCTACAAATGAAGGGCCTTTTTCTGCTACACTAAGAATACGACCAAGGAAATATTACTCATATCTTGTGCGGCTGATGTGGACTCAATCTGCCTCTAAGCAGAATAGCGACATGACTTTGGCATTTATAAAAGTTACCGTAGTCAACAAGGAATCTATAGTGCAACTCATAATCGATCAGATTAGGAGTCGGGTTCAAATTGGAAGCTTTTGAATGTCTCCAGAATTGGATTCAGCTATAGTAGAAGATGACTTCTCCATGGGATGCGAGGATGAGTATGGTTATTTTGATTTTTAATTTTGTGTTGGTATGAGTTGTCTGAAGTTTTTTTTTCACTTGTTCGTGTTTTTGGTTGAACGTTTGGATACCAGAAACCCATAAAACAGATTAAAAAAAATTGATTTGTAGTTAGGTAATGGAACCATTGATTTTAAAAATACATAATGTAATTTGGTCCCATAAAAATTTAATGTGTTCCTTGTGTATATAATTATTTTAGTTGGATTTTTTTTCATAATAGTTTATTTCTATAAAGTACTACTTATTGAAAATTAAATACCATTCTTAATGTATGATAAATTCTAGTTAAATAATTTATTCTCCCTGAATTTCATATGAAAATAATTATATATCATTAGGATCATGATCTATCATGTCATATCTAAGAGGATGATGGTTATAAGTTAGGGTATATATATTGAAAAGATGCTGATGATATTAAGTATAAAACAGTCCTAGAGGGGTTTGTTTAGTATCTAAAATATCATTCGTAATTATATGAAAATGATTAATCATAGCCATGTGTAATGATTATGGATTTATAGGAATATATACGAAACTACGACTGAGTCAGTCATGTACGACATGAAATGTACTTGGTTAGATGTAATATAAACCTTAATTGAAATAAGCAGATATCAATCTAACCATAAATATCCTTGATGGTTGGAATCCAATAATATGCTTAATTATTGAAGGATAACAATGGATATGTTATTTGTTAATAGTATATTTGGGAGACTAGATATTAGAAGATTTGAGGATGCTAGTTTCCAAATTGATAAAGATGATCAAAAATCAAAAATAGGAACACATTCACTATAAATAGAGGTATTGTGAGATAGAAGTGATCTTACAAATCTATGTTCACATATTCTATGATAGATTTTGAGCACATAGTGGTTTTATGAGGAAGCTGATGAAGCAGTTTGTATTCACATCTCTATCTAAGAGATTAAGGTGGTACCTATTTTTAATGATCATATCACACCCAATTGTGAAAATACAACAACAAAAAACCCCTCAAAGGATCTAATGTCACGTCAGTTGAAGAATCACATACTTATGGAGTATTATCTATTGAGGTATTTCTCCAATAGAGACGATGTAGTGGTGACAATAATTTCCATGGAATAATACATGGAAGAATAGTTGACTAAACCCATTACTTAGTAGAAAAAATATTATAATGTTAGGTATAGTAGAATGAATGTATTAGGTTGTTGGTTATACTCTAGGTGGGAGTAAATTGTAGTCGGTTTTCTAGGACCAACTATTTTTACTTTGATTACATGTTTATTCTATTTTCTGAATATTAAAAAAAGAATTTACAACATATTGTTAATTGTGCTACATGACATTAATATAATAATGTATTATTGTATTTGTCTCATTTATAAGGTCATAACAGTTCCAAACATTGATGAGGACCATGAAATTCCATGAATATATTCTAAAATATAGTTATATGATATGATAATATATTATAATATTATTTATAAAATGTTGATTATTAGGTGGAAGTACTCATATGTAGATGAGACATCTTTTCATGAAGTCCACACATTGTAATTTCTAAGACAGAGGATAATGAGAATAGATATATCTAAATAAAATATTCATGTTTAGGTGATATTAGGTATTCATATATAAAATCATTTGTAATATTCATCAAAAATTAAGCTTATTATTAATTTTTATCATGGCATTCAATGTATTGTGTACAAAAAAACTATTATTCCATATGTTCATTTGAATATGGGTTTGTAGTTTGTTCCATGAACAAAATGTTATTAATTGATAAGTTGAGGATAGATTTTTTCCATCCATATAAATATAATTCTATATCTTAGCCCCTTGATTAAAATTGAAATGGTACAATAAATTTCATGTACTGGGTATAACAATGTGCTTATTTGAAACAGTCTTAGAAGGATATAAGAAAAACATAAGTTGGTAACATGAGTGTGGAACGTGCTAAATGAAATACTGTGACAAAGTATTTATATTACATAGTATGAATTTATATGTGCATTTAGAACTTTTAAAATAATATTCTCTCTCTTAGGATCCTTGAAAAATTTCTAGACAATAATATGGGACATTAGAAAATCACTCCTAATAATAATGTGAAAAAAATCATTGAGGTTCATACACTAAGTGTTTCTTTTAATCTGAACTAAATTCTATTTTAGTTAAATTATTTTAAATAAAATTATCTCAAGATCAATGAATAATTTTATTTCGAATTTATTGATAAAATATAATCCCAAATTAAAAAATATATTTATATTCATTAATAAATAATTTATATAAAAATGTAAATAATATAATTAATTTTTATTCACTAGACATTAAATAGAATAATGATTTTATTTACTGAATATTTAATAAATATTTATTCATCATATTTTGAATATAATATTTATTTATGAATAAATATTAATAAGTAATTATTCAGGTATTCGATAAATGTTGAGGAGGATGAGAACACGAAGATAAGGCTGAAAACTGAATATTAATTTTTAAATAGGTATAATAATACTTATTGTTAGGGTAGACAACACATGATATAAATTATTATTATTATTATTATTACTATTTTTATTGTTATTGTTACTTTTATTAGTATTAAATGGCTTGGGTTTAGATAGGGATTATTATATTATTTAAGGGGTATTGTTAAATTAACTAATATTTTAGCTTAAGGCATTTCTATATAAATGGGGTTTTCTATCAATTGTGTACGGTTAGTCTTGAATTTCTAATCATTCCACAAAATTAATTATTCCATTGATTCTTTAGTTTCTCATCCTCTAAACCACAGATCCATATTTCTATTTTCTAAAAATCCACATTATAGTTAAGTGGGAACTGAACATACAAAAAAATGTACCATAGAACACCATGTTCCAAAATTTTAAAAACTACAAACTTTAGTGAGTTTCAAATTTCAAAATTAATTACCCAAAACCATGAAATTGAAAATTTAAAAAACTACCACAGGCCTAGAGCTGTGAGATGCCTCCTTCTACATGTTTGAACATCTTCATTTATCCAGATGATGGTCCCATCAATGTCTCCATCATTGTGAACCATGTTAATAAACTCTTGTCTCAATCCATCATCATCAGGTGAACTATCTTCAAAATCATGATACTCACATCCTTCTTCACCGCCATCTGAACACCACATTAGTCACTGAAGACAATCATATCCCATGGTAGCAATAATAATACCCCAAAAAAATTTCATCACAAACCAAAAGATTCCAAATCCCCAACACATAAAATAAATAATCATCAAAATGTAACCTTAGTGAACAACCATTTACAACCACCATAACGACACTGAAATTAAAGAGAGAAAAATGAAAAACTAAAACAAACACATGAATATTTCCACTGGCACCTCAGAAAGAGGAAGAGAAACCAAAACATCAACAGAGAGACAAACTGGATCCATCTGTATTGAGAGCACCATTAATAGTGAAATACCACCTCCCAAAAGCTCTGAGGAACTTCCACTCCTGATCATATTTTGAGTGTATTGGAGGGACTTGAGGTCCAAGAAGTGATTGGAAAAACCTAGGGCACCGAACAATGTCATCAAAGTGAGGTTGAAACTAGATGCCAAAAAGTATAAGGAACCCACATTAGAGTGATTTAAAAATGCATTACCATTGAAACTCTTAACCAAAAACCACAATGTATAGATCGCTCCTGATTCGAACTTGAGATGCATGCTAGAATGAGAGGTCATAATAGGGTAGAATCAGGTAGAGGATTCAAAGAGGCTGCCTTCATGGGGACTAACAGCTACACACTATTTGAAAAATACAACGAAAAAAAATCCACCATGAAGGAATTGGGATGAATGATTAGAAAAAAGAGGAATAAAGATAGGAAAATAGGAAGAAACGGTGACACAACACACTGTAGACCCCGATTCTGAGTGTTTCTAGAAGTAACCTTAGATGAATATTGGAGAAGGTGGGGTAGAATTTGGAGAGAAGGGTTTCATGCTAAAACATTTTATCATACTCTTAGTAATGATAATAACATGATAGAATCATTAAACCATGAGGGATATAATATCATTAAAGATAAAAAAACATAATATGGTTGATACACTACGCTAGAACCCTTCATCCCATCACTGGTTTCTGGATATTAGTGGACCAAATGTAGATCACTACTAGAGGGTATCTATTCCCGGTCATCCCTTTATTATTACGGTAATCTGAAAATGGTTTCAAATGATGAAAAGATTAACCAAATAATTTTCTCCAGACAAGGTATAGTTATTAAATTATTATAGAATTAGTTATAAATTTGACTTGTAGAAGATCCTATTTCGGTTATGAGTTTCTATGTAAATATTCAAGAGAAACATTTCATGGGTCTTGATGTTTACATTATGAAATATTAGCAAATGGATCATCACAATTTACAAAATAATTTAAGGGTTATTCACCCAGCAAGTCCTTCCATTGCGTCTAGAACATTCATTGTTAATTGTATAGAAATTTCCAAAACTATGTGGTACTTATCTACAAGAATTTTTTTCTCTCACGCACTACATACAAGAATTATATTATGAAATTCTTATAGTATTATTTCTTATGTTCCTTGAATAGTTAATATGTTTCATGTTTTTCAGGATTCTTATTGTGGTTTTACAGGGATGTGGAGAGTGAATCAAGGTCGAAGGGATATTTTATCATTTTATTTTCATTTATTTTTTGGATATATATGTTTTTCCATATATTTCTTAATATATCAATTTAATAATTTATCATTAAATTGTGATACTACTTTCATTACCATTTAATTTATGTATGTCTCCATTTATTTTTACTACTTAACCTTATGGACGTTTTATTATTGAATTTTTTTTATTAATAATGGTGGAAAAAATCAAATTGATTATTCTTTGAGTCCCTAAATCAAGTCCCCATTTTAGGGTAATTGGGAACACACCCCAGACATTTCCCAAGCCAATACGGGTTCAGAAATGAAAGGGGTAACCCTGTCTTGTTTGTGACACACATCACACAGGGGTGACTTGGTGCATGTGTATTTGTTTCTTGTAATCACCGTACCTAATATAGATATTTAAATATAATTATAATTTAATCACAAATACATTTATATACGAAATTATTATTATAATTTATAATTTAATTATAAATATGTTTATTTGATGTATTTATATAGTCCATTTAAAAATATTTAGCTAATTATTTTAAAACAAATTATGAAATTTATTTTATAAATGCCTAGGTTAAAGAAAAATTTAATTAAAAAATAAAATTGGTATTATAAGGAGTATTAGAAGAAAATCAATCCTCATCATAGAAAAAGAAATGACAATAAAAGACATGCTTGTATTGGAGACCATGTTTTTACAAAAAGTAAATATATTATAGAAAGATCATATTGTTATGCCCCCCAACCGACCCAACCATCTTGAGGTCAAGGAATATGGTTATGATAACCCCATGAACTCCTAGGCCATGTATATATCTTCCTTGTCTCTACATGGGTTGTTTCAAAGGTGTATCATTCTCTATATGATTCCCAATAATGATAGTATCATAACTAGGACCAAATGTTGAGTTTTTCATATAATACCATTAATGATTACCACAATATTAATAACTCTCTTGGTATGTCAGATCATATAGTAAGGAATGAATGGTTAAATAATTTAGTGAAATCAATTTTATAGTTTTTTATATTTTAGATTTTTTTTCAGATCATTGGAATCAATAATAATGCTCAATGAATCACCTTACATATCAGAAAAAGTTCCACTATCAGAATTTTAGACTCCAACCAGTAGATTAAAAAACAATATAACACCTCATTGAGGATCATTAGTTTATTATATAACATGAAATTATTTTTATGATTAATTACCATGGAACCAATCATCTAGGGAAATACTAGTACATTTAAGGATAACTAAGGGATATGGTCATTCAAAATCTAGATACACCTTTCCATCAGTTTTAAAATTCATAAAATGGAAATCAAACACACTTGATCTCAAATGAAACATTGGAGTAGATATATCCATATATATATTCTTCTTTTCATAGGTTATATAAGATTAATTTTGACATTTTTAATCCTTGAAGATATATTTTTTTATAATTCCAAGCTATGAAATCATATTATTTTTGAACATCCAATTAAAATACATTATGTAAATCTTATTTATCATAGGTTTAAAACCAAAAACATATAAGAATAAAATATAAAAAATATTCCCCCACATTTGAGGATTCATTATCCTTCAAATGTTTATCAAAAGACCTTGTATTACTAACTATGGAAAATGGCCTAGACATTCATTTCTCTTGATGAAAAGCAACAAATAGAGTGAATGTTGCAAACTTGTAAGTCTAAAAATTCGTATTACCATCTGATGATTTCGCAATAATGGACCCATCATCTAGCAATATAGTCTCTTGTGAAACATAATTCACTAAATATGGAGCATCCAAGAATTTATGTCACACAATAGTGTCCTAACATCTAAATTATATCCATTGAATGACGAAATATCCCATCTAGATTAACTATCACCCTATGTTTTATTCTCCATTTTTGTAAAGACCTCATATGAATCTATTTCCCCAAAAGGGTTCCCATATGGTTTCATAAACATTATAGAAGAGAGATCTATCTGCCCAGAAGATTTCATATTCACGCCTTAAATATGATCCACATGACCATTCTTATCAACACATGAGGTCAAGATAACAACAAACATGTTATCAGGTCCCTTTAGCCACAAGTTCACATGATTAGAATTATCCATAGACTATGATTGGACCTGCATAAAATTCTCATCTAGAACTATCATCTATAAAATATGTCGGTTTATAGCCTTATTGAAAACTGACTTCCATCCATTAATATCAATGAATCAAATATTTTTGTCAAGCCCATGAATAGAACGAACATAAAAAATTATAGAAATTGTTCAACTAAATTTATCATTACCAATGTTCTTACAATCCATGAAATGTGATAGATTCTCTCAAACATAATTTTTTGTTTCAATATGTCATCTTCATTTGAGGGGAATACACGATTGATTAATTTGGAGCTCATTAATTTTTAACTAGATAGGTAGATTAATTACAAAACCGAGAAAAATATATTTCCATATACATTTTATAGGAACACAACATTCCCATATAAAATCATATATGGTCATTGGACACAACAAAATCAGGTTTAATCCATAATCCTTAAACCATACATTGAAAAAGAAATTTAAAACCTACCACTACCAAATGTGTAGAAGACTTGATATTAATACATACATCTAAATCCCCAATCCATAATATACAATTATTCCAATTGTAAAAACATAATAAGGGTCTAATGGTCCTTTGAGATTTATTTCTACCTAGATAATACCAAGAAACATAAAATCATCTTGAGAATATATTTGACTGTAAATTCAAAAAAACATTTCATTAAAGAGAGGCGGGTGATAATAGATTTATTTTCCAAAATCATTTCATTATAAGATTGAAACCTCATTTCCATTCACATGAAAAAAATTACCTTTTTTAAACATTATGTATTTGAATATTTTATTTAAAACAATGATCATGAAAACCCATTCCCAAGGATAGAAGAATCCACATATATCTCACCACAGGGGGCTAGCTTCCTCCCCACCATTTTAATAGAAAAAAAGATTTTACAGTCAAAGAGACCTTTAGTTGGGATATTTTTTAGCAAAGAGGAATCAAAAGAATAAGACATCCATTAAACAATGAAAATATTCATGGAACCCAGAATCTCCCTATAGAGAAATCAAAAGCTCGATCTCTCCCCCACCATCTATCTAATATTATATATTTACATACATTTATAAAATGAATGTATGTAATGTATTTACAAATTAATTTATAAGATAAATATATATAAATACTATTTTATAGTGAATATATATAATATATAATATATATATATTTATAAAATTTATTTAAAATAGTATTATAAAGTACATTTATAATTTATTATCATACATTTATATATATTTATTGTTCCTGTAAAGGGTATTTATAATTAGGAATATTATATAGTGCATTTATATAGTTATTTTACATTGTGTATTTAAATAAAAATTTATAGTATATTATGGTTATAATCTGTCTATATAAATAAATAAAAAATACATTTGCGTATATGTGTAATGGTCCTTATAATGTATTATGTAATTATAATTTACTTACAAAAACACACAAACACACACACACACATGCAGACACACACACACATGTATGTATATATATATATATTTACACACACACATTTATGTTTATGCATATTTTTATATATTTACATATACATTTATATAATGTATTTATAAATAAACATTTAAAATTTTATTTATATAATATATATATTTATTAATTATTTTTATTAAATTTATTTATGTATAAATAATTTATAATTTATAATTTATAATTGTTGAACATAAATGTGATTAAAAAATAACTAATAACTAATTAATTTATAATAGTATTATTGAAAATAATTATTTAATATTTTAAAAAAAATAGAGTTGTTTTTAAACAATTAGTAAAATAAACAACTAAAAATGGATAATATAAACGTGGTTAAAATTAACAATTATTTATTAATTTTTTTTAAAAAATAAATTTTACATTTAGAAGTGGATTCATCGGATTAACCACACAATTATAGTGAAAAAATCAATTATTAGTTTTTATGTTTAGTCCACTATATAAAATAATCATTTAATTATAGTTATCTAGAAAATAATTTGATTTTATTTCATGAAGATATATAATGTTTTATAGAAATATATGCTATAAATATATTAATGTTTATGCACATGTATCATGATATGTTAATAAATATTATTATATATATTATTATACAATGTTCTCCTATTGAAAAATTATTTATTATATTATATTCTAATAAATATATTACTTCATTTTGAAAAAATATATATTATCTTGTGATCATGATGATTTTATAAATATATTCAGTTATCGGTAAAAATATTATATTGTGTAATGTTTATATATCAAATATGTCATGACTTGACTCACAGAGTCTAGCCTAGCGAGAAATAGATCGAATGTGATACCTTACTCCCACTTCTATTAGTCTGATGGTTGGTGTCCAGTACCGAGTTGGCATATCACCCAAATGGTTAGCCTTAACCTAATGCACATAAAGGCACACACACACACACATGCGTGAACACATAAAAACACACAGACAGACACACACACACCTCAAAATACCCATACAATGTTGGCAGGTAAAACAAAACTAATAACATAATGCATGTAATCATATATATCCCACATCAGAGTATGAAACATGTGATAGAAAATAGAAGGACCAATATATGCCAATCAAAACTATACAATGATTGAATAATACAAGGATGTATGGGAGTACTATCAATTGTGATAGATAGTGTGAACTATTTTCTATCCGTCTCACCTACCCCTAGTCAACATGGGACTCTTTCAAAATAACATCATCTACATATTCACAACATGTGCATCAAAATCACATTTGTAATGAATCAACCACCCAGATCATTGTAGGACACTGGAAGGTCTAGCCTCCATAACCCCAATCTATACTCCAATAGACTAGGGTCTGGAGACAAGTGATGAGAATACATAATATAAATGGGAGGACATTTCCTAGTGTACTAGTATACATGTACTGTTCCATTTCATTGAAATGTTTCAGATGAATAATAATATGGATGTGAAATCAAGAGTAATACAATTCATGAAAAAACCACTAGAGAAAAAATAGGATTACAACAACATAAAAATAATGTGTACTGGGAAAAGTTAACACCCCACATGAAATGATGTCCCAACATGGACAAAATTAGGTGAAATTAAAACAGAGTGATCCTGGATCCTGATTTCCATGTCCAACTACCATATGTAGACAATGAACCCATGTATCCCTATGCTCTATTGAAATCACAACAAATCAGTCCTCTATCTGCATAAGATATGAAAAATGTGGTAAAATCTCACGTATGAGGCATTATATATGGATACTAAGTAGGATTCCCAAATAATCAAAGGGGGAAAGTTAATGATATGATAGATAAAAATAACTAAACTAAAAACAAGAGGGAAATAAACCTGAAAATATCTTTAAATATATTCTTTAGGAATCATATATGGGATAGAAAGGGGATCTTGTTCTCATAGCCCATACTAGAATGAATAGTCCATCTATATCTCTAAAGATTCATCATTGATGCACAATATCGCGTATGTCTGTCCATATAAGTTATGATATTTACCCACACCTCAAAATTTATCTAAATCATGATGGGGAACAATCTCTCGTAGATTATTGATTACCAAGTATGATTGGGAGATTCCACTAATTAGATTTCAATAGAGGACCCAGACCCTAGTATGTGAGGTGGGTTTCACTCAGTAGATGTGGATAGAGGACCAATTACATACTGAATAATTGGGGTTACAAGAAAAGGATTAAGACTCATTACCTAGAACATTAGGGGGTTCCACTTATTATATATTGATATAGGAACCATTCCCTAGTGGTGTCAACTTAATAGATATTGGTTGATGACCCACACCCGAGTTAATATGTGTGGGGATTCCACTAAAATGTAGAGCAACCACATCATATTATGTCGAGGGGGGGGGGTGTCAACTCATATGTAGGGGATAAACTCCTGGATTATATAAGGTGGGAAACTAATAGTACAATAAGGTGAATGGGCGTCACACCCCATGATGTTATAGGGGGTTTCAACCTCGATATAACTATAATGATCATTCCTGACCACTTCTATCATCAAGAAAAATCTAAAGAATTTTCAGACTAATAATATTCCACATCATATCACATAATCCACTATTTTGGTTTCCACGATTTTCAAACTGAAAATAGCACACTCGATAGGCTACCCCCAGGGAAAAATCTGACCCTCGAAAAACATGATACAAAAGGTGTATATTTATAATAAGGTTATATAAAATGCATGTATCCACATAGAATGTGGTCCCAATTCCCTTATAATATGTGTTCTCTTCTATAAATGTATTAGATACCATATCAATATACATGACATATAAGGGTCCCACATGGGGTGTACCAACCACCTAAATCTTATTGATGTTATCCAAGACACTCCTGTTTCAACGGCTCACGACTATGTACATTGATATGCCAGGGTACAGAAATCTACATGAATACTCCAAGAGTACATGATGTGTTCTCCTACATGGGGTCCTTTCCTTGTGATGAAGAAACATATCTTTCCAACCCAGGGGGGGTCAAATGGCTTGTGGCCCCTACCACATATATATTGATCCTTATAATCTCACAAACCCTAGCTTCGGAAAATGGATGGGGCTTTCCTGCTTATGTTCATCCCAATACATGACATGTAGTCATATTTTACAAAAATATTATAGAAGAATAACACATTATATAAAAATAACCCCCTTCAACACATCATGACTACTAACCACTGGAAATATGATGAAACCACCTCTGGTTTACGATTCTTAGCCTATGATGGAAGATGATATGATCTCGATCACATCGAGTAGTTCTCCATGCCTCTGTTGCACCTCTTATCACCCGTCATCATCATAGATCATGGAATTATAAAATAAATTACCTACACCCCACAAAAAACATGATCCATCCACACATCATTATCTGAAATTTCCTTCAAACAACCTTCATGTGTCCTTGGGTCCGATTATGCTCGAACCCAATAAAAAAATGTTGAACCACATCCCTATAGTCAAATTGAGAAGAATAAGAATAATGGTGGAGAAATTGAACCAAAAAGAGTGATAAAAATATTTTGTCAAATGTTATCAGACCATTATTGGAAAATGTGGATTTCAAGGTAATGTCATGGAATAAAAAAATTATTTTAATTAGAAAAATTAATTCATTGATGCACTCATATGAAGGGTGGGAAAATGTAGATAAAAAAAGATATATACACATCTATTATAAATATTTTAGTCAATTACTTTAATGAACCCTTCATTGATTATGGATTGATCGTTGGTAAATAATGAATTCTCTAATGATGGAGAAGACCCATGGAATTCACCGCCTCTTGATCAACCCTGATCTGATCATCGTTCCTTGTCTGATTTCGACTCCATAATGAAGAACTCTTTCCTCCTACTCTCAGATATAGAATCAAATATGTGGATAACCCTAGGAAATATATAATTTAGTCCTATTTATATGTGGAGGGTTTGGTTAGGTTTATTAAATAAAAAATATTAATTAATTAATTCACTTAACACACCTGATAACGGAGGCCTTATCAGACCATTTGGAATTGGACAACCATAGATCACACATAGGGTAAACCATGGGTCCTATATTCAACTCTGGTCATAGACATCCAATCATAGGATCCTATCAGGATATATTCTATTATTTTTTGAAAAAATACACATGTGTGGCATTAATATAACTAACTTTTCTTATAATATCTATTCTGGGAACACTGGGACTTATAAAGTTTTTTAGTCATAGAATTTGGATCTGAAAATATTGATTAATATTTTTCAATATCATAACAGGAAAAATAGGGTCACAACATTATTCACCCATCAAGTATTATCATCCCTAAAAACAAAATTTTATCAAAAGGTAGGGGGACTAATTCCTTTTCATGCTGGACAACTCCTATGAGATCATCTGTATTCTTATTTGATTCCAAAATATATAAACCATGATAATGGTTCACCCATATTGGATCCTCTCTTGATGATACCCAATGGAGATTTTTAAATCCACGAAGGTGGCCCCATCCTCAATTTCCATATCGCTCCATTAAATTTTGTTCATAGTATCATTAACACATATCCTTAGTTGTGACACATGGGGGACATCATGCACCCATTCCAACTATGGGGGTAAGGATATGTAGTGAGAAACATATCCAACCCTTCAAATGATATTGAACTCCCTGATGAAGCTCATTGATAGAATGATTCCCAGATAAAACATCTACAATCCTCCTTCTAGGAATACTGTTAAGAAATCATGGTCTTATTTCGCGAATTCCACAGGATTATGAAGTCACTAGTCATATTAATTTTGTTTGAATTGGGCTATGATATTACACTAATGGATAGTGTGGACCTTCCTCATCATCACATGAACCATCTATGGACCAACAAGAGATGTCACTCTAATGTTGACATAGAAAAACATCGAAATCCATGATCTCCTATACATATCCTCAAAGGGTTCTATGTTGAACATATTGTGATACCCATTATTAATAGAAAACTATACTGATGTAATGAGATCTTCCATCATTTAGTGGAAATCAAAAAATGTATCACTCAACATATCCTCTCATACCTTAATGGTGCACTCATTATTTACTTCCATATATGGGTGAATGTTAAAACACATCTTTAAATGGATACCAAATTTATATGATATGACTCCCTATAACCATGATGTAAACCAAATATGATTTTCAGAGACAATCGTCTAGGGAACCCCATGGTGTCGGGTAATCTATCACATATACCACTAACCCATACTCCCTATGAATATATTATCCCTAATATAAAGTTATTATTCTAACTTCCTATGTTATTAAATATTTCTCCAGATAACATAATGGCATCCCAATATCCACGGAATCACTATCAAAAATTCCAATGACATTCATTCCCATATCCCCTTTGTAATATAAAGATGTTCTGTCAAACCTCTTAGAACTTAGTGTATAGCCTTAACCTATTGATTTGGGAGACATTAAGAGATAAAATCATAAATGCTTTAGCTTATTCCAGCATAAAAAATACTTTTTTCCTTTTACATTATTACCACTATAATGTGTAATATCAAAAGATTAGTGGTAAACTGTATCATCACATCCTCACACATCATGACATAAACCACCGTTCATACCTAAAAAAGGATGACATGGTCCACTCCTTCAATATATCTATCTATTGAATCTGCTAAAAATATATTATCATGAATAACCACATTGTTTATTTCACCCAACAGAGCCCCCCTCAATCAAAATAGAAATGTAGAAGATAACCCCACCAAATGAATATAAGATTCACCCCTATCCTCTACCAGGGTCAGCTCCAAAGAATCCAAATTCTCGCAACCCTCATCCACTAAATGGGAATGGTCATCCTTCTTTGGTAATCACCGACCTTGTTTTCCCTTCCATGAAATATTTACTAAATCTAATTCATAGACATATAAGAATTCATACTACTACCTCTGTCTTAGGTTTATATCTCTCTATGTTAATATATACATGAGACCCTAATGGATTGAGTAAATAAAAAAAAACTCTCCCAGAATAAATTGAATCCACATATTCAGAACTAATTCTACCTTTACCAACTCCAATTTGTGAGTTCCATTATTCTTCCCGTGGGATCTCAACTACATTGAACCATATGTGATCACTTCCTTCCTATTTTGTAACAACAAGAGGTTTTAAAATAATAATTTCATGTTCGATAGAATGTATGACACGAGACACTAATCAAAAAAGTAAATAGAAAACCCAAAAAATTTATGACATTTTTATTTTTAAATAAATTGGTTTTCTTCTCGAGCTTTAGATGCACTGAACCCCGAATTTAAAGGAAAAAAGACACTTTATTAAAATATAATTCTTAAACATGACCATTATAATACAGATGTGATGTTGGAAGTTATGAATATAAATAAATAAATAATGGGATTTACATGCTTCATACATGTATAAAATAAATTCCTTTGTTTTATATCTATTTAAATAATAATAACTATTTTAAAGGGAATTAAATGTTTTAAGAAAATTTTGTATTTCTATTAATGGATGATTCATAGTGATTTCTCACATAATATAAATTTAATCATAAAAAATTTATAAAATTAATTTTATCAAAGAAAATTTATTTTTAAAATCTATATATAAAAATTATCATTAGGTTACTTTTTGAGAAATGTTTAAATTTTTTTTATGAATAATGGAAAATACTGCATTTTAATTTGAAACTGATTTTTCCATAACATTATTTATAATGGTATATAATATTAAAAAAATGTTTTAATGTAAAATTTATTCAAATATATTAAAATAAAAAAATTATTTCATTGGAATCAATTTTATATTTTATTATTCTATTAAAATATTATACACTTGTGAAAAGTTTCACTTTGGAAACCCACTTTTGTATTGAATCTATCGATATAATTTTGAATTGCACTATGCCAATTATTTAAATAGAATTTGAATTTTGTTTTTAATATTTCAAATGAAAATAATTTATATTATACTATATTTTATCCTAAATTATTTACCATTATGAATAATAAAAATAGTACATATTAGTTAACATGAATAAGGTAAAAATTTGATTATCAATGGATTAAACTAGGACGATAGTAGTTAAAACTACTAAAAACTTGTCCAAACCCCATTATTTGAACATATTACAACCCTATAATCTTTATGGTTTTTCAATGATCCTTATTTTTTACTTTTTAAATGATAAAATAGTGGGAGTAATTGAATCGTTTAAAAAAATACCAAGTGTGTCATCACCCCCACTTATGAAAGGAAACCCCCTATCCACCCCTATTTACACTATAAATGAACTTTGGATTAGAAAATACCTACTCAAATATATTACTTATATCCTGAACAACAATATATATTCCCCTTTTATATCGTAGATCTAGTCATGGAAGGATTGAGGTTAGATCAAAAAAAATTTCTTGATGAGGAGGTAATGTTTTTAACTATACGTTATCATTTTACTTATTCTTATAACTCTTTAAAATATAATCCGACAATAAAAAAATAATATCAACAATAAATTAAATATTAAATGTTTTTATTATGTTAATGTCATAACCTATATATATCTACGCGTCTTTCAAATGGAAAAAATCCCAATCAGGTACAGGATGGACCACAACCTCACGAACTAATATAGGTCGTTTTAAATCACCGCCATTCTTGGCTAGATGTGATGTAAAATTTAACAACCACACACTCACACACACACAAGATATATTTATACATAATTAATTATCACATCACCAATAAATTCTTAATTTCCATTCTATGAGGGATATGAAAATGTTGCTACTTTGTAGATTAAACTAAAGCCTCGTGAAGTGATGCGATTTGTCTTCTTTTTTCCTTACATATATGATAGTAAGAATAAATGTTAATGTATATATGTGATATTTATTATCTAACAGTAATTTTTAAAATATAATATCACATATAACTTCTTACATTCCAATCCATTAAAAAATATTACATCACATGTGTTCTGTGGACTACCACATCCACATAGTGATGTGAAAGTTTTTTCATTTAATTTTTATATGTTTTGTAATAAGGAAATGTTTTATAATATATATATATATATAACAAAATTTTTAATAAAATTAATTAATATTCATTTTCAATTCATTATATCCACTAGGAAAAATATAAACAACATTCATACATTCATACCGCCTACCGCCTCTATAAATTATGTATTGTTTTTCTATATATAAGATTTTTTAGATTAATATAAAAAAAATATACTAATTTTATGTGATATTTATGTAATTTTTAAAATTATATATATGTTTTAACAATGCTGAAATTAAAATTTCTGAATTTATGGAACCAGGACATACATGAAATATGAAGTATTTATCACCCAAAATAGAGATTTTAACAAATAATTGTAAATAAAAAAGTGATAATTGAAAATAAGTAAATAATATATGTTATTATATATATTATTATTGTAATTTAATGTATGTTAACTAAAAAATATTTATTTTACAAGGGGTTTAAAAAGATATGAGTGAAGTCGAACAAGTGGTAGAGGTTTCTCATCTCACTTTTACTTCTGTGAGACATATGCAAAAAATCACCATTTATTCCATTGTGTGGTTTATATACTCCCCATTTGCATATTTTATATCCTGAATATATTTCTATTTTTAACACCCAAATATTCCATGGTATGCTTCTTTTTAAATAATTACATAACTTGCGCTGCACGCGACACAGAGTTTGAGCACACCACCACCTTGAAACAAGCCGTTTAAGAAGATGTTATGAATATTATTTACCACATTTTGAATTTTATATATTCCATATTATTTTATCTTTATTATTACGTATTTAGTTGAAATAATAAATCAAAAAATTCAACGTTTCAGTTAAAATAAATATTTTTGCGAAATGTAGTTTTACCACCTTTTAATGATGAACCCTTTTTAAATCGAATATTTGACACATTTTTATATTCAATTTGACAATATAACCATATTTATTTATAATAGGGACATAAAAATTTAGTTTGGATAAATTTTTGGTGTTTTTATGATATGTTTCAAATTTTAATGAATAGTTAAAAATACTACATTTTGAATCAAAACTACGTTTTCATCTAAATTATTCATATTGTGAGATAAAAATTTTAATTTCTATTTAAGTGTAATTTTATAATGTATTTTTAATAAAATAAAATTTTTATAATTGAATAGAATTTCAAATTTAAATGGGTAATAAAAACATTTCAATCTTTTGATAGTTTTTACTTCTTATAAAATATCTTTCTGGTTTTGTTAATGGGAAATAATTTTTGTTTAATTAATATATCTATTGTGTACTGAATTTGGAAAAATATATTCCTTATTTGGAATCATATGGTCTAGATTATTTAAATATGTATCATTTAGTTTGGGGTATCACGAATAGTAACATTAGTAAATATTTTTATTTACCACAGTTAAAGCTTAAATTAGGTAAATAAAGGTAAAAATAACACTGTAATAATATAAAAATACTTTAACACATGTCCTCATTTTATTTGATAAGTCATTGAAGTTTAATAAAATAAATAGGCCGAATTTTTTGTATTTTGGAGCCACTTGGGTGTGATAATGATTTGTTATAATAATTAATATAATGTAAAAAAATATAACATAAACATGTATCTTTTTACTAAAATAATTTTAATATAGGGAAATATAATTGATCTATTTGAATATAAATAGTATTTAGAAATATTATGATATATACAATATAATGGTATTTTATTTATAATATTTTTACTTTAAATTAATAATTTTATTCATGATATAATGATGATGCAATGATTACCTTTTTAATAAAAAAATCAAATAAATGATAATATTAATATTAAAATAAATATTATTGGGAATATTTCGTGCCATACATGATCTTTTTGGACGACATTGATATGTTAGGGATGAGTTAATTCTTGTTTTATCATTGGAAAAAAAATTAGGACTATAAAAAATCAATTACTAAATAGTGTCAATATTTACATAAATTGGTTTTAAAAACAAATAGTATTTCATTAAATTATATAATAGTCTTAAAAATATAATATTCATCCAAATGACTTAGATATTATTAAAAATGTCATTAATTAAAAACTAGATGTTCTATTGGAGTTTAATAGTAAATATATTAACCATATAACATAAAAATACATGAAGACATGGTAAGAGTTAACTTATTTAACTATTGGATAAATATAAAAGATAATGTTAATTATTTGAAAAAAATATATATAAAACATATTGGTTGAGATTAATTTTATCCATCCTCATATTTTCCTCTAAATATATCACTTTGGAGATATTATAAATCTAAAATAATTTTATAATAAAATAATATTTCAATACTTTCCTAAAGTACCCCTCACCTCTACTATACAAGGGATCTTATCCATCTCTTTTATTATCACCATTAATGCCCATTAGTTGGGAGAACCATACCCAACCAACCTCCAAACATCCCTCATGTTAGAATAGAGACCACATAATGTGAAAATAACTAACTTAAGGTGTCCATTTGTTAAAATCAAAAGGAGAAACCTAAAGAAGAGGTAACAGTTTTATCACCTCTTTCAAGGTACTTTTCTTATTTAACATCCTATTTCTATATTGTTTCCATAAAAAAGAAATAAATATAGTATCATGAATATATTTATATATTATAATAATTATTGTTCAAAGATTAATATCATTTTAACCATCCTACGAATAATAATATCATCATGCATTCGTACGTACGGCTTACCGTCTCCACGCGGTGGTGTAATTTGTTATTCAAAATTTCTTTATTAGGATGGGTATTATTATGGTTATAATAGAAATTAATATGGAATAAAACCTGATTATGATTATTTATAATTAATATACCATCCAGTTCCATACCATTTTACCATTGTAGGAATGATAACTTCACTCGTGCGTACGTACGACCTACCGTCTCCATGAAATAATGAGATTCATTATCAACATTAAACATTAAAAAATAATTATAAAATTCACTTGATGAGTAAATATAGTATTTACTAACATGATAACATTTTATATATGAATAAAATATATCTTATGAATATGAACCCTGATATACATGACACAACATGCATAGGAAAGCGTATTCGACAACTCCCAAAATAATGGTAATACTGAAATCTTGTTAACCAAAATATATAAGAGAACCATATATTATATTAAAAATACTGATATGTTTATTTTATATTTTAATAACATAATTTAATCATTATACAATTGGTTAATTCACCATCAACTATAGGAATGTACATGGTAAGGGTTATTTTCATAATATCCTTATTATTTGAGATTTATTATACATAAGTTTCTAATGGGAAATCCTTATCTTATATCTCCATGTTTATTAAAATTTAATTCAAAAATATTTCTACAATTATTTAAATTCATCTTTACCTTTATTTTCATTTTTACAAAACGTTTTGAAATGTATATTTCGATCATTTTTCGAATGAGGTACTTCATATTCAATTTAGAAAATAAAGGAAATAATGTTTTTTAACTTATACCCGCATGAGAAGCTATTTTACTCCATTATTTATACTTACCATCTTGAATATTCATATAAAATATAATAAGCTTATTTTCAAAAGAAATGTTTTATTTTGAAAATTTAATGGATTTTAAATGATCTAAAGTAAAAAACGGATATTTTACTTAAAGAGTTTTAATGAATTTATTAAATTATTTTCATCTATATCAACATCATTTAAAGGAATTTAGGCTTATCTGAGAATGATTTATTATTATTAAATATTCCATATTGTATTTATGGTTTTGTGATATGTTTGATTGTGGATGTGAAATTTTTATACCATTCTGGTTTTATAGTTAGAGTATTAACATTTCGTATTCTAGTTTTAATATGAATTCTTATGTTATGTTTGAAACTTTTCATATGAGTAAGGAATGTGATATAGTAAGTGACATATAGGGCATGATATAGACCCTCTATGCATCAGTAAGTCTTTTAAGACAAACTAGTATATTGTCATAAGGCCTTGATAGCATATTTGTTAATTGTCTTTGCATGAGTCCTTGGAAAAGTGGTTATGATGTTTGAAATTTTGTATTCCACCATTATAAGAAGAATTATTGATCGTACAAGTAATTATTCAACTAGTGGATTATTCTTGTGAATGATTAAATGACATTATTTTATTTATGTTTTCCAAATTTTACTGAAGATAATGTTAAAATTAATTTTTTAGATTTTTAGCTTTCCTTTAATGTTTATGCCTATATGTGATGGCCTCCACTATATTGTTTTTCTTGACTAAGCATCTAATATCACCCCTTTATTATGTTTTAACTTCCCAGGATGCCAAGATGTATTTTATGATTGATATTACAGGTTAAGATAGGGGAATAATTGTGTTCTCATTGGATTATTTATGCAGTATTTTTTGTTAGAAATTGTCATGTAAAGTTCTTGTATGAAATATATTTTCAAATACTGATAAAATGGATGGTCCATTTATAATTTATTCCATAAAGTCATGTAAATGTATTAAAATAATGCACCCACTCTAGATAACTAGGTTTGGGGCATTACAGTTTGTATCAAAGGATGTTTATCAAAATCCATGGAAATAGATTTAAAAACATAGTTTAGAGGTCATAACCATAATAGACACATCAAAGATAAGTATAGAATAACCACCAAGAATTTTGGTAAATTAGATATTGAATTGATATTACAAGAAATATGTCCCTATCTTGACACTACTTGTGGACAAACATCAGGAAAAGATGTAACTAGGTGTGAAATCTCTGACAAGGTGTTCCAGGATGGACTATGGGTAAATTGGTACATGAAAATGGACCTTAAAACACATCAATTTTGACACTACCAGGGGATATGATAAGGAAAACTCATATTTTTTTACATAACATTATGATTTATTTATTAGTAAATATGAACTCAAAGGAACAATATATATGATTATGGATTAGATATGCCTAAAATTTTCAATTTATGTTATGTGTTTTACTAGTACGGAATTTGGAATTATTATTCACAACCAATTATGGTGTATTCCATTGTTTAGAAATGGTACATAGTGAAAAAATGGAAACAATATCATGTAACTTAATAAATATATGGATTTAACTCTTGTACAAGATAATTATATTGGAGTTGGTGATGAAACTAGTTCTAAACAACTTATAATTATGCTTGGTCAACTGACTTTAGTTATGAATTAAAATTGTACCCATATGAATCACCATGATCCACAATGTAAAGGATCAATGTTAGACTTCTTATTGAGCAAACAACTTCTATCATTAAATTTGACTAAAAATCTATTTTTGGATAAAAATTGATATGTTCCATATAAGAAATGTTTCCTTATTTGGGATGAAACAAAAGGTAGAATGTTTTCATGGTATTTTACAATCTCTCATGAGATGAGAATCAATTTTTATCATTATTTCAATAAATGAAGGGGGATTAAGAATTAGAAAATATGTAATGGATGGAGTTTAATGACCTTTTACTAGGGAAATAATTTCCTCATGGACAACTTGTTGATATGGAAAGAAAATTTCTAAGTCTGTGAAAAAAAGTGGATAAAAATGCATTAAAGTATAAGGATAACTTCATAGGGTTATTTAGGTATGCTGAAAACTATATAATTAACCCATGAAGTAAGATTGATAGATTCATTGATTGGCAAAAACCATTCACCTGATGGGCATAAGTCTCCCAATTTTTCTCATCGTATGAAGATATAGTCTCATGTTCTATCAAGATTTAAAAGGTATTATCAGTGTTTTATTATATTAAAGTAATGAAAGAGAAGAAGAGAATGGTGGAGGAAGAGATAGATAATGAGAATAAGGGAAAGAATGATATTTTATTAGGTGATAATTGTGGGAATAAAAAACCCTACTACTTCCGGACAGGACTTGGGGTTTGTAAAAAATGTGGTGAAAAAAGGTCCTCAAGATTGTGATTATAAGGGAATGAAATAATCTACGCAATGGTATAATTGTAGATATTTGTGACAATATGAAAATGATTATCTAAATCACTACATAAATACATCTTAGAAGAAGAAAATGGATCATGTTAAAGTATATATAATTAATAAGGTCAGAGTGGAATAATTAATGTATTTGTGTTTTTAGATTCTTTATTTATATATTGTTTATAATAATAATGTGATATATATGATTATTTTACTAAAGTACTATTGGTTATCAATATGGTTTTAAAATGATTATGGTAGTCTTATATTCAGTATGTGACAATAAGAGAAGCATTATGTTGTTTGGGGAAACTGATGTTACAAATGATTTTTGAAATTTGGAGACCTTTTAGACAGAGTTTGGGAATAATTATTTTATATTACTGTAAAGTTTGGAATAGATAATGTTGAACTATGGATAATATTTTTTCAGTTTTCTTTTGATTATATTTGGATTGTTTTAATAATATAATTTTAGGTAAAGGAAAACCCACAAGACATGATAAAACCCATCATATTAGACAGGGATGTTGGAATCGAACACACAACTTAAGTATGATAAGTATTTATCACCTACCACTATCCTATATGATTAAACAATTTTTAATATCATATTTTTCATTATTTAAATAGTATATAATTATATTTAGAACTGTATATTATTAAGATAAGTATTTAATTTTTTAGTTTTATTATATTTTGAAGAGAAAGCATAATTTGTGATTAGAATTAGTTAAAGGGTGAAAATCTACATTTCAATTTAGTATTATTCATTGGGTTATTAGTAAATTAATTAAATTAATTCTTCATCAATTGGGAAAGGATCATAAAAAAATAATTTTCGTGTACTTTTTTCCAATTAATCAAATAGTCCCTTGGATCCTCACTAATTTATAGATTTTTAGTTATTACCTTTCTCTCAATAGTTTTCTCTATCACTCTCTGTCAGAACATTATGGTTACATATTCTTCTATGTCCATGTTTTTCTACATGGACCCCTTGTTTTTTTGCCTCTGGTAACCTTCTACATTCCTTTTCATTATTATAAAGTGGAAGTTTTATCGACCATTTTTCCGATATGGGATTGAAATAAAAGGGTTTGGAATAATAAAAACATTGTTACCATACCCAAATTTGAAAATTGAATGGATCCAATTTGTTATGTTAGAGGAGAATGTAACACCCCAGGCATCTATGTAATAACCCGGTTTTTTCTATAAAAGATTTTGGAATATTCTTGATGTTACTCCAAAGCAGGGAATTCAGACGGCATGCAATTCCGAGGCCCTATGTGCTGAGAATTAATTTTATAAAAATGTTAAGTGTTTTTATATTACACACATGTGGTTAACTAATGAAAATGTGATATCTCTTAGACAGTTGATCGGATGGAAATCTGTGACCACAGTTGGGTCCGAAACACGGTATTTACCGTAGGCCTGATAGAAAATGAATTGGTGCATGACGTTTGGACCCCTCACTCATTAGAGGTGTGTTAAATGGATAAATTAAATTAAATTATTCATTTAACAGCTCAAACCTGAGTAACTCCTAAACGGTTTCTCGGATTGGAATCCTGAGGGCACCATTGAGTCATGAGCATGTCGGTTACCCTATACAGGGTGTAAAAGACGCGTGCACAGGCTTGCTATGAGAGATGTCACCCAGGGGAAAAGTAGTCATTTATAAATGTCCATTTTGTGATTTTTATGACTGGCATTATTTTTGAATAACATTTTAATGAAGTCTCAGAATTGAAATCTGAGACTTCCATTGAGTTTTAAATGGGGCGTTTTGCCTAGACGTGAGATAAAATTGGCGGGCACAAAGGTTTATGAATCTGCCCCCATTGGTAGAGTTTTAGTGAATTTTTGTAAATTCACTAAGTGTTGAGGGAAAACCCATTTCCTTCTCTATCTCTCTCCCTCTCCCTCTCTCTCTATCTCTCTAGCCGTTCTTCTCTATTCTTCGCCGGATTGAGTGCAATGTTCATCGGAACATCGATGGTTCGAAGGTGGAGCCCCATGAAGGCATCACCTATAAAGTGCATCAGAATCGAGGTAGGATATCTTTTGTTTTTTATCTCTGATTCAATTTCCTCTTCAGTTATCAGTTTCTCTATTTGTTTTCTGTCATTAATTTACAAAATTATCGATGGTTTCACGAATATGGACATCGATCTATGTTTGGAACCTCATTCTTGGTTCTGTTCTTCGCAAACACCCACTATAATTTTCAGATGCGTCAACCTACTTTTGAATCACCGATCAAAGGTAGGCACTATGAAGGTCTCATCGTAGGGATCACAAAAACATCCTCAGATCTGGAATCGTGTGTCCGATTGAGTCACAGTGTTCCGCCGAAGGGATCAGCGAAACACCACCGGCAGGAGCGACAGTGGTGTGTCGTGTGATAGAGCATTGTAGGAGGTGCGACATCGGACGAGATGACATCATCGAGTCCGGAGGAGCAGGATGTGATGGCTCCAGTGGGTGCGGCTGAGCAGGGCGGTGGCGTTTGGCGGAGAGAGCTACAAGGTGTTTAGGTGGAGCCGACAGTGGAGTGTGTATCCAGGGAAGCACGATGACGCTGGATGTGGTGAGGTGAGCTGGTGCACTGTAGGGGGGGCACTGGCTGTCACGGTCGAAGGAAGCCCAATGCCTGGCCTTGGGTGTGTGGAGGAAGCAAGGACCTGCACAACGCAGGTCCATCAAGTGCGTCAACGAAGACTGGTCGAAGCCGGTCTACTAGTGGATTGAGGACCCGCAAAGTGCGGGTCCTGTTGAGAGACAACACATTGACTGGCCAAAAGGCTGATCGATTTTTTAAACCAGACCCGAGGAGCGGGTTTATTGCGGCTGGGCGGGCCGTTGCCAGCAGGATGCGGACAAGCAGTTCAGACCGGGCAGGTCGGGGTGTGCCGGCCCGGTTAGGCCCCCTTGCATTCGTGGGGCTGTATCTCCTAAACGACATGTCCATTTGACGTTCCGTCTATGGTTGTGGGACCATATCAATGAGGCATACCTTTTAATGTGAGTTTTAGGTTTTTTCGTTTAAGCGCCCGAAGGCGGGTAACCTGAGAGCTATAATTCAATAATATTAAAATATCATTAAAACTCACAATGAATGAACCTCGTGAGACGGATGTCCGTTTGATGTGCCGTTAGAGGCACGGTGGCCCCAGAGCTGAGACCGTCCTTCCAAGGTTGGTTCAGAGCCTTTTCGGTTTGGTTTCATTGCTTGGTAGAACAAAACACTGAATGTGATTAATTAATTAATTAATTAATTATTGCGTCAGACCTAACTCATGTTTGGGATGTCCGATTGACGTGCCATCAGCTGCAGCATGACCCCAGTCCACGTGTAGACGTTTTGATAGGATTTCTTAAGCGTTCGGGTTGGAGACAACGTGCGGGCCTCACATGTCCAAGTTCGCACGTTCTATAGTGAAACACCACTTTTTCTCCCGACATCTGTTTGGTGTGTTTGAGTACTCATTTCTGTGAGTTTTTCCAAGGGGATTGCAACGATGAATTCAACCTACCAAAATTGGAATTGAGGAATGGGCCCCATGGGCCATCTTTTATGCTATTAACAACATACTATGACTTTTTCATTAGGTGACTTTTTGGGGCGTATGAATAGTCTATCCAGCATGTTTTTCCGAGAGCATCGTGATGGCAAAGTTTTGCTGACATCTTTCGGGACCGAGGTGCAGGCCCCACGAGACGCCTTATGAATATAATGTGGTGTTGAATAACTTTCCACCGGGGGCCCGTTTCCAGTGAGTAAGTACTCTATCTCGTGTGTTATTCCATGAGTATTACAACGGTGTAATCCATTCGAGAGAGCGAAGCCTCTTTCGAGATCTCATTAAATGTGGAAACATTAAAGGGATACCGATGGGGGTTCTTCCTAATGTGTTTATAGAGAACCGTTGGCGTGCGATCGCTTTCACTCCCATGTGAGTGATGTTTATGTTTAAAGAGATGTGGTTGGCTATGCTAGGGGTGTGGAGGAAGCAGGTTGGTGAAACGGCGTTTTCGCACTTCGCACTGACGTTGGGTGTCATGTGCATGATAGCATTGGGCTGGTAATGTGGCATACTCTGGGAGTATACAGTAATGATTGTAGGGGCATGTTGTAGTTTGTACCTGAGAATTTTTGTGTGCTTGGATTGGAGATGAGTTTGGGCCACACTTTGTGTGGGCCCCATGTGTTTGTCGTGTTCTACTCTACGTACCTTTGACCTCTCGTGACGTAGAGGGTCCTTCTGTTCTCGATGGTTTTACTGGTAGAGTTGTTTTGGATTCCATGTTCATCTAGGTGAGGGGGATTTCAGTGTTGTGTCCCTTTCAACAGACTACGACATCGATTACGACTACGTGCGTTCGTACAGTGCGGGTGTGCTCTCACATTCTGGACTGAGTTGTCTCTGTCCTCTATGACAGTAGACTCAGTGAATTGGATCATGTATCAACCAGAGAGGCCTGGAGTGATCCTCACATCCCTTCATGTTCCCTAGTAGGGTTATTTGGGCATCAGTGTGACCAACACATTATGCAGGCACTGATCCTCTACCTAGGAGGATGTTTCTAGTATAGAATGGATGCCCCCAGTGAGCCCTAGGCACAGAATCCCTATCTATGTATTGAGTTCATAACTTCCTTCCATGATCTATCATGACCTTTTTCCTACTATTTGTTCCGGTTTCTAGTGAGGTACCATACAGTAGGGATGGCTAGTGAGGTACCATCCAGCAGGGATGGCCAGTGTGGTACCATCCAGTAGGGATGAAAAGTTGGGTACTATCTAGTAGGGATGGCCAGAGTAGATCCGGGTCTCCCTCTTGCAGATTACACTTTCACGGGGCAGGGTAGTGGGAACCCGTCGACTTTGAGAAGACCTATAGACTATGTGATAGTGAAGAGGTGGGGCTTGACGCTCCGCCAGAACTCTAAAGAACTAGGGGCACTTTCCCCACTAAGACGCGTCCTTGTGACATGACCTAAAACCATGCGGGCGAGTTAGTTCTCCCTAAAGGGAATAATGTCACGGTGTAGTGATTTGAGCCCCTTGACTTGCAGTTTGGGGCATACATACAGATATTGGGCATCAATGGTGTTTACTTCTGGGTTTTTGGCTACTCACTTTCTTGGGCTATGCTACGGGATCGATATCCCCTTATGATGTTGTTCGGGCTTATTGATTGAGCATATGGATATGTATATACCATGTTACAGTACCCAATCCTTGGGTTTTGGTTACAATCCTTCATAGAGAGGCGAAGACGCGTGAGGTATGCCACGTCATATCCATGTCTAGATCCTCGTGGTTGTATGAGTCTAAAATCATTCTATAGGTAGCGAAGACTCGATGAGATGTTCATCTTCTCACCACTTCTAGCTCATTGTGTTTGGACGAGTCTACTTCCTTCCTCTTGTTCGGTTGAGTTGTACTCTCGTTTATACTCCTTCACTTTTACCCTTTTCAATCTACTGCTCACCTCTTCAATACCTCATTTTTTACTCCCTCGAGCCTTCTGGGCATCCTACGGGGTATTTCTATACTCACTCATGCTTGGTCTTTCCCCTTAGTTGGTGTTCCCTTGCAGATGACAGACAGGTTGGTCGTGACTTCAGCGGAGCTTAGTAGTTCGGGATCTTGGACAACGTGCAGTGTTCATAGTCGGGTTGTAGGTTTGGGACACTCCCATCTATTTAATTTTCTTCACTTGTTTCCGGGTTGAGGCACTTTTCTAGTTGGGTGCGTGTTTTTCTGTTTTCTTTCTAGTTTACAATCTGTACATTCATTTTACTGTTTAGATGTCGATGAACCTTTTCTGGTTATTTATAGTAGTTGGTAATTTACTTTACATTTCTTTTTTTTACTCTACACTTCTGCATTGAGTGGGCTACATGTGTGTTTATAGGTACTTAGGTAAAGACCTCCCCGAGTTGTTTTTCCTTCGGCGCTTGTCTCTTGCCCCTGGCCTATGGAGGCTGGCTTTGAGTAGTTGCAGCTCGAGCTCGGGTGGGGTCGGGTCTTAACAAAATGGTATCAATGGTGGTTCGATCCTTGGGACGTTCTTCGGGTGTCCCTAAAGAGGAATTTGATGCGATCTAGGGAATATATGTCAACATGTCTTGAGAACAGCTCTCAGGACAGGGAGTCCATTGATTGTGCAGCGACAGACGTATCCATTCACCATGACCCCGATAACCCGCTTGTCCACTCGACATGCTTAGACACTCGTTGCAGGAAATTGGTTTGTGTATCACATTGGATTGAGTCTTGATTTTCCTTATCGAGTAAGCTCCACATTGTTGTTACTTTTATATGAATATATGATCATCTGACCGTGACACTCCTTGATAACATTCAGGATGTCTCCGTGAAGACAGCCAGCTAGGATACCAGCTTTGGTTCGTGACGATGACCTTGTGAGCGATGAGGCCTCAATACAGAACCCATCATGCGAGTCCCTTTCTCTGGGCGGGCCGGTAGTATCACCCCCACCTGATTAGCAGTAGACATATTCAGCAGAGAAGACTGAGCTAGAGCGCAGGTTGAGCGCACATCGTGAGTTCCAGCAATAGAGACCGCTGAGGTTCAGTGGTGAGCCAGACCCTCAGGTAGTAGAGGTTTGGCTCGAGATAGTGGTTCGCCTCTTCAGGATAGTGTAGACTCTATATGATCTTATGGGGGCTTTGGCTTCCAGCCTTTTCCACAGAGTATTTGGGCATTGGTGGAGTCTGGTGACTTAGTTACTCGATGAGTCATCACTTTCATGGGGAGACATTCAGCTGCTCTTTTTTGAGTATTTTCCCCTCCTACTTACACTCTGTTCAGATCCAGGAGCTTCTGCAGTTTTAGAAGTGAGGGGTGATGGTGACTGAGTATGTGACTAGGTTTGCGGACCGTTCACGTTTTTACCTAGACATGGTCCATGAAGACATCTTCTGAGAGTGGAAGTTCAAGCAGGGACTCCATAGAGAGCTTCGTGCTGTCATAGTACCTTTGGGAATTTCCACATATGTCAGGGTGCTAGATCAGGCACTAGTGACAGAGATCTTCTGGTCATTCTCTACAGTTGTTTGTGGCATCAGGCTCGATAGAGTCAAGACGTCTACCGCTGCTAGCGGGCGCCGAGTGACAGAACCTCGATGCAGGTGGCATTTCGATAACTAGAATCAGGGGCATGGTCGTACACCACAGTGGCGCCGGAGGGCACTAATGCAGCCCGAAGAGAGTCGGAGTTATTCTTGTGATGGGAGAGGTCACTTGGCATGTGACTTCCCGACCCGGCGCACTGAGAATATCGGGCAGGCAGCGGGTGCACCGCCACGACAGAGGCAGCGCCGTGATCAGAGTAGTCCCTTGTGAGGTGGTGCTAGTAGAGGAGCTGGAGGAGTTGGTAGTGGGGGATGAAATTATGATGACTTCCCATCACCACCATGTGGCCCATATCAGGCTCTGGGATCTGACAGTTGGGACCACAGACAGTCGTGAGCTTTGGATATCTATGATCCTGCAGTGCATGAGGTGATAAGTGCTAAACTCTAAAACCCTTCTAATTTTTTTATTAGAATTTTTAGACTCTTTATGTGAAATTATTTTCTCCCTACTCATTGCTTGAGGTGTTATCAGGGTGTCGCGGGGCATCGGTGTAACCTTTTGTCAGTAGAGTAGAAGACATGGAACCTTTTCATTAGTAAATGGTATCGACTCCTTCGCTTTCCGAGCATGTAAAAGGGTCTTGGTTAAGAGAAAAAAACTGTGAAGTCTTGCGTGAACAGATATCCTTGGTTGTTTCATCATATGCATATTTTGTAGGAGGGAATCACTAGCCTTTTTTCCAAGGTCCAAATGGTGATTCCAGTCGCATAGTGAGGCGTATAGGTGTGACCAGGTAGGTGAGCTACCCCTGAGGTCCTTTGGGACATTAGAGACCGTGCGAAGGGATGATGAGGTCTCCACCACATTTCCCTTACCAAAAGTATGTTTTTGGATCATAAGGTCTCCCACATGATTCATCTGAGAAGAAGTGTGCGACCACCTATTCACATCATCGGCGAGGGCTGACCCCACGCAGACGGAAAAAATTATTTGGTCCCTGCGCGGTGATGCAGAACTGTGCATGAGTTCCTCTAGGTACGAGAGAGCTAGGTGTGGGCGTAGTACCCTTAGTTGTTCCACTAGTATTTCTTTTTTGTGATGAATAGTTTTAAGGAGGCAATGATGTAAGAACCTAGTTTTTTCTATAAATTACATTGGAATATTTTTTATGTTATTCCAACGTAGAGCATTCAGACGACATGCATTTCTGAGGCTCGGTGTTCCCGGAAATAATTTTATAAAAATGTTAAGTTTTTTTATCTTACGAACTTGTGGTTAACTAAAGAAAATGTGATATATCATAGACAATTGATCGGGTCGGAAATTTTAGAACACAGTAGGTTCCGGAAAGCAGTGTTTACCCTGGGTGTGACATAAAATGAGTCGGCACGGGACGTTCGGACCCCATGCTCATTAGCGGTGTGTAAAATGGATAAATTAAATTAAATTATTCATTTAATTTCTCAAACATGAGTAGCTACTAAACAGTTTCTCAGATGGGAAAAATGAGGGCACCGTTGAGTCTATGGCTTGCTGTTTACCCTAGGTGGGGTGTAAAAGTTGCTGGTGTGGGCCTGCTGTGAGAGATGTCACCCAGGGGCAAAGTGGTTATTTCGAAATGTCCACATAGTGATTTTTATCAATGGAATTATTTTTTAATCACATTCGAACGAAGTCTCAGAATTGAAATATGAGACATCTGTTGAGTTCGAAATGGGGTGTTTTTCCTAGGCGTGAGATAAAATAGGTGGGTGCAGCGGTTTCAGAATCAGCGCCCTTTGGGAGAGTTGTAGTGATTTTTTTATAAATTCACTAAGTGTTGAGGGAATTCCCAATTCCTTCTCTATCCCTCTCTCTCTCCCTCTCTCTATATCTCTAGCCGTTATTTCCAATTCTTCGCCAGATCGAGGAGCGATCTTTATCGAATCTTCAGTGGTTCAAAGGTGGAGCCTCGCGGACGCATCACCTACGAGACACATCGGAATCGATGTAGGATCTCTTTTGTTTTTGAGCTCCGATTCAATTTCCACTTCAGTAATTGGTTTCACTATTTGTTTTCCGTCTTTAATTTACAAAATCATCGATGTCTGCACGAACACGGCCAACGATCTATGTTTGGAACCCCGTTCTTGGTTCCGTTATTCGCGAACACCGGCTATAATTTTCGGATGCGTCAACTGACTGCCGAATCACCGATCAAAGGTAGGTGTTATGAAGGTCTCATCGCAAGGATCACAAAAACATTATCGGATTTGGAATCGAGTGTCTAACTTTTTCATGGTGTTCCGCCGAAGGGATCACCGGAACCCCACTGGAAGGAGTGGTCGGCGGCTGCACGCGGCGGCCGCGGTGTGTCGTGCGGCATAACTTCATCGGAGGTATGACTTCTGATGAGATGGCGGAAGAATGTTGAGAGGATCTGGAGTTGAAGTCTCCAATGGGTGTGGCCAAGCTGGCCGGTGGCGTTCGGCGGAGCGAGTCGGAGGGTGTCCAAGAGGAGCCGGCAGCGGAGTGGGTAGCCGGGGCAGCACGGTTGCGCTGGCCGTGGCGAGGTTCTCTGGTGCACAGAAGGGGGAATCGTGTTCGAAGGAATGCTGAGACCTGAACTGAGGCTTGCGAAAGAGGCCAGGACCCACACAACGTCGGTCCTGCTGGTGCGTCAATGATGACAGGTCGAAGCCGGTCAGCTAGGGGAGCGAGGAACCGCAAACCGCGGGTCCTGTTGGGAGACGGTGCAAAGACCGGCCAAAAGGCCAGCTGATTTGTGAAACCAAACCCGAGGAGCACGTCCGGTGCTGCTAGGTGGGACTCTGACAGCGGGCTGCGGACCGGTGGTTCGGACAGGGCCGGTCGGGGTGAACCGGCCCCGTTAGGCCCCCTTGCATTTGGGGGGCCGTATCTCCTAAACAACGCGTCCGTTTAATGCACCGTCTGTGGATATGGGACCGTATCGACAATGAAATACATTTAAAGTGAGTTTTGGGGTTTTTCAGTGACGCCCCTAAAGGCATGTAACCCATGATATTTAATTCAATAATATTAAATTTTCATTAAAGCTCATGACAGACGCACCTCGCGAGACGGATGTCCGTTTGACGTGTCGTCAGAGGTGCGGTGGCCCTGGAGATGAGACAGTCCTTGCTAGGCTGTTCGGAGCCTTTATGGGTTGGTTTCGTAGCTCGGTAGCAAGAAACACTAAATGTGAATAATTAATTAATTAATTAATTAATTAATTAATTAATTGTTGCGTTGGACCTAACTCATTCTTGGGATGTCCGATTGATGTGTAGTCATCGGCAGCAAGACCCCAGTCCTCATGCGTACTTTTTGAGATGCTATTCGAGGTGTTCGGTTTGGAAACAAGGTGTGGGCCCCACAGGGCCAAGTTCACATGCTTTACTGTGAAACACCACTTTTCACCCGTCATCTGTTTGGCATGTTTGAGCACTCATTTCAGTGAGTTTTTACAAGGGGATTGCAACGATGCATTATGCCTACCTAAATTGGAATTGAGGTGTGGGCCCCACGAGCCGTCTTTTAAGCTGTGTACATCGTACTGTGACTTTTTCATTAGGCGTCCTTTTGGGGCGTATGAATAGGACACTTAGCATGTTTTTCCAAGAGCATCGTGATGGTGCAGTTCATCCGACCTTTTTCGAGACTGAGGTGCAAGCCCCATGAGATGTCGTATGAACATAAATCAGTGTTGAATAACATTTCCCCCAGGAGCATGTTTTCAACGAGTAAGTAGTCTATGTCGCTTGTTATTCTGCAAGGATTACAACGGTGGAATCCATTTGGGAGAGATGAGCCTTTTTTTTATCTCATTAAATGTAGAATCATGAATAGTGTACCGGTTGGGGTTATTCCTACGGTGTTTGTTGAGAACCCTTTGCATGTGATCTTGTTCACTCCCGTGTGAGTGAAGTTGATGTTCAAAGATATATGGTTGGCCATCCTAGGACCGTGGTGGAAGCTGGTTGGTGAAACTACGCTTTCACCCTTCGCACTGACCTTGGATTCTATGTGAACAATATCCTTCAGCTGGAAATATTGAATACTATGGGAGTATATGGGAAGGTTTGGAAGGGAATGTTGTAATTTGTACTTAAGAAAGTTGGTGTTCTGGGTTTGGAGATGATTTTGTTACACATGTTGTGTGGGACCCATGTGTGTGCCGTGTTATTCTCTACGTAACTTTGTCCTCTCATGATGTAGAGGGTCCTTATGTTCTCGATGGTCTGATTGGTAGAGTTGTTTCGTTTTCCTTGTTCTTCCAGCTGAGGGGGATTTTAGTGTTGTGCCCCTTTCACTGGACTGCGTCATCATTTACAGCTACGTGCATTTTTATAGTGTGGGTGAGTTCCCACATTCTTGAGTGAGTTGTATCGGTCTTCTTCGACTGTAGACTTAGCAGATTGGAGCAAGTATCACCCCGAGAGGCCCGGTGAGATCCTCCCGTCCCTTCGTGTTCCCTAGTAGGGTTTCTTGGTATCTATGTTACCTACACATTATGCGGGCACTGATCCTCTAACCAGGAGGTTGTTTCCAGTATGGTACGGATCCCCCGGTGATCCATGGGCACAGACTCCTTAGCTATGTATCGAGATCATAACATCCTTCCACGATCTAATGTGACATGTTTCCAACTACATTTTCTGGTTACCAGTTAGGTACCATCTAACAATGATGGACAGCGAGGTACCATCAAGAAGGGATGGCTAGTTAAGTACCATCTAGCAGGGACGACCAATGGGGTACCATCCAGCATGGATGGCTAGATCAGATCCTGGTCTCCCTCCAGCAGATTACCTTTTCTCGGGGCTGGGCAGTGGGAACCCGTCAACTTTGATAAGAACTCTCATCTGTGATAAAGTGATGTGGTCTGGATTTACCCTCCCCCAGAACTCTCAAGAACGAGGGGTGCTTTCCCCATAGAGACGCATACCAGTGACGCGACCTAAAACCTTTCAGGCGAGTCAGTGCCACCCAAAGCGGATAGTGTCAAGGAGCGGTGATTTGAGACCCTTGACTTGCAGTTCTGGGTAGATGTATGGAACTTGGGAATCAATGGTGTTTACTTCTGGGAATGTTGGCTACTCACTTTCCAAGGCTGAGCTACGTGATGGAGATCCCCTTATGATCTTTTTCGAGCTTTTTGATTGAGCATATGGATATGTATATACCTTGTTCCGGTACCGGCTCCTTGGGTTTTGGTTACTCTCCTTCCAGAAGAGGCGAAGACGAAGGGGGTATGCCACGTGCTTTTCGTGTCTAGCTCTGCGTGGTTAAACGGGTCTACTCTCCTACTATAGGTAGAGAAGACTCGATGAGAAGTTCATCTTCTCACCATTTCTAGCTCCTTGTATTTGGACCATTCTACTTCCTTACTCTAGTTGGGTTGAGATGTACTCTTTACTGCACTATCGGTTATACTTCTGTACTTTTCCCTGTTCGATATTCTGCTCACCTCTTCAGAACCTCCTTTGTTTCTCCCTTGAGCCTTCAGGGCATCATACTTGGAATTTTTATACTCACCCCTACATGGGCTTTTCCCGCACATGGTGTGACCTTGCAGACAATGGACATGTTGGTCGTGACTTTAGAAGATCTTAGGAGTTCAGGAGCTTGGATAGCATGCGGTGGTTGTAGTCGGGTTCCAGGTGTGGCACTCTCCCAGCTGTTTACATTTGTTCACTTGTTGTCGGGTTGTGGCACTTTTCAGGTTGGGCGCGTGTTTAGCCCTTTTATTTCTATTTTACCTTCTTCACATTCTTCTTACTATTTAGAGTTAGATGAACTGTGGTTGTTTATAGCAGTTGGTAATTTAATTTTCATTTCTTTTCATTTTTACTCTGCACCTCTGCATTGAGTGGGCTTTGTGTGTGTGTACATGTACATAGGCAAAGGCCTCCCTGAGTTGATTAGCCTTTGGCGTTTCTCTCCAGCCCCTGGCCAATGGGAGCGGTCTTGGGGTAGTTTCGGCTCAAGCCCGGGTAGTGTCGGGTCACGAAAATCTATGATATGCTTCTTTTAAAATAATTAAATAGCTTTTTCAACATGCAACACTGAGTTTAAACACCCCATAACATATCAAACTAGCTGTTTGAAAAGTTATTATGAATTCTATTTACCACATTTTTTAATTTATTTTATTATATAAAATTTTAACATTTATCTTTTGTGTTTCTTAGACATAATATAATAAAAAATTTAATATTTTAGATAAGAGAATAACTTTTCAAAAAAAAAATTAAAACATTTTAAAAGAGATCCCTTTTTTATATCCAATATTTAACACTTATATATTTTTTATTTTACAAACGAACTTTTTATTTATAATAGGAACATTAGAATTTAGTTTTGATAAATTTTTTATAGTTTTCTGATAACTTTCAAATATTTATGAACAATGAAAATATTGCATTTCAGTTCAAAAAATCATTTTCAACTACATTATTTATATAGTTAGATTACCTTTGTAATTGGTTTTAAAATTTAATTGGTTTATTTTTTTATCACTTAATAAAATTTTTATTATTGGAATCAATTTCATATTTAAATTTGATATAAACTCATGATAATATTTTGATAGTTTTTACTTCTAGAAAACCACTTCTTGTTTTAGAAAATGAGAATTAATTTTAAATTAATAAAAAAACTACTGTGTTTGATATTTGGAAAAATTTATCACATATATGGAGTTAGAAGGACCAAATTATGTAAATAAGTATCTATTATTTTTTTGAATTATGAATAGTAACTTTAGTAATTATTTTTATTTACAATGGTGAAAGGGCATATTAGATAAATAATGAAAAAGTAATATTATAACAATATAAAACTACCTAACACCTATAATAATATTATTGAATGTGTCATGGGATACCCAAAAAATCATTTGGAATATTTTGGGCCTTTGGGAGCCACTTGGGTGTAATAATGAGATGTTATAATAATTAATTTAAAGTAAAGAAAAATATAACATAAACATGTATCTTTTTAATAAACCAATTATAATACTAGGTTATATAACTGATATATTTGACTATATATAGTAATTATAATGATAAAAATATTTCCAAAATCATGGTATTTTATTTTTCATTTTTAGAAATTATATAAATAAATATATTTTTGACAAAATAATGATGAAATGATTAACTTTATAATAAATTAATCAAATAAATGATATTATTAGTATTAAAATAAATATTATTTGAAATATTTCATTCCATTTATGAACATTGTTTATTGATACGACCTTATAGGGATGATTTATTATTATTATTTTATAATTAATAAAATTTTAATTACATTAAAAAAATCAATTACTAAATAGTGTCAAAATCGATATAAATGAGTATTTAATATAAACACTATATAATAAAATTATATAATAGTCATAAACATATAATATTCAGAAAAATGATTTATATTGTGATAAAAATGTTACTAATGATCCACTTGAGGTTCACTTGTAATTTTATAGTAACTATATTTACTATATAGTATAAAAATACAAGAAGACAATGTAACAGTAAACTAATTTTACTAAGGGTCAAGTCTAAATGAAAAGGTTATTTTTATGATCTAAACATGTCTAAAACCTATTATATTAAGGGATTTAGACCCATACTCGTCTTATCCTTGAAATATATCACATTGTACCTTTTAAAATTTGAAAATCAAATTATAATTAAATAATGTTTGAAGACTTTCCTAAAGTGCCCCTCACCTCTCCATAAAAGCTCACTTTTCCTTCTCTTTTAATCACACCTCCAAAGCCCTATCGATCGTAAAAAACCATCCCAATATACACCCAAACTTCTTTAATTACTCTTAGTGGCTAAAAATTGGGCATAAAATCGAATTAATGAGCCCTTTTGTGAAAATAAAAAGGAGACACCTGAAGAAGAGGTAATCATTTTATCACCTCGTTCAAAGTACATTTCTTCTTCTGCTTCCTTTTTCTATATTGTTTCCATAAAAAAGAATTAAATCCTATATAATCCATATACTGAGATGTTATTATAATAATGGTACAACAATATTCATCATTTTATATGTCCTTTGAATAATAACATCACCATGCATGCGTACGTATGACATAATAACTCCAAGTCGTGGTGTAATTTGTTATTCAATATTACATTATTTTGATGGTTATAATTATGAGTATAATAGATATAAATAATTAATGTGAAATGATTATTATCACATATAATTACTATACCATATAGTTCCAAACTATTTAACCATTAAAGGAATGATAGCGTCGCTCGTGCGTACATACATCCTACCATCTCCAGGACGTGATAAGATTAATTAATTATATTAACCATTAATGAATGATTATATAATCCATTTTATAAGTAAATAAAATATTAATGAACTTAATATAATTCTATATATGAATAATGTATATCCCATCCATAAAAAACATGACTTACACAATGAAAGATGCATAGGATAACGAAGCAGTTAACACACAAAAAATGGTAATACTGAAATACTATTAACAAAATGATATAAGAGGATGATATAAGATATAATATATAGGGATATGTTTAATTTATAATTTAATAGCATAAATTAATCACTATAGTGAATGTTAATTTACCCTAAACTAATGTTAAGTAAATTGTAAGGGTTATTTTCACAAGCCTTTTATTTTTTGATATTCCTTATATGTAAGTATCTACCGTAGCATCCTTATCATTCATGTCCATGTTTATTAAAATGTAATTCAAAATATTAAATACAGTTATATAAAGTCATTTTACCCATTTTTAAATTTTTACCAAATGATTTTAAAGTAATCATTCCATCATTTTCTTAACGAAGTACATTATAACCTTTTCGACAAATTTAGGAAAGAATGTATTTTAACTCTTACAGAACATGCATCTATTTTCTTCTTTTAAGATGCCTCAGAAATTTGAAGAATCACTTAAAAAATTACAATGTTATTTTCAAAAAAAATGTTTTATTTTAAAAATTTCATGAATTTTAAATGATTAAATAAAAACGGATATTTCCCTCAATGAGTTTTAATGAATTTATTAAATTACATTCATCTATGTCAATATCCTTTGTTGGATTTAATTCTTATTTGAGGTTGATTTATTGTTATAAAATTATACATATTGTATTTATTGTTTTTTTATGTTTCAATTTAGGTATTCTATTTTTAATCAATTCATGGTTTATGTTTAAAATATTAACATTTTGAATTCTAGTTTTAATATGAATGTTTATGTTGTGTCTCAACATTTTATATGAGGAATGCATTGGACATAGTAAGTGACGGGGGCCCCAACTATATCCCCTTGATGAATAGGTAGCTCTCATTATTTTCTTGCCTCATGGACATTATAGAATATTGGTTTACAGTTTAGGCATGAGGCATTGACATAGCGGTTATGATGACCTGCGTTATGAATTCCCCCATTTTGAGATTAGATATTATTTTTAAATGTGATTATTCAATGAGTAGAATATTTATGTGAATGTTTAAAAGGAATTGTTTTATTTATTCATTCCATATTATGCTGAAGATAATATTTTAAAAATATTTTGTTTTATTTTTGTAGCATTAATTAATATTTTATACATACTTGTGATGAATTTTTCTATATTGTTTGTCCTTTCTAAGCATATGGGCTCACCCCATTCTTATGATTTACTCTACTAGGATGAAAAAACGTTTTTTATGATTGATATAGAGGGTAAATCTAGATGAATAATGGAATTATCAATGGATTATTGGTTCTTTATTTTATGATAGAAATTGTAATTTAATGTTAATGTATTAATCTATTTATTTAGAGTACTAGACTGATCAGTCCTTCGGGACAAGATTTCCCCGTAATCATGCCAGTGTATTAAAATAAGGTGCATGCTCTTGGTGACTGATTCTAGGGTGTCACAATATTATTGGATGTTAATGATTCATAGGTAGTTATTAATTTATTTGTTATTTAGACTCAAAAGTTATCAAAGTGGTTAATGTTTTTTATCAATCTCATCATTATTTAAGAATTTATTTGTTTAAGTCTCCTTTGTGGTAATTATTTGATATTTTTATATTAAATAAATCTATTATCTTATACTCTTGTTATATATTATCTTTTTCATGTAATATTATCATTTTAAACACTTTGGTACTTAAACGTATTTAGAAAATGTTTCAAAAAATTACACATTATTGTTCTCTTACGTCAAAAATAATTTTTCATGAAAATAAATTTTTTCTAAAAATGATTACAAAAAATATTTTTGAAATTTTCTAAATGATTTATTAACAAAAATTTTACACATTATGAAAACATAATAATATTTTAAATATGGATCACCTAATCATTTTTAAAATAAGTCCCATCTGGATACTACTGAAAATGTGAATGAAATATTGGTTTTATAGTGTATTGAATGAAATAAATTCTCTACAGTCATGACCATTCAATGTATTTTTATTATTATAAATGATTTATAAGGTAATTTTAAAATAAATTTTTTTATAAATTTTTTTTAGCTATTAATTTTAAAAATAATTTCTAAGGGAAAATCTTATTTTCCTCATAAATGATTTTGAATAACTATTTGTCGTGTTTCTATTAATTAACGTAATAAATAATTTATTGTACTTATGGAACACTAGGGTTATGATATATTGATACAATCATTATTATATATCGAGATGGTTTATGATTAGTTTAAATAGTATGTACGATTATATTATCATTCACCATGTCACACCATGATATTTTAATTTCTTTTGATTTACTCTTTTTTGTATTTGGTTCTTTTAGATGGGGCTGGGTTTGAGTTCCCAGTTTGAATTTTTAGTTATCTATGATTTTATTCCTAAAAATATGTGGCACATGGTTTTTAAAATGTTATGAGAAACTATGCACACACTTCTATGAAATCTTGCATCTTTAGAGTTGGGGCATGGGGCATAGGGCAAGGAATATGCACACTCAAGAAAACTCTATGGAATTTGTATGGTGTGGTTATGGATTTATGATTTAGGCATTTTTCATGATTGGTGTATTTATTGGAAAACCATGTGTGCATCCCAGGTAATGTTCTCTCATTTCTAGTAGGATTCACATGTTTGGAGAATGATTCAGAAAATTGGGAGACAATACCATGTGAGTTTCCCAGGTCATTAAAATTGGGAAATTATACTTTTTTCCATCTTCTATTTTAACACAAATTCATGATTTTCTTCTCCCATAAAATCATGTGCTCCATCAGGCCCTCTAGAATTATCCTTTCTATCTCTCCTTCCACCACTGAATTTTATTTAAGGTCTTATGGTGAGTTTCTTTGATATTTTTGTCAATTTCCACTTCTCCTCTCACTAATACATTATTGTTATTGGTTTCCCATAGTAGTAATTCTTTGTCGGTCAAATCATATGGGTTATGGATGATGTGTGATTCATTTTATTTACTGTTAGAGTGTGTAAATAATCTCTTGCGTGTCTCTGCCCTCCCCACAATGTTTCTTTGTGTTTTCACGTTGTTGAAGTAGGTGTTTTATCCATTTACTTTTAGAAATACTTAATTAATGGTTTATATTTCATTTAATTCCTTAACAATATTTAAATACAACATGGGAATTATTATAATAAATTTAATTTGTTTTTTTCATGTGGAAATGTTGTGTAGAATGGGTTTTCTCAAAGGTCAACTTTAACCATGTTTTATTTATATGCACATATGTTGTCTGATAAAATGAAAATTGATCGTTTAATGTGAAATTGGGTGATTTGGGAGATTTTTTCTGATGGATATTTTTTTACGGTGTTGTTGGTTTTTGATTTGGGTTTTGTACTTGCAATGTGGTTACTTTTAAGGCATGACATTTATGTGTGGCTAATTATGTTGTGTAAAATAATATTATGTTCCTTTAAAAAAGTTTTTTCAATGGTATATGAATTGTTCATGTTATGGAAAAAAGTTTTCTAGAATATTTGTTTGCATCAAAAATGTATTCTTGTTGTGATTTATAAATGCATTCCGTGGGTTTTAAAAATGGATAGATAAGTGTTTTTAAAGGAATTTCTGGTGAAAATTTGTTCTAGGTCACATTCTCAAAAACAATGTACCTTGTTTCATGTGGGATCCTTTGTTTCTTAACATGAATGGTGATCCAAAATAATGAATGTGATGTGAAATGTACTTCAAATATGGAGTTGGTGTGCGTATGGACATGAAAGGGGATTTCCAGAAGTTAATGATTGGAGTTCAATTTTTTTTCTAATTGTGTAAAAACGTGTTGTTATAAATGTTGAATTATTTGTGAAATTTTTTTCCATGTGGCCTTATGGTTTTGAGTAAATTAAAATGTGGCTTAAAAATTCTTCCAAAAGTTTTTCATTTGTTGAATTATCCATGTGAAAGTTGTGTTTCACATTGTCTTTGGAAATGGTGTGGAATTATCATTGAAAATGTATTTGTATTTGGGAATGTTAAAGGCTCATTTGGTACTTTATGTGAACATTTAATTTCTTTGTTGAATTTATATGATTTTTGGGCTTGGTGGGAACATTGTAATTTTTTATAAAATGGATTGAAAACATGGGTAGCATGAATGCCTAGTTGTTATTTCAAAATGACTTTGGAATGTGGGTTATATTGTTGAAAATGATGATTTCCATGTAAGACATAATGTTTTGGATCAGATTTCTTATGAATGAAGGGGATTTTCATGTCTGTTCGAGATAACTTCGCTTATATTTTCAAACCACTTGTCCTTGGGATATGTTCCCATCAAGTGAATAATGCAAGGAAAAATTGTGGGTATTGAGTTTGATAAACCATTAGATGTGTTCCCCTCTATTGTATCTTTCATGAGAAAACTTTGGGTTATTCATTCTGTATCATTTTTCATTGAGTATTATTTTTATTATAATGTAATTCTTGGGATTATGCTATAGGGTTGAGTGATAGGTTCTTGTTGACCCGGATTAAATGGGTTGGTACCCCCCTTGAATTGATGGGGCTAGGAGGGACATAACACTAGATTGAAAACATTATAGAGGATAGTTGGTTTTTGACTATATAGGTAGACCATATGATGATAGGGCAGTCTTAACTGAGTACATTCAAATATTTCTTATATATATGTTTAGGAAATTCGCATAATTACATTCTATTAGTTCTGATTATTTCTGTTAAAATTTGGATATATTATTTTCCAGTTTGGTCAACTTGTATGGTTTCCTTTACATTCTTCACATCCCATTTTTGGTTATTTATTTTGGTATTGTATTTGGTTTTTGATTTTCGGATGGTTTGTGGAATGTGAAAATATTTTTAAAAAACAATGTAGTGTATGTTGTTTTGTTTTTAGAAAGAGAATTCGTGGAAGGATATGGTTAGTTGTCAAAAATGAATCAAAATACTATTTTATATAAATAATTCAATCCAATGTTTGTAGACTATATTGAGAATAGAAATATATGGACTCTATGGTGATTACCTAATGATATATTTAATCCCATTCCTTACTTATTCCACTCAATGCTGGTAAAACCATGTTGTTTTGTAGGATCATGATTATGGTTCTGTTGTGACATTGGAGTATGTGGGTCATGTGGTTGGGGGTTCCCAAGAGGTCACATGGAGATCACTTTATCATGGTTCGACAATTGTTTTCATTTCAATTTCTAATTTAATCTTCTGTAGTTGTGTCTAGATTAGTTTTTTGTGTATTGATATTCAGTTATTATTGGTCATTCAATATGTGAAATTGTTTATTTAATCCAGGTTTTCTTAGAGATAAATCATTCCCTGTAGATTACATTGATGCATGAAACAAGTTGACATCCCATGGGGATCGGGAACACACTTTGAGATATGTCTCTGATCAGTTCAGGTGTCGGGTCGGATGGCATCCTGGATTGGTTCATGATTTTTCTATCAGATATAGGGTCTTATTATTTGGGATGTTTGGTAGATCAGATATTAGGTCTAACAGGATATAGGAGGTTACTATGGGAAAGATGTCATAAACCCTTTATATTCTTGATCCATGTGTTTTCTTTGGGTTTTTTTGGTGAGAATAAATTTTTAAAAAGAAAATGGTTATGGGAAAAGTTTATTTAAAAAATGAAATTTATTATTGTGAATGATATTTTATGTACAATATGAATTTTATATATTTTTTTGGCTTAGAAAATGAGGTTTATAAAGGTAAGTGATTCTAAATTTTGAAATGTTTTGGGTAGTGATGAGGAAAAGTGATGTGATAATTTGGTAAATACATTATTTTGGTGATAAAGTAGAATGTGTGACCCATGTAATACCTTAGAGATTTTGACATATGTTTGGGTATGTTTAGAATGTAAATGATGGAATGTTTTCGTTTATTGTATAGGTAGATATGGGATGTACACATATATGAAGGCTCATATGATTCCATGGGTGATTATTTGAAATAAAAATTATGGTGTGGTATTTCCAAAGTGGGTTTTGAATGGGATAAGGATTTTAGAAATTGGGGTTTCCATAAAAAGATTGTTTCTATTTTTTAATTATGGATTATAGAATTTTAAATTTGTACTTTGATGTATGTTGTTTTTTAAATAGGATAAACACGGTACTTTTGGAAGGAGGGTTTTTTTGTTTTTCTTGTGAGCTAGTTGTTTATTTTTTCATTATGGTCATTTGGTTTCTTTTTTATTTTTGTTGATTTTAGTTCTATGTTTATTTTCAATTTAGAATGTATCACTCACAAAGGACCCCAAGGTTTCTAGTGGTTATTTCCTAGTTTCTTATTCTTCATGGTTGTTTCCTATCTTATATTGTGAGAGATGTCTGTTAGAGGGAAATAATGGTATGGGGATGTTGACAGTGTATTCAGATCATAAGGGAATCATGAAGCTATTAGAGTGTGTGTTATTCAGGATTTTTTGAGGTTCCATATTTGGATTTTTGGAAGTTGATTTCTCTGTCATCACTATAATTTGGGATTACATGAGATTAGATTAATACAAATTTTTTTGTATTGTTTATTCTTGAAGTGGTGTGGTTGGAGAAACTCGAGGATATCATGAGTGTTCAACAATGCCAGTGGATAGTGAAGCCCAATGTTGACCAATTCGGGGAGTTGGTTTCCTTCTCTCTAGAAAAACACTCATAGGATCTGCTAAAGGATCCTATTTTCATTTTGGACCTTCACCAAGAGATCATGGTGTGAGTGCTTCCCTCTAAGGGGATTCATTCCAAGAGTTTTGTAGATGAGGTGTTTTTAGCTGAGTTGGATTTTGGGGTTCAGTTAGTTCTAGGATATGAACTAGTTTTTATTGGGTCCTTTCATGGATACCCATCATGCGAGTGGTGTGCTCAATAGGGAACTAATTTCTATGAAGTCACTTTCATCAGTTCCAAATTCTCTCCCATTGGATCATTTTATTGTGTGAATAAAGTGCAATAGGTTTGGTCATTTTAAGCTTTTAAGATACAATCCTCTCAATTTATGTCTTCATTATGGACATTTGGGTCATTGGGAGAAGTTTTATTAGAATCCTTTATTAATGAATAAACCATTATCAAAATATATCAATTCTTGAATATTGGGAACCAAATGCTTCTGACATCAGAGCCCCATCCATAATCCCCAGAGTGATGCTTTTCATGTATTCAAAAAATATCTGGGGGTGTGGGAACCTTATCCTAGTTCTTATCTCTAATGTTAGAGTAGAAATGAATTAAATTTCATGTTGTGGTTTCTATTTTGTTGTGGGTAATTTTTAAGGGACTCAATGGTCCAGTTTTTTTATTTTCTCTTTTTATTCCACGGATGTAGATATTTAAATGACAATCCTTTCATAAATTGATTTTAGTTTTCATTTTTTCTTTTTTGGAGATATTTGGGATTCTGTAAATCGATGATTATATCTTGTGGTTCTATTGAATATTTGGACTGATTATTTTCATTGATTTTTACCTTTTGTTGTGGGGGTTTTTTGTTTTTTGTTAAGAATTATTGTGTCAGTTGTCTCATTATGTCATTTTCTAGAAATGAATAGGCCTAGAATGTAGTGTTTTTTAGGTTTTGTGGTGATGTTTTAGTTAGCTATTATAGGGAGTTTCCACAATATCCTCCTAGATGTAGTGTTTTTGGGAGTTCTTCTATTGGGCCAATCCAAATTTCTTTCATGTTGTTAGTCAATTTCATAGGGTTAGGAGATCCCCCATAATTGTTCTGCATCCTTTCCATTATGGTTCCCCTTGGAATTGATCACCTGCAACTTGTGGAGTGAAAGGTCACCACAGGTTCGAGGGTTTGTTAGGTTTTGTTAACATTTTGGGTTGATCATTTTCCCACATGTGGCGGGGGGAAATTTTCAAGGATGATACTGTTTTAGTGAAAAGTAAATTCACACCTTGATATTGGGATTTATATTATTTCACACTTTTCCTAGATTTTATTATTTTCAGATGGGTATTGAGTTGAGTTACCAGCTTGAAATTTTAATATAAGATATTTTTTGTCTCGACAGAAGGTGACATATAGTTGGAATAGGGTTAGGGGAAACAATGCTTCTTTTCCTACTAAACTGTGAAACATGAATGTTTCTTCCTTGGGAATGACACATTCCCTAATCATGGTTAGGGAAACCATGTGTCAGCCATGTGGTTAGGTTTTAGATTTTTGGTATAGGCCTTTTTAAATGTGGGATGTGGTTTACGAAACCCTAAAACCAGTCCATGATGGGTACCCATATTCACTATTTTGGTTCAAAAGTTTGGCACACAATTTGGAAAACTGTGCGCCCAAATCTTGTGAGATTACCAAGTCATAAAAATTTTGAGATTCCAGTTTTTACATGAACTTTTTAACCCCATTTTGGGATTCTCTCCCCCATTTTTCCAAGTCACACCATTCGGGGCCTCCACGATTCTCCTCCCAGTCTCTCTTTAAACCATTAAAGATTATTGGAGGGTGTAATGATAGATTCATTTAGTTTTTGGGTGATTTCCTCTTCTCCTCTCCCTTATCTCTTGAATTCCACGTTTCTATTTAGGGGGATTCCTTTTTGGATAAACCATAAGGGTCTAGGTAAATCGGTGATTCGTTTTCATTAATGTTAGGATGTGGGGATCATCTATTGTGGTGTGTTCTTACTCCTCCTAATGTTTTTTTGTTCTTATACATCGTTGAGTTAGGTGTTTTCATCTATTTCATATTTCAAACTTTTCATTGATGATTGAGCTTTCCATTAATACATTTGAAAAGTTATAATCATGATTGTGAAGTGTTAGAATAAATTTACTTGGTTTTTTCATGGGGTTAAAGTGGTGTGAAATAGTTTTTTCCAATGGATTCTTAAATAAGTTTTTATTTATATGAACATAATGTGTTTGATATAATGACAATTGATCTTTTAAAGTGAAATTGGGTAATTTTGAGGATGTTTTCCATTGGATATGTTTTGATAGTGTGGTTGAGTATTGAGTTGGGTGTTATATGTAGAATTGGGATACTTTTATGGTGTTACACTTATGTGTGCCTCATTTTTTTGTTTAAAAGAATTTGATGTTCCATTAAAAAGGTGGTTTTATAATGTTATTTATAGTGTATGTGTGTTAGAAAATGGTTTTATAAAAGGAATTGTTTGTTGTTAAAGCATGTATTTTTGTTATGCATTATAAATGTGTTTAATGGGTTTTATAAAAGGTGTGAAATGCATTTTAAAATTGTGTTTGAGGTTCAATGGTATTTGAAGATGGTTTCTCAAAAAAACGGACCCTGTAGCAAATGGGATCCTTTATCGTGTAACATGAAAGGGGTTTCATAATTTTTCAAGTTATGTGAAATGTGTTTTTAAAATATATTATTGTGTTAATTGGCTTGAAAGGGTGTTTTCCCATAGGAATGGTTGGAGATCATTTGTTATTTTATAATTGTATTAAAATGGGGTTTTAGAAATCATGCATTTTTTGTGAAATGTTTATCCAAGTGGACATGGTATTTTGAGTAAATGAAATTGTGACATGTTTCATATATTTTAGCCTATTTGGCATTGTTCAAATGAAAGTGGTTTTTCCCAATAGCTATGGTAATGATGTGTATTTGGATTTGTACATGTATTTGGATTTATCAATTTTAATGGCCTGGTTAAAACTTTTTCTTTGTCTTTTAAATGGTGTTTGGAACTTTTGTTATGTGTGGGCATAGTGGGCATGTACTCATGTTTTGGAATATGTATTAAAAACATCTATAGTCTGAAGGCCTGGTTGGTATTCTTAATTGATTTTGGAATGGTGTTTTTGATAAAGGAAGATAGTGGTTTCCATAAAAGCCTTAATTTTTGGAAGATCATGCTGGTGAAAGAAATTTAATTCCATCTATGATTGAGATGACTTGGATTGTGTTTTGAAACTAGTAGACCTTGTATTGTGTTCCCCTATAGTGGATCATTCATGTGAATGTAATTGGTATTGTGTCTACAAGACCATGGGATGTGTTCCCCTCTGGTGTCTTATTAATGAGAACATGATGGATTATAATGATATACCTTTTTTCACAGTGTATTACTATTATTATCATGATATTCATTACATCATCTAGTGTGTCATGTAATGGTTTCTTGTTGAACTCCATTAGATGGGTTGGTACCCCTTGCAATGAGGGGATATGTGGTATGTGATACTTTATTGGCTAGTTTAGAGAGACCCTTTGGTTATTGACTTTGGAGATAAAACATATTTTGACAGGTGAGTCTGAACTAAGGTCATCCATGGTTTTTCTATAGTAATGTTTAGGAAATAACCATAATTATTATATCTATGATCTATTTTTTTCTACTTAATGTTAGATATTGGCTTTTGTAGTTATTCTTGATTTTTTAGTTTCTTTTAGAATTTTCATAGCCACAATTTTGTAATCTAGTTTGGTTTTTTATTTATTTTATAATTTTGAGAAGGTTTTTGGAATGTGAATCCATTTTTAAAAATAAAATAGGAATGCGTTGTTTTTTTAATAAGAATTTTTGGAATGTTATGCTTAAATTTTGAAAATTATTTTAAATATTATATTATAAATTTATTTGAAACCAATTTTTGATGGCTGATTCATGAAAGTAAATGTATGTATTTAATGGTGATTACCTACTAAGTTGTTTAATCTCTCACCCTACTTGTGCCAGACAACATCGGTAGACCTGAGTTGTTTTTCATGTTCTGGTTTCTAGTTCAGTTGTTCCATTATAATAGGTTTGTCTTATGGTTTGTGGTGACTAAGTGGTCACATGGAGATCACATTAGCATGGTTCAATCATATATTTGAATTTAATTAATATTCTATTATAAATATATTATATATGGATCTATTTTTTTTATTTATATTCAGTTATTATTGGTTATTAAATGTGATAACATTTTTATTTGATCCTTAATTGGTTTAAATCATTCCCCTTTGACTACTCTAAATCCTGGCACTAGTTTCTAGCCCATGGGGATTGAAAAAGGTCATTGGGATATGTCTCAGTCCAGGTCAGGTGTCGGGTTAGATGTAAATCAGGACTATTTCATGAGACACCATATTAATCTAGATAGTTTATGATTATGTTTATTGAATAGGGTATGTATTAAAATTTCTTTTGATAGTTTATCAATAAAAATGATTTTTTTTTATTATTTTCACCCATTTTAAATGAGGATTTGATTGGACATATTATGTGATTGTTGAGGACTAAAATTAAACATCCCCTCGATGCACTAGTAGGTCACTTTAGAGAAATTATCTTGGGTATTTGGTTGAGGCCTTACCTATTTATGTATGATATCATGGAATAATACCTTGATTGTTAAATGTCTTGGAAACTGAACTTTATTTATGTTTAAGATGTTTGGAATTATTCATTCTAATATTACGAATTTAGTTGTTGACATTCCAAGGTATAATTTAATAAGATATAATATCCATGTTTAAGATTTATTGTGATGTGATTATTATTTGGTATTATTGGATCATTATTTATTCAGGAAATATTATTCTCTATTTATGTATTAAATTTAATGTGTTTAAATTATTTACCTTGCTATATTGATTATTTCTTACATATTCATTTATTTTTTTGTACGTTTACCCATACTGTGTATTTGAGATCACCCCTTTGTTAGGTTTTATTTTCCCTTGGAAACTAGGACGTGTTATTTGATTGATATGAAGGGATATTTAAGGGGAATAATGGTGATCCTAAATATTTTTTTTGTATATTATGTATTAAAATGTAATTTTAATTTAAATTATGTCTTTATTTTACAAAAAATTAAAAACTACTTTATTATTTATGATGTAATTTATAGAATTTTGTATTGATTCAATATTGTAGAAAATATATCTGGGTTACTAGGGTCAGGGTAAATACTATTCATATTAGTGGTAGTTTTGTAGAATCCTTGGAAACTAGATTCATAATAACATATATAATGGATCATAACCCATTGATAAAATATTAGTATAATTATAGAAGAGCATCCAAAATTTATGATAAGGAAGAAAATATGCGTTTTTTCCTAACAATGCATATCTATTTGGATACTATAAGTGAATGTGGTTCTAGTAAATATAATCATATGTTTAATTACTCTGAAAATGGGGATTTTGGATTTACCTAATTTTCACATGGTTTATTAAAATGTGTGTTACTTCACACAAGGTTTGACACTCCAATGGGATATCCTTATAAAAATTATGATTTTGTTTTAAAACCATTATAATGGGTTTGAATATATTTTTATAATTTGAAACCATACCTAAAGAAAAAATGATTTTGATAATAATATTAGTTGTGTATATATTTTTCAATTAAATTAGTTTTTTGACAAATATTGGGATAATAAATTATGTTTCATAATTTTATGACCTAATATATTGTATTCCATTATTTATAAATGGTTTCCAGTATAAGGAATGTTCAGTGTATCACTTCACATTCCCCACTTAAGGATTTCCCAAATATGAAATATAATTAATCTAGAGCATGTTGTATAGTTGGAACAAAAAAAAGTTGTAACATATTTTGGAAAGTGATTGTTTTTATAATAAATAACAGCTTCTATATGAAGAAACCAACTAAAACACTATATCATGTAACAATGTGAGAATGATTCATGAATCAGTAATTCTCATCATTCAATCACACTAAAAATATATTTGTATCCATGAAATGGATAATTTCTATAGAGAAGATATTTCTCCATTTTAAAAGAAATGAATAGGAGAATGTATTCATGTGATTTTATTATCTCTGAAGAAATATTAATAAAAGAAAAACATTGATTAAAATCACTAAGGATCATGAACAAATAAAAATAATGGAATGGAAATAAATTATGGTAATCTTCACGGAAAAGGATTTTCCTCACAAGAAATTCGTATATATGGAGAGTAAAATCATAAATCTAAGAAAAAAGATAAAAAATTAGCAATGTATGAAGATAACTATATATGGTTGTAAGGAAATTATATGTACATTATACAAAATTCCTGAAGTAATATTGAAAATTTCATTGATTGGTTAAAACCAATTATTCTAACAAAATTAGTGTCCAAAACATTTCCACTATATGAGTAAATAATACCATTATATACTAAGATTGAGATATAATTGTAAAATTCATGTGATTTTTAAGGGAGGAAATAGAATAAGAGGATAGTTGAGAAAAAGATGGATTAATGGAAGAAGGGAAAGAAGTATTTTCCCACATGTGATAATTATGGAAATAATCACAATAGCACTTTCTTGATGGGAATCCGAGTTTAATATGAGTGGGGAGATAAAGTCCCCAATGCTCATTATTGCATGTGAAATAAATATTTTTTCACGATTCAATGCTTCTATTATTAGGATATGTGTCCCTATAAAAATAATTTACCAAGCATCAAGGGAATATACCCCAAAATAACCAACTGGATCAAGGTCAGGCATATTTTATTTTTACAACTAATGGTAAATGATTAATGTGATAATATTTGGGTCAAATAAATATGTCCTATAATAAATTTTTTAGTGATATTCACATTATAATAATCATTAAATTCATAATAATTTTAATTTAGTACATTTTCATTAAGGATCCAAAATCATACGATTAATAGTACTGATAACCAAAAATATTGATTTTATGGAAATTAGATAATTTTTTAAAAAAACTTATTGAGGGAAGATAATATTTTATATATGTACTATGTTGGTATAATAATGATAATGATATTTTTATTATAAAATCTTTGGAACAATGAAATTGGTTAGTGATTTGATGGTTTATGTTTTTATCAATGGTGTTTACTTTATTTTAAGATATATACAATATATTCTATAACATGATATTTTATTTTTTGAAGAATGTGTGATTAAATTATTATTTCTGGATATCAAATTATTAAAAAATTTGGAATATGATATTATGATCCAATCAATATTTTGTTGGTAATATAATTATTATTTAGAAAACATTGTTGAAATTTTAGACATAAATTTCGGAGAGTTTTATTTTTGAGGACTCCTATAGTTAACTATATATGTAATGGATTATGTTCATATTTTTGTGTCATTGGATAATTTTTTCTAAATATTTTTATTTTGGAAAATATCTTGAGATAAGAAGAATGGAATGGTATTCTATTGATGTATTAAATATTCTTCAGGCATAATACATAAATTTTGATGTTTATTTTAAGGAGCATGAAATAAAGAGGGAATTGAGTAACGAAAAACCAAAGGATCAAATTGTTCCTATTAAACATAAATATATAATTTATGTATAATTTTATATGTTATTATACAAGATATTATAGGAACTCAACCACAAATGAAAAATGATTATAAAAAAAAAATTAATCCTGGTAACTTCATTTAATATTAACCAAATTTCCCTCAAATCATTGAAGAATTATAGTATTTTGGTTATTTTATTTATATTGATCAGTATCCTTATCCTAATAATTTTATTTTCATCACCCTCCACCATTATTTGGGGATTATTATTTTCTTGCATGACCATATCTACACTTCCCACAAATGTTCTCTAACTTGGAGACATTATTATGTGGTTTTTCCAGATGACCATCATACTTAAATTTTCCTCTTACCAAGAATATTTTATTAACCCTTCTAACATTGTGAGGATTCAAGAAGGTAATTATCACATTATAGATACTTTATTATTGAGACTAAGAATAATTTGTCAGGACCAAATTTATTTTTATGGGCAGAATATAACACCATGATACATTAAAATCAGAACACAGTTATCAATAGATTGTATAACATTAAAAAACAAGATTAGAATAAATTATAATACCCTAAGTCTTTAAAATATTTTTATATTCATATAAATTAAATATCATTGATTTGTTATAATGAATAATGGACCAAGTTTAAATGGAATAAAATACTCTATTAAAATACTATTCTTCAAACAGTACCATTATATCCTAACCATTATGTTTGTGGGTATGAATATTGATAAAAAGTTATTTAAATTATATGGTTAACACACGTATAAAATAAATTCAATGGTTATTTATTTATTATAAATAAAATAAGATCCATTTGATATAGAAAAATATGTTTTCAGAAAAACTATATTTTTTTACATGGTGGATTAGTCATGCTTTGGGCCTCAAATATAAAATTAAAATTTTCATCTATTTGAAAATTTATTTTAACAATTAAACATTATTTTGTAAATATAAATATCAAAAATATATTTGGGTGAATTTTAAATAATATTATGAAAATATTAATTTTTTGAGGAATTGGGAAAAGAATGAATTTTAATTTAAAACATTATTTTATTTTTAAAAAATATTAAATTTAAATAAAATTTTAAATATGTTTTAATTTAAAACTAATTCCATTATATTTCAATTTTACTTATTTAGATAATTGTAACCAATTTAAATTTAAAATTTTATATTAAAAAATTATATACGTAGGTAAATTTTCTCCCCATAAACCAACATTTTCATCACTTATCAAGGTATAATTTTTAATTGGATTCAACCAATTTTATAAAATAAATTTTTAAAAATGAATTCTGAGTTTTTAATAAGAATAATTTATATTATCTAATATGTGAAAGATAAATTTTTACCATTATTAATTGTAAAAAGAGTATAGATTATTTACAATGATTAAGGTAAAAATGAGTTTAGAAGAGGGTTAACCTAAATTGATAATGGTTAAAATGAAGAACCCTATAACATCACATGATTTCTAAATAAATAAAATTTAATTGATATCTTGAATTTCATGCAATGCCATGCTTAAAATAATGATATAGTACTAAATATTAAAATATAAATATAACCATTAAAACCATTTCATAAAATTGGGATTTATGAATGGTATTTTCAAACAAATTAAAATATTTTGTTTAATTCATTGGTTACGAACAAATTAGAAATGAATATAAAAACAAATTTAATATAAAGGAAATTTTTTATAATATACTATTATTATGTTTCAAAGGTATTTTATACTAATCAATTAAATTAATTGAAATCAGTTAATGATCATAATGAAATTTATATATTATATATTAAATAAATTTTTGCATTAATCCAATGTATTTTACTTAATAATATATGAAAAAATCAAATTTTTTGCATAAAAAGAAGTATTTTTATGTGTTGTTTTTCAACCTTTTAATGGATTACATGCATTTAAAAACATTATTGAGGGTTTTATAAATTTTATTTGAAAAAATAGACATTTTTTTTAAATAATAATGTCAATTTTATATTAGGGTGAGTTTTTGATATTTTTCATAATATATATATATATTTATTGAATAATGAAAAATAACATTTTTTATAAATAGTAAATTTATTTATATTGAGAGTATATTTCTTATTTTAATATAAACTCAATTTATAATGAGTAATATTCAGTTATATATAATCTAAAGAATGCCATTTTAATCAACCTTATTCCTTATTATGGTATAAGTACATATTTAGGCATAAAAATTCATATTTCAAGAAAATGGTTTTTTGATGCAATTTGCTGATTGGATTTTAAAATAAAATCTATAAATTATTGGGGATGAATATTTAGAAATGTATTCAAAATTTGGATTCATATGGTCAAAATTTATTAAATATATCCCTTTTTATTTTTTGATAATATGAATTTAAATTTAGTAAATTTTATTACCACATTTACGGTTAAATTTGGTAATTGGGGGTTAAAATATAATTATAAGGATTAATAAATTATCCTAAATCATGTCCAACATTTATTGTAGTAGTAATTTTAGACCAAAATCATCCTTTGGTTGAGGTTATTAACCTTTGTAGCCACATGGTTGAAATCAACTATCTTGTCGTATTGCATTTAAAAGAAAGTCAAACTGTTCACCCTATGCTTTTTAATAAGTACATATTTTTTAATACATGGTATTCATGAATATTTTTTAATCCATAAATTTAAATTTAAATGAAAATAAATTCAGATTCATAATATAAATTTATTTTTAATTTATAAGGAATAAATTATTACCTTAATAGCTTGTTTTATAATGATGCAATAATTATTTAATAAATTTTAAAATCAATAAAATGATTTTCAATAAAAAGATAAGTACAATTAATTTACATAAGAACATAAGAAAATATTATTTTAGTCATATATTTACCCTTAATAATTCATTTTTTGGATTTATGACCATTTTTTCATTAGGGTGTGGAAATATCCATTATAGTATTTCATTTAATTAACAGTCCCACATGTCATACTATTGTTTTAATTAAGTATAATACATCTAATATGGTGTTAAATAAAATATTTTTTAATCTATAAAAAATATTTTGGAAGATAAAATAAATATATAAAACATTGTAATTTATTATTATTTTTTTATTAATAAAATAGTTACCTTAAATTCTTACACAATGCTGATGCAATAATGATTATATTAATGGAAAATAAAACAAATTATATTAATAATACTAAAATAATTATAATATAATATAATTAAGATGATAAAGGAATTATATATAAGAATATAACATGTATATGATATAATATAGTATTTTTTTGGATTTGGAACCTTCATTTCTGTTTTTAATGTCATAGTAATGAAGTGTCTTAAATTAGACAATAATGATATTACATGAATGTAAAATTTTATTAAATTAATAAAAACAAATAAAAATAATATCTAAATCCATAGTGGATAAATTAATGTATAAAAGTTCATCCATTATACATTTAGAGTCCATTTCGAGGCATTTTAATCTGGAATAGACTTATTATATTTTAATATAGAATGAAATTATAAAATTGCCAAACACCTTAATTATAAAATGGAACCTTCACCCTCACTAAATAAAAACACTTTGTGCCTTATATCCCTACCAAAACTAGTCAATTTATCTCAAAAAAGAATTATATTATTTATTTAGTTTTTGGTATCATCAAAATAAACACCCTAGCATCCATAAGAAGAGATATAAATGATGTTTTCCGAAAAATGGTTAATATTATTTTCTGAATCATTCATGTTAATTTCTTTTTCTACATCCTCTTAATTTTTTTATTTTAATCCAAAAAATAATAAATAATGTATCATATATATACTGATATGTTATAATTATGTTTGAACAATGAAATTCTACGTTTTATCCATCATATGAACAACTGAAGCATCAAATGTGTGTACGTACGACTTACTGTCTCCACACAGTAGTGTAATTAGGATTTTGTCACCACATTACATAGATAGTATTAATAAATTAAAAAATAGTTATATATGATTATTATTAAATGATATTGATTTTAGAAAATTAATATACCATGAAATTTATTACCCTTTCAACCATATATAAATGAAACCATCACTCGTGTGTACGTATGGCATACCATCTCCATTAAATGATTTAATTCACTTTCTATGTTCCAAATTCATGATTGCTAATAAAAATGATTACTATGATAATGTATGAAAATTAATAAATTAATTTAATTATAATGATGTTTTTTCTATATCATCTTCTAGACAACCATGACTTTTATGGAAAAATATGAATGATAAAATAAGGCAATTAACACCCAAATGTGAGAAATGAATATAATATTATTAAAAAACAATTGGTAAAATATTGTAAAGGATAATATATGATACATAAATGACACATTTTAAAGATATTTTTCATATAATTGAAATACTAGATTTTTTTGTGGGGGTTTCCCATGTAGTTTTGGAGGAAAGGGTGTGTTTTCAAGATTAGGGCCAAACCGTAATCCCATTTCACATTTTAAAAACAAATTTTGTTTTTTCATAAGTCATTCATTTCTGAAAATTTTACACCCATTTCACTTCCCAAATTGATTCTCCTGATAGATTTAAACCACCATATCATGTTTTACCACAATGGAATCAATAATCATGATGGATTTGGGTTTTTTATTAAAGTGTTGGGCCAGCTTGTAAGCCCATTTTTGATTAGAAATGTTTAATTATTCAATATATCATTAAATTTTTAATATTTTTCAGTTGTTCCAACTCCCACCCAATACCACTTATCAAAGGTTCTCCCCCATGCTCTTTCAGTCACTTTGTAGCGGATATTCATCATGAATTAGGGAAAAACTGCTATGGATTTCTCAAATCATCCATATTTGAAGAGGTTACATGTTTTATTCCAAACTCCTTCAATTTTTACTCATTTACATCCATTTAAATTCACACATGACCTAGTCATAATTATTATAACCCCCATTTAATTTTTGGATATTTTTAATTTTATCTACTAGTGTATTTGATGCATTTTATTCAATATATCTCAAGTAAATGGGATTCCTTTCTTCCTTCTGACATTTTCTTAGGGTTCCTTTTTTCATAGGGTTTCATCCATATTTTATTGATGTTGCTAATTTCTAGAAAGTAGGTATTCAATCATAGGGTTTGATATTGTGTTTTTTTGTCTAATTTTGTGATTTTAGGTTTTATTTGACTCCCTTGTGGTGCGACAGTAGTGCGGGTGATCTTTCGCACAAGGATTTGGTGTTTTTGAATTTTTGGTTGGTGATTCCAGGTGTAATAATTTAATGATGAGTTGGATTTATGGATTTATTTATTTATAATGTGTTATGAAAACAATTATTGGCGGCATTGGTTGGGTGGTTAATTATGAAGTCCTATTTTTTCTTAAAATGTGTGACTTTCTTGTGTATTTTATTTTATACCACTTGCAGCTATTTTATCGTTCATTAAATGGATTAATTAAATTTTTTAGGGCGTAAAATTTTGTATTTATGTTACATTGGCATGAATTTTGTTTAAAAATTGAGGTTTTAGAAGTATTTTATGTCCAATACTTGGTAACACTCCTTGAAATTGTGTTACGAATGATTTAAATGGTTTCTTCATTTATGTAAGAGGTTAAACTATGTTAGAAAACTATTTTGGTCGGATTTTAATTTTAAATTGGTCCATTTTAATTTTAAAGGGATTTTATGTAATGTATAATATCTTTGAAATGTTTTATAAAATTGGTTAATGTATTTATTGAAGTGTGAATGAGATGTGAAACAAGCTGTGGGATGTTTCGGTTTGAGTATGGTTTCAAAATGAATTTTAATGAAAAAGGAAATTATGTGAAATGTGTGTAGGATGTGTAGTGAGTGCGTGTGATTTGGAATGGTTATTTTAATGTGAAAATGGCATTTCTGGGCATGTGTAACTTGTTTTAGCACATGATGGAAAATCCAGTAATCTAGGTGGGTGGATGTGTACAAGTATGCTAGTGATCCTGTAGGATTTGGACCCTGTTTCTCGTATAAAATTTGAAGATGATGACACTTACTAAAATATGATGATGATATTGTTTGGGGACCACTATTTTAAGGGTATGAACCCTATAAGTGGGTCCTATGCATGATAACAATTATTTTTTGGTTACTTTCACTAAGATATGAGGTCCCTGGGACCCACAATGAGCTAGTGCGTAGGGGTGTTCCCGTTGCTAGTGCTCATTGGACATTTTACACTCATCATCGACATACTTTGTGTTTGAATGAAAAAATTTATTACCTTTTTCATTTATTTAAAAGTGTTGATTTGTTAAAATATCCCACATGAAAACAAATTTTATTTAAAGTTTCTTCCCCTGAAGATATTTACTAGCATTTATTGTGAACAAAATATGCAAGATTTTTTTTCATATAAAGAATTTCACGTGGAATATTTATGTGTTGGAATCCTATTGGGATCTGGATCACAACCTACTTACACCTTTGGGAGGAAGTACACTTGGTAATCTTTGTAAGAGGTTTGGGTAAACCTCTTAGAACTGGTGGTCCGAGTTTTTAGTAGTCCTTCGTGGTGTTGTATTGAAAAAAACCAGGTAAATAAAGAGCATGAAATTTTTCATATTTATTAATCTTTGTTAATTAAATATTAATTATACTCTAAAGGGGACGCTATGTTCAATGGAATACCTGATACACAATAATGGGTTTCTTTGAAATCTTACTTTGCACACTAATAATATAATATCATTATTTTAAATTGTAATTAACACCTAAACATTGTATTGAAAGGAATTAATATAAATGACTAAAATATAATTATACAGGTTTTTTTAATATTTTTACATTTATCCAACAAAATTTAGAGGCTTAAAATATGGATGAATCTAAGCATAAATACGCAATTATTGATTAAACGGTCGATTTATCACCTTTTGATGGAAACCCCACATTAAATATAGTTTTGGCCATTATTATATGTTCTATTTGACAAAATAAAATTCTTCTTTATATTGGGGACATCAAAATATACTTTGGGTAAATGTTTTGTATTTATCTGATAATGTTCATTTTTAATGAATAGTGAAAAATACAGTATTTTAATTCAAATGTTCCTTTTAATCTAATTTACTTATGTGATTATATTATCTTTTTAAATGGTTTTAAAGTGAAATTAGAATATATTTCTACCATTTAATCTAATTTTGGTCATTTTAAGAAATATCATTTAGAAATTGGACATAAACAAGTGTCAATCTTTTGTTATTTATTATTTCTGAAAAACACGCTTTTTATTTTAACAGCGGGAAATAATTCTAAATTAATTTCTTCTACTTATGTGTTGTGAATTTGAAAAAATTTATTCCATATTTGTAATTATTAGGTCCATATTTAGTAAATAGGTAACATTTTTAAGAAATTTTAAATATTTACCTGATTAAATTTTTTATTTAGCATGATTAAAGGGTAAATATAATTAATAAGGTTAAAATATAATATTATAATAATATTAAATTACCATAACATGTGTCCTAATCCTATTTTATGATACATATATGAAAATGGTAATCCTTGGGTCAAATTTGGGACCCCATGGATCCACATGGGGGTAATAATGACACATTACATTAATTAACAAAAAATAAAGACACAAATGATATAAAAAATATCTATTATTAAATAAATTTTTACATGGGGTTATATATGTTATCTTTTAGACAATAAGTATTATTTGGAAATATATAACGATTTCTTACATCATGGTATTAGTTTTATAATTTTAGGGCTTCAAATTAAATAAATTATTTATGACACAATAATGAAACAATATTTACCTTATTAATAAACGATTCAAATAAATAATATTATAAATATTAAAACAATAACAAAAAACAGTTCAATTATTATTGGATTATTTTATTTCGACAATTATTTATCTTAGAATTTCTCTTAATGATTATTTTACCTCTTTAAACAGAAGAAGATTTTAAAATAAAATAATTTATTCAAACATTCTTAAAGCTCCCCTCCTCTCCCTTATAGAAATCCATCACTTCTAACTCATTCTTCACACTTCCCAAGCCAATGTATCGTACATACTATGATCCAATAATCTCCAAATATCCCTCTATTCATCCTATAATCCATAGCATAGGAAAAAAGCACTTCAAGAAAACATTTGGGTTCAAACTAAAGGGAGTTACCCGATTTAAAGGTAGCATCTTCTCTTAAGTTCTTTTGTTTTTACTTTACTTCTCCAACCCCTAAAACCTTTTTATTCATTTATTTTATAACAACAATAGTATCCAAACTATTCTATTACGTACTTATGGGAAGGATTCAAACTACACTTACACACACCTCTATCTAATGGGTGAAGAACATACTCTTTCTATGGATGGCAAACTAACACCTCACGAAGTGATGATTATTCAATAATCTTATACAGCCTCTCATGGTGGCCATTATGATGAAATTGTATTTATATATGATATATATCATGTTTATTTTTTCTATTTGATTCTATAATTTTTATTTACAAACATACCGTTATTATTTTTAATATGTGTAAACACGATAATTTCTTTTGAGGAAGTGCGGACTACCGCCCACTCAAGGTAATATGATTCATTCTTGACATACATAGATCATATAAATATGGAGTTAATTAAATTTTGAAACATATATATCATATGATATTATAATGTAATTATAATATACATATGTATCGTTATGTTTTCATTCCATTAAATATTAAATAGAAACAAATGCAGCGTTCATGCGTGCGTACGACTTACCGTCTCCAGGAATGGTGCATTTCATTTCTTATCTCCAAAGTTTATGTACTATTATTAATATATATATATATTCACTGGATATATATGATATATATTATATATAAGTCATTAATATAATTCTGGTGATAATGGTGTTTTGAACACATGGACAAATTTTAATTAAACAAGTTCATTTTTAACTCAAATTCCAAACATCGACAAAATGTCTAATATTAACTCAAATAATTATCTAACTGTTTTTGCAATGTAATAACTGATATAAAAGTAATAATAAAAATTAAAACGGTTTTTAATCAAGTAGAATTTATCTTATGTTTATTATTCAGGATGATCAAAGAACATACGAGTCAAGCTGGACACAAGGTATGTGATTTCTTATCTCACTTTTAATTCCATGAGATTTCCGTTGTTCACCACTTATTTATCACATGTGGTGTAATGTGTACATAAAATATATATATATTTTCAGGATTATATTTATATTCATGGTATTAATTAATTAATTTGGTGGTTATTAACTTTTTCCTCATAGTACTCGATTGATTACAATGTTGTAAGGGTTTTTCATCTCACTTTTTATTCTCGTGATCTTAATGCTATATTTGCAACTATTTCATTTTTTTGAGGTGGATGTACTACCCATGATTTTATTTTATGTATAATATAATTTATTTTATGGGTATTTACTTATTCATTGTGCGATATTTCTTTAATGGGGTTTATGTTTTGTAAGTTACCAAATTAGTAAGGGAACCTTTCACCCTCATATTTTTAAAACACTTTTTTGGAATGTCTTTTAATTTACATCTTATTATGTACGGATATATTCTTATATATCCTTATTGAGGTAAATTCTTTTTCAATGTGATGAGATATAATTTCCACTTTCATCAACTTATTTTCGGATTTTTAAAGTGACACTATTAGGCTGTCGAATTTCTGTGTGAAAGCTTTTAACCCAATGTCAATTTTTCGGTTAAAAATCTACTTCTTGATTATGTCATTATATGAATATGTGTGAACAAACGACAATTTTTTACACTTAATATCAACTTATATTGGGTGTATTTATAATTTTCACAAATAATTATGTAATTTATTTACCCTTAATCTATGGATACCATCCTTATAAGGGATTTCGTCTCAATTTACATTTCCATTGAGACTTAATTGTTGTTATTCCCCAATTCAATATTATTTGGTGTATATACTATCCATTGGAATATTATATCATTAATAAATTTATTCCCATGATATTATTATGTTTTTAATAAATGTTATTCCTCAATAATTTATATTCTAGGGTCTCTCATTTTGTAAAAAACTATTTAACTAAAATATCATTTTAAATGTTTTAAAGGTTTATTCTTCTAACTATTTCAAATTAATGTACATGTTTTATAAATGTTTATAAGGATTTATTCACGAGAACATGAATGTTTTGAAATTTAAATTTCATTGAAAAGATTTAAAGTGGTATGGGGCACTTTGATTAAAAAATCTATTTATTTAATATTTTAAATAGTTTTGAAAATGTTATAATAAAAGCTTTGATTTTGTCAATAAATTGAAATGATATATTGTGATTGAATTGTTAAATTTCCATTATGTTTTTATGGGTTATGAATATGTTATGTCTATTGGGCATTGTTTATATATACGGGTGGTTCTATGATAAAACTTGGGTGGGTTAGCCCGAGATAGCTCTCCAATGCACTGGGTAACGTGATAGAGGTAAATGTTAATGTTTCTACTTTAGAATTTTAAGAATATAGTGTGTTGGGTATTCCAAATGGGACTCCCTCAGTATCTGTGATAACTATAATGAATGTATGTGATTTATTCCATAAGATAGAATTATGATTTATTATTTTTATGTGTTGTTCATTAATCTTATGATTTCATACAGTATGTTATTATTGAAAAGTATAGTTTCATTGTTTTGTATTTATTGATGGTATAATGTTTTCATTCCATATTTTATATCTCTTACTGAGCTTTTTATTCTCATTCAAAGTTTTTGAAGTGATTTCCACATGAAATAACTATGAATAAGGGTGAAGGATGAGAACAATGAAATGTATTGTTGTCTAAAACATTGAACTAGACATGACTCTATTTTTCAAGAGTTTTTATTTTATGAAAAAATGGATACTGATTAGAATAGTCTACATGTAATATTCATGTTGTTTTGTAAATGCTATGACCTAGTTCTCTAAAACTCTAAAACTAAAAATATCCCCAATTTTAATAATCCATTTAATTCATGATTATGTAATGTTTAAGGAATGGTCTGTATTGTTGGTATCAGAGGTTGGTTTAGATAACTTTAGTGGTTAGGGTGTTCTTAAAGCGCTAGTGACATTACAATAATGGTTAAGATTTTAGAAATCATCGTATTTATTTTAGGTAAGGTGAATGAGTTTAATATAACATGAATAAGTATATCTTTTTATCTACCCTCCCCCTAAGATGTTATATGATGATTTTACTGATATACACACACTTAATTTTTTGGTTTTAGTAAATGAATGGATTTATAAGACACAAAAGTAATAGTGGTTGTGAAGAAAATTGTGTTCTAGATGACCAACTGCATGAAATGGGAGCTGCAATGAGAAATATTGTGGTTATTCTCAACCAACTATCTGGAGTCATGATTGACCACCTCAGCCTTGTGGATTTTTATAAGGAATCATATATGCAAGAAAAAAATCCACACTGAAGTTCAGATAATAATAATAAAGGTAAGTATATTCAAAAACCAAAGTTTCAAGGATGTGGAAGGAAACAAATAGGAAAATGTATGAAATGGACGGGAAGATTCTATTGATGTTGAAGTGAAGGTCATAAACAAAAAACTTCCATGGAAAAAAGAATAATCCAGTTGACTCTAACAAAGGGAAAAAAGTACTTTTTGAGGGATGAATTGAATTTCTTAAATGTGGTGTGCATGGTCATTAAGAAAATGGATTTCCTATGAAGAAGATTCAGGAACGGGATCACTAGGATCGTACAAATATATGTTTTCCAATACATAATTCCATTCAAATTTTGGATGAAGAAACTGAAAATGACCAATGAAAGGTATGGATTATTTCTTAACATATGTTTTGACATTATTGAATGTTAGAATATGATTCATAATTTTTTTTGTAGGAAAGATGTTTTTCAGAATAAGTTGTTGAAGAATTCATAATGGATCATGAAGAACATTGAATGAGTAAGAAGTCAACAAATAAGCGATTCAAGGGTTATGGTAGATTTTTGGATATTGAAATGATTAAAAGTATTAAGGCTCTATTGATGATGTTATTACATTGGAAGCCTTTTTTTTGTATGTGTAACCCTGAAGTTAGATATAGGAAAATGTTATACAAGGAATAATTATCTTTTATTCTAATGAGTAAAGGTGGAATTTTATTTTGGAATAATTTATGTTTTAATTATGGACATATGGTAATTTGGGTTTTTAGGGAAATGATAACCCTATTATAGAGAATTTGTTATTTGGTTAATAACACTTTAGTATGAGACATTAAGAGTAGTCGATTGTATTTGGAGATAAATGTTATGATTTATTATGCAAGACTATGTGACAAAATATATCTGAGTTTTGGGTTTCAATATTATTTTGGATAATTTTGAATAATTTTAGGGACAATGGTATATTGAATTTTGTTTCTTGAACTTTGGGTACTTTTGGTTGAATTTTGGATATTAAGAGTATTACATATTTTTATAAAAGATTATCTTTTTGGGGATAATCTAATCACGTACTAGCCATTATTTGTTTTGGGAAATGTATAAATATAGGGAAAATATATTGTTTATATTTTGTGGAACATGTTAATCTCTAGAAGTTGATTATAGTGCTTTTAATGTGACCAAGTCATCTTGAATACTTACTGTTTGGAGAAAAGATTAGTTTATGTTATAATTTTATTAGAGTTTGACACTCTACATGACTGGTACATATACTTCCTGATTATATTAGTCTTGTTATTAATAAAATTCTTCATCTTTATGAAAAAGGATCTTGGATAAAAAACGTTATAATCCCTCTTTTATCATCAGAATTTTACCAAACAACAAATTTATGGTATTGTGGTGGTTAACATTACATTATCATGTTCTCCATCACTATCTCTTAAACTATGAGAGTTAGTTTCTCTTCTATATCCATGTTATCATTGAATCCTTGTATCTGTTGTCTCGAGTAACCATTTCTACTTCTCTACCTTTATCTTAATGGGATAGTTTTATTGACTCTTTTTACAATGTGGGACTTTCAATGATATTCCCAAGACCAATTTTAAAATTGAGAGGATGCAATTCCCAAAAGGGGGGAAGGATGTAACATCCAAGGTAAATATAGAACATGAAAATTTTCATATTTTTTAATATTTGGGAATTAAATATTAATTCCACTCTAAAGGGGACTCTATGTTCGATGGCGTACCCAATACACAACAATGTGTTTCTTTGAAATCATATGTTTCACACTAATAATATAATATCATTATTTTAAATGGTAGTTAACACCAAGACATTATTTTTATGAGAATGAATAGAACTAACTAAAATATAATTATACATGTCTGTTGATTATTTTTACATTTCTCTAATAAAATTTATAGTCTTAAAGTGTGAATGAATCTATGCCTAAATATTCTAATATTTTTTTAAAAGGTCGATTTACCACCATTGGATGGAAAACCCTCTTTAAATAGAGTTTTGGCCAATTTTATATGTTCTGTTGGACAAAATATAATTCTTCTTTAGATTCGGGACATCAAAAGTTAATTTTGGTTAAATATTTTGTATTTTTATGATAAAGTTCATTTTTTATTGAATATTGAAAAATACTATATTTTTTTTTTCAAAAGTGTCTTTTAATATAATTTATTTATATGGTTATATTTTATTTTTAATTTGTTTTAAAGTGTAATTGGAATATATTTTTACCATTTAATCTAATTTTCATCATTAAAAGTAATTTCATTTTGAAATTGGACATAAAAAAGTGTCAATCTTTTGATAGTTATAATTTATTTAAAACACGCTATATGTTTTAACAACAAGAATTAGTTTTAAATTTATTTATGCTACTTATATTTTTTGATTTTGGAAAAATGTATTCCATATTTGGAATCATTTGGTCTAAATTGTGTAAATAGATAACTTTTATTTTTAGACACTTTAAATATATACTTCAGTAAATATTTTATTTACCATGATTAAAGGGTTAATGAAATAAATAATGCTAAAATATAATATTATAATAATATTTAATTATTATAACATGTTTCCTAATAATATTTTGTGATACATATCCGACCATGGTCATCCTTGGGTCGAATATGGGACCCCATGGAGCCACATGGGAGTAATACTGACACATTATATTCATTAATTCAAAATATTGACAAAATTGTTATAATAAAATTTATTTTATTAAATAAATTTTCACATGGGGTTATATAAGTCAACTTTTCGACTATAAATATTTTTTGGATTGATAATACGATTTCCTACATCATGTAATTTTCTTATAATTTTTGGACATCAAATAAATTAAATTATTTATGACACAATAATGATATAATGTTTACATTATTAATAAATGATTTTAATATATAAGATTATAAATGTTAAAACAATATCTAAAACCATTCCAATTCTTATTGGATTATTTTATTTCAACCATGAGTCATCGTAACATTTATCATAAAGATTATTTGACCTTTTGAAACCGAAGATAAGTTTAATATAAAATAATTGATTCAAACATTCCTAAAGAGCCCCTCCTCTCCCTTATAAATGCCCTCACCTCTAACTCATTACTCACACATCCCAAGACTTTGACACATAAATACTCTTCTCTAAATTCTCCCAAGATCCCTCTAATCATCATATAATTAATACCTTAGGATGAAATCACTTCAAGAAGCCCTATTGGTTCAAACCAATGGGAGTTTCCCGATTTAAAGGTAACATCTTCTCTTAAGTTCTTTTGTTTTGTTTAACATATCAATCCCATAAAATATTTTTATTATCTTATTTTATAACAAAAATAGTATACTAAATATACTAGGATGTTGTTTTTAGAAGTATTTTAACTACACCTACACACACCACCATCTAATTGGTGAATAACATACTGTTTCTGTGGATGGAAAACTAACGCCTCACGAAGTGTTGATTGTTCAATTATCTTCTACCACCGCTCATGGTGGCCATTATGATGAAACTGCTATTATATCTGATATATATTATGTATTTTTTCTATATGTTTTTGTAATTTTTATGTACAAACATACCTTTATACCATCTAATATGTGTAAACACGATAATTTCATTTGAGGAAGTGCAGACTACCACCCCCTCAATGTGATTTGATTCGTTCTGGACATACATAGAAAATATAAAGATGGAGTTAATGAAATTATATAAAATATATATCATATTATATGATATTTTAATTATATTATACTTATGTATCATTATTTTTTCATTCCATTAAATATTAAATAGAAATGAAAGTAGCGTTCTAGCGTACGTATGACTTACCGTCTCCATGAACGGTGCATTTCATTTCATAACTCCAAATGTTATATACTATTATAAATATATATATATATATATATACTAGAAAGATATGATATATATGATATCTAAATCATTAATATCATTCTGGAGATAATGGGGTTTTGACCACAATGGTAAATTGTAATTATAACAAATTCTTTTTAACTCAAATTTTGAACATCGACAAAATGACTGATATGAAATCAAATAAATAACCAAATATTATTTCAAGTTAATAAGTGATATAAAATTAATACTAAAAATTAATAAGGTTATAAATCAAGTATAATTTTACTTAAGTTAAATATTTAGGAAGAACAAGGAACATATGAGTCATGTTGGACACGAGGTAAGTGATTTTTATTATCTCACTTTTAATTCCATGAGATTTCCCTTGTTCACCACTTATTTATTGCATGTGGTGTATTTTGTACATATATTTGATATATAGTATCCTTATTCTATTTATATTCATGATTTTATATCATTCATATGGTGGTTATTAACTTTTTCTTATACGACTCGATTGATTACAACATGGTAAGGGTTTTTCATCTCACTTTTTATTCCCATGAGATTCATACTATATTAGCCACTATTTCCTTTTTTGAGGTGGATTTATTTCCCATGATTTTATTAATTTTATAATATTGTTTAATTTATGGGTATTTACATATTCATAGTATGATATTTCTTTCATTGGGTGTATGTTTCGTAAGTTACCAAATCGGTAAGGGAACCATCCATCATCTTCTTTTTAAAAGACATCATTTTGTTATGTCTTTAAGTTACATCTTATTATGATGGGATATGTTCTTATATATCCTTGTTGATTTAAATTTTATTCCCATGTGATGAGATAAATTTTTCACACTCATCGAATTATTTTCTGAAATTTAAAGTGACGTCGTTAGGATATCGAATTTATGTAAGAAAACTTTTTAACCCAATTTCAATTTTTGGGTTAAACATATACTTCTTGATTACGTCATGCAATGAATACGTGTGACTAACCTCCACTTTTTTTACACATAATATCCACTTATATTGGGTGTATTTATATTTTTCAGACATAATTATGTAATTTATTTATCCTTAATCTAAGGATACTATCTTTATAAGGGATTTTGTCTCAATTTACATTTCCATTGAGTCTTCATTGTTGATATGAACCAATTCAATCTTATATGGTGTATATACTATACTTTGGAATATTATATCATGAATTCCATTATTATCAAGATATTATTATGTTTTGAATAAATTTTATTCCCCAATTATTTCATTTTCTATGGTCTCTCATTTTGTTAAAAACTATTTAACTATAATATGATTTTTAATGTTTTAAAGGTTTATTCATATAACTATTTCACATTAATGTCCATGTTTTAAAATGGTTTTAATGATTTCTTCATATGAACATGAATGTTTTGAAATTTAAATTTCTTTCAAAAGCTTCAACGTGGCACGGGACACATTGATTCAAAAATCTCTTTATTTAATATTTAAAATGGTTTTGAATATGGTTAGATAAAAGCATTGATTTTTTCAATATTTTGAAATTATATATTGTGATTTTAATGTTAACTTTCCATTATATTTGTTTTATGGGTTATGAATATGTTATGGCTATTGGTAATTATTTACATATACGAGTGGTTCCGTGATAAACCTACGGTCGGTGAGCCCGAGATAGCACTCCAATGCATTGGGTAATGTGACAGAGGTAAATGTTCATGTTTCTCATAAGGGATTTTGGGAATATATTGTGATGGGTATTCCAAATGGGACTCCCTCTATAGCTGTAATAGCTAAAATGTAAGTATGTGATTTAAGCCATAAGATACCTTTATGATTTATGATTTCCATGTGTTGTTAATCAATATTATGATTTCATCAGGTATGTTATGATTGAAAAGTATGGTTTAATTGTTTTTTATTTATTTATGGTATAATGTTTTAATTCCTTATTTTATATCTCTTACTGAGATTTTTATGGCCATATCCAGTTTTTGATGTGCTTTATATACAACTTAAAGACGAATAAGGGTCAATGATGGGATCAATGAAACATTATGTTTTCTAAAACATTTAACAATACATGAATCTTTTTTTCAGGAGTTTTTATTTTATGAAAAAATAGATACTAAATATAATTGTCTACATGTAATATAAATTTTTTAATGTAAATGTTACAACCTAATTATATAAAACTCTTAAGATGAACATATCCTCAATGTGAATTATCCATTTATTTCAAGATTATGTAATGTTTACGGCTGGGACCTTATTTGTACTGTGGGGATGGCTTGAGGGTGACCCCCCCATGCCTTTGAGGTATTTCTTGGGATATCTATTTAGGATTTCTTCTTTTTTTTGTAGTCTTTGGGATTTTTATAAACCATGTTTCTAAATTCTGTATTTTATTAAAGGCTTGTTTGGGGTAATATTTAAGATTCAATTTATTTATTTTATTTCTTTGTATTAGGTTTCTGAACTCGGGAAAATCATTCTCAAACACTCATATATGTTACCCATAAAAGTGTGCCAACCTATGGAGATCGGGAATGCCCTATAGGTCTTTCCCCTAAATGGGTCGGGTTCCAATTTTTACGGCAACCCAATCTGTTTCATGAAAAAATGGTATCAAAAAGAGTTTCACTCTCTTGGGTCCTGTTATTTGGGGAATAGTTGAGGTAGATAAGGGCTAGGATTATCGGAAGAAAACATTCTGAATATGAGTCGGGTGACTGGCTAGAACACCTCATGATGAGATTCAAATAAACAATGGAAGTTAGGTTTTATCTAAGTTATTTGTTTCTCATGGTCTGTTGATTATTGGTGGAAATGAAAATAGAGTTGGGTTGATGGTCCCAATGTTATCGTAGGGCCTAGAAATCCATTCAGAGACAAAGATATTTCCCTAGAACACTCTCCAAGATTGTGATGTGTTTGGACTAAGGTCGCTAACCATATTTCCATGTCATACGTCGACTCTAGTTTCCTCCCATATTGTATTGTGCCTTTTTTAGGAATCATGGAAATTATGTTTTAAAATAAAAATGACTTGGATTTACGTAACTTGAAATTTTTTTCAAAGGATTTTTAATAATATAGAAGTTGATTCATTACAAAAAGGATGGAAATGAATTTTCAGAATTCTTTGAAATAGTAAATAGTGTGTCTAATCCACCTTTTAAAACATAAATTATGTTAATGTGGGATTTAAAAGTCTATTTAAAATAATGTTATATAAACTATTGAAAATTGTTTCAAATGGAATAAAGTATTTTAGAATTTATGTGTGGGGGTTGAATAATCATTCTCATTTAGGATCTACAGGGCATTCAAAAAGTTTTATGTAATTTTAGAACCTTATACTGAAATGAGAAGAGTTGAGTTCTTAATTTAATAGATATTTATGAAATGGTTTTTTTCATGAAGTTAGAAGTGTTTTGAAATGGGTTGAAATGATTTCAAATGCTGGAGCAAGGAATAAAAGTTATTTTTTATTGAATGATGTGTTATTTATTAAATTTGTTTGTAAGATGTAAATTGGGATTTGATATTATGGTTAGCGGTTTTGAGAAATGGAAAGTGCGGTAAAAAATATCGATTTTGAAAATAGGAAAGGGTTTGTTTTGGTCATTATTGTTCTCAAGGGTGACCACATGCATTGGTTTATTCGGGAATATAGATTATTAATAGCATTAACTAATGACTATCGGGTTGAATATGAGTTGGGTTCTTATTGAAGGATGTAGAGAGAAATGTGTGAGGCTCCTCATATACCATTGGTAAATGAGAAACTCACCAACAATGTTATATTAATAATTATTTTGAAGGAATGGAAAGTGTTGTGTTTTGATAATGTGTAGTTGGGAGGTGTTTCTTATGTGTTTTTTGGATTATAATTATGGGATGTTTCGAGTTCAAGAACCCTTCTTGTTTAAATGATGTTTTGGAATGGTTTTTCATCGATTAGTTGGTATGAAGCATTGGTTAGTAGTATTTTTTGAGAAAATGTTTGGGAGGCCAATTTGGTGGCTCCACCCATGTGTTTGTTTCCAGTTGGTGGGATTTTGGGATAAAATGACCAGCTAGGTTGGGTCCTTGGGTATTCTTGTTGGCTAGGGTATTCCCCCATAAAGAGTAAATGCATGACTGATGTGTAGTCTATGGTTATTATCCCATGGATGATCCTCCAGTTTATCAATATATGAACTTCCTTATCAAGCTTTAGAGATTTAGTTTACACCTATTATTTATCTGTCATGTGGATCCACTTGTAGATAGAGAATGGTGGTCAGATGTTCAAATATAACGTAGTTTCTTAAGTTGACTAAGTCAACATAGGTGAATGTAGTTCAGGGTTGTTAGTGTAGAATGATGAATTAAATGAACATTGAGTTTTTTATTAGTCTCATCGAAGAAAGAGTTCATATTCGTCCACCAGTGAAGAAAATATATCCATGAGTGTCTTTTATGGACACTTTCTAGAATCGTGTGCTGTTTGGGACTCAGAATAAGGTCCCACTCCATTTTTTTTAAATATCCACAATGCTCAAACTCGGTGACGCCTTGCGATGTCATGTTTTCATTTCACTATAAGGGTGAAAGTTGATAAATTTAATGAGAGTCTCTGTTTTAACAGATGTTTGAATCCCTTTAGGGAATTTCAAACTCCTATGTTCTTTTGGAAGGAATTTATATGTGTCCCTTTTATTCTGCTCTTTCCCATCTGATGAAATGAGTGTTGATGTGTGTGCATACTATAATCCTTTGTTTTGGTAAATTGATGGGTTAGGGTAAATTGAGTTTGATGTGTGTCATGTAACTTTGATCCCATCTGAGATCACAATGTAATTGTTTATGGAACTAGAAGAAGTTGTTTAGTTCAGGGGTTTCTAATGCCTAACTGCATGATAGAAGATACATCAATCATCTGATCTCCAACCATAGGTCCCAGAACAACGGTGACACATAGTCAGGGGAAATCCTGCGGTGGTTCAAAACTCTGGTCAATGTACTATCCTTTGTATGAATTATGGTAATAGTTTAAACCTGTGGTTTCTTCATCTTATTATAGTTTTCCCATTTGGTGGTAGAAGATGGTGGACCTAGTTTCCATGTTATATCCAAATTTCATGTTATTCCACTGGGTATCCTTTAAATTTTTGGAGAAAAGGATGAAATTTGGGCACGACATATTGATGAGCAATGTTTGTTCATGGTAGTAGTAACTATGATCCAACCTAGGAAACCATGATATAAGAGATAATACATATTGAACGGTCTCTCTATGAATGTGCACGTCAAACCATTTATCTTTATAAGATTCCCCTTTGGACAAAATTATCTGCATTATTAGCACATGGTTTCTCGAACTGTGCAGACTAACCGTGTAGTCGTGCCAACTCATTAAATTGAAGGGTGTTTTCTTGTCGTCCCATGATGGTCGGCTAAGATGGTTAGTTATTATGATGGAGAAACCCACAATGAGCGTCATGTTAGTTCTTCTGTAAAATAATAATGAATGTCTACCCCTTATTCCAGGAGTCCAATCGGGACTCCCCTATTAGTGTCTTGATACAATCTTGGGAATAAATTTGAGTTTCCCTTTATGGTTGGGAGTCCATTTGTGTCTCCAGATATCTGTAACTTGGTTTTTTTCATTAGTGTTGGTCTAGAAATAGGTGGTCTCATTATTATTTATTTATCCACAAACTTTATACTTTAGTAAACATGGGGATTAGAGCTCAGTAAATAGTTTTGATAAAGTAAGACTGTAGAGACCTAGTTCGTTTTAGTTTTTGATTCCTTGTAAGTTTCTTGAATCTAGTTTGGATAGTGTGTGAGGTGTTTTATTTATTTATGTATAATGAATATTCATGATAATTTTACGATGTTGTGTTCGTTATGGTTTTTGAGAGTATTACTTCCTTGGTTGATCAATTGGAGGTGTTTTTTCCTATTAGGGGTAGGCAGAACATTGCAGAGGAGTCCATTTTAGCCTTTCGGTTGGGTTTGGTTTTTTCTTTTAGCCTAGTTGTATATTTTTGAGGGTGGAAAGTCTTGTAGTGGGTACAATGTCCACATCCATAATTCATTTTTTTTTGTTTTCATTTAATTACTATTCTTGATTTTTTGTGTGTCCTTACCATATAGTTTTGATTGAAAGGGTGTATTTTCATGATTTGGTCCAAACCGTGTGCCCATTTCATGTTTTAAAAACAAATTTCGTTTTTTATAACTCCTTCATTTTCTAAAATTTTACACCCAATAAACATCCCTATTTTCATCACCTGGTATATTAAAACCACCATATCCATTTGGACCTCATAGGAATCCATAATCAAGATGGATTTGGGTTTTTTATTAAGGTGTTGGGCAATCCCATAATCACATTTCCTTCTTTAAAATAAATTCATTCTTTTATATCTCATTCAATTTCAATGGTTTTTATGTGATTGTAACTATTACCAAGACCACATACCCAATTCATTTCCCAATTCATGTTTCCACCAATATGGAACTCATATTCATCGTGAATTAGAGAAAAACATCTCTAGATTTCTCAAATCATCCAGATTTGAAGAGGTAAATTATTACTTTCAAGAATAGATCAATTGTTTCTCTCATACATCCATTTAAATTCTAAAATGACCTAATCACCTTATGAGATCCTCTATTTTAATATTGGTTGTTTTTAAATTCATCTACTAGTGTATTTGGGGTGTTTTAATAGACATATCTCAGGTAAGTGGGTTTCCTCCCTTCCTTATCCCATTATCATAGGATTTATTCCTTTTTCATAGGGCTTGACCCATATTTTCATGATGTTTGTAATTTACATATAGTAAGGATTAGAAACTAGGATTTTATCTTTGGTTTATTGGTCAAATATTTTGCTTTAAATTTTCTTTAACTCTCTTGTGGTGCGGCAGTGGTACATGTGAACTTTCTCATTAGGATTTGTTGTTTTGACATTAATTCCATTTTAAAAAATTTCATGATAAGTTATCTTGATTGATTGATTTATTTATAATGTACCTAAAAATCTGTGTGTGGTGTGAAACTATTTTTTGTATCATTCGTTGAGTGGTTAATTTAAAACTAGCAATTTTGTGTAAAAATGCATGTTTGTCTTTTGTGTTCCATGCTGTACCACACGGGGCTATTTTATAGTTCATGAAATGGTTTTATTAAATGTTTTTGGGCTGCCAAATATATATTTACGTAACATTGGCATGTATTTGGTTCCAAAATATGGTATATTGTAGGCTTTTATGTGAGAATCCTTGTTACAATCCATGGAATTGTTTTATGAATTTTTTAAATGGTTTGTTGATTTATGTAAGAGGTGACACTATGTTCAAAAACTATTTTGGTTTGAGTTTATGTTGAAAATTATCTTTTATATTGTGGAAGGTTTGTTATGTGATGTGTAAAATCTTGGAAATGTTTAATAAAATTTTTAAAATTATTTATTGAAGTGTGAAAGAGATATGGAATGTGTTGTGGGCTGTTTTGGTGTGAGTATTGTTTCAAAATGAATTTGAATTAAAAAGGAAATTTTGTGACATGTGTGTATGCTATTTGTTGTTTGTTTTATTTGGAATTGGTATTTGAATGAGAAAATGTTTTTTCATGGCTTGTGGAACTTGTCTGAGCATAAGAGGGAAAACCCATGTATCTAGGTGGGTGGACGTGTACTAGTATGCTTGGGATCCGGTGGGATTTAACCCCTGTTTCATGTAGAATGTTTTATCAGGAAAAAAATAACTAAACTATGATGATGATGACATATGGATACAACTAGGTTATGGTTATGATCCCAGACAGTGGCTCATTTTCACGATAATAGATTTTTGTATGGTTACTTTCATAGTGATAGGAGGTACCTGGGACCCACAATGAGCTAGTTCTTTGGGATGTTCCCATTGCTACAGCTCATTTGAAATTTTACACTAATCATTGTCATATGATGTGTTTGGATGAAAAAATTCAGTAGCTTTTGAATTATTTTTATAAGTGTTAGTTCTTTAAAATAGCCCACTTTAAAATCAATTTTATTAAAAGTTGCATCTCTTAATTGTTTTATTATCATTTTTTATTAACAAAACATGCATTCTTGTGTCTTATAATGATTATCACATGAAATATTATTTTTGTGGCCTCTTACTAGGATTTGAATCATACCCTTTATACACTGATGAGTTTAATTAGACATGGTAATTATTATTGCATGTTTGGGTAATGCTCTTAGAACTGGTGGTCATGGTTTCTTACTATCCACTGTGGTGTGGTATTGTGGATATTTCATGAGGGTGATTCCCCCTTTCCATAATGTGGTTATTAGGCTATCCATTCTGGATTACCTCTTTTTTTGTATTCATTAGGATTTTAATAAACCCTGTTTCCCAATTATTAATTTTATTGAACGCTTGTCTGGGGTAAAATGTCAGATTCAGTTTAATTACTGTATTTTGTTGTCTTATGTTTCTATACATGGGTAAATCATTACCAAACACCCAAATATGATACCCATGCACTTTTTCTAACCCATGCAGATCGGGATAGCTCATTCGGGTCTTAAAACATACCGGGTTGAGTGCTGGTTTTAAAGGAAACCACATCTGGTTCATGTTAATATATAGTATCAAAAATATTAATATGATTATACTATAAGTTAATAATATATTTTAAACCCCTATGAAAGTGTTTAAAGAATGTAAAGAGGAAATCAAAAATAAGATAAAATTTTCTCATATCACCATTATTTCGATGAGACACATGCCTAATTCACAACTTATCCTCTTTCTGTGGTGTATATTTTTCAAAATAAATAATTTTATTTTAAATATTTTGAATTTTATTTGGACATAACTCTCTATCTTATGTTCTTTCTTTCTTGGAGAATTATGATTCAAAATCTACCAAAGTAGTAAGGATTTATTTCATGTCCACCCAATTATTTGGGATATTTTTTATTTAATTCTCCACTAGGAAATTATTCACTTCAATGTTATATATATTTTGAAAATGTTTTGAAAAATTATTTTTCCATTCTCATAATATTATATAAAATCATTTTTACGAATATATTACATTGTAAAAATTTTTTCAATGGAATCTTCATGTATTTTTTAATACAATTCCCCCTTTTATTTTATCAAAAACATTTAAAGGAATTGTTGTTTTTACATTTATGACATGAATAGAATTATCATATATCTGGAGTAGTTACGTTTTTAATTCATATATTATGTGTTTCAAAGGATATTTTCAAAGAAAATTATTTTAAAAATGTTTTTCAATTTATTAGTTTTAAAAAGTTAATTTCTTAATGAATATGGTTATTTTCATCCTTACAATATTAAAATAAATTTTTATTCATCCAAATATTCTTTTAGTACATTGGGGATAAATTGTATTAGTAAAAACCTTTTTATTTTATTGATGTTTAATTGATATTTTTACTAGGGTTGTATTATTTTTGTTACAATTAATCATGTAACATGGGATGGTTTATTATTATGTATATCGAATGGGGAAAGTGTGTACTCTTCATATACTACATTATATATGAATGTTTATGTTGATTATGTTTCAAATATTTTCTATGAGTAATGCAATGGATACTGTAATTGATTGGAGGGTCTTGATGTAGCACCTTAATGCATATGTGTGTCTCATGTGATATAGTAGACATGGTTATGATATATCCCTTACCAATTTATGTATAATTCATGGACAATAACTTGAAAGTATATTTTAGATGTGCCACATTATGTACTCTCTCATTATGATATTAGTTATTGATATTCTCTATGATTATTTCACTAGTAGATTATCAACGGATTTGTTGTATTCTCATGTTATTATTTATATGGAATTATTTGATCATACCTATTTATACCATATTATCCGGATGTTATTTATTAAATGGAATGTGATTATTTATTTGAATTTGCATAATTTTTATCCTTATTTATTCAATGCTTCTACGGCATGCTTATCATTACTAACCATCTCATCATACACCATCGATAAGTTTTATTTCCCCCATGACACTAGTAAGGGTTATTTGACTAATATGAAATGATATAGTAAGAGATGAAATGTAATTATGAAATAAAATTCCATGTTGAATTTTATTTTTTAAAAATGTAATGGTAATTTAATTTATGTATCTATTCTACCAAGACTACTAAACTATTCACTACTTCTTGATTTGATTCCTTGTATATAGAGGGAAGGTAATAATGTAACCCCTAGGTTTCCGTTAATGTGGTTAGGGTACATGAAATTATATTCGAGAATGTTTAGTAGAATAATCGGGATCAATATTTTGGAAATCATAGTTTAGTGAATAAAACCCAATTTCAGAATTTGAAAAAATTTCCCAATAAACTATACATATGATTTAGAGACTGTTAAACGCATATTTTCAAATTTATTATAATTATACCACTAGTTTTGATATTATACATTATGTTTCAAAATCTTATGATCTAATTTATTATTTTACCTCATTTATAAAGGGATCATAGTATAATTAATGGGAACAAAATCCATATACATAATGGAAATAGTAAAAATAATCGATCATTTTATAGGTTTAAGAAAATATTTGGAAGTAAAATTATCTCTCAAGCATTTTCATCAAATGATGAAATAGTACAAGTTGTAATTAGAGAGATAATATATTTTATATATACTATGAATTTTATGGGAAGAAAGAGAAGATGGGTATGACATGGTAAAAATTGGATAAAGTGAATAAGGAAAGAAGGATTTTCTATCACGTTATTCTTGTGAATGGAACCACCCAAGTACTTGATTAAAAGGAAAATTATTTTTCATAAAGTATATATGAAAATTCCAAGATGCCTATAATTTCAATTTAATGGAATAATTTTTCAATGTTCAATGTTTCCATTGTAATTAAAAGAGGAATTATGAAATTGAATTCCCAAATATTAAAAGAAATGAGATGATGAAATATAATTAATTATTTAAGGAATAATTGAAGTTATTAAAATTAGTTTGTATTTGGATTAAAGAGTTATGTTATAATTTCTATTCTGGTTATAATAAAAATCATCATATATATATAAGGATCATAATAAATTACTTCCTCTTTAATGATTTGGAAGCATGTGATGAATACTAAGTGCATCCAAGAAGAGCGATTCTATGGTAAGATTATTTTTTATAAAGCACATTATTGAGAGAACAAAAACATTTCATATTCTCACTGTTAGTATAATAATGATAAAGATCTTTTTGGGATTTATTAGTTTCTTCAAGATTTTTTAGTGTTTTGGTGGATTATGCAGGGTTTACTACATGTTTTGATTTAAGGAATATTTTTTCACAATCTAAGATAAAATTTTTAGAATCATGAACGTTTTAATTAATGTGATAAACGTATTCATTTATTTTGTATGTGATAATAATAGATAAATTATGTTGTTTATGGAATCTAAGGTTATGTTTATTTTGGAACATTAGTGACCTTACTTCTAAATTTGTTGAACTTTAACTTGGACAGATTTATTTTGGTTGTGTCTTATGTTTATCTAATTATGATATTTATTAAGATTAAATTTGGATATAGTTGTATTTTTATTAATTTGTGAATCCAATTTTGGATTAATTATATATTTTAAGATTATGGGAAGGAATTTTCTATTATATGATTCATTAAGGTGCTTCAGGCATAAAACCTTCATCATGAATATCTATTTCGGATGTAAGAGATGAAGTGAAAATAAATCAAAGACCAACCAAAGTATGAGATTTTGATTATGAAATATAAATAAGTTATTTATATTTTTGTGATTATATTATATTTATTTCAAAATAATCGATAAATTATGGGAAAAATGATTTTGGACAAGAAATGTTATCCGAGAAATAAATCTCATTTTAATTGATCACATATTTTTGGTTCTATGATGGATAAAATTATAATGAATATAATCTCTATAAATCTCGATAAAATAATTATAGTTTGATATATTTTATTTTTCCTTATTTTTACTTCCCATTAATTTTATCCTAATTAGAGTCCCATTTTCTAATGATCATCAAATTTTTTTTCACTCTTTGAAGTTGAAGTATTATTGGCCCTTTCCACAATGTGGGTTTCCCACAATGGAATTTTCAAATGACTAATCTTTAATATCAAAATTCACATTTCTAATTGTGAATAGGAAATTTATTTATGGTGGATAGAATATAACATATTGATATTTTTGAATAAAATAAATTAATTGATATGTTGCAATGCATGCCACATAGAGTTTAAAACCACAATATAGGAATAAATATTATTATTTAAATACAACCATTATAACCAATCAACTTAATTGGTGGGATTGAATATAATGAAACTATTTATTCAAATATACAGTTTAATTATTTGGATTCTAATTATTTATAAATGAATATAAAAACCAATTGAATATAAATGAACTGTTTTTATAAAAACCAATTATTATGATCCAAATGAGTATTTTCATAATAAATTAAATTAATTAATATAATAAAATTATCATAATGAAATTTATATATTATGTATTCAACAATATTTTCATAAATTCATCCAATATATTTGATAGGCATAATATTATAATAAATCAAATTTTATGTAAAAAACTTGTATTTTTTAAAGGTAGTTTTCACCCTTTTAATGTTCAACTCTCTTTTCAAAAAAATATTAAAACATTTATAAATTTTATTTTAAAAAATAAAGGTCATATTTTGAAATTTTAATTTCAAAATTATCTGAGGTTGATTTATAGTTATTTTTCCAAAAATATTTATTTTCCTATGAATAGTTACCAATACAAATTTTTATAAAAATATCAATTTCATTATATTAAAATTAAATTTATGATTTTAATTTTATATCATTGTTACATATGCACTAGTTATTTATAAATAATATTATTCATTCATTTTAATAATTCTTATTTCTTTTTAGGTATAAGTACATCATTGTTCTTAAAAATTCATTCTTTAAGAAAACTATTTTCATTTCCATTGATTGGTTTTATTATAAATAAAAATTTATAACTTATTTGTGCTGATTTTTTAGGGGATCCTAATCATAATCCAGGATACAGAGGTTATAATCTTAGTGGGATTTAATTTTTGGGTCACTGTATGATATATTGTAGCAATGTTGTAATTGGTACTACTGGGTACTATAGGAGCAAGAACTACTACTCTGATTTGGGTCTTTGGCCCACGACTTTGGGCTAGGGGTTTCTAGGCCTTTAGGACATCAAAGTGATTCAAACCATAGGGCTTTAAATACATCAAATGCCTTCAATACAAAAAGGCCTAAGTGCCACAAGGGCATCAGGCTATAGAGACATCGATGCTGCTAGGGAAGAAAACATAGGTGTAGGCCCCAGAAGAGGATTTAGAGCATGTAACAACCACTAGAGCATAACTAGTCTGATTATAATAATGACATTGTATGTAAATTTTCATCAATATGAGGCCCCATTCAGCTCTGCGTTAGGGACATGCTATCTAACTATCCATGTGAAGTGGAGAGATAATGCCTTCAATGATGTAGATTCTTGGGAGGGGAATATCCAAGGGTCAAGGTCTGGCTTTCATGTCATGTATTTTGAATTGTTCCTATAAAAAATCAGTTCATGTAATTGGACTCATTCCACTATCCCCATTGTATATATACTGGTTCCCCCCCAACTCTTAAAAAAGATTATTATCCATAATAAATAAAAAACTAAGTCCTTCAGGTAATTCATGAAGGATAATTAATGGTAAAAATAATATTTCATGGTTTATTAAATCATGATATCAGTTGTAATAATTTGTTTTCATGAGTAATATTAGTCAAAACAATCCATTTGATGAATTTATGACCCTTTGGAGCCACATGGTTGATATTAGGTCCCTTACAGTATTATATTTAAAAGAAAGTCAAAAATTTCACAAAATATATTTTAATAAATATAATTTTTTTAATATATGATTTTCCAGAAGATATGTCCAACAATATATAGTTATTTAAAAATTTTCCAAATTTTTATTCATCTTATATTTTTATTAAATTTTTATGGAAGATTTCATTAACAGAAAGACTTATAGAACAATGACGTAATCATTATTTAATTAATGGAGATATAAATTAAATGGTTTTAATTAATATGAATATAACCATTAAATTACAAAATAACATGAATAAATTAATTAAATTATTAGTATTTTTTCATAATAATTCATTGTTAGGATTTATGACCATTTGTTTCAATTTCTAGGTTTTTATGACCCTTATAGTATTTTATTTGATTTAAAGTGAAACATGTCATACCCATGTTTTTAGTAAGTATACTATTTCTACTATGGTTTCACCATGATTATATTTTATATATAAATAGTATTTTGGTATATAAATTTTTTATCTACAACAAAATAATTTTTTTTTAAATTTTTTGTGAAGAAATAATTAACATAAATTCTTACAGGATGATGATGTAATAATTATTTAATTAAGAGATAGAAAATATAAATTATATTTAAATTATTAAAATATATATAATTTTGGATAATTAAGATGATCCAAAAATTCTCTAGAGGACTATGTGACATCTATGATATTATCAAATGTATTTTATAATTTGACACAATTTTTTTGATGTGTTTTATGTCTTAGTAAGGAATTGTATAAAATTTGGTGGTAAATATATTTCATTAATATAATATTGAATTAAATTATTTAAATATAATTTATATATTATATAAGAGTATATGGAATAATATATGCTAAAAAATTTCATCCCATATATATTAAAAGGCTATTTGGGAACATTTTCCCTTATAATAATGTTATTATATTTTAATATTTTAAGGAATTACAATAGTTCCAGTCACCTAACTTATAAAAGGGAAAATAATACCTCAATTATTTACAATACAAATATCCATATAGCTCAACAAATCCCTACACATTTAACGTAATATCTAACTTATCATATTTTTTGAGGTTCTGGTCTCTTCAGAGGACCAACCTTGATGTCCCTAAATACATATCCAACAAAAGTTCTCGAAAGAAGATGTAATCATATTTTTTTGACTATTACTAGTTTATTTCATCTTTATGTTCATATTTATGTGTTTTTTCAACATAAAACAATTAATATAGTATCATATATATATGCTGTGATGTTATTTTTATTATGAAACAACCATATTCTACATTTTAACTATCCCATGAAATACACAAGCAATGCACATGGATTTATTTGGATTAACATCTCCACGTAGCAGTGTAATAAGTTTTTGATCACAAAAATAATTGTATAGTTATAAAAATATATATAATGGATATATATGATTATTATGAAATGATAATTATCTGGGAAAATTAAGATAGTGTCTACTTTTATACCCCTTCAACAATATAGAAGTAATATCATCACCACCATCTCTACGAAGTGATGTGATTCATTTTCCAGGATCAATAATAAAAAATGGATCCAAATATGAATTTAATTATTAAATTTAATATATATGAACTTAATGTTATTATTTATATTCTAGATCTAAATCCTACACAAGAGAACTAGTAGTTTCAAAAACATCTGCATGAGAAAAGAAGGCAATAAACACCTGACATTGTGAAACGAATAAAATATTACTAAAAAATGACTTGTGAAATTATATAAAGGAAAATATATGATATAATAAATATGAATAAGATTCAAAAATATGTTAATAATATGTTCAAAACCACTATATAGTAGGTTCAGGATCATATGGATGAAATCAAAACTAAATAAAGGGTTTTCTCATCTCAACGTTATTTATGCGGGACATATGTCTTATTCAGAGCATGTATCTTTTTTTAGTGTATATTCTTACCATGAATGCCTTTTATGATTCATATTATGAATTTTATTGGGATATATATATCCATATTATTTATTTCATTCATTGTTCATATGATTATAATTTTACCAATGTGGTATGGATTTATTTCATTGTATCATATTTATCCGATATTGTTTATAATGAAGCCTCTAATGAGAAATTTTTTATTAAAGGTATATATTTTATAAAAAAATTTATTTTTTTAATATCCACATTTAATTATTTGAAATTATTTTACCCATATTTTTCTTTGTAAAATTGTTTTTAATGGAATTATCATGTTGTTTTTAAAACAATTGTTGTTTTGGATTTTTTTGAAATTTTCTTTTCACATGAATTGAATAAATTTAATTCCCAATTTTAATGACCAATAAAATTCCTTAATGATTAATTAATATGTTTTAAAATATGTTTTTGATGAAATTTATTTTCAAATTTTTTTGGTACATATTTGTTTTATGATATGAATTTAAAAGTGAAATAATGATATTTTCCTCATGAATGATTTTAAATATACTATTTTTAATCAATTACATAAAACCATTAATGTAGTAATGATACACTGGGGATATGTTCACTTTATGTCATCCTTATTTTTTCGATGGGTGGATTATGATAAATTTTACTATAGATGTACTATTTTGAAACCATTAAACATAATACTATGTTAGATCTATGGTTATGATTATTGAATGGTGAAAGTGTTTTATTTTAATATGATAATTTCAATAATATTTTTTAATTTTATTATGATATACACCTTTTATATGAGTAATTAATTGGACATAGAAAGTGACGGACACGGCCAACTATAATCCCTCAATGTATTGGTGGGTCTCATTAGATAATTTGGACCAAATTTTTGCATAGGTATTACAAATTTATTCATGATTATTGGAATAGGTCCTGATGATATTTTCTGGACATCCAATAGTGTGAATTATTTCATTATGATATTAGTTATAGATATTACATGTGATTATTTCACTAGTAGAATATCCTTGGTTAAGATTCATTCTCATGAAACTATTTATATGTAATTATTTGATCGCTGTTTATTCCTACCATACTATGACCCTATTATTAATCAAATGGAATGTGTTTCAGTTTTTTAAATTTCTATATTATTTATGTATTTTTGACTCATATATTACAATATATGATTTCCCACAGTAGGCATATAAGCTCACCCATTTCATATATTTTATTTTTCCTTGGATTTGAGGATGTGTTTTGTGATATATATACTTGGATATACATAAAGATATAATAATGATATAAAAGGAAAGTATATGTTTTATTTAGTTATTTTAAAATTTAATGTTAATTTTATTTATGAATCATGTTTAACAATACTACATAAAAATTTGGTCCTTCTAGATGTTATTTCTTGAATCTAGTGCCAATATAATAAAGTAATCACTGACTCTGGGAGACTGGGGTTTTGGTTCTTTACATAACCTTATATAAAAAACCTATTTTATGGATATATTTCAAACATATTGTATCAATATTTTTGATAATCAAACATTTATTATGCTTCTGTCCTGATAAAAAGCAAGGGTGTAATTGATTATTTTAAAAAATACCAAGTGTATTCTCTCCCCAACATAGAAAAGGACACCCCTCTCCTCTGGTATTCTGAATACCTTGGTTATTTGACCTAAATAATAACTAAATTGAATATTAATTAAAAGTATTTGAAAATCCATGATTCCTTGGTAATATCAGAAATAAAATCTTTGAAGGATTTAGATTAATCTTAATGGGGATGCTTAAATAAGTGGTTTTGTTTTTAACTACGTGTCTTCGTTGTATATCTTCTTATAATCCCTTATAATATAATCTAACTACGAGAAAATAATAATGTCATTATATTATATATACTTATAATTTATTATTTTAATTTTATAACTTATATGAATCTCTATTTCCATCATATGATAAATAAATCGTCGATCCTGTGTATGTAGGACTATCGCATTGAAAACCGACGTAGTTCATTTTCTATGACTACATATCATGCATGAATGTAATAAATTATTTAAAATTATTATATGAAGTTTATGATAGAATATGACTCATATATTTATCATATCACATCTACCTTCTTACTATACATACCATGATTGATAGGATAATGTCGCTCGTGTGTACGATAGACTACCTCTTTATGAAGTGATGTGATTTTTTTTCAATTACTCATTTCCTATAAGGTAGTAAAGATAAAATATAATGAATATATTTGATATTTATGATATAAATATATTTTTGGAAACATAATATTTCATAAATCTTCTTATCTTCTCATCCATTAAATAAATTAACTTCCCTATAGAAAAAGTGTGGACAACTACCTCCACATAACGATGTGAAACGTTATTCATTTTATTATTTCATGGATGGAAATAAGGATGGATATTATTAAAATTAATGATGTGTATAACATAATATTAAATAATTGGAGGTTAATTAATATTTATTCTCATTCATTATATCTTTATAGAAAAATTTAAATAGTGTTCATGCTTACATACGTCCTACCATCTCGATGAATGGTTTAATCTATTTACTAAATTTAAATTTCATATAACACTATAAAAAATATAAACGATAATATATTAAATTTATATGATCTATAACATTATGGATATGATTTGACAATTATAATACTAAAATTTCAATAATTATTGAACCCAAATAGACATGAATAATGAAGCAATAATCACCCAGAATAGTGATTTTAAGAATTAATTGCTAATAAATGAGTTTAAAAACTATAATTAAATAAAATATAGTATGAGATATATGATTATTGTTATATAATGGATTTTTAATAAACCAATATTTATTAAACAGATGTATTAGACACATAAAAAGAAATACTATCATGTTGTAAGGGTTTCTCATCTCACTTTTACTTTCATGAGACATACACAATAATCACGACTTATTCCATTTGAAGTTGTATATAATACCAAAATTAATATGTTATATCATGAATAAATATCTATAAATAATATTTATTGTTTTATTTGATGTTATTTGTTTCATGTTCTTTATTATTGAAATGTTACCAAAGTGGTAAACGTATATTTCACAATGTCATAATTATTCAAGATTGTATTTGTTTTAGTAACTCTAGGGAAAATTATTTGATATTCCTATATTAAAAAAATATATTTTATAATCCTATAGTAATTAATAACCCTTTTAAATTAATAATATCATTTTTATTCATTTTTATATAAAATAATTGAGAAATTTGTTTTATAAGAATATTAATTTATTTCTCTATTCCTTAGAAAATAATTTTTTCACAAAAATCCACATTTTCTAAAATTGTTTTAAAAAATTTTTATTATCCTTTTCCAAACTATTTATTAAAGAAACATTTACCCATTTTGACTATTTTCAAAATGTTTTAAGGTATATTAATGTAATTTGGATGAAAAGGCCCAATTTTCATTTATCTAAAATGTAAAAGGAATCATTTTTTTAATATTTTGGGAATGAAAAAAATATTCCACCATCATGACCGCTCAATATTTTAAATATTATCTTACTATTTTTCTATGGTTATTATTAAATAAATTTATTTTCAAAATATTTTGTTAACATGTATTTGAAAAATGTTTTCAATGTGAAAAATTTATTTCTATTAAATGTGATTTAATGAAAGTTTTATGGAAGATTTATCCATCAATCATAAAAATCCGTTATTATATTTATTTTACACTAGGGATGCTTTTTATTGATATGATACTAATTATTTCTCAAAATATTTTATGATTAGTTGGACTTGAGATGTAAAAATTTATTACCATTCACCATATTACTCAAGATGATTTATGGTTATGATTATTTGTTGGGGTATATATTAAAATTTCTGGTTTTATTTTTTCAAAAAGAATTTTTATGTTGAATACGTATTTCTAATTTCATCCGAGTAATGGGTTGGATATATAATTTGATTTGAAGGGATTAAAATTTACAATCCCCTAGCGGAATTGTTAATTCCTCTGTGACCAATTAGATTTCTTATTTTTCTAATTTCATACCCTTTAATGTAAGATGTATTGGAAGAATTCCTAGATAGTATGATATTTTGGAATATGGCCCTGAAATTATTTTTTTGATGATAGAAATTATGAATTCCTTTATTATGAATTTAGTTATATATATTATGTGATATTATTCCATAAATTAGAATATCCATGTTAAATTTCGACCTCCTTTGATTATTTATATGGAATTATTTGATCATTATTTATTCTTACCATATTATGCTCTACTTATTGATAAAATAGAAAGTGTTTCAGTTATATACCTTGAATTAATGACTGGGACTTTATTATACATATCTATTTCTATATTCTTACCATTAATGAGCATATGAAATCAAAAGATTCATATGTTCTATTTTACCTAAGATTCATGGAAGGTTTTTATGATTAATATACATGGATAAGCTAAGTGAAAAAAGTGATCTCAAGGAAATTTATTTTTGTATTTCGTGTTTGAAAATATACTCTGAATTTCAAGCATGAATGTTGTTTAATAAGAGAAATAATTTTTTCCCTTGGAGATGTGATATAATGTTTCTAGAGAAAATGTACTAATTTATACATCATATCCAAGTTAATGGGGATAGGGTTTCTATATATATTTATCAATACACAGGTGATCCTAACTCAAGAGGCAACACAATACACTATGTTCTCTTCAAACTCCTTTTGTAGTCTCAAAACAGGATCACTAACTAGCCTCAACATAGACTACTCGATGGACATCTGACAGTTATCATTAAAGTTAAAAAGGAACACCATCTACATCATGGTTTTCAATGGGGATACAATCCCTGAGATATATCCAAAAAACCTCATCTAGAACCCCTATAATGTAAGAGAACTCATTAATATTGAAAAAAACAATGGTGGATCCTATGAAATCTTTGATCTAATATCTATTGGGTCCACAACCATTCCCTTCTAGTAAATGACATTCCTTGGGAGGTGAGGCTCAGGAATCCATAAATGGAACATTGCAAGCATAGAATTATGTTCCTTTCCCCAATGTATGTCATGTAGGATCCTCATATACACTCCATATTCCTCCTATAAAAAAAGTATATGAGTATATAATCATTAAATGTAAAAAAATCAGTCTGTGTATGGATGGATGATATGGTTCATCAGATCAATATATAGTTGTGGAATTTTTCACATCGAAATACATCACCTAAACTCATAAAGTCTATAGTGAAATAATATTTTCAACTTCAGAATATCATCCTCACAAAACCTCAGCTGGCTATAGCTAGACATGAGATTGATCTTTAAGAACCAACTAATTCCTCACAATTGGATAATGATGCAATCAATCCATTTAAAGGGGTGAATTTCCATAAGTTTTTTCTTCATTTAGGATTTGATAATAAAAAAATTTCCACTAGATCCCTCCAATATTTTTCACAAACAAAACCTGAGAAACCTAGCGGGACACACTGGGTCTGATTAAACCGTTATCTCTAGGGTCCTAGAACAACAAACTATGTTTTTGAAACTTGGTGGGGGCATTAAAATATGTTGAAGAAGATATTTTTATGATCCCATGGTGAAATTCAGTGTATAAGTCCATATCCCACATCAACGGTAGTCCTTGAACATCTTTAGTGATGATGTCCACATTGTCCTCCACAATTGAAGTAATAAATATTTCTGAATATCTGATTATGACAATATATAATATCTCTATGTAATGGGATATGTGTTGTCACTCACATTTCCATGTGATATATCTCAACCATATAGGAGAATCTCATCACATCCTTATAATGAAATACGACCCACTTACAATGATAATCAATCTAGACTAAATCCAAGGAAAACAACTCTATAACCAAGATGATCTCATATGGATTCATCATGTTGACTAGAGGCCCCTCATGAAATACACTCCACAAAAAGATATCTCACACTACTGGATGATAATATATTTTGATGAATCACAAATAGTTTGAACCTCTGGAAAAGTCTCTAGTTCAAAGGTGTTAATCAGGTTCTCTGTCTGTCGAACAATAGATAGGGAATAAAATTAGTTGCTAACACCTATGACTTAAATTAATGGATAATTTTATAATAAATATAGACCATACCTCTTATAATCTCATGAGCATCTGATTCCAAATCCAACAAGGCATGAATGTTCATATTTCCCCATATTCCTTCTCTATAAACATAGAATGGGATTCATTGTGGTGGTTATGGAATTAGCTCCTAACGTATTCATCCAATAGTATCTCCTCCTGATAGATCCCTTCCTAATATTTGTAATGAAAATACTCCCTAAGAGAAACCCTATCTACGTTAGGGAGAACCATGATCATGGTTTTGCATCAATTATAGGAATATCACAATTTCCTACCTCCCCTCTTCAAATAAATTGGTTGTTCAATCACATTCCACATGACCTCACCTATTACTTGAGTAGTATTTCCTCTCTTCGGGTTAACATTTTCCCCTACATGGAACATCTTCCACAACTCCATATGTTTGGGTCTAGCCATGGGTTGAACACTTGTTCCAAAACCCTTTCAAATGTAAACTTCTAATTTCTGTAGGAAACTTAGCACCATGATACCCACTACCATTCCACGCTATTTGGTGTCCCTCGGATTGGAATCTATATATCACTAGTTACCTCTCAAACACTATAGAATAAGTGGGAATGAATAGGGGACCACATTGAGCATGATGTCTCTGTAGAAATGCTATGAAAACATCCATTCATAAAAATTCCATCCTAAACCATGTTAAAGGAGTAACACATATGGATAGTGAACGACACAAGATACTTAGTAGCTGTCATAAAAACTTTTTGTAGCTCTAGAAGCTCGTAAATTAGAAATGAGCGCAATAATGATGGGATGTAATCCTCATGGAATATCTAAAATATGTCACACCATGATTGCATTATATCACCACGAGTCTGTGTGACTAGTCTCCACTAGCACTTAGCTTATCGAAGGAGTATACTAGCTGACTATTCGGCCATTTTATCAGTTGGGGTCTTCAAAATCCAAAAATAATTGATCACTAACTCAATCTTGTCCATTGTTGCTTGGGGATATGACTAACCCAGAAACTCAATAATCATTTCTACTGGAACATATGGAAAACACTATATTGTTATTCGTTTTGAACCTAACCTATAGGTATTATCTATTACTCGATAGTTATGGGTTCTACTACCTATCCACTTAGAGGTAAGATCTCAAGATATTCCAACTAAAATTAGGCCTCATCATTCGTCTAATCATGTCATGATCCAAAATCAGTAACTTAGATCCCCCAAATGATGGTTTGATTATCTTTTATTATTTATTAGCACAAAATATTTAATTTTGGTTATGATCTAAAGAGTTTTAATAACAAGGTTTATATAGATTTTTCAAATATTTATTTTTTACAAAACCATTATAATGATTCTAAAATTGTGTGTTAAATGAGTCATTTGTATTTATTTCAGTATCTATTCCCATTATTTGGTTTTCAAAATGTTATATGTAAATAAAAAAATTTAGATATTCCATACCATCTTATATGTTATATTTATAAATGTAGTAGATATAATTTCCTAAACTAGAAATAAATCTTTCATTGTCACATATGAAATGAAAAATATTTTCTTGGTAGCACTGTGAACATAATAAAAATTGTAAAAACAAAATCAATAATGTGGTATATGTGAGATGGTTGTCCCCAAAGGCTAAAGCCACCATCACCCCACAATTGGTAACCCATACATAAACCTAACCTATATGAGCCTTCTGAAATCAACTAGGTTCGTGCATATAGATACAAATAATATACCCACAATAAAAATTTAATTCCCAACATGTGGATATAGAAATATTACACTCAATAGTGAATGCACTAGAATCATCCCCATTCTTATATAAATTGGTGTAATTAATCTTCCAATGGATCTACATTCTACATGAAAAAAATACAACATCAAATTCATTTCTATACTTTGGGGATATTTTATTTATGGATGGATGGTGCTTTGGGGACTTATGATAAGAATGAGTTATCGATCACTTTTTTTTTTTCCTACTCTTTTTATTAACCACAAGTAACCTGATTTCATCTAATACCATATGTTTATAAATTTTGATAATATGTTAATGGAGTTTGAATAGTTCGTTCATTATATTTATATTATTATAATTCATAGTAAAACAAATGTTTTTTGTGCTTTTATGATAAAATTTGATCTGTGTGCATCACATTAGGGATCTTGGAACCAAAAATTACTTGATGATCAATATATCCAATCTTATTGAAAACATGAGGATTATTTGAAAATGAATCTCTAATAATTCTAGTGAATTTTTCATTATGGATCCCAAATATCTCTGATCTCACCTTCTATTGATAAAGAACCTAAAGGAGATAAACAACTCTATAAGCATCAAAATCCTTGTAATTCATTATTATCACATTGTACAAAGATGAGATCCTGAAAAATTGGATATTCATTTCTTCATTTTAATTCCTGAAATCTATAGATACTACATCCCCATTATCACCTTTAGAAATAATATTAAAAAGTGGGGTAAACAATATGTATTATTTTAATTTTTGACCTGGTATAACATCAATGAACATAAACCATTCCATGAAATTCACATTAGTGTGAAGGGTATCTGTCTCTAGTTTGGATCACAATGATATTATTGAAGTTTTTTATTTTATATTTCTATAAATTAAGATAAGGTAATTAGTATATTTTTTTATTAAAAAACAAATAAATAAATATAAATTATATACCATTAATATCCCAGTATATTTTCATAAAATAATAGCCATCACCACCTTTTTAGAATATCTTATCACTTATGTATTCTATAAATAGGACTAATGTTCCCCTTTTCATAAACTGATTTTTTGGACATTTTATATGTAGGGTTTTAGGTAGGAATAACATTCTAACTGTATTAACTCGTAGTTCCTTATTCTGTTTAGAGTATTTCAAAATACTTATATTGGGAATAGTTATTTCTTAAAAAATTACCTATTAGTTATATCACTTCTTTTTTATGGAATTAAACCCTTTACGTGGACTAGGATAAGCCCACCAAAAAATCTATCATAAAGCTCCATGAAAACTGAAAGCACCCAAATAAGGGTTGGCCATGCACTTTGAACTATAAGGATGATTATAACTTATGTAGTGTAAGGCTACACTGACTTTCTATTTTTATATGGAATTGTATTTTATATTCATAAAATCATTTTTTACTTTTCATATTCATTTTAAATATGAATTGAAATTTACATATGTAATTTACCATATCTGATAAAACATGCATGAAAAATCGAATTATTTTTCATTCTATCATGAATTCCTGTAAATTCATTTACCAAGTGATCATGTAATAGACAAACATAAATAATTATCCATACAACTATAAGAAATGGAATACAAGTGTAATGATCATGCAATTATCTAATTGTTATATATATCAAAAGGGCGATAAGATAACCATTAATTATAGGGGAAACCCCTTGAAACACATCTTAAATCAAGTTGTAGTATTCTACTATAGATCATATGTATAATATTTATTGGTTTCACCTCATCTCCTAGAAATGATATACCTCCACTCATATAGGGGATCCATTCTTACATAATTATTTTACTCGCATTTTGGTGAGGGTTCTAATGGATTGTGTAAGGAGGGTTTACATTATAGAGATTTGGGGAACATAGGACTTTGCATAATAAAGAGGGGATTAGATGTAGGAAATAAAATAAAATTTAATCATAATAATTTAAATGAATCAAATGATGTGCCTAGGGTTGGTAAACTCTAATAATAATCCCTGAAATATGCAATGAGATTACATTTTCTATATTTTTATTATTTACATTGATTAATTATTTAATTAATATAATCTTCCATTAGTTAATTCAATATATCTGAATTATTTCCCAGTATCATTAACTCATCATCCACAATAATTTTAAACCTCATTAATTTCATTTAAAATATATTTAGTGCAAAAGTTTATTTTGGGGAAAATGTGTCTAGTTATCCAAAATTATAACACATATATTTATTAAATATATAATTATCAATCATATGAAAGGGTAATACTATCAAATAAATGTCACATGAAACCCATGATAATTGGTTTAAGTATATATTAACGGTTTACTTATCTAAAAAATATGGAAGACGTTGAACAGAATAATGCACATGGTGTATGTTGTTCTATGGTGTGTATGGCCTTCTACCTTTTTCCCAGCACCATCAATTAGACTACATGTGTTTCCTACAATATATGGGTTTAAGATACATGGTGTATAATTTGATTACACTATGTGTGGGTTTATATTTTTAATTCCATGTTAGTCCTCATGTGTTGTATCCAATACGTAACACACTATGAATCCCTATGTTTTTAGCCAAAAGAAATCTGGTACTACGCATCATGTATAGTGGTAACATGGTGTTTTGTTCTAAATTTATTCATCCAATCTATTCCATTATATATATAGATCCACTTTATTCATATTTTAGATCCAATTTTATCAGATATGATCCAATAAACTGAGATATATAAAATAAAATCAAATGCATGGTGTGTATTTATAATTTACTCATATTGTATTTATTTCTTTGTCTTGGAAGATAATTAAGCACCTAAAGATGGTATTTTTTTATCATTTTTTTCATTTTTATTTTAATTTTTTACTTTTCATATTATTGATAATGAAAATAGGTATATAATAAGATTAAAGATATTAAAATGTAATGATATGAATAGAATAAACAGAAACATATGAATGAAATTATTGAATAACAAATAATAAAAAATTAATCAATTGACCACTCTGATTCCACTTGTTTGTTTCAGTAATATTCGAAATGACATGGTGTCATGTCTATCTCTACCTTTTAGTTTTAATTTACATTTAACCCAAAAAAACTAAATCATCATGTCCAATGAATATTGTATATTACATGGCTACAAAATAAATCAGAACAAGAAGAGGAGGTTCAATACAAGTTATTTGTAATTAATTTATTAGAGGATATATATTTACCAAAACTCTTAATTCCACATTAATTAATTATTTTGTTTAGTAGAAATATTTTTAAATTCATTATGCTTCAGGTTCCGCATGATATATTCCTCTATTCGTGATCCACATGTGCACCATAATCTATGAACATTGTTGTAGAATCAACACATGAATCCACTACTAATCATAATATCTAAGGTTGTTTGTTTTTGGTTGAAAAAAAATAAAATTTATATAAGATTAAATAATTATGTTCTATAAATATATTAAGATAGGAGTATGTGTTAGTGCATTATACATATCCAGATCTCTCTATATTTCTTGAGAGAATATGTTTTAATATATTTTTTATAGTATGATTGATTATGGAAGTTTTTGTAATTATTTATTTATTATGAAACATTTATGGTTTGTAAAATGAACACAAGCCCATTACATAAATATAAATTCTTAGTTAACAACATGTCCAATAATATTTATAACATTCTTACTAATTTCATGTCATTCCCAGTACTTTAGGAAAATAAATAAATAACATTTATCACATTTCCAATTGTACAATTATGATTGGTGTGTAATACCTAAACAATGTTTATGTATCCTTGAATAATTAATATTTATTTGAAAAATAAATACTATCTCATTACTCTTCAATTAATATTAATTAAATTAAATTCACGAAAACATTCAAAAATGTATTTTTTATTATTTAATTCAAATATACTTTTCAATAACAAGTAATTAAATCGTGGTGTTTAACCAAACTAAATTAAAAACTATTTTTTCTACATTTTAAAAATAAACACATGAATAAAAAAATCATTGAGGATATAGATAGTGTGTGACCATCTAGGACCCTTTGAAAGTGACATTAGGCATAATTTCATAAATTCCAAGGTCAGTGTCCAGAAATATTCCATGAACCCCAAATATAATTAAGTAAGTTCCATAATCAAATTGAACATTCTATGAATTATTACTGTGTAATATAATCAATTTATCATTATAGCTCAAATTAATCAGGTTTTATAATGGTTTTGTTAACCTATATTCTCAATTTCTCATTAATTAATATTCTAGAAATGGCAACGTTGATTAAAAAACATAGATGTGGATTTATTAAGGAAGTTATATTTCTATTAATGATAATAATATATCATCTCCCGTCAAAGAAATGAATGGATAATTTCGTTCTCACATTTTTTATTAATTCATATCAGTTGAGACACATCTTATGTTCCCAACATCATTAAGAGAATATATTTTAATGAGTTTCAGAAAAAATAAAATTACTTGTGAGACATGGTATCCTTGAATGATAATCACAACGTATAAGTATCAATAAAAATATTCACTTATAGGAAAATTCTGTGAGGCATTGAAATATGGATTTCCTATTGACGAGTTTGTTATCATAAACTATTATATGGTATATTACCAAGGAAAAAAAACATTAGAATGTGTCTCAATGGCATATGATCCTAATACACATTATATAATTTAATGGATATTTCTCTTCTTTCAATACCATCCGACAATATATTAATATCGTCGAATAATGTGGTGGCACAATCCAGTTATAATCATATCAGGGAACTACTATTACCTTTTAATGTGACATATATTTTTATGAATTTATCACATGAAAATTTCATACAAAGGATTAATCATGATAATATAATAATCTTATTAATTAATAAAACCATATAATAATATACTAAAGATGTTTGTTATTGGGAAACTTCTTTAACACACCACATGTTCCTTCTCCAAAAACTACACCACATTTTTATTGAGTATCCTTTCACTTCGATAAAATGCAGTTTAAATTTGTTAATCACACTAGATTAGTGAAATGTATGCTTTAAACCAAGGATAAATGGTGATTTTTACAAAGGGATTTATTTAATCATGTATTAATAAAAATTGGGGAAAATGGTGAAATGGTTATAGGAAGATGGTTGGAATTATAATGATGTTTCAATAGTAAGAATCAAAATAAATATATGATAGATGTAACTAGAATGCCAAAAAAAATATAGGATAATCTGACTAAACCATTTATTGAAATGTTGATGTTCATGGGAAAAGATTCTGAACTCAACTATAAAAACAATCCAATATGAAAAATTCAAATTTTGTCTATTTAGAGTAGTTGGTACTACTAAATAGAACAAGTTCATTATAAAAATAGGTTTCCACAAAGAATAAACAAATGAGTGATCACATGGTTATTCAAATTTTTTGATTTCATCTAGCTATGAACATTCAAAACAAATGTTCTTATTTCTTAATCAATTATTTCTATAGATAAAAAATTTATTCAATATATTCATAATGTCTACCTTTATCTATTGATTCATCAACTCAAATAAATATTGAATTGATTAAAAAAGGTAATGAATAATGGATTGTACATGAGAAGAAAATATTTAGAAACAAATTATGAATGAACAGATTGAATCAACTAAAATAAGTAAACATTTTTCAAAAAACACATATTTAAAAATAATGTAAAATGAAAATGAACGAGATAGAAATTAAGAATGATATGAAGTTAGGAATTAAAGAAACCATCAAAATTGAGTTTAGATTTAGTCCCAAGTCATCCTAGAAGTCCCCACATTCATGTATACATACCATAGTGTATCCACTAATGAAAAGTGGGTATAATTAAACATGAAATTTAATTCAAATCATTATAAGATTCAGTATTAAAACATGGGATAATACACTTAAACCCTCGTATTTACTTTATAAACCAAATATAATGATAACATGAATCGATTATCCAAATCAACACTCATAATAATATTAGTGAGGAATACACATCATCTAGTTCTTGTATAAGACTATAAGATACTTGATTATAGTATTTTTAAGTGAACTCGGATCTACATTGTGTTCTTTGGACAAGCTAATATCATCATCAAGAGAAACCGTCTACCCAGGTCATTGAGACTGTTCATAATGAACATGGTGTGAACATACCCTTTCCATAATAGGAAAATCTCTTGGAATATTTTAGGACCCTACAATTCATTCATTAATTAAAACCAAGAATATAATAATTATTCATGTAGCTACTTCAATCAACCTCATGCTTCCTCTTATTGTTATCCATATTTGGTTTCGATTTACAACATTAGCCTGGATACCTAGAATAATAATATTTGATATTAACAATGATCATATTGGATGTTTATCCCAAACTATGGAAATATACTTCAATTTGTAGTTATGTATTTTTTTGGGAATTCAAATCGCTTCCTTATTTTTACTGCATGTGAGGATGTTTTTATTACATATATTTAATATATCATTATGATGATATTTATTTAATGGAATGATACATGGGGAGAGATATATATTTATATCTCAATATATATGATATATTGAGCTGATAAGGATCCATAAAAATGAGGAATGATGAATTCAATATTAGGACATATTTGAGAATGTAGGATGTGGTTGGTTTATATATATGGGGTGATGGTGGATTTTGAGATTTGGGTGTTGTGAGGAGTGGTAGAATTTGTTGTCTAAAATATTATTTGAGGTTATGTAATTTTAATCTATTTTATGATTAGATCACTAAGGGGTGATTTTTTTTTCATGTGAAATTATTATAGAAAATACTAATGTATATCAAAAAGTCATTTTCAAAAAAAGTGTACACTAGATAAAATTTACGTTTGAGAATTTGATGGGGTTTTCATATGTAATTAATTGAATATATTTCATAGTTCCAAAAGGTTTTCAATAATACATATTATAGGTTTTTACAAAGACAAAATTTATGTATCAATTTATTTACTATTAATAATTATAACATATTTTTCATTGGGAATTAAAAATTGTTTTTACCATAGAGGATTTATTATCTAGGCACTAATATATTTCCACCATAGAAAATGGTATTAATGGCAGGTTTTCCATTTTTATTACTAATTTTATATGGGTGATTCGTGCTATGATAATATTTATAAAAAATAACTATTTATGTGTAGAGAAACTACTACACTTTAAAAAATCCTATGGAAGAAAATAAGAAACATTATAATGATTTTGAGGATGCACACATAATTATTATATTGTTTGATGGTGATATAAATTTAGTTGGCTATACTAATCATATGTCTGATATGTAGAATAAATGGGTAGTTGATTCAAAATCATTATACAATATTTCATAAAAAAGGGAAACATTTTCTGGACTAGAATAAAATATATTTGTTGTAATGATAATGGAAATAGAGGTTCAATTGATGTTATTATTTTTAGTAATATTTTTATAACTATGATTTAATGGTTTAAATTTATGTCAATGTGTCTGTGACATGCTCTATGTATATGAAAAAAATTATTATCATCTTGTACTCTTGATAAAGATGGTTTTAAGAGTTCATTTGGAAATTAAAAATAGAAATTGTCTCAAGGATCTATGGTATATCTAATAGGAAGAATGGTTGGAATTATTTACAATAAAAATATAAATGTGTGAGGTAATGTGAAAACATTATTTAAATTTGAACTTCATCATATTTTTGGAACAGACATTAATCACACATGATTCAATTTCGATCAAATAGGATGAAGATATTTTGAAACCTGAAGTATGCCACATCATGTGTTTCTAGTATAAAAACAAACTCCATTTAATTAAAGAGTTCCATTATTCACGAAGAAATAGAAATAAATGATAGAGGTGATTCAATAATAGCTAAAAACAGCTCAAATGATGATGAGAGGGAGGAAAAATTGACTTATAACGGTTTTCTTTATTATGTGGTGATAACTGTTATGTTGGATCCATGTATTTTTTCTTCCAATAGTTTTTATAATAGTCGTGTACACACATATATAGTAAAAAATTCCGATTTTGTAAATTTTTTATGGGGAGATTCCATGTTTCTATTAGGGTTTCAATATATCATAGTCATATTTTTTATTGAGGATGACAGAATGTGTGATACTAACTAGATTATAATGCAACAAATTCTATTTTATTTCGCATCTTTACATGGTGTGATAAAGGGGGATATTTTTTCTATTTATATTGTATCAGATGAATTTTCATGGATTTATAGATATGATTTTTGGGACATAAAATAGTTTCCCAATTTTTAATGAAATATATGATTTTATATTATATATTTTATACATCCTTTAGTTCATTTTTTATAAGAAACAATACATGTGTAGAGAGATATTTTTTCCCTAAATGAATGTTAATGGGTATTTTGAAGTCCTATAAAAATGAAAGATGAACAATGTTGCATTATGATATACATGATTAACATGGAAATAAATGGTGTGGATATATGGGTGGTAATGGTTTCTGAGTGTGGACATTAGTGATAAATTGTTAACTGGGTAGGGAAATAGTTTTTTATGGTGTCTTAATGATGTCTTGTGTTAGGGTTTGACCTCCAAGGGATGATGTTTTTTCATGGACTATTATCGGTGAAATTGTAGAGGTACATCATGATGTGATTTTCTATAGCTTTCCTGACTTCATTAATCAATATCTAATGTCTAATTTATTACATTTGAATATACACAAAGGGTCAAATTCTGATGGATATATCATTTTATTAGTTATAGGGAACTAAATTCATACATGATTCCCATTTTAAATTGCGAATAGAAAATAAAATAAAATAAATAACAAAATTAAATTATTTTTATCCCAAAAAACTCCTTCCTATAATTACCCTTCAAATACTAGGTATTGGAATCAAAATATGGGTGAGGTAAAATTCTATGTAAAGGGTCAATTATAGTATGAACTATTATGAATAAATAAGGAATAATAAATTTTTACTTGTCTATAACTGAACCCATAATCCATTATATCATTAAGTTGTCTATCAAACATTTATTGTGAATAATAAATATTTAAAGGTAAATAAAAAACACATATTACATTTAAATAACATGAGTTAATCAATAAGTAATTCATAATCAATATAGAATGTTAAATAACTAACACACATTACATTTAAATAATCCTATAAGAATGAAATTCATCCTGAGATAATATCAATGTGAATATATCATTGACAATAATAACTAAATTATTAAGTAAGGAAATTATTATTTATTTCACTTAATGATATCAGGAATCATGATACCTCCACCATTAATACCTTTCACAAGATGGTTTAAACATATATATATATAAACATGTTTAATTTGTCCAACTAATTCATCCTTCTAGAAATACTGATGCATTAAGAGGATATATAATTTTTTCCCCACACATCAATAAAATACCAAATAATTCCTCAAATATCAAATGATTATTTAATTCACCAATCAACATTCATTGTTCTCAAATATTAATATTGATTAAGGGATACACACGTATCAGTATTTTTCTAAAAAAATAACATTGAAAGTAAACATCAAATGTAAAAATGGTTCTTTATTCTAAAATGATCATATCCATTATATAAGAATATTTATATTCAAGGTAAATGTAATTTATAATTAAAAATGATCCCAATATTATTATACTTTAATAGAAATTTAACAATTACAAAAAAAAGTGATATTATACAATAGCATTAATGACAGTAATTTTGAAGTCAAATTTCCTTGTATTAAATAATCCAAACTGAAAAATAAAATACAATGTAGAATGAATGAGTCATGATAAAAAATTTCAATGGGGAATTATTTAAACCATTTAAAAAAATTATGTCTATAACATTATAATATGCCTTGATGATGGGAAATTATGATGAAGTCCCTTAACTTATGATTCCTTTTGGTTGAACATGATTTAGTCTCATGTATATTGGTTTAAAATAATTTAATAACTTATTATATAATTTTATTTATATTTATAAAATAATTTATGATCCTTTTAGAACAACTTATCATCCTTTCATTAAAACTCTTTCATTATTCTTATTTTTTCGGGTGTTAATAGCCTAGTCCTCTAATTCATTCTATGTTTTAAAAGTTCGAATTATTTTGGAAATTATTTATCTTTCTAATACACATAATAAAAAATGGAATAATTATAACATTTATACATCAATTTTTCTTTTAATACCATTTATGGAAGGTGGTTTTGAGAAATGAACTTCATCATGATCATAGAGATGGTAGGCTATACATATGCTTGAGTAACAATTCAATTTATCAAAGATAATTATAGAATGGAAGTAATTAATATTTTATATTTACATAATTATTAATATATAGTAAATAAAATATTATTTCATTGAATGTAACTATATATATTATTCTTTTTTTGTGGTAATGAAAAGAGTGTCAAACCACTTCATGAAGGAAACATTCTACACATATATGAAAGATGTCATCATCTTTTAGTTAGTTAAATGGTAACAAATAAAATTATATATTATATTTGTATAATGATAAACATTTCATGATTATCATAATGATGTCATTATTTCAAATATATTCACTGATGTTATCCATATCATATTCGATGTAATGTTTAGTAAACAATGAATCACATCTCATTATAAGGAGGTACTCCCTACACATGAGTGGATTTTCATATCCATAGTGGAATGTAAATTTAAAATGGTATATAATAAATTATTACAAAACATAAATAATTATGTTATTAATATCAAATATATAAATTATATCCATCATTATACTCAACCGTGAGAGGGGGTTATAGAAAAATGAATGGCATTGGTTTGTAAGGTGACAATCCTCTGTACACATGAATGATGGTTTTGTAACCCATTTTATGGAAGTGGAGATTATTGTATGTAATTACCTTAATATAAAAACATATAATTAAATTTATGATACTGATTTTATAAAATCAAAATGGTATAACAAAAATTGAAGGAGGTGGAGGAATAAATAACTGAAAAACATATTGTTAGGAATTTTACCCCTTCTCATACCACCTCTATAGTAATATACCTAACGTATTCCTAGAATAGATTTATGAAATAAAGGATTATAGGATTGTGGAATGGAATTTTCGATGTTATGTTTTCAAATATTACCCAAAACAAAAGGGTTTTAAGGTTTTAATAAGACAGGATGTGTATGGAATTTTATATGTGAGGTGAGTGACATGATTATAAATATTGAAAAGAAAAATGTGTTCTCATGTTTTTCAGAGGTGAAATGGGTAAAACATGGACTATTAATGATTACTAGACAGTATACAGTTGAAATATTTCACCCATATTTTATTTATTAATGTTTTTAGGATCCTTAACTAATATCTTTTTAATTTTAACCCATGCTAAGTTTTTTTACCTGAACAATGATAAATAATTTAAAATATTTTTACAATTTATTATTAAAGAAAATTAATATCAACTTATTATATAATATAAATTTTAATGATTCCAAATTTTGATTCATTGTTGAGATATTATATTCATGGATTTGTAAAAAGTTATTTTAAAATTTTCCCTGTAAAATTATGAAAAAGGGGGGTTTTATGGAGAAAATATACAAAAGTTTATAATGATTCTATATCCATATTCCCACGGAAAATTATAAAAATTAAGTAAATTTAATTAATTTATATATAATTGAAGAAAATTAATTTTAATATTAATTTGAGTAATAATTTAACATTAAAACTATGTTAAACCATATAGGTAATTTTAATTAAAAATTAGTATTTTCCATGTTCATCAAAAAATGAATCATACAAAAAATAAAAAACATTCACCCTAAGATAATTTTGATATATTGGATTAAAAAAAATGTTAATTTCAGATAATAATATTTCTAAATTTGGTAAAAATTAGTTTTAAATAATGTCTGAAAATCCGGACAAAACTGCTTTTTGAGTTTAAAATACATTTTTTGAGAAAAAATTTCGTATTTTCATCGAAATGATTATAAATTGAATATTAAATAAATTGATAAAAATGTTATTTTTTATAATATATGTTTTTAATATTGTATTTATCCACTTTGAAAACATCCAATTTAATGACTAGGTTACAATGTAACATTTATATGATATTTTAATATATTATAGTGTTTCGTTTAAAATCGTTGTTGTGTGCATCACATGGTATCGATGAAATTAAATTTTTTATAAAATAAAATTATTATAATATCATGGGATATTAAATGAATACCACCAAAAAAATTAGTCCAATAAATTTTATTGATATTACTATCTTAATATATGAGGATAATTCTTCTTTATAATATCATCTCATCCCAACATGACATCCTCCATTTAATGATTTCCCCAATGTACATTTATCTGTCAAGTGGTATGATTCCTCAACAATTTCTCTATAGAATTAAGAAAACAGATGGGTTTTTACAATTAATATACAGTATATTCCTATTCTATTCATCATATGTGAAAAGTTGTGTTGGGCCTAACATGTTGTTCTTTAATAATGATATATTGAACACATCATGTAATGTTGAGAGATTTGTGGAATGTCCAAAACATAAAAAAACATCAATTATTTAAATACTTTTAAATGGTCTGATGTACCTTGGACTCATTTTTCCCATTCTAATTAAAAATTATAAAACATGTCCATGTATATACTTTCATGAAAAAAATGATAGTCTACTTTGAATTCCAAATCATTCCTATGAATATATGCAAAAGAATTTTTCCTAAATTGACCATGATAATATGATCCTGAATAAAATTTACCTTTTATTTTGGTCTATAAAAAACATTGGGGCCTAAATTTTTTCTTTTCACCAACTTTATCCCAACATTCTAGGGTATGACATATCTTTCCATATAATTCTTCGACTATTGAAATTCAAATATTTGAATGGGAATTATTGTTATTGGAAAAATATACCGAAGGAAATTATAGATCCTTCATAAATTGAAAGTATATTTATCCAGATTTGAACTAATATTGTATTATGTAATTAGACTTTTTGGACTATCCATGAGTTTGAGGATGTTATGCAGTTCTAAAATGAATATTTGTATTAATATCCTTCTAATGAATCATTAATAATTTCACTGTAATATGTGGAAAAAGATTAGGAACAATTGAATGTGTTGAACGATGAAGTCTTATAAATTCATTATTATTGATTCTTTCGGGGAACACATGACTTAAGACATATTTATAGTGAATAAATGTGCATATTTTGTTAGGTGATGAATGATAACACATATTACATCATTGTATCTAGGAGTCTTCGGTAGTCCTATAACAAAGTAAATAGTAATGTCACCCATTTCTTAATAGTCACATAAAAAGGATTCATGACACCTATAGGATTATTTCAATGAGATTTCTCATAGATTTCCCACTTCATGTTATCCCAAAAATACTTTTCCCTAAAATACCTATACATCTTTAAACTAAGAGGGTGTGTAGGTAAATTAGAGCTATCACCACCATCCCAAAATTTCCTTTTTATATTTGGTATTGAAGTGACGTATAACATCATTACAAATTTATGAAATCCATCTCCACAGAAAAATTTGATAATTTCCCATCATTCATAATATTAATTTTTTTCTAAATTTTATCATTAAGAGATTGATAATTTTTTATATATTATAATAAGTGCTGGTTTATAAAAAATTGGAAAATGGGTGATGTGTACCCTTCCATATTAAATATAATAACCATATTTACCATATCTATGATATTAAGATCCCTCTAAATACTCATTATGGATATAATTGTTTTATCCTTCATACAAAATGAATCGGATAACTTATTTTAATTTTTTGGGTTATAATGTGTTGGGAAATCATAAATCATAAGTAAATGGAGAAATATTCCTTGTATCATGTTAATCGATTTATTTGGAATGATGCATTGTAGAATTTTATGATCCATTTAGATCTCACATCATTCACTATAGAGGTAATTTAAATATATATTCAAAGAACATATTATAGCCTGAATCTCAAGATCATGGGTTAGATAATTAAATTAGGGATTCTTCAATTTCCTTGATAAATATACAATAATATTATCATTTTACAGAAGGACATAACCATGTTACTTTTTCAAATAATCACTATATATCACAAACCCATAATTTCAATATGGTAGAGTAAATATTGGACAATTGTCCAATCTCTTATTTTGTTAATCATATATTTATTCCCATTCCTTTACACAAACAAACATAACCCCTTTTTATGTAATTTTTTAATGATTAATTGATACGAGAAATGTTTTTAATGAATCATAGAGAGTATCAAGACAAAGAAAAGAAACAACATACCATAATTATGTTCATTGGAATATTCCATTATATTAATACCTACTTGTCTATTGGTTAAACTGAGATCCCTTCTAGAGAGTTAATATGGAATAGAAAATAAAAAATCAGGAAGATAGAAATCACAATTACTAAATATATGATATAACTCTCTCCTTATAAGATTCTCCAGAATGGATCAAAATTGATTCATATGGTTCTCGTATCATTTATAAAAAATATAATCAATAAATACCAAAAGAAAATTAACATGATATTATTTGAATTATATATTCTTTAGACCCACAAAAACAGAGCATGTATTAATAAATCAAAATATAAATACTATAAATATGTAATATATGAAAATCACTTGAAAATATTTCTCCTGAATTTCTCCCTTCATTACTTACAATTGATGATAAAAAAAATAATGTAAATTTTTGAAAAATATTTTTCTCCGTGAAGTGGATAAAATTATTCATCAATGTGATGTTAGTGATACAATTTTTATTACAAAAACATTGACTTCTAAATAATCAATTAATGTATTCATTGATGCTTCTTTCACCCTAACGAAGAGAACACAACCCCCACAGAGAAGAATTTTTGAGAATAAATCCATTATCACCTAAATAATTTAGTGGATTCTTCAACACCACCAATTCAAAATTGGCAATTGGATATGAATTCTTGGGTATTGGTCTTTCATTAGGGGTTAAAATTAATTTTGAACTCAATATCATGCTCTAGGGGATCTAAAAGTCATTACATAGGAAAAACATCAATTTATTCATGGAAAATATTTACATAATAAATTTGATGATTACCTTATCAATCCCTATACTTTTATTTATCTTCTCTTCCATTAAGATCTTCTTGTATCACTAATTAGGATGGATCTATAAATGTATTAGATAAATATTTAACTTTGATAATTATAAGTAATACATCATCTACCATATAAATTATAATTTCCATATTATTGAAATAAAATAATTCTTAATATTATGAAATTCAGTTCATACTATGTATAATGTCAAATTAAACCATATGTATGATAATACAATCATCAAATAAATCACATTTCTGTGTCATATTTGGGACTACCTTACACATCTTTTTTATAATGTTATTTCTTCTAGGAGTTATGACTGACAACACGATTATTAATTTGAAATGTAAATGCCTATTTTTCGTTTAAAATGGGTATATATAAGAGTTTTTTGTTCTAGAATCAAATAAATAATTTGGTAAATTCAAATATAGTGGTAAATTACCTTCCACCATATCATTGGGTACTTCCACCTCAGCTATAGTGATCATATAATCATGGTGTTCTCCAATTCATCACATATATAGTGGATTACATTAATGCATTGGACATTTTTGTGAATAATTCTATAGTTCATTATATATTAATAACTATAAATCCATGATTTGTTTCTTCCACTCTCATTAACAAAATAGGTTCCTTTTATTTATATACATGTAACAAACTCTCATTACTTTTAACAAATTCCCATGAGGATTTTTTGTTAAAGATTTACCTAATGGAAATTTCTCCACCCCCTCATAATATTTAATAAAATAACTTTTTATTGGTTCTCCAATAGACTCTAATTTTCATGATCACCCTTGAATATATATGATATAGATAATTATTTATCCAGTTTGATGGAATATTAAACAATTTCATCCTATAATGAAAAATCATGAGAGGCCTGTTCCATTGGGATACTATTATTAATACCTTCTAATTAACATTCAAATTTTAACTCCATCTCACTTATGTATTCTATTAAATACCTATCTAAACATTTAAATGTAGGAAAATAATAAACAATAATTTATTAATCCTTTTTCATGATACTGAGTAACATTCTCTTTATTTATATTTTCTTATCATTAGGTAAATATTGGTATAATAATGTAAACTTATGTGTTAAAATTAATAAATATATTCTTCTTATTCCACCTTTTATTTAGGATTAATGACCACCATTTATCATCATCTCGTTTGAGAAAATACACTGCATGTGTGACAATTTCCCTTTCACATTATCCCAACACCATAAATATCATCCCCAGACACATAATATATTTGTCTTATGTCTTGGTATTAGTATTCCCTCCAAATGATGGGAGATTTTATAGAATGAATAAATCCAAGACAATAAAATCTTACTTTAGAATAGGTTTTTCCATCTATGCAAGGTAATTTTTCATAACTAGTTATGCTACCTAAATATAGACATAATTTTATTAATCCCAACACCAGCTATATTCCCTTCCTCTGAAAGGGAACACATACATTGGACCTTGGTATTGGTACCATTATTTCTCATATTCAAAATTTATAAAAAATATAATATATTATAATAACAAATAAAAATAACAATTTTAAATCATATTGTATAATAACAAATATAGAATTAAAATTATCGTAAATTAAAATTTATGCATTGTTAATATCATAATCATAAACATTTGTTTCTTAGGGTGTATCATTATTTTCAAATACATTATAATAGTTTTTAAATTAAACATTAACAATACAATGAATTTCTCGTAGGAGTATAAAACTAGGTTCATAGTACGGCCCATTTCATTGCACAAGGTGATGATCGGGTCAAGCCAAATTTACCCTTTTCAGAGTTATTATCCTTAGGAACCTATATTCCAGAAAAATGTACACATTTATCATATTTATAATAATTTATTTCTTAGATAAACCATATAACACTTTCTTTACCAACACTTTAATATGTTCTTCTTTTCTTATCCTAAAATTATATCATTTAGCTATGTTCATTAAACTATTTTATTCTTAATCTAGTTCCCAGGTTTTTTACTAAATTTCATATTATACGAACTGCATCAAACTCACACCTATAACCCATTTCCATTCTCGGCTTTATTATGTTGTCATAGATTTAAAGGGTCAAATTCCAATAGATGAATAATTTTTGTTTTGTTTTAGAGAACCTGATACATTCATGATATCAATTTCACAATTTTAATAGGAAATAAAAAATATCCCAAATATAAAAAATTGAACTACATCAATTAAAACCTAGAAAAATAATTCACCTTCATATCAATGAAAAAAAAGAGGGTGATCTAAAATTACAAGTACAGTGTTATGTATTGAAGAATTTAAAATGAATCAAAAAACTATAATCAATACGGCCTTTTAAATAACTAAAAAACACATTATTTAATCAATAAGATGGTTATAATAATGATATATGGAATAATATACATGGAAAAATATGTAAAAGATCATATATAACATTTAAATAACTTCACTTCATGAATAAACAAGTAAAAATCAACATATAAAAGTAAATAACTTCACACAAATTTCTTTAAAAGAATAATCGAATAATTAACTACATCAAAAACTAATATCATTATGAAAATATAATGAAAAATTTTAAATTAATTATTAATAAAGATAATTCTTTACTATGGGAAAAAATTATATCATTCATCATGATACCTCTACCATTAGGATCATTCATACTATGGTAAAAATCTACAAGTAGATACCCCTTTAATTTGCACATCTATTTTTTCAAATGAGAATTATAAATTAATCAAGGGGATATAAAATTTTTCCCCCAAACACAACTGTATGTCAAATTAATTCACCACATTCCAATTGATCAACATAATTCATGATCCAAAATATATTTAATCATTAGATATTCGCACTGATGGATGAATACAGAATTATCAATATTTTCCAAATTAATAAAATAACATTAAACATAAACATTGTATGTAAAAATATTATATTTCAAAGGAAAGTATAATATTTATCATTAAATAAAATTCTTATTAAAAAAAATAGTAATTTACAATAAAATATTATCACAATAACATGGTTATTTGAAGAGAAAATTAAAATGTTCACAAGAAAGTTAGATTGTACAATAACTTATATCACTTGGTAATTTTCATGTCAAAAAGATTTGTATGAAATAATTTATATTGAAATTCAAAATATCATGGAAAAAATAATAAATCAAGATATTTCATTTCAAAATAGATGTATATATATCGTAAAAAATAAATTAGGTTCGAAACATTACAATATGCCTCAATTAATGGAAAATGACAAGATGTCACATACCTCGTGCTTCTTTTTTTAGGAACATGATTTAACCTTGTGTATAGTGGTTTTAGAAACATTATTAAATAATTCCAGAACCATATTAATATTTATAATATCATATAAGATTCTTTCAAGACATATTATCACCCATCCGTTAATAATGTTTCATTATTTTCATTGTTTAAGGTGTAAATTGCCTTGTTAGGTCATTTTACGTTTGTTATAAAAGTACTTGTTCATTTTAATATTATTTCGTTCCATCATATCATGAATTATAATCCACAAAAAATTATCATAATTATATATAAATTATACTTTTAATACAAATAATAATTTATGTTTTTAATAAATTAAGTACATAATGATCTAGGAGATGGTAGGGTGTAAGTTTGCATGAGTAACTTTTTACTTTTTCAATGATATTTATTGGATAGAGTTAAGTAATATATTATATGTAAAAAATAACAATAAAATAATAATAAAATATTATTTCTTTAAATATAATTATATATATAATCCATGTGGTCAGTCGATGAAATGTGAGTCACATTACTTGGTGAAGGAGGTAGTCCACACATACACGGACAATGTAATAATCTTTCAATGAGTGAAAATAAAAGAAAGATAATGATATATTGTCTTTTAAGAAGGATAGATATATCATTTATATCATAGTTATTTAATTTTTATCACATATATTCATTAACATTAACCTTATCCAATTTCATGTAAAGAAATAGTGATTGTTGAATCACATCGCTACATGAGGTGGTTGTATTTCATGCACACTAATTACATTATTGTATCTCCTATGAAATTGAATATTAAATTTATATATGAAATAAATACTATAGTGGTATGATTATTTTATAAATATTACTTATATACAAATACTTTCTGTCCCTCATTATACCCAACCATGAGATGTGGTATGGAAAAATGAATGGAATCGGTTCACAAGGTGGTATTCCTCAGTACACATGAATGATCATTTTATAATAAATTTTTGGGAATTGGATATGGTTGTAGCTAACGAAATTAAAATAAAAACATATAATTAAATTTATAATATCTGGTTTAATACATCGCAATGTTTTAATAATAAATGATTTTTTGGATGAATTAATAAATGAAATTTTCATAGTTAGTAATTTTACCTATTCTTGGAACACATATTTTAAGATTTCACCAAAAGTTTTCATAGATTAGAATTAAAAAATGATTATTTATTGAGGTTATTGTATTGGGAATGTTATTAGAATTTTTACTACAATAACCAACATGGTTTTAAGGTGTAATCAATAGAGGATAATCAGTGATCTTTTATATGTGAGGTGAGTAGAACACTTAAAAGTTTTTAAAATAAAAAGGTCTAAATTATTTTTCACCTAATAAAATGGTACAACAAGAATATTATAGACCATTAGACATTATAAGGTCTAAATATGTCAAAAAATTAACTTCTATACATGTTTTTGTTTCATTTCATCATGCAACATTTATGTTTATCCACGTACATACCCATTTTTTACATTAACGCTTGAAAATTATTATTACTATTTTGACTATTAATTATTATAAAACATTATGTTGACCTTATTAGAAATTATAAATAATTATGATTCAAAATATTGAATCCATTTTCCCAAAATTTCATTCACATAATTAGAAAATATTAAATAATAATTAATATCATAGACATTATGATGAGAGAAAGGATTATAGTGAGAAAATGTTCAAAGTTTACAGAGTTTTTATATCCATATTCAAAATGAAAATAAATAAAATGACCTAAATTTATTTAATAAATATTAAATTAATTTTATTTTACCATAAAAAAATTTAAATTATAATTTAATACTATATATAATTGAAATTAAAATGTAGTTTCTATTAAAATTAATTATTTTTCACTCTTCATAAAAAAATATATCATTTAATAAATCACAACAATTGAACATAAAATAATTTGTAGATGCTTATTTAAAAATCAATATCATTTTATCAAAAAATAATATAATTTATAATATTTATTATTAAATATTTTACACAAATCGGGACTAAATAACCTTTTTGTGAAAAAAATATCATTTCTAGAATACATTTATCTATGTTCTAGGAAAGATATGAATGAAATTAAATTTCAAATAAAATAATTATATTGTAAATTATTGGGGTGTTATTTTTTTATACATGTCTTCAAATGATGTAATTTTAATAAATGTTCAATAATTTAATGGATTTTATACTCTTAGATTAAGAGTGTATATGTTTGAGTTTCTCTTTGGTTTTATAATCCTTTTCATTTGTGGGTTTACCCTTGTTAGAATATACATCCCAATTTATTTTATTTTATTTATCTTCCTCATTCAATTTTCAATACTTATTCTCATAATTTTGGTGTTACAACTGAATTATTATATAAGGAGTTATTTATTTCCTCCCCAATGCTCTTTATTTTCCCGAATTGGTTTTTTGAGCTTCCAAATGGCTCATCAAACTCTAATTCCTTCATTACATACTTAAAACCCAAAAAATCTTCATCAAAACATTGATCAATGATTTAAATGATCCTATTTAAATGTGGTTGGGTTTAGTAAAGGAATTTTCAAACTATATAATCCTTCCATTTGATCTAACAATTAAACAGTTACACCCTTCATCTCCTTCAATTATTTATTGCTTAAGATCTCCAAAATCATTGAATTTATTGTTTATTGGCATTGGGTGAACATTTATAGGCTCGAAATAATATCGTTATCAATGGGTTATTCATAATTCACCAAGAATGAATTTATTCTTTTGGTTCTCTCCTAAACATTCTGGTTTTTATTTTTATATCCAACATTATTATTAGAAATTTCAGAAATGTTGGAAGACATACAATTGGAATAATAAAGGCTTAACTTTTTAACATGGTTGTCTTCTGATATATTTCTGACCATGTATTACAAACTGGCTGAACAAATATAGTAAATATTTTCTTTGAAAATTAATATATGTCGTAATATAATTTTAAAACGGCATATATAAAATTATCAAAGGCTGATGAAATTTAACAATAAAATATTTTTTCATTTAATTTCTAAAAATCATCAAAAAAAATAATTTATTCTATATATTTAAAAAATATATTAAAATTTTTGGAACTTAAATGCCTTATTTCCAAACTCCATAAATCGTCAAAAAAATTAAAAAATAACATTTCAAATAATTATTGATCAAAAGATGTCCTCAAAGAAAAATAAATGTTAAATAGGGGACATAAATCCTTTTAGTCTAAAATTAACAATTTTAAAAAATAAATTGACATAGTATTACATTTTTTAAACTAATTGATGACAATTCAATAAAAATATAATGAAATAAAATATTTTCCATAAAAGAATTAAAATATTATAGGCAAAATGTTGAAAATATAAATTAAAATAATGGCACATCAATAGGTAGGTATCAAATAAATCCCCTATAGTTGTACAAGGAATAAATAAGAACCATCCAATAATACATTAGTATATATAAAAGACATTTTTGTAGTACATGGAGACGAAGGAACACTAAACATCATTGGGATACAAAGATAGAATTCTTGATGATCAATTCGATCAAATATTATTATTTTTAAGTAAATGAGTATGAAAATATCATTATAGATAGTAGAATTAATGTCTATAAAAACTTATCATACTACGGATTAAGGACTAGCTAAAGAAGAAACATAAATTAATAATGATTTTTGTAGATCAAGGAATTTATTGAACATTAATTGTATTATCTGAAAATAGATTGTTATTTTTTAGTATTAGTAGTAGATAATATGAAAATGTTATGATTTTGTGTAAAAATGTATATACTCATATTAATAATCACATGATTGAATTTACTGACGGAGGATATGTTGTAGATAATAGTGTAAGAATGGGGGAACATGTGGAAGGACCAATGACTAAAGCTATAATTTTGTTGAAGAAAGGTTTATCATTTTTCATCTAATAGGTTAACGGTTAGAAAAATTCCTTTAGCACATGGAAGAGTATTATGATAATGGGTTCCCTATATCCAGAAAAATATTTAATTTTAAATTACCATGTCATACATACAAAGAGTTATGGATGATTTATTTTGACCTGAATAATGTTATTTATTTTTATATAGTATATATTTGGAAATTTCAAGAGGCTATTTTTTGTATAAAATGGTTATAGTAGTTCCTAAATATATTGAGAAGTAGAAGAAACTATGATAATAATCATATATATATGTTTTGTGGTTTAGATACATAATACTAAAAGGATTTTAATGATGTTTGACTAACAGGTTCTAAGGGTTTATAACCACTATGATTTATAATCCACTTTTTATTTGGTTGTCTTGTGTATAAGAGATCATTAGTATTGATCATCCCTTATTTCCCATTATGGATTACCCATGCCACCTTGCTTCCTATTTGATGTTCTTACCAATGAGAATGTGTATTGATCTCTTGTATTGAGATCATTTTCAATGGGTATAGTTTTTACACAGACCTTGATTCCTGATGAAATATATTGCATTTTATGTTTGTAGTGAGGTAGTATCCATCGGTTATATCATTGGTGGTATGGCGATTATTGAACAATCAAGATATGATTTGTGGATTCCAATTTTTGGTAGAAGATATCATTTACCTCTTAACTGTGTTTGTAATTACCTTAATAAATCTACCACAATGTTATATATATATATAAGTCTACCAAATTTAATAATGAAAATAAAAATAATGTATTAATGTATGCTGACACAAATTACGTATCATTCTTTATATTTTATTGCAAAAAATATGATTATGTTTGATAGTATGTATTCGTAAGAGGATATGGTATAAATGACATAAACATATCTATTTATGGTTCATGATGTGTTAATATATATAAAACATAGAGTATTATTATGACTATATACTATCATGATATATTCCTATACGTTGACATAAAAAGAGTAACCAGAATTTATAATAATTCATATGAATTTTATAATTAGAAGATGGTGGGCCCATGTTCATGGGAGGTTGAATGTTTGAGTTAGAAAAAATAGTAAATTAATTAATAAATTAAATTAAATATTTTAAATGTTTATAGAAATGATAATTTAATTTATTTCATAATGTATCCATGTGTTATTTTATAATTAATGGTGAATGTGAAAAAAATTAATTTTCTGAAAGAATGTTTTTTATTCAAGGGTTGTTAAAATATTTCAGTAGGAATAAGCTGATTTATTATTTCTTTTTTTTTATCATATTACATATGAGAGAGTGATAACTATGTGATGAAAGATTCATGACCCTCATTTTGAATTAATTATATTTTTTATTGATTGATTGTAATTCGTTATGGTTGAAATTTTTTAAGGGTATAAAGTGATATTTAATGAAAGATAACCATAAGTATCAATACATATGTAAGAAGAAAAATTAAAAAGGTAGATCTTGCATGATGTTATCAATATCCTAATATAATTATCCAGTTAGAGAGACATAAACCATTGGTAATATCATAAATGAGTCAATTCTTTAATACATATCAATTTTATAATTGTTTTGTGGTCTATGGGATGTCATAAAGCTCCAAATTTTTCAATATTAGAACTCAAAGATCATCTAATAAAATAAAAATGGATTTGGTACATGTACGGATAATTTAGTAGTATTATTTATTTCATACTTTTAGCTACGATGATCAAAATATGAGCATAGTACAATAGTATTTTTTCTATAGGGGAAAAATATCTTCATATAAAAATATTACATTTTAAATGAATATTCAATGCATAACATTATGATCCATGATAGAACCATAAATATTTAGTTACACGGATATTAGTTAAATAAAAATTTTATTTAGGTACATTCTTAATCATGTCTAATTATTTTCAACACTATTTTTACCATTCTTGACAAGGAATTCTTAAATTATCTCTTCATTACAACGTAATTGAAGAATAAGAATGGGTGTGCTCAGATTCTAAGTAAGGGTAAAAATGGGATATTTCAATTTATTACAATATGAAAGAATAAGATAAGAATAAGGTTATGACATAATGTAAAAATCATATAAATTTCATACACATGAAATCATTGATAATTAAAACGAGTCTTGGAATAATACATTATCATTTCAATAGACTCGAATCATGAGATTTTGGAAAACTCATAAACTAATATTGAACAATAATTTCACATCATAATGAAAAATACATGTCAAAAGAGTGTGGGACTATGATATTTATATAAACCATATAATATTTCATGGTTAATCCCTGAGACCATCAAATAAAATTGAATCAGTTATCAAAAGGTGTTTCCCAGATCATAACGGATCATGAATCTTCCCTTATTTCCCATTATGGATTACCCATTCAACCATGTTTCCCATTGTAGATCAAGTACATCAACATGTTTCCTCTAAATATATCATGATACAAAAGACAATACCCAGTGAATTTTAGGGATATCAAATTCGGGGACTAACTTTCATGTATTATAAACTATACATATGTGTGCCACATGATCATAAAACCCTATATATATCCTCATAACATAACTCATAGAATAGAATGGGGGTTTATAAAAATTTAATAATTTAATAGCATCAAATATCATGAAAAATAAATGTGTTTTATAAATGATTAATCATAATTATAATTGAAAATATTGAGTAAGAATAAGTTTGATATCACTATATTATATCCTTATAAAATAACATTTAATGTCAAAGAATTTTATCATATATTAAAATAACATTAAAATACAAATAGAATATTTTCTTGAAGGAAATAACATTCTAATTATTAATAAACATATTTAAAATATCAATATTTAAAAAATATAGTCGAAATACTTGTTCAAAAAAAGATAAATTGAAATATGTAAAGGAACTGTAAATGCTTTAAGAAATCATGACAATATGATATTCTAATCATGATGTGAACAATAAGAAGACAATTCAATTCACAATATTGGTGAAAGTGAAAACAACCACACTTGTAATATGAGATCATAAATCATCTATAACATTTTTATTAGAAGACAAAAATTTTTCAAAATAACTTCTATCATTGATAAGATAATAATATTACATTCTTGATAACATTTAAAAGAAAACATTGTCATTGGAAAAATATTCATGGTCGAATAGTGAAACCTAGATGGTTTTCCATAGAAACATTCTTCATGTCACTTGGGTACTTAATTTGTTGAATATGATTGGAAAAAATTAATTCCATTGAAATAAAAAGGGGAAAATAAAAATGAAATGGATTTATTAGAAAATGTTAATATAATATTATCAATGTAAATTCAGGTGTAAATAATCCAAAAAAATAGGATTGATATATTACTCTTTCACCTCAAGTATCAAATTTCTTCTTATGCATTAAAATATTTAGTATAATAAAAATATATTTAATATAAATATTTTTATCAACTATAATAATTTATATCATACCATATATAATTTAATTATAATATTTTTCAACTCATTTTTAAGATTTTTTTTCAAATCATTGTTTTGGTTCCAACTGATTCATTTTAATTCATCTTTTGGTTTGGAATCCCATGTCCATAAAATTATATCATGGTTCTATAATGTATATAATTTTTCTAATTTCAATATAATAATATATAATTATTATATATAATTTTATCACTACTATTATAAAGTGGTGAAGAAAAATTAATTATATCACATTTTGGATACTGTAGTCCATACATACTCACAAGTGATGAATCTAATTTCTAATAGGCTTAAAAATAGAAAGGTAAATAATAATTCTTATTTTTAAAATAATTATTATGTCATATATATCATATTTATTGATTGAATTTATAGTTATTACCATCCTTATAAAAATAATGTTCCAAATTAATCACATCACATTGTAGAGGTGGTAGTCCATGCATACGCACAAGTGATGTTATCATTTTCTAATGAATGGGAAGAAGGTTGATAATGATTTTTAAATAGTCATATTATAAATATTTAAGTTAATAAATTATTTATTTTTTAATGGACAGTATATATATATAATAGGTATAAGAATAAGTAAATTTGAAAATTTTTGGTTGAGTGTTACACCTCTTCATTGAGAAATGGTCTTTATGTTACACCTAATCCATAAAATTATGGTATTTTTGAAAGGAAAAAAGATATATAATGTTTTGTGTGTATATATTATGATATTAGTAAAGTTATCATTCGATATCAGTGGATCAATATTTTAAATAATATATGAGATGAGGTGTTGTTTTTTAACAGAGGGGTGTGGTAATCTTGGAGTTACATAATGTATAAATTTAATATAAATTAATTTTCATTGAAAAATGTATCAAAATATAAATAATTATAATATAAGATGAGAATTTTTCTAATTAATATCATAAAATAAATTTTTTAAAATCATTGAATATGTTTTTTCACTTATTTCCTAGTTTTGACCACCATTATCTATTTTGAAAATTACCAAAATATCAATGTGTTATAAAATTAAATGGTTAAGAATGTTACCATAAAACTAAATGAAAATGATAAATGGAAAATGGATGATATTTTAAACCATATAAAATTCACTTAGATTAATTTTATAAATTTATTAATTTTAAAAAATATAATAATATATTAATTTTTAAAACATATAATTTATTGAATATATTAAATATATTAAATATTATAATGTAATATGTATATTAGTTATTTAAAATGGTCAAAAATTGATATGGATATAAATAAAAGAAATAAAAGTATTTAATAAAAAACATTAAATTAAATTTTCCCATGTTTCTATAATATTTTATACCTTATATTTTGGTTTAACCCCTTATTGGACCAATTTAAAACATAATTATAATAATGAAATTGATAATACTAAAAGGTTATAATTTCACATATAAGGTAAAAATTGGTTTATAATTGGAAAATGATTGAAATTTTAGATACATTATCATCATCATTATCGTGTAGGAAGGTTTTTAATAATTTTAAATAATTGAAGGAAATATATTAAATATAAAAAACAACTAATGTCATTTTACGAAATATTCATATAGTTTGTCGTCAAAAATGAAATTATTGAAATGGAATTAAAATATGAACCCTCAAACATATCTAATATTTTATATCAAAATATATAATCAAAATTAACTTAAAACATTAACTAACCCAAGAAATATTAATTTTCTAGTGTCTGAAATCATGTACATATTTTTTTACTACTCGCACAAGAACTATGTTAGCATTGCATAAGCATTAAAAGTAACTATTTCTTATTTATAAATTAAAAATATATTAAAATGATAATAAAATCATTCATATCTTAAATAAAATTTATAACCTAATAAATATTGTTTTTAACCTTCTGAGAAAATATTTTAGTTATTATAATTATGAAAGTGATAATTTTGATTTCATCCTTTAGTTAAATATTATGAAGGTCCAAGTTAAAGATAAATGGAAAAGAAAGGTGGTATATAGATGTTAGGATGGATTTGGTAAAAATATACACCTAAAATGAAATAATGGAATGTGTTTTAATGAATTTATCTCATATAACATTATTTTTATCTTTAATTGTCCATTTTCTGCCAATACGATAACAATAGTAATTTATTATGATTGCTAATCATATTTAAAAAACATAAAATGTATTTGTTCAATAAATTGGTAACAATTAAATAAAAATATTAAATACATATTTAATGATTAAATTTCTATAAGTTGCCAAATTTTATTTAAGATTAAAATCCAAAACACGACAAAAATTAGTTTTTCAAAAAAATGACACTTACTATAAAATTGTTGTTATACAAGTTTCAAAAACAAATTGGATTCCAATTAATGTAATTGAATTGTTATTAATATAAAATAAATAATATTAATTCCAAAAAAATTTATAAAATAAATTAATTTGTAAATTATTAATGTAAAATATATTTATCAATAAAAATAAATATTTTGTAACTATTTAATAGAAAATAAAAATTAAAACAAAAGTTCAAAATATAAATATATTATAATATATAAAATATGATTTAAAAAAATGATCTAATTTTTATTAAATAAAATTTCTAAAATTTCTAGATATTAATTATAATATTTTCAGGCAAAAATAAATAAAAATAATTTTAGGAGAAAACTATTTTTTGACGAATAAAAAACTATATTAAATTAGTAGGTTATTATATCGTATGAAAATAACAATAAATGTTTAATTATTATTTCCTTTATATATATTAAATAATATGGTAAATTCTATTCATACATTCCAATTAAACAACATTGTTATAAATATCATAAAATAATAATATTTTGACACTCGTTAAAGAATAGTGTGGAATGGTACATATAATAAAAAACATATTGCTCTTTTAAATTATACGTGTGTTATGTTCTCTATCCGTTTAATAAAATTTATCAGACCAATTTGAACATTTCTTAGTAATGAATGTTTTTATATTTTGAAATTAATATTTAGAAAACAACCATCCAAAAAAGTATTAATAAATCTTTATCGTGAGAATATGGAAGGAGAAAAATGTTGGTCATCGATAATAATACATAACTGTGATTTAATATAGGTGAACATTAGTGGGAATTTGTAATATTGAAATAGTGGGATAATAATGTCTGTATAATTATATAGAGTGATAGAAATAATAGACCACAATAAATTTAAACATCATGGTAATGTTAATGATCATAAAACTATTAACCAAAGAGATGTGAAAATGATATTGATTCACTGTAAATGTAGTAAATATGAAAAATAATTATTTCAAGATCCTTTTACTAAATATGATGTATTAATTAGACATCAAGACAAATAACATAAATAAATATACATAAATAACATGATAAATGTCATTCATTAACCAATTTCCACCACAAATATCATATTTTTATCTAGAAGATGAGTATTCAAGGAGATATTTTCATATTTGAAGCACAAAAAAAATTCTAATAGATAAAATAATTTCAATAAATGATGTCAATTAATTCCCATTATCAATCGACATTAAATAAAAGATAAATAGTAATTACATTATAGGATAATTACCAAAATAAATAAACCATCAATTTAATATCCAAATATAGTTTTAAATGTAAATAATTCTATAAATTAATAAAATAATATCCCAAATAACCTCTATATTAATGACTATTTTAACCTCAATGGTTATATCATACCCTTCTGTTTTTGTCCCGAAAGATTTAATTGTGTTCTTCCCAAATAATCATTCAGGTTAAATTACTTTTTGAACTTAATGGTCATATATACCACATCCCAATATAAAATAACTCCAAGTAATAATAATTATAAATATAAACCAATATATAATATTATAATGATATAGAAATTACAGAAATATCCAGATTCAAACTTATACAATGACATGAAATGTAATCCTTATCCTGATAATAAATATCTCAAAAATATAACCTAGTTAATGAATCAATATTCAAGCATCATGTTTATCATTATCCCACTATCGAAAATAAAATAGTTAACATAACATGAAATGATATAGTAACTCAGAGGGATATTTAATCATTAATAGTGTATCCCCCTAAAACGCATAAATTATTTTAAATTATAACCAAATACCATCACATAAAACATAACAAGGTGTATACATACCATTGAACCTTTGACAAACCTTATACATATCAACCTATGATGATATCCATATCTCTTATGGTATCCTCAAATGAAAACATATATGATAATTAAAATTGCCACAACCATTATTCCTATAAGAATTTTTATATTGTCAAATGTATTCCATAAATCAAAAAATACAATAAACGTCATCAAATATGACTTAAATCACTTTATCATCAAATAAATTAGCAATTTCAAGTTCACCTATACTATCCCATTTATATCATAAATTTCAATCATCTATTTATACCAATTTTGAATTATCACCTTACCACTACACCGAATATCAACGTTATTTGTACCATTCAACGTATGTTTTAAATTTAATAATGAAAAATCAATATTGAATAATGATTAGTTGTTGTGTGATTATTATAACTATAATATCATTTATATAATAAAACTGCAACATAATTATTGAATAAAGAATCAAAAACACTTCTATCCATTAAATTCAATGATCTTTACAACATATTTCATATATTAATATATGATTTAAGCCTTTTATTGTGGTAGCGACATCAATAATTCCTATATTTTCCACACAAAATTCATGGAACTATAACAGTAACATAGTATTAACTTCATATCCCACTGTATAATTCTTTATTTTGAATGTGTAATTAGTTTCTCTATTCCCTTATCTACTACAAATAAAACAATTTCTTATTCTTATGAGACATTCCCTTAAGTGCTTCTCCCATCATTCTCAATATATATGAAGTTGAATCCTCTTTCCTCCATGTACATCATGATAATATGTTATTCTCTTATCAGATGTCTCCATAAACTCACCCGAGTTTTTTCTTTTAATCACATTATGAAATAAATACATAAGAACAATTTAAAGGTTTCACCTTCCATTTAATATTTAATTTTGTTTCTAATAAGGATAGTCATTCCTTTTTCTATCACATTATGTATTAATATGATTCCTCTTCATTCCAGCAATTATCTAAAAAAACAATAATAATCAAGATATAATAATAAGATTGAGCAATATTTTCACAAAGATATATCATTCAATTGATTTGAAAACCATGAAACCATTTTCTCAATCTATATAACCTTAGGTAGAACCTTGGTTATCCGAGTTCATTTCCCAAACAATAGCAAATCAACCTATCCATATTCTTTTCTAATGTTTTTTCACCAATGTTCTAAAATAATAACATCCAATGATTAATTAAAATATATTCTGATTCCAAATATAAAGAAAAAAATGTTTTATAGATAAATATTACATATTTTAATATGAATATTTAATATAACACATGTCAATATATGATAGAATCTTACAATTTTATTGTAATTCTAGACAATATAAATATAAATATTATTTACATACATTATTCAACATCTCTCATAATGTTCTTATCATATTGGGACATTCATGACAAACCATATAAAAATACTTATTTATTAAAATGGGTAAAGGAATCATAATAAAGGGTGGCCTCAGACTATTAGTATGTTAAAAATTTGAGATTACAATTTATGAGAATATGAATTTATTTTAAAATCATACAGGATTGAAATTTTAACGATAAATTACTTGGATCATAGCCATTATGTTATGGATCATAATCAATAGTGATATAATAAAAAATAAACAATTTAAGTTAAATGAATCATAAGAGATATAAATTATCATCAATCAATCAAGAAACATAAGTTCAAATCATAATAATAAAAAATCATATGAATATAAACCATCAGATGTATAGAAACCATTTCAAATGTGTTGGATAGCTACTAGGAGAATCATACCAAATTGCATTAGGAGTCAAAACATGTTCACTATATAAAAATTGATCAGGAATAATCACATATTTCCCATACTGGATCATGAATCACCACATTTTTTCTATAGATATTCAACAAGATCGAATAGTTTCCCATAATTATCTAATGGCATAAAAATCATTGACAAAAAAATTGGAGGGATATATAATTTTGTTCCCACTTGTCACATAATGAACACTATACATATGTTTTCCATGAAATCATAAAACATTCATTATTTCATCATAAAATTACACATAGAATGGAAATTATTTTCACAAACAGTTCATTATTTCATCGTAGAATAACCCTTGAAAAGGAAACAAGTTCCAAAAAAATATCTTATTCCAAAAATAAAACAGTCCATTACTAGAATATGTTGTATATCATTGGATAGTATCCTGAGTAATGTATAATTAACATCAATGTATGTCATCGTAGATGATTTTTATAAAACATAATGGGAATATTTCATGAGGAAATAAGCTTTTAATATTTCAATTAATTCATTAAAATAACAAAATTTAATTTATTTTTTTATATTTTTTTTTGTATAATGGAAACATGTCAAAATTAAATTGATGTTTTAAATCATTGTGCTATAATGGTTGGAATTTTTTTTGTTCATGTCATGTACATTAAAACAGCGATTCCTTTCACATTTTTGGGAGAATGGTAGAAATAAATTATTACTAAAAATAAAGAATATTCCATTGATTTTTTTAAAATGTAAAAAATTTATTAAAAATGAATTTTAACTGTCATATTAGAGTAGTAAATCCTTTTTAAAAATATATATCTAAAACATGGACATGGGAGAAAAGTACTCCTAACCTAATAGTCCATAATCATATGTTTTATTAAAAAAAATTCTGTCTCATATGAAATTAAAGTGACTAAAATGAATGGAAAAATATATGCTATAAAAATTATTGTAGTATAATACAAATGAAATTCATTAATCAGATACAGATTATATAATTTAGTTAATGTAAATTATGGTATAAATAATCTTTAAAAATAGTATTGAAGAAAAAATTCCACACATCAACTATTGATTTCACACTCTTGTATTATAAATATATATTTATTATAAATGTATTCTATAACAATAAAAATTTAAATAATATGATTTCTTATTTACATAAAATATATTATGTACTATTTATTAACAATTTGTTATTCAAATAACTATTCCTAGTGATAAGAGCTTCATTTTTCATGCATATTTTGGATCGATAGACCTATTACATATATATATTATTGTTCTGTCAGATAAATAATTTCTATAATTTAATGATAATTGAATTAAATTATTATATATACATTTATAAATTTTTAAAAAACGTGGTGATGAAAAATCTATTGCAATACATCATAGTGACTATATTCCATATGTATACATAATTGATTTTTCCCTTTATCGATATATGGAATGGAAGAGAGGTACCTAATAATTATAAAATCATGAATAAATATTATATCATATATATCATTTATATAAATTAAATATATCCAAATTAAAAATATTATTTATAAATGAATCAAAATGGTTCATGGAGGCGGTAGTCCACACATAAGATTGGTTACGATTTATACCTCTTTATTGAGAATCTTTCTATAAAATAGACCTAAATTTCTAAATGGATGGAATTATGAAAATAAAATAATCTATTTGATGTGTTTAAAGAATATATGATGATATTATGGTAGGTAATGAATGATATAGAAGGCTCATAAATTGAAAAAAATGATTGATACAGTGTTCAATTTTATAATTGACCGAATGGACACTGTTGGTTTTAGAAAAAATAAAAAATTAAATAAAGTTAATTTTCATAAAAAATTGATGGAAATTTATTTGATTAGATTATAATACTACGATGAGTCAAAATATTCCTATAAATTTAAATTTAAACAATATCTTGTTATGTATATATTTATATAATAGTTTTGATAGGTTTTTATCTATTTTAAAAATTATCCAAATATCAATATTTTCTACCCCCTGATGGTTAAGAATAATACCATGAAAAGATAATTTAATAATAAACATACCATGGTTTATATTTGAAACTATATCCCATTCAATGGGATAAAGATTAAATTTGTATGTATTCTAAATCTTTTAATAATATTTTCCTTATCATAAGAAACCATTAATTTCATTTTTATAAACACATGAAATATTAAAATTTAATATATATTTTACTCGAGTAAAATGATTCAAAAATTAAATATTTAAAAATAAAATGAATATATGGTATAAATATTATCATATAATAAAATTTTTACAGGTTTAGAAAACATATTAAACCTTATCATTTGGATAAACACATTGGTCATCCAATTTTATCCTTATCCATGGTAATAATTTGTTAATATTCATGGGTTATAATTTTACTTATAAAAAAAATTGGCTCATTAATGGAAAATGGATAGAAATTTCATACATTTATAATCCTACATATGGTCCCGCAATATATTTACTAATTTTAAATAATTTAATAAAATATATTTATCATAAACTAATATTAATGTCATTTTAAGAACTATTCATATAATTTTTCAATGAAATCCACATAAATGCAATGTAATTATAACATGATCATTTCAAGAATTTATAATATTTAATATTTATTTTTTAAATTCATGTGAAAAATTAAATAATCCAAAATATTTTCCTTTTAGTGGGCATGTTATTATTGTAATAATAAAAATAGATGTTTAGGGTTCCTTTATGGTTACCATTACATGATATATACCTTACTGAAAAATGTTTTATTTTAAAATCAAAACATGTTATATTTCTATTAAGGTATCATTTCACTCCTTTATTTTAATAGATACAAAGTAAAAATAATTTTTATCATGATCCATGAGTGTACCAATGAACTAATACAAAATATTTTACATTACAATATTAATCATGTTGAAATTTAATAAAAATTCCAGCCTAAATTTTTATCTTTGGGCTTAGTATAACTCCATTACGTTTTATAAAATTTACTTTTATTTAATTTAATTTGTATTTTATTAATTCTCCAATTATATATGAATGTCTAATTAAATTTATTACTCTATATTGTTTTAAATTATTCTATAAAATATTCATAGAGTATACTTTAATTGGTAATGCTGTGAAAATAATTTAAATATGTATTGAGTTGTCTATTGATTCTCAAAATTCATCAATGTTATTGATTATTTTATTAAATATGTGTTAAATCTCATCGTGTGTCATATTATCCGCTATTGTGATATTTTGATACTCATTTGAATGCATTCCAAGCAGTTTTTTTGCATTTTATCGAGGACCTGATGGGTGACCTTTAATATTCATAATATATCCTGTGCAGTTGTACATGCAGATACATGGGAAAATGATTTTTTTTTTAAAAAAAATTATGTGTTTATAACAAGATAATAGCATTTTTATGTATTTTCCTTGGTAAATTTTATTATATCATGCTCACAATTATAATGTTTATAATGAATTATCATTATAGTCTAGTTGGGGATCCCAGGTTTCTGAAAGTAATAATCTTTATGAGTTTTAGATAAAGGATAATTTTAACTATTAAATAAATGTGTTCATATGTGTATCTAACAATAAATTATCCCCAATAGAGTAATATGGTATTATATTCCCCTTAGTCTACATATATTTGTTAAAAAAGTAAGAGTTTTGAAACTATAAAACCAATTTTCCGCCTTTTGTGATATGTATTATTGATATAATTCAATTTAAAACATAAAATTTAATCCATAATTAAATCTATTAAATTTTGTTTTTCAAACAATTAAATTTTCATATTATTTTATATCTAATGTTTCAATATATATTATATTTTAATTTATTTTTTCTGAAATGGGATTTTTAAAATATAGATGCATGATTTAGGAATTTTTTTTAAAAATTTATAAAGAAACTACATTTCTTACATCGAGAGAAAAAACATGAGATATCATTTCCTTTAAATATGTGGTGGAATGGCCAAAAAACATTTCCTTTTGAATAGATTAATACCATTATATAATGAAACTTATATATTTTTAAAATAAATGTAATAATATTTCATTCTACTGTGTAATTAAATATCATTTTCAATATAGTATTAGAGTAAGAATAGTGATCGTAAATCTCGACAATATCATATCTGAATAACTGTATAAAATTTCCATTATAACCTAATTTTTAAAAATATTCCTATTTCTTATTTTATTATCCATAATCACAAATATTTATTGATCATCATCTTATATAATATTAATATTTAAAACATTACTACTAAAATATTCATGTCGCATGGTGTCCATTTTCTATATAGATTTTATTAAATTCATCTTGTTATATATCTTACCAACAATTTCATTATATCATAGTCTAAAAAAATTATTCTCCTTTTTATGGTGTCATATAAAGCTCCTTGTATTTGATAAATAATCATAAAATTTTAACTATTTGTTATAGATCACTCCGTCTATCACATATTTTATTATCATTTTAACATTTTCCATGTTTGAGTTCCGCTTGAAGATAACAATTAGTGACAAACCACACTTCTTTTCATGGTATGTTAAACCCTTACATTACCACATATAAATAAATGAATAATAATATTGAAAATAGTGATATTTTTCTCATAGTAACAATGTTGTAATGATACAACTATTTAGTAATATATTAAATATAATTAAATTATATATCATATTGTTGGGTATATATGTATCAAATAATATATTTTTAATAAATTTCATAAAATATGTTAAAAACATGGTCTACCAGAAATAATGATCTAAAATTAACATTGCCTTATTTTATTATTTTAGAATATTTTAATATAAAATAATAAATTATGAAAAATATAACTGAAACATAATTCAAGTAATTATAAGTTTAATATTAGAAAATCTAAATAAATATATTTAATTAATCAAGTATTCTTTATTGTGGTTTCTCATGAAGATCAGACCACCTAATAAGACTATATAATAAATGAAAAATAGCAGAAATATAGTATACATGTTGTGATGGGATATGAATGAATGATTTTTGAGATTTATCTAAAGTTATATATAATAATGGATTAACGTAACATCATTTTTAGAAATATATCCATTTGGTATATGATCCTTCTTTATATATATTTATATAAATCTCATAGTAATATTGGCATCTATCATAAAGATAAAAGTTACTAGTATAATTAAAATAATATCTTTGATATATAATTAACATATTATAAATAATTACTGAATAAAAATAAAAATATATTAATTCATTGATAAAAATATCATGAATTATAAAATATATGTATTTTGACATCATTTATTTTTATAGTAAAATTAAATACATCACTTTTAGTTAATATTTTTAACAAAATATTTTTTCTGTGGGTATATGTATATATAAATACTCATCCATTAGATGATTAGTAATTATTAATAAATTAATTTAATTTTTAAACATACATTTTTTTGAAAACTATTTATTATATATATTTTTATCACATTTTGGAATTGAATTTAATAAAATGTACTTAAATTGAGGAATCATAATTTCTAAATTTCATAATAAGATCAATTTAGTTTTTATGAGAAATTGTTTTTGGGGGTAAAATTTAGTTTTCATGGTAAAAGGTAAAATATTGTAAATTTTGATAAAATATGGGGTGATGATGTAAAATTTATCTAAAAAATATCTCAAATTATTATGGATAATATAATTCATGAAATAATTGATATTTTTTTTATTTTTGACTGACATTCCTTGAAAAATTACATTTCATAAACATTATGGAATGGGTATTTATGAATACGACACCCAATCTCACCAATAAATGGACATATCATCGAGAAATATGTACCATACCATACATTGTAATTGTTGACCAATATCTTTCCAAATACACTATTATAATAATACCCTTAATATTTTTTTTTAGTGTATACATTGATTAAAAATGATTTCAATACTTTAGACATTTTGAGTGTTGTTTTTAAATATGCTATAAAAAACGACATTATATGCCAATTTCAATGTCTATTATATATGTTAAAATCTAAAAGTCTTATTAATATCAATTGAATTTGTATATTCATTATTGTTATTTTAATAAAAAAATGTCAAAATCCATATATATAATCTGTTTTTAAAATAACATAAACAATATTTGGATTTCCACTTCCATTATTAAGATTTATGACATTGAATATGTTCATATTTAATCGAAATATTATTTCAATCATACCATTACTAAAACTAATAAATATGATCAAAATATGAGAATAATATCAAATAAATAAGATAAAAATCAAAAATCATTGATCATTGAAATCAACTCCAATAAATATATGTCACTTATATATAACTCTTGAGGAAGAGTTGTTATAATTCATGATCAATCTGAAAATTACAACATAAAAAATCATTTTTAAATTGATAGTTTCAGAATACATATAATGTCAAATAGATAATCCATAAAAGAAAATAATATTTTAAAACATACAAATATCATGGGATGGGGAATCAATTTATAAAAATGGTGGTAGAGAAAAAACATACTTATAAGTGATTAGTGTAATATAGAAAAAAGTAAGATAATTATAATAATGCATTTAAGGGGAAATAAATGGTTGAATGTAATATATGTATGATGTTAAACAAGAGTAATGACTACAGTTTCACATTAGAGCACTGAGAAAAATAAACTCATGCCTTTAAATATTTTCATAGATATGAGGGTTTCAAAAAACGAGATTAAGCCAAAATAAATGCATGTATCTTAAAAAATATTAGGCTATACTTATAATGTTTATTTTTTTAAAATAACAATATAATTTAGATTTTAACAATTTTTTTGAAAACACAGGCATGAACTAATCATGTTAAATTTTTATCATCCATTTTTTATTTTCTAATTTTAAAAGCCATTTTTAATATAGATTATTTAAAATAGACCACAATATCCAAAATATGTAAAAAAATTCTATATAACAAATTCCATTTATAACAATCCTCTCCCATTTTTCTAGTCATACAGTATCATTAATCATCCCAAAATATAGAAAACAAAATGAAGTTTCCAAAGGAGGTTAAAATTTCATATTGTAAGTAACATTTTTTTTATTTTCCAATTATTTTCTCATCATTATACTTATTAAATATTAATTTTCAGTATTATTAAATATACATATTATCATAATATTAATATTATAATTATATTTTAATGAAATTAAATCACAATTCACTATTAAATTATATTGTGTTCTTGTTTGGGGGAGTTTAACGACCTACCTAATCTATGTTATAATATTTTTGTTTAGGATGATCATTAAAACCTAAATAATTGTGATATATGCCTTTAAAGATAAATTATATTTATGATATAATTTTATTATAGTAATATATAAAATAATATTTATTTATTAAAATATATATTTTAATTGATTAAATAACCCCATAAGAATAAATATTCATTTAGTTCTTTATTAAATATTACCATAACATCTATGAAATAATCCTGTTACTATTGAAATCTATAAAAAATATCTATATGTTTTTCATGACCATTTTGAAGGTGATGAAAATATGGGAAAAGAAAAAAGATTGAAATTTTTTTATATAACAATTCACGAAACAAAGAGAATAATTAACACATAATACATGATATCAACTATGAATGATTATGAAATGATTAATAAAAAATATTATTTGTTTTATGAAAAAAATATTTGGATCTCATATATATATTAACAATAAATATAAATAGATTAGACCATGATTTAGAGAACGTTCTATAAATAATGAAAAAAATAATATGAGCTTTCCATGACTCAATCTTCTTTAACAGAGTTGTACACATTAGTTTTTACTATGTTCATAAAATTTGAATATATTATTCCCATTGAAAATATCATACATAATTATCTCTTTCTTTCAATAGAAATTATTTATTGCGATCAAAATCTATTTTTCTATTGATTCATACATCAAAAATTACATCATATTAAAGGAAAAAACATCTTCCCTCTATTTTTTGTATTTATTTTTCATACCCCCTTCTTATTCATGCCGATAATATTTTTTTCTATTATTTCGAATGGGAAAAATATATTATATTATAAATATATAATATTTATATTACCTTATATTCCATAAAAAATTATATATATCTATAATCGATGCGGTTAAAATAAAGATTAATTCAATAATAATTTCAAATAATTTATTTCCACTATGGTTGTATGTTATATCATTCACTACAAATATATTTTACTATACCATATTTTATTTTCAAGGATACATTATTTGGATGTTTACTTTTAAAAATTTCTTAATAGTCTTTTTTGACCTGTTTAAAATTATTTTGAAATTGAATTATACCATTATTTTTTAATATCCATTATGATGATTTTAAAATTTTCATTTCTTGAAAATTATCTTTTTTAATGATTTTTTGTGAATAATTAATAGTAGTGTTTCTAGAAGCTAAATTTTTTTTGTGAATTTTCTAGATATGAATAATGTTCTTTAGTTATAAAATGTATGATATTTGTCGATATAATGAAATTAAAAATTTCTTGAAGATAATAAAGTTATAAGATGAATTATGTAAGAGTGTTGGGTTGTAAGAAAGATTATTTTTTAGACAAGTTTATACAATGTGAGATGATTCTATGATGAACTCATGGATATAAAAATCATTAAATAAATCCAAATTCAAGATTTTGAGAATACAATATTTCAATTCTTTCCCAAATTTTTTTTCAAGATGGAGAATATTATAAATATATGCACATATAGATGTTACGTATAAATCATCAATGGAAAAATTTATATTATGATAACCAGATGATGGAATTAAAAGAATTATTGAAGGGTTATTTTGCATAATTTAGATGAAGTTCAACCTTGTATATAGGATAAAAATTATAGAAACATAGTTCAGATTGAGAAGATGTTAGGTAGTGGGATAATAGAGGATTTTGAGTTTTATGAAAAATATTTCAACACAACATTACATGATGAAGATATTCTGAATGTCATAATATGAAAGAAATAAGAAATAAAATAATGCAAAGAATTAAATGTTATGATAAACTTAAAAGGGAGAGGATACCTGTAACTATACATTATGTTTTCTATATGAACTATTCTAGATAGATTATTAATATAAAATTTGTTGTTTCATCCTCATAAAAAAGATAATCACATGAACAAAATTAAATAATTAATAAAATTTCATGTTTTTTATCAGACACATTTTCAGATAGACATGCAGTATGAAGTTGGAAGTTTTGATTTTCTACTTGAGGAAATCTTCACCATATATACGATCATTAGAAAGAGGTTTATGAGTCTCTAGAGAAAGTATGCATTAGAAATATTAAATTTGATATAAGATATTCATTATAAAATTTGGTAGTAATGAGATATTGGATAATGAAAATCATATAAAAGTTGAAGTCATTTCTCATCAGACATTATAGGAGACTAATGTAACATCCAGGACCATAATGCCACTCAACAGTGCCCAAAGCCGAGTTTGATGTCCTCAAGAGAATATACCCAAAAACCATAGGTTATTGAATAGTAGAGAGTGTCTTGGTGTGTTAGTGGGGATACAATGCCCTCATAACCAGAGTGTAACATAGTGTAATAGACAATAAAAATTATTATAAATGTATTAAAAAAGAATACATATGATATATAGTAGGAATATGTATCAATATAAAAATATGGCTCATATTTAGTGATAGAGATGGTATGTGTAACTAGTAAATGTACAAAACTAGTATATGTAATTAAAATACAATACTAGTATCCAAAATCAAAAAAGTCCAAAAAATGTCCCAATAAATCACACGTCACATCTTGGTCCCAGAATCACATGCCCATAAGTTGTAATCAAAAACATGTATTAGGTAACTTTCCCCTATCATTCCATGTAACCATATAATATGTTTGGGTCACTGAGGTGGCCCAAATAGGGTGTGAGATAAACATCCTAGTAGGTTTGCAACTTATGATCTATACAGTTCTGAGCATCATAATGCTATAATAAAAACAAGTGTTTGTAAGAAGGTAAATTGATGTAATTTTCCCATATAATGTATCCAATACAACCATGTGATACCAAATAATATATAAAGGTTCCCTCTAATCGGTTTTAGTTCCTGATAAGGATTCTGAAATAAATATAAACAATTATAATGGCCTCATCGTGCATCCATCCATAAACTATCCACCCGACCTCACCTTATAATGAAGTGTAGTCAACAAAGGTGTAACATCCCGGGCAAATAATGAATATTATATTTTCGTATTTATTAATAATTTTGAATTAATTATTAATTTTGATTAAATGTTATGATATGTTCGATGGCATACCCGACACACAACAACTAGTTTCTCTAAATTTTTATGTTGCACATAAGGTTGAGTCATACTAAAAAATAATAATATAATATTATTTTAAACGGTAGTTAATGACTAGATTTTGTGTTGGTAATAATGAACAAAACTAACTAAAATATTTTTGTACTTGTTTTTTAATTTTTTTTACATTTATCCAAAAATATTTAGAGGCTTAAAATAAGAATAGATCCAATTTTAAGCATTAAATACAATAATATTATTTAAATTGATGATTTATCTCCGTTTGATGGTGAACCATTTTTATATTTATTTTTGGTCACTTTTATATGTATCATTTGAAAAATTAAACTACTTATTTACAAGCGGGACATAAAAATTTTCTTTGGGTAATTTTTTTGTATTTTTCTGATAAAGTTCATTTTTAATTAATAGTGAAAAATACTACATTTTAATTCAAAATTGCTTTTTAATATAATTTATTTATATAGTTAGAATGTAATTTTAATTGGTTTTAAAGTTTAATTGGATTATATAATTAACATTTAATCCAAAATTTTTTGTTTTATGTAATTTCAATTTGAAATTAGACATAACCAAATGTGAATCTTTAGATTTTTATTATTTTATAAAAACACGATGTTTGGTTTTAGAAAAAAGAAATAATTTTAAATTAATTTCATAAAATTATTATTTTTTGAATATGTAAAAATGGATTCCTTTTTTGTAATAAAGATTTCTAAATTGTGTAAATTGATAACTTCTATTTTTAGTTATTATAAATAGTACCTTCAATAAATATTTTATTTTCTATGGTTAAAGGGTAAATCTGGTAAATAAGGGTAGAAATTAATATTACAATAATATTAACTTACCCTAACACGTTTAATAACCCTATTTTTTTATACATGTCTGACCATGGGCATCCTCTGGTCGATTTTTGGACCCCGTGGAGCCACTTGTAAGTGAAAATGAAATTTTAGCCAAATTAATTTAATGTTACGAAAAATCTAACAAAAATATATATTTTTTAATAATTTATTTATGTACCAGATTTGGGTATAAATTTCTACATACATTATTGAATATAAGAACATGTCTTCAGTTAGAACCCTGCAACATAGTGGAAAATACTTTGATTTTGGTGAAAATGTACATTTTCAGGTTATTTCTAGCCAAACACACAAACTGGGGGAAAATTGAGAAATATTTAGAACTACATAGTGTGTACATATACACACACCATGTATAGTCAGACTCAGATGCAAATTGTCTTGGACAAGTATATTCCCAATTTTCCAGAAGCACGTACATTCAGTGTATGAAAACCAAATCCCATGTATAGCATTCTAGAAGTCACTAGTTGTTGAGAAGATATCTACATGACCATGTAGCCGGCTGATGTTGAATTGCAGTGTACATCATCATTACACTGTATCTGGCCTTCTAGAAGCGTTTTGTGGCTAATAAAAGATAGTACAAGTCATGCATTATGGTGCTACATGCCGTGTATACCCACTTTCTATGCGGCACCATGTTCCGAGTAAAAGATCGCGTGTTAGGCCACCTACTGGTGGAGAAAAAAATGACAAATGCGCGTTGAAAAAAGTACACAATGTTTACTTTTTCAACACATCATGTACATTTATATTCTATAAATAAATTCATCGGCCTCCAGTTTCAAGGAAAATAGATGAGGGGGTAACGGTCCAAAGGAATGAAGCTCATCAACCATGCTACCGTCATTCAACTACTTCACCAATCTACCATTCTACCAAAAATCCAATCTCCCCTTGATGTTTCTGTGATGGTCACATCAGGTATTGAGGGTTCTGTTCTAATCATTTATTCTATTTGTAACTAAATACCCAATTTTTTGGGGTTGTGGGAGATGAAAAAATTATAATTAAATTAGTTGTTATGAATGTGTTTGTTCTGTTAACCTCATTTTATTCTTCTTTAATCAAATCATTTTATCACTAAAAATTCTAAGATAGGACATGTGAAAAATTTGTATGGACTCAAATGAAGAATAATGGTGAATACATTAATGATCATTCACGGTATTCATCTAATCAAAAAATGTACTAAGCCAAATAAAGAACTGTGAAACACTGACTACCAAATTAAGGATTCATTTTCCTCAGCTCAATAAATGATTTTACCGGATCTTGGAAAATATGAACAAATTAGAACCCCAGAGTGTTGTGTTATTATGATCAACACACCCTCATAAGATATTTGTTTAATAAAACCCCAATTAAGAATCCATAGCCCCAATGCATTCTCCTTCATATTTTCATGAAAAAAAATTATATTTTTTCTTTTATCTTCTATGTAATTTTCTAAAGAAAGTTATATTTAATTACAATCCTATAAAAACATTAAAAATTTAATCTAAATTCAGCACACTTTAATAAGATGAAAATAAAAAATAGATATGAAAGACAAAAATAAGATCTTTTTCCCTATCGATCGACCCATTACTGGTACTATACTCATCTGTGTAAAACAATTTGGGATACCGATAACATACTTTTGGTAAAACGAATCACCAAATTTTGGGGTCGTTGTTGGGGAACTAAAAAGTTAATTTTGTCCTTTTTTTAATTATGCTTGTATCAAATTTTAGTGGAAATAAAAATAATAAATTTCCAAAAATCTCTTTTCTAATCTCATTTCAGTTTATCATTATTCTTAATTGTTTACCCTTGGTGTGTTTAGTATTGGTAAATTACATATGTGTATGAGTGGCCACCTCACTCGTTTAAAGAACACTAATTCATCATAGTTTTTTCCAATTGACCCAAAAATCGAACAAACACTCTTGAGGCGGTAATGAGTACTTGTGGCTGAGCACAACCAAAAAATTCAATGGTGAAAAATGAAGAAGGAAATCTAGTTATTGTACAAGGATCTGGATGACCGTTTGGTCCAAATGACAACCAGAACCAGCAAGCTCCACTTGCTCCAGGGTATGGCCCGTAGCTGCTCCAACTATTCCAATAAGAGTAGATTCCATTGCTACATCTAGGTAAGGGGTTGTACTTTTCCCCTCAAGAACAATAATATATTACAACTCCACTCCCTCAACAACCACCTCCACACTGTACTCTTATGGAGTACGACATGTTGTCTATTAATGGAGTGACCAGGGCATCGTCCGTCCCCCGGTGCAGGCCCAACACATCGAGATATAGCCTTCCAATATGCAGCTAATATAGAAAAACATTATGTTTGGCGGCCTGCCTAGTGTAGAGCCTAATTCCCTTATCTCCAATTTTATGGAGGTCTGTGACACGTTCTTCTTCCACATTTTGTCCACAAATTCCATTTGTCTTTGCCACTCTCCATTAACTCTATGGGATAAGGTGAAAGACTATATTAAAGGTTTGAAACAGTGATTTATCTTCACTAGGGAGGTTCTAGCCTAGGAATTATTATCTGAATACTTCCCACACTCAATGATGGTGAATCTGTGGAATGAAATACATATCTTCCAGCAGCATGACATCAATTCATTGTATGAATAATTGGATTTTTTCAGGGAAATACTGTGAAAATGCCCACATCACAGACTCCCACATTGGATGCAAGTCCAAACTTGTTATGGAGGACTGTCAAAGAATACAATGTCAGTGGTGGACGCTACTGTTGGGCATACAATTATGAGTAAGTCTTCCAAGGTGCATTTCAAACTACTGGATAACATGTATTCCAAAAGCTTTCAGTGGAATTATGAGTAGGGCACACAAAAACATGTTATGCATAATATTGATGCCACAACTATGATACCTACCAATTTGGATGTTGTGTCCCACACAATCGACATGCTCAATCTAAATGGATAATCCCATGTACATGAGGAAAACCATCCAACATGATGCGAATTTAGTGATAACCACATAATGGGACAATTCTCGGGTTTTTCCAGTGGCCATTCAATGAGAGAGGTGAGCTATGTTGCCTAAAACCGTAGGCCATACCAGTAACAACAGTCCCCGAAGCCGGCCTGGAATAAACAATAATACACAGGATGTGGCCAAAAATAGTAGAATCCTACACCCTGGTGACTACCCGACTATGGTCAGACTCCTTATTAGAACTAGTACCCATGGCAACAATAGCCTGAGTAGGGCTCTTATCAGTAGCAAGGGTATCGAAACCCTCGCCTGCAGCATTCGCGGAAGCCACCACCTCCACCAACTGAACAACCACATTTGTAGGATAATACATCATGGATAAAGGGTCTCTAGAAAAAATTTATATCAAATTTTGAGACCAGATTCCAAAATTCGTAGGCTTCCATTCGAGGCTTGGACAACAAAATTGACCAGCTGGAAAACCAAATCTCAAGGAGACAACTATATACACTACTGGGTAACACTAAGAAGAACACGAGGGAGGAGGCCCATGTCATCACACTATGGAGTAGAATGGACCTATAAGTGAACAAATCATCATATCCAGGTGACCCTACAATCCTGATGATGATGAAGGTACAATTACAGAACCCTCCTCATCTAAAATCCCACTGATGGTGGATTCACAATGTAATGGAAAAAAGTTTTTCAAAACCATTGAGCCTACCTTACCCTTCCCGGAGAGGATGAAGCAGAGAATTCCCAACCACAAGTTCAGAAAATTCATGGACATTTAAAAAAATCTACACATCAATATTAAATTTGTAGAGGAACTGATGCAGATGCCCACTTATGTGAAATTCATGAAAGAGATCCTCTCCAACAAAAGAAATATGAAGGATCTAGGAACCACTGCACTGACTAACTAGTTTTCACTGGTCATCCAACATTTTATTCTTCCCAAACTCCATGATCTAGGAAGCCTCACAATTCCTTGCACTATTGAACCATGTGAGTTTGGGAAGGCCCTCTGTGACTTAGGGGCCAGTGTCAACCTCATGCCCCTCAGAGTTTTTGAGAAGGTAGGGCTCAACTATCTAAAGACAACATGAGTAGTCCCTTATCTTGCAGAATAATCCATCAAATATCCAAAGGGGCTACTAGAGGATGTGATGGTCAAGGTGGGTATGATAATCCTCCCTTTATATTTTATCATCTTCAACATTGGGGGATGACCAAAGGGGCACCACTTATTTTGGGAAGGAATTTTCATGGCCACTGGAAAGGTACTGACCGACATGCACAAAGGGAACTAGTTTTACGAGTAGGAGATGAGATTGTCTCCTAAAATGTCCTAAAAGCCATAAAGTATGAATAATTATCAGAGCATGAGGACTGTTATCCATTAACCACCATGGATGATCACTTGAGCGGAGAGAGGGATGATCTGGTATGTTCTTTTACCTTAGATTACTGGGTTATTCCAGAAATTTATCTAGAAAATACAGTAGAGGACATGCAGTTCCTAGACAGCAAGGGTGGACACTACTATCAATGTGCAGTTATACATGATATTCCGGAGCAGGAAAAAATATAACCACTTGTTCCTTCTATTCTAAAGGCACCAGAACTCGAACTGAATCCTCTTATGTCTTCTTTGAAGTATGGGTATTTCGAAAAAAATCAAACATTTCCTATCATACATAGTGAAACACTATCACTGGAGTAGGAGGATTCATTTCTGTTGGTTTTGAAACAGCACAAGCACGCCATTTGGTGGACAGTTTAAGATTTGAAAGGCTGCAGTACTACCATTTTCACCCATAAGTTGCTGCTTGAATAAGGGGTGATGATATTAGTGAAGCCACAATGACGCCTAAACCGCCCCCCATGAAGGATGCTTTGATGAATTAGGTAATTATGTTGTTGGATTATAGAATGATTTGTCCCATCTCAGATAGTTTTTGGTTGAGTCCCCTACAAGGGGTACCCAAAACGGTGGGTATCAATGTGATTTCAAAGGATAATAATGAGCTCATCCCCCACAAACACTGTGACATGCTCGAGAGTCTACGTGGATTATAGGAAACTGAATGACGCCATAAGGAAAGTTCATTTCATCATGACCTTCATGGATCATATGCTATATAGACTAACAGGGCACAACTATTACTACATCCTCAATGGTTATTCTGGCTGCAATCGGATTTCCATTGCATTAGAGGATCAAGAGAAGAGAACATTTACATGCACCTACAATACATTTTCATATCGAACTATATATTTTGGCAAGTGGAATGCCCCAACCACCATCTAGAGTTGTGTGGTAAATATCTTTCATTACATGGAAGAATAGATCCTAGAGGTATTTATGGATGATTTTTCAATTTAGGGAAAATCATTCAATACATACATGGGAAACCTAGAGCTTGATTGGGAATGATGTGAGAACACTAACATGAATTTGAACTGGTAAAAGTTTCATTTCATGGTGAAAAGTGACATCACCCTAGGCCACAGAATCTCGGTAAAGAAGATAGAGGTGGACCCAACAATGATAAAAGTTATTTCATGACTTTTTATTCCAACTTTCTTCAGATCCATCCAAAGATTCATGGGGAAAGAAAGTTTCTAGAGGAGGTTTGTCCATGAATTATCAAAGATAGCCTAGCTAGTCACCAACCTTATGACCAAGGATTCCATATTTGAGTTCGATGAGACATGCACTACAACTTTTGAAAACCTAAATCTACTTCTGTTGGAAGCTCTTATAGTGGTCAGTTCCAGCTAGGAGTAACAATTTTATGTGATGTGCCATGCCCATGATGATGCAGTAGAAGCTTTCTTGGGTCATCGACTTGACCAAAATTTATGACTTATAAATTATTCATGAAGAATGATCAACGAGGAAAAAATGAACTTTACCACCATAGAAAAGGAGGTCATGGTAGTGGTGTTCACTTTTGATAGGATCCATTCATACGAAGTGAAATCTAATGTTATTTTTTACAATGACTATGAACCACTAATATACCTAGTGAACAAGAAAGATTTGAATCTGTGATTGTTCTGATGGGTACTCTTTATAAAATAATTTGATCTAGAGATCCGAGACAACAAACAATGTGAGAATGTTGTAGCTAGTCATCTCTCCCACCTAGAGCTTCTTCATTTAGAGATGGAGGAAGATCGAGAGATCCAGTATGATTTCCCTAGTGAGCACCACTTTTCAGTCAATGAAACACCGACACCTTGGTATGTTGATAATGTTAATTTTCTAGTTATAGTTTTTGTTCACCCTGACCTCTCCTTCCAGTAGAGGAAGATATTTCTCTCTGATGTAAAGAGGTACTTATGGGAATATTTTATTATGTTATGATTCTATGGCGATGGGATGATCCGTTGTTGCATCTAAGAAATTGAAGTTCATGGAGTCCTAGGAATCTATCACACCTCACCAGTTGGGGGACATCAATGGCCTGACCATACTATAGAAAATAACTCATAGTCATATTTTTTATAGGCCACCATCCATAAAGATGCCTGAGCCTTTGTATCCTATTGAGATCAATGCCAGAGAACAGGTAATGTGAAACATTATGCTGAGATGCCCAGTACCCCATCCTTGAAGTCATGATCTTATATGTATGGGGAGTAGATTTCATTGGAAAATTCCCTCAATATTTTGGAAACACTTACATCCTCATCCTCATCTACTACATCTCCAAATGGGTAGAATTTGATGTTACAGAACACAACAAGACCAATGTAGTTGTAGTATTTTTAAAGAAACATATTTCTAGTTGGTTCATTATTCACCCTCTACTAATCAATGATAGAGAAACCCACTTCGACTACACATTGATTTAAGCAATACAGTCGAAGTACGGAGTGAATCATCATATGGGATGCCATATTATCCCAAGGCTAGTGGACAAGTGGTTCTCTCCAACTGTGAGCACAAGCTGATTCTGGGGAAAACAATGAACACTTCACGGAAAGACAGGTCCGAGAAGCTAGATTATGCTTTGTGGGAAATTTAAAATACTTTAAAACCACCACTTAGGATGTCCCCATTACACCTCATCGATGGAAATTCATGCGATCTGCATGTAGAATTGGATCACAAATCCTACTAGTCCATCAAGGCCCTGAATTTTGATCTAAATCAAGCTGAAGAGATGCGTATGTTCCAATAGTTGGAACTTGATGATTCCGATTAGAGGTGTGTGAGAAATCCAAGCTATATAAAAAGAAGTCAGGAGAAATCCATTACCTGATGATTTCAAAAAAAATTCCAACCTGGTGATCAGGAAGTTTTTTTACTCTCATCTTTGATTATTCCTAGGGAAATTAAAATCATGATAGTTGGGACCATTTCGGGTCATATGAGTATTCCATCACGGAGCATTGGAAATTTATGGAGAGGATGGTGAACCCTTCAAGGTGAATGGACACTGGTTGAAGATTTACAATCACATGGAGGACACGATGGGAACATTGTCCACCATACATCTCAGGTAACGATAGGAAAGTCGGTCGAGCCAACAACCTAATACAAAGGTGCTTCGTGGGAGGCAACCTAGTGGATATATGATGTGTACCACTTCCCTGCATGGCATATACATATCCCTTTTCATTTTTCATATAAATAATATATATATATATATAATTTAACTAAATAATAAACATGGATGATGTTGGTGCTGATGGTATGGTCACTAAAGTTTATCCGAGCCGTCACCGGTTCTAATCCCTCCTGACCAACCTTTGGTACGGGGTTACTCATTTTAATTTTCATGTTTTCTAACATGGAGTGTGAGGTATTTTTCATATTATCTATATATATATATCATATATGAAAAACCATGACAGGAATGGATCAGTTGTCAAGGGTTGTAACCCGGGTCCAAAATCCCTGGGGTTGAAATAATGAAACCGCCCTATTTACATCATTTTTCCTTTTAATAAAACAACATGGTGTGTGTTTCAGTATATGTTATGTGCGACATGTTTTCATTACTAAAATGAAAGGATTTTCAACATAATGAAATTCATTCCTGTGAAGATGACATATTGGTAGAGGGTCTGCCCTGCATCCAAAATACCCAGGTTCGAACTCAGCTTATCTACCAATTTCATCCATTTTGTATTATTAAAAACCAAATGTTGTGCATTTCCTTCCTCCCATGTAGTATATACCATATACATGAAAAATATTTAAATAATAAATATTAGTATTAGTAAAAAAAATTTCTAGTGCTGGAGGGATTCTGTTCGGAATGATCGATCGCTGGTTCGAATATCACCCAATGCACAAGTCCAAAGGTTGTACTTTTATTTTTCCAAATTTTGAACCCACGATGTGTACATACTAATACATTACATGAATATTTTTATTTTCTATAAATTATATATATATATATCTTTAATTTTTATTATTATTATTAATTAGTATATAGTTTACTATAATAATTATATATCTATATATATTTGAAAAAAATTGTGGTACATGGAGTGTATGCCACTAATTCATGTCATGTACCATGGTTATAAAACCCGTCCCACATGGATTCATCCTGTATCCCGCAGAACCACCCTCCCCCCGTTTCTTCTCCCGCACACCACTCAGCCTCACCATTCTTAAATCCATGGATATCGGGTGTTTTGGCTTCTGATTTATACTCCATCGTGATCCTTGGTCCTTATACTCACTTATACACCGTTTATTTCAATATTTCATAGGAAATTAAGGTGATTTGTTGATCATACGACCATTCGGCTTCCACGATACACGAGCATGATTTGAAGAACACAGGCCATGTACTTTTATACCCGGCCACACCCTGAATGCATCGCAATTTGAAAATACACGCTGTGTATGTTCGGTACACACCGTGTACCAGCCCACATCGTGCCCTGGTACCTTATTCACACGGCCCCGCACACCATGTTCTTATACATGGCGTGTATATTCGGTACATGTTGTGTATACAATTTAATTCATCTAGCCCATGTTTGGCCCTTCCAATGACCATATGGCCTTTGTTCTTACACACATTGTGTCGTTCCTTCCCACAGAGTGTACATTATAATTCTCTCTACCCAGAAGGTTGCAATTTCTATGGAACCACAAGACCTGGATCACATTGCATGTACATTGTGTGCATGTTTGGTACACCCTGTGTAGCCTACCATTTTTTCATGTTCACTCATCGTGTCTATCCAAAGGACATGAGATGCTAACCCGCTAACACTACACGTCGTGTACTCTTGTTATAAATGCCTTGTATAACTTTTTTTTTTAAAATCTATCATTTTTAATATTTTTCTTTTTATTTTATATTTACATTTTTATGTTTTCATAATTTTTCAGGATATGGATGACAGAGACCCTTCTCATGGGAAGCGATCTGCCTCTTCCACTAAGGTTTAGAGGTGCACTTTTCATCCGATGTGACTCTAGCCAACAACGCACTAGCTCCGAACAATCCGATGTAGTAGCCTCTTCATCAAGTCTTCCTTCCACCAATCACCACTCTCAGATGATGCTCGTCCTAGTACCACCAAACCTCCACCATCCAAGACATAGCCTCTGAAAACTACCCTTTCTTTACCACTAGGTTCCACACAACCTGAGACTTCCACCGTCGTTTTTGATCCATCATCGATCACCCCATCTGGTGGGCATCTATATACACCAGATGCTCTACCCCTAGAGCCTGCTCCGGCCATTGTACCACCTGGACCACCCCTGCAGGTTTCCCTTACCCCTGCATGGTGTTACCAGTTAACGATTTGGAACATGACATGGTCTGGAATTTCTCTCACCTCCTGATCCCTTTGAGAATTCGGTATACCAATAGTATTGTCCCTCAACAGCAGAGCATCTAGGGAGAGATAGACGGTCTCCTTGGGTACACACCGTTACTCATTATCTTCTTGGACAACACTCCAATATTCACAGTTATATTTTTATATTTTTCTTCTTCCCCATGTTCGACGGACCCAAGTACCAGGAGATGCATGGTGATACGGTCTCGGTTTTCTGGTATCGGCTAGGAGGAAAACCATTCCCCCTTACTATGACTGACTTTGGTCAACGGTGTAGTTTCTATCATTATCCTGTCACTCCACCCCATGTCTCCACCAGGACCCGCCCCGAGCACTATGAGCTCATTACCTTGAGGCGGGATATCGCTGGGCCTGACCACCGACACACCCACACTTCACAAAAGAGTACACTTATTGCTGACCATATCATCCGCTTCACCCACATGTTCTTTAGCTTCTTTATTTTACCCCACCACAAATATATGGGGGTCATGATCGTCTGTGACATGGAGCTCCACACCTATGTCATTCGGAAAGACTACCTGGACCTCCCTTACCTTACCACCACTAATTGCTCTGCAATGTTTAACAGCTATCAGGGAAACCTGAATGGTGGGTTTTACACCACACTCCTTACCCACCACCTTAGGGGTTTTAAGCCTTATCTTCCCCATGACTGGTTAGGTTCTCCCCAATGGATGTACTTTCTCATGCTTATTTTCATGGGATTAGTTCGGATGCAGGGGTACTTACACCTTGACCAGTCTCCCCCCGACCTCCTATCAACCCCCCTACCCCATCCGATATACCTCATCCTCATTCCCCACCCCTTCTGGATTCCCCACACGACCACTTCTTCAGAACTACCTTATTCTTTTCCATATACTTTCCCACCTACCTCCGAACCCTCAGTCAATCTCTCATTTCCTCTCTACCTAGTCTCGACAGATAATAACTTGGTTCGTTTTGATCTCTGTGTGGACCAACTAGAGAAGATATTGGGACTTCTTCTTTAGCATCATGGTATTCCACTACCACCACCACCTTCCCCTACCTCGGGTCCTAGACATTCATCCGCATATCCACCACTGTTTTTTGCACTGGCCATAGATTCAGTTCTCATCTCCACTACGGGCCCAACTACTTCCTGTCTATGTATCGTTGCTGAACCATATTTACCAATTCCTGCTCATGTGGCTCCAACTCCTCCATCTTATCTTTGGAGTACAGATTCTTCACCTCTGGTTTCTAGGACACCATATCATTCTCTGCCTACTGTTTCTGTACCGTATGATGCCTCTTCAAAGGTGACCCCTTGACTAGTTTTTGGACACATGTTTTCCATTTTATATTTTTTTTCGTTATCTTGTTCCTATGTATGATGTGTATGTTTCCAGTGTTCTCTCTCCATGACCATCACTGGTACTCTAGTATGCTTTGGGTTGTACTAATCCACCACTATGGGTCTTTCTTACCCTAGACATAAGGGGAGTATTGTTTTTTCACGTATTCTATTGTTTTCTTTTTCATTCTCAATTACCGTCTTTTATTACTTCCCTTCGTTCTGGTCCACTATTGTGTCCCCAAAATCCCTTATCCACCCTTATATGACAGTTGGAGGCCATAATAGATTTTAAATATTGGGGAGCGTCTCTTGTCCACCATAGTCTTTTCCTTTTTCATCATTTAGGAGACATCATTATTGGAAGATATATTTGAAAACATAAATAAATTTTGGTCAATCATACTTCTAAATTATAATGATAAAAGTTTAAATATTGTAAAAAAAATTCGAACATTTTTTTCTTAATGTGTTTGAAAATGATTGATGACATAGATTTATTTGAAACTCGTAATCCTTAGATAATTACATTGTTTAGGATAATCATTTATATGAAAGCCATGACCTGGGAGTCTCTTTATTTGGTTTTCCCACTCCTGATATGTATGCTATATCCTTTACCATTTTCTTTCTAATACCCTCATTTTTGAGTGATTCTTAGAATATACATAACTACCATAATTTTCAATTTTTCCTTTCAAAACATGAATAATTTTTGAATTACATTAAAATGATTGACGAATTAGATTGTTTCAACCTATTGTATCTATAGACCTACCCTACATCTGATCTTTGTTAAGCCCATAGAAACCATGAACAAACTTTATAGGGGGATGTATTACATGATTGTTTCCCTTCCTACCCTAATTATTCTATAATTGCGCAAGACAATTCACTTGAGATGAAGAGAAGGAATTGGTAGTAGATGGCATATTTTTGTGAATCATCCTAAAATTAGGTATGGGGGAGATCCTCTTGATCATTTGGTGATAAAAGGGTTCCAAACATCTATTTTTAGAATTTATAAAATGATCTATTTGTTATATTAAAAATAATTATGATAAGATAAAGATAAAGGAACATAATACTCACATATTGTGTTGTGAACCCTACCTAACTAAATGAGATTGTGGTGATGAAATCATTTGACCGAGTTTGTTGAGGATTGTTTTACACTGAGATTAATTTTGAATATCATGCACTGTTATTTAATGAATTTAGCCTTATTTTTTACGTTTCATAGTTATCTTTCACATATTTATCTACCAACCCTACGCTATAGAGGAATATGATCCTTATTGAATCGACCTCATGATTTTTTAAATCAATGTTATGAAGTAGAGAACTAGATTTCATTCAATCCATTGGATATTCTGTATATATCTTTGATTGAGAATAACATTTATTTAAAATATCTTGAGTGTTGAGTATATTATTGGTGAGGTAGATCATCATGTGGATTGCTTTTTTTTGAAGGGTTGAAACACATTTTTTGAGGAGGAGGAATATTGTAAATTGAATTATATATAAGGCATGATTAAAATATCTTATGAATTGAAAATATTTTGTGCCTTTTAATAATTTTCTTCTGTAACTGTATCATTTACATTTATGATTAACTGAATTCCTTCCTTTTAAAAATATAGAATCTTTTATTTAGTTGTCGAAATTTTCTTGGGGGCAAGAAAATGATTATGTATGGAGTCGTTTGATGCAAATAATTTTTTTATACATTTCCACATAATTTATTTAAAATAATAACATTTCTTTAAATAAAACCTACAACTTAGAGGACAAATACATTGATTTCGGTGAAATTGTACATTTTCAGGTGATTTCTGGCCAAACCGACAAACTGGCGGAAAACTAAGTGATATTTACAACAACACGGAGTGTACAGATATACATGCCTTGTAAAGTCAGACTCAGTCACATATTGGCTTCGACAAGTACTTGGCCAAGTTACCATAAGCACATACACGCCGTGTATGAAAAATACACACCATGCATATCATTCTTGAAGTGGTTGGTTATTGATAATATGTCTACATGACCATGTGGACGACTGAATTTGACACATCGTGTACATCATATTTAAGTAACGTATGGCCTTCTAGAAGCGATTGGTGGATAAAAAAAGAGGGAACACACCATATATGGGGGAGCTACATTCTGTGTATACCCACATACCAGGATAGGTCATGTTTTATGTCAAATACGACATGTTAGGACACTTACTGGTGGTGAAAAAGGTAACAAAATCATTTTGAGAAATGTACATGATGTGTACTTTTGACACACACCATATACTTTTAAATTCTATAAATAGGGGCCTTGGACTCCAGATGCATGGAGAATAGAGGAGGTGTGATGGTCCAAAGGAAAGAACCTCTCCTGTCATGCTACCATCATTTAACTACTTCACTATTATACTATTATATCAAAGATCCAATCTCCCCTAGAGGTTTCAACGACTATCACATCAGGTGTATAAGGTTATGTTTCTATCTTGTCTTATATGTGTTACTAAATAACCAGTGTGTTGGGGTTGTGGTAGATGAAGGAATTATAATTTAGATTAGTTGTAATGATTTTTTTGTTATATTAAACACTTCTTATTCTTTTTTAATCAACTCATTTTATCACCAAACATTCTGAGCCAAACTAGGGGAAGAATTTGCAGTGACTTAAATGAAGAATAACAGTGAATACTATCATGATCAATAGAGGTATTAATCAACTCAAAAAAGGACTAATCCAAATAAATAACTATAAAACACATAATATCAGACCAAGGAGTCAGTTTTCTCACCTAATGAATATGTTTATGGGACCAAGGAAACATTATTACATTTTGAAACCTAGAGTGTTGGGTTATTATGAACAACACAACCTCAAAATGAATTTATATAATAAACAACATCATAAGTATCCACAACCCCAACACATTTTCTTCCATATTTGAATCAAAACCATTTTTCTGTATTTTTCTTTATCCTTTTTGTTATTTTATAAAGAATGATAAATTTAATTTCCTTTCTATCCAAACATTAAAAATCAACTCCAAATTTACTACACATCACTAGGAAGAAAATAAAAACTACATAATAAAGACAAAAATAACATCTTTTTTCCTATGGATCTAACCCTTACTGGTAATATACTTATTAGGGTAAAACATTTTGGATATCTATAACATACCTTTGGAAAAAAGACTCACCAATTTATATATAGGGTTATATAAGTGATAGTTTCAACTATAAATTTTAATTAGAAAGATTAAAACATTTCTTATATTATGATATTTTATTTATAATTTTTAGAAATCAAAAAAATAAATTAATTAATACATAACTATAATATAATGGTTAAAACAATTATGAATGTCTTAAATAAATGAGAATATAAATATTAATATAAATTTATTTTAAACTTTTAATTCCATCCATGAATTTTAGAGAAAATTATGAGTTTTTATATTTTAATTAATGATGTTATTTTGTAAAAATAAAGTAGTTATGGATTTTTAAAAAAGACATGATATGAATATTATAAAATTGAAATAAATGAGTTTTAAATCAATTAATATTTTATTAAATATTAAAAATAGTCTAAAAAATAAAAAATTACTCTTAATAAAATATATGATGTTAAAAATTTCATTAATGATCAATTTTCTATTGTTTGGAATTTTATATTAAATATATTAACTATATAGTACGAATATACATGAATACATGGTAAAAGATAAATAATATAAAAATGGCTTAAATAAAAACTATAATGATTAAAAATTCCCAAAACCTATACAATTAATATTGGATGATTTTATTTAGACATGTATTCATCTTATCTTCAACTGTAATGAGTTTTTGAGCTTTTGAAATCGAAAATCATTTTATAATAAAATAATAATTTCAAACATTCCTAAAGATCCCCTATATTCTCTTATAAAAGGCCACCACCTCTATCCCATTACTCACACCTCTTAAACCCCTTGTCTCATCCAAAATATGCTCCAATAAGCTCCAAACATCACTCTCTTACACTTAGAAGCATTACATTGGGATGAAGGAAATTTAAGAATGGATTTTATCCTAAATCAAAATGTGTTACCCGTATTATGGTAATTTCTTCTCTCAAGCTTCATGCATTTATTTTCCATCTCCAAACCCCTAAACTCTCCTTATTAGATTATTTTATAAAAATACAAGTATCCTAAATATAATCGGATTTTTTATGAGAAATATTTATATAAAACATCCACACACTTCTATATAATGGTTACAAACATATTGTCTTTGTGTGTAATGAACTGCTGCCTCACGAAAGGATGATAGTTTAATAATCTCCTACCACCTGTCATGGTGGAAATTATGGTGGAACTGTATTTACATGTGATATATATTATATTCATATTATCTCTACTCTTCTATATTTTTCTTTTATATCATTTTTATGGTTTCCTTAATGGGTAAATACGATAATTTGATTTGAGGAAGTACAGACTACAGCCCCCTCAATGTGATACGACTCGTACATCCCATACGTGGATTGTATAATGGATGGAATTAACTAAATCATATATGATATTATTGTTGGATTATAATTTACCAATATATAATTATGTTTTCATTCCATTAAATACGAAATATAATTGAATGTATCATTACTGTATGCGTATGGCTTACCATCTCCATGACCGATGCATTACATTTCTTATCACCAAATGTTATGTACTATTAAAAATATACATATATATATATACTCGATATATATGATATATATTACATGAATATATTTCTATATTTAATGGAATTTTGACCACAGGGACAACATGTAATTATAAGAATTTCATTTTTGACTCAAGTAACAAATATCAACAAAATGACTGTTTTTAACTTAATTGATTTTCTATTGTATATTACATTGTAATAAGTGATATAAAAGGAATAATAAAAATTAAAAAGGTTATAAAGAACATTTAAATTATCATAAATTTATTATTCATGAGATTAATGAACGAATGAGTGAAATCAGACATGAGGTAAGTCAATTCCTTAACCCAATTTCAATTCTTTTGGTTAAACATCTACATCAATATTATTGCATGCTATGATTATGTGATAAATATATTTATATATCCGATATTGTATTTATATATGGTTTATGTGTACTTATAGAGATTATACATAATTTATCTATTTTATTTACAAAATGTTCTTTGTAAGGAACATCGTCTCAATCTCCTTTCATTGAGGCATATTTTTATTTATACAAGACTTTATTTTATACGGTGTATAAAAACCGCTGAGTTTTATTTTCCTTCAATGGGAATCATTTTCTATGTTTTGTTGAAAAAATTTCTAAGGAAATGTTTCTTTTATAATGTACGTGTTGACAATGACCATTACACCACAACAAACATTATTTGAAATTTGGCTTCCTTAACAGGCCATAATGTTTTTAAAATGAAAATAAATACCATAAACTCTTTTACAAATTTGGGAATTTAAAAATGTTTTGATAATTGATTGATTATCTCAATATATTTAAATGATATTTTTTTTTATTTAATTGTGGAAACATTGTCTTTCTATTATGATTTTTTACATGTTGTGAATATGCAATGGTTATTGGGAACTGTTTACGTATATTGGTGGTTTCTTGACAAACATGGGGTAGGTGATCCCAAGATAGCTCTCTAATGCATTTGGCTAACATGACAGAGGTAAATTTTATTGTATCTCCTCATTCATTTAAGGAATACACTATGATGGGTATTAAAATGTAACTCCCCATGTAGCTATGAAAGCTACAATGTAAGTATGTTATGGATGCCACAAGTTACCTTTATGATTTCTGATTTCTATATGTTATTAAAAAATCTTATAATTTCATGAGGTCTCATAAATATATTATGTTTTGTAAATATTGATGTACTAAGGTTTTCATTCATTATTTTATAACCCTTACTATGATTTTTATGGTCATCCCATGTTTTTAAACTGATTTTATTAGGGTATAAGGAAAGGTAAGAGAAAATAGTAATTCAATAATATTTATATCAAGAAAATTATTCTAGTTTAATTTTAAGATTTATTATAATATGAAAAAATGGATACTAAGTAGATTTGTCTAATTTGTAGTATTTGAGATGTAATGTAATAGTAAGGACATAATTCTCTAAAACTCTAAACCAGAAAATATCCATAATGTGAATTATTAAATTAATTCAAATTATTTAATGGTTAAGGTTATGGACTTATAGTTAGTATAATAGGTCAATTTGGACAACATTAGAGATTAGGAGTTTTTGTTTGACACATGGTTAGTCTCTATGTATTCTCTTTATGTTAAATTATTATTTTGTATGTTTTTTAGATCAAGGAATGTCTATTACAAATGGAAGGAGGATGATCTCAAAAAACATTCCACTCTTTCTTGAAATTATTATTGAAAAGTCCTATCTAGATAATTTTGAAACTTTTTCTATCATACAAATCACTTGCAAGAAATTGTTTGAGATATGAAACACCTACACCTTAACTTGATGCCATCATGGTTCAAGGGTTATATTTAATCAAATAATTTTTTCCCAATAATCTAATATTTTCAAGAAAGGTAAGTATTATCAAGGAATTTTCAAATATTTGACATAATCACATGATATTGAAAAATATTATGATTTTGAAAAAGGTGCTGAAGAATGAGACTCTAGTGAAACCTATTTATATTGTATTTTAAATTATAGTATGCGGCACAGAATTATGGTATTTTAAAAGGATCAATGATTGAATGGTTCTACTCATACTCTGTTCGACTATTTTATAAAAAAAAAGTTTTATCAGATGTTTTAAAATTATATGTCTTATATTATTTTTTTCCAAAACTATTTTTCTGTGAAAACCCATATGACACAAGTTGTACGAGGTGTATTTGGATAAAGAATAAATATTATATTAAAGGATATCTAAATAATTATTCCAAATCCTGGACCATCTATTTATGTGAACAAGATGATGATGAAACTAGGTGGACACCATGATCAAGGTACAATGTTATTTATTAGGGAATATTGTTATTTTATGGAGGTTAAAAAAATTTAATATTTATAAGGCTTCATGAATTATGATATTGATGTAAATATGAGTTGGAATGAAAATGAAATATATAAGAAAACCATTGAGGTTATATCTTGTTAGGGTTATTTTTGACTGTTATAAAAATGGAAAACAAGAAGTATGGGTGAAAACCCGTCAGATTTAGCAATGCCACAGGAATCAAACCCAAAACCGAAGGGTTATAAGGGAGCATCACCTAGCACTGGACTTTGTGAAGCTTCTCGATACTATGACTAATTCATTTTAGTTAAATGATTATATGGACCAATAATAACATGATTTTGGGGACACATGTTTTATCAGATGTATATGCTATGTATAGGGAAATGATTTGGTGATTAAGTGATAAATGTTATTTTGGAAGATATTCTCTCTTTTGAGGAAACACTATGTGCCTAAGGAAAATAGAATACTATTGGATTTCATTTTGGGTGTATTTTTTCAAATATTATTTAGGAAAAATCTATGTTTTTATTGTGGAAATAAGGTGATTTGGATTTTTTATGGAAATGATTAACCTATCATAGAGACTATTTGATTTGGTTAATTACAGACCATTACATGAATTTAATAGTATCTCATGTTATTTGGAGATAAATGTTAAGATTATTGTGGGATGCTTTGTGATGAAATCATTCTGAATTTTTTGGTTACAAAAATTGTTTGGATTATTTTTGAATAATTTAAGGATACTTGTTTATTGAATGGTCATTGATGAGATTTGGGTACTGTTTGTTCAATTTTGGAGATTAAAAGTAGTATTTATTTTTATAAAATATTATTATTTTTGTGGATTATATGATCTTGTACTGACCTTTTTGGATTTGGTAAATTTCTAATGATATGGGAAATATATAGTGTATATATTGTGGATTATGTGATTATCTAGAAGTTAATTCTAGTGCTTCATGTGTGACTATGTCATCTTGAATACTCAACGTTTAGAGAAAAGAGGACTTTTATGTAGAATATTATTAAAAGATGAAACTCTAGTTGAAAAGTAACTGTATTTCCTTATATCCTTAGTCAATATCATAAATAAATTCACCAACATTAGGAAAGCGAACATTAAAAAAAACATTGTCTATTTACTTTTCATTCTAGGAAACCAATGACTGTTTAACCCATCACATGTTTGTGGTTTTCTTATTGTTAACTCTCTCCTAGTCAAGTTTTCTATCACTCTTCATCAGATCATGGCACTTAGTATCTCCTCCAAATAAATGTTTTCATTCATGGAATCATATTATGGGTTATCTTGGGTGACCTTTTTTACTTATGGATCATTCCTTTAATGTGGTAGTTTTATTGACTCTTTTTATGTGGGACTTTAAATGATGTTTCTGAGCACAATTTTAAAATTGCAAGGATTCGATTCCCAAAAAGGGGATGGATGTAACATCCCAGGTAAATAAAGAATATCTAATTTTCATATTTATTAATATTTTAGAATTAAATATTAATATCACTTTAATGGAGATGTTATGTTTGATGGAGTACCTACCACATAATAATGGGTTTCTCGAAAATATTATGTTTCACACAATGCATAGAATTAATGAAAAATAATAATGTAATATAATTTTAAATGGTAGTTAACTCCTAGACATTGTATTGGAGGGAATGAACATAAATAACTAAAATATGATTATAAATGTTTGTTAATTTTTTACATTTGTCAAATAAATTTTAGAGTTATAAAATAATAATGGATCCAATTTTATGTATAAAATCCACTAATATTCTTTAAAAGGTTGATTTATCTACTTTTAATGGAGAAGAATTTTTAAATATATTTAATTTCAATTTTATTTCTTCCATTTGAAAAATTAAACTTCGACTTTAGAAGTGGGACATCAACATTTACTTTGGGTAAATTTTTGGTATTTTTCTGATAAAGTTCAATTTTAATGAATAGTTAAAATACTACATGTTAATTCAAAACTAAATTTTAATCTAAATTATTTATATAGTTATATTGTCATTTTAATTTTTTTAAATTTTAATTTTATTATATCGTTACCATTTAATCTGATGTTTGTCATTGGATGTAATTTTACTTTGATATTGGACATAAAAATGTTAATCTTTTGATAGTTTTTTTTAAAAACACGTTGTTTGGTTTTTACAATGGTAATTAATTTTAAATTTAATTATCTAACTTATATGTTTTGAATTTATAAAAATGGATTCAATATTTGGAATTAGGATTTCCGAATTGTGGTAATACATAAATATTATTTTTAGATATTATGTATAGTAACATCAGAGAATATATTATTAACCATCGTTAAAGGGTAAATCCGGTAAATAAGGGTAACAAATAATATAATAATAATATTAAATTAACCTAACATGTTTTCTAACCCTATTGTATGACACATTCTATAACATTGGAATCATTGGGTCAGTTTTTGGAACCCTTAGATCCTCTCATATGGGATAATGACATTTTATAAAACTCAATATAATGTAAAGGAAAATGTAACATAGAAATATATATTTTAGTAAAAAAATTTGTATATGTGGTTATATAAGTGGTATTTTAAACTATAAATAATAATTATAAATTCACAAAGATTTACTACATCATGATATTTTATATATAATTTTTAGATGTCAAATAAATAAATTTATTTACGACATAATGATGATGTAATGATTACCCCATTAATGAATGTTTTAAATAAATGAGATTTTCAATATTAAAATACAATTATTTTGAAACTTTTTATGCCATCAACTAATTTGAGGAATAATAATGACTTGTTATATTTGAATTAATAAAGGTTTCATAACAAATGAAATTGTTATAAATTTTAAAAAATGTCATGATATGAATAGTATAAAAATTGTCATCAATCTGTTTGTAAATAAAATAAGATTTTATTAAATTATAAATTTGTCCTGGAAATATAAACATACATGAAATTATATATACAATGTTATAAATTTCTATAATGATCCATTTTGGGTCTCATGCCATTTTATTGAAATTATACTAACCATATTGTATGAATATACTAGAAGACATGGTAAATGTTAAATAAGTTGAGAAAGGGTTAAATAAAAAGGATTAGGAATATAACATATCCATAACCTATCCAATTCATATATGATGATTTTATTTAGACTTATATTCATATTATGTATGTATTTAATGAGTTTTCAACCTTTTGAAACCAAACATCATTTTATAATAAACTAACACCTTCAAACATTCCTAAAGAGCACCTCCTACCCCTTATAAAAGGCCACCACCACAAACCAATTACTCACATCTCTCAATCCCCTAGGATCATCCCGAAACTCCTAAAATAAGCTCCAATCATACATATATTCCAAATAGAACCATTACTTTTGGAGGAATAAAATTATATAAGGCCTTTTATCTTAAATCAAAATGAGTTACACAATTTAACGGAATGTCTTCTCTGCGGCTTGTTCCATTTATTTTCCTTCACTAACCCCCTAATTTAAATTTATTCCATTATTTTATAATAGAACTAGTATCATTAATACAATAGGATGTTATTATGTGATCTATTAAAAAAACACTTATAAACACCTCTATCTAACAGATACGAACATAATGTTTCTGTGGACGGCGAACTACTGCCTCACAAAACGATGATTATTCAATTTTCTCCTACCATATCTCATGGTGGACATTATGATGGAACTTTATTTATATGTGATATATATTATATTTTTATTGTCTCTATTCTTCTGTATTTTTCATTTATATAATTCCTTTATGGTTTTTTATAATGGGTAAATACGTGAATTTCATTTGAGGAAATGTGGATTATCACCCCTTCAAAATGATATGACTCTTTCATGCCCTGCGTGGAACTTATAAAGGATGGAATTAATAAAATTATATATGATATAATAATATAATTATAATTCATATACCTATAATTTTTTTTCATTCCTTTAAATATGAAATATAAATGAAAGTAGCATTCATGAATCTGTACTACTTACCGTCTCAATTAACTGTGCATTTCATTTCTTATCTCTAAATGTTATGTACTATTATAAATACACAGACATATATATATTCTATATATATGATATATATGATATATAAATCGTGATTATAATTCTATATATAATGTAATTTTACCACATTGACATCATGTAATTATTAGAAGTTCATTTTGGCCCTAAGTACCAAATATCAACAAAATTATTGTTATTAACATAAATGATTATGTAATGTTTATAATTTGGTAATAATTGGTATTAAAGGAAGAATAAAAAATTAAAATGTTATGAATCAAGTTCAAAATAACATAAATTTATTATTCAGAAGATTAAAGAACAAACGAGTCAATTCAGACTCGATGTAAGGGAATGCCTTAACCTAATTTCAATTTGTTGGGTTAAACCTCTATTTCTTAATCATGTCATCCTATGATTATTTGAGAAAAAAATTTAAATACTATATTGTTTTTATAATTTATTAATGTATAATTTTTGTGTATAAACATCAATGATCTGTTTTGTTTAGAAAAATGTATTTGTAAGGTTCTGCATCTCAATTTCCTTTAAATGAGTCATATTTTGATTAATACATGAATATCTTTTATATGATGTATAAAAACATTTGAATTTTAATTTCTTTCTAATGGATTATTTTTCAATGTACTTTTTTACTAAACAACAAATGGAATTTTTATTTTTTAATGTACGTGGTGAAAATACCCCTTCTGCCTCTACAAGCATTAATTGATATTTGGCTTCCTTAACAAGCCATAATGTTTTAAAAAGGAAAATAAATACCATATAATCTTTTACATATTTTTTTATATTGATTTTTTTTGATAGCAGATTAATTTTTTTAAATATATTTAAATGATATTCTTTTATTTCATTATGGAAATGATGTCTTTTCGTTATGTTTGTTTTATGTCTTGTGAATATGTTGTGGTCATTGGGAATTAGTTACGTATATGGGTTGTTCCGTGATAAACCTTGGCTGGGTGAGCGTGATATATCTCTCCAATGCATTGGGTAACATGATGGAGGAAAACATTAATTTTTCTCCTAATAGATTTAGAGAATTTACCATCATGGGTATTCCAAACATAACTCACTATGTAGCTGTGAAAGCTACAATGTAAGTATGTTATGGAAGCCAAAAATTATGTTTATGACTTATGATTTCAGGGTGTTATTCATAAATATTATTATTTCATTAGGAATGATAAAGAGATTATGTTTTTAATGTATTGATAGACTAATGTTTTCATTCATTATTTTATAACCCTTACCGAGCTTTTTATGCTCATCCCATGTTTTTGAAATGTTTTTCACAGGGTATAAGGAAGGGTAAGATAAAGGAAGAATTCAAGAATATTTATATCATGAAAATAGTTCTTGTTTTCATTTAATATATTTTATTTTATGTAAAAATGGATACTGAGTAGATTTTTATACATTGTAGTATTTGATCTGTAATGTAATAGGTATGGACAAATTCTATAAAACTCTAAACATGAAAAGTTACTCAATGTTAATTATTAACATAATTTAAGATTATGTAATGTTTAAGGTCGGGGCCTTATAAAAGGTCTAGATCCAAGGTGTAGGAGACCAAGGCATCCACAATGAGTTCTAGGATCATCATGATGGAATCTTGGTATTGGATTTGTTTGAGTCCAAGGAAAATGTGTACTAACATACCCAATGCAAGTCCAAGAAAGCTAGATCCCAGGGGTAGCAAGTCCTGAGGAGTCCCATAGAATCATGACCCATGAATCAATACCACTCAAGACATCCACTACTATATTCCATATCCATGGAGAATATTCCATGGAATCTATATCATCATTAATTTATTCTATTTCTTTTAATAATCCAATTACACTTTAGTCTTCCCACTCATATAATCCAATACATTAAATTCCATTCAATGTGTATACAGACTAATTTAATACATTTCAAACAAAATCATCTCATGAGTACATATAGTCATGTATTTCATTCCCATTAATTCATGTTACATGGTTATACCCACCCATTTGTCAATATTTTCATTTAGTCATATCGCAAGGGGTTTACCCACACAATAATTACACTTTACTGGCATTGAGTTTAATTAATATTCCAAAACATATAATCAATTACACATATAAAAGATTCATTTGATATATTCCATAATTAATTCATTCATGTTCAACAAAATATATCAAGGTAATGGAGTAAAACCATCTCTTAATCATCCCATTCAACATAGTAAATTTATAATTCTCTTAATATAACATTGCGAGCCAAAAAAACCCCTATGATGGTTTCACATGGAACAAAACAAGGTATTTTCTTCAGGTTCACCCCATTAGTGACCTTGGTTCGATAAACATGTACCAAAACATCACAAATGATCATATGGGCATCCCGAATAGGTAAGATTATTACTATTGCAGGTAACCCATTTGAAATTAGGTTAGTGATTGATTTTCTAGTAGGTGGCATAAGAACCGATTGATCTAAAAAGTACCACATTCATAAAGAATAGTATTGGGAACCTAAATTTTCAGGGAAGTGGAGTGCTCATCTAGTATTAAGTCATGATTAATCCTTATTTCTGTTAAATATAATGAATGGATAAAGAATGGGAAATTAGGTCATATTATCCAAATTCCAAATAGCGTAATCAATATCAATAATAATCAGGAAAAAATAAAAATTTATGTATATCATTCCAATGCTGATATTGTTAGACAATCCACACTTGAATTAGAGGTCAGATGAAGTGTAGATATGAATTCCTAGGATATATTCTCAAGAGATCTCCCAAAGCATCTCTTTGATGTCCATTGAAAAAAATGATTTAGGTTTTAGGAAGAAAAATAATTATAATTTATTTAATTTAGACCCCAGAATTTATGAGTATCATGGTTTAGGTGTGTGGTGAATCAATTTGTTAAATAAAAATGCACTATTCCTATAAATCAAAGGGGGAACCCACACTTTTTATGCACACGATTTTGAAACCAAGAATAATCCATGAAAACCCCTCTCCCAAAATCTGATAAAACTATATACCCTTCTGCACATCTTCCTAAAACCATATGTCCAAAAACCCCATTTTCCAGCCTTTAATTGTTTGGTCAAACTGTGGGGCCAACCCCGCATGGTTTGCAATAGCTATTCCCCAGGATATATTTATCCATAAACCTGGTTCTGGGCTCCTAAAAACCCCAGACTCCTCCAGGACACCCTTGATAAAGTTGAGAACTCACATTAGGCCAAATTTATGCAATTAAATTGACAAGGATGGGATCTTTAACCCTTAAGAAAACATGGGTGCATACAATATTCCTTCTTATATAAATTAATCCTCTAGTTGATCACTAATGTGTGGCTAAGATTCATCTGAGAACAAATATGGGATCTTAGAACGTACGCCTACCTCCCTCTCCCAAAACATGTCTATAAATGGTCATGCTTTCATAGCACATTTACTAAAAAAAACTAACTAGGATTCTATAACCATAATTTTCAAGGTAATGATATGAATATGATGCGCCTTGATGGAACCATATGTTTATTACTCATCCTCCTCAACCGAAAATGCATGATATGTGTCCGAATGGTAGCGGCATAGCTGAAATACGTTAAAGAAATCTTGCATTTCATGGTACCAATGAGGTAATTGCAACCAATATGCCACCCACATGAGTCTCTATATAATCTCAAACAACCTGACATATCTTAGTGAATGATTACCAAGTCATTTGATTCATCTATGTCCCAACCTCGGTGAAATACATAAAATACTCAATCCCTCGACAGAAAATCAAAAGTTCAACTACAGAAATTAGTTTAGGAATTTTGTAAATACTGTAAAATATCCATTCTCTTAGAAATCAATTGATCCCACTCAAAATTCAATAGTATGAGACGTGTTCAAACTAATGCTTCCCACCAACCTCTAAATAAAATAGGGATGACTGACCTGACCTACAATATAATTCCTTATAAGGTGCCATCTATATCATCTACTGAAAACTATTATTGTAGAAAAAATCAACAAGGGGTACATGACTCTCCCAATATCCCCAAAAATATAGGATACATAGTTACAAAATTCCCTCTATCACCTTTATTGTACGTTCTGATTGGCCATCTGTTTGAGGGTTGTTTTCTATGTTGAGAAGAACCTATCTACCAAGCACCCTCTAAAAAATTTCCCATAAACCAGATGTAAAGAGGGAATATCTATATGAAACAATAGTTCAAGGAAACCCATGATTTTGTATTATCTCATTGATCTAAAACCTCCTACAATAATCAAAACTAATGGTCTCCTTGATCGGTATGAAATGAAAAAAATTCGTGATCCTATGAACAGAAACCCAGACAACATCATTTTCTTCAAGGAGACCTTATTAAACCAATCAAAAAATCCATCATGACATCATCCCATTTCCTTTCCAGAATTGGTAACTATAATAAAATCCCTACTGGTCAGTAATATTTCACGTTGACCTACCGACTGGTGGAACACATCGTAATGAAACCCGTTGTCTCTCTTTTCATACCCATCCACTAGTACTAACAATGTATGTTACGACGCATATTGGTGACCACAGTATATGATACCCAATATGTAGCATGAATCTATCATATCAAACCCATTTATATATCTACTTGAACCCAACCACATCAAACGCTACACATAATCTCCTCCTCACCTATGGTCCAACTAGTTTGTGGGTTTTCGCACGACACACTCCCCCGATAGACTATGACTTATGACTCTAATAGACACCTCATCATCACTCTATATAGAAGGGTAGAGGTCCCAACTATGGATGATAGATATGTATGCCCCTTACTATCTTTCACCTCCAAGTGAATCTCAATGAACAACGACATAAGCTTCAACTCGCTACTAGCATGAAGCACTTCCAGAATTCGAGTCCACATGCTCAGCTCACTGGACACTAAATTTCCAATTCTAGGCATAAATGCAAGATCAAATTCGATTGACCAATGGTACTAAACCCACCTTTTCTACCCCAAATTCAGATCAATCTATGTAAATATATACATAAGGCTTTTTTGGTCAATTTATAGTAAAAAAATCTCACACAGTAAGTAATGTATCCAACTGCGAAATGTGTGAACAACTATAGCTAACTCGATATCATGTTCCAGGTAGTTCCTCATGTGTGGCCTTAACATTTGATACCAACACCCCATAATTATATCCCCCTAAATCGGCATTACACTGTGTTCAATACCTGATGTGTCAAAATTCACAGTGTAGTTCCTTCCATGATCTAGTAGTATCACGAATAGTTCTCATTTAAACCATCCTTTCAACTTCTGAAATGACATCTTAGAAGAATCTGACCATGAAATGTTCACACTCTTCTTATTTAATCCCATCATCGGTTCTACTATTAATGAGATTTCTAATATAAAATTCTTATAGTAACATGATTTCCCCATGAAAGGAATATATCGACAACGATCTTGGGTTAATCCTATGAAAATATACCAATTCCCTTATCTAGATCCACAGATAGTTTTATATCTAAGTTTATGAGAACTATGAAGTGAATCTGATCAATCCAGAAGTTTCTCTATGTGAGAATAAAATATACCTTATGATCTATTAGTTCATTCAAAAAAGCATAAAAGGGATGGCATGGTCATATCAATTGAGAAGATACACCAAGAAATTGTACATTAAAACAACCACAAAAGTTTTCAGATTAAGATGGAACACTCTATTCATCAACACCATTAAAAATATTCATGTTTTTGTGGGAAAAATTCTATAACTATGTTCTAATATAGACTGTACCTTATATGAAATATTGTATATGGAATGTATGTAGGTTAAACACAAACCTGGTGATATCTGTGCTTCATATAGATCTTCAAGATCACTCATAATCCTTGAAGCTAATGAAACATATATTCTATTCATGGAAAGGGATATAGGTTTTTCATAGTGATATTTTTAGAATTATGATAATCCAAGCATAACCTAAGGGTACCATCATACTTTTTGGAAAAAAGGATCAAGGAACCCTATAGAGAGGTACTGGGTCTGATGACCCCTTTACATAAAAATCCTCTAACTGCCTATTGAGCTCTTTAAACTCCGTTATAGCCATACTGTAAAGAGGAATCAATATCGGTGCACCTGCTAGTGGTATCTCATGGGAGAACTCAACCACACTCTTATGAGATAAACTAGAATAGTCATCCGGGATCACACCCTGAAAACGAAAAACCACTGGGGTAATGTCTTCTTGACTCAATCCATGATCATCCAGATAAAAACTAGTGGTCTGGGTTATCATCTCACCCAACACATGAGGTTGTTGTCTATATCTTCTCACCTAGAAATCTCATTCACCCTTTTGAGTATACATTTCACCCTATGGTGATTTGAAAGTCACCCTCTAGTGGTAGTAGTTATTGTAGGCTCGATAATCTACTTGACAGTTTATCTTGAGTATGATGTCAAAACCTATCATATCAAAGGTATAATAATCTGATATGAATTTAAATGCACAATACTCAAGGGGACAGTTCTTACACAGGTGTACACCATCCATTTGGATTCCCAACGTTGTCTCTAGCATCATAACACCATTAGAAATAAAAACAATAAGACTAATGATTTTAATCATAGGGGAAGATATAAAACAATTTGATGTACCTATATCAAAATAAGAATATGCAATATTAGAGGCTACTATGATTATACCTCTCACTATAGATGGCCCGGAACCCTTATCCCCATGGGTAGGTGGCACCAAAAATATTTTCTCTACACCACGATCCTATGACACAATTGAACTACCCTGAGAAGGTCCACTATGATGTCTCAGTGTAATTGGTGTCTGACTACCCATTTCACGACCACCACTACCTTACCTGAATCTTCGAGCATTACTCCAACTCCCTAATTCACATGTTGATGTGAAACCTAATACTTCACATAGTGTTAGATCTTCTACTACAACTCATAGCCATAGGAAAGGTCCTACAATCAACTACATGTTACCCATCCTACAACAAGATTGATACTCAACTACGTTGTAGTCACCCAAAATCATCATTTTTCCCCACTTACATAGTGATGTAATAATAGTGATCCACCATTACTCACAGCCTCACTGGAACCTATCTCATGGGATGCCGCAAAAAATCACTTCTGTATGGAATATATTGTAGCACTGGGTTTAGTAGTGATAATGATATATTTTATTCCCAGTGACTCCCTTAGGTTACACTCTGTATTCGTCTCATAATTCACTGTCTCAGTGCTATATGTCAATATAAACTGGTTGAATTGGGATTTGATATCTTCTCAGCGACCTTCCTCAACAATTATCACCCTCGAAAGCTCATTTGTAATGTATTTCAGTGAAAAATGATGAAACTCTATGTAGAGTACTGATTACACCATAACTATCATCACACCCTACTCTAGATGCATGAACTCCGTAGCCTAGTCTTCCCAACGAGTCTTGAGGTAAAATTATTCATTAAGGAGGCTCTAGAAATCCATCTAACATAAATATAAACAGAGTTCATCCTGGTTCAGGGAATCCCACCATCACTTTTTCACTACATGAAGAATATATTTCATGATCTTTACCCTCTACTCTGGAGGCATCTCAGGATGATCAAATATAAACAATGGAATCTCTATGAATTTATTAGTATCATATAGACACCCATCCCTCGAAAAAGTATGGGTATTTTAGTACTGGAATACATGTTTTATCTCATCCATAGAAAAGGTATCTTACAGTGCTCTATGGTAAGTATACATAGAGTCACAGAAACCCTTACCGAATTTTTCCTCAGAAACATTTTCCAGAAAAATTGATAGTTTCAAAGATGGAACTAAAGGAGGTCCACTAGTAGCCCATTCCCCACCACATCTATAGAATGTTCATACCTTCCCTCATAGTGTTCAAATGTAGGTCATCAGGGTGGCATGAATATACAATGACAAACACATTCCTCAGAATCAAATGATATGAATGTCGTAGCTCAAAAGTATAAGAGAGGTAAAACCCTCCTAAAACCTTTTCATAACCCATAACATACTCGTAATGTTAATATAGTGAAAGGAATAGTCACTAAAACCCATTTGAGACCCCACCTCCTTCCCACCCAAAATTCATGTATAGTTCAGGCCTCTATTCAAGTTCCCATTTCCATTTCCATTTAACATTATTTTTTTTGAAATATTTAACTAATGGTTCACCTTGTTCAAATTAATGAGGGACCATAATAACTCATTAATATAAAATTGATGCCCATATAATTCATACCATATCTCATTTACATAAAATTAAAAAAAGTGGAAAATGGTGAGTCATTTTCAAATCCATATGGTCCATACACCTTATGGATTAAAAGTTGAATTCACTTTTCTACCCACTACATAAGGTCTCTCACACTAGAATTCAAAAATTCCATAACACCCATAACAACAACTTCCATCTTGTAATTCATCATAAATATTTTGGAATGTGATTTCTAGTTAGGTTCCAATATTATACATGAGAGGGAATACCCTCATGTCATCAGGTTGCAATAGAAATAGAACCCCAATTATATCAATAGTAAAAACACAACTGAAGTGCATCACCCGACCATAGAATCAAATAAACTATAATTCCCAAAATTATAAAAATTAGAATTCAAATAGAGGTAATTTTTATTTTCCCTATTTGTGAGTAAGCTGAACCTAATTAAAACTCACTACAAAATTTCATTCCCTTTAAATTCTAATTTTTTAACACAAAACCTTAAATAAATCAAGAAAAGAATCATCTGGTACCACTTTGTAATGTTCCAGACCCAGATTACACTTAACAACACTCCGATCCCCCTTGGATTCATGGCCTCAATGACATCTCCTAAAATTTAAGAGGCTTCTGACTATCAGTTAGGGCATAGTTATATCATTGGGGAATCTATATCCTCATCACCAGAGTGTAACACAGTATAAGAGACATAAAATTTCAATATAAAAAGTATTAAAACATGAAGACAATAGATAGATAGAAAAAAATAGACAATAAAATATGAAGATAGATCATATACAATGATTTATATGGTGTATATATATAAAACATAAAAAATATATACAATTCAATACAATACAATACATTTTTCCAATGTCCAAAAATACCAAAAAGTTCCCTAGTAGTATCACATTCTCATCTTAGTCCCAGGTTCCCATGATTCGAAGCTGCAGTCAACAAACTGTGTTATAGTCATCACCCATATCATTCTCTACAACCATATAATATTTTTGGGTCCCCAAGGTGGCCCAAATAGGATGTGACATAAACATCCTTATAGGTTTCCAACCAAATATCTACATAGTTCTAAGAATAACAATGCTATAAGCTAAACAAGGGAATATAAATAGGTAAACATATGTAATGTTCCCATTTCATGTATCCACTACAACCAAGTGATACCACATTTAAACTCATAGAACCCTGCCATAGGTTTGATCTCTTAACAAAGGAAATTCATGTAATATAAATAAGAAAAACATCATCACTATACATCCAATCAAATCATGTCAACCTGACCTCACCGTATAATGTTGTGCAGACCATGATGGTCTATATACAAGGTTTAGAAGTCCAAGGAATATTCATGGAGTCCTAACAGCATCTCGATGGAATCTCAGTCTAGGCACTGTTTGGAGTCCAATGCACATGTTCACCATCATGTCCTACATGAGTCCTAGAAAGCTAGATCTAATGGGTAGCAAGGCCCAAGGCATCAAATGAATGAAAAACCTGAGAAGAAATATTAATCATGTCATCCACTACCTCATTCTAGATATATGGGGATATTTCCATGGAGTCTATACCATCATTCATCCATTTCATGACATTTAACAATCCAATTCCACATGAGTCCATCCTCTCTTATAGTCAATTACATTAAATTTCATTCAATGAATATACAAACATATTTAATTCATTTTAATCCTCAACATCTCTTTAGTATACCTACTCATGTAATCCATTCCCATTTGTTCATGTCACATTGGTATACCCACACATTTATCAAAATTTTCATTTAAGAAAGTCACAAGGGTTTACCCACCCATTAATCAAAATTTACAAGAATGGAAGTTATTGAGTATAGCCACCCATATAATCAATTACATGTTTAACAAAACTCATTTGGTAAATTTGAGAATTAATAAAATCAATTTCAACATAGTATATTCAATTTAAAGGAGGAAACCCATCTTTTAAACATCCAATTCAATTCATTCCATTTATAATTGGATTCCTATAATAAGGTGTGCCCAAAACACACCCATCTGGTAGTTCACCATGGAAAAAACAAGGAATTTTAATATGGTTCACCCCATGGGAGACCTTGTTTTAGGAAACTGGTACCAATGAATTATAACAGATCCTATGAGAATCCCTAATAGGTCTGATTACATTTATTTCATGTAACCCATTCAAAATTGAGGTCACACTAGAAATTCCACCAGGCATCGTAATGACTGATAGCTCTAAAAAGAACCAACAACTAAAAGAAAATTATAGAACACCTACCTCATATTGTTATTTGTGTGATTATCTACTATCAAATATTAATTAATCATGGTTTAGGAGAAATATAATTAAAATACAATGAATGAAAAATTTAGGAATATAGTCCTAAATCAAAATTACACAGTCGATAGAATAAAGAATTAGAAATGACTACAAATTAATATAGAACATACCGATGTGGATCTGATGAGACAAAATATGCTCAAATTAGAGGTTGTATGGAGACTAGATATTTATTCATATGAATGTTTTTTCAAGTGATCTCACAAATCATATCCTTGTTTTCCATTGAAAGAAAATAGATTTAGGTATTAAAAATATAAATAAGTAAACATCATATTATTAAAACCCCAAAATATAAGTGTATCATGATTGGGGGGAATGGTTCATCAAACCGTGACCTAGGAATGCACAATTCCTATAAGCCAAAGGGGCACCCTCATGGTTTACCCACATATAATATAAACTATGCATAAAATGTACAAAAAACAAATGTCAATGTCTACTGAAACTATAGACCCTACCACACATCTATGTAGTGCCACTGAAATTTCTCCTCAAAACCTGCTGCCTACAGACCCTTTTTATACAACCTCACAATATTTAGTTAAACCATGCATTCTACCCCACATGGTTTGCAATAACCTTGAGCTAAGCCATTTTTGATCCCAAAACCTAGTACCAAGGTCCTAAAAATCCTCAAACACCTCCAAAACAACTGTGATCATGTTTGGGACTCATGTAATGCCACAATTAAGAATTTTAAGTGAAAAAAATGGGTTATGTACCTTAAAAAACCCAGGTTATTAAAACTTAAGTCTCTAATACTTTCCAAAATGCAGTCAACCATATTATGATATCTTAAGGATATAGTTAGAAAAATATTCATTCAAGATATTTTTAATGTTCATTATGATGAAAGAAATACAATGGTTTTATTCGTGAGTGAAATGTACTGATCAAAACAAGAAAATATTGAAAAGAGACTTCCTGATAGAGAACATCCATACAAACAATTTCATGACAAAACTATTACATTACTTTGAAATGTTCTAAATACAAAAAAATATGAGAAAGTTGAAAACATTATAAAATTAGATAAGAATTGAGAAGATTTATGAATGTTCTTTATGACACTAGAATATGTGACAAGGCTTCAAGGAATTTCTTTGAGAGGGAATACGGAATGTGTTTACTCCAATTTTACACTTATGGAGAGCCTATAAATTCATGCTGGAAAGTACATCATGATTATCACTGTTCCCTTAAAAAAGATGAGATAAATGATTTTTATTAGATTTGAGTTCCTAAATGAGGAATGTATCATGTTGAATAATGTCTTCTAGAAAATTTATTATGATTATAATTGAATAAATAAGAATATTCAGATCACCAGAAACATGTATACTTGAAAGTTAAATAGACAGATGAAATAAACAATGATTCCAAATAGGGTGTTTGTGAGGAATAAGATTTTTCAACTAGAAAAACTTGATGTTTGAAATAGTACTAGATTTACAGGTTGTTCAATGGATGGATTCCATCAGGCTCATTTCCGCAAGCCCAAATAAAGAAGTATTTCTATATGGTGAATATTATATAATTTCCATATCTAATAGAGATTCTATATGTTTCCCATGTGGAGTAGTTTGAAAATGATACATACTTCGGTTGTGGCACTGATGTTTTATGAAATTTTTTTAAACTTATTGGTGTCAACATAACTATACCTATCAGGAGATAAAATAAAACCTACACGAGATGGATCAAAATTTTAATTCACTTATTTCTCATAGTGAAATCCCATAAACACATGGTAATTTACACGAAAATAATATTGGTTCTCAAATTGAGGCTGAACCATTTAAATCATTTTATATTTTCTTACATTCCTAATTTTTAATGAGTATGAGTTTCCTAAATTATTATAAGGAAATAATAGAAATTTTTTTGATTTGATAAATTTCATATTGTTGATAATTTCTGAAAATACTACCATTAGTTCAACCCCCTAGTGGATGAATGGTATTTAAGAAAATTTCAATTATATTAATATCAGTAGTATTCTTGACATTTATGGAAAAGATTTTGATAGTTAGAAAAATATATATTGATTCTAAATCATCTATCACATGAACTAGAATTTTGACATGTAAAACTATTGTGTTTTCATCCAATGATAAATATTATTCCAAGATTTTATATAGAAAGAAAAACAATGAAGTCAATTGATTTTATAAAATTGATATTATTATGTGCCTATTAAAAAAAATACATGAATTTTTGGATCCTCAATACAGGAATTATTAGGTGGTTTAAGGTCAAATGTATTTTTGAAGGAAAAAAAGTAATGTAATTAGAGCTACAAATACGGCATAACATGTATAAATATATAAAAGTGAGAGATAAATAAATCATGGATGAGTACATCACAAGATTGAATGAATATTTATACAACATCAGAGGTTTTAGATATGTCTTTGATGTTTATATTATTTTTAATAAGCTCCTCAGAAATATTTCAGATATATTTGATTCTAAAATATTTACCTTAGAAGATAAAAAATATTTTCCACATCATTAAATACAAAACATTATTATTTCCTAAAAATGATAAAATATCTATCTTGCATAAAGATGATCAAAAATTGTATTTCTATTGAATAAATGAGAAATATTATAATTAATATTGAAAAGGTTGTTGATAATTTGTGATTACGGTGATAAGTAATATGATGAGTTGTTCAAAAAACTTGTTTAATATTGAAATAATTATCCAAGAAGAAGTGAAATTTGTAGATGAAAACATCCAATCAAATGTTTTGAGTGTTGTGGGATTGGTAAAAATACTATAATTTTCCCGAATAGGAATTTATGGGATTTGGAATATTATCCTGAAGAAATTATTCTATAGAAGAAGCCAATAATATATTCTAATGAATAGAACAAGTAAGGTGGTGGAAATAAAAAGTTCACTAGAAACAAAACAATCATGTTAGGTAAGAGAGTTAATTTTTACATAGTTTAGAGTAATTAAAAAGTTGATTACTATTTGAAAATAATCAAAACAAACATTTCATTTATTGAGAAAAATTAATATTCATGAAACAATGGAGATGAGGTAAATAATGCCATAGGGTTTATCATATAAGATCCAAATATCTAGATTGTATTTATTAAAACCAAACTCTCATGAAATAAAATAGTATGATGAAGTAATAATTTTTTAAACATAATAATGGTAAAATAGACGTTCTGAATATGTAATAAGAGTACTTCCATGAAATGATAAACTATATATTGAAATATTTTGAATAGGGAATAGTGGATGAAGTCCTTGTATGAATTAGGATGATATGGAAGTTGAATTAAAAAAACACAACAAAAAATAATTTTTGAAGAATATAACATTTGAATATTTAATGAAATTTTTATAAAGGATTCATATGTTAATGATTAATCATATAAAGGTGTATAAAAGACAAAATCTAAGAATCAATTTTAATCATTAACCTCTAAATGTAAATGTTCATTTAATTTTTCCACCATTTTAGGTGTCATGAAAAGTTTTCAAAATCCCTATATGCGTTAAAACAACCCCTATATATTTGGTAATATAAATATCGTAGTTTTTGAAAGAAGTGTATGTTTTATAAATTTAAAAATTACAAAACGGTTTTTGTGAATGGAGTGGAATCATAAACCATGATTATAATTTTCTTTTTTGGATTATATTATTTTTTATATGGATATAGAAAATGTTTTTAATGAATTTTTTCTAGAAATGAAGAATAATTTTTATATGTCAATGTTAGGAGAATTAAATTTTATTATGGGTTCACATGTGTTTCAATGGGAATGATATAAATATCTATTTCATGAATTTTATACCAAGTAGTTGGGAGAAAAAATTTGTTTTATAGATTACAATGAAGTTCATAATCATGTTTTAGTTGACATAATGATGAATAAAGATAATTATGTGAAAAATGTGAATTATAATGGTTTCAGAAAAAGGATAACAGGATTTCCATATCATACAACCTGACAGACTGACATTATATATTCTACTAATTTGTCTGTCGGATATAAAATCTCATTGACGGAGTCTCACATGATTGCAAATGAAATAATTCTAAGATATATCAAAGGAACAATGTCATGTGGTTTATTTTATTAAAAATTATTGACATGATTTTTCATTGTTGTATAGATATTGATAGGGATAGAGATTTCAATGAATGAAAATCAACATTAGGAAGAAACGTTTTCTAATGAGAATGTTGTGTGAGCTACAATATTTGGATATATGGTTTCGTGACTTTGATAACAACATATATAAAACATGTTTAGACCTTAAATTATTTTACAAAAAAAATTTATATGGATGTATAGTCTGATATTTTGGAAGAGAAGGTTTTTACACCATTTAGGATTACTTTTTACAATAAAATTCTATTGATATTTCCAATAATCATGTACAACATTCCATATCAAATTACATTGATATTTAGTATAATTTCATTAAAGAGTGTATTTATCATGATTAGGTCATGGTGGTGTATATTGGAAAAAAATACTATATTATTGATGTTTTCCCAAAAATAATTCCATGATAGAATTTTTAAAATTATCATTTGTCACATCATGTTCATCCTCCACGAAATACTTGTTAAACATCATAAGGAAATCCCCTTACTATGATTTTGATTTTCTTGGGAAAGGGATAGATAATGTAATATATTTTTAAGCTGTTATTAAAATATATTTCTATAATTAATATATATATGTGGTTATCATAGAAAGTGGGAGAGAATAATATTCGAGACATTTAAAAAATTGTATTTAAAAATAATAAAAATCAAGGCGAGGAGGTGTTTATCTAAAAATGGATGACAATTTTCTTCTCACAAATGCATGTAATTCATTTAAAAACATTACTTCATCTAGTAGTATAGTTTACGGAAAGTCTGTTTTAATGAAGCCTATGTTCTGTTAAATCATAAAAAATTCGATTATAAGATAACTTATTTATAAAAAAGTATATTTGATGAAACATTTATAGTGTAAAAAGTTAATAACAAATGTTTTCATAAAATAAAAATGAGGAGGTTGAATATACTTTGTGATGTTTTGATAAAAAGGTTTTTATTTATTGATAAATAACTTTTGTTAAAGAACATTTTTTTAAATGGAATTGTGGAGTTGATAAAACTTATAAAAACATTGATATGATGTTTCTAGAGAAGAATAATTGTCTATAGAAATTAAAATTAAGAATGGTTCTGAGATGAATAATGTTAGAAAGTAAAGATGTAAAAAAAGTTATTAGATAAAGAAATTAAAATTTTCAAGATGTTAGGATGTTTACATTGTTAAGAAACATTAATATAAAATTAGAAAATTCTATAATAATATCCAAATTATCATTTTCAAGATATATATCACAAGCCATGATTTTTAATAAATGAGTGTTGATGTATTTTCATACACAGTGTTGAAGACAAATTCTATCATATGGTTTATTACTAGATGGAGATATCTAGAAGGATTCTAATGCCAGGTAAAAAATTTGAACACTAGATGAAGAAAGTTCTTAAAAGATATAAGTGTAAATTTCCTAAATCTCGAATATGTATAAAATTATTTATTTTATAGATATTTAATTAAAATAGCAATGAATGAGAAGATCATTGAGTTCGGGCTGAATGAAGCTTCTATGTTAAAGGGAAAAAAATTCTTCAGAAAGTTACAATATGAAAATATATAGATCTACATGATTATAAATAAGGGGGAAATAATCATTAGAGGATAAATACATGTTGGGATCCAAGACAAAGGGGTAGATCATCTGTGTCTATAGAAATATGATTTTAGATAAACATTTAGAGACATGGTATTTTTTTATCATATTTGATGTGGAATCATTGGAAAGTGAATGATTAGATGAATAAGATACAAAATTTGAGAAAATTTTATGTTAATGACCGAAAATAGTTTATTGTCATACATGATGTTTTAATAGTGAAGTTTTGAAGATCCACTAGGGGAAAACTATATTGTATAGAAGAGCATCGGGAATCAACAGACGCGATGTAAGATAAATTCAATGTTAGAAATATTGATGCTACTACTGGACAATAATTATTAGATTAAGTGTTCCTGGTCATTTGAACAAATTAATTATATAGGTAAAATATTAGAAGTGATACATTTTCTATATAAAAAACATTTTAAGAAATTGTAGTCTTTAGAAGTTGTAGTGATTTAGTCAACAATATTAATTTGGTTTAAAGTATCATAAAAAACATTTTTTTCCAATTACTCTTTAAAGAATACACTGAGGAAGAAATTCCTCTTATTTTGTATGTCTTTCCTGATTACTAGATAGAAGAATAAAATTTTGGATAGATTCTTACAGAATGAGAAGTTATGGAAAAAAAATTCTGATAGAATACCTACAATGTTTTTAAATGTTATAAATATTGTGGAAGATGAGAATGGTGTTAATGATAATGAATTGTGAATGAGTGTATAAGTTTAATGAATGTTCTATAAGAAAATATAATACATTACAGGGTTTCAAAGAATATGTGTGGGTTTGAAAATGAAATATGCATCCCATTTTTTCTCCTGTGTAGATATGATAAAGAGAGGCATGAAAGTACTTCGTACATAAAATTATTCAATGATAAAATACATTAATCAATATGGTTTTTGTTAGAGTTGAGATTCCACCTGAATAAAATTTCAAGTTGAATAAATTTTTCTAGAATATGGTTTCTGATAAGATGATTAGTAGGAGAAAAGATCAGATCCCCGAACAGAGTTTTACTAGACCAAGATCAAGATAATGCCAACTGAATGTTATTTCATAAACAGAGCTTTAAAGACAAATGTTTTTATAAATCATAAGAACGTAATTTTAGAAATAATATATTATTTTGAAGTGTTTCGTCCACGGGATTCTACCATATTGAGTCACATTAGATGATGCATTTCTGGATCAAGAAGATCATACATATGGTGGATTAGACAGAGTTTCATGATGCATCACTTGAGGAGTAGTTACAAAAAGTTCCAAACATTTTCTGTGGATATATTTTTTTGTAATTTTTTTAAACTAATGGGATTTAGTATAGTAATATATAATGATAGATATAAGAAGGGAAATGTGACTTGGGTCAAAATTTTTATTCTATTCATTAATTGTGTGAATTCCCTAAATAAATAGGAGTGACCTTGTAAATGATATTGGTTTTCACAATAGAGATAATCCTTGTAATTTTTTGTCATTTCATACATTCATAATTTATCATGCATGTGTTTTTACTAAGACGCTAGAAGGTACTAACTATGTCAAGTTATAGGGGTTAAATTTAAAAAATATAGAAATTTTAAAAGTAAAATTATTGATTCAACACCCTCTTTTCATAGTTGGCCAACGATCATTGTGACATTCAGTTAACAATGATCTTCATGAACATTAGTTATTATAATTATAATAAAAACATATTTTCTCTATTCTACTACATTTTCCTTTTTATATAAAACCCAACATTTATAGTTATTATGTTTCATGTATCACAATATAGTTCTCACATGGTGTGTTTCTCTATGGTCTCTTTCTCTGAAAATGTTGGCTACTTCTTATATGATACTAATATATAAAATTTGTCTCTATATTAATGTTTTTTTATTTCTATTAATTGATTAAATATGAGATTTATATTTTATATTAATGTTTTATGTATTCTTATGGAATATATTACTTTTGGAACCATGTGAATAAATTCATAAGATATTGTGATGATAAAGGAACTTTATATTGCGATATGATGTAGTGCGACAAAAAAAATAGAAATTTGATGAAGAAAAATTTGAAGATTGTACACAATAGAAATAGTATATCCATTGATAGATGTTTTTCTGGGATTTTGGATGAACAAGGGATGTTATAGAGGAATTAAACTGAACACCAAAGAATAAAAGGATTATGAAAATGTAAAATACACAGTATAGATCTATATTATTTTAAGGAAGTGTAAAATATACAAGACTCAGAATAAGAACATTGATTGATGTAGAAAAGGAAAACAAATTGGTTCCTTTTATTTTCATTGTGTGATTTGGTTTCACTCGATAAAACATTCCTAACTGGCCATATATATGAGTTTAATGTATCTTTCAATTATAGGATTTGATTACAACCTAGGACAGTCTGTTTAATGATATTTTGGACAAGAGTAAGACTACGGAATACAACAGGGCTTATAAATATTGGTTTAAATCATCATATGTATTCATTCAAGGAAAAGGTATTAACCAAAAGGAAGATATCTCTAGTGTTCTGACCAAGAGTTCATCCTATATTTTTTCTATACATCATTATTATTTAAATGTTTTGATGAAAATGTTCGATCATTATTAGTTTTAGTTTCTCTATTAACTATCATCTATTCTATCCCATTTAGTTTTGGGTCTATATTTAGTTTTTGATCACCCAATGATGATTGGATAAATCCCTAGTTGAGAGGGGAAACAGTTGACCTGGTTGTGTAACAAATATTACGATTTCAATCATTAATTGGGCATTGATTATATAAATTTGTTATTGAAGTTAGACTCTTTATATTGTTATATTTTATTAAATCTTAGACTGATTTTCTCTTCTTGTTTTTGAAACCAAACTTTATTGAAGTAATTAATTCAAATCTGTTAGATTTTATTGTCCCTTTTTATTAGATAATTGATCATAAAGAATCTTTGAATCTTATTCATCTAGCCATAGAGATTAGGGTTCTAGTGTTGATTTATAATTTCTGAATATTTATTTTATTTTAATATTTATTGATTATACATCCAATGTGTATTAATGTTTTACCTATGTAGTCCTGATTTCTACTACGAGGAACCTCCAAGGGAAGTTGGATTCCCTTTTTTTATTTTTTTCTTTTGAGTCTATATTTTAATTATTTGTGTTATGTTATTTAGTTAGTTTAAGTAATATTAATCAATATCGAGAGGTCCCAACCATTGGTAGAGAGCTGTAATCATTGTATTCCACCCATTATATGTGCTATAAAAGGTACTAACTCTATTTTATGAACTTTTTGTAAATGTAGTTTATGAAAAAGATAAATTTATAATTTGAGCACACTAAGAGGATATAATTACATCCATTAGATAAAACTTATACCCTATTAATTTGTATATTAACCAATTTTTTTCAATGGGTTAACCAAGGTATATTTTTAATATATCTTGATTTATTTCATGTGGAATTAATATGTATATCTATATAATAATATGATAGGTGATCTTAGATTTATATAGATTTTTGATGAATTGGGTCATGTTTATATCTCACGAGTTTTAATATTATGGGATATGAGAAGTTATTTGATTCAACTATGTTATGGGAAAACCGAGGATATACTAGATTAAAATGTTATTCATGGAAATGATATTAATAGTTTATTAATATTATGCCATATTGGTCTTTCTTTATAACTTTGACATAAGTTATGATTTTCATTCCTAATACATGTGACACAATATGAAGTTATTTCATCGTGATTTATGATGAATTATTCTACATTATAATAATATTATATCATTTATGTGACATGAAAAAAGAATTATAGCATAATTCATAATTTTTTATTTATAATTACTCAGTTAATTTAGACAACACAAGGGAATTAATAAAATATTATTTTTCTTATCAATGAAATATATTTAATTACTAATCCTACTAATATATAAATTCCAATTATTATTTTTATTTTGAGATTAAATGTTAATGGTTATTAGGTTTTAATTTTGTTTTTTGTAATTTTTTCATTGATGAAGAGTTAATGTAAAATATAATATATAATATTAAAATGAAATCACACATAACCATGTATGAATAAACACATGTTGTGTATGAAAAATGTGTTAATAAAATTTCAGAATATGTTGAACCACATCCTAAATGCTACCTATATAAGAATAAATTCACTTCATAAGTGTAAATAAATGGAGATAAATTAATTAAGAATGAATAGAATTAAATATCTTGGCTACTTAAAGATTTATAAAAAATATAGTCTTAACTCAAGAGTGTGGACTAAATCCCAATAGACACAACATGGCGATGGGATGTCAATTGCATTGTTTATGAATAACTCTATGTGGGAAAAGAGTATCCAGGATTCATGGATTGAACCATGTAAATTGTGTATAGATTAGTTTTAGGCCATCCCAAAAGAGTGGATTTATGGGTTAGCATACCCTTGAATAAAACATAACCACATGACTACAGTTCACTTCAGAGAAACCTGCCACTCATCCGAGATTATAATTGAGTTTCATGTCCCATGAAAAATAAAATTGGGCTGTGAGAGATACTCTTATAATGAAAATGTTTTAAATTTTTCTTAGGTATTATCCTAACCACCATATATACACATAAAAATATTAAACTATATTGTAAAAAATCCCACCATCTTGTAGGTGTATCACAAACTTCTATGAAACCCATTCAGTCATATAAATATGGTCATAAAACACTATAAAACCCCCATCAAAATTCATGAATGAATTCGAAGGTGGTAAATCCCAATCCAATTACACATTTTCAACTTGAAATTCCCCTCAACTAAGCAAAATATTATCATTCCTACTATATTGAAAATTTTGGATATGGAGAAATAGAGATGTCACAAGCATTTTGTGTATTGATATTATAGTAAAAATGATAATTAGAGAATTTTGATGGAATAACTACTATGAAAATAATTGAAAACCATTATTAAATGATATAATCTACATTAAATTTGTATAAAGATCAATAAATTATTACATCTATATAGAGTTTATAAAATGAAGGAAAAACTGAAAATAATAGATTCTAGTTTGAACCACCAATATAATTAATTGAAGATAAATCTATAATGGGGGGTTATCCAGCAACTGACGTCTTATTAACATGTTATAATATTTATTTTTTAATATTGTAGACATTTGGTGTTTTTATTTTTTTCATCACATGCTGTCTATAATATCTATATCCATAGAGAGATATTAGATATTTGGTCACGGTAAGTGGATGAAAACAAGGATATCACTATAAAATTTTAAAATATTTCTTTTTTTCATGATTTTTTTTCATGATGGTAGAAGGTAGTGGTTAATGAAAATGAGTGTTTTACAATAAATTTATTTTGTTATTATTATTCATGGACTAATGCTCTATTACATATATATTATAAGGCCTAACTTCTTCGAGTAATCTATAATAAGATTGGATTTGTATGGTGTTGTGTAGACTAGTAATTACATCACTCCCTTTGTGTAGATGGATGTGTTTTCGAATTTAAGATGATATGGGTGTCATGATATTTTTCTTCTTGTCATTTTATGGATGATTCCTATTATTATTCATAGGATTATAAAATTTTTCATCACAAGTTCCTTGTAATATAATGATACTTAATTAAGTGAGAGTGATGAAATTAATTAGTGAGACTAGGATAAATTTTCTTGTAATGATTAATTGAAATAAAAATATTTTTTTAAATAATGATAGATGGATCCATGTATATTTCCACAAGGATTCAACATTGTTATTCTATAAATTTCCTTTCACATTCTGATTTCACTATTAAATATTGTAAATTATTTCAATTTAACCTCTATATTAATTCCTTCCACCATGTTTTATTTTTTAATGTTATTCTAGTTAAATTTATAAGTTTTAAAAATGAATTTAGGTGGTAGTTGTCATTATAGTGAGAATATTTGAGGTCATTCATAATACTATATTCCCATTATTTTTAAACGATATATTAGCCAGACCGTGGATATTTTCATCATTATGCATTATTGATCATCTTATTATGGCCTGTATATTTATTCATTGACATATTATTTTCCATTATAAAATAGGATTATTTCATTCTCTTTTATGATATTATTCAATTATTCATTCTATTTATCCTATGCTCATTTTTTCTCACATGTTTATGATCTAATAATCTATGAATCACTGATATAATTTTCCATAATTGAACATTTGAGATAACAGTTTCAATATATTATCATATCCATATGTAATAATGAATAATATTATATATGATTTTTCTAAAAGGCAAATAATTGTGAGAAATGTTCAGGGAAGGGACAGAAGTCCCATTTTAAAATAATAGTGTTATTTTAAGATAATAATATTTTAGGTTCTTGGGGTATGTTTTATTTTTTAGATGTAATTTATAATTATTTGAGTCGATATATAATTTATATGTTATGTTTGGGTAATAATTGTTGGAATTAGGGAAATAAATAGTTAATTTTGGGAATTTAGTGATGAAGAATATGAAAATAAAACAAAAAATAAACCAAGGTTTAATTTAAATTATTATTTGTTGAAAACAATGATTTATAGGATAATGAATCTTAGGATTATTTTCTCATATTCAGTGAATTTATTAATTTTATATAGATATTATTGTTTATAACTAATCTGAACCATTTTGGATTATGTTCATGGATAGAACAAGGAGGAGTCGAATGAAAAATAAATGTGATGAAAAATTAAACCTATCTATAAATATATAATTTAATGGTATGAGTGTTGGTATAAACAAACTCAATGAATATGATTATCCAACAATATTTGGTTATGAATAATAACATGAACAAATTCAATCTCTAATATTTTATTATGTAATAACTCTATATCAAGTTATTCATGTGATAACTACCACCATACTTTAGTGAATCTTATATCTATGTAATTGATGAGAAATAGATCATCACAGTTGTAAACATTTTTTCTATTATAAAATTTTCAGATCATGAAAATGTGTTATTGATTTCTTTTTATTTAGATGGTAAAATGTCTCTTTGATGAACTCTATGTAAGAACATAATTTAAAAGAAATTAATTGAATCCATTCAAAAGGGAGGAGTTTAAGATATTAATTTTAAAAAATTTATTTTTCTTAAACATTTTGAATAAAAATGGACATGGAATTCTATTATCTTAAGAAAAAAATACTGGATTTAACGGTTCATATCAAGAAATAAATCATAATTATTAGAAATAACACCATCAATTTTATCCTTGATCCTAAAAAATATTGGCCATTTTATTAGTGCCTTAAAACCAATTATCTTGAGAAACATTAGATACAAAGGAATTTGGAAAAAAAGTAAAAATTCTCTATCTTTATAGAAAGTTTTAAATATAAATTGGAGACTTTTATTACTGTCAAGGATTTAGTGAAAAAAATTGAAAATAACGATTCATATAAAATTGAATTCTAAATCTCATAGAAGAAATAACATTATTCCTCCTTCACGCTAAAAATATTGGAAAGGGAATCCTGTAATTATTTTCAAAGGAATAGTAAAATATTTTAGGTATAGAATATGATTCCAACATGTGAATTAATTTCTTTGTGACATAAAGAGAACAATTAAAAAATGAATGAAAATAAGGATAAGTTTAATACAACCCACATCCATAAATTTTAATGTTACAAGGTGTTATGTAATTATATATAGAAATCCACAAAACAAAGTAGTGGTTAGGAAACAATATGTAAAAATTTATAAAATGATGGTTGAAAGGATGAGCCTAGGAAATCTCTACCATTGATGATAATCATGATAATTACATGGGGAAAGGTATATTCAATTTTTTCTTAAGAACTATGAATGACATATTTTATTCAAGATCTTGATAATTTTCTGTATCATGAATGATTTGTGTGATTATTAATTTTCTTACTCAAAACGGGGTATTTTGTTATCATTGATAACACATGGTTTTATGATGGTTTCATCACAACTATATAACTATTTTCCAACTGAGAGGAGAAGAATTAATAAACTTGAAAATATAATTCTTCTTAACTTAGTAGAATTTAATATGATATTATGTAAGGATTAAATATCTCTAAATGGAGTTTATATCAAATGTCGATGTAGGGATATCTCATTTCATATCCAAAATTATTCCATGATTATGTATCAATACAAGGACAATTCTGATTATCTTTTGGAAACTAATACCTTTGAATGGGTCCTAATTCCCAATAATGAAGGATAATTACCTCAAATTGTTAAGGAGAATATAATTATTGATGACATGAAAATTAATTGGGAGTATATTCCATTATTTCCTAAAGAGTTTATTGGTCATACCAATAACAATGAGGCTGGAATTTCAATAGAAGTCCCATATGGTGTTATTCGAAAATAAAGGAACCCTTATTGATATAATCCCATTGAATTTGAGGAATTAAATATGAATCTATATGTTAATTTTTACAAGTGGTTTCTATTCCCCAGTCCTCCACCATAGGGTCACCGGTCCTTATTAAGAAGAAGGATGGTTCATCCTATCTTTGAATTGATTATCGTGATCTTAACATGATCACAGTCAACAAAAGTATCCTTTATCCCATATTGATTAATATTTTGAATAGAAATGATTGTCTCAATACTTCTTAAAGGAGGATATTAGATCTAGATATCATAAAAAATGTTTCAAAAGGAAAGGTATACCCATGTTATAATTGCACACAAGACGTGGTAATTATGAATTCATATTGATTGCTTTTAGTCATAAAAATTCAGTAAATATAATTATAGATTTGATCCATGGAATATTTTTTGGTTAACGTGAAAATTTTATGATATATTTTGTTAATTATATTATTTAATATTCATTTTCGAAGGATGAATGCATTGAAAATTTGATGATTCATATAAATACCTTAGTAAAGGAGGAATTTTTTTCAAAATATGAAAAGTATTATTTTTTGATATAAAGTATATCCTACGTTGGATTTGTAATAAAAATTGAGGGAATATCCATGGATCCTTTGTTGAAAATGGTGATTAAAGAATGGAATTTACCAATATATGCAATCAATATTTTTGGATTTGATGGATTGAAATTGTTTTTATTGATGTATTGTGTGAAATTTCTCAGTATTTTAAAATCCATTAATAAATTGAACTCTAAATTGAATTTAATTTATATGTGAAAAAGAACATGAAGGAGTATTCAATGATAATTAGAACACGTTTGTATCTCTACATGTACTCAAACTAACTTTTATATAGAAGGTGTTTTTATATGTATTTATTCATTAAAGAAGGTCATGATTTTCATTCTTACAAGATTGGAAATTGGGATTACTTTTGTATTTTATCCATTAATGATACATGAAAAAATTAAGCTAGAAGACAATAATTTTCTACCACCTATGATTATAATAAGACCATCAGATGGTTGAAAACATAGAAAACTAAGGGTTTGTGTGCATATCAATGTAATAAAATAAAAAAGCAGCCTTTAGAATTTTTACTTCCCTCAAATGAGTATACCAGGATTAAAATGTCGTTGCACCCTATCCATCAAATAAATTATACCTCTGACAGAACATAATTCACAATGACAAATATTAAATACAAAATCAATAATAAAGTGTAAATATAAATTGCTTTTACCATGATTGGAATGAGTTATCTTACATAAATTGTTGAAACAACGTGGCATTATTTTCATTCATAAGAAGAAATATATAGATTAAAATTAATTATATAACTATTAATATTTATTCATTAGAAAGTATTTACTCCATGTAACTTAGCACGTAAAAATATGCATTTTGTATCACAAAATGTACTATTTTTATTATTACACAACTCTTTTTATAGGAAAATCTGTCTAATTGTCTCTGTTTCAATACCTTTCAACCATTAGAGAGGTAAAATATGGTCTCCTATAACTCATTGAATTTTACAACTTAGATTGTTAATAATCATTGTAAACATTACTTCAGGTACTTCATCAAATATTTTTCACCATTGATACTTTATTTGAAAAAATGTAGTTTTTTTAACACTTCTTCTACAAGAAGGAATTGAACTCCCACTACATATATACTGACTCCTAGAACCTTCCTCTACCAAACACCTGATAAACATGAATATAGTTAATTTTATAGAAACTAGGGTTTTATTCCGAACAATTTTCCACAGAAAGACTTGTTTAATAGATACTTATACAATCATTCCAAAAACATTTACAAAATACCTTTATTTACGATTTGATAATTGATATTCATTTCTCCAATATCATTCCTTCCAACCAATCCCCATTATTGCAAATTTTTTCCTTTAACATTCATGTGATAATGTTTTAGTAATAATTTCTACCAAATTTTGGCTACCAACTATCATTTGGTGATCTAGAACTTTCTCATCATTGAAGCTGATGATGATGCAGTACATCAGGTTGATATGATTTTCTCCTTTCAATAAAAATTAGATTTTGATCCAATTGAATTAAACTCTTATAATTTTAAATTAAAATTCCTCATTCCTGAATTCTTTTAGGTTACATCAGGAATTACTTCAACCAAACCCACTATTTCTTGTCTGATGTATCCACTATATATGTTTCTCCTATTGTACATAAACTAACAATCTTCTATTTTCATGAAATATAAATTATAGTTGTTCTTGTTTATGTAAATAGAAATCATATTTTTCTATTCCTTGTATTTAAATCTATATCAAATTCAGAATCTAATGAAATATTTGGAAAAATCTTCTTCCCTGAAGAAAAATTATATAACATACATTTTATTAAAATAATTAATAATCTATTTTATCACTTCCATGTGTTCCCTTTTGGGGTTCGACATAGATCGAGAATCAACCCCAACTAAAAATTATATGTCTCGATGAAAAATAGCATTACATACATGAAAAAAATAACTTATCCGAATGGAACATTCCACATGTATTTTAATTTTACAACCATTGCAGATGCATTTACCTTTGGTGGTTTAATATAACTATAAATTAGAGAACTAGATTACATCCAATTATCCAAAATATTTTGAGGGTCCTCTAAATGTACACATTCTTATATAAAAGAAATGCTATAGATATCATATCTCTCTCGATCATCATCTAAAAAATCATCTAGTCCTACTTGATATTGTTCATCTCAAAACATCAAAAAAAATTCATCAATCTCTATGGGAGAAGAGTTATTTGAGATGGGTTATTTGTGATAGTGAAGGATCTCGTCACAAATAGTTGTAAGGGGATACTGTTTGTGATGTGAGTCTATTACCATCGCAAATAGTTTGTTGTATAAACTTATTTGTGATGGGAATGCATATCTCTTTGTCGAAGACAATGGCACAATGTGCACACCAAACAGCAAGTTGCATATCTGTAATGGGTTTTTACACCCATCGCAAATGGTGTTCCTGTAATCTTTGAATTTACTATGGGAGTAATATGACACCGCAAATACTATCCTAATGTTTTCAGTTTTTGTGATGGGGGTTAACCCCTGTTGGAAATACTATGTCAGCAGGAGGGTATTTTTGATGTATCACATCGCAAATACCTTCTTAACCACCATGTCAAATTAATAGGGGGAGGGGTAGAATTTGTGACAGAACCAATCACAAATGATCTAACCAATATATATCCCCATCTAATTTTTCTTAATTCACACATCAATGAACTACCCAATACTTCTCAACATTCTTATTTTTCTCTTCATTTTATTTTTGAATTTGTAAATTTTATAGGTGAGAAAATTCAATTGTTTTCATTCTGTGAAAGATTCTATTTTCTGGAATTAATTTATTATTCTTATTTTTAGTTAAATTATCTTGTTTTATATTAGTAATAATTATTATTAATTAGTAATAATTAAATTTAATTATAATTTTATTGTTTAATTTTTCATAATTTTTTTACAAATATTTTGTTTCATTAATATTTTATGTTTATATTTAAAGGTAATAGTATTAATTTATAATAATATTGTATAATTATCATTAATTAGTAATAAATATGAGTAATTGGTATTCATTGGTAGTAATTGTTATAATTTAGTAATAATTATTAATCATTAACATTAATTAATAATCAGTAGTAATAATTAGAAATCATTAGTAATACTTAGTATTTAATATTAATAAACAACAATAATTATTAATTATTAGTAATCATTACTAATCATTAGTAATAAATTAGTAATAAATTAGTAATAAATTAGTAATCATTAGTAATCATTAGTGACAGTTAATAATTAATAGTAATAATTAGTAATAAATAATAATAAAAAGTCTTAAATAGCTGTAGTTAGTAATAATTTGCTGTAAATAGTAATAGTTAGTTATAAATTATGGTAATTTATAATAATTACTAATAAATACATGTAATTAATAATAATTATTGGTATTTAGTATTAAATAGTAATAATTAATCACAATTAGTTATAAATATAAACAAATATTAACAATTTGTAATAAGTTTTAATAATTAGAAATAATTAGAAATATTTTGTAATAATTATTAATAATTAGTAATAAATAGTAATAAGTAGTAATAATTTGTAAAAATTAATAATGAATAGTGATAAGTAGTAATAAATATTAACAAATTAAAAATATATAGTAATAAAGAAATAGTTATAAATAATTAGTAATAAATACTTACTAATATATATTTAGTAAAACATAATAAATAATTAATAATTAGTAATAACTAATTAGTAATTAATTAGTAATAAATTAATAAAAAAATTGTTAAATAATTAGTAAAAAAAGTAATAATTATTAATATTTCATAAAAATAAATAAGAATAACTAATTAATAGTAATATATTCTAATAAGTTGTAATAATTTGTGATTATTAATAATAAATAGTAATAATTAGTAATAATTAGTAATAAACGCGTAATAAATAATTAGTAATTAATAATTAGTAGCAAATAATCAGTAATTATTTAGTATTAATTAGTAATAATTGGTAATAATAATTTATAATTGGAAATAAATAGTAATTATTACAAATAATAAGTAATTATTAGTAATACATATTAATGATTTGTAATAATTAGTAATTACTAGTAATAAATAGCAGAAATTAGTAATAAATAGCGGTAATTAGATATAAATTGTTGTAATTAGTTATAAATTGCAATAATTAGTAATTAATAGTTGTAATTTGTAAAAATTTGTAGTAATTACTAAAAAGTAGTGGTAATTAGGTGGAAATAGCTATAATTAGGAAAAATCATTGGTAATTAGAAACTAATTTGTAAAAATTTGTTATAAAATAATATACAATAACAATAAAATGTGGTATTTAGAAGTAATTTGTAAAAAAATTAGCGGTAATTAGTAAATAATAATCATAATTACCTATAATTGGCAGTAATTAGAAATAATTAGTAGTGATTAGTATTAATTAACTACAGTTATTAAAAATTAGCAATAAATCAATATAATTATTAAAAATTAGTATTAGTTCGTAAAATAAAAATATAAACTAATAAAATTTAGTGATAATAAGTGATATTTAGTAGTAATTAGGAATACGTAGCGATAATTAGTTATAATTAGTGGTAATTATAAAATATTGTCAAGAATTAGGATAAAATTATTATTACCAACAAAAATTAGTAATAAAAAGTGGCATATAGCAGTAATTTGTAAAAATTAGCATTAATTACGAATAATTAGCATCTATTTGTAAAAATTATCAATTTTTTTTAAAACATTATCAGTACATAATAGAAATTGGTTGTAAGTTGTAAAAATTAGTTGTATCTAGTAAAACTTAAAAGTAAATAGTATTAATTTGTGGTAATTGGTAAATTTTTTCCATAAAACGATATAATTATTATAAATTAGTAGTAATTAGAACAAAAATGTGAATAGTTAAAAAAATAGTAATAATAAGTGATAATTAATATTAATTCGTAATGATTAACTATATTTATTAATAATTAGCAGTAATAAGTAAAAATACGTGATAATTAGTAAAAATTAAAGGAAATTAGTAAAAAATAATTGTAATTTGTATTAAGTAGTGGTCATTAATAAAAAATACTGATATGTCAATAAAATTAATAAAAAATTGATGTTATTAGTAAAAAAAATTTATAAAATAACAGAAATTCTTAATAATAAGAGGGAATTATTAAATAATTAGAAAAAATTAGCAGAAATTACCTATAATTACTGGTAATTTGCTATAGCTACTGGTAACATGAATTAATTATTATAATTTGTACAAAATGTAGCGGTGAATCAATATAATTATTAAAAATTAACATTAATTAGTATAAAATTAATGTAAATAATAAAAATTAATAGTTGGAATTGGAATTTAGTTGCAATTAGTAATAATTAGTGATAATTAGTTATAATTAGTAGTACATGGTATAAATTAGCGATAATTAGTAAAAATATGTAATAAACTAATAAAAATTAGTATTGATATGTGGTAATTAGTTGAAATTAGTAATAATTAGTAGTAATTAGTAAAAATTTGCAGTAATTAGAAAAATTAGTAGTAATCAGTAAAATATGTCACCAATAAGTAGAAATTAGTGGTAATTAATAAAAAATATGTAATTATTAACAATTAATGATAAATAGTATTAAATAGTGATAATTAATCAAAAATATCAATAAACCAATATAATTATTTAAAATTAGCTGTAATTAGTAAAACATTGTTACACATTATTAAGCATTTTAATTATGTGTTAATAAGTAGTAATTAGTAATAATTAGTAGTATTTAGTAATAATTATGGATAATTAGTAATAATTAGAAGTTATTAGAAAACATTATCGGTAATTATTATAAATTGCCATCAATTATTATAAATCAACTAAAATTAGTAAATAGTATTGGTAATTAGTATTAACGAGTTGTATTAGTAAACATTAGCGATAAATAAATAATGTTATTTAAAAAGTGGTGGTAATTATAAACAAATTGTTATAAGAAAATAAAAATTATTAATAATAATTCTTATTTATTAATAACTATTAAAATTTAGTGGTAATTAATAAATATTAGTGGTAATAAGATTTAATTTGTGGTAAATATTATTTATTAGTGGTAATGAGTAAAATTAAGAAATAAATAAATATAATTATTGAAAATTACATATAATTAGTGAAAATATTATAAAATAATAAAAAATAGTAATAATAAGTGGTATTTAGTCATAATTAGTAATAATTTTTGATAATTAGTTACAATTAATAGTAAACAGTAATAATTTATGGAAATAAGTAAAAAAATCTTATAAACAAAAAGAAATAGAAATTGTAAGTGTTAATTTGTAGTAATTAGTAATAATTAGTTGTAATTATTTTTAATTAGTAGTAATTAGTAAAATTATTTTTAATTTGTAAAAGATATAAGCAATTGGAATAAATTAGTGGTGATTAGTAAAAATTAGGGTTAATATTAAAAATTAATGGCAATTAGTGTTAATTAGGGGAAATTAGTTAAAATTACTTTGAATTCAATATTGTTATTCCAAATTAGCATTAATTAGTATAAATTGTTATAAATTTATAAAAATTTGTAATAATTGGTTCTAGTAACTAGTTATTTGTAATAAATAACTATAATTTTTATTAATTAGCCATAATTAGTGAAAATTAGTAGTAATCTGAAAAAAATTATCATAAATTAGTAATGATGAGTAGAAATAAACTTTAAATATGAATAAGATGAAAACATTAAAGGTCATTAGTAAAAATCCATGGAAAATCGATAAACATTAAAATATTTAAATGTAAATTATGATTGTTTTAATATTTACTCTTTTTGGATCATCTTTTTCATATATATAATTTATCATAAACAATTTATTTAATTTATTTTAATTTCAGTATTATCGCGTATGAAAGTTGAAAATAGTCTTTATTACAAGATCCTTATGGGATAAATCATCACAACAATCCAAATTTTTCAAGTTTAAATCCTATATATATTAAGTGTATGGAAGTTTTTTTATCTTTTTCAACATCAAAACTAGATGATGATTTAGTAGTGAAAATTTTGATTATGTGAAAAAATGTGATATATGGAGTTTGAAAAATTTGACAACGTTGGGGGCCATCTATTGCAATTTGGTTTTCATAACCATTATTTTTCTTTTTATAAACATGGTGAAATAAATTCCAGATAAGATACTACTAATTTTGTCCCATATCCATCATATAATCAAAATTTAGTACATTATGTTGATGATCCATTATTCAAACAAACTGGAACTCAAGATAATATTGATTTATCTCCATTTTTTTAAACATTCCAATTTAATGATTTGTTGAAGTCTAAGGAGGATGCCTTATATGATGCTTGCAAGATAACAAATTTTAATGTGGTCGAAAATTTTATTGTTATTAAATCAAATAACAGATGGTAATATAGATATTTTTTAGATATTATCTATGGTTACATGACTTTTTCATGATTAAAATGTGTTGCTTGTAAATTTTTATGAGGGAAAGATTAATGTTAATAATTTTGTCTTTGGATATCAAAAGATTAATGCATATTCAAATGATTGTATCTTATATTATGCAGAAAATAAGTTGTTATTTATTTCTCACACACCAGTACGATCAATGTACCAAGAGGACTAAATATGGATGTCTGGAATGGTTCTTGTAAAATAAATGAAGTATTTGCGGACTATCTCCAAATTACTGCATTTATATATGTCTCGTAATACATCACCATTAATGTTATGGAACAAAAACAATATTACAACTTTTAAAGCCTTAAACCATCTAAGAGATGGTGATTCATTGAAACATATCGAACACGAATATCCATATTTATCATTATAAGATAAAAATATGTGATTGAGACTTTATGATGGTGGTTTCTATTCATTTAGTTCTTATGGAAGTTAATATTGTTGTTGGCCTATCTTTACTACTATGTATAATGTACCTATTTGGATGTTGATGAATTAAGAATATATATTTTTGACCATTTTAATACTAGTTCATTAAAAATTTAATCATGAAGGTTATTTGAATCCATTTATGGATAAGTTAAATTGATTATAGAGTAGTGTTGTTATGACATATGATTTTGTTGAAAACCAAAATTTCTTTCTAAGAGATGCATTGATGTTGAAAAATGGTGACTTCCCCTCATATGGAATGTTATATGGTTGGAGTACACATGTTCCAAAATCATTTCATTACTAATTGAGAGATAGGAAAGCATTTATGATAAAAAATGAGAGATTTTTTCTTCGACAGTCATTAAATATTTTGTTTCAAATGATCATCTTTTCAGGAGGAACATATATCATTTTAGAAAAGTAATAATATAATGAGTTGATCATCCAAAAATGATCTCTATTATTGACTTAAAATACATTGTCTATTTATTACCTTCCATTACATTTAGATATACTATAAATGAATAGAAAATTGATGACTTGTGGAAAAAACTAGATTGAACAAAAGTGAGTATTTTTTTGGATCATTAATATTAAAATAAATTATTGGTTCGTCCGATGTTGGTTGTCATTAATATTGAGAGTTAGTATTTTGATAAAATATTTTATATTGTTTTGTACCAATTATGTATATCCAATGATAATGTAAAGGAACAATTAGAAATTACCCAAATTTATAGGAAAATATAATTAAACTAGTTTTAAAATCATAGATCACAGACATCAATGATTCCAATTGTGGCTTATATAGTTTCCATAAAAAATTATTTTTTATTGGATTGAATATATGAGGCTTCTAGATGGTTGTGTTTTCAATTTGCCTAGATGTGTCCAAAAATGGACAAATTTCCAGATTAAAAATTCAAGAATGACATGTTTTAATAGAGAGTCTTCTATAAATTTGATTTAGAGGTTTTTTGAAATCTATGATTTTGGATGTGCTAATATAAATAAAATATTTTTAAAACACATTTGTGTGGAGACAACAGTCTTCGATGAATTAAGTAGACTATATGAAAATGTTGTTTTAATTTTATCTAAACTAGGAAAAATATTCTCACAAAAATTCTATTATTAAATGGAGTATTTGATATTAAATTTTATGTGGGATTAAAAATGAGGAGGATCAGTATAGTTCCAGTTGATGTACCCTTTTGATAAATTCAAGCAACAGTTTATGATAAAGTTATGTAACAAAGCATCGGTTGAATGATCAACTGTAGAATCTTAATTTCAAAAATAAATTTCTTTCTTCCTTATCTCATTATTTTCAATAAAAATATCTCTCAAAACATAACTACGTGGGTCGTACAGATGGATATGTTGATGATGAAATGAAAAATAAATTAGCATTTTTTAATATAACTTTACATGGATTTATTGGAGTTCGTGAAAAATGGATTTCCGATAATGATCATCACAAGGCGCCTACATCCATTCTTCTCAATAATGAAGAAATGGTACTGATTTTAATGTGTGTTCTCCTATAACATATTATATAATATTTGTTTTAGTAAAATTATAATATTTTATTTTTATACTGTATAATAATCATATCATGAAAAAATTTGATCAAACTACAACATCATCTTTTGATGAACGCCAGAAAAATAATCTTTCCCACTATTTTTTAAAAATGGAAAAATATTTTTTTTATTTAACATATAAAATCATTTTATTATTCATTATATTGAACATTGGTTTAGATTCTTTCAATTATCTCAACATACTATCAAAATTTTTAATCAATTCTGTTTATTGAGTAACCCACCATAAAAATTGGTAAAATATTATAATTTATATGTGGTAATTTTTTTCCAATTTCATACTTATGAATATAGGTAATAAAAAACAATGAATAGTGGTGTTTTATTAACAATATATAATTAGATAGTAAGTGAGGTTGAATTTTATGAAATGATGGACAAAATAATTGAACTGTGTTATATCGGACATAATTACATAATGATGTTTAAATGTCAGTAGTTAGATACTGAGAGAGGATTTGGAGTTCACCCACAACATGGAATCACTGATATTATATAAAAAAGTATTCTTTTATTAAATGATCCTTTTATAGTTTATCATTTGGAATATCAAATTTTTTATGAAAATTATTGTGGCACTTCAAGGGAGTAATGTGATTGGTGGATAATAATAAAAATAAATTCCTGGGAAAACTACATTATTCAAAGTGTATGTGGTTCCACTGAATTCTAAGGATTTAAATTTTTCATGGGACTATTCAAAAATCCATATTTTCCAGAAAAAAACATGTATATGGATGATGAAACACCATAGATAATGGTCAATAGTGAAAATGATTTTATTGAAGTAACTAATGAATTATAAATTATAGAGATGATCAGACTGAAAATACTACGGAAATTGATGATACTAAGGAATAATATGAAGATATTGACACCTTAAAATATGAAGATGTTGATAGAGATGAATACTATCATAGTTAAATGATAGTTATAATCATATATAATATATATCTATATATAATAATTCTTTCCAACTATTTTATAACAACTACCATTCCATGTTTCAGATGTACTCACTTTTGTTTCATGATTTAGAGGAGGTCTATTTACCTAGTGATGAGAATGATGATGGATCTTGTAACCCTCAAACTACCGGCAATTCAGTGATGACATGGAGGAGTCCTGGTATTGCAATATTTATGATTCCAAACGCCATCCCCGAGTGATGTCCACATCTTGAATTCAATCCACGTATTCTATGCTTTGTTTACTCATGTATATTAGTTTTCTTTCAATAATTAACATTGAATTATTTATATACTAATTTTATGGTTATTTTTTCTATTTTTTCATTGATTTTAATATATATATATTGGATAGGTGAGTCCTATATCATGGAATTAATTTTTTTAATCCTGGTTGACATGGGATCTGATTCCCATTGATATTCAACGATTTATGTTTGGTCATTCAATGCTATATATATAAGTAATAGTTATTTTTAAATTTATATACATAATAAATTGATTTTTTTAATTATTCACATGGTTTATAATATCCCTTCAATAATAAAATATATAAATATATCTTGGTGTCATGAAAGATCTGCATGTGTGATCATTACCATCAATTTTTTACAATTTGAGGATGAAAACAATGCACAAAGTAGGAGTCATAGAATTTGATTAGTGTTTTTTTGACCCCCAAACATATTAAATATCATCTTCGGTATGGGATGGATTATGTTCATATTTTATGGGAGATAATTTTTAAAAGGGACAATAATTAGGTCCAAAAACCTAAAGGAGGCAGGAGGTTTCACATCGAGCTGATAGTTTTACAATAAGTAATCACCATCAATAATTTGTAAGTATTTTTTTAATAATTTCTATAACTTTTACTGTAAATATTTATTTTATACTCATATTTGAAGTCTAACAACTCTTTATTATGGAGTACTATATTTACAGGATGATGCAAAAGGATCTTGTAACTAAATATATCAGAGGTGATGACCAACAACATATTGTGTTCATTAAAATTTATTTTCTGAGTATTAAAATTAAGTGAAAATAATATTTTAAGTATATTAATTTTAAATTTAAATTCAAGGAGCCATATGGGGTCACGAAATCTAAGAAAATGTTTAAGAGTAATTCTAAGACCAAGGATTTGACCTTCAGTACATCATGATTTTATGATGTAGCATGGATTCAGGCAACACAGTATACCTTTGAGAATGGTCGACTTGTTAGTATTGACTCTCGAATGATGCCAATGATTTTTTATGGTACCTCTAAAAAGTCAGCATGCATCTTGAGAGGAGATAATGTGGTGACACCGTCATCTACTTAACAATATGAGTAGAATCACTGAGCATAGGGTGAGCTTATAGAGACCACATAGAGAGAGCATGATGTGATCTGTCAGAAGTAGCAGTAGTAGCAGGATGAGATGCATCTATGGAAGCAGTAGTAACATGAGTAGACAATGGAGTTCATTTGACATCTGACTCATGGTTTAGGGATGTTGTTCCCTCCACCATCTCATTCAGCTCCATCAGATACCCCCTCATTGATTTAAATACATTTTTTATAAACATTTGAAGGTAATTTTTTTGAAATATTTTTATTAATCCATATATTTACAGTTACATATATTCCATATTAAATATAGTAGCAAATATTTTGTTTTTATTATTTATTAATATTTTATTATTTCACTATTTCATTATTAATTTAATTTTATTATTTAATTTTTAGGTTTTTATTGTTGTTACATTATTATTTTTGTATGGTCATCATTATTTTATATTATTGCAAATATTTTTTTTTATTAATTTTATTAATTATTAATTTTTTTATATTTTATTATTTTATTGTGATTATTTTGTTAAATTTTATTAACATTAATATTATTTTTATATTTTTTTCCGAAGGGCTTTGAATCCAATCACAAAAGTGATTTTATACAAATAAGGATGATGTATTTGTGATGGGATCCCATAAATATTTTTTTTTATTTTCTATTGTGAATTTCTAAATAATCGTTTCATTTTTTCCAAATAGTAGCATTTCATCGACATAAGAAATATAAATTATATCATTTTCATCACCCCATTTCATAAAATATATGAAATGTTTGATGTTTTAAATGTTGAATCATTCTTACTGTATAAATTTTCAATAGCATGATTCCCTTCTTCCAGTTCTTGATTCCAGCTTGAATGATTCTTTTTCAATATATGTACATGGTGTCAAAAAAAAATTCCATGAGACATGGTTTATAAATAGTGTAAATTTATTCTCCCATCAAACTATGATGGAAGGATATATAAAATTATAACTATTTGGCACACAAAATTTTTGATGCTACTATACTCGACATCATCTAAATATTTCAGTTCTTTACTACTAGTGTTAATATTGATGATAAGTAAAATAATTATTTATATATAAATCCCTTTTCCACATTCAATTATTTATAACAATTATTTCCATTAGATTACTCTTTTAATGGGAAAATTGACTTATATTTCGATAACTATTTTATCTCAAATGATCTGTGGGTTTTCAATGAATCCAAATATTCAATAATTTAACACTTACACTATTTGAAAAAATTATATTTCGTAGCTTATTCTGGGTGTTTATGTTCCCCTTTATGCCTCAATATTAAAAATTTTATATCATCCCTAAACCATTATACCTATCATCAAACTTTGTTTGATCTCATCAACTAATTTGTATATTTTTATCATCACATATTTTATATAACATCATATAACTACAATTATTGTACTCACACTCAACATTCATAGAGCATTATATTTGTTTATCACTTCTTATGGTCTTATAATGGGGTATATTATTCTTTTAGTATTATCATTAAAGCTATTCGAAAGATGTGAACTTTTGGGACCCCCACTCTGATCAAAATTGACATAGATTGTTATCTTAACTCATCCAATATAATTTACATATTGTTTCTATCCTCTAGGTAACTTTCTCATTTAATATAATATCCTCACTATTGAAGATTTGTAAACTATCATCATTATATATCTAATATCTAATATTTTTATCTCCGATCTAATGAAAAAAAACTTTATAGTTATTGATGAGTTTATCATAGTTCAAAGAGTCAACATGCATGTTGAAAAATAATAAAAATACATTAATATAATGAAAATATAGTAACATTATTGACCATAACTTCTCTAGATGCTCCTACCCAACTAATGATTCTATACTTCAACTAGAATGATACAATTGTGTGTTGATAAAAACTACCAGAATCACTATATGAATACAAAAATTTAACCTCAAATGTTTTTATTACTCTATAATTTTCTAATTAAAATGATCAGAATCTTATTTTCGTAGTGAAGTTCCAAGAACCATAATCTCTTTCATTCTTCCCTTATTCCAATGAATATTCAGATTTGTTTACCTTGTGTACTCACCTTTATAGTTTATACGAAGACATATCAACATCGAACAGTATTCATAATCCAGAAAATCAATCAATATAATGAAAAATCTAAAAAAACTGTTTTACAACTTAAATACATACTACAAGAGTAGAATAATCAGTAAAGGTTACAAAAAAGATAGAACCACCAAATGAATATATATGGGGATATCCACAAACATCTATGTAAACTAACTCTATCTTCAAGCCAGTGTGATTCCATGAATCTAAAATGAACATCACCCTTCATTGTTTACCCAAAAATGTTAACATATTTTGATATTAATTTGTTCAATATTTAGTATTCCTTTTAATATTAAAAACATTATGTTTTTCTCACTTAGTAGGTTGAGATAGAAATGCCAAAAATAAATATCTGTAAAATTAATTCTTATAAAAACTATAATTCTCATTTAATTTCTATTCAATTAAATTTTTATATCATTAAATTCTCTTACAACCACAAAAAATACCATGGTATCATTCCATACACCATTGATTAAAGTAGTGGCATACCCTTTCCTATCATGTTGTCTATTATAAATTGTGGTTTTTTAGAGACTGTACCTAATTTCACTAAGATGAAATATTCCCCCATTCATCATTTTTATGTTCAAATATATTTTTTCATTATCCGATATGAATTAATAATTCAAAATATGAAATTTCCATAACATCATAGATATATAATTCACCATTTATATTTTATTACTATTTGAATGAGAAAATTATCTTGAGATAATCACACTTGCATATACTAGAGTATTAATCCTCACCATAAAAATATTTCAACTTTCTATTGAGCAAAAAAATTTAACTACAAGATATTGTTTTTTTTATTTATATATATCGTTTTCAATTCATCATAATATGAAATTTTTCCCAAAATCTCTACATGCAGGACATTGTAAAGATGGATCTCTTTGAATTCAATACCAATACATATCTTCTAATTTACTATTTTGATAGACTCTCTTACATTTGGGTGAAATTTCTAGTCCATGAATATGGAGTCAATTAATTGAAAATAATATTTTTTATCTACAAATGAATATCACATTTATGATCTAATTTTTGATATCTTTGACACAATGTATGTATTTTATATAGCTTTTTAGATGATAGTATCCATTATATGCAATGTCTCTAAAAAGGAAGATAATTTATGAAATTCATATACATAATCATAATATTTTTCCGTCATTGATCTGATATTCCCCTAGGTTATATTAGAGTCATTAACATGTTATTCCTCTTATGTTACATCCATGAACCTTAATTTAATCAATCACCAAAATTTCAAAACATTGTTTAGTGATAAATAATTTTAAAACAAGGAATATAAATCATAGATAAATGATTCTATAGTTTATATATCAATGATTTTTAGGGAATTATTGATTTCAAAAGTTATTATAACACTCGACACTAATGCCCAGTCCGACTACTCTAATTATTATTTCCCCATCAACTATGGATGTTCACTTATTATTATAAGATCTACATCATTCTAAATCAGATAGTCCCCAAAATATATAATACAAAATTAAAAATCCATTTTATCTAATTTATTGATTTATATATTTCCATAGAGTAAAACCATAACTTCTACTTATCGTAAACTCCTTGTAATGGAATAATAATTTTATGGTAAAAAAATCAAAACCTGGTTTACTACTATGTGTAGATCATGACCTCTTTCATTGATAGAGATTGATGGGAAACAATCCTTTTTGACCACATGTGATATAGATAAAATCAAAAAATATTCAATCATTGAGACCATTGGATGTTTTGTGTACATTGGTGTTACAAAAAATATTCCTTTTGATGTTTCACTTCCTAAAAACTGATTGTACATGATGTAGAAAGTCCATACACCATACCCACCTATAAAAGGTGATGCTAAACACAACTCAACTAATGCTCAAAAAAATTCCGGAAAATTGAAATACAAAATATTAATAACCGGTGCAAGAGTTTAATGTTAATTATATGATTTATAATAATTTAATAGGAGAAGCATTAATTTTTTTCCATCATTAGAAGTATAAATGGATTTCAATCAACATAAAATCTAGTTAGTAAGTATTTTTTAAAGACAATTAACAATATATAAAAAATCATGTAAATATTATATAATAATATATGAACTAAATGCACTATAAATATTGGTCCACAATTTTATATGATAATCTAGCCGTCTATCAATGTTTCACTTAAATTCAGTATTTGAATAGGTAACTGGAGATCTGTAGTATATTTTTGAATGAATATTATTTCATTGTTATACATCCTATGAGAATTAATAATAATTTTTTCACCAATCATTATATATGTTTGGAACATTATCAAAAGAAATATGCAACATATGAACTACACTCAACATAAAGTATGTGAACAATTTCTGCCTATATACCATGTAATTTCACATTACACCATCCAACATCTAGTAAATCGAAATTTGGTGATTTAGTTTCTGGTATACATAAGCTAGGCTTCACATCCTAACAAATGGCTTGAGACATGATCTATATTTGGTAGTGGTAATATTTTCATTACATATTTTATGTTATTATCTATATATAGATATTTTTGAAATATGAATTGTTTATAAGATAATATAGTATATATTCACAAAAACGAATATAAACATGTTTAAAACTAGATGGTTCAAGTAGATCGAGGATTAGGATTGATTAATACATTACAATCATTGTAAGGGAAACAAGGTATTTAATTTATTGATCAAAATAGATCCTTCTACATTCCCTATGATGAGGATTTAAATAGACTAAATTTACATGGATTTCTATAGGAAAATCATGGAAATCATAAATTATAGGATAAAAAATAACATTTTCTATATGATTTATTAACATTTCATAAATGGGAATCTCATGGATTCATAAAAATATTATATGGAAATGTATAAGAGGGTGGAAAATATTCTAGATTTAAAAAATGAAAAAGGAGGTCTTATTAAATTTAGATCACAAATATGTTTCTTATCCTTTAAAAAATTGATCAAAGAGCATATAGAAGAAGTACATAACTCATCATTATCAATTCACTCACGAATAATAATTATGTCTTGAGATTTTTGTTAAAAAAGAATGTGGGACTATATAAATAATTAGATTTCATAGTATACATATAAATTCACTGTCTTCCATCAAGACATGAATTTTTTTTAATGATTTATGGCATTTTGAAATCATTAACAAACCCCATATGGAAATTTTAGACCATTTTCATGGTTTTTATCACAATTCATACAAAGATAACAAATGTCAAAAATTCCATCATCGATGTTGTTGAATAGACTATAATGTTGATGCACTTCATTGGTATTAAAAAGGATTTATTATATGATTAAATTTCAATGATTTATATCAATAGTGTGGTAAGGATTCAGAGAGTTCAACATTTTATTATATATGATCACGATCCATGGTGCACATCATTGTTTTTGATAATTATTCATCAATAATTCGATATAGAGTTGAAATTTATAACTAATTATCATCTTCAAACTAAATTTTAATCTAAAATGGCTATTTTGATATTGGGAAATTTGATGAAATTGTTATTGATGGATTTCAATGGTTGTTGGGATAAATTTATTCATTTTATCATGTTTAAAAATATTTCAACTAAAATATTTAAATTGAACCATATAAAAAATATAAGGTAAGATATTTAAATCTGTGATATATTGTGGTGAATTTCAAGGGAGAAATTTGGTGGAACTAGATCTTACTCAGGAAATTACAGGTATTGATCAAACCATTTCGAAAAATATTCGTGAAGCATAAAGTTTAATTATGTGATGTTCTAATAATCTTTTATTGGATTAGGAGTTCAATCTGGGTGATACAGTAATCCTTTGTAGATCGCTATGTAATACGGTTATGAGATTTTTGAATAATTAAAAGGTGATCCCATGATACAACCACCCCATTGAGATTACTAATTGAATATTGACAATAGGGTATTGATTGACCATTCCATTAAACTCAAAAAAGTAAATTATGTCCTATATATATCATTTTTGAAGAATTTTGTTTAAGATATTTCACATCCCTTTACCTAACAGGTCGTATAGTTAAAACATGATATCTCTTATGATGAAAAATATAGGAAGGTGTTTGGTCATATAGATAATCTATCATGAAACAAGAACAATTACATTATTAAATATCTCTAATAACATATAGAATTTGAGGAAGTAATGTTTGAACCAAAATATATAATGATACAAAACTACCCTTATCTATTTTTATATATGTTTTAAAATTAAATTAATTAATGTTATTATGGGAAGAATGGAACAACCACTTCTTTTAATATGAATTTGACATCAATACATTATATAAAATTTTCTATATGAAATAAAAAACTCAATAGATGAATATATCATTTACTAAGTCATACTATTAAATGATAAACTGAGATACAATCATAATGATAAATAATACATTAGTAGAAAATTAAAATAGGAGTAAACCAACCCATAAATAAAGAATAGAAGCTTCAAATTTTAATAATCATGCTCTCTAAGGAATATCATATCATTTAGTATGTCTATAATGAATAACAATCATTAGACACATGGTCGAAGTATTTTTTAAGGAAATTGGTGAATGAATTTAGAGAAGTATTCCAGGATATACATACGAAAGGTGAATTTATAATAAAAATTATATAGGAATTTGAGATATGGCCGTTGTGTATTCATGATTAGAATAAATATATCACAATATTACTTTTTATAGAATCTAATAATGTATTAAAAATAATCCAATTGACATATAATTATCATATAAAAATAGTTATTGAATGAAATATAAAATATGATATTTCTTTAGTAAAAAACAATATATTCTAAAACATATATACATATATATACATTTTAAAAATTTATAGTAAAATGTAAATAAATAATATTAAAATAATGATTTATATCTAATTTAATATATATATATATATATTATAAATTAACATTCATGTAATTAATATAAATTCATATTAAAAATAATAAATTCTCTTAATGATTAAAATATAATTCTCTATTAAAAGAATCATATGTTGTGTTTTTTTATATAAAAAATATATTATATTACTTTTGGAAGTATAATATAATAAAATATAAGTAATATTTGTAATTTTAATTTAAATATTGGTAAATATGATCAATTTCATTTTTATGAAATTTTTTCATTGAGGTAAAATGTTATTTATGAAGGATGTTTTTAAAATGTGTTATAAGGGTTAAAATTATAAGAAAAGTCATAAAATATATTCATTAAATATATTCCAATTATTTTAATATGTTTATGATTGTCATATCCTCACATCTCCATTATATTAGTCACTAATATCTATCAAAATTACCTCCTAATAAAAATAGTCACACATTTTGAATGTTTTGGTCTAATGAAGGATCCAAAAATAATTTAAAACCAAAGAAGGTATTCAAAGGAGGTGAAGTTTCACATTGTTTATAAAAATTCCACTAATATATATTTTTATATTAACGTCACAAAAGTTTTAATGTATTATATATAACTCTATTATCATATAATTGATTTCATAATCTTCCTTTTATAGTTATAATGTAATGATTCAACACTATACTTATCCATTATATTATAATGTGTTCTTATTTTGGATAGTTTAAACACCATCATGAACTATGATATACCATTATAATTATAGATTATTTTTAAAACATAATTTATTGTAAGTAATGTTATAAATTTTGATTTTATTATATTTTCTAAATTATATAATTTTAAAATATATAATTATATTTATAAATATTTTTTCAAACCATTCAATAATCACAACATTGGGAAATATGTAATTGTTTTTACAGACTATATTGTAACATCCATGAAATATTATTTTTACTCTATAACTCTTAAAATCAAATTTGTATCATTTTTATTGTAACTATGGAGGTGATGAAACAAATATCTAGAAGAAAGGGTAATAATTTCCATACTGAAAGAAGCATGGAATTAATGGAACAATTAAATCCTGATAATTAATAGTAATTATGAATGATTAATAAATGGGTAATAAACATATATATAAACGAATAATATTATCTAATATAAATATAAGTAATGTTTTTAAATATATTCATAAAAAACTCTATTTCTAATATAGTGATTTAAGTCATATTCAAGAAAGTAGGAATCTAAGTTAAGATATTTTCTTAATTAATTATTCTTTAATATAGTGATACAATTTATTTTTTTGGATATGATCTTATAATTTTAATATACTCTTTTATGATTTTATATGATATAATATTTTGTCTTTATTTATAGGTAAAATAAATGTCATTATCAAATGATTCATTTCAATTGGTTTTTAATTCTTGAAATATATCACAGTAAAATAAAACTTCAACCCTCTATTTCCATTATTTCTCTTCAACCTCCATGTTTATTATTAACAAACATAATTAATTTTACTATTATAATATATAAATATATATTATATTCAATACCTTCCATATTTGTCTTCATTTTCATTAAAAATGATATTTTATATCTTATAAATTGAGGTGGATTACTTCAAAAACTATTGAAAATGAACAAAGTTGTTTTTTAACATCCATACAATATTATATATATCAGTCAATGTATCCAATACATTAAACGTTTTCATTCAATACACTTTTTGGGTTTTTTTATTGAAACAATGTTTTACATTTTTTTCCATTTTAATATGATATCGAAATTGAATTATATTGTTATTTTTATAATAATAATTTGAATACTAATTTCATGAATATATTATATTTTCCTCTATTTACCTAAAATATAAATCAGAAAATGTTATTATATTTCATTTATATATCACTGATTTCCCTTTTGTTTCATTTAATTTGGGTGAATAACATTAGGGTATTATCTAATATATGTTTGCAATACATTTAATGATACAACTTGGGAGATTTTATTGTAACCCAATTTATATCCATAGGTTAATCTTGGAAAAAAAATTAATGGAATTCCATTGATTTCATGTGTAACACATATTGATATATATATCATTATGTCATAGAAATTCTTAAATTTATATATCTCTCAAATTTATTTCTAAATATAATATCAAATTTGTTTTTATGTTAGGGGACATGAAATTTTTTTCTAATGAACTATATTATGGGACAAGAGTGGTTATCATATTATACAATGTTATACATTAACATTATATAGGTATATATATAAATTTTTTTATATGTATTGGATAACTAGATAGTAAAATGTATTTGGATCTAATGAATTCATTGATAGAGAGGTGATTCAACGAATATCTTTCATTTATTATTCCCAACAAAACAATAATAATTACCAATTAAAGAGATTTATCTATCTATTATCATTACTATACTGCCACTTCACAAAACAAAAAACAATAGTAAGAAATAATTTATAATATTTACCACTCAAAAATGAATGGCTACATTCTTGGAATGATCTGGAATACTTTAGATCACTAGATCCACTAATATTCATTGATAAGAAACAAGAAAAGATGATAATTTCACTATTGTTACATAAAAATATAGGGCGATTGATGTGATATTTTGTTAAATGTGGGAATATACTATTAGCGCTCACTAAAGTAGATTATTTGACATTTAATATAAGAAAACACTTCGTTGTTGATGTGTTATACCTTCACTCTTCTAAGTCTAACAATCAATTATCATTGACCCATGACAAAAATAATTATTTGAAAGATAATAAATTGTACACATTTTTTACAATGTAGTATTTATGAATTAATTAATATCTGATATTTAATTAATATTATTTACCACATAAAATCACAAAATAAACCACTATAGAATAATTTTTCATTAATTGATTCTTCAAAATTTAAATTCCATGTATTACTACTTCATGATTAGAATTGACAAATTATATCTCCACTTATTTTGTTTAATTTTCTTCCTCTTATTAATGAACACTCTTAATCCTTCCAACACTACTCATCACATCACACACACTCTCTCTTTAAATTCATTATTTTAAAAATAATAATATATTCTTAGTACATTAGAATGTCATATTTTAAATTGAATATATAAAAACAAACTTCCACTATAAATTCCTACATTAATTTGATCTTCGATATCAATAAAGATATTCTAATCACCCATGATATATTTTAGAATCATGAATTATTGTTTTTAGTATCCATTGCCCCATATTGAATTTTACATTAAAAAATCCCTCAAATATGGACATTGTGATTAATTGACTCATGCCTTTACAAAATTGCAAATTTCATGAATCATAATTTCACAACACTTGATATTATCTCTAAATTCTCCTAAAAATGTTTTGAACCCCCATGGATCTTATGAAATGACCTTCATCTATGGTCATGAATTTATGATACTTTATTCCATGGAAGATACTATAATTAATAGTCAAATGTATAGATGATTTTTCTCACATACCATGGCTCAATGATCTCCATTATAGTCGAATCATGTTTAAATCAACAATTATAGTGAATAATAAAAATCAAGGCCTACCTAATATTTTGTGATCTCCCTTACTACATGTGGTTGGAATATCTTTTCAATGAGATATGCATAGACACCCACACATATACCCTTTTCCCAACCACATCATTTCTATCCATTCACAATGGTTCACAAGTCCTTATCACATGACATTAAACTGCAAGGCATACAACCCGGTCATGACACATTAAAACTGTACAACAAATATATCTTTACCACGTGACATTAAAATTTATAGAAAAAATCCCCACAACATATAGATAAAATTAGAAGTACATAACCCATTTTCATTACATAATGTACCACAAGAGACATACCTTAGTAAACCTAGTTATGAGGTTCTTATTTCATATTTTAAATCACCTCAATATATATACCGCACTTCTTTCCTTGAGTACATCGGGTCCCCGAAAACCTATCATGGAACTCAAAATGGAAAATAGATCTCTATTTTCAGACAAGATATTCATATAAAAGGGATTGAGTCCCACAAATTAGTGACATATTGGTCTAATATAAAGGGATTTTTTATTCTTACAAGCCTCGATGACATCAAGGAGGAACAAAACAATTGAATGTTATACATGACATAATTGAAATGTCATCCTCATATCTGTACTCATGACACGAGAAATGAAAATCATGATTTAAAAAATGTCCCTATCCCACTCAAAAGGATTTGGGAGGGCTCTTTACCATGGGCATGCTAATTTTTCACTTGTGTAACATCTCCCATATTAGTACCATGTGAGACATGAATTTAAACTATTCATTCGTTGTTCAAAGTTGGAAAAAAGTAATATATATCATATAATATGTGTAATTGAAAGGGCATAAAATGTTATCAAAATAGGCACAAAACTTTTCTGGTTGAATCACTACCAATGGAAGTCTGAGAAAAAGTCCACTCCTTTCATGATAAAGTCTTCATCTATAGAGTATATTAAAAAATTTGGGTTCCAATAATTGGAATAAATCCAATAGTTTTTAATCAATCGGTCTTGTAAAATTCAATATATTACAGTTAGACCCCCTACTATAGTAAAGAGTCTGAGAAATGATTTTTCACATTTACTTTCCATATGAATGTGTTCTATAGTTTGTGGAACAACTTCTAGGAAGCTCAAACCATTCTTGGGTATAACATTTTTCAAAAATCATGCTTCAAAATTTTAAACATATTAGGTCATAAGAAACCATTCATAGTCCAAAAAAAATACATATATCTCTCCTAATGACCATGATTTCAAAGAATAAGGGCATAAAACATCCAATCAGATACATCATGATCATAGGTTAAGCAATTTATGATTCTTGTGATCCTGATGTCATTAGGGCAGCACATTGTACCTGATAGTTATGATACCCCTAGTGTGACTATCCCATACATTTATCATGACCCGAGCACTTTGGACTATGATTTACAATCCTCATACCATACTATTCATGATGATATATAATACTCAATGTAACATCACTATTTTTCTTACAATATCTCAAGGTCGGAATGGGACACTTCATTCTGGAACATTTGATGGCCCACACCTCGTGATTTGAATCCATAGGGTGTAGGGATAAGCATGCAAAAATTAAGTGTCAACTTTTCTTAGGATTCCAATACCAAATCATAGATATCTATCTTTTCAAAACTAAAATCACTAGCTAGATGCAAGAGTTTTCAAAAATATTTCATGGCCCTTAAAATAGACAATGGATCTTTTAGTTCGTCCATTCTATTAATACAAATGTCTTGAAACCCTCCAACTAATGACATCTTGGCCCATTATAAAAATATTTCCAATCCTCCAGATCACTGGTGATTCCTAGGAGGTACCAGGAATCTCATAGTTTCATGGGCCATACATGATATATCCTCCACATCACATATAGATAGAATCAAAATTTTGGGTTATGACTTTTATTACCCACATTCCATCTATCCAATAGGACTCAATATTTATATAATTTATCTATAAACCATATTTAGTCTAATAAAACATCCATTGACCATGTAACTATAGTAACATCTTAGTGGTTTTTACCCACCAACTAGAGGCATATACTCCTTGAAATAATGGATCTTCAATCCTCACGAGTCATTGAAAACACCATAGTGGAACATAATAACCCATCGCGTTTTTAGTCATCCATTGTCTTACAAACCCATATTCCATAACATCCTAGATTAAAATCATTAAAATACACATAGTTTCAATGTTGTGATCTAGAAGTACCTAAAGAATAGAATAACAATGGTCTGATCTAGAGGACACTAAACACCAACACAAAAAACGTTTGAGCTAGAAGACATTAAACTACAATATAATGATGGTCTGGCTTGTGGGACCTTGAAAAAACCTACTAAAAGAGACATATCACTTTCCTTGATGAAAACCATATATGGGAATCCTATAAAAAATCATGTACCTTCATTAAGGACAGACACGTTGTATGATCCACAAAATATTGGCCAGTTATAAAATGAATGAGGCACACAAACATGTGGTGTTAAAAACTTATAAGAAGGAGGCATGAGAGAATTCCAAATATTTTCTAATGAAGTTATCCCTAAAATAATCCTTAAGAACACTTTAGGGAAATGTAATTAATGATATAAAAATCTTGTGGGGACCACCCTATGGACATAGAAAGAATCAATATTAGCTCACTATGTCACATGAATTTGGAAGAAGTAAATGATTCATGAAGGATTCCATGCCCAAATGGGGATTGTGAATCAGAAGATCTCATGTTTATCAGAGAAGGTGCATCAGTGATGAGTTTAATGTCAGTGGGAATTCATTAATATTTATCAAAGTATCATGTTGTATGTTGAGAACTCAAATCATGGTGAATTTATATGTTTTATATTATAGAAAAAAGATGGATATCATAGATGAACCTACAAACATCTCCACCTAAACATGGATATCTACCAGGGATTTTATCCCAAAAAATGACATTTTTCCTCCGATGTATGATCTTGATCTATTTATGGACATAATCATAGTCTTATTTATCTATGAACCTATGTATCATAATCATGAGTCAAACCTATATAGTTTTATATTTTAGAACAAAGTGTGTCTTGATACCCATCGTCATGGGATACATGGAGGCATCCATGTATCTTACATTAGATCCAGGGAGAAATTATTTCTCCCCAAAACCCTATGTTCCGATCAAGACATATCTGGATAGCAAACATCCACATTAATTCCCATAGATCACAGGGTCAAATTTGAGTTGATTTGGTTCTTAAGAAAAATAAAACATAGTCAATCTCATGTGGTGAAGGGCCTCCATCACCGACCACATGCACCAACAAGTTTGACATAGCAAGACATTCTCTCATCTTTACATCCATCTCTATTCCTTCATCGACAAACACAAAAGTCTAAGACAACCAAAATAAGACACCATGAGCTACAATTGCGGAAACTAGATGCATATTGTGGTATTTTTCTCCGATGTTGAATGTATCGCCTGATAATCCATTGAACATGGGACCAAAGAAATGGAAATGACTGAATTCTTTGTGAGATGTTCTAGAACCATAAACACTTCCTCCTCAAAAATATTTCATACAAATAAAATTTTATTTTTTCTGAATGATGCAGTACAACAAAAAGAAAATAGAGGCATTAAATGAGCAAATGAAATGATTATGTGATGAATGATATGATGCCTCATAGGTTCCCACTACACCCTTAAAAATGTAAGGTTCATGAGCTTTGGTCTGACATCACCAATATTTACCATTACCCCATCAAGAATAAGACATGAATACAGGAAGGAAGAGAACACTGAATAGTAAGGAAGGCTTAAAATAAACCCCATCGATGATCTATGAGGAACTCCATCAGGTGATTGTAATATCCCATAGTATGGATTTTTGAAGATCAAGTGGTCGCATGAAGAAAAAAGTAAAATTAAATTCTTGTTTTATGAATAGATTTTTCATAATTTTGTGATATCCCATTGGGTTCATGATCTAAGCTTATATGTCCTTCTTCTGCATGGACATCTAGGGTTTACAGCCCCCACATTTTTTCATGAGACATCATATAGGACCATTTACCAGATCATGAAATCATATGATTAATAAAACCTTATGTGATAAAATATTCTAGACATCGATCTTGCAATGAAAAGAGAACATTTATCTCATGGTATTCATTGATGACTATAGACACCACCCCATTCATAATGTTCATCACGAGACACTATTGAGGTCATGTAATTTTAGATGGGGTTTTTATGTTTTAGGAAGCCCTACCAAATGAGAAATCCATCATCATCCTTCAATTTAGTGATGTCCATGATAGTGTATGGTACAATAAAATAATGGACCTATATTTCCTTGATCATGCAATGTCTCAGAATTTTCTCCACACAACCCAGAAATCAGAAAGCATGTGCCTCATGATGGTGAGAACCCTAAAAAGAAATGGATTTAGTGATAAATGACTCGGGAGTCTCTGGATGTGAACTCGATGAATAAAGGAGGTAATATATTATTCGGCCGAGATCCCTTATTTTAATGCTCTTCGCTAGTAGTAATCCTTTGTGTGCATCCATAGAATCCCTTGCCTAATCTATTTTGATTCATATGCTCATGTGGTGATCATGTGACTATATAGTGAATAAGATGACATTTGGAAAGAACATACTTACCATAATGAGTTAAGAAGCCACACCCTATATCTCACAATGTAATACCTTCTTAGCCTCCTGTTTTAGGGCATGGGATGTTCACCACTCCTCTTAGCTATGCATTGTCAATCATTACCCACACTTATAGAGGATTCAATACATATCCCTTGTGCATGAAAACAACACCTATCAGTAGACCTCATTATGGTATTGTAAATTAAATGAAGGATGGAGTTTCATTGGACTCCTTCATGCAATGATTCCCCCACCTGTAAATAAAAAAAACCCACTGGTTAATTCATGGTTAGACCCCTTCATATCAATAAAAACCTCGTCGAAGATGAAAATTATTGTACATAGACATAAGGGTTGATCCCTTTTGTAACACCCCTAGATTTTATGAAAAATATTGTTTCTAATTTCATTAATGTCTTGTGTTTTATGCTACACCAAAAGGAGCTTGCACAACACACATCCTTGACTTTCCTTGCATTACACAGAATCGCGACCTTCCTCGATAGCGTGTGTAGTACGAAATAATGAGTTTCACTAAACAACAATATGCTAATAAAATATTATTAAAACTAGCCATTATGAATAGTAACAACCACTTTTTGAAATTTTGTATATTTTATTTTTCAAAATGGACTTCATTTTTGGATTTGGAATATCGAAATTAGCTTAGGGTGAAATTTTGGTACATTTCGGATAACATTAATTTTCTGATGAATAGTGAAAATTGCTAAATTTTAATTAAAAACAACCTTTTTAATCGAAATAATTAATAGTGATAAATTATTAATTTGAGTGGTTTTAAAGTATATTTAGAATATAATTTTACAATTTAATACAATGTTGGTCATTGGATGTAATTTCACATTTAAACCAAACATAAACAAGTGTTAATCTTTTGATAGTTATTATCTCTTAAGAACACGCTATTTGTTTGGACGATGGGAATTAATTTTTAAATTAATTAATGCAACTGATATTTTTTGAATTTGGTAAAATATACATCATTTTTTAGTTCATAATATCAAATATAGCTTAGGCCTAATTTTTGGTATTTTTCTGGAAACTTTCATTTTTTGGTGAATAGTGAAACCACTAGTGATAGTTAAAAAAATGATTTTTTCATAAAACATAATTTTACCACCATTGTGAGTGGAATTTCAAAAATCCGAGAGACACGGTTGATGTTAGTAAGTAAAATGTGGTTCAATGAGATGAAAATAATTTTTGGTGAATAGTAACTTTTTATTTTTTTTACCACGGTTAAAAGTAAATAGGGTAATTAAGGGTAACAATGTTATTATTATTACCCTAAAACATGTCCTAATTCTATTGGATAAGTTTAATTCGACCAAAAACAACCTTAGGAAGAAAATATGAGCATTTAGACCTACTTGGATTAGATTAGGACATTTATTATTAATTTATTTAATGAAGGGTTAAAATAGTAAAAATCAAAGTTTAATAACTAAATAATTTTTAATAGAGGGTTATGTATAAGATAAATTAGACTATAAATATTTATTAGAAAGATAAAAAGATTTATTACATAATGATATTTTATTTATAATTTTTAGACATTGTATAATTTAATTTATTTATGACACAACGATGATGTAGTAATTCTCTAATTAATGAAATATTGACATAATTGATGTTATAAATACCAAAATAAATGTAATTTAAGCCTTTTTATGAATTCCAATAATTTTATAGGTTAATATGACATGTTAGTATTGATTTAATTAACTTTTTTCGAACTAATCATTCTCTTATGATTTTCACAAAAATCAATTACTAAATAGTGTCAAAATTGACATAAAATAGTTTTTAAAAAAAATATATTATATTATTAATTGTTATTTTATTCCTAAAAATCTAAGATTTAGATAAATGACTTAGATAGGGTTATATATATTAATAATAAACAACTTGGGCTACGTTTGGCTTGTTATATTATGTTTATTAACCTTATCGTGTAAGAACACAAGAAGACACGGTAAAAGTAAAATTATTTAACGTAATGTTAAATTTAAATGATAAGGTTAAAATAGGAACCTAAACTTGTCTAAATTCTATTGTATGAGAGTATTTCGACCCATCCCCACCTTAGCTTCTAAATAAATCAATTTGGAGCTATTTAAAACCGAATTTGACTTTATAATAAAATAATAGTTTTAGTTATTCCAAAGGTACCCCTCTCCTCCCTTATAAAAGGGCACCTCCTCCCCCTCTTCCTCACACCACATTGAGCCTTCATGCTCGGCCAAACCCTGAAAAATTATCTTCTCCAATTCCATAGAAACATCCTTGTGGTTCTGGTCTTTCTCAAAGACCAATTATAGTGCCCTAAAAGGAGATCTCAAAGAGGCACATCAAAGAAGAGGTAATTTCCGTTACCGATTCTTACACCGTTATTTCTTCTTCCACTTCTTCTTATAAGGTTGATTCATTATGATGTAATAACATAAGTATCACTCATATACTTATATGTTATTATAATTATGAAACAACCCTATTTCGCCATCTTTCCATCCTATGGAAAACGAAATCACCGTGCGTGCGTAAGTACGGAATACCGTATCCACGCCGTGGTGTAATCTATTTTCCACCAGCACCTTACTTGGATGGTTATAATGGTGTAAATAATAACTATATATGATCATTTTAAAGTGATATTGATTCTGTAATATTATACATACACTCCAATAAAATTCCACGATCATGGGAACGATATCATCGCTCTTGCGTACGTACGGAATACCGTCTCCACGACACGATGAGATTCATTCTCAATGATTAACCATTCATGAATGATTATAAAGTATATATAATAAGTAATCATGAAATATATGACATAATAATGATACTGGATTTATGTTTATATATATGTATGTCATCTACTTAATTCCATTCAACTCAATAAGGAAACGAAAACAACGTTCATGCGTATGTACGGCCTACCATCTCCATGAATGGTGTATTTCTTTCTATTTACTGATTTATTATATATATGTATATTATGAATATATATTATATATAAATCATGTTTTATATTCTTAAATTATTTAATCACGATCTATGTAATCATATGAATAATTACAAGTCAAAACACAGACGACAAATGAAACGATTTTACCCAAAACACTCTTTAACATAGAATTTACAAAAGAACAGGTAATATAAAGTCATAAGTGAACCATATATGATATCATAACAATGAATATGATTCTGTAATAAGTCAATGACATTATTTAAATCATTATATAAGAGGTTCGGACACTTACGAAGCAAATAGGACCTAAGGAATGGGAGATATCACAATCTCATTTTTATCCGAGATTGTTTATACTTTGGTATTTACTGGGGTGTATTTTATCATCCACATCCATGTTTCCTCAATATATAATATTTATATACTTATACAATAGTTTATATCCAATTTTACCCTTCAGTGAGTATTTAGTAAAAGATATGAAAGGAATCTTTTGTCGTTTTTCGTACGAGGTACTTTTTGACTTTTCTGACAAAAGTACGAGAAGAATTTTTTTTAACATAAAAGACACGAACAGATTTTTACTGTTTTATAAAGCCTTATTTTCATGAAGCTTCCTCCAAAATATTTCATGACTATTTTCAATAAAATATCTTTCTTTTATAATTGCATGACGTTTTGTGAAAAGAAATTGATTTTGAAGATGAAAGGATATTTTCCTCAAGAATTCATTTCAAGTGTTTTATCAAAATATTTTCCATATAAGATAATATAGGGTTCTGTTTCTATCCCTTTTATTACATTGATTTGATTATGTTGTGATAGAATTATTTTTATAAATCCCTTTATCTTATATGAATTGTTTTATGATGTCATGTTGTTTAAGTATCCCATTTTTATTACATGGGTTATGCAACGATGTAAGATTTATGATTTTGTGGCACACATAATAATGGTATCATTATGAGATGGGTGGGTCCTATATCACCCTCCAATGCATAGGGTAAAGATTTTATATCTCATGATATATACATGGATGGAATGGTAGGTTATACAGGTTCAGTGAAACAGGACTGAAACGAGGGTGACTCAGTTCAGAAATGGACTTTGTCCACTAAGATAGTCTTGGAAATGAGTCTTGACTAATAAGATATGATTCTATATGATTATGTGTGTATGCCACGAAGTTTCATGTTTTAAGTTATGATTATTGGGATTACATTTCACTACTATGATTTATCCCATGTTATGAAATTATGATCTCTTTTTCAGGATAAGATTTCCAAAAGATATGTTCTTATGAATATGATGTGATTGAGATTTCTTTTGTTTACCCTTACTGAGCATTTGAGCTCACCATTTTATGTTTTCTTTTCCCCAGGATATAAAGAAAGGATTTAGGTAAGAAAAAAAAGGAAGATCTTTATGGAAGATGTTGAAGATCTTGCACCATGATTAGAAGATTACGTTCCGAGTTTCCAAAGACACTAAACTATTACGGTCCTTGTGTGTGTGATTTTGTTATGTACTAAGTATTCCGCAAAACTAATGTAATTTCCATGTACGTTTTGATTTGGGTCTCTGCAATTGGTATCATAGGAAAGGTTTAGTCAACCTTTGGAATGTAGGATGTGAAAACGTTAGTGAGATCCCTAGAGATATTTCTAAGGTATGTCTTGGGATTTCCCTAAGGATAATTATACGTATAGGATATAGTCCTAGAACTACGGTAACGATCATAGAATTTAACCTAGGATATTGAGGATACCCCCCCTTTATTATGTTGTTTTACCTAGAATGATTTTTTCCTCTCACACTATTATTTTTGGGTTTTAGATGATGTCTGGAACCCGAAGGAACCGTGTTGATCAATGTAATGGAAAATTCAATGATTGTCCTCCTAAACAATCAAATGTTATGGGAGATGGAGTGAAAAATCTTATTGGTATACTTACACAAGATATGAATCATTCTGGACATCCAAATGAGCAGAGAAGGGAACAACATTCTGTTGAGTCCTTCATGAGGCAACGTCCACCTTCTTTCAGTGGGTCTTCAAATCCACTTGTTGCTGAACAATGGATCAGTACCACTGAAAAGAAATTTTCAGTTCTTCAATGTTATGAACATGATAAACTCATCTTAGCAGTATATCATTTGGAAGGTGAAGCTGATCAATTGTGGAATCTTATCAAGAATACGAGGCAGAGAGATGAAATTGAGTCCATGGAATGGGACGAGTTCAAGAACTAATTTTTCAATAAGTAATTCCCTCGTATTCTTCGAACAAAGATGGAGAAGGAGTTTCTTGAACTAAAGAAAAAGGATGATGAATCTATTGGTATATACAAAGAGAATTTTACAAGGCATGCAAGGTATGCATCTGGGTTTATCATCCAACCTGAAAGTAAAGTTGATCGATTCTTCAGTGGCTTACAACTAAATCTTCGAAGGGCATTAGCTATAAGAGTCTTCAGTAGCTATGAAGAAATTGTGCGTTGTGATATCAAGGTAGAAATGGAAGTTGGTGTTACTTATCTATCTCCTAGTTTTGACAAGAAATGAAAGATGGAGTTCAAGGAGAAATCTTAGAATAATGGTGAAAAGAAGATGAATGTTTCATTATGCTCAAAGTGTGGAAAGAAGCATGGTGGAGATTGTCTTAAGGGGACTAGAAAATGTTTTATGTGTGGAAAAGAAGGTCATTGAGCATCTGAGTGTTGAAGTAATGGAAAAAGGGTTTCTAATGATGTGAATAAAGAAAAGATAGTAGAGACAGCACCAACAACACTTCAATGCTTCCAGTGCAAGGAAATGGGGAATTATGCTAATAAATTACCTAATCCAAGGGTTAGTGATGATCGACATTAGAAACCACTTATGAAAAAGGAAAAAGGGAAGTCACATGCGATCACTAATGGCGATGATGAATAAGACAATGATGTGGTGGAATTATTAAGTGTTTATGTAAAGGGATTCCAAAATAATGTTGTATATAGTATCTTGGAATATTGGAATATTTACGTATTGGTCTACTGTGGTTTTCAATAATTTTATGGTATCGGTAACCATGAAAAGTGATTGAATTTTTTTTTTGAAAACATATGATATGAACATAATGAAGGGATAAAGAGAATCTAATATGTTTGATAGTATTCATGAGCTCATGATTGATATAAGGACTAAGTGATATAATTGTTTGAGGATATAGAATTTTGAGGATTTTGGTATGTGGAAAGTGTTAACATTTAACTGTATTCACGTTTTCACTAAGGTTCAATGGGTATTCAAGAGAATACATGATTAAGGCCTTTGAATTTTTGGAATGTGGCCAACAAGACATATGTTATATGGGGATCAACGATGGTATTAAATCTCTGGTAATTGTTTTCACTATATTATGAGAGTGGACTACAATATTATGGATAAGCCTAAAGATTGGAATGGATTATGTTGGTCATAAGTTAGTATTGATTATGGATAGAATTTTTTTCTATATTATTGATGGGATGTTATAGTAATATAGTTTTAGAAAAAGGACAACCTACAGGACGGGTGACAGCCCACCGCGTTGGACAAGGCTGTGGGAATCGAACCCACAACCGAAGTGCGACTAGCCTTTATCACCTACCACTGGCCTACAGGAAGTCCCTGTTTAGTAGAAACTAGTTTTATTATATTAAGCAGTATGATATATGAAGTATAAGTCCATTTTTGGAACAATATATCATTAATCTCAATATAGATGGACTTATGTATGTTTTGATAACTTTTCTAACCTTTTGTTTCAGATAGATGGAATGAACCATCATTCTATCAAATGATCTGCAAACACATCACGAATGACAAATTAAACTTAATTTCTTTAAGAGATGAAGTGGAAATTGTCCAAAGAACGACCAACAGTGAGACTATACCGAAATAACTAAAGTATTTCTTCTAATTCCAATTTTATCAACTTTAGGGAAACTATCTTGAAAACCAAAAATGTTGTCCTAGTGCTCTTATATCTGATGAATCATATGGTACCTTAGATCGTCACAAATTTATGGCTTTGTGATTGCTGGCTTTTCCATAGTAATATTCTCTACCACTCTCCATCAGAACATGATGGTTAGATTTCTCTTCCATATCCATATTTTCACCTATGTGGAAACCAAGTGATCAGTTTAATTGGGTAACCGTTACGTTTCATACTTTTGTTTTTAAAGATTGGTTTTGGTATTCCTTTTTACGATTTTGGTTTCTATTAAAGAAACTTTCTAGTAGTAAACCATTTATAACCCCGACGAATTTCGAGGGCGAAATTCATTTTAAGGGGGGTAGAATGTAACACCCCGAGATTTTATGAAAAATATTCTTTTTAATTTCATTAATGTATTGTGTTGTATGCTACACCAAAAGGAGCTTGCACAACACACATCCTTGACTTTCCTTTCATTACACGGAATCATGACCTTCCTCGATAGCGTGTGTAGTACGCAATAACGAGTTTCACTAAACTACAATATGCTATTAAAATATTAATAAAACTAGCCGTTATGAATAGTAATAACCACATTTTAAAATTTTTTAATTTTTATTTTTCAAAATGGACTTCATTTTTGGATTCAGAATATTGAAATTAGCTTAGGGTGAAATTTTGGTACATTTCGGATAACTTTCATTTTCTGATGAATAGTGAAAATTACTAAATTTTAATTAAAAACAACTTTTTTAATCGAAATAATTAATAGTTATAAAATATTAATTTGAGTGTTTTTGAAGTATATTTAGAATATATTTTTAAAATTTAATAAAATGTTGGTCATTGGATGTAATTTCACATTTAAACCAGACATAAACAGGTGTCAATCTTTTGATAGTTATTATCTCTTAAGAACATGCTATTTGTTTTGACGACAGGAGTTGATTTTTAAATTAATTAATGCTATTGATATGGTATGAATTTGGTAAAATAGACATAATTTTTGACTTCATAATATCAAATATAGCTTAGGCCTAATTTTTGGTATTTTTCGGGAAACTTTCATTTTTTGATGAATTGTGAAACCACTAAGTGGTAGTTAAAAAAAATGAATATTTCATAAAACATAATTTTACCACTTATGTGAGTGGAATTTAAAAAATTCGAGAGACATGGTTGATTTTTGTAAGTAAAATTTGGTTCAATGAGATGAAAATAATTTTTTTTGAATAGTAAGTTTTTACTTTTTTTTACCACGGTTAAAAGTAAATAGGGTAATTAAGGGTAAAAATGTTATTATTACTACCATAACACATGTCATAATTCTATTGGATAAGTGTAATTCGACCAAAAACAACCTTAGGAATACAATATGATCATTTAGGCCCACTTGGATTAGATTAGGACCTTTATTATTAATTTATTTAAAGAAGGGTTAAAATAGTTAAAATCAAAGTTTAATAAATAAATCATTTTTAATACAAGGTTATACATAAGATAAATTAGACTATACATATTCATTATATATATAAAAAGATTTCTGACATAATGATATTTTATTTATAATTTTTAGACATTATATAATTTAATTTATTTATGACACAACGATGATGCTGTAATTATCTTATTATTGAAATATTGACATAATTGATGTTATAAATACCCAAATAAATGCAATTGTGCCTTTTTATGAATTAAAATAATTTTATAGGTTAATATGACATGTTATTATTGATTTAATTAACTTTTTTAGAACTAATCATTCTGTTATGATTTTCAAAAAAATCAATTACTAAATAGTCTCAAAATTGACATAAAATAGTTTTTAAAACAAATATTATATTATTAATTGTTATTTTATTCCTAAAAATCTATGGTTCGGCCAAATGTCTTAGATAATGTTATATATATTAATAATAAACAACTTGGGGTTCGTTTGTCTTGTTTTATTATGTTTATTAACCTTATAGTGTAAGAACACAATAAGACACGGTAAAAGTAAAATTATTTAACTTAATGTTTCATCTAAATGATAAGGATAAAATAGGAACCTAAACTTGTCTAAATTCTATTTTATGAGATTATTTCTACCCATCCCCACCTTAGCTTATAAATAAATCAATTTGGAGCAATTTAAAATCGAATTTGACTTTATAATAAAATAATAGTTTTAGTTATTCCAAAGATACCCCTCTCCTCCCTTATAAAAGGGCACCTCCTCCCCCTCTTCCTCACACCACTTTGAGCCTTCAAGCTCGGCCAACCCCTGCCAAATTCTCTTCTCCACTTCCATAGAAACATCCTAGAGGTTCTGGTATTTCTCAAAGACCAATTTTAGTGCCCTAAAAGGAGATCTCAGAGAGGCGCTTCAAAGAAGAGGTAATTTCCGTTACTGATTCTTTCACCTTTATTTCTTCTTCCACTTATTATTCTAAGGTTGTTTCATTATGAAGTAATGACATAAGTATCCCTCATATACTGATATGTTATTATAAGTTTGAAACAACTCTATTTCACCATCTATCCATCCTACGGAAAACGAAATCACCAGGTGTGCGTACATACGAAATACCGTCTCCACGCAGAGGTGTAATCTATTTTCCACCACCACCTTACTTGGATCGGTATAATGGTGTAAATAATAAATATATATGATAATTTTAAAGTTATATTTATTCTGTAATAGTATACACAAACTCCAATAAAATTCCACGATCATGGGAACGATATCATCGCTCCTGCGTACGTACGGAATACCGTCTCCACGACACGCTGAGATTCATTATCAATGATTAACCATTAATGAATGATTATAAAGTATATATAATAAGTAATCATGAAATATATGACATAATAATTATAGTGGATTTATGTGTATATATATTTATGTCATCTAATTAATTCCATTCAACTCAATAAGGAAACGAAAACAATGTTCATGCGTACGTACGACCTACCATCTCCATGAACGGTGTATTTATTTCCATTTACTAATTTATTATATATATGTATATTATGAAAATATATTATATATAAATCATGTTTTATATTCTTATATTAAGTAATCATGATATAAGAAATTATATGAATAATTACAAGTCAAAACACGGATGACAAATGAAATGATTTTACCCAAAACACTATTTAAAATGGAATTTACAAAAGAATGGGTAATATAAAGTCATAAGTGAACCATATATGATAACATAACAATGAATATGATTTTTTAAAAAGTCAATGACATTATTTAAATCATTATACAGGAGGTTCGGACACTTACGAAGCAAATCAAAACTAAGGTAAGGGAAATATCACAATCTCATTTTTTTCGGAGATTGTTTATACTTTGGTATTTACTGGGGTGTATTTTATCATCCACATCCATGTTTCCTCAATATGTAATATTTATATCCTTATACAATAGTGTATATCCAATTTTACCCTTCGGTGTGTTTTTAGTAAATTATATGAAAGGCATCTTTTGTCGTTTTTCGTACAAGGTACTTTTTGACTTCTCCGACAAAAGTACGAGAAGAATGTTTTTTTTAACTTAAACGGCACGAACGTATTTTTCCGATTTTATAAAGCATTATTTTCATGAAGCTTCCTCCAAAAAATTTCATGACTATTTTCAATAAAATCCCATTCTTTTAAAATTGCATGATGTTTTATGAAAAGAAATTGATTTTGAAGAAGAAAAGATATTTTCCTCCAGAATTCATTTCAAGTGTTTTATCAAAATTATTTTCCATCTAAGATAATATAGGGTTCTGTTTCTATCCCTATTATTACATTGATTTGATTATGTTGTGATGGAATTATTTTTATGAATCCCTTTGTCTTATATGAATTGTTTTATGATGTCATGTTGTTTAAGTATCCCATTTTTATTACATGGGTTATGCAACGATGTATGATTTATGATTTTGTGGCACACATAAGAATAGTATCATTATTAGATCGGTGGGACCTATATATCCCTCCAATGAATTGGGTAAAGATTTTATATCTCATGATATAGACATGGATGGAACGGTAGGTTATACTGGTTCAGTAAAACAGGACTGAAATGAGGGTGACTCGGTTTAGAAATGGACTTTGTCCACTAAGATAGTCTTGGAAATGAGTCTTGACTAATAAGATATGATTCTATATGATTATGTGTGTATGCCACAAAGTTTCATGTTTTATGTTATTATTATTGGGATTAAATATCACTACTATGATTTACCCCATGTTATGAAATTATGATCTCTATTGCAGGTTATGATTTCCAAAAGATATGTTCTTATGAATATGATGTGATTGATATTTCTTTTGATTACCCTTACTGAGAATTTGAGCCCACCCTTTTATGTTTTCTTTTCCACAGGATATAAAAAAGGTTTTTGGTAAGAAAAAATGGAAGATCTTTATGGGAGATGTTGAAGATCTTTCACCATGATTAGAAGATTACGTTCCGAGTTTCCAAAGACACTAAACTATTACGGTCCTTGTGTGTGTGTGTTTGTTATGTACTATCTATTCCTCCAATGTAATGTAATGTCCAGGTATGTTATGCTTTGGGTCACTACACCTTTGGACATGAAACTACGACATGTAAACAAACATATGATCCAAAACACATATGCCAGACCCCATCTTTTGAGTAGTATAATCACAAACAACTTCAAGACTCTTAATTAGTCTTATGATATCCTTAGGTAGTCTTAGACATATAACATTGATCAGATGAAAATCCATGGATATGTCAGATTGATCTATTGATAGTATATTTGCATGTCAATATTTTTATATGAGAGTTTATAGATAGTCAATTAGATACCACAAAATCTAATTAACTTGTATGCATTATCATGATACAAGCATTGGATAATAAATTTCAATCAGGTGACGCACCTTGGATATTTCCACCTCAATCACATGAATATGACCTAGAAAATTCATTTAAATCATGCAATGGAGTCATTGATAAGTTAGGAAGATCAAATTATTTCCCATTGACATTGTGGAATTTTCATGTGATAGTGGGAAGAAAATACATATTGATCTGGAGAGATCCCATTAACATGTATAAAATTTCCCACTATATACTCTAGACCAGTTAGGGTGATCTCACAACAACACATTATCATGACAGTATTATCATGATGCAGTGAAAAAAAATGTCAGGATGATCATGAGACAACATATAGTTATGACTAACTAGATTATAATAAATATCCCAAAAATTTATACTTTAATTTTAAAAATCTAATTGACATGTCCACTTAACATAGGAGAAGACATATGAGACAATCCAATTGACCATGCATAAGACCCCAGACATGATTTCTTTGGTTATGCGAAACATCTCATTGGTTTTTTATATTACCCTAAAATTGATCCATGTAATGTTAATTAATCAATGAGGAACCGTTTTATTTTTCTAAAATTTTTAATTGGTGCCCCATCATAGTGGGAAGTGAGTCAAGACATTCTGACTTTAAGGACCCAACATGTGAAAAAGTACTCTTGAATATTACCAATTTTTTCCGAAAGCACACTAGGACTCATGCCATGAGGACCCCATATTGGAACATTTATTGAAATTACCATTTTATTAGGTAAGTATGCAAGATGAGCTAGGTCACAAAGTTATACACTCCTAAAAATCTCATACTCTCAATAAACCCATTTATGGTGAACACATCTCTTTATCTGTCAGAAGATAGAGACTGAGTGTGTTAGTGGGCGGCCTCAGTACGTAATCCACAATTAATCAAATAATATAATATGACTCCATATGTGGAAATACTAGTTGATTATTCCCCAAATTAATTACACTAAATAATATATATCCCTCAGTGGGTAACCTCAGTGCAAAAGCACCGATTACCGAGAAAATATAATTTTTCCCTTATTATGAAGGAAACCATAGACTGTAAAACCTGAACAAAGGGAATCCATCATGGTATAATCCCATACATATACATAACCATAAAGATACTAATAATATCTATGAGTGTGATAATCCACCTTATCCCATTATTGGGTAATGGTACCAATGAACTATGATAACTCTAAATCCTATAATAAACCAAATATGTAAGACACCTTTATATGACCTAAGATAGAATTGGAATTCACTTCCGCATAAGTATCTTCCCATCCCATGTATTTATGAATTACATGATTAAATTTTCCCATAGGTATACAACTATTCCACATCCATCATTGGTTGAGGAGAAGAATCATAAACATGCATCATTTTATGTACTAGTCCCAACATTGCCCTTAAGTACCTCAAACCCATAAATGTGTTGATGGACGTAATTGACTATGAAAACTATGATTCCTGCCTTATCTAGGATATGTTGGATTCCATCCTGCGACCATAAATAAATAAGAAATTCTCCATGATATAGGTAATCATGCCTCTCAAAGGTATTATCTAATTTTTAAGCCTCGTACATATGTCCCGACATGCAATTTGCCCGATCTACCATTATCTCCAGTTTCTCACACCAATCATGGCTCACGGGGACATAGTGACCAGTGAAGAAAGAACCAATTTCATTATTTCAACTCCACTAATGGGGAATAATTATTGGAATTAATGTTTTATCAAATATCATTTCTATTCAATGTTCCAATCTCCCAAAGTAGCAATCCCGAGCAGTCTTATATGCCTAAGTCCCTCCTAGGACTTCTATTTTCATACCTCTCACAGCCTAGATGATAATCATAATAATGACATACACTCTAATTCATGTCCCATACATAATACTTTGTATGGATCATTAAGTTTTGAACCTGATATTTAAATCCTTATCGCATGATGTTAACTTGCATGGACAGATCCACACACACAACCGCAAACTATGCCAAATTAATTATGTGGGTTTTGATTCTGATTTTACTAGGATATATAGGATGCCTTGTAGATTTACAATCCCATCTCAATGACACCAACATACTCACTGGGCAGTAGTAAAATATAGGGTAATTGAACATGGTCGTATCCCAGTGTATCATAAACAAACAAAATAGTGACAAAGTACTCTTAATATGCACACAACTGTTCCTATAGATATTTGTTTATAATCTAGTAATTAACAATGTGGTAACTAGTACTATATTCGTTTCTAATAGGGATTTAAAAAAAATAACTTAAATCTATATGAGTGTCCTGATGCAATAAAAAAATCTGCACAAAAGGGTGCGATGACCATGAACTCCCATCATCACGACCAATGTGTGTTCCTAAGAGTCATTGGTCATGAAACCCTAAAGAATAACTTAACATTGTAATGGAAGTGCATTCTTTGTTTTATATGGGGGAACTATTGAGAGTTTCTAGGTAAGAAGTAATAAATTTTAAATCAGATGTGAATAATTTGGAAAATCATTGAACTACTCTTACAATTAATCAAACCATCGAGATCGGGCTGGAAATCCATCCTTGTCTTAAATCCGAACAAAAGATAGTCATGTATTCATAGAATGATGAATGAGAATTTATATTCAAGGTTTTAAAAATGATAATTATCACCACACTCTAACTAATACTACCAAAATATGGATAAATTTTTATGGCATTGAGAAATTCCTCAAATAAGGGATTAGGTTGTGATTTAATGAAAAATTAAAATGTGATGGGCTATGCTTCATGAAAGTGGAGTGTTCCTGAAAGGAACTACCCAATGCATGACCTGTAGTCAGATATAGTAATATTCACATTGAAAATATAGTGTCATTATCTATTTTGGGAGAATCATTAAATATATATGGATAAAAAAGCCTCATGTAAATCTTCACAATGAATGTGAAGAATATGTGACAATGAAGATGGTTAAAGATGATAAAGGATTATGAATACTCAATCCATTACCATCGTAGGAAGGGAATTAAGTATACGATTATCTATGTAGAAATGATATCGTAATTTTATCATTACTGTTAATTGAAATGTATATAATTTTCATAGTATTGATGATTATGGACATTGGAATCCTAAATGAGGGAACATCATCATTCCATTGAAAAAAATTCATTCAACCATCCCTTTGGGAAAAGATATTATAATCTCAAACATATGATGTGGGATTTCATAAAAAAGTGTAAGATATAAGAAAAGGGAAATACATGTTATTAAATTCCAATAAGAAGGTTTTTTTGTTATTTTCTTCAAGACTATGGGTTCCATAAAATCCTAATTTATATGAGCATTTTTTGGATTAAGCAAATAGATCGATGTTCTTTATCCACCCAAGAGGAAAAAAATGTATCAAGATATCTGATATCAAAATTTCTAGGAAAATAAAAATAATTAGATCATAGAGTATATATAAAGATTCAATTTATATCTACTAGATAAAATAGAATGTATAAAGTCCAAGGGGAGATGAAAACATTACTAATACCTATATGGAAATGAGAAAACATAACTATTTACATTTTTACTGGTCTTACACAAGAAATTATGTATAAAAAATGATATCACTATTATAATCGACTATTTTATATAGAAATAACACATATGTAAAATTTTATAGGAATCATAACTTGATCGACTTACAAAGATATATATTAGAGAAGTGGTGAGACAACTTGGAAAATCACTATCAATTATATCTGATAAAGATCCAATATTTACATATTTGTTATGGAAGACTCTATATCATTCTTTAAAAAAAAATTAACTTTAGTACATATTATCACCCTTAAACGGATAGCAAATATAAAAAAGCTATCAAGACATTTGAAGAGAATACTGAGTTCATGATTGATCAACTTCAAATGAGGATGTGATCAAAATCTTCATTTAGTCAAATTATCATAAAATAATATTCTCCAGTCTAGCATCCAAATGTCTCACTATGATGACCTTTATGGGTATAGTTGCAGAACACCTGCATGTTAGGATAATGATGGGGAAGACAAACTATTATCTCAATAAATGGTCAAAAAATGTTGAAAATGTAAAGACCCTTCATCAACACATCAATGGTGGTAAAAGTTGAAAAAAGATAAGTATTGTCAATAATCAATGGAACATAGAGTTTGATACTAGAAAAATGATATTTAAACAAACATATAAACGGAATAATGTCATGATATTTTGGATGAAATGAATAATTTTTCCAATATACATCAATCCTTTTTGAGATCCTTGATCGCAATAGAGTGGTGTAATATCAACTATAACGCACAAAAAAACCTATCTAAATTACTTTATGTATTCCATTTATCCCTTAGAGGGAAGTAAATACATCACACCTCACATGTTATCAAGACATATGTGGTACCATTTGAGAATAATCTCTCATATGATGTGAATCTTTTTAAGATCTTATTCTGTAGAGTCAATGTTTAAAGGAATAAGACAACATAGCTGGTTAAAGTGCTACTGATAAACAATAAGTTTTAAGAAATGAAGAAGGAATAGAATAAATTGATGATTAATAATTACCTACATTTCTTTTAGTGAGGAAAATTAAAATATTGAGGTTCAAATTTCAGAAGGATGGAGGATTGTGGTGGCACGATCATTTATAAATAATACTCCCATTATGATTTGATTAGATACATTATTATTTATATTTTATATAGAGAACACATTCACTTATTTGGTTTCATTGTACATAATTGGATTTAAAATACCATTGAATATAATTATCTTTTATAATATAGCTCTTTAATATTGATCATATGATTACTATAAATATATGGTTTAATCAAATCTAATTGACACAAAAAATTGAAGTGACAGTCAAAACCAGTAGGATAATACACTATAAAGTCAATTTATTGAATCATACAAGGGAGATATAATCATTTTGATTTTACCTTTACCAATACCATGATGAGATCTGACTTCTTATGAAATAGTGAAATTGTTTATGGGATAATTTGAAGCTCATCAATGTCATGATCCAATCCTTTTATGCCCAACCTCACAATGAAAATCTCACCATATCATAACATAACCAATGGGTGTTATCAAGTTTATTAAATGTTTATGTACCAAGGCCTCAATAAAATGAAAATATATATTTAATTTTAAATTTATTAATGTTTATATTTTTTTATATCACTACTTTGTAATAATTTTATTTCTGATAAAAAAACTAAAATTGTATTTTTGGCTAAAATTCAAATTCAGTTAAAAAATTCATTTTAATGAATTAATGTATTTTTGAAAAAAATATATTTTTATTTAAATAATATTAATTAATAATTATTATAAAATATAAATGATCATATATTTTTTATAAAGGAAATTGTAATTTTATAAAGTGTTCAAATATTTTATTTTCAAAAAACAGGCATTACATAATAAATGTCTATTATTATTTAAAAAGGTAAAATTAAAAGTTTTAAAATATTATTTATATTATGTTCTTATTATTTATGGAATTTATTTTTTCAATTATCCATAGGTATGTTTTTCATAATTTTTTGAAACATTCAAAATTTTGGGTAAACAATAAATATTGTTTAAAAATACATTGATTATTATAATATCACAACTAACCAAAACTGTTGCAATAAATACAATAATAGTTACCCATGAACAAATATATATTTTCCCTTTTAAATAATTTGTTTTATGTTTATTTGAATAATTTCATAAATCCATGATGAATCCTCCAAATCCTATAATATATTTTATTGTTTTAAAGTCATTTCACTATGAGTATTATTCACCTCCACATCATAGAGAGTAATATTTTTACATTTTCAGCCCATAACATAATGAAATAATGGATAAAAACATTATTTCACAGAATCCATGGGCAAAAACCATGGTACGTTGTTTGGTTTTGGTTATTCTATTTTATTGAATCAAGAACCATTGTTTAAGAAATTATAATGATTTCCCCACTCATATCCTATATAAACCCACCAAAGATCACATTTCTATTCAATAAAAATTCATGTAACACATCCTTAGTTTATTCTCATATCTCTATTTTCCTCCTATGCTTCCACCATGATCTCAATAAGCTCACCCAATTCATTGGGGTCACCCTATCATTGTAAGAGTTCTCTTCCTTCTCAATGTTTTTAAATTATCTTAATTATCTTATACCATTTTCTCAAATTCCTTTTGTTCAGATATGTTCTTCCATATAACCATTACTTCCCCTTTGATAAAAAAAAATTATTATATACCCTTTACACTATCATTGAAAACATCCTTGAGCATTTATATGTACTAATTATGCCCACAAATGTCATCTCCATTTTCCATGACAAAAAAATGTTCATTGAATACTTAAACCCTACTTTTACCAAGGGTGTTAAACATTATAAAACTGTACTTATCATATTAGGGACCTATATGAATTAATTACACACTCCATTAACGTGGAATTAAATTTTATGAAAAATGATTCCGGGTTTTTTAATTTATGTTTCACACATAACCTTGATAATGAAATAAATGTGACGTGTCCTCCAAAAATTATATAGTGCCCCAACGAATTAGATAGGATTTTAATATCATCAGATGTAATGAATGTTATTATTGAGATAACAAAATCCATCATAAGTTTATTTCCATCATGATGAATTTATAGTTATACTTGACCTATGTTTATGATGCATTATTTTATGTTGTTTCAACATTTTCCATGTTTCGATTATGATTATCAAGTTGTATCATGATTCATTGTTCAAGATTATGATTCTAACTCCATTTTTTCCCTATTTTTATAAACTTCTGTCTAAAATTTATTAATATATTCAGGTAAAACAATTTTTATACTTGTACTAGTCTTCATAGATCACCCATTTCATGTGAAAGTCCCCAGGGGGTCCCTTGTTGTCATTAGTAAGAGATGGTTAAATAAGTTTTCAATAAGGATGATGTATTTCATGTTTTAATTTTTTATGTAATATAAATAATTCCTAAATAAAATTTACTTATAAATAGTATTTGTATCATTTTTGGAATTTTTATGTAATAAATAATGAAGTATTATATAATAAAGATAATTGTAGTTATATGCCTCTAATGAACTATGTATTTATTGATGTCTCATGAGAAAAACTAGGCTAGAATTATGAGTGAACAAAGTCCAATAAGGGTCGTTTCCAACTATGATAGTCTTGGGAGTGATCCTTGAAAAATATGATGGTTTATGAGGTGAACCCATTCTACTATGACAATATTTACAATGAACCATAATACTAATGGGTAATAATTCAATGATTAATTGTATTCCAAAAATCTATGTCTTGTGATAATGTTATTCTCTCATTATTCAATTTGACTAATTCCATAATGATTTATCCCGTGACTAATTTTGATAATCTATTATATTAATGGGATGGTTTCCAAATTTTATTCTCATGATTTCATACCGCTATTATCACGATGTCTTGATATCTCTATTTTTTACCATTAATGAGCATCTAAACTCACTCTTGCATTTTTTTTCATTTATGCATGTTATGATGACTCGTATTATGTATTATATTTATCAAAATGGTGTTATTTATGATGAAAATAGTAGGGTATGACTTAGACCACCTATGGAGCAGTAGTTATGTGTCTATGATTCCAAAGGCATTATACCTTTATGACCCTCCAAAATGTGTTTATGTTATGTGATGATTATTCAAATCAAAATATGTAATATCTATGTATGAAAACCTAGGTTATATCCATTTTTATCATTGATTGGTTTAGTTATTTTTTTAAACTAAGATATGAAAACATTAGTGGGATACCTAGAGATATTTATATGGATATGTATAAGGATAAGTACAATTATTAGTCACAATATAGGAAAATATCATGTAATTTTTGTAATGTATATAGTTAGTGGTTTTAATGAAATAAAATCCCTTTTTCAAATACTACATGTTGATGTGACATTAGAATAGTGGAACCTACAGGTAATAACTCCAAAGATGGGTACATTGAGCAGGAATGAATTATCACATGGTGTTTGAAATTGGGGCTTAGTTTACACCTAGATTTACACTCACGAGGATTTTCTTTGGAAATTTACATAATTTTTACAAATCATTATAAAAGATTTAGATAGATGGTGACAATGAATATTATTTTAAAAACCTATGGTTTCATATATTTAATAGAAGGTATCATTATTTATAAATCATATAAGTGATTTTTAATGATTATGTGCGTTTCCACTATGATTAGTGACTTGAATACTATATTTTATGGATGCATTATATTTTTATAACCCAATTTAATAGTTTTAATTTTTGAATGTATTGGAAAATGAAATGAATTTTATGTTATGAATCTAAATGATATGGTAGATAGAATGAAAAATATTTATGATATGATGAAAGAAATTTATAGATCTACGAGTCATGTGAAGTTCAAAATGAAAAAATGATGTCACAAAATTATTTTGTGACCTTCATGAATCAACATATTCCATATTTTTGTGGTTCTAATGATCCATATAGTTTTTAGAAATGAATTAGTTCCACCAAGAATATATTTTCCATTTTTTTTGTTTACTGCATGAACAAATAATTTTGTTTGTTTATCATTACGAAGTTAAAGAAGATCAGTGGTGGAGTATTATTAAAATTTTTAGGGAAAAAGAATAATATTTATCTATTTAATAAAAAAGTTTTAAAGGAATATTTACTAGTTTGTATATCCATTTTATTCCATGAACAAAGATAGATAATGAATTATTTAGTCATAGTGAAAATTATGATGAATATATTTGTAATTTTTGAGATATTTTTACAAGACTTTAATGGTAAACTTAGGGATTATTCATCATCCCTGAAAGAAAAATTGACTAAATCAATGATGTTCTCATATAATGTCTACAAAAAGGCCATGGCTATTAGTGACGTTAGTTGCTATTAAAAAGTAATTTGATGTGAACTAAAGGTAGAAATAGAAATTGGATATTCCCAACAATATAATGGTTTTGATAAGAAAAGTGAGATCGAGTCTCCAGGAAATAAAAAAGTGGAAAGTAATTCCTACCACATTCTTGTGAGAAAAGTGGGAAGAAGAATCAAGGGAATTTATTGAATAGAATTGGGAGGATCATTTAATGAATAATTGATGGTCATAAATGTATTGAATATTGAAATGTGATTAATGGTATGATTAATGAAATGGAGGAGAATATGATCCCAAATAATACAATGACTACTATCATGTGTTTCATGTTCATGGAAATTGGTAAATGTACAATTCAATAGCTGAATCTATAGGATAATGTGGATGATAGGCCACAATAACCCATGAATAAATTTGTAAAATGTATTTTTTTCAAATCACAGTAGATAATATAAATCATGATAATTTGGGAAGACCATTCCTCCCATAAATAGTTGGTAATTTAATGTTTTATTTTTTATGAAAGATCACTATGAAGAACTTATTATTTTAACATCTTTAGGGATTTCATGTGAATATATCCCTCTACATGGAATCAAGAATATTTAAATCACATTAGATATTTTATTGGTACATGTATGAACCAATGATTCAAATTAAAAAGTTTTTTTATAATATAAGATCATATATAACAAAATGAATGGTGAATTATCTTGTGAATATTTATATTTGCCTATGTAAGATTATCTTAAGAGTTATGGATACTATCATCTGTTTATGAGTTTAAGGTTGATAATTTGTATAAATTCATTGAAAACCCATTTAAGGTTTTATGTAATGCGATTTAATCTAGAATAAGGATATTTTAATAGAAATGTATAGTAATAAAATTGATATGTGCATTAATTTATCACATTTTTAAAATAAAATACATTTCATCTATTGATTTTTACTGTTAATTCATGATTGTGAACCTATTTTATTATTTATATTTTAAAGATTCTATATTTTATAAGAGATGAGATAATGTAGAAAAAAATAATGATATCCACTTATTAGTATGCTTTCCACAAAGATGGATGATTATGCAGCACTTCTAGGGCACATAACTGAATAAACGAGGAAATAAAGTCTTATGAAGCATAAAAGTGACTTTAAACATCAGGTAATCATTACACATCATGTATCAATGAATGTGGTGAATGTAATAATTGAATTCAAGAAGAAAATAGAGGACTAGAGTGATGATGATGCATGTAACGATGTGGAAAAAATGTTTCACTTCCCAACACAAGTGACGAATTTCCAAATAGATACATTTCATGAATTCAGTATAAATAGTTCAGTATTTACAAGGTATAAATTAATTAAATATGTGTAAATGTAGGAGTCATGTATATAAATGGCCATATTCTACATATCTTAAAATTTTGATAGGTTTTAAGACCAACGAACCAACTTTGAAATCTGTTTTGAATAATATCTAATGACATTGATTACTGTACAAACACTTCTAGTGTCATAAATAGAGAATTTGGGTGCTTATATCATGGAGAATTGGGAGACCAAATCTTTGATGGAGAAATTACGCTATGCTAGGTCCTCACCAGTTCCTTATCAAGTTTTTCATTATGAATTCTTTTTATTTACTTCACTATTATTTTCTAATCACTAGGATGAGGTGGTAAACTCATATTTTTATAGGGTTTTTTAGTAGAAGGGGTATGATGTTGATAGATTTATTTCCTTTCCCATATTCATGTTAATAGATTTTAATGTTTTTTCAATTATTTTTGAATAAATTTATTTTAATTTTACCAAGAACATTGGTATTTAAAAGTAAATAAAAACATTAAATTTCTGAAACTAATTAAAAAAAATAGGAATTTACATTTTCAAATTTCTAGGATTTGGGTTTAAATATAGTATTGAGATAAAATTAATTCTAATAAACATTAAATTATTCCACCAAGGTAATTAGGGGATTAACGTATCATTTTGGGGAATCCATGACCATTAAATCTCCCTTATCGAGAATTTGATACAAAAAATGGATTAATTAGTTGGTTTTTCAAAAAAAAATATTCAACTAAACCCTCAAACTTGAAAAACGTAGAAAAATTTCAAATCTTATTTCAAACTAAACAATCAAACCTTATTATATTCAATATTTTTTCATTAAATATATAACCAATATTATTATTCCCCCCATTATTGGATTTAAATAAATTAAATCTCCTGAAAAACAAAATAAATTAATTCACCATCCTTAGGTATTGGACCACAAAATTGAATAACACAAAATTTTTATTAATTGAGTAGAATAGTTTTATTTATTGTTAATTTTGTATTCTCATTAGGAATGCATAGAATTAACAAAACCCTTTGGCCAAATCAAAACCATAAACATTTACTTTTACATTTACATTATATTCATTTTTGGATTCATTAATTTTTAGTTATATTTTATTTCATTATTTCAATTTCATTGTTTATACAAGGTGTGTTCATGATGTGGATTTCATAATTTTATTTTTTAAATGCCTGATCACATCACATGAGAAAAATTAAGAGCGGGTTTTTATGTTAATCCTAAACACAAGAAATGAATAATTAAGAATAATTAAAATACTATCATGCCCTTTACAGATAAACATCTAGATACTCTAGGAGTTATTCAATGTGATCTACGATTGTGGATTCTTATCGACTATGGTCAGCCATCATACACAAGATTTCATCCGAGTGTCCTAGAACACCCATTTTCTCAAAACCACATTGATATTATTCCCATATTAATTTTTATTGTCTATAAAAGTGTTTAATTCCCATGATTGCCACATGAAGATCTATACACACATTATAGAAACATCCTTGTACTATGTGATACATTAAAATTCAATAATTATTCATGGAATGCTGTAACCCTGATTTTTTATGATTTTCATAATGTCAGTGAGCTTAGGATTGGATCCAAATACTACATGAACCTTCCATCACTAAATGGTATGGGTTGTAAATATTATTTCATTCCTATATTTTTTCTCCACCAAATAATTTTACAAACTAGACAATATACAAAAATCCTAACATTTAGTCGATGAATCACTATACTGTGCACAATGTTTTTATGATATGAATAATTAATTCCACCATATTGGTATAGAGATATGATTGATAAAAAACATTTTATAAGGGGTTTTATCAAGAAAATATATTGATTCTATACTCTACAGTTGGAAGAGCACCAATGATGATGTCTCCAAAAGTGACTGACATCATTTTGGATGAAATAGAGAGAAATACTTTCTTATGACAAATAAAATGAATGAAAGTATATATAATTCAAAAAATCAATAATAATGGATATATAGAGGCATAATAAGAATCATTATCTAAGAATATGGAAACCATAATGGATCAAGACCAAAACCCCTGAGGTACATGTATAGATGATGAATATTACACTGATTAGAATCATTATATTCAATATGAGGGTTGATTTCCAAAATAAAATCTAATTAATGAAATAAAACTAGGCCCTAATGGTTCAAATAATAAGCACCCTAAGGGACCAAAATTATTTTCCAGGTCCATAAATTAAAAGATGCATTGGCTACATTCATGAAATTTACTAAGGATGTACTCATAGAAATAATAGAAGAATCAACAAAAAGTTTACACTTTGGAATCAATAATGCCATGTTGTTTAAATTACTAACTATCTCAAAGAAATACCTAGTGGGGTACTACTATGATTCACTTAAGTATTCCACTTGAATATTTAAAAGATGTGATGCTTGGATGTGGGAATAAGAATCAATGAAGTGTTATAGAACATCCAGGACATCAATTAGTGGATGAATACGAAGAAGAATATGAAAATAGAATGAAATAATTAGTTGGGGAAGCTAAAGAAGAACCAAAAAAAATATTAACCCAAACATCCTTTTCGAAAATGAATGGCACATGTAAAAACTATGTGTAGAAATTAAATTTTTTCAACACTATATAAATTCATATCTATATTTCTTTTATTGGGGATCTTATAACCAAGATAAAATATTCTAGATCATGAATGAGATTCTAACAAAAAAGAAAATGATGGATGTTATTATAATAATTCCTCTAAAACAAATTTTTTCAAAAGGGTTATTTATGGATCTACCTATGAAGAAATTTTTTCTTAGTAGATTTTGAATTACCATCTTTATCCATGTTAATGAATGTGGGAAATATTTTCTTAACATACTTAAGAGTGTCAATATCTTGTCGTACATGAAAATCAATAGTTTTTTTGACTTGAAGGACTGAATCCCATGATTATACATCTTAAATTTACTGAATTACCATCATATTACCTAAGAGGAATGATCCAAGAAATTATGATCAATGATGAAAATTTTGTCTTTCCTAAATAAATTTTAACATTCTTATTGGAATATGAGTGAAATCCAATCATTTGGGGGAGACCATTTTTATCAAGTGCGTATGTGCAGACCAAAATACAAAGTGGATAAATCTATCTTAAAATTTCATGTGAACAAGTATGGTTCAACATCCCCTACAAAATGAGGAAATGTGATGTGCGACAGGATAATGAGTTTTGAAAAAAAATACACATGATGTTGACAGTTTCGCTAAAATTGAATAGGTGCATGAGATAGCTATTGTTCTTCTAGAATAAGCTCAACTAAATAATATTTAGAAGTTGAAGATTCATACCCCTGACCCTAGTGGAGAGACAAAATCAGCTAAATTTTAGAATTGACATAAAGTATTATTGGTACACGACCTTCCATTTAGTTCATCGAGATTGAAAAAGAAAGGGTGGATTGCTCCAATGGATATTAAGGAAGTACTACCATCCAGATGAATCATTATATTTAGATAAAAGTATTAGGGGCAGAACTACATGGACTGGACACAACTAAGACCATTAATGGACCTTGAAAAGGTATAATATTTTCAATCATTAGTCATGTGAGAAAATGCTAATAGACGTAAGGTCGGTCCAATGATAATAAATAAAAGTTCATCTAGGAGGCAACCTGATTACTTGGTATTTTTCATTAAATATTTTTTTCCTCTAATTAAATTGATTCAAATATTTCAAAAATCACATATAATGGAATGTTTATTCACCTTTTTATTTTTAAATTGAAAGACCATTAAGTCCCTTGTGAGGGATAAGCAACAGGAGGGATAGAAAGAGGTTGTAAGACCAGTACACTTCAAGGACGAGGAATAAGTATAACCTATGTAGATAACTATAAAAGAACATTCAAAAGGGGATTATTTATGTTAATTTAAATGTTTTCTATTATATTCTACACATTTAATTTATTTTGATATTTTTACTGAGAAGTTCATTCAGAATATTTCATCCATTCATTATTCAATTAAAATATGACACATAAACTACAAATGATAGTAACCATATGGGGAATTTAAATTTATTTATCATTATTTATGAATGAGAAAAATTGGGAAACAAATTATTAGGTTTAACCCTATGGATTAAGATTTTATAATTGATGATTTAAGGAACATGTTGATCAATTTAATATATTTTAAAAAAAAATATTTATGCATTCTTTGAATTTATGATATTTTTATTTATTTATTTAATTACTGAGATCTATTTCTATATGTATTTGTCCCAACTATCCATCATAATACTGATACATCCTTTAAGCTAAATATTTCCCATTATTTATATAGTATATTTGTTGTGAAACTATAGAATCTTATCCTTTAAAAGATTTTTTTGCATATGATTAATGATATACCTGAACAATATCACAGGTAATATGATTGAACCATAATTTTTTATCTATCATCCTAAGACAAACCATATATTAACATATCTAAAATCTCATAGAATCCCTGATCATCTTTGCTAGAGTTGATTTTTTTTATAGTCCCATTTTATCATTTTTGTCTTTTATAAAACAATTATTCATGAGTATCAAAAATATTTTTATGGGAGAAACATACCGGTGGAAGGGATGCTTTTTTAGTAAATAATGATTGTGTTTGTTTCGGGGTGGGGGTAAGTGGTTAGTTTTAATGAAATTTGTTAAAGGAAAATTATTTATTTATATTGTCCCCCCTGTTCAAAAATAACTTGATTATGATATGTGAAATTCATAAATTTTCATTGCATGACCCATGATCTTGTTATAAATTTTTAAAATTCATTCATGGAGAAATAAATTATGATTAATAGGTGGTTATGGGATTTTCCCCTTCCAAAATTTTGAAATAGAAATGATGAAAAATTATAAAATAATAAAATTTATTGATTCATTCATTGAATTTTATCTCTTTAGGATCCTACTCTATGATACTAGGGGAATATGATACATTATTTAATCTATATTTGATTATCATGAAAGTTACATTATATAAAAATACCATTTTTGAGTATTAAATTATTTACATCATTTAACCACTTTCATAAAACCACAAAGTCATTTGGTCCTAAATGGTGAAGTCCTCATGATTATTATTGATTTTTTTATTTTTTTAGTGGAGATCATAGACACCTTTCATGCCTATGGTATGTGACATGTTCTTGAGGGATGTGAATCAATCTATTCATTTGAATATTTATAATGAGAGGAAAAATTCACTTGAGGTAAATTAAATAGTGTATGCATATTAATAATGAATTATAAAATGAAAATGGTTGAACGAAATGATATGGATGTTTCAAAAATAAGGAAATTAAAATATATTATTATTTATATTATTTGAAATTTATGTGTTGAAAAATAACTATGTGTGATACTCAAAAATTTAAATTTCTATTTTATCAATTGATTTTTAACACTAAATTTAATACATGGGAGTATATGTATCCATCATAGTATGTTGAGATTCCATCCTTAAGGAAAAGTATAAATTCATGTGTGTGGTAGTTGGGGTGATAAGTGAATTTATTGTATTCATTTTTTTATAAAACATAACATTGATTCTAATGATTTTTACTGTAAATTAATTCTTGTACATATGGTGTATTATTTATATTTTATAAAATGATGTATGTTATGGGAATTGAGAAAAATGACTGTAAATTATAATCTTATCCAATTAAATGATGGGTTTACACAATTAATGATCATGATGGAGAACTTCCAATGATCATAACATAAGAACAGATGAAAATAATGGATTCTGAAATTGAAAATTGACATTACATAATGTGTAATCATTACTTATCATGTACTTATAATAGTCATGAAAATAATATATGTTATAATGATGATAAATGATGTTTAGAGTTAATATGACATTTTTTCATGACATGAAACATATGTGACATGCCATGACAGAAAGGACGATGAACTAGTGAGAGACATATCATGGATCCATTATATGTGTTGAATGATATACATGTCATGTAATCAATTCATGATGTGTATATGGTCAGTGTGAGAAAAAACATCTAGAATCAACATATGATGATATTTTGAAACATTTAAATACATTTAAACCTCTTAGGAAAACGTTTGTTCACATTTTTAATTCCGTTTCTTCATTCACCAACCAATAAAGAGCCTATAAATAGAGATACATGTAGTTGTTGTTATAGAGGACTAGGTTACCCAAACATTGAGTGATAAGTTGTTCTGTGTAGGGTCCTCGCCAGTTCCTTCTCCATGTTTTCATAGGTATTATTTTTATTTCCATTCCTATTATTCATTATTCAATATGATGAGGGGTTAAAACTGCCTTGTATTAGGGTTATGTATTATAAGGCTGAAGGTGTAATTAGATTTATTAATTTTTCAATATTCCATTATTTGGATTGTTGTAGTTTATCAGTCAAATAGTAATCACATTAATTTACATTTATCTTGATAAATGATATTTTAATGAAAAAGAAACATTAAAATATCACAACTAATTTCCCTAAACGAGGCATGCTCATTTTCATTTTCTGGAAAATCTAGTTTAAATATGGTATCGAGACAAACTTGATCTGCTGAAACCTAAATTTACTAAACCACAAGAAATATTGGATTAGTGTTTCATGGAGGGGATACTATTACTATTGTATCCCCTCATCTAAACACTGACACCAAACTTGAATAAATCAATTTTTTTTATAAAAATCGCATTTCAAATTAAGCCAATAATTATTAAACATTTTTTAATTTCATATCTAATTTTAAACCAACCAATTAATTTCATTTATCTTTATTATTCTTTATTTAAATTAATAAAATTAATATGAAACATAATTTTTTATTCTATTTAAATAAATTAAATCTAAATAAATAATTTAATTCACTAGCATTGTGGGTCTGACCTCAAACATATGAAATACTATTTTTTAATTAAAAGATTTACATATTTTGAATTTTTATAAATTTTGAGTATATATTTGATGTTTATATATTTAATGATTTACATTCTTCCATAAAAATTTATTTTGTATATTATTTAGTGAAATAGTTAGTAAGGAGGACTACATTTACAAATTTTGGTCATAAAATTAAATGTAGTCGTAACCATTAAGGTTTGTCTTATCATTGATGTAGAGGTAATTGTGGGTTATAGTTAATCACCTTACAATGTTACCACACTTCTTTTATATAATTCAAAATTTCTCATTGGTTCCTCTTGGGTATAATATACATTAAGTGGAAAGGTAGAATAGGCTACCACTTTCAATTGTACCAGATTGGGATCTGATGTTCACTAAAATGTTTTCGTAATGTATTTAGAAATTTTATAATATAAAGATGAGTTTCATCATTGTGTATCAACCTCAAATATTTGGTTAGACTGAGATAATAATTCAAACCATACATGACTTTTTGGTATCTTTTTATTTTGATTTAAAAGGAATTTGGGATAAATAACATCATCTAGTTGAGTTTTCTTACAAAAACTTATTTATGTAAATTATTCATATGGATCATTATGAATCCCTATATAGAATGAAATTTAGATATCTAACATGGTTGAATGAATTTGTAAAAATATATATTTTGTGACTTGTGATAGGACATGAAATGGTAGAGAAGGTCTTATACAGTCATCAACACATTAATGCAACTTAGAGTAAGCTTAATGGTTTTTTATATAATTTACATCATGATGTATAATTGGAATCTAGTGATCGGAGGTTTCAAATAATTTCAGTATAAGGGAAGGCCATGAGATTTTCAATGAATGGGAAGATAATCCATAGGTATATTAGTATGTTTGAAAATATTTATCGTATCATTATGGTAGCCTATCTATTGATGGTTCCACAAAACCTCTATAAATTTGATGATTTCTTCCACATTTCACTCGTATGGTTTAAATACCTGACCCTTTACATGTACTAATCTAAGAGACATACCTCTAGAGATATATCATTCTTATGAAAAACCACTGAAGGAGATTATAGATCATACTGATAATGTTATATAAAACAAGACCACTCACATGGTCAATATTTTCCAGTGAAACCAATGGTTTTATGATGATACATGGGAACATATGGATTTGAAAATGAATATGTATCTTCATTTGTTTATATCATAACGATGAATTTTGAAAGAGAAATTAATTTTTAGGGGTGTAGAATGTAACACCCTTAGTTTTTAGGAATTTTATTTTTTGTAATTAATTAATTTTTTTAATATATTAAATTATACACAACACGAATTTAGCCATGATTTAACTAAAAACAATGTTAATCATTCATTACATATATCATTGTGTTACCTTTCTTTATGCATGACCCTGTGTTTTAAAAAAACCATGATATACTATGAATATTATTACTCAAACACGGCCATTATAGAATAATATTTAAACTTATCATCATCAAAACTAAAAACTATTTTTTAAATATTATAAATAATTTGATTATATAAATAAATAATATTGATATGAAATTACTATTTCATTAAAAATTCATTATATGTTTTGAAAATAAATTTTCCACAACAAAATTAATTTTTTCATTATTTTTTGGAAACAATTTATTATAAATTATAAAAAAATTTAGCAAATTAATTTGAAAATATAACACTCCTTTTTTATGTTAGCATGTCAAAATTATCATAGGTAATGTTTTTTGGATTTTTCTAAAAATTATGAATTTTTTTGGTGAATACTGAAATATATATAATTTTAATTGAAAACTACCATTTCATTTTATTTATTTATAAACAAAAATTATTTTTAAAATTTTTTAAATTAATATAAGTATAATTATATATAAATTAATATAGTTAAAGTCATTATAATCGAATTAATTTTGATTTTTTATATAAAAACATTGTAAACATTGGATCATTTTCTCTTAAAAACTACTAATCCCATCATGACTACGAGATTGATTATAGATTAAAAATTAGAATTTTTTGAATTGTATATGGAAAAAAAATTCTATATTAAAAATTATCATAATTTATATTATCTAATATCTGTAGTTAATTCTTCTCCAAAATGTAAAGTGAAAATAATTTTTTTTATTACCATAATTATGGTAAAAATTGGTTTACACAGGTGTTAATGTAGGACGATAGGGGTTAAAAGGAATATAAAACTTATAAAATTACATTTTTATTGACATATATAAATATTATCCTTCCAAAAATTTCACATATGGTAATTTTGATGCTTTTTTCTTGGTAATGACCATTTCATTTTTGGACACACTGTGAAACAATTTTAAATAGTCTCCGTGTGGATTCATTTCGCCCACTTATAAAATTCCACAACCACATTCCACAAATTAACACTTAACAAACCATATAGTTCACAAAAACCATTAAAATTTCCCTAAAAACCATCCAAATAATTACTCATGACCTTTTTCACCTCTCAAAATATGAACACTAGGGTCCATAATAAGATATCCAAGGGAGGTGCTTCCAAGAAAATGAAATGGTTTTCACCAATATACTTCTTTTTTATTTTTATTTTCCACAAGTTATTAAGTATTAAAATTTAAAATATAATATAAATATTATCTCCTATAAAAAAATATTTTATAATTTTAATATAAAATTCTATATCCATCACCACATCCATCAAATGGGTTATAGAATCGTCATTCGGGTGTGTGGCGAACTAACGCCCCATAAACCAATGTAATTAAATATTCCATTAAAACCACATAAAGATACATATAATGATATATGGATTATATATATATGTTATTTAATATATTAATATTATTTATTATATAAGACATACCATTATACTCTTCATTTTGTGGTAAAACAATTATGTAGCTTGTGTGTATGGCAGACTACTGCCTTACAAAGAAATGTGATTCGTTCATGACTTCAATGGATGGTTATAAGGATATGTTAAAATAAAATATGTGATATATATGAAATATAAATTATTATGGGATATAATTCATCATTTACCAGTATTTCTTTCAATCCGACAAAAAAACGAAAACAATGTTCATGCGTATGTATGGCCTACTATGTCCATGATTGATGTATTTTATTTTCTACAACAGAATTTTATGGATTTTTATATACAAGTATATAATGAATAAATAAAATATTTATATAAAGGATAATATTTTTAAATTATTGAAATTATTATTAAAGTAATAGAAAAAAAATAATATCAAATCATACATGAAAACCAAAGTGGTTATTAACTAAAACATAAAATTAATGATGAATTTTTAATAAAAGTTTTATTAAAAGGTCCCACGAAATAATATATTTTATATAATATATTATTTTTTAATAAATTCACAATAAAAATATATTCATTATATATGAGGTTTTGAAATGTATGATATAGTTCAAGACTTAATGTAAGGGATTTTAATTTTAACTTTTATTTCATAGAGACAGAAGCCCTATTCAACGACTTCTTTTATTTTTGTGGTGTATATTCATTACATGAATATATTTTATTATTACTCTTATAAATATTATTATTATATAAATATACATTTAGGAACATTATTTCATGGGGTTTATAGTTCAAATGTTATTTATGTGGCCAAAGAGTTTTGTCTCAATTTTACTTTGTTGCGACTCTTGAAATGGTATACACCTCTCTTATTTATGATGGTTATATAAAACCACATTGATATTTAATATCATGAGATTACATATTCTCCTGATATTAAAATTTTCATTTAATTTAATTCATTCATGGGTTTTATGATTCAATTTTACCAAAATGGTAAATTTTTTATGTTACAATCTAATCATTTATCAGGATTAATCATGATTATACTTCCAATGATGAAATATTATGATCTATCTCATAATAAAATCATTTATTTTACTATCATATTGTTATTAATTATAATTTAAATCAATTTTACTAATTTCCTATACTTCTTACTTATAATATTTGATAATTCTTTTTTTTTCTGAAAATATGACTTTGTTAGTCTCTTTAGCTAAAAACAGTTTACCTCTATAACCAAGTATTGAAAAAATGTTTTGAAAAATGTTTTAAAATTATCCTATGATATTTAAATATTAATTATAACCATTTTTGATTTTATAAGTTTTTTTGTAAAATATAATATTGATGTCATTTTAAAAATAAATCCAATTTCTATTTTACCCAAAATGTGAATGGAATCATTTTTTAACATGTATGACCTGAATGAAACTACCCATCATCAAGACCATTTTTAAATAATATAAGAATTTATATGTTTTCAAGGTTATTTTTAAATTAATGGATTTTAAAAAACATTTATCTTTTGATATGGTTTGTTTAAGTGGAAAGGGTATTTTTCAAATGAATATTTATAAATGTAATTTTAAAAATACATTTTATATTTTCAAGGTAATTTAAAAGAATAATATTTCCAAAATATTTTATGGATTTTTAGTATTAAAATTAAATTTGAAATCAATATTCCCTTGACTCATGAAACATTCCATGAAATTTATCATTCTAAATAATTATCCATATATGATAAGATCCTCTATTGTAACTTATTATTTTCTAGGGATATTATCCAAGGTTAAAATAATTATTATTTCTCTAAATGGTTTATTTTTATGATGGAATGATTTATGTGAATCCAATTTAATTTCATGGGTTATGATATGATTAAAGTTTTATGTTTGGTTGGAAAAAATGTTTGATTTTATTTATGTGACATGTGGGACATATATCTCCATCCAATTCATCTAGAAAATATTAATATTTAAAGATATTACCATAGTAAATAAGTCAACTGGATTCATTAATTGTTGGAAAATGGGGTGTCTTGGTCTATTATGGGAAATAGGTTTGTCTTGATCCTCTATATTTGTGTTCTTGGTATTTATCCTTGACATATGGAATGGTATTCAATAATTATGACGATGATAGAAATTTATGACATGATATTATGGTTCATGATTGATTTGTTATATTTTACAATCAACTAATTTTGGGAAAGTGGCGCGTCTTGGTCCATTATGGGAAATAGGTGTGTCTTGATCCACTATATTAATATTTTTCTTATTTATCCTTGTCATATGGAATGGTTTTCAATAATTCTAATGGTGCTAGAAATTTATGACATCATTTATAATTCATGAATGATTTATGATATTTTACACTCTACTATTTAATTTTTTATGAAATGATTAGGTTTAATTCCATGAATCGTGATTTTGATCTTTTAAAAGTTGGATATCAACTTCCAAGGTTATGTGCATGATATCAAACCCATATAATTATATTATTATTTCATATGATCATAGATTGTTATCTTTTATATTTACCCCTACTGATTATCTAGGATCTCCCTTTGTTATGATTTCACCCCCATATAATAAAGAAAGGTTTATGTAGGTTATTCATAAGATGAGTACCATGTGAAAATATCATTGTGGGAGATGTTTAAGATCTTCCACCAAACTAGAAGACAATATACCTATTATCCAAAGAAACTAAAATATTATATTCTCCATGTGTGTGTTTGTTAAATGTTTTTAATAAATATATAATTTGATATAATATATATGTATGAAAATACTCGGTCAATATATTCTTCAATTCTATATATGGTTTAGTATTCATCTTTCACTTGATCATTACAAAAAATTACACTATTTCCATCCAAAATTTCTGATGGTCTTTCTATAATTTCGGAATCATCTATATCATATTCATTTTTTCATTATTTTACCAAAACCACTTCATGTATGATTAATAAAATTTATATAATATTGTTGAAAAATAATACATCCCTCTTTGAAGCATCAATATAATCTTCCATTTAGTGGATAACTTAAAAAAATCCATCAACATCTATTTTTTTAAACATTTAAATACATTGTCTATTGACACTGATTACATAAGGGATCCTAATCACCCTCATGTAATTAGAGATAGGTGTATTCTTATAGCACATGTTAAATGGATAAATTTCATAATCTGTATTATATTTTTTTTAATATACAATGATATAATAATAACATTCCTCTAAAATAATATTGATGTATTATACTTCAACAATATTGTTTGATCCATCACCCACAATAATAAAATATCACGTTAAACGAATAAATCATGATTTGGGATATATGTTGCACTATAATAATATAATATACCATGATTTTGATGATAAACATGAAATTTATAGCTTTTGTTCCCATCTCCATCCACATTTAAAAATCAATTCAAATTGAAACAACACTAGTATTTCACACTTCTCTTAAACTTGTTAAAACATATTTATGCCCTATAATTTATTCTTCATGAAAATAATAAATTTAATATGAGTGAAATCATAAAAAATTGTAATAATTTATATATAAACATTTATTTATTTTATTCTAATCAATCAAAAACCACTAAAATAATCTATTTCAAAATGTGATAATATTATAATCTCCACATTATTATATGGACTGTCAGAAATATTATCCTTTTGTATTTTAAAAAAAATGAAATCTCTTTTTTTTATTAAAAATATTGAAAACACACATAATTTCATTTTTTCTGATCATGATCATGCGCAATTACAAAATATTGACTTGGCTTTGATTACATAATTCATTTTCCTATTCTAAGAATAAATTAAAATGATTCTCAACTCCCCCTAGTTGTAACAATGTACATATACATTACTATCCCATATACAGAAAAAACTATCCTCCAATAATTTTATTTCAAATCTACCCTTTTGAATTGTCAACTTATTACATTCATTCAATAATTGAGTAACACCAATAAAAGTGTTCATCAACCCATAAATGTTGATTTTATTCTCTAAACTTTGCATGTTCTCACAAATATCTGTAAACAAAACTCCTTTTATATAAGTTGATAAATCATTAAAAAATGATAATATATAATAAATTTTAATATTATAATTATTAAGAAACGTCTTATCACCCTAATTATGTGATATAAATCTATTTTCTTAATTTATTGAATTATGTTTTTGCAATTCATTCTATGAAAATTCGACATACTGTGATTTTTTCATTCCTTTTAGTTTTTTTATAAACCTCCCAACCATTATAATTCCAGGCCAACTAAAATGATAAGGTTGTGAGATAATTTTTTTAATTTTTTAATCTGTTTCTCACACCACTCAAATATATCTTCCAATATATTTAATTGATTCTTCATTCCCATCCCTAAAACATTTTTTTCTACTAATCATATCCTTTTATGTGTATTGAATCCCACTAAATTTATTCCTCTAATAACTTATTTATTAATAAATATAAAATTAATTAAAATATATACTTCTTACCACATGTTCAAAACCACCACAACATTAAAAATAGATTATATATGTTAATATTCTCTGAAAAAAAATCTTAAACGAGACTGATTCACCAAATATTCATCATATGTTTTGCTATAATTTTCATTTCATTTTCATATATTTTTAGAAACTGAAAACATATTTATCTTCTCATTATAATTTTTCATTGTATTTTTTTAACCATCCATCTGTAGTATAATTTTAAATTAAGATAGAACATTAATAATTTTAATATATTTAGAATTTATTACATTTTAAAATCATTTAATATCAACTTATAAAATTGTTTGTGAAGATTTAATATTATTGAGTGATGTAGAATAGTAATCATGATACTTCCATTCATTTATTAATCAACTTCATTAATTGATTTCACAAAGTGATAATTGAATTTTTTATTTTGACTTTATTCTTATCATATATTTTTTTGATGGCCATATAATTACTTATCTACATCTTTCACCTAAAAATTTTGATACGTTCTTTAATTTTTTATTTTAACTAAATTAATCCTTTAAATCATAAATATATTGCAGACAATATATTAATCATCAACATGTCCTGAATACCCATTTTTCCTGCATTGAGAGGCCTTGAAATATTTATTTTATTTCTCTAGATTTCATATATTTGATAGGTACTCCTTAAATTCACTATTATTCATAAAATTTAACTCTTTTTTATTCATATTTTTTATCACCAACATCTTCATCACTACTTTACTCAATATCAAAAAATTTCATTATAAAAAACATTTCATCCCTTTCCCATGTTGTATGAAATTCATTTTCATTATCATCATTTTCTTTATCATCCAACAAGGATAATAAATTTATCACCGTATTTTTTTAAAGAATAATTATGTTTCTATTAGATATAAAATATTTCTTGGTTGATATTAATATTTATATATTTTATATACTCTAGAATGGCTCAATTCATTCATTAAATTATTCTATAATATTTTTTGGCTTTTTGGATGAAACAATTTAGTAACTACACACTATAAAATGTCAATGATATCTATATATCATCCATCAAGGTTCCATTCCAGAATATTCATAATAATTACGATATAATTTTATCAATGTTGTTCTCCACCTATTTATCATTTGTAGAATTCTTATATTCCTCATTAATACCTTTCTAAATCTTCTATTTTTTACATATTTAAAGTATATTTCCATATCATCCTTACAATTTTTTAGTAAATGTATATTCATTACTATATTTATAATTAATCAATATTTTATACGAATAAAAATATTGATGTCTTTTTTAATATCAATCTACAAGATCTCATAAATTGGAATAAATTTATTCATTAATGATGTGTTGTATATATTTGAATACAGTATAATATTCAAGATTCTCATAAAAACTATAAAAAGTATTGCCACATTATTGACTCTTGTAAAGAGGAAATAAAAGTATTTATTAACATGAATTTAAATATATTTAAAATTAACGATAAAAACTATAGTTTCTCTTACATAACCATAATACATCCATAACAAATTGCTAATAAATTATCACAAAAACCTTTTTGTCAAAAAATTGTAGTATAAAAATTCTATTAATGAATATGTGGAAATAATTTCATTAAAAGACCATCAATAATTCTCAATGATCATTTAAACAATAATTATCATTGAATTTTTTTTATATTAGGGTTATAACCATTTGTCCCACATTATTCATATCAAAACTAATTGATAATAAAAATAACCACATTCTATCATCTGAAATGTAATATTTCGTTCCATCGATCATTGAGATTAATTTACTATTCACTAAATTAATTTGTTTCATTTAGTCTAAAAATAATGTACCAAAATGACTTCTAAATAGAGATTACACAGCCCCTACAAATTTCAAAACACAAGATGTTATCAAAGTAATCCAAGAAAAGTGACTTGAAAAATAATTTAAAGGATATTAATTTTGAAATATATATTATGGTTATCAATATTTTATAATGATTAGGTGGCAGTGAATTCATAAATTCTATTCTTTATTATTTCACCACTGAAAAAAATAATCATTTATAAATTAAGTTTAATTACATTCTATTTTTTTATCCATACCTCTATAAGAAATTAAAACATGCAAGGAATAATAAATTAAAAGGATTCATTAAACATTATGAAAGGTCACATTCGTGGAAGGATTTACAAAACAAGATTTTACATGATCCATTAGACTTATTGGATTACAACTGAAAATGGATTATCATTGAACTGGGGTTATATATAAATTTATCCTGAATTATGTATCATTCTCACATAAAATCATAAAAACGAAATTCAAATTTATAAAAACTAGTATATTTATTTTTCAATAAAAGAATCGAATTTTCTATCGATGAGCTCCACATTCAATCATCTTCTTTAAACAATGAATTTTTCATTAAACCATTAATGTAATAATCATTTTAACACATGACATAATATTTACTTATTCATTGAATATTCATGATGAATTTAAAAATGCCTAATAAGAAATAAATAATTATAATCCATTAGTGTCACTATAAATTCTTTATCATACAATTTATTCAATAAGAGAGTCAGTAAAAGTTATATTCAAACATTTATTAATTCATGAATTTAAATAAATGATATTCTCTTTAAATCATGGATTTCTTCTACTTCACATACATCTACCAAACTCTCAAAATTCGTAAAAAACCAATCTCTACATTAGTATCCCCCATCATATGTTCTCCCTTTTTAAAAAAACCTCATCTTCCTCTTATTATTGAAATTTGAATTTCAAACTCAAATGAAAAATTTAAAGATCCTTCAATATATATTTATGAATTTTATACATTAATATAAATCATAATGTTATAATCCTATTTGATAGATTTTGGAGGAAAAAAATATTTAATTTTTTTAGCCTTTGAATAATAAAATAATAAACATAAAAATAAATTTGAATCTATAATATAGAAAAAGTCTAAATATAACTATCGATGTTATGATGTGATATAATTGATCAGGATTTATTATATGATGATTTATCTAACTTCTCACAAAACAACTTTTAACTTCCAATAGTCATTCAATGGGACTATAATCTTTGCAGTGTGACCACATAGAAATTTGAATCTATGGGATCACCAAATTTTTCCAACAATATTTTATGTAATTAGTTGAAATACCATTATCATCAAAATTTTCATTCCATTTACAATTTCATATAATTCACGGTGGTATCCTCAATCCAAAAATGTATTTCGAGTTTGAGAACTAAATTATCAATTATCTATAAGGATAATAAATTAGTATTTCTATATTCCCTAACACTTCTTACAGACAAGGGGATATAGATTCCTCGTAAGTGTTTCTCAATCTAGTTATATGGCCGTGAGTAGCTCCCATAATGATTAGGATGTGAATTTTACCAAATTATTGAAAAATGTGTGTCGAATGTGACACCCAGAGACTGTATGATTAATTTTCATTAAAATAATATCAATCTCTTAAAACACATATAATGCATTAAAAATAATATTTAAAATAAACACAACACTCTATTAAATACTAATTTGAAGATGACCATTATAACCTAGATTTTAAATTGGATGCGATGAATAGTAATAAATTAAATGTAAAAATTATATAGTTTACAAGAATTAATTTGAAATTTATTTATTTGAAATAAAAATATGAATCATTTTTAAGTGAAAAAAATGTTTTCATAAAAGATATATTCATTTCAAATAAACTTCTTTCGTCACATCGTGGAAAATTATACTAGAATTAATTTTTGACAGTTTTAGAAAAATTGTATGAAAAAATAAACTTCATTTTTGAAATTATTATATAAAAAATAGATCAATGTAAATTATGGGAAATTTTTTTTAAAAATCATTTTTTCTATGAATTGTTAAAATACAGATTTTTCATCAAAAATTAATTTTAATTTAATTTATTAACCATTATAAATATTATTTAAAATAGGTTTTAAAGTAACATAGTATCAATAATAATGTAAAAATAAAATTTAGGTCAGCAGAATCAATTTCATATTGACTTTTGATATTAAATGATTTTATACTAATGTGAATTTTCCATTTGGAAATAACCTTTTTCACATGAGTATTGGGATAGTTTTAAATATGATCCTTTTACTTATGTAAAATGAATTTTAAAAATTATTTATATTTTTGGAATATGAATAATTAATATTATCTAATAACTTCAACGTAATTGTTTATATTATCAATAGTAAAAATATTAAAAATTAATTATTATGTTTTAGGTAAAATGGATTTAACGAGGGATAAAATATAGAAATAATGGAGATCATTTCATAAAATGTTTTACAAAACCCATTAAATGGAAATATTTCATCCTTATAACGTATTTGAAGAAACAATTATCCACTTTTGAGGCTTTTTAATGATTAAAATGTGGGTGTAATTGATTATTTTGAATAATTCAATGTGTGAAATCTCCCACACTTATAATAGGACATTCCCTTCATTCCCCTATTATCAATTATATATACATTGTTTCGAAAACACCAGAAATAATTACATTCATGATACCCTACAAACATCCTAGTTCCCATTTTATAACCATAAATCCATCCTATGTTAACTTTTGGTGAAAACTATGGATTTTCCCTAAAGTGTAAGTAATGTTGTTAAATGGGTGTTTTCAATTTATTTATTTCAAAAAAAAATATAAATATGATTAAATCAGTATAATGTAATAAAACTAGTATCTAACATATGATAATAGGTTATTATATTAATTTTTAGAACTATATTTATCTACACATCCTTGAAATATTAAAAAAAATTATCGATCATATGCACAAGAGACTACTGCGACATAAATTATGTAACTCATTTCTTATCAAAACCTTTCTTTGGTCAATATAATTATAGATTTGTTAAATATATATATAATTTGTTATGTAATTATTCTTATTGAATTATAAAATCACAAATACATCTTGTATTTCTATTCAATTTAAAATATGATAATGTTACTCTTACATACAGAAGACTACCGGCACATGAGGTGGTGTGATTTTTTATCACATACACATTGCATGGAAGATGATAAAGTTAAATTTATTAAATATATGTGATATAAATGACCTGATATATATATTTGTAAATTATTATATCATATTCTCCCCCTATCACCCATTAAGGTAATTATTCCATCACTTTTCAGTACGTACGACCTACGATCCACACGAAGCGATCTAATTAAATTACCATGACCTACATTTAAAAATAATTTTAATAATGTTGGTACTAATTGAAAATGATTTTCATAAAATTATTATCATAATAGAGATTATTTATTTATATCCTACATAATGTAATGAAAAATTTCATGATAAAACACACATTAGAAAACTATCTAATTCACACATGAGGTAATGACAAAAATGAAATACTATTAACCAATGGAATTAAAAATATTATATGCATATTAGAAATGATTTTATTAAAATGAATCAAGTAAAACATAGTTACATTATGAATTCTATTATAGGGGATGTTAAATAAAGTTCCTCAAAATTTATGTATGAGGTAATGGATGTCATCTAAATTTCCCTTTTTGAGGTATATTATTTGTGTTTTAAACATAGTTATTTTTTATGGTTTATGTACTAACCTTTTCACATAATAAGTTTTAAATTACTAATAATCATGCTATTTCAATTTTAAATTTGTATTATTTCATCCAATGGTATTTTACTTTAATGTTACCATGTTTTATAGTTTTTTATATCTAATTCCATTTCATTGAAACATATTTGTTAATACAGAACTATTGTCTTCTTTGAGATGTATCTAATTTCTATTTGATGTATTTGACATGAATAACATTTATTCATGAATATTAGGGTTTCGTTTCATATGTATTCTACTATGGGGTACAATTTAAATGTTACCAAAGAGGTAAAAAGTATTGTACAATCTCACTATATCTTGTGATTATTTACTCTATCTTCAAATAAACACATTCAGGTGATAATTTTTCACTATACATAAAATTTATCTAAAATATCTATATATATTTTTATTAATTACATGATTTTTTAGTGATCTATATACCATTGTACATACAGAGTTTACTTTGGATGTCATTTGAATAACAACGAAAATATTGAAAGACCCTTACTATTTACTCAATTAGGATATTTGATGATGAGAGATATTGATTCATTAAGATAATAAATTTTTCAATATATCTTCAATACTTTATAAATGAATTTTTAGGTGAGTTTTGGTTATAGAGACCCCAAGGATGCATCGAATGGTCTCATGAGAAAAATTAGTTGACCAATTCAGATTGAATTTTTCCCATAAATTGAAAATATCTTGTGAAAGGATGTAATAGTGGAGGTATCATGATTCTTAAAATCTGGATGTTAAATAATTAAGAGATTTATCATCTACTAATTGTTTGATTATTATTATCCATGATATTTTCACAACGATATTAAATTTTGATGAATTTTTATCCAAGTTTATTTATTTAATATCATGTGATTTTATTTATTTACCTTTCTATATTTATTATTCCTTAAAAAATTAGGGTAGAAATGTTTCAGATTATATGGAATGGGTATTCAGTTACTTACCTTCACAATTTTTTATGCATTATATATTCCTGATATATTTCACTAAATGATACGGATTTTGAGAATTTTATCACACCTTTATATTGTTTCCATTCCCCATGATAGGAAAAAGAATCCATAGAATGATTTTAAGGAATTAAAATGTTTTTCATTACAATTTTTTATTTGTTCCCTATATAAAATGTGTATAATGTACGTATCTGGTTCACAAATATTTATAAACTAATTGGCCATATAATATTTTTCCCATTTATCTATGCTAACGTAATAATAGTGAAATGATATATTGGTTTCTAGAGTTAGGTTCATTATAGTTGGTATCAAATAATGTTTATTAGAACCCATTGGAACTAGATTAAGGAATAAATAGATTACGGAGAATAAACCAATGATATAATTTGAGTATTAAGATAAACGAACACCATAAAATGTTGGTATAGAATATATTATGTGATATTTCCTATAAATACATCCATGTATAGATACTATAGGTGGATGTTGTTCTAGAACAAATTTAACTAGTGGTAATATCTATAAAAAATTGAATATTAGGCCTGACACATTCATTATTTGGTGAAAAAAATGTTCCTTAATATTAATCTAGTTTGGCACACAATGTAGATATTATTATGATAATTCAAATTTTTTTACAAACCATTATTAAGGATTTTATAATACTAATATCCCCAAGGAAACCATGTTTATTTTTATGATATTAATAATGAATATAAATTTTTTAATTCATGTTATGTTTTATACCATATTTTGAATTTTATATTCTAATTTAAAATTAATAATATTATGAGCTAATATAGAATATATCATTTTTTAAAAATTCCTCCTTAAAGGAATATGGGTATTAAGCCTTAGGGATAATGTGGAGATTTCCCTACCGAAGAATCCAATACTTTGGAAATTTCAACTGATCATATTATAGCTATATTGGGGCAACACAATTAGGTTATAATAATTAATATTTCCCAGGTGGAGAGACTTGTTGTTCCACAATTTGGTTCTACAATGTTTTATTATTTAATGTGATATAATTCCCCATCATTTGGTGGGATGATGAATACAATGGTAGTAGAATTATTGATTATGTCTCTTGAGAAGATATTTATAGTCTTAGGATGTGATGAAATGGAAATAGTTACAATTGTAGTGTATAATGTCAATGTCAATTCTATTTACTGGTGGTCATTGATCCAGAAAACTAGGGAGGAAGAGGAAATAGAACTCATGGAATGGATTTATTTATTGATACATTAATAAAAAATTATACCACTGATTATAGAAAAACTAAAATGAAAAGAATGTTACTTATATTATATAAGTTGAAATTGGGATATTTCCATGGCCCTGTAGACATTATTTTCAAAACTGTGGATATTTCCCACACCTATCGCCAAATTTATGTGACCTATACCCACTATTTTGAAAACTGTGGCTATAAGTATTATTTCCATGTGTTATAGCCAATGTTTTCAAAACTGTGGCTATAGTTCTACCACCCTTTCATGAAAGAAAACGTTTCCCCGTGAAAATAGATAGGGAAACACTATTGCCATGATTTTTATGCAACTACTTTAGCTTCTGATAAAATATATAATATATTAGATATATATATATATATATATATATAGAAGATGAGAGACGTGGTGTAGTGGTTAGGCAGTTGAATACTTTGGGTGTTGTGTGGGGATCGAATCCAGATGGTGACAAATTATTTTTGGCCTACTGACATTGTTTTTCAAGGCAATAACCACAGTTTTAACTATTGGTATAGGAGGTATAGTTCCACTATTGAAAATATGTACATAGGTCAACGTCCATGGTTTTCCAAATGGTTTAAATAGCCCACATACTTACATAGTATTAACAGTGGTAGTAGGTCTGACCCCACTGCAATAGCAATAACACCCAAAGTTGGAAAAAGTGTGGTCGCATCCTACGACAACACTTTTGGGCCCTATTCCTATAGTTTCAACCATGGAAATATGACAATTTTCTACTTGTGGTAAATAAAAATGTTGAATAAATTGTTACAGAGTATGAGGCTTCCATTACAATTTTATCCAAATTTTATATGGTTTACATATTCAACACAGAATAGAATATCATCCATTTCTTTATAGGGATTATGAAAATTCCCCTATGGGTGCTAGTTTGTCCAAAACTAGATTTCTATGATGAAATAGTTTTACGTGTCCAAAAATGGGGAATTAAATCTATATATACTACATGTGAGAAGAAATAAATAAAATAATAAGTCAAATGAAAACTAATTAAAAGGGATTACATCAAAGAAGAAGAATAGAATGAAGAAAGTTTTATATTATGAGATCTGTGGAAAGAATCATCTAGGAAAATTCATGAATTGAATGTGAGTTTGTTATATGTAGGTAGATAAGGGTTATCATGCTAATTAATATAATGGTATGGAATAAAAAATTTATTTTTAGTGTTTCAAATTTTGGGAGATGGGGAACTAAGAAAATCAATTCCCCATGTGTCAAATGAATATACCACAGAAGGTGTTGGGGGGGGAGAAGTCCAATCTTTTGAAATCACTATAAATAATATGGAATTACCCAATGATGAAATTTGTAGTAATTTAATAATATCTTTAAATTTATCTAATTTTTTAATTTATTCAGGATCCTCACACTAAATTATTTCATCATTTTTTCCAAAAAATTAGATATTTCCCTAAAACATTAAAATTGGAGTTTTCTATCAAGAAACCTAATGAAAGATTCAATACAATAAGGATGTGTTATTAAATACCCATAATGATACATAAATGCGATTTATATGATGAATGGATTTTCATAATTATGGTAAACATCATCATAATCCATAGTATGTACTTGTTTTGGAAATATGATGCAAAAAATTATCGTAAAAAGTAGAAAATTAAGATTCCAGATGAAGATGTAAAATTGTTTATTTTTTTAGTATAGACATCAACATCTGACACATGTATAGATCTACCCCCAATAGCTCAACTAAATGATATTATTATGGAAGAAAGTATAGAATAATCTTGGGATGTAGATGGTAATATTCAAATTTAGGATTTATCTATTATACAAGATGGTTTTGATGTATGTCCTATATAATTTTCTAAACATCCACTACATCATCAAGATCATATTTACATTGATTTTATTTCAGATAAAACACTAATTATGAAGGCTCCACATAGAATTTTCATAGCAGAATTAATGGAGTTGAAGAAATAACTATTGGATTTGTGTGATAAGTTATTTATTCACCCTTGTGTTTAACCATGGATAACTCATATTCTATTCCTTAATAAGAAATATTGATCCATGAGGATGTGAATTCATGATAAGAAATTCAATGATATTATGATTAAGAACTAGTACCCTCTACCTAGCATTGATGACTAATTCAATAAACATTAAAGAGGTAAATATTTTTTAATGATTCACTGTCATTCTAGGTATCCCCAATTCTGTGTAAGAATGTAATACATTCTGAAGAAAACACTTCAAATGATGTACATAAATCATGATTCTATAGTAATGTCACATGTATTAACCAATTATCCCTTTGATTCTATGGATATAATGAATATAGTATTATTAGAATATATTATTGATTTTTTGTGGTATTAACTGATGATTTTATTGTGTACTATAAAATCTATGAGAAACATGAAAATAACATGAAGATAATTCTAAAGTCTCTTAGAAGGATAGTGTTATTTAGGAAATTTAATAAGTGTAATTTTTGGAGTTTTGGATTTTCTTTTCAAGTCCATATTTTCTCCAAGGATGCATTCTAAGTCAATCCTTTGAAGATAAAGGTTTTAAAATAATTTCCAACACCAATGAACATAATTTAGGTACATAGTTCAATTGGTTTGGTAGGTTACTATAGGTGACCCATTTATAATTTTTTTTTATGATTTTCCATTATCATAACCAAGCGTACATGTAAATTTTTTTATGTTTATTTTCATAATAGAATTATAATAATGTTTTGGTGAAATTATAATGAGATTGGTTTATGCTCTCTATTGACCCTAGCATATAGAAATGATAGGATATTAATTTACAGTGATTCATTTATGAATGGAATTTTTGTGCCCTAATGAAACTAAATGATGTTGTTTTGTATACATCAAGGAAATTGAAGAGTACTGAATAGAACTATACAACCCATGACCATGAGTTTTTAGTTTTTGTCTTTTATTTCAATACATGGAAAATTTATTCCTATGGGTAAATATTTGAGTTATTCATGGATCAAAAAATTATAAAAAAACATATTTTCATGGAAATGGATTAATATTTTAATGATTTTATTGATCTATCTACTAAATGATTATTATTACCCGATACACTATCACCCAGTGAAGGAAAATAAGATATAAAATTCATTGGGAAGGATGGATCATTGATTCATAATCAAAATGAGTATTAAGAGGGTTACATTGTTCATATACAAAATAAATCTTCATGTGAGTATTTTGGATGAAGGATAGACATCAATTATTTTTCAAATGATTATGAAACAATCATTTTTAGAAAAGAAAAAATGATTTCAATAGAGAAATTGATTATCTATTGTATCTATACTAGAGATAAAAAGGTAAATTTTGGATGACACTCAAAACAAAAATTTATATATACACCATTGTAGTATAATGATGTATTGGGATTTGAAGGATTTTTTTCGTAGGGTAACATGATGTAAGAAATTTGGGATTATGTGTCTAGAATATTGGTTTTCCAAGAGGAAAAAATTATGAACCAATATCCTATAGGATTCATGAAACCACTTCTTATTCCATGGTTGAAATGGGAAGATATTATAAGGGTCATTATTTTAATGACTAACAATTACATCAGGGATAAATAATGTAATATGGTTTATCATTGATCACTAATCCAAACATGACCATTTCCTCTCTATAAAACAATTTTTACAACTTGAGCACCTTACAAGGATAAATATTAATGATTTTGTATTGATTCATTGAACAGGTCATTTGACCATGTCCGGTCATGATCCCTTTTGTATATTTAAATTCTAGAGGAGTCTCCACAAGGATCTCGATTCTAAGATTCATTCGATAAATGACTACTATGATTAAATAGTTGGACATTCTAAAAGGGATATTCAAAATATGGAAGATTATATGAGGCCATTCTCACTTGAAATTAATGTTAAGAAGGATCAGTATTTACCTTTGGTCGAGTTTTTTTAATAAAATTGTCTTTAATGTATTCAAATGGTGCAAATAATGAAATATATGGAAAGAGGTATCATACTAAAACATGTTATGATGATGTTTTTTAATGGAAATTTAAAGTCCTATAAATTCTAAATAAACATATTTTAGTGCACTTTCTATGGAATATATGACTAGAGGGTTGAATAGTGTTTTTTTATTTATTATTAAAAATTTAAAATTTATCTGATTTATAAATGTAATGTTAAATGTTTCTATATGTAGAAAGAAATAACATAATTAATTTTTATATTTGTTTAGATATCATGATCCTAGTCCTCTATTCAATTTCCACTTCTCCTTGAAGAGATTGATATGCACTATATCCATAGTTTTTAAAGAATGTAATTACATGATTAAAATAATTAGAAACACAACATTTTCACATGGTGAAAAAACCTACATACCTTTCTCACATAGAGGTATAACCCCTAACATTCAAAGGAGTCACAAAATTCATTCCATTTTTCTAGGAGGAATAACCCAACCTTCCTTTTTGATTGGTGGAATAAACAAACCATATTTTTGGATTGTAAAAGCTCAATCCTGACACTAGAATACAAAATAAGGGATTGGAAGAATAACAGTTCAAAAATAATATAATATAAATGAAATAATAAATTCTTAATATTATAATAAATTTTGATCATGAACATGTTCCTTGATCACAACAAGTATGAAAGATGTAAATGATGATGACCTTGTATGACTATTGGAAAATAGTTGATGTAGAAATAGTTTCTTAATAAAAAATTTATAATAGAAGGAAATGATAGCATTTCCTTGAGGATCGAAATTTTAAATGTAAAAAATTATCAATATACATGGTTAAAAAAAAAGTTGTACTTGAAAATTTATCCAGATTCATTAAATATGATATCAAAAGATGTGTATCATTATCAAATATTTACATGAAAATTAGTAGTGAATAATAAAAATAATATTAATATTTTATTACTTCTATAAAATAAATTTGGGAAATAAAAAATAGATGGGAAAATGATTTTTAATGAAATATTTAAATAAATTTTTCATATATTTCAAGTAATATTTATTAAACAAATCCAAATTGAAAACAAAATGAAATAATTATAAAATATCGTATATAAGACATCTAGAAGAATGATGTGAAAAAAAAAGCAATGTAAATGAAAATCTGTATGATTCCCTATCATTATAAAATTGTATAATTAATTTTAAATAAATTCATAAGAATATTTCATCATTAAATATTATGAAATTAATAATGTAATTAAATTCATCATCTTTAAATTAGAATGAGAAAAAACAAATTTTGGAAACAAATTTTGAACTAATGGTGTCATGAATCACTATTGGATATCTAGCAGTGTTTTATTTACAAACCATTATACAAATCTAGAGGTGTAAACCATAGTTTAGAGACCATTGTAATTTTACGAAAAACTAAAATTATTTAATAAAAAACATTTTAATGTGTAATATCTTAAAAGGGTTTTAAGAGATAAATAAAAGATGAATCACCAACGAATGTCTAATGGTGCCTCATGAAACACCATTGGGTTCCCATGGTGTCTCATATCTCACATAGTGAATAACTATTTATACAATATGTTGACGATTCAGAAGAATAAAAAAATATATGTATTTCTTGAATAACCATAAGATAATAATAACAAACATGTTTAAACAAAGATAATGCTGGGATTAAATATTGAATACAAAACTAAAAATGTATTTGATTAATTAAACTGTCTATTGTAATAAAAAAATAGATAAATAGAGGATATAGAATCCAAACACTAAGAATAAGAAAAGAATAATTAAAAAAGGAAGAATAACATTCCATTGGAATTACTATGGTTTAAAAAATGACAAACCATTGGGTTTACTAATGGTGTCAAAAAAATATCGTACGTTTGAAATAATCTCTAAAAAAATTATCATTGGTTTATTAAATACATAATTTTTTTAACATCCAATGGTTCTAAATGAAATATTTTTTGTTTAAAAACTAATCATAGGCTTGAATGATATTGATATCAAAACAAAAGTTTTATAAAAGAGAATAATATGGGTGACCTATAATAAATCACTAATAGTTATGGACACACCACAATAAATAGTGGATCAAGAAGATATATTTGAACCAATTTAATAATATATGAGGAAACAACTCAAACCAAATGCATCATGGGATGAAAAGAATAAGGACAAGAAAATCTGTGAATGATTCATAAAGAGAAGGCCGTGTGATTGAAAGATCCACCGATAATACATCATGTTGTATATGATGATAATAAGGGAAAAATGTATGGGAGATGAAATGATGGACTGGGAGATCAAAACAATTGTGTGCGGGAATGATGGATATCAATTCGGCTAAAAAATTATGTGAGATTGAGTGACACTGCTACTGTTTTAGAGAAAAGGTGTTGGAGTAATCATGGGGCTGATCTGACAGCTTAGAGAAATAACAAGCGATATCTGATAGATGAGACTAGATATCAATTGATATGAATAGAAGAACAAAAAATATCTTAAATGTGCTTGAGGATCACCTTTGACATGAACATAGGACAAAAAATTTTGTATAAAAAATTAAGTGATATAAAGTATGATCGATTACATATAAAATAAATGGATAAGAAATTAAATTTTTGAATAGAATTGAATTGAATTAGTTGTTATAAAACTGTAATTTATGAAAGAAATTCAGAATTAAAAATTAAATTCCCAATTATAAACAATTTCACCCTCTTGTAAATTACAAGACATAATATTTATCAAAATTTCATTCCATATAAAATAAAAGTTATTAAATCATTAAAAACATTCTATCCCTTTTTGAAATGGTTCAAAAATTAAATAATCATAAATATAAAACAATATTGTTGTCTAATAAAACTATTTTTAAACTGTAAGAAATAATTATCATTTAAAAAATAAACTATAGAATACATAAAAAAATACTATAATATAATAACCAAAACCCTAATCAAAAAAAAAGAAACAACTATGCTTCCAACATTCATAATTCAAACTTGATTCTCTAAATTTTAACATAATCCAATAGTTTAGTGGAAATATCTACTATTTGATTATGAACTGGGATAAAATGTAATCATATATCCCCTTTATTAACATGATCACTAAGAAAACTAAATATAACATCAATATTTATGGTTCTTGAGTCTTGGAGTGTATTTTTAGAAATAGAAATAGCCCTAATATTATAAAAAATAGGTATTTTCTCAAAAACAATATTTAAATCATATAAAGTCATATTTATCTATATAATATGTGAATAGAAACTAGAAATAATAATACACTGAACATTTTTTATTTATATTAATAATAACAATAGTTGTTTAGAACTCCATGAAATTAAAATTTTTACAAAAAAGTTAAACATACCTGAAGTACTATATCTATGATGTCATAAAAATACAATGTCAAAGTCAAAGTAAGACTATAAATCAATGAAATTTTCCTTAGGATAAAACAATAAAATATATATTTTTACATTGATATACCTTATTACACTTTTAACAGCCGTAGTATGAATATATTTTGTGTTTTACTATTATATCGAACACATGAAAACAACCAATATAATATATAGTATATTATAAGTATGATACAAGAGACTCCCTGTCAGGCCTCCATACATATTATCACAAACTAATTTTACAAACTCATCTGCCACTAGTTTAGGGTTTATTCTCATAGGGTTTCTCCTAGTAATATATGAATGAAGTCCAAAACATTTTACAAAATATTTGGTATACTTGGATTGAATTTAGAAAATACCAATTTTCCTTTTAATAATTTGAAAATAAATGGGAAAATTTAATTCCACCCTTAATTTCATTTGAAACTCATTTTCCATTATCATTGAAAATTTATTACTTAATTTAACATTTTAGAATCAAAATTGATGAAATCAACATACATTTCCATTAATAGAATATCATTTGAAACAGATCTTATGAATAAGGGTGGGTAAACATTACCATTATAAAATAACATTAACTTAAAAACATTGTTAGTATTTAATACCACACACTATGGGATTTCTTAAAACTATAATGATCATTATATATTATGAAAAAATTATTTTGAAATTCATTGTTTTAAAAACTAAGTGTTTACTTTACAAAAACATCTTTTGAAATTACACAATTTCAAAATTCACTTTTAAAATATATTTGATAAGGTTTCAATTTTTTATAACATTCAAAACATAGTTAAGTATAGTTGTATTCAAATATAGAAACTAGAGTAAATGAATCTACTAAATCAAAACCTTATTCATTAAGATAATATTGGGAAAATAATATTGGTTCATTTATAAATATATTACCATATTCATCTAGTTTATTTGGAAAAATACATTTGGTTAATATAGCCATTGTTTTCTAGGTTACATAACTCAATTCCATAATTTATTTCGGTGAAACTATTCAGGTTTATCATGAATAGAATTAAACCAATTAGAATCATTCAATGATTATTATTTATTAATAGGAACAAAAGTAGCTACAAAGGAATAATTGGCACACATTTATTAAATAGAAAGTCTACTTTTAATTGTAGATTCAACATTTCCTATTACTTTTTCCTGATAGTGATCATTATGATTTTTCAAATTTAATTGATCGAATTGAGATGAGATATATTTCCCCTCAATTGATGTAGTAGTAAATTCATTAAAATCTTTAACAAAGTGGAATTCATTAAATTCTTCAACATCATCAATAGAATTAGTACTCTACTTATCATTATTTTCATTGAATTTAACATTTATAGATTCTTCTATAGTAATTTTCCTTTTATTTTATAGCCTATAAGAATTAATATTATTAGAATATCACAAAAAATATACTTTTCTCAAATTTTGTGTCAAAATTATCTATATTACCATTAATATTAAAAATATATAAAATGTACCAAAAACATTAAAATAACTGATTTTTAGCATTTTTCTACTTTTAAAACTTTTATATTTAGTTTTTTTTTTACCAAAAGCCTAATATAAACTCTATTTAATATAAGGAAATTAGTGTTAACATATTTAGAACAAACATTTTTGGAAGGTTGAATCTAATAAGCATTAATGTTTCCATTTCTTGAGTAGTTTGATTTTTATTTTATACAACACCATTCTATTGTGATGTTTTAGAAGCATTAAAATTGTTAAAATATCTATGGGTTACCAAAAAATAAAATTTACAATTTAAAAATTCTCCATATTTATCAATTTTTATAGATGAAATGAAATAATCTTTAAGATTTATAATTTTCATTCCAAATGTATTAAATTCGATTATTGTTTCAATTTTAGGAGCTTGGAAGATATTTTAAGTAAATATACAACAATCATCCTCAATTTCAAAAAACTTATCTCTTTGAATATAAACTAGCAGTTCTCATGGGTCCAAAAAGGTCATGTTGTTGTAGCGCTCGATATCTAACAGTATTAACCATATTTATTGATCTAAAATAATTTTTATTCTTACCTTTTAAAAAAAATAACATCTATAGTACATAAATAAACTGAACATTGGATGTTCCGGAACCTCGTCATGTTTTCCATCTTATACAATGCAGGAATATGAACATATCCTAACCTACTATGCCACAAAATGTGTTCTCTATCCATAGAATTTAATAACATTTCATTTTTATTTTCCAGTTCATAAAAATGAATAGAATATATATTCTCTTTTATATTATGCATAAAATAAAAATTCATTATACTTATAAATATTAAATTTATTGTATTAAACATTAACATACAATCCATCATCGCAGAGTTGTAATATGATAAATAAGTTGGTGTTTAATACTTCTACAAATATTACATTATAAATAATAATAGTAGTTAATATACCAACTTCTCCAAAAACATTTACCATACCATTAGAGATATCACCAAAAGTGACAATACCTAAACCACAAGATATAAAAGATAATAAATTTTAAATTTCACCAGTAATGCTCTATGAGAACCCAATATCAATATACAATGTGACATTGGAACTCTTCAAGAAGGTTTCATACCAAACAAATCATGCTGCTGGTTGTTTTGGTTTCAAAACTATTTTGGGTCCAACTGGATTTGTAGAAAATCATTTAGGTACTCATAACGATGTGTGAAATTTATTTTATGATAATCTAGAATAAACATATTTTAAATGAATGTACTAATATGGCCTAATGACTGAGTAAAATTAAATGAACATTCACTTTCCTAATTTCCTTTCAGGTTAAACTTAAAAAAATTATCATTTGAAATGTTCACTTTTATGGTTTTAACAAATGAATTTCTACACATTTGAGAAAATAGATTATTACATCAAAATACCTTTTTGTCATACTTCTATTTTTCCATAACCTTTATTTTATCTAATTATTTTTTCCTCAAACTAATATAGATAATTTTTCCATTAAACTAGTGATATAATTTTTATAGTTTTCATTGTTTTTAAAGAAAATTTATAGGACATCATATATTTTCAAATTTTAACATGAAAGATAATTTTTTTTGTTTCTTATTTTCATTTTTAGTAAACATAAATTCCATTAAATGTTCATTTAAATGATTATATTCAAATTTAAATTTTCTATTTTGACCTTCGTCATTTTCAGAAGTGAAATCTATTATTTTATAATTAACATCATTGCCTTTTAACAATTAACCATCTAAAACATTTACATATTCTATGATGCATAAAAAATTATTTATATATTTTTTGTTTTCTTCATTGATAATATTATTTTATCATTGAAATTGCCTATACATTTCATCAATTCTAAATATTTCATTTAATAAAAATCGTTTTGACAAGATAATTCGGTAATTTCATTTTCCATATTAGATTCATAATCAAAATTGTAATTATATTCAGTGTATACCTCATTTACTGTATAATCAATTAAACATAGATTTTGAAACTCCGTTTCACATTTGTATCCAACATAACAAGAGTCTGACTCTTCTTTGTAGATCCATCAAGCATGATATTCCATTCTTTATTCCTTCTTGTATTATTTATCTTTTCCTTCTTATTTTAATTTTGGGTATTCTAGTTTTATGTTTCCTTATTTTCTACCATCATAGAAAATTATTTTTGAAGAAACATATTTATTTGTTTTACCTATTTTACTAATTCTTCTATCATCATTTGAAAAATATCTTTTAGTATGCTTCTTGAAGTCTATCATACCCATCATGTACTTTAAAAAACCTTTGGCGAAATTTCCAATTTCATCCTTCTCACATTGTTGTATCTTTGAATCATAAGAATTAGTAATAAAAATTATATTTGATACAAAGGATATAATATTTCTCAAATAATGATTATCAGTATTATCATTCATCATTTATATGTAATATTGTAGTAATGATCCTATCATCTCTGGAAAGGAATATTCATTAAATCCCATTCTAGCATTAATATCTGTTTTCTTTGAATGCTAACATTGGGGTAAATATTATAGTATTCTACAATGATTGATTTACTCATCATGGTTTCTCCAAGAGAAAACATGATGTTGATAATATTTTTTAATATATTAAATATATCTTTTATAATATCTTGATCATTCATCATGAACTCCCAAAATTCAGGTCGATTTATACGTAACATAGTTCATTTCAAATTTTTAGTATCCTGATAAGTTAATTTCATTATATTCCAAATTTCTGAAGCAGTATTGAAAAATTAAATACAAAAATAATTTTTTGTAAATAAAAAATTTCTATAAAATAATAAAAAAAATTTAAAACACATTTATCAGGGTCATTACAAAAAAAATTCTAATTAAATATATGTTAATTTATAAATACTATAAATAAAAAAAATATTTAAGACCAATGGTTGATTATTTTTTTCCAGTAGACATAATCACTTCCGTTGAAGTGAGGGGGTCTGACTAGATTCAAGAACTAGAATACATGATTATCCATATAAGATAAGTGGATCTTTTCCTTATCTGTTTTATTCTAGGATGAAGGATAGCTTAGAAATATATATTAAAAACAATTAAAACCAAATAATTAAATTGGAACCACCCTCTAATACCAAATATAAGTGCTCTTGGTATTATAGAGGTTACTAGAGGGGGATGAATTGTAATTTTTATTTATTATTGACGATTATATATTTATTAGAGTTCTAAAAGTAATGTTAAATGTTGTTGTATAAAGAAAAAAATAACACAAGAAATATTTATTGGAGATTAGATATCAATATCATAGTCCTCTCTTCAATATCCTCAAATCCTCAATGTTGTTGGTTTGGACTATATCCTTACACTTGACATTGATTAATAACTAGATTATAAGAATTTCAAATGTAAAATATTAACATAGAGGTATAACCGTTGAATTTCTAAGGAGTGGCAACCATCCTACCTTTTGTCTGGAAGGAATAACCTGAACTTCATTTTAGATTGGAGGAGTAAACAAACCCAATATTTTGGATAGGAAAAGATTAAACTATACTCTATAATACAAATATAGGATTAGAAGAGTCACAAAAAAATAAATACAATAAAAACTAATGAATAAATTGAGCATATTATAAATAAGTTATATTCAATTTTTGTTCCTTGATCACAACAGGTATGGAAAAAGTTGATGATCATGATCATTTTTGATCGTGGGAAAATAGAAGATGTCAAAGAAGTAACATGATCAAGATTTCAGATCCGTTGGATATTTTTTTGTATCCATGTCCAACGAATTGTCTAATATAAAAAATTATTGAATATCCATGAGTACATTTGATTTTATTAATGATTTATTCTTCCAAAGGATTATATATGATATTTATAGGAGAATGTCAATATCAATTCACTCAATGAAACTTGTTATAAAATTATTAAAATAATATGACCATAAAATTAATTCTTTTAACATTGTTTTTGGACGTAAAAATAGTTATGAAAATGACTTTTAATGAAATATTAAAAGAATATTTTAAAAAAGTACACAAAATATTTTTTAAAAATGTTTCTAATGAAAATTAAATTAAATAGTAATATAATTTAATATACATGACATGCAATAGAATGATGTGAAAAATATAGCATCATAAATGATAATCTTCATGAGTCCCAATAAATAAAAATATATAAACTAAATTTTAAACAAATTTGAAAGAATATTTATTCATTATATTTTGTGATATAGGCAGTTTAATTAGATATAAAAAAATTTATATGAAATGCGAAGAAAAAAAATTATGGAATTTTTTTTTGAACTAACAGTGTCCTAACTCACCGTTAGATATCCATCAGTCACTCACTGACAGACATTATACATGTCTGGCAGTGTCAAACATAGTTTTACATATCATTTTCATTTTAATAAACACTAAAATGATTTAATAAAAATAAAAAAGAATTCCACACATAATATAATGAAATGGTTTGAATGGAGAAATAAAATATGACGCACTGATGGATGTCTATCGGTGTTTCATGACACACTATTAGATTCTAACAATGTATCATTTCTCACATAATAAATAATTAATTAAACAAAAATTTGAACACATAGAAGAAAAAAATGATACTTTTAATACTTGAAGAAACATAAAATAATAATATCAAACATGATTAATGGAATATAATTATTGAATTTAAATTTATGTACAATAGTTCCAAATAATTGGAATAAACCAACTAACAAATGTCAACACCAGAAAACAAATACTAGAGGATATAGAAACAATACCCCAAGAATAAACGAAGAATAATAAATAAAGTTGGAATGAGATACCATTAGAAATAAATCAGTGTTATAAATGACATACTTTTGGGTTTCCAAATATTTTAAAAATTGAAATCCAATTGGTTTGAAACCAATAGTGTCAAAAAAACTATCAATGGTGTCATAAAGACCCATGTATATGAACGGCTAATGGAATTAAATGACTCACCATTGGTTTAAAAACTAATAAATATCCTTGCTTCAATACAGTGATAACAAAAGCTTCAAAAAAGAGAAATATAGGTAAGATTTAAGATGAATTTATAATTGTGACGTTATCACAATAATAAATAGTGGATCGTAATAGAGACAGTTGAATCACAATAATATTGAAATAGTAAATAAGATGAACTCGAAGAATCACAAGATTAAAATAATGAGGGATGGAAACTACAAGGAAGGATGCCATAGAAAAAGATGGACATCATTGATGAAGTAAGAAGACTCCAGGTGGTCGACATATGGAGGATGATGAGTAAAGGAAGGAAAAAAATGCATCTGAGATGAAATGAAGGTTTGGAAGATCAAAACAGGTGAGTTTAGGAATGTGGGAGATCAAATCTGCTGAAAAAATTAGTGAGATCGTATGTCACCTCTACTATCAAAGAGAAAAGGCGGATGAGTGAGAATAAGGAAAATAAGACTCCATAGAGAATGAACAAGTTAGATCGAATGGATGAAGTGAGATCATAAAGGATATTAACAGCTCCAATTCATTCTTAGTTGATATTCATTGTCCCACATTAAAATCTTGATGCAGATAACCTACATTACTTAATCCAAAACATGGTATTCCTTCACCAAAACAAAAACAAAACCCATATAAATCAAACATTGAAGGAATGTTGGCCATGTGTGTTCACTAAGCATAATCTATATGGGTGCTATGCTTTGGCCTTCTACACATGCCTGATTGGCTCCCAAAAAGCACTATTCTCGATCTAATAATGGCCTTGTACATGCCCAATGTGTTGAACCTCACATGAGTATAGACCCATTAGTGACCTATTAAATGTGTTTGAGGTTCACCTGAAACATTCACATAGGACTAATAATTTTACATATCAAAATAACAGATATAATGTAAAAAAAATTATATATAAAAGTAATTAATAAGAAATTAAATTTTTGAAAAGAATTGAATTAAATTAAATATTATAAAATTGTAATTTATCAAAACAAAGGGAGAATTAAAATAGTAAATACCAAATTACTAACAAAAACAATTCTGATAAATATTATGCATGGTCATGAAAGAGTATCTAAATGTTGGGAAAAAATTGTCTTGACAATCATAGGATGGATTTTGAATTGAAAGTGAGTGATCAATTTTTCATAAATGTACTTCCACAGAAAGGGGTCATATGTTTTAGTATGAAGGTAAATATTGATAGAATGATCAATTTAGTTCAAATATGGAAAAGATCATTATATTATTCTAGTTGAGTTCTCATAGAATAATAGTTTCTATTCATGAATCCAAATGGATCCCTATGAAGGGATTTATGGGAAGTGGTGCAGGAAAGATTTTTCCTAGGATAAAGATGGGGAATGGGAATTTCTAGGTCGTAAAATGGTCATTGAAATTTTGGAAAAGTTCAAAACCATTCATCAACACATCAAGGATACTCATAGATGATAAATGAGATATATAGACAACCATCGATTATACTTAGAGTATAATGTTGAAACGTGATATAACATTTCATATCTCCATGGTAGAATATCATGAAATTTGGGAATAAAGGAATCTTTAGTCTATGATACATCTTCCCCTTTGAGATCCATGATCACATCTGAGTGGTGGCCTGTAAACTCACACTCCCTTATAACTTATCTCATGAAAATTATGTATTACTTATATACCTATTGAGGATTTACATACCATACACCTCAAAAATACTCAATCCAAAGGTGGTTCCATTGTAGAATGATCTTTCTTATAAAGTTAATATAGAGAAAATAATAGATCATACTATCATATTTCTATTAAATAATTAAATACAACTTGTTAATGTGCCATGGAGAAACCACATGTTTGAGGAAGTTACAAGGGAATGAGAAGTTGTGATGAAACAGATATACCCTCAGCTATCATAGTGTGAGAAATGAAAATTTCATGGATGAAATGTTTGAATGGGGGAAGATGGTTAAAACCCAATCTGTTATAAATAAAATTCCCCTTTATGATTTAATTAAATTTTATATTGAGTAAAAGATATGATTTTTTTGGTTTTATTAAATCTTATTAAATTAAAAGGACAATAAATAATTATTATCATTGATAATATAAATGATAAATAGTTATCACATGATTAGTTTAAATAGAATTTTATAACTAGTCCAATTTCAAAAAATGAAATAATGGCCCCAACTAGTATAATGGTACCCTTTAAAGCCCATTTATTATATATTCCAAGTGTGATATCATGTCTACGGTTTTACCTTGACCAATACCTTTCTATGATCCAACAACATGAGCCTGAGAAAAAATATTTTACATGACAAGTTCATTCTCATCGAGAGTATAACCCAAGCCAAGTACGCCTAACCAGCACATAAAGGTCACACCATCACACACCATACCCATATAGAATTTTTTAGTGTATTAAAATTATATTTCTAAATTACATAATAATATGTATAAGTATATTTTAATTTTAATGGAATAATCATCACGTTATCTAATCATTACTTTATAAATGATTTTTATTATTCTATAATAAAATGAAAATTGAGTTTTTTTTAATTTGTATTAAATTTCTAATAAGATTTTTGTTTTTAAGAAATAATTAATTTTAAAAATATATAATATTTTATTGAAATACTATTATTAATTTTAATTAAATATTATTGATCATATAATTTTTAGGAATTCAAATGTAACTTATATAAGTGTACAAAAATCTTTATTGTCAAAAAACTATTAATTTCACTAGAAAAGTATATTATTATTTTACAATAGTAAATATGAATATTTAGTAAATTATTTATATAAAAAATTATTATTTTTTGATATATATCTTTGAAATTTTCCAATAATGAATTTTTCATAATTGTTTAAGATATAAGATATTTCAGGTAAAAAATAAATATGGTTTTAATATGAAGCGTTTACTATGACATCACAATGACACAAAATGATTTAATAAATTCTATAAATGGTATCCACTACCTAATATATGTATACAATTGAAAATAATATGATTTTATGTTTATTTATTTAATTTATAAATCCTTTATGAATAATCCAATAACTATTATATATTTTCAGATTATAAAATAATTTCTTTAAATTTATGACTCACATCGACAATAGAAAGGGGATTATTTGGCAATGTTTCGACATTATAAAGATAAATTAACTAAAAAACTATTATTTGGCTAAAAACATGGGAAATAACAATGGTAATGTTCTTATATATAGCTATTCATTTATATGGAGTCCAAAACGTAAGTTTGAGAAATAATAATGAACTTCCCCCACTTTTCATATAAAATACCTACCATACTCTCATTTCTATTCACTAAAAAACCTTGTTTCCCACCCATAATCTGATGTACCTTCCCTATAATCCACTCATTGTGACCTAATATCGAAAGAAGACCCTCCCAATAATTTTGAGTCACACTCTCAAGGTAATGGTTCTTGTCATTCCCCAATTTATTCAAGTATATTATTTATCATATGTCAATTTTCACCAATTCCTAATGATAGGATGTTCACATAAATATCCACCATAAATCCCTAATAATTCCAATATTATTAAAGTCCCATTTCAATATCATCATTCCCTTCTATGAAAATTAATATGTCGCAGTTATACTACCGAAATTCCACTATTATTTTCCATAAAAAATTATTTTTTAGTGAATACCCATAACCATTTCCAATAAATAGTGTTCTACTTTATGCACATAAAATTATTTTATTGGGGAATTACATGTATTTGTTCAAAACATTTTAATCTTGGAATAAAATGTCGTAAAAATTGATTCCATGTTGTATGATCATGGTGGAATTCATAAGCATAAGAATGAATGGTTTATGAAGCGTGAACCCAGAATAATATAGGGCTCCAATTCGTTGGGTAATGTTTTAATCTCATGAGACATCAAGCATGGGATTATGATGAGTGCCTAATCCACATAAGAAATTATCCATCATGACTTCTTGACATTTATTCATGAACAAGGTTTCTGATGCAGTGTTTTATGTTTTTTCCACATTTTCCATGTTTCTTTTATGTTTCTATGTTATATCATGCCTCATTATTCATTTTTTTGATTCTCACCACTTTTATGTACCATTGATAAGCCTATTGTTTAACACTTATTAATTTCTTCATGTTATTCCATTTTTATTCTCTTACTGGGATTTATTGTTCACCCCATCCTTATGTATGTAAATAGGTTATTCCATGCAATTTTATGTCAAGGAATGTATGGATGTATTCAATAAAGAAGACGTATTTCCTATTATATTTTGTTTAATAGTGTACATAATTCCCAATTTCACATTACATATCAATCTTATGGTTTTTAATATATTTAATTTAATGTAATAAATAATGATGTAATGTGTAATAAATAGAAGGGTTGTAATCCATAAAACACTACGTCAACAAGATACATTCATCATTCTCTAAGAAAGAATAGAAGGAAAAACTCTTGATCTCTATTCACATCGCCTACAAGGAGCCTATGATACCTTTAAATATCATCCATTCATGAATCTACCATCAAACAACAATATAAACACTTTAAAAATAAATGGTAATAAAAAAATAAATATAATGGAAATATATAATGGAAGAGAGAGAAGAACATATAGAATATATTTGAACTCACATTTGATCACTAATAAATTGACCTCTAGATTCTAGGGGTTTAAGCTTTGAAATTAGGATCAAAATCCTCTAAAAGGTACACTAATATATATATTTATTTTAATGTAATTGTGGTGATATACTTGTTATATGAGTGTACTTAGGGATTTATTTATCTTCGACAAAACATTAGAAAATAATGAAACCCACTTTACCACCCCAAAATGGTTATATGTTTCACCCAAACAATGATACAACGGTGGTGAATTACTTTAATGGCCCAATTAAAAGATTCCCTCTACAATTAATAATATAAGTACTCAAATATTTCATCCATTCAAAAACATGGTCAAAATCAATCCTATAAACCCTTGAAAACTTTGTGTCACAACCAAGACATCTTGCTATAGGGGTCCCAAAATTGCTAGAACTAGGAGCGTCAATTGATAGGATTCCAAATCATGGATTATTCAACATGAATCAAAACTAATTTATAATTAATTGAAAATAAAATCATACAAATAAGACCACATAGTAAATCCTAATAAGTATTTTGTAGGTTCCACTGGTTTATTATAGACACAAAATCATTCACATGAAACTCCATGTAATAGGAACCATCACTGCACCAGAAATTAGAGATCCATATAAATAAAAAAACCATCCTTGACTAATTCACAACACAAACTACTATACCCTCCAATAATCAAACACCATAAGATTATATTCCAACTCAAACTAAACCCATTCTCTCTCATCCTTACCAGTACATCGATAATCACTTAAAACACAATGGAATGGATCATGAAAAACTGATCCATTTAACAAGATACCACTCAAAGAATTCTCATCCAAAATTATTTAAATCATAAATAGGGTTCTAAAACTAATGGGAACAGAACAACCACCCCATGAGATACCTACCAAGAATTTAAATATCACAAGAACAATACTAACCCACATGAATATCAACACATATAAAAAAATATCATACATAATTTCATAAATCAAAAAATGGCATACATAGAATTCAAAAATAAATAAGATATAAAAAATTAGGACACTGAGTCCACATCAATGTCTCCTTTCAACTAAACACTTACGTGCCACCATTCCCCCAAATGACATAAAACAAAAGAATAACAGACCTATGTAACACATTATCCTAACAACCTAAAACTATAACAGACCATTCCATGATGTTTATACCATTTTTTACTGCATGAATTCATATTAAAAGATACTAGAATATTTATAAATTTAATTAACAATATATAAAATAAATACTATTTAATGAATATGTGTAATATTAATTGAATGTTTTAATCAATATGAAACATGTTTAGAATTCCCTAATATCTCGAAAGTTATAAACATTTGGGGATAAATATTAATCTTATAACTAAACCTATGCTTCCACAGATGAGAATATATCATAAACAACACATTATATCATACATAAATCTCGAGAGTCATCCTATTGTAATTAGTATAACACTTTTGATGATTCTAAACAACATTAATTATATCTTGGATTACATGTTCCATCCTTTTAATGCTATGTTCCTACACAGAATACAAAATGAATTCCTTTCTAACCACATTCATGCAAAAATAGAGACCCTAAGGGTCATGTAAATAATGCCTAAAATATGTAAATATGAATTATAAAATGATAAAAATAAATTACAAGAATGATCTAAAATGATTAGTAACTCACTGAAAAACCTAAAATTCCAAAAATCATTCACACTACATGTATTTCAATGTTTCTATAGTAAAAAATCTATAACCACATATCTACAGATGAAATGATGTATTAAATCATAACTTTGAGAAAACAGTTACACTGGGTTCATCTTCAAAACTAAGAGGTAAAATGGAGTCCAAAATTGGAAAGAATTGTCTTTAAAACCCTATAAATTCTAACCACCTACTATAAATACTATTTAAAATCCTATCATATAAACTCATTAATGGATAGTAAGTTTATAGATATCATCAAGTGTTATATAATAACACATATGATATAATATACTCATTAATATTGAGTCGAACTAGTGATGAATTCCATCAGAATATCCTCTCACATCCACCAGGGGACATCAAGTAGTTTATAGAAACATCCAGTAAAATGGTGTTCAACTATAACCCATTGAAATAACATATTTTTATATATAAACACTATAGTATTCCACTTCATTCAAGGCATAAAAAAATTATTCTCAATCTATGGTACATCATATGCACATGTGGATGTATTTCGAATAAGTGACTATAAAAATAATAAAGATCTAAAACAAATCACTGATTTAATGATGAACCCCATGAAAACACCAAATTATTATCATCCATTATCTATACCTTAGTAAAATACTCAAAAAAAAAACTCAATATCCATAAACCATGTCTAAAACATCCCCCAAATGGGAATCTTACAACTATGACACCAAAGATAACTACACCAAACTTTTGTAAATAAACCCTTTACTATCAACCACATTTATATCATGCATAAAAATATAATGATAAACTTTCAGCCATCTAAAAAAACTCATGCACAATGATAACATATGAATTCATGGTCATATTATTACTAACAAACATTCCCTTTATTTAATGTATAGTAAAAATCAAAGGAATAATCTTGAAATAATTCCATCCATCGCCTCTTCCAAAAATGAAAATCATGCTGACTCATGATGTACCTAAATCACTTATGATCCCTGAAAACAAAAAATAATCACTATTGATGTAATACCACCATTTTTTTAAAAAAAAATAGAAATATCATGATCATGTGTAGCTGTGTTAAATTATTCAGTCTAAACATGCCATGTTCAATTCGTGATAACACCTGTGTCATACATCAAAACATAATAGAAACCTATGAAGGAATAATTACATTAAACAACTAAAACATTTACACTATCAATAAAATGATGAATCATATCATTGAAAAAATTTTCCTTTATATATTAAAAAAGTCATAAAAATAGTTATTACATGGGATGTTCGGATAATTCGTAGAAAATTCTATTAGAGGAGTCACAATATAATATAATTTAAATATGATCCTCCTATAATGACTAAAAAAATGAACAATACTCACCTCGTTAAAACTCTTAGTGGATTCACAAGATAAAATAAAGTAAATATTTTAAGGATCCATGTCTACTCGATACAAAACAAAAATTTCCTATCATATGAAATTCAAAAGACAAAAAATTACACTTTGAAAACATATGTATTGTCTAATGACACTAAAAATCTATTAAAATATTATTTAGATGATATGCATGATCCTCCATCAATGTGGAATAAAAAAATATTTCCTCAATTAACTCCACCAAAAATGTATAATTTCATATAACATCAAATTATTCAATCTAATGTACATGGTTAGAGAATTCATGTAATCAAATAACATAGAAATAAACTCATAATTCCCATAGTCACACTTATAACCATACTTTATAATATCCTCATATTTACCGCACATTAGCTGATACCCAAACATCAAATTGGTCATCCAGAACCAAATACATCTCTTATGATGATCAAACATATCACCAAACCATGTGAGATGGTAGTGGTTCTTCACTACCACTTGGTTTAAGTGATTATAATCGATACAAAAAGATATAATATCATCCTTCTTTTTAAAAAAATTAAATGTGGAAATCCAAGGAAATTATTAGGAAAATTAAAACATTAAAATATAAGTTCATCAATATGCTTCTAAATGTACTAAAACTAAAAAAGAATCATCATTTACAAGGAAATTTCTATAATAATTTCACCCAACTAAAACTCTCATCCAAATTTGATCTCATAATAAGGGGGTAGTATCCCGATAGCTTCTATAAAGACATTATTTTATTCTTACGGAACCCTTGGAAACACCACTGGCTAGTTCTCCACCATACTGAATGTTTTCTCAGTCCTTAAAGAATACATGAAAACAACACATATTTTACCCATACATGGATAATTATAATAAATAAACCTATCCTTCCACCCATTAAAATTATATAATCATAGACGAATCCTATATAACTCCTCAATATATTTCAATAAATATATCTAATCCATGTTGAGGATTCACTTATATGGATATATCAATAAACATAAAAGTTTTCTAGAAGTGATAGTTGGTTGTATCCTCGACGTAGAATCCCTACACAAATTATACAATCTAACCCAATGTCTAATTGGTGCAGTCAATACCATGGAAACTGGTAGTTTCTCCACCCCAAGTCATAATATATGGACTAGGGTGACTGTAATTTTGGTGTGCATAGACCATGAATCTAATAAGTAATATTTCAAAGAATAATATATGTAGATTGTAAATCACATGATATCTCAATATCATGGGTCTATAAACACTATTGAATATATCAGACCATTTATATATTCATTTACTATACATCCTTGGTGGAATCTTCATCAGTTACCATGTAATGATCACTACGCTAAGGGAGAAGAAAATCATGGGGTTGTCCTTTATTAACCCTATCCCCTCCCCAATAAATAAAAATTTGATACACCCTACAACTTATTACATATATAATGATAAAAATACAACTGAGGTGCTTATAGAGTGATTCCAATATTATATTATCTACTATTGAAGGAAGTCCACTAAATCGTCTTTTTTCTATATTTTCAATATGAATAAACCCATTTATGTTCAATATGAAGGGGTCTTGGAATAGCCGTATGACAAACCAATATTGACATTAATAGACATTACATCACTTCTTTAATAATACTAAAAAAATTAAAAATAAAGGCTGCCAAATACCATATTAGTTTAGTAACTTTGGCAACAAGGATTTATAAATAGTAGTACGTTTGCGAGCTACATTGTCTCCCACTAAGTTCCTCACGACTAGAACCCCTCTTAGATACATAAAAAATAAAAAATATGTTTATAACATGTGGATGGAAACATTAAAATGTGTTATCTTAGAAGCTCATTAATTGAAATTAAGGGATACATGTAAGCATGAAAACGATCATAGTGGTATGAGAATGTGATTAAATCATTTCAAGATCATACCCTCCAATTGATATATTATAAACATGTATCATGTCTTGAATAATGATAGTTTATAAGCATTGAATCATAATTAAAAAAACAAAATAACCCCTGAGATCATATCTTAGGAATAAAAAATTGAATTTCTGCATAAAAATAATTATGTAATATGCTTTCCATTGTATTCAAGACATAGCTTCCAAGACCATATTAGTTGAAGTAGTCCATTACTAAACTAGGTTCACTCCTCATTCAATCTCGGTATTACTTAATACAGTTCATTTCTCGTTCCAAACATATATTACCGAATAAAGGTCATTTACCACTCTACACGATTTATCCTAAACAATTTTAATTTCTCATTCCATCCATGTCTAACACATGATAAATAAATATTTTCCCAATTAATTGGTGGGAGTTATTGGTCTAATATATATCACAATTAAATAATAAATACATGTCTCAAAAAATCATAAACAATCATATCATAACCCATGAAATTAAATGGGTGTCATAAACATGTAATCTTCTCATAACTATTGAAAGAATATACATGTTTTATAATAATTTAATCAAAAGAATAACCCTTGAAAGAAAAATGTATTTCATAAATATATAACCTATGAAACAGAAACCTGCCTCATAAATAAAATTACATCAATTATAAACAAATTGGAGAAATAATATAAATGGAACCTTTAGATAATTTCCAGGATATCCATGATTAACATGAACATGGGTCTTATAAGATGGAAAATTATTTTGAAATATCTTTCAAAAACCTTTCTTTAGAAAAATTTAATTTCTTTGTTGAAAAATGTTTAAAAAAAACATAAAACAATTTGAAATTCATTTTCATGGGAATAAAACATAAAAATAAATAATGAAAAAATATATTCAACCATTTTACATGAAAATTTATAATTGTATGTTGAAAATGTTTTGAAAATAGTTTTCCATGAAAACATAAAAAATAGAATGAAAATGTTTTGAAAGCTATTTTATTTGAAAAAACATTGAAATATTGAATTTAAAAAATATTTGGGAATTTTTCTAATTTATTGAAATAAAATAATTTTTTAATCTTGTATTGGAAGCATCAAAGGAATGTTGATAATGATGGAGGATAACTCCAAACACACCGAACATTCCCTTGGCACCGTAAAAAGATTAGAAAGGGGCCTCAAATAGAAAATGAAAAGATTATTCTTTATTAAAAACCATTTTTTTAAAAAGGTAAAACTTGGGTAAAAATTTATATATAAATATCATAAGACAATAATAAAATACTTTTTCAATCCATTTATAAAAAAATATTTTCAATGAACAAAAATTTCTAACCAAATAAGGATTTAATGCCCAACATTAATAAAAACTCTTTTATAACTATATTAGGTACAAAAGAGTCAAAAAAATTTAAAAATAAATAAATATAAAATTAATAATAATAGTGTAATTAAATTAATTATTTTTCATGAGATATGGATAATAATATTTTATTAAATTAGGCATAATCAGAAAAAATCTCTAAAGGTGATGATAATATTTCAATAAAAACTTATAACTTGGTATCTTTAAACCTAACACCCCATGTAATTAAATGAAATTAAAAGGATCATAAATTATCATTTAACGATTAATATTAATGACATATCATGATAATGGTTGAACTTGAAGATCATATAAAAAATATTGGTCTATAACACGACATGTGTCTCATTGAAGGGAAATTCAAACAAAAATTACACTATTAACTTGGTAATATTTTGAACATAAAAACTATGATATAATATTATAAAATGGTTATTTAAATACAAATAAAATTAAAAAAAGGAGACATATAATACATTTATGGGATGTATATAAAACACACAAAATAATTAAATGGCGAATTAAGAATTTATCTCATGGAAATAAGAATTGAGATGGAATTCTCTTTCCTTTTGTCTTGACTCTAATTGTGATCATTTATAAATCCTGAATAATAAATATAAAATTATTATAAATATATGACAGAACATTATTTTTAATTATAATACCATACATGTTTTAATTATGGCCTTATATAAACTGTATGTCAACAAATCTATGTTATGTTTTCACATCAGGTAAAATGCACTTTTTAATGTGTCTCAATTTGTTATATATTTTCTGATAATATTTTTATCATGATTTCTATAATATAAACCATGGTTTCAATAAAATTTATATTAAATATATTTTTTTATAATAATTCTTATAATATAGAAGTATCAAATGGAATACACCTTTTATAGAGATAGTAAGTCGTATGTACGAATGAATGCAATTATTGTTTAAATGTCCAATTAAAATAATTATGGTAGAATAAATATATATCAAAATTAAATCATCTTTATTAAATCACATATATTATACATATTTTATAAAACCTTCTTCAATACATTCCATGTAGTGTATGAAAGAATCAAATTGCTTTGAGCTGGAGGTCGTCCACACATCCTTAAACGAAATTATCGTTTTTACACCAAATCGAAAGAAAAATATATGTTTAGTAAAATATACAAAGAGGCATAAATACATAAAGAATATTATTTAAAAATAATATAAATTTAATTTGCATAATCATTTCTACCATGGGAGGTGGAAAAAGAAAATGAATAATCATCATTTAGTGAGGTTGTAGTCCGCCACACACGAAAATAATATATTCATTACCGATTAGATTGAAGTGTGTGTATGTTTTGGTTGAATATTTAGCAAAAAAATCATATTATATAAAGGAAACTAATTTTATTATACACTCATAAAATAATACTATTTTTGTGAGTTTATAAATAAAATTAATGAAATGAGTTTGAGGGAGGTTTCTTCCTCTTAATCAAGTAACTCCTTTTGGTTTGAATCAATGGGATTTCTTGGAAGTATGTCTAAAAAAGGATACATCATGGAGGAAGGGAGGTATTTTGGGGAGATATTTGTGTAGTTTTTTGATTGAGAAAAAGTGGCATGAGAGGTGTTAACTAGTGGTAGGACATGAGGCCTTTTATAGTGGAGGAGGAGTGACACTCGTGTGACATTTTAAATGAAAGGAATCAAACTGATTTGTTTAATTCAATGTGGATAAATAAAAGTAAAAATTTAATAAAATAGATTATAAGGTAGAAATATGTTCCCAAAATTACTTTTTGATATGTTTATAGGTTTTTCAGGTCCTTAAGGTTATGGTTGAGTCCCTTATTTAGATTAATTGAACCCTAATCATTGTAATTAATTTGAAATACATTCACAAATAATTTTTATCAAAAAATAATTTTAAATCATTAGAAATTATAAATAATTATGATTAAAAATATGAAATATGTTATTCCAAATTACACTGATAGAAGTGAATGAAATTGATTTAAATTTAATCCTATAGTCAGGTCGACAAAGTCGTTTTTTAATGTAAAAAATGATAAATTGTATGATATGTTTTTAAATCCCATTTAATTATGAAATTTGATATAATGACCTAAATTGGATTAATTTATTTAAATATTATCTAATTAATCTGTTAAAATATTTTAAAATTTAATTTATACTTATAAATAATTTGTCAAAAAGTTTTATTTGACAAAAATATTGTATTCTTCTTTATTTAGAAAGAAAAAAAATCTTCATTGGAAAAATAACAAAAATTTACCATACAAAATTTTTATTATTCTTTTTAAAATATGATGTTTTTTTTGATATATAAGATTTATAATTTTTTTAAAATTTATATTTAAATAGTATCTCCATTAAAGGGTAGTAAAATTGTCATAATAAAAAAATTTGGTTTAATGAGATAAATTTATTTTATACTTATCTTATTCTTATAAAATATATTTGATGAATTTTAAAAACATTATTCTTGGATATATAACAAATATATTACATTTAAATTACTTACTAATTTTAAATAATTTTATTTATTAGGGTTAAAATAACATTGTGACTAGAATAATAGTTTTCTATAAATATTCTCCATTTATATTAAATTGGTTCTTATATTCATTTATAAATAATTTGAAATTTATTAATTCATTTAATATTTTTTTAAAGTGAAAATATAAATAAGTTAGTTAATAATATTCATAAAATAAATTTTAACAGGTAGGTTATATATTACTACATTTTTTAAAATTATTTAATACTGTTTGGAGATACTAATTCTTTCATGTTGCAGGTGCCATTGATTAAATAAATTTTAACATTTAACACTAGATAAACACATTAAGAAGCCTTTCTAGACATGATTGGTTACCACCAGAAATTCATGATTTAATTTTCAAAAAACATGGTAACATAATTTACAAAATAAATAATATGATCATACTTGATTTATGATTAATAATTTGATAGGCTTTTATCCAAGGGTTTCAATACAAACTCAGTGCATAAATACATCCTCTAAAGTTTTACATAAAATATTCATAAATGGTAAACCTTAAAACCCTTATCAAAGAAAAAAATTCATAACTGTGTAGAGAAGGTCCTAAAGTTAGCTTTATATTGCTCTTAAATATATAAAAAAATATCACTTTTTTGCTATAATCCAAACATGTGAATACCCTCATCACCTATTTTATTAAAACATTGTAATAACATTAGTTACCATAACTAATTTTTGAAAAAAATGTATTCCTCCTTATTCCAAATGATACATGATATTTTAATTAAATAAAATAAGTTGTAAACTTAGTCAATAATGAAATAGAATAATTTTTCAACCAATCAATAATCTTTTTGTGGGTAATCAGTTCTATACAATTTACATTATCAAAATCAATCATATCTATATACATGGGAAGAATAATTTAATAAACATCTTTATCATATTAAGGGTTAACATCCCTTAATCAAAATATCACTTTTCTAAGTCTTCATAACCATTAAAAATATCATTTTTAGTCCATAATTAAATCATATACAATAAATACTTATATATTCAATGATTCATATAACATAATCATAGAATTACAAAATATAAGTACATTGTTCATCCATATTTATTCTTAAACTATCACTCAGGATTTATCAACTTATTCCATACTATATATTTCCTAGAATATGAAATAAAAACCATGTATTTTGATTCATCAACCTCAATCTAATCATGCTTCTTATGATTAATTCAAAAAATGAAGGAAGAACATCACATTCCATTGACATGTCATTTGAGGTGACATTATAATTATTAGTGAAACTAATACTCATACCTCCTTTATAGTTATATTCATGACATTTACAAATGGAAATTAAATTTTAATATTTCCCATACTTTCCACATGGAATAATTTAATGATAACCATGTTCAATAAAGTTCTATCCATTCAATAAAACCAGAAATAAAGGGGTGAGAAACACATATCACTGAAGAAACTGATATAATCCTGAAAAATTAAATATTGAATGTCTATATCATTACACATACCATTTAATATATTAAACCTTCGGTTTATCCTATGTTATTCATAGTAATATACTATTAAAATAATTCATAATGGATTTTTTTGCTTTTTTGAATTTCTAAAGAATATTCCACTTGAGTTCCAAACCCAGTGTGTAACAAGGATAGTTGTCATGTACCATATTAAACCGAGATAGGATCAGGACATCTTTTTGTGGGTTTTACCCATAGGTACATATATTCTAGATCCATTTCCAAATTTATTATCCATAAAGTGATATATTTCTAGGATACCATTCACTCTATCCATTACCAAAATTACTGTATGTTTTCCTAAACATTAACTCATCCATAAACATACTCTTAGAGAAATCCATGTTCATATGATTCAAAATATACCACAGGATCACACTAATGTTTTCCTACCCTATATTCCCTAGGTTATTTAAAAAATCCTCTATAACCTACTATATAAACTAGTCTTGAAATAGACACAAATTGATTTTTCAAAATACTTACAATATTACAAAAATAGACTCCTAAAGACTATATTAGTTTATTGCCTTTAGATACATGGATTCATAATCACTAGAATGTATGCAAGATATATTTTCTCCCAATAGGTACATTGTGACTTGAAAACTTCGTAGAAACATCCAACATAATAAATATATTCATTACCTAGGGATGGAAACATAAGAAGGTATGAGATCAGATGCTTGGGCAGGGTTAATAAGGGAGACATGTAAGCACAAACATGATCATAGGGGAATAATATTGTGATAAAGAAATATGAAGATAAAAAATGTCTCTCAAATATCATTTTTCTTAGGTTATTAATTTTCATATTCTTTTAAAATAATTTAAAATGGTTCATGACAATTTTGTGAATTTAAAACGCATATCCCCTGGGAGTGTCAATCTGGGAGTGCAGCAAGGCTCATTTTCAAGTACCAGATTACCCCAATTATATCCTAGGACATTATGTCAATTTTTTACCCCTATGTACATCTATACTAGATCCTCATCTAATTATATTATTTAGATATGAATTTATTATTAGGAAACCACTCACTATTTCATTTACCAAAATTACAAGAAAATTTCCCAAACATTAACTCATCCTTATACATATCCTTAGAGATGTACCTATACATATACATAGAAACTTACATAGGGATCTTATAATTGTTTTCTCATCCTATTTTCTAATTTTTTAAAAACAATTTCTATGATACCAACTATAGAAAATATGGTTTAAAATACATTAAAATTCCATTACTTTTGCAGAATCCTAAAAATATCATACCAAAAAACTCCCAAAGACTGTAATTGGAATAGTCTCTTTAGAAACATGGAATCATAAAAACTGGTATATATGTGATCTACATTATCTCCCACTATTTTATTCATAATGATTACTCTTATTTCAGACATAAACCATTATACATATCTTAAAATCCCATGGAAGGAAACCCAAATTGGGGTGAGCTTAGATTCTGAAAAATTGAAAATAAAGGATATATGTAATCATTAACATGATCTTAAGAGGTGGAAAACATGATCAAACCCTTTTATGATCATTCCAGACAGATAAAATTTCAAAAAATGTATCATTCCTTGAATATTGAATTTTCATCAGGCCTGAATCAAAAGGAAATAATGAAATTAATCCATGACTGCATAACATAGGAATAAAACATGGTATTGTAGAAGACACATAAGCATATAATATGATTTTCATAGTATCCAGGGCATCCCTAACAAGACCATAACTTTTGATAAAGAACATTACTGAATAGGGTTCACTCCCCATTCCAGCCCTATATCGCATAACCGAGTTCACTCCTCATTCAATCCCTGAATTCCTAATCTGATTTCCTTTCCCATTCCATCCCTATAATACATATCCATGTTAATTTATTATTCTATACAGGTTTATCTCATGAGATATAAATATTTACCCAGTTCATTTGTGGGAGATACATGTCCTACCCATCTCATAATGAAATCAAAAATATTTGTGCCGCAAAATAACAACCAATCATTTAATAACCCATGAATCAAAATTGGAATCATAAACATGAAATCATATTAAAAACTAAAGAAAAATATAATATTTTCACATTAATTTCATCAATATAATATCCTATGAAGGAAAAACATTTTCCATAAAGATATAATCTATAAAATAGAAAAAATATTCCTAATGACCATTACATCGAGTATAATCCTTCAGAGAAATAATTTGAATGGAATCATTATATAATTTATAACAAAGTCATTTGTATCGTAAATAGACATCATCTTAGATGGAAAATAATATTGAAATATATTTCAAGATAATTTCTTGAAGAATGTATCATTTATTCTTTGAAAAAGTATTTTAAAAAACATAAAAAAATTTGAAATCAATTTTCATGGGAATAAAACATATAATCAAATCATGAAAACATTTTTTAAACCTTTTTATAAGAAATATTAAAAAAGAATCTTGAATATGTTTTGAAAAAAAAATTTCCTTAAAAATATACAGTATATCTTGGAAGAATTTTGAGAACCATTTTGATTGAATAGAATTTGAAATAATAGACTTCCAGATTTTTAAGAATATTTTTTTTAATGAAAATTAATTTTTTATCTTTTAAAGGAAGATTCATGGTAATTCCGGTCACAATTGAGGATATCCCTAAATACATAGAATACTCAATTTATTCCATAAAATTATTAAAAAGGTGGCTTGACTAGATAATGACAAGAATATTCATTATTAAAAAAATTTAAAAAAAGCTAAAACAAGGATAAAAATTAATTCTAATTTTCATATGATAATAATATAATATATTTAGAAAATTTTTGATACAATGTTTTTAGTGAATATAGATTTTTGAAAGAAGAGGGAGGTAATCCCAGAATTTATAAAAAAAAAACTTTCTTAAATATATTATGTTCAAAAGAGGGAAAAATGATACCAATACATCAATATATAATGAAAAATATATGTGAATAAAATATATGAGTGATTTTGATATATGTATAATAATATTTCATCAATAAACAATCTTGGCAGGCAATGAGATTATTTCAAAAAAATATTATACATGGTAAGATGAACCATATTCTCCATGAGAGAAATGATATTAAATGAATGTTAAATAATCATGAATGTAATTAGATTGATTATATAATATTATAAAGGTAGTATAATCCCCTAATTTAAAAATATTTTGGCATAGCATGGAATGTGTCCCCAAGATGGAAAATTGGGGAAAAAATTACAGTACTGATTTGGAATCTTTTGAAACATAAAACCCATGACAAAATGATCAAAAATTTTTTATGTAAATACAAATATATTTAAGTGTATGATACATATAATACATTAATGGGAAGTATATACCCCCAAAAAATATGTAAGTAGTGAATAAGGAATTTATCTCATTAAAATAAATAGTGAGATTAAATTCGCTTACCTTATCTCTTTACTCATATAGTTCTCGTTAAAAAACACTTTATAATAAAAATATATTTATTATAAATCTAAAAAATAACCATATTTTTATTTATAAAACCATACATAGTTTGATTATGGCTTTATATCACCTTATTGATAACAATTCTATGTTATGTTTTCACATCAGGTAATATCCGCTTTGTTTTTTTTCATGTCTTAATTTGTTATATATTTGGTGAAAATATTAATGTTATTATTTAAAAGATTTAAACCATGATATAAATTTATTTTATATTCATTATATATTTATTTTAATAATTATTATAATATAAAAGTATTAAATTGAATACACTATTTATTAAGATGGTAAGACGTATGTACACATGAACGCTATTTTTTTAATTGTGGTGTTAAAAGAAGTAATGTAAAACACACACACACACATAGATATATATATATATATATCATTATGAAATCATGTTTCTTATATCATATATGTCATATATATTCACTAAATACATCCTTAATAAATTTTTATAGTGTATGAATGAATCAAATCACATTGAGGGGGTGGTAGTCCACACTTTCTCAAACAAACATATCATATTAACACAAAATGGAAAGTATAAATATATGAGTTGTAAATTAATTAAATAATCTTTAAGATTTTATAAATATTTTTTATAACCTATATAATCATAGTTTCTATCCCAATTTTCACCATGAGATGCGGTAATATAAAATTGAACAATCATCATTTAGTGAGAAGGTGGTACGCTGTAAACGTATATAGTAAAACATTTACCCATTATATGGAAGTGTGTGTAAGTGTATGTAGAATATATAGAATGAAAACATAAAAGTATATTATGTATACTATTCTTGTTACAAAATAATGGAATAATATGACTTGTGAAATTTGAGATAGAAAATAAATAAATGCAGTTGGAGGGAGGGTGTTACCTCTTAATCAGGTAACTCCTTCTAGTTTGAACCAAAAGGAATTATTTTAAGCCTTTATGACCAAAAAATGATTCAAACAGGAATGTATGGATCATTGGGATTTATTTGGGAAACTATTTTCATCCAATGTGTATTTAGAGATGTGTGGAAGTTAGAGGAGAGGAGACCATTTATAATGGAGGAGGAGTAGTACTCTTGTTATATTTTAAACGAAAGGAACCCCACCTAAAATTATTTATTTATGGTCGATAAATAATTCTCCAATTTATATAAAAAGGATTATAGGGTTTAAAAATATAATGAAAATCTAATTTTAAAATGTTTATAGGTCATTTTGGGCCTTATGGTTATGGTTTGGTCCCCTAATATGCTTAATTTATCCTGATTTGTTTAATTTATTTTAATTACAGTCACTATTTTTTTTTTTCAGAGACAAAGTTTACCTTATTTGACACTAGAAATTATCATTATTCAAATTATGGAACCTATTTCTCCAAATTTCTGTTACATAAGTGGTGAAATTAATTTTAATTTAATCCCATAGTTGGGTATATAGTATGGGGGTTTAAAGTAAAAATGATCAAAAAATATCTAGATTTTTATATAAAATTTCAATATAAAATTGGTTATTATGTCCTATAGTGGATTAATTAAAAAAATTAATCTAATTTAACTTTTAATCCAATTTATATGAATTTATCTCTTATAAATAAATTATATTACAAAACCATCTCTGATCTAAAATACAGTATTCATCATAATTCATTAAATAATAAAATCCCCAAATATTACCAAAAACTCACCCTAAATTAATTTTTATTATTATAGTTCAAATACTATTATTATTTTTAAATAAAATTTTTATAAAAGTTCCAAAATTTATATTAAATATAATATCTCCAATAAGAGACTGCAAAATTACCTTAATAAATGTATTGGGATTCATGAGTTAAATTAGTTTGACTGTTTTCTTATTCTTATAAAATCTATTGGATTTATATAAAAAATATTTAATTGGATATATAAATAATATATTAATTTAAAATGAATCAAAAATTTTAATAATTAAAATTGTTTTTTTATAAAAAACATTGTTATCATAATAATAGTTTTCCGCAAAAATAATACCATTCATTTAAATTGGTTTTTATATTCATTTCTAAATAATTATTAATTATTAAATTCATAATAAATTTTTTTAAGACCATATATATAAATATGTTAGTTAACAATATTCAAAAAACAAATCAATTATATTGTCTATGTTATATATTATTATATTCTATTAATGAATTTATTATTGTTTAGTAACACTCAGTCTTGCGTGTTACGCAAGCCATCGAGGATTTTTGTTATTACGTGGAACCAAAGATAACCATGGAGTTCTATGTAGAGGATGATATAATTTCTATTTCATGTAGTTTGCATAATCCAAACATGGTTCTGAAATTTAAATAAAGTATTTTTAATGTCGTATGAAATGAAAAATATAAAAAATATTCAATTAAATTCAAAAAAATAATTTACAAAACTCGTGTTTTTTCAAACCATCCCCATAAAAAAAAATGAAGAAGGATTGGAAAGTATACATAATGTTTAAATATTTTATTATCCAAAAACTAATATCTTATATCCACATCATTGATGTACCATCTTGGTCAAATTGATCATAGTTTTTAATGTTTCTGAGTTTTTAAATAATTTTCAGGGATTGTTGGTGGCAATCTAGGAGTTTAAAAATGGATTTTGTCTCGGATCATGCTATGGGGTCATGTTTATAACATTAGTAGTAAATTCACGGAGTAAATGAGGCATATTAATTATCCATGAATATATTTTCATGGAATTAAAATCACCCATCATGTGAATTATATTAAGCCCATGAATGGTTACTATGGTTGTTATTAACTGATACAATGCCTTTTTCTAAAAAACGAAAATTAAGGGATTCATGTGGTGATTTTATGGATGAATGTGTGATTTTATTCTACACAATGGGTTTTAATCACTACACATGTACCCCCTATGATTCTTATTCCTCCATTATTACTCAAACTATAAGGATACTCTAGACATTCAATGGTGGATTATGCTCATAAATGTTCCTCCTTTTGGTGATTTAGTAACCGACATGGATAGATACCCTTATTTCATAAAGTGCGATAGTTAAGATATCATTATCTGTACTTTTATGGGTTTTCACAGTGGTGGTGAGATATGTTTATGGTATTTTTTATCCTATGACGATTCTTATTATTTACACTAATTTTAATCCATTAGAGGATCATCTTCCTAAGTCCATATATTAGGTTTTTTTTGTTGCAGCAAGGGAGTATCAAGGGTTATATATTAATATAAAATCCCCCTGACCCTTTTTTTGTATAATTTGATTCTATATGGTGAAAAAAAATTTATCCTCTATTAATTTCATTAATGTTAGTTTTTATTTATTGGTGAATGTGTGTCCCATAATGGTTGGTGTGTAACCTATGATTAATGTATGTGGTTCTTTATAAAGATAATTGAATATTAAAATTATTTCCTTAATAAATGAATTGACTTGATCCCTGTGTTTATTGATTTGTGTGTGGAAATGGGTTTTTCCAAAGAAATTGTGTTTCTCTTTATTTGGGTATTAAATAGTTTTTTTCAACGTATTGTGATATAAATTGTGAAATAGGGGATAAAAGAAATTTTTTTAAGGTTAATCTATTTTTAAAGGATTCTGAAATAAAAATATTCCTATAAAATTTATTTTCTAAATTCAACCCCTGAGATCACTGGGTAGCAAGGCGTAGTTTTTAGTATGAGATCTTGTTTGTTGAATTTCTAGGGTTGCTCAAATTTATATGTGGTTTCATAACTAGATCATATAGTTATGGGCCCTAGGACGTAATTGAAACTAAAGGGTGTTCACATTATGGGATCTTCCATTATTCCTTAGAATTTAATTCATGGGTTCTACCAAATTTATTGTCCTCTAGTTTTCAATTTTTTGGGGTAAATGTGATCTTGTTATCCCATCATTTGTGATCCACCTCATTTTTTACATTTTTATTTGGATGTGAACAATTTGGGTTCTAAAATACCTCATTTGAAAAATATATATTGTTTTCTAGAATTATTCTTCGAAACTGCATTACCTACATTATTTAGGAACTATGGGGAAAGAATAAATGTTTTACTATGATTTTGATATAAATATATTCAAAAAATTATCATTACATTTTTTAACTAAATTGAGCATATTTTGACTAATTTTTAGATATATGATATGGAACACCTCTGTGGGAACCTACTAAGCTTGTATAAATCACACTCTACACAGTCCCTCGCAGATGTAAAAACCATGTATTTTAGTTTAACATAAAAAATGGAATGTAACACCAATAGATTTTTTGAAATATATATTTTTTTAAATAAAGATAATGTTTTCTATTTTTTTATTACAGAGCACACCACTTTTATCTTGTGTCACATGAAATAATTAGTTTATCTTATGTTACAAACAAGAGAATATTTAATCTAAAAGTGGAATACAATTAAAATATTAATATTTGATATTTTAATTATCACATCTCTATAATACTATAAGGTATGAAATTTATAAAATAAATAATAATAATATAATATTTATAAATTTTAATAAAAGGAATTATTTGATGACTAATTAATTAGAAAGAGAAAATAAAAACATTTTTAATGTAAACAAAATATTTTGTATGAAAAAATATTTTTATATAAAAATAATATTTTTACCCTTATGAATTAAAAAAATAAATTCGGTGAATTATTTTATTTAAATTGAAATATTATTAATTTAAAAAAATTATTATATTTCATCTTATGTGTTTTCTAGAAATGATATAAGAATAAATTAAATTTTAAAATAAAATGTATTTTTCTTAAAAGTAGTTATGGCACCTTTCCACAAATATTTAATTAAAATTATTACCACTTATAGAATATTAATTTGGAATAATTATCTTGTTTTTTGAAAATATAATTTAAAAATTATTTTAGACTGAACTTTTGTCATTGTTTTCCGAAGATAATCTTTTTAATCAATAGTGAAAAATACTGGTTTTTATTAAAAATGGCCATTTCTGGTAAGACACCTAAAACCAACTAAATATTATTAATATGGTATCAATGATATAATTTGTTTAATTATATATCTATTAATAAAATTTTGGTAATTATAATGAATTTCATATCAGATTTTTATTTAAATTTTTTTTACACTTTTTAACATTTTAACATTAAAAAACCAATTTCTCGTCAAGACAACGGGAATAATTATAAATTATAATTTTTTATTTCTTTTAATATTATTTTTAAAAATTGAATACATATTATTAATATTATTAATTATTATTAAATAATATTTTATACTTAATCCTCAACAATAATGATAAAAAAATAGTTAAAATTATTTACCATAGTTAAGGTAAAAATGAGTTTATCATGGGTTAAAATAAAAAGATAAGAGTTAATAAATGCACCAAAAATTATAAATGAATTTTTTTTTTGGAAATATATCTACCTTATATCATATAGTATTGATATTGTGTCATTTTCATTCCTTTATTAATTATTTAAAATATGTAAATAGTTTTTCTTTTAAAATGATTATTTGTGTGCGGATATACTCAATTATAAAAGGAAACCACTTATTCTCCCATATTTACATATATAAAACAACTTTTATAAGAAAATATCTTACCAAATATGTTCCTTATTTCCATAATATAATACTTATTTTTTTTGAAATAATTCCTATTAATCATTTAGGGGAAACAAATAATGTTTTCTGAAGAAGGGGTAATACACATAACTAATCATTTCTTATTATTTATTCCTCCAAAAGTTGTAATTATTATTAAAAAATGATGATAAAAAAATTAGTATCATATATATACTGAGATATTATTATTTTAAGGTAATTACCTAAAAACATTTCATCTTAAATCAAATGGGATATGAAATAATCAATCTTGTGTACATTGGATAACAACCTCACAAACCGTTGTTATACAAATTTCATCACCACATATCACAAATGAATATAATGACATATTAAAATTTTATATATGATACTTACTATATTAATATACTTTTTCAATTTAAATATCAATTATAACTTTGTACATTAAATTCTGTCCGAATATAATAATTTCACTCGTGTGTACGATAGACTACCTCCACTTGAACTGATTTGATTCATTCACACTTTACACGGAAGGTAATATGTTTGGGTTTCATGAAAATATTTCATATATATGAAACAAAAATAATTATTTAATGTTAATTTATATTTTTACCATTCTTTCTCCAAATATTTTGGGAAAATGGAAAAAATTCTAACATGTACATATGACCTTCTTTCTCAATAAACAATGTATTTCATTTTTTTTATGCAAATATAATTGAAAACCATAAAAATTATAATGTAAATAAATTATATTTATATCGTGGATAAAAATTATTAATATTATTTAATCATGATATATGTAATAATTCCAAAAATATAACAAATCGAAACATACATAAAAAATTGAGTAATTATTACCCAAAAAATTATTTCAACAAGGAAGAGTTGATAAATGGGAAATAAAAATTCATTATTAAATCATTTATGTTATATTAAATATGATTTTCTTTTCATAATATATTTATAATAAAATTATATTTTTTATACAATAGGTATCTATATGTACAACTGAATTCAAGGCTTAGGGTAAGAGATTTCTAGTCTCTTGTTTTATTTCTACGAGAAATATTAAAATTTACTACCTGTTTATTTATTATGTTTTATATGCACCCCCTTTTTCATGTTTTGACATGAATCAACATATTTTAATGAAAATTAATGTTTCATTTAATTTTATTTTTTATTAGTGCATAATATCAAAAATATTACTAATTTGTTAAGGGATTTACATCTCACCTTTTTTACTTCTATGAGAGACATGCCACATTTACCACCTATTTCTTTTATGTGCTATATATATTGGCCGAGAAGTTATTTTTTTATTTTTATACATGAAATAATTTTAATTTACATATCCATTTTTAGATCTCTGTTTTATGGGGAAATAGTTCAAATATAACAAAATAGGTGAGGATCTTTGGTTTTAGTTTACCTTCCTTGAGACATAATTTATGTTATAGACATATAATCATTTAGGTGGTTTATATAATGACCATTTGGAATTATAATATCATGAATTTATTTATACACATGATATTATATCTTTCATTTAATTTAGCCTGAATATCCTGAATGACTTCTTTTTATTGATTTTTTGATAACCCCTCTTTGAAGGGATGAGTGGGAACCCTTTCAAGGGATGTATGATTAACGATTAAATGAAATGTATGTCTTAGAAAAAATATAAAAACTATAACTGCCAGGAAATTCTATTACCCAGCTTTTTGGAATCATGATATCATATCCCTATCATGACATGGCTCTTCGGCTAGGCTTCTCGTGCATGCACTGGCTGGACCCAATGGCAATTCCATACCCTTTCTTTCGTCAATATTCGTTAGCTTTTGTGATGCTGAATACACCTGGTCTGAATCCTTATATGGATCTTGGTCCTTGCATAGTTTTCCTGGTCTATTAAGAATAATTTTAGGTGGCCCAAAATACTTAAGCTGGCCTGAAATCCTTGAGGTGGCATGATAGCATTACTATCCTTATGGCCTTGGGTGGCCCGAAGGCCTTAAGGGGTCTGAGGAATAAACCAGTGGATCAATAGACCAAATAGAAGAAATTTATAGGATGCAACAGCTAGAACAATACCCGCTATAGTACTACAATAGTACCCCCGAATATATGTCTCCACCTGATCTTCAACTCAGGTCTCTTAGAAGAACATTCTGAGTCCACATCAACTAGATTGAGGCTATTTTTCATTAAATTAATTTTATTCCTTTAAGGGGTATATGTCTCAAATTTACTAATGTGTTAGTGTTTTATGTTATAATATGTACATTTTTCAGGATTGTTTATGTATATATCTACATTTCTCAAGATTGTTTATGTATATGTCTTTTTATTTACAATTTTTATTAATGGAATATTATTTCATCTAACAAACCATTCCATTTTGGATTTTATGAAAAAAGATTTAAAGGAATATTTAGATTAATTTATAAAACATGAATGGAATTTCCTAACGCCAATACCATTATTTTATTTGATACATCGGTTATATTTTTTGTGTTATTTTAAAATAAATGAATTTTGAAAATTATTCATGTTTTAGAATAGTGTATTTTGATAGTGAAAAAAATTATTTCTTCATGAAAATTTTTATGTGATTTTTAAAGCATCCATTCTTAGAATTCAATGATTATTTTCTGAGAAAATTATTTCAAACATATTTTATAAATATAATTTTAAAAATTTACATCCAATGAATTTTTATTTTACAACTGAAATGTTTTAAATGAGATTTCAAAATCATTTTCAATCTTAGATGAAATCCTTTGATGTTACTTATTTCATAATGGGGAAATTATTAAAATATAATATTATAATTATTTATATAAATGGGTTTTTGTTTATAGTGGAATGATTTTTATAAAACCTGTTTCTCTTCTATTTGTTACACCAATAATTAATACTTATGAATCCCACTTATTTTCATGGGTTATACTATGATGAGGTTATTAAATGATTATAAAACCAATCCCATTTCCATGTTTATTGATAAAAAACATATTATTAAATACATTAAATTTTAAGGGTTATGATACCATTAAATGTTTATGATCTTATAGAACAGATACATATTATTTTCATTATTTAATGGGTGGGATATATCTCAATATAATTCATTAGATAAAAATTTATATCTAAATAGATAGATAGAACTAGAATGGGGAGTGAACCAAATTTATTAAGGGCCTTTTTTTGATATGGTTGACTTGGGTGTAGGCTCCCTGGTTTTTGAGTGGGTCATAAATCCTCCACCTACTTGAATGTTTGAGTTTGTTGAGTAGGAAAACATTGTTGTTTAAATTTAGAACCTAATTATTTGGGCTTTTTTGAACAAGGTCCTGGATTTTATTGGCGGGGTAATGGATAGAATCATTACTCAAGATATCTAATGTGGTTTTGGTGAATCATTCTTTGAAAACCCATTTTGGGGAAGGCAGACCATGGAGGTTTGTTGGTTCACATTTTTTCTAACCATACAGCCTCAATTGTGCAGCCTTTTTTCATTGGAATATGTATTTATTTAACCATATGACCCCAAAGGTCATCCATGTGTAGTGCTGACTATGTTTAGAGTGATATTCATTATTGACACATGTTTTTTCAAATCATGTTGCCAAACCATGATAGGTGCCTATGCCATTAGATAGTCATCACTGCATGGTTAGCACACAATTTTTCAAAGCATGGGATAACCATGAGAATTTTTAATGAAATTAAAATGATGATTTTTCCTTTTATTTCATTATGAAACTTTCTAAATTCTCTCTCCTCAAACATGCAATGCCTCCCCAAGTCATCGACCTCTGTATTATCTTCCTTCCCAAGGATTTGAGCAAGCTTCTCCATTCGAGCTCTAATTCAATCAACATTAGTCTCGTTTAAAGAATATCCATAAGGAACTAAATCCCCTTAATTAATTTTGAATGTAATATTACCATATATAAATCTTAATCCCTGTTATCCCTTTTACACTATTTTTATGGAGTTTTTCCCAAATACAAATTTATCTCAATTCAGATCGTATTAGATGCTGATATTAAATATTCAAGAATCTAAGAGTATAATATTAGTGGATCCTAACATTATCCATTATTTAATGGGTTTAATGCGTCTGTTATTTAATATTATTAGGGTGTGTGGCTGAGTAATATCGATAATAATTAATTTTATTAATTTAAACTAATAAATTTATTTTATGGGATGATATTGGTGATTATATAGTTCATATAAATTATTCAAATCCATGTTAAATGATTTTGAACACATTAGATGGATATGATAGGTGATTATTTTTATATGTTAATTAAATTGTATATATATTGATTAGTTACATGGGAACATGAAGATAATTTCATGAGGATTTAACAGATGTAAATCACCTTGATTTAGGTGACAATATCATTAGACTAATGGAATGTCACATAAAACATGTGATGAAGATGATCACCAGGTTGAGTTTACATGGTCTTCTTGTTGTGGTTATGAGGTGATTAGGATGAATAAATGGATCTTGGGACATGAGATAGTGTTTAGAATCCTAATATATAAATTGAACTTTGGGGAATAAGGTTTTTAATAATGTAGATTAGGTTATTGTTGGTTATTCAACTCCCAATTTTTGTCTGAGAGATTTTTAGATTCATGTGCACACATACCGGACTCATTCGAGGTGGTCTAGACCACTCATTGTTGGTTGAGGTCCCCATCATTATTTCAGATTAGAGGATGAAATCAACAATCATATATGATGGTTGATCTGAACATACAACGCCATGTGGATGGTGATAGTCTGTTAGGTGATGGTGTTGAACACATCTGTTGGGGGCTGAGGCTCACTATTATACTTAAGGCTGATGGGAAAAAATTGGGGGAGGATTGATATCATCATCCCTTGTGATGTTAGGATATTGATCCATTATTGATTATATATTTGAGGATATGCATCATTGTGGCTTGGGATGTCAAAAAATTTAATAGAGGTGCATCAGAGAAGAGGTCAGAGGGAAATATTACTAATTTTTTGGGTATTAATTCTGGACATCAGACACCTATTGATGGCATGTGGTGTTGGTGAAATTTTTATATGGGGAACATGAGGATTCACATGGAATCATATTCATTAGGGGAAACCTTGGATATTAATCCATGGGTCCTCACCACTAGAAATATATCTATTAAGACTCTAGATTTATTCCATATATATATGATGGAACATAATTAGGGATATTCCAATATTTTCTAAAGAAGGTATAATGATCACATGTTGATATTAAGAATAGGCGGGGAGAGAGAAAAATTAAATGTGTATAAATTAGTATTTTATTTATATTCTTAATACACATTAATAATTATGTATGTAACATATGAACACGTTTTTTGGGTCCTACATTGTTCATAGATACACCCTACATGTGCCCTCGTGACATGTGTCACCACTGTTTATTTGAGATCCGATAAGCGATGAGGCCCAAGACCTGGACCAAATTAATTGTATTGGTACCTTTTCCATGGGATAGATGGAAATTGGTCATGGTTGTTCTTGCATCAATCAAGAGATTCTTTTTTGATTCTAGATCCAATATATATGTACTAATTTAGTCAGCTTAGGGTCACACTTATTTTGATTTTCTAGTTTGAAATATTGTAGCATGTTGTTTTGGAATATTTTTTTTCTTTTTGGATTGTTGATTATAAATTTTTCTTCCTATTATTCATTATCTATGTTTTATTTAGTTGATTTTTTTGGGTTATGTTTTTTCTTATTAAATAAATAAACATATATATTTTAATATACCAATATTTAACACTACCATAGGGTATAGTCTCCACATTGTCACCTCATTGGAACCAATATTCTAGTTAGAATCCTTTTGAAAACTAGGTGATGTGACTAAAGCCTAGTGGCCACCCAACCTAGAGCACTATATGTGTTTAAAAAATGGGACAATATGCTAAAAATTGTATAAAAGCTTGTTTCTAGTCCTTCTTGGGCATACTATTTGGGATATTATAGACCGAAGACTGGGATATAATTGAAATGAGGTACAAAGCTCGTGTTTGGGTTCTTGAAGGATCTTGTATAACAGACTGACTGAGTTTCCAGGGGTGATAAATTAATGAGGAGATTTGTTCTTTTTAAGATGATTGGATTTCTTCATTGACTGGAGAACTAGGGTATTATGGTTATTTATTATGTGTCTTTTTACCCTCAGACTGATATCGAATGGGAGGGAGCTTTTTCATCATGATAGGAACTTCTTCTCATATGATGTGTTTTTTTATTATGATCATCATTGGGAACATAGAATTTAATAGGTGTCAACAATGAAGCTAAATAGTGTTTTCATTATTTGGATTTTTGGTGAAATTCTACTTCTCCATCATAGGTATACATATTCAAATGAGATTGATTTTTAATGCTATGTATATAGTATTTATTTGTCTAAACATGATAAGGGTAGGTAAAGATGGTAAAATGGGGGGGAGTTGATAAATTTGTCAACAAAAAAGTTAAAAAGTGTTTTACTGTATAGCCTCTTGGGTTGTATTCTACTCCACTACCCCATATATATATATTTAAGATATGTGACGAATGACCATTTTACATTTTGTAAAGGGTTCATTAGGCCAAATTTGTTTTGATTCCTGACTCTGATATGGGTAGGCAGATGGCCATGAGTCTAGATGATTCTTGGTACTTTTTTATGTTATGGGTAAGTAAGGGGCCATGCGGCAATATGTAATGTGACATGGGTGTGGTAGGGGGTGATAATGTTGATTGATTAACTACATGTTATAAATTTTAGTTTATTATATTTATATTTATTGGTTATGTATGTTGGACCAACATTATTGGTATTCATCATGATTCCACCGAGATATTTTCTAGTCGATTTTTCGGAGGGTGGTGATATGGTTTAGTATGAGGGTGAATGGGATGAAGCCCTTGTGGGTTGGGATGAGACCTTAGAGGTTCAGGATGATCATGATCTTAAGGTAAAGGCTCGGGTATAGGTGGGATAACCAGAACAAATGGATTATTTTTTCCCATAGCATGATGATTAGATCAAGGTATGCCTAGTTCAATTAGTACATTGTAGTAGTAGGGGAGATAAATAAGCTTATCCATCTAAGACATACATGACATGCGAGTTACAGTCTCAACACCCATTATTATTTCTAGGTTATTGTGGACCAATGTTTGTAGAGAAATGTATCAAGTTTGTAAATACATTTAATGATCAGCAGGAGAGTCCCCTAGGGTAGAGTGTAAAGATGGTGACCAAAATGTTCAGATTACCAGAAAAACACACAGGGGATGTATAGGGTTGCATAGGAAGACATGATAGAAAATATTAGAATAATTTTGTGGTTAGATTCTTTAGACACATATATCCATAGGCACGGAGGTTGGAACTAATGAGTGAGTTCATGAATCTCAAGTAGGGGGATACATATGTCATTGATTATGTGGAAATTTCATAGACCTATCATGATTTTCATGTCCTATGGTGAAAAAATACAGCACTAGGGAATATAATATTGGGCATGATTTAAGAAATATTTATGGAGTGTGGGTAAACATATTCAGGATGACATCTTTCTCCTCTATGTGTAACACCTCTCATAGTCCTGGAGTTCCCTGATCTCCTCCTTCTGTAGGATTTGAGCCACATGTGTCATCTATGTACCAATTCAATCACCATCAATCTCATTGGGAGCGTATCAGTATGGCCTTTAATCATACTTCTTCTCTTATTTTCTATATATCCATATAGAATGATAAATCCATGCAATACCATTTTCACCATTTTTATGTAGTTTTTTCAAAATATTGATTTCAACTATTTTAGAATGAGATAGAAGAAAATATCAGTCAAACGAGCAACTATGAGTATTAGGTAGGTGGTTCCTAGATTTCTCCCTGATATTATAGGCACTATGCTTGTGTAATTTTATACATGTGGGCAGTGTGATCTGTTAATACCCATAATAATTAAATTGATTAAATTAGTAAATTATGTTAAGATAAGTTGTTGTTAATTCCATTTTTCATATAAGTAATGCCAAGAGAGGGTAAGGTATTATGACCACATTGGTAGGTTATGTAAGGTTTTGTTATAAAAAATAATTTTATAGTATATATTAATTGATTGGTTTCATGGGAATGAAACAATAATAGACTGGGTATTGAGGTGTTTTTAATCACCTAGACTGATGTAACATGTTTTTAAGGCCGAGGGTGTGGCCCAAGACACATGCGGTGATCATGATTATTATGTTAAGGTGAAATTGTCATAAATTTGAGGTGATGGGTTCTTCTTGATGAGAGAATGGATCTTCAGACATGAGATGTGATCATTTATCAGGATTTAGAGGCATGTTCATAGGGGCATGAGCTTCCAAATGAAGTGGAATACATTATTTTTGGTGATTCATCTTATCATTGTTGGATGATGAGATGTTAGAGTCGTTTTCACTTAGATAAATCTCATTCAATGTTTTTTTGTTAACTCATTGTGGTTTTAGTCCTATATAGAATATTTGTCTTAGGGGATGGTGTTGAACATCAGATATATTAGAGGTGATCACAGTAGATATCCATGTCGATGGTATGGACCATTGCGGGAAGGTGTTGAGACCATTATCTTGGGGATGGGTCCCTCTGTTATAATTTAGGAAGAAAATATGGTATTGGGGTAGTATAGATATTGTTCTGCCTCTAAATGATAGTCTTTTAGATGAAATTGATTATATATTAGATGATTGGAATCCCCATGCCTCCGGAAATTTGGCTATTGATCTTATGGGGATTTCTGATTAGAAGTCACAGGGACTGGGAATGAATTTTTTGGTGTTGAATTGGAAAACTAAACACCTATTGAAGGAATTATGGTCTAGTAAAATTTTTATAGGTGAAACCTGAGGGTTCACCTGGTATGACATTTGTTAGGGTATTCCTTGGGAATTAAGTCATTTTACCTTGAAACTACAAATACATATATTGGGAAACATTTTCTATTCGATATATATATATATATACATATAAACATATATGGGGGAATATTATCAGATATATTCTAGGATTGAACAAAACATATTGCACACTCACTTGGTGATCTTGAGAATAAGTGGAGAATGGAAAATGTTTAATGGGCCTTATTTACTACTTTATTTATATTCTTCATTAAATTTCATAGTTATGGATGTATGATAGTTATATTTTGGTGGTGTTCTACTGATTTTATACTCGTACCCAAAATGGTCCACTTCGGATGTGTGTAAATTTTATGATATTAATATTATGTAATAAATCAGGCTAGGGAGCAACACCATAGTGATCATTGAGGTACCTTTTTAAGGGGTGGATCACAAGGGAACATGATGGTTCTTGTATAGAGTTGGTTTTTTATCCTATTCAAGATTTATATATGTACTAATATGGTCAGCCACATACAACCCTTATTTTCTATATAACGTATAACCTGTTGTAGCTTGTTTTATCTATAAATGGTTTACGCCTTGGGTTTTTTATTATTATTATTGCTGCTATGTATATTTATTCACATAATGTTTATTCTATTACTTTTTTTATTCTTATCACCCTTATTATAATATATATATTCTTGGAAAACTATTAATATAACCAGTGGAGGGTATATTCTCCCCATTATCACCTCATTGGAACCTCACTGCTAATCCTCAGCCTTTAGCATATGGGGAGGTAAACATAAAGCATAGTGAATAACCATCCTAGAGAATTATTGAAGTGAAAAACAAGGATTAGATTATACAAATTGTATCCAAAGTTGTTTCATTAACTTTTAGCCATACCCATTATGCTATAGTATATATACATCTATGATGTGGTCAAAATGGTTAGGAGCTTGAGTTGGGGTACTTTTAGACTCATGCATTGGAGGAGTGGAATGTTTCCTAGGGTAGGCAATTTTTGTTATATTTTGTGTAACTAATGTTGATTTTATTTTATCCTCAAGTAGAAAAAATGGGTGTGACTGTTATATTTTAAGACGTTTTTAACCCTTGGCTTAGTATGGAAAGGGGGAACAATTATGAATCATAATAGTAACATAAGCTCATTTTATGTTCATTTTTTCTTATGAATGAATTTGGGAACCTGTAATGTATTACTAGGGGTTGGGATATTTAAATTTTCAACAAATAATATTAAAAGTGATTTATTGCTTGACTATTCTACAAGGATTTTACACATCCATATTTGTTATGTAATTCCTACTAAGATGAACATCTGATGTTATGTATATTGTATGTATGGGATTTCCATGATAAGGGGGGGTAGGTATGGTAAAATTAGGATGATTTGTTTTATGTTTTCTCAAATAAGCTAAATATCTTTTCCTTGTATGTCTTATATGGTGTCTTTCTACTCAGCTACCACATATTAATATATATAAATGAAATATCATGTGTGACCCTATTATTGGTATGAATGGGTCCACGATGCTAGGGTAATTTTGCTTCCTAAATCATATATAGATAGTCAGGGGTCCATAAGTCCTGATTTTACTTGATACCTAACTCTATTATGGATAGGTAAGAGGACATGATGCCAGATTTTAAGTGACATGGGTTTTGTTGGGAAGTGTAAGTGTGTTGTGATGCCCAGCCTACTGCAAATTTACCTATATTATATATATATATATATGTGTAATGTTATTAATATTTTACCATCACTATTACTATTAAATGTGATTCCACCTAGGTACATTCTGGTGGATCATCTAGAAGGATATGATATAGTTTCACATGAGGGTGTATGGGATGAGGCCCCAGAGGGTTGGGATGAGGCCTCAGAGGATCAGGATGACCAGGAGCCCCATTTATAAGATCTATTATAGGTGGCAATGATGCAAGAGAGAGTAGATTTTGGGACATTCCTATATGAAATATATTGGATAAGCCAGGTTTTAGTTATATATGGTATCGATAGAAAAGATCATGGTGTTGATCCATATATGGAGTTCTTGACTCATGAATTCGAGACTTATCACCAATCACTATTCTAGGGTGAGGATGGACATCAAGTACATGAGAAATAGACTAAGTCTATGTTGACTATCACTGATCACCTTGAGACTCCCCCATGCAAAAGGGTAAAGCATGAAATGTACATTCTCATGGGATTAGAAAAGAACTCATGCGATGTACGTGTTATGTCACATGGACATGAGGAATTGAATTTGAAGGATTTCAAGGATAGTATCTTTTGGAACATCTTTTTGCCAATTTTGTTGTTGGATATTGCATGCATGTTCATGAATATAAAATTGGGGAAAATTCGATTAAGGATTATGCCGAAACATTCATAGTCCAGTCGTGATTTTAACATACAATAGTGGGTGAATACATCACCAGGGTGAAACTTTTAATGGGTGGTTCAAAAAAACCATCTGAGTGTAGGTAAATATATTAAATCTATCATATTAATCTGATGTAGTGAATCATGTGCTAATAGCTGAGGGAAACTTGTTGGACAATTATTTCTTAATCCATGTGATGGTATTACGTGAGATTATTGGTGATTCATACGTAGTTAGGAAGTGGGGAGAGGAGGAATGTCAATAGAGAAGCCATATTAGATATTTTGGTAGACCACTGAGGTATAGGGCTTTAGTAGAATGATTTTAGAATGGGAATCTCGGGTATTTTTTTACCATATTTCATAAACATTCAATGGAGTGTCCGGATGTGTTTGGATGTTCCATATATAGAGTTTCAGTAGGAATAGTACACAAATAGCTCGTGTTATGAACTAGGGTAGACACAAGTATCTGGGGTATGACTATGTGATGTACAAGGATCTATTACAAAAGATTCAGCTACACATGGAGGGCATGGACATTATAATAGGACCGTATAATGAGGCAAGAGTCTTATAGTTGGGGTAGATCTATATAGTGCATAGGAATTGGGTTGTTGGTATTCATGCTAGATACATGTTGTGGGGATGCCAGGATCAGAGTAGGCTAGGGTGCTGATGAATGCTACAGGTGCGCCATGGGAATGAACATGTTTTCTTCTGTTTTAGCATGGCTACTTCTAGTGCGTGTTTTGGATGGGTTTTGATTGGAACTAACAATATATTGGTTTGTAGGTCGAAATTTTTTATGATTCATGATATATATATGATGTTCATATGCACTGGGACATATTGTAAGCATCAATGGGATGTGGGGTTTGTATTAGGTACATAGACAACATGAATATTATTATTCATGAATATATGTATATATATATGATTCTAGATAATACAGATCATATTTTGAGGTGTAGGACTTATCTCCACCTGATGAGATGTAGTTTCTGATGAGTGTCATGTATGGAACATGTTTGAGATGTCCATCTGATGAGATCTGGGACATCATGGTTGTCACACATGGAATGTGACTGAATTGTTAAAATGAATAGGAAATGGAATGGTGATGCATCATGAAATGAATTTGGAATCTTGGGATGTTTGGTGGATTATTAAAATGTTTCATTTTTTGGTGGAATGAAACCAAGTATGAAATTACTAAAGCCAGGATCCCCACAAGAAGAATTAACCTGGGCATAATTACTAGGGTAGGTCGTGGTGATGAAATAAGTGGGTTTTTTATTATCATCTCAATGTAAATATTAATAGCTTGGGTATGAGATGTTTTAAGATGATAAAATTATATCATCCTAGGTATTAGTGATGATTAGAAATCCCCAACATGATGAATTTTTTAGTTTGGTGAGGGAACGAACATTATTTTAAATCCTAGAATCCAAATTCTAAGAGATGTCATGACCAAAGGCATTGTTTTTAGATGGGTATTAAGTTCAATTATGATCCCAAATATTTTTAATGGGTTTCAAGAGCATTGAGATATAATAACCTAGGTTCAGTTAAGGTAGACCATAGTGCATTGTTGGGGGAAGTTTGTCTGACTAGGTGGCCTCAACCATAAAACCTGTTTTATATGAAACACTATATAATATAACTATTCAAATCCTCTTAGGATAATGTGAATAATATTTTAGGTGTTTAGAGTGACCAAAATGGTTGGTTCAGGGTTTTCCTTGAAACATGGCTAAATTGTGAAAGGGGCGTTTTCATTTTGATAGTTAGCACCACATTGTTAGTGAACGGCTTTCCAAATTTTGTGGTAACTAAAATCCATTTTAAATAATCAAAAATTAAACATTCTCGCTTGATTTCATTAAAAATTATAATCCTTTCGTTAATTTTTTGGTTTATTCATGGAATGAGGAGGTATTTATCATTCCATTAATGTTCTATGGTGAATATGGTTATTTTCATGTTTAATGAAAATATATTACTCTTTTATTGACTTATTTGTAATGTGATAAAAATTATCTTCTTCTTGATATTTAGTGTATTAATGTTTTGATGAACATATTTAAAAATTATTTAATTTTGGAAGGGTTATACGGATAACCATTTATGGAATGGTTTCGGATGAAATATAGGTGATTTTTTATAGATTAATGAGGTATTTCACCATATTATATTTATTTATATTGGATAACCTATGTAAACCATTTTATTATAATCACAACTATTGTTAAAAAGAATTAGTTATCAGTCTCTTATGGATCTTGTGATTTCATAGAGATTCAAGCATAATAAATTCACTTTTGTTTCTTGATGAAATAGTTGAAGTGGAAATTGATCTAGGTACAACCAATGGATAAGACTGTTCTTTTGAAATGAAATGAATGCAAGAAAATATTATATTCGAAAATATTCAACTAATGGAAGTTAATATTGGAAAAATATTAACCTATTAGTATTATTTCATACAATATAAATGAATTATTTACACTTCTTTGGATTATGGTTCTGTGGTTGTGTAGTTTCTAAAGATCATTAAATATCTTGTGATCATTGATCTATGTAAGTCTTGATCATTATTTGTAAATTATGCTATAATTTCATGTCAACATCTTCATTTATCGCATATGTTATCTAATTTGTAGACCTTGTATGTGTGTTTCAAGATGACCTTTGCACATCCCTTTACCCCTTTTAAAGGGGATGTTTTACTAACCCTTTTACATGTGGGTATCTACAAAGGTATTTTGAAATTTTATTCGCTTTTTTCAAGAAATTGTTCCTATTGTGAAGAGAAAATTTAATTTGGGGGAGAATATAACACCCTGATTTTTTTTGAAATATTTATTTATAAATTAGATTTATTAATTTTGATATTTTTCTTACTTAAAACACTATGTTTAACATTATTCAAACTTAACAATGAGTATCTATTATTACATCCAACACAGAGTTTAAAAAAACATGACTTACAGTTAATATATTAATATTTAATAGTATAGTCATCACCAAGACATTGGAATGGAGGATTTGGATATGATAAAATAAATTATGAAAATAAAATTTTTACAAATGTATATAAAATTAATTCATTGATGAACAATTAAAGATAAATGAAAATTTAATGAAATTAAAAAAAATATTTTTTAAAAAAATATTTTAGCCTGAATATGTGTTTTACCTCAATAATTAAAACAAATCACTATTGGTGAATTATTTTAATGATATTTATGTATTATATATTCAATAAATTTTATATAATTCATCACATGTTAATTCTATATAATTGATTAAAATAAATCCAATTTTACACATTAAAATATATTTTTCTAAATTACTATTTTTTCAAATTTTGAATAGTTATTTTTAAATTTATCTCTTCCTATTTTAGATAATTCATTTTCCAATGTAAAATTAATTTCTTAAATCTACATGTAAAAATAATCTTATGGTGATTTTTTTATAATTTTCTATAAAGATAATATTTTTGATAAATAATGATAAATACTTTTTATATTAATACATTTCATTTCATTTAATGAACAAAAAAACGTCTATATTGATTAAACATGTTTAAAGGTAAAATTATTATAATTATATATCTATAAAAAAAATTATTACTTTGGAATTAATTTCATTTTGAATGATGGTATAAAAACATTAAAATATTTAGAATATTTTATCTTCGGAAATAGAATTTACAATCATGACTTGGGGATTAATTTAAAATTAAAATTTCCCAATTTTATTAGTGGAATTTTGAAAAATGGAAAACATTTTTTGAATTAAAATATTTTTTTTAACTTATGAGGTCAATGTAATTTATTACTATAATGAATATTAAAAAAAATAAAAATTAATTATTATAGTCATGGTAAAAATGGTTTTCGGGGTGGGTTATACTAAAATGATAAGGTTTAAAACCCCTATATTTCCAAAAAAACATTTTTATACTATTATTTATACCATATGATACATATTAACAAGAATATTACATTCATTTGTCTCCTTTCATGAGAAAAATATGGGTATACCATTTTCATTTCAGAACATTACAAGTGTGCCACTCACCTCACTAATAAAAGGCCACCCATTATACTCTCATATTTATAATTAAAAAACATTTTCTTGTAAAATAACATCCAAAACTAAATCCATACTTCCTTTATCCCATCCTATAATCCTCATTTTACTCATAAATCCACACTATGAAGATTTTGGTTGAGGGAAATTGTTTTTTTCAAAATAGTGGTAACACCCCAAACTGAGCATCTTATTTTATTTCCTCCTCAACCTACATAAATTATTATTTACCAATTATGGAATAATTACCTTATTATATTACATATACTGATATTTTTAATGATAATTTAATGACCTAAAATTAGATCCTCATTTATCAAATGGAATAGAAAATCATTATTTATGTCTACGACAAAATACAACCACACAAACGGATGTTATTATTTTTCCACACCCACCACTCCATGATAGATATATTGATGATTTAAATGTTTATATGTGATATTTATTATATAATTAAACATCTATAAAAAATCACTTATTCAATCATATATTCCATTTTATGGAATATGATAGTATTACTCATGTGTATGGTGGACTACCTCCACGCAAAGCAATGTGATTGTTTCACAATTTACAAAGAAGGTAGTAAAGATGGATTTAATGATAATATGTGACGTAAATGAAATAAATATTTATATTTGATGTTAATTTACTATTTTTATTTCATTCTTTCAATCATTCAATAAAATGGAGACAACCTTCACACATACATACGATCTACCATATCTATAAATGTAGTATTTCATTTTCTTTAACTTAATTGCATGTATTAATATAAAAGAATATATGAAGAATATATCACATTTTAATATCATGGTTAAAATTATGTTTATTATTTAAAAATTATCAATTTAATTGGTATAAAAATAACAAATTAAAATGTATATGAAAAAAATGTTATAAACTAAAATGCGATTTTAACAGGTAATCGTTGATAAAATGGAAAAAAAAGTTCATAATTATATCATATATCATATGATACATATATATATTATTTTGTAATACATATAAAAAAATATATATTTATTATATAGGAGTTTTTAATTTTTATGAATGAAGTCAAGAATTATGGTAAATGGGTTCTAGTATCTCATTAATTTCTTTGGTACTTATTCAAAACACACAATACGTTTCATTTGTGTTTTTCATTTAAATACACTGTGATATGTTATATCATGAATCATAATATATTAGTTATATATAATAACATATTTTATGTTATTTTTTGGTCCATACAATCTGAAATATTACTAAAGTGGTCTGGGATTCTCGTCTCAATCTTTACTTTTGTGAGACACATTCCATATTGGAAACATATTTATTTTTGGTGGTTTCCATACTGAACATGAATGTATTTTATGAAAATCATAATTAATAATATTGGGATTTACATATCCAATTTATGATCTATATTTCATGGGTTTTATAATCCAAAAGTTACCAATGCGGTATGAGATTTCTCTCTCAAATTTCCTTCCTTGAGACATATTTTTCGTTATGCACCTATCTTATATTATGGTGTTTATATAAAAATCCTCTTAATATGTAATATGATGATTTAATTTATTATCCTGATATTTTTTCATTTAATTTTATTCATTAATGGGTATAATTATTCACAACTACCAAAGTGTTATGGTTTTTGTGTTATAATCTCATAGTTCATCGAGATTGTGTATGTATATGTTTGTGATGATGAAATATTATAATAAATCTCCCTAAAATCTCTTCAAATTTATTATCCAAAATATATTTTAGGATAATTCAGGTATTCACATCACATTCCACTCTTTATGTACTAAAATGTTCTAAGGAATATTTTTATGAAAATTATATTTTCTCACTCTTCAATTCAAAACTGATTTTTCTTCCAAAAAAATGTTTTCAAAAACGTTCTCGCATAAATTATTTTATCAATATCCAAATGATTTATTATTGAGATTCTAACCTTTTATTTTTTTATTTTTTTAATGGTACTCAACATTTTATTTTCAAAACATGGCATGTTTTTTATTTTAGTGAAAATGATAAAGGAATCATCATTTTTACAAGTAAAACATTTACATAATTTCTGATGTCATGAATATTTTTTTCAATCTTCCATTATATTTTTTCAATGTTATATTCACTGAAAAATATTTTGAAAATGGTTTCAATTTTTTTTAATTCTATTTCAATATGATATTTTCCTCCATAAATGTTTTATGTAATTTTTTAAGAGTCATTTTTATGTTTAAAAATAATATATTCTAATAAATTTATTTAGAAAATAAATTTAATGTTTTTTATGAAATTTATTTTCAAATATAAGTTATTTTCACTATGAACTTTTTTATATGATCCATTAAAATATTTTTCTATCTATGATGAAATTTTTCCATGATATGTACGCATTAATAGGGAAATAATCCTAGGACAACATACATATTTTTCTCTGAATTCTTCTTGTTATGATGCGATAATGATTATGAAACCGGTTTCTCTTCCATGTATTATGACATTCATAAATTTTTATGATACCCTCCTCATTTCATGGGTTATATTAGGATGGAATTATTAAATTATTATCAAACTTATTTATTTTCCACATTTTATGATATATTGAAATGTTTTTGAAACACATTTCATTTCATGGGTTAAAATATAATGAATGTTTTATGATTTGGTTACAGATATTCATATTTTCTTCATTATTTGATTGTTGGTTCCTATATATACCTCCACATGAAAGTATAATGAATTATAAATCAGGAGATATATAGTATTATAATATATTTTGAACCCAGTTCCGTAGGTGACTTTTTCCACTAGGTTGGTATTAGGAGTAAACCATGACTACAATGATGGTTTGGGGAGAAAACCCATTACTCTATGATATCCTTGTAATTTTCCAATAACAACTATGTAAATTATTTTATATTCATATTTGTATACAAAACATGTCAGTTTTATTCCAATGCTACGATCTCAAGGAGCATGGTCTTATATTTCATTATGAATCATGTCTTAAATACGTCCAAAACTTTTTCCATTACTCACAATTCTTATCTTGTGTATACCAAGTACTGTTTTAATATTTTATGATCATGTTGTCATAACCTTATGATTATGTTGTGCTTATATATATCCCTTTTTTTATCATGAATAAGCATTTGGGATCACCCATTATTATATTTCCTTCAACCATGTTATGTAGAAATGTAATAGGTATGATATTTCTATGAAGGGTTCAATTTATGATGAACGTAATGGGAGATGATGTAGTTCACAATGAACCTATTTTATATGTTTTCTATGTTTCCAATGGAACTACACGTTTACAATCCTCAGGCACATTTTGGTATAATATATTTAATTTTCATCTAATTATTTTTAACAATATTTGAAAATACTTGGTCAGTAAAGGGAAAAGTGTTTTAGGGAGATGGTGAGATTTATATCGGTGTGTTAAAGGTAATTAGTGGTGAAATTGTGGATGTGTTCCCCAGATCACAAATAGTAATGGATTCTTATTTTTATTATCTTTTTTTATTGGGTGGATATGTACTTTGAGTTACTATGTATTTAATTTTAGGTAGAATCACTACCAATTTTTAATTTAATTTATGGAATATATCCTTCCAGTTTTTATTTCCATTGTATATATATATATACTATTTTCATATTGGGTGAAATAATTTACTCTTGTCACTATATTAATGTTTGGGTTCTTGTAATCATCCCATGGGAATTAGGAATTCCTTTCTAGTCATAAGTATTTATGATTAGAAACCTAGTTAGATGGATTTTATAGTCTATTATGTGATGAACTGGTATAAATTGACAAATATACTCTGTTGGTGGATATTGGTAGATAATAGATGGGATTGTTGGAAATATAGTGGTTTATTATAGTAACTTAATGGATAGATCTTTCCATGGTGAGAATTCATTAAGTATGGGATGTTTGCATATTTGTATCATGTATTGTGTTTGGACCTTATTCTAAGATTCATTTAATTAATTTCAGGTTTAAATTGATATTATCTGGATATAAAATAATGTTCATAATTATTTTAATATAGTAAAATACCTCAGAGACATATACCAATTGTTTATGAAGATGCTTATGTGAGATATTGTCTTAATGAGAACCCACATATTGATATAAATCATCTAGAAGGTATCATTAAATAAGTCCATGACTTCGTTTAAATGAACTATGATTCCATCACCCAAGTATTGAGGTGAAACATAGAGATGAGTGAGACAACAATCAATCTCGATATTTCTTATGTATGAAACCCCCATACTTTAAATTTATGATTAATCCTAAAGTGGTGGAGGATTGTTTGTATAAAATTGATAAGGTTTTCAAATTACAGGATACTCTATAGACTATCACGGTGAAATTTGTTGCATTTACACTTGAGGGTTTAGTTAGTGTTGGGAGAATCTACAGTACAAGAATTTAATTATGTGGGATTGTATTGTAAGGGGTTCTTGACACACTTACTCCAGTAGTTCTTCCCAGAGACTATAATGATGGAATATTCAATAGAGTTCCTATTTTTTTAATAGGGAAACCCAAAAATGTCAGATTACACCAGAATGTTTTCTGATTTGGTTTTTTTCTCTTAATGTCATGATAATTGATCTACTGATACATCTAAAATACTTCTAGGGTTTTTCAATTGATATATAGTCCCATGTATATTTGTTGAACTATACCACTTACATATCCAAGGATGATGCGGTCATCATGTAAAACATTGATATGATGGGAAATATAATGTTTTTTTGTCCTTATCATCAAAAAACTAATAGATTAAAAGGAATGATAATAAATAAGAATAATATTAATGATAATCAAAAATGTGGTAGAGGTAGTTCTTAGAAATGGGTCCCTTATTCACCATTAATAATTGCATTTAGTGTTCGATAGAACTGTTATCTATGTGGTAATATTGGGAATTCACAATATTCTTTTCCAGTACCAATAAATATAAGTAATGATTTTGGAACCTAAAAACATATAAAGAGGTTATTCTTTTATGTGTCTTAACTCCATTATTGTGAGGGTATTTAGTTCTAATGTACACTATGGAATAATCTGATACATCATATTTTGAAAATGTCTACACACAGTTCTTCTGATTGAAGACCATTCGAGTTGTGGATGAGTTTCCAATGGAGATTAATGCAGGGCCATCTAAAGTGAGAGGTAATATTTTAGTTGAATCATTTTATAAAATTACTATGTTTGATATAGGTACCTAACAAACATTTAAATTTTCCCATTTTATTAATGTTATAAAACATCCAACAATTTTTATGTCCTTTTTATGGATATAATCATGCATCATAGAAAGAGAAAAGAGTAGGGGATTAAATTCCCACATTGTTCACCATTAATATAGGATATTTATTTGGTCTGGGATTTCATTTTACTCGATCAATATCTTTATGAAGTGATCAATAGGGTGGATTGGATAGTTATAGATCATGTTTGGATTGATCATTTTCATCATTTTATCATGTTACTTACTAGTTATGGGAGCTCTTAGGTGTTTCAGGTAGAGTTGAATTTTAGGTTTGTTTGTGCATGACCTTCCCATATGGAGATTATGAGTTTATTTTATGTATTATTTTGTTGAGGCTCATGATGTATCTTAATTAAGGGATAATACATCAGTTATTAGAGGATTATTTGATATGATCCATGATTACTTTTTTTGGCCTTCCTCTATAGAGGGACATAGATTTTAAAATTGATCTAGGGATATATACTCAGATGATCTTGATTCCCTCTTATTATATGACACCAAGTTAGCGGAAAGAGATCATGATCTATTTGGATGATCTGATGGATAATGGTTTTGTTCGAACACGTATTATTTCATGGGGTACCCCCTTAACATTTCAATAAAATGTTAATGGGTCACTTATATTAGGAATGGAATATAAAATGATGGATCTAGGAATAAGAAATAATAAGTACCATTCTCCAAGTGTATATAACTTGTTTGGTCAGTTAAATGGAGTGAAGTTATTTTTAGAGATCGTTCATTGGTCATTTTACCTTCACCTAATGGATTTACAATCTAATATTTATACTATGTATATTATTAGAATGTATGACCATTTTATAATATATTTTAATTCCTTTTGGTCAAACTAAATCTCATACACTGGTCATGGATTTGATGAATCAAATATTCCATCAATATCATGAAACCAATTTCATTTTTATCATTGATGAAATTAGAGTATATTCATGAAACAATAATGATTATGAGAACTATATGAATAAATTTTTTAGGTCCTAATGTCTCACAACCATTTTGGAAATATTTTTAAATTCAATTTATAAATCTAGGAACTAAATTTATTTTGGAATTTTCTTTCAAAAAATGTCCTATTAGATGATCCTATGAAGGTGAAGGATGTTTTTGTGGGAAGAGGCACAAAATTTCTTTGACATATAGGGATTCTCATATCTGGTAGGATATTATTATCAGTTCACCAAGGATTTATTGAATTTGGATTTGACTACTATTATAATGAAATTTATGATGTTTTCTTGGGATGAAACGATTCAATATTCTTTTTATGAGTTGAAATAAAATATTAAATCATCTCCTATTTTGATTTTTTTCATCATAGTAAGGGATATGCAAAGAAAAATAGTGATTATAGAGCTACTATGGGTTTCATTATTATTCATGGTGATCACATTATCTAATAAGCCTCTCATCAGCTTTTGATACATAAAACAAATTCCACCAAACTTGATTTAGAGCTTTTGGATGTTATTAATCTTCATAAGTGTTATAGGCACAACTTTTTTGGGAATTGTTTCACTAAATTTTATTACTATATGAATTTGAGTTATATATTTTCTTATAGGGAAACAAATATTAATAGGATCCAATGATTGGAATACCTTAAAATGTTCAACATTGATATTTCATATACCCTAGTGATAGGAAATTGTTTCACTGATACTCTTTATAAGACATTTCTATTATAGGGTCTCATAGAATCAAATGGATAGTAGAACCATTTTGGGATCATCACTCAATAACATATGTACATATATAAAGATGATATGGGTATTATTTTAATGAGTTCATAGTTTTAATTAACTCTCTTGGATTCCGATCAGTATGATAAGCCATAATTTAATGAGTTCAGAAGAATCAGGGAAACCATATGTTGTAGGGAGACCATATATGATGGTATATCCCTTATTTTGGTATTATATACTACATGAATCAGTTTTTTCCCATTATTAATAAAAAAATCAGTTTTTTATAATTATTAAATTTATTTTTGGGAAATTACCCTTGAGATACAAACACAAATTATGACATGATATGGTGTTATTAGTTGCTGAGTTTGAAGACAACCCATTTTTATTTAATGGACCATAGTCACACATGACACTAGTTAAAGGTTGTGTACTTAATGATGTTTACTCATCTATAAACCCTTCTAGTTCTAGTATGGAAATGGGATGAGGTGTCCTTAATTCATTTTTGGATTACCAAAGACCCCTATAGAATTTATTCTACTAGGTGTTTATTGGCCAATTGAAAAAATATACTCATTTTATTCTGACCTGGGACACCACAAAGAATAAAGATATAGGTATGATGTATGTACAATAAATTGGGTGGTTTCATGTTTACCTCTATGTTGTTATCATAATAACTGATTCAATGATTAATTCCAGATTAGATAAAAGTCTCCTATTGATAATGGGTTCATAGATAAGTTTTAGTAGAGAATACCATTCATACTCTAATAAACATAAAAGGATTGATATTCACAATCTATATTATTTGATATATACCTAAGTATTATATTTCAGGTGATTTTGGGAAAAACATTTAGTAATGGCCATGTTTAAATATAATAAATTCATCTAGTATTTTATTAGAAAGGAACCCTTTGAGGCTTTTTATGGTCACACATTTATGTCAGCCTATTGTTTATCCGTGGTCAGTAAGGACCCTTTAGAGGATACAAGTATTTTTTACAAAATATAATGGATTGGTGATATATATTAATGCCTAGTTACAATTTTGTGTTTTCAGAAATCATATATGGAACATCTACGATGACCTTTAGAGTTTTCCATTGGTAAAATTGGTTTTTAGAAATAGTCTCTTTGGATGGATCAACATCAACTCAGGAAATTGGGAATGTCATATCCTTGATATGCTGGAACATTTGAGATCATTTTTTATATTTTCTAGATTTATAATCGATTAGAATTACCAGCTATGTTGATAGGAATACAATATGATTTCCATACATTGTTCCACAATAAGTTCATCACCAATTCATCTTATGTTATGAGCTAGGAGGAGATTAAGTTGCAGAAATATTTTTTGATTGATATAAATGAAATGAAGATCATAGATTCTCAAGAATATTGTTTTTTATGGGTTGTCAATTCCTTTTATAATATTTTTCTGGTATCACTAACATATTATCAAAAGATGTGGGAGCACAATCCTCTAGTAAGGGAGTAGTGGTCTCAGCTATTTCTATAGAATCTGTCACATACATGAATTATTTGGGTGGAAACTAAAATGTTGGAGATAATTATAAAATGAAAGTCATGTTTAATTCTATTTTTTTAAGAACTTATACATTGCGTTTATGGATAAATAGAGGTGATCTGGTTGATTTAAAATGGAACTATTCTAGTCACTAGCTACAAGAGGATATTCAGTCTTTGAATGGTCCTTCAATGATATGAATAAGGCTGGGGAAGATTCTATGAATCTAGATTCATGATGTTAAAATCATTAATGAAATTAATTATATTAAATTCATGATTGTGTCATCTCTTTTTATTAATGGAGGTGCAACCTTTTTCACTATACGTGAAAATCATAGGATTTATGTTGTGAATTGATGGATTGTGGCATGAATTGTTTCTACATTGTGTATATTATTCCATGATAAATTTTCTCCTCCCATTAAGAATCAATATATCTTCATTGTACACAAGTACTTCTCCAAACATAGAAAATATGATCTTACACTTCTGAGGTTCTCCTTTTGGAACTTCAGTTTTTTTCATGGTTTCCATCCAATTTTTGGTATGTAAAATTGTTCGATTCTAGTTATCGTATCCTATATTTGTTTTGGAAGTTGTTTTGGGCAGGGTTTATTCGATCCATGATAATTTTATGATACTTTTTTAAGTACCGTCTATATAAATTGGGTTATCTTCCTCCATATGAATTTTATTTTGTGCAGTGTGAGAGTGTCTTAAGGTGTGTGTTAACCTAAATTCCCCATTGTAACTTTTGATTATGGAATTCAGTTCTATGAATTAGGAATCATCATTAGGTACTTTTTTCAATTCTATATTGTTACCTTTTTCTTCTTTGTGTCTGGATCTAATCACGGTTTGTGTGCGATATGAATTAGAGGGTGCTGGTTTCAACTCTATCCTAGGGAATTTGAACAATAAATAAACAATATTTTATAATTTTTTGTAAATTAATTTTCCTGATCAATGTATTTGTTTGCTTCAATTTGTAAATATTTCTATGAAAAAATAAAAATTTCTCATCATTTTGGTAAAAGAAATGTGTTTTTTCTAGGAATTGTGAAACGAATAGTGAAATAGCTATTCGAAGACTATTTTTAAATGAATTTTTTTGAAAGGGTTATAAAATGTAAAAATACCATCGAAATGGATTTAAAATTTGTAGCATATGAAATCCGTGGGTATCTAGGTAGAGGTGTCAATATTTGATCATACCCATTTAATTATTGAGATTGTTCACATTGATAAGTGGTTTCCTATCATGAATCATATATTCAATGGATTTATAACCTGATTTATATTGTAGGTGTATCACTTTCAATGGAATTCCTCTATTCCATAAAATTTGATTTATGGGTAATATGGACAAGATTCCTCACTAGTAATCAATTGTTGTAGGGGTTTATGTGATCAAGCTATCTCATCCTTTATGATCCTAGGCATATATTAACAATTTTCATTTTATTAGTACTATTTTTACTTTTATATAATTTTTTTAACAAATTTAAATGGATTTTTGTATTTATTCATTTCATTGTTTTACATGTATTGTTTTGGAACAATGGAAATAGGTGAAAATGATTACCATTAATTTGATATAATAATTGTGTAACTTATTTTTATTCCATGTATTCATTAAAATGAGAACATTTGTATTATTTTATATAGTCATTATACAGAACACTTGGGTGTGATTTATAATAATATAATTCACATACACTTATTATTACATTATTTTTAACATAAATATCGAATAAAACCTAAAGTATCAAGAGGAAAAATTTATTTCGAATAATTAGTATTTAAAAAATATATATGATACTAACATAAAAAGTCTATTTAATATTTTTAATATGTTCCTAAATCTTTTTGAGCTCAAAAATACGACACAAAGATAACATGGAGAATACATTTAATAAATGACTAAGATAAACATCACAATATGTGAATTATCATGATAATTAAGCATAACATGTGAGTCAAACAACATAACATGATTTTATAATAGAGAAGGAAAATTAATAATCACATGGGGGAATGACATAAAAATCTTAGTATCAAAATAACAAGGTAATATAAGATTGTGTAAAAAAATATAACATAACATATCCATAAATCAATGATAATAATGAAGAAAATATCACATAGTGGATAGAGTCCCACAGTGGATTTTGTTCATTCTGAAATCCCAAACACAACATCTCATGAGAAAAAACATTTCTTATTTTATTAAATAACATTATAGGAATGTGCATCATAGCAGGTGCATTTTTATCTGTGACACAAATCACAATAAATCATATGAAATTTAAATATTAATTACCCATGGAATGAAATGGGTTACATAACCATGTCACATAACCTAACCAGATGGCATACAATAAAATTTTCCACAAAATAATTGAACCTGGAATTATATGACATTAATAAAAAACGACCATGAAAAATGATATACAGTGAAGTGAGTACATGAAAATGAGTTGAGAAATCAATTTTTAAAATATATCATATGCATTTGTTTTGGGAAATAGGGTAATGGGACATTAAATAATGTAATGTAATAACCATACACATATAAATATAAATGGACTAAATTGTTTTCCAATGGTAAAATGATTGATTTTTTAAAATGTAGGATGTATAAAAAAATTATGGTGTTGTTCTTGAAAATGTTTTCGAAATAGAAAAGATCCCTTTAATTGGATTTATTATCAAGATAAATTTATAAGGGAACCATTCAAAACATTTTTTCTCTATCAAGGAAAGATGAATTAATGGATCTTTGTATGTGTTTGAAATATATGAAGAATATATAAAATATGAAATATGGAATTTTATATTTTTAAAGTGAGTTAAATGAAACAAATAGTAACCCTAAATAAAATTGTGTGTTTTATAGTGATCCCATTAAATAAATTTGATTTCATTATGAAATTTCACATAAAATCATGTTTATCAAAATTAGATTCATTAATTTTACAATTCTTAAATTTTTAAAACAATATTTTTTATTATAATTTTATTATATTTATTTATAACCAGTTAAAGGAGGTCTAAATTTTTATTTTGTTGTTGCGGAAGCATTCGTTTCTTGTTACAAAGATTAGATAACATGTAGATAAATATTGATGTTTGTGTTGAATGGAAATACATCTCTATAAATGAAATTTAAAGGTATTAATGTATTTATAGAAATATGAATGGTCTCAAATACCCACATGTGTTCTAATATAGGCATAATTATTTTAGTAAAAATATTATCTTTATACATTTTGTTCGTTAAGTGGGTTTTACCAACTATAATGAACAATTATTTGATTTGTTTAATATTATGGATATATATTCATTCATGAATATGAAAAAAAAAATATTATACATAATTATTTAATTTTAAACCATTTTATGTGAAATTAAGCATTCTATGAAGTAGTTAGTCGAAAATCAAAACTCATCTTCTATTATGGTGGTGAACAAGCATAATATATAAAAAATGATTCATTTTTTGGAATTAGACAAGATGATATAGTTGTGTTTAACAACCATAGTTAGAGTATCCTAAATAATATGTATATATTAGTATATTTTATTATATTCATGTGATGTAATACTGAAGGGCCCATTAGTTTATCAGTCATGCATAACTAGTAACAAACATTAAATTCCTATTACCATGGGAATGAAATATAATCATAAAAAATATAATGTTTATCATTTTAGTTTACCAACCTCAATATGATATTACAGTATACCTAATAATGTATGGAAATATCTGGAAGGTTGTTCCTAATCCGCATGGGTTGGTGACTGGAACCTATCATTGTACTAGAATAAAATTGTAAACATTTTACCAAAAAAACATTAGAAGATAAACCATATAAGATAAAATGAAAAAAAATCCGAAATGATAAGGAATACAAATAAAATAAGAAGATATAACCCAATATTAATACACGATACATTTAGTTAAATTCATAAAATCACCATAAAAAGTGGACTATAATTGAACTTGTAAAATATATGATAATCTAAAAATTCCTAATGTAATCGTTACGTTTTGAGAAAAATATCCATGTCGGGTATCACTATGTGTTCCATTATCATTTCAATAAGATTTAAAACAATTTATCATTCAATTAAAATATATCAACACATGGAAATACAATTACATATTTCCAAAAAACATTATTTCAAATCAAAGAGATGACAGGTACATAAAAATAGTATTAAATGAAATATTTATATCAAAAATTTATTAAAAACATTTTTCTTGAGAAAAATAGTATATAGAAAATAGAATATATAATCATATCAAACCTAAAAACCATGGTCATATTACCTATGTTATATTACTTCCTTGATCATGGATCCAAGAACTACTCAATAATCAATCATGACTCATTTATGTGGGAACACTTCCCAAGGATTAGTCAATTGAGTCTACTCAATAAACATCCCATTAGTGATAATCATTCCAAATATGGTTGAGTTAGAGTTGTCACTATCAATTCATTATGAGGGATTTATAGTCCATTCATTCTTTTAAAAATAAGCCACTATCATTTAATACTAATATAAACATCAATAAATTAATCAATTGATCATGGGAAACCAATCCTTTTATTTCAATTCATATTTCAAATTCCCTATTTTATTTCTCAACATACAATGTAATATTTATATGCAAAATAATAGGTAGTCATCAAATTTATTCTATTAAAAATAATTTTTAGTTTTATAATCATTTATCAATAATCAAAATCATTCCATTTCATAAAATCATTTCTCATTACATGTAATAATTTTTCTAAAAATAAACCCATTAATTTTAGTTCACATTAAATTTGATGTTTTTATAAATTACTATGCCATTTTAAAAACACACTTCTAGTAATCTCGAATAACAGTTTTAAAAATCAATTGAAAACAAATTTAAAGTAAATAATGAAATTTTTATCTTTAATTATAGGGTAAATCAATATAGAACCACCTAGAATTAATCACATGATCAATCAAATAAACCCCCACAATGGACCAACTAAACCTGCTGACATCTTGGCCTCCTCACGTCAAAGTGATGTTCCTTGTTCTTCCAAGGAACTATCATCCTCTAAATCTACTGATAATAATATTAATGATTATATTAATGCTGTTATGGATGCTAATGAGATTATTGTTGCTTATAAGGAGGTTCTCTCTATGGAAGAGGGAGGGAATCTCTTAGACTCCTCAAAGACTACTCTAGATCTTTCACTTACTTTATATACAACTCAAGAGGATCAAATCAATGAGACATGTGGCTTGTTTGAGGATGATTTCATTGGGGATGATATTCAAACTCATAAGATTGAGGAAGAGTACATGATTTCAATGGCTAAGAAGGGTAAGAAGCCCATGGTTGATACAGATGGCTTTATCATGCCAAATCCTATGAAAACTAGAAAAATGAGGGACTATTCACAGATACAGAGAACTATGGAGACACACTCATTTAGTGTCTCCAAAGATAATTTTGAACCTGTTCAAAACTTATTAGCTGAAAAATCAAATGATTAATCCCTGAAATGCTTAGAAGAGAAGCAGGTTGAACCATTGCTATTTGAACTAGAGAAATATAACATGGAAACATTTCCTACGTATCGAGATTCCTATCAACATTTTGAGAAGGATGAAATCAGTGATGAAGTTGCATCTTGGATGGAGGAGTAGGATGAAATTGTACATAAGAAATATCTTTTTCATCAGATTTCTGATGACACATATCTTGATATTAAAAAAATTATGTTCATTAGAATGGTTGATGAATACAAAAATAATCCCAACATTATATTTAGGGATATTCCTTGGGCTTAATCCTTATGAATTTTTTTGCTTCTACAATGCTCCTCATTCTGTGATATGTTAATATTGGATTTATTGACTGGATAAGAATGTTACAGGCCTATGTCGTCAACCTCTTTGCATCAGTGAAACACATTATTGGAGTTCTGTTAGCTCAATGACATGTTGTCATACTGCCTCTTAATGTTGTTTTTGTGATCAGGACTCTTCTCTCACCTGATTGAAGCATGTATGGGCCTGATTTTAATGGTTATGGATTTTTCTTGATCTATTTTTATTCATTGTATACTGTATTCTTTCCAGCATACTGACTGGAAATTGATTAAATGAATTTATGTTTGTACCGTATTGAAGGCTGCTATCCAGTCCTGAAGAATGCTGAAATCTCTGATGGATTATTCCCACCTCATGGATAGCCATACTGTACACAACCTTTAATGATATTTGAGGATGTCTTTTAGGCCATAGGTTCACAGTGGTGATATCTGACTGGAGCTTCATTTTTAGTAAGACAATGCTAGAATGGTGGATCCTTGATTAATGGTTCTGCACTCTAGGAATCTCTTGTTGGCTGTTTGCATTGGTAGCTTGGATACTCATGGGTCCATTTCTTTGTATCCTGGATACTTCCCTGTTGGTGCAATCTCATTGCACCTCGTACTTGTATTGTAACTCTTTTGATTTTAATAAATTCCTCTTGGGGCATGAACTGGGAAACTAGTTCATGTCACCACTTTTATCATAAAAACCCCCACAATGGAAAAAGGTAATAGAGGAAAAAGGAGAAGGAAATTAGGTAATATAAAAATATTTATTATCCACCAAATTTGGTTTTATATCCAAAACTAACATGATTATTCAACACTCTTAAATAAAGTGATATGAGAAGACTGGGATAAACCGAACAATAAGCTATTTACTTAGTGGAGAGGGATCCAGATCTTTCACTTTCTCTTCTAATTATAAAAAAAAGATTTTTTCGGATCTCGGAAATCCTCTAGAGATTCTCCAATAGAAAAAAATTCCAATTATTGATTAATTGGGTAGATAGAAATATTAAACATGGTTCAAAAATATTTTAATTAAAATTTCAAAAGATTTAAAATATGTGCTCACATTTTCTCAGTAGGTCCTCATAGTTTCTGTTAACAATGTGCCAAAACTATACTACCTTAATAGGATTATATATTGGGTGAGTGTCTGGATTCATTATTAAAATGACCATGAAAGAAAATAAATCTCCCTCTATTAAAGGGTTCAAATTTTTGTGGGGCCTACTATATATTTCGAAAAATCATTAACCAATGTCCATTGGCCCATCAGATGGAACAAAAAATGTCTGGGCATCGATAAAACTAGTTCAAAATCATTACCATCCCAGATCTAGTCATGATTAGGTTTGAAAACATACTTCCTGATATGGGATACATAATAAACCTTTTCTATCAACATCAAATGTGGTTGAAGGGCTAAACAATAATCCATATATCACAACCACACTACAATCTGAATGGATGCCCAAATATTGGTGCAATCATTAATTTTTTTAATCCAATTGTAACCCAAAAAATATAGAAATATCAAAAACACATGGTAACCAAATGAAAAATTCAACATTAATAGAACTTGATTATTATTTGATTTATATTTCCTCCATTCCACAAACATTATCTAAAAAATAAACTGAATATTCACTATTGTATCAGGGACCATGCATAGTATAACTATGGAAGCCTCTCCATTGCCTAGAAAATACAATATAGTCCTACATGTCTGCCCATACAAGTCCTAAAAAGGTACAATTCATATTTTATATGTGTAAAAATTTTCTTATGAACAATCAACCAACCCCAAAGGGATCTCCCAAGACCCAAAAATGTAAGTAATTCAATTTTGTAGCATGTTCTCAATGATCTATAAAGTAATTTCTATCTAGATTCCCTCTTATATATTATATGACATAATCAAATGTACATTGGACCCTAGATTATCCTAGAGGATTATCCTAAAAATTATAAGTGAAACATGGATCATTATTAAAGGTTATAAAATATGGAAATTCATAAAATATGATGATTTTTTTATCATTCAGACTTCCCAAGTACATTACATTACTGGAATCATGAATGATCTAATGTGGACTTATTTGGTTATATAATAGATCACCGTACATATCACATTATTCTTATGTTCAGTACCTAAAAACCCAACCGAAAAACCCATATAAATCATGTTTCACTTCAATATTAGTACTTATTGTGGATAAATATATCCTGAAGGTCTATAGAGATTCTCCAGGACGTACTAGCATGTATAATTGTGAAAATAAATTAGTGATGTCCCATATCATACTAGGCCACAAAAACATCTCTGAAATCACACAACATATTCATGTTACTTTTTTGATCCTCCTACTGGGAATTATGAAAACTCCTATCACATATTCTCTTAATGAAATATGTACAATATATAAGATCATATAACCTAGAACATCCTAATAGGATAAATATAACTCACTTATGGTCTCACCACCATATAGAGAGTTCAAAATTTAAAAAAAAATTCATCATTAGGATTATGCACATGAAGAATCATATTGAAAATGGAGGAGGTCAACTAAACACTTGTAAAGTAATCTCAGAAATATCCTCCCAAACATGCAATTAAAACTGAGTAGTGAGAGCAATCAGATTCCACTATTCTAAGGATTATTTTACAGTCAGGGATGGATGTTTATTTTAAATCAAAAAATGATGTTATAATTACTGGGGTTTTAGGAAATATAGAATATAAAAGAATATATTTATTTAACCCACCAACTGTTTTAAAGGTTCAAATATTTTTCAGACAATATATAACTCAAGATTGTGTGTTTAGCATAAATGGTATATCTTTATCCCAGAAGGTAAACATGCCAAAACATAAGATCAAAAATTATAACTATGACTTCATGATCATGGTATAGAGACATTTTCTCTTATGGGTTATGTTTTCTACAAACATAGTCTACATTCTAGTTTCCCTAAATAATAACACAACCAAGCTTAAACCAAATTCATTATAAAAGAGAACATATCCTTACATATAATCTTAAAGAGTCAACATTTCTCTATAAGTAAAATTAAATTCCAATTCGTCAAATGAATTAAGAAATTTTAAATCCAAAATAAACTTCAAACCATTGTGACTGAGAGTGGTCATAATATAAACAAACTATGAGAAATTATTAACTAAAATATTGTATTACAACACCATTACCAATTTGCTAAAAATATCATAAACATTATGTGGTTTCTCCAATGTGATAATAGCCTTAAACATCTTAAGAACAACTGAAATAGTATGATTGTAGACAATGTTCCCCAATAACATTACATCCGTGATTCTAGAAATTATAAATTGGAAGCCTCACATAATTTTAATGATATCACACATTTTCAAAAAATTATCTCATATAAGGAAAATTATCCTATTTGGTTTTGAGTTAAACAAAAATGTCATCCACAATGTCTATAATGCAAGATTGGAGGTACTCTTCGAATAATGTATTCATCAAAAACATAAAAACTACATGAGTTTTGGTTAGACCAATATGTTTTAAAAGGACTTATAATGGCCAAACTTACACATCAAGGTGTTTTTTAGGATGTAATATACATTATTTACAAATTAGTGATAACCATAAATTAGATAAATAATCAAGAACTAAATCAACTTTTTTACTGGTCAAAATAATTATCAATCAACGGTAATAGATACATGTTCTATATGGATACTCGATTTAGTTTCTAGTAATATAAAAAACGGTGAAGTGTCCAATCGTCATTCTTACCAAAGAGTATAGGTTCCACCCATGTTGAGATATTAAATAATAAAAAACCCTTATATAATAGATCATCCTAATGGGAAATTAACTCGTTCAACTCCTTGGGTTCTATATGATAAGAAAGTACATATATTGCATGAATAACAAATTCTCAATAAATAATGAACTCCACCCCTGAATAGGTGTGAAATTATAAATTTTATATAGTAAAATTTTAGGAGCTTGATTTAAAATGGTGGTAGATCCCACTCAATTATTCTGCCTCCAATTAAAATCAAAACTCTGATTTTACCCTGCCATCCTTTAGAAAATAAAGGCCATATTGACTCCACTTTGAGTACAATTATCAAAAAACATGATGCACACTAATTGGCACTGAAAAATAGTCCCTCCATAGATGACCGTCGATAGAAACTCTATTAGAAATAATCCAATCTATATCAAACAAGAAGTCAACAGTTTTCTTTTTGTGAACCAAAAAATTCCAACTGATAAAAATTAATGATTGTGAGGAAACATAGGAGGGAGATCAGATTCCATTCTATCTATTTATTTCTGAGGGGTATATTAATATCCCTTACATAATGAATTTTTTTAGTAGGAATATTTATAAAATTCCCATAATTAGTTGATATAAATTTTTGATAAGATATAGTATCAAATAGTGAAGTCACTAATGATGTGGCTATAGTGATGGTACCTATCCTTATAAATGTACCTGCATCACATTTTTCTGGAGACACGTACACTATGTGAAGAAGTTTCATTTTGGATTCCAATAATTGGTACTTATTAGATAATGAACCACTTTATTTCACCACATAAATTTTATTATTGATGATCTTGTGACATTGTAAAGGGTAGATATGATTTGGAAAAACATCTATGGGTTCCCTGAATGCCCACAATGATTATATATCTACGGTTCCTTAGTAAAAACTCACATTTAATAATAAACAATTACACACTAAAATAATGTCAAAGGGCCTATATGTAACATACCAGCCCTAATGAATAGTAATACAATAGCCAAACCAGTGATTCACATGGCCTCAAACACACCTCCCGATAAGACAAAGGCTTCAGACTAATAGAGAGTGTGTAAAGAGGTGACAATGGGGAGATAATACCCTCATGATCAGATTAGCACAATAGAACATCAAATAAAATATATCCTACAATATAAGCAGAGATAATAAATTAATAACCAATCAATGGAAGAATATTATAAATATAATACAAAGGATATGTATAATTTCAATATACAGTATATCCATGAATGTACCGATGATAATACATAACTAAAGTAATATACATATAAAATCATACACAATAAAGGGAAGTAGATAAAAAATAAAATGAATAAAAATAACCAAGGAAGATCTCCCAAAGAATCCAGAGCTCCTGTCTAGTATTGTTCTCATAACTCCCGGGTTCATGATAAAAAAATCTAGTAATCAACCACGGTCTTAGAAACAAATTATATACTCGGGTACCCCTATGAAATGGAGGCCTAAGTAGGTTGTGAGATAATAATCCTAGCAGGTTCCCACCCATGATGTCTATGAAATAATCCAGTTATTGAATATCATTAATATATGTATATTTTTAATATGATTAAATAGAAAAAGTGAATATATAAATAAATAAAAATCATCTTGGGGTCCATTAAAATAGATGTCTGAATCTACCGCCTTCGGCAGATGGCTAGAAAAATGTCAGATTTGGTCCAATTTAGAAGAAATATAATAAATGAAAATACATCCTAAATGTATTGAAAATTATTTTTCACCTTAATAACACTTTCTTAGGGATGATTTAATGAATAAATAAAAATTGTTAATAAATTTCATACTCATGTGGATCCATAGAGATCAATAGTGGGCGATGGATGAATGAGTTACTACGATGCCTATAATAAGAATAAGGTTGAATCAAATGCGCTATGTGGATAGCTCAAACTGGTGGAGTAGGATAAATGAAATAAATGTGAAACATTAAAATTCATTAAGGGTAAAATGGTAATTTTAGGATAAAATTTTTTTCGCATGGTTTACTGCTGGGGACATATGATTTCCATCAAATTTTACTACCTATGAAGACCCTCTAAACCATTAATTTTCTGGGGTCGGCACTCCCAAAAATTTATGAGACTCACAGGGAAACTCTCAAGCCTTTACATAAGTCCAAAAGCAACAAAATAAATTGTTATATCTCTCGTAATTATATTTTGAATCCGCGTTTAATGAATGACCCATCCAATAATGCTGAATAGTTCAAATCCCCTTTGAATTTAAACATGGACCAAAACACGGGTAATTAAAACCTCCCCATCATAGAAGATATCAACCATGGGATGTAACACCCTCGGTAAATAAAGAATATAAAATTTTTATATTTATCCATATTTGTGAATAAAATATTAATATTACTTTAAAGCGGATGCTATGCTCGATGGGGTACCCAATATGCATCAACGAGTTTCTTGGGAATCTTACGTTGCACTCTAATAATAAAATAATATTATTTTAAATAATAGTTAACGCCTAGCCGTTGTTATGGAGGGAATGAACAGAACTACCTAAAAAATGATTATATATTTTTGTCAAATATTTTTACCCTTTACAATAAATTTTAGAGGATTAAAAATGCGAATGAATCCAATTTTAAGCATAGATAGTCTAATATTCTTTAAAAGGTCGATTAACCGCTTTTTAATGGTGAAACTCTTTTAAATCCACTTTTTGAAAATTTTATGTGTTATATTTGACAAAATAAAATTCTTCTTTATAATCGGGACATCAAAATTTACTTTGTGTAAATTTTTGGTATTTTTCCGAAAAAGTTCAATTTTTAATGAATAGTGAAAAATGTTATATTTTAATTCAAAACCACTTTTTAATCTAATTTATTTATATGATTAGATTATCTTTTTAATTGGTTTTAAAGTGTAAATAGAATATATTTTTACCATTTAATCCAATGGTGGTCATTGTAATTAATATCACTTTATGATTGGACATAAACGAGTGACAATCTTTTGAAAGACATTGTTTCATAAAAACACGATATTTGTTTTAATAGCGGGATTTAATTATAAAATTAATTAATGTGAATTCTATGTTATTAATTTGGTAAAATAGACCTAAATTTTGAATTCGGAATATAAAATATATGTTAGGGTGAATTTTTGGTATTTTTCTGGAAAACATCAATTTTTGATGAATAGTGAAACCACAAAGTGGTGGTTACAAAATTTGAATATTCGTTTAAATGGGACTTTACCACTTCTATGATTTGAATTTAAAAATACAATTTAAATGATATTAATTGTTAAGTAAAATTTTGTTCAATGGGATGAAAATAATTTTGATGAAAAGTAACTTTTAAGTTTTATTAATCACGATTAAAGGTAATTTGTGTAATTTAAGGTAAAAATGATATTATAATAAAATGAAAATATCTTGACAGTTATCCAAACCATATTGGTTGAGTTATGGCCGACCAATACAACCCATGGGTCGATTTTAGGTACCCCATGGAGCCACATGGGTTTGATAATGACATTTATGCCTTTTATTTAAAGTTAAAATAAAAATGTCACAAACATGGTTTGTTTTACTAAAACAATTTTTTCATGGGTTTATACAAGTCATATTTTTTTCTATAAATATTAATTAGAAAGATAAAACTATTTCCTATATCATGATATTTTTTTTATAAATTTTAGACATTAAATATATTAAATTCATTATGACATCATGATGATAGAGAGATGACCTCATTATTTAACGATTTAAATAAAATCGAACGATAATGAATAATCTAAGACCTAAAAATGTACAAAACCTATTTTATGGGTGGATTTCGAAAACATATCACCTTATTCTTGAATTATATCAATTTGGGACCATTAAAATCTGAAAACCATTTGAAAATAAAGTTACATTTTATACATTACCAAGAGTGCCCCTCCTCTCCTCTTATAAAAGGCCCCCACCTCTACCACCTTACCCACACCTCTCAAGCCTTTGGTTCATCCAAGCTCTGATCATTTTGTATCTAAACATCCCTCTCCTCATCCTAGAATCCTTAAATTATGCAGGAAGCTCTTCAATAAACTCGTTTCGTTCAAACCCAAGGGAGTTACCGAATTTTAAGGTAACGTCTTCATTTGTGCTCTTTTGTTTTATTTTGCTTCTCCAACCCCATAAACTCTTTTTTATTCATTTCTTTTGTAAAAACTCCAGCATATTAAATATACTAGAATGTTTTTATAATAAGTATTCGAGCTACACTTACACACACCATCATCTAATGGTTAAGATGTAACTATGTTTATATATTATATATAATATTTTTATGTTTTACTTAAGCTTCTTTATTTTTCATTTGTGGCATAACATTATGGATTCCATTATGGGTATACACGATATCTTCATTTTATGAAATGCGGACTACCACCCCCTCAATGTGATTTGATTCGTTAATGACAAATGTGGGATGTATAAAGGATGGATTTAATGTTATTATATATTATTTTATACTGTAATTATAATATACCTTTATATCATTATCTTTTTTTCTTCCATTAAATTATGAGATAGAAATGAAAGTAGCGTTCATGCGTACATACGACTTACCGTCTCCATGAACGGTGCATTTCATTTCTTATCCTCAAATGTAATGTACTATTATATGTACATATAATGGATATATATGATGTATGATACATCTAAAGGATGAATATAATTCTGGAATTAAAAATATACACATCTCTCATTTAGTTTTATTTCCATTAATATGACATAGAAATCAAAGTAGCGTTCATGCGTACGTACCGCTTACCGTCTCCATGAACGGTGCATTTCATTTCTTACCTCTAAATTATTATGTAATATTATAAATACATGTATATGATGGATATATTTGATGTATATGATATCCAAATCAGGAATTTCATTCTAGATATAATGAACTTTTGACCACACGAATAACATGTAATTGTAAGAAGTCCACTTTTGACTTAAGAACCAAATATCGACAAAACAAACATAATTTACTAAAATGATTACATAATGATAATAAAATGTCAATAATTGATATAAAAGTAATAATGAACTTGAAAAATGTTCTTAATAAAGTATAAATTAACTCATGTTTATTATTAAGGACATTAAAGAACGATCGAGTCAAGTCGGACCCGTGGTAAGGGATCCTACTCCTATCTTTCTTTTTAAGTACGCTCTTTTATGTCATTTCTTTTAATAGATCATCTTTCTTGTTATTGGGATGTTATTTTATATTACTCTTACTGTAATTTTTATGTTCATATGATGAGAGACCCTATTCTCTATAATCAATCCATTTTGGAAGTTTTGAGTGGCGCCGTTAGGCTGCTGAATTTTCGTAAGAGATCTAAACTCTCTCTTTCTTTTTAAGTACTCTACTTTATGTCACTTCTTTTAAGCTCCACTATGTTATGTTGGGGGATGTTATTTTATATTCATATTTCTATAAACTTTATTTTAATATGATTAGATACCCTATTTGATCTCATCAATCCATTTTTCTAAGATTTATGTGGCGTCGTTAGGCTGCCGAGTTTTCATAAGGGATTTTTCATCTCACTTTTATTCCCGTGGGATTTATGAAAAATTTTCCACAATTTCCTTTGAGTGGTGTATGTACTGCCCATTATTTTACTAATTGTGTAATATAATTTCATTTATGAGTATTTACATCAATTTTGTATTGTCTTTCTTTCACGGGGTGTATGTTTCGAAAGTTACCCAAGTCGGTAAGGGAACCTTTCACCCTCCTATTTTTAAAAGACTTCTTGTGTTATGTCTTTTAATTGACATACTATTATGTTGGGATATGTTCTTCTATATATTTATTGATTTAAATTTTATTTCCATGTGATGAGATACCCTTTTTATCTCTCATCAACTCATTTTCTGAATTTTTTAGTGACGCCATTAGGTTGTCAAATTTTTGCAAAGGATCTTCTTAACCCAAATTTGATTCTTTGGGATAAACTTATACTCCTTGAATATGTCATTATATGAATATGTGTGAATAACCTCTGATTATTTTACACTTAATATCCACTTAAATTTGGTGTATTTTTTTGTCATAGATAATTATGTAATTTATTTATCCTTAAAACAAGGATACCGTATTTGTTAGGGACTTCGTCTCAATCTCATTTCATTGAGGCATATTTCGTTTTATACACAACTTTCATTCATACGGTGTATAAACCCCTTTGACTTTTACTTTTATAGAAAAGTAATATTTTTCTACAAAGTGTTTTACTAAACGACAAAAAGGAATGTTTCTTTTAACGTACACGGTGACAACGACCCTTTCCGCCTCCGCGAGTATTATTTGATCGTTGGCTTCCTCAACAAGCAGTAATGTATTTAAAATAAAATAAATACCATATACTCTTTTATGTATTTTGGAATTGAAAACGGTTTTGATAAATGATTCTATTATGTCAATATATTTAAATGATATATTGTGATTGAAATGTGGAAATGTTATAATTCCTTTATATTGATTTTATGTGTTATAATTTTATAATGGTACTTGGACATATTACGGGTGGATACATGATAAACCATATGACGAGTGGTGTTGTGAATACCAGGATGGGTGGTTACGTTATAACCTCCAATGCATTGAGTATGGAAGTCATCCGTATGGCTACTCCATTAAGTATGTATGGACTTTGCCAAATGGCTATTCCATTAAGTGATATGTGTGGAAGTCGACCTTATGGTTATTCCACTAAAGTATGTTTATGTCCAAAGTTACCTTTATATGTTATGTGATCTTTATATGGGTTTTATGCTAATCTTTTCGTTAAAAAAGGGTAAGTAATGATATTTTATTCAGTGAAGAATATTTACTACTTCATGAAGGTGAAGGTATTACTTTGATAAAGTATACATGGTTTACTTAATGTTTGAAAAATTAACAGTTTTCATTGTTTGTGTATCCCTTACTGAGCTTTTTATGCTCACCCCAAGTTTTTTTAAATGTTTTTCATAGGAATTAATGTGGATTAGGGTCAAGTATGGGATCAAGGGCACGTCAGGCTATCTAAAACATGGAACTAGACATGTTTATTTTTAAGAGTTTTTATTTTATGGAATCATAGTAGAAGTGTCTAATTTGTAATCTTTTGAGATGTAATAGTTATGTCCTAATTCTCTAAAACTCTAAACCTGAAAAGATACTTAATGTGAATTATTCATTTAATTCAATATTAAGTAATGTTTAAGCCCCGGGCCTTATAGTTGGTATCAAATGTTGGTTTAGACAACTTTAGGGATTAGGAGTTTTTGTTAGAAACATGATTAGTCCCTATATCTATTATTTCAGTTAAATCCTTATTTTATAACTTTTTTAAGGTCAAGTAAAGTCGGTTACGAATGGAAGGAGAAGGATCTCAAATGACATTCCTATCTCTTCCTGATGGCATTCTTGCAATAATTATTTCAAAGTCATGTTCGGATGATTGTGAAAATTTTTCTAGCATACAACTCACTTGCAAACAGTTGTTTGAGATATCAAACACCTCCACCATACCTCGTTGTCATCATGGATCATGGGTTGTTTTTAGACAAATAATATTTTCACAATATTCTCATATTTTCAAGAAAGGTAAATATTATCAAGGAATTTTCAAATATTTTACCTTATCACAAGAATTTGAAGCATATTATGATTTTAAATATGGTACTGCGGAAGGAGACCCTTTCAAAACCTATTTATATTTGATTTTAAAATATAGTCTCTCAGTACATACTTATGGTATTTTAAAATGACCAATAATATAATGTTTCAACTCAAATTATATCCGACTATTTTATAGAAATCATGTTTTATCAGATGTTTTGGAATTATATGTCATACATGATTATTTTCCAAAACTATTTTTCTGTGAACACCCATATGACCCATGTTGTACTAGGTGTATTTGGATGGAGGAATCAAATGATTTTGAAGGATCTATAAATAATTTTTGTAATGCATGGGACTTCTACCTACGTGAGTAAGATTACGATGAAACCGAGTGGACACCAAGATCAAGGTATGATGTTATTCATTTTGGGAATCGTTTTATTTTATCTTATGGTGGTGAAATAAGACTTCAGGAATAAATATGTTGAGACCGTAACAAATTTGGATGAAAATGAGAGGTATAATGAAACTATTAAGGTTAAATCATGTTCGGGTTAGTTTTGGAGTTTTTTAAAAAAAAAGACAACACGCAGACCGTGTGACAACTCATCGCGTCGGACAAAGCTACGTGAATCGAACCCACAACGAAAGTGCGACTGGTATTTATCGCCTACCACTGGACTACATGAAGTCCCTGGATAGTATGACTTATTCTTTTTAGTTAGGTGACTTTATGAATTAAGAGTAAGTTGATTTTGGGTTTTTATGAAAATGATTAACTTATCATGGAGGATATGTGATTAGGTTAATTACTTTTCAATGCGAGACTTTAGGAGCAACTGCTGTTTTTTTTGGAGATAAATGTTACGACTTAACATGGAAGACTATGTGACTAAATCCTTCAAATATTTGGGATTAAATCTTAGTTTGGTTTACATTGAATAATTTTATGGAAAAAATGTTTATTGAATGGTCCTTGTTGAAATTTTGGTTTTGTAGGACAAATTTTGGAGATTAAGAATAGATTTTATTTTTATAAAGGGTTATCCTTTTCTGGATTATCTGATCTTGTACTAACCTTATGGTTTTTGGTTTTGGTTAAAGTCAAAATAAATGAGAAGTATATAGTTCTATTTTTTTTTTTGGATTAGGTGGTTCTCTATAAGTTGATTATATTACTCTTAATATGAAAAAGTCTTCCTAAATACTCGTCTTTTAGAGAAAATATAAGTTTGTGTAAGGAATCTAATAAAAGTTGAAATTCAACATGATAAGTGATTATGTTTCCTTATGAATAAATTCCTCAATAAAAAGTAACTTAAAACAAAAATGTTGTCTATTAACTTTTCCTTCTAGGGAATCGAATACCGTTTAACCCATCACAAGTTTGTGATTTTCTTGTTGTTATCTTTCTCCTAAATATGTTTTCTATCACTCTCCATCAGAACATGAACCTATGTTTTCTCCTCCATGTCCATGTTTTCCTACATGGAATCCTAGTATGGGTTAACTCGGGTGACCTCTGTACTTATCTTTCATTATTTTAAAGTGATTGTTTTACCGACTCTTGTTCTGATGTGGGACTTTCAAGGATATTTCCAAGCCCAATTTTAAAAATGCGAGGACGCAATTCCCAAAAGGCGGGGAGGATGTAACACCCCAGGTAAATAAAGAATATGAAATTTTTATATTTATCAATTTTTGTGAATAAAATATTAATATTACTTTAAAGGGGATGCTATGCTCGATGGCGTTCCCAATACGCAACAACGAGTTTCTTGGGAATCTTACGTTGCACTATAATAATAAAATAATATTATTTTAAATAATAGTTAACGCCTAGCCGTTGTAATGGCGGGAATGAACAGAACTACCTAAAATATGATTATATATGTTTGTCAAATATTTTTACTCTTTACTATAAATGTTAGAGGATTATAAATGTGTATGAATCCAATTTTAAGCGTAGACAGTCTAATATTCATTAAAAGGTGGATTAACTGCCTTTTGATGGCGAACCTCTTTTAAATCCACTTTTTCAAAATTTTATGTGTTATATTTGACAAAATAAAATTCATCTTTATAATCATTAAATCAAAATTTACTTTGTGTATATTTTTGGTATTTTTCCGAAAAAGTTTAATTTTTAATGATTAGTGAAAAATGTTGTATTTTAATACAAAACCTATTTTTAATCTAATTTCTTTATATGATTATATTATATTTTTAATTGGTTTTAAATTTTAAATAGATTATATTTTTACCAATTAATCCAATGGTGGTCATTGTAATTAATATCACTTTAATATTGGACATAAACTAGTGTCAATCCTTTGAAAGATATTGTTTCATAAAAACACGCCATTTGTTTTAACAGTGAGATTTAATTATAAAATTAATTAATGCAACTTATATGTTATGAATTTGGTAAAATAGACATAATTTTTGAATTCGGAATGTCAAATATATCTTAGGGTGAATTTTTGGTATTTTTCTGAAAAACATCAATTTTTGGTGAATAGTGAAACCACACAGTGGTGGTTACAAAATTTGATTTTTCGTTTAAATGGGACTTTACCACTTCTGTGATTTGAATTTCAAAAATCCAATTTAAATGATATTAATTGTTAAGTAAAATGTGGTTCAATGGGATGAAAATAATTTTTGATGAAAAGTATCTTTTAAGTTATATTAGTCACGATTAAAGGTAATTAGTGTAATTTAAGGTAAAAATGATATTATAATAAAATGAAAATATCTTGACACTTGTCCTAACCCTATTGGTTCAGTTATTGCCGACCAATGCAACCCATGGGTCGATATTTGGTACCCCATGGAGCCACATGGGTTTGATAATGACATTTATGCCTTTTATTTAATGATAAAATAAAAATGTCCCAAACATGATTTGTTTTACTAAAACAATTTTTACATGGGGATATACAAGTAATATATTTCTCTATAAATATTCATTAGAAATATAAAACTATTTACTACATCATGATATTTTTTTTAAATTTTTAGACATTAAATATATTTAATTCATTATGACATCATGATGATGCAGCGATTACCGCATTATTTAACGATTTAAATAAAATGGAATGATAATGAAAAATCTAGGACCTACACCTGTCAAAAACCTATTGTATTGGTGTATTTCGAACCCTTATCACCTTATCCTATAATTATATCAATTTGGGAACATTAAAATCCGAAATCCATTTGAAAATAATGTAACATTTTATACTTTACCAAGAGTGCCCCTCCTCTCCTCTTATAAAAGTCCCCCACCTCTACCACCTTACCCACACCTCTCACGCCTTTGGTTCGTACAAGATATAATCATTTTGTCTCTCCAAATCCCTCTCATAATCCTATAAGCCTTAAATTAGGAAGGAATCTCTTCAAGAAACACTTTTGGTTCAATCCAAAGGGAGTTACCCAATTTTAAGGTAACGTCTTCACTTGTGCTCTTTTGTTTTATTTTGCTTCTCCAACCCCGTAAAAACTTTTTATTCATTTCTTTTGTAACAACTCTAGTATATTCAATATACTAGTATGTTTTTATAATAATTATTCGAGCTACACTTACACACACCTTCATCTAATTGTTAAAGAACATACTTTTTCTGTGGATGGCGAATTTCTGTCTCACGAAATGATGATTGTTCAACACTCATATAACACCTTCAATGGTGGCCATTAAGATGTCAATATGTTTATATATTATATATAATATTGTTATGTTTTACTTAAGCTTTTTTATTTTTCATTTTTGGCATTCATTTATGGATTCCATTATGGGTATACATGATATCTTCATTTTAGGAAGTGTGGACTACTGCCCCCACAAAGTTATTTCATTCGTTAATGCCATATGTGGGATGTATAAAGGATGGATTTAAAGTTATTATATATGATTTTATACTGGAATTATAATATACCTTTATATCATTATTGTTTTCTTTCCATTAAAGTATGAGATAGAAATGAATGTAGCGTTCATGCGTATGTACGGCTTACCGTCTCCATGAACGGTGCATTTCATTTCTTATCCTCAAATGTAATGTACTATTATAAGTACATATAATGGATATATGTGATTTATGATACATATAAAGGATTAATGTAATTCTGTAATTAAAAATATACAGATATCTCATTTAGTTTTAATTCCATTAAAGTATGAGATAGAAATGAAACTAGCGTTCATGCGTACGTATGGCTTACCGTCTCCATGAACTGTGCATTTCATTTCTTACCTCTAAATTATTATGTAATATTATAAATACTTGTATATGATGGATATATATGATATATATGATATCCAAATCAGGAATGTCATTCTAGATATAAAGAACCATTGACTACACGAACAACATGTAATTGTAAGAAGTCCACTTTTGACTTAAGAGCCAAATATCGACAAAACAATCATTATTAACTTAAATGATTACATAATGTTTATAACATGTAAATAATTGATATAAAAGGAATAATGAACTTGAAAAAGGTTCTTAAGAAAGTATAAATTAACTCATGTTTATTATTTAGGATGTTAAAGAACAATCGACTCAAGTCGGACCCGAGGTAAGGGATCTTACTCTTCTCTTTCTTTTTAAGTATGCTCTTTTATGTCATTCCTTTTAAAAGATAATCTTTCTTTTTATTGGGTTGTTTTTTTATATTACTCTTACTGTAATTTTTATTGTTAATATGATGAGAGACCCTATTATCTCTCATCAATCCATTTTGGATGTTTTGAGTGGCGCCGTTAGGCTGCCGAATTTTCATAAGAGAGCTAACCTCTCTATTTCTTTTTAAGTACTCTCCTTTATGTAACTTATTTTATTCTCCTCTTTGTTATGTTGGGGGATGGTCTTTTATATTCCTCTTTATGTAAAAATTATGTTAATATGATGAGATACAATATTTGATTTCATCTATCCATTTTTGTAAGTTTTATGTGGCGTCGTTAGGCTGCCGAGTTTTCGTAAGGGATTTTTCATCTCACTTTTATTCCCGTGGGATTTATGCTACATTTGACACAGTTTCCTTTGAGTGGTGTATGTACTGCCCATTAATTTACTAATTATGTAATATAATTCCATTTATGATTATTTACATCGATGTTGTATTGTCTTTCTTTCATGGGGTGTATGTTTCGAAAGTTACCGAAGTCAGTAAGGGAACCTTTCACCCTCCTCTTTTTAAAAGACTTCTTTTTTATGTCTTTTAATTCAAATAATATTATGTTGGGATATGTTCTTCTATATCCTTATTGATTTAAATTTTCTTTCCATGTGATGAGATACTCTTTTTATCTCTCATCAACTCATTTTCTGAATTTTGTAGTGACACCATTAGGCTGTCAAATTTTTGCAAGGGAACTTCTTAACCCAAATTTGAGTCTTTGGGATAAACTTATACTCCTTGAATATGTCGTTCTATGAATATATGTGATTAACCACTGATTATTTTACACTTAATATCCACTTATATTTGGTGTATTTGTTTGTCACACATAATTTTGTAATTTATTTATCCTTAAACCAAGGATACTATCTTTGTAAGGAACATCGTCTCAATCTACTTTCATTGAGCCATATTTAGTTTTATACACAACTTTCATTTATACGGTGTATAAACACCTTTGACTTTTACTTTTATACAAATGAAATCTTTTTCTACAAAGCATTTTACTAAACGACAAAAAGGAATGTTTCTTTTAACGTACGCGGTGACAATGACCTTTTTTCGCCACCGCGAGTATTATTTGATCTTTGGCTTCCTCAAAAAGCCGTAATGTTTATAAAATAAAATAAATACCATATACACTTTTATGTATTTTTGTATTGAAAGTGGATTTGATAAATGATTCTATTATGTCAATATATTTAAATGATATATTGTGATTGAAATGTGGAATTGTTATCATTACTTTATATTGGTTTTATGTGTTATAATTTTATAATGGTACTTGGAAATATTACTGGTGGTTACGTGATAAACCATTTGACGGGTGGTGTCATGAATACCAGGATGGGTGGTTACGTTATAACCTCCAATTCATTGGGTATGGAAGTCAGCTCTATCCCTATTCCATTAAGTATGTATGAAAGTTTCCCAAATGGCTATTCCATTAAGTGATATGTGTGGAAGTTGACCTTATGGTTATTCCACTCAAGTATGTTTTTGTCCCAAGTTACCTTTATATGTTATGTGATCCTTATATGTGTTTTATGGTAATATTTTGGTTACAAAAGGGTATGTAATGATATTTTATTCATTGAAGAATTTTTACTACTTCATGAAGGTAAAGGTATTACTTTGATAAAGTATACATGGTTTACATGATGTTTGAAAAACTAACAGTTTTCATTGTTTGTGTATCCCTTACTGAGCTTTTTATGCTCACCCCAAGTTTTTTTGAAATGTTTTCCATAGGACTTAATGTGGATTAGGGTAAAGGATGGGATCAAGGGATAGTCAGGATATCTAAAACATGGAACTAGACATGTTTATTTTTAAGATTTTTTATTTTATGGAATCATAGAAGAAGTGTCTACTTTGTAATCTTTTGAGATGTAATAGTTTGGTCCTAATTCTCAAAAAATCTAAACCTGAAAAGATCCTCTATATGAATTTTTCATTTAATTCAATATTAAGTAATGTTTAAGGTCAGGGCCGTATATGGGAAGCCATTAGGGATAATTAAAACATTACATGAACTATGAGGATACTGGAGATTCATTCAAATGGTTATGTAGCATTTCCTAACACCCTACCCTCCTCTGAAAATTACACAAGTATAAAACATATAAGCTATCAAAAGGTGATAAAATTATTTATACCTAATTAAATCACTAAAATTGTTCATAATTATTGTTGTTTATCTAGATACATTATCACATCATCATCCATTTGAAAATCTAGTTGATGGTTCTTTCAACTATTTTTCATCACATCTGATGTAGGAAAATCTGAACCATGATGCCTCTACTATCATATATGCCTACAAATCACACATCATAGTGTTATAATTATTCTTCCAATATGGTTTAATTAAATAATAAATCGTTTCTACATTCCAGTTCCCAATATGGAACTCATCAGAATGAAATGGAAAAAGTTCGGTAGGCATAAATGAAGTCGGTCGTGCAATCTTTCATTGAAAGGAACAACTGAACTTTTTAACCACACTTGAATTGCCCCAATGGCGTGCAATAAAATGGTTTCATTAGAACATTTAAAAATATCCAAAAGTATAAAAATGAGAGTTACATAACAGCTAACCATTTTATAAATTCCGGACATAGGTGACTGATGCATTACAAACTAAACCACGATGCCCTCTCCCAAGGCATCTTCTGTTCACTAAAATAACGTGAACCAAAGCTCATAGCTAAATTCAAGTAACATTCGTTTTTAAACCATAAACTATGAATTGAAAAATTCAATCCACATCCCAAACTATGGGGTAACTCAGATCCATTCCATTAGGATCTTTAACGTTTGAAAAACCACTAAGCCTAATAATATGTCAAGGATATAATATGAATTATCAAACTAGAGTCTAATGAACAAACCCACATTAGTGGAAAATCCAAATTTACAAAATAGCCATTATTAAAAGGATTAGAGATAAAAATTAGATTATTGACTAATCTTAATGTGGAATATTCTTGGTATTCCAGTCAAATAAGAGAGACAGGTGTACATGATTCCATCCAAGGCAGTCCTCCTTGGGATTCAAAGGGTCACTCAATACTAAACATTCCTTTATTAGAACTATATGACCACCATGAAACACTGTGAAAACCTCCCAAAATACCCAAACATATTTTAAAACATTAGCATAGAATAAGACCAACAATCTCATAGTGCATTAGATAACTGGTCAAGATATAGGGCGTGGTCATCTCTTTAATAAGATTTCACTAAGAAATGATCAAATATTACCAAGAGGTTTAATAGTAAAACTAATATCAGACATCCATTGTAAAAATCTCTAATTAACAATGTTAATGGACCATTATTAAGATAAACACAATCCCTTCACCATTCTAGGAATTCCATTATCATTCACACTTAATAAAATAAGTGCATCAAAGACCAATAATTTTTGTAAGAGCTTTATATACAACTAACCACATCAATTTTGTGACGATGAAGAAGCACTTACATGATTTAAGACATTCACGCCTCAAGAGAATTAGGGAAAAACATACCATTGTCGAACAGTCATCCTGGAATGTTCTCCATTTACATGGAAGTCACATTTACCAAATTCAAAATGATGATTCCAATTATATAAGTGTCCTAGAAGTAAAATGTAGAGATAGACTAACCGCTCAGAAGAACATAGGTTTTATTTTTCTCATATGAAATGAAATGAAAATGTCATGAAAACCAAAACCAAACTGACTTGCATATTTGAACACCAGATCCTCCCTAGAAGTCAACCAAATCATTTTGAGGAACTATATTGTTTTAACATTTAGGTCACTCTACTGTAGAAATTACCAGAGAACATACTTAATAGCTCAAGGATGAGTTATAACCTTAAAGTAAACAGTTTTTTACATCATTTAGAAACATGACGGGAACAACCTATGTGAAATCATACATCCCTGAGGATTGAGAAATAAGGTGTCCATCCTTGATACTAACCATATGTTCTCTAGCCAATGAATCTAAGTATCATGTGATCCATACAAGAGATGTTAACCTGACCCATAATTCGTTATAGGAATATTAACCTAGATGATGACATAACATGTCACCCATATTTATTGAGAATGAACAGACATCATATCTTTAAATTATCCAATCATGCCCTAGTAATGTCTATCATGCGGGAACAAATAATTGATCGATTCCAATGGCCGTAAAAATGGTTCAATTATACCATAACTACTTGTTTGAACACGGGTTTCATTTATAAGATAAGATTATTACTAGGGACATTACAACATGAATGACACCAAACAAGAGAACAATCATATGGGTATCAAGGTATTTAAGCTCTCTGGGTTCTACCTACCATGGACCATCCCCTTATAAGAACAATAATTGAAACAATCAATAAGCCAGGAGAATCAGAAAGTCATTATGCTTAGGACACTATCACTAAATAAATTTTATAAAAGTAAAAATGTATATAGAAAATGATAAAATATTCATTCCAAGGATACTCATGTAGAATATTAAACATCCCTTACATGTGTTTTTAAATTAAATACACCACATCATGTTCCAATTTGTAGTTATTACTTTACTTCTCATTTTATCTAAAATTATTAAAAAGAATCAAAACAATGCACAAAGGAGTACATTAATGTATTATATAATTTCATTTATATACATTAACCATTTACTTAAATCCAATCATAATTAGAAAATTTATCTTATAAATTCATTTAAAATTAAAAATGGATATGGAAAAATTAAAGGGTCCCATTAAGCATCCCATTGTTCATCAGAATGTAACCTAGTAACATTTGATTAAATTATTAATGTTTACAACACCCATAGTGTATTATATTATATATAAAACATGCATCCACTTACCTAATTGGGTCCAGTTGTTCATCATATATGTTTATAACATGACCTTCATCCCCATTTGAGATATGCAGAATCCTATACAAAGTCACAAATTTCATTTCAGATTTAATCAAAATTTACATTTTAACCATTTATATTATATGATGGTCATATTCCATGGTTTGGTATTTCCATTGACATTATAAAAATTTTATTTCAGATTATAACATACTCTTATATAATACCTCAGCTGCATGGGTGACCATCTTAAAATTTATAAAATGCCCACACAGTTTAATGTTTAGAATTTGGATCCAATTAATAAAAAACAATTCACCTTAGAATTTGAACATTAGTTGAATTTACATTATTACAACAATTTATAAACATGTATATATCTCATTGATGGTTTGAGTATATAGGTTACCTATTCCTAATTATAAGTCACACATAGACCTTGTAGTTGAAAATTGAATCTCATTCAATCGTCACCAATATGCCCAGCCCGTGAAACCAATTATAACTATCGAATAATAACATATAGTATTATTATATTCTGTAAACATAGAAATCATGCTAATGAGCATAGAAGAATGATATAGAGGAAAACATGTAGGATAAAAAGGATATTGGGCATATAATCACATGATCATGTTATAAATGTAATAACTCTAAAGAATAAATGTGCATGGAATAGAATATTACAAGAATTCTAATGAATAGAAGGTATGGAAAATACTCAAGGAACAATATTAAAATCAACAAGAAACCTAAAAATTCAACTACATGAGATCACATATTCATGAAATGTTAATTTAATATATTCCTATAATGATGAATTTAAGATTTTTTCCATGCCATACTTGTATAAGGTAAAATTACCATAAATTTCATGAATCAATATGAAATAAAAAATTCACCATTATCTCATGGTTACATCAAAATCAACTATAACCAACAACGACATGAACATGAATCCCAGACCTAGCCACTTGGACATTTCCCCATGGGTCGGGTGATTAGTATAATACATCTATATTGACCATGATCCAACACATTCCCAGCATTTGGTCTACAACCATAAATAGTAAGACAATGTAAAAAAGAACACCTCTAATAACACGTTATAATGTCCCAACCCAACTATCCTATAATACGGTTGTTGGACTAGTGTATCACATGGACTCATGGACACCTCCCCACATGATAGAGTCTACCAACTAGAATTGAGGGTGTATTTATGTTATATTAGAGATACTATACCCTTATTATCTCAGTTGAACATAAATATATCCGATAATAAAGAATATACAAATGACGAAGTAGTAGTAAATGAAAAACAATAAAGTGAAAGAATAATATAAACTTAATATAAAAGATATGGTTAATGAAAATATAGAACAGTTTAATTAATGTATTGATGATAACACAAAACTAAATCAATAGACAAACAACATGGTACATGTCACAACCTGTCACCCAGGGCTGGTGCTGTGACTACCCCAATCACACCTTCCATAGGCTCGGGGTTGGGAACTAGCACCAAATAGGAATATAACACAATGGGATGTCATTTCCCTATATACCTATACACATGCACATGTCTCCATGAAAAATGGATGAAACTGAAAACACTGAGTAAATATGTATGCATCATTCTAGGAAAACCACTAATAGGAAGAATATAAAACATAAAAGTAAATAGGCCCAAATAAAATCCCAACTGAAATAGAAAAATTAATTCTATTAGATCTTTTCTAAATAAAACTTGACCTGAATCATAGGTTCAATAAGTTTTATAAATGTCACTGAATCATACCATGTCTATCGGGTCAATCGGAAGCGCCACATATCTCCAGCCCATCAAGGGATCTATCAAAAATAGTGATCATCTGCAGAATACATGACCAGTTTGGGAAAATCTCATGATGTGGTGAGTAAATAAAAACTCAAAAGGGACCCCAAACCACAAAGTTAAACCATAAGTCAAGACATAAGGCAGACTCCCAAAGAGGTACATGAAGTGTAGACTCTAAGAAGTATAGTAAATAGAGTCACTGCTGTAAGGTCACACGAGGATACATAAACTAAAAAAGTGATATAATATCGAAATCTAATGAGACATATAGTCTTTATAGGATACCTAATCCATTCCCTCACAAGAGACATACCATGTGTAACACCCCAAGCTTCTATGGTACGTTTCCCTTCGAATAATGTGATAGCGTGTGTTGTACGCAACCTCGAGTTCTGACACACACCACAACTAATTAAACTAGCCGTTGTGAATAGTAATACCTACTTTTTGAAATCATATATATTCTATATTTCAAAATGGACTTCATTTTTGGATTCGTAATATCAAAATTAGCCTAGGGTGAAATTTTGGTACATTTCGGATAACTTTCATATTTTGATGAATAGTGAAAATTTCTAAATTTTAATTAAAAACAACTTTTTTAATCAAAATAATTAATAGTGATAAATTATGAATTTGAGTGGTTTTAAAGTATATTTAGAATATATTTTTACCATTCAATTTAATGTTTATCATTGGACATAATTTTACAATTAAACCGAACATAAACAAGTGTCAATCTTTTGATAGTTATTATCTCTTAAAAACACGCTTTTTGTTTTGACAGCCGGAATTAATTTTAAATTAATTTCTGCCACTTCTGTGTTTTGAATTTAGGAAAATGGATTCCATATTTGGAATCAGGATGTTCAAATTGTGTAAATAGGTAACTTTTATTTTTAGACATTTTGAATAGTTACTGTGGTAAATATTTTATTTACCATGGTTAAAGGGTAAATCCGGTAAATAAGGGTTAAAAAAATAATATTATAATAATAAAAAAAAATTACCCTAAAACGTGTCCTAACCTTATTGGTGGACACATACCCGACCATGGGCATCCTTTGGTCAATTTGGGGACCCCTTGGAGCCACTTGTATGTGGTAGGGACACTTTATATTAATAAAGTTAAAATAAAAATAAAAATGGCATAAGCTTACATCTTTTAGAAGAACAATTTTTACATAGGGTTATACATGTTGGATTTTCGATTATAAATATTCATTAGAAAGCTAAAACGATTTCCTACATAATGATATTTTATTTATAATTTTTAGACATTATATAATTTATTTTATTTATGACACAATGATGATGCAGTAATTACTAAAATAGTGAAAAATAAAAATAATTGATCTTATAAATACCCAAATAATTATAATATGAAACTTTTAATGAATTAAACTAATTTTCTATGATAATATGATATATTAGGATTGATTTAATGGACTTTTTTAGAAGTAATCAATCTGTTAGGAGTTTCACAAAAATCAACTATTGAATAGTGTCAAAATTGACATAAAAGAGTTCTTAAAACAAATATTATATTATTAATTGATATTAAATTCCTAAAAATCTAAGGTTCTGCCAAGAGACTTATATTATGATAGGTTCCTCATTAATGGACCACTTGGGGGTCGCATGGATGTATATAGTAAGTTTATTAATCATATTATATAAAAATACAAAGAGACATTGTAAAAGTGAAACTAATTAACTTAGAGTTAATACTTAAAGATAAGGTTAATATAAGTACCCAAACCTGTCTAAATTCTATTGGATGAGTTGTTTTCGACCTATCCACACCTAATCCTTTGAATAGTAAACTTTGGAGCCTTTGTAAACCGAATATGAATTTATTATAAATTAATATTTCTAACTTTTCCAAAGGTGCCCCTCACCCCTCTTATAAAAGGGCACTCCTCCTTCTCATTTCTTCACACCTTCAAAGCCTTTTGGTTCGGCAAAACTCTGCCCAAATACTCTCCCAACATCCCTCAATACAACCTAGAGGCCTTAGTTTGATCAGAAAGCCAACCTAAGGAGCCCTTTTGATCAAATCAAAAGGAAGAACCCGAAGAAGAGGTAATGATTTCACCACCCTTTTCTAAGTTCATTTCATCTTCCACTTCTTCTTCCTTTGTTCTTACCATTCTGAAATAATAACTCCAGTATCTCACATATACTGTGATGTTATTATAAATATGGTACAATCATATTCAGTATTCTATCCACCCTTTGAATAACATGTCACCATACGTGCGTACGTACGGCTTACCGTCTCCACGTCGTGGTGTAATTGTTATTCAATATAATATTATTTGGATGGGTATAATAATGATGTGTAACTCATGTAAATAATAAATATAACATGTTAATGATTCTGTATATATGATATACCATCCATTTATATATTATTTTAATATCAAAAGAATGATATTGTCGCTCGTGCGTACGTACGGACTACCGTCTCCACGAACGCGATGAGATTCATTCTCCATCGTATCCATTCAAGTATAATTATCATTTGATGATTTAAAAATGATGTTTAAGGACTGTATATCATTCTGGATATGAATAAGATACAACAACCATGGCTTATGTAACAAAACATATAAAAGAAAACAAGTAAGTTAACACCCGAAACAACGATAATACTAAGATATTATTATCAAATCAATATTAAAAGATCATATATGATATCATATTAATGTATATGATTCTTTTATAATTTAATAACAATTATTTCACCATTATACAGGAGGTTAACCTACCACAACCAAGGAAAAGTACAAGGTAAGGGTTATTTCACAATCTCTTCATTATCCGAGGTTGTTTATACGTAATAATCTACTGGGATCTCTTTATCATCCACATCCATGTTTCTTCGAAATGTATTTCAAAACATATTTATTATTTACAAGAATATGGGATAAAGTCATTTATACCTTTTTTGACTTTTATAAGAGGTTTATAAAGGAATCTTTCCGTCGTTTTCAAAACAAGGTCCTTTTTAACCTTTTCGACAAAATTGAGGTAAGAATGTTTTTTTTAACTTATACGGCGGGTGCGGTTATTTTCCGCCGTTATAAATCATCGAAGCTTTACTTACAAGCTTATAAGAATATTTTCAAAGAAAATGTCTTATTTTATATGGATCTTAAATGATTTCAAAATTAAAGGAGATATTTCTTTAAAAAGAATTTTGATTTCATCTATGTCAACATCCTTTGATGGATTTTAAGATTATTTGAAGTCGATTTATTATGATACAAAACTTCTATATTGTATTGAAGGTTTTGTGATATGTTTGACTGTGGATGTGCTATTTTTATACCATTCATAGTTTATTGTGAAAGTATTGACATTTCGTATGCTAGTTTTAATACGAATGTTTATGTTATGTTTAAACCTTTTCATATGGGAATGCATTGGACTTATTAAGTGACGGGTGGAGCCCGCTATAGCTCCTCGATGCATCGATAGGTCTCATGAGACAAACTAGTGTCTTGGCACAAGGCCTTGACAAAATCTTATTTGTAGTCTTGGCACGAGGCCTTGGATATGTGGTTATGATAGTCTGGCATTATGCATTCCAACATTATGAAAGTGGTTATTGATTTTTGCATGTGATTATTCGATTAGTAGAATATCCATGTGAATAAGTAAATGGCATTATTTCATTTTATTTATGCCATACCATGTTGAAAGTTCATATTTAAAAGGCTTTTGTTTTAGTTATACATTGCCTTAAATGTTTATTCTTATTTATGAAAGTTTCTGCTATATTGTTATCCTTACTGGGCATTTGAGCTCACCCCTTTTCTATGTTTTATTTTTCCCAGGAAGTGAAGAAGTAAATTATGATTGACTTGCAGGGATATTATGAGGGTTTAATAGTGTGGATATGAAGACTTTGTTGTTGTAGTAGTTTTTCACTTTGAAATGTAATGTAAAACTTTATGATTATATCTAGTGTTTCCAAGGCTACTAAACCAATCGGTCTTTCGGGATTTGATCTTTCTTGTGATCATGCCAATGTTATGTAATAATGCACCGACTCTGGGTAACTGGGGTCGGGGCGTTACAGTTGGTATCAGAGGAAGTTTAGTACAAACCTTGGAAGCTAGATTTAGATAAACTCTGATTAGAGCACGTAGACCTAAGATGAACTTTGAGGATTAGTATAGAAGAACTTCCTAGAATTTTGGTATTGTAGAGATTTTGTGAGTTTTCCGAGCAATACATCCCTGTCTGGATACGAGTAGGTAGAGGCGGCTCTGGCACAGATGTACCTAGGGGTAAAACCCGAAATCACCGCTTTGAGCTAGACTCGAACGGGAACTGGTGCACGACAACGGGCCTTGCTGCACTCTTGGTTACGACACTCCCGGGGGATATGCTTAGGATAACTCTCATTTTATTTACAAATCATTATGAAGGGTTTATGAGTATATACTTCCTCAAAGAAAACATTTTTATGATTATGGATTATATCCATAAATAGTTCAATTTATGTTTAGTGTTTTATAAGTATGGGATTATGTATTTTGATGCATAAACTGATCTAGTTTATGCCATTGTTTAGAAATGGCGCCTAGTGGAAGAAATGGAAACCGTATCAATGCACGCACTCCATGTAGGGATTGCCCTCCTGCTCAAGATAATTATAGTGGGGCTGGTGATGCAACTGGTGTTGATCAGCTAATCACCGTACTGGGACAACTTACTCAGGTTATGAATAATAACCTTACCCGTATGGAGCACCCTGATCCGCAGCGTGGAGGATCAATGTTAGATCGATTCATGAGACAACAACCACCAACGTTCAATGGGAGTACAAATCCCTTAGTAGCTGAGCAATGGATATTTTCCCTAGAGAAAATATTTCAGGCTTTGGGGAGTAGTGAAAGGGAAAAAGTTACCATGGCAGTTTACCGCCTCACTGGAGATGCTGATCAATGGTGGTCATTGATTCAAAACATGAAGGAAGATGATGAAGTATCAAACATGGAATGGAGGGAGTTCAAAGATTTGTTTTTAGAAAAATACTTTCCTCGCGACCATCGAGCAGATATGGAAAGGCAATTTCTGAGTCTGTGACAAAAGGAGGATGATAATGTCACAAAGTATGAGGCTAACTTTACAAGGTTAGCGAGGTACGCTGGTGATTATATTCGCAACCCAAGAAGTAAGATTGATCGTTTCTTTGATGGGTTAAAACCATTTCTCCGTCGAGAATTAGTCTCACAATCCTTTTCATCGTACGAAGACATTGTCTCATGTGCTATCAAGACCGAAAAGGAATTCTCTAAGTCTTATGACTTTAAAGCAAAGCAAGATAAGAAGAGACCTGCTGATCAATCTGGGAATGGAAATAAGGGGAAGAAGGGAAAGGTTGAATATACATCTTGTGGTAAGTGCGGGAAGAAACACCCCGGTGCTTGCCTGAAGGGAATGGGAGTCTGTTACAAGTGTGGTGAAAAAGGCCACCAAGATCATGATTGCAAGGGGAAGAAGGAAGCTACCAATGTTCAGTGCTACAATTGCAGGGAGATGGGGCATTATGCAAATGCATGTCCTAAGCGTCAGGAGAACTTACCTCAGAAAAGGCCAAGGGATCAAGGCCAGGCTTATGCTATCACTACTGCTGAGGTAGAAACTCCGAAAGACGTGGTGGCAGGTAATTTAATGGTTTCCTCAAGTTTAGCAAATGCATTATTTGATTCTGGATCATCGCATTGTTTCATATCTTCCCAGTTTGCTAAGAAAATTAGATATTTCCAATTTGATTTAATAAGGGAGTTGTCAGTTAAAACTCCTAAGGGAAGTATCGTTGCAACAAAGTTTTGTGAATCAGTCCCCATTAGAGCACATAAATTTTCTTTATCTGCTGATTTCATCGTCATACCTATGATTGAGTTTGATATAATCCTCGGTATGGACTGGCTTTCGGACTATGATGCGAAGATTTATTGTAAGAAGAAAGAGGTTACGATTCTTGATGATAATGATAAGGAACACCTTATTTTTAGAGCAGAATCGTCACCACCTAATTCTTATTTAGACCCACCCCCAGTAGCTCAACTTAATTCAATTATTGGGGAGGAAGAGAATGAAATAACTGTCGGTGAGGAAAGAAATGTTCAAATAGAGGATGTACCTGTTGTGAAAGAGTTTGTAGATGTATTTCCGGAAGATTTACCTGGACATCCTCCAGAACGAGAAGTAGAGTTTTCCATTGATTTAATTCCTGGATCAAGGCCTATATCGAAGACCCCTTATAGAATGGCCACTGTAGAGCTAGTCGAACTAAAGAAACAACTAGAGGAATTGAGTAATAAGGGATTTATTCGCCCTAGTGTTTCTCCATGGGGAGCCCATGTTCTTTTTGTTAAAAAGAAAGATGGATCTATGAGGTTATGTATCGACTACAGGGAGATCAATGCTATAACGATAAAGAACAAGTATCCCCTACCTCGTATTGATGATTTATTTGACCAACTGCATGGAGCTCAATACTTTTCAAAGATTGACCTTCGATCTGGATACCATCAGTTGTGTGTGAAGAAGGAAGACATTCCGAAGACAGCATTTCGAACCAGGTACGGGCATTACGAGTTTACTGTAATGCCGTTTGGATTGACTAATGCACCCTCTGTATTCATGGATCTGATGAATAGAGTTTTCAAGGAGTATCTCGATGAATTTGTGGTGGTATTTATTGATGATATCTTGGTATACTCCAAAACCTACAAAGATCATGAAAATCACTTGCGCATTATCTTGAAGACTCTGAGGAGGCATGAATTATATGGAAAGTTTAGCAAGTGTGAATTCTGGCTTCAGGAGATTTCTTTTCTTGGCCATATTGTCTCTAAAGATGGAATCTCTGTTGATCCTTCTAAGACCAAGGCAATCCAAGAATGGCCAGCACCTACGAGTATAACTGAGGTACGTGGTTTTATTGGTTTGGCAGGTTATTATCGACGTTTCGTCCAGAATTTTGCCCGATTGGCTAACCCATTAACGAAGCTCACACGTAAAGGGGTTAAATTTGTTTGGACAAAAGAGTGTGAAGAATGTTTCGAAGAACTGAAGAGAAGATTAGTCAATGCTCCTATATTGACTCTACCATCGGGGAATGATGGGTTCGTTATTTATAGTGATGCATCGAAGAAAAGACTTGGCTGTGTCCTTATGCAGAATGATAGAGTTATTGCCTATGCATCACGACAGTTGAAAATTCATGAACAAAACTATCCTACTCATGATCTTGAGTTAGCAGCTGTGATCTTTGCTTTGAAGATATGGAGGCACTACCTCTATGGTGAAAAATGTGAGATTTATACTGATCATAAGAGTTTGAAGTATATTTTCTCACAAAAAGAACTCAACATGAGGCAAAGGAGATGGCTTGAATTACTCAAGGATTATGATTGCACGATACACTACCACCCGGGGAAGGCAAACAAAGTAGCAGATGCTTTGAGCAGAAAAGACCATGGAGTTCTGAACATGATGAGAATTGAAAGGGATCCAATTTTCATGGATCTAGTGAAGATGGACATGGGAATAACCAGGGAAGGTGAAACATCAATGCTTTTTCAAATGGTTGCCAAACCATCTTTACTAGAAAGGATTAAGAGTTCTCAGACTGATGATGAAGAAATCCAAAAGAAGATTAAAGCTGTAAATGATGGGAGATTGAGAGACTTTGCGTATGAAGGTGGAATTTTGAAATTCGGGAAGAGACTTTGTGTTCCCAATATACCTGATCTAAAAAGGGAATTGCTGGATGATTCTCATAGTTCCAATTTCTCTATACACCCTGGGAGCACCAAAATGTATAGAGATTTGAAGGAACATTTTTGGTGGGACAACATGAAGAGGGAGATTGCTGATTTTGTGTCAAGATGTATGGTTTGTCAACAAGTGAAAGCTGGAAGGCAACAGCCTGGAGGAGTCATGCAACCTCTTCCCATACCGGAGTGGAAATGGGACAATATTACGATGGACTTTGTCATGGGGCTACCAAAGACTCCTAGAAGGAACGATGCAATATGGGTTATTGTTGATCGTCTTACCAAGTCAGCACATTTTCTTGCTATAAGAGAAGATCTACCCCTGGAACGTCTAGCAAGACTATATATTAATGAAGTTGTGAGACTTCATGGAGTACCCCTATCGATTGTTTCTGATCGTGATCCCCGTTTTACTTCAAGATTTTGGAAAAGTCTTCAGAAATCCCTGGATACTGAACTTCATTTGAGCACTGCTTACCACCCTCAGACAGACGGACAATCAGAACGGATTATTCAGACCTTAGAAGACATGTTGAGATCTTGCTCACTTGATTTTCAGGGTATGTGGGATCAATATTTACCTCTGGTAGAATTTTCCTATAACAATAGCTTCCATTCGAGTATACAAATGGCACCATATGAAGCGTTATACGGAAAGAGATGTCGTACACCAACCTGTTGGGATGACGTTGGTGAAAGAAAACTTGTAGGCCCAGAACTGGTGGAGGAAACGGTGGAAAAGGTGAAGGTAATCCAAAATCACATCAAAGCAGCTCAAAGTAGGCAGAAGAGCTATGCCGATAATCGAAGGAAGGATTTGGAATTTCAAGTCGGTGATCATGTTTTCCTAAAGGTATCTCCGTGGAAGGGAGTCATACGTTTTGGTAAGAAAGGTAAATTGAGTCCCAGGTACATCGGACCTTTCGAAATTCTAGAACGAATTGGGGCTGTAGCTTACCGATTGGCAATGCCGCCAAGTCTCTCCAAAGTTCACGATGTGTTCCACGTATCTCTGTTGAGAAAATACATGCCTGACCCAACGCATGTACTCACCTATGAGGAATTAGAACTGGAACCCGATCTGTCTTATTGCGAAGGGCCCGTCAGGATTCTTGATACAAGAGAACAAGTACTGAAAAACCGGACGACGCGTCTGGTAAAAGTTTTGTGGAGAAATCATAAAATGGAAGAGGCAACGTGGGAACCCGAGGAACTTATGATGAAGAACCACCCGAGTCTTTTTATGCAGTAATACCCTAGAAATTGCGAGGACGCAATTATTTGAAGGAGAGGAGAATGTAACACCCCAAGCTTCTACGGTACGTTTCCCTTCGAATAATGCGATAGCGTGTGTTGTACGCAACCTCGAGTTCTGACACACACCACAACTAATTAAACTAGCCGTTGTGAATAGTAATACCTACTTTTTGAAATCATATATATTCTATATTTCAAAATGTACTTCATTTTTGGATTCGGAATATCAAAATTAGCCTAGGGTGAAATTTTGGTACATTTCGGATAACTTTCATATTTTGATGAATAGTGAAAATTTCTAAATTTTAATTAAAAACAACTTTTTTAATCAAAATAATTAATAGTTATAAATTATGAATTTGAGTGGTTTTAAAGTATATTTAGAATATATTTTTACCATTCAATTTAATGTTTATCATTGGACATAATTTTACAATTAAACCGAACATAAACAAGTGTCAATCTTTTGATAGTTATTATCTCTTAAAAACACGCTTTTTGTTTTGACAGCGGGAATTAATTTTAAATTAATTTCTGCCACTTCTGTGTTTTGAATTTAGGAAAATGGATTCCATATTTGGAATCAGGATGTTCAAATTGTGTAAATAGGTAACTTTTATTTTTAGACATTTTGAATAGTTACTATGGTAAATATTTTATTTACCATGGTTAAAGGGTAAATCCGGTAAATAAGGGTTAAAAAAATAATATTATAATAATAAAAACAAATTACCCTAAAACGTGTCCTAACCTTATTGGTGGACACATACCCGACCATGGGCATCCTTTGGTCAATTTGGGGACCCCTTGGAGCCACTTGTATGTGGTAGGGACACTTTATATTAAACAAGTTAAATTAAAAATAAAAATGGCATAAGCTTACATCTTTTAGAAGAACAATTTTTACATAGGGTTATACATGTTGGATTTTCGATTATAAATATTCATTAGAAAGATAAAAAGATTTCCTACATAATGATATTTTATTTATAATTTTTAGACATTATATAATTTATTTTATTTATGACACAATGATGATGCAGTAATTACTAAAATAGTGAAAAATAAAAATAATTGATCTTATAAATACCCAAATAATTATAATATGAAACTTTTAATGAATTAAACTAATTTTCTATGATAATATGATATATTAGGATTGATTTAATTGACTTTGTTCGAAGTAATCAATCTGTTAGGAGTTTCACAAAAATCAACTATTGAATAGTGTCAAAATTGACATAAAAGAGTTCTTAAAACAAATATTATATTATTAATTGATATTAAATTCCTAAAAATCTAAGGTTCGGCCAATAGACTTATATTATGATAGGTTACTTATTAATGGACCACTTGGGGGTCGCTTGGATGTATATAGTAAGTTTATTAATCATATTATATAAAAATACAAAGAGACATTGTAAAAGTGAAACTAATTAACTTAGAGTTAATACTTAAAGATAAGGTTAATATAAGTCCCCAAACCTGTCTAAATTCTATTGGATGAGTTGTTTTCGACCTATCCACACCTCATCCTTTGAATAGTCAACTTTGGAGCCTTTGTAAACCGAATATGAATTTATTATAAATTAATATTTCTAACTTTTCCAAAGGTGCCCCTCACCCCTCTTATAAAAGGGCACTCCTCCTTCTCATTTCTTCACACCTTCAAAGCCTTTTGGTTCGGCCAAACTCTGCCCAAATACTCTCCCAACATCCCTCAATACAACCTATAGGCCTTAGTTTGATCAGAAAGCCAACCTAAGGAGCCCTTTTGATCAAATCAAAAGGAAGAACCCGAAGAAGAGGTAATGATTTCACCACCCTTTTCTAAGTTCATTTCTTCTTCCACTTCTTCTTCCTTTGTTCTTACCATTCTGAAATAATAACTCCAGTATCTCACATATACTGTGATGTTATTATAAATATGGTACAATCATATTCAGTATTCTATCCACCCTTTGAATAACATGTCACCATACGTGCGTACGTACGGCTTACCGTCTCCACGTCGTGGTGTAATTGTTATTCAATATAATATTATTTGGATGGGTATAATAATGATGTGTAACTCATGTAAATAATAAATATAACATGTTAATGATTCTGTATATATGATATACCATCCATTTATATATTATTTTAATATCAAAAAAATGATATTGTCGCTCGTGCGTACGTACGGACTACCGTCTCCACGAACGCGATGAGATTCATTCTCCATCGTATCCATTCAAGTATAATTATCATTTGATGATTTAAAAATGATGTTTAAGGACTGTATATCATTCTGGATATGAATAAGATACAACAACCATGGCTTATGTAACAAAACATATAAAAGAAAACAAGTAAGTTAACACCCGAAACAACGATAATACTAAGATATTATTATCAAATCAATATTAAAAGATCATATATGATATCATATTAATGTATATGATTCTTTTATAATTTAATAACAATTATTTCACCATTATACAGGAGGTTAACCTACCACAACCAAGGAAAAGTACAAGGTAAGGGTTATTTCACAATCTCTTCATTATCCGAGGTTGTTTATACGTAATAATCTACTGGGATCTCTTTATCATCCACATCCATGTTTCTTCGAAATGTATTTCAAAACATATTTATTATTTACAAGAATATGGGTTAAAGTCATTTATACCCTTTTTGACTTTTATAAGAGGTTTATAAAGGAATCTTTCCGTCGTTTTCAAAACAAGGTCCTTTTTAACCTTTTCGACAAAATTGAGGTAAGAATGTTTTTTTTAACTTATACGGCGGGTGCGGTTATTTTCCGCCGTTATAAATCATCGAAGCTTTACTTACAAGCTTATAAGAATATTTTCAAAGAAAATGTCTTATTTTATATGGATCTTAAAAGATTTCAAAATTAAAGGAGATATTTCTTTAAAAAGAATTTTGATTTCATCTATGTCAACATCCTTTGATGGATTTTAAGATTATTTGAAGTCGATTTATTATGATACAAAACTTCTATATTGTATTGAAGGTTTTGTGATATGTTTGACTGTGGATGTGCTATTTTTATACCATTCATAGTTTATTGTGAAAGTATTGACATTTCGTATGCTAGTTTTAATACGAATGTTTATGTTATGTTTAAACCTTTTCATATGGGAATGCATTGGACTTATTAAGTGACGGGTGGAGCCCGCTATAGCTCCTCGATGCATCGATAGGTCTCATGAGACAAACTAGTGTCTTGGCACAAGGCCTTGACAAAATCTTATTTGTAGTCTTGGCACGAGGCCTTGGCTATGTGGTTATGATAGTCTGGCATTATGCATTCCAACATTATGAAAGTGGTTATTGATTTTTGCATGTGATTATTCGATTAGTAGAATATCCATGTGAATAAGTAAATGGAATTATTTCATTTTATTTATGCCATACCATGTTGAAAGTTCATATTTAAAAGGCTTTTGTTTTAGTTATACATTGCCTTAAATGTTTATTCTTATTTATGAAAGTTTCTGCTATATTGTTATCCTTACTGGGCATTTGAGCTCACCCCTTTTCTATGTTTTATTTTTCCCAGGAAGTGAAGAAGTAAATTATGATGGACTTGCAGGGATATTATGAGGGGTTAATAGTGTGGATATGAAGACTTTGTTGTTGTAGTAGTTTTTCACTTTGAAATGTAATGTAAAACTTTATGATTATATCTAGTGTTTCCAAGGCTACTAAACCAATCGGTCTTTCGGGATTTGATCTTTCTTGTGATCATGCCAATGTTATGTAATAATGCACCGACTCTGGGTAACTGGGGTCGGGGCGTTACACCATGAACCCCCGAACGAGACTAACTATGTATCTTCATAGGATACCATCTACTTATCTTCATAGGAGACCAACTCTGTGTCTTTTCCATAACCAATCACATGATTCCATTATTAGCACACTCATTCCAGGATCACCTAATCCTTGAGTGAGTAGATTTTATGCCAACCTCCATCAAAGTCCATGTAGAGTAACCAAAAAGGGCCACCTCATTAGAGGTTCCCAACACTGCAAAAAGGTCGTCTAACAGAATTACGGTTGGGATTTTAAGGACATTTTAATAAATGGGGGTAGGTTGGGTCTAGTTCTGGTCTGACCCAACCTAAGTCTCGTCGAACCCAACCAGATGTCACTTCACCCGAGCTAGCTCGTTTTTCCACTCACAATGTGGTGGGAGCTACATACCTACCTGGTCTTGATGGGGTTGTTGCCACAATCAATGTGGTGGTTCCCCATGTTACGGCACTACGATGGTTGTCATGGGGTACCACTAAGTGGTGTGGCCTCCTAGAATGTACCACTAATGATATCACACTCTGTCAAGATGATAACCCTATCAGACAGCTGCAACCACTTTTTTCTGTGTTCTTTCCAGAGGGTGGATGTTCCGCCGCACGCCTCATGTGGTGGCTCCCTTTTTTATACGCCTCAATAGTTGCTCTGGTTGTCTGTTATTCAAACTAGGAACACTGTTTCAAACCTTCATTCATCACCATCACTAATATGGGATGAATATTTCATTATTGCCACTTTAGGGGTCTGGTAACATTTGTAACCTCCTGGTGATTCCTGATGCAACCACATGGGTCTCTTAGCGAAGAATGCAAGGACGAGGATAGAAAAGGCACATCAAACACCAATGGAAAAAAACTTCATCCTTGTTAATATCATCATTCATTCATCCTATTAGAAAAAATGTAATATAACAATAGGATAAACAATTTTTTTTAACCCTTTAAAACCCTATGGTAGATAAACCATTCCATATGAATGTTCAACCCATTAATCAACATGTTTGTCAGTTGGTCGGAATTCATCATTGGGGAAAAAGAATTTGGAATGAATTAACCTAGAAATGAACTCCCTAACTGGAATGAGGATTAGTATTAGTAGAAAATTTATATTTTATGGAGATCCATCCATGAACATCCTTGATCCATCATTTGTTGGCATTTTTTGATCACCAATTCTCGATCCGATCTCCGATCTCCAAACTGTCATCACCAGAAAGAGAGATTCCTTCACCTTGCCTCAGGGAATCATCATGGATCCATGAAAAAATCTCGATCATTATGAGTTATTAAATTTTTATATTCTTCTATTTAATTTAGGGAACATGTTAATGAATTTCATCTTTTTAATCATTTTTTAGTGTTGCCATGATGCTGCATTGTAGCTTTGTTGAGTCACCACATCGCAGTGTTGGTGAGTCACTATGTAACATTGATTAACAAAAACAAAAAAAAACATTTTAAGAATATTTTTAATTTCTATTCAAGGGTTCATAAATTATTTTTTGCAACAGACTAGGATTGTTTTATATTAGTCACTTATTATGGAATATATGATGTTTTGAGCTAAACTGTGCCCTCAGATTTCAGATCTGGGAACTAGTTTAGAAGATACTAAATGAAAAAATGTGCACTATTGTTAACAAACATAAAAATGTTTTATCATATATTCTTGTCACCCTAGGCCTAGGAATCACATGTCGTTTCAGCACATGGTCACAAAAAATATCCCATATAATTTTTCAAAAAATATATTGGAAATTCAAGACATTAAATTCTCCCCAACTTGAGAATTTACATCCATAAAATCCAAAACATGGGCTAAACAAACAAATGTGGATATTGAGAATTAATATAATACTCTCACTACCATTTTCCCTGCAGCATATTCATGTTCTATCACCAAGTGCATAGTAGAGGAATAAATCAACCATAGATGATCCTCTCCAATCAATCCTCGATCTCCATTGAGAACTCTGTAAAAGTCACCTCGTCGTCAACGTCCAGCTCACCCCAATCCATGATATGTGATGGGCTGTGTACAATTCCCCTCTACTAGGATATGTGGATGACATTATGATCCTTCCCTATCCTTTCCCACTCTATGCATTATGATGAAACTTCCGATCAACATCAGAGATATGTTACCACCTTAGCACAATCCTTGTATTCCATGTCGATGATAGACCTGAAGGAACACATGGTCCCCCTCTTCGAACTTCAAGGGTTTTTGTCCTCTATAATCATAGTACTTTGGATGACTTTTTGCATTGTGCATCCTCTACTATGTGACATGAACCTTCTATATAGTAGCCTACACAAACTATGAGACCATTAGTGCTGACTCTCTAGCGTCAGTCCTGCAAAGTGGCATCCTAATGGGTCACCCATACAAGGCCTTGAACAATGAAATACTAATGGTGGAGTGGTATATATTTTTGATTGAAATCTCCATCAGGGGTAGCTGATCCTCTCAACTATATCGATAATCATGTATTCAAGCATGTAACATGGCCTATAGGGCCTATATGGTTACTCTGTCGGGCCATCTGTCTACTGCTAGATCATTGTGCTTAATTGTAGATGAGTCCCAAATGCCTCCGACAATTCCGTAAACAATATAGATGTAAATCATGATTCATGATCTAAGACTACCATGGAAAGGACTCTATGGATTTGAACTATCTCAGATATGTAGAGGCGTCACAATCTATCCACTAAACCCTATTCTCGAATCGCCAGGAAGTGGGACGACATGGTGAGTCGATCAATGATCACCCAGATGGTATTATTCCCCCAAGACATACATGGTAAACCCAACATGAAGTCCACACATATTCCATCCGACTTCAACTATAGAACCTTAATGGGTTGAGCCTAACCCATTGGAACCTGTTGCTTAGTCTTCCCTTGCTGAAAAGTGTGGAACCTAGAGACAAACACTAACACATCCTTCTAGATTCTCAAACACCATAACTATCATCGAAGGTCTTCATACATATTTTACTCACTTGGATGTACCACCAAAGGGGAGGTATTGAACTCCCTCAACACATCCCCCAGTAACGTCATTGGTAAAACTATGTTCCCTTTTAAAAAAAATATTGTGCTCTCCACTTTTTGAATATCGATAATGGGAATCCGTTATGGACATCTGAGAATGTGTATTCTTGTAGCTAGAATCTTCGATTGGTGCCTCCCGAACTCTCTATATGAGTGGAGGGGTAACTACCATCTACTAAAGATAAAAATATCCATCCCCATTCATGATTTATATATATTGAAAGGCTAACATCTACAAGGAATTGTTCAATATCTATGAACATGATCTACAGCTGAGATCGTATACCACCATGTTCCCCTTCTTTTGAGAATAATCTATCTTGATGTTATAGTCATTGAGGAACTCTATCCAAGGCCAATCTCTCAAGTTTGTATCCTTATAAGAAAATATTTACCTGAGGCTTTTTTCATAGAAGATGATAAACTACTAACCCATAAGGTACTGTCATAACTTATACAATGCGAATACTACCACAAAAAAACTCAAGATCATGGGTTTTTTAGTTATACAAATTTGGTCTCAACTTCTGTGAACCATTAGAAATCACAACTTTCCGCTGCATCAGGACATAGGAAAGCCTAATCCCTGATGTATCATAAAACATGATGTACTCGACACCCTCCTCTGGAAATCACAAGATGTGAGAACTTTTCAAACATTGCCTCAGCTGATAAACTACATCATGTAACTTCAACTTCCACACAAAAGGTTACCAATTTCATTTCAAGGAAATCAGGGATTTTGTTACACTAGAAAAGTTAGGAACGGGTCGCTGATAGTACCAAGCCAACCCATGGAAACTCTTCTCCTTGGTAACTTTCTTGGGTGGATCCCATGAAATAGTTTCCTTTGTCTTCACTGGATCTACATCAAATCCATTCTCCAAAATGATGTGTCCTAGAAATTGGATCTCTCATTTTCATAACTATAATTTTATGGGCTCTCATAGTCCGGGTTCTCTTCGAGTTAGTCCAGGACCATCTTCCTGTGTATTGTGTTCTCCTCCTTAGATGTCGTGTACACAAGTATGTCAACATTAAAGACCACTAAAAGCTGGTTTTGGTAAGGCTATATGACCCTTACCATGAGTCCCATGAACTCTTCTAGGAAATTCTTCTTTTAAAACATAATCAGTTTTTACTCTTTGTGGTCATAGTGAAATCTGAAGGTCATCTATGGATTGTGAACATCACATACCCGAAGCTGGTGATAGTTTGATCTAAGATCTATCTTCGAGAACGATATCTCTCCCCTCATTGGATCAAAGAGGTCATAAATCCTCAGTAGTGGATACTTATTCTTCAAAGACACCTGATTCTGGTATCGAAAGTCTACAAATCACCTTAATCTCTCATCTGACTTCATTGAAAACAACACATGGGCCGCCCAGGGTGAAACACTGGGTCTCACAGATCCATTCCTCTACAATTCCCACAAGTGTACCCTAAATTCATGAATCTATGTTAGTGTCATCCAATATGATGGTGTAGATAATGGTGCTAACATTGGTACATGTCAATGAATAATATTACCTCCCTATGGGGAGGTTGTCATGAACATCTTTCAGAAAGATGTCCTCATACTGGTCCACCACTACTAGAATCTGATTACACATCTCATCTATTGTAGCAAGATTCATTCTAGCCAACTAATATGTTATCTGCTACACCCTCCTATGTGCGATTCAATCCTATAATGTTTCTATTTCCATTTCACTGATAATGGAAAAAATCATCCCATTTCCACTGATACACCACACCTAAAAGAGTCGATCTGATCATGAATTGTGGATAAATAGTCCATACACAAAATAAAGCCGTAAGGCCTAAATGCTAACACTAAGAGATCTGAATCAAATATCTCACCACCAAGAGTAAGATAAAACTGTATTCACCAGTGTGTGATCATTGAATCTCCTCCTGTATGAGTCTCTATACATTAATATTGAGTCAAAAGTTCCACTGAAATATCTAGGTCTCAAAACGGGGTCATGGAGAAATAATATTGACTGAAACCACTGTCTATCCAAACTAAAAGTACAGTGGAAATGACACATATCATACCTCTATTCACACTAGGAGTCCCAGGATCAAAAGCGTATATCACCAAGAGCTAGCCTCACCCCTGTACACTAGCTCCCTAAGCACATTTTGGACCACCGGGGGTGGTGATGGTTGTGCCTCGATCCACCATCCACTTCCTACCACTCATCCCACTCCTCTACCACATCCACTGCATGGCAGAACACCTTGTTACTACCTATTCCAATTCCTTAGTTTTCCCTCAACCATCTCTTGGTTGGTTGTATGACTGGTTGGAAAATAACTAGCCATATGTCCCCTAACGATGCACATGTTGCATGGTTTGTCGTTCCGCTGACCTACTCATCCCTAGAATTATCATATCATTGATCCCATATCACAGGGTCATCCACTAGACATTTTGGTCCTCTGGGACCCTTGTGATAGATATCAGGTGCCAACTTCTGATGATTGAACCACATGATGCCAGGTGGAAGATCCCAGAACTGGTGCTTCTTCCTAAGAAATCACACTACCAATAGTTCTTAGTAAAACACCCCATCATTCATAAGAATCATAGTGGATATCACTGATGCCCAGATCTCCCTACATAGTCCCTTATCGAAATAGCATGCCTTGAATAATAGGGTTGTGTACCATGTTTTTAGGGTAGTGAGAATGATTTGTGAATCTCACTGAGTACTCTACTACTATTAGGCTGCCTTGATGTTGATACAGGAGATCCAATATATACTCAGAGCATAATGTCACTGGATATAGATACACCATGAAGATACACTCATTTTATATCTAATATAGGGTTTCATCCTCATGTGTAAGGATCTTCAAGCTCTATCATTTCCTCATGGAGACCTATATAAGACTCGTGACTAGGACCAGCATTCGGTCAAGAGGAATCCTCACTAGGTGGAAAGCATTCATAACCATCTACACCTAATCCATAGATACATATGGATATATCTCACATCCTAACCTAGTAGTTCACTATATCTAAAACTCATGCAACGCATTGAGACTACGTGCATCCACTACTTGTAATGCTGGTAGGAACTTCTGCTCTCCAGGTGGTAGTATCACTACAACACCACTAGGATATTCTATCTCTTAAAATAGTCCCTTAAACTATTCCTTATCACTAATCAGACCATCCTCATGGCCACACACCAGTATCAAGGTTTGATACCTGTGTAAAAGAGTACTATAATAGAACATAATGTACCTTGGTCAACAGAGTATACCTGGTGAGATGACTCTGAATCAAGAAGGACATAAAAATACTCCCAATACTTATATGATGCATGAACTATTGATTTCCCCTAAAACGAGTGTTTTCTTGTACTCAGTTAGAAATCTGAATTCAAGGTCCTGTATTATAGATATGATGGCTACTAGACCCATGACTGGTGGAAATCCTACCTATACCAACGGTTGTTTCCCGACGGTTGGGGAAATCCATTGGAACAAAGAACCAATACCAACGGTTCTATGAAACCATTTATACATATTAATATATGTTTTTTTTCTAATGATTCATTAAATATAATAGAAAAAAACCACTTCAATACCCAATGGTTCATGATAACGGTTGGGATAAATCTATCTAAAATGCCTTCACTCGTGACCCTCCTCCCATCCTCACTTCCCCTCGCATCGCACCCCACTTATTCAACACTAAAAAACCGTTCCTATCCATCCCTAATTTCCTTGCCCGCCCCTTCTATCTCGACTAACCCTCACCACTGCTCTCATCCCCATTGTGCTCCCCTCCTCCTAGTCCGACACCCCTCACCAATCACTGCTCACTGCTCGATGCATGGCACTCTCCCCTACCTGCTCACCGTGTGCCACTTGCCGCTCCCCACATTCCCCTCCCCACTCTTTGTCACTCATGCATCCACCTCCTCATTCTCCTCTAGTCTTACATCCCCTCTGAGGTCTCACATCCCCCCTATGTCGATCATCCCCTCACCCGTTTCAAATCCCCCCTTGAACGACCTTTCCCTCACCTAACGCGACTCCCCTCTAGGTCGAGAATGTCGAGCATCCCCTCCAGTTTTCCATCCCACCAATGTCGAGGATCCCCTCTGTTCATGAATCCCCTTATTCATGTATTATTTTTTAGTGATCCCCAAATTTTATTCGGGTATGGTTAATTAATTCATTTTTTAGTTTATGTTATGTTGATTCAATTAGTATCATTTCATATTGTTTAATTTATCTGTGATATATGATTGATTTTAATTCTTTCCAAACCAAAAATAGTTATCATTGTAGTGTTTGTAGATATAAATAATGAGACATTCACATAGAAGATACCACAAGAAAATTATTTATTTTTTATTTAGGCGAACAATATATGATGTGTTTCTAGTTTCGTAAAGAATGTCATATTATATGTGAATTAATTTGGAGCTCATAAAAATTTTAAGAATGTTTTATGTGTAGAATTATTCATACCATTGATGCTTTCTGGATTTAGTTTTCATTTGAATGGATTTTAATAATTTTAAAATGAAAATTTTATCTAATGCATACTATTTTAACATGTACATGACGCATGTGATGGAAAATTGGTTTATGTATAAATGTGTTATTATTTTTGGATTCACTTACAGTTGAATGGTTAACCATATTTTATTAAATAATAAAATGTTATCTTGATGAAATGATTCCTATAAATATATTATTAACCCATGGGAATAGTGTTGAAGCTTTTCTAGATATGTGATTAACAATAATGTACTTTTTAATTTTCTCCGCTTCAATTTTTTCAATCGAATAACAAAACTATATGAAGGACTCATTTTGAAAAAATAATTTTTTTTAAAAAAATATATTTGTGAAGTTCGTGTTATGTGAAATTTCTTTTATATTGTTGTTTTATATCATCAATAATGGTAATATGGTTTGTTTATCATCTTCTATGTTATAACACTGACTGAGGCAATTTTCTCGACATTGGAGAACTTTTCTTTGTAGCTAAAAAATAATTGATTTTCGTTGTGATGTCTTGTTTGTCACATTCTAAACAATTTTTTGTTGAGGAAACATGGGTTTCTCTTCATTCAAAAGTTTGTAATTGTTTTCAAATAGAATATTAACTTGTGAAATTAGAGAACACTCAATGTTTTCTTCTTCTTTTTGGTTTATCATTTTATAACCCATTAGATTATATGATAAAAATATCATTCTTATCATGTTCAACCTTCTTCATAGTTGTGGATATATTTGTAGAAATTGATTTAGAACATGGTAACATTGTCTATTTTCCCATACCACTAAACATTTATTTTTTACTAGGAATCACAGTTATACATATGATAGCTCCATGACCATAATAATTACACCTTCCAAAATATCTTAAACTTCTTTTGATTTTCCTTAAGAAATATCTTACTTTCTTCTTCATAAATGTCAACAAGTAATCCAATTCTACTATCACTTTCTTGTATTGTTTCTATTTTTAGTTCAATTTTTTTATCATAAGCTTTATTGATCAATATTTCTATATTTAAATAGTATATTCACAATCTATTTTTTATTATTTGGTTCATTATGATACTTTTCAATCTCTTAGAGTAAACTATAATGATATTTCACCATTTTATTTTTCTCATATAGTAACAAAATCATTGATATTCAAAATGAATTTATACTACTCTTCTAAGATTCTATAGTTTCCACTTATGTGAATTCGATCCTTGTTTATATGGTGTATCATGGTTCTTTCGGGTCCACCTCAGATTGGATTTGGAAACATCTAGCAAAGAAAAAGCACTCTGGATCATCTTGGTTCATATGCCACCATTTTCCACCATTTGAGGTTGGTTGATTCTTCCCTGTTTGTTTGGCGCAATTTATTTTGGGGATTTTAGTGATTTATGTACACATGAAAAATATATATTAGGTATTAATTTCATGAATAAGACTAAATTACATATTTCCCCTCTTATGATTTTCCTTATATGATACCATTCCATTCTATGTATTTTTTATTCCAAATATAGAACTGATGGATATAATTATTAAATTCGATTGAAAGATTATGTAATGGCCTAGACCTTCATTGCCTATCACTAGGTTTGGATGAGTTTTTGTTACTTAAACATATATATGTAGATTTTGTGTTTCTTATTCGTGCCCCACGCAAGTTGATCACTTAGTGCCGAACAACCCATTTTAGGGGGAGGGTGTTTTTTCCCAACACTCCTATCAGTGGCAGGTTATTAGCACTTTTTCTGCTCCGTTTCTAAAATAGACCAAGACACTTTGGGTAGGTTGTGATGGCCTGAGGTCCATTATTATCCCTAGAATCCTCAGGCGGGGTACTTGTGGTGGTTGGCCCAGGTGTTTGTGGGCAGGTTGTTTCCAAAATATATTCGGGATGATGCCCAGGTGTCTTCGGGCATGGTAGTGGTTGTTATGGACTAGGTTTTTGCGGGCATGGTTACGTGAGGTTGTTATGTCCCAAGTGTCTCCGGGCGGGATAGCGGTTTTGGACCAGGTGTTTGCGAGCAGGATAACAGTTGTGGCCTGGGTGTTTGCGGGCAGGATGTGTGATTGTGGCCCAGGTGTGTGCGGGCAGGTGTGGCAGTGAGACTGCTGTGAGAATGGCAGGATAGGTTCGATGCATAGGATGTCGTTAATAACTAGTGGTATTGTTGCACGGGGTACCCAAATATCGATGTTATATTACTATATGCTACTTGACCTGAGTTACATGGGGTGCATGCTTTCAGGATGTTTTGGTGGACAACATTTCCGTGTTGGGTGTTTGGTTTTCTCTTTTTCCATGGGCCATTAGAATGTCTCCTCACTTTTGCACGAGAGTATTTGGTTTTCCATAATTAGTGTACTTGTATTCTCACCCAACGTATATATAAAACTATTTTCAGGTTTCCAGGAGGACGTCAGGGATCGTGCATGACTATACTAGCTTGGGCTTTGGGGCAGTTTCTATTGTTGTTTTCCTTTTTCCTTGGTACATTACCTTTTGATTTTTGTGGTTGTATATTTTACTTTTGAACATGCATATGGGAATGGTTTAATTTTGGGTTCACCTTTACTTTCAGCATCAGTATTGTTGGGGTTGCTGTCTTATCTCTCAATCCTATGAAAAAATATAATGGGTAATGCCTCCCATTTTGTGTGAGATTCTAACACCCTTGGTGCTACTCGCCATTCTGGGACCTATTGAAGGTGGGTACTGGGGGAAATTATATATCCTTCAACCTAATGAAGGAAGATTCTTGAAATCTATTATCCCTTCCCTCATTTGGTGAAGGCGGCTCGTGACAAAGTTGAATCAAATGGATGATTAGTGATAGGATGGATTCTATAGTTAGGAACAGTGAGGATTGCATGGGATGGTAGGGCAACAGTGCTGGGTGATCTTGCTGCATGAAATAGGCCAGGGAAGACAGGCTAAGACATGAGATTTTAGCCCCCCCCCCCGTGATCTGATGCAAGGACTGTGGAGATGGAGAGCTGGCTAGAGGAGCTGGTGATAGCTTTCGGCTTGATCCGAGCTCCGGCGAAGTATTGGTTTCCTCATTCCATGAGCCATATTTGGGGAGCAGCATGTTAGTGGTGGATGCTAAATCTAGGGGAGAAGAGGGATGCTAAGGTGACATGGTCTGATTTCGAGAAGGAGTTCCGAGCGGAATTCCACTCTTCTACGATGAAATCAAAGAAGAGGGAAGAGCTACTCTCCCTCCATCAGGGGGTATGTCAGTGAGAGAGTCGGGGATGAAGTTAAATGATCTCCTCCGCATTAATCAGGACCACTTTCCGGATGAGGAGTCTCGGGAGATATGTTTATAGGAGGAGCTCTGACCTTCCCTCCATTATGTCATTACTCCCTTCACCCTACCGATATACTTAGAGGTGAAGAAGAATTATAAAGTGGTGGAGAGGATGCACATGATGGGAGGTGTATCACGAGAGGGGATTCATCTAGGCCCATGAAAGGGAAAGGCTGTCAGCAATAGTCCTCCAGCATCGGGACCCGCTAGGCTCCGACCAGCAGGGAGCATGCCTCAGCAGTTCCAATTCTGATCCCCTGGCCCTCGCCCTTTACCTTGGGGCCCAGGGCAGAGATGCTTCGTCTGTAGGAGCCAGGTGAACCTTTGGAACCTGTGCCTGGATAGAGTGCAGTACGGCGGCAGTTGGCAGGACCAACACCCACCTCAGCAGCAGCTGGTTCCAGCTAGGCCCATTCAGCAACATCAGCAGGGGCGACAAGATCTCGCTCCTCCGAGGGCAGATGTTGCAGGGGGAGGTCGCCCCCAGGGTGGCACTCAGGGACCTCGAACATGTAATGGTCATGGAGGTGGCCGATAGCTGAGAGGCAGAGGAGCTCGGCATGGACAGTTGCAGACGGCAAAGGTAGCTGTTCTAGTAGGACCAGAGGTCGTTTGAGGTACGATCAGTTTGTTAAATACCCTTGCTTACGTCTTGTTCGATACAGGAGCTTCACACTCCTTTGTTACAAACATCATGTCCCATTCTTTGGGTTTATATGTTGAGAGACTTCCAGTTCCACAGGTGCGAGAACACTAGTCGGAGGACAGACCGACTTGATAAATGTTTTTCGAGAATGCAGACTGATGATAGGGACACATCAGTCAGTTAGGGATCTTCTAATATTGCAGATACAACCACACGATGTCATACTAGGTATTGACTGGATGTTCTCTGTATGTTTCTTCATTGAATGCTTCCGAAGAATGGCCGTGTATTCAGACATGGGTGGCCGACATGTGACCTTCATCGAAGACGGTGTTCGCAAGAAAGTCAGTAGGAGATAGGAGCCCCTCATCTCCTTGTTAGCTGAGCTATCAGTGGAGTCAGCGGATGCAGAGATGGTGGAGGTACCAGGGATCGTCAGTGAGTTTATGGACGTCTTCCCTGAGAAGGTGATGACTCTACCCCCTTGACATGATGTCGATTTTGGGGTAGAATTGCAGCCTGGTTCTCATCCAATTTCAATGGCTCCCTATCAGATGGCAGCTTCAGAGCTACGTGAGCTATGGATTCAGATTAACGATTTGATGAAGAGGGGTTATTTTTGACCAAGTGCGTCACTAGGGGGTGCTCTAGTGTTGTTTCCAATGAAGGCAGATGGAGGTCTAAGGCTATGAATAGACTACAGGAGGATGAATCAGTTAACGGTCAAGAATAAATACCCTCTTCCAAAGATATACGATCTCCTTGACCAGTTGAATGGGGCAGGATGGTTCTCGAAGATCAACTTGCAGTCTGGATATCACTAGTTGAGGGTGAAGGAGGGCGACATCCCTAAGACGGCCTTCAGGTGCAGATATGGGAACTTCGAGTTTGTGGTCGTGCCGTTCGGCGTCAAAAATTCTCTAACTGTATTCATGGGGCTTATGAACTCCGTCTTCTGGGAGTATCTCGATCGGTTCATAGTAGTGTTTATCTATGACATCCTGATCTTTTCAAGATCAGAGGAGGATCACGCTGAACACCTATGGACAGTTTCGGAGGTCATCCAACAGCACCAACTCTTTGTGAAGTTATTGAAGTTCATGTTTTGGATTAGAGAAGTTCATTTCCATGGGCACGTGTTGTCCAAGCGAGGGATAGCAGTTGACCCATCGAAGGTTGAGGCAGTTGTTTCATGGGAAACACCCAAGAACATGGCTGAAGTTCATAGTTTCCTTGGGTTGGCATGTTACTATCGGAGATTCGTACCCAACTTCTCCCGATTTGTAGTACCATTGAATGCCTTAAACAAAAAGGACCGGGCATTCGTGTGGAGTGAGTAGTGCGAGGCGTACTTCAATTATTAAAAGGAATGGTTGGTAAGTTCCCCAGTGCTTAGGTTTCCAGAAGAAGTGGCGGCGTATGAGGTGTTCTGTAATGCTTTAGGGCATGGCCATAGACGTGTGTTGATGCAACATCAAGGGGTGATCTCCTATGGGTCTAGGCAGTTAAGTCCCCAGAAGCATAATTATGGCACCCGAAATCTGGATCTCGCAGTGGTCATTTTTTCAATAAACATGTGGCGGCACTATCTCATCGTAGATCATTTTGTGGTCTTCACAGATCAAAAAATCTTGAAGTGTATCTTCTCCCAGTAGGACCTAAACATATGGCAGTGAAGGTGGATTGAGTTCCTCCCGGACTATGATTTCACTATTTCCTACACCTCAGGGAAAGGAAATGAGATGGCTGATGCCTTGAGTAGGATGTCACAATGGGATGCAGTACGAGAGTCGGCAGATGCTTGGAGTGCAATGTATAAGTTTGATACCATGCACCTGGATGCAAGGTTGGATGGCGATAAGGGTTTCATGTATTGGATGACAGTAAAATATTATCTGTTACTTTAGGTGGAGGAGTCTTAGTGGTGAGACCTAGAGGGAGAAGTGATGTGTGACCAGATTAGCTAGGGCAGTGCTCCGAAAGGGCGGATAGAATATGGTCAGAATCAGATGCTATTTCGAGGTAAGTTATTCATTCCGGAGGCGATGTGTGAGAGTTTCCTTGGCGGGTTCCACAGCTCACCTCTGGCGGTGCATCTAGGAGTTTTCAAAATGTACTAGGGCTTGAGGGGACAGTTTTGGTGGCCCGAGGTAAAGTGGGTTGTGGCAGAGTTTGTGGCCAAGTTCCTAGTGTGTCTGCAGGTGAAGGATGAGCACCGTGTTCCAGGTGTATTGTTCCATCCCTTAGATGTCCCCAAGTGAAAGTGGGATGAAATCTCTATGGATTTCGTCACAGGTATACCCAAGGTTCAAGGATGATACGACATAATCTATATAGTAGTGGATAGGTTGAAAATGTATGCTAACATTCCGGAGATCAAATAGTCGAGCACAGTGGATGCACTAGCACGGAGGTATGTAGAAGAGGTGGTGCAGTTTCATGGAGTTCTGAGGTGCATAGTCTATTATAGGGATTCATGATTTACCTCACGGGTCTGGAGGGGTTTGCAGTATACTTTTGGAACCCAGCTGCGCCTTAGCACTACCTTCCACCCCCAGACAGATGGGCAGACATAGTGCACCATCCAGACCATGGACGATATGATATGAGCATGCATCCTGGACTTCGGGGGATCATGGATGTGACAGTTGCCTCTAGTATAGTTTGCCTATAACAATAACTTCCACTCTACCATTGGCATGGATCAGTTCAAATCACTGTACGGGAGGTCGTGTCGCAAACCCTTGTGCTGGACAGAAGTCGGGGATGTGGGTGTTCATGGCCCGGAGGTGGAACAGAGCACAATGGAGAAGGTGCAGCTTATTCGAGATAGGATGAAGGCATCTCAGGACCGGAAGAAGTCATATTCGGATGATAGGATGAGGCCCTTGGTGTTTGGGTTTAGGGACCACGTGTTCTGGAAGGTCTCCCCTCGGCATGGGCAGCGGAGGTTTTCCGGGGATGTAAGCTCTCTCCAAGGTTTTTCGGACCCTTTGAGGTGTTGCAGTGGGATAGTGAGGTGGCATTTCAGCTGGTGTTGCCCTTGCAGCTACCAAGGGTGCACGACATCCTCCATGTCTCCTAGCTTCATTGGTATCTGCATGAATATTCACACGTCCTCGACTGGGGGGAGCTACATATTGAAAACGATGCAACCTTCATGGAGGGACCAGTGATAATCGAGGGTCGTGAGGACAAGGTGCTTCGTGGACTCACCATACTATTGGATCATGTGTTATGGAGGCATGGTGGACATGAGGATAGTATATGGGAGAGGGATGTATAGATGAGTGCCCAGTACACAGAGTTATTTTGAGTTTTTACCCTATTCTACCAGTACTTTCTTACTATTTAGTGCTTTATAATGTCGACTATGGAATGCGTGGTTTCATTTTTTGTGGGTGTTTGTAAAGTGTCCTGAAATATGGGGAGGGGAGGTCATGATTCCTAGTTAAGACGCTTTGAAGTGGATGCACCTAAACCTGTTGGGGCGAGTCAGTGCTACGTAAAGTGGACAGTATATTGACATGGTGGAAGGGAAAACCCTCTCCCACTTGACTGGATGGTTTAGCATTTTTTGTGATATTTCATGGGAAAGGAGCGGTAGAGTTGGGCGTTTGTGTTTTTTGAAGAGATAAAGTGTTCCTGTGTCAGATAGGTTCACTCCTGAGAGGTATCTTCCAGGGTGGTTGTTCGGAGCCCCCTCTTTCCTTCAGGTCTAGTTTTTGATTCTCGAGGGTGAGAATGTTATAAGAGGTATCTGATTTAATGGCCCATACCATCATGACCCATCCCTTTTCCAAATTCACGGACTTTGTCACACCTCATATCAGCGCGACCAATCGGCGGGACCGATCGACAAGACCGAACGGGGCAGCCGATTGGTGCGACCGATCTGGGAGACCGATCAGTGCTACCGATCAGGGCGACCGATCGGTGCGACCGATCAGCGTGACCGATCGGTTTCAGCCATCATTTTCGGGTCTTTCCTTCTATAGAATTTCCTGTAAACACCTCTTTTAGTCCTTTTTAATTTTTGAAGCATTTTAACTTTGTTTTTAAGACCATAATCCAGAGATACCTCCCAATTAAATAACAATTAATCCCATCATGGGTAACCTCCTAATCGCGTGGAAGAACCACGATCCGACTTCCAAGGAATTCAAATTTCTTATCCCTTATCATTGGGATCTCATCTATTTATCGCGTTGGTTTTTCTTCTACTTCCTATTGACTAGTCTTTTTCTCTTACTTGAGAATTTGATGTCCATTGTTCCCGAGGCAAGTGGTGCACCTGTACTAGATCCCTGCAAGACGTGCATCCCCTATTCCTAACGCGGAGTAGGAACTCTGATCATTCATCATCTAGGTAGGGATTCTCTCTTTTGCCTCTCCTTTTTGTGTATCATGTGGGGTGGGTATCCTTTTACCTCTATGAAAATTGATTCAACCGAACTTAATGATGATAATGAATGGAACATTAAATAATAAAAAGTGGGTGTGATCGATGTTTTGATGTACTCTTTATGTTGTTATGTGTTGTGAATTGTATGGGTCTATGATCACTAAAAATCATGGTCGTTGGTGGTCTTTCTCTATTCACTAATGAACCTTTGTGCTCCTGGATTACTAAATAACTGTAGTAGGGAATTGGTTAATTACGTATACTTAGTTAATTAAATTGAAAGCACCAGGATCAACCCTTTGCTGTGATAAACATGGTTAAAGCACATTTTAATTGAAACCATAGAGTGTGTTAAATATTTTATATCAAAAAATTCCATCATGAGCCTAACTTGTGTGGGTGGTAGCGGTTTGTTTGTTTCTTTCACGGGCCGATTGCTGGGGTGATATGGGTGGGATGGGATCCCCTGTTGTTTTACTTTTGCTCGTTGTGAATTTGAGGCTATGTGGTTACTCTTCTTATATCATGAATTGGGGTGGAATCTTTTGTTGTTGGGAAACCGTTGGCTCCTATATTTTGGGGACCTGGGGTTGTGTCTCATGGTTTTCTTTGTTTCCAGTATTTTGAGGGATCTCACTTATCCCTTTGTTGTTTTGACTTTTCAAGAGAACCTGGTGTGAATTCTTAAATTGTTGTTTGGAGGTTCCTTCCATTTTGTCTTGTGGTTATGCCTGTTTGTTGCCCAATAGTGAAAAATTCACCATAATGGGGCCACATGAATGTGAAAACAAGAATAGCTGTGTGGGGAATTAGTTTCGGAATGAGCTGCGACTTGGCTGCGAGTGTCGTGACATCTTTGTGAATGAATAGTAATAGGGCTATTTGTGCATAGGTTTTGGAACCCCTAGGTTGGGATGAGTGTTTGTTACATATACATATATCTGTAGGTTTTGTGTTTCTTATTCGCACCCCACCCAAGTTGAGCACTTAGTGTCGAACACCCTATTTCATGGGGAGGGTGTTTTTTCCCAAAACACCTATGAGTGTCTGGTTATTAGCTCATTTTCTGCTCCCTTTCTCGAATTTCCCAGGACGCTTCGTGTAGGCTATGATGGAATGACGTCCATTATTAGCTAAAGATTCTTCGGGCAGGGTAGTTGTGATGTTTGGACCGGGTGTTTGCGGGCAGGTTGTTTCCCAAGTATCTTCGGGATGAAGCCTAGGTGTCTTCAGGTGTGGTAGTGGTTGTTCTGGCCTTGGTGTTTGCGGGCATGGTTTCATGAGTTTTTTGTGTCCCAAGTGTCTGTGGGTGGGATAGAGGTTGTGACCCTGGTGTTTATAGGCGGGATAACAGTTGTGGCCAACATGTTTGTGGGTGGGATGTGTGGTTGTGGCCCAGGTGTGTGCGGGCGGGTGTGGCAGTGGGCCTATGGTGAGAATGGCGGGATTGGTTCGATGCGTTGGATTTCATTAATAACCAGTGGTAAATCGGTGCGGGGTACCCAAATATCGATGTGATATTACTATATGTTACTTGACATGCGTTACTTGGGGAGCATGCCTTGGTGGGGTTTGGGTGGACATCTTTTCCTTGTTGGGTGATTGGTTATCTCTTTTTCCACAGAGCATTATAATGTCTCCTCACTTGTTCACAAGAGTCTTTGGTTTCCCTACTGATTGTACTGGTATGCCCACCCTATGTATATATAAAACGTTTTTCAGGTTTCCAGGAGGACTTCAGGGATCGTGCGGGACCGTACTAGCTCGAGACATGGGGAAGTTACTGTTGTGACTTTCCTTTTTTCCTTGGTACTTTACCTTTGGTGTTTTGTGGCTTGTATCTTTTACATTTGAACATGCATATGGGAATGGTTTACTTTTAGCACAACCTTTACTTTCAGCTTCAGTATTGTTGGGGATGTTTTCTTATCTCTCGATCCTATGAAAAAAATAAAAAGGGCAATGCCTTACATTTTGTGTGAGATTCTAATACCCTTGGTTCTAGTCACCACTTTGGGACCTATTAAAGGCGGGTCTCGGGGGTCATTATCTCTCCTTCAACTTAAAGAAGGAAGGGTCTGGAAATCTATTGTCCCTTCCCTACTTTAGTGAAGGCGGGTCGTGACAGATTATTATTAATTTCATGATCTACTAGAACCCAAATGAATGAAATTATCCAATATAATATAAATTAAAAAAGACAATGTAAATATAATGTAAATCATCCAAACCAACTTTTATCGAACAAATACAAAAAACATTGAAAATCGAACCAAACAAATTATATACCATTAATAGGAAGAGTAATTGATAATTAATAGGAATGTACTATTTGATAGTATCATTTTGAAACATGGATCTATTTTCCCATATATAGCACAAACATGATTTTACCCACATGAATTATGGTTCTTCCATGTTGGGTGGTGACATGTATAGTCACCTGAGATATGTATGTTTCAGTTCAGTTTTTATTTTATTTTCTTTATCACATTGGCCACATAGGTCTTTTACCACTTTCTATTGACAGAGGATAGTTATATTTTTAAAAGGGGTTCAGATTGAATCATTCCACTAACTTTGATCTGAGGTAAGATTATATGGTTATTACTTTTCTGCGACCTCATGTATTTGTGGATTTCAGTGTTTTTGACTCCATATTTTGTTTTTGGTATGGAATTGGATTTTTTGGTATTGGTTCAGGAGGATTTGGATTCTTATGCTAATCAAGGCAAGGATTTAATTCCATTGGTTGGTATCTCACTGGTTATTTAGCGTCCTTTATGTGTTTTAAGGGTTCTAATATCCTTTGTGTAGTGCATTGATCCCTGCTCTTTTGTTTCAAGTCACCAAGACAAGGGTGACTTGCCGGTGTGTGCATAGGTATGTGAGTATATGTATGTGGGTTCCCTCGTTACGTGTATAGTCATCCATGATAGTGATTATACACATATGGGTCTAGGTGTGACCATGTATATATATATATATATAAATTAATATGCATGTGAGTAGAGACCGGTATATGCATATAAGAATATGTGCATGGATCCCCTTGCACATGCTCATGGACATTTGGTTGTCTGTATAAGGGATAGGTGTCCTTGAAATTGTGTGAAGGTGTGTATACCTAGTAGGGGAGCATCAAATTTTATTTAGAAATCTCCAGGAGCCGAAGTGGATGGTTTGGTTCCACCTGGAGGTAGGGTCCCTCTACTTGCCTATTTAATTCAAAAAATCATTAAATTGAATTTAGCATCATTCTTCATTCTTCTTATTTATATTTAATTTCATATATTGAGTAACTCAACATTAATACAATTGTTTCATTTGATATATAATGTCATGTTTTTATAACAAAACCCCTCAAATGGATGTACGCTGTCTGTGAAAACTCACAGTGATATTTATTTTGATCCAGTGGAATAATTATTTCATTTTATTTGTGATGAATGACTTGTTAAAAAATGTTAAATATAATTAAATGAGTTTTGTGATAAATCCATTTCATTATTTTATAATAAAACCCCTCCAATGGAGGTGCACATTCTTCTAAAGTAAAGGGTGGTGATGGTTATTTGTATCATGATTAGATTGGTTTTGAGTTTTCCATATATCTCTTGTTGTGGTTTGTTTTGTGCCTCGTTGATTTTTTTTCTTTGAATGATATAAATTGGATTATCATACTTTTTTAGCTCAAATTACATTTCCCGAGTAGGCATATGTCTTGACCATGACACTTTTTTCACTAATTGTATAATATAAATGAAATTTCTATGATTAGGTGATGTGAATGACTTTGTTAATGGTTTGTATATGGTGTATGATTTTTTTACGTCGTTTCATGCGACATTGTGCCTCTCACTACAACCTTCTGATGATCACTTTTTATAGAATATTAAATAGTTTATTTGTTCTATCATGTCTGTTGTGACATTGTCTTATGGTGAAACCGGTTTGGGGTGTTTTCCTGGCCTCTTGGCCACCCCTTTGGGTGTTTACCCGAGCCTATATATCTAAAAACCCAGAGGGTGTCATTGTTTAACACCGGTCAGGCATATGGTGCTCCCCACCATAAGATTCATCTTACCACCACAAATTCATAGGATTTAGATCCTCCTCCTTTTTATATTCATATCCTAGTCCTTCCACTCATTTATATTGTCTAGACTCATATCTCGAGGGTTATCCCATGCCTCAATGCACATCTCATCATCCAAGAAGGCAAAGAGGATTATTCACTGCAGGATTGTCCTAGTCACAAATTCACACCATTAAGAACCCATATACATTCTTATCTCATCCACATGGGAATCCACTAGTGTCCCTCAGACCCGTCATAGTCGCTACTCACTTCCCATAATCCTCAATCGACACAAGATAGTCCTCTCAGCATGTTGAACATTTCGTAATTACATTCTCAATATTATAGTCAAGAACCATATCACAATCATGTATTATAACCAATCCCCACTAATAAGGTTCCATCATATTCTAAATGACACCAAGCCTCTTGGCATTATAATGCCAATCTGTCCGAAAATACCCTATACCGAAACTTGTATCTCATCCTTCATATCCTTAGTTGAACTCTTGAATCATTAAATGGTGTAAAAACTTTTATAATAATTTTTATAGACATAGAAGGACCATCACACTCTAAGAACCCACCCTGATTCCAAACCATCATCATATGTATTTCCTCATCAAATGCTAGACGTACAATTGCATCACCTATCACTACAAGGATCAATCCTCTTAGGAATATTTTACTTGATCTAAACCCTCATATATTCCATACACTTATCGTCCCAATTGAAAGATATAAGTTAGACAACTCATATCCCAATTTATATCTTATCCACTTCTAGACCTACTGAAAAGTTGACATCATTTCCATAAAATTAATAAATCACATTCTAAAAACATATGCCGCATGTGAACACCATATCAATAGGTCTACTATATTAATCCATTTCCATTCATTAACCATCCTTATAGTCAATGAATTCCATGGAACATAGTTATAATCAATACCTTGGAAATCTATGATTGAATAATCATGTTAGGGTTTAAAGGTCTATAGAGGTTCTTAATACTTTCATTATATACATTGAATTGAATTTTTTTTCTATGATGATAATTCAATATATGGGCAGAATCTCCACATATTTGAATATTTCCCATGATTACCAAGATAAATGTTTTTTTCATATGAATAAAAAATAATGATAGTATATTATCATTAGACTCCATGATATCTGCTATCTTTTTCCCTATAGAAGATACATATTGGCGTAATTAATCAATTGATGCAGTCCCCGCCACTACAGCCTATCATAGTGCCTCTACCTTGGTAGCGACATCATGTCTGGCCTACTCTACCACATCATGGAGCATATATTGTTCTCCTACTATATTATTTTGAATATTAAACATGTATCATTGGTGTTAAAACTCATATTTAATCCTATCAATTTCAACACTCACATCATTGAATGAATTTTGGTGAGTCACTAATTCCATTTCATGCTAAAAGAATTTTTCTAGGGCATTATTTTGATGTTGTATAGGGAAACATGAAACTTCCACTTCTAAAAGGTTCAATTCAAAGTCCCTATTATCCTCTGTAATTATGACCACCTAATTCAACCTAGCATGTAGTACTTGATATACAAACCCACATGATCTTAGGGTTTTGAACATGTACCAAAAGTGTTCCTAATGGTCCATGAGCTCATTAATGTGCCCCTTTAAGATCATTATTTTTATCTCTCCCCACAACTTTCACCTAAATTTTTTATTGAAATGTAGAGTACATTGAACCTTAGCCTAGTCTTAGTCAAGGAACATATATGTATTCTGGAACAAAGTGGTGAGTGTGGGACTCATACTCACATCCCTTGGTGAGCATGGTGTATAGATGGCTTCTATGGGAAGAGATACTGAGGACAAAGTATCTGGGATCTCTGATCCTTGAGGCGGCATTTCCATAATTAATCTTATAAGGCCTGTTAGTCAATTTAAATAAATAATGTTGACAAATGAATTACAATTATGTTAACCATTTTGTAATTACCTATTTTAGTTAATGATGTAGCTGGTTCATTCACCTCAACCATGGCCCAATGGATGATAAAAATTTATGGTCAGAAATTTTGATACAGACCTGATGGTATATTAAATTTTAGGATAAATTAATACCAAAACTGGTGATGCCTCCATCCTAGCTAGGTATTACAAAGAATAATAACCCATATCAGGAGATTCAAAGAGCGTTGACAGTTATGTCAGATAAAAAATCATGAGAACTATAACACCCAAATCAGACATTAGGTTCAACCCTTCATAGAACTTAGTTATTTTATACTTCACTTCAACCCTATCCAAGCCTAGGAGAATGCTGAAGGGATGGAAGGTGTATCATTCTTATTCATATACTTTTTTACCTCTAAAGAACTTGATGAGAACCAACATTGTTAAGTAGGCCATAAAGAGATACTTAAAAAAGTGAATGATTAATGTCAAAAAATGCACTACTTAGTTGATGACTTAGGGTGAGGTTTCATAGTTGACTACCTCACAAAACCATATAGGAAAATTTATGGATTGATTCTCACTATACATGATTCATAGTGATTTCTATATATAATGTCTTGGAGCAAAGTGTTAAAGCCTCCCGAGCATGGTGAGAGTACAACATATTAGTGAACCACTAATATAGTTTAATACATAACTAGTAAATGTGTGTCTAGGAATGTGATATAATTAGATCAATAAATTTATAATATATTAATATAAATAAATAAATCACTATTCATCCTTATTCCCTAATATGACGCTTTTTTTTTGGACAGACCTACCTCATTATGTGCTGATGTGTCTCTGAGCATGTCGTAAAACTATTCCAACTAGTATATCATTTAATGCCAACTCCCATTGTATTGGGGATGTCCAATATAAATTTATCATGTTCATGCACTATTTCTTTAGTGAATGGCCCTAGGAAATCTAATTTTAGCAATCCCACAACCAATTCCCTATATGAAATCAAATACTACCAGGAACAATGGTATATTCTGAGATGTCCTGCGAAGTGAAACATCATCTAGTATCAACAAATTCCTAGGCTCCTAGGGAAATAGAGTTTCAATGTCAATATAGTAGATACCAATAAATCATGGGAATTCCCAAATCAGTAGTCACATTTTTAAATATAGGGGAATTTCATATGGAATTCCATAGACATGAAGGTTGAATCCTAGTATCATAATAATTCCACACTTATCAGGAACAAGGATGAATCTATGCTTCCTAATAATTCTAAACTCAATTGGATCATGTTTCAATACTTGCATCCTAAGAGTATCTTTTTCTGATTATAGTGAGTTATTGTGTTTAATTTCCATGAGTTTTTGTGTGTTTTCTGTGTTCTTAATGTTTATTAAAATGATTTTTCTAGTTATTGTGAGTTTTTTTTGTGTTTTCAGTTACTTTCCAGTGTGTTTGTAGTACGTTTTTTGTGTAGTTTCATTGGGATTACTAGTTTGATGTGTGCTTTATATGTTTGCAGTGTGTTTTTATTTGATTGCATGTTTCTTGTTTTGTTGTGTGTTTTCTGTGTTTGATGTTTGTTGGTTGTTTTCTATGTGTTTTCTGGAATGATTGTAGGTTGCAGGTTGAATCCTATCATTTGATTATATGTATTGTCTATTAAAATGAGTGGGGGGGGGATTCCAACGTTTTCAAAACCAGTGTCATACATCTATATAATTATATTATAGCTTTATCCAAATGGTTCAAGATGAACCATTGGTAAAGCGTAATTCCCAAATAGATTTATACCAATGGTTGCTGCTGAACCGTTGGATCAATTTATCCCAACAATTTTTCATAAATCATTGGCATTTAAAGATCCAAACTGCTCTATACCAATGATTCAATGTGAACCTTTATTATATGGATATATCAACGGCCCATGTGCAAATGGTTTTTTAAACAATTGGTATAATCAATAAAAATGGTTTTAGGGCGTTTTACAATGGTTTGAAAACTTTGGGAAAAGTAATATTTCCAGCAGTGAATACTAGGTTTCATGGCCCAAAAGTCGAACTCAAAACACTTAGCATTATTTCCCCAAAACCAACGTAAAACAATCCTTCTATGATATCACTCTATCATGACCCATCCCCTGAGGCCCGTGTCATGACTCCACTAAGATTTCCACCCATAGTCCAGTGGAAAGAGACTCGCACTGAGTAGTTTTATCCCACAAAGGGGAGGAATTTTCTTATGCACCTGTACACAAACACCCATGTCTCCATGCAAAAGGGATGAACCTAAAAACAGTGAGTAAAAAGGTATACATTCCACTAATACAACCATTAATAGAAAAAATAAAAAATAAAAAAGTAAATGGGCATGAATACAAGACCAACTTTTATAGAAAAGTACAGGATCAAGAATCTCATCCGTAGAAAAACTTACATATATTTTTGGTATGACAAGCTTTTTAAATGTTAGTGAAGCATTACATGTGTGTTGGGTCACCCTGAAGCAACCCCTATCTCTAGGACACTTATGAGTCTATCAATTTTGTTGATCATCTACATAAAAATTGACACGTGTGGACAAAGACCGAGCAGGGTTGAGTAGAAATATCCTCATTAGGGACCCAAACCACCATGGTATGCTATAAGGAAAGATAAAAGTCTAGCTCCAAAAGACATAACTCACATGTATCCTCTAAGAAGTTCCATAAAGAGGGTCTCTAGAGTCATATAACACAATTATATATATATAAATATAGAGTCTAGGCATATTGAAATCCAACAAGACACACATTTTTCACAGGCAACCTACTCTGAATCCCTTTAGGAGACCTACTCGATTCCCTCGTAGGAGACTTACTCTGAACCCTCGTAGGAAACCAAATCAACATCTTTGAATGAGACAAATTGTGCATATTCACAAGAGACCAACTATATGTCTCATCATGATATCAAATCTACATATTTTCCGAATACCAACTCCTCATCTTTGCAGAAGACCTGCTTTGCACCTTTACAGGAGACCAAATCTGCGTCTTTGCCACATCTAGTCATATAATTTATCCCTTATCATGATCATTCTGAGAGAACCCACTCCATGAGGAAATGGGTCACATACCAACCTCCATGAATGGTAACATTGATTATACAAAAGGACCAGCTCAGCGTAAGTGTTTGTATTCCGAAAATGGATCATTATATAGACATAAAGTTTTGTAGTAATGTCCATTTAAGTAAAACAGGTCTGGATGGGTCCGGGTTCAATGTAACCCAGTTGGGATGACCCAAACCAACATGGGACTCACCTGATCAGAATCTATTGGTTGACCATGAACAGTAGGCTCATCCCACCAGCTGAAGCCTGGACAACTCGAGTGGGACTGTTTTTCTGCAAAGAATGTGGTGGGTCCCTCATCCCCACCAGATTATTGAAGGGAAGCCACCATGCGACTTCCCCTTGGAGTTTATCATATTTTCCCACCACGTTCCATTTGGACTACATCAGTATGACATGTGATGAGTCCTCATGTTGTGTCTTGTGGCCTCTTACCGCATTCGGTCGAGGATGTCGTTGGCCATCCAGTCGGTAGTCCTATCCACTGCTCGTGACTACTGTGATGCGGGATCCTCATGCGTGTTCTGCCACACACTGTAAGTGGAGCCCTATTCTGTGGGCCAGCACTATTTATGTGGTGGAAAATCCATCAAAAGAGGAACGATGTTGAAAACCTCATGTCATCACCATCACTACCATGGGATCAAGATTATATTGTCAATTCTCTAGGGGTTCAGTTATGTTCAGAGCCACAAAGAAAAGCCCAATGTGACCACATGGGTCTATCAGCAAAGAATGAAAGGATGGGGATCAAAAAAGAAAAAAGAAGAACTGAGGGAAGAAAATAGACCTTGTTCATTTTAGACTTCAATAATCCTATTAATAAAAAGGGATTGGAACAATAGGATAAACACAATGTTTTAACCCATCCAAACCCGGCAATTGATAACTCATCCTGCAAGAATGATGGACCTGTCAATCAACCTATTTGTTGGTTGGTCCAAATTTATCATTGGGAAACAATAAAAGGGAAATAATTCGATTTGAAATAAACCCCCTACCTAGAAACAGAATTAGTAGGAGAATAGAATTTATTGTTGATGATGATCTGACCACAAACCACCTAAATCTATCATTCATTGGTGTTCGTTGTTCATCAATACATGAGTGATGATCTGATCTCAAAACCATCATCACTAGGGAGAGAGATTCATTCACCTCACCTCAAGGAAACATCAGGGGTCTAGGGAAAATTCATCAATGTTATGAATTCTATGACTGGCCCCTAACTCTTTTGAATAGAAGAAACTCATTAATGAGTTCCAATTTTTTTATATGTGTTTTAACATTTCCAAGATTCTATGTTGCACCATTGCTGATTTGACGCATCACAGTGTTGCTAAGTCAGTACATAACATTGATGAAATAAAATTAAATAACTCTTTTTGTATATTTCATTTATCACTTCAAACATCCATAAATTAACTTTTGTAGGTAACCCGCACTGGCCGATGCTATGACCTAACTATGGTAAACTCATAGATTAGAGCTCAATGGTTCAGTACGATTTCCAATCTAGGAACTCGTTTAAATGTTACTAAAATCAAAAAAATTCTCTATTTTTAATAAATATAAAAATTGTTCTATCATTTATTCTAGGAACCCCAAACCTCAGAATCACATGTTATCTTAGTTCCTGGTCTTGAAATAAAATCCCTTATAATGTTCAACATTATTACATGGAAAATATGAAACATTACACTAAAAAATACGAGGATTTACATGAATTAATAAGTGAAGAAAAATACCCAAGGGAGATCTCTGGAAGCCACCTGAGCTCCAACTCAATCCTATTCTCATAACTCCAAGGTAGAAGATAAAGCTCATGATAAATCAACCATGGTAATACAAAAAAAGTTCTAATTGTATTCCCCAAGGAAATGGTGGCCTGATCATGGTATGAGATAATAATCATTGTTGGTTCCAACCCATAATATCTAAGATATAATCCAATTATTGAATATAATGTAAAGCAGTGTGCGGGTAATATGAATAAATAGAAAATATTAATTAATAAATAAATACTAGTTGGATAATGTTATAATTTTAAACATGGGTGAGACTACCTACTTTGGAACATGACTATAATGAATGTTTGATTCTGTTGAGTTTGGATGAAATATAAGAAACGAACATCATCCCTGAAAATTGGAGGAATTATATCGCACCAAAATAACATTTTTATGAAAATATTAAATGAATATGTACCAAAAATGAATTTATTGTGTAGTGATGGGGTTCAATAGGGACTAATAGTGACTTAATCAGGTAATGGATATAGGAGTTATCACAAATCCATAAATAGGCCTGAGGAGGATGCAATATTACCGTAGGGGAGTACACAGGTGGGAGGATGTGGATGGTGGAAATATGGAAAAAATGAAAATTCATTAACTTAAAAAAATTTATATTTACCATAAAAACTGGGTTTCACGGCTTACTACTCAGACCGCACAATTATAAAAAAATTGTGCACCCAGTGCAGACCCTCCAAACAATTGATTTTTGGGGATCAGGGCTCCAAAAACTAGACAAAAAACACTAGGAAACCCATGGACCATTAAAAATGTATAAATAACATTTTAAACTATTCAAACTCATTATATTATGTTAGGAAACTCAATTCCATGAATGGCCAATCCAAGAAATTCCAAAATAACAAATCCCCTTGGAATTTAACATGGGTTCAAAACACTGGTTGTTATAATATTTATGGAACTATAAGAGCCCATGATGGTTCCAACAATAAACAACCATTGTGAGACTCATCACATTTCCTATTTACATTAATTTATCTAAAATAAGTACCACTAGGGGAAAAATGAACTCATGTCTACACTGACATACAATCCAAGTCTAGATTATCCAACAATGCTCTATCTAGCATGACCATATAAGAGTTGAGCTTGATAATGGAAACCATGGATCAAATATAAACTCATAGACCCATATAAAAACATTGAGAATTTAATTTCTCATTCATAAATATGTCAGGAGAAAACTGAACCAGTACTACAATGAATTTCCCATATTGATTCACATTTCTCTCACCCCATTGGATGTTGAGAAATGTTATATATATTGGAGATAAATGGACACTGTATATAACTATAAATTCCCTCCACACCACGCCTGAAACTACCAAATATTTTATGAGATTGTTCTTTTTAATTTCATTCTTATCTTGTTTTTTACACTACATGATTATTATATTTTTCGATACACAACATCATATTAGCTTACAGTATACACAACACTATACTTGGCTTGTGTTGCACATAATTTCATTTTATTTTGATAGAATTAATTTCACATAATAATGTGTTTAGATTTTGTTCAATGAATAAAATAACTATGAGTGAATTATGTTATACACAACACCAATGTATACTTTCACGAAACACAACACTGACTTTGCTTGCATCACACATAAGAGCAGCCTTCCTCGCTATCATGTGTTGTAAGCAATACTGAGTTTCATGTAACAACCATATGTTATTGAAATATTATTATCTAATGGGATATAAACTAGATATTTTGAATATTATTTACCAAAATTTTAATATTATATTACTTTTACATTCATATTATGTATTTTCTAGAACATGATATAAGAACAAATTCAATTTTTCTAATAAAAGAAGTATTTTTCAATAAATAATGTTTTACATTATTTTGATAGAGAAAAATTTTATGTACAGTCATAAACACTTATAAATATTATATTTTACATAATAAAATTCTTATTTGGAAGAGGTACATGAAAAGTTACTTTGGATGAAGTTTTTGTATTTTTATGATAAAATTAATATTGTAATGAGTAGTGTAAAATACTGAATTTTAATTCAAAACTTCCTTTTCATATAATTTAGTTATATAGTTAGATTATAATTTTAATTAGTTTGAAAGTGTAATTATATTATGTTTTTATCATTTAATCCAATTTTTTTCATTGGTAGTAATTTTACATTTAAATTGGACATAAACACATGTTAATATTTTGAGAGTTTTAACTTCTTAAAAACCGGTATTCTGGTTTTGACAATGAGAATTAATTTTAATTAATTAATAAAACAACGGTGTATTGATTTTTGAAAAATGGCTTCCATTTTTTAGAATCAGTGGGTCCAAATTATGTGAATATGTAATTTTTTTTATATTATGATAGTACATATGATATTTTTTATTTAACATAATTAAAGGTAAATCACATAAATCTTTTTAACTAACAATATGATAAAGATAATAAAATATCCCTAATACCTTAAAAAATACCATTGGTTGAATTAATGTCGAAAATAGTCACCTATTTGATAGAATTGATTCATTTAATGGTATTTTTTTCTTGAAAGTGATGTAATTATAATTAATACAGAAGAAGGTGACCACATGTCACTCTCATATATCATATATGTATAATAATTATTATATAGTGATAAAAATGATAAAAACTCAAAAATAAATAGTCTCAAGAAATATAAATAAATTATATATATCATGTTAATTTATTAATAATATTAAGATATTAAATAATTATCATAAATGATGACACAATTATGATATAGAAATTATTTTATTGATTGAAATATCAAATAAATTGTTATAAAAATATAAAAATAATTATCACATGAACTAAGTAATGTTCTCCAAGAATTTTATAGGTTTATATGACATGTTAAGAGCGTATTAATATTTTTGGTACAAATTTAAAATATGTATGGATTTTATATAAAGTCCCATAAATGAATAGTTTTTAAATTGATACTATTCATATTTTATGAAAATAAAATATTATTAAATTAATTAAAAATCACCAAAATATTTAAAAAAATATAAAGAAAAAATTATATGGTTGAAAATTTTGTAATGTATAAAATTAAGGACATGTGAATACACATAAGTAAAAATTTATAACAATTACATTTTTAGAATTTAATTACCATAAAAAAAATTAAATATATTAAATAAGGATAAACCAAAATGATAATGTTTATAATAAAATCAAAACATATCTAAATTTTATTGGTTGGGATTATTTTTACCCATACTCAACTTATGTTTTAAATAAATAAGTTTGTGAGCATTATAAAGAAAAAAATGAATTTATGATAATTTAATATTTATAAACGGGATCCTCTCCTTCCGTTTTAATAACACCTAAAAATACCATTTTCTTGGAAAAACCCTACCCAAATATCCTCCCAACTTCTATAACATCAAACTTGAGGCTACCCTTTGAGCAGAAATACACCTTACATATTCCTTTGGTGCATACCAAAATTAGATACCTAATAAAGAGATAATTGTGTGGTCACCCATTTAAAATTGTTTTCCTCTTATACTTCCTCTTATTATGTTGTTATCATACAGAAGTAAAAAAATCCAGTATTGTATACATGAGGATATGTTTTTATAATTATGGTACAACCATATACCTCCTTTTATCCACCCTATGAATAACAATATCACAATGTGTGCATACATATGACTTGCCATCACTAAGCTGTGGTGTAATTTTTTATTCAACAACACTTATTTTTGAGGGGTACAATGACCTGTATAATGGATTTAAATAATGAATATAACCAGATAATTATTCAGTATAATTAATATACTATTCAATTCAATACCATATAACTATTAAGTGAATGTTATCCTTGCTCGTGTATACATACAACGTACCGTATGCATAACACTATGAGATTCATTCTCCACGATAACTATTCAAGAATGATTATAAAGTATATATAATAAATAATAATGAAATATATTACATAATATTTATAATATATATATTTATTTATTTATATGTCATTTACATATTTACATTCAATTCAATAAGGAATCATAAATAATGTTCATGCATATGTACAACCTATTGTCTCCATGAACGGTGTATTCAATTTCATTTATCTATTTATTATATATATTTATATACTAAATATTTTTTATATATTAATAATATTTTACATTTTTTATGTATGTAAATCCCGAACTATGTAATAAGATCATTAATAACAAGTCCAAACACATATGTTAAATAAAACAATTATTACCCAAATTGATGTTTTAGCAAGGAATAGATAAATAAAAAGGTAATATAAATTCATAAGTGAATCATATATGATAACATAAATATTATTATTGTCCTATTCGAAGTTAATAATACGTTTCAACCCACTATATTTATGACTCAGAAACATTTGGATGAAATCAGACCTTTAGTAAGGTATAGTTTGGCAATCTCATTACATTCTGAGATTGTTTATCTATAAGTATTAACTGGGGTATATTTTTCATCCAAATTAATGTTTCAAAAATATATAATATTCTTTATATTATTATTCTATTTTTGAAGTCAATTTTACCCATTGGTACCGTTTTATTAAACGGTATAGAAGGAATCATTCTTTCGTTTTCCATACGAAGCCCTTTTTGACATTTTCTACAAGAGTACGAGAAGAAAGTTTTTTTAACTTATACAAAGTGAATGAATTTTGACATTATAATAATTAAATATATCCACTAACAATACTCTACATGATTTCATGATTATTTTCAAATAAATTTTTTGCTTTTAAAATTTTGTTTTATTTTGGGAGAAAAAAATGTTTCTGAAGAAGAATGGATATTTTCTTCAATAATTAAGTTCAAGTGTATTATAAAAATTATTTTATAAATAAGATAATTAAATTTAAATATGGTTATGTTTTATCCTTATTATTACTATGATTTTATTGTCTGATCCTTTATAAAGATTATGTAACAATGGAATGATGTTTAACAAACCATTTTATTTCTGCGGTTATGATATGATGAATGATGTATGTTTTTTGGAACATGTAAGAATGATTTCAATTTGAGATGAGAGGGACCTATATATCCCTCAAATGAATTTGATAATGATTTATATCTCCTGATATTGTAATTACTAGAATATAATGTAAATTAGTTTTTCTAAACATGGCTAGAATTACAAGTAAATTTGGTTTAGTAATACATGGCTAGAACAACAAGTGAACTCAGTTCAGTAATGGACTTTTTCCACTATGATGGTCTTTGAAGAAGTGTCATAGCTACTATGGAAATCATATTATGTTATTTTTTGTTTTCCACAATTCTATGTTTTATTCCAATTCTATTTTATCATGTTTAATGTTATTTTATGATCTACACCGTACGTACCGCAAAGAGTTATTTCATGACTCATGATTTTGATATTTAAATGTTTTATTAATGTTTTTAAATCCTTATATTTATTGTTTGTTTGTTTTTCTCCATGTTTAACCTTAATGAGAATTTTATCTCACCCTTTTTAGGTTTTTTTCATGATATAAAGAAAGGAATTAGGTAGAAAATCATAAGGGGAAGAAATTTATGAGAGATGTTGAAGATCTTTCACCAATATAGAATATTATGTTCAATGTTTTCAAAGGAACTAAAATAATATGGTTTTTGGGTGTCTGTTTGTTCCATGGATGAATTACATCTAAAATTTAATGTAATGTCCATGTATGTCATGATTATCTTTATATAGTTAGTATGAGATTAAAAGTTTTTTTAACCTTTGGAATCAATGGTACAGAAACATTAGTGAGATCTCTGGAGATAATTCAATGGAATTTCTAGGGATGTACCTAAGAATACGTCTAAGTATAGGTTATAGTTATAGAATTATGGTCACAATCATGAATAACCTAGGATTAAACCTATGATGTTAGTGATTGATATTACTCCCCCTTGATTATGTAGTTTTCCATGTATTATTTTTGCCTCTAATAATATTGTATTTGGGTATTAGACAGTGAATTAAACCTAAAAAATTGTTTTAATGATCAATGCATATGATAATGCAATGATTTTCCTCCTGATCACCCAAATTTTTTGGGAGATTGAATGAAAAATATTATTTCTATACTTACACCAACTGTGAATCATTGTGGACTTCAAAATGACCAGAGAAGGAAAAAACATTATATTGATTCCATCAAGAGGAAACATACACCTTCTTTTAGTGGGTGTTTTGTCACACTTTTATCAAAAAATGGATCAATACTATTTGAAAAGATATATTCCATCCTCTGCTATTTGGAACATGAAATAGTCACTTTCACTATTTATCATTTAGAACGTGAAGCAGAATAGTGGTGGAATCTAATAAATAACAGAAGGAAGTAAGATTAAATTTAATCCATGGAATGAGATGAGTTTAAGAAATTATTTTTCAATAATTAAATCTCTTGTATTATTCAAAAAAAAGAAATGAAAATGAGTTCCTTGAGTTTATGAAAATGGATTATGAATCTGTTGTTTCATATGGGTAATATTTTACACAACATTCAACATTTGATTCTTATTTTATCATCGAACCTAAAAGTATTGTTGATAGATTCTTTAGTAGCTTAACAGAAATCCTAATAAGGGAATTACCTATAAGATACATTAGTAACTATCATGGGATTTGGATTTCTTCTATCATCGTAGAAATGTAAGCTTGTGATATATATAAATCACATGGTTTTAAAAAGAAAATAAAGATGGAGTTCATTGGAAAATCTAAAACAATTTTGAAAAGAAGTTGAATGTTACCTTATGCACACAGTGTGGAAATAATCATGGTGGAAATTGTCTTAATGTGACTATAAAATGTATTATCTGTGTAATAGAAGTTCACAGAGAATTGGAGTGCCAATGTAATGAAAAAAAGATTCCTAATGATGTGAATAGAGAAAAAACTATATAGAATTCCCCATCCACACTTCAATGATACATGTCAATGTAAATGGGGAATTATTCTAACCAATGACAAAATACAATGGTTAATTATGATGATTGACATCATCAACCTCTTAAGGAAAAATAAAAAGGCAAATCACATGTGTTCACAAATTTAAATGTTGAGTATCACAAATAAGTGGTTGAATTTTCAAGTGTTTTTCAAATGGGATTCCAAAATAGTGTTGTCGATTCTCTTTTATATAATTATGGAATATTTGAATATCTATGTATTAGTCCATTGTGGTTTTCCATAAGTATATGGTACTGATTACCATGAAATGTGACTGAAACATTTTTTAGAAGGCACATGATATGTATATAAAAAAAGGTATAGAAATATAATAAGATGTTTGATAGTATTAACGACCTGATGATTAATATAAGGAAAATATGATATCATGGTTTGAGAACACATATGTTTTGGTATTTCTGGTGTGAGGTAAGTGTTAATTTTGATAAAATTCATGTTTTCACTGAGAAAATTCATGATTAATTTATTCACATGACTGGAATGTGAGAACCAAGAACTACCTTATGAGATTTGGGAAATTATTGTTAATTTGTTTTAGTTCACCTTTTTCAAATGTTTTTTAATTTCAGTTTTTTGAAATATTTTAATGCTACCCATTTATGTAATTTTTATGTTATATTCTAGTTTAATATTGTTAGATTAATCTATTATATCACAATAGGTGGACTTATGAATATTTTGTAACCTTATATAATTTTTTTTGAGAAATATGGAAGGACCTATCATTCTATCGCATGAATATCTAACACATAAAGAATGAAAAATACAACATTATTTAATTAAATAATTGATTTAGTGGAAATTTTTTAGGGAATGATGCATGGTGATATTTTACAGAAATGAAGTAATTATTTCATCTCATAAAAAATTCATCAACATAGGGAAAAGGATCTTAAAACCAAAACTGTTATTCTAATACCTTCATATTCGATGAATCAGATGGTCCCTTAAATCATTGAAGATTTATGGCTTCCTGGTAGTTTACATTCTCTTTCCATGTTCCCTATAATTATCCTTCATAACTTGATGGTATGATTTATCTTCCATATCCATCCTTTATCTTTCCGCATATGTTCTGCTATGTGGAAACCCATTGATTAGTTTCTTTGGGTTATCATTATATTATTAACATTCCTTTTTAAAATGATGGTTTTTTATTCCTTTTTATGATGTGGGTTTCTATGAAAGAAACTTTCACTTGGTAAAAATTTTATAACACTGATGAATTTCGAGGACGAAATTCATTTTACGGGGGGTATAATATAACACCCTAATATTTTATGAGATATTTTCTATTTAATTTCATTGATTTTTGGTGTTGTATGCTACAACAATATTATCTTTATTTGTCCATAACACCTTATCAACATGTATTATATTAATCATTGTACATGGCTTGTGCTACACCCAATTTTCAAATTTTTTATATTATTTGTTTAATGAAAAAGTGAGTTTAGAATATATTTAATGTATAAAAGAACAATGTTTCAATTATGGTAAAATAAAAACCAATGTATTCTTTCATAAAACACTAAACAAACTTGTCTTTCATTATAAACAAGATACACCCACCTCGATAGAATGTGTTGTACACAATACCATGTTTCACAAAATAAAAATATATTATTATAATATTATTATTTAATGGGATATAAACTAGTTGTTTTGAATAGTACTAACAACATTTGGAATTTTATATAACATTTTTATTAATCTTATATATTTTCAAGAACATGATATAAGATCAAATTCAATTCTTCGGATAAATGAAGTATTTTTCAGAAAATAAAGTTTTTCTTATTTTTGATGGCACACCAATTTTAAATCTACATTTTAACACTTTTTTATATTTTATTTGACAATAAAATCATCTTCTTGGGAAGTAGAACATCAAAATTTACTTTGGATGATATTTGGTATTTTTCTGTTTAAATTTATATTTTAATTAATAGTGAAAATACTGTATTTTAATTCAAAATTTTCTTTTCATATAATTTACTTATATAGTTAGATTATACTTTTTATTGGTTTTAAATTGAAATTGTATTATTTTTTATAATATAATACAATGTTGGAAATTGGAATTATTATCACTTATTAACTGGACTTAAACGAATACCAATCTTTTTATAGTTTTATCTTCTTAAAAACCTGCTTTTTGTTTTTGAAAATATGAATCATTTTTAAGTTAATTAATGAAACTTATTCACTTGTAATTTTTAAAAATGGAATCGATATTTCAAATCAATGGGTCTAAATTATGTTAATAGGATACATTTATTTTATTTGTATTTTATTAATAGTAATTGTCATAATTTATATTTACCACACGTAATGATAAATTTGGTAAATTAGGGCAACTATTAATATTATACAAATAATAAGATTACCCTAAAAATGGAAAAAGTCATATCCAGTGATCTAAAGTCAACCAATATCACATATGGGTCAGAATTGATTCATTTAATGGTCTTTTTTCACGAAAGTGATGTAATAATAATTAAAACAAACTTAGTTTACAACATGCCACTCTCATATATCTTATAAGTATAATAGTTTTAATATAGTGATTAACCTGATAAAATGTCAAAAATAAAGTCTTCAGAAATATAATAAAATTATCTATGTCGTTTCAATTTATTTATAATTTTTAGTGTTTAAATATTTTCCGTTAATTATGAGACAATATTGATGTAGAAATTATATTATTGATAGAAATATAATATAAATGATTTTAAAAATAATAAAATAAATATTATATGAATTAATTAGTGTTCTCTGAAAATTTTATAGGTTCATATTACATTTTAGGAGTGTATTAAATATTTTGGTTTTTATTTATCATCTAATAGGTTTTTATTTAATTTGATGTAAATGACTAGTGTAAAAATTGAAAGTATTGATATTTTATAAAAATATCATATTATAAATTATTTAAACATCACATAAATTTTAAAAAATAAAAAGATAAAATTATATGTCCTAAAATTCAAAAAAGTTTCCAATTATTGAAAATTTACAACATATTAGTAACTATTTATAAGCATTTAATATTTACAATTATACTACCACAGTTAAAATTAAGTAGAATAAATAAGGATAAATCCAAATGATAAGATTTAAAAGAAAATAAAAACATTCCTACACATTATTGGTTGAGATTATTTTGACACATAATCATGTTATATTCGAAATATATTTATTTGGAGCATTATAAATTGAAAATGAGTTTATAATAAATTAATATTTCAATACTTTCCAATGGTACCCCTCCCCTCTCTTATAAAAGGGAACATATCCATCTCTTTAAATAAATCCTCCAATGTCCTTTGGCTCGGACAAACCCTTCCCAAATCTCCTACCAAATTGATTAAATTCATCATGTAGTCCTCCCTTTAGGATGAAATCCATATTAATGAGTCATTTTTTTCATACTAATAATAGATACCCGGAAAGAGGTAATTGTTTTATAACACCATTCAAAATTAAATAATTCTTCTACTTCCTCAACATATGTTGATCTCACACTAATGTAATAAATCCAGTATATTATAAATTATTATATGTTAGTATAATTATTGGAAAAACTTACACCTCATTTTAGACATCCTATTAATAACAATATAACCATGTGTGCATACATTTGACTTATCATCTCCATGTTGTGGTGTATTTTTTTCATTATTCAACAATACTTAATTTGGTTGGGTATAATGATGTGTATAATGGATTTAAATAAATAATATAACTTGATAATTACTCTTTATAATTAATATACCATCCAATTATAACCCATTTAACCATTAAGTGAATGATATCATCCTTCGTACGTACATATGGATTATCATCTCCACGAAGCGATGAGATTCATTCTCCATGATAACCATTCAAGAATGAATATAATGTTTATACAATTAATGAACATGAAATATATGACATAATAATTATACTATATATATATGTGTGTCATTTAGTAACTTTCATTCATTTCCATAAGCAAATCAAAACAATGTTCAAACGTATATACGACCTACAGTCTCCATGAATAGTGTATACTATACCATTTATTACTTTTTTATATATATTTATATACTAAATATTTTTGAAACATAAATAATGTTTTAAATTATGGAAGTAAGTAAATAATTTTCTATATAATATGATCCTGAATAAAAGTCAAAACCCATATGATAAATATAACAATGATTACCCAAAACATTTCATTAACATGGAATTAATAAAAAACAAGTAATATAAAGTCAAAAGTGAATCATATATGATATCATAAATATTATTATGGTTCTTTTACATGTTAATAATAAGTTTAAACCCATTATATTATAGTTTTAGACATATATAGAAGAATTTGGACATATGGTTAGTGAAAATTTTTCAATCTCATTATTTTCATAGATTGCTTATCCATAAATATTTACTACGGTATATTTACCATCAAAATATGTCACAAACCAACCCGAGTTGACCCTAAACTGGTCACCCAAATTCGCTCGCGACATGGACCAAGAGGCATTATTGATCCCCACAGGCTGGCAACTAGTTTCGAGAATCAAAACTAAACAAGTGGGAAGGATTTGTCCCATAAATTAAAGACAAATTAATAAAAAAAATGAACAATAAAAACGAAAACTAGGACTTTAGTGAAAAGAAAGTTTTACATACCTCCATGTGACCCTATGGGTCACCCCCATCGTCAATCCAATGCCACGCTATAGTGACATAATCAATGAAAGGTGCAACACACAATGCTAATACGATGATAAAACTCTAGGTGTGATTATTAAAACTTAGTAAGAAAACCCAAACAATATATTCCCATATGATTTTCTTTTAATTAAAAGATCAATCAATTTCATGTTTGAAATACAATGTATAGAACTATGATTTTACACATTTTCTTCATTAAAATCATATCACAATCCATTACCATTGTCATTTTAAACTATGTTCTCTTCCATGGACGAAGCATTAACCTTTTTAAAGAATGGAGGATAGAGAAGTTTAAAAAATTTTAAAAACGTTTTTTTTCCACAAAATTATGAATTTAATTTTTTCCCCTTTAATAATGAGACACATCATACACAATGGAAAAACAAATGATCACATAAGGGCAATGGAAAATAATAAGCAATATTAACCAAAAAAACAAGGAACGTCAATCATCTGCCATATATAACAAAGTGCTGATATACATGGAAAAACCATGTAGCCCATGAATAGTCCAAAACATATTATTCATGGGACTCCTCCTGAAGGAATGCCTACTATTGATGATGTCATAATTCCCAAACACCCAGTCTTTCCCTGCCTAGCCTAACCAAGGAGTTCAATCCCCTAGAAGAGCAAAGTTCATAATAAGGGCCACTAGTTAGTGTGTGATCTAAACTAGCTTATCCTTATTCACTAAATATTTTCTCACTATGCTAGTTCACATGTTACGAATAAAAGGGGGTGAGCCAAAAAAAGTCAAAAAAGTGTCATGTCACAATTACATTACTCACACACAGTCAACACACACATCAATGTCACCCTTTAGACACCCCAAATAATACATCCCTAGCCTTTCAACCATTTGATCACATGAAAGACTACCCCGACAGACCTCCTATTACATATCACTCAACCAAAGAAACGGGAACACATCCAAGGAGGGTTTTCTTGAGATAACTAATTTTAAAAAAGTTCCAACTAGGCCTAAAATAATGTTCAAATTCCAAACCATTTCTTAAGGAACCACACACACCCCCCTTTAGAAACCGGAAATACACTTCAAACCACATTTTAGTAACCCAAACCCGAATTTTTAATAAAAAACACATTCACAATGGAAAAAGGGAAATTTCATCAAGAAATTGACGTGAAAACACAATCAAATCATTAATTGAATCACACTAAATGAAATAAACCACTCTAATTCAAGATATAAAATTTAACTAACAGTTATATATCAATAGTTAATATTAAAAATACCTTTGAAATGTGAGAAATAAATGATTCTTAAATTTAATGGTCAATACATATAGATCCTATCTCAAAGAATGAAGCATAACAAGTTGAGACACTTCGGCCCCTGATGCATCAGTCAATAAATTCCTACACTAGGACACACATAAATTCTCTTAAAAGCACACACACACATACAAATATTCCCTTAATCCATTGAATATATTCCCCGCGCCCTGAGGGCATATGTGCAATGAAGATATACATATATACACACACACAAATATACACATATGTACCTATATGTGTGTGTGTGTGCACCCCCAATGAGCCAACCAACCTCTAATTAATTAACCTAGAGGATCCGAATTCATTTAGAAAATAATGAACCGTTTAAGAAACCATGATTTTAATATAACATCATTTTCCATAAACAACCCACTTTTTATTTTACAAACACGAATACCTTTTTACAAATGCATTTACCATTCCTTAATCTGTATATGAATCCCATTTGAATTTATCACAATGAAAAATTTTCAATTCAACCATTATTTTGGGGTAATCCCCCTTTTAGAACCCACACACTAAGTCGAGTTCACTCAAAAAGGCTTTCCACATCATTTTTTTAATTTCCAAATCATAATTAATGTTGGAAAAAAAATACAACATGGATAAATGATCCATTCCATTTTTAAAAATCTACAATCAATTCATTCTCATCTGAAGTTCCTTTGAAAAAACATTTCACACATTTTTCAGGATCATAAAAAAACTTCTATGAATTACCCTCATGAGGCACACATGAAAACATAAGCATATCATTCAAAAAATTACCTTTCACTATATACTCATGTCAAAACACAGTCGAAATATATTTATCAACACATAAAACCACTAATTTCACTATTAAAATCCAAATGATATTTAACCAAATACACATGATATGTTCATACATAGGAATAATTGAAGAATTACCCTCAAAACCAGTTTTTAACAAATTTACCAACACTGAAAAACTATAAGATTAATAATATGAATCGGAAAAAAATTTAGAGCCCTAATTTGGGCCAAGTGAAACCAAGAAACATGATATAAACCTCACCTCGGATAGTGGAAACCAACAGAGGCAAGCCAAATCACTTTTCCTTCTGCGGCAGTTGTTGGATCACGAACCCAAATGCCCTGAGAGACCATTTGCACAACCCTGGAATCAAATAAAATTAATAAATAAGATATGAAAAGACCTAGGTTTTGGCCTAACACTATGGGGTGACGGGTGGGCCGAGGTGAAGCATGAAAAAAGTAGAACATGTGATGATAGATACATTATTGGTGATTCAGATAAATAACATGTAGAAATCTAGCCACTAAATCGTTGATGGAAGGAGGGTCGTGGAGGGGGTCGCACGGGTGAGAGGAAATCTAGGAGGGGCTTCATCCCAAGCAGGGGGGTCGTGCAAGGGGGGGACATGATGTGGTGGTCCACCGGAGCTAGAGCGACGAGAGGAGTGGGATGGCCAGTGCGCAATAGGGTAGGACAAGGGGGACACGAGCGCACAGTATGCAGGAGGTAGGGGGGGTCGACCCCCTTAGGTTATCCCATCAAATAAAAAACACATGATAATAATAATTATTATTTTAATAATAATTATAATAATATTAATCATAATAAAAATAATAACAACAAATATAATAATATTGTTATTATTAAAACTATATTATTATTATTGTTATTATTTTAGGCTATTTTTTTATGAACAATATTTTATTTAATTTATTTTTACCTTATTTTATTTCCCTAAACCATTAATTAATTTATTTAATTATGTTGGATGTCGTGGAACTGCATGACTCACATGCCTTCAAGTGCATGGTTGAGCAGCTACGCTCGAACCATCCCTCCCAGCACTGACCACCTATTAAGTCAAATTGTGTGTCGTCAAATAGTTTTATAAATCATGTGCATGTTGGACGTCAAACCCAGTCGGGGTGTGACAATTCACCCACCACAAACACTTTCTTCGCATAGAATGTCACCCTGTATTAATATAACCAAATATTTATTCAGTGCCCAAACAAAGCCAAAAGGAAAATCAAGAACCTCAGGTTGACGATTCACACCACAAGTCACACTCGACCGGTCACGATGAAACCAGTACATAAAATTATGGGAGAACATAAGAGGGTTCTCCCCACCACCAGAACTCGACAAACACAGAAACATTAAAACCCACGCACACCAACCCGAGGAGGGGATAATGTGGGAAAACCCAACTTAGACATACCGACATCTCCACCTGAGATGAACAAGACCATTGAGATTTAAATAGAAAAACACTACAAGGATACCCGACTTAGCAGGGATCCAGAATAAGTAACACCCTATAAAAACACCACTAGAACTAAGAAATCCCTCCACATTGATCTTTCACTCCAAACACATACAACTCCCATATTATGAGCATGAAAAATCTTCCACTAAAACATGAAACTCTTGACAGTAGCTAAAAACCCCCAACCCCGACATCTCCAGAAGATAACTAATAAAACTAGAACCAAACCACACAAGATCCAACACAATATTAGGAAAAACCAATGAAACTATAAGACCCATTTAAAAGAACACAACTACAATGATCATGAAAGAATAAGGCCATCACAGTATCACCACAATGGATGAACTTAAAACTGCAAGAAAACAAGAACAAGGAAACCATAAATGTTTCTATTCAAAGAAAATAGATAAAGAACCAAACAAAGTTTACACATGCCTCTGACACACTAATAGTGCATGAGCTTCACCTTGAGACCAGAGGTTGGGGCTCTGATGGATGGAGAATCTTATGCCTCACAGTCAGACACTAGAATCCACTGATCGAAACTCCTTCCTTTAACAGTTCTTCTTACCGATCATTCTCCAGGTGACCTGAATGGAAACAATGTCATCAATGGTTAGTAGAGATGCAACAAGGCATCTCGGAATTCCAGATCCATCCCTAATGATGCAACATCAAAAGGTTGTATGATGAACAAGAAGTCGACACCGATGAAAGGAATTCTTCATAAATCAGTTCCTATGGTACACCACACTCGCCAGATGGGGAACCCTTGCTAATGAAGAGAGGCACTATATGTGCCAAGAACTTGCACTCTAGATGCTAACTCATTAAGGTAGATGACATATCCCTTCACCAACCACTGGCCTTGTTAAATAAAGGTAGGTTCTTACCTATTTTTTCATTCACCTCCTTAGGTATGATCTATTGGATGAAGATGGACATTAACACCTCCCACATCATCTCAACTCTATGTGTGATGATCCATCCACATCCACGGGTCCAATTATGGAAATTCCACTAAAACCAAGAAAATCCAATCGCTAACTAACACGAGAGTCCGCAACCACCTAAAGATATGTTGTACTCCCCTAAAACAGTGAAACTACCCCAAAATGGTCCCGAAAAGACATTAAGGAAAAGAAACACTCAATAGAATACAGAATTGGGAATGTCTCTTTAACAACTTGTGATGTAATTTCTAGGTGGAATATTCATATCAACATGAAAAAAATTGAAACAGGCATCAAGAGAAAACTCTATAAAAAACATGATCTGAAAAAACATGCCTAGAATTATAAACAATCTTAATCAAAACCAAATAAAACACCCCAAGCCATGGGAAAAAGACTCATAAATCAAACATATAAAAACACAATAAAACCCGAATTTTCAAGAAAAACCATTTCCCAAAATAAATTTTTCTTTCATGTTTATTTTATAAAAAAATCCAACACAGCCTTAATTTCCAAAACCCCACCAATGGCATCCTATGAACTACAATATAAGACTTCATCCCTTTTCACTCAAATCACTCGTACATATGTTCCAATGTGAACTTCATGTGTATACACATACATATGTAGATGATCCTAAGGAATACCAAGGGTAGCACTTTATTTTACATTATTAAATTCCAACATAAGACAAATTTTCCAAATCAAAAAACATCCTCTTTGAAAACCCACTTCACCAAATTCATATCAATTTGGAATAAATCCACTTTTTTACCTATTTTAAAACCATTAAAGAAATATACCTTTAAATTAAAAACTAGCTTCCTTACCAAAATCACTCTAACACATACCAAAATCATGAAAAAGTACAACCAACAAGGAACAACCAGAATGAGGAAATAATTCTTATGCCCAACCTGGTGACATGGTAGTGAGTCACGACCTAAATAAGACAGATCACCAGAGGACCTTGAATCAGGTACCTAGGCTCCACATGGGTTACTACTCCATGTGTGGTCACATCATGACACTGAGTCACCTATACTTTCATCCCTCATTACAAAACCAAGAAAAAATACTCAAAACAAAGACTACCCTCTGTATCTCAGGTCTCTCTACAAGCAGTGGTGATCAGGCATAGACCCGTAACCTACCTCTCGTGCATCAAAAATACTAATCTCTATCCACCAGACACCCAAAATAACAAGAAACTCCATCAATACCATTTTTTCAGAAACCAACCCAGGTTGACCCTGAACTGATCACCCATTTCAGCCCAAGACATTGCCTGAAGGGCCTTCCTAATCCCCACAGGATGGAAAATAGTTCCAAGTGTCCAAACAAAACAAGTTGGAATGATTTCTCTCATAAATGAAAGACAAATAAATATACCAAATTTGAACAGTGAAAACAAAAACTGGGAGTGGCTACAAATTAATGCTTGTATACCTCCAAGTGACTCTATGGGTCACCACCAACAATAATCCAATGTCGCACTATGGCAACCAAATCCATGTAATGTGAAACACCCCAAGCCAATACAATGATAAAACAATAGGCATGAGTATTAAAAATCAGTAAGAAAGCCTAAGTAATATATTCCCATATGCATTTTATTTAAATAAAAGATACATGAATTTCAAGACTCAAATAAAATGTATAAAACAAGGTTTTTAATAATTTTATTCTTTAAAATAAAATCACAACTCATTTTCTTTTAATTTTATACTATTTTCTTTTCCATGGATGACACTTTAACCTTTTTAAAGAATAAATTTCAAGGAAGTGTAAAACAATTTAAAAACATTTTGTCCACAAACATTTGAAGTACATTTTTATGCCCTTTAATAAAGGGAGGAATCATTCCTGATGGAAAAAATAAATGATCACACAAGGGAAATAGAAAATAACAAGCAAGAGTAACAACCAAACAAAACATCCCAATCATCTTCTGTAGATAGCTATGTGCTGATAGGCATGGGAAAACGTAGGAACTCGGGAATAGTCTATAACATACTATATATGTGACTCATCCCAAGGAAATCCCTACTATTGATGAAATCATAACTCCAAATTCTCGTCGCTTCCCTACATGTCCTAACTGAGGGGACTAATCTCCTAGAAGTGAAAAGACTGTACCTAGGGCCACCAGGCAGTGCGTGGTCCAAACTAGTGTTGCAATCATTTATATAAAATTCGCACTCTATACTAGGATCCCATGTTTAGAAAACAATGTGGTTTGCCAAGAATGTCAAAAAAAACATTCCAGTCACATGTATATTCCTCACACACAATCAATACACACAAAAATATCACCCCAAGTCACCCAAAGGAATACCCACTCACCTTTTAGTCGTTTGATAACTGGAATTTCCTACCCGGTGGACCTCCTATAACATATTACTCATAAAAAGAAAGGGGACCTCATCCAAGGATTTTTTAATGAGATAATTATTTTAAAAAATGTGCCATCCAGGCCTCACATATTTTACTAATTCCAACCCATTTTTTAAGGAACCACATGCACACCACTTTGAAAACCATTAATACACATCAAAACCCATTTAAGAATCCCAAACCATCATTTTATATCAAAAACACATTCACAAAGGCCCTATGGGAATTTCATCAGGCAATTTATGTTACAACACAATCAACCCATTTGTTGAAACACGTTATAAGAAATAAACCACTCTGATTCAGGATAGGGAATTTTAATTATAGTTCTATATCAATATTTATTATTAATACTAGGTGCGAAATGAGAGAAATAAATTATTCTTCAATTTAAAGGTAATGCATAGATATCCTACCTCAAATAAATAATAAGACCAAGCCGAGACACTTTGGATCATAATGATTTTGACGAAAAACGCCCATACAAACACAATGATAAATTATTATACATAAATATATACCCTTAATCCATTGAACATATTCATTGCACCATGAGGGAATATGTGAATGGAAGATATATATATATATATATGAAGATATATATACACATATGTACCTATATATGTTTGTATTCAAACTAACGAGGAGCCATCCAAACTCTAATTAATTTACATAGAGGAACCAACTTCATTTAGAAAACAATGATCTGGTTAAGAAACCATGATTTTATGAAAACAAAAATTTCTATAAACAAAACACATTCAATTTCACAAACAAAACGAAATTTCATTTTCATTCACCATTCCATAATAAATTTATGAAACCCCTTTTAAATTAACACAAGGAACCCTATTCAATTAAACCATTTTTATGAGGCAATCCACCTTTTAACACCCACACACAAAGCCGAGTTCACTCAAAAAGGAATTCCAATTCATTTTTCTAGTTTCCAAATCACAAATAATGATGCAAAAAAAGTAAACATGCTGAAATGATCCATTAACATTGTATAATCCCACTATCAATGGTTTCGAATCTCAAGTGGCATTGAAAACACATTTCACACCTTTTTCATGATCATAAAAATAGTATTAAGAAGTACCCTCGTGAGGCACAAATGAAAACAATACCATATCCTTTAGAAAATCCTCTTTCACCATATACTCTTGACAAAACACTTTTGAAATATATTTTCCAACACATAAAACATCAAATATCACTATAAAAATTGAAATTACATTTAACCAAATACCCTATATATGTGCATAATTGGCATAATTGAAAAATTACCTAAAAAAAGAGTTTTTCACAATTTTACCAACAATAAAACACTAAAAGATAAATAAAATGAACCACAAAATAATTTAGTAACCTAATATAGACTATGATAAACCATGAAAAATGATTTAAACATCTCCTTGGATAGCAGCGACAAACCGAGGCAAGCTGAACCAATCTTCCTTAAGTTGCAGTTGTTGGAACAGGATCCCAAAGACCCCAAGAGACCATTCGCACAACCCTCTAACCAAAGAACATTGATATATCAGATACAAAATACCTGGGGTTCAAAAAAATCCGATGGGTGATGGGTAAGACAAATTGTATCACGAAAAAGGTAAGCTATGTGATATGATATTCTACCTTGGTGAATCAAAAAAACATGGAAAAATATATCCCTAAAATCATGGATAGAAGGAGGGTCATGGAGGGGGTCACGCACATGAGATGAAATCAGGGAGGGACTATGTCGCATGCAGGGGGTCATGTAAGGGGGTGGCGTGAGGTGGTGGTCTATCGAAGTAGGAGTGGTGAGAGGAGGGGGTTGGCCAACACGTGAGAGGGGAGGACAAGAGGGGGGGTGGACATCGTGGGCACATAGTGCGCAGTTGGGGGGGAGGGGTTCGACCCCCATTAGGTTTTCACATCAATGAATAAAACATCATAAAATAAAAATATTAATAATAATTCGAATTATATTAATAATCTTAATAATAAATATAACAGAAACCAAAATATTATTATTATTATTATTAAAATAATAATAATATTATTATTTTATTCCTAAATATAATTTTCTATAACTCTATTTTATTTAATTATTGTTTAAATTCATTTAATTTCACTTATACATAGTTAATTTATTTACTAATTTTGGATGTCGGCCAACCGCACGACTCGCGCGATATCAAGTGCATGGTTGAGGTAGTTGCGCTCGAACCATGCCACTCTGCACTAACCGCCTAAAAAGTCAAAATGTATGTTGTCTCATAGTTTTATAACTTGCGTGCAAGTCATGCGTCAAACCCGTTCACGGTGTGACAACATCCATTTTTTCAAAATATATAATTTTATTAATATTATTATACTATTGTTTAAATACTATTTTACCCATTTGTGATGTTTTATTAAAAGTTACGGTAGGAATATTTCTTTCATTTTCCATATGAGGTTCTTTTTACTTTTCTAACAGGAGTTTGAGAAGAACTTTTTTTAACTAATACGACGTGAATGGATTTTTACATATTCATAATGTTATCTCCACATGAATCTTCCTCTACATGTTTTCTTGTTTATTTTCAATGAAATTAGGTTCTTTAAAAATTGAGGTGAATTTTAAAAAATAGAAACATTTTTTAAAAAGAATGTATATTTTCCTCAATAATTAAGTTATTGTTTTTTATCAAAATTATTTTCCATCTAAGATGATCCTATTTTAATAGGGTTATTTTTTATCCATTTTATCTCTATGATTTTATTATACGATCATTTATGTGGATTTGGTTATGGTGGAATGATGTTTATGAAACCCATTTTATTTCCTGGGTTATGGTGTGATCAACTATTTATGTTTTTATTGCACCTGTAAGAATTATTGTATAATGAGATGGGTGGGAACTATATCTCTCTCCAATTAATTGGGTAAAGATTTATATCTGATGATATTAACATGATTACAAACACATGTAATTCTGGTTCAGTAATATAGGTGTATAACGACAAGAAAATCCGGTTTAGTAATACATGGTTGTAATGGAAAGTAAACCTGGATTAGTAATGGACTTTTTACACATTGATGGTTTTTGATGAAATGCCTTGGCTACAATAGAAATCATATTTTGAGATTATTTGTTTTCAGAAATTCCATGTTTTATTCCAATTATATTTATCATTATAAATATTCTTTTATGATATATGCCTTATGTATTTCAATTATTTCTTTCATGACTAATTATTTTGATGTTTAAAATTTATATTGATGTTTTTACATTCTTAATTTTATGGTTTATTTTAATTTCTCAACATTTACCCATACCGAGCATTTGAGCTCACCCTTTTATGTTTTTTTTCGATAATAAAAATATTGTGATTAAGTAGGAAAATAGAAGGGGATGATCTTTATGGGACTTGTTGATGGTCTTTCACTGATTTAGATGATTATTTTATATGTTTCCAAAGGCACTAAACTAATACGGTCTTTGATAATCTGTTTGTTTCATGTATTAAATATTCAGAAAATGTAATTTATTATTCGTGTACGTCAATATTAGGTCTATATAATGGCCTCTTGTTTCTTCATTGTATCCATTGAATCCAATAATCTTATGTATGGTACTTCCTACATGATGTTAGCATTCTACACTTTTGTAGATTAATGAGTATCCATGCAAAAAAAATTGTAGAAAAAGATTTTTAACCAAACCTTGTCCCCATGAGGTCACTATAGAATTTATATAATTGTGTATATAATAGAAGAAACTCTAGATAATTATATTTATTGTCATACAATCATGGATCCACTACTAGATTCTGAATGGGAATAAGAATATGTAATTTTCCCAAATCATGGACAACATGATCTAGTATCTAAAATTGATTTTCATCTACTATAGTATTCACTCACTTTGGTAAACTGACTACTTCCTCCCATGTCTTGTCCAAATGTATTCTCAATGTAATTTTTCTACGTTACATTAAAAGAAGAAACAAATCAAAAAATGAAGACACTGATCATTTAATCAACCAAAAGATATAGAAACATCAATTCCATCAAGAATTTTTTATGTTCTTTGATTTCAATAAACTCATATTGGAGGTATGAATGTGATTATAATCAGATGATTTTATTCCTTAGTGATTCCTTTCCCGAACCCCCATGGTGACTTGTGCCATTTTACAATGTTATTATGATATAAAGTCACTCATAACAACTTATTCTATCCTGAAAATCTGACATCTAGTGTACCTAAACATCCTAAACTATAAACTGACAATAAGGAGATAAGTTAAAACTACCTCAGATACCACTTTTAAATGATCTAACTCAGATAACTTATTACATGAATACCCGATACAGTCTTGAAATATCCTAATGACAATTCCTCATCCCCGTGGGTCGACAACTTGTACTCGTAATAAGACATGAATAAAATGTGGATAACAATTCTATAAAAAATGTTTCTGATATATGATACAAGTAATTATTCCAATAATTCCACAAATATAATGTAAAATAATTAAAAAATTGATATCACCTAGGAGGAAACATCATCCATCATGAAAATGTCTCACAATTCCAATTCTACAAATTGAATGTAAATCCCCATGATTACATCATCACACTAGTATCTCATGAATCATGTACACCTACCAACTCTGAGTGGATCATCCCCTTTACATGAACATGGATTAATTTAATCATAAAATTATCTATGGAAAAGATAGTGTGTGAGATCAATATTCTAGTAGGTTCTCACATGGAGTCCTATAATAATTTCATACTACCAAAAACATTGTTCGTTGAATACTTATAAAATATAAAATGGATAAAAATTATAATACATCCAAAAAAATTCAAAACAATGAGATGTAAGGTAAATAAAAAGGGGAATAAATTTAAAAATTATATAAAAAATTTATATAATACATTAGGCATGAATACAATAGTTCTATAAACAATTGAATTTAAAATAAATTAGAACAAAAAACCATGGTCATATTCCCTAGGATACATTAGTTCGAGGATCTCACATCCTCACACATCTCAATCATCAATTAAAACAAATGTAAATGTTGATAAATCCAAAGGATCAAGATCAAAAGATTTATAAGTAAATATACCATCAGAGATAATCATGGTGAAATATTATTAGTTGTATTTGTCATCATAAATCAATTGCATGTGAGTTAGAGTCTAAGTGTCCATGTAATAATCAAACATTATATACTCAGGATAACATTTTATTTAATCATAATCAAATTAATCATAGTCAAATCAATCATTTCAAATGAATTTATATTCATATTCCATGATTTATTTTTCAACATTCCATTCAAATTTTCAAAACAGAATCATTTATTTTCATCAAATTCATGACTTTTAAAATAATCATAAATTTTAAGCCATTTTTCTCAATAACCAACATCTAATAATTTTATCAATTCACTTCTTTTTTCTGTCAATAATTTTTCTCAAAATCCAAAACACAATTTCCATACAACTAAAATTAGAGGTTTTTTCAAATTTAGATTTCTATTTTAAAATCAAAAATATCATCGTATCATATAATGTTTTTAAAAATCAATTGAAAAATTATTTCAATTAAATCAATAAATTTTGGGATTAAATTTATATGTAATGTATTATGTAACCATCTAATATCAATCACATGTTCAATCTAAAAAACCATTAAATGGAAAAAACCAATGAGAATGAATAAGAACGAGATCAAGGAGTCAACCATATAATCAAGAAAGATCAAATTATATATTATATCTATCAATAACATGGTGATCTATCACTCACTATGAAGGATATGATAGAAGATCTATAGAAACCAAATAAGTGGAGATTCAATTACTTGAGTGGGATCAAGATCTTCCATCAACACTTCCATTTATAAGATATGATATTTGGAGATCTAGGGAATATTTTGGTGAGAATCCAAAATAAATGAAATATTATTATTGTTTAATATTGGAATTTAGATTCTCAAACATTTTTTCCAAAATTTATATTTAAAATTTCAATGGACTAAGAACCCATGGGCATATTTTTCTAGTTTTTATTCAGAGTTCGTAGTAATACTGTGACCCATGCATGAACCATTACTAGGAATATATAAAGGGTTCGTGGTTTGGATTCATTTTCAAACTAATCTTGAAAACCCTCTTTATCTATTGGTTGAAAAAAATTAGTGGATAACTGCATAGTATGGATAAAATATGCACCCAGTTGTAGTGTCCCATCATATAGAGCATAATTTTCTATAGAAAAATGTATTATTTTCTCTATCCATTCCCCAACTATTCAGTGCACTCAACACTACCCATCATTTTCAAACATCACATAAAAAATCATGAGACAAGACCCAAAAATAAGAAGATTGAAACATGGGGATAGATATACATGAAATCATGTATTGTGATGTTTCTTGAATCGTTAAAAACATTCAAGTAATTTATCATCATATCTTGGGAATGGAATGCAAATAAAGCATGATCTCATATAGTCAATATTATTTTATGTATAATAGAATCTATCATGATTAAATATTAAATAATCAATATCACCAGGTATATAAATGGAAACAAATTCCATTTTATTAATAACATGATAGTAAAATGTATCCATGGATAAATCAATTCAATAATTTCAAGTATAAATATAAAATAATTCTAAATTATGTAAATACATTTTATTTGAAGTCATTATCAAAAGAATCATAATATCTCTGCAATAAATACGTTTCACTATGATATTATGAAAATATGGGTAAATACCCCTTTAATTTTGGAAAATTAATTTTCTCACGAATCCAATCAATACATGTATAATACTTTTAGAACATCTTATATCTAGTTTGCAAGAAATATTTCATTACTATCATAATTATTGGTGTTCACTACATTATATTCCCATTCTTGTTTAGTCGTGGAATTTATGGTCCTTTCAATTTGTTTATGGTTCCCTAATTTTAAAAATATTAATCAATATATAAATACCATATATATCCAATAAATTTATCCTTGTTATCTTCGCTGTATATTAGAAATGAAAAACTTATTATATCACTCCTTGGAGATACTATTCCACAAATACACATGAGAGATGTTATCATTATCAAATGGATTGGATATAATGAATGAAAATTTGATATTTAAATTTCAATGGAATATTTTTGTCACAAATATCATATCAACAGATTAGTTTTATATTTATAACCATCCAAGTAATGTGGTGGTGAAATTTTATTACAATATAACATTGAGATGGTCATTCATAGATACACAAGAGTGATATTTTCAATTTATACATGATAGAATGAATATAGATAAAAGGTTGTAAAAAAATAATAATAACATCTAATTATGTTTATTATAGTGAATCTTTTATTTTAGGATGGTTATAATAGATTTATATGTAGTTGATGATGTAATAAATTTGAAAGTGTCAGTAATGAAAAGTATCTCCTATTAAAACATTCCCCTTTATAAAATCTATTAAGGGATACAGTGTTAGTTTTTTTGAATATCATCACATCCATTACATATATAATAAATTTTATATTTTAACTGGTTAGGTATTGGTTGAGATATTTGGATCAATATGTTTTAAATAATTTAGAGATGGTTTGTCTATTTATAAGTGAGGGTTGGGGAATTATTGGAATTTCTAAATGTATTAAATTAATTTAAATAATTTATCATTTAAAAATGACTCAAAAGATGATATAATTAGAATTTAAGATGATTATTTTTAGAAATCCTCAAATATAATAAAATGTACAAATGTTTTGTTATATTCTCTCTTTTATATTTCAGTTTTTACGCCTGTTAACTCTGTAGATAATTATCAAAATATTGATTTTTTTACCCTTTAAGGATCAATTATGTTTCTTTAATATGTCAAATGATTAATATATATAGTTTAAAAATTATATAAACATCAAAATTATTTTTTAGACTTGTTAACAATATATTAAATCTCTCTTCTATGGATGTGGATTTGAAATTCAAATTCTTCAGTGACATTTTTTCAACGATTTGATATGGATTACAATACAGTTATGATATTCATTTTTTATATTGTATAACATGTTATGAAATAAAAAAAGTTAAAAATATTTGTAATAAAGATTATGAATACTCACATCAATATCCCATGTATTTAAATTTGTTTTACAAAATTACTCATGCTGTTGGTCAAACCAAATATAAAATATAGTTATTTTTACAATATGACTATTATAAAGGATTAATATGAAATATATAAATAATATTAGAAAATTAAAATTATGACAATACTAGATATAGTTAAATATAGGTTATACATATATATAAAATTAATATATTAAAAATTGGATGTGAAATATTATTTTAAAACATAATCATATTGAAAGTGATCCTTCATAATAAACGTTTACCACTCAATAGAAACACTATAACCACTAAAAAAATTGCATTTCCTCATTTGAAGAGAATCAAAAACATCATATATGAGTCACATATATCTAATAATACAGTTATGCTTATATTTAACTAACATCATTCCCCATAAAGACAGGATCACATATAGTGAACATCAATTCAAATAATACCATAGGGTAAATGAATTTATAAAAAACACATTAATTAAAATAAATTGAAAAGAACAAAATAAATATTTAGAAAATAAATTGGGGACTGTGAAAAAATTAATTAATCCTTGGGATAAAGATAAATGTTGTGTAATAGAGTGGAGTAAGGTCACACTGATCCAAGAAATTGGAATTGGATTGAATGAAGAAGTTTTGGATTGTATTTAGAACAGGGAGGGGTTTTCAATAGTGAAATGGTTTGGTGGATGGTGGTGATAATGAAAAGTAGTATTTGGTGGTGGTGAATATAAGGAGGAAAATGATATTAGAAAGAGGGAGAAACTATGTTTTTAAATAATATAGGGGTGGGGAGTAGTAATGCTTGATGGAATGGAAGTAAATGTAGAATAGGGAAATTGATGTTGGAAAAATTAAACTAAAATGCTACTAGGTTATTGCATATAGTCGGTAGGGAGATATTGAACCATTATGAGAGGGACTATAAAAAGAATTAGAGGAACATTATGAGACATAGGAGGTATGTAGACCATGTATAAGAGTAGAGACAAATGTCTTGGAGGAGAATTTAGAGGAGGAGGTGAAGATGAAGGCAGAGAGAGAGAGGTGGAGGTAGAGGTAGTATAAATAGATCAGGTATCATTAAGAAAGAGGTAATTGTGATATCAAGGAATCAAAGATGTGTCAAGAAGATATCATGCAAGGAAAACTCCTATGGGGTCTACATGTGTATGGAATAGGAACACTCTATATTATATATAATATATTTCCCCAATGAGTATAGATATGAGATTTCAAAAAATGGAAAACTCAGCCCTGGGTATGTAACCCATATTGAAATTCATAATCATATCAAGAATGTTGATTTTCACATCAAACATCCCCCAAATTTTATCAGGTTGATGAATTATTCCATGCTACTCCACCAAGGAACATCCAAATTGATCCCACACATATACTGAAATTAGTGGTATTTTCATTAATGTGTGATATTTCATAGTGGGAATAACTAGAGGAAATTCCATATTATACAGATAATGTTCTATGAAACAAGACCACTCAGATGGTTTTTGTTTTCTAGAGAATCGACAAGTTTAAGAATGATACTTTGGAACATGAGGATGCAATGTGGTTGAAGCATGCCTAGATGTTATAACAATGTACTAAACATTCAATGGATAAATTCATTTTATGTGTCTTAGAATAAAACACCAATATATTACAGTAATTTTGTCAGATTAATTTATTTTTATCGATAGATTGAATTAAACGTAACGCTGAGCTTTTAGGAATCATGATATAATATTATTATTATTTAAACATGAATATAATATCATATCCATTAAAATTGGTGGTTCTAATGGAAATAACAATATTTTCAAAATTCATTATAAATGTTCTAAATGACTAAAATATGGTTTTAAATAAGTATATAAATTTTTAATGTCCTTATATTCTTTGAAAATACATTTTCTGTAAAAGATGATTTGTATTACATTTCTGAAAAAATAATTTTTTTAATTTATAAAAAATTTGGAATCATTATATGTAATAGTATCATTATCTACATAATTAATAAGTAAAAATTCTATGTGGGTGAATTTTATAGAATTTTTTAAAAGAATAATTGTTCTATTTAAAAGTAAAAAATAATATTTATTAAAAAAATACCTTTTTATTTGATGAGTATAAAAATTTAAATATTGTTAAAAATTATTTAATTTAAAAATAGTCCAATAAATTTAAAATTATATAGATTTTGTTCATTTTGATAAAACATATTTTGATATTTTATATTAAAACGTTTTACGCATATGAAAATCTTCTCCTTGGAAAACCACATTTTCATTCAACACATAGGTCTAATTTTAAATAAAAAATTTCTCCGTTAATTAATGGAATTAAAAAATAGATTCCATATAGTTAATTATAATAATAATATTTTTAAAATTATTTCAACTAAATTTTCTATCATATTTAATATTAAAAAATTTTAAATATTAATTTTGGAGGATAAGGTTAAAACTAGTTTATTGGTGGTTAAAGTAGAAATATAAGTGGTAAATGACCTAAAACAATGAGAAAATATGATTTTCGTGAATATTTTATCCCTATAACATCTTAGGATTGATAATAATTCACTTTGAATCATTTTTGGATGAATAATACATTAGTACGATATTTATTTTTAAATATTTCATATCTGTCACCTCCACCAAATTAAAAAAGGGAACATTGACTCCTGTCCACATTGCACTTCCATTACCATTTAGTTCACCCAATCCATACAAAAATATATTACGTAATTCTCTCTTCACATCCTAAATGGATTATTATTATTATGAACGCCTCATAATAATGATTTAGGAAAAACCATAAGAGGTTCCCTGAAGAAAATGTAAAATTCATATTATTGTGTTTTATAATTTATTCTTCCCCCTCATTAAAAATTTATTCAACTATGATGGTATAATAAATCCATTATATTCCACATATATAGATTCTATTTTGTCAATAGAAAAACCTATATCCAAATCCTCTTCCATCATATGGGAACCAAAAAATTCGATCGTGTTTACTGGGGACTACTAACTCGTGTGTGGATGTAATTTCATTTCTAGAAACACCTATCATGGATGGATATAATAATGGATTTTACAAAATTATATCATATTTATCATATAATATTATTATTTTAATCATAATATTACAAATACATTTTTTACTTTCCTTTTGAGGGGAATATGATAACATCACTTGGGCGCATGGCCGACTACAACCCCATGAAGTGATGTGATACTTTTTCACATACACATTAAATAGAAGGTAATAAAGGAATATTTAATTAAAATATGATATATATAATAAATAATAATTATTTTTAAATTTGATATGTTATTTACCTTCTATTCATTTCTTTTCTTGAGAAATTGAAACATTATTCACTTTTAAATACAGTCTACCATCTCCATGAATAGAGTAATTTATGTTCTATCTATAAAATTTATTAATTAAACAATTTTTTTTTTGAAATAAATAAATATGATATTTATATAGTGGTTAAAATCATAGAAATTATGGAACTGTGGTCAATTTATATAGATTAAAAATACAAAATCAAATCATACATGAAAGACATAGAAATTTTACCAAAAAAATATATTGTGCTAGAATTATTGATTAAAAGGTTATGAAAGTTCATAATTAAATCATATATGGTTTTATTTGTATAATAAATGTACTATTATATATTTTACAAAATAAGTAAATATATATGAGTTCCAATATGTATTAAGGGAGTCGATACAAGAGGTATGATATTTATAGAATCTTTTTTATTTTTGGTGGACATATGACGTATTCACCACTCATCACTTTTGAATTTTGAATATATTACCAAATTTATATTTTATATCATGAATATACTTATTTTAATTATATTTATTGTTAAATTTCATTTCATTCTTTAATGTGGATTTCAATTCTTATCTTTATAAACATATAAAGGATCTTAATCCCACTATTATTTTTTCGGGACAGATTCTCTTTACAATACTTGTTTCTTTTGTGTAGTTTATATGATATATATGAAAGTAATTTATTATTAATATCAAAAATTAGGGGATATACAAATAAATATAATTTTATTTCTTTCATGGGGCTTACAATTCAAATGATACCAATATGGAAATGACTTTATGTCACGATCTCAATATTTATCATGATTTTTTATGATTATAATTAGAGTTATTTTATCATATGATGTAACTCTATTGAAATAAATAAATGTTCTTATATTATGGTTATGTAATAAATATAGTCATTTTCCTTAATTTTTATGCAATTTTTTACTGAATATTCAAAAGTAATTTTTTTTATCAAAAAGGGACTTTATTTCTCTCTTCGGTAAAGAATCCTTCTTCTTCCATGTCCATGTTTTCTAAAATTTCATTAAATTATAATTATCTCCTGTGATTGATTAAAAAATTTCATAGATGTTTTATTTTTTAAATTTTTTAAAAGGAATATTCTTATCATTTTATGAATGAGTTAAATTTTGTCTTTTTAACAAAAAATTGAATAGAATATTTGTTTTAATCTGTAGGACATAAAAATTACTTTTTAGCATAAAAACTAGTAAAAATTTTAATGGTACCTTTAGAAGAATAAAATATAATTTATAAAGAGTATTATTTTCACATATATATTTTAGAATTAAAAAAAGAGGTTAATTTCAATGTGAAATGTTTATTTTCCCAACGAAATGTTCCATGTAACAGTTCAAAATCATTTTTGATTGAAGGTGATATACATTGATGATAAATATTCTTAACATGGTATGAAATCCATGGTTAAAATAATATTTATTTATCATGATAATATATTATTATGAAGAAACTAAGTCTATGAAACCCATAAATTTTCCATGGGTTATGATATTATGTATTCATGACAGATTTATGAAACCTATTTCTTTTCTATAGGTTATTCCTTGAATAAATTTATATGAGATACATTTATTTTGAGTATGGTATTCTATATTTAGGCATTTTATGAGACACATTTACTTTTATTGGTTATGATATTATTATTTTTTAATAATCTTTTATGATTCAAACATATGGATTATATAACAAATATGACATATATCACCCTATAATGCATTGGGTAATGATTTATATATCATGAGATAAATACGATTAGATTGGTTAGTGAGCATAGACTAGTAAGTGTAATTATATTCTACTATACTATTTGTAGTCAAACTTGACAGTTACGATGGTTTGGGTAGTGAACCCATTTTGTTATGAATGGTTTTAAAATAAACCTTGAATAATGTGGATATGATTTTCTATTCTTATGTGTATGAAAAAAAATCAATTATCTTATGATAATGTTATGATATCATGACTCATGTAAATTCATTCCATTATTATTTATGTCTTATTAACATCTTTGATTTATGCAGTCATTCGTGTTTCAGATCAATGATATTAATAGTATGGTTTTAATGTTGTTACCATTTTTTCACCCTTATAATCATATTATATATATATATATATACATGTTGTTTAACTCTTCATTGAAATTGACCCCACTATTTACTATGCTTAATTTACCCTTGTTATGATGAATTTTATTATGTATAAATGTTCTATGAAGGGGTCTAGTTATGAAATAGATAGTGGGAGATGATATGGTTTTCTCATGAACTAGTTATTTATTTATCTCATTTTTATAGAGCACTAGATCTAAAAAATTCTCACACTGATCATTATATTTTGTTATGAACATTCCTGAATACATATTTAATATCTATATATGATAACATTGAGTTATTATATTACTTTTACAATTAATTTTTACTTAAGAAATAATTGATTATTGAACACACTACAAGATGCACATGTCAGTTACATAGGAAGTCGAATTTATTCAATGGTATTCAAAAGTAACTGTAAGGGATTCAACCAACAATTTTCTAAATCATTGGGTCATAATTTTTTTACTTGGATATAATCAAAATGTATTTTTTGATTCAACCATTCCCATATTGTATATTTTACTTACTCTTTTTATCTAGGTAAATTACATTTCAGTATTAATTACCACTTCTTTGAAAAAATGTTTTCAAAAATAAATTTATATCATTAGATTTGATAAATCTCATTCTTACGACAAAATCATCTCTTCCCCATCTCGGTTTTCATATATAAATGACTTTATTTAATGAAATTGTAATGCTTTTTGTCTTTTATATTCTTCATACATTAATTTAACTCTTTTATAAAATGATAGTTATTCTATATTTAAAATATGTGGGTTTTTCTTTAAAAACCCTATAATTCTTAATAAAGATATTCCATTTCATTATTTACCACCTTAAATTTATTACATTGATTTTTTTAGAAGACCATTTATCTATAACTCATTATTGAAATTTTTTTAATTCTTATATCTTCCTTATCATATGTTTGGTTGAACATCATTTAATCATCATATTTTATAACAATGAATATAATTAATTGTGAATGCATTTTTATTTTCACTCCAATTTTTCCTACAAGGGGTATCATTCATGTTGTGATATTTTGATGATAATATATATTTTATGATTAAATTATTCCACATCGTAAATGGTTTTTTTGAATCCAATGATATCTAAATTCTATGTTATGTGGTGTTTTTAAAAAATTATTGAAATGCATTCTTTTTTCAATGTGTTCATTAAGATTTAATGATAAATGATTTTGATGTGGAACAAATATGGATAGAACACATAGGTTGGGGTAAAATATCAACCACCAATTAATTGGTTAATTTTTATTACCCATGAGATTGTATTATGTGGATTTAAAGGGTTTTTTCACACAGGCTCGACAATAAAGGGTTTTCTCACAGATTGTTTTTGTACATAATGAATCTATTCCCATAGGTGTGACAATAATGGGTTTCTCATAATGATTTTACAATGATTACTATTTGGACACATCTACATATTTTTTATCAGGTTATGCGGCCTTTACAATATCATTTTAATCCTCATGATATGCCATGTTTTTCTGATAACTCCTTGTTTTAAATGTATTTTGATGTTTTATATCAAGCTAACATGTTTTATCATTATTGATGTCTATTTTGATACATATCATAACTTGTTTGATTACATAATTAAAATGATATATATTGGTAATATGTCATGTTTTATAAATATCAACAATGGTTTTATGATCATATTTTATTAAATTGATATCATCATCATGTTTACAATTTCAAAAATTTCGATAGATTTTTCCCTAACTAAGTGTTTGAAATCACCATGTTATTATGATTACATAACCTTTTTGTGAGGATGATTACTACATGTGATATACGTTTAATTTTCTATAGGATTTTCATTGGAATGTAATTTTTTTCATGTATTGTATGGTTTTTTTGTATATAGATAATCTATATGAAAGTAGACCTTTTAGACCCCTAGTTTTACGAAGTTTTTATTATGTATTATAAAATAGAGGAAATTATTATATAATTTATTTAATGTATATCATGGGTCACTATAGTTGGTATCTATGTAAAATTTTAATTTTTTTAAATATTATCCTAGTAACCTTTTTATGGTTTAGGTAACCTTAGTGAAAACCCTAGAGATGAGTTTATATATAAGATGAAATCTAGAAATATTGTTATTTTTTAGCCAATTGTATTCCTATAAATGAATCCATATCATGATACTAGAAAAATGATATGGTTTTTGAATATATTCCCCTAGGGGTAAATAGCCTAAAAATAATGTACTAGGTACTAACTCGATTACCACACACATATATGAAGGGTGTCCTAAGAAATCAAACTGGTCTATGATGTTCTGAGGGATATACAATTATAGATCATATACTCATTAAAAACTAATATAAAAGATTTATTTAATTATTAATTTTTGGAATTTATAGATCAAATGGTTTCCGAGAAATCCAAAATTAGTGACACATCCTTTCTATAGGAATATACTCATGTATTCCGGGATGAACTGGTCAGTCTTCTCCTAGATCATGAGATTGTGTTTTCTATAGAACCCATAATTAGAACTATTTAAATCTAATTAAGACAATATAAAATGGATCTCATTGAACCTGAGTAATTATAGATGAAAATAATCGAGAATTTGAACAGGTGTTTTATCCAACCAAGTACGTAAACATGTGGTCCAACCATTTAATTTGAAAATAAGAAACACTAGTCAATGAATTTTTTTAATTACCTATATTGATATTAAAAACATCATAATTATAAATAAATATCTGTTACACTATATATTTGAGTTTTTTTATCAAATCAAATGTGTTCAGTACTTCCTGATGATTGTCTATTGATCTAAATATCATCGATTATTGGTCAAAACAGAGGAAATTTCAATAATAAATTTTAGAACAACATATGGAATCTTGGAATTTATAGTTATCATATTTTGGAAAACAAATCAACCAAACAAAGTCATTGATATAATAAATATGGTATTTAGATATTACTTTCATCATTTTGATTTATCGTTATATAATATATTCATATATTTTAAAATAATAAGGACTATAATGAAGATCATTTGTAGATTGTGTCAATGAAATTGATAAATAAGAAACTATTTTAATAAAATTATAAACAATGTATTCTAGATATAAAATGTATAATTATTGGGTATTTTAATCACATACATGATAATATTTATAGATCCATCAAAGAATGAATTAATTTAACAATGGTTCAAAACAACCCCAAAAACTGATAACTATAGTTATCAGGTTATGTAAATATTGTTGTCACATTGATAAATTTATCACATCCATCAAATACTATATGAATGTTAACATGGAAGGGAGTGATGTAATTTTGGATGGAGGAATGTGACAATTTTTTTAGGGAACTGATTAAGAGATTAGTCACATCACTTATACTTACATTACCCTAAAGTGGGGAAGTGTATCGAATATATAAATATTCCCTGAAAAAGATATTGGCAATCATCTTACTAAACTTTAAATTGTAATTATTTCTTTCCCATGAAATTTTAGAATCATTTGGAAAATTTCAAAATTCATGGTTTGGGGATTGAGATGGAGATCCTAGCCTTAAAAATTTGTTGACACTCTCTCTCTGGGGGATGTGTGATGTTTATTTTTACCATAAGAGTTTGTAGTATATTACCAAAAGAGATGGTTGGATCTAAAAATTTATAATGAATTCTCCATATATTACCACCATGAGATAAAACATAAGGTGTATGTTTCTTTGAGAATGAATTATAATGATTCCATATAATTGATGATGGTTGAAATTTACCAAATATTAATGTATTTGAAGATATTAATATTTAATTAATAGTAGAATATGGAAAGTTATATCTAACAAAAATAAATTATTAATCATCCATTCTGTTGATGATCGAATAAATCAAGAAAGATAATGTAGAGCTACAAAAATTGTAGTGAATAATCGTGAGTTTAAAAGAGATAAAATGGATTTATAATATATTAAATTTTTATACATTTCCATTAAAAACTAGAAATAGTGAAGAAACATTTTGATGATTCACATATCTCATCTATTTTTTATTATTTTAAGAATACAAAATATTTATAGACATATAACAAAACACATGGTGGGATAACATGAATAATGATATTGTAAAATATGTATCATGATGCTGCAAAATCCTATATTGTTAATGAAGAATTATATAATGTAAGGTTATGTTGAAACCACTATCTATACCAGTATGAAAAGGGGGAATATAACCACAAATTTCAACATTATAATCCCCAAAATTTCTACAATACATATTAAAAATTTGGGTTATATTTGATCACTTTATGAATATAGAGGATTTAATTTATGTCAATGAGGAATTTTCTCTATAACAACTCACCATTATATACATATGGTAGGTGGTGTGGTTTCATGTAATTCCTCTATCCATTATATATGATCAAGACTCTAGATTTGCCTCATGAATTTGGAGATGTATTCAAAATTTACAGGTGGAAAATAAATGGTTCGACACATATTATTATCATCAGATGGATGGTCAGTCTGATATAAAAATTGAAAATCTAGATGATATTATATTACACCTTTTAATAATGTTTTAAGGTTGAAGGGACCATAAAATCCCATTTTTGTTCTCTAATATAATATTATTGTCAATTTTAGTATTCTGATGGAACCATATAAGGATAGTAATAGGAAAATATGTATAGCTCCTTCATACTAGGATATGTTTGAATAATGGAAGCAGATATCTCATTGAATTTTCAATGAAATAACGAAGAATTATTTAACTATTCAGTGACATATAAATGTTACATAATGACGACATATAAGTTATGCAGATAATTTTTTTAATATATATAGATATTGATGTTGGTAGCATTTTATTAAAGTGAATACAATAATTTAAGTGGGTAATGAAATTTTTAATGAAATCTATCTTGATATAGATATTCATAGTTCACTTTACGATCCTTGACTTTGTTGGTATCATTGAAAATTTCTTACAACTCCATCCATACCACTCTCTAGTGCACAATTTATTCCATATAAATCTTTTGAGGATGAATATACCAGATCCAACACATATGCATAGAACAGAAGCTATACGATTAGAATATTATATTTTATATAAAGAAAATTTTTAGAAAATCATTGAGAAAATAGGAAAGGTTTTAAGAAATAATACCACCCATCTTGTCAATGTGAAATGAAAAAATCATCTGTTTGAAGAGGGTAAATGGTATCCTGAAAATATGATGATAAAATTTACCCTCAACTTTTTGCTTTCACATAAAATAATTTCATGGATGAAAATATTTTATGGGGTGATGAATGTAATAAATAGATTATTATTAATGTATTAATACATTAATAAATACTATATTCAGAAGTTTTCCATGCACTAAACACCTAAATATATAAAATATAAATCATTATAAGGTAATTGTATGATTTATTTGTATTAAAAGTGGTTGATGAATTATGATATATATATGTATATAAATAATAAAAATAAATTTTTTGTAATATCGACTCAACTTATTTAACTTTTAAAAAAATCCATTTACCAAAAAATAGTTTTTATTGTATTATTCTAATTAATTTTTTAAAAAATTATATATAAATTTTATTTAATAATAAAAAACATCAAATTTTTATTTATCATGGAAATATAATCTTAATATGATTTTTTTCAAAAAACATTCATCTTTTTTGAGAATATTGAAAATTACATTTCCTTTAAACAACATAAAATTAAGAAATTGTTCGAATATAATAATTAATTTAAAAATGAAAAAACCATTTTGCAAGACAAAAAATTTATTAAATAATAATCTCTATAATTTTAAAAATGTTTGTTTTGTTTATGAGAACATAATTTTATAATTGGGAACACGAGTTATATTTTTTTTAAAAACAATTGACACATTATACAATTATTATTTGAAAATTAATATTTACCACATTTTAAAATGTAATAATATAAATTTGATTTAAAATTTGGTTTCATTTTTATAAAATTATGTAAAATATCAATTTTTATTATTAAATAATAAATTATATAGTTCAACACAGGTTACAACAATAAATGTAAAAATGTTAAAATAATGAAATATTAGAGTAATAACATCATAAATGATTAAAATATATATGGAAATACATTTTTTAGGACTTGATAAACCATACCATGTATCCCTATTTTATTAATCATTTTTACCCCACATCCAAAATATTAATATCCCTTTACTAATTTTTTTTGGGTATTTACAAAAATATCACACCTTATAACATATTAAATGGGTACTCCTATAATCACATCCCTTCACACCACATCCACCATATGATAGCACAAAACAACCCAATCCACTTCTAAACTCTCCTAAAAACCATATATTTGTTCTCTTATTCTCAAAATACAATGTTTTAGTGGTAAACACCCCTTTCAAAGGGGATAACCAAAGTAGTGAGGTAGAAATTTCAATCAATTGGTCCATATTTAATTACCCATTATTCGTATCATGTTCCTAAAATTATATTTCAAAATATTAGTTCTGAAATATTTCATAATTTTATATTGATATGGTATTAAAATTATCAGAATAGAATTAAAAAACTATCCATTTTCTGTGATGGTAAAAAAAATGTGTTTCATGCATTTTTTTGGAGACTACAACCTCCAAAAAGAAATGAGATTAATTTTCCTTAATTGGATATCCAAGAAGGACAGAAAATAGAATAAAATAAATATTTATAATCTATATATATCATATTAATGTTCCAGATGTTATAAATAATGTTTTTTATTTCTACCTCACTTCACAATATTAAATCCTAATGTATGCGTACATAAATATTACCACCTCCATTGAATGATTCATCTCATTTTTAACTAATTATATAATGGATTGTTTTAGTTCATACATTATGAGTACATAATACCTATATATGTAATATATATACTGAATACTTTTTATTATGTATACGATAATATTTAATGAATGTTTTAATGGTAATCTATCGATACTTTTCAATGACCTAGAACTAGTTCATCACCAACATTTTCTTTATGAAACATGATTAAAAATACAATGTGGTGTAATTTAAAATTTATATGTATTTATAAAAAATTAATTCTTGTACGATTACTAGTTTTTTAATAATAAACTTTTTTAGCATAATTAATACTGACATATCTCGTATGAAACAAGTAAAACAATAAATACATTATTTGGGATTATAGGTAAAAATATACTAATATATATATATATAGATAATAATTATAAATGAATAATATATGTAGTGAGAGGCATGAATATATTAATGAGGTTATTAAAAAATAATTTCATTACTAATAGAGTTTATTGAATCACATCCTTGGGATTCAAGAGTAATGCTATGGGTTTCAGTCACACCAATTCCAATTCATTAGGATGTAGTTTTTCATAGTTGATTATAATATAATTCATTCATTTCTTCTATAATTCACTTTTTATTTTAGTATTTCATCTATTTCCATGGTAAAATTATTTATAATATTTAATAATATCATCTTCGATAAAATATATTCAGAATTTAAATTATAGCATTGGTAAGGATAACTGCCATTCATAAAAGTGAATCATTGCTTCATGGGACATGTTTTTAAATAAAAAATGTTATTGATAATAAAAAAATAATATTTTCTATACATTATATTCCTCATACATTCAATTAACTATTTTATGAAATTAATTTCTTTCAAAATTAATACGTTGTGGTTTTTTCTTTGAAATGGACTAAAAAATTAATAGAGGAATTTCTTTTCATTGATTAGATCATCAGATTAATTAGCTTGGATTTAATAATGATTGATGAAAAAAATAATTCATTTTCTAAATTTTCTTTGTTTCTTTATAAATTTTTTTGGAATTTAATCTTAAATTCAACATTATAATAATGATTAAAAGGATTGGTAAAAATGTTTTTATTTTCACAAAATTCATCCAACATTTACCTCTCATTACGTGATGTTTTTACCATCACTAAAATATTATTATGATATAATTCAATATTATAATGAATTTATTATCCAAATATTTAATAAGTTAATGTTAAGGGGTGCTTTTGAATTATTTAAGAAAACCATCATTTTTTCAGTAGTTTGCTACAATATGATGATGATTGGACTTAATGTGGCACACATATGTATGGAAGATGAAGGATGGGGTCATATTTCACCATAAAATTCATAATTTTATGTTTATATATCATTAAATATTCAATAACATACATAATGTGTTTGTGAACATATTCATGGGCATAATGGTTTTCTTGTATTTTCTATTGCAGACAAAAAGAGTTTGTTCACACAAGCATGGGAAAAATGGCCTTTATCATGAAGGGTTTCTTATGCCTATTTATGTGCCACATTTCCCTGTTGTTAATCAAGGTATGGATCATTTGTAATATTTTTTTTATTCATGGTATTCCATGTTTTCATGATTATTCATTATTTTTAAATCATTTTTCACTTATATATCATGCTCAGCAGTTTGATGTTAATTTATACGTATTTTGATCCCTGTTGAAACTTATTTACTTATTTAATGATATTTTAATAATAATATATTACAGTTTTATTATTTATTATCATCAACAATGGAATTGTGATCTTTTAAAATGATATTTAAGTCCTAATAACATTATCCTTCATGTTTATTATTTGACCGAATGTGATATGTTTTAGATTACAAAGTATATGATTTCACCCCTAAATTATGTTTCCATCAACGAAATTATGATGATCAATCTATCATATGATATGACTAAAACTTTATAGTGGTGCATGACTATAGAATATAGTTTTCATGTGTTTCAAAAAAAATTCTTTATGTAGATAATATTCATTACAGTAAAAGACATTGGTCGATAGGTTATGTGACATTATGTGAGGCATATTGTATGATACATGAAATTTATGTATTATTTATGTTGTTTTTATCTGGAGTCACATTAATTAGACTGAAATTAAAAAAAAATTGGAATCGTAAAACTACATCAACTCATATACTAAAATATTATCCAATATAAAATTTATATGGAACCATTTGGTCACACTAATGACTTCAATTATATGTTTCCATGTATGAAGGCTTAAAATTATTTAGTTTACCATAAGGATTGAACATATGAGATTTCCAACACAAGTGAGTTGAATATGATTAATTACGTGTTTTCTTTTAATTAATACAATTTCCTATAGTAAACTCATCTAGGTTCTTCTTCTTACTAAGAAATTATTATTCCCTAACACAAGGTAGAAGAGAAATATTTATCATTATAGAAATCCATAAAATATTTTATGACACTATCTTGACCCTATTATCCAATTTTAAAAAATAAATTACGTCAAATAAAAAATCCATTGATTTGATTTGAGGGAAATTTCTATTATTTAAATATTATACATTCTGAGTGTTATTATAATGAATTGTGATGGGATTACATTTATTAATAAATTATTATATTCTAATATATAATTATGGATTGTTATGGTATATGATTGTTTGAATTTTTACCTCCATAATGTTTATTATATTTCATTTTGAGATTTATATATTGAATTGGCTGTTTGAGAATAATATTTAAGCTGTTTTAGGGATCGTTTTCGTTCTTATGATGTTTTGAGGCTGATGAGAGGATGAGGTGATATTGGCTTGGGGAAAATTCAATGTAGGAGTTGTAACATCTCATTACCCTTATTTTGGTAAATCAGTTTCTTGTTTTACTCTTTAATTTGGGTTCATCATGGGAATCTTGATGATGGATACCATTTTATAAGAAAAATAAATAAATTTAAAGGATGTTTGATTTTATGAGTTAATGGAGTCTAGGTATAAAAATGAAATATATTTATGTGTTTCTACCCATGTTCCGAGAATGTACATGTTGGTTTCATGCTTTTGTAATGAATCTAGTGTTTTTCCAGTCTTATAGAGAAATACCCATCATGTTATATGTGTACATAATGTGTATTATCTATAGTGTAGATGCCATGAACCATGTAAAAACATGAATAATGTACATTCCGTGTTGAGATTTAACATTTTGTAATGTTAAAAATAATTTTTTTAATAAATAACGGTTGGGTAATTTAGCGTATGTGATACCAATTGATTACACTATGTGTAAAGGTTTTACAGACCATGTAAAATTTTCATACATGTAATTTAGTATACTACATCGATTTATTGTTATTTCATTCTTCCATAGCAATCATTCCTCTCGACCTAGGTATCATTGACCATGATTTTAGGTGCATCTATTTTATGCTGATTGATTTGTTTTGGAAATGATAATTATTATAGTTGGATTTCATCTATATTAGTGAGTATTGAATTATTATAATTCATTTGATTCATCGTAGTAGCATCTTTACTTTGATTTATCAGCTATTTTTACATTTGGGGATGTTTTTTCTTGATTCTCTATAGATGTAGTGTGAGATATTGTTTTGGCGGTTGTTTCCTTATGGTTTATTTCATAGACGTTGTGTTTTCTTGATGTATGTGTTGTTCCTCTTCCCCACTGAACCATTTCTATGTTGAATAAATTGAATGATGTGTATATTTATTCAAGTACCACAGTTGTAGTAGTGTGTTAGTCCTTGTTTGAGGATCCCATTGCGGGCATGGGTCAAATGTGTTTTGAGGAAGCTGGATCTTTCTATAACATATATTGCTGAACTAAACTCCTATTATTTTTTATTCAATGTTTTATTATATCAAATGACATTATATTATTGATTTCTTTTAGTTGTGTGGAAGTGGGTTTTTCTTAAATATTGTTCCCTCTAGTTTTTACTAAATGAAATGTTTTCTAAATGAACTATGAAATGGTTTTGTGAGATGGTTTTCAATGCCTGATTTGATGAAAATGGTTTGTTCATATGATTTGTAACATTCAAACAAAGTAACCCTTTGGTACATAGGTTGAAGGTATTATAATATCTATTTCCTACTCTCATGGGGTTTTCTTATAGGGAATTCTATTAATAATTAGTTTTGTTGCACTAAGGACACATTAGACCATCTTTTGGGATCATAGATTGTTGAGTTCATATTCTCCCTAAAATTGATGAATATGGAAGGTGGATTTTTTCGTATGAGATTTTCTATGTTATATATTTTTTTTCTAGATGTCAATTCCTAGTGTGATCCTTGGTGTCATGTTACCTATGTTGTTTGATGATTTGGGTAGTTTGAGATTATATTGTTTTGATTGTACATCCATCGTTTTGATATCATATGTGATGGATTATTTTATTTGATAGGTTATATATATATTTTAAATGTATATGAAATTATTTGAAACTAATTTACGTACATTATTTGGAAATGAAAAAAGGGGATATTATGTTGTTTTTTATATTCTTTTGATATTAAAAATATTAAACTATTATAATTTCATTTTCCTTTAAAGCCTATAATACATTGATTATTGTAAAAATACTTGAAATGGAACTCCTCATTGGTATCATATTGAGACTATTATCACACACCATTTTTACCCATTTGGTGGTTCTAAGAACATTTTATGTCTTTTGATGTAGGGAAGGTATTATACAATTGTGATGCAAAATGGTTTTCTATTAGCTGGGATTTTTGTAGCTTGTGTTTAGTTGATGGTATTTTTTTCACATTATAACTTTGAGAATTTGGTGTATCTATTTCATTTTTTATTCTATTAATGATAATAATATTATAAGAAAAATACTTTTATTCCTTTTTTAGTTATATAATTTTTTTTTCATTATATGTTCTAGAATAAATATATATGTTCTTAAACTTTTCTTTTTAATTTGTATATATAGAACCTATTGTTTATTTAGGTTTGGAGAAAGTTTTGTATTGGTTTGTTTTATGATGTCCTGATGTTAGACTCTATCCTACCGAGATCTGGAATTCCCTTCAGGTATGTGGAAAATTGAATCAGGTACCTGTTTTAGATGTTATTTGGATTAGTTGTTTACAAATAGATATTAAGGGAGTTATTTCATCAAGATTCCATGTCATTTGATTTTTGGTATACTACAGGTTTGATTTTTGGGACATGAGATTTATATTGTGGGGAGTACATGGACATCTCTTACAGTGATGAGACTCAAGATAACATAGGATATATTTTTTGCTTCATTAATTTTGAGTTCTAAATTTTAATCATAGTTTATTGTTTTGGGTTTTATAGTTTAAAATCATATTTTCCAGTTTCCTGGTCATTTATTTTATTTACAGGGGTAGAAGTACTCCACTAATATGTGTTTTATTAGATCCTCCAGAAGGTTTAGATATTGATCCTAAACAGAATCCTCTAATTGAATTAACGATTATCAAGGATATCATGTTGTAAACGTTTTACATATATCATAATGATTTGAAATATTATAACGATTTTGTTGAGGTACATATCGTATCTTTAGGAGAAAAATATCAATATGAAGATAGAGTGTGAAAAGAAACGATTGATTAAATATATGAACGAAAACTATAGGGATAAGGATTGTGATGACATGATTGATCATTTTTTACAATTCGTAGATACACATGATGATATTAAGGTTAAAGGTGTGGCATTCAAGATTTAGGGTCCCATCAATATTTGGTGTGATTCCATTTTAGAGGTGGATAGTAATGTCAGTTGGAATGGATTGGGTTCAAAACACTTTTCATCGAGCAGTTTGGTCTAGGGTATTAGATGGTGGAAAAATATCTAGTGTTCATCTATTTTTAGTAGTCAATGTGTTCAATGTTGACGTAAACCAATTATTTTGCAGAGATGGTTAATTTCTCCCCAGTGGTAGTGAAGAATGGCCACTGAAAGAATTTAAGTACCCAAAATATCTGTGACTAGATATTCGATTGATTGTATTTATGATGATGATTTTGATATCTAGGAAGATGTTGGATATGAATATGATTCAATAGTATAATATTGAAGGAATGGATGTATATTATTCTTATTCTTATCTACAAATTGATAGATTTTGTGGAATACCATAGAAAAAGGGTATGTGGATGGATTATCATAGGAGTGGTAGATTTGGTTCTTGAAAGAAAGCCTATTTAGTAGCATCAGTTATACCAAGTAGTGTTCCTCTAATTTCAAATCATTTATTCAATGTTGGATAATCTCATAATCTTTGTTTTTTGGATGAAAATGTAAAAATCAATTGTCTGTGTTTGTTCAGTTTTATCACTTCTGTTGGGTTATGAAAACGCCTTGATATAGTTAGGGATCATTAGTTCTAAATGATACTATTTCACTGTCACATTATACAATGACTATAGGGCTCTCAGAATAGTCATCACAGGTAAATCACCTTCATACATTAGATAAATTTCCACTAGAGGATGAGCTGGGTCTGCCAAAACAGAGAGGAACCATTTTTATTACATCTTCAATAGTAATTTCTAAATTTGATACTACTGATTCCCAATATTTATATCTTGAAATGTATGGAAATGATTAAACTTTTTACTAATATCACATAAATTTTTATGGTATTATAAAATACCTCTTGGGATGTGTAAACATATAGGGTTTCTATTTCCTTCATGTGCGGTATCGATAGATGATGTAGATTTAGTTTGGTATTTCATATTCATTATGTAGACTGTTTTGATGTCATCATCAAGATGGATTGTCTTTATATTGAGAATAATAATGTTTAGTGTAATCACTAGTTTGACTCATTTCTTACTATTTATTTGAGCTCACTGGAGTGTCAAGGATAGTGGGATCCTAGGTCTGGGCATGTTGTACATTTCCACCCCGAGCACTGGAGTTCATTTTCTAATGTAATGGTTGTACCTGATGGAATCTCTTCTAATATATATCATATCAAATGTTTAGGGTTTTCATGGAGTTTTAATAGAATATTTTTCATGGTATATTCCATAGAGTGTGGTAGAGTGTATGATTTACACCTTTCAATGTACACAACTGATATTGATACCTTCATATCATATTGAACTAGAAGTACTGAGAGAGCTCATCTTTTTATTGGATGGTTTGGTGGAAAAGGGTTTCATTTACCCTAGTGTTTTTCTTATCTATCCCATGTTCTCTATTCCATGATGGAAAATGTTTCATTAATATTTTTTGTTGATTATCATATGTTTAACCTGGTATTTTTCTAGAATAAGTATAATTTTACTCAAGTTAATGATTTTTTCGATGAACTAAATAGGGGAAATTTGTTTTTGAAGAATCAAAATAAGTTATGTTTTCATTATCATTGTATTTGGTACTATGGTATAACAATTTCATCTTTTAGGAGCAGTTATGAAAATAATGAATATATTTTTATTTCTTATTGACTCGCTAATTCTATTTCTTTTTTCATTGATTTGATGAATCAGATATTCTGTCAGTATCTCAATGAATTATTTATATTTTTCAAGGATGATAATTTTTTTATTCAGGATTTTGAGAATGAGCACATGATCCATTTACATTTTTTCTATTAACCCTGAGGAGTCACTTTTTGTATTGAAAAAATTAAATATGCAGATTCGGAATTCAAGCATATATGTAATTTGGGAACATTATTTCTAAACATGGATCTTCAGTTGATCCTAAGAATGTAAAGGTGATTTTTTCATGGAAATAACAATGGAATGTATTTGAGATTTGATATTTCCTTGGTCTTAAAGGACACTATTAATGGTCTACTAAGGATTTCAAAAAGTTGTAGTGATCTTTGACTGCGCTTATTTGGGAATAGGTAAAATTCCTATGACAAGAAAAGATTCAATCTTCTTTCGATGAATTGAAATGTATTCGAACATCAAATCTTATTCAAATCTTAATTGATCCCAGTTAGTGGTATATGGTATTATTTGATGATTCTGAAGCTGATTTGGGAATTTTGAACAAGGATGATAATGTGGTATCTTAGAACTCTCATCATCATTGATCTGATAAGTATAATTTCCCTACTCATTATTTAAATACATCTTTGGTTTTGTGTTCACCTAAGTTCTAGTGGAATTATATTTTCATGGAATATATCAAAATATTTTCTCAACATACGAATTTGAGATATATATTTTATCAGAAAGACATTAATATTTGAGAGATGATGTGGGTAGAATACCTTACATCATGTCACATCGATGTCTCATACATCATGCGGAAGGGGGATTTTCCTGAAAATTATCATAGTCAAAAAGTTCTATTGCAAGAATTATTGGAATTGAAGGAATACTAGTAAATTTATGGGATTTTCTCTCTATTGTATCTGGATGCATAGAGATGATTTTTTAGGTATGGTTATTTCTATTGTTCTATTATAATCATCTCTTCATGAGTATATTTTATATATTCTATAATAGGATGATAAATTTTGTGTAACTCGAGAAACCCTATATGGTGTCTATATTGTTTCTTGTTGGTCACTCTCATTAGATGGTATTATCAATTTTAGGGATTGGGTTTTCATACCAGGATCAGTGGGGAGCTTGGTTTAGTTTAATTTCCTTAGTCCATCATGGCCCATTTATCCAATCACTATGAATATTTATTATCACGTGAGATTGTGATTTTGGTGGAAAATATGAAGTGTCAAATTTTTAATTTTTTCTCACACTATTACATCATCCAAATGATGATTGGTTATACGAGACATTCAAGGTACAGTTCTGTAGTTATCGTCCAACCCGTGAGTATGGATGATTGCTTATTCAGTGGCTAAAACCCAATACTTTGAAGGGTTTCATCCACGAGGGAATTAAGTTTCTATTGTTAAATCATTTGATGTGCACTCAAGTTTGATATGGATAATGGAGTTTCCAATCAATATTTTGGGTTCTTTAGGAATGTAAATAATGAAATTCATTATAAAAACTAAAATCTATAGTGAAAAGAAGATGGTTTTTCATTTACTTTTAATGTGTTGTAATAAACGTGGGTGGAACTATTTTAATGGGATAAGTATATATTTTAAATGTTGGAAAAATGTTCATCAGGAAATTGACTACTGATGTGATGGGAAAAATATTTCAAATGATTGGAACAGTGAAAAGGGTGAAATGTATGATACTCCACACTTCAAATAATTATATGAATAAAAAATGGGAATTATCCTAGGAAATGACCTAAACCAAGGGTTATAAATGATGATCGAAGTTAAAATCCAAGTCCAATGAAAAATGAAAATCAAATGCCATCACTACTACAGATGTGGAGTATGACAATGATATGGATTTAGGTTCTCATACCATCCACTCTATAGTATCTATTGTTTTATTTGATTATGGATCCACCCACTCATTTAGTTATAATGAATTAGGTAACGGTGTCTCTATATTACATAAAAAATTAGTGGTTGAGTTCACTACGAAAACATGGAATGGAAAAATTGTGACATCACAACTTTATAATTCATCTCTCGTTGATGTTTGTGGGATAGTGTTTCATGTGAATGTTGTTATCCATCCATTACTTGAATTTGAAATGATTCCTTTTATGTGTTTGATTTATCTATACGGAGGTCATATCAAAACCAGGAGGATACATAATTTCTTGGAACTATTGTAGTACAATAACAAGAGATGTAGCAGGAACTATGGTAGGAACGGTAGTAGGGACTATTTAGTACTATAGTAGCTAGAACTATTCATCTGTTTGGGATTTTAGGCCACCGAGTTTGGCCTTGGGATGTTCAAGGCCTTCAAGACAACCAAGGCCTTCATAATAGTAAGGCTTTCAGGCCACCACAATGCCTTAGGGACACCTCAAGTCCTTTGGGCCACCGAATGTCCTTCAGGCCACCGAATGTCCTTCGGGCAGCCTCAAGCCCTTTGGGCCACCTGAAGCTCTTCAGTCCACCTGAAATTGGGATTATCAACCCGGACGACTCTACAAGGAGGAGACTCTAGATGAATATTCAGATCAGACACATTCACTATAGCAGAAGCTTAAGTGGATTTGTCAGAAAGAGGGGGTGTGTAATTTTCAATTGGGACCAACCTGTGCTTCAACGGGAAGCCTAGGGGAACAATCCATTCAAAGGTGGAGTGATGACATCACGATAAAGAATCTATGAAGGACCAGATCCATTTAGTTATAGAATATATATTTCTTAAGACCTACAGGTCATGTAATCTCAATGCATGTGGGCCTTTTAAAGTGTCCCCCTCTTCCCTGAAAGGGGTTTATCAAAAATCAATTAAAATAAGGCCTTCAGGCTATTTGGGCACATTTCATATTCTTAATGAATATGTGATCATCTATTAATTAATAGATTAAAATGAACATCCAAAGTGAACTAAATCTATATTGTGGACATAATTCATATAAATTATGGTTAACTATCATGGATGGTTGGTTAAAAACTCACTATGAAGGATACACATATTGTACATGAGATTGTTGTTGGCATTCAAGTATAATTTCATGGTCTTTCACTGAATCATAAAGTTTATTTTTCAATAGAACTTGTAGAGAGTGATATTCCTATTTTAATGAATCCTTATAGGGGGAACCCAATTGATTTGCATCAATTGAAGAAGAAACTCCAAGAGAATATATAAAATGTATTTATACACCTCAATTATTCACCTTGGCATGACCCTATTTTTTTCATCAAAGAGTGACCAACGAGACTCTGCGTTGATTTTTTAGAACATTACAAGATAAATTTCCGGAAAAAATATCATCTCCCCCATATTGATTACTTATTTTAACTAATATATATAGATGCATAGTTTTCAATGATTTTTATTAATTCTTGATATCATCTAATAAGGGTAAATAATGGGGATTTACCCAAGCATTCATTTTGTACAAGGTATGAAAATTATGAATTTATAGTGATTCTTTTTTGACTTACTAAGACCCTTACTATTTACATAGATTTGAGTAATAGAGTCTTTAGAGACTATCATGATCATTTTATAGAACTAATTATAGAATATATTTATTATATTAGAAGAGAATGTAATAACATGATCATAACATAAGGATATCATTGAAGACCCTGAGAAAGGAGAAGTTTTATTTTTTTTACCAAGTGTGAATTTTTGCTTCATAATGTTTCTTTTCTTGGGATATATAATATCATGATTTGGGAGGTTTTGGATCCAGAAAAGTCTGAAGTTATTGAACATTGTCCTAGAAACAAAGTGGTAAAAGTGTAACATCCCGACCCAGAAGCCACAAAACCGGTGCACCGAGATGGTTCTCTACAAGGCCTCAAGTGCGCCTCCCCGTATGCCAGAGTCTGACGACTAGCAGTGAGGGCCTAGGGTGTGATAGTGGAGAGACTATTATCTCATACCAGAGTAATTAAATATCCCAAATAACTAAGTATCATACACAGTGGAAAGTAAACAGAGCACATAAGTAGAAAACCACATAAATAAAACTAGTTGTAATAGTAAAATGCTATAAAATCCCAAACAGATATGCAATACAATACAACACTGGTCACCCACAGGGTTGACCATAAATATACAAGTACAAAAGAATCTAAAAGTAAAAGTACAGGGCTCTGCTAATAACTCGGAGCCAAACCACGTACCCGATCTCCAGACACTGTCGAATAGTAGTAGCACAATCAATAGAACCACTCGAGCATCTCCATTCGATCATGAAACACTAGGCCTCATCCCTAACCACCATGCAACTTGTGCTCAACCTAAAAAATCAGACACAAGGTATAAAAATACACTGAGGTGAACGTGCAGGGGAGAAATAATCTCAGTAGGGAACCCCAATAAGAAACCTAAATCTGTGCTGCTAAAAGTGTATACAACAGCAACGTGATCAGCATAGCTAGAACACAACAAAAGGAAGTAAACCAAACATGCTACCACAGTTGAACTTAGGGTATGTAATCCCTGACATCTGGGAAAGTTCCACCATGGAATTTCATATATATATATACGTACACATGTATAGTGCCATAACTATACACATATACATAAATATGAATATTCATGATTATGTGATTCAAATAAAAAGAAACCACATCAGTAGTTGATCATTGGAACCATAGACCCGATCACCTGGACATCATGTGAAAAGTAATTGAGTTGTACATCACGCCACTCAAGCCATGTATTGTTAAGTAAATCTCCAGGTCCGTAATCCCATCAACATATACCTGCTTCGACCAATGCTAGAAATATATCTCTGTACAAGTTAACCAAAAACAAGTTACCAGTTAAATATAATTCAACTCTGAGTTTCTCTGAGACTTGGCATGAACCGACCATCTCCAATACCAAAGCCACAGTAGAAACCAAATCAATCTATCACCAAGTTAATGATAAAACAATGCCAATCTTTTGATGTAGCTTGACAGGTTCAATAGAGGAAATCACCATAGTGAAAATAAAAACTAACCACTGTCCTTGGACATGTGAATCCTTTCCCTCAGGAAAAAATGAACAAACCCCTCAGGTGACGGCCCTCAAGCATAACGAATAGTGCCCTCAGGCGTATACAAATCTTTCACTCAGTCACGAATTCTACTACACTCAGGCATATCAAATGTTTCCCTCCGGCTAAACAAAACTACCCTCAGGCTAAGCAAACACTTTCCCTCAGGCAGAACAAAACACTGCCCTCAGGATAAATAATATACTTCACTCAGGCATTCTAAAGGAAATCAAGTAACTGGGCTGATCCCAACATATGAACAAACATTTATACCAACATTCTCTCAAGAAAATGCAATGCATAGTATAATCATGGCATACCCTTGGGTATCCTGGCCAAACGTTTAAACAAAGGAACGCACCCCCGGGGTGGTCCTAGATCCAAGAAGTGATCCCAAAAAATAGTTATACCTATTCATTAACCTACCTATGAAATTATAGTTATTTAATTAATCAAGGACTCATCCATATGAAACCCCAATCTAGGTTCATAGAATAACGGTAAAAACACACTATAGTTGGAATTTAAACACCAGACCACCTACTAATCAGGAACACAAGGCAATGTAGGCATCCCATCAAATAAGAGAGATGCCTCACATCAGGATCAACATCCACAAACCAAGAAGCACCTCTGGTAACCAGTACAACATCAACAACCAACATCAGATATAAACAAACAAGTGGGGGTGGCCGAACGCCCAACCCAACACTAAAAACATAACCCCATAGGATTACTATCTTGACACGGGTTCTAGATGACACCTGAACACCTTCTCTACCAAAACCCAATGTAAAAACTCAGGTCGGTCAAACAACGGGCACCCACCAGGTCCCACAAGTCAAACACCAATGAGTCATCCTACTCGAGATCATCTAGATAAATAGAGAGAAGGAATACTACACGAGGCCCTTAGAAAAGAGGAATACTATATGGGATCCTCGAATGAAGAAAAAAAGAGGGAAACCATAATAGGGGTCCTCTAAAAAGAAAACAAGAGAGAGTTCCTACAAGGACTCCCTAGTTCAGCACAGAAGCAAGGCATCCCTTAGGGGACCCTTAGAAGCATCCGGTCTCACGGACTCCTAAGCCAGAAGGGAACATATCACTAGGAAAATATCCTCTAAAGAAAAGGTTAAGGAAGATATCTCGGAGCTCATCTCCTATTAAAGGTCTCAACTAAGTTTTTCCGAACACCCAACTTGTCATAGACGCCATGTATTACTCTCAGGTGACAACTGAACTCGATAACCAGAGGAAGAACCCCTCCATTTAGATAAAAACCACCAAAACCCATTTAGATGACCTCGAAAATCCAAAATGATTCCACCATCATTATCTATGAAAATATATGCTCAGAAATGACTACTCACATTCCCGATTCTGACTTCCAGAGCCCAAGATATCCCAAAAATACTAAATTTGAGCAGTACATGGCCAGAGTACATGGCCAGAGCACATTGGGCCTGCCTGTATAAGAGTACACGACATGTAATTTACTATACTTGGCGTTTAATGTTCAAAAAAAGTCACACGATGTGTATTTTCACTAAAACACATGCCCATGTACCACTACACGGTGTGTACTTTACTGTACATAGCGTGTACTTTAAAAAAACCACTATTCTGTGTTCTATTCCACACGTTCAGCCACACAAACACCCAATACACGGCATGTACTAAAATTACACGGTGTGTAATTAAAAAAACTTCATCATCCCTGAACGGGAAGCACACAAAGCATGTTCCCCTGGAACACAGACCGTGTATACTGGGTTTTCCGACATGAAATGCCTGAAAACACCCGATTCACCCGTTTCCACTCCCGAAAAAAAACAGATTGTTCCCCAAGGGAATAAAAGAAAGCAATATAAGGCTTTAAAAACATAAAACAAATTTATTAAAGGGGAAATATGTGGAAAACGTAAACAACCCTACCTTTTGGCGGAAACCGCTGAAGCCTCAGTCGATTTCACGGTCCCCGAATGCTGCAGGCCGACTCAGCGCGTCGAGGGCTTCGAATCGGTACCCTTCTTGCCTCCCAACTCTCCCTCTTTCTCAGTATCCCAATACTCCACATGGGACACAACCATGGAGAAGCCACACAAGGAGCGTGCTCATGGAGGAGGAGGAAGGAAGAGAGAGAAAATAAAAGGAAGAAAAAGGTGCCCGGGCCGGCCCCGACACCCGACATGCGTTTATGCCTTCTTTCGGCTAAACTCCCCATTCCAGACTCAAAAACGCAGAAGGAATGTCAATCCGATGCTCCATTAGAATGTTATTTCCAACCGAACCTACATGAATAATTTAATATTTAATTTAATTATATTAAATATTAAATGATCCGCCAAAATTCGATAACTCAGATTTCCACCAAACATCTGTACTAAGGAAAAATACATATTCTGGGACCAACAGAGTTGTCAGAAAAAATATCTAAGATTAGCCGGTAGGTGAAAATGACCATTTTACCCCTCTTGAGCATCCGATAACAGAAATCAAATTTCTGCTCAAAACGACTGTCCGGAAAAACAAAGGTTCTTACAGATTCCCCACCATAAACCTTATCGTCCCCGAGAAGCACAGTGAAAGAACCAGCAACCATACTCATAACCCAATCATCAGCACAAACAAGCTATCTAGACTGTCTGACAACCTGCATTATAGCATTAACAACTACCTTCTATGCAGAAGATAATCAACTATGACCAAACTGGTACTCCCCACCATAATAATACCCTTATCATTATCTTAAAAGAAAACCCTAATCTCAAAAGCTCTTGTAAAACGCTAATGATTAACGTAAATAAGGAAAACCACCTCAAAGGGCCAATGGTGCACTCCCCACCAAATGGATTTCCTTAAACCACTCTAAAATCGCAACCAGAAAAGGTTCCATCCTCAACAAGGATGAACCTTAGGAATGAAAAATGATCTCAATGAAGGTCGAAGGTCTCTCAACATACTCAAGATGAATCAATATAGCACATGATCATCTCTAACAGGATTGCACTAAGATTTCACTAAAGGTCTATCCAACTCCTTCCGAGCTACGCTAACATCCCTCCAAAACTCGACCAGGATTAAAGCACGGGTCAACCTTCCTCACAAGGCCCCACAACTGGGTCACAAGGTCCAACCACCTATCCCAAAAGATAAAAAACCGCTCACAAGAAGGTAATGATTACAATGACCAAATAGAGTCAAAACCAAAACACAACCTACAAGGGCCCTGATCCTCTCAGAGCATCCTCAGAATGAACTACTCCCTGGAGTTCACAACCCAAGTAGAAGATAACTGAACATACTCTCATCGGAATCTGTATACTGTAATACCACAAGGAGTTCCATTTCACAAGAATAGCCTTGGTATCTATCGGCATCATCCTCAACGATCTGACTAGATAACCATAGACCCGAAAAAAACACCCAATAAGGGTTAAACAAAAAGGCATCACATGCCACATAGACCAACTGGGTTCACTGCACCACCTGTACACAAGTAATGAGTCATCAAACTCAATAAAACACCTCAACATAGATCCACACAACTGACATCGGAGTAAAATATATGTGTAAGAATACCTGAAGGTCTTAGTCGTCAGTAGAAACACGCACTAGCAGGCCTATATACTGTGAATCCTATGTGCCTAGTATGATACATGAGACACATCTTACCTTTGTCGGCCAAGAGTCAAAATCCATCCCTGACATCTTGCCAATGGAAAAGTTACAGAGATCCATAGTAAACCAAAACCCCACACAACATGTGCGTGGCTCAAGGTGAAAATCTTATACCATTGAAATATCTCAAAATCAGAACAGCAATCCCAAACCCTGGAAACTAGGACTTCTTACCGGAACAAGTGTTCTCGACGCAGCACCCCGATATCCATCACAGGTTCCAACACATTACATATACTCTTGTCTAGCATATCCCAAATAGAAAACTGAGAATAGAAAACCACCCTTTGATACCACTTTGTAACGTCCCGACACAAAAGCCACTAATCCGGTGCTCTGAGCCGGTTTTCCATAAGGCCTCAAGCGCGCCTCCTCGTATGCCAGAGGATGCTGACTAGCAGCATGGGCCTAGGGTGTGATAGTGGGGAGACTATGACCTCATACCAGAGTAACAAAATAGCAGAAATAATTATGTATCATACACAACGTAATGTAAACAGAGTGCGGAAGTAGTAAACAACAGAAATAGAACTAGCTGTAATAGTAAAATGCAATAAATGCCTTCACATCTATAAAATACAATACAACACTGGTCACCCACAGGTTCGACCACACAGATACAAGTACAATAGAAACTGAAAGTAAAAGTACATGGCTCTTCTAATAACTTCGAGCCAAACCACGTACCTGATCTCCAAACACTGTCGAACAACAGCAACCCGATTAGTAGAACCACTCAAGCAGCTCCACTCGATCATGCAACACTGGGCCTCATCCCTAACCACCATGAAACTCGTGATCAACCTAAAAATTATGCACAATGTCTACACATACACTGAGGTGCATGTGTAGGGGTGTGAAATAATCTCAGTAGGGCACCCTAACAAGAAACCTACAGACGTGCTTCTAAATGTGTATGCAACAGCAACATGCTCAACCTAGCTAGAACACAACAAAAAGAAGTAAACCAAACATGAAACAACCGTTGAATTCAGGGAATGTAATCCATGTCAACTAGGAAAGTGCCACCATGGAATTCCATATCTATATACATACACATGTATAGTCACATACTTATACACATATACATAAATATAAATATTCATGATTAAGTGATTCAAATAACAAGAGACCACATCAGTAGTGGATCATTGGAACCACATGCCCGATCTCTTGGACATCCTGTGCAAAGGAATTGAGATGGATGTCATGCAACTCAAGCCCTGTATCATTAAGTCGATCTTTGGGTCTGTAATCCCATCGACATATACATTCTTCAGCCAACGCCGGAAATATATCATTGAATAAGTTAACCAAAAACAATTAACCAGTTCAATATAATTCAACTCTGAGTTTCTCTGAGACTCATCCTTGACTGACCATCACCAATACCAAAGCCACATCAGAAACCAAAATTGGCTATCTCCAAGTCATATATAAAACAATGCCAAGCATGTGATGTAGATTGGCGGGTTCAATAGAGGACATCACCACTGTGAAAATACAAAGTAACCACTATGCTGAGACATGTGAATCCTTTCCCTTAGGAAAACATGAAAAAAACCCTCAGGTGACTGCCCTCAGGAATAATGAATATTCCCTCAGGCATATAATAATCTTTCCCTCATGCATGAAAGCTAATTCCCTCAGGAATACGAAACGTTGCCCTCAGGCTAAACAACACTTCCCTTAGGCTAAACAAACACTTGCCCTCAGGCGGAACAAAACACTTCCCTCAGGCTAAATAAAATATTTCCCTCATGAATTCCAAAGGAAATCAAGTAATCGGGCTGAGCCCAACATTCAAACAAGAATTTATACAAACATTCTCTCAATAAAATGTAATGCATAGTATAATCATGGCATACCCTCTGTTATCCTAGCCAAACAGCTAAACATAGGAACACACCCCCGGGGTGGTTCTGGATCCAAGAAGTGATCCCAAAAAACATTTATACATTATCATTGAACTACCTATGAAATTATAGGTATTTACTTAATCAAGGACTCATCCATATGACACTGAAACGTGGGTTCGTAACACAACGGTACACAAAACACATAGCAGTTGGAATTTAATCACCAGTAACCTACTACTCAGGAACACAAGGCGAAGTAGGAATCCCAACAAATAAGAAAGACGCCTCGCGTCAGGCTCAACAGCCACCAACCAAGAAGAACCTCTGGTAACCAGTACAACATCAACAACACATGTCAGATATAAACAAACAAGTGAGGGTGGTCGAACACCTAACCCAACACTAAAAACAAAATCCCACAAGATTACTAGCTTGGAACATATTCTATATGACACCTGAAAACCTTCTCTACCCAAAACTGACGTAACAACACAGGTCGGTCAAACAATGGGCACCCACCGGGTCCCACAAGTAAAACACCAAGGAGTCATCCTACTCGGGTTCCTCTAGATAACTAGAGAGAAGGAATCCTACATGGGAACCTTAGCAAAGAGGAACCCTATATGAGATCCTAAAATGAATAAAAAAATAGGCCACTCATAACAGTATTCCTCTCAAACAAAAAAATATATATTTCCTACATGGACTCCCTAGTTCAGCACACAAGCAAGGCATCCCTTAGGGGACCCTTAGAAGCATCCAGTCTCACGGCCTTTTAGGCCAGAAGGGCACGTCTCACTAGGAAAACGTCCTCTAAAGAAAAGGTTATGGAAGATAGCTCACAACTCATCTCCTATTAAAGATCTCAAATAATTTGGTCCAAACACCCAACTTGTCATACACGTCATGTCTCACTCTCAGGTGCAACTGAACTCAATTACTAGAGGAAGAACCCCTCAATTTAGATAAAAACCAGAAAACCCCTTTTATTTGACCTCAAAAATTCAAAAGGATTCCACCATCGCGATCTACGTGGAGAAAATTCTCAGAATCGACTACTCACGTGGCCAATTCAGACTTCGAGATCCCAAGATATCCCAAAAATACTAAATTGGAGAAGTACATGGCCAGAGTACATGGCCAGAGCACATTGGGCTTGCCTGTGTCACAGTACACGGTGTGTAATTTACTGTACATTGTGTGTACTATTCACAAATAGTCACAATGTGCGTATTTTCACTAAAACAAATGCACATGTACCACTGCACGTCGTGTACAATACTTTACAAGGCGTGTACTTATTGTACACTATGTGTACTTCAAAAAAACCACTATTCCGTGTTCTATTCCACATGGTCAGCTACACGACCACCCACTACACGATGTGTACTCAACATACACGGAATATACTTAAGAAAACATTTTCTTCCACAAATGGGAAGAACACACGGCGTGTTCCCATGGAACACATGCCGTGCATACTGGGTTTTCCAATGGGAAATCCCTAAAAACGCCCGATTTGCCCGTTTTCGCCCCCGAAACAATAGATCGATCCCCAAGGGCAAACAATCAAGCAATATAAGGCTTTAAAAACATAAAAACACTTGTTTAAAAAGGATATATAGTGAAAATATAAACTTTCCAACCATTGGATGAAAACCGTTGAAGCCTCAGTTGATTTCACGATCCATGGATGTCGTACGCCGACTCAGCGCGTCGAGGGCTTCCAATCTGTACCCTTCTTGCCTCTCAACTCTCCCTCTTTCTAAATATCCCAATCCTCCACATGGGACATGGCCATGTATAAGCAACACAATGTGTGTGAACAAGGAGGAGGAGGAAGGAAGAGATAGAAAAGAAATGAAAAGAAGAAAAGAAAGGGAAGAAAAAGGGGTTCGGGACGGCCTCGATGCCCAACATGAGTTTATGCCTTATCTAGGAAAAAATCCCCATTCCGGACTCAACGACGTAGACATAATCTCAATACAATGCTCTGTTTGAATGTTTTTTCCAAACGAACCTGCGTGAATAATTTAATATATAATTTAATAATATTAAATATTAAATATTTCTCCAAAATTCGAACATCTCAGATTTCCACCAAACTCCTATCCTAGGGTAAAATCCCTATTCTATAACCGACGAAGTTGTCATAAAAATTATCCATGATCAGATGGTATGTTAAATTGACCAGTTTACCCCTCACGAGCATCCAACAGTAAAAATTAAAATTTCTTCCCAAATCGACTATCCGGAAAAACATGGGTTCTTGTAAAAAGATATATAAATTTTTATTGGATTCATTAGAAATTATTGATTATTTGTGAAATATGTCTTATTATTATCTATCCAACTCACGGTGGATAATTAGAAAAGAGTTATTTTTATATGGATAGAGGAATCTGAATAGAATTTCAAAGAGCTACAAAGATAGTTATTCAGAGAAACTATTCTCACAGTTCCCTATAGTGTAGAATATTTTGAGATCTAACGTGATTCAACCAAGAAGAATATGATACTTTTTATCATGAAAATAGATTTTGTGATTGGTTAAGCCCCTTGAAAAATGAAAATCCATGAGAAAAATTACCTAACTCATGATTTAGAGTTAGCTGTGGTATTTTTTCTTTATAGATATGGTTGTATTATCATTATGGGGAAAGGTGTGATATATATACATATCATAAACGTATAATGTATCTTTTCAGTAAAAAGAATATGAATATGTGACTATAGATATGGTTGGAGTTGATTATATATTATGACTCATCAACACATTACTACCTTGGGAATGAAAACAAGTTGGAAGATACATTGATTCTAAATGACCATGCAAGAATATATATGACGAGGATAATAAATGATCCAAAATTTAGGGATATTCATATGGTTGATCTACAAATTTTAAATCTAGGGAAGAAATACTATATTTAACAGATGAATGTTTAACCATATAGAAAAGTGAATATTATGAGTGTGTAGATGGAAGATGTTGAGAAAAAAATGAATGTATGAAATTTTCCCGAGCCCAACATTGTCAATGATGGAATAAAAATGTTTCAAAACCATTTTTTATTTTTATGAAACCAATATTAATGAAGGATTTATCGAATAATGCTCATAGTTCATCGTTTAATATTCAACCTAGATACACAATGATATATAGGGACCTGATAGAGAATTTATAGTGGGATGGGATGAAGAGAAATATTGTGTAATATGTTTATTAGTTCTTGTAATTTCATGAAGATAGTGTTAAGAGATATGTATCTAATGTGATGTTATGAAGAGTACCCATACAAAAATGGAAATAGAAAAAAATCACTGTGTACATTATCATCGGTCATTCAATGACATTTGACAATGATAAGGCAATATTGGTCAGAGCTAATATATTTATGAATTAGGCACCATTAAATGTTATAATATTATATTTATATCATGATCGGTATGAAATAATATATATTAATAATGTCTTATGATTACATATAGTACCACTTTCCAATATATCTTATCGTGATCTGAGGTGTACCGAGATTTTCTGGAGATGTCTTTATAATGATATAGATATATTGTTATGTTTCATCACTTCGTACCATCCTTATATATATGTTCATTATGAGTGGAAAATTGAAACTCTTGAATAAGTGTATTGATATTTCCTTTTAGATTTCAATGGATGTTTGGATCAAGACCTACATTTGGTTGAATTATCTTACAAAAATATCATTAACTCCATTATTCAGATGACCCCTTATTAAGGCCTCTGTGGTCAGAAGTGTAGAACTACAACCTGTTGGAATAATGTTTTTGAAATGAATATTTTGGGCCTTGATCTATCAGAGGGGATGAAACTGAAGGTTAATACAATTCAGGACACATATGAGCTGTTCAAAGTCCACAACAATGTAACACTGACAACCGATGAAAGGAATTAGAGTTTTTAGTGGGTGATAATGTATTTCTGCAAACATCTCTCCAGAATAGACTGATGACATTTGGAAATAAGGTAATGTTATGATCTGGGTATATATTTCCTTGTGAAATTCTAGATTATGTTGGGAGGGCAGTTTAGGGATTGGCGCTTCAAAAAAATCACTCTCAAATTCAGAATGTGTTCAATGTATATCGCCTACTAATGTACATATGTGATCCATCACATGTATTATCACTGAAATCATACTGAACGATCATGGTGTTTCATATAATGAACAGTCGATAGAGATTTTTTTATCAGATACAGAGTTCCCTATGAAACAAGACTACTTTCTTGGTTAATGTTTTATGGATGAACCTCTCATTTTGGGAAGCTACATGGTAACCTTAGTATGTGTGGAGGACAATGTATCCTCAATAATTTGAATCCAAGTAATGAATTTTGAGGGATAAATTCGTTTTTAGAAGGGTATAATGTAACACTCAGATAATTTAATAAATATTTCTCTTTAAATAAGTTTAATTCTCCCATGTTGTCTATTGCACACAACCATGAGTTTAAGAAAACCATAGGACACATTTAGTATAAAATTACCATTATAATATAGTTGTTAAATTGTCACGAATAACTACTACTATCTAATTTATGAATAAAAATAAACGTCATAATCAATTTGAATGTATTAGTTAGATCTTAGAAAATGATCAAAAATATATTAGTAAATTAAGAATATTCTTCATAAAAAAAGGTTTTATTAATAAATGAGGTTATCATGTTCTTATAGGTAAATAATATTTTTTAGAAGTTATATAAAATCTAATTTACCAAATAGATTTAATTTATTAATTTATCATTTCAATATCATTTAATTTATTGAAATTTTTTTAAAAACATTCCTTTTTATGGAATAATGAAAATACTGATTTTAATTGAAAACGTAAATAAATTTAAATTATATAAAAGGAAAAATTATGTTTTGGATTTTTTTAATTTAATTAGTTCATTTTTAATTTAACTAATCAAATTATGTTTTTTATAATTATTTTATTCACAAATTTATTGTAAAAACATTTTACATTTTAAAATATCAATATAATGAAAAATTATTTTTCATGTAGATCTACTGATTTTATTTTAAATTAAATTTATTATCCTCTATTATTTTATTTTTCAAAAATTAATGAATAATATTTATTGATATGTCCAAAATTTAGTAAATTGGTGCCTTTTATTTTTTTCCAATATGAATAGTAACATTGATAAAATTTCATACCTTGGTCAAGGGTAAATTGAGTAACATAGGTTAAAAACAAAATTATAAATACCATAAAATGACCATAAACAATTTTAAACTTTTATTAGATTAAAAAAATTATGATCTTAGTGCATAAGGATGTAATTTAAATTGTTTAATAGTATGTTTGAGATTAAAAGGAGTTATAAATTATTTAAATCAAAGAATGTAAAACAAATATCACTTTTAATGACTTTAATATCTCATATATGTCCAGATGGGAAAAAATTAAATGAATTAATCTAAACATAAATATATATGTTGATAAAAATAAATTATGATATAATTTTTTTTTAATTTTTGGATCACTTATATGATATTTTGGTTTTTATTAATGTTTATTTAATAAAAACACTTAGTGGTATCATTCATACATTTTGTAATATATCAATTTTAATATAATGTTACCCATAAGATATATTTTATTAAAAATAGTTTTATGTAAAATATATGATTTATGATCAATATGGAATTTTATTTTTAATTATTAGTCAAAAAATAAGTATATTAAATAATTACAAAACATTGATGTATTAAATATTTTATTAATAGAAGTATCAAATAAATGATTCTACAAATATTAATATAAACATAGTTTATAATAATTAATGTTACAAATAAATTTTATATATTACCTTGACCTCCTAGGGATGTAATAAATATATATATTTTTAATTTAACAAATTTTGTTGACAGTTCTTAAATTCCAAACAATGAAATGTGCCAAAATCAGCAATGTTGATATTTTAACAAAATAAAATTTTATTAAATTATTTAAAACACATTAAACATATTTAAAAAATAAAAAATAATTATAATATGTTCTATAGAGTTTTTAATATTTCATTTATGGTATAATTTATTTCATATAAGTAAAAATTGAAACCATTTTACGTTATGAATGTTTCTACTGTAGTTAAAATTAATATAAGTTATCTACGTGTTGTTAAAAATGATATGGTTTAAAATAATACAAAAACTTATTTAAAATATATTAGTTTATGATATCTAATTTGATCCTATATTTCATTATAATAAATATAATTTTTGAGGTATTTGGATTAAGATTTAATTTATTATAAATTAATATTTTTGGAGATTCCAAAACATCCCTTCACCTCTACTACAAAAGAGAATTTCATCCATAAATTAATCACATATAGTTGATACATTAATCTTAAAAAAACATTATAATTTCTATTTCAATCTCTTATAGCCAAATTCATGTGGTGTTGGTATTCCCAAAACCCCATTCCTATAGAACCTGACAGGAGATACAAAGAATATTCTCTAAAGAAGAGGTAATATTTTTTAAAGACTCTTTCAAAAGTTATTTCATCTTATATGTCCACATCCTAGGTTATTCCTATTATAAATTAATAACTCCAGTATAACATATATGATTATATATTATTAGGAATATGGAACAACCATATTCCACCTTTTATCTATCCAATAAAAAATGAATGTACCATATGTGTGTAAGTACAACATACCATTTCCACGTCATGGTGTAATCTACCATTCATTAAAAAATTAACTAGATGTGTATAATGATTGAAATAATAGATAAATATAATAATAATTACATGATATTAATTATACAACAAAATGTATAACATTCAGTTCCTTACCCTATTAACATTAAGGGAATTATTCCATTGCTCGAGCATAGGTAGAACCAACTTTCTCTTGGATGCAATGTAATTAATTTTCCATATTCACCATTCATGATTGATTGTATAAATTTATATTATGAATAAATATTATATATAATACCTTAATACAATTTATTAAATGGTGTAACTATATCCTCTAAACAAAAAATGGGTCTTAAATGATAAAACATGCATAGAAAAAGGATGTAGTTTAAAAAAAATAATAATATTAATGAAATATTGTTAACAAAACCATAATAATATTTTATAATAGTACTATATGTGTTATAATATATATAGGAATTTGGTTTTTCAAAAGTTAAATAAAATTATATAATTTATTAAAAAACAGTTTCGAATATATATGTAGGAAATGAGACCAAAGTTAAGGGTTAATTCCACAATCTAATTATTATTCGTGGCTGCCTCTATGTAATCTTATTTTGAGAAACATTTAACTTCATTATACATGTTTCAAAAAAAGTTACATAATATTTTTACTATTCTTCAACAATTATTAATTTTAATTTTTCCCCTACATGAATTTTTACTAAACGGTTTAGAAAGAATATTTTTTTCATTTTCCAAACAAGTTACATTGTGACATTTCAAAAAAAGAATGAAAATAATGTTTTTAACTTATAAGACATAAAATTATTCTTTCTCTTTAATGAAACCAAAATTAAAATAATCATTCCTTATAATATTATATGGTTATTTTCAATGAAAATATTTTCTTTAAATATTTCATAATTTTTTTTGAAAGAAAACATTTTTAATGTAAAAGGAATATTTTCCACAAGATTTATTTTCCTGTGATACTTGAAAATTATTTTCCATTTAAAATAATGTTATTTAATGTTAAGTATGATTTATTGGGGATATTTTTTTTATATATTATCCCAACCCTAGGCATGGTTTGTTTATTCAAGTAATGGAATGATATTTTTGAAACTAATTTCTTTTCAATGGGTTATGTTAGGATTAAATTATGTTTATGAATACTAGTTTGTATGGGTTCTAATATGATGAATGAATTATCTTATTGTGGATCATACATGTGTTGCTTTAATAATGTGGTTTTTTGGGACCTATATATTCCTCCAATCCATTGGGTAAAGATTAAAATCTCACGATATAGACACAAATGTAATGAGGAGTGAACAAGGTTCAGTAATAGAAGGCTTCAACCAGGTGTAATTTTGTTTTGTAAAAGATTGTTTCCACTATGATTTCCTTGGAAGAGAGACTTTCTATATGATAATGATTTTATATTACTATATGTATCCTATAATTTTATTTCTTAGGTTATATTCTTTCCTGATATGTTTTTTTATTTTCTTTCAACTCTTATGATTTCTCCCATGAAATAATATTACGATCTTTTTTATGAATGATATAATTTTATAATGTTCTTTTCATGATCTTATTCCCTTATTCTTATTTTTTTCTCATTATTACCCTTAATAATAATCTGATCTCACCCTTTTCTTTTCTTTCTTTTCTACGTGATTTGAAGAATGTTATTAAGAGTGATATGGGAAAAGGTTTATATTTATGAAGGAATATTTTTGGGATGATGTAGATGTTTTATGAACTAGTTGATTGTGTTACCTAGTTTCCAAAGACACTAAACCCATATGGTTATAGATTGGATTTTTATGTTATGTTACAAATAGACTTTTATTATAGATGTAATATCAATGTTTGAAGCGTATGGACCATTATATAATTTCACATATTAGGGAGTCAATAAAATCATATTACTCGCTTTTAGTAAATTATTTTCTCTTTTATTGTTTTCCTCTTTAATTGGGTGCATAATTGGACTCCTATGGATAGAGGGAATTTTTTTTATAAAAGTTTACCTAATTTTAAAGGATGTGTGTTTGTTTTAATTAATTATGTTTCGGAACTAACGTGTACTGGATTTATGATTTTATACCCAAGTACATAGAATGTCTTAGTTGGATTGATGATTTTTTAATTTATATAGGTTTTTATATTATTCGGAAGAATTACATTCCATTTAATGGTAGTAAAAAAATTTAATATTATTATTGAATATGTATTGAAACACGTAACAAGTGTGAAAGGAGTACACTCCATTTATAGGTTACATGTCGTGTAGTGTTAAAAATTTATTTTTTTCCTAAAAAAGGTGATGAGTTTCAAAGCTAATTGGATCCCAATGGATTATATTATGTTTAAAATTTTAGTAACATCCATTTGTAGAAAAACATATCTTTATAGACATGTAGGCTGATAATGTGTGAAGGCTTTGTGAGCACCATCAGTTCTAGTGAAATAGAACAATATGGTTACCTTGTGGGATAGCTCCCCAAGGGTTTGGGGAATAGCTAGAGTTGTTGGTCCATGTTTTCAGAAACGTCATGAAATTTATGGATAAGGTGGTTGCGTTGGAATGTAGATTTCTACATAGAGCATTTGGATGATGAGGGATCCTTGTTACACATATTCTTGATGTCTCAACACTCGCAAAGCATATCTTCCAATATAGGTTGCGTGTGTAGTATTGTCCAGATGATTGATCTTAGTTTTGATTTAAGAGCATCTAGTGTTACAAAATATAGGGATGATTGTGGCTGAATATTCATTGAGGTCTAAAGAACATACACTATACTCCCTAAACATGATCAATGATAGCTACATCTGAGAACATATTTCTGATATGGGAATCCATGGAGAGATGCAAGAATGTGTTGTGGCCTTGTCCATCCCCATTTTTTATGGTGTGCTGGAGTGGGTACATGTTATAGTTAAATTTTTGTTAGTGGGACACTATGAATTGGGAGTTTTTAGTATTTGTCAGAGTGTTGAGTTGTCTATAGTAGCAAGCAGGCGCCAATTGGTTGGATCTTAATGCATGAGACCCTTTTGTGATCACACTCTAGTGTCTAGTCATATCGTATAGGGACAACACCGATCATTAGGGAATCCCATATAGGGTATATTCTATTATTTTGACAGGTGGGTCACTTAGCACGTGACTTCCTGACTAGACAGGACGAACATTGTAGAAAGGTTGTCGATATACATCCATGGTTATGGAAACAATGTGATTAGGGATCTACCAAGCAAGGATAGGTCGAACCATACAGAGGAGGAGATGGAAGTGTAGAAAGAGGATTTATAGATGGTGGATGTTGTTATGAGATATTTCCGCAAAAACAACCACTAAGTAGACAATATTAATCTTACGGAGCTGGAAGTGAGGGCTATGGACATCTAGAGGCTATGAAGGATTATGTACCCAAAACATATTAGATAAACATAAGTACATTATGTGTTTATTATACTCTTTTTTTGTATTAATAGACACGTTTTCCAGTAAATCCATTATAACATTACTCAAGGAGAGAGAGTTGGAGCTCCCAGTTGAGGTGCTATCCCAACAACATCATCTTGAGGTCATACAAGGATCACTTCTTCTATATCTTTTATCTACTCCTAGTATGAAAAATATCTTTTTGGATAGTGGTTCATGTCAGAAATTTTGGTCATCATGATGAATCCCTATGATTTCGTCATGGGTATGGATTGGTGGTCCATGGTTTGAGTCTCAATATTTTTTCACCTTATACTAGTCAGACACCTAAGAATAGATGTGATGAGATTAACCATTATGGGTGGGAGAATGATCATGGTAGGAGGATTGGATTCTGTGAGTAGGAAGATGCAACCCCCCCATTAGTTGGAAAACATATCCCTTCATTTATAAGTCTCTTAAAGAATATGGATTAATTAATATGTAGTAGATTATATATATGTATTCACTGAGAACATTTTGGAATTACCTCTGAGGCTGGAGATGTTTTTTTTCAATGAATTACATACTATGACAACTCTGATATCCTTTTTGCAAGATCAGATGGCATTACCATGCTCTAGGAGCTACGGTTGTAGTTGGAGGGCCATCAAGGGAAGGGTTCCATTAGATCTTGTGTTCCCCCATCATAATCTATAGTGTTGTTTGTGAAAAATTTGGATTGGAACTTGCATATTTTATTTGATTATTGTCACATGAACTAAGACACAATAAAGAAAAATTACACCTTTTGAAGTTTTATAACCTATTTTACTACTCATAGTGTGGGATGGTTCTCAAAGATAAATCATCAGACTTGATACAACTAGTTGTGGGTTTACGAGGCCCATATTACAAATATATTATTCTAATATCTCTAAAAACAAAACAAGTTCCTAGTGAATCCCTTTGGTGTGACAATTTCCCCCATTTTGTTAATGGCATTGATGAACCAGATATTAATATTTTTCATGAACCTGTTTGTGGTCATCTTCATTGACCACATAGTCATATACTCTTCATAAAAGGTTTAGCATTAAGAGAACTTAAGGATGGTCCTAGATTTGTTTTGAGATAACTATCATTATAGGAATATCTCTAAGTGTTATTTATGGATTTGTGAAGTTCATTTTCAAGGTAATTTCATTTATTCTAATGGTTTAGTAGTGAAAACAACAAATACCGATTTACTTTTTTTTTTGGGAACCACCAAGGATATTTTCATAGTCTGGTATCTTTCTTGTATTTCTGTGGTATAAGAGGAGGATTGTGATATAATTATCTTGAATTGTAGAATCATTGACCACCCTAATGCCGAAAGGGAATTTTTTTACATAGATTGGGAGTACTAGAGGGACTCTGTGGAGTTATGTATGAGGATGAATATTTATCCTACGTTGGGAAAACCAGAGGAGGTCATGGAGTACGTAGTGTATTGAGATTCCCCCGGAGTTGGTCTTCATTGTGTGGTTATAGAGCAACAAAAAATAATCACATATGGGTTGAGGTAGTGGGGTTACAATGAGAAAAACTATGGGACTATGGACCTAGAAATATTAGTTATATTCATCACCTTGAGAATGTGGATGATCTAACATCTAGGAGATCACCTTTTGGTTTACACATTCCATCAGAGTCTCAGTAATGTATTTAAAAAGAGAGACTTGAACTTGAGATAGAGAAACTAGTTGGCGTTCCGACTTGAAAATGACATTGGGATAGTTTATTATTTGGGTAAGGGAAATTTAGTGTAATATTCCCTTAATTAGAATTCCCATTCTCAATTGGGTAAGGAGGTATTAGAGAAGTTGGATTCCCAGTAGCTAACCACCATGGAGTAAGATAATTCAACCATTATATAATTGACAGTGTTGAATCTACTTATCAAGTGTTTGAGGGGGTTCAAATATGGATACATTAACTATGACGTCTTTTGTTACCAGATATCCAAAGTTGATTCATAGTGTTGTTATTTAGAAGGATGGAATCACAAAATCTCTTTCAAAGTATGGATAGTGCTTCCATTCATGATGTGGGAGGAGGTAATGTGAGAGGTCCACACATTACCTTTAGTTGTACATCTTAGTGTGGGGAATTTGTATAGAGAACTTAAAAAGATGTTTTTGTTGTCCTGTATGAGACAATTCACAGTTGAGTTCATCAATATGTTCCTTTCCTATCATTAGGAAAAGGCCGAGTACCATGTTCTGTCATGTTTGTTTCAGCCCTATGTGATACCTTAATGGATGCGGGACAACATATCATTGGACTTTGTCACATGGACTACATGAAAAATGAAGTGCCATAGCCCCATTGTATTGTAGTTGACTAGCTCCCAACGTCTCCAAACTACATTTCAATTAGGGATTGCATTTCATTGGGACATTTTTGTGTAGTTTTACATATGGGTGACCATTATACTTCATGGTCTTTCCTTGACCACTGTCTTTGATCGTGACATACAATTTATGTCAGGATTGTGGACAGTCCAATGGAAATAATTCTGTAAACAAATGGGGATGAATAATACCTTTAACCCGCAGTCTAATGGGAAGAACGAGTGAAATATCCATTTTTTGGAGGATATGGTGAGGGAATTCATGTTTGTCATCATCAGGCTTAGGGAGGATGACATTATCTTGGTGGACTTGGTATAAAATAATAGCTACCACTCTACCATTGGCGTGTCAAATTTTATGGTACTGTATTTGAGACCTTGTAGGCCACCCTTGTGATGGACATAGATCATTGAGACATCTCTTGTGGGCCCCGATATAGTGTAGGTGATGTTAGAGAAGGATCGGGTCATCTGTGATTGGATAATGATAACAATGAGCATATAGAAACCATATGTGGATTTCTATCATAGGACTTTTGAGTTCGACTAGGGAAACCACATTTTCATATGATTCATCCAATGAAGATAAATATGATGGTTCATATAGGGAGGAAATATATCCATAAATTGTATCCCGACATTCGAGATCATGTATTGGGTTGTTGAGGTTTCTTACCTCCATTCCCTTCCATCGAAGATAAGATGGTGAATATCATATTCCATGTGTCACCACTGAAGATATATGTTCACGACTCCATACACAATATCAAATGGGTCGAGCGGGACCTCAGGGAAAGAGAATATTTTGTAGAGAATGTGATGTATATCAGTGATCTTCATGAGAGAACCATGCTTGGATAGACCATACCATTTTATCCTGTGTTGTGGAAGCATGAGAACATGTAGCAAGGTTCCTAGGAGAAGGAGGTCCAGATGTGGTCTCATTTTCCCAAGTAGTTTTTATGGATATATTTTGAAGAACTAAATTCATGAACGATTGTATTTTGTATGGAATTATTTTTTTCCTTGTATTAATTTGAAATATTTATATATATATTTACATAGTTATGGGCTTATGTAGTGTTGGATTCCATGGTTCGGTGTTCCTGAAACTAATTATATATATATGTAATATATTTTATATTTTAAAAAAATTTTTTAAAATTGAAATGTGATAACACTAAAACTAATGCATAAAAAAGAAATATGAGACCACAGTTAAGAATGGAACATATGGTATTACCCTCAGAGATATTTAAAATATGGTGGTGCATGTTGCTTAGACATCTCCCTCCATGGAAGTACATTGAATGGATGGATTTAGGAATGGATTAAATAATTTATTCATTTTATCCTTATCCAAAATTCTATAAGATTAATTAAAATTTAACATTCATAGTGTTTTTCTTATAATACTATGATCTTCTTAGAGATTTTCTTTCATCCATCATTAGCGAATCACCTTGGGAAATGAAAACATACTTAATTCGAAAATATTTGGATACATCGAACACAATGAATTCCTTAGATTATTGGAAGAAACATAATTTAAAAAGGAATGATCTAATTTGATTGTATAAATCATAATTTTTTTGTTTATATTTTTCTATATTTGATTTATTGAGAAAATCTATCCGTTATTTTGTTCTACAACAATTTTCGATCCTTACAATGTTCATTCAAACTAAATTACTTTTTTTCCATTGTTTTCTGACACTAGATCACTAATACTGATTTATGGCCAATAAAACGTGTAAATTATAGATTATAAAAAAATTGTGTGACTTTCCCCATGATTTTTCACATCCTTCACAGGTTGGACCCTGCAATCTAGATTCGACTTTATATGGTATTTTCAAGACCAATCGGACAACCAATTTTTAAAAAAAATCACGTGTGATGAGTGGGTTAGTAAATACCACATAGATCTAGGATTTTATCAAGATGTGGATGCTCATTTCAATGATCTTGGATCAAATAATCATCAACCAAAGAGCCTGTGGGGTGCAGGATAAAGGAAACATCACCAAGAAATTTCCAAATCATAATTGTGATTAATGATGGCTGGAAAAAATGGACAATATATAGATTCGACAATTTGAGGTTGAAATGAAGCAAGGTCTATGGTGAATTTTTTTTCACTGAGGCAAGTGAAAATGATATACAATATTTGAATATAATGACTACAAGACATGTAGTTTGATAAAAACACTGCATATACCACCTGGATAAGACTACTTGGGTTTTGGAAATCAGTAAAGATGGAATGGGGTATTATCCTCGTACACACCATATACCTCTTCCGTGAGTGGAAGAGTCATGTGGTAGATCACATGCTAAATAATTTATGTGGAATTACATGAAGAAGTTCAGAAATACATGGAAATAACCATGGTTCATAGGAAGGGTCACCGAGTATGAGGACACACTGTGTGGATTCCCTACATGCCATGTATCACTACATGGGAGGAATGCCATGTATCCGCCATGGACAAGGTCAGGTGGTGGATTGGGACCACACATCATGTGGGTCATGGAAAACACGATGCACCTTTGGTAAATTTTTTAAAAACATATACCTTCCTTATCTCATTCTTATTTACAAAACATTTTGGGCCATGAAATGCACATCATAATTTTTTTGTGATTAGAATGTGATGGTTCCCTAGATTGTGGATTTGAAGACATGATGTGTAATTTTCCAAGCACTACACTTTTTGGTGATTCTAGATGAGGGAATTGATCATGTTGGATCACCAGAGGCATTCCAAGTTGTACCCTATAGTAGATATTGGCAGTGAGTCCTCCATCAATTTCGAGAGGTACCTTATAGTAGAGCTATTCAGTGGGTACTCGATGACATCTATTTGGTACCATCTAGTTAATGTAGTTAGTGGGTATTTGATGAAATATTGTGTGGAATCTTCTTTTGGTAATTGTAAATTCATCTTCTTATTGGAGATTGGGGCCCTTGATTGTAAGGCACAATCATGAGGCGTGTTTTGACTTGGACATGTACTTTTTTGGGAGACATGTGGGGTTCTATACATCATTGTTGGGCTTTTGAAACTATTGGATACTCTTATTCATGGTATGATCTATTGGATTGATATCACTTTCTATCATGTATATATTTATTTTGATAGATTATATATATATATATATATCTAAATAATCTTCTGTATCAAAAACTGGGATTGGGTCACTCAATTTCCTTAATATACAAAGCCATGTGGGATATTACACATGATTTCTTTGTTTAGAATATCATTGTTTGATTAATTTAATATACTACTAGGTGTGTTTATGAGTCAACATTTATTTAATTTAGTGGCATTATAGATCCTCTATTCTTGAATGAGGTTACTGTTTATAATTATTTTGGTTGGGCCGCACATGTGTACTATTCTACTATCTTGTTTTTTCTCTTGTATCTCTTAATTATCCCCCATCATAATCACAGGAATACAACTAGGTATGTAAGTACTCACCCTTAAATGGGATTTTAAAACATGTTTCATGTCTTATGCCGATGATAGATTGGTCTGGAGTGACTATAGAGGAACTTAGTGAAACATAGTACACGAGACATTTGTTGGTGGTCACTACATTGAGATCAGTAGATGGGATCTCTCAACAGTATAAATTCCAGTCTTGTTAGGTTGGGATATATTTCTAGTTGGGCATGTATTTTATCCCATTACAATTCAGTTTGGACTGTTGTACTCATGTACATCGTTGAGGCTTTTCATGCTTAGTTTAATTTATATCCATTTAATGTTTTTATATTTTCCCTCCACATTTTTTCATTGATATGGTCAGGTGTGTGCATAAAGTTAAATTAATCCAAGGACTCCCATTTCAAGTGTGAATTTTAACACTTGTCTCCACCCCTAGAAAAAGGATTCAATCATGGGGTAGTTTCCACTTGATCCTCATCTATGGATGGGGTGTGACTGAACTAATTTCATGACAAAAATTCTCCATAGTTTTTATGTCCTTGGAATGGGATCTCAAATATCAAATCTCTTGAAAATCATCCAGACATATGAGACACCTTCATGGCATGAAACCCTATCTAAAAAAATTAGAACATCTGTTCAAAAATTTTGAAATTAAAATTTTAATATTACTTCAATATTTTTCCCTTCTGCTAAATGAAAACACGATTTCCTTATGAATTTTCAACCATTTCCAAAATGTAGAAAATTACAAATATCAGCCCAGAACTATGGTGTTTATTCATCTTTGGTATACTGAGTATGGTCTTGGAAATGGGAATATACAAGGTGATTCTAACTTAATAATTGTTTTTAATTTTTGTTGGAATATCTTTTTAATATCTATATATTTATTCATTAGACATATTACTACATTAAAATCATGAATATGTCATCTTATTTAATTTATATCATTATTAACTTTGATTTTTTATCACCGTGAAATTTATGTTTTCCTTTTCACTCACCATTATCCATTATTGGTTTGACTATGATAGTTTTGGTCATATTGTTTTGATTCCGAAGGAAGGGCTTGGTGGTTTAGATGATAGTGTCCCCTTGATTATTGTGTAAATTGGTGATTAATTATTGATTATGGTTTCAATGGTTCTTGTTTTCATAATTATTTTTCTAAATTAATTTCATATTATTTATCCTAGATAGTTTAATAAGGGTTTTGTCTAAATTTTTTGTGGTGGAATGAAAAATTAGGTGTTATTAATTACATACAATGTTCAAAGGTGAGACGTTATGTAATGCATCCCCATTCATTAAAATGGTCTAAGAATCGAGTCATGACATTTCTAAATCATGATCTATGACTAGAAATATATTTTAATTTTAGTTTTCCTTTTTAACATTCGATATTTTATCATTTTTCCAAATTGTAGAATTTTTAAATTATTTTTTACATTATTCAGATATTATTTATAACTATAATCACTAAACCAAAAAATGGTATTATTTTTAAATTATTTTTTCCATTATTCAGATATCATTTATAATTACAATCACTAAAACAAAAAATGGTATTATTTTTAAATAAAAATGAATTATATTGGTATTTAGCTCTCAAAATACCAGGAATTGTATTATGGTCACATTGTTTTGATTCAAATAATTTTCCTCCCTTAAATCAAATAAAAAAATTAATTTCTAAAATACCTTTAATCTCTAGTTGAATAAAAAAATGATCAAAATAATATTTCCCACAATATATATGGTGGTTGGGTAGCCTTAACAATTTTTAATAAATTATTGGATGAATATTTACCTCTTGAATAAATAAATAAAAACCACAACACATGGGACATGATATTAATTCATCCCAATTTTATAGAAACTAAAGAATGCTAAATGAAAAATGTTTCATGTCATGTATATTAATGTAAAATCATAATATATGTACTATAAATATAGGACACTATAAGGAAGTCTTGAATCATTGGTTAATTTTTAACAACTATAAATTATTTACACAGTTATACAATAATTTTTAGCGGTTCTAAAAAATATCGTGTTTGTTGAGGTCAAATTTTTATATATTTTAGTTGTTATTATTAACTGATAGTTTTGAAAATATATATGAATCCATGTTTTATGATATATTTTTCCACCAAGAATAATTTTCCTTTTGTGAACGTTTAAACAACAACTACATTTTTTAAAATAGTTTATTAGGTATCCATAATTAATGGTTGTTTGACTAAAAATAAATAAATATACATGAGGAAATTATAATGTTCAAAATGTGATAAATTTAGTTTCTTCATTATCCAATAATAACAATTGTTTTGGTTTTTATCATTAACTTGATGTTCTTCAGTATATCAATACATTTTAAATCACTTAAAATTAATTTGTGAAACTTTTTTATTTTAATAAATCATTTACACCATTAAATTTTTTTTAATATTGAGAAATATTAAATATAAAATTTCAATTTATCCCCATCTTGAAGGTGAATAATCTAGGAAATCAATATTTGATGTGGAATAATAATTTTACAGTGAAAATAAAAAATTAATATTTTTTAATTTATTGAAAAAACTATTCAATGAAATATATACCAATAACATGTAAAATATTTTAAACAAGCATATATAAATGTTATAGACAATAAGAACATCAAAAATTATAATAATTAATAAAATACTTACTTGGTATATGAAACACGCTGAGTTTTTAGTAAATATATATAATTTTAAATAATTTTATTTCTTTGGTAGCCTGCATTACATGCAACACTGAGGTTCAATGAACTATAATTTACTATTAATATCATCATTTAAACATGAAAATTATAACATTTCTCCCGAACATATTATAATGAATACGAATAATCAAATTTAAAAAAACAAGTATAGTTATTTTATATAAATAACTTATTGATGTATATAATTACTTTTAATAATGTATTTATACCTTTAGAAAATAATATTTTCTAAAACAAATATTTTTATGAAAAGAAATAAAAGAAATTTTTTAATCATTTAAATAATAAAATTAAAAACAAACACCATTAATGAGATAAAAATTTTAAAATTATCTTTGGGTTATTTTTTGAGAATTTTTTGTAACGAATAATTTTTTGGTTCAATAGTGGAAAATATGATTTTAAATTAACAAAAAAATTTTCCTCCAAAAAATTTTAAATGGTGCATATAATTTTAAAATTCAATGTAAATGGTTTAATAAGTTTAATATTAATAAAATGTATCTCATTGGAATAAAATTCATGGTGATTTTTTAGATCACAACATAATATACTTATAAAACATTTCTGTTTTGAATACTATGTTTTCATCATGTTCACATGATTAATATTAAACTAAATTTTCAAAAATATTTGATTTTAATATGAGAAAATTGATGACATATTTTGAATCTAAATAATTAAAATTAAACATAATTTCAATATAATGATTCATCAAAATTACTAGTAAAAATAATAAAAAATAATTACTATAATTAAAGATAAAACAGGTTTTTCGGTGGTTAATCTAGAAACATATGTCTATGATTTCAAATAAAACATGTCTAAAACAAAATTTCATTCATAATTTAATTTTTATCACAGAAAAAGTTTGAATATGTTCATTGTGATCCATTTTCCATAGCTATGACTTTATCATTTTGGATTCTTATAGGAAATTTCCAAATAATTTCGAAGTAGGTTCCATTCCCCAGATATAAGTGGGTCTCCCATCCCCTATCCTATTCACAAATCCAAACCATTTTTATCAGTATATACCTTACCAATATTCCCCATTAAATCCATCATATTCCTATATGACTTTTTTGATCCAGAAACCCTCCTATGAGGGATTTAGGTGTAAACATTAATGGGTCATACGAATACGATGTGTAGTCGTTAACAATGTATTTTCAATTTATTTGTTCTTAAAACTCCATAGAATAAAATTAAACCATAATTATATATAAAAATCAGTATCTAAAACATAATTATATTTAATTTTTTAAATTAAACTACCAATTCATATCCATCATTCCATCATGGCAGAAATGAATCCATCAATCATTTATACGGTGGACTAAAGCTTCCTAAAATGATGTAGTTAATTTTCCATAACCGCCTCTCACTGATTAATATAATTATTTAGTTAAAATATTTATATGATATTTATTACAAAATTAATTTCCAATAATCATAATATCTTATTAACCTTCATACTTTCCATTCTGTAGGAATACAATAACGTAAACTGTGTGTACAATGAACATATGTTTCACGAAGCAATGTGATTCATTTTTCACATACGCTTAATCTAGAATATATTTAGGCTAAATAAAATTGATATATTTCATATATATGAAATCATAATTAATATTTAGTAGTTATATATCATATAAATTCTATTCTTTATATCATTTGAAAAAATGGAAATAGTGTTCATGTGTATGTACAACCAACTATCTAGATGAACTATGTAATTCATTTTGAATGTCTATAATTAATGGATTATAATAAATATTAAACACCAAATATATATATGATATTTATATAATTTTTTTATTTCTCCACAATATTGAATTATGATCAATCTAAATGTACCAAAAATATCAAATTGAAACATACTTGGAAAATGAAGAATCTATTACACGAAATGTTAGTTTAACATGAAAATTTGTTATAAAAGGATGTATGTAAATAATATATGGTATGATATAATTGATTATGGATTGTTATTATATTTAAATTAAAAATTTATTTATTATATAGTTTTTTATAAAATGTGTGAATTAAATGAAGACTAAATTTAATGGATCTTTATCACAATTTTATTTCTATGAGACGTAACCCATAATGAACACATATTTGTTATGTGTGGTGAATATACTACCCATGAATAAATTTTATGATGTATGTTTTGATATTTTTGTTAATTTAAATTTCTAGCAATGTTTATTTATTTCATTGGGATTATGAATTCGATTTTTACTAATGGGGTTATGGTTTTAGGTTGAAATCCCACTGGTTACTTGGATTGTTTATGATTATGTTTTTATGATGATATCTTAATAAATATTAATAAATAAATTCATTAAATTTCATACACTGTAGTTATTTATTTATAAATCATGATTTCATCTCATTTTCCTCTTTTTATTTCCTTTATAGATTAAAAATATTTTTATGGAAAAATTGACATTATCACTCTCTTCAAATAAAAATTAATGTTCATTCCATGTCCATGTTTAATAAAAATATTTGAATGAATGTTTTTAAATTACTATAATTATTAAATTCTGTAATTTTTTCACATGTTTTTATTTTTAATTTTTTTTAAAAGTAATATTCATGTCATTTTATAAATGGATTTATTTTTACTTTGCCCAATAAAAGTTAAAGGAATATTTGTTTTTAAAAATGTATGCATGAAAATAAATTTACATATTGATCACAAATAAGTGATTGAAATATTACATTATATTTTTTGATATTTTTTTCAATAATAAATAATTCGAAAATCATTTTTAATTTTTAGATTCAATATTATATATTCATATTTTCAAAGCTATTTTACATAAAAAATGTTCCTTGTTATATTTTAAAATAATTTTTATATTAAATAAGGATTCTTTTTAATGTTACTTTTTTGGGGATTTGATATAATGATACAATTATTTATCACTATTTTAATGATTTATTTATCAAATGATAAAATATTTTTGAAAACTATTCATTTTCCAAGGGTTATGATATGAATAATGATTTATGAAACCCGTTTATTTTCATTGGTTTTGAAATGTTGAATGTTTAATTATCTTTGAAAAATATATTTATTATTTTCATTCAATTATTTATGGGAAATATATCTCCCTCTCATTCTATGGGAGAAGATTTATATCTAATGCTATAATAATGGTAAACAAGTCGACAAGATTGATACATAATGGGAAGTAGGGGATAATGTTGGATCAATTATGTATGATGGTCTTGGTAGTCAACCTTGATAAAAGAAATAGTTTCTATATCTATGTTTATCTCACACATTTATGACATGATCCTATGGTTCTGGAATTATAATTATTTCACTCTTATTAATCATTTCTTTAGGAATGATAATGATTTATACTAGGACTCATGTTTATGACCTATTAAATGTTGGGTGAAAATATATTATATCATGTTCATGATCTCATAACATTATGTGTATATCCTCATTTCTTTTGATCATTTATTTATATCTCTCATATTACCCTTACAGAGTATAAAAGATAACACTTTTTTATGTTTCCTTCCTCCTAGTCATGAATAATGGGTTTGGTGGGGTATGTTTATGAAGAGTTGAAAATGGGATGATACATAAGGGGTATGTTTAAGGACATTTATTAAATTAGAATTATATATACCTTGTATCCAAATAAACTAATCTATTTGGTTCCATGAGATTTTATTTGTGAAATATATTGAATGTTTATCATAATATATATGATATTTGAATATAAAAATATTAAATTTATAGTTTTTATCAGTGAATGGTTTAGTTCTCCTTTGGAGACCGTGAATTATTAGTGAGATTCATTTGGATCAGCCTAAGAATATGATAACATACTAATGTATTAATAAGGAATATATGATGTCATTTTTTGGGAAACAAATCCCGGTTTGGATAATACTTGTGGATGTGGTTCTGGAACTGATGTTCCATGGGTTGGTAACTAAAAAAATGCCACGTCGAGCTTGACTGGAGCATTAAATAGTAAATTAAAATAGAACATAATGTGTAACATGATTGACAATACTAGGGGATATGCATTAGTTAATTCATATTTTCTAAATAAACCATCATGAAGGATTTAAATTGATAGTGATCATTCATAACATGTTATAAATGGAAGATATCATAGATTTAAAATATGGTTTCTTGATTTGGAAAACATATAAACAATTCTCAATGACTATTTTTTCCCATTATCATTAGTGTTTATCACAATATTATTTTTGGTTTCATTCAGTCTCTCAGAACTGATTGAACCGTGATAATTCTAAATGTTATGTAGAATGAAATTATTTTCTTAAGGAGAAAAAGAAATTATTTGGGATCAAAGATGCATCTTTAAATTTTTTATATTAAAAATTTATCATCTAATGATTCATCATAACCTTAAAAACAACAGAGGAGCGAACATTATTATTTTGAATCCCTCATGAGACAATATCTAGCATCTATTAGTGTGTCTAATGATCCACTAGTGGAGGATTGGATGATCAAAACCATTGATCTGAATTTTTTTTATAATATAGTTCTTAGATCATGAATAATATTTCCTAATTGTTCATTCTCTGGAGGGTGAATAACATTGATGGAAGAACCTTATTAAAAATTAAAATATATAGGATTAAATATAATGAATGGAATTTGATGAGTTTAAGTAGATATTTCATAGTATGTAATTCTCTCATATTCTATATAAAAATATGGATATGGAAATCATTAGCTTATTAAAATAGAGGATGAATCTCTTATTACCAATGTGGATTAGTTTTCTTGTCTTTCAATGTATGCCTATAGTTTAATCATCAAAATTGATAGAGAAATTGATAGATTATTTGGTCAATTGAAAAAGTCATCTGAGATAAATTAACCATTAAAGACCATAATTGACCTAAATAAATCGAATGATGTGCACTAAATGTAGAAATGGAAATTAGATATTCCCTTAATTCACATGGATTCGATTAGAATTAATGTTCTATTCTTCAGAAAATCGAATAAACCATATAGTGAATGGAAATTATAGTCATCTACATGCTCTAAATGAGATAAGAAACATCAATGAAACTATTTGAATGTAATTTAGAGGCATATTAAATTTTGGTGAGTAGTTTATAATGCTATTGAATATATAAAATGAAATTAGTGGGATGTTTAATGCAATGGAGTAAAAGAGGTATCCAACTAATGAACCACCCACTCATCAGTTCATTAAATTCATGGAATATGGTCCCTATAAAAACATGTTTATTATTCATATGTCTTTTATGATCATCAACAAAATAATCTTATGACTAATGATAAATTGATATCTAATGCGATCACCACTGTGGAAGTGGGTTTTACGAATACCATGGTAAAAAGTACAGTTATCATTAACTCTAGAATGGGTAATGTAATATTTAATTCCATCTATCCCCAAACATTTTTTATCTAATGAATTTTAAATGGATATTAAATTACCATCCTATTTATTAGATTTTGAGTTATAAGTAAAAACACTTAATGGTATTATTGTCACCTAAAAAGTCTATACTTCCTCTCCAATTGATATTTTTGGGATACTTCTTCCTAAAAATCATGTGATTCCTCCTTTAGTTAAATGTGATGTCATTATAATAATATATTGGATTTCATCATATTGGGACTTTATGAATTTCGGAGGAAGGGAAGTAATATTTCATATTCCAATTGAACCCATGCTCATATATCACTGTGCTGATAAAAACAAACTTCCAATGGGAATAAATTATAATATATAAGTATTAATTCTTATCAATAAACTCTATTTTTCTCATATGGATTGGGATAAACATGAAATCAAATAAATGACTAATTTTTGAGAGTTTAATGATTTCATTCTGAAATAGTTTCCCAGCCTTCCTCCAAATTGTGAGGTTTAGTTCTTAATAGATCTCATACCTATTGTAGAACCCAATTCAAATAATTCATATTGAATATAATAGATTAGGAAACAAGACATAAAGTAAAATTATGAATAATATTATGATGAAGGATTTATAATCCCTAGTGTGTCACCATGGTGAACATTTATTCTATTTGTTAAGAAGAATCATGGGTCAATGAATACTTTAATTCATTTTCTGGAAAATTATAATATAATTATAAATAATAATCATCCTTAAAATTATATATATGAATTTTTTGATGAACTACATGAATATAAAGACATTTCAATGATTTACATTTAGTTTGGATATCTTCAGTTTTGACTAAAGAAGAAGGATATACCCAATGCTATATTCTATAAAATGTACGAAAAAATATCTATATTTTTATTCCATTTGGGTTTATAATTTCCCATACTATATACGTGGATTTAATTAATAGTGTCTTTAGGTATTAAATTTATCAATTCATGGAATTTTTGTAGTTGATATTCTTATATATTCATTAATGAAGGAAGAGAATGAAGATCTCATGAAAACTATTAAGAATAACCAATGAAGGAGAATTGGTCTGGAAAATTTATGAAGTATGATTTTTAGAAATATATTGCATCATTTGTGGCTCATGCACTATTACGAATGGGTATATCAGTGGATCCATCAATTATATAAGTTTTTTTTTGTTTTCTTAGACCAACCACTTTGACTAAGATTTATTGATTTTTTGTGGTTGCTATTGATGTTTTGTGGAAAATATATCATTCCATTCTATAATCTAATAATGTTTACTTGAAATGGATCTATGTAAAATTATACATTTGTATTTGAGGAGCATTTCAAGGAACTAATGTGAAGGTGTGTTAGTGAAACCATGATTACATTAACCTACATCGTAGAATGGTAAGTAATCTATAATGACACATCAAATAATAGACATCAATTCATTCTAATATAGAATGATTAGGTTATATATTTTTTTCACATGAAAATTGAATGACCCTGAGTAAAATTATTTTACTCATTATTTGGATTTTGCAGTCATAATTTTTATATTAACGATGTGGATGAAATATTTTAATTAAGTATTTTGTTTTATATATACTGACCAAAAAACCATGCACTCATAATTTTACAAAAAAAGTGTAAAATATATTCCAAATAAGCCGGTTAGTATTTATTAAGGGTTATGACTGGTTAGTAAATTTCTAATATATGAACGAATATTTGGTGTCTAATCCTTGATTCAGAATTATAATTCTTGCTTATCAATAATGATGATAAAAATAGATCCAATATTTATGGGTTTTCGAATGATATATAATCAAATAATGAAGTATGGGGTTAAATAGTATATTTCTCAAGGGAACGTTCAACTATATAGCATAATAGAGATTTAAGTGGCATAAAAGAAGGATAAAGAGTTATATATGACATTGAGAAATGATTTTGAGTTTAACAATGAATGTGAGGGGGAGATAATATCCATGAATTGGTTGGGTGTTCCATCCATACCATTTTCAAATATGGAACTACTGTAAGAGGCTCCTCGTTCTTCCTTACATTTTCATAATAAATGAACAATGATATATAGGCATTTGAAAACTATGTCCAGTTTGAGGGAATGGAGAGGGTTACTATAGAATGTTAATTTTAGTTCATGGTATGTCTTAATGTTATAGATGAGAGAAAAAATATATGGGGATTTTATGACCATTACCAATACCAAAATGAAAATGTGAAAACATCACCATGTATTTTGAAATCAGACTCCCAAAATGAATAATGTGAAATATTATATATGGGTGGAAATCTTTATACTTACCATGCCATAACACTTCACCACTATAATATATTATTTTTCTCTATATCAAAATTATATGATATATATTAATGAGGTGGTATATGTTTATGGAGCACCATGTTATATTGTATCAGATCAATACCAATGGTTTATGTCAAGCTTCTGGTGATGTTTTTAGCAAGCCCTTGATAAAAAGATGAGATTTAGTATAATGTATCATCATTAGATAGATGATCATTCTAAGAGAAATCTTCCAACCCTATAAGTATAATGATATATTTGACAATGTATTTCAATGTTGGATGTTATCAACTCATATATCTAGTAATGGTTTCTTACAACAATAAATTTCACATGTGCATTCAGAGTGATCCATAAAAATCCCTCTCTATAACTAAGTGTAGAGATGGAAAAATATGTAATAAAGTTATGGAAAGAAATCTATTATGATCTAATATGGTTGATGAAATGGTTGAGTTATAAATATAGTTTCATCAACACATATGGGTTTCACAAATATACTTGAAAATTTATAATGATAATAGTCGATGTGATCTTGAATTTGATGTTGGTGACATGTTTTCTCTATAAATTTCACCATGGAATATGTTTTTTAGATTCCATAAAAATATAAAGATAATACATAGGTATATTTTCTATTTTAAAATTCTTCATCTAGTCGGGATGGTTTCCTATAAATTGGTTCTTCCACCAAACCTCCCTACATTTCACAATATATTCAGCATATCTCTCCTAGGAAAGAACATACCTAACCCTTCACAAGTACTTAGCATAGTGGTCATGACATTAGATAAATAACCTTCTGAAGAGGAGACTACTATGGAGAATTTTGGACATATTGATAATTATCTACAAAACTAGACCACTCACATATTCAATGTTTTGTGGAAAACTATCATTTTAAATAATCAATAAGGTATCCTGAAGACATGATGAGGTAGATAAAAAACTGTTTTTTTGATGATGAGTGATTAATTTCAAGGGATAATTTCACATAATGGGTGGTAGAATGTAGAGCACCTATTTGATTTTAATTTTTTTTCAAATAATATAATTTCACTAATATCGTCTGTTACATGCTGTAATGAGTTTTCATTAGTCAAAATATATCACTAATATTATTATATAAACATTAAAATTATAATATATCCTTTACTATCGGGTGAATGAATAGTTAAAAAAATTTCAAATATTATGTTCGATGGTTTTATATAAATAAAATATATTTATAAAAAGTAAAAAAAATTTATGTAATGTCTTTATATACTTCCAAAATTATCCATTACCAAAAAATATTTTTATTTAATTGTTTTTTAAATAAAAAAACAAATTTGTGAAACTTATAGAAAATTATTTTGAAATAATAAAATTAATTTATTAAATGGATTTGTAAAAAATTTCCTAGGGTGAAAGTTTTATAATTTTCTGAAAATAATAATTTTCTGATTAATAGTGATTAATAAAACAATTTATTAAAAATTTCCATTTCATTTAAAGAAATTTAAATGATATATGTTGTTTAAGAATATTTTCAAAGTAAAATTAGTTCATTTTTTATGAATAATCACATTTAGGTCATTAGAATAAAATTCATTTTCATTTGTGACATTAAGTCATTCTATACTAACAAAAAATTTCTCTTTGAAAAGCCTCTCTTTTATCATATTTACAAGGTTAATTTTATATTAAATTATTTACATTATATGAATGGAATATGGTAAAATAGATTTCGTATTTTGAATCATCATTATTTATTTTATATTATAATTTCATCATAATATTTAGTCAAGAGGAATTATAAAAAGAGTTTAATTTAATTATTTCAGTTAGGGTAAAACTTTTTTACATGGGGTAATACTAATATTATAAGGGTATTTATCACAATAAAACATATATAAATCCTATTTTATTAATATATTACAATATAATATTTATATTTTTAATCAGATATATTTTGGAAGAATTATTCTAAGGAATTACTTTTTCATTTTGTATTCTTTTGGAAAATTTCAATGTAATTTAAAATTATTATCTATTCTTGATACATAAAAGAAACTCCACTCCCCTATAAACATCACACATATAAAAATGTTTGGTTCTAAAAATTGCTAACCAAATAAATAAATTACTTCCCTCTCCCCATCCTGTAGAACTTCATTTTATTATTAAACCCTATTAAGAAGGCTTTAGGTATAAACATAAATAGGTTCTCTAAAAATAGATAGGGTCCATAATTTTGTATTTTCGTTATATTTTATCATATAATACCATAAAATAATATTTGACCATGATTATACTATTTCGTCATTATCCCACATATAAATAGATGTTATTATAAGAATTTCATGAATAACATTTATATCCTATTTCATTATGTGGGAAATTAAACCTTTGATTCATAGGGAAATTAACTACCACATCGCAAAACCGATATAGTTCATTTTCCACCACCAGCTCTCAAGACTTGTCATAATCATGGATAAAATATATTTGTATGTTTTTATGACATAATTTTACTTTTATAATTATAATAAAACATATATCTTTTTGACTATCCATTTTTTTGGTATGTGATAATGTGGCTAGTGTGCATGAGAAACTATAACCTTGCAAAGCGATGTGACTTTTTTTCACATACTCTTTTCATGGAAATTAATAAACCAGAATTTAATCTAAATATTTTATATAAATGACAGAAAAGTGGATAAATTAATTTTATATATTATTTACTTTCCTTTCTTTCTTTTTGTTGAGAAAATGGAACGAATTTTCATGCAAACGTACAACCTACGGTATCAAAGAGGGTGTAATTAATATTCCATGTATATATTTTAGAGACTTATAATAATAAATATGTAAATAATATTTTTTTAATTTCATGTTTAAAATTATGTTCATGATGTAACCCTTTTCACAGTAAAATCACCGAAAATTGGAAAAACAATCATACATGGAAAACAATGTAGTTACTACTGAAAATGTGATTTTAATAATGAAATTGAAAATAAATGGACATTGAAAGGATGTAATAAAATTATATAGTGTATAAAATATATGATTATGGTTCTGTAATACATTTAAAATAAACATAATTTTATTATATATAATTTTGGTTAACATATGAATGAATTTGATACATATGGTAAGGGACATTCAACATATATTCATTTCTGTGAGACACGTGCCAAATTCATCACTTGTTTATTTTTGTTTTGTATATATACTTAAAATAACACCCTTTTAGAATTTATATTAGTAATTTTATCATTATATACATGGAAATATATTTTTATTTCCTTCATGGGGATTATTAATTCCATGGTTACTAATCTGGTAAGGGTTTTATGTTAAAATAATATTATATTATTGGTATTGCTTAAGATTGTGTTTTCAATAGTGAAATTTTTTATTTATCCCTTTAAAAAATCATGACATATATTATACTATAGTTATTTCATGATAAAACGTTTTTCCTTTAATTATCCTCACTTTATGTACTCAATATATAAAAAATGAATTTTATATGAAAAATTGAATTTATTTCTATTTTTGATCAATTTCTTTCTATCTGTTACTTTTTTTTCTAATAACATTAAACAATTTTTTGAATATTATCCAATGATTTTTATTGTAATTTTTACCCACGTTTTTATTTTTAACAAAATGGTTTAAAAGGAAACATATTTTTGTTTTTGAAATAATGGTCTTTCTGAATATTATTGAAAATGTGAAAGGAATCATTATTTTTAAATGTGTACTACATGAACACAATATTCATTAATCATGACTCATCAACTATTTTAGCATTCAATTATATGTTACCAAGTCCATTTTAATTTAAAATGACCTTCATATTGTTATAATATTTTCTGAATGTGATATTCTTAAGTGGAAAGGCTATTTTCTACAAGAAATGTGTCATGTGATAATTCAATATCATTTTTACATTTATGATGTTAATATTTGTGTCATATATGCATTACCTGGGATATGATCCATGGATAGAATTCTTATTTTTTATTCAAATGGTTAATGACTATGATGATAAAAAGTTTATAAACCCTATTCAAGTTCATTGGGTTATGACACAATGAAATGTTTATTAAACCCATTTAATTTACTAGGTTATGATATAATAGATTATTTTTTATTTTTGGAACAAATATTTATGGTTTTAAGTATGTGATTGATAATACTTGTGCCATACTCAATTTCATTGGGTGAGGTATTTAATCTAATGAGTGGAAAATTAGTTACAAGTTATGAGACATGATATACAATGGGAAATAGGCTGATGAGCATGATACCGAATGGGAAATAGGTGATAATTCTAAATCTACTATTTTTTATTATCTTTGTTTTCAATACTGACAAATAAAATGGTTTCTATACATAAATTTTTTCCACTCTTTTATGATATGCTATTATGGTTCATGACTTATGCTGAATCCACACTCATTTGAATCATGTCTTTCAAAGTGATTCCAATTTATTTTGAAACTCTTTCTTAGGATATATAGTAGAATGTTTATTTACTTTTTATGTTCATTACACAATATCACATCCATATTATTGTGTTATTTTTTATATGATCATATAATGATATCTCACATAATGAACCATACCAAGAATTGAAGCTCAACCTTTCTTGTGGTTCCTTTCACCAGGTAATGAAAATAGGTTTTATAAATGGTATGCTAATAACTATTTAAAAAGGGAGAAATTTATTAGATATTTTTAAGATATTTAATTTATAAAAAGATTATGTACATATTCTATAAAGCTAATAATCCATTACGGTCTTCAAACATTTATATGTGAACTGAATTGAATATTCATTTTGAATGATGAGATATTTAGGTATAAAAATCATGGGTAACTATATGATGAATCCATAAATATACTATAATGTTTTCATGATTCTATACTATGCTAAAATATGAACATAATTTTATTATAACCTACCAATCTTATGTTTTTTCATTATAAATAATTTAGATAATCATATAATATTAGGGAATATAACTTATATATATATATATATATTAAAATATATTTTTTAAAATTATAAATTTTCATGAGTGTATTTATTGTCATTATTTAATGATTCCATCATATAATTGATGTAATTTTCTAGAAAACATTCTCTTTCACATATATAACAAATTGGATAAGTCATTCCCCACTAATATTAATTGGCCATATAAAACACACATCTGTTCCTACTACTCCATTAATATATAATGAAATATAAAAATATTATACATTGATGTTTGAATATTATCAAAATTGGGACCCATAACTTATTATTGTTTCATAGTGAATAAATATGGGGTTCAGAAAGAAATTGTGATAGTGACCTTCCAAAACCCAAAATCTACGTATGACCAAGATTCTCATTTAAAAAAACCTAAAATATGGAATCCCAATGAATAATAGATAAATACCATGAGGGACTATGATCCCTTTCATTAATAATATTAACATGTATATTATATAGAAGTAAATATTAATTTCATTAAGTGAAAAAAGAATATTTTAATTGGTTTACCTCGATCTTCTTAGATGATTCATTCTCCAAATATCCATATAAGTTCATATGACCATCAAACCACATTGTTGTTCACTAAAATCATGAAAAAACCCTAAGGATATATTAAAAAAAATAAAAAATTATCATTAAAAAATATTAAATTATTTAAGATGCATCACACATATATTCCATAACACATAATTGAACAACATAACCTATAATATTTTAGTAATACACATTGAACAAAAATAGTTCGAAACTGGCATAAAATCCAGAGTGTCGTTACAAATGGGACTATGGCTGGGGGAGAACATAAAGGCACTCAGTGGTGCATGATGGCCCACCTATACCGTATAACCCGATGGGCCTAAAAACACAGTGTACTTTGTGTAGTTGGGGTTTTTTCGCTTTGTGGTAACCACCCCTTAATTCTACCTGAAAAATTGGAGTTCAAAACCCATTGGGCTTAGGTACTATAGAGGTATTGTAGCCCACTATAGCAGTGATGGCACTATAGCAACGGCGGACACTGTAGTGATGGCAGGCACTATAGCGACAACATGGAACAGTAGTAGCAGCGGGTACTATGCGGTACTGTAGTAGCGCATGTACTATAGATGTATTTTTCACAGAATGGGGCTCAACCCAAAATATGGTCCTACGGGACATGTAATGGTCTAAATAAACACTTGGCCTTCAGGATATGTAATGGGTATCCCTCTACATAGTTAAATAAGTATTTGTTTTTCTTTAATAATAAATGACGGTTCCGCCACTACCATTTCAAAAAAAGTGTAATACTCTATTACAAGTCACAAATTGAAAAATTTATATCAATAAAAACTGTAATTTTTTAAGCAGTGTCAATATGTTATCACATAATAAAATAATATAAAGAAATTATTATTCTATGGTTGAAACTCATAACATCCATTGATCCTATGGTATCACATTTATTACTATACGGTACAATAATCAAATTATAATAGTGTTCTCATGGAAAATTCTCTAAATATTTTTTTTGAAAGCCTTTTATTATTTCTTTTATTTTTCAATGTCCACCGATAAAAAATTTCATTGTTTACATGATCATGAAATTCCGCATGAAAATATTTCATGTGGAAAATAAATAATTATAATTATTTATAATTTATCAAATTAAAAATATTTTTTTTGGGAAATAAATTGGTTTAACCTTAACATGATTATTAAAATCCATATTCCTCCATTTATTTGGAATATTCTATGAATTAAGATACATATGAGGGTGGGTCATCAGTTAATCTAAAATATTCCCCAAAAGAAGATTTCATGCCTATGAAATAATCTATGGTCACCTCATACAAATCAAAATGTATAAAAAATTATAAAATTTCAAAACTAAAAAATTCATTTATATCCATTTTCTATATTTTATTTCAATATTTATATGTATTTGTAGAAATATAATCATTAGTTTGTAAAAATCTGTAATTTTTATTTGTTTCATGGTGACGAACATACTAAAAATGATCAGTATTAAATACATTCATAAGACTATTATAGATAGAATAAGAACTTTCAAATATTATTAGTTGTAAAGATAAATGGATGTCCCAACACCCACACCTAAAACACTATATGAAACTATTGGAACTATAACTTCAATAATAGGATGTGTGCATGATGGAAAAGCTAGGTTATCAAACAGAATATCATACAAAGTATATCACTAATTTTTATTATAAGCAATTTCATCAAATGGTATTTTTAATACGTTATAGTCACATTTAAAATAATTTATAAAATTATTAATGATATAAAATAATAATAAGAGTTTAATATTATAACAGATACTTTTTCATGTAGATTTTTGTATTTGAAAAGATAATTAAATTTTCAAAACATTGCCAATGTTTTTTTATATTTATCATAGTTTTATGAACATATAATTATTTCATTCAATTTTGATCATCCAATTTTCATCCTATACAGTTAATATGATTTATTTATCTTCACCCACAACTAAATGACTAATTGTTTGAACATCATCATAGAAAAATGTAAACTTATATACTAATGATTTTAGGGAGAAATATTTGTAAAAAACTATTCAATATATTTACCATATCATACAAGTCTCGTGATTTCACATGAATTTTAATACAATTCCATTTATCACATTTGAGGAATAAATATAATACTATGTTTTATTAGGATATCAAAATATATAGATGATGATATTATTTATCACCAGTATCGATAAAATCAATTATATTATCACATTAATGCTATAATGACTCAATCATTGTACCTCACTGGATATAGATGCGCACGTATATAAATAATCCAACAAAAAATTAAAAAATAATAATTAATTTCATAATTTAAAAAACAATTATACAATGTCTAATATATTTTAATTTTAAGGAAACTTATTTTTTTGAAACTTATGGTTAATAAACTATATGAATTGTGAGGTAATTTATATTACATCCATTAAACCAGCAAGACTCCATCAATTGTCGTAAAGCCCAATATATTGAATCAACTAAAATTTTAACATGATTATTAGTATTCATGATCAATATGGAGAAAATAGTATTATTTACATAATCTGATAATAATCAAAATATAAATGGGATCGTAATTATAAAGGTAAAAAAATGTGCAAACAATTCAATGAAATCTTATTACCATCATTTTTCAGTTATTTCCTAGTTTGAAATTGACTCTAATGCCGTAATTTTTTCACCAATTATTTAATAGAAGGATTTCAAATATTACTATTGAGTAGTATTTATTTCTGTTCTTCTATAAACTGCACTGGTATTAGAAAAATTTATGATATTTTTACTACATCAAATCCTTATATTCTAATGATTAATGATTTACTATATGACTAAAAAATTAAAAACAATTATAAGCAGATCAAAATATGTGGTATATTTTATTATTTGAGTTTAAATATATTGAAAAACTGTGCGATACTCTATATTCAATAAAAATTTAATGGTAGACCATTGTCATTGATATTATAGCTTATATGAATAGACTAAACAAATTACATAATAAGTTCCAAAAATTAGTTCATTATATAGATAAAAAAATGGTAAAAATATCTATATATGGGTTGAATCTATTAATAGTGTACAGGTCATATAAATTTAAATTACTCATCAAAATAGAAAATAAAATGAGTTAACATGGTTAAATTTTTTGTTCGGAATATTTTATCTAAATGCAAAATAGTGCCCAAAATGAGTTCCATATATTTAAGAATTGTAATGAAATTCAATGTATTCACTAAAAGCATTCAAATAAGAAAAAAAATATAAATTAATCACTAATAGTTCGCACTAGATCCATGTTAATTTTAATAATTTTTACCTTTTCCCATCATGTTTGTGCACATAATTGTCACAAAAGATATAAAGTTCTCCATTAAGTGGTTGTAACTATAAATCCATAATAATTATATTTAGATCCTTTCATGGATTTACATTAAAAACAATAGTAGAAATTTAAGACATACACCAAAATAGAGGTAGATTTTAATTGAAAAAAATAAAAAACCATAACATACAACTTCTACTCTTCCACTTGGATTATTTATTACTATTTTTAACAAATCGAAAATACATATTATTATGATTTTAATAAATAATTAGATATATAATATAAAATTATAATTATTATTTATAATTTCATGGATTCCTCATAAAACCACCACTTTTATTTTTAATTGCATAGATGATTGTGGTATCTATTGTTATTAAAAATGTAAATAATATCTAAAATCATGGTTTAAATATAAATTTACATAAAACCTTAAAATTATTATTATTTAAATTATTATTCATAGCTAATGATTTATTGAATTTTTCATTATCAATAATTTAACTCCATATAGATGTTTGAAGACATTTAAACCTTCTATAACATAATATTTCCGACAATATATTATACAATCACCTATATATTCATGAATTTTTTTATAATTTATATTTTTACAGTTATAAAATTTATACATATAATAATTTTTTTAAAAATTGTTGATCTAATAATTTCATCATAAAAATATCAACGAAATTACTTTATTTTTAATACCATATAATAGTTTTTTCTCGATACACCATGAGTAAAAACCAAAACTTCATATATTTTTTATATACAATATAAAACTCATGTATACATCTTATAATTATTCATAAATATTATTTCATTAATATGTTATGTTAAGAAATTTAAAAATATCTATATAATTAGTGAGAGAGTATACAAAAATATTAAGATATTTTGTATGTTTTCATGAAATGAAAACATTTTTGTTAATATAGATATAAATATTATATCACATTTTAATTATTGTGTGTTTTGTTTCTGATGATGTGAACTCTTATATTTTTTATACCATTAGATTCCCCTTTGAAAATACATAACACTTATCCAATAGGAAACATATAAAATATTTGGTGTTTATATAATACATTTATTTTCAAAAATCATATACAATTATGCATATGTCATGTGAATTTTATTTTTTTATATGGTTATTGTAACACCCCAATATTTCATAGTACATTATTTTCTTTAAAGTAATTCAATATATTTCACCACACGCAACACCATGTTCAAGTGTTCCAAAACATACAAAACTCACCTTTCAAAAAATATTTATGAATAGTATTAACTGAATTTTGAATTTTATATAATCCATATAATTTTAACATCCATATTAGTTGTTTTATAGACATAATATATGAAAAAATTCAATATTTCTGATAAAAGAAGTATTTTTTAAAAAAATGAAATTTTATCGCCTATTAATAGAAAACCTTTTGAAAATCCTATATTTGGTACTTTTATATATATTCAATTTTACAAAATAAACATATATTTTTTATTAGGGACATAAATATTTTTGTTTGGATAAAATTTTTGTTCTTTTGTCATAACTTTCATATTTTTATGAACAGTGATAAATACTAAATTTTAATTTAAAACAAAATTTTTAATAAAAAAAAATAATTATGTTAAATCATACATTTGAGTGGTTTTGAAGTATAATTAGATTAAATTTTTATCCTTAAATCCAATTTTTTTCATAGGATGTAATTCCAAATTTAAATTGGACATAATCACATATGAATCTTTTAATAGATTTTACTTTTAAAAAAACAATTTCTGGTTTTGACAATGGTAATATTTTTTAAATTAGTTAATACAAGTTCTATATTTTGAATTTTGTAAAATGTACATTATTTTTGAATTTCGAATATCAGAATTATTTTTGGGTGAATTTTATATATTTTTCTTAAAACATTCAATTTTTGATGTATTGTGAAAACAATGCGTTATTATTTAAAGCCGAAATTTTATTTAAATAAAATTTTTTAATTTAAATTTATTTTGCTGAAAAAATATATATATAATACCAATTTTATTTCCTATTAATTCATTTAAGTTATTTTATAATAAAATTAGATTTATAAAATTTTATTGAACATTTAAACGTCTTTTACCCACATTTTAGGCACAATTTCAAATTTCCATAAAAAATAATTTTACCACTTCTGTAAATTGAATTTCAAAATTCTATGATACTCAGTTGAGATCAATATGTAAAATTTGGTTCAATAGGATGAAAATAATTTTTGGTGAATAGTAAGTTTTGAATTTTATTTACCACGGTTATAAGTAAATAGTATATATAAAGGAAAAAATGATATTATAATTACCCTAAAATGTAATGACCCAGAGTTTAAATGTAATTTTTTTTAATTAAATGGCAATTTTAGAAGTCCGCAATAATTGATGTCATGTGATTCAGAGGCCTAGTGTGCCCGGAATGAATTTGTGAACTTTTTTTCTAGAACGTTCTGTAAAAGTATGAGTGGGTTTTTGTAACTTTTGAGCCGTTTATCGAAATTGAAATATGAGGGAATCGTTGAACTCGAAATGCCAGTATTCACTTATGTAGACCATCATCTTGATCGTGGTAGGTCCATCTTGAATGTTAGATTTTGGTTTTTCGTGGAAGAATAAAATAAAAGATATTTTTTTTTCATTTTTATTTTTTTTAAAACCTTCCCTGAGAGGTTATAGAGGTGGGGACCACTGGGCCCAAAACCTCCCAATTTGAATTTGACGGTGGGGATTACCAAAACCACCCTAAATCCTTTAATGGGAGGAGCCTCTTGAATACACATTTTAACGAGGGAGGGGACCTTTTGTATCCTCCATCATTAATGGTTCCAAACACATCAATTAATTAATTATGCCAATTTGAATTTATGATAACAAACATAATAGATAACATATACTATCATGTTGGGATTTCATTTTTGGTGGAATTGGGGAAATGGAGAAGCTAGGGAGAATCATGGAGAAACTCATACTCGAATGACGAACACCAACTAAGAACTCTTCTCTTTCAAAGAATCTTTCTCCAAAAATCATTTAAGGATATCCATTGATGAACAAACTTAAAATCGAGGAAACGTTGTCATCACCGACTTCATCTATCTTCCTCTCCTCACTGATGTCATTGGAGGAGACTTGTTTCGGGATCGACAAATGACCTTCCCTCTCAAATGAAGACTATCATCATCAAACCATTGAGGTAGGGGTTTAGTTGTGTGCAATTACATATTCACATGTTCTACCCTTATAAACAAATAACGTGGATCAACTCTCTAATTAATTGATCCACATATGTTTTCTTTTAAGTGTTTGGGAATAATCATTGCGGGAGGTTTTAGAGATTGACGTTCTTCATTCAGGATTTTGTTCAATCGCTTGCTACTGCTCTAACACGGAGGGTACGAGATAAGAAAACATGTCACAACCCCTCCTCCATTCATCTTTTTGGGGAGTTCTTCATGATGTAGGAGGAAGGAATGATATCCTCTGTGGGGCATGAGAATGTCGTCTTTCACCACTGACGTCCATGACTAAGGCGACGACGCACTCGTGCTGTTGCGGCCTCCTCCTCCTGCGGCCTCCGCCGCCCCCACAGCCATAGTGATGATGCGGCCTCCGCCGCCCCGAATACCCCATGCTGCCGAAAACTCTACCACACTAGGACTCACCACCTCATGGCCCTCTGCACCTCCCGTGGCCTCGGCCACCCCACAACCTCACCACCTCGAGGTCCTCCAAGGCGCCTCGCGGCCTCGCTGCCCCGTGGCCCTCCACGCCACCTTGCAGCCATACTGCCCCATTGCCCGCCGCGGCCTCTCGTCACCCCCGCGGCGCCCACGGCCTTTGACACCGTGCAGCAACTGTGGCCTTGCACCGCCCGTGGAACCCGCCGCCCCCATGGAATCCAGGGTCATCCCGCTGCCCCGTAGGTCGCTGCATAGGCTGGGATTCCCAACGGGCTAGGTCGGAAATGACCCGGACCTACATCGACTCAATTACACTCTTTCGGCCTTAATATTGGCACCAAGAGTCCATTTGAAAAACCGTCAACGGTGATGTAAACCATGGAGGGAGAATTTCCCATTGGTATACCCCACTAGAGATTTTAGTAATGTTGGGATACGGTCGGTTTGGATCGAGCACCAATCCAACTGGGTCCTTGGGACTAAAAGGATAACAACCTACAAACCAGATGTCCGATTAACGCGCCATCTATTGCGTTGAGACCTCAATGATGTGGAGGAAATTTGGGATAATTATTTGTGGAACATCGTGGTATTTGGAGTATTGACCGGTATATTGTGGATCAAACCCTCCCTGAGATGAGCAAGCTTAGAGCAGGAACCCAGTAGTTGGTGTATCTTGAGGATGAGATCGTTCGTGGTTCTGTGATTTAGGGTCCCACATGGAACCGCTCTAGGATTCATTGCGGGACTACCCAAGTGAACATGTGTGGGTCAGCACCTATTGATCTTGTGTGGGTCATCACCTAGTGATCTTTTGTCTGTCAGCACAGAGCGATCCTTTGTGGGTCTGCCCCGAGCGATCTAGTGTGGGTCAACAGCAAGTGATCTTATGTGGGTCAGCACCACGAGATCCTATGTGGGTCTGATGATGATTTTCAATAATTTGTGGGTCAACCACTTAACAGATAAAGTGGATTCAGTAGTTTCATCTAATCATCTCTACTATGGCACCTAAGTTATATTTGGTGAGAGGTGAGTTTGTACCTGAGTGGTACTTTCCTTTGTGATAATACCGTGGTGGTATTCTTCTATGTGGAATACCTGTGTGGTACTTACCATCATGGTATTCCTTCTATTTTGGAATTGTTAAGCTTTGGGATTTTGAGTTGGACTCTATGTCTCCTCATGATTGAGAGGGTTATTCTTGATAACTTAGGTATATGTATGGTCATATACCAAATTTGGGTTTTCAGTTGATTTCATATTTTGTGGATTATCCTTTGTGAATATTGTGAGACCGTAAGGGTCTTGGTTTCTCTACTGAGTATCTTTATACTCACCGCTGCATGGGCTATGCCCACATCCTGTTTTGTTTGGTGTAGAAGACGGATAGTGCTGACGGAGGACAAGAGTACCGGGACTGGAGGTGGCTCAATGGTGGACGTTAAACGAGGTGAACTATAGAGCCGGTCATTCGTGAGCAGTATCTACCCTTTAGGTAGGATTATTTGTGGATGATGCATGAGTTTTTCTTCACCTATCAGTCATCTGGTACATTCTAGTTTTCCTTGTACATTCTACTTGGGCATGTATTCTGGCCCCTTTTACTTACACTACTCACTATGTTTACTAGTTAGTTTACATGATTTAATTACTTGTTGTGTGTTTAGTTGTTTTTGTTATAGGTTATAATGGAAATGCCTTACTAGTTTTTGAGAATACGCCTTCGGTGCTAGTCTCCTGCACCTGGCCTATGGATGGTGGGCTTGGGGTAGTCACAGCACGAGCCCTAGGGGATGGGTCGGGACAAATTGGTATTAGAGAAGTTGGTTCTACCGTAGAACATAATACTCTGATCTTTTAAACGACAATAGTGTTAAGTGTAGAGAGTTTGGTTATCATTTTATGGAATCAAGTGTTGGTTTGGTGGTCGATGTATCCATACACCAGGACCATGACTTCTGATTTATGACTCAGTGTACGAAAACATTGATTGCGTGTGTGTTTTGAAGAGTTTTATTTCTGATCTCTTTGAGTTAGCTGCCCACATATAACTTATTGAATTTGGTGCACCGGTTTCGTTTCAGGATGCCTCCATCTAGATAGCCAGGTGGGGTTCCGGATGTTGTACGCACAGATAGCCCATAGAGCAACGAGGCCTCAGTGTTGAGCCCTCTTCCAGTAGTGGCACCAGCGGAGGCACCAGTGGTACCATTACACGTTGGGCCACCGATTCCACCATCCCTAGAAAAATAGGGTACACGTCGCATGAGAACATTACACGAGTTCCAGCACCAGAGGCCACCCAGGTACAGGGGAGATACAGACCCACATGTGGTTGAGGATTGGATGGAGGCCATAGTGAGAGTCTTCCGACATGTAGGGACACCGGCTGATATCACGGTGATCCTAGATTCCAGTCTTCTACAACAATTAGTAGGTAGATGGTGAACCATGATGCTTCAGGCTCATGCTAAGGTGATGCTTTTTCGGGCATTCTTCGAGAGCCTGTTTCGGGCAGAGTTTCTTCCCGCGAATGTTCGTGCAGTGCGCATTCAGGAGCTACTTCATCTGTGGTAGGGCTGCATGACTTTGACTCAGTACTCAATGAGGTTCACTGAACACTCACAATACTCCACATATATGGTTTGGGACACATTTTTCAGGGCCTAGACCATCGATCAGGGACTCTGGTGAGAGATCAAGGCTTCGATGATCTCACTTAGAATCCCGATGAATGCAGGGGTGTTAGAGAGAGACCTCCTTATGGAGAGTTTCCTTGATGAGCAGTCACTATCCATGATTCCCACTACTAGTCATCGCGTAGAATATTATTCTATATCTGGATTAATACATATGACACAGAGGACCAAAAGGATCAGACCTATAGGTGGACGACCATAGGATTCAGGGTCAGCTGTGCAGGGCACCCGAGGTAGAGCCAGTCATGCTAGGAGTGAGCAGTGTTACGCATGCGGCGGGCTGGGTCACATGGCTCGTGATTGTCCAACTGATCATACAACTGATCAGAAAATGGTTGAGGGACCATCTAGGTAGAGATAGATGTTTAAATAAGGATGTCTGCATGGAGCAGGTGGACATGGAAGAGGAGTTTTCCTTACATCTGGAAGTGGGAGATGATTCAATATGTTACATCCACCACCACCAGGAGGTCCACCCTGACTCAGGGAGTAGGAGGATAGGGGAGAGCTCAACTCCAGGCACCTGAGGCCTATGATCATGGCGCTCTGGAGATGATACGAGGTACGATCTGTGTCTACTCCACATTAGTTGCAGAACTTATAGACACATGTGTCGGTCATTAATTTATTTCCACATCCCTCATTCAGATCTCAGAGATTATGATGGAGTCGTCGGCTCGATCCTTATGGCTAGAGACTCTTACGAGATATGATTTGAAAATTACACACTGGGGATTGTAGTGTGATCTTACTCTAGGAGGTGAGAGCTTCAGCTGGGATCTCCTAGTAGCAGCGTCGAGGCCTTACGTCATCATCTTGGGTATGAAATGGTTATCTATAGTCTATGCCTAGATTGATTGTATTAGAAGCAATGTGCGGTGTGTCTATACAGATGGGACCGGGTTTACCTTTACCGGTGAGAAGGGAGCCTTTGAAGCACAAGATTCACTTACCCGGAAGATTGTGCAACCAATCAATCATCAGTTGGCTACCCTTTCTCTCAGAGCAGTTGATGTGAAGAGTCTGAGTTATCCTATAGTGGAGGACCAGTTCACAGATGTCTTCACTGGTGATGATCTAGGTCTACCTTCTCATAGAGAGGTGTAATTTTACATTAACTTGTACCCCGTGACAACACAAATATCTACACCATGGTATTAGATGGATCCTATGACGCTTCGTGAGGTGCGGGTATAGCTAGAGTACTTGCAGGGGATGGGACTCATTCAGCCTAGTGTATCTCCTGGGGAAACCCCGATTTTGTTTTCCAAGAAGGCGAATGTGAGTTTGAGACCTTGTGTTGACTATCGGTGCCTGAATCAGGTGACAATGAAAAAAAGTACCCACTAACAAGGATTAAGGATATCTTGGATCATCTTAATTGAGAATGGTGGTTCTTGATGATAGAACATAGATTAGGCTATCACCATCTCAAAGTACAAGACAAGGATGTGCAGAAGAAGGCTTTCAAATATCGTTGCAGCCACTATGAGTTCATGGTTATGGAATTCGGCGTGACCAATGCTCTAGCAGTGTTCATGGGACTCATGAATAGGATCTTTAATCCATACCTTGATCCATTTTTAGTTGTCTTCATCAACGAAATTATAATCTACTCAGCTACTAAGAAGGTGTGTTACTACCATTTTCAGGTAGTACTGGAAAAACTTCGGGACCTCCATATTTATCGTAAGCTCTTGAAGTGCCTGTTCTGGATCAGAGAGGTGAAATTTCTAGGACACATCATCTCCGGTGCTGGAGTTGCAGTGGATCCAGTGAAGATTGAGGTGGTACTTTCATGGGAACCACCCAGGAGTGTGACAGAGATACAAATTTTATTGTGTTTGGCCAGATACTACTGCAAAATTGTGCCATATTTCTCTATATTTGCAGCAAATTTATCAATGTCGACGAAGAAGGGGAAACTCTTAGTGTGGTTGGAATGATGCCAATAGAGTTTTGAATAGCTGAGGTAGAGGTTGACTAGTGCCCCCATCTTGAGGCTTCTAGAGGAGGGCTTAGGGTACGTAGTCTACTACGACTCAACAAGGAACAGACTCAGATATGTCCTAATGCATGTCTGATTAGTGATCGCATATGGTTCTCGATAGATGAGATATCATGAGTAGAACTATGCTACCCATGATCTGGAGTTAGCAGTAGTGGTCTCCGCCTTGATGATGTGGTGACATTACATAATGGGAGAACATGTTACAATGTACTATGACCACAAGAGTCTTAGGTATATCTTCTCTCAGAAGTATCTGAACCTGAGACAGTGACAGTGGGTTGAGTTCCTCGAGGAATATGTCATTGAGATTGTCTATACTCCTGGAAAGGGGAACGTTGTAGTAGATTCACTCACCTAGAGATCTTGTATACAACTTCTAGGTGAGGCGATGGAGTAGCTAGCCACTTTGCAGATATCCATTATGGATCAAGATGGGTAGCTTTCCGTCAGTCTCTTACAGTTACTCTCCCAAAACTTCACTAATTTAGATAGGCACATCGTGGGGATGCTAACTGTGCTGCTTGATGTGCTCAGATATCGATAGGGTATACACCTGGGGAAGTTTCTCAAGGTGGGGATCACGTCATCATCTTCAGAGGACGTACCATGGTACTAGTGTCGCTTCGGTAGGGAGTGATGACGGAGTTCCACACATCCCCTCTAGTGGTACATCCAGGGGTGTTGAAGATGTACCAGGATATCTGACGACATCAATAGTGGTCGGGAATTGAGAATGTAGTTATAGATTTTATCTCTCTGTGCCTCACTTGTCAGCAAGTAAACATGGAGCATCAGGTGCATGCAGGCTAAGTTCAGCCTTTGGAGGTCCCAGAGTGGAAGTGAGACAAGATATCCATGGATATCATGATAGGACTTCCACGTACATCAATGGGACATGACTCGATTTGGGTGATCATCGACCGACTCAACAAGTCGGCCCACTTCCTACCAATCAGATAGCAGGGATCAGTTTAGAGCTTGGGACGCCTCTATGTGCATGAGATTGTGAAGCTACATGGAGTACTCTTGATGATTATATACGATCATGATATAAATTTTACTTCCCAGCTGTGGAAGGGGTTGGAGGAGGCTTTCGAGATGCAGCTTCATTTGAGCACTGCTTTCCATTCTTAAACGGATGGCCATACTGAGCGGACCATTCAGACCCTCGAGGACTGGTATTGTTCTTGTGTCGATGACTTCACTCGCAGTTGGGAGGATCAATTTCCATTGGTGGAGTTTGTAAGGTATCTGGGGCCCACAGCGAAAACAGCTAGGCCGGGGATTTTAAAATTTTTTCCAGCAAGACGATGGAACATTTCATCGCCGACGATCTGGGCCACAGAGAGGTCCAAGGATCTCGCGTAGATTCTAAAGAGTACAAAAATAAAATGAAAACTTACCTATTTTAGATCTAAAGACATTTTCAACCATAACTTGTCGATGATGATCGTTGCATGAAGGATCCATAGTAGGATCCCTCAAGATCATCCGCACACGCTTCAAAAATCTGCACGAACACCGATCGTTGAACTCCGGGTTCTAGCACGGTGATCCGACGATATATTCGATTTCCGAAGATCTCCACGTCCTCGATCTTGTGATGAGTTAGGAGAACCTCAATCCGATATTGGATCGATAGTTTCTCTCCCTAGAGAGTGGTAGGGGAGAGAGGCTTTGGCCAAATTGACATGAATAGTTATTGTGCTTGAACCCCTCTCCTCTATTTATAGTGGATTGTGGAAATTACCTAGTTGGGTTCCCAGACCCCCTTTAATTACACATCCACTAAATAAATAACTATGACAACTTAAAACTACATCAATATTATTTATTTATTTATTTTATCACATAATTGTAATATATATAATATATTACGTGATAAAATCCACGCCATTTAACTCGACTAGTTGTCCCACTTAATATTAAATGAACCTTGAATATTAAAATAATATTCCTTCGATTAATATTTTCACATACTTACTAAACTCGTAAATACATTAAATTTTTTCAATCCCAAATATTCGTAACCTGAATATTAATGAATTTATTTATTTCTTTTGGTGATTGACAACATGGACAACAATCAGACCCAGTGGAATGGCCCATTATGTCCATATTCCTATTGAACTAAATAGGGTGGATTCTTGAATACACAATCATGTGTGACCCTCTAGGCCATCATTTCAATAGTAGTGAATAAAATCCACAGACCAAGAGAGGGGTCTAGCAACCCGTCATGGCCCTTAAAGAGATAAGGATAGTCATTTCAACGACAACCAACCTATGAACACTGACTGTGTACTATAGTCTCTTTGCAATTTGGTATCTCATAATGTAGGACGCACTATTGTGTCGTTGTCCATATCATTCTTTATTATTTTTTGATCTATCTGGAAGGATTTTCCTTTCTACTACTTTGGCCAAAGACTTATGAAGGAAGCACCATCCTTATCAACCAGGCATGAGATATACAACGTCCTAAACATGGAGGCGACAAATCCTTTCTTGACTGTTCAACCAACCTCATATCACCAATGACACACCCAACACAAACTACCTCACAACGACATTGCTGCAATAGTTTTCAACTTACATCACAGTAAGTAGTTAAATGATATACATTGGTAATGGTGTAAAGTCAGGAGACCAATACACATGTTTCTAGATAGGAACAACCAATGAAACCAAAAACTTGTGGTGTTCCTATTGGCGGGTCTGTCCTCATGATCTCACTACTAATGATCACCAAGTGTGAACTTCATGAAGAGAAGTCTCAATGATTATGTGCCCCTAGCACCTGATAGTCATACATCTACTGTGTGTAGTCAGTAAGATGTATCTAGACTATAGAACATATATTTACGATCCATGTCATTGTATCTCAAGGTTATCATTATAGCATGTGATCTTCTATACCCTCTTGACACGATAACTAACATTTGGAAATTACCATTTTTATAGTGGATGTAGAAAAGTATGCATATAATGGTATGGTATCATCATGCATATCTAACTGTACACATGATACTGTAATCAATATAACTACATAGTTGGGTATAGGGCACCCACTATTTCAACACTGCCACTTGCACTAGAGCCAACATGCTAACTAAAACTGTTAACTACTCACATGATAAATACCATGCTTCTAATGAGTAATTTCTTTAACTGTTGGGCCTACCACATTTTTGCCACATGGCATATCTGCTATATGCGACCTCAATGACTTTAGTAAAACTTCTCAAGATAAGGTATCTCCAAGTATATTAATTTTGTCCATTTTCATAACTTGACAACTTGGATAGTAATAATATCCTAATTTTCTGTATGATAATACTTTTCTCACTAGGTGTGAATCCATGAATTGAAAGAAATAGATTTTATTTATAACTACTTCTTAGATGCCTTAGAAGCTGCAACTTACTCAGTATTTGTAGGTATGGCTACCACAAGCTTTTATGAGCCTGGCTCGGTCATCTCCTTTTCATAACTGTGATACTAGATCAAATTGATCTAAGTATTACTAGTTTGTGTCCCACCAAAACTAGTATACCTTCCTCTTCATATTCTTGGTACATATCATTTGTACTTTCCAAAGTACAAAATGAGAGTTCTGACTGCATCACTTGTAGTTCCCCTGGATGTAATAGATATCTTCCTATAAAAATTATATCCTTGCAGTATCAATTATTGTACATATTATGTCATATGTGATTAATCCATCGCTAAAGAATATGGTATCAATTCACAACTTTAATCTCCATACATGCTTTGAACATGTTAACATGGAGAGATTAAGCCATGTGACATAGGCAACAATTATGAACATGAATTGTTCAAACATGTATTTTGTAATACAATGTCACTATATGTATGATTGATAAGGACCAAGAAACCTTTTGATCTACCTTAGTGGATCCTTTTCCCTAGAACAAAGGTTGCTAATTGAAGTCAATCATTTGATAATTTCTCTTAACATGATCTTATCTAATTGTAAGATCAAAATCTATTTTCATATGTTTCTGAACATATTTCACTTGGAAAAAATTGGCGCACCCACTAACCTTCGGTAGACACAATGAAAAGATTCATTTATGATGAATGTTCTAATATCTTGTCACTTACATTAATCCACAACTAGATTTCAGTAACTTGTAACCCTTATTGGAATCATTTAATGTCATCATCTCTTTTCGGTTGCGTCATAGTGACACCTTCCACAAAAGATGATCTTGACATCCAATGACCAATAGAATGATCAATGAAGTTCATCTATGACAATTAATATTTTAATTGATTTAGTCGTACTGACTTGTTATAACGAATCGAGCCTAATTGGTACCATACTTGTACCATCCATGTATCATTTCACTTGAATACCCACAACAGTATTCAATTTATAATCCCCTTTGCAATTTGATAAATGGAATCCATTGTTGAATTTTAGTTGATCTTGTCATTCTTAGATAGTTTCCTTATGCTGCTTACTTGTAGGATTTATTATTCATAATGAATAATATATCACCAGCCACAGTGAATATAAAACCATCACAACGGTTTCCTTCTTCCTACATAGTATGTGTCTCTGGAACATACCAATTCCACATTTACTTGTGTAACTTGTTCCCCATGCCAACCATTTTTGCATTTGGAGCATTGACTAAGTCCAAGTCAATTCAACTCCCACTATCTCTAATAGATATGTGCACCCTTGAATAGAAATGTAGTCTAATACTTGAATACATCTTTTCTATCTTAGGGATTTAGGTAATATCTTAACCAACTACGAGGATAATTACTTGAAATGCACAATGTGTTTAACTTGATTCATGTTTGTTTAAATCCTATAAAACACTTTGCATCTAATCATGTCCTATGACATAACAGATTATCCACCATTCTATGAATTGTATGATATCCATTTTTTATTTTAGTTGGCATATTGGTTATGGGATTAAGCAGTTATTTTCAATGAAAATCATGAAATATAATGGAAGTTTCTGTAGGTTGTTACATTGATACAACTTACATCATAACTTTTATGTATAAAATGTTCTTTTAGGAATTTCTCCACAGTACATTTTTGTTGATCAATGTTAATATGTAATACTATTCATCAATCCTCCTTATGAACATAAATTCAGCGATGTTGATATGGTAACATGCATTTAGGAATTACTCCATGCTACATTATCATGATCGATGATTGGATTGGTCAAGATATTCATCGGCCTGCCAATCTTAAGCAACACATGACTTCTGACCAAACCTATAATTCACTTTTCCGTAATGAATTAAAGTATACTTATGAAGTATCGTTACCTTTTGCTTTATTTTGAATACTTCACACTGTATTGTTAAACTATCCTCATAATGTACTGTGGCATACCTTTATTTCTAAAGGTTTATTTGTCTAAACTAAGGATGTCAATAATACCAAAAGTATTTAGCTAAGCCAAGCCTAAATACCATACTGGGTATATAGTTGACGTCTTCATTTAGTTATACTTGACCAAGAATCAAATTTCCACAATTGGGTAGGTATTACATTTTTATATTCATCATGTATTTCCATTGATTCATGTAGCAGTGAACTATTTGTTGAGTATGTTACCAGAAATAACATTCATTCTAAAACAAGGAATAATGTCTCATCATGTCTAAATGGGCTCATGAGATAAATTTTTTTGGTTATACTCCACAGCTTGTTCAATTTGAATCAATCACTTGGAAAGTAGAAGTTATGTGTTTCTCACTACTGACTTTGGAATCACCCTTTCTTAACTGCTTGGAGAAGACACTTCTAGTAATGTTTCTCGACTTAATTAGTTTTGTATTTCAATACATATATGTGAAAAGCATAGTGTATTTTAATACCCATGAATTATGAGAGAATACAATACTTTTATTTGATGCATATTAACTGAACAAGGACCATGTACTTTCTTCTTGTATTTCAGTTTTTAATCTTCCATGAATTCATTTCAATATATAATGTAAATAACTTACTATTAAATAACCATCCATTTTACTTTGAAGGGAATGAAGAATGTTCCATTGGAGTGACATGCCATACGCCTTTTTTCTTTTTCATTCGATTTATTCTCCATAAGAATAAAAGTTTTTTTTGTCTCAAATATTCTTATTACTTGGTGAATCTAACCAAAAATTAATGGAGCGCTTACTCCATACCGTTCATTTGAATCCTAAAACAAAAATAGAGCAATTGAGTGTAAATGGTATAAGAAATGAGATGAAATGAATGATTGTGAACTATCTTTCACTTTACACAAACCGAGTCTGTCCATCACATTCAAATCATGATTCACTTTTTCCTCGAAAGGATCATGGAGATGAGACTTCATGTGATCATCATCCAAGTCTTGAAGTAGAGACTATAACTAACATCAGAATTTGATGATAGCATTATGACCGAACCATCATATGATTTATTTATGAGTCTCCTGAATGCAATTTTACACCCTCACTTCCTGAGGTGGCTTAACAGGTTGGCACACAAGCACCATGAATTTCCATTATGATAGTAATGTGCGCAAGCACCTATACTACACATGGAATTTCATGCTTGTTTGGAAATTGTCTTTTTCCAATGTTAATCGTAGTTTTATTATGGTATTTCATGACATTATCCACAAATATACTTTACCAGATTGTACTTTTATGAGATTACCTATTGTGAAATTACGGATTATTTAATCATTAAATGTATCCCACTAATTTTTCAAATTCTAGGAACCCTCTATAGTAGAATCAAAATACTCTTGAGTATTCTAGTGGAAAGGATCCCTGAACATCCCTCATAATCTACATGCTAGGGCTACGCTACTCCTTAAAGGGTCTAAGGTAGGATTTTGACTAGCCAACCACCTTAGCTCACGATTCCTTGATTTTTTGAGTGAAGACCCATCTTCAAAAATCATTAAATGATTTACTCAATGCTTGCATCTAAAATTAAAAATAACTAGATGAGGATATAACTTTGTTGCATTTTCAGTTAAGTCGACCCACCACACAAATAAGAACTCCTCGGTATTAAGAGGCACCCTCAGTTGAGGCATGAACTGGCACCTCGAACACCCGGTTTTGGTCAAACACGAATGATGGAAGGCAGTTTATGACTTAATATTTTCTTTGTCGGATTTATGTTTTTCTCTCGACAAATTTAATCCATCTCTATTAATCTTGTTCATCTACATTGTCGTGCTCACAACTGAACATCAATAGAAATCAAACGTTGCTTCTTTATGAATTTTATTATTTATAATTTTACATATTTTCCCATTGTACTAAAATGCATAAAATAATAAATAAATGCATAAAGGTAAAACTACTACCCGACTGGTCTTGGTCATCTAAATGACCTAAGAGCATCGTATATGAGTTGTATGCTTGACTCTTGAAGCAGATTTCCATATCATGTATGTATGCTGGTCTTCTGCAATATCTCCATGACTTGGTAGTGTTGACGTCACGTCGTAGAGTACCACCTCATCTTGGGGGAATCCATGTGTCGTCTTGCACCTTCATTCACCACCTCATCATGGCAGGGTCCATGTCACTTGTCGTCTTCGTCTGAGGTACAAAGATACTCGTGCGCTAGCGAGGGAGACTGGGGTATAAATGTACATCAAATCAATTGGACACACAGGTACATATAAATTTTAACCGAAAAAATAGATGATGTTCATATCGTCTTTAAATTAATCTACAGACATCACACGCAGTTAAATAAATAATTAAATAAATAATTAAATGCATACATAAAAAGGACAATGCTCAAGACCAGACGATGGGTAATTTAATGTGTGATAAAATTAAAATGAATAAATAAGTACAAGGGATATTAAATTAAATTTAATTAAATGAATTAATAAATTCAAATAATTTAATTAATTATCAGTCATGTAATTAATTTAATTTTAATACTTCAAATTAAATTAAATTAATATATTAATTTATCTACAAAAATTAAATTAATTTTAACCACGGGTATTAAAATTTATTTTCACAACAATTAATATATTAACTAACTTAAATAATTAAATAAATTATTTATATTAATTGATTTAACTAAAACCCAGGTCAGGGGTTTCCTGCCCTCTAGGTGGATCGGGCGGTGGCGGGGTAACCATGGCCAGGGTGCTCCCGTAGAGGAGACGAGGTGGGCGGCCAGTCACAGCTGTGCTGCCTATGCTTGCACTAGGAGGGGTCACGCGCGGGTCTGGCCGAAGCAGGCACGTGGAGGAGCAGGGCGTCCAACAACTATTGCCTTGCTGCACATTCTTTGTTCTCTCCGATCTAGAGACCATTATGGTGAAGGTATCGAGGCCGCATGTGAGGAGGGGAGGCCACGGTGCAGGGGTGGGCCGCAGCAGCCATGCGGGTCTGCTGGGAGAGGGGCGCTGAAGGCCTGCGGGGAATACGAGTGATGTAGCAGGTCACGCCAGAGGAGGAGCAGGCGGTGGGGTGCTTGGCAGGTTACGCCATGTGGGTCCGTTGGAGGAGGAGCAGGCGGTGCGACATGTGCCACTCCTACTGTGTGCTGTCGAGGAGGGTCGATTGCTACAGAGACGGAGGGGTGCGGGGAAAAAGGCAGTCTAGAGGAGAGATGGTGAGATGGGCAGGGGTGTTCTTGTCGGGCAGTTCCTGCTTGCTGAGGGAAAAGGCGGCTTGGGCGCGCAGGCGGCATGCGAGGGATGGCTGACAGAGGCGGGGGCGCTGGGCGTGGCGGCCTGGGGTTTGGTGTATTAGCGGCGCTGTAGCGCGCCACCCGGGGAGGAGGGTGGGGGTCCGATCAGACCCCTTGTAATTTCTTTTTTTTTTGTTCTCTTCCACGGTCCAGCCTTTTTTTCTGCTGTTTCCACGTGCTAGCCCCCCCTTTTTATTTTTTTATATATTTTATCACATTAAGAATTCTTTAAAAGTATTTTCTTGGCCCCTTTATTTTATTGAGTCAAGTCCTCCATTATTATTTCTAAAGGCTAAATATAGCCTTTCAAAATAAATAATAATATAATTATTATTATAATAATAAATTTATTGTTCAAATTATATTATTTATAAAATATAATTTCCACAATTAATTTTATTTCAAATGAACCGATTGAATTTTAAATGTTTCAACACGATGAAATAAAATTAGAAACCGAGATCAATCCACGAATTAGATCCAATCTGAAAATTTATACCGACCATAACATGGTCATTCAGCATCAGATCGCCTCGCGGTTTGAACCATTGGGACCGTCTATGAACCATCTATTTAATTTTAAGAAAATTATTTTTATTTGGATTAGAAAATTTATGGGCTCCCTCAAATACTACTGTAAGGTATCCGAAGCCCACAGCAGAAGCCGGTGGGCCACAGATTTTAAAATTTTCGTCGGTAGAACGATGGAACATGTCATTGCAGACGATCTGAACCCCAGATAGGTCTGAGGATCTCGTGTAGATTGTAAAGGGAACAAAAATAAAAATACAACTTACCCGTTATAGATCTAAAGCTGTTGTAAACCGAAACATGTCGTCGACGATCATTGCATGCAGGATCCATAAGAGGATCCCTCTAGATCATCCACACACGCATCCGAAATCCGTAGGAATTCCGATCGTCGAAATTCGGGTGCTAGAGTGGCGATCCGATGATATATTTGACGTTCTAACTGTCACCACATCATCAATCTTGCGATGTGTGAGGAGAAACTCGATCCGAATTCAGATCAAGAGCTTCTCTCTATATAGAGCGGGAGGAGAGATTGGCTATGGCCAAATTGACAGGAAAAATTATTGCGCTTTAGCCCCTCTCCTCAATTTATAGTGTATTATGTAAATTACCTGGTTTGGTTCGCCAACCCCTGTTAATTCCACATCCACTAAATAAATAACCATGATGACTTTAAACTGTGTCAATATTATTTATTTATTTTATCATATACATGCAATATATATAATATATTACATTATAAAATATCATCCATTTAATTCGACTCGCTGTCCCTCATAATATTAAATGAACCTTGAATATTAAAATTTTATTCCTTCGATTAATATTATCTATTATTAACTAAACTCATAAATACAATAAATAAATTCAATCCCAAATATCCATAACTTGATTATTAATGAATTTATTTAATTATTTTGGTGATCGACAACATGGACAATGCTCGGACCCCGTGACGGGTCCCACTCTTTCCATATACCTATTCAACTGAATAGGGAGGATTCTTGAATACACTATTGTGTGTGAACCTCTAGGACCTTATCTCAATAGTAGTGAATAAAATCCACAGATCAAGGGCAGGGTCTTGAAACCCGTCATGGCCCCTAAAGAGATACAGATAGTCATTGCAACGACTACAAACCAAGGAACACTAACTATGTATTATAGTCTCTTTGCAATTTGATATCTCATAAAGCTGGACACACTCTTGTGTCATCGTCCTTATCTTGTTTTATTATCTTTTAGATCTATTCATATGGATTTTCCTTTCTACTACTTTGGAAAAAGACTTATGAAGGCGGAAAAATCCTGATCAACTAGGCATGAGATATACAACTTCCTAAACTTGGAAGCAAAAAATCCTTTCTTGACCATTCAACCAACGTCATATCACCAATGGCACTCCCAACACAAACTACCTCGCCACGACATTACTGTCATGGTTTTTTCCTTGCATCAAAGTACGTAATTAAATGATATACATTGGTAATGGTCTCACGTTAGGAGACCAATACACATGTTCTTATATAGTAACAACCAATGACACCCAAAACATGTGGTGTTCCTATTGGCAGTTATGTCTTCATGATCTCACTACTAGTGATCACCAAGTGTGAACTTCATGAGATAGAAGTCTCGATGCTTATGAACCCCTAGCACCTGATAGTCATACATCTACTGTGTCCAGTCAGTAAGATGTATCTAGACTATAGAACATATATTTAAGATCAATGTCATTGCATCTCAAGGTTCTCATTAGAGCATGGGATCTTCTATAACCTCTTGACACGACAATTAACCTTTAGACAATACCATTATTATAGTGGATGCACAAAAGTTTCCACAATAATTGTATGATATCATCATGCACATCTAATTATACACATGATACGTTATTCAAAAGTACTACATAGTTGGGTCTAGGGCACCCACTATTTCAACAGTGTTTGCATACAACAACAGCAACCACTCCACTATTAGGATGGCACCTTTTGAGGTGTTATATGGGAGACCTTGTAGATCACCATCGTGCTAGACTGACCCAGGGGAGTTAGCACCAATGGGACCTGAGATTGTACATGAAACCATAGAGAGTGTGTAGATCATCCATGAGTGGATGAAGATTTCATAGAGAAAACAGAAGTCTTATGCCGACAGGAGACAGAGACCTCTATAGTTCGAGGATGGCGACCACATCTTTCTACGGGTCTCACCCCGATGCGGTTTATGGAGATTTGGATGAGGTGGAAAGTTAACTTTTAGGTTTGTTGGACCTTTTCAGGACCTCTGTAGAGTTGGAAAGGTATATTACCACTTAGATCATACCCCTAAGTTTCACTGGGTGCATGCCGTCATCCATGTATCCCAGCTGAGGAGATACGTGCATGACCCTTCCCACGTCATCGACCACAACGAGCTGGATGTTGATGATGTGACAACGTTTTCTGAGGTTCTAGTTGAGATTCAGGATTGATAGGAGCGGATCTTTTGTGGGTGGTCGATACCTCTGGAGCACATTCGCTGGCAGCATGAGAACCTCCCAGAGAGAAAATGGGAGTGGGAGGCTCAGATTCATGCTCATCATCACACTTTTTTAGTATTGTGATGTGTATTTCAGGTATGCAATGCCCCGGAGGTGGGGTGAATGTAAGGACCCAAAAGTTCCATGTTAATTTTTTTAATTAAATTCAAATTTTACAAGTTTGGGAAAATTGACGGCGCGTGATTCTGAGGTTAGGTGTGACCAAAAAAATATGAAGCTTTTTTCAGGTACGTTCAGCAAACATATGAGTGGGTATTTGTCACTTTTGAACCGGTGCTCGTAATTGAAATATGAGGGCACATTTTAACTCAAAAAGCCGATATTCTCTTAAGGAGACCCTCACCTAATCCATAGTTGGTCGAGGGTGAAATTTATGTTTTGGGATTTTTTTGGGAGAATAAAATAATATAAAAATGATTAACATATTTATTTTTGTTGAAAACTTCCATTTGAGGTTATGGAGTTGGGGAAAACCAAGCCCAAAACCTCTCAATTTGAATTTGAGGGTGGGGACAACCCAAACCCCCTAACTCCTTCCATAATGGGAGAAGCATGTTGAACTCCCTATTTAATGACGGAGGAGACCTTTGGTATCCTCCCACATTAATGGTTCCAACCACATCAATTAATTAATTAATCCAATTTGATATTATGCCAAAAAAATAAATAGATAAAATATTTTATTATGCTGGGATTTAAATTTTTCTGGAATTTGGGAAAGGTGGAATCTTTGGAGAATTGTGGAGAAACTCATCATCTAATGACGAACACCAATGAATAACTCTTCTCCTACGATGAATCTTTCTAAACACATCGTCAAAGGATCTCCAACGACGAACAAACTTACGATCGAGTAAACACCATCGCCGCTGACTTCATCATTTTCCCCTCCTCACCAACACTGTTGGAGGAGACTTGTTTCAGGATCGACAAATGGCCATCTGTCTCAACTGTGGACAATATTCATCAATCCTTCGAGATATGGGTTTTTTGTGTGTATGATTATATATTCCCATTTTTCTACCTTAAAAAAACATACATGGATCAACTCTCTAATTAGTTGATCAGTGGATGTTTTATTTTTCGGGATTGGGAATAATCATTGTGGGAGGTTATAGGGTTTGATGTTCTTCATTCAATATTTTGTTGACCTGCTTGCTACCACTCTAACGCGAAGGGTGCGGGCCAAAAAAACATGGCTCAACCCCTCTTCCATTATTCTTTTTGGTGTGTTCTTCACAATTTAGGAGGAGAATAATTTATAATTAGTGGGGTATGAGAATGGCAGTCGAAACCTCCGCTGGCTATGATGTAGGCGGCAGCGCAACCACGCCCCCGCGACCACCGTCGGCCCACGACCTCGCCCCCACAAGGCCCTCCACGCCGCCCGCTGCCTCCGCTGCCCCGTGGCCACCACACCGCTATGGCCTCTGCTTCTCGTGGCCTCCGTCATTCGCAGCTTTACCGCCTTGTAGCCCTCAGTGCCGCCCCATAGCGCCCTTCAGCCCTCCCCGCCACCCTGAGACCTCACCTCTCCATGGCTCCCGCGGGCACGTGCCGCCCCCGCGACACCCATGGACTCATGCCACCCCACATCACCTACGACCACCCGTGGCAGTACTACCACCCGGCGGGCCACTGTCTAGGCCAGGCCGCCCCTCAGGCCGAACCGCCCAGCGCGGTCCAGGTCAGTCCGACCGGGTCAGAATGGACCCAGACCCACTTCGACTCATTCATGCTTTTTCATACATAACTTTGGCACCAGGCGTTAGATTGGCAAAACATCAACAACGCTGTAAACATTGGAGAGTGATAGTGACTTTGGAATACCCTACTTGATATTTGGATAAAGTTGGGATATGGTCTGGTTTGATCGAGCACGAATCCAACTGGGCCCCTTTGGACTAAAAAGCTAATAACTTATAGACTGAGCATCCGATTGATGCGCCGAATGTTGCGTTGAGACCCCATTGATGTGGCAGACCTTTGGGATACCTATTCGTGGGACTTCATGGTAATTGGGTTATAGAATAGTGGATTGAGTATTAGACCCTCATGGAGATGATCAAGCTTATCATGGGAACACAATATCTGGATGTGACTTGAAGAAGTGTTCCTTCATTGGATTTTGATTGAGGGCCCCACATGGAACCAGTCTAGGATTCCATATGGGTCTATCTGAGTGACCCTGTGAGGGTCATCACCTTGTGATCCTATGTGGGACAGCACCTAGCGATCCTGTGTCGGTCAGCACCAAGGGATCCTGTGTGGGTCATCACCGAGCGATCCTGTGTGGGCCAGAGGTGGACGTTAGATGAGCCGAACCGCGGAGATGGACATTCATGTGCTGTACTTACCCTTCAGGTTGGATTCATGGTGGGTGATCCAATATTTGTTTTTCACCTGTCGGTTTTCTTGAACTTTCCAGTTTTCCTAGTACTTTCCTGTTGGGCATGTATTCGGGCCCCTTTTACTTACTATACTCACTATGTTTACTATTTAGTTTACTTGAGTTCGTATCATGATGTATGCTTGGTTGTGTGCGTTACATTTTATAAAGGTAGTTCCTTCCAAAATTTAGGGAATACACCTTCGGTGCTAGTCACCATCCCCTGACCTATGGAAGGTGGGCTTAGGGTAGTCATGGCACGGGCCCCCGGGGGATGGGTCATTACATAACACATGTCTTAATTCAATTAGATAAGTGTTTTTCATACCAAAATAAAAACATAGGAATAATATATGATTATTTTTTATCCAACTGGGTTATATTAGTTCATTTATTATTATTTCATTTAAAGAAGAGTTAAAAGTGTTATATTCAACTTTTCATGACTAAAATATTTTTAATATATGGTTATAAATAAGATAAATTTGACTATAAATATTCATTAGAAATCTAATATGATATCCTATATAATGGAATTTTATTTATAATTTTTAGAAATTAAATTATTTAATTTATTTTTGACATAATGATGATGCAGTAATTAACATATTAATGAATGACTAAAATAATTGATATTATAAATTTCTAAATAAATGTAAATTGAGAATTTTAATGCATTAAACTAATTTCAAAGGTTAACATGACATGTTAGGATTTATTTTATTTATTTAATTTATTTTTTCTATGTAATCATGTTTTGTTGACTTCCACCGAAACCAAATACTAAATATTGTCAAAATTGACATAAATGAGTTTTTAAAATGAATACTATATTATTAATTGATATATTATTCCTAAAAATATAATGTTCTACCAAAATATGTATATATAGATAGATATGTCAATAATGAACCACTTTGGGTTCTATTGTATTTCTATAGTATGTTTATTAACCATTTATTATAATAATACAAGTATACCTGGTAAAAGTTAAACTATTTAACTAAGAGTTAAATATATAATATAATGTTAATATGGTGATTTAAACTTGTCTAAATCCTATTGGTTGAGAGGTTTTCGACCCAGAAACTCCTTATCCTCTAAATAAATTTTTTTGGGAGCCATTAAAATCTGAATATTATTGTACAATAAAATTAATATTTCAAGCTTTTCCAAATGTGACCCTCACCTCTCTTATAAAAGGGGACTTCCCCTTCTCTCAGAATCACTCTACCAAAGAGATTTGGATCGGCCAAACCCTACTAAAATATCATAAAAAACTACCCTAACTTCAACCTAGTGGCCTTAAATTGATCATAATGCTGACATGTGTATCCCTTTTGATCCAATCAAAAGGAAGCACACAAAAAAGTGGTAATAATTTCATCACATCATTCATTGTTGTTTTCTTCTTCCACTTCCTCTTTCATTATTGTTTCCATAAAAAATTAATAACTCAAGTACTGTCTATATAATATGATAATATTATAATTATTCTTCAAACATATTCATTATTATATCCATCCTATGAATGAAAATGTCCTCATACGTGCGTACGTACGGATTACCGTCTCCACGTCATGGTGTAGTGTTTTATTCAACAGTTCATTATTTGGATGTGTATATTCGTGATTATAAATGATTTAAATAATAAATATTACATTTTTATGATTAAATATATATAATATACCATTAAATTTCAGACAATTTCAACATTAATATAATGATATTGTCGCTCGTGCGTACATATGGCTTACCGCCTCCACGACGTGATGAGATTCCATTCCCCATCATAACCATTCAAGAATAATTTTCATATGATGATTAAAAATAATTTTTAATATCTTAATATCATTCTGAATAGGAGTAAAATACATCCTCTTCATAAAAAACATGACATACGAAACAAAACATATAAAAGAAAATGAATCAATTAACACCCAAAAAAAATGATACTACTGAAATATCATAAACAAAGAAATATTAGAAGATCATATTTGATATCATATTTATGAAAATGGTTTTCGTTTATAATTTAATAAAAATTATTTCTCCCCTATAAATGAGGTTAACCAATCCTTTAATAAGGAAATGTACCAGGTATGGTGTTTTCATCTCACTTTTTATTCCTGTGAGATTAATGCTATATTTTCCACTATTTCCTTTTTTTGGTGTATGAACTGTCCATGATTTTATTCATTGTGTATTATAACTTAATTTATGGGTATATACAACATAATTTTATGATAATTATTTCTTGGGGTTTATGTTTCAGAAATTACAACATTGGTAAGGGAATTTCTAATTTCAATTTCCACCCATTGTGTTTTACACAAACTTCATTGATTATTTTACTCCAAGATTTGGTGTGAAATAACTATTTGTTTAATTATATGGTAATTTACACTCCCCTTGTGTGTACATACCATTTATACAAATAATAACTCCATTGATAATTTTCAAGACATTGATATAAACTTGGTAAGAGTAATCGTAACTCTATTTCCATTCATTGAGTTAAACATCCAATTCATTGGTATTGTTTTTATAATAATATGGGTGAATATACTCTAATTTATTTGAACTAAATATCCAATCTTGTTGTGTGTATATACATTTTTCACATGAAATTATGTCCTTCATTTATACTTAACCTAATTATATGGTCTCCATAAGGTATTTCACCTCAATTTACATTCCATTGATACTTTTTTATTTTTATGCACCATTTTAATTTTATATAGTGTATATTCTATACCTTGACATAGTATTTCATTAATTCCTTTATTCACACGATATTATAAGGTTTTTATTACAACAATTATTTTTATTCAAGTGTCTTTAATTTGGTTAGGATCTCTAAATAAAATATTATTTCAAGTGTTTTAATTATTTATTCTTCTAAATCATTCTTATTAATGTCTATGTTTTAAAAATCGTTTTATGGATTTTTTATATGGAAATGGATGTTTAAATATTAAAATTATTTTTAAATGTTTCAATGTTTTATGTAAAAAATTGATTAAAAATCCCTTTTAAATGTATTCTTGATAAATAGTGCAACTTTTAATTGTTTTTTAAAAAGGGATAATTCTCACAAATATTTTTACTAATTATTTTCTTCTATGTCATTATCCTTCTTTATTCTTGATTGAGGTTGATTTATTATAACAAAATCTACCATATTGTATTGAATGACTTATATTTGACTATGGATATTAAATTTTTATACCATTCATCGTTTGGGGTTAAAATATTGACATTTAGTTTTCTAGTTTTAATACGAATGTTTAGATTATGTTCCAACCATTTCATATGAGGAATTCATTAGACTTAGCAAGTGACGGGTGGAGCCCGCTATTTCTCCTCGATGCGTCTAAAGTTCTATTAAGACAAACTAGTGTCTTGGAAGATGGCATTGAAAAAATATTATTTTTAGACTTGGCAGGAGGCCTTGACATTGTAGTTATTATTTCCACCTTTATTCATTCCATCTTTATGAAATTAGAAATTGATATTTCAAGTGATTATTAGACTAGTATAATATCCAAGTAAATAATTAATTGGCATTATTTTATTTATCTATTCCATATTATCCCAATTATTATGTTTAAAAGTCTTGTCTTTTAGTGTAATACATTTCATTAAATGTTTATGCTTATCTATGATAATTTATGCTATATTGTTATCCTTATAGAGAATCTGAACTCACCCCTTTGTTAATGTTTTCTTTTTCCGTGGATATGAAGAAGTTTACTATGATTGACTTGTAAGGATAGGCCAAAGGATATGAGTGTATTAAAAGGAGGAAAATGATATTTTTCTGTATTTCATGATGTAATTTAAAATTTATCAATGTAACTAGTACTTCCATGGAAACTAAACTAATTGGTCTTTAAAGAAGGGTTAAAAGTGTTAAATTCAAATTTTCATAAGTAATACATTTTTAATATCGGGTTATACATAAGATAAATTCGACAATAAATATTAACTGAAAAGCTAAAAATATTTACAACATAATGGTATTTCATTTATTATGTTTAGGAATTAAATAATTTAATTTATTTATGACACAATGATGATATAGTAATTACCTAATGAATGAAAGATTAAAATAATTGATAATATAAATATCCAAAGAAATTTAAATTGGGATTTTTGATGAATTCCACTAATTTTATAGGATAATATGACATGTTAGTATTGATTTAATTTTTTTTCCAAGTAATCACAATTTTTTTTATTTTACAGTAATAAAATAATAATTAGCATCAAAATTGACATAAATGAGTTTTTAAAACAAATAATATATTATTAATTGATATATTATTATTAACAATCTATGGTTCATCAAAATAACTTATATAAGGTCATATCTGTCAATAATTAACCACATGGGGTTATCTTAACTTTTTATAGTATGTTTATTAACCATTTATTATAACAATACAACAATACATGGTACAAGTTAAACTATTTAACTAAGATTTAAAAAAAAGATTAGGTTAATATGGTCACCTAGTCCTATCTAAAACTTATTGGCTGACATGTTTTAGACCCATAACAACCATATAAATTAAATAAATCATTATGGAGCCATTATAAATATACTACGATTGTATAAAAAAGGAATATTTCAAGCTTTTCCCAAAGTGACGCCCACCTCTCTTATAAAAGGGTACTTCCCCTTATTTCAAAAACACACCTCCAAAGCCATTTTTCACAGACAAACCATGCTCAGATATCCTCAAAACTACCATAAAATCAACCTAGAGGCCTTACTTTTATCATAAATACGACATAAAGATCCCTTTGGATCAAATCAAAATGAAGCACCTGAAGAAGAGGCAATAATTTCATTTCCTCTTTCGAAGTTCTTTTCTTCTTCCGCTTCCCCTTTTATTGTTGTCTTCAAACCAAAATAATAACACCATCACCTTTTACATACATTTATTTTATTATAAATATGGTACAACCATATTCATTATTATATCCAACCTATGAATGACAAAGTCACCATATAAGTGTGCGTTTAGCATTCTATCTCTGTGTCGTGGGGTAGTTTGTTATTCAACGCATCATTATTTGGCTGGGTATAATAATGACTATAAATTATTTAAATAATAAATATAAAATTTTATATATTCGGTATATATAATATAAAATTCAATTACATATAACTTCCCCACTAATATAATGATATTGTCGCCCATGCGTACGTATGACTTACCATCTCCCTGACACGATGAGATTTCGTTTATCTTTGTAACCATTCGAGATTAATTTTAATTTTATTATTAATAATAATTTTTAAGAACATAATATCATTCTAGATATTATTAAAATACGTCCTATCAAAAACAAACATGACTTACATTACAAAACATATAAAAGAAAATGAATAAGTTAACACCCAAAACAATGATACTACTCAATTATCATTAACAAAGGAACATTTTAAGATAATATATGATATAATATTTATGTATGTGATTACATTATAATTTAATAACAATTATTTCATCATTATAATGTATGTTAACCTACCCTCTACTATGGAAAAGTACAAGGTAAGTGGATTTCATCTCAATTTTTTTTCCTGTGGGATTCATGCTATACTTTCCACTTTTTCATTTTGTGTGGTGTTTTTACTACCCATGAATGTATTATTTGTATATTATACATTAATTTATGTGTATATACAACTACATTATATAATCCTACTTTCATGGGGTGTATGTTTCTTAATTTACAAAATCGGTAGTGGAATTTCTAATTCCATTTTCCACTCATTGGGTTTTACGCAAACTTCATTGGTTATTTAGCTCCATGATCATGTGTGAAAACACTATTTGTTTTTTTGTCTTGTAATTTCCACTACCCTTTGTCTGTATTATATTTTTATAATCATAATCAATCCATTTATAAATTATCATGTCATCGATATGAACTTGATAAGAGTAATCTTAACTTAATTTCTATTCATTGAGTTAAACAACCTTGTCATTGATGTTCTATTTAAAAGAATATATGTGAATGTACACTGATTGATTTAAATTTAATATCCAATAATATTGAGTGTATTTATATTTTTCACACATAATTATGTCATTGATTTATCCTTAATCGAAGGATACTGTCTTTATAAGGAATTTCATCTCAATTCACATTCTATTGAGAATTCATTATTTTTAAGTGCCAATTCACTTATATATGTTGTATATACTATACATTGACATATAAGATCATTAATCCATTTATTATAATTAAATAATATGGTTTTTAATACATAAATTATTTGTATTCATGCATCTTTCATTTGGTTAGGAACTCTAACTAAAATAACATTTTAAACGTTTTAAATATTTATTATTCTAAATCATTCTCATTAATGTCCATGTTTTACAAATGGTTTATGTATTTACTTATATGTAAATTAAAATATTAAAATTAAAATTCATTTTTACAGTTTAAAATTTCTATGGGACAGTTTGATTCAAAAATCTATTTTAAACAGCTTGTTGATAAATATTGAAACATTTAAATGTTTTCAAAAAAATTGATATTTCTCTAAAATAGTTTTACTAATTATTTTTATCTAGTTAAATATCCTTTATTATTATTGATTTATACTAAATTATTTTAATAAAATCATCTATATTGTATTGAATGAGTTATGGTTAACTATGGATGTACTATTTTTTCCATTCGTGGTTTGTGGTTAAAATATTGACATTTCGTATGCTAGTTTTAATATGAATGTTTAGATTTTGATTCAGCCTTTTAATATGAAGAATAAAATGGCCAATGTAAGTGATGGTTGGAGTCAATTATAGACCCTAGATGCATCAGAAGGTCTCATGAGCCAAACTAGTTTCTTGGCATAAGGACTTGAAAAAATCTTATTTTTACTCTTAGCACTAGGAATTGACTGTGTGGTTATGATATCCAGCATTATGCATTACATCATTATAAAATTATCTATTGATATTACATGTGATTATTCGACAAGTAGAATATCCATGTGAAAAATTAAATGATAGTATTTAATTTATCTTTTCCATGTTATGCTAATGTTTATGTTTAATTTTTTTTGATTTAGTCATATACATTGCCTTAAATGTTATGCTTATTTATAATAGTTTCTGATATATTTTTATCCCTACTAAGCATCTGTGATCACCCTTTTCTTAAGTTTTCTTTTTCCTTGGATGTGATGAATTATGTTATGATTAAATTTCTGGGATAGGCCAAAGGATATGAGTGTGATAAAAGGGTAAACAATGTTGGTTTTCATTATTACATGTTGTTATTTATCACTTTTGAATGTATACAGTAATTCCAAGGATACTAAACTAATCGGTATTCTGATACATGATCTCTTATGATCATGAATATGTGATATAATAATCCACCGACAGTATGTAACCAGTTCTGGGGCATTACAGTGGGTATTAGAAGAAGTTTAGTAGAAATATTGGAAGCTATATTTTGAAAACTCTGATTAGAAAACACTACCCTAAGATAATATTTGAGGATTAGTATAGAAGAACATATAATGATTTTGGTAATGTAAATTTTATGTGTGTTTTCCATGAAATACATCGTTGTCTAGACACGAGCATCTAAAGGCAGTTCTGGCACATATGTACCTTTGGGTAAAACCCCGAGCACTCCCCTTTGAGATAGACTCGAACAAAAACTGTTTCACGATAACGAGCCTTGTTGCACTCCTAGTTACGACACTCCTAAGGGATATGCTTAGGAAAAATCACATTTTCATTACAAAATAATTTAATGGAACTATATATAAGATGATAATAAATATCCATGGTTAATCCTACGGTGTTTTAGACTAAAAATAACATGTCATGATATTCTATATATGATTTTAGGACTATTTTTTCTCACACTATGCTTTCTAGTTTTAGTCAATTTCTAGATTCCAAAGAACACATAGTGACATTGAACATGATATACTAGGTGGGAATGATGATGGAAATGGGAAACTAAATGGAATATTGATAGGCATTAAATATATCATGTTCATGATGAAGTAGGTTTGCAAAAATATGTTGAAAAATATATACATTAACCGACTCCCAAACTCACCAATGAAGATAAAGGTGGGGAAGGATAAGAGCTCCAGTAATGGACACCGTGGAGAAACAAAAGCTCAGTTTCCATCATGCCGGAAATCTGGAATGATACACCCATGAAAGTGTCTCAATGGAACAAAGAAATGACATATGTGTAAAAATGATGGACGCAAAGTAAACAATTTCCAATGAAAAATGAAGATTACTATGGAATAAAATAAAAAATGATCCTAAGAATCTATTTATAGTCATTTTCCATAAATGTAGAGGACCTAAGAATTACCCGAGTGAATGCCCTATTCTATTGTATAACCCCTTGGTCAATGAAAAACTTATTTGGAAATAAATGGATTGAGAAATATTAAAAATAATTAACTCTCTTTGATGATGGGATTAATTTGGAATAGTATTCTATTTTATGTGTAACCCTGCAGATTGTTATGTGAAAATTCTATTTGAGTAATATTTATCTTTACTTTTGTGGATATAGTTGTGAAGAACCATTTGGGATTATATGATACTTGAATTTGAGGAAATTACCAGTTATTAATTTCTGGGACGAAAATGAAAGGTATTAGATAAAATTTGTGGTTAAATTATGATATGGTTATTTTTAGGAATTTATCTCATTTGACGAATGTTATAATATATAGTTTTTAAAAAGGGAAACAAATAGATCATATGGAAACCAATCACCCTGGACACAGCTACAGGAATCGAACCCACAAACAATGTGTGACTTCGATTTGTCACCTACAACAGGACTACATGATGTCCCTAGTTAGAGTGACTAATTCTTTTTAGTTAAATGATTTTAGTGATCATAAAATATATAATTTGGTATCTTATGTTTTTTCAATGTATAACCTTATTATAGGAAAATTATTTGATGATTAAGGGATAACTACTATTTTGGAAGACATTATCTCTATTGGGAACTCTACATGCTTAAGGAAAATAGAATACTATGTGATTTAATTTGAGGAGTAAGGGTGGATTTTTTGAATTTATCTATGTTTTTATAGAGATTCGGGTTATTAATGGAAATTATTAACCAATCATAGAGAATGTTTGATTTGATTAATTACACTTTTTTATGAGACATTAAGAGTAGTTGATGTCCTTTGGAGATAAATGTTACGATTTACTATGAAGGACTATGTGATTAAATTCTTCTGTGTTTTGGGTTTAAATCATAGTTTGGAATATATATAAGGATTTTATGGAGAATTGTTTAATGAATGGTCTGTATTAAACTTTGGATTTTTTTGATTAATTTTGGAAATTAATATTAGTATTTATTTCTATAATGCATTATACATTTTTGGGATCATATGATCTTTTACTAACCATTTGGGTTTAGTTGATCTTTAAATAAAAGGGAAATATATAGTTAAGCCTTTGTAGATTATGTGATTCTCTAGAAGTTGATTCTAGCAATTCATGTTCGAACTTTCCATCTTGAATACACATAGTTTGGAGGGATGATGAGTTATTGGTAGAAATTTATTAAATAATTAAACTCTACTTAATATGTAATTATATCTCTTTATGTTCTAATTCAATATCATAAATAAATTTCTCAACAATATGATAGGTAACTTAAAACAAAAAAATATTCCCATTTACTTCTCCTACTAGGAAACTGATTTTTGTTTAACACATCACAAGTTTGTGGTTTTATTGTTGTTTTCATTCACCTGATCATATTTTATCTAAATTTCCCCCAGATCATGACACTTTGTTTATATTACTTATCAATGTTTTCCAACATGGGATCCAATTATAGGTTATCTTAGGTGACCTTTTTAATTTTTTTCTTTCATTTAATGTGATAGGTTTATTGAATCTTTTTCCTATGTGAGACATTCAATGAAGTTCACAAGCCCAATTTTAAAATTTAAATGATGAAATTTCCAAAATGGGGGAATAATGTAACACACAAAGATTTCATAGTATGTTATTTTCATTAAAATAATTCAATATCTTGTGCTACACAAAAAACTGAGTTTGAGCACACCATGACTTACCAAACTAGCAGTTCAAAAAATGGCTATGAATAGTATTAAATGAATTTTTAATATTAGGTACACCATATAATTTTAACATTCTTATTATGTGTTTATTAGATATAAAATAAGAACAAATTCAAATTTTCTGATAAAAGGAGTAATTTGAAAAATCTATAATTATACCGCAATTTAATGGAAAAACATTTTTAAATACAATATTTGACACATTTATATATTCAATTTGACAAAATTATCTATTTTTAGAAAATTTAAATAAAAAATTTGTTTGGATAAAATTTAGGGTCTCTTCAAATAACTTTTATTTTTTAACGAATAATGAAAAATACTATATTTTAATTGAAAACAGATTTTAATAAAAAAATTTATAGTGTGAAAATATACATTTTAATGGATTTTAATTATAATTGTGTTATAATTTTATTATTTAATCAAATTTCGGTAATTGGAAGTAATTTTGTGTTAAATTTGGACATAAACATGTATTAATCTTTTAATAGATTTTACTTCCCAAAAACCCAATTTCGGATTTTGACAACATAAATATTTTTTCAAATTAATTAATAGAACTTATATATTTTTGAATTTTGTAAAATAGAAATCATTTTTTAATTTGCAATATCAAAATTATCTTTGGGTAAATTTTATGGTATTTTTCTAAAAACATTCAATTTTTGATGAATAATGAAAAAAAAATCTGTTATTATTTAATGATGACTTTTAATTTAATTAATTATTTTTAATTTATATTTATTTTAAATTCAAAATAGACAAATAAAACATATATTATTACAATTTAATTAATTAAAGTCATTTTATTATAAAATTAGATGTATAAAATATTATTGGACATTTAAACGTCTTTTAACCACCTTCTAGGAAAATATGGAAATTTTCATAAAACATAATTTTACCACATCATTGAATTTAATTTCAAAAATATGAGAGACATGGATGACATTAATTTTTAAAATATGGTTTAGTAGGATGAAAATATTTTTTGTTGAATAGTAACTTTTGAATTTTATTTACCATGATTAAATGTAAATAATGTATTTAAAGATAAAAATGATATTATTTTTACCATAACAAATGTCCAAATTCTATTTGATAAGTTTTTTTCGACCAAAATAAACCTTAGAGAAAAAAATATGATCCTATATGATCCACTTGGATTATATTATGACATTTATTATTATTTTATTTATAGTAGACTTAAAAGTGTTAAATTCCAATTTTCATAACTAATTTTTTTTAATATTGATTTATACATAAGATAAATTATACTATAAATAATTATTAGAAAGCTAAAAATATATAAAACATAATGGTATTTTATTTATAATTTTTTGACCTTAAATAATTTAATTTTTTAATGACACATTGATGATACCGTTATTACCTTATTAATGAAATATTTAAATAATTGATACTATAAATATCAAAATAAATTTAAATTGATTCTTATGATGCATTAAACTAATTATATTGGATAATATGACATGTTATTATTGATTTAATTTCTTTTTATCTAAGTAATCATGTGTTTTTTACTTTAGCAAAAAGAAAATACTAAATTGCATCAAAATTGATATAAATGACTTTTTAAAACAAATAATATATTATTAATTGTTATAGTATTCCTAAAAATCTAAGTTTCGTCAAAATGTATTATATAAGTTTATAAATGTCAATAATGAACCACATGTGGTTCTCTTAGCTTTTAATAGCATTTTTGTTACCATTAATTATAACAATAGTGAAATACATGGTACAAGTTAAACGATTTAACTAAGACTGAAATCTAAAAGATAAGGTTAATATAGTGACCTAAACCTATCTAAAATGTATTGGTTGAGAGTTTTTCAACCCATACCCACAATATACTTGAAATTAATCAATTTTGAGCCATTATATACCGAATATGATTATATAAAAAATTAATATTTCAATCTTTTCCCAAAGTGACCCCCACCTCTCTTAAAATAGGATACTTCCCCTTCCCTCCAAATAACACCTCCAAATCTATTTTTCATGGCCAAAACCTACTCAAATATCTTCATAAGCGCTCTCACATAAATATATAGGCCTTACATTGATCATAAATCTAACTTCATGATCCCTTTAGATAAAATAAAAAGGAAGCTCCTGAAGAAGAGGTAATAATTTGATCACCTCTTTCAAAGTTCTTTTCTTCTTCCACTTCTGATTCCATTTTTCTTTTTATACCAAAATAATTACTCAAATACCTTCTACGTACTTTGATGTTATTATAAATATTGTATAACCATATTCATTATTCTATCAATCCTATGAATGACAAAGTCACCATACATGCGTACGTACGCCTTATCGTCTCCACGTCATTGTGTATTTGTTTTCAACAAAACATTATTTCGATGGGTATAATAAAATGTAAAAAATATTTAAATAATAAATATAACATTTTAATTATTATTTAAATATAATATACCATTTAATTACAAATAAGTTTACCCCTAATAGAATGACATTGTCGCTGGTGCGTACGTACGGCTTACCGTCCCCATTGACATGATGAGATTTCATTCCCCTTCATAACTATTCAAGAATAATTTTCATTTGATTGTTAATGATAGATTTTAAGAACATAATATAATTCTATATATTAGTAAAATACATCCTATCCTTAAAAAACATGACTTAGGTAACAAAACATATAAAAGAAAACGAATCAGTTAACACCCAAAATAATGATACTACTGAAATCTCATTAACAAACCAATATTATAAGATTGTATATGATATCATATTTATGTTTTTGATTATTTTAGAAATTAATAACAATTATTTCTCTATTATATTGGAGGTTAAACTACCATGTACTATGGAAATGTATAAGGTAATGGGTTTTCATCTCACTTTTTATTCTAGTGGGATTCATGCTATATTTTAAACTATTTCTGTTTGTGTGGTGTATGTAATGCCTAAGATTGTATTATCTATGTAATATATTTTAATTTTTGGGTATTTAAAACGTCATTATATGATCCTACTTTCATGTGGTGTATGTTTTTTAATTTACCAAATCGGTAGGTGAATTTATAATTTCAATTTCCAATCATTGGGTTTTACGCAAACCTCATTGATTATTTTATGCCAATATTAGGTTTGAAATAAAATTTTTTGTATTTATGTAGTGATTTCCATTCAACATTGTGTGGATATACTTTTGATACACATAATCACTCCATCTATAAATTCTCAAGTCATCGATACGAACTTGATAAGAGTAATATTTACTCTATTTCCTTTCATTGAGTTAAACATCCTTGTCATTGGTGTTATTTTTACAGAAATTCGTGTTTATCAACTTGATAAGTGTAATCTTAACTCAATTTCAATTCATGGAGTTAAACATCAATGTCATTGGTGTTGTTTTTACAAAAATATGTGTGAATGTAATCTGATTTATTTACATAGAATATCCAATCATATTGAGTGTATTTATATTTTTCACAGATATTGATGTCATTGATTTATCCTTAACCTAAGGATACAATATTTATAACGTATTTCATCTCAATTTACATTCCATTGATATTTCTTTTTTGTTATGTTCCAATTCATTTTTATGGTGTATATACAGTAATTTGACATAGAATAGCATAAATCCCTTTATATTCATGATATTATAAGGTTTTCATTACCTAAATTATTTTTATTCGTGAATCATTCATTGGGATAGTAACTCTAACTAAAATATCATTTTAAATGTTTAAAAAATTTATTATTCAAAATATTTCTCAATAATTTCCATGTTTTCAAAATGTTTTATGAATTTATTTATATGGACATGGATGTTTTAAAATTAAAATTCATTTTAAATATTTCAAATTTCTATGGTACACATTGATTCAAAAATCTATTTAAACATGTTATTGATAAATAGTGATACTTTTACAAGTTAAAAAAATGATATTTATCAAAACTTATTTTACTAATTATTTTCATCAATGTCAATATCCTTAATTATTATTGATTGAAGTTTATTTTTAATAATACATTCATCTATATTGTATTTAATGTGTTATGTTTGATTGTGAATGTGCTATTTTTATACCTTTCAAGGTTTATGGTCAAAATATTGACATTTCGTATGCTAGTTTTCATACGATTGTTTTTATTATGTTTCAACATTTTCATATGACGAATGCATTGGACAAATTAAGTGATGGTTGGAGCCCGCTATAGATTCATTGATTCATTGGTAGGTCTAATGAAACAAACTAGTATCTTGGCACAAGGCCTTGAAAAAATATTATTTTTATTCTTGGTGTGAGGACTTGACTATGTGGTTATGATGTCTGACATTATATATTCCCTCATTTTGAAATTAGCTATTGATATTACATGTGATTATTCGACTATTATAATATGTATCTAAATTATTAAATGACATTATTTGATTTATGTTTTCCATATTATTCTTATGATTATTTTTAAAAGACTTTTGTTTTATTAATATACATTTCCTTAAATATTATTCTTATATATGATAGTTTCTGCTGTATTTTTACCCCTACTAAGCATCTGAGATCACCCTTTTCTTATGTTTTCTTTATTCCATGGATGTGAAGAAATATATTATGATTAACACACATGGATAGGACAAAGGATATGATTGTGTTAACAGGGGACACAATTTTGTTTTTAATTATTACATTATGTAATGTAATAATTATTTATGTATCTAGTAATTCCAAGGCTACAAAACTAATCAGTATTTCGAGACATCATCTCTTGTGATCATTCCAATGTTATGTAATATTTTCCCGACTCGAGGTAACCTGGGTCGGGGCATTACATTTATATTTTCAATTTAAAAATATAAAAAAATATCCATCAACTTAGCTTGTTATATTTACATTTTAATGATTTAATTCATCATGTAATTTATCAACATTCTAAACATCTATAAAATCATTTATTCATTCTAATAAGAAATTGTATTTTTTAACGAAACTACATAATTACTCGAATTTGTTTTGAAGTTTTATTTCTCACAATATTGAAAAGGAAATATTTTTTATTCTAAAATATAAAGTTAGTACAAAAATCAATTCATTATATTATTTGTATGCTTCAATTATCTTTATTTTCATTTTTTATAGTTACTCAAAAAAGATTCTTGATTGAAAAACATGTTTAGTATAATATTGTTTCATAGAATGACAAACATTTAACAAAAATAACGTAAATTAATGAGTATTGTCTTATTTCTAATTCTTATATTATACACTATACTTTTAAAAGTTTAATATTGTGAATCATTTCTTAATATTTATGAAATCCATTGGTTTTTTCAAAATTTCCGAGAACATCACAAAACAATTTTCACAAATGGTACTCAACTTTTTACGCATTACACATTCATAATATAATATCTAAAACGTGTTTCATAACATTAATAGGAAAAGATATTCCATTATTAAAAGAACATTATTTAATTAGGTTACTCCAATAAATGAATTCCTCCAACATCATGAAGTCCACTGATATACTACTTATCTGAACCATTATAATATATCAATGTGTTAGTTGCATTCACGACAAAAAAAATTAATATGAAAAGTCAATATCCCATCTATATATATCAATTTTCATATATTGATACATTGTTTTCTTTAAAAAATTTGATACTTATCATGAATTTTTTTTGAGAAATATGTTTTTTTGGAAATACTTTTTTTACATATCAACATGAAAAAAAAAATTCATGAAATGTGCACTTATTGAATAATAAAATATTATAAACTAATTATATATAATTCTAAAATAAGAACAATTGGGGATGTCAACATTTTTCCATTGAAAATAACCTTATTATTAATTATTCATACATTTTACTATTCATCATCAAAACTAAGTACCATATTAACCATTATATAGAATATGTTTTAGTAAATAAAATTACACACCCTCATTGCAAAAAATTTATTCTCAATTTTTTGTAACACTATCAAAAAATAATTATTTTATAAATATAAAATTTTAACATATTTATATAATTTTCGTTTCAATAAATATTGTATTTATATTACCCACATATATCATGTTCTACAGAAACTTATTTTCCAAGTAATTATTCATCTTCTCCCCTTTCACAAGTGAAAAAATCATTTATTATATTACCATTATCTATCAACCCTATTTTTCATAAAAAATTATATTAAAACTAACATATCACATGAGATGAATGTCTCACAATTTTTTTATCCAAGTGTTATTTTTATTTCGTGTAGATATATTAAATAAAAAAATTCCAAATAAATAGTTCAATAAAATTTTCTCTACGCATCTTAGTTAATCAAATGAAATTTAAAAAGCTTATGTATCCCTTATTTCATTATAATTAAATTTTATGATGAATAATTTCTTTCTTTTATCACTTAAGAAATTGTCAATCTCTTTTCCATAAAATAAGTTTTTTGTCATAAATTCCCCTCATAATTCTTAGAAAATTATTATCCAATCCTCGAAATGATATCTTTTATTTCCCATTATGGGAGTATTGTTTTTTGGTGTATTAGTTTATTTTGTGGAAGAACTAATTTATTTAATATTTTTTAGGATAACCTGATACAATTTCATTATTCATTCTGAAAAAATAATTATTTTCACTCATAACCTAACCTAGATTATCTTCCTAGTCAGATAACGTTTCCATCACCTTGGGTGTGGTTTTTAACTTTTCTAGTGTGTAGAGATAAGGTTGTTATAGTATTTTATATATTTTAGTTTATAATTAGTAATATTTGGTGTTATAATTTTATATTGAATCATTATATTTTAATAATGTGATACTTTTTATAAGATAATTTCCATTTTCTAAAATTTTCCAACTTCTTCCATGAAAAATTCCTTGATAAATATTCAACATCTTCACTATAATTTCTTAATTATTTAGAAATATTTCTAAAAAATGACTCTTAAAAGACAAAATTTACAATTTAATGGAAATTATACATTCTAATTCATTTTGAATTTATATATGATTCATTAAATGAAACATATTTTTTTCAAATTTTAAATCATTTTAATCACTATTCAAATTAAAATTGGAATCATCAGTATATCCTTGATATTTCATATTAAATATTCATTTAAAAGTGATTTATTTATTTTAAATTCCTTCATTATTTAGGGAAAATTATTTTCAAATTTTATAGGAAATTTTTAAACAATGAAATTTTATTATTCCATGTCATAAAAAATAATATTATTCTATAACAAATTGTTTTTAAAAAAATATGTAGAATTTTCTTCACAAACGTGGTTGGTTCATTTGTCTTTTCATATATCATTATTGATTTAATATTAGCATTCAAATGTGTTGATTAATCACCTTTCATTTATTTATGCAATATACCAATGTCATAAAACATCACTACCAAAATATAATGTTTAGTTTCCAAGACCTTCATATCAACCACATCTATAATGTTCAACATATAGCATATATCATATGTTAAAAGTCCATTATTTGTAATAGTTTTTAAAATAAAAATCATATAAAAATATTTATTTATATAAGAATAAAACTAATTGTTCTTTTTTGAATAAATATAATATAATTACACCTAAAAACCCAATAAAAATTGATAATTAGATGTTGGGATTCTGTTATGATAAAAACTATGGAGGATTAAGTGAATCAATAATAGTGTTGAAGAGGATCAATGAACGTGTAACCCATAAAGATTTTATGATATTCAAAAAATAAATGTCTATGCATTATATAACCTAATTTTGTTTCTATTTGTTTTATTTAATATATATTTAATTTATACTAATAAAATAAAATAACCAATATCCAAAAAAAATAAACAAATGAATTGTGGTCAGAATAACATTTATAAATTTCATCAATCATTATTGATGTATGTATCCTTTGATTGAATAAATTCCATTATCAATATAAAATATACTATAATCATATAGTGAATTATTCCATCTTGTTATTATCCTTGTACGTGGATGATAATTATTATGTTTCATTTACGATGGAACAAAATTTTAAGAAATAGTCTCCCAAATAGTTCATCAATGTTATTGTAATTGAATAAGCTATGTGTTTCTAGTTTAACAAAACATGATGAAATTTATAATTATAAATTAAAAAAATGTTATTCTATGAATTCAGATGAATAAATATTATCTCATAATTGTGAATGTGATACTTAATGAATCTGAACCTAATAATTTTTCTACTAATAATTATGTAATACCTCTATTGACTGATATCAATAAAAGAAATATATATTAGTATATTTATTCTTCCACTTAATGTAAGATATAAGTACTACAAAAGAGAAAAATTATACTCAAAGGATTTCTTTTATACATAGAAAAAATAAAATGTAAAAGCATAACGAATATTTGTGAACATTTCAATATTATAATTAAATTTAAATTTTTATTTAAAATATTGATTTAATCTATTTAGGGATAAAAACTTTACATTTTACTATATAGATGCTGAAAAACACCCAAGGGATGAAGGAGGTTTTGGAACGACTAATGGAAGATATATTTTTAGCCGATGATCCATTTTGGGGGCCAAAAGGGCCGCGGGAAAAAATCTCAAGTGTGCATGAAAAAATCAATCCTGTGCGGAAAACCACGGGATCTGAGCATGTTTTCCATGCAGGTGCGGAAACATATGTGCCACCGACCACGGGCGTAGAAAGTTGTGTGTGGCCTCCACCACATGGTTAACATTTCACGCCACTGAAACTAGAGTGCAAACTTTCGTGTGGACCGGTTTCAGCATGGATCTGATGACTCCGAGAACCGTTAAATAGAAGGTAGCCCCTTCAACTTCTAATGCCATAAAAATCTGAACTGTCTCCTCTGCCATAATTCCACCTCTTCTTCTTGTAAAAGATGGATTTCAAATATGGGATATATCACGATAGGTCGCCCAGGGGTCTGCCTTCGCGTGATACCACTCAGGCTTAACCCTTGTCTAAATCCCTTTGAGTCTATCTGCTATGCGCAATCCCTTCTAATTGAATGGAGTACTTTCCAATTGCGTGAAATATGTTCAAATTGTGTGAAAACATTATTCCTTTCACACAAACCCTTCCAATTAAGTTCAACCCTTATTCCTTTTGTGAAATACCTTCCAATTTCACGCAAAACCGTGGCCCCTCTTTGCACGTGAACCCGGTATTTTCCATGAATGTGTCTCAATTGCATGACGACCTAGCATCTTCCACGCAACTCATCCATTTTGCACCAAACATCCCTCCTTGTGCGCACGTGTTTGATGTCTATCTTCCTAACATAATTTTCTTGTGTCTCCCACATCCAAAACATCAATAGCACACTCTATTTTACCGTATGACCTTCCAGGCTCATATGAAGTAACATTAAATTCCCTTTGAAGATACTTCATGTTGTGTTGCTTCGCCTCATTCTCCTTCGCATAGGCAGGCTAATAGCTATTTCTTCTTCCCATAGCCACGCTAACATGGACCCCCAAAGGGATCACCTCACTACACTCCCGAGTGACATATATGCTGATGACTTCCCTTCACCATGATGTAAAGGGTTCTAGTTATGTAAGTCAAAGGGGTGTGGAGTGAACCCAACTCATCCAAGATGCTTGATGTTAAACTGCCAAGCCCTATCATCCTCAGCACATGACCTTAAACTGTGTCCTCAACCCGTGCCATGCACACAGGGTGCCCCATATCGAAAATTCTCTATGCCCACTAGTCTCCATAGGAGTGAAATCATTCCTCCCATGGAATTACATCCTCTTTATTAGAGAAGCGTCTATCTGTGGGGAATGTGCGACCAACCTGGTGTAAGCCCCTAGTTTTCCTTTCTGGAGGCATCACTCATGCTCCTCCTCTCTTCCTCAATGCCAAATCCCTCTACCGTTGGGCTTTGTCACCATCTGGGCCTCCCTCCGGGAGTATGTCACAATCTCCATGACAAGGACTGTTAACCATACATAAGACCAACATTCATATTTGGGCCACCAACTATGCATGGCCCCAGTCTAGTTCCCATGGACGCAGCTTTCGCGATGTGATTGTTAGATCTTTGTTGTCTCTTATTTCAAACAACGAGCAAGACTCGCGTGGGCTTAGAGCAAGAATCAATCATGACACCCTTTTCAGGTATCCTAGATTGTTATCCCCACTACCCACCAACTTGAACTTCATGGACTTTGATCCTTGCAATGGCAAGGTATATATGAAGCCACCCTGAGGTACAAGGCCTCCACCAATTGGACCCGGCCATCTTCACGTTAGTTCACCCACACCCAACCTGTGCTACATGGAATTTAATCCTTGCCATGGAATGGTACGTATGAAGCCTCCCTGAGGTTCAAGCCCAATAACCATTGGTTCTGTCCCCCTTCACGTCATCTTCCACACTATCACGAACTACGAGGTCTTTGATCCTTATATCCAAGAAGAGGTACATAGGATGCCTCCCTGAGGTTCAATAACAACAACCATTGGTTCCAAACTCCCTTCACATCATCTCCCACACCATTCCGAACTATGATGACTTCAATCCTTGTCTCCTAGATAAGGTACATTGGAAGCATCCCTGAGGTTCACGCCCAACACCAGGTCGATCCAACCCCCTTCACGTAGGTTTTCCCAAACCCACCTAAATAACATTGTTTATGATCCTTACCTAGGTGAGGTATGTAGGAAAACTCCATGAGGTTCAATCCCACCATCTATCTGGGCTCGAGGTCCTCCTTTACATTTGTTATCCCCCGTCCTGCATGACATTAAAATGTGGACCTCAATCAGCAGCAAGTCACTGTTTCCCAAGTCAGTGGTAATCCATTTCTACCACCTGTACTATGTGGACTTCGATACCTGACAAGGCATGGTACGTAGGAAGCCTCCACAAGGTTCAAGACCACCATCCATCTAGATCTTAGGTCCTCATTAGTGTCAGTCCAATGACCCCCATCCCATATTAACTATGTGGGTTTTATCTCTGTCTCCTAGGAATGGTATGTAGGAATCTTCTAGGAGGCTCAACCCCATCCAGCGGTAAACCGTTGTGTCCTCAATTAGTGGTATGCCTATATGACCCCATCCTGAAGAAAGCCATTGTGACCCAATATATAAGAAATCCGTTTTGACCTTATCCTGTGGTAAGCCGTTATAACCCCATACAGTGGTAATCCATTTTGACCCCATCCAGTGGTAAGCCATTGTGACCCTATCCGATGGTATACCATTGTTACCTCAATTAGTTGTAATCTGTTGCATTCCCTATTCATCCACAATCCATTGTAATCCCCTTTTCTAGGACCCTCATCTTTGGTCGATCCTAGTGGAGCCATAATAATATGGGTTTCTAACCATGCATGAGCCCCATACACATCATCAGGTTGTCATCCTATGTGTACACCCTAATTAAAGTCCACTGCATGGTCTTCCCTTTGAGCTTATCTGTTTCAGGAAGGTCATGCCCCAACCCAAAGGTTCCACGTCATCCGGTTCCAATACATGCGTCCATTCTCATGGGACACCTCTTTAGGCATCCCTTCTCCCTACTTAACAACACATACTTTCATTCACTGCCATGGGATAATGTAGGAAGTGTCCTCGAGACTCAATCCCAACATTATCATCAAAATAACGGTGGTTCCATCCCATTCACCATCCACTTAATTCAAAAACTCCATAATACTTCTTGATTATTACTACGGCCACCACATCCTAGTGATGTCCTGACAGCTCACCCCTCTATATCAGTGTTCCATCCAGGAGTTTCACCCTTCTGACCCACTCAAATCAGTTTTATGATCAGTCTGATCTATCTCCGCTAGACGTTAAACATGAGGCATACCCTGTGTTAAACATGGGAAGTTGGGAAAACACTCAAAGACATTCCTAGGGAATACTATTCCTCGCATTCGACACAGAATTACTCGGGCTTACGCGCCCCCGAGAATCCCTATAATAAGGGGAAGAAACCCAGATGCGCCAGTGTCCTAGCGTCTAGTCACACCAGTGATGTCTAATGTGACTACTCCTTGACCAAAGGTTGCTACCCTGACCGGACCCTTTAGAATGTTGCGACAGAAGAAGTGTAATTAAATGGTTTCCAAGAGGATATGACACTAGGAAAAGTTTCACGAATAACGTCTTAAATATATAAGGGAGACCCGGACTAGGTCCGGAGTTCTGAGAAGGAATCCATGGAAGGAAGAACTGGCATCCCATCATTCTATTTCGGTCAAGGATAAAACATCCATGAACAAGGAACGGATGCCGCCCACCTTTGGAACACAGGAATGCGGGAAAAAAATAGTGTCCCCATCCCCCATCAAGAAAAATATAGATGCCCCGATAAAGCATCAGAAATAGAAATGGTGAACCTTATGGGAATATCTTCTCCAAAACATGGAGACTAGTAGCGTTTAAGGCATCAATTGATTAGCATGTCACCGGATCTAGTTATCTGGCACTGGGTCCCACCTAAAAAATATTGGGCCTAGCATGATACTCCCTAGAATTTGGGGCAGTAGAGCGTTGGACATCCCCATCTGTGACTTTTTCAGCGTGGACCCCTCTTACCGGTCATGGAAGATGGGATGACGTTGGGGTATAGATTTTTGATTCCTATTTTATTTCAGCAATGATGAGTAAATCTCCCGGATTTTAGAATCCAAGCTGCGACACCTGGAACTCGATCACCACCTATAAATCGACGCAGGGGAAGGGGAAGTACTAGCATGACACTCCCGCGTGGTTCTGCCACTTCAACGATGGTCCAAATAGCCATGACTACTAGGCGCCTCTGCCCCATATCTCCCTCATAGTTCATCCAACGAAGGTGATCAATGACCTCGTATGCCGTAATGGGGAGGATGGGATCATCTCTACGAGGGATATGTCCCATCGTGATTTAAAGGCATCTTCACGTCGTTGGCAAAGCCACCCCTGGAGGCCATGCAGGGATCCATTTCTCCCCACTCCATCAAATAGCCGTTTCGGGAGCCTGTCCCCAGAACGATTCGATGATTCCTTATACTATGCCAATGAGGTATGGGATATCTAGGCTAGCCTGGTCAGTGTCCCATTCCAGGGCCTCTCGGTGAGGTCCCCCACCTGGCTGTGTCAGTGCCACCACCTGGTCGTACTAGATGAGGAGTAGGTAATCCATGTACTAGCACCATCAGCTCCAGTCTATCTGACCCAACACCAGCGTCAGGCGCAAGCTGAAGGGGGATCCCACCATGGGGCGTCAACGTCGGTGGAGACTGTGGCCCGAGCCACCAATGATTCTTATCACTAGCTCCATCTATATGCTGAGTAGATGGAATTTGTATGCGAGGTCTAGATCTAGGCCCTAACCACCCCACGGGTAGGCTGGGTTGACTATCTTGGTCGATGGCATAGGCAGTGGCCGCCGCGGACTAACCCGTGGCAACAAAACCCCGAATGGAGGTCCTCCCTATACCACTACCACATAGAACATGGATCTTCACTGTATTTATGCTCAACATGGAGGTCTACATTTTTTCACCTTCATTCTAGTTTAGGGTCTCCCTCGTGGCGGTGACACTCTATACAGAAGTTTCATCTGTGACCAAAAAACTAGATATGGATTAATCCCTCGCGCAATAGACCGTTGGTATGGGTATGTTTCACATCTAGTCGCTCTCTAACGTGGTGGCCCACTGTGTGTCCTCATAGCAACTGGTGATGGTCCTCCTCGCCCCAATAATTAGAGGAGTGAGGGTCAGCTTCACTTCAGCAGCCCCCATCATTGAAGTCCTACCAATGTTTAGCTCGACCAGTATGAGGACCCTCCTCATACTGATGTCACTAGGGGAAACAAGCATGGAGGTTAACACATGCTCCCACCAGTTCCAACAGAGGTCTTACATGCTTCAACGCTACCAATGGAGGTCCTCCCCATGCTCTTCTCGGTTCCAACAGAGGTCTTACCAGTTCCAACGCTACCTGGGGAGGTCCTACCCATGTCTTATTTGATATCTATCCCAGTGATCCTCACTCCCCGGGTTACTCAATAGGACACCCTCTCCACCACAGTACCAGTACTACCAAAGGAAGTCCTCATGATAGAAATTTACCTTGTCCCGAAGTGCCATCACGGGGTAGGAAGGCTGGGCCTCGTAGCCATACGAACTATTCTGGCGAGGTCCAGACAGAGATAAAACTAATAATGTTATCAGACTCGGATGTAGAGTACAACTCAGCATAGGATCCCTCCCCTTGCTCTTTCGAGTCATAGGAGGGGGCAAGAATGAGGCGCATCAGACTAGTACTCCTTGAATGGGAGGTCTATCAGATTCCAGCATCCCGACATATGTATATCGAGGAGGAATAAAATTTGGAAATAATCCAGGTTAGAGTCATTAAATCACCACATTCGTCACTATAATAACTCTCTACCTCGACTAGAGATCATAGAGAGCTATTCTGGGGATGAATGACCGGCAAGCAGTAGCGTGACCCATCGCCAGTAGCCCTAGACCCTGCACTAGAAATTGTGGTTGTCAGCCCATCCTACCGCGATGTGGTGGATATGTCGCTACACTTTTCGGTGGACAACCCATGATTCGATGGCCAGTCAGCCCATTCACTGTATTCCCCACCATCCGGCCTGCCTTCCCAACTGTCGGCCTCAATAATGTTTCTATTTCCTCACCCACCCCGGTTGATGAATGGGGCAATAAAGGGCCAGACCTTGATTCCAAGCTGAGGTGCTTATGGTATATCCTCATAGAGGACCACTCCACCATGATGATCTGTCCGGTTGCGACATCGAATTTCTGTACACCGGAATCACTCACCCCAGAGGAAGTTGAGTGTTTCTGTAAAACACTCTGGGCGGTGCACATTTTCCTTCATAATCGGCGAGTGGGTTATCCCAGGATCCAAGTGAATTTTGAAGACATTGGAAAGCAATGTCATCTAGTTTATTAGGCAACACTCCATGTGTCTCAACACCCCAAGTCACCAGGTCACTATAGGGCCCTCCAATAGCAATGCATTCAGAGATTCAATGAACACAGAAATGTTAACCAAGAGGCTTCCCCACTTATAGATTCTTGGCTGAGGTTAATATGTTTCCATCCTCCTCAGTACTATTCGATAGTAACCTGAATCGCATGGAGACATTGATGGCATGCCCCTAGGAAGATTCACGGTCAACATGGCCACCATATTGGAAGAGGAAAATGAGCTGGAGCTCCAAGATGGGGACCTCCCTCTTGATGGTGTGACACAACTACTGGACCACTTGGGGAGAGTTAATCCACAATAGAAGAGCCTTCTTGGTCTCCCTGTTCCCACAGAGGCATTAGTCCTTAGACTATATCACAGTAAGGGTAAAAATCATCTCAGAGCCACCAAACCCTCCGACACATCCAACTTAGTGCAGAAGATGGAGGAATACCCAAAAAAGCTGCATTGAGTCTGAGACATGCAGAATAGAAGATGTTGGTCGATGAACTCCTGGAAGAATGGGCTGCAGAGTGACAGAAAGACTACGACAGTCATAGGATAGGGCAACTGGTGCAGGAAAAACTTCCCCTCAGCAAGCTGACTCCAAGCGTCCAAGACCATCTTGCCCCCACAGATACTGTTGAATCCGGAACATACAGCAATAGGGCGCGGTATGTCAAGACAAACCCTCCGGAACGACGCGAAAATCCAAAGGACCCAACTTGGGTTCCCCCAAGTACTCCAAGGGTCATGCCACTAGCCGCTTCACGAGCCACTGGTATAGCATACCACGTTGAAAAACCCACCAACACACTCGTGGTTATGAATCCCCGTCAAGATAGGGACCCATACCCAGATAATCTAATGATGTCACTCATCACCTGCCTCGAGGCGTTGGAAACTTGGTAGGTGGAACTCCCACCAGATGGAAAGCCATATCTGGTATGGCTAAATGATATGTCATCACCCACGGGATACTTAAATCCCACAGTATCCCCCTTTAATGGGGCGTGCGACCCCCCGCAATATCTGGCCCACATTATTTCAAGGTACGGGCCCATTTTGGGAACCCCAGCATAGCAAGAGGCCGCCAAACTCTGGTATTTTTTATATACATTGGAAGGGACTGCATTCATTTTGTATACCTAACTCCTGATAGGGCCAATAGCTGGATGAGAGGATATTCGTAGGCAGTTTTTGTACCAGTTCAGCTCCACCACTAGGAAGACGAGTATCACAGACCTCTTCAAGTGAGGAGGGACCTCAGAGACGACCCCACTATGATGGCCCAAATAGAAGCCCCTAGACAACTAGAACTATTACCGGTGGAGCCGCCTCCGTAGCCTCACAGAGGCTTTCTACCTTGGGCACTGCCTCCAGCCCAGCAGAAGCCACCTCAAAATCGGTAAGCGCCCCCATGTAACGCGCCGCCACCACCTAGGCAGGACAATCAGGCTCCCCCTCCTAGACAGGTACCTTCATCCCCCCAGAAGGGTTAGGCTCCAAGGGACACCTTATTAGACTAGAGAAACTGGACCTACTCATTCTATGAGACACCCATACCTGGTTATTTCCACAATGCCTTGGAATAGGGGATCATTTGTTCACCTGAGTGTCTAAGATCAGAAGAGGAAAACCTTAATGATCACCCTAAATACTGGCCCTCTCACTGGATCCTAGGGAACACTCTCATGAAGTGCAATGTGTTCAATGAAAATCTCCAATACCATGTCAGCAACAACATATTCAGGTTGATCCCAACCCTGGATCAGGTAGCATGTGTCTTTGTGAGGACAGACAGTAGTAGTGACCGTGAGGTCAAGTGGAATCCGGATTATAGTTGTGAATCATAGAAGTATGATGACTGGATGGTATGAAAAGTAGTCGATCATTCCCTTGGTGTCATCCGTGCATGCTTGAATTGGCTAGAGCCTTCCGAACCTACAGACACCACTTCTGCATCATTGTATCAATGAACCTCTTACAAGAAGAGAATGCATCGGCGGTGCAGGGGAAAGCAATGTGCCCTACCAATGCCATCGTCGTCCCGTACTCATGGTGACTTCAAGACCCCTGAGAAGGGGATTCCTCCCAGAATATTCCTAGTAGTGGATAAATATTTGAGTGACTGTCAAGGGTACACTTCGGTTAAAAATGTGGAGCTAGTAAACCCCTATATGACACCCGAAGATGGGGAGCGCCAGGCGAATCTCCCCAAAGTCCCCAGCTGACACCAATGTCGGCAGAGCCGAGACCAAATGGGTCATCTAGAAACATTAGTTGGAACTTCCATCCAGGCTGTGCACACCACAGAGACCAGACATTAGACCCATCATAGAGCTAAGCATGCACAACCTCCTCATCTGGTGTCATCAGGACCACCTCCACTACCGTTTTTACTACTGGACCAAGCAGAGCCACCTAGGCCTCAGCGTGATCAACTCCGCTCCACCTCAGACTAGTCCCAGTCAGCTATCCCCAGTATGGTAGGTACTCTAAATGCCATGAATTTGGACTTGTAGGTCATTCCAAGCATCAGTCAACCGCTGGTCCAGCCGGCAGGGCCCGACATGCCTCCTGATATAGAGCGGCCTCCTACAGGTAGAAGTCCATGCCTGGCACAGAAGTATGATGATCTTAAGAATATTTCCAGTATCCTATAATGTCTCTCCATCTTTGAGGCCCTTCTCCTATCGTTTTATATGTTTTAGGCCCTCTATGAGGATTTAAGAAGCTCCCTCCAGTTTGAGACAAAGGTAGCAGCTGGAGAGGCCTTTCACACTGAGGAGATCAAGAATGATAAATGTCAGGCCATTATCTCAATCATTAGAGAATATGATGGATCCCCCTTATAGGGTCACATTCACCAAATGTACATTACCGTCCATTTCAATGGCGTGCAGGTTCATCGTTGTCTTGTCGACACGGTCTCTGTAATTAACATAATCCCGACTCAAATAGTGTGAATACTTAGATGGTCTGAATATGATCTAAGTACCATTGACCTAATAATCCCAGGTTATGATAGGAAGGAAAAGATTCTGGTCAGTATGATCCATTTAAAGACCCAGTTTGGGGGCCCAGTGGCTAGCATCGAATTTATGGTAGTCTCCAAGGACACCGCCTACAATGCATTGATGGGAAGGCCATGGATCCTCCTACATATGGAGGTTCCCTCATCATATCACCAGTGCCTAATGTAACCCCTTAATGTTCGAGTGGGAATGATTCAAGGTGACACATCTCCCTTTGCTTCATGTGAGTCCTGCTATCCGGATTCCTACAACTACAAGAGAAATCACAAGTGATTCAGAACAATGAGGTCAAGCATGCCACAACTGCGACGGACCTGTGGATAGATCTAGATGATTCATACGTCTTTCCAATCCACCAATTGGAGGCAATATTACCAAACATGGGAGAACTATTTTTTGTTTCTGGGATGAGGGGGAACATATTCCTAGGTCTATGTAACCATGAAAAATAACCTCTTACTCCTATAAAAATCAGGATCAGGTGATCCCAGAGCCGCTTACCCCTATAAGGTATCGGGATGTCCACCCCATGGAAATGACAATATATAATACGTCCTTGTTCTGCCGGTCTAGAATTAACTGGACCAATCCAATGCACCATTTTTACTTTGATATCCTCAAGTTCATCCCCTTGGGTAGAAGGCTATATGGAATCCGATCAACAGACTTCATCGTTATGGTTGCGACAACACATGAGTCTTCTGATGCGGTGTCCATTGCTGCTCAGGCGGGTACCAGCTTCCCGTCAAGATCTGTCGACTCAGAAGCGAATCCTCCCACTTAGGACTCCTCCTCCAAAAGTGAAGAATAATATTTATAGGATGATCCCATACCTTTGAAGAGGAAGTATCTCCCATAGTCGACGAGTTGGTATAGGTGAACCTCGATAGAGAGGTAGGCCCAAGACCCACATTGATCAGTACAACTATGTCCTTCGAGGAGAAACAACAGTACATATACATCCTAAAACAACATCGAGATGTATTACCCTTTAGTTATGTTGAGATTACAGTACTAGATACTTAGGGAGTCGTCCACTGCCTCGGTCTCCCTGAAAATCATCGCCGGTTGAAGAAGCCTCCTAGAAATATGCACCCTTGTAACGGTGCCGCGATAGATGCAGAATTTGATAAGCTCAACAGAGCCAAATGTTTTAAGGAGGTCTAGTACCCCAAATGGCTATAAATCATTGTACCATCCAGGAAAAAGAATGGGCTGATCAGAGGCAGTATTGAATTCCAGGATCTTAACCGTCAATGTCTGAAAGATGATTTTCACCTTCCTATGACAGAATTGTAGATCGATGCTATGGCTGCATTCCGAGACCTCTACTTCATGGATGGTAACTCCAAATAAAACCATATCTGAATGTCCCCTAGGGATGAGGAGTCCATAGCATTCATGGAATCACAAGGTACATTTTGTTACCAATTCCTTCACATTGGATTATAGAATTTCGATTCCACCTATTAGCGGGAAATGCAACGCATATTCAAGCTAGTACTCAAGACATTGGTGGAATTCTATGTGGAAGATCTGGAGTTCAAATCTCGCCAGCACCAGGACCATCTCAATAACCTTGAGAAATTGTTCGGCTTCCACAGCGTTCTCACCCCCTGAAGACAAAACCATTGAAATGTTCCTTCGGGGTCACCTCTAGGAAGATCTTCAACTTTGTTGTCAGATACCAGGGTATCATGATTTCCCCTGAGAAGACTAAGGCCATCATCCAGATTTCTCCCCCGTGTATAATTTAGGTACGTTAGGGCTTCCAAGGACACTTAGCCTACATATGCTGATTCATTGTGAACCTGGCTGGCATGTGTAAACCCTTTTCTCTTCTCATGAAGAAAGGAACTTCTTACAAATGGGATGAAGAGTGTTAAATTTATTTTTAGGAGATCAAGTTGTATCTGATCCATCCTCTGGTTATGATGCCACCCATCTCTAGAAAAAACGAGATCCTTTATGTGACCGCACTGGAATGATCTATCAGTGCCCTTCTTGCCCAAAAGAACAATGAGGGGATGGAGAACATCCTTTACTACCTCAATCATATGCTTCTTGATACAGAGACTAGATACCCCCCCCCCCCAATCGGAAAGAACTTCCTTGCACTGGTATTCATAGTAAAAAAATCATGACATTACATGTAGCACCATGATCTAAAGCTGGTATCTCGTGTACACCCACTAAAGATCATTTTGAACCATCCCATTTTGATAGGTCGTCTAGATCAGTGGGAAGTAATCCTCTAGCAGTTTGACATCATGTTTGTCCCCCATATGTATATTAAGGGGAAAGCATTGGATGATTTCTTTGATTCCCATCCAACCCCCACATTCCAGTCTTTGGACCTTGATTATCTTGATGAGGCAATCCACCTACTAGATAAGGCCATCCCGTGTGGGTAGATGCATTTCGATGGTGCTTCCCGGAGTCCGAATGGCAGAAGTCTCAATGACACCAGACTCAACAATGTGGGAATGGATATCATCTTCATTACCCCATATCAAGCTATTCTGTCATATTCATTCTGATTTTCAGAAGGCTACACCAACAATGAGGTAGAGTATCAGGCTATCATCACTTGCGTAGAACTGGCCCTTGAAATTGACATACCCCATCTTCTGTGAAAGGGGATTCTAAACTAGTAAACCAATAGATCAATGGTGACTATGTCATTTGGAATCTAGAGCTCATACCATTGTTCAAACACATACTCCAACTAATGGGCCATCCCCCTTCTCATTTGGACGTTACCCATGTCACTCGGTCACAGAATGGCCGAGTAGATTCCTTGGCCGGACTAGCTGCATCACTTGCATAGCCTGACTAAAATGACCTGATTATCCACGTGGCACATCAGAGAGTTATTTCTCCTATAATTCTAGATGATGATGGTAGACCATAGGTAATCTATATTTCCACTAGAGCCTCCACGCCAAGACCCCCAGGTTCCCCAGATGCGGTGATTGAAGTAGCTCCCAATTAGAGGATACCATTGGTTCAATACCTCCAACACAGTAATCTCCTGGCAGATCGAGCCGAGAATGAGAAAATACAATGCAACACACTGTATTTTTCCCACCAGAGTGGTCACAGTATTGAGCATATCATCTACAAGCGTGGGTTCAATGGTGTTCTCCTCCATTGCATCCAAGGAGTCAAGGTTTCTCTGGTCATGCAGGAGGTTCAGTTCGATTTCTGCAGTGCCCACCGAACAGGGCCAAAGCTGTCCCATCAGATGGTAATATAGGGGTTCTTTTGGCCCTCCATGTTCCATGACTGGATCGAGTTCGCCAAAATATTCTGTGCATGCCAGGTTCATGCTATATTCATGTATCGGCTGACATTGCCTCTCCATAGTACCAAGTAATCTTGGACGTTCGCAGTATGGAGACTGGATGTTTTGGGACCATATCTTCCTGCGACATCTCACCAATGTCAGTTCATCCTGACCGCTCAGATTTCTTTTCCATATGTGAAGAGGTAGTTTTTTTAAAGGAGGTCAAGTCATGTTCTATAGTTGACTTCATGAGCACCAATATCATCTATCAGTTTGGAGACCCTCACGTTGTCCTCGCTGATAACGACACCATCTTTCAGGGAGCCCAGACCAAGAAATTGTATTCCAAGTACCACATCTGTTCTAACCATACCACCCACTACCACGTGCAAGAAAATGGGAGGATCGAGGTGTTCAACAGGCCCCTCTCAAACATTTTTGCAAAAAACGGATGGTTAGAACAAGAAGAGTTGGCGAGACAGGCTCCCCAATACCCAATGGGCTAATCGGAAAACGACTCATAAGTCCACCCAGGTGACTCCATATTCCCTGGTATATGGAACTAAGGTCATCCTGCCTATTGAGATTTAGTTTCCTTCATTACCCACAATGGTCTATGGTCATCATGTGGCAGATAATGTAGCTCAAATTAGTCTAGCTGAGTTTGATGAACTTGATGAAAATAGTCTTCATGCCCTGTACAATCTGTAAAGGCATCAGAATAAGATAGATAGAGATTTAAACAATAAGGTTCACCTCCTCTCCTTTCTACAAGGTTATTTGGTCTTCAACTTTTTGATGCCAATGATTCTGGGACAGAAGACATCAAAATTGGAACCGAAATGGGAAGTGGATTATATAATTTCCAAGGTTTACCCCAATGGTGCATACTTCTTGGTAACTATGGATTGTGAGCGTATAACTCCTCCCACCAATGACAAGATCCTCAAGAAATAATTTTCTTGAGCCATCTAGTCCTGCATGACCCAAAAATGTCGGGTCTGGCATGACCCTAAACTGTTGGGTCCCATATGACCCTAAACTGCCCAGCCCTACATGATCGTAAAATTTCTGGTCCTGCATGACCCTAAACTACACAATCCTGCATGAACCTAAATTACCCAGTCCTGCATGACCCTAAACTGTCGTGTCTTGCATGACCCTAAACTGTTTGGTCCTACACGACCTTCAACTATATTGGGTCTTGCAGGACCTCAAACATCTATGAAACGTCCTGCATAATGTTAAACTACATGTTATCATCCAAGACTTTAAACTGTACCCTTAGAACTACATGTGGCTTGATTCCCATTTTCATGGGATACATAGGAACCCTCAAACATTTCATCTTGAGTCCCTTCCCGAAACTCTCTTCTTTGACAATCCCCCTGGGGGTAGATCTCTTGATGGATACTTACACGACGTAGTGAATTATTCTTTGGCCCCACTCATGAAAGGATTATTTTGATCGCCCCCTGTGCTCCCTCCTCATTATTCTAGTCTTCCACTTTGTCACTTCACGATGTTAAACTACATGGACTTTAAGTACTACGTACTACTTGATTCCCATCCTCATGGGATACGTAGTAATGCATAAACATTTTGTTTGTTGGACCAGCCCGAATCTCAGAATTCCATTTGGGGTCGAGACACAATATATTTTACAAGATTCATCCCCAATGCAGTTCATGATCATCTCGATCCCACCATAAATACCCATCCCTGTAGATGACCATCACTTTCACCACCATACTGGACGTTAAAATGCATGGGCATAGCTATGCTTCACCCACTACTTTGATTGGGACTCTTTAATCGTTCACATCCAAAAGGACCCCCGACTGGCATGGATATTCAGCCCATGGGATTTACTACCACTTCGGGCCAACTCCCTCCAGGATGTTGAGAAAAAAACTGATACCAATCACAGGCTGTGAATATAGTCAGTGGACAATGGTCATTTGTTATTCGCATTTAGGTCAACCTATAATGATGTTGTGTTTTGAACATTGTCAGTGGATATCCCTTGTCATTGTAACCACCCACATAGATCCAAATAATTGAGTGTGGTGGTTCATCATGCCTGATGTATCGTCGAGTTGCGGCTCCCATCGGGTGACACCAGCTATCAGACCCTTATATAACAGCGAAAGTTGAATATGTATCCTTGATTACCACACTGAGCACTGCTCACATGGGCTTAGGAGCTGTGATGAGGTGGTAACCGCATAAGAGGTCATATGTATATATTTGGACGGGATCCCAGCCTTAGGTCTATAAACCCCTTCAGGCCCCTCGCCCAAGTTCTCTATTAGGAATGTGTGGTGCAGTGTGGACTATTGTCTTCATTCACATCCGAATATTTCTTTATGTGACACATATCCCCTTGTGATATCCCTTCCTTCATTTATCACACATTACGCATGCACAGGCCCTACCATGCTCGGCATGACCCATCATTTGGGTTCTGTCGCCCTCTATATCCAGATGGGCCCCCGAATGGCATGAATGCTCGGCCCAAGGGAACTCCTACCATTATGAGCTAACTACCTTTAGGATTGTGAGTGAAAAGTTGATAAAAGTCTTGGGTCTTGAATACAGTCAGCGTTTGATGGTCAATTGTTTCCCATAAATTTTGGTCAAACAAGGGTGTATATTGTGTTGCGAACCCGGTCAATAGTTGTCCTCAATCATTGTTACTGCTTTGTGGTATTCCATAAGCATGATGATTCATCCATTCTATCCAATGCATATGACATTAAACTAAGAAAATACGGTCCAAGATCTATGACCTAAACTAAGATCACCTTCATCCACACTACAAGAAGTTAAACTGCAAGATGGCTGTGATATTCTGTCCGAGGACTAGCCTTAGGCCCCTTGGCCTTTTCAGCCCCCTGGCCCAAGTTCAGACTTACAGTTGTACGGTGTGGTGTGGGATTATGTCCTCATTCACATAGGGTTTCTCACTATGCCATGCACATCCCTGGATGAGATACCATACCCCTACCATCATCCTCACTAAAAGACATTAAACTACAAACTGCCCGAGACATTCCGTCTGTGGCCAAGACTCAGGCCCTTAATAGTTTTCTGGAACTTTTCCCAAGTTATACCTTAGGGTTTTTCGGAATGGACCCATGTTCTTATTCATGTTGGGTTACTCAATGTCCCATACATGCCCTTCATTGGGGTATCTGGCCCTTATTTACATCATCCCTTTTCTAGAACTACATGTGTCTTGATTCCCATCCTAATGGGATACGTAGGACCACCAGAATGCATAGACTTCGGGTCCACCCCCATCTCTTAGAGATCTCCCTACTATCTAGGACCCTTGGACTGAATTATTCCATGAGAGGGATATATGGTGTGGTATGGGCTTATGTCCTCATTCACATCAGTTTTGTGACAACCACACCATGTACATCTTTCTCTTTAGAGTTCTCAAACCCCTTGTTGTATACCCATCCTTTAAAATCGTCCACCTTCAAGTTGAGCTCCTTGACCCTCTATGATGATTCACCAATTGGACCATGAGTAGTCTGGTCTAGAACATGGAGTGTCAGATTTTACCTAGACATGTTCTCACCCACCTTCCAGGATTCATGTTTCCCTTTATTAGGGATTTCGTCACCTTTCACATCCAAAGGGACCCCCAAATGCCATGGATGTTAGGACTAAGGGCTCTTCTACCATTACAGGCCAATATCCTCAAGGGTTTTAGACAAAAAGTTGATACAAGTCCCACATTGCGAATATAGTTAGCATTCGATGCTAATTTTCCTATCCCCATTTCAGGCTAACATGATAAGAATGATATGTTTCGAAGGCCATCAAAAGTTATCCTCCACCGTCACGCTATCCACTTTAAGCCCAAAATATTGGTCACATGATTTACATCATTTTCCACATCATCATGTCCATGTAGAATTTTGACACTCCTGAAACTATCCCTCAGTGCGCATTTTCACTTTAAAAGGACAAGAGCCATAGTAAAGGCTACATTCGTGGCTCCGCACCATCTTCCTGTTGGTGTGTGTTCTAGGTATTGAAAAATCCCATTTCTCCATTGTTTCCCACACTGAGTTTGACTCACGTACACTTAGGGATCTGGTTGGATTATGAAATTACATGGACGGATTTCCCTCTAATATGGTCCATGCTCTAAGACCATAAACTATAGTCAATTTAATAACTACGTACAACATTATTCCCATTCAAATGGGATACGTAGGAACACCTAGCCAAATTTTATTTGGGTCTAGCTCGAGTTCCACTAATTTATCTCTTCTGTTAATCCTTCAGGGCTTTAAATCTTATGGGACTATGTGATGTGGTATGTGCTTATATCCTCGTTCAGGTTAGGTTTGCATTAACCTCACCATGTTTGCCTCTTTCAAGGAGTTAGCGCCTACATCCGATACCACATGACATTAAACTGTATGTTGTCACGCACGACGTTAAAAGTAACCTTCAAGAACTAAGGGTATCTTGATACCCATTCTCATGGGATAAGTAGGAACACCCATACATCTTGTCTTCAGGTCTATCACAATTGGGTGCTAGTTTATCTATCCCCTTATCCTATAATCATTCCTGGCCCCTCGGCCCTAGGTTTTCGCCTCGAAATTGTGCTCAGTAGGCTGTGGAACTTGTCCTCATTCATGTCGGGTATGGTATATCATGACGTGCGCATCCCATAGGGAACCTCAACTATCATGTATACATATAAGCCATATGAATTTAAACTATGATGCTTGTTCCCACATGAATTTAAACTATTGCATCTATCCGCTACAAAATGAAAAATGCATGGTATGTCCCATCACATTACCTTAAACTGTGACATTAGCGTCCTAGCCGCACGATAAAAAATGGAACTACATTGTGATGTCCTCGCCCAAGGGGACGTCATGTTTGGTATCGGTTACACACCATACCATTTTTCAACCCTTACATGTGGGTTGATTCATGTGGTGTTACCCATTCCATCCATCCTAGTTCTATCACTTCACAAAAAAAACACATTCATTCAGAAAAACAAACAAGATCAATCAAATGATACATCTCTTGGTGCAATGGCCAAAGCAGCACAACCTTATCTCTGGAACCAGTATCTCACCATGCCACCTTCAGATCTACATGTGTATTGATTCCCATCTTCAGGGGATACATAGGAACGCCCATCCAACTTTTCTCCGGGTCCATCCCCAAAAATCAGAAATTCGGTTTCCTCTTTCTTTTTGGCCCCTTGGTCCAAACTCTTTCAAGGAACCCTATAACCACAGTTCTACCCTGAACACATTCTGGATGCCCCAAGATAAAATTTAGAGGAGACATTTTCCTCACCAGAGAGGACCTATTTAGAAGAAGGAATAACCCATGATCGGACTAGTGCACCCACCTAATGTGTTATCACCAAGGTGGCATAACACCAAGAGGGTTGGATTCCAATCGAGAAAAACACCATCCCACCTTCCATGCTTTACATTCCCTTTATTTGGACCCTATTCCACTTTTATTTATAAAGGAACCCTCTAACAATATAGATTCTCAGCCTATAGCTTTCCTACTATCATGGGCCAATGTTCCAGAAGACTAATGGATGAAATTCTGAGTCAGGCCTCATGTTTTGAACCTCGTCATCAGTCGGCCCTTGTTTTTCTTCCCCATTTCCGTCTAATACAATAAGGATGCTATGTTTCAAACGTGGTCAACAATTATCCTATATTGTCATGCCACCCCACAATTTTCCAAATCTGTGGTACTACAATTCACACTTTCCACTCGCCTAGGTTTGTGGTGATTTCAAATACCCCTAGCGTTACCCCGCTCATGAAAAAGAGAACATTGGGAAGAGGGAACATCAATTGTTTTGAGGTACTCATCCCCTAATTAGGCATCTACCTTCTCTTCTGAGGAATACATATAGGTTTGTCCAACCACGAGTTCTGGAATATTGATCGAAACTCTTACATTATAACAAATTAATAATTCGAGCATCCCTTGTTTCTCACACCGGGTATGACCCACATGAGCATAGGAATGTATTGATATTTATTTCATTATTTTGGTTGAATGCATTAAACCAAATGAACATGTAAATAAATATATCCATACATCTATCCATACATGCATTTCAAACCAAGAGGTAGTAAGGAGAAATGATCCTATGAGTTCCACCAAAACCTGGCCCTTAAGGATTAGCATCTGGTGTAGATAGTTCCAGCGGCGCTACCTTGTGGTTTTTGGCCTCCAGGATTGCTTCTCGACACCTGAGAATTCTCTATTTATCAACGACCATAGATTCTAGTGCACGTGCCCTAGCCTATGCTTGATGACCCGCTTCCACTAGCTACTCTTGGGCATCCTCCAGCCGGGCCCTCAATTGCTCCACAAGCTCGACATAGTTGGCAATGAATACCGTCTTTTCATTCATATGATATTCAAGGAATAAAACCTATTCTCCCACCTTCATCAACTCTTGGGTACTCCCTGACTCTTTCTGACATCGGGAAACATCGGAGCGTCGTCTGCTCTCACGCAGCTACTTGGACATGTCATCACAGACTGTCAAATGGAGACGGTGATAATCCACCCCTCCAGCATAGAGAATGCACAGCCAGGTGTGGATCGATTCCATCCATTTTAGCCATTCTATCTGAGGCTGATCGAGAATGTGCTTGATTCACATCCACTATTTTTTCTGCGCCATACGGCTCTCTTCGGCTGCCTCTGAATCATAATCATCAGTCTCCTTGGGATCTGTTGGCCAATAGTCAGGGAAAGTATCCAAGAGAAAAGTGGCAAGGTCTTCTTCGGGGTTTCCTCCCGTGGGAGTAAGCTCTTCAACACTATGGTGACCATCCTCTCTCGTATCGGTCTTGGTAGCTCCTTTTCCAACATATGGGCCAACCCTGACATTAATATCGCTGATATCCACATCTCTTTGGTCACTGAGTGTCGGGGTCGTCTCGGTTTGGCATGTGCGCCCGGAAGGGGACGGCACATTTTCCATTGAATCACTCGCGAATGACCTAGATTCAGTAGCCCGATGAGCCTCTAAGGCTATGATTACTGCACAAACAGTTAAGACTCTGATCAACTGTGCTCTCTGACAGTAAATACCAGTGTCTATGTAATGAAATTACAGGATCCCAAGGCATCATCCTCCGGTGTTCTAACTTCTATTGGAGCTATCATTGTAGGGGATCCCTCAGAACATGTTCACTTAACAATGGGTGTTGTCTCCCCACTTTATTCTATCGGAACCTCCTCCCCGCCTTCGGATGGAGCCTCTTAGTCGGTGCCAACATACACTTGAGCAGAATAAATAGATATGAGTGTCGGTTTATGAGGAACAAAAAACAATGGGGTAAGGATAGATAAGGGTTCATACATACCTCAAGTTGCTTAGTTATTTCTACATCAGAGGCAATGATCTCTCCACTCGCCCGAAGACACCCTTGGTGGGATGTTCCTTGAGGCCCTCCACCTTCGAGCTCCTCTTCTCTTTTACCTCCTCATTCCTATTCTCCTTCACCTTTTCCATCAGCCACCTCGTATTCTGTATCACTGGCTACTGGCTCCTCATCATTGTTGTCATCCTCGAGCAGCATTTTTCCTGGATCATCCTCCTGGTTGAGCATTACCTTCACCTAGAGGGGTGGTTCCTCATGCTGACCTCGCTGGCATGCATACACATCTATTCCCATCAGGTACAAGTTCTGATGATGGAAGTTTACTCTGTCATATACCCGGATGAGTCTAACCTCTGGTATATAGATTATGTCTCATATTATCCTTTTCCAGAGGGCTTCGACGTCCATCGACTATCATTGGGTGAACTAGGATGACCATAGAACATAGAAGATTTCATCATCAGATGGTTGAAGTAGAAATCTTATTTTCTTCCTGGGATGTTTTAGGACTAATCCATGAGACCTTCTCCCCCAGGACGATGAAGGTGCGGACATTCTGTGCAATGTTCCCACTACTGTAGTCCTGACCTATGCGGGGCCAGTTCTCGACTTGCTTCTAACCGTTCTTAACCAACAATGCTCAGTCTACTCTCTCGCCACCCAGGTTCTACACTGGATACCACGAGCTATCGAACTCGCTAATGCAAAAGTATCTCTTGGTAATCTACAAGGAAATGTTTTTCATTTTCTGTCAATATGCCAGCATCAAATCTGGTGGGGGGAAAGGTAATAACATCGCATGAGCCATGGATTGTGAACATCAGGCACATTTGGCGAAGAACGCAAGGATGCATCTCCTCTCAGACATCTGTTTACAATTTCTTCGGCATCCTCTAGAGGAATCCAATCTACCTAGTGAATCTCGAAAGCATAAAGGGCTAACAAAGGATATTTCCCTGAATCTGGGCCACAAGCACCCCACCTCTGATGCCCTAGATGAAATCCCCTTTCCCTAGTGAGCCTTGTCCATTGTCTATCAATAGGCCATCCAGGGTAGGGAATGTGCTATAACTGATGTTGGCATGATTTTTGATTCTTGTCCATTCCAACTCCTCATTGAGCATCAATGGAATGTCCCTGTAAATGTTCAGCATTGAAGTTCATAGGCCGTTACCTAAAGGACAAATAGTGTTCGGAATGGTATACCCACAACAATGAGCCGCGACCCAGCTATGTAGGATCTGGAATAGACTGCATATCCTCCTAGGTAACCCCACCTCTCAAAATGCACCCTATAATGTCATACAAAACGGGCTGACATGGGGAATCCCAGATTGAACCTCTGATTAGCAGCCATGATTCCAGCCATAATCAAGGTCACTGGAAAAACTCGCATCCTCGTGTCCCTCACTAGTAGGATCCACCCACTAAGTAAGGTTTCATGAAATTTATCATATCATATGTTTGGGTCCTAACTCTCATTTATACTGAAGCCCCATGATTTATATTCCACTAACTTTTTTGATCCTCCAGAATGATCCACTTTTTCTCCTCTATGTCGCGGTCAGACACTGCCTTCCTCACCCGGGCATCTTGACTTCTAGATCACTTCACATAGACAAAACCTTGCCCTGTCATCTTGACTTCCAGATCACTTCACAGAGACAAGATAAACATTTTTTATAGGCGATGTCCTTCAAAAACTCCTTGACCCCATACTCTCCTTGGCGAGCTTCAACAGATGCCATGTTAGTATAGGAGTTCATGATCTGTCTATACGGATGTACCACGTCGGAAGGAATTCATCATTCTGATGCCCATATAAAGGGATAACCCCAATTCAATGAACATCAAAAAGGATTATACCGGATTTTCCATGGGGAACATAGAATTTATTGGTATCAGGGGACCATTGGGTAAACATCTATAGCCCGAGCTCATGATGCCCGTTGAAATGAAACTGCAACATCCACGCCACCTCGAACAAACCGATATGCCACAGTTCGGCCCCAAACTGGTCACATGTATAGCATGCCCAATATTCCCAGGCCCATTCACTGGTGAAATTTCTTCTAGACCGCAGATCCCAATTATGTATCCAGCCTTTTGTTTTGACGGTAACAATCTGTCGGAAAGTACTTGTGTAATGGGCTGGAGAATCCACTACGACTGGGTCACTTCCCAAAATAGTTATGGTCCTAGGATTCATGACGTAAACATCCATATTTCTAAATTCTTTGGAAGGATGGACATTTTTAGTGATATTATATCAAGTTAGGTAATCCTCGCAGGTCACCCATGACCACAGTTTGTCGACATCAAATCGTTGCATGGGTACCTCCACCAAAAAACCGAAGTCCCTTATCAAAAAGTTTTCATATATTTCATACTCCTTCTAGGTTTGGGTCAACATGTTTAATAGACTATGGCTTCTAGATATGATCTTTATGGCACCATAATCATTCGGTTTGGGTACCATGTAAGCCATTCGAGTGGCGAACACAGCTTCTCTCTCAACATCATCTCGATTAAGAGCCATCTTCCTCCGACAAGGTCTCAAGGAGTCAGCGCGAAAAGACTGAAACAGTGCGAAAGTACAGTAGGGGCATGAAAAATTAGGAGGAGGTACGAAAAATGAGGAGTTGGAATGAAAAACAGAGGCATTGGCATGAAAAACCCTGGATCTGTGCATAAAAAATGGCTGAACTCGGGGAATTTCGTGCAACCGAAGTGGTTTTTTGTGAAAGATAGAGGGATGTCTTCGTGCGCGAGAGCTCATTACTTATCGCGCATGAAAAATCTGTATGGACTTAGGGACCCACGAGGGACTTTATAGGCATATAGATGGGTTTTCGCACGTGTTTGAAAAGTGATTTTCACACAACTTCCTAGTTTTATGCACATCTGCAAGTTTTGGTGCGCACCGACTCCATGAAGTTATGCATCTTTGAATTTCCCTTAGAATCTGACCATTTCATCCCCATGCTAATTTGATTTCAAGGGGGGAATTTGTAGATGGATAAAAAGTCTCAAGGGATGAAGGATATTCTGTCATGTCAAAGCAAAGACATATTTTGAACTAGTGATCCATTACGGGGGGGCCTGGAAGGGCCGCGCGAAACATTCTCTGGTGTGCACGAAAAAAACTCTCCCACGTGGAGAATTGTGTGATCTATGGAAGTTTTCATCATAGGTGAGAAAACATTCTTTCCCTTGACTGTGGGCGTGGAATGATGCTCATGGAACCACCGGGCAGTTGAAATTTCATGCTGCTGAAACTGGAGCACAATGATTCACACGAACTGGTTTCTGTGTAGATCCGACGACCCCGAGCCCCTATAAATAGAAGGGCTCCCCTTTAAATTTTGACTCATGAAGAATCTAAACTGTATCCTCTGTGTGAAATCCTCCTCTCTTGCATGAAAAAGATGGATTTTAGGTAGAGTATTTTTCATGACAGATCGTCCAAGGGTACACCTTCACGTGAGACCACTGTAGACGCCGGAAAAGTCTGTTGTTCCCAAACAAAACTCCGGATGCGGAAATCGAGGTCATATTTGGAGCCGGAGGCATGTTTCGGAGGGCCCGGAGTCCTTGCGCGGAATTTTGGAGACCCGTGCGCAAAGTTGATGAGCCGCGCGCAAACCTCCCGGGATGCGCGCAATGCGCTGGACCGGCGCGCAATTTTGCGCGCCTGTGACCCGCGCGACTCCCTTGCGCGCCAGGCCCGATTCCGCGCCCGCGGACTGGATTCCGCGCCCGGGGTTGCCTATAAATATAAGGCGACCCCCGACGGTTTGGGTTGCCAGAATTCGAAAGGTCTCTCGTGCGCGCAATCCAACCCCTTCCGCGCGCAATGCCGATGTTCAGGTAACCTCTTTTCTTTCGCGCAAGAAAGCCTTGGGGTTCGCCTTCGCGCGCAATCCCTTTGGCTCCTTTCCTTTGAATAAATATTCAACCAAAGGCCTTCGCGCGCAAAAGAAGCCTCTTGCGCGCAATTTCCCCCGGGTGCGCGCAATCCAGCCCGATTGCGCACACCCCCCATTTTCAAAGTGGCCATTCATTAAAGAATGAGCCGTTGCCCCCGTGCGCTATCCGAAGCCCGATGCGCGCAATCTCTATCATTCACGCGCAAAGTGCTGGCCCAATTGCGCGCCAGCCCGCCCATTTGCGCGCCGACCCGCGGTATTGCGCGCAAAGCTCCTCTTTTGCGCGCAAGCCGCCAGGGTCGCCCCCTTTGACCCCCTGAGGGTACCCGCCTGCGTGGTGCCCGATGACCTTCATCCCGGGTGCCCGCAACGTGCGTTGTCTTCCCGTGCGGCCCTCCAGGCCTGCGCGAAGTGACACGGACCCATTAGGCGGCAGAATACGTCCAACATGACGTTAAACTGTGCCACGTCCGCGCTGCAAGACGTTAAACTGCCAGGCGTTTACGTCCCGCACGACGTTAAACTGCACCATCGTCCGCGCTGCAAGACGTTAAACTGCCAAGCATCTTTGTCCTCAACACACGACGTTAAACTGTACTTCGTCTAACGAGACGTTAAACCGTCTGCTTCGTCCTCAACACACGACGTTAAACTGTACTTCGTCCGGCAAGACGTTAAACCGTCCGCTTCACCTGATCCCGTGCCTCGCACGCAGGGTCCTCCCTGTTTGGATGTGGCCCCCACCCGCTCGTCTCTGCAGGGATGTCGGGATTGGAGTGGCCTTCGCCCATGGGGGTAGAGTGTTGAAAACAGAACGAACTACGTGGACTTTGATCCCTGTCTTCTAAATAGGGTACGTAGGAAGCCTCTCCGAGGTTCAAGCCCACCACCTGGTCGTCCCGGTCGTATTCACGTCGGTTCGTCCATCAGTGGAACCCTCCTGGGTTCACACTTGCGTCGATTCACCTATGAATCCGCTCCTGTGGGGGGGCTGCACATGTGTATCTCCATTGCACTTCCCCACTGTCTTTTTCTATCTCTCTCTCCAGAACGAACTACGTGGACTTTGATCCCTGTCTTCTAAACAGGGTACGTAGGAAGCCTCTCCGAGGTTCAAGCCCACCACCTGGTCGCCCCGGTCGTATTTACGTCGGTTCGTCCATCAGTGGACCCCTCCCGGGTTCACACTTGCGTTGATTCACCTATGAATCCGCCTCTGTGGGGGACTGCACGTGTGTATCTCCATTGTGCTTCCCCACCACCTCGAGCTCTTCGTGAGTCGGCTTGCCAACGTCCAGCATGACGTAAAACTGTGATTCACCCGGCCGTTCCATCCCCCCCTGTGCGAGGTGGTTCGGTTCGATCCTTCTCCAGGCAGCCTCGATCTCCTTGTGAGTCGGCTTGCCAACGTCCAGCATGATGTAAAACTGTGATCCACCCGGCCGTTCCATCCCCCTCTGTGCGAGGTGGTTCGGTTCAATCCTCCGCCCGGCGGCCTCGATATCTTTGTGAGTCGGCTTGCCGACGTCCAGCATGACGTTAAACTGTATATCCGAACTACACTGACTTTGATCCGCGCTAACGCGCGGTACGTAGGAAGCCCCTACAGGGTCCAAGCTCTTCACTCCATCATCCATCCTGATCCTTACCCGGGCCGCCACATCCCGGTGGGGTCATGCCATTTCATCCCACTCCACTTCACTCGGGAAGCCGCCCATGTGCTGGCCCCAGCGTCGGAGGTTCCCCGCAAGGGGTTCTGTCATCTGATCCACTCCTCGTGTTGATCAGTCCGATGCTGTCCCCGCTGGACGTTAAACTCGCGGCATACCCCGTGTTAAACATGGGAAGCTGAGGAAAATCTCAGGTAACACAGTTCCCCGCACCCAGTGGGGGATGCCTCAGGCCATCAAGCCTTCGAGAAGCCCTATTAGGGATGGATGGCAGACATGCAGAGGCGCAGTGTTAAGACACGCCCCCAGCACCCAGAGCCACCCGGTCTCCTCACCGCAGGTTGCTGCCCCGACCAGACTCCTTGGAGCGTCCGGGCGGAAGCAGCGTAATTAACCGGTGTCCATGAAGATATGGCACCGGGAACGAGATTCACGAACATTCTTAAATCTATGAGGGAGACCCGGATTAGGCGACGAGTTCCGAGGAGACGTCCACGGAAGGAGGAGCCGACATCCCATCATCCCGGTTTCGATCAAGGAGCAGACGCCCCTGAATAAGGGACGAATGCCGCCCGCCCTTGGAAAGCGGGACTGCGGGGCCACAAGCCGCGCGCCCATCCCTTCGGATCGACGGGTGCACGCGCGAACGCATCCTGGCGGAATAGCGTAACCCGACGCACATCCGCACCGAAACAGAAAAATGGTGAACCCGACGTGAATCTATTCTCCTCAATACGAAGATCGATGGCTTTCAGAGGTGTTGGAAGACCAGCATGCTGCTCGACCGAGCATTCAGTTTTACCCGCCAGGGGCTGAGGAAGGGAACTCGGGCACTCCGTCTCGCGACGTCGAGGGCCTGGGTCCCCCCCACGGAAGGCGTCGTGGCACTAATGGTTGGTCGTCGATTCCTTTTCCTGTCAGTGTTAATGGGTTCTTCTCCATGCTTTCAGAAATCAGGTCGCCCAATCCAGTGCCCGATCGCCACCCGCCCACTGGCGCAGGGGTAGGGGAAACACCGACGCGGCTACTCCGCCCGGTCCCGCCCGTTCCACAGCCGTGCCAGCAGCCGCAGCTGCGGGGCAACCACGCCCTCTCTCCCCCTCGGAGGTCATCCAAAGAATGGTGATCAACAACTTGGTTCGGAGATATGAGGAAGAGGGAGTCATCCCCACCAGGGACATGGCTCGCCTAGACCTCGAGGGAGATGCACCTCGCCACCACCGCCGCCCCCGAGGGCCGCGCAGGGAGGCACTGCTGCCTACCTCGACGTCCAACCGCTTCGTGAGTTTATCCCCGGAGCGCTCCGACAACTCCTTCCCCTATGCGGATGAGGTGGAAGATGCCCGGGACCACCCTATCCGGGATTCGCCCCAGGGATCCGCGATGAGGGCTCCTGTCTGGCCACGGCGACATCGCCGCCAGGCCACTCAAGTCGAAGAACGGGCTCTCCACCTGCCCGCGCCGCTCATCCCGACTCGTCTGTCCCGACGCCAACGTTGGGCGCGAGCGGAAGAGGATGCCAACCTTGGGGACCTAGCAACAGCGGTCGCGTTGGCTCAAGCCACTGCTGGCTCCAGTCGCCAGGCCCATGTGCATCCTGAGCAGGGGCACTTCTATGCCCGACCCGGATCGAGGCCCCGACCGCCCCAAGGGAAGGTTGGGTTGACTCTCCCGGTTGCTGGTACAGACAATGGCCACCGCGGACCACCTCGCGGTAGCGCTATTCGCCAACAGGGGCTACTCCGTGGGGCCGATCCAAGAGGCATGGGCCATCCCACCTTCCGATCTCGGCCCGGAGGCCCACCCGGAATCATCTCTTCCCGCGTCCCCTTTGATATCTGTCCCGGTGCTCCTCGCACCTTGGTTTCCAGTCCTCTTGGCCCAGCACCAGTGCGGCCGGAGGACGCCAGGATAGAGATCAGCCATGCCCCGAAGAACCACCCAGGGGCAGGAGGGCGAGGCGTCGACGCCGAGGGAAGAATGTTACGGAATTCCGGATAGAGATCTGACCGGTTCGTTTCTCTGATACAGAGGCGGATTATGATTCGGCGACAGAGCCCTCCCCCCCAATCCCACCAGTCAGGGGCAGGGGTAGGAATGCGGCACGTCAGCCTCGTACTTCCCGAGAGCGAGATCGATATGATCCTCGCTTCTCTCCGAAGGTATATCCGGAGTAGCGAGGGCCTGGTAGACCCCCAAGGATCAAGCTTGCGGTTGGTACCAGCCCATCTGGAAGCGCCTTCTGCCTCGATCGGAGAAGCTGGAGTCCTTTTCTGGGGACCGACGGTTGAACCACGATCTAGTGCACCCTCGGCGAGCACCGACGCTACGGCAGGATGTTCGCTCGCTGGCCCGTCCTATCGTGATGTGGTAGCCAGGGCACCGCCACCCTCAGAGGGCGGCTCGGGATATGGAGGCCAATCGGCCTGCTCGCCGTATTCACCGCCGGCCAGCCCGTCGGCCCGGCGGCCCGCCTCGGCACCACTGCCGGTTCCCCGTCCATTCCCAGCCATTGAAGAGGACCAAGGAGACCTGGGTCCCGAGTATGAGTCGTGGAGTTTCTGGACCGTCCTTGCAGAGGGCCACTTCCCTGAGAAGTTTTGGCTAGTCGCAGGACCGGACTTTGATGCACCCGAATCGCTCACCCCGGATGAGTTCGAATGCTTCCGCCGAACTCTCCGGGAGACTCACTCCCGTCTTCACCGCCTACAAATGCCATATCCCGGGAGTCAAGCACACCTGGAGGATATTGGTGAGCAGTGCCGTCAAATTGACCTGGCCACACTCCCCGCGGTTCGACACCCCGGGTCATTTGGGAACCACGAGGCCCTCCAACAACGATGCGTTGAGTGTTTTCAAGTACTCCGCAAGGTTATCGAGGAAGCCACTCCCCACGTGTATATCCGTGGATGGGGGCAGTACACTTCCCTACGCTTCAGTGCGATTCGCCGACAGCCCGATTCACTTGGTGGCCCTGAGGGTACATCCCCAGGGACGGAAACAGTCAATATGGCTGACCTGTCGAGGGAGGGGAACAGTTTGGAACTTCTCGATGGGGGCTCTTCCCCCGAAGACAAGCCGTCGTTGGATCCATCGGTGAGAGTTACTCGTCATCAGAGGAACCTCCTGGGGCTCCCCGCACCCACTGAAGCACTGACGTTGAGCCGAAACGTCAGTAAAGGTAAAGAGCACGACGAGGCTATAAAGCCCGCCGACCCATCTGCCTCCACGCAGAGGGCGGATGAGGATCCCGAGAAGGCTATGCTATGCCAACAGCTCGCCGAGCAGAAGAAGCTAGTTGACCAGCTCCTCGCCGAGCGCGCTGTAGAGCAGCGGCCTGACTACGGTGATCCTAGGCCAGGACAGCAGGGACAAGAACAACCACCCCTCGATGAGGCTCTCCCGGGCAACCGTGATTATGCCGTGTTCGCCGACAGGAGAGAGGCCATCACCTATGGCAAGAGGGTGCGGTATGTTTCACCACACCCTCCCGAGCGGCGTGACTAGCTGAGAGACCCCGCTCGGATTCCTCCCGCTGCCCCAAGGGCCGCTCCGCCCACCATCCCACGAGCTGCCGAGTTCGACGACCCGGTCGACGACCCGATTGAAGGGCCATGCAATGCGCTCGTGGTTGGAGATCCTCTCCAGGACTGGAACCCATGTCCGGACGATCCGATGGCGGCACTCATCGCCCGCTTGGAAGCCTTGGAGACTCGGCAAGTGGCAATCCCACCGGACGGCAAGCCATACCCAGCATGGGTGGATGACATGCCGGCGCCTCCGGGATTCGGGAATCCCACTTTCGCCCCCTTCAACGGGACTGGAGATCCGCCACAACATTTGGCCCATTTCAACTCGAGGTGCGGGCCTATGTTGGGGACTCCGGCGCAGCAAGAGGCCGCTAAGCTTCGCTGCTTTGTCTAGACACTGGAAGGGCATCATTTGTCTGGTACAGCCAGCTACCCGTCGGGTCGATAACTAGCTGGGAGGACCTTCGTAGACAGTTCCTCTACCAGTTCAGTTCCACGACCCAGAAGACGATTATCGCAGACCTCTTCAAGTGTAAGTAGAGGCCTGATGAGCGAGTCGCGGACTTCGTCGCCCGATGGAAGGGTCTCACGTATTCCCTTGACATGCCATTGACTCAGGAGCAGTTGCTGACAATGTGCGTCGGGAACGTCAAGATCGAGCTGGTCCCTTCCTTAATCACTCAGAATTACCCCGGAGGGTTCAGGGACTTCTCAGACAAAGCTCAACGTCTTGAGGAAGCCCTACAACAGGCTAGCCAGGCACACCCGCTGCCTCCTATGATTCCTGCAAGGAGAGCCAGCAGGGCTGAGCCCGCTGCTGTCGCCCAGATAGAGGCTCCCAGGCCGTTGGAGCTGCTGCCGGTGAGACTAGCTCCACAGCCTCACAGGAATCCGCCTCCACGGGCTCAGTTCCCGGCCCAGCAGCGGCAGCCTCAGAACCGGTCGGCCCCTCCGCGTAATGTACCGCCACAACCTAGGCGAGATAATCTGGGTCCACCTCCTCGGCAGGCCCCTCCAGCCCCTCGTCAAGACCACGCTCCCAGGGGCCCGCGATACCTGACTTACTCATTCCACGAGGATCAGGTCCCCAGTTACTTCCGGAGCGCCCTGGAGCAGAGGATTGTGCGATTTCCTGAGTGTTGGAGGCCAGAGGAGGCACATCTCACGGGTAACCCCCGCTACTGCCCTTACCATCGGTCCCTGGGGCACACCATCCAGCGGTGCTACATGTTTAAGGATTGGCTCCAAGACCAGATTAACAACAATGTAATCAGGTTGGGCCCAGCTCCAGCACAAGTGGCGGGTGTGTTTGTGGGATCAGACGACGATAGCGGTGATGAGGATGAATGGCAGCTGGTCTCCGACCGCGGATCCCAGAAGTATAAAAACTGGATGGCCCGCAAGACGATCATTCGCGCCCATGGAATCATCCGTGCGCGTTTGAATCAGCCTGAGCCCCCAGAATCTGCGGGTGCTGCTTCGGCATCGTCGTCCCAGCCTGCCTCTTCCAAGAAGAGCAAACGGCGGCGGCGCAAGAAGGAAGAGCGCGCCCCGCCAGTTCCGCCACTATCCCGCACTCTCGGTGATTTCATGCCCCCGGAGATGGGGATCCCTCCTCGGATCCACCCGGTGGTGAATGATTCGTCCGATGATAGTGTTGGGTACGCTTCGGTTAATACCGTCAAGCTGGTAAATCCCTTTTCGGTTCCCGACGTTGAAGAACACCAGGTGGACCTCCCTAGTGTCCCCGATCGTCGCCACCGTCGGAGGAGCCGCAACAACAGTAGTCTCCGGGGCACAGCAGTTGGTACCTCCAGCCAGGCCGTGCACGCCACTGAGACCAGGCAGCAAGCTCAAAACCGAGCTCAGCATGCGCAGCCCCCCCATCCGGGGATGACGGATTCGCCTCCGCCACTGTTTGTGGTATGGGATCAGGCAGAACCGCCTCAGCCACGTCGTGATCAGCTCCGCCCTGCCACGAGTCCATCTCGGCCTTCTGACCCCAGTTCGGTGACCATTTCCCGGGCTTCAACCAATGAACAGCGAGATGCGCCAAGCACCAGTCGGCCGCCGGCCCAACCGGCAAGGCCCATCATGCTTCCAACTGCAGAGCAACCTCCTGCAACCAGGGGCTCGCGCTTGGCCAAAAAGTATGATGTCCTGAAGCACTTGGCCGACATCCCGGCGAGACTCTCCATCCTTGAGGCTCTGTGCATGTCATCTGAGATGCGCGAGGCACTCGCTGAAGCCCTGAAGAGCCCCCTCCAGTTTGAGACAGAGGTTGCGGCTGCAGAGGCCTTTCACGCCGAAACGATCGAGGACGCCGAATGTCAGGCAGTTATCTCGTTCTCTGGTAAGGATGAAGACCCTCCGATACAGGGGCACATTCGTCCGCTGTATGTTACCGGCCAGTTCAATGGCATTGAAGTCCGGCGCTGTCTTGTCGACACGGGGTCCGGGATTAACCTGATTCCCACTCGGACGCTCCGGAGATTGGGGTTGTCTGAGGATGACTTGATTCCCTCCGACCTCAGGATCCAGGGGTACGACCGCACCGAGCAAATCCCGATCTGCAAGATACGTTTGAAGACCCAGTTCGGTGACTTGGTTGCCAACACCGAATTCATGGTAGTCTCTCAAGATACTGCGTACAACGCATTGATGGGCAGGCCCTGGCTCCACCTTCATGCGGCGGTTCCCTCGTCATACCACCAATGCCTCAAATACTCCCTTAACGGTCGAGTAGGTGTGCTTCAAGGAGATGCCTCTCCTTTTACCTCATGTGACGCCCGCTATCTGGACGCGGACTATTATAAGAGCAAGGATAAGCAAATCCTGGCAGGTGAGGTCGAGCCTGTCGCTGTTGCAAGTGATCCCTAGGCAAGTTTGGATGACGCTTACGTCCTCCCGATTCAACGGTTGGACGTAGCCATGGTCTCGACGGCCTGTGAATCTCCTGATGAGATGACCGCGACCGCCCATGCCAGCACCAGCGGCCCAGCCGGATCTGGTAGCCCCAATGCAGTTTCCAACGCAGTCTCTCCCGTGGACGATCCCTCCCCGAGTGGAGAGGACGTGGAAGATTCACACCCAGCCTTTGAGGAGGGCGTCTCCGCCACGGTCGATGAGTTAGTACAAGTGAACCTTGGAACCGAAGCAGATCCAAGACCCACATTGGTCAGTGCCGCCATGCCCTCTGAGGAGCGGCAGCAGTACGTGGATTTTCTCAGGCAGCACAGTGATGTGTTCGCTTGGGGCTATGACGAGATGCCGGGGCTAGATCCTCAGGTAGCCGTCCACCGCCTTGGTCTCCCGGCGAACCATCGCGGGTTCAAGCAGCCTCCCAGGAAGATGCACCCATTCCACGGTGCCATGGTTGAGGCCGAAGTTGACAAGATTATCAAAGCCAACTTCGTGAGGGAAGTCCAGTACCCCAAATGGCTGGCCAACATTGTGCCGGTCAGGAAGAAGAACGGGCAGATTAGAGTCTGCATCGACTTCCGCGATCTCAACCGCCACTGTCCGAAGGATGATTTTCCCCTTCCAGTGACAGAGCTGTTGATTGACGCCACGACAGGGTTCCAAGCCCTCTCCTTCATGGATGGATACTCCTGATACAACCAAATTCGGATGGCCCCTGAGGATGAGGAGTTCACTGCCTTCAGGGCCCCCCAAGGTACCTTTTGTTACCGGGTCATGCCTTTCGGCCTGAAGAATGCAGGTGCCACCTATCAACGGGCGATGCACCGCATATTCAAGACAATCCTTGGCACACTGGTGGAATGCTAAGTCGACGACTTGGTAATCAAATCGCGCCAGCGTCAGGACCATCTCAAAGATCTTGAGAAAGTGTTCGGCTTCCTCCGGTCTCGCTGCCTAAAGATGAACCCGTTGAAGTGTGCCTTCGGGGTCACCTCCGGAAAGTTCCTTGGATTTGTGGTAAGATACCGGGGTATTGAGATCGACCCAGAGAAGATCAGGGCGATTAGCCAGATGCCTCCCCAAGGTAACATCCGGGAACTGCAGGGGTTCCAAGGCCACTTAGCCTATATACGCCGATTCATCGCGAATCTGGCCGGCAAGTGTAAGCCCTTTTCTGGGCTCATGAAGAAAGGTGCCACCTATGTATGGGATAAAGAGTGTCAGACCTCTTTCGAGGAAATCAAGCAGTACCTGCTGCAACCTCCGGTTCTGATGCCGCCTGTATCCAGGAAGCCGCTGGTCCTCTATGTGACCGCCCAGGAACGGTCCCTGGGTGCCCTTCTCACCCAGAAGAACAACGAGGGAACAGAGAATAGCCTCTATTACCTCAGTCGCATGCTCCTCGATGTGGAAGTTAGGTATTACCCCATCGAGAAGAGCTGTCTGGCGCTCGTATTTGCCGTACAGAAATTACGGCACTACATGCAGCACCATGAGGTACAGTTGGTTTCTCGGGTAGACCCGTTGAAATATATCCTGAGCCGGCACATGTTGACTGGCCGTCTAGCGCGGTGGGCTGTGATTCTCCAGCAGTTCGACATCAGGTATGTGTCTCAGAAGGCCATCAAAGGGCAATCATTTGCAGACTTTCTGGCTGCTCACCCAACCTCCGCGGATCAGCCGCTGGATCTAGGATTTCCTGATGAGGCCATTCTCTCGGTCGATCATGCCGGTCCATGCTGGCAGATGCACTTTGACGGTGCCTCCCGGAGCCCCACCGGTAGAAGACTTGATAATCCTAAGCTCAACAGAGTGGGTTTGGGTATCGTCTTCATTACCCCGGAGCAAGCCGTGCTGCCATACTCTTTCCTATTGTCAGAGGGCTGTACCAACATTGAGGCGGAATACCATGCCCTCATCACCGGCCTCGAGTTAGCTCTCGAGATCGACGTGCCCCATCTGTGTGTGAAAGGGGACTCCGAGTTAGTTGTTAAGCAGATCAATGGCGACTATGTTGTCAGGAAGCCGGAACTTGTGCCACTGCTGGAGTGCACCCTCCTTCTGATGGCCCGGTTCCCTTCTCGGCCAGAGATTGTCCATATTCCCCGGTCACAGAACGGTCGAGCAGATGCTTTGGCCAGCCTTGCTGCGTCACTTGCGGAGCCTGAACAGGATAACCTGACCGTCCGCGTGACGCGCCGCAGGCTCATCGCTCCCGTTGTCCCAGAGGGAGATCGCGACCCGTCGGTAAGTAATCTCACCACGGTTGCCCCTGTTCCCGGAGCCACGAGTACCCCAGATATGGCAGTCGAACCAGCCCCTGATTGGAGGACGCCTTTGGTTGAGTACCTCCAACATGTCATTCTCCCGCCGGATCGGGCTGAGCGCGAGCGAGTTCGACGCCGCGCATCGTAGTTTGTCCTCCAGAGCAGTCCCGGCCTGGAGCATATCCTCTATAGACGTGGATTTGATGGTGTTCTCCTCCATTGCCTTCAGGGAGTTGAGATCCCGCGAGTCATGCAAGAGGTTCATGCTGGTTCATGCGGCGCCCATCAGACTGGGCCGAAGCTGTCCCACCAGATTTGGAGGTTGGGATACTTCTGGCCCTCCATGATCCATGACTGCATCGAGTATGCCAGGAGGTGCCATGCGTGCCAGGTTCATGCAAACTTTGTGCATCGGCCGCCGGAGCCTCTCCATACCACCAGGTATTCTTGGCCCTTTCCAGTCTGGGGGATGGACGTTGTGGGACCCTACCCGCTGGCGACAGCTCGCCAGTGCCGGTTCATTCTGACCGCCACGGACTTCTTCTCCAAATGGGCAGAGGCGATTCCGCTCAGAGAGGTCAAATCCTGTTCGATCGCTGACTTCGTGACCTCCAACATCATTCATCGATTTGGAGTGCCTCACGCTATCCTCACGGATAACGGAGCCAATTTCCGAGCAGCCGAGTTGAAGAAGTTGTACGCCAAATACAACATTCGCTCGAACCATACATCTCGCTATCATGCGCAGGAGAATGGAAAGATCGAGGCGTTTAACAAAACCCTCTCTAACATTCTGCAAAAAATGGTTGGTCAGAACAAGAAGAGTTGGCCGGACAAGCTCCCCAACGCCCTCTGGGCTTATCGGACGACGACTCGCAATTCCACCCAGATGACCCCTTATTCCCTGGTGTATGGAGCTGAGGTCGTCCTGCCCATCGAGATCCAGTTACCGTCCTTGCGCACTGCGGTCTATGACCAGCAAGCGCCGGACAGAGCTGCTGAAGCCCGTCTAGTCGAGTTGGAAGCACTGGATGAGAATAGACTTCGCGCCTTGCACAACTTGGAGAGGCATCAAAGAAGAATGGCTCGAGCTTTCAATAAGAAGGTTCGCCTCCGCTCCTTCCTGCAGGGTGACCTAGTGCTAGCCCTAAGAGCGCCAATGATCCTCGGCAGGAAGCCACCCAAGTTGGAGCCCAAGTGGGAGGGACCTCTTGTCGTCCACAAAGTTTATCCCAATGGCGCGTACTCCCTAGCGACTATGGATGGTGAGCGTGTCACTCCTCCCACCAATGCTAGGTTCCTCAAGCAGTACTTCGTCTGAGTGTACTACGTCCTGCACGACGTTAAACTGCATACGTCCAAGCTGCACAACGTTAAACTGCCTAGCATATCGTCCGCGCTGCAAGACGTTAAACTGCCAAGTGTTTCGTCCAACATGACGTTAAACTGTACCTCGTCCAAGCTACAAGACGTTAAACTGTTTAGCATTCATCCAACACGACGTTAAACTGTACTACGTCCGAGCTACAAGACGTTAAACTGTTCAGCATTCGTCCTGCATGACATTAAACTGCCTCTCGAGAACTACGTGCGGCTTGATTCCCATCCTTATGGGATACGTAGGACCGCCTGAAAATTCATGTTTCAGGCCCAGCCCCATCCTTCGGGAATTTCCATCCCATCTCGGGCCCTTGGCCCAGTTGCCCCCGGGTGTGCGGCGTATGGTGTGAGCGCGAGGCTATGCCCTCATTCACGTCGGTTTGCTCGTCACGCTGTACGCCCCCCCCCCCCCACGTTTGGGGATGCCTTCTGCTCCCCCCTTTTTTTCTCTTTTCGTCCTGCATGACATTAAACTGCCCCTCGAGAACTACGTGAGGCTTGATTCCCATCCTTATGGGATACGTAGGACCGCCTGAACATTCATGTTTCAGGCCCATCCCCATTTCTCGGGAATCCCTATCCCGCGTTGGGCCTCTGGCCCCAGTTCCCCTCCTTTTTTGTGCGAGGCATGTGGCGTGAGCGGGGGATTATGTCCTCGTTCACGTTGGTCTGCTGGCCGCGCCATACGCCTCCCCCGTGTGTGGGACTACCTCACACCCCTCATCATCCTGCATGACGTTAAACTGCCCCTTAAGAACTACGTACGGCTTGATTCCCATCCTTATGGGATACGTAGGACCGCCTGGACGCTTGTGTCTCAGGTCCAGCCCCGTCTCCTGGTTGATCACGGGGATCTACCGTCTTTTGGTTGCTCTCAGGGTGAGTCCTCCGACCCTTTCCGGTGATCTGTTAACATGTTTTGGGTACTTTGGTCTATGACCCGTAGTGTCGGATGCAATCCCGGCAAGTCCCGTGTTGCTTGTCGGGCCGCGCGCTTCCTCTTGTTCGAGCCTTCACTCAAAGGGATCCTCGTTAGCGGTTTGGGTGCGATGCCTCAGTGCTCTCCTACCGCTCCGGGTCGAGTTACAGGCGGGTCCTGGGCCGCAAATCGATATGAATCCTGCGATTGAGCGGTTGATGCTCACTTGCTTTCCCAGTTCTGGGCTGACACGATCGGATGTTGTGTTGTGAATATGGTCAGCGACATCCTTGATCGCCATGTCGGCTCTTTTAGGCTCCGAACATTGGTTGCACGGTCCTCATCACACTCCGCCTTTTTGCGTTGTAGTGGAATCTCGACACTCTCTTCATACTGACCTTCAGTACACCTTTACACGTTAGGCAGGCCAACCAGGATAATGGTGTCTGTCGAGGCTCCCACGATATGAGCACCAAGAGTATATGCTGATGTCCTCCCTAAGGGCCGTGTATAGCTGGACCCTCGTCCCCATAAGGAGGAAGGAGTCGCCCGAACAATCACGTTTTGGGCCCAGTATATCTGGAGGCTAGCATCTCTACCCCTCGGGTGATGGACATACGCAGGCCCCTATCCCAGGATCGTTCTCCTGGAATCGTGCGTGACTGCAGGGCTGGGTATGTTCCCACCTCCGCTGAGTCCGCCGTATCGCGATAAGCGGATTCCTCCATGGTCCGAACCACACGACCTTAAACTGTGTTGTCTGGTCCTACCACACGACCGTAAACTGTGATCGTCTTGGCCGCCCGACGAGAAACGGCACTGCATCGTGATGTTCTCCTCAGGGGACACTCACGTTGGGCGCTGGTTAATAACCACGCCATTCATCAATGCATTTCATGGATTGATTATTGTGGCAACGCCAGGGATTCCTTAATCATAGGCATGTCGCTGCACGAAAAACCATCCATCTTTAAGGACAAACAAGAAATATCAAATACCGCTTCTTCTGTGTGCGAGGATCAGACCCGCACCCTTCCCCGCGCTGGTGCCCGATTGTGTTGCGCCGCGCTTCAAGAACTACGTGTGGCTTGATTCCCATCCTCATGGGATACGTAGGAATGCCCGGATGTTTGAAACTTCGGGTCCAGCCCCCCACCTCTTAAAGATTTCCCCCTTCCCTGGGGAATCCGCCGCCTTCAGGCCACCCTCAAGGCGTGTCCCTCGACCCCTTGCAGTGGTCCACTGGTGTCAAGAGTCCTCTAGTTCATTGCCAGGAGGGTCAGGTTTAGCTTGGTCAGGTTCCTTCCATTTTCAGGCTTCGTGCTCCCTTTCATTCGGACCCATCACCTACGCCTTGGGTGGAGCCCCCGTGAACGGTTTGGACACAATGCCTCAGTGATCTCCCACCGACTCGGGCTGGTGCCCCCAATGGCCTCGGGCAGCAAATCGATATGAATCCTGCGATTGAGCGGTCGATGCTCGTTTGCTGCCTCATTCCATCAACGGTTAGTGCGATATTGATGCTGCTCTTCCGCCACGGTTGGCAGTACTCCCATATCGTTACGCCGGTGCCCCCAGTCCTTGAGTGAATGGCCGCATGATTCACATCACATTTTCCACCTCCCATTCTGACCAGGAAAAATCTCGACACTCTTGACACTATTCCCCAGTGCATCTTCGCATATCCAGGGGATAGGACCACGATGCGGCGTACTTTGAGGTTCTTATGGTCCGAGCTCTAAGACCTTAAACTAAGATCTCCCCTTATGGTCTGAGCTCTAAGACCTTAAACTAAGATATGCCCCTATGGTCCGAGCTCTACGACCCTAAACTAAGATCTCCCCAAACGGGGTTCTGCCTCCTGCATGATGTTAAACTGCACTCGCAGAACTACGTATGGCTTGATCTCTAGCCTGATGGAGTACGTAGGAACGCCCGGGCATTTCGACTCGGGTCCAGCCTCAGGGATCGCCAAGTCCCGCCCCTCCTCGTCGCCGGCCGTCTGGCCTGACTTCGGGTAAAGTGGTGCAGTTGTGATATTCTCCCCGATTCAGCTCGGGATGCCCCATCGCAATGATGGGAAGCGACGGTTTCCTCGTCAAAGAGGTTCTGTCTGAGAATTGGGGTGATTCACGGCCAGATTAGTGCATCCGCCTAATACGCTTTCCCCACAGTGGCACAATTTTGAGAGCGTTGGATTCTATCCGAACAAATCGTCACTTCGCCCCACGCTTCGCATGCCATGTTGATCTGGATTTCCACCCTTGTGCCTGAAGGAACCCCCAAAGCGGCATTGATGATGACATGTGATCCGCCTCCTGCAATATGGATGATGACCTTCGGTCCGTCTATCGCAGTAGTATGGTTGATTGATCCATTGTCCGCTTGCCGTCTTGGGCATTTCCTGGAAGGCCAACTGTTGTGGATTTCTGAATTCGGGACGCGCGATTCACCCTTTCTCATTTTCCTATGTTCGGATAAAATCTCAACGCCCCTAGCATTGTCCCGCTCGTGTGTCGGAACAAGTTGGGGGGATGATACATTGATTAGGCTTGAGGTCTCCTTTCCTAGGAATGACCTCCCTCTTTTCTCTAGAAATCCAGGCCCAATTGCGGATGCCTGAAGCTTGGTTAACGCTCTCGCAAGACAATGAATTGTGGTCGAGCATGTTAAACCAAAGGATGCAGATAAATATGGTGATTCATACAAATGGATCGAAATATTGAGTAGCGGAAGCAAATGTTTTGGGAATGGCAAAAACAAATCCCTTAGGGATTAGCGTGCTGGATAAGTCTTTCTAACGCCGCTACCCTTTGGCTGGCGGCCTCCAGGGCTGCTTCTCGCTCTCTGCGTGTCCTCTCCTTGTCGGCGGTCGCAGCACGCAGTTCTTCGATCCTGGCCTGTGCACGATCCCGCTCGACTTGGATTGTGACCATCTGTTGGCCCGCCTCCGTCAGCTGTACCTGGGCGTCAACCAGCTGGGCTGCTAGTTGCTCCACAAGCTCGGTGCACGTTGCGACGAAGGTCTCCTTCTCTGCCGCCTGCCCTTCGAGACGCCGGACTTCCTGCTCCGCCACGAGGAGCGCCCGCGTGCTCTCCGACATGTCCCGACATTGTGCGACGTCGGCACGCCGGCGACTCTCGCGCATCTTTTCGGCCATGAAATCACGGACCGTCAGATGGAGGCGTTGAGCATCAGCTCCCCCGGCACACAGGAAGCGCAGCCAGGTTTGGAGTGATCCCATGCGCCCCAGCCACTCCGATGGGTCTCGCATGAGGAAGCGCTGGATGCACTTCCACCCCCTTCGGCGCGTTATCCGGCTCTCCTCGACCGCCTCCGCATCCGAGTCATCCATCTCCTCAGGGTCGGCAGGCCAGTAGGCAGGGAAGGCAGCCAGCAGGTCTGCTGCAGGGTCCGCCCCTGGGATGTCCTCATGGGGGATAGGTTCCCCAACATCTGGGCGACCTTCTTCTCTCTCCCCAGCGGCGTTGACACCATCGTCAGCCCCCGACCTCTATCCTATGTCAGCATCGCCGACGTCCGTAGACCCTTGATCAGCAGTTGGTGGGGCCGGCTCGGTGTGGGAAGTCTGTTCCGGAGCAGGCGGCATGTCTGCCACCGGTCCACTCGTGGATGGCCCGGGTTCGACAACCCGACGAGCCTCCAGCGTTGAGATCACTGCGCAGGGCATGTCGTGGTTAGTCACGGATCGTCAACGGCAAGCACCAGCAGTAAAGTAAGGAGACTTACGGGAGTTCAGAGCGTCATCTTCCGCTATCCCGGCCGCCACAGGAGCAATTGCAGCAGGGGAACCCTTAGCGCTTGTCAGTTCAATGATGGGTGTCTAGCCCACGCCTTGTCCCGCTGGTGCCTCTCCTACTCCCGCTGAGGACGCCTGACCAACATCCGTGTGCTCCTGAGAAAGATGGAGAAATGGGTTAGAAGCCGCATAAGAGAATGGATGAAGCAGGTTGAGTAGGGATAGAAGCGGACCTCGAGGAGCTCAGTGACATCAACATTGTCAGAGCCGGACAGGTTTGCGCGACGAGCGGGCGAATTCCGCGCCGGAAAAGGCAATTTCGCGCACGAGAGCTTAGAGGCTTATCGCGCGGAAGGCCAGTGTACGGTGCGGGGGACCCAGGGCCCCTATTTATAGGTGAGGCCCGGGTCCGTGCTGCGCGGAAAGCGCTTTGCGCGACCGCGGCAGAAAATTTCACGCCCGACGCCCTTTTGTGCGCGCCACCATCCCACGCCACCCAGGACTTCGGCATTCCGGCGTCTCCCTCGGAACCCGATCGTTGCGACCTCTCGCCGATCAGATTCCGAGGGGGGGCTTTTGTAGACGCCGGAAAAGTCTGTTGTTCCCAAACAAAACTCCGGATGCGGAAAGCGAGGTCATATTTGGAGTCGGAGGCATGTTTCGGAGGGCCCGGAGGCCTTGCGCGGAATTTTGGAGACCCGCGCGCAAAGTTGATGAGCCGCACGCAAACCTCCCGGGATGCGCGCAATGCGCTGGGCCGGCGCGCAATTTTGCGCGCCAGTGACCCGCGCGAATCCCTTGCGCGCTGGGCCCGATTCCGCGCCCGCAGACTGGATTCTGCGCCCGGGGTTGCCTATAAATATAAGGCGACCCCCGACGGTTTGGGTTGCCAGAATTCGAAAGGTCTCTCGTGCGCGCAATACAACCCCTTCCGCGCGCAATGCCGATCCTCAGGTAACCTCTTTTCTTTCGCGCAAGAAATCCTTGGGGTTCGCCTTCGCGCGCAATCCCTTTGTCTCCTTTCCTTTGAATAAATATTCACCCAAAGGCCTTCGCGCGCAAAAGAAGCCTCTTGCGCGCAATTTCCCCTGGGTGCGCGCAATCCAGCCCGATTGCGCGCACCCCCCATTTTCAAAGTGGCCATTCATTAAAGAATGAGCCGTTGCCCCCGTGCGCTATCCGAAGACCGGTGCGCGCAATCTCTATAATTCGCGCGCAAAGTGCTGGCCCAATTGCGCGCCAGCCCGCCCATTTGCGCGCCGACCCGCGGTATTGCGCGCAAAGCTTGTCTTTTGTGCGCAAGCCGCCAGGGTCGCCCCCTTTGACCCCCTGAGGGTACCCGCCTGCGTGGTGCCCGATGACCTTCATCCCGGGTGCCCGCAACGTGCGTTGTCTTCCCGTGCGGCCCTCCAGGCCTGCGCGAAGTGACACAGACCCATTAGGCGGCAGCATACATCCAACATGATGTTAAACTGTGCCACGTCCGCGCTGCAAGACGTTAAAATGCCAGGCGTTTACATCCCGCACGACGTTAAACTGCACCATCGTCCGCGCTGCAAGACGTTAAACTGCCAAGCATCTTCCTCCTCAACACACGACGTTAAACTGTACTTCGTCCGGCGAGACATTAAACCGTCCGCTTCGTCCTCAACACACGACGTTAAACTGTACTTCGCCCGGCAAGACGTTAAACCGTCCGCTTCACCCGATCTCGTGCCTTGCACGCAGGGTCCTCCCGGTTTGGATGTGGCCCCCACCCGCTCGTCTTTGCAGGGATGTCGGGATTGGAGTGGCCTTCGCCCATGGGGGTAGAGTGTTGCAAACAGAACTAACTACGTGGACTTTGATCCCTGTCTTCTAAATAGGGTACGTAGGAAGCCTCTCCGAGGTTCAAGCCCACCACCTGGTCGTCCCGGTCGTATTCATGTCGGTTCGTCCATCAGTGGACCCTCCTGGGTTCACACTTGCATCGATTCACCTATGAATCCGCTCATGTGGGGGGCTGCACATGTGTATCTCCATTGCACTTCCCCACTGTCTTTTTCTATCTCTCTCTCCAGAACGAACTACGTGGACTTTGATCCCTGTCTTCTAAACATGGTACGTAGGAAGCTTTTCCGAGGTTCAAGCCCACTACCTGGTCGCCCCAGTCCTATTTACGTCGGTTCGTCCATCAGTGGACCCCTCCCGGGTTCACACTTGCGTTGATTCACCTATGAATCCGCCTCTGTGGGGGACTGCACGTGTGTATCTCCATTGTGCTTCCCCACTGCCTCGAGCTCTTCGTGAGTCGGCTTGCCAACGTCCAGCATGACGTAAAACTGTGATTCACCCGACCGTTCCATCCCCCCCTGTGCGAGGTGGTTCGGTTCGATCCTTCTCCAGGCAGCCACGATCTCCTTGTGAGTCGGCTTGCCAACGTCCAGCATGACGTAAAACTGTGATCCACCCGGCCGTTCCATCCCCCTCTGTGCGAGGTGGTTCGGTTCAATCCTCCGCCCGGCGGCCTCGATCTCTTTGTGAGTCGGCTTGCCGACGTCCAGCATGACGTTAAACTGTATATCCGAACTACGCTGACTTTGATCCGCGCTAACGCACGGTACGTAGGAAGCCCCTACGGGGTCCAAGATCTTCACTCCATCATCCATCCTGATCCTTACCCGGGCCGCCACATCCCGGTGGGGTCATGCCATTTCATCCCACTCCACTTCACTCGGGAATCCGCCCATGTGCTGGCCCCAGCGTCGGAGGTTCCCCGCAAGGGGTTCTGTCATCTGATCCACTCCTCGTGTTGATCAGTCTGATGTCGTCCCCGCTGGACGTTAAACTCGCGGCATACCCCGTGTTAAACATGGGAAGCTGAGGAAAACCTCAGGTAACACAGTTCCCCGCACCCAGTGGGGGATGCCTCAGGCCATCACGCCTTCGAGAAGCCCTATTAGGGACGGAAGGCAGACATGCAGTGGCGCAGTGTTAAGACACGCCCCCAGCACCCAGAGCCACCCGGTCTCCTCACCGTAGGTTTCTTCCCCGACCAGACTCCTTGGAGCGTCCGGGCGGAAGCAGCGTAATTAACCGGTGTCCATGAAGATATGGCGCTAGGAACGAGATTCACGAACATTCTTAAATCTATGAGGGAGACCCGGATTAGGCGACGAGTTCTGAGGAGACGTCCACGGAAGGAGGAGCCGACATCCCATCATCCCGGTTTCGATCAAGGAGCAGACGCCCCTGAATAAGGGACGAATGCCGCCCGCCCTTGGAAAGCGGGACTGCGGGGCCACAAGCCGCGCGCCCATCCCTTCGGGTCGACGGGTGCACGCGCGAACGCGTCCTGGCGGAACAGCGTAACCCGACGCACATCCGCACCAAAACAACCACTTTGGCTTATCCCTCATCTAAATCCCATTGATTCTGGTCCGCTGCATACAATCCCTTCCAATTGTGTGCAATCATTTCCAATTGTGCGCAATACGTTCCCATTTCATAGAAGCCTTATTCTTTGCACCCAATCCCTTCCAATTATTCAAAACCCTAATTCCTTGCGTGCAATCCCTTCCAATTGCGTGCAAAACCTCAACCCACCATTTTGTGCCAAGCCTATCTTTTTAGCACAACTGTCTCCATTGCATGCCGACCTAGCATTTTCAATGCAATTATTCTGTTTTTCATCCAAGCCTCCCTCCATGTGAACAAGTGTTCGATGTCTCTCTTTCGGAAATCATTTTTGGGCACCTCTCATGCCCAAAACATCTACTGCACTCACCGTTTTCTTGTACAACCTTCTAGGATTGTACGAAGTAACATTAAACTCATTTTTATGATACTTCCCATTGCGTTGGTTCTCCTAATGATCCTTCACATTGGCATGCTAATAGCTATTTATTCATCGCATTAACACACTAACATGGACCCCCAATGGGATTATCTCACAACAATCCCTAGTCACGGCGTTTCTATTGCTTTTCCTTCACCAAGGTGTAATGGGTGTCACTTATGTAAGTCCTAGGGGTTCGAAGTGAACCCGCCTCGTCCGAGCTGCAAGACGTTAAACTATTTAGAACCAAAGTACTCAACACATGACGTTAAACTGTGACCTCTCCTCGTGCCTTGGACACAGGGTGCCCCATCTCAAACATTCTCTATGACCACTTGTCTCCATGGGAGTGAAATCATTCAACTAATGGAATGAAATCCTCTTTATTGGAGAGGCTTCTATCTGCGGGGAAAGGGAAAGAATCCTAGTGTAAGCCCTAGCATTCCTTGCCGGAGGAAGCACACCTGCTCCTCCAATCTTTATTGGTGCCAAATCCCTCTACCACTGCGCTTTGTCACCACCCCAGACTCCCTCCTAGTGTAAGTCCCAATCTTCGTCACATGGGATGCTAACCATGTGTAATCCCTTATTTCCTCTTTTGGTCACCAACTACACATGGAACCATTTTACTTCCCATAGATGCACCATTCATGATGTGATAGTCATGCCTATATTGTATCATATTTCACACACTGAGCATGACTCACGTGATCTAAGAGCAAGAATCGACCACGACCTCCTATACAAGAATCTTAAAGAGTAAGCACCACAACCCACCAACCTAAACTATGTGGATATTGATCCATTCCACGGAAACGTACATAAGAAAAAACCATATGCTTCAAGACCACCACCAATTGTTCGTGACCATCTTCACGTCGATTCACCTACACCAAACCTGAACTATATAGACTTTGATCCATGCCAAGGCAAGGTACGTAGGAATCCTCCCAGACGTTTATGTCCAACCACCATTAGATCTGAACCCCCTTCACGTTAGCTCCCTCACCATCAAAAACTACGAGGTTTTTATGCTTTTTTCCTCGATTAGGTATGTATGATGCCTCCCTAAGGGTAAAGCCCAACAACCATTGGTTTTTACCCCCCTTCACATTGGATGCCAGACTATAACGAACTACGAGTTCTTTGATCCTTGTCTCTATGATATGGTATGTAGGAAGCCTCCCTAAGGCTTAATCCCAACACCGGTATCTCTAACAACCCTTAACTTCGGTTCGCCCAAACAAACCTGAACTACGTTGTCTTTGATCCTTGCCATGGTGAGGTACATAGTAAGACACCCCAAGGTTTAATCCCACCATCTATTTGGGCCCCTGGTTCTCCTTCACATCAGTTCTCCCCCGTCCTACATGACGTAAAACTCTGGACCTCAATCAGTGGTAAGTCGTTGTTTCCCTAATCAGCGGTAATTCGTTGGACCCACCCGAACTATGTAGACATTGATCCTTGCCATGAAATAGTGTGTATGAATCCTCAATGAGGTTCGAGCCCACCTTCCATCTAGACCCCAGGTCCTTATTCGCATCGGTCCACCGACCCCCATCCCTAATGAACTAAGTGGGATTGGTCTCTGTCTCCTAGGTAGGGTACGTAGGAATCTACCATGTGGATCAACCCCATCCAGCGGTAAGCTGTTGTGACCTAATTCCGAGGTAATCCATTAAGACCACGTCCAGCGGTAAGCCGTTGTGACCCAATTTAGCAGCAATCAGTTGTGACCCCATCTAGTGGAAAGCCGTTGTGACCCCATCTAGTGATAATCCGTTGTGACCCCATCCAACGGTAAGCTTTTGTGACCCTATATAGTAGTAAACCGATGTAACATCAATCAGTGGTATTCCGTTGTGTCCCCTATTCCGCAGAAAGTCTATGTTGTCCCCTTTGATGGGATACTCATATTTGGTCTGTCCTAGTGGTGTCAGACTAACTGGGGCTGCTAACCATGCATGATCCCCATACACATCATCGGGCTGTCTTCCTACGTGCACGCCTCAATTCATGTCCATTTCCTGATCTGCCCTCTGTGCCTATTTGTTTCGGTAAGGTCATGACCCAAAATAGGGCTTCGTCACCATCCAAGTCTAATACATGCATCCATTCTCACGGTACACTTTTTTAGGCATCCCTTAGATCTACTGAACTACGAGGACTTCCATTCCCTGCCACGGGGATACATAGGGAGTATCCTCAAGACTCAAGCCCAACATTATCGTCGCCCTCATGATGGTTCCATCCCATTAACCTTCCACTTCATTTAAACACTCCATCATCTATCTTGATTCTTACCAATGTCGCCACATCCTAGTGAGGTCATGACATCTCACCCCCTATATCAATCGTCCCTCCAGGGGTTACACCCATCTGACCCACCCTAATCTGTGTTCTGATCAGTCTAATCCATCTCCCGTTGACGTTGAACATGCGACTTACCATGCGTTAAACATGGAAAGATAAGGAAAACCATAGAGAAATGCGTAGGGAATACGATTCATCACATTAGAAGTGGGATGCCTTAGTCTTATACGCCCTCGAGAAGCCCTATAATTTTGGGAAGAAACACAGACGTGCCAGTGTCCCAGAGTCCAGACACGCCAGTGATGTCCAATGTGACTACTCCCCTTACCAAAGGATGTTCCACTGATGGGACCTTTTGGAATGTCCTAAAAGAAGTAGTGTAATTAACTAGTGTCCGTGAAGATATGACACTAGGAAGAGTTTCACGAACAATGTCTAAAATCTATAAGGGAGACCTGGACTAGGTGGTGAGTACCGAGGAGGAATCCATGGAAGGAAGAACTGAAATCCCATCATCTAGTGTCGATCAAGGAGAAAAAATCCCTGCACATGGAACAGATGTTGCCCGCCTTTGGAAAGCGGGAATTCAAAGCTACCAACAATGTCGTCGTCCCCCAACAAGGCATATGCGCACGCCCAGGCGAAAGAGTCAGAAACATACTAGAATACACCTAACCACTTATATGTACGTTTTTATACACTCTAAACATTAGCTCTTTTTTATATAATTCATCTAATGTATATACTAGTTATTATTTTTATATTTCCTTTTCACACCATTAATTACAAACTATAAAAAATAATATACAATTTTTTTACTATGGGAAGTATGATTGATCATAATGGATATGTGTGGTAAAACTAAAATGATGAATGCATTATTATTCCAAAATATTATTACACGAATTTGATTATGTACACGATATTGAGTTGGTTCAAAAATTATTTCACTATGTGAGGAAGAATCATAATCTTAGTTAATATTGTAATTTACATGGAGTACGAAACATTTATGCACTAAAATTACTACAGTTTGTTGAATATATTTCAAGACATCAAATATTTTAAAATTTTCCCACATATGTATTATAAATCAGTTTATCTATTTAGAGAAAAAATATTCATATTATTTAATTCTATTTTTAACATTATATAAGTTCTAATTTATGATTTATCAGACTTATTATTATCTACTGAAGAATATAAAATCAATATTTCTTATAAAAATCATCTCAAATTATAAATACAATATCAAAATATTTGAACATATTTTAAGAATATCCTATCATAGTGAAAAAAATGAGATCATTATATCACATGTGATTTATCAGTGCTTACTTATATGGTCTCTAAATATCAAATTTACATTGAAAATGTATTATACTATAAACAAAGGCTACCACTTAAGGTGATTTTCTTTTATTTCTATTTTTTCACAATTTTTAATGTTTTTAATTATTTTATATTTTTTAATAAATTCGATTGGGATGAATTCCCTTTTTAATGAATCAATAATCAAATACATCTAAATATTGTATTAAAATTATTATGTGATGATAAAAAAGGAATAAAATAAGGTAAAATTAGAAAATTTGATACATATCCTATAATTCCTTTATCCTTAATATCCAATATGTAATTTCTTCATAGTATTTATCAATTTACAGAGAGACACAAAAAAAACTTCCCCTAATTGTATTTTATAATGATTAAAAATTAACACATTGTCATATTAATAAAATATATATTTACCCATGTGAGAATATTTATTAACTAGAATCCACTAATTGTTTAAAAATAATATCAATTATCACCATTATAATTCTAATATCAATTGAGAAAATAATTATTTATAATGAAATAAGATATAATTCAAAAAAGTTATTTAAGATCACCTCAATTATTAACCAAATAATTCAAAAAAAAATTGAGTTGGTTAATGAGTTTGAAATATTTAATTAATAATATAAAAATTATATAAATGAAACTATCATTTATGAATAATTAAATTCTTAAAATAGTAAAGTCAAAGAACAAACAATTTATACACATAAAATCAAAAACATTTCACCAAATTATATTCCTAGAAAATTATAAAGTATATATAACATTCAATTTCTAAGGATTATGTGTTTCCACCTTTATATTTTTTTATCAATCTATCAAAAGTATAAAAAATTAATCTTTCCTCTCTTTTATGTACACTTCTTTTTATAAAAAACAGTGTCATATTGTTAGAGATTTCATTTAATCCTATAAATATAGATAAAAAGTATAAATTAATATATTTATTTTCATTTAATTAGTTTACCATTTCAATTTATCTATTTGGACACTCTTCCACTAGAATCTAACTCATATTTAAATTATCAAATCCCTCTTAAATGTAATGTACAATTTTCATTAAAACAATTATTAATTTGTTCGTTCAAGTTAGGTATAATGATTTATTATTGATGGGGCACGTATATGTTTGTAAAATATATAATATAAAATATCCATGACTTAGATATAATAATGTCTTAAATTTTTTGATTTTTCAAAATTTTCATAGATATAAATGTGGGAAAATATTGGATCGTCATTGGATATGTTCATAATAGGATAGATGATGCATATGATTAGTTTTATAGTGTTTTATATATAAATATATAATTATTATTATATGATTGCAAGTAATCTATTTTCCTATGGAATATTTATGTTATGATATGTAACAATAAACATAATCAATTATTTTAACATTCATAGTCCAATCATACCAGAATATTCATAAAATTATAGAAAATAATTTAAATTTATTTTCTATTATTGCTTGAAACATAAACATATCTTGATTGTGATATCATGATAACATTACATTATATATTAACAGGAATTGGATATACCACTATTCCATATTTTAATAGCATAAAAGAATCATTTTTTAATTCTAATATAAATGTGATTAAATAAAATAATAACTATATATAATGAAATCTCCAATATTTATCACTAATATAGTATAACAATTTATTCGAATAAAAAATTTCATAGTAAATGATATGACCTGAAGAGACCCAAATCTTAACATACATAGACATTACATTAATTTTGTGTAATATCAATTACATAACAAAAACAGACACCAATGGACCGTAATAGTTTAGTGTCATTGGAAAGTCGAAATATAATCTTCTAATCTTTGTGAAAAAACTTCAACATCTCCCATAAAGATCTTCTTTTTTTTATTACCTATAACATTAATTTATATCCTAGGGAAAAGAAAACATATAAAGGGTGAGCTCAAATGCTCAGTAAATGTAAGAATGGAGAAAATAAAACAAACCATATACATTGGAACATCAAAACATGTACATAATATGTAAACATCAAACTCTTGAGCAATGACATAAAACATGGCAGTATGTAAGAAATAGATCATAAATAACATTAATCATGATAAAATACATTGGGAATAAAACATTTACTTGTGGAAAACCATGAAGCACATGAAAGTATTTCCATAGTATCCAAGGCATTGCTTCCAAGACCATCTTAGTGGACAGAGTCCCTTTCGGAATCAAGTTCACCTCTCGTTCTAGTCCTTTAACACTGAACCAGATTAACTTACAATTCTAGCCATGTCTATCTCATGAGATATAAATATTTTCCCAATTAATTAGAGGGAGATAGAGGTCCCACCCATATCATATTGAAATCTTTCTTACATGTTCCACAAAACATTCATAAATCATCCATCATAACCCAATGAATAAAATGGGTTTCATAAACATCATCTCATCATGAAATAATCCATATAAATCAAATGGATATCATTTAATCATAAGAAAAGTTAAACCATTTAAATCATAGGTAAATTATACATGAAACAAACACATATTAAATAATTTCATCTTAGAGGGAAAACGGTTTTGATAAAACACTTGAAATGAATTCTTGAGGAAAATATCCTTTCTTCTTCAAAATAAATTTCTTTTTACCAAATTCCATGTGATTTTAAATGAAAAGTATTTTTTTGAAAATAGTCATGAAATCGTTTAGAGTAAGCTTCATGAAAATAAGTCTTTATAGAACCTTGAAAATCCATTCATGCATTATAAGTTAAAAAAATATTCTCCTCGTACTTTTGTCGGAAAAGTCAAAAATATTCTCGTATGGTAAACAAAAGAATGATTCTTTCCATAACAAAATGTAGAAGAAAAATAGGGGTAAATATGACTTTAAAAATACCTAGAAGAATATTAAACACATTATGAAAAGCATTTTTATGGACATGGATGAAAAATATAACCCCAGTAAATACTTACGTATAAGCAATCTCAGATAAAAATGAAATTGCAAAATTATCCCTTACCTTAGGTCTGATATGCTTCGTACGTATACAAACCACTTTTATAATGATTTAAATAATGTTATTGACTTATTATAGAATCATATTCAATGTTATGCTATCATATATGGTTCAATTATGACTTTATAATACCCATTCTTTTGTAAATTCCATGTTAAAGAAGCGTTTTGGGTAAAACCTTTCATTTATCGTATGTGATTTGATTTGTTGTTATTGATATTATTATTACTTATATCATGATTTACCTACTTACAGATTTTAAAACATGATTTATATATCATATATATTCAGTATATACATATATATAATATATAGATGAATGAAATTAAATATAGCGTTCATGGAGATGGTAGGTTGTACGTACACCTGAACGCTGGTTTCCTTTCATTATTGACTTGAATGGAATTAAGTAGATGAAATACATATATATATACATAAATACAGTATAATTATTATGTCATATATTTCATGATTACCTATTATATATAATTTATAATCATTCTTGAATTGTTAACATTGAAAATGAATCTCATCGCGTCGTGGAGACTGTAATCCGTACGTACACATGAGTGATGATATCGTTCCCATATTTATTGAATGGAATTGGAGTGGATGATATAATATCTTTTAATTATTATGTTTTTATAATAATAATATATAGTTATTCTTTACACCATTATACCCATCCAAGTATGGTGGTGGTGGAAAAACATATTACACCACAGCGTGGAGATGGTATTCCGTACGTACGCACGCGCGGTGATTTCATTTTCCGTAGGATGGATAGAAGGTGAAATGGGGTTGTTTAATATTTATAATAAAATATCAGTATATTATTTATTCTTATGTTATTACTTTAGAATGAAAAAACTAAATAATAAGAAGTTGAAGATGAAAGAAAACTTGAAAGAATCGGTAGAAGAGATTACCTCTTCCTCGACGCACCTCCTTTAAAATTCTTCTTAAGGCACTAGAGTTGTCTATTGAGAAGACCAGAACCTCTATGATTTTACTAGAGAGGATTAGAAGAGGAATTTTCAGGGTTTGTACGAGCTTCAAGGCTCAAAATGGTGTGAAGAGAAGAGGGAAGGGGTGCCCTTTTTATAAGGGAGGAGAGGGGCACCTTAGGAAAATCATAAAATATTATTTTATAATAAAGTAATATTCGGTTTTTAATAGCTCTAAATTGATTTATTTATAAGATAAGGTGGGTATGGGTCGAAATAATCTCAACCAATAGATTTTATAAACGTTTATATTACAATTTTAACCATATCATTTAGATTTAACTCTAAGTTAAATAATTTTACTTTTACCGTGTCTTGTTTTTCTTACACTATATGGTTAATATACATACTATAACAATCCAAAAGAACCCCAAGTGGTTCAATATGAATATATATATATATATATCCTTATCTATGTAATTTTTCCGAATAATAGATTTTTAGGAATCAAATTACAATTAATAATAAAATATTTGTTTTAAAAACTATTTATGTCAATTTGGACACTATTTGGTTCTTGATTTATTTGAAACTCATAACAGCATGATTAGTTCGAAAAAAGTTAATTAAATAAATAATATCATGTCATATTCACCTATAAAATTATTTTAATTCATTAAAAGTCTAAAAATAAATTTATTTTTATATTTATAACATCAATTATGTTAATATTTCATTAATGACTTAATTACTACATCATCATTGTGTCATAAATAAATTAAAATATTTAATGTCCAAAAATTATAAATAAAATACCATTTTGTAGGAATGCTTTTTATCTTTCTAATGAATATTTATTGTCGAATTTATCTTATGTATAACCCTATATTAAAAATGTTTTAGTTATTAAACATTGATTTTAACTATTTTTACTGTTATTTAAATAAAATAATAATAAATGTCCTAATATAATCTAAGTGGACCTAAAGGGTAATATTTTATTCCTTAGGGTGTTTCTGGTCGAATTACATTTATCCAATAGAATTATTACAGTTTATGTTAATAATAATATCATTTTTACCCTTAATTACCATATTTACTTTTATCCGTGATAAATAAAAGTAAAAAAGTTACTATTCACCAAAACTTATTTTTATCTTATTGAACCACATTTTACATACTGATATCAACCGTGTCTATTTGATTTTTGAAATTCCACTCACAGAAGTGGTAAAATTATGTTTTATGTAAATTTGCAAATTTTCCTAGGAGGTGGGTAAAAGACGGTCAAAAGTTCAATAACATTTTTATATATCTAAAATTGTTATAATATGAATCAAATGAACTAAATTTAACTTATATAGGTATTATGTATCAAATTTTACCTAGAATAAATTTAGATAAAATAAATAATTATTTAAATAAAAAGCTGGTTTTTAAATAGTAACCCAGTGTTTTCACTATTCATCAAAAATTGAATGTTTTCAAAAAAATACAAAAAATTAAACCTAGACTAATTTCAATATTCTTAATCCAAAAATTGAGTCTATTTCATAAGATAAAATTAATAAAATTTAAAATATTGGGTATTTCTATTGATAATGGATATTTTATATAACATATCGTTGTTTAGTGAAACTCGGTATTACGTACAACACACGCTATCGTGGAAGGTCGTGAGTGCATGTAATGAAATCAAAGTTAGGTATGCATGTAGTGAAAGATCCTTTTGGTGTAGCATACACCACATGATATCAATTATATTAAAAATAATATTTTTCATAAAATCTGGAGGTGTTACATTCTACCCCCCTTAAAATGAATTTCGCCCTTGAAATTCGTCTGGGTTATAAATGGTTTACTACTTGAAAGTTTATTTCATAGAAACCGACATCGTAATAAGTAATACCCAAACTTATCATTAAAAACTAAAGTATGAAATGTAATGGTAATCCAAATTAACTAATCATTGAGTTTCTACATAGGAGAACATGGGTGAAAATATGGATATGGAAGAGAAATCGAACAGTCATGTTCTGATAGAGTGTGGTAGAGAACATGGCTATAAAAAATCCAAAAATCACAAATCCATAAATTTGTGATGATCTAAGGTACCATATGATTCATCAGATATGAGGACACTAGGACAAAATTTTTGGTTTTCACGATCATTTCCCTAAAGTTGAATAATTTGAATTAAAAGAAATACTTACGTTATTTTGGTACAAAGTCACCATTTTTTCGTGCCTTGAACAATTTCCACTTCATCTCTTAATGAAATGAGGTTGAATTTGTCATTTTTAAAGTGTTAGCATATCATCTGATAGAATGATGGTTAATTCCATCTTTCTCAAATGAAAGGTTAGAAAAATTTATTCAATATACATAAGTCCATATATGGAGATATTAAATGTATATGGATACAAGAATGGACTTAAATATCATACCACATAATATAATAAAACCAGTTTCTACTAACTAGAGACATCATGTAGGCCAGTTGTAGGTGATAAAGGCCTGTTGCACTTCAGTTTTGGGTTCTATTCCCACAACCTTGTTCGATGTGATGGGTTATCTCCCGTCTTGAAGGTTGTCCTTTTTCTAAAACTATATTATTATAACACTCCATCAATAATATCGAAAAAGTTCAATCCTTAAACAATACTAAATTATGTCCAACATAATCCATTCCAATATTTAGGCTTATTCAAAATACTTATATCGAAGCTCATAGTATAAAGAAAACAATTAATAGAAATGTCATCTGTCGAGCATGTGAATACCATCATTTGTCAAACGATATATCTTGTTGGTCTCATTCCAAACATGTGAATACCTTAATCATGTATTCTCTTGAAAAATGAATACCCATTAAACCTTATTGAAAAAATGAATTTTGTCAAAAGTTAACTCTTTCCACATACCGGAATCCCAAAAATTCTATATACTCATAAAATGATATCACTTAGTCCTTATATCAATCATGAGCTCATGAATACTATAAAACATATTAATTTCTCCTTATCTATTCCAAATACGCTTATCATCTAATTTTCAAAAATATTTGAATAACCTTTCATGGATACTGGTACCATTCAACATATACTTTCAAATACTTTAGAAAAAACAATAGTGTTACAATCCTTAGATGTGTCTTTATTCCATAGTACCATTACCTATACAACATACCAGTTGATAAACATAAGTCATTCCGCTACCTTCTTAAAATAATGACCGAGAATCAAAAATTATTTCATCTCACATATCATTTGTAGTCTCATCATTATAATCAATATAAATAGTACCCATATAACCATGCTGATTCTCTTCACGAGACATTCCCTTAGGGTTATGGTTTTCATAATTCTCATACATTCCACATTTAAAACATTTAATCATTATTGATGTCATAGAAATTCCATTATCCTTGTCCATGGTGTTAACTAAACCTTTTCCATTGCACTTACTGGATTTGTGTCCTTCTTTTCCACACCCAAAGCATCTTCCAGTTCTTTTGAAACACTCTCCTTGATGCCTCTTCCAACATTATTTACATGCGGGAAATTGAAGTTTCTTTCCTCTATGATCATCATCAAACGCCATCTTTCTCTTATTAGCTGAGTCGGGAATCTTACCAAAGTTGAGATTATTGATTATATTATAAGATATCTTATTAGTCATAGTAATGATATGTTGACTTCTAGATCCAATTTCATTTGGTTTCTCATAAAAAATATAATTCCATTGTCCATAATATCCTCCATTATCGTGAATCTTCATGTTTCCATCCATTTATTAAAACCCAAAAAGAATAGTGTGAGGGGCCAAAATAATAATCAAGGGGGAGTAACTTCAATATCAAACATCTTAGGATTAATTCTAATATTATTACCGTAATTATAGTAGTATAACCTATACATACACTTAACCTTAGGGACATCCCTAGAAATACTTTGGAAATATGCCTAGGGATCTCACTAAAGTTATCGCATCCTAGTTTCTGAAGGTTTACTAAACCGAACCTCTAATACCAACTGTAGAGAACTACATATGGACGTATATAAAAATTACATTAATTTTGTGGAATATCAAATACATAACAAAAACAGACACTAAAAGACCGTAATAGTTATTGTCTTTGGAAACTGGGAATATAATCATCAAATCTTGGTGAAATATCTTCAACATCTCCCATAAAGATCTTGTTTTTTTATTACCTAAAAATTTTCATTATATCCTAGGGAAAAGAAAAAATATAAAGTGTTATGTCAAATACTCATTAAGGGTCTTCATAGAGAAAATAAAACAAACCATATACATTTGAACATCAAAACATGACCATAATATGTAAACATCAAAATCTTGAGCAATGACATAAAACATTGTAGTCCGTAAGGCATAGATCATAACAAAACATTAATCATGATAAAATAGCATGGTAATAAAACATTTAATTGTGTAAAACCATTATGAACATGATATTATTTCCATAGTACCCAAGACATTGCAGCCAAGACAATCATTATGGATAAAGTCCCTTTTTGAATCGAGTTCATTCCTCGTTTTAGTCCTGTAAAACTGAACCAGATTAACATACCATTCCAGCCATGTATATATCATGAGATATAAATCATTACCCAATTCATTGGAGGTATATATAGGTCCCTCCCATCTCATATTGAAATATTTCTTGTGTGTGCCACAAAACAATCATAAATCATTCATCATAACCCAAATAATAAAATGAGTTTCATGAACATCATATCATCATGAAATCATTTATACAAAACCAATGGATATCATTTCATCATAAGAAATGTTAATCCATTTATATCATAGGGACATTATACATGAAACATACACATATGAAATAATTTCATCTTAGATGGAAAACGGTTTTGATAAAACACTTGAAATGAATTCTTGAGGAAAATATCCTTTCTTCTTCAAAATCATTTTCTTTTCACCAAATGACATACAATTTTAAAAGAAAAGTATTTGGATGAAAATATTCATGAAATATTTTACAATAAGATTCATTAAAATAAGGATTTATAAAAAATTAAATATCCATTCATGCATTATAAGTTGAAAAAACATTCTCCTCGTACTTTTGTCAAAAATGTCAAAAAGTTCATCGTATGGTAAACAGAAGATAGATTTTTTCCATAACACAATGTAAAATCCAATGAGGGGTAAATATGAATTTAAACATTCCTGGAAGAATATTAATCACTTAATGAAAAATATTTTTCTGGACATGGATGAAAAATATAACCCCAGTAAATACTTATGTATAAGCAATCTTAGAAAAAAATGAGATTGCAAAATTATCCCTTACCTTAGGTCCGATATGATTCGTACGTATCTGAACCTCCTGTATAATGATTTAAATAATGTCATTGACTTATTATAGAATCATATTCATTTTTAAGATATCCTATATGGTTCAATTATGACTTTATATTACCCGTTTATTTGTAAATTCCATGTTAAAGCTGCATTTTGGGTAAAATCGTTTCATTTATCGTACATGTTTCAATTTGTTGTTCTTGATATTATTATTACTTATACCAGGATTTTATTATTTCCAGAATGTAAATAATTATTTATATATCATATATATTCAGTATATACATATATATAATAGATAGATGAATGAAATGAAATACACCGTTCATGGAGACGGCTGGCCGTATGTACGCATGAACGCTGTTTTCCTTTCCTTATTGAATTGAATGGAATTAAGTATATGACATAAATATATATATATATATACATAAATCTAGTAGAATTATTATGTCATATATTTCCTGATTACTTATTATATATAATTTAGAATCATTTTTGAATTGTTAACATGGAAAATGAATGTCATCGTGTTGTGGAGACGGTAATCCATACGTACGCACAAGCGATGATATCGTTCCCATATTTCTTGAATGGAATTATAGTGGATGATATAATATCTTATAATAAGTATGATGTTATAATAATCATATATAGTTATTCTTTACACCATTATACCCATCCAAGTAAGGTGGTGGTGGAAAAACAGATTACACCACGGCGTGGAGACGGTATTCCGTAAATACGCAAGCACAGTGATTCCATTTTATGTAGGATGGATAGAAGGTGAACTGGGGTTGTTTAATATTTATAATAACATATCAGTATATTAGTGATACATATGTTATTAATTAATAATGAAACAACTGAAGAAGAAGAAGAAGTTTAAGAAGAAAGAAAATTTGAATGAATCGGTGGAAGAGATTATCTCTTCCTCGACACACCTCCTTTAAAATTATTCTTAGGGCACTAGAGTTGGTATATTGAGAAGAAAAGAACCTCTATGATATAACTAGAGAGCTTTAGAAGAGTAATTGGCAGGGTTTTCCAGAGATTCAAGGCTCAATAGGGTGTGAAGAGAAGAGGGAAGAGGTGCCTTTTTTATAAAGGAGTGGAGGGGCACCTTTGGAAAAACATAAAATATTATTTTATAATAACATCATATTCTCTTTTTAATAGCTCCTAATTGATATATTTCTAATCTAAGGAGGGAATGGGTCGAAATACTCTAAAAAATTGATTTTATACATGCTTAGTTTACTATTTTAACCTTACCATTTATATTTAAGGCTAAGTTAAATTATTTATCTTTTACCATGTCTTTTTGTTTTATTACACTATATGGTTAATATACATACACTAAAAATCCAAAAAAACCCCAAGTGGTTCACTATTAATATATATATATCCTTATATAAGTCATTTTTCCGAATATTATATTCTTAGGAATAATATACAAATTAATAATATAATATTTGTTTTAAAAACTATTTTTTGTCAATTTTGACAGTATTTGGTTCTTGATTTTTTTGAAAATCATAACAGCATGATTAGTTCAAAAAAGGTTAATTAAATCATTACTAACATGTAATAGTAACCTAAATTTTTTTTTAAATTCATAAAAAGTCTAAAATTACATTTATTTGTGTATTTATAACATCAATTATGTTAATATTTCATTAATAAGGTAATTACTACATCATCATTGTGTCATAAATAAATTAAATTTCTTGTTGTCTAAAAATTAAAAATAAAATACCATTATGTATTAAATCTTTTTATCTTTCTAATGAATATTTATAATCGAATTTATTTTATGTATTACACAATATTAAAAATGTTTTATTTATTAATCTTTGATTTTAACTATTTTAACTATTCTTTAAATAAAATAATAATAAATGTCCTAATCTAATCCATGTGGACCTAAAGGGTAATAGTTTTTTATAAGTTTGGTTTTGGAAGAATTACACTTATCCAATAGAATTAGGGCATGTGTTATGGTAATAAAAATATAATTTTTACCCTTAATTACCCGATTTACTTTTAACCGTGGTAAATAATAGTAAAAGTTACTATTCACCAAAAATTATTTTAATCTTATTGACCCACATTTTACTTACTAATATCAACCATGTATCTTGGATTTTTAAAATTCCACTCACAGAAGTTGTAAAATTATGTTTTATGTAAATTTGCAAATTCTCCAAGGAGGTGGGTAAAAGACGGTGAAATGTTCAATACAATTTTTATATATCTAAAATTATTATAAAATGACTCCAATGAATTACATTGAACTTATATAGGTATTATATATAATTTTTACCTAGAATAAATTTAAATAAAATAAATAATTACTTAAATAAAAAGTCTGTTTTTAAATAGAAACCCAATATTTTCACTATTCATCAAAAAATGAAAGTTTTCAGAAAAATATCAAAAAACCACCCTAGGATAATTTCGATATTCTGAATCCAAACATGAAGTCCGTTCCGAAAGATAAAATTAATAAAATTTCAATAAGTGGGTATTAATATTAATAACAGATAGTTTTTATAACATATCTTTGTTTAGTGAAACTCGGTATTGCGTACAACACACGCTATCGTGGAAGGTCGTGATTGCGTGTAATGCAAGCCAAGTTAGGGATGCGTGTTGTGCAAGATCCTTTTGGTGTAGCGTACAACACAAGATATCAATGAAATTAAAAAGAATATTTTTTATATAATCTTGGGGTGTTACATGACCCATCACTCAAACACACCAAAATAAAGCATTGTATTTAAAAAATAATAGATGGATATCCAAACATGTGACTAAGTAAGAACATTTAATATCTCCTATCATAATTGAAAATTGATTTATCCTCCACTGATATTTTAGGACATATAATATCATATAATAACACTAATTCTTCATCACTGAGTCCAATATTAAATCATTATATCTTCTAATAAAAATATTATTATAACATTATTCTATAGGAATCTTTATTCAATATCCTATGACTCACATATGTAAAAAAAATGATACATGTCATATTTGTAATATACCAAATAATATATAATGATATCATATTCACGTTTCATGAAAAAAAAATGTCTAATGATATTAATTGTTTACCATGTGAAATACATGGATCTCAGATATACGTAAATATTATTCATTATGCCTTTCTTATTCCACCATCAACATAAACATACATGGCCATTATAATTTACACATATACATTATATGAAGATCTAATTCCATTATTTTCACATATGTGACCTTTCATGATTTGAATTTCATTTATATATATAGTTTATTTAAGATGGTTTCTGAGTAATACATGACTAAAATATACAATATCTCAATTGTTTTCAACTTATATTTAATCACATCAATGTTTCCTTAAATTGATTTCAAATCATATAAAATTAAATGACCCAAAATAAATTATCAACTATAATATATGAAATTAAAAATAATATTTTAATATTTTAATTCCATTTAAATATTAATTTACACAACAATTCCAAATAACAAGTATATTTATTTATATTTAATAAATAAAAAGAATTATTAAGTCATTGAAATGTTTATGTTAGTGTCAGTATCTATAAAGATTATTTTCAATGGGTTGAAAGGATACTTCAAGTTGATCTGAATGATGTGAAAGATACTTGTATTGATAAACAGAATCAAATCTTGATTCATGGCTCAAACAAAGGAGAAACTATTTTCGACAAACATGTATAGACCTTGGAAAAGGGTCCTTCTACTTCAAGCGGCTCCATATGGAAAATCTTGATTTAAATGATAGATCAATAAATAGAAGATTATATAGGGTAGACAATGGCTACTCTATTAGTTATGTTTGGAAAACTTTTGTTACATCGTTTGTGGATTGATTTTTTTATTATGGCCTTTTTTAGTTTCCTACTTTCCATAATATTTCAGTGTGAAATAAAAATTTAAATTATTATAGAGTATATGGTTTCTGTTTTACTTCAATATATAAGAAAATTTTTTATGTTAAATTATATTCTTGGATGCATGTTTTAGAACACATGATAGAAGAATGTGGAGATCCAAAGAGAGTATCACAATCATTATGCGAATAAATATTGGATTAATTAATAATTTTAATTCATTAGGGGAATTTATATTGATAATTCTATTTCTCTTAGAAGATTAAATTTCCCACAAATATCCTTCCATATTTATGTGATGTATGAAAAAATAGATTATGTTTTGAAGTTAGAAGAGTACACTATTTTGATGGTAGTTTGGTCTTGAGTTTTTTTCACTAAATTGTTTTTATAAATGATTAATAAGATATAAAAATTTATTCTAGAAATATCGAGTACGAATTGAGAGAAACATGCGTCAACACAGTATGACACAACATTAGGAGAGAACAAGTCACACAAATGGGAAGGAGAAAACACCATGGGAGAACTCCTTGTGAACCATTATCATTTGTGATGGATAAGGGATTTGATGAAATTGAATAGATCATCTATGGGTTATTTTGATGATCAATCAGGAATTCAGAACCATTGAGGATCATTGTTTTTTGGACCATAACATATTTAATGGAATTTAATATGTTATAAAAAATATAATAAAAATAGTGCATTTATAACTCTATGTTTGTCCATTTTAACATTTATGTTCTCAAGCATGTACTGAATGATCATAAAAAAATTATTTTTTATCAGAAAGAAGTGATTTTGGATCATATGGAATATTTGAAGAATATGAGAACAATAGAAATATATTTCTTGAATCAATTCAACCTAATGTGATCTTATGAATTACTCTAAAGTATATAGAATGAATATTATAAAATTTAGTGTGAAATTTCACTATTATATATTATTCTGGGTTGTGAAAATTTCGAAAGAATATAATTTTAATGTTACAGAACCTCATAAGAATCATCAGATTAATCATCATTCAAATTATGGTAATCTAATCTTCATAAGGATACATAATTCTATGTAAACAATCAACATATATATAAGAACCATATTATTATAAATAAAAATCATATAACACTGTGTAATGATAGTCATTGTATCTAATAAGAATAATATTATGTTAGGTAAATATGATTCTCCTACTACATAAACATCCTCAACATGGTCATCCTCTTAAGGATGATTTCTTCATAATAATCATCATTTTTTATATATTATGGGGAAGGTAAATATAGTGCCATGAAGGAATCAGGATATGTATTATGTCATGAAATGATGAAGTTGGTTTATTACATGTAAATTTTTAATAAATTATATAAATATAACAATAATATTTATGATGATTTAAGAAAGTTATAAAATAAAAGGAAAATATTTATTTCATTATGGTGATATATAAGGTTCCATGACTGTGATTATTTCATCAATGAATACATGCATAAATTTATATACAAATCATAATTAATGGGAACTATATAGATATTAATAGGATTAATTCCTATATTATTGAAGAAGAATGCCTATGATAATTAATGAAAATTTTATGTAATTATAAATGGTTTTGAAAGATTTTTTTATGAGAGAATTTTGTAAGGATCTATGTATTAAGGAATTATATACATTGAAGGAAGAAATCATTAGTGATTGAAAATGAATTATTAAAATATAATTAATAATATAGAAATTTATAAATAATATATAGGAATGAAAATGACTACTAGACAATATTTTTGATATATATATATATATAAATATTGTTGAAGAAGAAAATGTGAGTCACTATGTATTGTAATACCTTTATGAGACTCTTATATATCAAATAAATCTAATGATATAACCAAATAATCATATAAAACAAAGTAAATTAAATATGTCTAAGCTAAGAATAAAATATATAACTAGTTCAACCATGATACCATTGATGTAGAATAATATGTTTATAAGAGGGAGAAGGAAGAAAAGTTGTAAATTTTGTATTTAACCAAAAATTAGAAATGTCATGAAACTAATTAAATAGCTGAATCTAACTTAGATTTTTAGATCAGCTATCTTGATGAAGGATTTATATGCAACACAATTTAAATTAAAAAGAAGATGTTGTTTATTGCATGATTTTATGTGATTATATGATGAGGGAGAACATGATTCAGCAATAAATCAATAAATTAAAATCTCTATATCGCTTAAGGGATTTTACTCTTTTAAACATACATATATCATTATAAATTGATGGATTCATTTTTTTGTGAGGTGATCCGAATAACTATCGAGAGACATGAAAACACGAGTTTACATTATAAATCATGAACCCTTGTATCACATAGGACGATACTAGAAGGTTATGTGACTATAGATGAATTTATTTATCACAAAGGTCTATCCTACTATCATTTAGAGTTAAAAAATATAAATATACTATATTTTATATAGGTGAATTTATATGTGTTTCAAAAAAATTCTAATGTTGAAGAGAGAATGATAGAAATATTCACATTAACATGAGTCAATGGAAAAAATTGAATGTGATAAACGGTTTTTATTAAATTAATTTTTAAAAAAAATATTCGATCCAAAAAACCAATTAGTGTTGAATATATCTCTATTAGGACTTATAAATTAGTATCAATGAATATTTTACATCAAATTAGAATGTATATTTTTGGATGTTTTTATATATTTTTTAAATTTGAGTTATTTTCCAAATTACTGAAGTGTAGTTTTACTGAATATATCTCTCTATCAAATAACAATTCTATATCTATTTTGATTATCTTTAACTATAAAAATATTTAGAAAAGGATTTTATATATTTTATAATTATTTTGAAAAATGAATAAGATTCATTTCATATATTCCAAGATAATTTTGGCATAGAAGGAACATGAAAAGTGGTTCAAGAAAATTCCATGTTGTTAGATAACAACAATAAAATACTTAGATCAATTTATTCATGTGATAATTAGTTAAGTGTAAATGATTATTCAAAATATCCATAATATCATCCAATTATTAGTTCATAGGATCGTAATTATAATATTTCACAATAGATATCATTTCAAATATTAAAATACTTTTTTCATTAATTTTTCAACGAAAATATATAGTTTTTCAAAATTTATGAATGAAAAAAAGAATGTTTAACTAATCTTGATTGAAAATGGAAAAAAATTTAAATTACTGATTCAATGTAATGATAATGAAAAATTATTCCACTGAGATGATTTTCGGGAATATCCCAATATTATATGATAATTTAAAAAGCATAATTGTCGTGAAGAAGGGAATCTTTGAGATTAATTTAATGGAGAATAAATGAATGTGACCCATTTTTATAAGTGAATTTCAAAATGCATGATGAAGAAGTTGAATAAATTAATATGAAAATGAAAACATGGAATAAAAGTGATTATAGATGAAAATATTCTGAATATGAAAATTATGTTCTTCATATTAATTATCACATATAGTAACAACATATGTTATGTGTCATAAGTTATATTTAGAAGAATTGTTAGTCAAAACATAGTTCTATAGGGATTATTTTTTTAAAACACATCCCAATGATAGAAAAAGATCCATATAATCATATCCAAAAATATTATTATGTTTTAAATAAACAATTTATAACCCTCCCAAAAATATGATATTTATTATAAATATGTATTTTTATATTATGTAGATTTTAAAATAAAATAAATATAAAAATGGATTAGAATAAGTGATATAATTCATTTAACAAGTACATGGTGGATATAATAAAAATTATGAAAGGACTTTCACCATGAAAATCCCAAAAAAAAATAGATTAGAATGTTCAAAACCAACTTGGTAAAAAATAATGATATTATAGAAATGATGAAATTTAGAAAATAAAATCAGGATTTGTGGTCATTATTAGTGATAAAACATGTTTGGGGATTGTGTATGGTATTTATTGTATAATAAATTCATCGTAGAAATAAAAAAATAGTTCCATTACAAAGAGAAATGTGAAATTGAATATGAAACAACCACATATGATGAAAAATATGTATAATAGAAATAGATTTAAAGTACTTGAAGTACTTTGTTGTTTGTGAAATGAGCATGGTCAAAGATATAATGTGTGTCTGTCCTATAATTTATTACATGAATATGAGAAAAGATGACCATAAATGTTATTGAATTATAATGGGTTATCCTTCTGTAGGAATTTAAAAAAATTATAACTATAAATTACCTAAACAAATTTAAGTGATGAAACTCAAGATGCCATTTGGTAACATGTAACCCTGATATTTTTGAAATTTTTGTCAAATAAATTCTATTTATTTTCGATATTTTAATTACATGAATCACTATGTTTATCTTTGTTTATGTGAAGAATTTATATTAGATTATGTTACCTAAATCTATGAGTTTTTTTTGTGTCAGACATAGAACTATTATTTTCATTCATTACACACAATACTGATTATATATTGTGTTAGATGCAACACCTAGTTGAAATGAAACGTGACATGCTATAAAAAGATTATTATTTAATGTGATCTTTATCACCTTATCATTAGAATAGTTGGTATGAATAGTAATTACAATACTATAACAATGTATTTTTACACATGTATATAAAATTATATCATTGGTTCTAAATTAATTGTAATTGAAAATAAATTCAATTTGAAAATAAAGGAAATATAATCCTGAATAACTATTTTTATGCACACAAATGTGTTTTAACTTAATTAAATAAGAAAATAACTCTTGCTGAAATATTTAAATGAAATTTTTAAATTATATTTTCATTCATTGTTTTTAAATTAATCTTATGTGTCCTCTATGTATGATATAAGAATATATCAAATTTTACTCTTAAAACAATATTTTTATAAAAAATCATTTTTAGGAATTTTTTCAAACCTAATTTAAAATTAATATTTGAAAATATTATAAAATTTATCGTAAATAATTTAATTTAATTGTGTAATTTTCATGTGAAAATTTTATGAAAATTTTATGAGATTCTAATTGTTTCGATAAATATTGAAAAATATTTGTATCTATAATGAATTTTAATTTGTTTTAATGAATTTAATACAATTATAATTATTTCAATACGATTTTAAAATTAAAATTAGTTTATTTATAAATTTTTTAATCTTTTTTTATCTAATTGGAATCGTTTTCATATTTAATTTTAATACAATATCCTTTTAAAGATTTGTGAATTATCCCATTGGAAAACCGCTTCCTCGTCATGCTTGCAGATTTTATTTTAAGTTAAATTCAACCACTTATATGAGTTGAAATTGAAAAAAATGGATTAATTGTTTGGAATAATGATAATTTATTTTATATAATAAATAAAACATAATTATTTACCATAATTAAAATTTAAAACTATGAAAATTACATATCATAATTATAACAAATGGGGTTTTCGGGGGTTTATTTCTAAATATTACGGGATAAAATTATCGAAAACATTTTGAACACAAACTGAATGTACATAATTGGAACATATATATTATTGGTTCAATAATGTATCATTTTTTATATTTTCGTAATGTGAAAAACATTGTTAAGACTTTTCCCTTTCAAAATATATGAATGTGCCACTCACCCCACTTATTAATGGTCGACCCCTCTCCTATCAACTTCACACCTATAAAACACGTTATTTTGGAAATTATATTCACAAATTACATCATTAATAAACTCACCTATTCATAGACCAATTTTATATTTCATAAAACAAACTAGGATGTATTTAGGTTAAACCTAATGGGTTTTTCCAAATTATATTTAATGTTTTTAGAAAGGGGATTATTTTTTGACTAAAATTTACATCTCATTAAAATTTCACTAAAATATGATGATATAATAACACAAATATATCCCTTGTGATAATATTTTTATATGTTAATATAATAAATTATATTTATCTTATATTCCATCAAATGGGATATGAAATCATCATTCTTTCATACAATGGACTACCCCCTCGCAAAACGATGTTATTCCCATTCCATCACACCTCTAACAACTAGGTACAATGAGGGATATATTCTATATATATATATATGATATTTATTATATTATTATTTTTATTTAATAATGAAATAACATATTTTTTCTTGTATTCCGTTCCCTAGTAATCAGATACTCTCATTCGTATATAAAATGGACTACTGTCTAGAAGGGCGATGTGATTAATTCCTCAATTACAATTGAAATGGAAGGTAAAAAGGATTTTCTTATACAGAAAAATAAATATATATGAAAAAATATTATTCCATAAATCTAATAAATTATTTTCAATTATTTTATTCAATTTGTTAAGGAAATTGAAACATCGTTCATGTGTTTACGGACAACCCTCTCAATGAACAATGAATTTAATTTTCAATGACATATTTTATGGATAAATATATATTAATATATTGAAGAATATATATGATATTAACATCATGGATCAAATTTTTTAGATTATTTAACCATGATAAATGAAATTGGACTGAAAAACAACAACAACACATAAATGAAAAACAAAGTAGTTATTAACTGAAACATGATTTTAACAAGGAAATGATTATAAAAAGGGAAAAAAATGTAATATGTAAAACATATTTGGTATGATATATATAAATATATATATATTAATATCTTTTAAATTATTATTCATTAAAAATATATTTCTTATATAGTAGGTTTGGATTTGTATGAAAGAAGTCATGACTGAAGATAAGAGATTTATGCCTCACTTTTGTTTTTTATGAGAAAAACTCCTTAATCAACATGTGATTAATTTATGTTTTTATACAATACCCAAGAATGTTTTTTTATTATTGTTCAAAAAATATGGGGTATTAACAAAGGCATTTATGATTCTCTATTTCATGGGATTCATATTGCCAATTTTAACAATCCTGAATGTGATTTTTTTCTTAATTTGTCTTCATTGGGGTATTCATTATGTTATGAGCATACATTATTTTATATGGAGTATATAAATACCCTAGGAATGTTAATATCATAAATTTATATATTCTCATGATATTATATCATTCATTTAATATTTTTAATTCATGGGACTCATAATTAATTGTTACCAATGTTTATATAGTTTTATATTACAATCTAATAATTTGTCATGATTGTGTATGATTATAATACTATTGATGCAATCTTCTGATATATATCTCAAAAAAATAATGGAATTTATTCTCCCCAATTCATTATTTGAGAATAAAGCATTTCCATTCAATTTTTTTCTCTTTATGTACTCATGAGTTCAAATGATTGTTTTTAAGAAAAATCATCATTAATTATCTCCTTGGTCGAAAACCCTTTTTCTTCCAAACCCATAATTTCAAAAAATGCATTTAATTAAAAAAATATTCAATTTATTTAATAATGATATTTTTATCCATAATTAAATAATTTTAAAAATATTTTTTCAAATGATTATTCTGGTTGTTTTCTAAAAGATATATGTTTGGAATTTATTAATAATGTGAAATGAGACATTGTTTTAACATTTATGTCATTTATGTTTGTAGGACCACATATTGTTTTCGTGATTACATTATAAGCTCCAAATTTTATTTTCAAATACAATTATTTTGGAATTATTTTTTATTTAATAATAGTTATTTAATGTTATTTTCATTTTTGAAGGAACAATTTCCTCAAGAAATGTCGTAAATTATCATTAATTATTCCTTTTAGCAGTTTTAATGTTCATATTCAATGAAAATTATTTTGAAAATATTTTTTTATTTAAAAATTAATTTTCATTAGGTAAATGAAATTTTCTACATGAAATTTTCCATGTATTATTTTAAACACAATTTCCCCTATGCTTTACTAGGAATAGGATCCAATAGTTCCCTTCTATGTCATTCTATGAATCATATCTGAATTTGATAAAAATATTTCTATAAAAATTATTATATTATAGAGGGTTATGCTATGATGAAATAATGTTGAAACATATTTCATTTAATGGGTTCTAATATGAAAAATATTTTTTCAAAGCCATTTCAATTTAATGGTTTTGATGTGATGATTGTTTATTGAAATTTTGGCACCCACATGTATGATTTTTATTTTTTGAATAGTGTTAACTATATATGCCTCCAATTAAATTGGTAGAGATGGATAAATCATTATTAAATATGGTATATGTTAATATTATAACATTTTCCTAGTTTTATAATAGAACATGATAACATCTTCAATGTGTTATGTATGGAGCTAAATTCTACTTCAATATGGTTTTGTATAGACATGGTTTTGTGTGCATAACTCTATTCAAGGGCCTGATTACATGTATTTGACATGATGAGTGATCCTATTTCTAATTATACATGTTTAAAATGCTATAGTATTATGTGTAATCCAACATTCGTTTCCTTATGAAACTTTAATTTACTCAAGTTTCTTGTTCATTAAATCCTTTATGATCCATGTACAATGAACTACCATGATTTATTTCATGGGTAATGTTTCTGATCCATGATTTGATGGTTATGGTTTTCAAAAGTTATTCCCTTTTTCTCATAACCATAGGAACATAATATATTTATATATCATTTTTTACCCACAATGATCATCTTACATAACCATTTATTATGTTTCATTTCCCCACATTTTAATTAAAGTTATTATATATGATAATATTAGGATATTTGATGTTTATTAACAACATAGCCAAAGATTATGAATCTCAATTATAGACTAGATTTTTACATGTCCATGTTCCCAAAACCACTTTATCTAAATGATCCTTAAATGGATAGTTAGGTTATGAAATGAATATTCATATATTAAGATGTGATATTTATGTCTGAGATGTTTTTTTCATTAAGGTTTTTAATATAGAATGTTTTATGTTACCTTAAAAAACATGGATGAGAATGAATTACTAAGATCACTAGGGATTTTTTAAGGATATATTTAGGGTTATGTATAAGGATTATTATAATTTTGTCTCAAATTATAGGGAAAAGTTTCCAGAATATCTGTAAAGGAAATATAGAGTGGTTTCCAAACATCCCTTTCTAAATACTATAAGTGGATATATCATTCAAACACATGTAACTAAGGGAAATTACAAAAAAATTTGAAAATTGACCACAAATTGTTCATAACATGGTTAATGATAAAGTGCGTTGACTTATTCATGTTTTGACACCCCCAATGGATATAATTTGGATATTCCCTAAATCATTATGAACCATAGTGAATGATTAGAATAATGTTCATGAATAAACTTGGTTAATCATAATTTATCATAGATTCAAAATAAGGTGTCATGATTTAGACATCCTATAAATTATTTTTTCATGATAATTTTGTTTCCCCAAATAATTAGTGTTTCTCAAAAAATTGATTATTGGTTTTAGTCATTGTATAGAACCAGGTGGATTCATCTAAACAAAAAATATGATGCACAATTTGGAGATCATGATGAACCATATTAAATAATGAATATATAGAATGATATTGCGATTATTCCAAATATGAAATTGAGTTATGTGATTAATAATGGGAAAATTAGTTTAATTATTAACATAAAAAATAAGTGGAAAATGAACATTTATGAATGTTTATGAGTTGATGAAAATAATGGAAATAATATTCAACTTCATACATGTCCAAAATGTGAGAATAATAATTTAGAATAATATATCAAATGAATGGGAAGATGATTTCTATGTTCAAAACAATGTCATAGAGAAAAAAATTATAAAGTAATACAAAATATTATATTTGAGGAGCTTTGGAATTATCAGAGCTAATTCCATAATAAAATGGTTAATCCCTATTTCATGGAATAACCTATTTAATACCAAAAATTTGAATTAAATTTGTTTATTTTTTTATGTATTAATATTGAATAATTATTATTTATTTGTATTTTTTCAATGATATTATGATTTTATGAATAATAAAGCATAAATGGTTTATGTTATTTTTAAATGAATGTATGTCTCTATGAATGATTAACATAAGAGTTACAGATTCTATAATTTGTTTATAAGTTTTTGTTTCCTCAATGGCTCAAATTAAATTATTCCCTTTTGAGGATTCATGTAATAGATTATCATCCTGATTTATGATATTATAAGAGGCATTTATGGGTGTAAAAACCTATTTTGTATATGATCTAGTGAATATGTTATTTGAGGACGAATTCCTTTAATAGACATATGGTTAATGTTATTATTGACTTTTAGAGTTTATATTACCTTTTATATTATGCTAATTATGGTATATTGTAATATAATAAATTTTTTATTAATTCAATATTGGAAAATTGATATCTTATATGATAGGTGACAACCTACAACATTCCACAAGGCCATAGGGCTTGAACCCACAAACAATAACGACATGGGTGTAACATATACCACTAAGAATATATTAAAGTGTTTCTAAAATGGGACACCAATTTTTTTAATGAGGTGCAGGACCCCATAAATGAAAAGGATAGAAAAATAAAAAAGTGGAAAATTACAAAAGTAAGGAGGATACAAACTGAATGAAAACAAAAAAAACCAAATGGATCTCAACAAACTCAAGGGTGAGTGCTCATACTGTGAGAATTGGATATTTTTCCCGTACCAAGAGGGTGGAGAACCCTTCCCCATGTAGTTTTAAGCACCCATAGCCCATCACAATATTCTATGTTTAAAATATCTCCATCTTCCTTTTTCACATTCACAACAGCTGCACCACAATCTTCTTCACTATTTTCAAAATCCATTAAATAAAAGGGATTATGAGTTCATACATTCTCATTAACCTTTTCATTAAAATGCTGATTAGGATGATATGTTCCATTAACTTTACTATCAAATACCGGCACTAGTTCCAATGGTAGATTATAGTTTCCATAAAATCCCCCATCATCTTTTTCAGATGGGGAGGATGAAAAATTGTCTAGATCCAATCATTTTCCATGATGGACAGAGGCACCAGGAACACTGAGTAAGGGATTCATTAGATGGGAGAGCGCCTCCTGATCTAGTATTTTGAAAATAGACTGCATATGGATTATCCTTCCCCTTGTGGTACTTATCTTATATCATCTTTTTTTTCTTTCCATATATAGAGGTCCACTAACTCCTGGGTGAATCATTATATATTCATTTGACTATCCTACGAGTCTTCAGCAACCTAGTCATCATACAGACCTTTGGATAGAATGACCTTGAAGGAAACAATGTCCTTATGTTCACTTTCCCCCAAATCAGTCCAAGAGATTTCAGGGCTGCCTGGACAAGACAAGACAGTTGTACACAATGTAATATCATGATTTGGAGAAGCATTCTTATCCTAGGTATCTTCTATGTTTACTTTTTTCTAGCCTTGTGCAATCTAAAATGGTGTCACCCTTAACATGTAATGTGATAGAGACATTATTAACAAAACTCAAAGATGGAGTAGTGATAGGAGGTGGAACATAAACAATATCTACATTATCCTATGCCTCATTGAGAAATATAGCACTATTATACCTTCTTATATAGTGATCTATGTCATTTCCCTTCAAATGTCATTACAAAATGATCATTTTTCTTCTACAGTCTGAGGTAGTATAACCAATATTAGTATATACATCAGAAATGATATGAATTTTTTCATATTCCACTCTATCATTTATTTCATATTTTAGAGTAGAAAGCACAATATTATGAATCCTTGGAATACTCAGATCAACCTCTATTAGAAAAATGAATAAATGGACAAAATACACCATTTCATTGGAAATTCCAACGTTATGGGGACTCCTAATGCAGATGCGATATAAAATAAAATTTATAGATACCATAGGATCCAGTTTAAACCATCCATTCTAACCCAAACCTGGGAAATAAGTCTCTTTGAAATTAGAAAAGTTGAAATTTAGATTCAAATAATGTAATATCAATGTTCTTGGCCTTAAATTGATCGACCAAGTGCTCTATGATTTCCCTTACACTTCCACAGAAGGATACAAAATGTTGAAAAACCCACAAGCTAATGAAACACACTTAAAATTGGAAAACACCCAAATTGTTATAAGTTGGTCAACAAGATATTCTGTTTTTTATAGTTTCATTAAATTTATCGGTTGATTCAATCCACGATAGAGAAATTAAAAATATCTTACCTTCCCATAATTGTGTAGTTGGATACAAATACATGGGTCGTTGTGCCTTTTTGGATAATACCTTGTGATTCTTGGTCAATGAAAGTCGCAGTTAAACCAACCGTGGAACCTATGAAGGCAACCTGGTTCCCTCCAACTTTCACCTTAGTGTGCCTATAAGGGTTTCCCTGATGCACAACCACTCGAATGGAATAATAAGTATACATATTTAGACATCTATGGTTTTCTGTTGGATCATATCTACTGGAGAACACCAGAGAAAGGGAGTCATGATCCTCTATTCATCTCTCTTACAATGAAACACCCTGATGATATATAATCTTGAGTAATTATCACAGGTCTCGATATGTCATAATGTAATATTTGAGAGGTAGAATACTAAAGGGATGCTACAACCATTATCCATAAAATAATTGAAATAGGATACTGTTAACTATAATTTTTTTATCAAACCCTAAAAAACATCAAAAGGTAATAATTATATAATATTTTTAGTATTTATCCATATAAATTAATAAGGATTCATTGTGATCAGATAATATTTATTTTTGGATAAGATTCAATGATATACATTAAGGTGGCGGTATAGTTTCTTGGAGAACAACATTCTATTTCATTTGATCAAGGTATGAAATTTAACAAAATGAACCATAAAATTTTTCATCAAGCTCTGGATATATATTTAAGTTTTATAACATAATTTTATCTTCATACAGAAGGTGATTGTTGAAGAAAAATTCAAAACCTATAGGATATGTTAATATTTTTTTAATGTACATTAAATGGTGCTTGGGATCAACACCTTCCACTAGTTGAATTTTCATTTAATAATAGCGTTCACTCCAGAAATCAAATCTATCTTTATAAATCCATAAATGGGAATATATGCATAACTCTAATGTAAATTTTTTTTTTATTAAAATAATGAAATTAGTTCTTGAGAAATATGAGGAAATTGTCAAGAGGATAGAGCCATTTAGCAACTCATAAGGGAATTACAAAGTCTATATAATAGTTTTGATGATAATAATTGATGTTCTCTAGAATTTCATATTAGAGAGAACATTTCTCTATGAATTTCTCCGTTAAATAAAGGAGGGAATATTCGTCAGAATAAAGATTTCTTTGAAATTCATGATCATATTACGATTGTTGCCTATCATTTAAAACATCCACTGAGCCTCTATTAGGTTCAATATCTTCTCCATGTATCTCCCCTAAGGAATTATATACCCGATCCATAACATATACTAAAATCAATGTTCATACATCTATAGAATTATCTTTTAGTTGATAAAAAAATAATAGATATTATTGATTATACAACAAATATACTACAATATAAGATCACTCATAATGTCAATGTTTTTTAAAAAACCTATCAACTTGATGAATCTTCATGGAAAATTGAGAATGCAATAAGGAATAATTATCCCCATTTTTTGGTAAAAATATGTTGTATATTGATAGTGAAATTAATTTTATAGGGATTGTGGTAAAATGTAACACACCAAGTTTTTATTAAGTGTGTTTTTTTAAATAATCTTTTGTTGATATAATTTAATACATGAAATAATTAATTTAGATTGTTTAACATGAACCAATGAATATAGATTGTGTTATACACAAAAATGATTTTATATTGTGTCATAAAAAACTAATTTTAGGATGTGATATATACAATAATGATTTTATCTTATGTTACACACAACAACAAGTTAAAATGTAACGTGACATATTTTTACATTATTATTATTTAACATGATAGTTATTAATTATCCATTGGAATGGTATATATGTATAGGATTAACTAAATTATTAAAATAAAATATTGAAACTGGTATTTATAATGAATTATTTTGTCACAAATTAATTATAATAAAAAATAAAAAATATTATAAAATAAAGGAAATCTTTTAAAAAAATTTCTATGAGTTGAAATGAATTTTATCTTATTTAATTAAAAAAATAACATTTTTTGGATAAATTTAATTAAATTTATATAATATAATTTCTTTAGATTATTCATCATTCTTCTTATGTGTTTTTCAAGTTTGAGATAGAAATAAATCCAACATTATGCTTAAAACTGTATTATTCTAAAAAGATCATTTGTCAACATTTTTCAAAAATATTTTAGAATTAACTTTGGAAAACTTATTTGAAAAAATTAAAATAGCATTTCAAATTAATGTTTTAAGATTATATTAGGGTGACTTTTTGAGAATTTTCAATGTAGATTATTTTTTGGATGAATAATGAACAATACTGGTTTTTATTATGAATTTCCATTTCATTTTAAAAAATAAATATCATTTTAATATCATTAATATAGTTTTAAAAGTAAAATTAGTTTAATTTAATATATATTAATAAAATAAATTTCATTGAAATAATTTTATTTTTATTTTTTTATACAAAAATGTTTGAAAATTTTGAGAATTTATATTTAGAAAACCACATTATTTTCAGGTCTATAAGTTCAATATTAAATTGTGTACTTCCAGATTTGTGAGTTGAATTTGTTAAAATTTATTAAATATTTAGAATAATGAAATATATATTATCTAGTATGTATAATTTAATTTTTGTTCACAATGAATAATAAAATAAAAAATAAATATTTATCCAGGTTTAGGTAAAAATGTGTATACCGTGGGGATTAGAATAAAAATGATAAGTCTAGAAATTGACCCATAATAAAATGACAAACCATTTTATAGACATATTTTGACCATACATATTATAGTTTCAATAATGTAACATTTTTGATCCTTATGTCCTGTGAAAAACATGGATACACCATTCCCAATTCAAAAATTATATGTATGCCACGAATATAAATTATAAAAGACTACCCCTCCCTTATCCTATTCAAACCTAAAAAAATCAAATTGGTTGATTGGAGACCTGGTAAGATAAATTAATTACATCCCTAACCTCATATTAAAATGTTTTCTTTCATAAATCCAATCTAGTAAGGATTTGGGATTACTCTAAGGAGGGTTTCTAAAGAATATGTGTTGTTTTAATCTATTTGATTTTTTTACTTCTTCATATAACAGATCCAAATAGAATTACATTATACAGGTATAATAATAAGAGTGTATCCCATATATTGATATCTTCTTATTTAAATGTAATTATTTATATCCTTCTCCTCTTTTATGAAATTTTATATGAAATCATCATTTGTGTGTACAGTAGACTATCGCCTCGTGAATTGAATGAATTAATTTTTCATCACTACTTCTACGGGTTGGATATAATGATGTGTTTATTGTATATATAGAATAATTATGATATTACATTTCTTATATTTTAAATATTTCACTTATTCCATGTTACTTTCAATTTTTTAGATATTATATAACGTCGATCATGTGTACGGAGGACAAATGCCTTATGATGTTATTTGATTTTTTTCTTCAAATATGATTTACATGGAAGGAAAAAAGGATTTTTTTTGGATATATATGAAATAAAAAATAAATTACAATTTTAATATATTATTTATCCTCATTTATTTCAATCTATTGATAAAATGGAATCTTATTTCATGTGTATATATGACCTACAATGTCCAAGAATAATGTATTCCAATTTCTACATCAAAATTTTTTGGATTAATATAAATATATTTATAACGAATATATGCTTTATTAATATCATGTATAAAATTTTATATATTATAGAACCATGATTAAATTAATTGAAAAAAATAATATCCAAACATATATGAGAAAAAATGTTGTTTTACCAAAATAATATTTTAATAACAATTTCTTTATAAATATGTAATAAAAATACACAAGTAAGATATATATGGAATGAAATATATATATATATATATAATTATGTTTATGTAATATAATTCTAATCATGTTACGTTTATTTATAGGTGGTATGAATGTGTTATAAAGAAGCCGAGAGACAAATTCCACATTCACCATGTGTTTTTTATGTGGGGAATATGATTCTCCTACGATTATTTTATAATAAGTTATATATAAATAATGGGGATTTACATATCCATTTTAGGATATAACTTTAGTGGGATTTGGGGTTTCAATGATACCAATGTGGTAATGGATTTCTGTCTTAATTTTTCATCTTTGGGGACATATGTAATGATATTTACCTTAATTATTTTATATGGATTATATACCGCCCATTTGGAATGTAATATAATAAATTTATTTATTCTCAGGATATTATACATTTCATATAATGTTTTTATTTAATTTTTATTATGATTCAATGTTAAAATGTGGAAATAGTTTTGTGATTTAATATAATCATATATCTATATTATTTGTGATTATTCTTCCATTGTTGAAATATAATGAAATATAAATTAAGAAAATCATAATTTTTATTATTATCTTTTTTTTCTATGAGAATACTTGTAATCCCATTATTTTACCATCTTTCTTTTCTCAAGAGTTTAAAGTTTTTTTTAAAGAAAAACAACCATTTTTTCCCTCTTCGGTCAAAAATCTTAATTCATCCAAAACCATGTTCCCTAAAAATATTATATATTTATTCCACGACACATGTTTTAGAACAATGATATCGAGGGAATGGTTTTCAATTTTCATTCTCATATTCTCATACACTTATACTAAGTTTGTTTTGATATCTCCCTTTTTTACCCTTAATGAAAATCATGGCTCATCATTTATCATTTCTTCATCCCCTAGTTTATAATTAATGTTTTTTTATGAATTTTTAGTGAAAAGTTCAAGATAAAATGAACATAGTGGGAGATTACATATCTAGAATATGAACAAACTTTTTATGTTTCTATGTTTCTAGGGGCACTAGAAAAAAAAATATTCTTCCAAGGAAAATTATTTTATTTAATAAATATTCATCTATTAAGATCTAATTTTTATGTATGAGAATTTAAGGGACCTTAAATGTATCAAAACTATCAAAATGAAAATAAGTTCTCTATATAGAGTAACTAATATGGTTATTTAAAATTATAATAATCCATTTTGTTATTACAAAATTTCCACCCATATTCCAAATGATTTTCTTGATATCTATATAGTTGATTTAGAAAATGATTTGAAAATAATGGAAGAAAAAGTAAAATCATATTCTAAAGGTAAATAATATGATTCACCAGATGAACTAATATTTAATGAGAGGGTATAAAAAATTATAACCAATTATTTTCAAATGAACTATGTGGGATATGAAATGATGTTGGAAAAAATGGAAAATGATATATATCAATTTTACAAGAATATAAAGTATGCATAATGTGAATTAGAACTGAATTATAGAATATATAAATATAAATGAAATATTCTTCACCCAAAAAGGATGAATCTATGCAGATATCCATGATACCTAAAAAATCATATTTTAATGTCAGATAAGTAATTATACATAATGAAATAACATGGTTTGGGATATCATCTCAACCATTCTATTAAAATTTAGATGAAAGAAAAATTATCATATCCTCTTACATTTATCTGTTGTATTTATCTTTTTAAATATTTGAAAATTAAGGTGAATCATGATCTCATGGGGAAAATATAAGAATGATTGGTTACTATCTATATTGTAAGGAAACATAAATAAGCCTCAATACAGGTTTGATTATATAATTATTACTCTAAAGTGATATTATTAAAGATGATCATCCTTAAGGATAATGTAAATGTTTTGAAGTCTATAAAATCTTATAATGATATCCATTATATTATATACACCACATGAAATATCATCAAATCAATAATTTTAGGTGATTAAAATTTATTAAAACCATTTGGAGAATCTAATTTAGGGCATTCATGGGAAATAGAATAAGAATCATCAGTAATTTTTATTCCCTAAAAAGAAAATAATCTGGAATATATTTAATGTTGTGTAATAGAAAAAAATATTATTTATTATTCATCCATATTTGGTAACTAAATTATTATCATAACATTAAGGTCGAGAAGATGAATATATCCAATGAACAAAATTTGAAAATATGATGGAAATTCAAATCTATTAAAAAAATATTGTATTTATATTAGAATGTTTTTGACAAGTCTATTGAAATGAGTTTATGAAATTAGGATGATATATTTCATGAGAATATTTTATCACATTTTGTATTAATCAGTTTACTCTAGGTATAAAATTCGTAGAAACCTTTGAAAATAGTATTAGAGGATCGAATTATATGTTATCATATTCAATAGATAGTATAAAATTTTGTTTTTAATTTACACCCTATTGTATTCTATATTTTGCATCAATCAAGTATAGATTAGGAGGAATGGTTCATGAAACATTACATAAGTATGAATTTAAAATACAGTCCAAAGTACATTTTATTTTATTTTAGTATGGTGGATAGAATGTGATATGAATGATTTATGAGAATTGTGTAGAAAATAAATGATACACATATTTTTATATAATTTATATATGGGTGTTGACAATAAATAAGAAGGGATATATTGTTGATACCACTTTGTAGGTGAGTATTTTCATTGTTTTTACTATGATATAGAGTAATTTTCATATTTTAAATTTAAAGAATGAATAATTAATGTGACAAATATTATTTTAAGGACTGTCTAGAGGACCCAATGTTGAAGAATAAGAATATCCCAATATATTTTCACTTTTATTCAGAGAATAAATGTTATAGTTTTTTAATATTTAAGTTCTCATAGATAATTTATAATAATTTTTATATTACTCCATTATGAATAGACTTTTGATAATTATCTATAATTTTTATGAGATGTACAAAAAATGGAAGATGTTATGAAGTTAGAATAATATTAGAAGGTGAGATTAGTTTGGTCAAGTCTCTCTTTTGTTACTAAATTAATATATAAAATAAGAATAATATATAAAAAATTATCCAATACATGAGAGTATATATTCGATGAAGCATGAGTGTCTGTAGGAGGGAAAACCATAGGAGATGTGGGTTGGAGTAATGGATGAGGAGGAAAAATCAGAAGAGGATCCAATGTGGCATTCAAACTTATTTGTGGAATAAGGTATTTGATTGCTCTTTATACAGTGCACTAATATTTATTAATCAAATCTATCATAACAATAATTATGATATGTGAATCTATTTTCAGGTACTATACATATTTAAATAAGACACATTATTTACAACCAAAATGACGTTTCACATATTATATTCATTATTGGGTGCTCATCTTTTCATCTACATGAGAGTGTCTCATCTAAGATTCATAATATAATATAAATTTCTTAAAAAAGTTATGTTCTTCTATTGAATAAATAGAGAGTACAAGGTAGAAAATTATGATCATCACAAGATCATTGGTGAATCAAAATAACCTAAGTTTGATCATAGTGAATATCTGATGTAGATAAAAACTATAGAAAGATATTTATTTCATGAATTCATAAGATGGTTATAGAGTGAATTCATTGAAGGGAGATTGAATGAATCTATGAGATGTTATTCTGTTAATTCACTATAAAAATAAAAAAAATAGGTTTATGAATTTATCTTTGAAGATATTTAAATGGAAAAATATTACTGTAATAATTTTCATAAACACTATCATCATAATGATGATATGCTAATATTCGTTATGTATGGATTTTGGTAAATTTATTATTATTATACATAATTGTAATCAAAATCAATATGAACGTCATTGTATGGGTGATGCATTTGTAATAAACATCACATTTTTATTTTTATTGATGATTAAAAAATCATGAAGCATGAATGATATAGAGTTTCATGCTATTAGAGGATTAATCTAGTTTATTCTAGTTACTCTATTATTCCATGATATATATGTCAGGATAATGTCTATTGTGATTATGGAATTTTTGGGAATAAACTGATAGAACAAGTTAATTTTTTCATAATGTAATTATTTATGAATAATGTTTTTCAAGAACGAATTCATAAACATATTTATATACTTCACTTAATTCATCTAGATATCATGGGCAAAAATAATAAAAATTACATTATTATTGAAGAAGAAGTCAGGTGATAGGAACTACATATTCGATATAGTTATATACAGTTATGAAAGAAGTTGTTTGTGTGGGAATGTAGTATATATATGATTATTCATGAATTTAAAATATTAAAAAAATAGTTCATATTCAAAATTCAATACTCTCATGGTATTTTGAATATGAAAACAATAAAAGATAAAAATAATAAAACGTTTTATATATTATTCATTTGATATATATAACTATATATTTTCAAATAATAATATGTCTCTTATATGGTATTGAAATTCATCTTAGGAAACTTATGTTTCAATAGAATTCAAATTGAGATAAGAAAATCCATCTAAAACTGAAAAAATATGTGGTAATATCTTGAATAAAATAGAGAACCTGAGTAGTCTAGTTGTGCACATATGTATAAGAAGAATAGAAGAAAAGGAAAAGATAATGACAGTACAAACATTACTAATTTACATATATTTAAGAAGTTTCTTAAAATGGGTGAAATAGAAGAAGATTGAGAAACATATCAAACCTAGTGATATGAAGATTATGAATTTTAATTTTATTATTCTTTTAATTCAAACTAACATGGTTTTTATTTTATGTTATTGAATAAAGTGGAAAATACTAAACAACACATCAACCACAATTAGATTTAATATTGGTTATGCGGTTTCCAGTTTTTATCCAAACATATATAACATTATAAGGATGGATGGATGTATATTTTTATATAATGTTTTAATTAATGTTGTCATTATGTATATAAAGAGGTTGAATTCTAATATTATTGAAGAATAATGTAGGTTATATTTCTTTTATATTTTATATAGATATAGATATAAATGAGAGAAGGTGTTTATATGATAATTTAGTATAGATCCATTAATTTTGGAATTTATAATATTAAAGTATCTTATTTAATAAGAATAAAAATTAAGTATTCACATGGTATTATGAATACATATAGTGATAAATAAGAGATATTTAGGGAAATTATTTTTTGACATTATTTTGGAGATATATATTAATGGAAGGTTGTTAAAAAATAAAAAATCTGTAACAAGATACTTGACTACCTCTATGACACACTTCTATACGAAAACATATTAAGGAGAGATCCAAAATATTATATCAAAACCTAAACAAATTCTATGTGTTGAATGAAAAATTAAATGATTGAAGGAGTGAAATATTATAGTATACGAATTGAAATGAAGAAGATAATAAGTTGAAACAATATACAAATTATGGGAATTAGATAATTCCGTAGAAAAAAATGTTCCATGATACTAGAGAATGAGAGGAAGTGGGAGAAACACCTCCTACAGGCTACAAAAAAAATACATAGATTTTTATCAATATAGTTGTAAAAAACAAGAGGGGTTTTATTGCCCACTAATATGAATGGAGAAAATCATAAAGAAGAATATTTTTTAGTTCATCATAAATTTATAGATTAAATATTTTTATGGATAATCAAGTTGTTATCCAAACATATATAGTTTTAAATTTAAATAAGAACATGTTTGATGGGTGAATTAAAAAAATATTTAGATACGTGTATATATGAGATTCATGGAAAAATAATACTATTCTGTAGCTCATAGTTTTACATTAGTGGGTTGATTGTTCATGGATAAATCCATTCATCACTAAGTACCATCATTCTTTAAATTGATACCTATGAATTTAAAATATACTATTATTTTAATTTTTTAGTGTATATTATTTGAATATAAATACATGGGTGAGAAGGTTGAACAAGGTAACCATTTAGCATAAAGGTTGATATTGGTGAATTTATAATGTAAAACATATAAATTTAATTCATTTTCACCAACACTAATTAACCCCCTCTCCTATTAGTGTTGAATAACTCCCTCGATGGTCCCCTCAATATATATTCACACATATATTTAAATATATATATATATATATATATATATTAATTCACCCAACCCTTTTTGACACCACCAAAACTACATAAAACAATGCATATTTTAAATTTATTATGTAAGAAGTGGATATGTAATAAAATTAACATCATATATATCACCGAAAACATCAAATACGAATCCTAATCTTCCAATACATTATTTTTGTAAAGGTCATTTAATATCCTATTTATATCCAATATCATCTTACCAAACCATTCTAATAATATATCACTCTTCACTCAATACCAGGAATATTCTACTATTGTTCATTATTATGTTTATCATTGTTTTGTTAGGGATTTTTATGTATTTAGAATATTTATACAGAGTGGTTTTCAAAAAAGGATTTTCATAAGGTACTAGTTAGTGCATAAAAATTAAAAATCAATTGTTTACTATTTTTTTGAGTTTTTAACATTAATATTATTTCAATATATAAAATAATGACTCTTGAAAATATTAATCTTTAATTTCCCCTTCCTTGATCAAGTAAAACAGAACCTATAATTGTGGTCCATTGTTTATTTCACACATAAAAACAAAAAATTGGATTCCTTATTATATTTTCAAATATAGATTGGTGTCATAAAATTTTGATTGTTCTATTAATTTTTTTTGTAAGATTATCAATAACCTAATTACATTATTTTTAAATAACAAAATATCAAACTAATTCCCCAAAGAATCATTCCATCAAGAATTACATTTTATCTTACATATGAAAATTACTGAAGAGTTGGGTAAGAATTTATTTTATCCTTATAATGTGGATTTTATATCATTTATTATATAATATTTGGGTTATATATATTACTAAAATGTTTAGGTGGATAAATATTCATTGAATATTGTATTAAAAAATCGTTGTAAATTAGTAATTTAAAATTAAACACATCCTTAATTATTTTTTTTAAAAATATAATGAGTTATAGATATCCTTATATGAAATCATTGTATAAAGAAATATAATTTATTTAGAATACGTCAAATTTTTTAAAATACCCCATATATTGGAAATTAAAATATTTGATACTGCATGTATACGTGGGATTTTTCTGTTGGCCAAATTATATATGTTACTTGAAATCATGATTTTCCAATATAATCATATGAGAAATCAAAATAATATTTGACAATAAAATAGTTATTCTTTATTATGTTACATGATAATCCAATATAATAAAAGTTATTCAATTTAGTTTAATGATTAAATTAAAAATAAACAAAAACAAAAACAAAAAACAATACATGTTACCTTTCTCTACACTTCTTCTTATAGTGACCACAATGTGAGAAATTAAAATTAATATATGATAAAAAAATTACAATTAGAATATAAAAATTAAGTATTGGTTCATATTTTTTTAACATTATAATGTTAGATCTTAAAATTTGATGACTCTTTAAAACTATACCTAAAATGATTCATTATATGTATATTCTTGGTTAATGTTTATTTTTTAAATTTATTCAAATAATTGACACTACTAAATAGATATTATTTATTTGTCCTAAATAGAATACTCTAATAGGATCTAAAGTTACATATCATAGCTTATTTCTAGGTAGAATAATTAATACATTTTCTCAATATTTTACATTCTTATAAAAACATAATTTTCAATGAAAAAGTTTTTATTTACTTTTTGTAAGATGGATTTATCATATGTGTTCCCCTTGATCTGTTCAGATTGATAAAATCTATTTTTCTTTTTTAAACATGTATCCAGAAATATCATATATCAACACATTATAAATAAATTATCTCTTTTTTAATATCTATTAGAAGATAAAATGTTTTCCCATAATAACTATTACAAGGAGACATATTATAAGTTTTATGATTACTATCACTTGATCCCGTAAAGAATTATTTTCCTTCTATGTAAAATCCTTTATATTTGCGTGAACCATTATTTCCAATATCATTTTATCCTCATTTTTTAAAACTACATCAGGGAAAATTTTCAATGAATGATATGTTATAAAAACCGATTGTTAAATTCTATAAATCCTTAACAATGATTCTACATTGTCCTTATATAAATTATTTTCATGATCAAATATTAAAAATGTTGGCACTCCCAATAATAAAAATTAATTTCAAAAAAATTCATTAATACATAAGAATCATATATCATAGTGGAAATGGATTTATCAAATATAAATGAAATGTTTAATACTATGAGACTATATAAGAAATCCAAATTAATATGGAAGTGTTCTTCAAAATAAAATAATATAAAAATCAATAATTTAAATAAAGGATACATGGGAATCTATTTTATATTTTATATTTTTTATATCAATAGATATTGAGATTAGGATTTAAAATACTTATAAGTATCCATTTAAAAATCCATTAAAAGACTAAATATAAAATAATTTTATGTTCATTATATTAAAAAATATTTATCCAAACCAAGAGAATAGAGAAAAAATAAGGAATAATATCATATTTTTGTCTAAAAAACAATTTATAAAATATTGATCACGTCCAACATGATAAAAATATGGTTCATCACATGTAAAATTTCATAGTTCACTTTTAAACACTATATAACAATGTGTGCTAAAATTAGAAGGGGTTTTTAATCCGAATAACTAGTTACCATTGTCTAAAAATCATGCAATAAGAGTTTCAACCTCATAAAAACTCCGATCAAAAAATTCTTTTATAAATAAAAAAATTAGTATGTTAAATTAATAAAGCATTATGAATTGTACTGAGATGGTCAAGTGGTTCATTTAATTTCCCAACCTTATAATTTTCATCATCCTTAAAGTCATGATAATATAAAATTCATATAATCATTCTTTTATTAGTTTCATTTTTTTATAGTGTTTATAATTTCATAAGCATTAGTGTACTCAATAACATTTTAGTCTAAATGATATAATGTGGGATTATATAGAGATCACACACTAAAAAAAATCTATTTTTCAATATGTGTGTAATTAGCATGTGTAACATCCATTGTTATTGAAGCATAGGCTATGAAATGATATTTCCAAAAAACTCATTCAGATAACACAACTCTAAAAGGAAAACAATAATAATTATATAAATGCTTAAAAATAATGTACCAATAAGGTTCTCAATTGATGGATAGAGTTATGAAAATCATATTAAACTCATCGAAATAAAATTAAATTGTTTACCAAAATTAATGGTAATATCAATTTGAAATAACTATTACAATGGTAGAAGTGCATTATATAAGGTTTTAGAGAATGTTATGTAAAATTCATCATGTCCCAAGAATGATATAATTTCTATCATAATATTAGGAAAATTCATAGATAATATAATATCAACCCTATACTTGTCATCATGAATTTATTCCTTAAGAACATTATGAATCTAGACTATCCCTTTGTCTACAACAGAGTTATATTGGTCACAATTATGAACAATGATTTATTTTCTATGCATTTTTTTGAATTGTTCCCAAACAAGGAAATAAGGATCTATACAATTCAATACACACTTAATGTTTCAATGAAAACATCAATAAAATCAAATTATAATTTAGTAAAAAAGTTTATGTTAAACCTTTGGAAAGTTATATGACCATTACATAACCCAAAATTAATTCTCGGGTTGTAAAAAGTTCACCAAAATTATTAGAATATTATTTCATTAAAACATCCATGATCCCACACTTCGTGATCTGGTTCAGAAAACATGAAATTTATATTTTTTTTCTTTGATACTAGTAAATGTTACCCACTTTTTACAATCAACCCCTTATATAATAAAATGGAAATATTGGATAACATACATATAAAATGAAATTTTATGTCCATATTTTCATTGAATTAAGATAAACTCGTACATAAAGAAATACTCTTGTCTTTATGTTATTTTTCCATCCCCTAAACCCTTCGTTTTATTCTTTGACATTTTTTTATCATCATTTTCAATATAAAAACCTTCTAGAAGAAAATCATTTAACATCATTCGTTATAAACTAGGGAATATGAATCATTTGAAGTGTGAGCTCAAATTATTGTTAAGGGAAAACATAACTATTAACAACTAAACGTCATCAATTATAATAATATAAGCATAATGATATGATGACATAATCAAATAGCATGAGAATAACATAAGATAAATAATTCCAAAAAAACTCAAATCATTAAACATGGATAATTTTATAAAATTCATAAAAAGAATGGGTTACTATATTAAATAATCATGATCCATGTGATGTTAATGATGATAAGAGGAAACATTGAAAAACCACATTATGCATATAATTTTTTGGGTTTCATTGGATCATTATCTTCATTACCCCTTAAAAACCTGTGTTATAAATAAACAGAGTCCATTAAAATTCTTCTAATAAACACATTAGTAACTCTATTATTTTTACCCTTAAATATTAGGAACATTACCCAATACATTAGAGAGCATTAAATGGGATGAATCATCATATCTTGAGAAATAATGGTGTTCAAACCATCATATAATATGTATTAGGCTCAATCATGAGATACTATGGGAAATTATCCTATATATCGTAAGATGTAATGGGGCACAACCCATATTATATGTTTTATTGGGATCCCCCAAGATCTGTAACGAAGATTAAATTTACATATCTTGGGCTAAAATGGGGTTAAAAAACATTAAATGTGTATAAGACTCAACCGCGAGCTATAGTAGTGATCAAAACCTCTAAAAAATTTCATGGAACTTTAACATAAATAAAAATATTATAAATTATCATTAATACTTTTAAAACATTATTTTCCCACATAAAATAATGGGTTCGATGGTATTATCTTGAAAAAATCATTATCCATCATGAGATAGAATATAGATGGTGTAATCTCAACATATCATAATATATAATGAGTAAAATGAAGGTTTTTATATGTTGATTATTGAAAATAACATTAAAATATCATTAAATACACTTTTTATTAATAAATCCTTTTTCACGTTGAGTAATTTTTATTGAAGACATATGAGAAGGAATATGATTTTGAAATACAAAATGAAACATTACTTGAGAAAAATGTCCTTTACATTATGAATACTGAAATTAAAAACATAAAACATTTTAAAAAATTGAAGAATTAGTTTTCATTAAATACATACTTTTAAAAATAATAATTAATCTTTAAATCATTGAGTTATTAAGGTGGTTGGAATATCTAGTCACATTTTAAATGATAAAAATAAAAACAATTTTTAATAATATAGTAAAGGTTGTCTAAGTGACACATTTGGAAAGAGTTATGGAATTTACTTTATAATAAATTAAATCAATTTAAAATATCATGAAAAATATATTTAGTAAATCAGTTTGGTTTAAGAAATAAAACTTTTGAAACCAATTTAGATAACATTAATATTAAATAGAATTATTCCCAATAATAAGGTATGATAAGTGATCCATATCAATTGTAAACTACTTTCTTGATTTTTCATCAATAAATAAAATGGGAGATGGAATATAACATCATGTAATGATGAAACCCTAATCTGGTATCCATATCCTTCACTCCCAGGAATCATGTGCTTCTCCCTAAATTCTAACAGTTTCCGACTAGAAGTGAGGGCGTATGTGTGTCCATGGGGAGACTACGACCTTATTACCACAGTGTAACACAATAGATAATAATAATATAAAAGTTGAGAATTATATAACACATACAAATGATAAGCTAAAAAAATATGGATAATACAACAAATATAGAAGTCATCACATATACAAATGATGATAAATGTCATATGTCACTAATAAATGATCCATAACTGGAACAAAACACTCATATACAATAATATTAAAACAATGGAAGAAATTTTAACTTTATCCTAAGAGTATATCAAGCCTCATCTTGGTCTCATGATCTCATGCTCCAAATAATAAATCATGTACCTATTTTAGAGTGCTTTCCAATATCGACACATGTAACCATATAGTTTGTTTAGGTCCCAAACAGTGGCCCAAATCGGGTGTGAGATATTATTCCTATAGGAAACCACTTGAGGTTTGTTCCAATAAGTTAGTTAATATATATATATAGTTTTCAAGAATTAATAATAATAATAAAGGATGTTCTCATAAGTAATCATACATTATAACTAGATACTTATATAGTATAACATCTAGTTAACCATTTAATTTATCAGTAGATCTCATTGAATTTATAACTCTCAAGACATGGATCAAATCCCAGAGTCCCCCATGCAATAACATGCATCCAAGGATTCCTTGACACGCCAACCTTACATTATAATGTAAACTCTAAATCTATGATTTTGATTTGGCATGGAAGAAAAATCATAATGTCATTTCATTCATAATTCAATTTTGTACCTGAGTCTGTCACTGACATTTCTTTATTAAATTCAAATATCACTCCAAGTGAAATCAACCAATAACATACAAAACCTTCCATAAAGAACATTTCATGAACCCATATATTTATCTAGGTGTTGTATAATATATATTCAATATGATTCAATCCTTGGTGGACCTCTGAGGAAGCCTCATGCATCACTCATGACATATAATTGATGCGTTTTGAGTCCATCCCTAGAAATACATTTGGATTAAATGTATCATATAGCATATAGGTCAAGCCTTAATGAGTCCTTACATGGAATCCTTCATTTTTATTATTGTTTCACCCATGGAATCATATCAATGCTCAAGATAATTCATTCTGTCTGTGGTATTATAATATGGATCCACGAATCTCTCAAGGCATAAGAGTCAATAGACTAATGAGTTCATCCATGACATTCTAATATGAATCCAGGTATTATCACCCATTTATAATAACCATTTAAATAATTCTATTATATTTAATTAATTCATTTAATATTCGAAGGTTAAATCTAATTCTATCATATCCAATCTCCCCAAATAGGGTGATTGAAGACAAAATCCATCCTCATAAGGCTTGGTCTTTCAATTACTCACATGGGAATTATCAATATAACAAGTGTTACATGAATAACAAGCTAATAAATTTCTTATTTATCATTTAAATCACATTTCAAAATCAATATTAATAGTAATTCATGCTATACTATCCATTTCATGTAATTACCTCAATTTAACTATCATAGGAAAACAGATTTAAGGAAAAAAGCATTAATAATCTATTTCAAAGCCAAGGGCCAAGGGTCAAGTCATCCATCCCATAAAATTAAATCATTTCAATTTAAATTCATTCCTTTTTCAATTTAATTCACATTTAAATTCATAATTAATATCCCATGTAAGGGGTTGGGGCACATCTAAGAGTGTCCATGTCCAACATCCATCAAATGGTTTGTTAAGTAAAAAACACAACTAAGGGGCGGTTCTTAATCAATGTTCACAATCTACAGACATACATTATCTATCATATTTAACTGAATAGGTCGTACCTATAAATTATTTTATTGAAATTATTTTAAAGTGATGATCGGTAAGTGGGAAAAATAATAATGACATATATTAAGATCTTAACATTATGAAAATGGAACGAGATCACCTAAATTAGGTTTATAGATGATAACTCATCTTGTCTAAACTCATAATTTGACTCCATTTGGGACATAATCGAATGAATGATGAAAAACCTTATAATAAGGGAAAACATAATTCACCTAAATATTGAAGCCAATACTAAACCAAAAGAGAAATAAAACAAAAATGAATGGGGAACTAATGAAAATAGATCTGATGCTTCTAAATGATCTTGATTTCATGCTCGGATGAAGATGTTACCTCACATACTAAATTTTCACAAAATATGGATCAAAGTTTTTTGTATATATTTGGGAGATAAAATTATATTTATTAATGGTTTAATATAAATTTAAGGTAAAATTTTCATCGACAAAAAAATAGCTAAGTTTCATGGTTTGGTTGCATAGTTTGGATGAACCATTCACCAACCAGGAATAGGCTCCTATATGAAGGGGGATAGTGCATGGTTTACCCACATAATAAAATATGAATGAGAAAATCAAGTCTAACACCACTATTAAAAACTAAATAACATGCCACACTACCATTCATCCCATATCACATGGTTTTCCTAACTGTCTGGCCTATCCCTACCGTCTACTCATTCATCACACTACTTGTTAAACTGTTCGTCCTTCCTTGCTAGGTTTATGTTGTATTTGATTCCCAAGAACTAACATCAGTCTACTCTATGATATCATTTATTCATGGTTGTATATATTAAAAAACTATTAATCACATCATTATTAATCTTCTCCATGACATAGTTTGTGATAATGTTCCATGAGTTGCTTAGCGCAAAAAAATGTCCTAGTAGTTCACCCCTATAATGGGAACCATGATGTTCTTACACTATTCTTCAATATACGTTAATTACCAATATGATTTCATTTAATGGGAAAAATTGATTCATGATATCAGGGGTGGAGAAACATAAGACATTGATGATCATTTTCTTGGTGTACGACCTTGGTAAAATCCAATAATACATTATGAGAACAAGGCATTACAGTAAAAAATCCACATTTCCATGCGTCATAAGATATTCTTAAATTTGGATCTTTTATTGGTCCTTATAATTTATTATTTATATTAAAGAATATTATGAATTTCATACTTTTTTGTATTGATGAAAACCCTGATGACGTGTGTTCGTGCAGAGGTAGGATATGTAGGGTGTGTCACGAGTAACATTTCATTAATGAATAATGTGAGAAAGGAAATTTCCCTTGTTTTTAATGCATGTTGATATATTAATCCATTTTAAGGTAATCATATATCCAAAATAAATCCAAGGACATAGTGTTCTATAAGAATGTTAAACTTCTTGGTAGTTAATGAATGAGACATCAAGACCATAGGTTTATGGAACAATCATGAAACCTACATATTTTGAGATACTTTGATAAAGGGGTTATACAACATTGTAAAAATTAATATGAGGTATCTAGTCATTGTAGAAATTAATTCTTTCTCTAGTGATTCGTTGACATGTTTTTAAATGCTAACATTGGACTTTAAGCTGTTTCACCTAATTCCATTAAGAAAGAGGCGTAGAGGGTCAAAAACTATGTTTATCTTTAATCTCACATAAATAATGTAGTATTAAATATAATTTTACAAGATGAATAAATATTTTCCATGATGTGGTTGAATACTTATTCATATATGCTTCATCTCAAATATTTCATCACAAGTTATTAGATTAAATATAATGCAGGTAGAATATTTAATAAATTTTATTTTATATTTAGAGAGTATAATTACTATTTATTTATTATAAAATAATATAGAGATATTTATATAATAAATACATTCTCATTACTAAAGGCCAGATAAATATGGATGAATGGAAGACGGGGATTTTCAGTTCAGTGAGAAATAATAAATATTGAATACTATTTATTTAAATAATATTTTATATAATTCACAAGATATGTACATTTTTGCAAATAATAATAATATTATTATTAATTTACATGTGTTCTGTAGTGTTTAAATAAATAATGAATGGAACTTTTACTATTGTAGTATTTTCCCATTAATAATATATAACCCAATTTATATAATTTTTTCAATAATACAATTAATATTGTTTGGGTTGTGCATAATGGTTTTGGAGAATTCTCTAAATCCCAAGAGAGATACCTTCTCCATGAAACTACCAAGAATATAATGAAATATTCCACTACTTCTCCAAATAGAATTATCTATAAGTGGTTCTTCAAATGATCAATGTAAGAAAATGCGATTTCAAGGATATGTTGTTTCAACAGTAGGATATTCCTTCGGTGACATCTAGAGATTCACTAAACTTTTGTGGATCACCACTAAATAGAATCTACACTTGATTCCTATAATGGATCAATGGTGAATCACAGATCTATCACAAAATTCATAAATTTAGAATGAATTCAATGAATGTAAATGTTAATTTAATTAAATTGATTATAAATAACATTTTATGATCCTCCCTATGGTTTTGGAGTTATAACTCTTTTCTCATATCATTGATCCAATTTCATAGATCATAGTAATTTCATGCTGATTTACTCATTTGTAATTTAATTTTTCATTTCTAGTATAATCATTATTTTAATATGTATTGAGATATCATCTTATTTCCCATTCATTTTATGTATATATAATTAAAAAAATGTATTTCATGACTAAAATACAATCATGGAATTCATGAGGAGGTGCCATGTATTCTTGTCGGATAAGCTAGGAGTACACACAATGCAACAGGAGTTTCACATTGTGTACTTGTGTTGAATGAACCAAGAGTTAATTCAACAATTACTTAATCCATGTGCATTGATCAAACACTATGTAGTTCATTCTCACACATCATATGGATCAGGAAATCCTAGTACATGGTCTTCTAGATTAAATAACATGTATCCCATGTACATGATGTGTAGTCCCTTTGAGTTAGAGAATGGTCCATGTGTTTCAACACAAATCCTACCTAATTGGTGATCATGTAATTCATAAATCACATAGTGCCTATCCCATTGAAAAATTCATGTACTATTCTTTTTGAGGTAAGATTTATATGTTTAATCATAGGCCTGTACCTCAGTTATACGGTGAGATATTTACATTTTATGTTTCTCACATGTATACACCATTTATTTTCACCAAATTACCTAGATATTTTTTTTATAATATGTAATCTAATAAAAATATTTTAACATGTGGTAATTATTTTTATAGGAAATGTAATGTCATGGATTTTCATATATATGTGTCTGTGTGTGTCGGTGTGTGTGTGTGTGTGTGTGTGTATGTAATTAATATCTATGTAATGACTAGAAATTTATATCATGTATAAGTTCAATTATATTTGTTACTATATGTGAATTGATGCATAACACGTCACCAAAACATCATGTAATTCATGTAATAGTACATGTCACAATACTATTTGATAATTCATGTTTTCCATATGTCATAAAAGTGAAACTATATAAGAGTATAATACACATTAGGTTGAATCAGATGGGTATTAACCGTGTCTCCTACAATGTATATATATGTAAACTATAATATTTTAATAAATTAATTTAATTTTTTGACATTTTAATGGATGATAATCTCAAAGAAATTAATAAAACAAATAACATAAAATAATTGAGTAATTAATGATAAAAATTAATTGATTCATGCATGTTTATCTTAAATAATAAATATTATGAATTGAATGCAAGTATTTTTAAATGAGTAATTTGTTGCATGCATGTGGATGATTGTGACCATAAACTAAACCATAGTATGTGATTGGTTCAATTTAATATATTGTTAAATTAAATTTTTGTCTTATATCCTATATCACTTTTTACTATGTAAGGACTGCATGCCCACGTTTTCTATTAATTTTTCCCTTTTCCCCCACCTGCATGTGAGTAAAATCATATTTAATGGATAGAGATCCCATGCTAGTGGATACAGTTTAGGTTCAGAACTGAGGTGATACAAATCCCATGAAGATACATAACTATATAGTTAGAAATCTATAACACAAAACCTACTCATTACATGGTGTATTTCCCCTAGTTCAATGGTTAGTTTACCAACAGCTAGGTAAAATAACCATTTGTAAATATCATTATCATACTAACGGTTTTTTTCCATTATGTTTCTTATTTATTTAATTATGGATTTTTTTCACAATCAAATAATTAATGAATTAACAAGCATGGATGATATAACTAAAAGAAACTATCTTATGTGTAAATATTATTTAATACATGGATAATCAATTAATCAAACCCAGGTAATATTAACAAGCATGTGATAAAGATAATGATTTAACAAATACCCAAAAAAATCCCTAAAATATATATAGTATGTCTATATATCCATCCAATAATTATGTTAAAATCCAACCATTGTTCATATTGATTGGACAACCAATTATGTGGTGCTTTATATTATTATAGAATTCTAACTTGATTTATTGGGTTGACTAAATTTTGTTCACATATTGAGCTAACTGCCCATGTTTTACTTGGTGTAACTGAGAGGATAAGGTTGAGTGAATCCAATTTAAGGATTTCAAGATGATGGTGTCAAATTAATATATAAAGGATCTATGAGTTAATGTAGTTGGAATTTGTATTGCATAAATAAAACCATTCATGTTTCATGACTAACCAATAATTGGGTAATGAAAAGTGTAATATAGATCCTTAGCACTAGGTTTTCAATGAAATATGATATTTCAAAGCCAATGATGAGAGATATTTTTTTTTGATAATGTTATCAGAGTGTAATTAATATAATATTTATTTATTTATTTTTCTAAAATTTATCAGATAATGTACTAAAATTCTGGTTTTCTTATTTTTAGAATCATAAATAAAAATGTCAAAAAACATGTCTTTATGTTCGATTCATGAAAAAGACAACCTTCTCAGCACCAAAAATTTCTAAAAATAGAAAAGTCCCCTATGATTCATCCTTCTAAATGAAAAGAAAATTTTCTATATCAGAATAACCTTTTCCTAAATCATCTATTAGTGAGGAAAAGGATTTGGAGATATCTCTCTATGTGAAACACTTGAATGTTGATACATATGTTCAATTTTTCATGATATCATCCATGTACAATGATATTTTAAAGAACCATGAGGATATGGATACCTATATCATCATGTATCACCTTTGGGAACTTTATCCAGAGAAGTCTAGATAATAGATGTAGGAAATATCCAATGCCTTGTTTTTAACAACTCTTGGAGTGTCTGCATCAGTTAGGCCTCAGGTAGTTTTGATTATATTTTAAATTGAATGAATGACCATCTTAGGGATTAAATTTATTTATGAGTTTCTTATAGTTATCATAATTTAATCCCTACCCAAGACATTCTCCAAATTTATTATTAATTACAGTATGATAAATAATGAGAAGATTCATTGAGAAGTTATAACATTGATTCACTAAGGATATAAGGATATAGGGCATGATAAAGTAGTAGTCCTCATTTTTAATAAGATATATAAGAACATGGAAATGGGGACCCATACCTATAAATATACTAAATATTCCAAGATTCATCCTTACAAAAAGAGGATAATCTTGTTGAAATGTAAGGAAAATGTGGAATTATATTTTTATTTAAAAATCCAAGGCACTAGATGAGGAACTAAACATAAGAGGTGTGTGAAGATAAACTTGTTTTCATTATCAGGTATAATCATTCCATATCTTCACATTGGGTATTTGACATTGCTTTTTGGGATCACATATGTATCCAAATGCAAGAACCATTGAGATTCAGAATTATTTCCAGTGGATACTTCGATCATTGAGCCACTAATGGGGGAAGGATGGATACCCTAGAAATTGTTGACTGCCACATTTCATTGTAAATGAGAATGATGTTTGTTTTAAAAGAGTGTTATTATTCACCTAATTTTACCAAAAACATAATTTAATTTTCATTACTAGATGTAAATGGTATTGCAATCATTTTTTGAATATTAAAGTTGTTTTTACTGTAAGAGAATTTTTTTTATTGTACAAGAAATTTAAATAATGAAATTTTTGTATTAAATTATGAAATCCCAAATGTTATAAATTGATAGAAAATATTGTACACATGACTCATAAAACCCCCATAATTTGAAATACTAACAAGATTATGTAAATGAGATGTTATTTTCAATGACCTATCATGATTTTATTGTAGACTGGTATGAGCTAAAACCACATGATATATTTCATTTACATTTACATTGATAAATGAACAAACAACCATTTCTTGGAAATGGTGAAACTACCCCAAAGATTATAGTATTGGTACACATTGATGTTAGTGATGCATTTACAGTAGAATCTAGAGGTGAATACTCAAGAATCATAACATTTACTAATGTTGTTAGTGAAATAACGAACCATACCATGTTAGACATGTGAATGTTGATTTTGATTCATGCAGATCATCCATTAACCATTTAGGGATATGCATTACCAATGAAAATATAAACATTAAATAGAGTTCCAAATATAGTGGAAAATGGACTTCCATATGAGTTATGGAGTGGAACCGTACCCATTTTTTCTAATACATGTGTATGGGGTTGATTGTCATTTTTAAGGCCTACATAAGAAATAAACTGTCACTATAGGGCAGAAATTTCATGTTTATAGGGTATCCTATTAAATCAAATGGATACTACCAATACAACCCCTCGAACAAGAAAGTGACTTTATCCAAACATGATAAATTTATTGATCGGGATATCATTCTAAAAAATGATTTATGGAACAATATTTTCTTTGATAAAGTCAATGCTCAAGATACACAGGAGTTGGAGAAGGAATTGGTTCCATAGGTACCCAATGTAGAAGTATTTCCAGAAAGACAAGTTCTATATATTAGTATAAATGATATGAGAGGAAAAGAGTTGTATGTTTTTCTATTAACCAAATACGATGACTCATTATTGGTTGAAAATGATGAAACTATCTGCTATATGGAGGTAGTTGAGAGATCTTAAGATGCAAGATAATAAAAATCCATGAATTATAAAATAGATTCAATGTATCCAAACCATGTATGTGTTATAGTATATGAATAATTTGATGTAAATATCATTGGTTACAAATTGGTATTGAAGAGAAAACTAGACATGGAAGGTAAATTAAATACCTATAAAGCTTTTTGTGTGGATAAATTGTTAAACAGTGTTAGTGAATTTACTATGATGATAAATTTTTTACAGTTTCCTTTTTTGTGTCTATCGAATTTTACATTCTATATAAGATTATCATGAGTGTAATATTCTGAATATGGATGTCAAAAATGTATTCCATAATTTTACCCTTCAGGAAGTTTTCTATATGAAAGAAAAAAATGGATTGTGACTCTAGGAGAGGACAATATGATATTAAAGTAGCAGAGATCCATTTATGGATTGATGTAAGAATCCATGTCTGAGAATATTCAATTCAATGAATCCATAAATGAATTATTTTTCATTATGATTTCACATGAGTCAGGTGTATACTAGAGGATCAATGGAAATTCTTTTTTTAATCCTAGTACTATATGTTGATGACTTATTTCTTATCGGAAATGAAATACCAATCATGAAATATAGTATCAATAGGTTAAAATAATGTTTCGCAAAGAAAGACTTACGTGAGACAACCAGTATTCAAGGGTCCAAGATCATTGGTGATAGATCCAAGAGGTTGGATGGATTAATTCAGTGAAAATATATTGACCATATACTAATCATAATTATTATAGAGAAATCCATGTAGCATTGGTTCTAGTGTCATATGGTTTACATCATTCTTCGAAAATTTGTCCCCAGACAAAACAAGTGAAAGGGAAAATGAAAAGTTAACATACACATCAGTGATAAGATAAATCTTGTCTTCCATGTCATATAGTGGACTTGATATTTCATATATATTAATCATTGAAGTAATATATCATGTAGATCCCCGAAAAAAACATTGTAATGCTATTTTGGCTATACAAAAGTATTTGATAATAAATAAGGATATGTTACTAGTGTATGGAGGAGATGAGAAGTTGGACATTAATGGTTATTCTAATGACTATTTTCATATTGATAAGAATGATATGAAGATGCATTGAGGACATTTTTTCTATCTCAATGGAGGAGTTTTGAGATGGAATATTTCAAAGAAGTAATCTTTCACTGATTCTATTATAGATTTTGAATATATAGAGGCTTGTGATGTTGGAAAAAACCATTTCGTTTTGGAAATTTTTCCTGGAGCATGATGTGGTACCTAGTTTAAAAGATCATATCAAATTGTATTGTGATAATACTATAATAGCGTCTCTTTCAGATAAGATAAGGTCACAGAAACATATAAATCATATAATCTTAAAGTATCACCTCTTTAGATATTTTCATCAGAGGTGTGATGTTTTATACGAAGAGTACACACAGAAGAGAGCATGGATGACCCCATGACTAAAGATATATCTTAGTAGATGCATGAGTCTCATGTGATAGATAAAGAACTGATGTTTTTTAATAGATGGATCTAGTGAATTCATGAGACTTTTGTAGTTGGATCCCTACAACCCACTACTGTGTAAATTAAGATAAAATTTATTCAGGGTTTTTAATATTTACAAAATACTTACCAGACCATGATTGTTCATTTCTGTGAAATATTGTTTGATAATATAGTATGAGTAGCATGTCACAATAAAAGGTCATAGTAGTTCCCCACTATGATGATAATCCAGAAGTGGTACGATAATATTCTTAATATATGTTCTATAGCTAGATGATTTCATTTGATGGAAAAAAATGACATAGGCCATTGATGGCGGATACTCATAGGCCATTGATGCATATTCGATTGGTGTCCACCCTTGGTAATATTCAGTATGATATTATGAAAATGAGACCCTCTATTAGGATATCCATAGTTCAATGTGTTTCTAAATATTCTTATCTTCAGAAGAATATATTGATCCATATATATTAATAGAATTATTAATGAATATAATGAGTTTCGTACGTTGATATATTGATAAAATTTATGATAACATGTGTTTGTGGTGAGGTAGGATATTTTTGGTTCCCCATAAGTAATTTTACATTAATAAATAGTGAGAGAAATAATTATTCCCACCTGTTTAAATGGATGTTGATATATCAGTCCCTTTGATAGAAGTTATATAGCCAAAATAAATCCATGTACATGGGGATTTATAGGAATGTTCAATATTCAGGAATACAACGAAAGAGAAATGAGCAACATAGGTTGATGGAACCAACATGAAACCTTCTTGATTTAATATATCATGAAAAATGGATTATATAAATAGTGAGAATTCCTATGATTTTACATGTAACTGGAGCATTAGGACCATTCTCTATGGGTTCCTTGGTGTATTTTTATACTCTATCCTTGTAATTTTGGGTGCATCGCCTAATGCCATTGAGAAAGAGTCCTATAGGTTCACACACTAGGTCTATAGATAATTCATTTTAATAATATAATATTGTTTAATATTTAAGAAGTTGAATAAATATTATTCTATGGTTATGTTTAATAAATATTCATTTATGCTTGATCATATATATTCCATCACCTATAATCTAAGAGAATATAAGGTCTACGAAATATTTGAGATAAATTTATTTTCTATTTAGTGAAGAAAATAATTAATTATTTATTAAAGAATAATAAAATGATATTTATTTAGTAATTAACAATTTATTAACCAAGTCTCGAAATGGTTGAATGGAGGACCATGTTTTTTTGGTCTGGTGAGAAATAATAAATAATAATAATATTTAATTAAATAATATTTAATATTGTTTGAAAGATAAAAACTTGTCACAAAATAATAACATAAAAATTATAATTTGACATGGGGTTTTTCATGGATTAAATAAATAATTAATGGGACTTATTATATTATTTTATTTTAACCCATTCAATATATAATACAATTTACATTATTTTCTCAACAATCCAATTCATTTTTTTTCTACACAATAGATTTGGACTGCTCTCTAAAGACCTAGACAGCTTCCTTATCCAAGAATAATACCATGAATTGAGATAAATATCCTCCATCAGATCAAGGAGTATGCTTCAGAAGCAGTTCACAATGTGATCAAGGACTGACAATGCAAGTGTAAGGATATAATATGATACCAACCGAAGAATCCTTCATCGATATATGGAGATTCTATGAAAATGTGGGTATCAACAATAGTTGAAATCTACACTTGACTCTTACAACACAATGATGTTGCAGTGAATCTTTTTCACCATGAACATCTAGGAAGAAATAATTTCATCATGTTAATTAATAATTTCAAATAAATTATTTTCAATAGTATGTGATGATCCTCCCTCTAGTTCTAGCATTATTACTATTATATATGTTTATTGATCGAATTACATAGATTGAAACATTTAACATCGTGTAGATCTCAGAATTACCATCGATCATGAAAAAATCAATGTTGGGAACTACCCATCACACACTACCATTGCGGCCAGATCCTAAAGTTTACCCTAACCGTGCGACCGACCAGAATCACGCCAAAGCTCGGTCTCTAGGCTCTGAAATAGCACTAGACACCCCTGAAACCTCTATGATCTCATAGGGAAAACATATTAGGCCACATTTAAATATTATAATTGTGAATTGATGAAATATAGAGGATTTAGAACTCATTGAAGAAAAATGTTCTTAAAAACATTCCCACATAATGTAATTTTTCTCTACATTTCCATCTCTTGGGTGATCAAGAAGGTTGTATAACATATCTGTACATTGTGATCATACCATAAGATTCCCACTTCTAGGTCATGTTCTCTACATGGTTGTCCATCCATAGCACCCATACTAGTGGAAGTTACTGACCTCATAGAACCTCCGTGATATGATCCACAATACGTATAGGATTCTCCTTGAAGGGTGCATATACCAGTTACTCAACCTCCGCATGCTAAAATTCATGATATAAAACTAAATAATAGTGTCATAGTTAAGAAACATGGAAAAATCATGCATATCCTGGTACATTCATGGTAACTATAATAGATAGGCTACCGATCTGACTCTCCCTCGAATCTAGAAGGAATCAACATGCCTTAGTGATGGCTTAAACTCTCTCCTAATCCTCTTGTGTACCAAACTCAGGGAAACATTTAAGAAAACATGATCCTGGAAACTGTAATATAGTGGTCATCTATGGTGATCAACATATTATTTATGACAACACTACACAATAGACATTCACTTTTGAATGAACTAAAACTCCTCTGTGGTTCATTGAAAACGATGTGGTCACCACATTGCTACCTTTCCCAAATCTAACACACATAGGGGTGATCAAAATGTCCTACAATTCAATGACTCATATGGTGGAATCTTAATAGTATCCTAAATGATATAATTGTAGGTGTACCCTACCAGGGGTATATGGATATCCCCAGATCCCTAAATCCAGGACTCATGCTCGCATCATTTCCTCTAGCACCTGAGTCATTTACTCTAAATAAAAATATATCTGATGGTGGTATGTTGCTTCAGAATCACCTAGGTACATAAATCCCACTTTATCCCTTTCCATAATAACAATTTAAAATGGAAATTGTTATCAAAAATGATAAACTGTGGGTCCCCATGCAGTCATAATAACTCTTGGATATGAAACCACACAAACTCAACAACAATGATATTTACATTGATCTGAATGAAATTATACACATCACGATCCTACCAATGAAAACCCATATGACATAATTAGCTCATGGAGAACTCTGTAATATGGTCATGAAGTCCATTGTGAAATCATTCGATTTCCACTCGGGAATGGGTAGAAACTGTAAAAGTCTAGCTAGTCAATGGTGTTAACTCGTCACATAATGATACGTGGAACATCTCATGGTTAACACATACACATATCTTTTCATTCATTGAGACTAGTATGAGTGATTTAAATCTCGACACATGAAGGTGATTCCAAAATAAAATTCCCGAGATGAATTATGATGAAATTGAATCATTTTCTAACTTATGTATGAAGATACCCATACATGACCATGAACAAGGAGAATCTCATCCTCATCTACCATCCAACCAAGTTTAGGGTCCTCACAAGCCACAGTATCTCATAGGACTAGGCCATTGGAGTTCGATAACATCTTCATCCTCACTCTATCAAGATGTTTAGAGGTAACAAATTTGGTCAAAAAAATAATTTTCCCCTAACTATAAGGCACATTAAAATGAATCCCATAGAAAAAATAAAAAATATCCCACTCGCTAGTAGCATAAAGCACTACTTGTATCAGAGTCCTTATGCTCAATGCATCAACCACTATATTAATATTACTATGAATTTAGGAAACATGGAATTCAAATTAATTAATGTATTCAATCCACCTTCATAGCATCATATTCTGTTCACCTTTTCAAAATATGAATTGAGAAGATTATAATCAGCGTAGAACAAAAAATTACCTCACAATTAGAATATACTTTAACTACATAATGAATGAAAAATGGTTTCTATCTCGAGATAATTCATTGGGTAATAACAATCATGTGGATTCTATTTTCTAGGCCTATACTTCATGACTCTATCTTCCCAGATCAGAAATATTTCTAGCTCTATACATGATGTGTTGAAGTAGAAAATGTAAATCCTACCTGGCTATAGAAATATTAGTATCAACATTGAATTCAATCACCAATTCAGCTCTTAAAAGGCCATCTTGTAGGTATCTTCTAATACTAACTTTTATCCCTTTTTAGTTAAGCCATTCAAGGGTTCTTCTATGTATGATAAGTCATGTATGATAAATCATTAATATCCAGCTATCCCCAAGAAAATTCATACCTCAAAGAGGTTATTTGGATGCTCCCAGAAATCAATAGTTCTGAGATTCATTGGGTATAATTATACTCCTCTCATTGAGATTATGTGAGAAAATATGTGAATCTGATCAATCTATATGTTTCGCTTTGTGAGCGTAGCATATAACTGATTCTCTATTAGTTTAATCAAACTGTTCTAAATATGGTTGTCATGGTCATTCCAATTATGAGAATACACCATGATTTCATCAACAAAATGAACAGAAAAATTAATCAATATAAGAATTCCACACTCAATTCATGAGTTCCATGAATATCTCCAGTACATTAATGAGACTAGACAACATAATGATAGAATCCTATAGACCATACGTTCTAAGAAATGTTGTACATGGTATGATTGATGGTGTAACATGAAACTGATGATTAACACATCTCAAATCAATCTTTTAGAACACCTGATCTCCTCAAAGTTAGTTAAAGACCTCATCTATTCATGGATCAGGATACAGGTTCTTAACAGTCCACTTGTTCAATTTCTGGTAATCGATACATTAACAAAGAGTTCCATCTACCTTTTTCACAAAATGGACCGATGAACCCCATGAAGAAGAACTGAGTTTGATAAAATCATTTTCTTATAAATTTTATAGTTTCCACTTGATCTCTTTCATCTTATTAATAGCCATCTTATATGGTGGAATGGATACAGGTGTAGAACCTAGAACATTCTCTATAAAGGATTCTACCTCTCTCACTTGAGGTAATCCTATGATGTTATCCGAGAAGATTCCCCAAAAAATGATCAACCACCAAAGAGAGATATGCCTGAAAGGTTTTTAATAATTTGGATACAAACTAGAAATCTCGGTTTCCATCCCACCCAGCCCATGATTCATAGGTTCAGCTAGGCTCACCTAGACATCCCATTCACCCTTGTGAATTATCTCACTACCCACTAGTGATGTAAATGTCACCATTCAAGGATACCAATCAACAAAATTCTTAAAAATGACCAAGAAATACATCATGAGAATGATATAAAATCATATCATCTCAAGGACACAGATTTTATATATGAGGTGACACCGACCAATCCTAATGGGTCACTCTCTACACTAACATACACACACCATTCAAATCCACAATAAAGTTTCAAGAATCAAAACACCATTATATGATTGAACACTAAGCCATGGATCTCCACAATATGAACTAATATAATGATTTATGAAGACCCTATCTCAAGAAAGTGATGAAATAAATGTATAGGCTACTAAAATAGTACATGTGATAGTAGAAGTTGTGATATCCTTCTATAAATGGGAATGTTGAACTAAATATACTTATTATGAACCGCAGTCCAGAGATACTAAATGGATACCGTGAGTAGATCAACCATTTTTTCTTTATGAATATAGGGTCTGACTACCATGGACACAACCTCCTACTCATAATGATTGATTTGTTTTGCACCATGTCCCTACCTAAGGAGGAGTTTCTAACCCGACTCCTAAATGTGGAGTTGGGGTAGACCAAATCTAATTAGATGTTAGGGGGATATATCAGCTAAAGACTATAGACGACCCATCTTGCCAAAAGACGTGAAAAAAAACTTGGTCCTTCATATAAATTGAACTCATATCATCTAACCTACCACCTAGGTAACACCTTAGCTTCCTACGTGATTTTGTGGACAATATACTGGCATCACCATGTGGAAGCTCTTGGAGACACTTCCTACTTTCAGTTGATACAACACTAGATCTTGGATCCGAATAGCCCTAACATTAACCCCTTCCTATCTAAAGTTACACATTGTGATGAGCACAAAATCCACTCTTCTAGAAATGTTAGTAATCTAAAAAAAATTACAATCTGATCAGATGTTGTACTTGATACCATCCTCGAATGTCAAGGCTCTGTATAACTCATCACACATCCAAATAGGTGGAAAATTCTAGAGATCAATAAAAAATGATGAATATTACTTGACTAATAGAACTCTCTACTCTATATGTAAGTACTCCTAGGCTCGATCATCTATCAACATTTATGGATATAAGTAATCAAAAATGTTGTATGAAGATACCTCATGGGTATCTCTCGATGATGATTCATATGAGTGAAAAATCCTACCATATCCTGGAGGAATGACACAACATATAGGTAGTGGGATTTACCATCCTCTCAGGAGGAAACACTAGATGATAGTAGTTATATATCATGGACTCTATCCATGAATCCGTAGCCTATGGTCCACCATCCATTGAAAATGTGGGTAGATGATACTACTAAAAACTCATGCGTTTACTCTTCCATTGTAATGGAAAGTCACAGTTATCCTGCAACAGTCTGTATGAACTACATAAATCCTTCACAAATCAATGCTTCAGCAGATGCATCTAGTATAACATATGGTGCCTCAGTAGGAACTATTGGAGTATCCACTGGTATCCCATGGATCACCGACAAAAGAGTATGATCGTTTCCACCATCCTCATGTATGATTGAAGGATGTCGTGGTGGCATGCCTCTACAATTCCAAATACACAGCTCAGATCATGATTTTAAATAGGGTTCGTAGCTCAAAAAAATTGAAATAGAAATAGGATAGGTATAAGCCATATTATATAAGAATATACTCTTTTGAAAAAACCAAGAGTCAGTTTTGGGTGTTACATAGATCATGTATGAGAAAGATACAATATTGATATCCCACTTCTATGGTTCAGTTTTTCTTATGTTCTTTATAATAATCCATTACAATTTAATTATATTTCATATGCATTTCATTTTCATTGGATTTTATATATTCATTCCCATATGAATTTACATCCAATTATTATTTATCACATTTCAATTATAACGTCGAAGCAATGATATACCAAATTTCAATTCAAGAGGGCCCACACACTTTAGGGACCAAAAAATCGTGTCCTCCAATATTCATACCATAATACATTTCGAATACCTATCACAATATGAAGTATATATATCATAAGATCATTCACAACAATATGAAACAAGTGATGAATCCTTAATGGAATGGTGTAATTTACGGTATCATAAATCATCTAGGTACATATATGATGCACAAGATGGAACACCCTCATCTCAAAAGGTTGCAATGAAGTATAAAACAATTTCATATCAATAATAATATCACAATTCATGTGTTTTAACTATGAATGGAATAAAATCACCATTAATAGTCAAATCCATTAGACATCAATTTGATTCGAGACAATTTGAATTTTTCTTGGACTTGGGTTAGCTAGACCCAGTCACCACTCATTACCAAGTCCCTATTCCTTCATATCTGATTCTATAATTCCCAAATAGTAAGAAAACAAGAATATTCTACTCTGATACCACTTTGTAACTTCTAGACCCTACTAACCACTAATATTTTAGCCAGAATGTTATCCACATGGACTCAACCACATCATCCCATGAAATAGAGGATATGAACTAGTTCTGAGGGCCAATGTTTTTCCATTGGGTGATTATTCCCTCCTTACCAGAGGGTATCAAAATGGATAGAAATAAGACACAAGTAGTGCCACTAGTAAAACATACAGATTAAAATATAAATAGTTGAAGATACATAATATAACAAATTTATAATTCATCTCATATAAAAATTATGATACATTTCATATGCATCTAATAAATAATACAAAATAGTCACACAATAGTCATATTCAATAAATGAAAAAAAAGAAAAAAAGTCCAAAAGTATCACAGGAGCATCACACACCTCATATTGGTGACATGCTCTCCTACTACTAATAAGAAATCAAGTACATGTAGAAGGGTTCATTCCGTTATAAACACCTCCAACAATATAGTCTGTTTGGTTCCCAAAATGTGGCCCCAAAAGGGTGTAAGATACAATCCTAGTATACAAACAGCCAAGATCTACGCTAATTATTCAGTGAATATATATATATAACATGTGTGCAGGAAGATATAACAATACGTAAGGATGTACTCCAAGGTAAACATTTTGTATTACCAGGTTTTCATTTAATATCCCTTTCACTGAAAAAAATCATTTAACAATTTAATATTAGTGAATTTATATGTCTCGAGAAATGGAACAAAGAACCAAGTCCCTTAGGTAAGCCGACGCTTCCAAGTATTGAAAAACTGGAAATCAAAAAATTATAATGTAATGATATAATCCGATATTGTGCTTAGTTTGGAAGACAAATCATAATTTCATGTCATTCTTTTTTCAATTTAGAACCTCAAACTATTATTCACATTATTATATTGGATTTCAATTTTCACTCTAGGTTTAATCAACCAACACCCTACAAGCCCATCCATGGACAACCTATCATGAACCCATGTATCACTCTTGGTGTCGTATAAAATCCATTATATAAAAGTATATCCTTGGAAATCCTTTTAGGACACCCCAAGTATCCCTCATGATATATAATCAATTCTCATTGAGTCTATCCATAGCAATCATAATGGATTCCATGTATCACTCAACATATAATACAAGTCACAACGAGTCCTTCCTTAGAATCCTTCATTTGGATCTATGTATAACCCAAGGAATTATATAAAGATTCAATCCTAATGATTCAATTTTTGGTATTCAAATATCAATCCACATATCAGTCAAGGTATAATAGTCAATATCCAAATGATTCTATCTAGGGAATTATAGTATGAATCCATGTATGAAAAATTTCTAATCAGAATTAAACCAATTAATTTCCATTTAATAAACTCTTTAGACATTCCAATTTCAAAACAAAGATCAACCAATTCATTATCACCACAAATGGTGACTGAATCCAAAATCCAACTTTATAAGGCCTAGTCATTCTATTACCCACGTGGGAATTTTCAATATAACTAGCTTGAATTTCATAACAATATAATACATGGATTAGTTATCATTTAACACTCATTAGAAAATCATAAATAATAAAAATTCAATCGATATTAACCATTACATGGAATTACCTCATATTAACATACATGGAAAAATCAGATTAATGAAAACAAGCATCGATAATCTATTTCAAATCCAAGGGACAAGGGTTCTGTTATTGATCCCTTCACATTAAATCATTTCAAATGTAATTCGTTAATGGTGAAATCCAATTGACATTGAAATTTACAATAAAAAATCCTTGTTAGTGTAAAAGGAACACCTATAGGCTTTCAAGGACCAAAGGAATCAAATTTTCCATTTATTAACAAACACACCCATGATTGGATTCCAGATCAAGCTGCATAACCTATAATTATTTTCCATCATTCCACTTTTATTGAATATGTAGTACCTATCAATTATAGAATTCAATTACATTTTTTGTGGAATCATAGAAATTGGTCATGCAACAAAAAGGATATATAAAAATCATGACATTATTTGAAAGGCATGAGACCACGAACCATTGGTCCATAGATGATAACTCATCTAATCTTAGCTGTAGATTCGACTTCTTTTAAGAGAAAATTGAATAATAGATGAACAACCAAGAAATAGAAAAAATAATATTTCTACCAAATAGATATTTCAAACCAAATAAATAGGTAAATTCCAACAATGTAGTAGTGAACTCACCAAGATGGATCTGATGAAAATTAGAGTTAGGCTCGATATTAAAAAATATTAAGGGAAAATGATCTTTTTCAAAATAAATATCTCTGTCGCATTATTTGGCCACATGGTTTCCCCAAATTGTTTTCCAATCATTCCCAAGAACTTCTATGAAGGATAATAGTGAAATATTTTCCCACATAGTTTGACTAACCATATGAAAACTATTGCAAATCCCACTATTGAAAACTATAGGGAATGTTTCATGGATATTCACCCCATTTCACATGGTTGGCCAAATATGATAGCTTATCCCCACTCTCTTCCCATGTATCGCATAGTTAGTTAAACCGTGAGGAATGACTTGTATAGTTAACACTAACCATGTGACATGAAAATATCTCTAAAAAAATAGGCACCATGATTTTTTACTTTCCCCATACACCACCGACACATCCATGACCTTAATGGGAATTCGCATTAGACCACATTTAAACATTAAAATTAGGAATGATGTATTATAAAGGATCGATACCTCAAAGAAGAACTAAGTTCTTACATAGTAATTAAACATGTGATCCACATTCCTGAATAAGAGGGAATAAAAGATATGTGGTTCAAGGAATTATTATAATATTATTTAATCCCAAAGTTTATTAATTATAAAAAATTAGGAAAGTAAATTAGATTTTATCATAAAGCCTTAACCACTTTAGTAACTCCAAAATCCTAAGCCATGAGAAAGTGTAACATTAGATGAAATACTAAGTATCAAAAACATATGGAGATTTAGGTTGAATACGATCATTTTGGAAGTAGATACACATCATAAAAGAATATTGTAGAATGACATAAAATATGTCCAAAACAAAACATTTTTAGACGACAAAACATTTTAGTGATCATAAAAATAATGGGAGTATTGATTAATGAATTGATTATGTGTATAAAATGTAAATGAAAATTAAATCAATTTTAAATTAAAAAAATATTAAAAATTAATTAAAAACATAATATTTTATTATCAATGATAATAAATAAGTAATACAGCCAATTGAAATAAAACTGAGTTACCAAAATATTTAAAAATTTGAAACGTTCAAGTAAAATATCCTTGAATGAAATAATGAAAAGTGAAACATAATATAATATTAAGAATGAATTATTACTAAAAATACATTTAATGGGATAATTTTATACACCATATAATAAAATTGAGGCTTATAAAATTTTAATATTATGTAATGATGGGACATTGAGATGAAGTCCCTTACAAATTTAGCAATATTTAGAAAAAACCTCAAGATTTGTAGATCTATATATGGATTTGTAAATAAAAATTATTTTCATTAATAGAATAATATAAAAATAATATTTTTTATTATATATACCACCAAAAATGGTCAATATAGAATATGTATCATAGAATTTAAAGTGAGACGAGAAACCATTACACGGAGTACATACTTTTTGTGTATGTCCTTTATCTCATATATAATAATCTCATAGAAATTATTTTATTTTTCATTAAAAAATATATTTTTTAATATATCATTAAATATATATTTCAATTATTAAATTTACATATTTAATAAATTAATCAGATAATTCTACATCTACTGTTTTGTGGGGGTTTTGTTAGTTATTTAAAAATAGATTTGGTTTGTTAATAATGGTCAATGATGTCATCATTCCATCTTCTCCAGATTATTTATCATAAAATAATTACAATATTTATAAAAAAATTTAACATAAAAACATGAAATATTGTTTTTAAAAATGAAAATTACTACAATCATGTAAACGGTAGGCTGTACATACGCTTGAGTAACTTTTGGATTTCTCTAGATTCATTTTGAAAATAAGGTAAGTGTCATTTTAATTTTATTGAATGATATCTTTATAAGAAAATAAAATAATTTCTATAATATTTTATACATATACCATCCTTATTATTTTTTGGGGAAAAAATAATCACATCACTTTTTTGATCCATATTGCTCACGTACACACGAACGATGTTATCATTTCCTAGTGAATGGAATGGTAAAAGGTAAATGATATATTATATTTTAAGAATGATAAAAAAACCTTAATATAATAATTATTTATATATATCACATATATACTTTAATATAAACTTGTTGTATTCAATGAAATGTTTTGGTGGAAAATGAATTACATCACTTCATGAGGAGGTAGTCTGATGTACACCAGAGTGATGTTATATTATCCCCTGCATAATTTAATGTAAGAAGGTATATGTTATATAATAGTTACATGAATACAAATATGTTTAAAATATCACATATATATAAATACACACAGATTAATGCAATCTTATAATTTTCCATTATTGGATATTCCCAAAAATAAATATCATTAGTTCATGGGGGGGGGGGGTTATCCGTCGTACACATTAATAACAATTTTGTTTGTCATTTGTGGTAAGAATAAGGGAATTTATGTTATTAAATTAACGTAAAAACATATAAAATTATTGAAGATACTGGTATCATTATATAAAAATAAATGAATAATATGTTATTATGTATGGAGAGGAGGTATAATACAAATTCTCGATTAAGAATGATGCATTTTGTTTTAGAAAAACTCTTTAGGTTAGAACCAAAGTCCTTAATAGAGTGGATTTATGATCAAAAAAATTCTACTTGGATTTGTGAAGGGATGTAAGAATTATATTTTGTGAGGTACTAACTGATAAAAAATGGTTTTATGTTATTATGTGGAGAGTAGAGGTGATGGCGTATTGTAATCGAGTTGATAGGCAAACATTTAATTTTTTTAAAGAAAAAGTGATATTCATGATTTTCATATGAAATAAGACTCCATAATGGTCAATTATGGTTCCTTATATAAGATAAGGTATAAATATTTCTATAAAATACATCTCAGAATTTTTTTAGGTTCTTTAAAACTCATACTTTTCGGAAAAACCTACAAAATCTGGTTTCACCTTACGTATGAAAAATTATTTTCACTATTTTCACTATTCATTATGACCAATAATTAAGTCGATATTATTAAATAATATAAATTATTATTATTCCAACTAGTGAATATATTTTAACAAAATAAATTCTATGAATTTTAGGAAATTAATTAAAAATAAATCCCTTAGATGTGATGAGAATGTTGTTTTCAATAAATTTACTTTTCAAGCATTAGAGGATTCTATGATGAATCTATGACTAGTAATAATCATTTGAGGAATATAAATTACTAATTATTTATATATTATTAATTTTTTTAATATAAATCATTTTTCATTATGGTATTATTTAATTAGTTATAATGGTGAGATATTATGCTCATTAAAATAGATTAAAAACCTAATTTAAACCCAAAATAAATTTATAGTGAAATATAATATAAATATTATTATATATTAATTAGGTGTATCAAATATAAATAAATTATTATAATTTTACTTAAAATATTATTCAAACTATAATGTTAATTTTTATTTTAATAATTTATTTAAAATAAATAATAGTTTCACTAAATCAGTAATATTCACTATTCATTAAAAAAATCAATACTTTTCAAAATTTGTAAAATTTTCAACCCAAGTTATTTTTTTTTGTTACTTCAAAAAATTTATTCATTATTTCAAAGAATTTTTCTAAAAAACATTATGTATTTTTATATAATATTTTCTCAAAAAAAATCAAAAAAATACATTTTTCAGGAAAACATATTATGAATAATATGATTAATTTTCTAAAAATTGACTAATTGTTATGGAAATATTAAAAAAATTATATTGAGTAGGAACTATATATATATATATCGGTGCGTGTGTGTGAATTTGTCATAAATTAGCTAATAATTTTCAAACCTTCAATTTTAACGACTAGGTTATAACTGGCCTATGTTTTGTGGGGTCATTAATCCTTGGTGGATCATATAGTATATGCTATGGAAGATAATGTTATTCTTTTAAAATTGTGGGGTTTTTCGTTATAGCCCATTTAATAATGTTTTCCCTAAAACTTTTAAGTATATATTTTCAATCAAGGGGTTTAAATTTGTAAAAAAACATTGTTGGAAACCCAAATTGTTAAAATGTTTAATGAAACTTTATTTTTATATGGGAGAAAAATAAATATGAAGGTTTCCAAGAATAAAACATATTAGGATCCAAAATATGAGAAAATATGTGATGATTATATATTTAGACCAGGAAATAATGTGTAATAACCAAATAATTAGGGGATGTAATTGAGATAATTGATCAAGTGAAAGTGAATGATCATGAGAATGTCGACATTCAAAAAACCCTGAACAAAAGAAGAATGAAAATACCATAATTTATATTGTTAGAAATTTAATATGAAAGAAATTTCAATTTAATGATATATTTTCCTATTATTTAAGTGTCTTTTACCATCTAAAATATGAACATTAGGAAATAAGAATATAGAATAAGTATATTTTCATAATTTCATCATCTTACACCATAATATAACATTTTACTCCAAATGATGAGTATAAAAAGATGAATTTTTTATGCCAGAAGTACTAAAATAAAATTTTAAAATATCACATAACTATAAAAGGATAAACATATGATCCTCCAATCATTATAATTTAACCAAAACCATAATTCTTAGTACAATGTTAGGTAATTCCAATAAATAATAGACCGACATATTGTGAAATAATACATTAATCATTAAAATTCCACTATTATACCCAATGTTCAAACCAAAGAACTCCATATAACAATGTACCAACAACCCTAATAACCTCAATAACAATAAAATTGAAGATTTTTTTAACATTAAAGGTAATATCATATCTTTTATATTATAATCCCAAAAATGTTATGAATTTATTATGATATAACTATAATCACATAGTCACACGAAATCACTTGACAATCCCTTATTTGTCTATAAGATAAAATTTATGTTCCCAAAATTACCTAAATATCCACCACTAACTAACCATAACTATTATCAATACCATAAAACATATGCCTAAATTTTTTTATGTAATACATCACATTTAACATTATATATCCATATGCATGAACATAATAAAACATCTTCAAATGTGTCATTAATCCCATTAAGATCTCATCAATGAAAACCCAAAAAGTGATGTCTAAGACTTTCAACATATGATTAAATTTACACATGTAAACATATGGTGGAATCAGTTACAATTATGATATCATCACATAAAAAACTAATCTATAAAATTATCCAAAACCTTATTTAATACTAACTATAACAAAATTGACCCCACACTCTTAGATCTGGTGTAGAAAACACGACTTTTACATTTATGTATTTGAAACCAGTAAATGTGACATAATTTATTCCAACCAAAACATATAAAATCAAATGTACATTTTTAATCACCTACATACCCAAAAACCATTTTTTAATAGTTTTTTAGAATTAGGATAATATCTATCATAATGAATAACCATCTACTCATGTGAGTTTTCTTCCTTATAAACCCATTTTTCTTAGATTATTTTTTGTATCATCACCATCCTCATGAAAACAATCTTGAAAAAATTAATTTAAATTAATTCATGATAAATTGCAGAAAAGTAATGTTAAGAAGACTGATAGAAATTTCTTGTTAAGGGTGAAAATTATCATTAACAACTGAATGACAAAATTGAGAATAATATAAAAATAAGGGTGTTATGACATAATCAATGTGCATGAATATAAAATAGTATAAATCATTCAAATAAATCCAATATCATTAAACATGTGGCATGGAATAAATCATTAACAATGGCTACATTCACCTGAATAAATAATCATTAGCCATGTGATGTCAATACTGATCAAAGGAAACGTTTAAAACACATAAAATGTGTGAAGAAAACATGTCAGTATCTTTGGAACATTATCTAAATAACAAATTATAAATCCATTCATGAAATAATTGGACCCTAGTTAAATAAAAGGGATAAACTATGTATAAACTCCCCATTTAATTTTTATGAAGACAATGAATATTACCCAATGAATTGGAGGGATATAATGGGGATAAAATTCCATATTAGGATCTATAATGGGGCTCAGTTGGGTGTATTAGATATATCGGTCTCACATGTGAGGTATAATATGGAATAAAATAATGTATAATGAGATGTAATGAATTAAAACACATTGTATATGTGGTATATGGGTGACCTATAATCTATAATGGGGTACAAGCTTTGGTTTCTCGAATAAAAAAATTGATAAACCTATCATATATGCCGGATCAGGCTCACTCATGAGCAATAATGGTGATCAACCCTTTGTAAAAAATATTCAAGAACAGTAAAATAAATAAACAACATATAATAATTCATTGTTTTTTACAAAACCTCATTTAATCTGGAAAAGAAATGGATTCTATGACTGTATCATGAAATAATCATTATTCATCTAGAGAAGGAATAAGGATGATTTCATTTCAACATATCCCAACGAGGCATAAGTAAAAACGTGGGCTGTTAACATTTATTAATGAAAATTCCTATCCTGATCACTAAAAACAAAATTGAGTAAAATAACACATCCACTTTAACTAAAGTCAAATGATGTCATCCGAGATTGAAAATAATTTTAAAACATCACTTTGAAATGTTCTTGATGAATATATAATTTCCATTTTAAAGACACTTATTTTAAACCTATAAAATTTTAAAAAATTATATAATCTATTGTATCTGAAATCATACTTTGACACGTAAAAATAGTTATATGAAATAACGAGTGGCCTTAATAGTAGATAAATCTATCCACGTTTTTTATTTTAATAATAGAAATTATTTTTGAACCTTTTTTACACGAAGTCAAAGTGACCCATTTTTTAACATTAAGAAATTTACTATTTAAAAAAAATCATAAAATTCCAAATATCAATAAAATGGATTTAAAAAATCATTTGTGTTTATAGAAAAATAATTCTAAAAACATTTCAGGAAACACACATATGGAATATAAACAATCCTGATCAAAATGAAACATACCAAATCAGATTCACTTTCAAACATTCTTTTATATGTTTCTATATTAAATACAAGATGAAATGGAAATAAAATATTTGTAATGTATTCAAAACCATAAGATATGAAAATATTTTGTGTAAAATAAAATAATATCTTATTATTTCCTCCCTAATAAACTTTATTAAAAACATTCATGAAATGAAATGAGATTGTATCATTATTCCATTTCCACTTTGGAGACTTCTTAATCATAATCCCCAAGAAATAAGATCATATTATGAAAAATTGTGAATCATGAACATAATTATATTCATGATAAAACATAAAAAAGTGGTTATATATACAAATCAAAAAATAAGATAGTTTTATAACATTACATATGTCCCAAAGAAGAAAATTTATGAAGACCAACACTTACAATGGTCATAACGTTGATGTGATAACGAATAAATTAATTGATTATGTGTATCAAATTTCCTTATTCATTAAATAATATTAAAATATAAAATATTTTAATCAAAATTAATTACACACATAATCATATATTATCAATGAAAATTAATAATAAATATAACCCAATGAAATGAAATGAGTAAAGAAATTTTTTACCACTTGGTAACATTCAAGTCAAATCCCCATCAATGAAATAATAAAAATTGAAACTCAAAATAACAATAAGTATGATGTAATCAGGATACTATATTTTAAATGGGATTCATATAAACAATATGAAATGTATTTTCTATATAATATTATAACATTTTATAATAAAGGGAAATTGAGAAGAAGTCCCTTGATACTTCGGTTTTATCATGATAAAAACCTCATGAAAGTGAGAATAACATATGGATTTGTCAATAGTAATTATTTTCATGAAAATAATAATAATAAAATCATATTTATTATTTACAAACAAAAAAAATATATATAAGGGGTTAATATGGGGTATGCCTCAAAAAAGGTAAAAGTGAGACAAGAAACCCTTACTTCAAGTCCAGATCTTCCATTTTTGTAATTTATCAACTGTATAATAAACCTATACCAATCATTTAATTATTGAAGACAATTAATTGGAATTATTAATTTATCTTTAAACCATTTTCCCACTTATTATAGTGAATGGTTATATATTATATAATTACTTATGTCCGCATATAGTGTTATGTGGAAAATGGATTCATAATATCAGTATGGATTCAATATGTTGAATGTGGTTAATGATTTCAATATACCATATTCTAAATAATATTAAAAATTACATACTTATAATTTTAATACATAATTTCTACTTTTAAATAAAATTTGTAAGATTTTTTTTAAAATGGTCTATTTTGTAATCATTGTGATGTTAGGTCATACATATACATGATTAATATTTCCATTTCATAGTGACCAATATGGAAGGATTGTAAGTATATCATTATCATTATAAATTAATTATAATATCATGACTTCCATTTTATTTCCTCAAATAGACTAATATATAATCCATGTGATGTGGTTATAAAAAAACAATCTCATCTCTTTATGGAGGCGGTTGTTCGCACATAAGCATGATCAATGCAATCATTTCTCAATGAATGACAATGTAAAAAGTTATAGATATATTGACTATTAAAAATGGTAAATATATAATTAATACACTAATTATTTTATATATATAACATATATTTATTAACATTATCCATATTACCATCACTATGTAGAGTTTGTGAAAAATTAATCCCATCGCTTCACGATATGTTAATAATTTATACAATTGAGCGATGTTATTGTATCCCAATATATGGGAATGTAAGAAGATATATTTGATATCGTAAAAAAAATATGTTTAATTATTTTTCATATACCATATATATTAATTAAATGCATCATTATAACTATCCATGGGAGGTGACAATGAAATATTATTAACATCAGTTCGTAATTAACCTCTCCTCCAAACACACTAATGATGATTTTGATTCCAATTTGATTGAAGAAGAAAATGATTTATGTTAATAAAATTAAAACTAAAAAATAAAATCACAATATAGATACATGTAATAATATATCAATATATAAATATTTTTTTAATTATGTGGAAGAAAAAATTAAATAGAAATCTGACAGTTAGGGTTGATAACTCTTCTTCAGACAACCTCTTTCAGTTGTCATAGAAGTACTAATTACATAGATAATTGAGGAAATTTTTTATAGAAAGTTGTTAGGATATTCAGGTAGTTATCTTGGGTTTGATTTTCTGAACGAAAATGTTTTATATTTGTGAAGAGCATAGGAGAGTGGGTAGTATTTTATAATTGAGGATAGAGGTATGCTGGTAATTTTTGAAAAGAAAACATAATAACCACATTTCATCCATTCTAGGAGCATAAAAATGGAAGGATATAAATATTAATAATGATATAGTATAACTATTTTTGTAAAATTTAATTTAATAGGTATTGGGTAGTTTTAACCAATATCATATAAGTTTAGTCCACATTAATCGAAGTTACACCTTAACCATGGAAATTGTTTTTTAAATTTTATTATTATTTTCTGTAAAAAAAATTAAGTTAAAATTATTATATAATATAAATTTTTATTAAAAAAATTATTTAATTCATTTAAAATAAATTCACAGAAGAGGGGAGATTATTTTAAAATAAAACCCACTAACACGATAAAAAAGTTGGTTTTCAAGAAACTTGTTTTTCAATCACAAGATGATTTTATATTAACTATATCACAAATTATCATTATTTTATAAATTTAAATTCATAAATATTTATATATAGTATATAAATTTAAATTAAATAATTCTGAAATATGGGTTCTTTTAATTAATTAAAATCTAAAAACATTATGTACATCCAAACATTTTTTGGAAAACCCCTTTTAAAAAGAAAAAAAAAATTATCGTAAAATGAAATAAAAATATTATAAAGTTAAATTTATACTGATTAAATAAAAATTAATAATATTTCATTCAGTTTAAATAATATTCAAAAAATAATGTCACTTTTAAATATCTTAATTCACTTTAAATTAATGATATGTAGAAAAAAATCGTTATATTTCACTATTCACTAAAATATCAATATATGCCAAAACAATTCCCATATTTTAACCCTATGTTTATTTTATTTTGATGATTCAAAAAAAGAGTTAATTATATATAATATAATAGTAAAAATCACAATAATTATTTATATTATTCTCTCAATGAATGTAAAAAAAATCAATTTTTAAGAATGAATATTTAAAAAAAATTACCTTACAATAAATTGATAATTTATTTTATAATAATTTATAAATGAAATTATTTTTTATAAGAAATATTTATATAAATAATAAATTTGTTAATAATATTCATACATTCCAATTATATTTCTATGTTATAAAGGTCATATTTTTCATGTGTCATTAATGCTCGGTATTGCGTATCATGTACAATATAGAACATAATTTTATTCATTTAAAATATAAGTAATTAAAATTTTCCCTAATTATTAAGGGATTTATATCTTAGGAAATATAATTAATACCTATAACATATAAAGATAATGGGATTTACCTTAAATCTCTCAAATATTTTACCAGGAAAAGGAAAAGGAAAAATGAAAAAGTTTCTTTCTCAAAAGAGGTTTTTATTTCTCTATGTCTATAAAAAAGATCAATTGATAAACACCATGGTTGAAACTAACATTTAGAATTCATTAATAACCGTTATAATCCCATTATTTTATATAATAATGTGATGTTAAAAATCATTCAAGAAACTGACAAAGTCATCAGCTATTTCTTCACAACCTCTAAAGGAGTGAGATTATATCTCATTTTAGATTTCCAACATAGTTTAGAATCCTAATGTTAAAAAACCATTTATGCATAAAAAATGATGGAATGATTGTTAGAATATTTGATAAGATCTATTATAATAAAATATTATTCAACCAAATAATATCAATGAATATCATTTTCAAATAAAAAATAATATAGGAAATAATTATAAGAAATATTTATTCATTTTCAAGGAATTTATAATCCATGTTTGTGGGAAATAATTTTAATTTTAATGTTGGTGAATTCTCAAAAGATGAATTTATTAAGTTCATATAATTAATTACACAAAAATAAATTACTTATCAATTTTAAATAGGAGTGTTTCTTCTGATAAATTTTTTTCTCTCAATAAAGACATCGATATATAATTGATTATATAGTGTTGTTAAATATGTAAGTAAATTGAAAATTATTTTCAAAAATAAACATTACAATTCAATTAATTTTTATAATTTTAATAATTTTAATGTCCTTAATTTTCCCTGTATTATTTTTAAATTCTACATGGAATTATTATAAGACTATGGGAAGAGCCGACACGTCATTCTGAGGCTCAATGATCCTAGAATGGTGGTTTACACTTTTTTATTCTAAGTGAATTAGCGGGTGTGTTCAGTTGTGGATGTTTCCAAACTAATGCACGAATTAAAAATATGAGGGTTCCATTGCATCTGAGATGTGAATTTATCTATGAATGGTCTTAAACACGACTAACATGAGTGGAGAGAAAAAGATAATATTCATAGGTTTTTAGTAAAAATAAAATAAAATAAAAAAATGTAATTTGAAAGGATTGTTTTATTTCGAAACATCCCTAGCAGCACAATGATGGGGTTTCTGTTTCAATAATTAATACCACACCATAATGGAAAAGAAAAAATAATGCTGACTAATTAATGCCACAATTCAATGGAACACAGAAACAAATTTCATCCTCTTAATTGATTAATCAAATATTGGCCATTTCTAGAAGATCGATAGAAACTCTTGTGAATTATTAAAACCACAGAGAGAACAATCAATAATGAATGATGAAAAATCAAATGTGTGAATTGTTATGATAACATAGTTGAAGGATCTCTATGATGACGACTACGCAATCCCTTCGTTATTGATCGATCCCTCATCAAGGTGGGGTTTTTTTAATGTTTATGTCTTCCATATTCTATTAATTTAACGACGAACGTGGATCATCCCACGAACTTGTAGATCTGCACATCATTGTTCTTGTAGGAGGGATTCATTGGTTTCATTCTAGGGAAATTTATTATTCCTTATTTTGTGCTTTTAATTTACCTATCTAAAACATTCTAACGGGAGTAGATTAACATTGTGATGAACAGTAGTGGAGGTTCGTTCTACTTTTGTTTAATGGATTTCTTCCTCCCTCTTCCCCACATTCATCATATTCAACATAGGGATGAAAAAAGGAATCGATGTACAGATATTTCTAGGAGAAACAATCCAAAAATAGGGATCTGAAATCGAGATAACATAGAAGAGGTGTGATAGCGATAGCGGAAGATGAATCGACATAGTTTTGGACTTCTCGTTCTTCAATTTTTCTTCATGTGGGTGAATCGAAACGTTTTTTTGGAGGCTGGTCAGATGCCCAATACTGATGGAATCAGCTTCATGATTTTGGGGCACCCTACAACCATGATTTTCAGGGTGATCAGATGGCCACGTCAAAGAAAAATGTATCATGGGAGGTTAATTGGTGAAGAACATCATTTCTAGAAATTTCTAATGAACACGACATGTATTCCGAAGAACAAAATCTTTGGGACCGGATCAGTGGAGGCTAGGGTTCCGCGATGCACAAATCAATGAAAAAACATGTTCTCTGATGAACACGACACATGTGTCCATATGTAAGACTCGTTGTGTATCTCCGATGATACACAGAAAAGGGGTGGAGTACACAGCCATGTACTCCAACACACGACCAAACTAGGCCAGTTTCATGGATTACCCCATGTACCATTTACACGGGTTGTAACACATGTGTTGAAGATATGTATGATTAAAAGTAAAGCATACAGAGAGTACGTGGATATAGGAACACAGTGTTCCATTTTATTGCAGATCATGTATACCATCTTCTAGATGAAAAGCCTTGGGACATAGGCTATTGTATACAGTAAGTACCTAGGGTAAGAGAACATGATGTGTGACCCTTCAAAACATTATGTACATTCAATACATTTCATGATCCCCTTGTCCACCATTCCTTGGACATGCCTCATTTGGGATGGTTCCCCTTCTGCTCTCTCCCATGAAGGTCAGGTCTCATTGCCATCTAATGGAGTATGATCCCTTTAGAAGGACATTTTGAGATATTGTTAGGAACCCCCTAGAGAGGCCCAGAGAGAGAACCTCTATCCATTATTGACCCTACGTATAGTTAGGTATTAATGTGAATACTCCTACATGACACTAATCCTATACTTATCAGGTGAATTCGGATGAGTCGCGGTTTCCAAAAAGTCCCTAACAGTGATCCTCATCTGTGTATTGTGATATTTCTAACTCAATAGTGTGTTCTCCCAGAATGAGTGTATCTATCTCTCATGATATTTCTCGACAAAAAATACTTATCTGACGGACATTATCTGAGTTATCAGACCCATGGAGTGTGTTCTTTTGGATGAGTGCTTCTTGGAATCTTCAAACTGAACACCTAGCATGGTATGCGGTTGTGGAATTTATCCCTATACTATGAGTTTGGGGTTTTAGAATATCTGGATTGTACTTCTCCTATTATATGTTTATAGACATATAATGTGTATAGTTGATTGTAACTTTTCTTGTGAATTTCTTTGTGATTTTTGGGTCCTCTAATAAGTATTGTTATACTCACCCATGCACGGGCTTTTCCCACACGTGTCGTGTCTTGTATAGTCGAGTGGATTTTTGACTGAGTCCAAGGTGGACCAGTGTAGAACCGAGCTTTCGGAGTTCCCTATTGGACGAGGTGTTCCTATGGCTACAAGTAGCAGTTCTAGTACCTCCTCATTTTTATAGGTTGTATTTTCTAGTTATAGACTCTTGTCGTTGGTGGGCTTTATTCTGACCCAATTTACTTTCCATACATTACATTCATTGTACACTGTTGAATGAGTTTACTTATATGCGTTCATTTTTTTCATTAGTGGTTTATAAATTTCAGAATTTTTGGGCATAGATATGTGTGTGTGTGTTTACATGTACTTAAGAAATGCCTCCCATGATTAGTAATATGCCTACTCGGCGTGAGTCACCCTCCCCTAGTGTATTGGAGGCAGGCATGGGGACTGGCGGTGCGGGCCCCTCTAGGATGGGTCGTGAGAAGAATTAATTGTATTTTCATGAATACTTTCATCATCATAATAAAAAAAATCAATTTATAAATTTTATTTATAATTTTTAAATGAAAATTCAAGAAGAATTTTACTAAAAACCAATCTATTATACCTACCTTTGTAGATCAATATTCATCTATTGGATATTTGACTCCATCAAATATGTTGATGAGAAATAATGATTCAATAAATTATAATGATATATTATAGGTTTCTAAATTTTTTTAATATAATAGTAGTTATTTCATAAATATAAATATCCACTACTATAACATATGGATCATATTGTCCTAGTGTATTTGGATAACTAGGTTCATAATACATAGAAGGAAACATAAACAAGGAATCTTTATTTTATTCTCCTTAGTGAGATCCCTAAATCAGTTTGAGATCCTGAAACTGTATGGGATAAAATCGGGAATAAATAAATAATGGATTTTGGAACGAAAACCAATAAAGTAACAAACATGACATGGAATCATAACATGATATTGAAAGATGTAACATGATATAATAAAAGATATAGATCCTGGGTAATATCATGGTTTCATATCCTAAAAAACATGGTATCATAATATCATGTAATCATAGGAAATGTGTAAAAAAACAAATGAAATGGAAAAAAATGATTCTAGGAAAACACCATAGGGAATATCACATGTTGTAAAAAATCCCACAATGGATTTTGTTTAACCACTAATCCCATAAAGATATCCTCATGGGAATAATTATTAACCCAATTAATTAGATTACTAAATTAGCACACCTATAATAACATTTTCATGATCTAGGTGGTCCAAATTATTGAAATCTATCATATTTTATAACATAGTATTTACCCACGTAATGATAATGGGTTGGAGAATCATTCTTCTTATCATAATCATTATAAATTTGAGGATAATGGTATTTGAGAAATGATCATCATGAATGTTTTATCCCATAAATTTAAGGTATAATAAGACTCGTATATATGTGATGGAAATATATATAGAATTTATTATCATTAAATAACATTAATTAGTGAGATAATGTATGTTATATAGATACATGTCATAACCTGATGGAATGGGTGGTTTAAAGAGTTCACTTACCTAGAGCTCAATTTATCATGTTCATTCATTTAAAACCAGAATACTGAATTATATTAATTATATTATTTCTTAAGAATCATCATCATCATCATATTTTTTCATTTTATTTTAATTTTTTCCATTTCATATTGAATAAATTATCTAATTAATTTCATGTAATACATTTTAACTATAATTGAGTAAAATTCCAAAATCAAATTGAAATGTTGAAAAAGGTCAAAGATATAATTAATTTCTTATCTTCATAATGGTAACCATGAAACAATTTTTTTATATCAATAATCTATTTTAAATCATATTTGGAATATTCTTATGAAAAATGATCCACATTATAATGATGGAGACTATATGATGTATGTTCGCATGAGAAATATTTACAATTTTAATGATAATTGTGGGAGGAAGAAAAGTGTTATATTATATCAACATGGTGAAAATTATATAATTTTTTTCATAATTTATATAAAAATACCCTATGACACACAATTCATTTTATTTTGTTACAAAAATGAATCACATTGCTTCATGAGGCAGTTATCCGATGTACACAAGAAAAAAAATATCATTTACTAATTTTATGATATTTTAAAAAATTCTATGTAATATAACATTTATTTAATTTTTAGTATGTTTATTATTTAAAATATATACATTAATTTATTCCTTACTTCCTTCAAGAGAAAATGTATTTGCAAAACGAATCACATCACTTCGTGAGGTGGTAGTCTTCCATACACAAAAGTGACATTATCATATTCTCTACATATTAGAAGGTAAATAGGTATATATAATATTATAATTAAATAATTATAATTTAATCATAAATATCATACATAATAATTATATGTGTTAGTATCCATATATGATAAGTAATTATGGAAAATGAATTATTTCAGTTTGTGAGGCATTATTCCACTATACTGATGATCAATAGTTTTGTTTCCCATTTGAAGGAGGAGGAGATCCGTTTATGTCATCATCATAAGATAAAAACATAAAATTATATTGATGTTTAAAATGTTAATATATCATCATCGTTTATTAATATTTTATGTTTCTCTATGAGGAATTAAAATAAAACACTTAGTTAAGGAAATTATCTCTTCTTTGGAAAAAAATCTATTCGTTTAAACAAAAATCCTTCCAATGTTGCATTTCTGACCAAACCCAAGAATCTACGATGAGTTAGGGGAAATATAGGAGTTATTTTGGTTGATATTTGAATAACCAGGGGGTTTTGGAGGCATTTATAAGAGATTATATGGACTAGAATTTTATAAATTTTGGAGAGGACACACATGGAATTTTTGACCAGAATGAATTCTACCAATGTTATTTTCAGAACACCATGATCCACAATTGACAATTTTAGAAACATAATATATATAGATTTCATATATGATAAAACAAATAATAGTTAATATTCGGCTCAGTTTTAACTATATATTTTTAGTTTATCTTTTAGGGTAAACATGTTTTTATGTTAACCACTATAAATATTTTTTTACTGTTTCCACTTTTAATTGTGGAAAAGGTTATGCTTAAAATACTAGGTAAGTATAGTATTCTTATTAAAAATATAGAATCAATTTTGATAAATTAAAATAAGGTATATTTTTATATTTTAATTTAATATTATACATGCATACATGTCACAAAATGGATTTCCCAAATAATATTTTTTTAAAAGAAAGAAATTAAAATGTTGAAAAAGTTTTTATCAAAAAATAAATAAAAATTAGATTAAAATGAAATAATGTGGATTAATTAAAATATAAATTAAATAATATCAAATTTAAAATAACATAAAAATAAAAAATTACTTATAATTTTATTAAATGAAAATCTGGATTCAATTAAAAATCAGTATTTTTAACTATTCATCCAAAAATGGATCTTTTCCAAAAAACAAAAAAATATATGATAATTTTTATTCGTCAAAAATTTATGTAAAATTTTTTATATACATTTTATAAAAGTATTTAAAATTAAATTAAAATTATGTTTACCAACTAGAACTAGACCACAAAAAACCTCAACCCCTGTAGCCTGGAGTCCGTGGTCATTTGAATACAATGGCATATATACGATAGATCACATAATAATGTATCAATTTGTTAAGTACCATTTTAACAAATAGATACATAAATTCTTCCCTTATTACATTGTAATTCAAATATTGACAATATAAAAAAAACTAGTTCTTGTCACTTATTCAAATTTTTGATATTTACTACCTGGGGAAGGATAGAAAATAAATGGCTATGCTCAAATGATGAGTAAGGGTTATATGATACAATATAAAATGAATAAAATTCAATAAGGAATAGATTTCATCTGAGGGTAAATAATTAGAAAAACACATGCAATCAATACACAGACAATGAAAATGCCTCCATAGATTTTTCCAGATTGAAAAACAAATGTTAAGTAATAAATGAATAATAATGAAATGAATTATTTTTTAATTTGAAGTCATGTATCAAAAAAATAACCTGTAATACCATCTATATAGTTTTTTATGTTGGTAGATACTCATCTAATTCTTTTTGAAATGAAAATGAGGGGCTTATCCAAAAAAGTTTTTTATCATGAGACTTGTCGATGCATGGAGGGGATATAATGGGACCCACCAATTCTCTCAAGTAAATATCATTAATCATACATAGATTTTATTCAATAAAATTATTCCTTATCAATATCTGTATTGGTTACATGATTCAGATTTATCAATATTTCCCTAGTTGAAATGATATTCAAAATAAGAACTGTATATAAAATTGAATGCAAATAAGATAACAATCATATCCATGATACCAAAATATTGATATTTAATTGATATAAAAGTTCAAATGAAAAATTATCTAAATGGGGCAGTAGATACACAACATAAAAATTATAAGGTTCACAATACCATGTATGTATCAATGAAGTTGAAAAATCAGATGATTTCCCTTTCCTTATGTCAGAATATATTAATCAAATTATATTAATGTCATGGATAATAAAATTAAATCCAATAATTAATTAATTATAACACTATTATACCTATATATATATATGATTAATTATAGTTTTATTATGTTCATTTGTGTCCTTATTTATTACTTATGGAATTTAATTTTAACATTCGAGAAATTCATTTTCTGGGTTTTCATGATCAGTTTGCTTGTTTATATGTAATGATGTTTATGTAAAATGGGTATAATTCTACCAAATTGGAATTATATGTTATTAATGGACATAAATATGATTTAATTCAATTATATTTATTTTTTTCTATATATGAGGATGATTCATTAGATATAACTATAACGATAATCATTTAGATCAATTTGGCGGTTTTTAGAACATCCCAAAATAGTTTTGTCTTATTAGTTAATATCAATTATATATACTTGTTCTAGAATACTATATAAATTATAATATTAATAATAAAAAAAATTAATCCATTATAATTATTTTATGACCAGCCTTTCAGGATTTAATGGATAATGAAAATGCATCGTCCATGACATAAGTAAATTGACACATCACATGGAATGTCTTTATTTATAAAATAAAAGACAGAGATAGAGAGTTGTGTGTGATAAAAAATCCAACATTAACATTATATGATTTCTGTATATTGATTATACTATAATTATATTGTCTCTTTGTACATGGGAAATGTGGGAATGATATGAAAATAAAATAAATTGAAAAGAAAAAAAATAATGGGGATTTTCACCTCGTGATTTCACTTTCTTGAGAACCGATTTAAGGGGATTAGATAAGGTATTTTTTTGAGACCAATAGATCATGGACTTGGGGTAGTAATTTGGAAATATTATTTGGTATAATGTAGAAAATTCTCAATGATATGAAGGTGGGATGATAAGAAGTTATGGGGGTGGTATTTATAGTGGATGAGAGGGCTATTTTTTGAATATTTTTTCATTAGTTTATTATTTTCCCTTAGTAAAAGTAATTGTGAGGAATATTTTTACTGAATATAGTAAATAGTTCAATTTATTTCGCACAAATGGTTCTAACATCATCTATACCACATATATGACTCAATAACTCATGTATTTATCATTTTTCGTAAATCATCGTATTTTACTAATCACCAATAATTCATGTATTCCAGAAAAATCAAAAAATTTCATCCTTACCATTTTTAATGTGAATAATTTAAAAGTGAACTCTATTCAATGAAATTAATTTTCTAAATATGTGAAATTTAATGTTTAATAACATTCATCCATTACATGAAAAATATTGATTTTAAAATTATAACTTATTTTATAACACATTGAATAATTAACTAAGGTATACTAAAAAATATTAAAATTATAATGAAAAATATTAATTTATGAACACATTTTTCATAAATAAATTTCTTTTAAATCATTTTATTAATTATAAAATCAGAATTTAATATTATGGCTAACATAAAATATGAACAAATAATTATTAATTTTAAAATTTTTATTTTTTTATAATTTTATAAAATTATATCATTCATTCTTGTATATGATAATGAAATTTTATTTTTACTATCTAGGGTGAGGTTACTATTCATTTGGATGCTTTACTATTCCTAAGGGTAATATTACTATTCCTATGGTCAAGTTACTATTTCATCGTTATAGGTACGTTAACTTCAATAAATACCTATTATTTAATTCATTCTCATTTATATGATCTATTTTTGTTAATTATGTGATTTAATAATATTTATACTATATGAAATATTATTTTTGAAATGTAATCTATCAAATGATTAGAATTTATTTAATAAGAAACAAACAATAAAATAATTGGGTGTTATATTCTACCTTCATACATAAAATTCATCCTTGAAATTTTTATGAACATTGCATTGTAAATAGATGATGGTGGTTATTATTCATAACATCCTCAGGTTCCCCTGTTGTTTATTCTATTTAACGTTTTCTCAAATCAACTTTTACCAGTAGAGTAATCTGATTTCTCAATAAATTATCCATGGTGTCATGAATCTCAATAGTCTCTCCATAGTATGATAAATTAGATTCTATTTCAATTTCTCAATAGGTGAGTACATGTGTTGGATCTGAATGTACTTCTTTAATAATGGAACACAGAACACATCATGAACTCTGGAGAGACTTGGAGTCTTTTCTAAATGATAATCTACAACTCCATTTCTTTCAATAATTTTAAATAGTTTAATTTACTAGGGGCTCATTTTCCCTTTCTTACCGAATCTTTAGACACCCTTAAATTGAAATAAATTCATGAAGACATGTTCTCCCACTTATAATTCCAAATCTATTCTCTAGTTGTCAGAATAACACTTTTTCCTACTTTGGGATGCCGTAATATGATCCTTAATTGCCAATACCATTATTGTTGTCTCGTCGATATATTATGAGGATATAAGATTCATTACCCATATTTATACAAACATGTTTGAGTTTAACATATCTTTTCATATAATCCATCATATAGCCCCATTTGAATACTAGAAAAGAAAACTATTATTATAGAAAAATTCCACCAATGGTATGTAAAGTTCCCATATAGTTTGAATTTTTGGTGAGGATGATCTCACCACGACATTCTATTTTTCAATAGTCCTTTTAGATTTTCCATCAGTTTGATGGTGATAAGTAGTACACATATAAAATACTGCATCTATATCTTATTGGTGATTGTTCAATAATTTTGATGTAAATTAGGGACCTAAATGAAACACAGTTTGATATAGGTTCACCATCAAGTCTTAAAAGATAATAAATATAATGTCTTGAGAGACTATCAAAGGGTAAATCATCTCTTACTAAATATAAATGTGTATATTTTGAATGTCGATCAACAATAACCCATATATCAACATTCCATCCAAGTGTCCTTGGTAGTCTCTAGACAATTCCCATCATAATTTCATCCCACTTCCACATAAAAATTGGTATAGGTTATAGTAATCCTCGATGGAACCATCTCTCATACATTAAATATTGAAAAACTAGACATTGTGACACATAGTCAATCATTCCCATTGAAAATGATTCTTCTAATTTCTAGACAAAATTGCACTACCATTGTTTATAGTGAAATTTGAGATATGAGAATCATCTAATAGTTCCCTTTTTTGATCATGTATTGAGGGAACACATAACCTCTTTCTAAATTTCAAATCTCCATCATCATTCAAAAAGTCTTACAGTCATCCATTATTAATTGATTTAATTTTACATAGAGTTTCTCATAATCATATTGATAGAAAATTACCTTCTCTAGAACAAATGTGAAAGAAATCATTTTAAAATATAATGATGTTTCCCCTTCGTTAACAATTTCCATATCCATCGTTACTAGATATATGAACATTATAATTTTTTGGAATCCTCATTTGGGTATAATGTCCAATATCATTCCACATTAATGGATCTACTATAATTTTTTCCATTCCTTCTTGGTAGTTTATTGAACAATCATAATCTTTGAGTAACTCGAGATATCTACAATGCTTCATGATGAGTTATTTATTTGAAAAAAATTACATCAAAATCCAATTATCTGTATATTTTTCACATAGTTCACCATAGTGATAGTAACTCCATATTTTTAGAGCATATAATAATGATGCTAACTCCAAATCATGAATATTATAATTTTTTTCATATTTCTACATCTATCTTGATTCATTAAAAACAAAATTATCATTTTCTATGAGGACACAACCTAGTCCATTCAGTGATGCATAATTGTATATCATAAGACCATAATTTCCATACATAAAATTCAAAATTGAATAATTGGAAAATATTCTCTTCAATTTATTAAATATATATATATATATTATTTTTTCTATACCAGTATAATGCTTTACATGTGATCTTGGTCAGCAGGTTGTCAAATGAGGAAACTTTTTAACGAAATGTTGATAATAACCTACTATGAAAATAAAACTATGTTCTTCTATTATGTTTGTTAATATAGGACATTCTTGGATTACCTTTTCCTTCACTAGATCATCTGGGATTACATCCTTATAGACAATATTTTCATGAAAGTAAATAGTTTGAAATCAGAGTTTACACTTATTAAACATCCCATATATCTCTGTTATTATTAGAGATTATATAGCTCCCCGATTGTTGTAATCATACAAATCATATCTTATGGAATATATAATTATATTATCAAAAAATATAAAAACAATTATCAATATATATCATGAAAATGGTGTCTATTATATACATTGAAATAATAGTTTTATTATCATTCCAAATAGAATTAATGTAAACTTGTTATGTACATACCTTGTTTGAAATTCTATCTTTGTAATATATTCCTTTCTCACACGTAATTGATGATATCTAGATCAATGTAAAATCTTATAAAAATATTGATCTTTATGAATTTGATCAAAAAAATAATAAATATATTGTAGAGAATACATTTTTTGTAATAATAGCCATTATTTCTCTATAATCAATACATATCCTCAAGGATCAATCTTTATTATTGAAAAAGAGAATAGGGACACCCCATCGAGAAATAATATGAAAAATAGATCCCATGTCACTCAAATTATCTTGATGTTTCATTAGATGTAATAAATATGCATTGTACAATATAAAATGACACATTTATGTAAGTATTGAACCCGTAATTAAATCAATTAAGAACTCAACATACAACTCTAGAGGATGTCCATGTAAAACCTATATAAATATATCAATATATTCTTGGATGATTGTTACATCTTCAATTCAATGAATAATTCCTTCATCCTTAATTTTTATCACTCCCACCCCATTAATTTCATTTATTAGAGCTTGTAGAGGTAGATCTGGATAATAAACAGATGTTGACATTTCTTCTCTAATGAAAATGGGATGTACATAATATCCTAAAATTGAAACTTTTTTCTTTTTGAATTTTATTTTAATCATATTTTATAATATTTTACATTCAATGATTATATCAAAAAAATCCTTATGTATTGTGATATAGTTTTATAATAAATAATTTTTATGAGTCATAAAAGTGAATGACCGACACATATTTTGTGAAACAACACTACCCTTAATAGTTTTTTCTAACAAATCCATTATTAAATAAAAACAGAAATCTAAAATTTTCATTTCATGCTGATAATATATAAAATAATTAGATAAACTATAATCATGTAATGGAATTTCTAAATTTCTGTAAATGATTAATGTACCTACAACCACAACATTAGGAACATGAACTGATGCACTTGGGCTCACATAAACTTTTCAATCTCCCTATAGAATCTTTTTTGGTTGATTACTCTAATGCTTTAGACATTGATTTGAATAATTCCCCATTTCATTAGAGTTGAACAATTTATCACCATTATTTTATTTCTTTCCCTTGTATTCATTAGATCAATTTACCTTTTCTCAATACTTATATCAAACTTATATTCCTTTCATCTATTTTCTGAGATGATCCATTCCATAGTTTTCACATAATTGATATTTATTTATTCTGATATTCTCTTTTTAGGCTTCACATTTTCCATGATTATCAGATGAACACTTCGTTTCATTATTTACATTGGAGACATAGAATCTAGAAAATTTTTACCCCATTTGGAAAGTACTTAATACAGTTTCACCATACGGTCCTAATTTTTGTGAAGCCATATCTATTTTGGTACATGGAAAAGTCCTTTAAATAAATGATCAATATTTTCTTCTAAATCACTTTGTAATATTTATCATACCTCTCTAGTATTATGAATGTATCCTCATACTCTGTAACACTCACTTATTCCCTTTTTTGTTATAAAAAATTTCCAATTAATTTTAGATTATTTATCATGAGGGATGTGTTTATAGAATAATATTTCCATAATAGTTATCCATTACATTTCATCTATTTTGTTTCCCCCTATAGTATTGTTGGTCAAATACCACCATTGATAAGCATCACCCATGAGGAAATATACCTCCAATACTACCTTTTAATTTTCATTTCATCTCAATGACAGAAATATATTTTTAAGGGATGTGATACACTCCTTGGATACCATTGGATTAAAAGTCTCAATAAAATATGAGGGCTTATTCCATGTGAAACGCTCCAACATAGATGTAGTATGGTTATTTTCTATTACCTGATTAAACATTCCTAATATATTCATGATCATTTCAGCTATAATTATAGCTATTTTGACTTTATAATTGGGTTAATCTCAAAATTTTCTACTCATATGGATTCCTTTTCATCCATTAGATTCCATTTTTAAACAATGGAGTTCTATAAATTATGTTATGAGTCATACGGTATAATATTGTACTAAAAAATCTTAAATCACATAGCTAATCACATAATCATAAAAATGGTTCACATATTGACATATTTACATTTAAATCCATCATAATGGTTCATAAAAAGAATGTGAATTATCTTTAGAATATCCCCCAGGACTATCAAAACAGGTGCACAATAAGGCCTATTTTTGTGTACTAGGTTACCCCGTGTTAAGAATGGGTCACTTTTTCTGTTTTTTACCCTGATGCACATATGTTCCATAACCAAGTCTAATTGTATTATTTTTATAGGGAATTATTTCTATGAATTCCCACAAAATCCATACCTCAAAAAAATTCTAGTATTTTATATGTTCTTATAATAAATGTCTCTGTTTTGGTTATATTCCACGAAATACATTTTCTAAATCTAGTTTCCATGTTTTCTACCAAATTTCCTCTAATATGAATTATAACGCACCTGGCCCCAGTAGGCTTGAGTCAATTGTACTTTTATTACAAATTCATAGATGCAAGCGATCATATCAGAAAGTATCAATCAATTTAATTGTTGTGAAAGGACTAGAAATGTACATGATACCATTATTACATTGGTTATTAAACAGAGAACGTAACAAAATAAAATAAATAGCTTCATTTCACTTATTCAAATATTTGATCTTCAAAACCGGGGGAGGGAAAAAATAAAAGGGTGACATAAAATTATGAGTAAGGATTATAAGTGATAATAATAAATGAAATAATAATAATAAAGAATATATCTTATATAAAGATAAATAATTTTAAAAACACATTCCTTCATGACACTGAGATTGAAAATGCGTCCATAAAAATGGTCCTTGTGAAAACCATATGGAATGTATAAACTAAATACTAAATGAAGAGAATGATAATTTATTTGGGAAAAATGTACATGGAACATGAAGCATCATATAATTCAGAATATATATTTATACGGTTATATTCCCATCTGATTTTGTTAGGAAACTATCATGAACGAATTGTTGCAAACTATTTGGTCTCATGTGATCTATTAATGCATCAATCGGCTATAACGGGCCATGTCCGACATTGAAAATACGAGTAATTTTTCATAAATAGAATTAATTCATGAAAATATGTCTTATCAATATAATTATTGATTAGGGGATACAAATTTTTCAATATTTCCCTTGTTAAATAAAAATAAAAAATAAACATCATTTGTAAAATGGTATACAACTATGAAAATAATCATATCCATGATACAAGAAAATTTATATTTATTGAAAATATAATTTCAAATGAAAAATGATCTCAATGTGAAATAATATACATGAGAAAAAAATTATTATGTGTACAATACCAACTAAGTCTCTATGAAGTGGAAAATTCAGATGAAGTGTCTTACCATACATCAAGAATGTGTGCTTCACATGACCTTAATGACATAGATAATAAAGTTAAATACATTAATAAATTTATATAGAACCTTGTATTCCAATTTTTTATTCATTAAATTTTTATTATTTTCATTTTTGGCATTAATTATGAGTAATAGAGTTTAATATTATCGTTCGGGGGATTCATTTTCTTTGTTTCCATGATTTGTTCACATGTTTGTAAGTAATGGCATTCTTTTAAAATGTGTATAATTATCTATAAATAGAATTATATGTTATTAATGAATATCCAGATGATATAATGGTCATATATATAATTTGTTTCTTGATATTTGGATTATTAGTTAGATATAACATTGATGATGAACATTTAGATCATTTTATTGGTTTTTAGATCATCATGAAATAGTTTTATCTTAATAATTAATATCATGTTTATATAATGGTTCCAGAATAACAAATAACATATATTATGAATAAAGAAATATTTTTTAACTATAATTATGGTCTTATGACTAGTGTTAAAGGTGATAATAGAAAATGAACATGCATCATTCAGGATGTTAGTATGTTTACACATCACAGAGGATGTTTTCATTTATAAAATAAGACAGGGAGAGAGGCATGATATTGATGATTGATAATCCATTAAAATGATTTAATTATAATATATTAATGATAATTGAGTTAATTTTTCTCTTTTTAGAGGTTATATTATGGAAAGGTAAAAAAATTGAAATGAAAATAAAATAAAATAGAATTGTTACGTCTTGATTTAGTTCCATGAGAACCTCCTTCTAGGATTGGTTTTGGTATTTTTATGAGACAAAAATCTCTTGGACATTGGGTAGGAGCTTATATAGTGTACTGTAAAAAATTTATAGATAAAATATATCTTTATGGTGGGATGAAAATTGGTGGTGAGGGGTGGTATTTATAGTGGGGGGAGAGGGGTGTTTTTTTATTATTTTATTCATTTCATTATTAATTTCAAGGATGAAACAAAATAGTGAACAATCATGTGAATAAATATCATATATATTGTGTGTGAGTTGGAATAGTTGGCTCTAAAAACTTCCAAACATAATCTATGAATAAATAATTCATGTATTTATCATTTATCATAAATTATCATATTTTACTTTTCACAAAAAATTCAAGTATTTTAGGAAAATCCAAAAAATACACCCTAACAGTTTTTTAACATATTGAATTAAAAAATGAAAACCATTTTATTAAATTTATTTTGTAAATGTTAGAAATTTAAATTCTTAATTTAATTCATCATTTACATCTAATATATAGATATTAAAATGACATGTGATTTTATAACTCATTAAAAAATTACCTATGTTTTAGAAAAATATTTGAAATCCTAATAAAAACAAAATAATAATTTATTAATAATTTTGTTTGAAAATAAATTTATTTTTATATAATTTTTATTAGTAAAATCATTATTAAATATTTGTGAAAAACAAAAATACCAACACTTTTTACTAATTTTTAAAATATTTATTTACCCATACAATGATATAATAATACATACGTTCAATTATTAGATTCCTTAATTTTATTTAAACAATATAGGGTGTGGTTACTATTTACTTTTCTGGAACACTATTCATAAGGGTCATATTAGTATCCCTAATTTCAAGTTGTTATATCATCAATATATGTAACTTATCTTCAAGAAGTACCACTTATTTGATTTATTCTTCATTTATAGAGTTTTTCTGAGTTCTCTATGTTATTTATTATGGTTTAGACTGTATGGAAAAAAATTTAAAATTTATTCTATCAAATTAATAGAATTAATTTAAGAAGACACATACTATACAACATGTGGGCGTTATAACCACATTTAAAAAAAATACTATTTTTAGAAAACATTTTTTCATTAATGTTGTTCTTATTTTATTAATATTCAATAGATAACCGTTAAATTTGTTTTATAAAAGGGAAAAATATTATATTCATAATTTATTTATTACTTTTAATTCATTCAACTTTAGTGGCAATGTTATAATAGAAGAGATAAAATAATCATAATTTTATATAGTATTGTGTTACTTATGAACACAATGTTTCATTCATAACAAGATCTTAAAGGTATTTAATTTATTTAAAAAGAGATATATTATAGTATCAGTGTGTTACATTCTACCACAATTAAACAATTTCTCCATATATATGGGGGTTTTCTTCTAAGACTATGATTTACCTTCATGATAAGACTCATGACATTATTTTAATATGCATTATTGCAGAACACCTTATCAAAAACCTAAAACTCCATGTCTCATCAACGGTTGTTTTCATAGAACATATATGAATTTTTATAGATTTATTGAAACCTAGAATTGGTTGGTAATTATCTATCATGTCTTGGAAAATATATATTCCCATCAGCTTCTCCCCTCAATGTTAACCCCAGAATGTATGTTTATGACACCACTTCCCATATATAGCCTCATATGCTTCCATTTGAAGGAAATAATTAAATCAATAATTATATGTGAACTCTACATGGATAAGTTGATACTCTAAATATCTTTATGAATCCATTGAATATGATATCAGGATAACCTCTATATTTTTTATGGATCTCCCATTCCAACCATCTATATAAAGGTGACTGACAATATTGAAATTGAGTTATGTATCCAAGGCGTGCTGATCATTTCCCACAAAAAATAATGTAATCCTTAGATATCGATCATATACAATAGATTGTTAAAATTAATTAAATATCCCCAAATCCTTTATTTATATAATAGAGAGTTTTTTTAGTGGTAAATCATCCAATATAATAATGGAATGTTCCCACACTGTTTGGTGATCGACTACCACCCATATATTGTTATGGAATTTTTCTCCCATGAGGATTCATACAATGAACTCCATGATTATTATTCAAATTTATATTATGGTATGAAATATGGTTGAATCATAAAAATATAAATATATCATTTTCCTTCAGTTTTTATCATACAAATCCACAAAATAGAAATTCTATAATATCCCTCTTCTTCTTATCCCACCAGATGTTTTTCTTTATACCTATATACATCACAGTGCTTCCCAGATGAATAAATAATGTTGAGATATGAACATAATAATAAATATCCATATATTACTCTAGTATATATGGGGAACATATCCATGTTATAAACATAATAGTTCCATCTTCAGAAATGTCTAACTCCAGAATATTATCTACTATTTTTTATAGTACACCATTATATTTTACGGTATCTAATATACTATCAAGAATGGATGGTTGATATTTTATTTTAGAATTTCTGGAAGAGGATCTTGTAAATATTCACACAAATCTCATTTAAAATTATACAATTATTGGATCCATTTTAATTCACATCAATAATTAAATTTTAGGATCCTTTCAACATAGAGAATCGTCATCCTTATTTATATTCCCTAGATGGAACTATATTGAGTAGACATAGTCCTTGATTAGATCTATCTATATTCATTAGATCATGATAATATAATTATGTTTTGAATATATATTTGAGACTTTTTTTATGATTATATATTTTATTGTTCTCCCCATAGAGAAAATGATTCTTGTTCATCATGGAAAATATCATTGTTGTAATATCCCGACCCTTTGGGATACGCCTTGTTCATATTTTCAAGAAATATTTAAAATTTTATTGGTCATATCATAATTGGCGGTTTTTTGGGGTTTTAGGTGAAAAAAGATAAATTTATAATCCCACTGGGCTATTCTTTATTGACATAGATTTTGGGAATACTGTGCGATTTTCCCTATAATATTGTGTTCCCTGTTAGCAGGTACATGAAGTGGCATAAAGTATGTTGAAACAGTGAAACCTTCCACCCAAAATGAGGAAGCCTATATCCACAGTTATTTTTATGGAGGAATGGTTTTTTTTAATATGTGATATTTATGATAACCCATACACCAAATGAGCTTGGTTTCATGGTTAAGGAACAATGTTTGGAAAACCGTGAACACTTCCTATGAAACTGTGCCTGAAAGATTGTAAACAACTAAAAATTTATTTGGAAATTCTTGATACATTGGATTAAATAACCAAACACCCTATATCAGCATAAAATTATTTTTTGAGGCTCTAAGAAGGATTTCATGGCCTTTATGACCCCTTTATTAAAAAAATATAGAACTGGTCTAAGGATTAACTCATTCATGGTGAGTTTATTCTAACTCGTTTAGTTCCCTATATTCCTTGCCTCCCATTTATTATGAAGTTGGATGATTTTTTTCTCCGCTGGATATGGGTTTAGAACTATGTTTTGAAGAATCTAATTTCATCAAATCGTGTTCATAGGTACTGATTATAAATCATTCATGTCCTTGTGATTCAAATCGTTAAGCATTAAATTGAGAGTTACAACTTTGATAGAATTCATAAATGAAATTAATGTAAGTTTTATAATTATTGATTTCTATATTATGTGTTATAATTTATATTAGGTTTTTTGAAATTTCCATTTCCACATTGGGAAATTGTGTTTTAAATTGATTTAATATACTGGTACCATTACGTTCGTGAAACCCAACAAGGATCTTGTTGGACCCATTGATGATTTTGAAACTAGACAAGAAAGAAACTCATGGGTTGTGCCAATATAATTTAAATGATGAATTATGTATTTTGAAACTAGACTAGAACGAAACTCATGGGTTGTTAAAATGGGTTATGAATGTTGAACTATGAGATTTAATAGTTGTGACTTAGTTTTGGGATAGGGATTTCTAATCAAAATAGACCTGGGGTTTCGTAATACTTTCTGGACCACCATTATATCTATTTTTTAGTTGTGGTCAGTATTTTGTGGTATAGGTACTGATGATTTAAATACCCATAGGGTTCCAAACTACTGATATAGGCCCCTATTGTGTGAATGAGAAAATTCAATTAAATGATTAATGAAATTCCATGATATAATTTAATAGAATATCCCATGGGTGGATGGTTAAAATTATAGAATGGGATTAATTATTTATTATTAGATTGGGTATCACCGTGAACCTGCGGCGCATATTGGTTAAATAAATAATAATAAATGAAAAAACTGTTTGTGTTGATGTCTATTCTTTATTATTTATGAACATGTAAATGATGTTATAGACTATTTTTTGTTTTTGATAACATTTGTGGTTTCATATTGATTTGTACTCACACCATACTCGGGATACTGATCAGTACCTGAAGAGAATTCATGTTTCCAGGAACAGATATGTGAAAGAAAAATTTTCTAGATGGAAAACATGGGATTCATGATAGAGCATGGAGGAAGGAAGAATAATTGTATCAAATACCACCTGGGTGTTATCAATTTATCTTTATTTTGGGTTTTTAAATGACACAAGACACTTATTAAGGAATGACATACATACTATTTTTTTAAATACATTTATCCTTATTTTTTGATTATCATGTGACTGTGGTCATTATTGGATATGATATTATCCTATTTTTAGTTTATTATCATTTCTCAATTGTTTATTGATTTCCACTACTATTCTACATTGTTAATGATGGAATTATCTCCCTACCTAAAATATTAAACCCTCACTTCTAGATGACATGTAATGGAATATGTGTTGGAACACCTTATGTCATGGGGTAAATCAGCTCAATGCACCGACATGTGGAACCTAGTTTGTGACATTACAATTTGGTTTCATAGAACTTTTTCTTTTATTTATAGTTTTCATACAATTTGGGAGATGTAGACAGAAGACTAGGACTATTAAGCCCTTGGTCAAGAGATCATTCATTAGAGTAATTAACCCATTTATGGGATAAAACCATAGTACCCATGGTGTGAATGTTATTATATATGCTTTCAGTTGAATTTATATGTTATTTTCACATAGGTGATGCAATAGTTTTCTGATATTATAGTTTTTTATATTTCACACATGTCATGGTATTTAATGTTAGTTTATTATGCCAGAACCAATTTAGGAAGTTTGAATTTTTTCAGACCTACATCAATTTAGGAACACACAGAAAAAAAGGGTTTTGATAAGTTAATGTAATGATTTTTTCCTCATTAATTGAGTATTTTAAAATAGAAATTATTCCTAGTGATAAATTGATAATTAATGAATTATTCTAATTGTATTAATTTGAAATTGTTAAAATCGGTATCTAATGGGAGACATTAATTTTGAAATGGTTTTACCCAATTTTATCCACAACCTATATGAGGGATGGTTAAGGGTAGTGATAGTGCATATGTTTTTACCATGCGTCATAGTATGGGAGATGATTTGTTATAAAATTATTTGAATCCCTCTTATGTAAATTTTTTAAAAATAAATTATGTTTCTTATGACATGTGTTTGGATTTGAGGAGATATTCCTTCATGATGATTCTTGTTAATATAATCACAGTAGGATGTTTCTAGAAATATTCCTCCAGAAGTGAAACTATAAGATCTTATATTTCCAGGAAAAGGAACCATAGAGTAGTTCCATAAGGACCATTCACACTTTATATAGTTCATGGATTGAGACCCTGGGTAGTTTTCATGAAATATGTATATATGTGCATGGGATTTCTAGTTACATAACCCTATTACCTTCACCAAAGTGGGAGGAACTGAGGATGTTGTGTTCTAGATTGATCCTATCAAGAAACTCCATGACCATTTTGATAATCCTATAGAGAAGAGGTCGATCTAATTGATTATATATTTTGAGGTTCAGAAAAAATCTGGTGGGTTATTCAAATTCAGGATGAGATGTTAGAAAATATTGTATGGATGTAATTTATGGGATGTTACTTAAAAAAATTTACCCATAAAGTGTAAGATATGAGATAACAACTTATTTAATGTAGTTGACCCATGGTATTATGTTCATGATGGAGTATGGTATCTTTTTTACAAATATATAATTCTTTGTTCTAGTGTTATAATTTTTTGAGTATACTGGAGTGAAACAAATTTCGGTTGGGCTCAAATGTGTTATTAATTATATGGTTAACATTGTTCATCTGAAAAAGATTTCAACAGAGGTAAATGAGGATCTCATTTCAGAGGGGAAACATAAAGAGTCTTCCACTGAAATTCATGTGGATTATGCTGGATAAACATGAGATATTTATTCAAATAGTAGTAAGCATCGTTACAAGATTATTGACTAGGGAACTGAAAAAATGGGTTTCTAAGGAGATGTTTTAGTTACTTATACTAGTAATTGATTATACAGCCCCTAGTTTGGTAGGTTGAGTTACATTCATATCTAGTGTCCTAACCACCAATGGTGTAACAATGATATGTCTTGATAAATCTATTATACAGGAATTATATAAACCCTCTACCAATCGTTAAAGTTATAGGAGATAGGAAAAGTCATAATACTGGTTGGGGGGCTTCCATCCCATATTTGTTGGGAAGTTAGAGATCATATGGATAGTGTAGTATAGGGAGATTATGTGGCACCTTAGGGAAAGAGTGATTGTATTAGAAGATTGGTGTAGCTTAGGGGGCTCCCTCTGTAGAATGAAAAAGGGATAGTATAGTTGCATATAGTTCATTCTATAATTGTGGATATTGAAGTTAGACCGTTAATATTCAGATGTACATTCTTATAGTTTATTCATATTATAGTGAATTATCTTCATATAGAAGCCTCTCATTATATTATATCTTCTCAACATGATAATGGTTTGATTCTGAATATGGAGATTTAGGGTTTGGTTATAAATATGGGAATAATTTTGGTAGTGTGGTCAATGACCATATATTTATAATAGGGGTGTTCTGTTTAGTTTTTTGAGTATGGTTTCCATTGGGATATATACACACTTGAAATTTTTGGTTTTTTCATTATCATTGGAATATAATGGCTAATATTATAAATATCCCAAATATATTGTTGCCATAGGAAACTGAATTTCACATCATCATATGTTTAATAGATATGGAAATTTTGGAGATCGGTATATACCTCAAGGTCATGAGGGGATATTATGCCAGAAAATGGGGGATCTAACTATCTAGGTTACAAGTCTATTGAGAGATGAAGTGGATTTCATGCATGGTGTCTTTCTACCTATAGTGGACCAATTATAGGATGTTTTTATTGAGGACTTCTCAGGGCTTCCACCTAAAATGGATACTGAGTATAAAGTTGAACTCAATACTAAATAATAACATGTCTCAATTCAAACATTTAAATGGAACCAATAGATCATTATGAATGGAATACATTTTTGAAATAATTAATGGATGAGGGGTTAATCAGTATGAGAATGTAACATTGGGGTTCTCCATTTTTTTTTCTAAGAATGGTGATTGGATATTTCGTATGTGTGTAGTTTACCAGAAGTTAAACCATATGATAATTAATAAAAAGTATCATCTTCCATGTATTAGTAGTCTCTTTTACCAGATGAGAGGACCTTATGTTTTCTCTAGGAATAGATTTTGTTAATGGTATCATCAACTGAGAGTCAGACCGTATAATATAAATTGGATTTCTTGGAAAATTATGTAAGACCTTTATGAGTTCATAATGTTTCTATTTAGGCTAATTAACACTCTTGATGTGTTAATTATCTTGATAAAATGAATAATTCACCCATTCATAGATCAGTTTTTATTTGTCTCTTTGGAAGACATAATTGTGTACTCTATGACTCATTATGATCATGCCCAACTTCTTAAAATCATCAGGGGTACACCAAGAGAACATTGGGTATATGTAATGCTATATATGTTTCAATTAATGATTGACATGTTATATTTCATGGGTTATATTAGCTTGTAGTATTTTTTTTAGTGGGACCATAAATGTTATGTAATTGGTTTCGTCAAAGCATCCTAAGAATTTTTTAGATAGCTATAGATATCTAGGTTTTGCAAGATAACATCATAGAATTATGAAAGAATTTTAGAATTTTATAGAACCAAATAAATTATTTACCATGTAGGGGATCATGTTAAAGTGGTTTAATACTTGTTAGAATAATTTCTAGGAGTTGGAGATGTATTTGAATAATTCACCGATATTGATCCTTCCGAAGTCATGTGAGGTGTATAATGTGTTTTGGGATGCGTCAAGTAGTGGAAATGGAGGAGTGTTGTTGAAGGGAGATTGAGAAATTATATATGCATAATGACAATATATTATACATGATTGTAATAACCTGATGGATGATCTCAAGTAAGATGTGGGGGTTTATGCTTTAAAATTATGGAATCGTGACAGGATAGGTTAAAATCTATTTTTTATACAGACAAATAATGATTGAAATAATTTTTTTCACAAGAGTATTTTAATATCTAAAAGAAAAAGTGGATTAACTATATGAGTTATTTAGATATTGAGTGAACCAATATATTGAATAAGGAAAATAGTGTTGTCAGCACTTTGATCTTGAAGACACATCCTCAGGTGGTTCATTATTTTAGTTTTTAGGGGAGAATGAATACCTTTCCTAGGGAGATGTATATTTAGGATTAGTAGATCCTAGATAAGGTGACCCTTATATCCATACTACCAAGCCTTCACATTCAGGCTAGATATAGTAGATGATGTATGTGTTTCCAATGTTTTAGGACTCCAGAGAAATACTTGAAGGTGGGGAGTCCACATCTGATTGGGAAATAGTTGAGGATGATATCTTCTATTCCTATAAACCAGTTCATGTTTATAGGTGTTTGAAAGAATAGAAGACACATATGTTTCTTTCATTGGAGTAGGTGGTACATCCCACTATAGAAAATGGTATTATGTCATACATCGATAGTATTCATGGTCAATCATTAAAAATAGAATTAAGGGTTTATAATACGATGCTACACTAGTTAGTTTGTGATGTCCTCAAATTAATGATTTAGTAGTTTACTAATGATGTTTCCCATTATGGAATGGAAGTGGTATGATGTAACCATGTACATAGTTGTGGGTCCTATGAAGATGCCTCAAATGAATGATTTTATATGGGTGATTTTGGACCAATTGTTTAATGTAGGCCATTTCATGCATATCCTAGAGTCAATAGTTGTGGATTAGTGGGGGGAATATATATGTATAAGATACAATACCTTTCCAATGGGTACAAAAATATCATTGTTTGATACCATGATCCTTAATTTAAATGATTTTTTTGTAGGTCTTGTAAAAGGTTTTGGGTACCTAGGTATTTCTGACTAAAAATTTCCACCCATAGAAAGAATGGAATTCAGAGTATACTATTCTATTTCTATAAAAAAAATTGTGGGCATGTGTCCTCTATTTTGGTGCATCTTTCTATAAGAAGATATCAATTTTTTAGTTATCATATAACAATAGTACTCAAGTGACATATTAGATTGAATGACATTATTCTATTTATTGTGGTCCATGTTAATCACCCTTATGTTGTTTGGAGGTGTGGAAGTGAATTTTTATTGGACCAAGTCTCATGTAGGTGACAATAGAGCAGGTTCAACTAATTCAAAAACATGAACCTAAATATAAAGTTAGGAGAATTCATATACTTATCAATTTTTGAGACAAAATGAATTTATATTGGGTGAACATGGGTTTATTTAGGTGCTACTAAGGGTGGATCCCAATAGTATTCAAAGGAAGAGCAATTTGGAACACAGGTTTGTTGAACATTTTTGGATTCTGGAGATAATTGTATCGGTGGAATACCAATGGGATCCTCCACACTGGTATAGTAATATTGTTGATTAATTTATGAGTCCCATCATCGACAGTATCACCCCTATCCTTCTCAAGTGATTGATGTTGATGATGTTAATCCTGAGGCTAATGCATCATTTGAAGAGAATTTGATTTGTGTTATGGATCATAGTGATAATGTATTGTGGGGAAAGACTATGATATTTTTCTATGTTGTATGGAAGCATGGAAATGTTTAGGATGAAAAATGGGAGAGGGAATCAGATATATAGACTCAGTGGGAAGCTATTGTTTCCTCATAATCATAGGGATGCATGGGGGTACGGCTCAAGGATGATATTTTATAAGAGGGGGATGTATTATTATAACCATTATGGGGATGAATTGTTCTCTTTTTAATGTACTCTTTTACAATTATTTTTCTTTTCATAACATTGGATGTTTTTTGTGGGTTTTATCCGGTGAAATTTGTGAAATTTTGAATACCATTAGTTTTCCATGGTTTTGGAATGATTAAGGAAAACCATATGGGTTTCACAAGGAAATTGTGCACCCTATTTAGGATCCATAAGAAGTGGCATATGGCTAGGACAAAACATGTACCCTCCCTCAACAAACAGTGTACCCTCTTACATAGAATATTTTCAAGGTATTAACATGTTTTATCAAACCATGTTATAGTTAGGATAAACCGGGCACCCCTTGTTTAGGGATTCACGGTTCTATCAGACTTCTTAAAAAACGATGTGCCTCGCCTATGATACTGTGTGTGAAGAATTTTGAACCATGAAAATTTATTTTCAAATTATCAAACCCCCATATTTGAAAACAAAAAACATATTTTGGATTAATTTTATTTTCATTTTTTAGGCTCCCAAGTGGATTCCAATGCCTCTCAGACCCTTTGCTGTCAAATTAATGATAAATTTGAAGGATCGACTCATTTTTGGTATGTGTTTTCCCTATTTTGTCCACTCTTTATCATGTATATCTTTTCAAATAAATACATTTGTTTTTTCCACCACTATAAATGATTTTAGATCTAGGTCATAAAAAATATAGTTTCTTCATATCATGGTCCATGGTATTGAACTATAATCATCCATACTAATGTTTTTCTGATCATTGTGTATACAATTGAGTGTTAAAGATCAATGGGAGTACATCAATGATCTTGAGGTAGGTTTTATAAATGTCCATTACCATAGTATGGGTTATAATTGGGTGTTTGAGTTATGAAATTTCCATTTCCACTCTAGTAAATATAGTTTTAAATTAAATTAATTTATTGATTCCCTTGAGTTTGTGAAACCCTTCACGGAACATTTTGGATCTCTTAGTGGTTTTGAAATTGGATATGATGGTAACCCAATGGGGTGTCATGAAATAAGTAAAATGATTAATTTTTAATGATTAGTGGTTTATAAAAGTAAATTTGAACATGTTTGATAAAAAATATTATCATATTTTTGAATAATTGATTATGGAAATAGTTGATAAATGGTTCGTGAATGTTGAACCATGTGATGTGATATTTGTAACTGAGTTATAAAATGGGGCCATCTACTCCAATTACCCACAGGTTTCCATAATTCTACTATAAGGACCCATGATATAAATTTATATCTTGTGATCACGGAGTTGTGGGATATGGACTACTACTCCAAATACCCACAGTGTTCCAAACTATATCTCTAGGACCCCATTATATAAATGTGAAATTTGAATTAAATGATTAATTAAATCCTACTATATAATGATATTTTATATATCGTTGATGGATGGTTTGACCTTTGGAATGGGCTGAATCAAGTAATATTGGTTTTTGTGTCACTTTGAAATCAGTGGAATATGTTGTAAATTAAAGAATATTAAAAGTGAAAACTATTTTCCTTATCATCTGTAATTTTTTAATATTATTTTATACAAATTTATAGTCTAGATATCGATTTTGATGTTAATGTTGGTTGACTACTGAGTTGTACTCACACCCTACTTAGGCCTCTAGATCACTACATGAATAGGTTTCATGTTTATAGGATAAAATAAGGGAAACCACCCTATGTAAAATGGATGAGTTGTGATTTGGGATATAGCATCAATGAGGGATCTAGAACTGATTTCAATACACACATGTGAGATTCCAATGAATTTTTATAATATTTTATAATTTTTTTATTGACACCTATAATCGAATTAAATTTCTTCGATATTGGTTTAGGGTCATATATCCATGTTTTGGGATTATCATGTGTTGTTGGTCATTATTGGTTATGATATTTCATATATTATTCTTTATTATTATTTGGATATTGTTTATTGATTTTTTTGGTTACAATACTCTGATTAATTGTGTAATGTTAATAATTGATATTTATTTGACCCTTGATAATAGTCATTAGCATATGGAATACTGGGAAAGGCGACTGAGGTCATGTGATGAACTGGCTCCTGAACTAGAACAGGGAACAATGGTAGATACATTACAACTATATGCAACACCAGGTCTTTATTTGGATATTTTTTAGCCTGAAAAACCATACTCCTTGAGTCATAATAATTCAATTTATCATTATTCATTATTACATAGGCCAAAACCTTCTTTTTTACATCACTTTAAACAATAAAAGAACCCCACATTCAAGAAGTGTATACAGAGGTGAAATGATAAGCCTCTTTTATGGATCATTAATGTTCTTATAACATTAAATTGTTTAGAAAAACATTACTACCTTTAATGTATGTTTAGCAATCATGTTTTAATATAAATAGAAAAATTCACATATTTTTGTAATTTTTAGGAAATCAAAGCCACATATGGATCACTATTACATATGCTGGTCTAGGTCATCCCATGATTGCCTTTATCATAAAATGGTCTCTATATATCCCCTTTCTAGTAAATATATGACCCATGATTTATAATCTATTCATCCTAAAGTCAAATATTACATAATTTTCATATATATTATGTTTTCAAAAATCCCTTAGCATAGTATTAAAATGAACCTACTACTCCTCCATGCTCTTGGATAATATTATAATATAAATTATAAATACTACAAAAAATATTTCTAATAAATATATAAATAATATATTCATTATTTACATAATTAATACTATTGAATTATTGGGTCCTTAAGCCATCAATATGAAAAAATATTGAACATACCTTGTTCTAAATGTAATTTTATGGCTATATTGATTCTTCACTTTTAAATTTTGATATCTTGAATGATGTTCGTCATTTGAGAAATAGTCATATCCAAAGAGCTAATAGAATAATAAATCTATCCATGGAAGTGGACACATTCACTTATTAATTTTTTTGAGTTCACGATAATCAATTAATAGGAGGGTTGAACCATCCCTCTTCATGATGAAGCAGACAAACATACCCCATAGTAAATCTCTCTTGTGTATAAAAGCCTTTTCTAGATTATCTTGTAAATTATTTTTTATTTCCTCCAAATCATTGTTGGTAATTATTTAAGGAGTGATGAATATGGTTAGATATCCAATTATAAATGTGATTGATAAAACAACATCTAGTTAGGAGGAAGACCAAAAAAATACTCAAGGAATACATTTGTATAATCCATGACAATGGGAATGTCTTCAAGAATGATTCTATCTTTGTGTCAATAAATTTTCTATATATTTTGTATCATTAAGAAATAATATCCATGATTCAATAAATGATTCATGGAGATACTCATACTTATCCTTACAACTATAAAAGTTAGTTAATGACATTGGATGTGAAGAGTGATTTCTCACTCTCAATACATGATGTGGGATTTATATAAGGATATTTGATTCATGCCTATAATTGAATAAATGTCCACTAAATTAGGTATGATGACTTTTTTATATGATTATGTTCAATAACATTGAATAGGGAGTATCTTTATTCATTGAAAAAAACCATCATATTGTTTTCTTTTTTAATAAATCTTCCAACCCCTAATGTTTTGAGTTGGTGTTTGAACAGTTCTACTAGACATAAAATACATAAATTTATTTTTATAAAAAAAATCAAAAATTAAATTCACTATTCATTAAGAAATAACTATAAAACCATTGACCACATTTTTAGCATCCACTTCAACCTTATTAATAATATATTCACTTCTATGTTATCATATATGTTGTTCTCAATTATTTTCACCAACAATTGTAGCTGTATAGAATTTAATTTCATATTTCCAATGATACATTTTATTAAAACTGGGTATAGTAGGTGTAGTGATGATATAAACTGTTTTTTATACGTACTCATTCATAGTATTGTACATTTCCATTGAATAGTTTGTTTCCCAATGCCCAACTTTTCCACACATAAAGAATATTTTGGATCCCCTTTTGTTGTTTTTAGGAATATTCTTACAACACTTTTAACAACTGGGATGTTGGGATTTAATTTATCTGTGGTATTTATCTATTGATGGTCCTATGAGAAAAATAGTTTTATGTTTTTTCCTCCTATACCATGGGAAAACATAGAGTTGCATATCTCCATATTAATTTTGATGAAAAAATGAAAAATGACTTCATAACTATGAAAATTACTAATCACTAAATATTTTCTTATACTTAGATTTATACCACTGAATAAATGGTCCAACATAATTTTTCGATAATAACCCTGATGGAGACGTACCATGACATCCTTGTAATGATTAAATTATACACCCCAACAAAATATTCTTCTTTTTTATTTTGACTAAAGAAATTTATCTCTATTTTATGATGGAGTGTTTTGGGAAAATTGCTACAAAATAATTTTTTAATGACTTCTCATTCCATGAATAAATATCATCTTTTTTACATTGTGTTCAATTCCAGTGTCCTCAACTGATAAAATTCACGCTTTATTTTTAAAAGGAAAGGAAAAATTTCTATTACTCTATGCATTAGTGGAAAGAAAATATCATCTCATTGGATTTTAATTTATTATTCCGAGATGAGTGGAAAAAATATTCCACTTATACTAAGGACCCCTATCCATTTAATATATTTGGATTCCACATAACCCATCTTAGATGGAGTAGGTATTTCCAAATGATTAATTTTATTATTCAAAATAAGAGATGGATTATTCAAAAATGTAAGGATGTTTTCATCCCATGAACCCATGAGATTGGGAATATCATTGGGGAAATCAAAAAAAAAATCTAATCTTGTTGGATGTTGTAATTTTTACAAACATTTCACAATATTATCTAGAAGAAAAATATAAATAAAATTCATTAAATAAGAAATATTCAAAATGGGAACATATAAATTATATAGAATATAATCTAAAATGAAAATGCATCCTCACATTTTTTTTCTCTATGTTTGAACGAAGTATTTTCATAGTAATTCCACTGTTATTTTTTCTATCATAATAATTTGATAATTTCTTTCATCTTGGTTCATTAATAGTTTTTTTACTTCCTAATCATATCCATATGGAGTGTCAAAATCGGTGTGAAGCGAGTCCAATTTTTATGATCTAGGAGAAAATTGTGTCTATATAAATAAACCTATTATGGAATTTTTTACTACTACATACATCTGTGTTCGAGCCACATCCAATTGTAATATATAGAAATGGATGTATTCTCATGGAAACCACTCAATCATTATTTCAACATGATCATATGATATTTTTATATTATTATTATTATTATTATTAAACAAATACATAGTGTTCTCACTATTGGTTTCTCATTATAGTTCAAAAAGTTAACTAAACATATCTATGATACCATCTATGGTGTCCCAATCTATATACACATGTTATTACATGATTCCTAAATATAAATGCTTATTAAATTAATATATTTATCATAAATTCTTAGTTACATTAAGGGACTGATACAAAATAAATAATAGGAAACATAAACAACAAATATTTATTTTCTATACTGTTGTGATATCCATAAATCCATTTGAAATCCAAAAATAACATTGTATAACATACATAAAACAAAAAAATGGGGTGAGATAAAATCCCCAGAAGGGGAATAAAAAAAATAAAGAATAATAACATTAGAGTCACATTTATAAATGATATAATAAAAGAGATGACTATTGACTAATTACATGAAAAAATATCATAATGAAGATTTTATCATAAGATCATGGAATCATTAAAAATAAAGAAAAATCATATAAAATCAAAAAAATAAGAGTCATGGCCATCTTCATAGACAATATAAGACTATGGGAAAATTTCCATTATGTATTAGGTTTACACACTAATAAAATACAAGATGCCAATATAGAAAAAATCATTATCCAATGCATTGTGTAACCATTGGGAATAAAAATCATATCATTTTCGAGATATATGTGTGACACATTAATGAAATCAATAAAAATTAAAAACATTACAATCACCCATTGAATGAAAATTAGGTTGCATAATATTTATTCATGTAGTAATGAATAGAAATTTATTAATGAAGGAATGTGATAAATGGTCATGGGAAATGTCTTTACCCATAAAAATAAGGGAGAATAAACCATGTATAAATATCATATCTATATATATATATATATTTTGGAATTAATACCTAAAATTTAATATAGATATTAAGGTGGTTAGAGAGAATATTCATAACCTGTAGGAAGTTGCTTAGAGAGATCACTTACCTTGATCATGATTTTTTGGGTTCATTATGTATGTTCCTTAAAAATAAAAAATATTTTCATTATTATATTTCATATGAATCATTTTAATATATATATATATATAAATTTTTTAACAAAAATTTCAATGTAATATTAAATTTCTTGATCGAATTATTTTTCATCGGTCGTTTTAATGATAAAAAAATCATATATCCAAAATATGCATGGTATGAAGAATAAGGAAAAATAGAAAAATAAATAATAATATACAGAATGGTAAACATTAAATAATTGTCATTTATATATATAAATTATACTTTTTTACACAAAACATGAAATATATTTATGAAAAATAACTACATTACATTGATGGAAATGGGAGGCCGTATGTACGCAGGAGTAAAATTTAAATATATTGAAGATCATGATGGACAAAAGATTAGTGTTTTTTGATATATCTAGGATTATAATTATATCTTAAATAATTTATACATTAATTAAATATTATTACATGTTCTATCTATGTGATGTAGTAAAAAAACGAATCACAATGCTTTGAGAGGTGGTCGTCTCTTATATACATGAATGATGTTATTATTAATTCAATGGTTGATAACTAAAGAAATATTATTATATATTATATTTATATAATGTTTAATGTTTCATTAATATCATGTATAAACATAAAAAAATTCCTTATTACCATCCATTTAAATCAAATGTCAAAAATGAATAACAATGCTTCGCGATGCTATACCCTCTTTGTACACACGACCTGTGTTTTTTTTTCACAACAGAATAGAAAGTGAGGCAATATATTAGATATTATAAATAAATAAGTTTTATTATATCATATATATCATATTTAAAAATTATATTTGTAAGTATATACAACCTTGTGAAGAAGAGATGGAAAATGAAATATATCGGTTCGTGAGGTTGTAGTCCACTGTACAGACAATCAACAGTTTTGTTTTGTTATATAAGGGAGGTGGAGATAATATAAATAATTAACATTAAATAAAACATATCCATGTATATAAGATATTTATGTTATTATATTATCATTTTATATGAATTTTTTTAGAGGTGGAAGAGAAAATAAAATGAAATTATATGCATTGGACATTACCTCTTCGTTAAAAAATTATTTGGTTTAATTCAAAATCATTCCTTGGTTAGATTTTTGACCTAGGAATTTTTTATTGGATTATATGAGATAATTAATAATTTTATTCATGTATATTTTTTTGAACCAATGGGTTTTGGATGTCAGGATATGAGTGGAGAGGTGGTGGCCATTTATAAGTGGGGGAGATGACAAACATGGTATTTTTAAAAAGAGTGAATCCCACCTATGCTGGACTCAGGTTAAAATGTTACTAATTGGGGAATTATTATACATTATAATACATAAATTTAAAATATTACCTAATAATTGTAATTAGACATGTTTTTGTTAATTTATATCCATTATATATTTAGTTTAATGGCTAGTAAACATGCATTTAATATAAAAGTAGAAAATAATTCTTAATCAGTGGACTACTAATTTGGGTAGAAAATTATGTTAAACTTATTAGAAAATATAAACAATGATGATAATATATATACCATCCATTTTTTCAAATTAAAATCACCTATGTAGTTGGTTATAATTTTAAATGAATCCCATAGACATGTTGAAAAATTTATTGTTCAAAAGAAACACATTCAAAAGTAGATAATTTTTTTTATCAAAATAGTAAATAAAATTGATTAAAATGATAATTTATTATTAATTAATATATTAGCAAACAAATTTTACTTTTAATTCCGAATTAAACTGAAATTGGTCTTGTGATATCATTAAATAAAATACAGTTACATATCAATTTCCTTATTTTCAATATTCAATAAAAATGAATGTTTTTTGAAAAGGAAAAAATATTATCTATAAGATAATTTTGACATAATAATTTCAAAAATTATTTAAATGTTATGAAACAGATTTTTTAAATTAGTAAATGTTTATTTAAAACTATGTGTACAAAGTGTGACTCATCCTCCTTTTGGAAAATACTGTATTTCATAAAATCATTCTTTTTCTTTCAAAAGTACATTATATTATTTATAATCCTTATATATCCACTGAATTTAATTTATTCATGGGTAATCCATATAATTTTCATAATTTAATTATATTTATTCATATCAACCATTTTAATTTCTATGATATAAAAACCATTATTATGTAATAATATTTTTATAGAGTATATGGTTTAATTTAAACCTGATGTTTTGCGCATCAAAAGAAATAAATGTGGTTGAGTTTATTTAAAAGTAAATATAATATAAATTTTCATGGATTTATATAGGGTACCCTGATTAATATATAAATTTTTTAATATTATTTAAAATGTAATTTCTAAAATTAATTTTTCTGGAAATTGGATTATTTTATTTTCAATATCTAACATACATAGAATCCACAAGACACAAATAATTTTTACCCTTACAAGTACTTCTTGAATCAATGTAGTAGGATTGGTACTAACATTTCTATAAAGATGAATTATAATTCTAGAAGACATACTCTATCCTACAAGTATGTTTTAATAAATATCATGTTACATTAAATTTATAAATGCACCATCTTTAAAAATAACATTATTGAGTTAAGATACCCAAATAGGGAAAAGTATCTTAAATTTTAAAATATATTTTTATTTTATTGTTATAGTGGATTATTTAATATAAAAAAAAATTCCACAGTAAATCAATAATATCCATTAAAAAATATTATACGAGTGTATATATCCATTAACAAATATCAGAATTTGGAATACATTTTGTTGCATTAAGGAATATAATTTAATATTCTTTTTCAATGAATCTAAAACATATTTCTTAAATTAAAATTTATTAGACTTATTATACATATATTCCAATTTTATAATATTTTTGTATCTTTAGAAACAAAGGAATAATTTTATAATTTGTTTTTTTTCCCTTTTCATCTATCAATACTCTTTCTGATTTCATTATAAAGAACCTCATCATTTATTTTTTTACACAGTGATGGTGTGGATTCATCACATGATATATAGTAATGTATTTTTACTTATGATTATTTAATCTCTCAACCACTATTTAATCAATTACAACACCATACACCTGTAGAGTGGATGGGCGAATCAATGTGTAAACTTAAACCACATTAAATATATATTTTTAATACAATGGTAGGAACTCATTAATCCATTTATAGCTATTTACACATAATAGAAAAAAATGAATAACCAAAAAAAATTCATGATGATATTACTCCATTTACTATTAAGTAAAAGTCCATAGAGAATACACAAATTTTTTTTCTTGTGTACCAAAATTCATTATTCTTTTCTAAACTAGGGTATAAAATTCATTATATTTGGTTACTACATTAAAATATCACACACCATCCAAGTCAATTTAAGGAATAGGGTACTCCCCCACTAAAATCACATCTAGATTATATTCCTCTTTGAATAAATTTAGACTTATATATCATCATTTTATTTAAGTTAGGGTCATATATATATAATTAATAATGTGTTGTGAGTTTCTCATCATAAATAATAAAGTATGTTTCTATGATGTAATCTACTGTATCAATAACATCCCTTTATAATAATATTATAAAATAAATTTTTTTCCCACGCTCCTTAACTCAGGTACCTTTTCTCATGTATGGTTGAATTAATTACATTTTTAAGCTGTTCACTCAAGTGAAATTTTTCATGTTGGGTTCACAAAAATCCCTTCACTATGGTTTGTTCTCCCAAGAGGGAATCATGTACTATCCATCAATCTACCATGATCATGAAACTATTTTTATTTAACTATTATATTTCTACCACATTTTTTGACATTCCTTCATTCCACCTACTTTCATTATATTATGTATTACCACATATCACTGGTGGAATTATCATTGTTCATCTATTATTACAAGGAAATATTCCTGAAAGTCTTTCTCTGACAATTATAGTTGATCAAGTGAGTCTTACATGAACCGAAAAAATCTAATCCTTGACTAAAAATAACATTATTTCCTAATTAGGGGGTGTACAATATTTATATATAGATCCCAACCTCCATTCATTTATATTTCATGGTGCATTGTTCATGTAACATGACATCTATAGTTCCTAACTAGAACAATTGTCATATATTTGTCAAAATTAATCAGTGTACAATATCTTAAATCGATGAATGTGCCTTAAAAATCATGACCAATATTTAAAAAGTATTTAACACAATAAATTAAAAATAAATAAACATATTACCTTTCTCCAACTAATTTTCAGTCCTCTAATCTCAAGCCGAAATACCCCCTTTTCATTTAAACCAGACTAAAATTATTGAAATATTAACATCCCAAATGATTACATTATAACACATTTTTTCCATACAGGTATCCATCACAAAAAACTTCTCTAATTGAACTATTTTGGTAAAAAAAGCATTATTTATCTCCTCCTAGGATTACTTGACTTATAATATTATCCCTCATTTTTGTTGGAAATTCAAAATCATATCAAATTCATTGAAGAAATTATAATTCTTCCAGATTAAAAAACAATACCCCATCCATTACATGATTTCTAAAAGATAAAATCCTATTGTATAATGAAAAATTTTTAGAGATAATTTCACTCATTATGTCACTTTTCATTCCAGAACTCCCTCAAACATCATTTTTTTTCAATATCCATTCCTCTATTACCCATTGATTAAATCTCCTCCAGACCATCATACCTTTCTAACCGCCTTATATTGTAATTTTAATCATTTAAATCACTTAATATTTATCACTACCATCACATGATAGAACACATATTTAAAAACCATTAATATTTATATAATTTCAATTTAATAATAGTCATCCCCCCCTTTTGGAAATAAAAACATGAAAAAGAACCTTTCAATCCTGAAAAACACCATATAAATATTTACCTAAAAATATAGAGGGGTGATATATCTAAACCTCCCCAAGAAGAGGGAGGTGTAAAAACATAAATATCATCTCATATTTCTATTGTGATTGACTAGTTTTTGGTTTTGAACTTATATCTACATCATACACATTAGTTCTAAAAATCTCTATATTTATCACTCCTTATAAAACTTTTGTTGAATAATGTGATGGAATCTCTAAAATTAATTTATACAAGAGTATTACACATGATTTTTGATGTGTTGAGATATACTCTCTTTATCATAGAAGAACACCAATGGTGTCATTAATTGTTTTTAAATAATATCTATTTGTTACTTTATCCTTATAACCTATGTATAATCCGTGGTTATAGAAATTTATTTTTCATCTTATATGCTCTGTGATGTAATTTAATACTTATTAATCAACCATACTAAAAATATAATTGCATTTAATAATTTACCACCACATGTGGAATTTATGTCCAAAACATCACCAATAAAATCCACATCAAAATTTTTTGATAAATAAGGATTATTCCCAATATCAAAGAGAATGAAAAAAATTAGAGTACCCAAAATGTGACACTTGATCAGTTTAACCACTATATGATTTTCTTCATTTAGAATAATATTTAAATAGGACACCAACAATTGAAATTATAATATTTTTGTATATTTTTTTAAAATATATTATGTATCCAATTATACTTCTATATATGGTTGTAGCCATTAATTTCTAATACTAATACTTATCAAGAATTGTTATAACCATAAATGGAGTTTACATTGAATTGGAATATTGTGGGTAAAATTTATTAAATACCACTCTTATAATGTGATATTGAGATATAAAATGGTTTATATCTTTTTGATCCAATTTCATTAAAAAATAGTATGTGAGCTTTCTAATATTAGATATTATCATTTTTTAACTTACTAATATATAAATTTACTCTATATATTTATGAATTATTCCACCAAATTTGATTTCATAAACATATTAGATCAACATGAATTTCTATTATTTACATATCTTCACATATAGATTATGTAAAACACCATCTCTTTTGAATGAATTCTTCTTCTTGTATGAGTCTGGTAAATCATACCTTTCATGTGGTGCCTATTTTATACAATATGAGTCCTTATTCAATATATAAACATTAGATTCTTCATCATAATTAACTAAATATAAGTTTTTTCTGATATAAAACTCAACATGGAGTACACCATACAATAATATAGTCATAACATACATCTAAAAAATTTGAATCCACTTTAAATCAACATCTCTATGAAGATAAAAATTAGAAACTTTTTAGGCAATCATCAAATTATTTCTTCAACATCAACTCCTTTAATTTTTTAGTAACCATTGCACACAATGTATGTCATATTTTAGATCATATTTTAATGCTTAAAAAATTTACTAATGAAGATACATTTTTTTATAATTACAGTGTGATATATGATCTTTTTTATAATTTCCTAATATTATTCTCAAATATTTATATGATTTTTGTTATGTGCATCTAAAAATGATTCATCCTTTATTTCGTAAAAAAATAATGTCGGTCCATCAATTCCAAATTGATCAGTATGCTTTAAATTAATAATTAATTGTTATTATATAAGAGATAATTATTTTTCAATTTTATTGGATGCACCATCATTCACATTCTAGTGTCTCCTTTAATGTGTGGGACAATTTTGATTAGTAATCATTCCATTTTCTTATTTATCCATTGACACATAATCCATCGAAGAAATATCATCAACTATTTATTTCCAACATAATCATCTTCTTCATAGAATTTATCAATGTTTAAATAGTATATATTATTTATATAATTTTGATTATTTACTTTGATATCCTTACACTCCAAAATTTGTTTGACCTCTTATTGTAGTATTTATAGGCCTTATAAAAAGTTTATTAGCGTAGAAACACTCCCCCATCTCCCATATCATAATATTTTCCCTAATTTTCATCTTTTTTTCAAATGTATAGTCTTCTTTAAAATACATGATGATGTTTCATTGAGATAATACATCTATGAAAAATTTTATAGACCATCTAGGATTCCACTGCACTAGAAACCACCATGTTTTTTGTGTATCTCACTACATATAAAACTTCTTTCCATTAGAGGTGGGAGATTAATGTTTCAATAAGAAATATTTTACAATATTATTCCCTTGATAATTTCTCCATTCAATAACTCGAATTTGTTTTATATTCAAATTTAAGGCACCTCATGTATAATTACATGTTACCTAATGTATTATAAAAATTCAATTGATATGTATTCTATTACATTGTTGGATAAAAAATCTCTCGATTATAAATCTGGCCTAATTTTAAACTCCCCTTCATTATATAATATTAAATTCTACGACATTTATTTTTCATTCCATGAAAATTACACAAACCATTCTTATATAATCATTTATAAAGTGGATGAAATAATCTTATCCACATGTTACTGTTCATTTTATTACACTACATATTTTTTTTTGAACTAGTTCATTAAGATTAGATAACATTTTATTCCATCGACATTATAGATTTCAATCCATATTTTCCTAAACACATGGGTCACATTTTTTAATAATATATTTTTATATTAAGGATCTATATTATAAAAATATATCTTGGATAATTTATATATATTATATTATTAAATTTATCCTAATATTTGATGCCACATTATATTCTAGTCAATATATATTAGATGAAAAGATTACATTAACAATCCACCTAAAATAGATAAACATTATCAATAAAGATTCACGAGAGTGTTCCTAGCCTCTAATTTGACTACATATCTCACATGATTATTTGTGACCTCAATTCATGAGTCACAATATTTAATTACACTTATGAGTTCATGTTTCAGGGAATGTACATAGAGCACTTTTATCTTCCCTATATTATTTTCATCCAATCATAAATTATTACACAAATTAACATTTAAAGCTCCATAATCTTTGGAAGACATTATTTTATCAAATATCCCCTTTAAAGGCTTTATTATGTTTATATTTACAATAATGTGTGAGGAAAATCCATTACAAAATATTCATGTTTGGTTTTTCTTCATAATATTGAGAAAAATATCATCCAGATTTTCCATCACTCTCATATGTTTCCCCTTCAACAAGATTAGTGATTAAGTTGAGGATTATGATAGAAACTCATTTTAATCATTAGAAATGTTTATATTAGGAATTGTTTTCTTATTCCAACATGGAGTATCAACTTTTAATGAAACCTTTTACAAATTTTTTTCATCAACTATCCTCTGAAATCCATTAAAGAGACCATAATTTATTCATTTACTATAATATAATTATCTATGTCAAAAATTAGATATGAGAATGTAATATCTATATATGTAATTTCTTATGTGATGGAAAGGATATTGTATCATTCATCATTGTTAACCTCCAGTTGCTTCCTATTTGAAGTAGCTCCTCACATATTACAGTTGGACAAGTTGTGACCGTGAAAGATATAAAATTGAAATTTCATAATAGGATGTATATTTTTTCTTTCATTCTTACACATAACTCTATAATTCATATTTATCCTCAATTTTTTATTAGTCCTCAAAATTTAAAATTATTTCCCACCTTTATCATCTATTCGTTGGATATATTATTTTCTATGAAACTAGATTCATTATATCGGAACTAAAATCCCTATGTGTTAATCCACATACTCTAATCTATCAAATTTCAAGATCCTAATATATAAATATTTCATTTGAATCCAATTTTACTCTTAAAAATTTGTACCTATTAAAAACTAATTTTATCACCCACTTCTAATCATCTTTTGGTCCTTTATAAATGTTCACCATCTGAGGATTCCCTGATGTGTGACATGTTTATTGAATATATTGATTTTATTTCCAATTAAAATAAGATTTATATGTAAAAACACTTATTCTAGGTATTATATATTATATTACAACTACTTCTCACAATAATTATTTTCATTAATCAACATATCATTTTCTTTGAATTTCATCTTCTGATTCATAACCTCATTACATTTCATTCAATAGAATTAGAGATCATATAATTCTTTTTATACTCTATTATTATATACATTAATATGATAAAAATATTCAATATATTTTTCAATATTCCATATATATATTTATTTTTTTTATTTTTATATTGATCTCTTCAATATCCCCCTCATCATCAACCTTGAGCTCAACAATAATATGTGGTTTATTTTTTTCTCCCATTACCATTCATCATTTTCAACCATAAACATTATAAATTATTATTTATCTAACATGAAATAAAATTATATATCATTCATGTACCTTACATGATCACCATCTTTTTTTCATACTATATTCATCCTCTTGGACTTTTTTGGGGGTGATTTTACATATTTAACATCTCATTATGGTGGGATCCTCCGTCATAGAATTAGTCAAATATCTTCATCAATTCATCATCAAAAACATTCCTTAGACACATAGACATTATTATCCAAAATTTATCATAATGGAATCATTTCACTAATTTAATTCCTTTTTACCTACCTTTCCCATTAATTAACATATTTTACCTAAGAGATATAAACTCATAACTTATACCCTCTTCTATATCACAACTTTTAACAATGTAATATTTTTACATATATTTAAAAGAAATATCCATATATTATTTAATGTATGTTATTTATATCCTAAAAAACCTTTCATATAAATCCGACCAACTTTATATAACATACAGTTAATGTTTCATAATGATTCCCACTGTAAAAGATGATACCATATGGTTAAAAGGAGGTGGAAAACTTCTAATAATTTTATATACCACATAAAAATAATTTATTTACTTACCAATCACTAAATATATCCAAAAACGTCATGTACTTGGATGGGAAGTCCCATGAAATTTTAATTTGATAACATTTTTATGTCATCAAATTTATTATGATGAACATGAAGCTTTGCCTCCAATACAATACTTTCACTGTCATATATATTAGTCATTATTTAATAAATGAACATTGAGATGTAGAAGCCCATCAATATAATATAGATATTATTTAATAGATATGTAGATTAATAATTTTCGTTGTTGAAATCATTATTTAGAGGCATCTTATCTATATTAATCATTCCCAGTTCTGATACATTACTAACTAGGATCATGTGTATATTAGAAGGGATAACATATAGAAAAATTTATAATATTTGTTTTATAATTATGATTATATAGATTTTTTTTCTATTTTTATCAAATATATGATCTCCTTTTGCGTTATCATTTTTTTCCATTCATATGATATCTAAAAGAATGATTCTAGGCATCTATCCTCAGCACATATACTTCTTATGAAAACATAATTAACCTTGAGAGGGGAGGAGTGAATAAAGGTTTCTAATTTTAATCAAATTACAAGGATTATGTACCATGTTGATAAGAACTCATTAAACTTTTATTAGTTGTTTTCAAATCCACCACAATCACAAATTCATAGATGGAAACGAATAAAAATGAATTTACTTGGTTTACAACTAATTTCTCATCTATGTAGACTACATACGGTGTTTTGATGGTGTAACATAATATAGTAATACTCACTAATTATTTATTACAGTTAATTATCCAAGGTCCCCAAAAACATGGATCACAAACTTTATTATTTTATTTATGGATTATTCCACATCCACCATTGGATTACATTCATCAAATTGCATTCAGTGAACTACTTTTTATGGATGTGTCATCAGTTCATTGGTATGATTTTTTCTTCCACTTCTTTAATAATTTTATGCATGTTAAAAATCACAAACACTATATTATAGTTGTCTAATATAATCCATAATATTAAAACAGACCCCAATAATACTTCATTATAAAACTACCACTATCCCATGTATGTCCCCTTAGTCAAGGTTATATTAAGTCCTTTACGCATCCCGTTTTGCTCAAGTGAACTCTTTGATGTGTAGTTCATGAAAATCTCTTATAATAAGTTTTTTCTACCATGTATGTTTATGAAACAACCTATATTGGACAATATGAATAAATATATTTTCAATAAACTATATATTCATTACCTCATCTCACAAGAAAACCTGTATGAAACATTCTTTTCTTCGGATGTTTTTTTCATTGTGTTACTCATGGAATTGTTTCCACGTATTTTTCATTTCCCAGTTATATTCCCTCAAAATCATTTTTTTGTTTATGTTTTTATGTGATCCTTATGTGAATAGAGAGCCTATAAAAATTATTCCAAATCTTCATTATAAAAATTAAAAGGTATTATATGGTATTTATATGTAAAATAAAATGTTATATCTTCAATATTTCTTGATGTGAAATTATCCAAAATTGAATTCTACAGCACCTGACTGGCATTAATCTCTTAGAATGTGTGTAGTTAACTAGTGTAAAACTACCAAACTATATAAATATTCCTTGAATAAATCTAAACAATATCAAATATTTTTACACTCTTGTCTCATATATAAAATAACCTTCAGAAATATTTTCGACAAAATCATGGAAATTTCAATTTCTACTCAACATCACCTTTTTATTTAATGAGGAATAATATTTCTAGATACATTAACATTCACATAACATCCATTTTATCCCAAATTATATTCCTATGGAACATTAATCATGAAGTTCTATAGTATAGCCATATTGAAAAAAATAACATAAAAATCCTACCAATATCACCTTAGTTCCAATAAATCTTCTAAAATAACATTAACATTTAATCTTTGACACATTTCTAATCATGAAGGTAATTTTCCATATACAAACATTTTAAATTCACCTATATTACTATCAGTATTCCATATTATTATGATTAAATTTTGGATTGTATCTCATGTTGATTAAATTTTATTCTAATAATTCATCAATATTTTATAGTGTTTAATCAAATATTGTTATATTATATTATTTATTTTATCTATAAAACCATGTTGGAATATTATTAATTTTCTGGATGATTAAAACCCAAATATAATATTCGTGATCCAAAACATCATAACTAAAATTTTATTAATTTACTTATCTGAAAGATAGAGAGGTTAATTAAATGAAATAATTCCCCATTAGTATAATTAGTTGTTTTTATGTGATTTATTCTTTTGATTATGGTTTTGTGACTCACAAACCTCATAAATGAATGAAAAAAATTAAGAAAAATTGAATAAATATAATTACCTAATGTTGAATCAATTTTACATTGATAACCATCAAATGAAATACACTTTTTACAGATTCCACAGCCACTTTAGATGTATAAATATTGATTTAATTCCTTTGGATATTTATTTTTATTGTGGGGTAGATATCACTCCCAATAATAAAAATTGTAGGTATAACCTACTATAGTGACATTTCCGTATTCGAATATTGTTAATTTATATTATATATTTATGATATTGTGACCACAAACTAATTTTTTTATTATTATAATGAACGGACTAAGAGATATGGAAGGTGCAAATATACTTATAGATTATGATTTTAATTATCCTTGTGTCCTTGATCATATACATGAAATCATTATATATCTAACCATGGTAGTCAATATTTCCAACTAAGTAAATTTCAATTTTGTTCCAATAAGAGATATGGATACCTGTTTAACTCCACAAGAATTTGAATTTTCAATATTTACATGTTATTGAAAACTATTAGCCTTATAATTTGTGAAATTATCTTCTATAATGGTAGTTTTATCTACCATTGATCCACCCACTAATACAAATATTATTATTCAATATATAAAAAATAACAAATCATAAAAATATTGAATCAGAACATGTAATCAAATTTTGTGTTGAGGATAACTACGATATAATATTATAAATATATCTTAATATTTATGAATTTTCTCCTCTTGTATTTTTATAATATATTAGATTTAATTAAGAGTGTAATTATTTTGTAATTAATGGAAAAATTAACTTTCAATAATTTCTCTGAATGAATCCAATTCCTAATGGATGTGTATAATGAGTAACCAAAACAATCTTTTTCCATACATTATAGTGAAAATGTATATTTTCTCATATTTATCTAATCCTCTATGAATTCCATTTTTTCATAGTATAACAAGCTATGTGGAACTATTTCATGATTTTGTCAGGGAACTCTCTTGGAATACATTGAATGTTTTTGATAAAGATACATTAATTTATTCAAATTCTAAAACCCATATTTCAACTTAGGATATAGGAAAAACTATTTTTATTGATCTACATCAAATTCTATTTAATGTATTATTATTATTTTACCATATTTTTATTTCATAACTTTTATACATATTATCATTGTGGAATTTTATTTCTGAAAATTTTGAGAAAATATTATCCAACAAAAAATTTAGATTTTTAAATTCAATTTATTCTAAAAACATTTTACTATATCTCAAAAATCCACTAAAACATTGGTAAATTTATTTAAATATATATAATTATGGAAAACACTAATTTATTGATGAATGTTATATTTAGTTATTATATTTAAAGTAAAACAATTTGAAAATACTTTAAATTTAATTGATATGAAAAAAATGAATATAAACCGAAGACCTACTCCTATAAAATGGTTTCAATTTTTATGGATCCCTCTCATAAAGTCTCTCAAAATTGTTCATGCCTCAGAAATATAATATAGTTGAAACCAGTCCTTTATAATCCAAGCTAACGTTAGGATAAAAAATTTTATGCCATATTAATATTTATTAATAATATTTTATATTATTATATTCATTATAGAAATATTATGAAATATTTCAGTCAAAATGTAAATGTCAACATTTCTAGCCAAATTGGGTTTTCAAGAGTAATATTGTTTTATTGAAAATATTGATTCATAAATTTTATCATATAGATTTTACAAAATTAATTACATTTATGAATTTAGTATTTAAAAATTATTTTAGAATTATTAATTCACAATTTTATAAAATTATTTCTTTTTGATGAATAGTGAAAATGCTATTTTTTTAAATGAGTATTTTATTTCATTATATTTCAATATTCATATTATGTATTGGATTATTATTTAAATTTAATTATCATATTTTGATAGATAATTAATCATTGAATCTTATTTCATTAAATGTTATACTATAATTTCATATAAAAATACATTTATACATATATGGCCCTTGTCTAAAAAACTTTTTTCATCTAGTTTTGTATGATTAAATTTAAATAAATTTTAAATCATTCTTGAATTAAATTTATTAAAATTGATCCCAAATTGATAATAATTAGGAATTTTTTTAAATCAGTTCCATTTATTTTTTGTTATTGTGAATAGTAACCATAGAATATACATGTCACCTCATTAAGGGTATATCATGTAATTAATGATAAAAATATGATAAAAACTAAAAATGACAAATAAAATTGACATTAATAGATTTTATGACTTTTTATTACCATAATAATCCAATTTTCTATCTTAATGTAATTATTTCCATTTTTATTGTAAAAGTACATATACATTATTTTATGTAATGAAAAATAATAAATATGACTCTCTTGCTTCTTAATTTCAATTATATGTTTATATAGTGAAAAATATATAAAATAAATATCAATGTTTATTAAGATAATGATAAATTAATATTTATGATCTAAATTTGTTTTTAATTTTTAGTGATCATATATTTACCGTAAATACTAAAACAAAATAAACATATTGTTTCTGCAAAGAAGTATGAAATTAATGTAAATAATATAAAAAATTAACTTATAACATTTTAAAATTAATTATGGTTTCATGAAATATTCATAATTAATAATAATATATTATATATAGATAAATTTATTATTTTAAAATTCTATTTCAGTCATTTTTTTAATGTTAGATCATGTAAATAGTACGTAATATAGAATGAACAACATTTTATGGAAATTGGGTAATAATAAATTATTAAAAAATAAAAAGAATCATTAAATAGAAAAATTAGTCTTAATAATTGTCTTAAATTTAATCACTTTTATAATTATGAAAAAAAATCAACATAGAATTAAATTTATAATCAATTTATATTGAAAAACTAGTTACCATGCTCATTATGAGAGACATTTACATGAAGGTAGAATCCAAAATAAAAATGTATACTAAGATCTAAACCATTGAAAATTATATATTGCAGTTATATTAACATAATATATTCATTATATTTTAATCAATGTCATTTTAGAATAATTTCACATTATCTAACCACATATTATAGTATAATATTTCATATATCTCAAAAAGTGTCTCTCCCCTAACTTATAAGAGGTCACCCTCTATATACTCCTCACCACACATCATGATGATTTTGTTCTAGAAAATCCAAACCTAAATACCATACCAAAATCCCTCCCAACATCTTAGTGCCCCTATTTTGTTCATAAAACGATCCTAGTATGTCTTTAGGTATAATCCTAAAGTTGTTACCTAAAGAAGAGGATCATTTCATAATAGATGGTTTTCATTTTATTAATTATTCAACCTCTATGAAATATTATTAAATCATTAAAAAATAATATAATTAATATATTATATTTATTAAGAATCTATTATGTAAATTTAGTAGCATATTTCCCTCTCAACTTCCATCAAATGTGAAATGAATCCATTATTCGTGGGTATGGAGTTCTGTCATCTCATGTACCAATGTAATTTGTTTCTATCATTGTATCCCATGAATTTTAATAATGATGTATTTTATGTGTATATATGATATTTAAAAATATTTTTCTTTAAATAAGGATAATATATCATATAGTTTCGTACATTTCCATCTATTGAAATATAACAACGCCTTTCATGCAGAAGTGTGGATTACCATCTCCATTTAGAGATGTGATTATTTTTCTTCATTGAATCACAAATATGGTATATATATTATTATTAATATAGATAATATAATTTTTATTATATAATGTTTTAGGTAAGGATAGTGTGATACATACCTTCTTTCCCTCATGCTCTTAAAAATGAAAACGTTATATATGTGTACATAAGACTTACCGACTCCATGTTTATAACTAAATCAATATTTTATAACCATATTTCATTTTATGACATAAAAGTATAATTAATATAAAAATATTTTTATTATCTCATAGATATTATTTTGTATATGTTATAATAATTAACTATTCTTACCACAATCAGCAACCAAATGATGTTTTAAAGTTGTGAACCACACATCCTCAAAACACCAAACACAAATTTAATCATTAAGTAATTATATAAATCATTAAAAAATAAAATTAATTTTTTATGGATGTATGATTATCCATAATTATATTATCAATAATGATAATAGTTGATATCTGTTTATTATGTATGTGTTAAAAGAAATATAAAGAGTTATTTAACTCATGTTAAAGGATTTCCTCTTAATTTTATTTCATTACTGATTATTTTAAATTTATATACATAATTTATTTCATATCATGTATATGTTTCCCATTTCACATTTTTTATCAATAATCACCACATTTTCTATAATTTTGTTGGCAGATGACTGGTTTATTCACCCTACAATCCTATATGAATCCCAATATCAAATCCTAGAAAGGATGAATTTATAAAGATACATTAGAAGTTATTATAGCAGTATTGCAGCATTAGAACTCCACATAAGATTTGGTATTTCAGGCCACTGACATAGGACTACTGGTTACAAGGGACTATTTCCATCCATGGATATATGTCTGTATATCTTCCAATATAGAGGTGGGCCACTATGTCTGCACTAGTGGGTAGAAGGTGGAGTGACATAGACCAGGCTAACAACGTTGAATAATAGGAAGAGAGTGTGGGAATGAAGAACTCTGTTTGTGACCTCAATAGATTAGATTGATGGGATAATTATTATCACTCATATTTATATCTCTATATAACTGATGAGGTGTGGAGGGATTCCATACCATGTGACTATCTACACTAGGGACCAATCTAAGGATGAAATATGATATGTCTATGACGTATGTGAGGGGCACAAAAGCATTACCAGGAGAGTTGCTCAAAATAGATATAGTGTTATGACACCTATCGACTAGACCTCTTCATACGCAATGAAAATAGTGATTTCCTAACATAACATGCCTCGTTTTTTTGATGAAATTGATCAAGTTAAGCGGTGATGGTGAAACATTTAGACCGACAACAAGATATAATGATCACTATAAAGGGGTTGATGTGATGAAGGAATACTAATATTTCTTTTTTCTGAATTCTCACACTAGTAATAAATTAGAAATTTATTGTCCCTTGAGACACTAGACCTTTGAGATATCAGATTTTTAATGGGACTTTGAGTCATAAGGCCTTTGGGACATATAAAGGGTTACCTCCCAACCTAGTTGAAAAATTATTATTTTTACCTTAATAATAATATTTGTATTTACCATAAACTATTTAAAAAAATATCATTATTTTAATGATATTAAAATCATCATTTTTTTGTTATTATTTAATATACATTTCTACTAAAATTCAACAAACTGCAAAGGCGTTTACATCTCAATCCCATTTGAAAAATTAGTTATTATTCTTGAATTTAAATTATAGATATTATTTTATCCATATCAAATAAATACAATTTTTTTCAAAATTATATGTTTTTATAACGTCGATTTTCATATATCATTTTTATCTATTTGGAACTCAAAATGGATTAGAAAATGTTTTTAAGAATTTTCAATCTTATTTTCGATATCATTGTCAGAAAAAAAAATTATTTCATTTATTTTTTTATTAATTGATTTCAATAATTTTCTTGAATTTTATTAAATAATTATTTATATTTATTTCACTCATGATTTATTTTAGAAGAAAATTTTATAAATTATTATTCTTATAATTTTCTAAACAAGTTACTTTTTACCAATGGTGTTAAGAGTATCATTCTTTTAACAATTAGAGGAAGAATATAATTTCCCACCATCATGACAAAGCAATTTATTAAATGTTATATTACTTTTTTGCAAGATCATATTCAAAGGTAATTCTTAACCTAATATTTTATATTTTTTGAGAATGTGATTTTAAATGTTAAAAGGTATTTTACTCATAATGTTTTATTTTTCTTTCAATTGTTATTCAATTAATAAAAGAAAAACAATCCTTGATTTTTTTAATTACCCATTATTTGAATATAATTTTTTTAATTAATTATATGTAATTTTTTCGAGACTGTAAAATATGACAGTGTGCGATTCGGAGGACCAGAGTGCCCAGAATGATCCGTCAATGTTTTGTTATGCTTTAATTAGCACGCATAAGAAGTTTTCCTAAAAAAGAGGAATAAATCTTAAACACTGGCCTAGATTAGACATTTGAGGCAACCGTTGCCTTTAGAATGGTGGTATTACCCTAGGCACAACTTATGTTTGGTCAGTGCAAGCCTATTGTGAGAAAACCCCAAAAATGGCATATTCATAAATAAAAAAATTAAAAAAATTAATTTATTTTCAAATTGGATATAACTCAAAAACGATAGCACGTATTGAAAGTCTGAAACAACCTCTAAACTCGTGAGGGCATGATTTATTTATGTATATACAAACTTTGGCCAGTGCATGCCACCGACAAAAGTTAGTTTTTGGCCGTAAATAAAATAATTAAGTGAACCTTATTTTATTGTAAAATACATGACACCGAAACGGTTTCTAACATTGGAAATCCAAGTGTACAGTTGGATTTTTTGGGGCATGTTTCAATTAGGTAGATCCAAACCTTGAATGGCGCGGGTCAAGGGTGACTATTAATAATTTTCTGAACCTATATACCGGTACGTTCCATAAAAACATGGGCGACATTTTTTAACTTTTGAATGGGGGATCAAAATTGAAATATAAGGACACTGGTGAACTCACAGCGCTGATATTCTATTAAAGTCACCTTCACATCAACCATAGTTGGTCTAGAGAAAATTTAGGTTTTGAAACTTTTTAAAAGAATAAATAAAATAACATTATTATTCTATTATTATTAGAATCCTCCAACGGACATGAGGTAAGGTGGGAAAGGAAACATGCCAAGAAAATATATGGAATGATCATTCAATTATAAGTTACTGCACCATTGGGGAATTAGAAATGTTTCTCTTTAATGGGCCTCCATTAATCCCATGAATGTTGCACACCCTTCCCCTATCCTATTTATATGGAGCATGGGGAGAGGTTTTGGAAGAGTTTCACCAAGCAACGAAGTGCTGACCAAGTGCAATGACTCCAATCCTTGGAGGAAGGAGTTGGTACCAGCGGGAGAGTAAGAGCGACAACAAAACCCTGAAATAGAGATCGACGAATGAGGGATAGCGTTGGAGGTTATTTGTTATTGATGGAGAATACTGAAATATCCTTAAAAAAAAGATGCTCTCGAACAAATGTGAGGTAGGAAATATTTTTCATTTTGGGATTTTGACTTCCTCTTCCCCATTCATGAATTTATACAATGAACATAGTCAACCGACTAATGGGTTGACCAGTGATTCCTTCCTCTTTGTGAGAGGATGTTGCGGGGTATCTGGTAGGGGTTTTTATTTGACTATTCCATTCACTATTATTGAAGTTCATATCAATTTATGAATATTTATATTCATCTTGATTCAAGAACAAATAATCGGCTTTTAGCTGTTTTAAAATGGTGGGTGTGGGCCGAAAGAACATGACCCGACCTCTCCATAACCTTTGTTTTTTAACGCGCTCTTCATCTGTTCTCAATTAAAAATATTTATTGGTACTAGAATCACTGAGTTTCTCTAAGCACAAAATATGGACGCGAAGCTATCGACGCAAGTATCGCAAAAATATGATAATTAAATTTTTCGGGCTAGGAATGAATCCATAATGAATCGTGGAAGGAGGCATCCACCGGCACCCGACCGAATGTGAGGACGAAACGACAGAGCGCATCTGCGATGCCAGATGATGAGATGGTCGCTGCCGGTCAGCCACGATGGAGTGAGGGCAGCGGCCGGCTCAGTGGTCGGTCGTGGGACGGTGGTGGTGGCTCGCGTCCGTGCCTCCCGGCATAGAGGGGCCGCATCGCAAGGCCACGGTGGCAAATAAGGGGTGGTCAGCCGAGCCGTCCACCGGTGGGGGCGCGATGCGTGACCCTGCCATGAAGGAGGGTTGTCCATCCTGCCGCCCTGACTGGCTGGGTCGACCCGAATAGGGTCGGGTCAGCCCAGGCCAGGTCGGACCGGACCCGGACCACCTTCGACCCCTTTTTTATCTTTCAGCCATATCATGAGGTACGAGCATCCATTTGATGAACCATATACGACACCGAATATCATGTATCAAGGGGGTCATTTTTGAATACACCAACTAGGTTTGGGTAATATTGGAGTACAGCTGGGTTGGATTAAACCCTGAATCAAACTGGGCCCTTTGAGAAGAAACTCTTATAACTTACAGACATATCGTCTAATTGACGCACCATCGGTTGTGTTGGGTCCCCTTTGACAGACGGATATTTGGGATAATTTTTAGTGGGACTTCGTGGAATTTGGTGTTTCGAACTTTTTCGTGAGAAGAAGTCCCCCAGGATTCTAGCAAGCTTAGTCCAAGAACTCTGTAGGTGGCTGTAATGTGAAGAAAGAATATCGATCATGTGTGGGTCAACATCTAGTGATCTTGTTTGGGTCAACACTCAGTTATCCTTTATGGGTCATCACATACCAATCCTGTGTGGGTCAGTGGGGGGTTAGTTACCTATCTATCCTGTGCGGGTCAGATCCTATGTGGGTCCGCAGGGATTAGTTTACTATCGATCTTGTGTGGGTCAGATCCTGTGTGGGTTAGTGTGGGTTAGTTACCTATAGATATTATATGGATTAGATCCTATGTGGGTCATTAGGGGTTATTTCCCAATATATCCTTTGTGGGTCAGATCCTGTGTGGGTCCACGAGGGTTAGTTACCTATCGATCATGTGTGGGTCAGTAGCAGTGCTTCTTAACAGAATAAGATGATCCAGCCTATGAATAATCATCTATAATTATGTTCATAATTTATACATGGTGTGAGATGATGCCTTACCTTCGTTGTGATACCTTTGTTTTATTCTTCTTTCTGTCGTACATGTGTGGTACTTAACTTCATGGTGATACCTTTGTGGTATTCCTCTATGTGGTGTACCTATGTGGTACTTTCCTTCGTGGAGAATCCCTGGTGGTATTCTTCTGTGTGGCGTAGCTATGTGGTACTTTTCTTCATGGTTATACCGTTTTTGTATTATTCTATGTGTCTAACTTGTGTTTTACTTACCATAGCAGTGATACCTTTGTGGTATTATACTATGTGAAGTACCTATGTGGTACATTCCTTCGTGGTGAAACCTTGGTGGTATTCTTCTGTGTGGCCTACATGTGTGGTACATTCCTTTATGGTGATAATTTTGTGGTACTCTTTTATGTGGTGAACCTGTGAGTTACTTACCTTCATGGTAATACCTTTGTGGTATTCTTCTGTGTTGTTTACCTATGTGGTACTTTCATTCGTGGTGATACCTTTGTGGTATTCTTCGGTGTGGTGAACCTATGTGGTTCTTTCCTTCATGGTCATACCTATGTGGTATTCTTCTGTGTGGCATTAAATTTGTGATAGTTACCTTTGTATTGTTACATTCATGGTATTCATTCCTTAGAAGATGAGTTAAGATTTATGCTAATGAATTGGGCCTTGTTTTTTCTCATGAATGAGATGGGTATACTTCAAAACATATTTATATGTATGGGCATATACCTAAGTATGGTTGTTATATGTTTTCATGATTTGTGGTTTATTTTTTGTGGTTTTTGTGAGACATTTGAGTGTATTGGGGTCCCTACTAAGTATCGTTATACTCAACCCTGCACAGGGTATGCCCACACCTTTTTGTGTTTGGTGCAGACGAAATATAACACTGATGGAGGACGAGGGTATCAGGACTGGAGGTATGTTAGCAGTAGAACTTAAACAAGGCGTATAGTAGAGACGACTGTTCAAGAGCTGTACCTACCCTTCAGGTAGGTTCTATGTCAGGGGTTCACAGGAGTTGTTTCGTTTTACATGTACATTTTAGTTTTCTTGTACATTCCAATTGGGCTTTATTCTATCTCCTTTTTCGTACTTTGCACAATATTTTTACTATTTAGTCTACTTTTGTCCCTATCTTGATGTGTTCTTGGTCGTGTGTTTTAATAGGATATAAAGGCAATTACTTCAAGGTTTTTTCAGAAATTTTCCTTTGGATACTAGTCGCTAATTCCTGGCCAATGGAAGGTGGGCCTGGCGTAGTCACGACATGGGCCCTGGGGGATGGGTCATGAAAAATTGGTATCAGAGGAGTCGGTTTTACCATAGAACATTGGACATTGATCTTCTTAACGTAAATAGTGTTAAGTGTAGTGAGTGTGGTTATCAGTTTAAGGAATCCAATGTTGGTGCGGCGGCCGACATATCCATAAACCAGGACCCTGAATTCTGATTTCAGACATAGTGAATGAAAACACTGATTACATGTGTTTTAGAAATTCTTTTCCTTTGTTTCTTTGGAGTCATCTCACTAGGTATAGCTTAATGACTGTGGTTCACCTGTTCCTTATCAAGATCTCACCACGTAGATAGCTATCTAGGATTCCCGAGAGAGTGCACGATGACGGCCCACTAAGCGACAAGGCTCTGGTGCAGGTCTCACCTTTGGGAATTGGCACCATCGAGTGGTGTAGCAGTAGCACCACTTCCCGTTGGACAACCGTTGCCACCAACCCCCTAGTAGAGGGTTCACGCCGACTAAGCACATTGAATGTGTTCCAACAGAAGAGGCCTTCAAGGATTCAAGGTGAGATAGATTCCCACACAGTAGAGGGCTAGCTGGAGGTAGTTGATAGAGTTTTCTACCTAGTTGAGACATTTTTAGTACAGAAGGTTATCTTAGCTACTAGAATTTTCTAGTGAGTGACCATGATGATGGGAAACATAGAGATGAGGCTTCGATAGGTGGATAATTGTTGGTCATGGTACCTTTGGGTAGTGTTACAACTATATCACGGCCTATTGGTCAGCTGTTACAACCGGCAATACCGATATGGGACACATTTAGGCATAGTGCCTTACACGTGTTTCAAATTCATATACATCTCGGGTTCTGAGGCAAACCTAACTCATTAGGGACTAAGGACTGGCTTGGGGAGGTGGCTGAGAGTTCCCTATAGCATATACAGCTGCAGTAGGATGACATGTCAGTAGCTGAGTATTCAAGGTGGCGTACTGACCATTGTTGGCACATGATGAATACGATACAATTAGTGTTCAGGGTTCGGACATCCGAGCAAGGTGTGTTTAAGGACATATGAGCCAGCACTTTTCTTCTATTCATTCCTACTTATGTTAGGGTTCTAGAGAGAACCTTTGTGGTTGAATTTTATTGGGATGAGAAGATAGAGCCAGTGAATGTTAGCAGTGGGAAAGAAGGAAACTGGATCAAGTCTCAGAGACTTGGGTGTGTAAAATTCTACAGTAAGAAGACGTTTTAGGGAAAGATTCATCTGTAGGGCCATAGACGTGGAAGTAGAGCTAGGAGAGTAGCATGAGGTGGTGTACTTTTCGACATGTTACAACCCGCCCCTTTTTTGGGACCCACCAGGCTCAGGGAGCGAGAGGACAGGGGAAGGGTGTAGATGCATGCTGTCAAGGAGTGTGACCCAAGGGCTCTAGGAATGATTAGAGGTACGGTCTTTGACTACTATTAGCTACCGTATAAATATACATAGGTACAAATCATTTCTTCTTTCCACAAATCCTTTTCAAGACCTATAGTTTTAGGATAAGCCATTAACATGACCCTCAAGTCTGGAGATACCTTTGGGAGGAGACTTGACAATCACACTTACACAGATGGTGTGATCTGACCCTTGAGGAGAGAGTTTCGATTAGAACCTCTGGGTGGAAGCGTCGATGGGTTACGACGTTAGTTTCGGTATGGAATAGACATCCACATTTAATACTCACATTGTAAATATTATGAAAAAATGTTTTGGTTTCTCTACAACGTTAGAAAGGGGTTGTCATTGGTCGGTTAAAAAGTAAACCCAGGCAGCACAGGATATACAGTTGCATAGTATGGTGCATCTGATCACTCGTGAGTTGTCCAACCACACCCTTGTGGCCGAAATAGTTTTGATTTTTCAGTTCACAATAAGAGTGGATTGATTTCCTCCAGGACTATGACTTAGAGATAGTATATACTCCTGGGAAGGGGAATGTGGTAGCAGACACAATCTACAATAGGTCACGTCTATAACTTCTGAGTGAGGCATCATAGTAACTAGTTGCAGTATAGATATCCTTCGTGGATAGAGATGAGGCTACTTGCCTCCAGTCTATGACTGTCACTCACCCACATCTTTATCATGTCGAGGAGGTTCAACATTGGTGCATTGATTGTGAGGCTCTATATGCTCATATATACTCAGGGCAGGCACCAAATGTATTTTCTGAAGGTGGGGAGCATGTCATCCTCTTCATAGGATGTATCATCGTACCACTAGAACTATAGTAGGAGGTGTTGAGGGAGTTCCATACATCCCCTATGGTGGTACAGGCTAGTGTTTTGAAGATGTATTAGGATATCTGACATCAGTACTGATGGCCCGGGATGAAGGATGCATTTGTAGAGTTTGTATCACGATGTCTCACTTGTCAGCAAGTGAAGACTGCAGAGAGATGGCATAAGTCTTATGCCGACATGATACAGAAACCCATGGAGTTCTAGTAGGGGGACCACATATTCTTGCGTGTCTCTCCCTGAGAGGGACTATGATGATTTTGCTGAGAAGGAAAGTTATCATAGAGGTTTATCAGTCTCTTTTTGATACTTCTGAGGATAGGCAAGGTAGTACACCACTGGGCTCTTCCTCCATAGTTGGAGAGGCTTCATGACTTCTTCCACATATCTCATTTGAGACGATATATGTACGACAAACCCCATGTCATTCACTACGGTAAGATGGACTTCGATGATGGGGTGATGTTTACAGAGTTTAACATGGAGATTGAGGATCGATAGGAGTGGGACCTTTGTGCATGGTCGATTCCTTGTGTGTGTATTCCCTGGACGCACGAGATCCTCAAGTAGAGAACATGGGAGTGGGAGGCTCAGATCCATGCTCAGTACCCTCATTTGTTTCCTTAGTCAATGTTGGGGCTTTCATGGATGTAAATCTATAAGTTAGGGAGAATCTAGTGTCCCGTAATTTCTTTATAATATTTTTAATTAATTATATGGAATAATTTTGAGATTGAAAAATCTGACAGAGAGTGATTATGAGGCCTGGAGGGCCCACAATAATCCTTCGAAGTTTTGATACACTTTCATTAGGACGAGTATGTAGTTTTTCTAAAAAAGTTTGAAAAACTCTTAAACGGTCACCCAGATTAAAAATCCAAAGGCATAATTGCATCTAGAGTGGCAGGTTTAACTTATGCATGACTTAAGTTTGGACGACGTTGGCCTCTAGTGAGAAAACCCAAAATGGCATAATCATAAATAAAAAAATTTAATATTTTATTTTATTTTTAAAATTCTTAAACTCAAAAACGGTGGATGGGATAAGAAATATGAGACCACCCTAAACTCATGAGGGAATTCTTTGCTTAAAAAGATACTACGTCTGGCCGACATGGGATAACAGTGAAAGAAAGATTTTGGTCTTAAAGAAAATTATTATGTGGCCATTATTTTATTATAAAATACATAACATTTAATAGGTCACTCAGATTGGAAATCTGAGAGTATTGTTGGGTTTTTTGGGGCGTGTTTTATTTAGGAAGAGACCAACCTCGACTGGTGCCGGTTAGGGTGACTGTTAAAAATTATCTTAACATTTTTACGAGCATGTTCAATAAAAAACAAGAGGAATTTCGTAACCTTTGAACCGGTTCTTGGGATTGAGTCTCGAGGACACCGTTGAACTCACATCACCAATATTCTATTAAGGAGTCCTTCATATGGACCATAGTAGGTCTGGAGAAAATGATAATTTTTTTTAATGTTTTAATAGAATAAATAAAATAACTTTATTATTTATTTTTATTCTAATCCTCCAATAAAATAGAGGTACTGTGAGACCGACGATGTTTCAAGCCCATAAATCGTGTGACATATCAATTCTAAGTATCCACACTATTGGGGAATTAATAAGGTTCCTAATTAATGGGCCTCCATTAATCCCAAGAACGTTGCACACCATTCCCCACTTCTATTTATATGGAGTTTGGGGGAGTTTTTGGAAATGCTTCATCAAGAAACGAAGTGCTAACAATGTGCAGTGACGCCACACCCTTGGAAGACAGAGCTGGTACCAGAAGGAGGTAATGAGCGATACCAAAACCACGAACCAATGATCGATGAATGGGTGTCGTCGTTGGAGGCTAGTTGCGGGGGATGGAAAATTCCAACACTTCCTCAAACATGGACTCTCTCCAACGAACTTGAGGTAGGGTATTTTTTTCATTTTTGAGTTTTCAATTTCTCATCTCCATTATTTAATTTATAAAAAGAAGGTAGTCAACCGATAAACGAGTTGACCCATGATTCCTTCCTCTTTGCGGGATGATGTTGTGGGATATCTGCTAGGGGTTGTAATTTCAATATTCCTTTCCCCGTTCATGATGTTCATCTCGATTTAATAATATTTATATTCTTTTTTATTCAAAAAAAAATATTTATAGACCCCTAAATTCAGTGGAATTCTTTTTAAATACATGGGAATTTTACGAGTCCGCATTTCTAACGGAGCTTGATTCTGAGGCCCGGTGTGTCCGGAATCAGTTCATGATGTTTTTTTTCAGCTACGTTCAGTAAACGTACTTGCGGGTTTTTATATCTTTTGAACATGTTCTTAGATTTGAAATATGAGGGAAACATTGAACTCACAACACCGGTATTCACTTAAGGAGACCTTTACCGCAATTGTGTTTTATCGAGAATGGAAGTTGATTTTTGGGGATTCTTATTAAATTAAATAAAAATTATGTGTGACATAATTTTATTTAAGTGGTTGTATTATCCTCCATGTGGATGTTGGAGGTGGGGACCACCCCCACATAACCTCCCATGGGATTATATTATATGGTGGGGCCCAGACGATCATCAAACTCCTCAACCCCCCTTGAACCCACATTAACTCTGGAAACTCTCCCTTTAATTAGTTTGGAGCCTCTTCACCTCCTCCCTCCAATTTAATGATCCAACCCACCTTTTTAATTAACGGAAGTCACATAATGAATTTGAATCTTTTTTAATTCATTACGCCATTCCTTTAAGAAGTTGTGTTATTTTTATTTTATTTTGGTTGGCATAAGAATTGTTGGGAGATCTAAGGAGAGGGTATGAACCATTCATCCAATGGGGAACGTGTAGAACACGAAGAACTCCCTTTCTGTCCAATGAAAAAAGATGAAATTCTCTTCCTCCTTCTTCAACCAGGGTAAGATAGGGAATCCTCTCGGTCTTTGGAGTACCCCGATAGTGTTGACTGGACTGGACTTCACCGAGTAATACCTCCTTCGACGTTGATAGAACAACGTTCATCTTCCACGATCTCTGTCTTCCGCAACTCATCAATGTACAACAAAAAATAATAGGTATGGGAGATTGGATTATTTTAATGTATAAATTGTACCCTCATTCCTCATTGTTTGTTTGGGATCGATTATGGCCACTTGTTATTGCTTAATGCGAAGGGTGCATGCTAAACCAATAAGGCCCGATGCCCCACTCTTGGTTTTTGATGATTGAAGTTAGAGGAAGAGCCGAAAGGGAATGGTGTCGTCGCACCGTGACAGAGAAGAACTGTTGTGACCAAAGAGGAACCGTGGCCATGAATTCAACAGTGGATGATGAAGTGCAGCGTTGTCACGCCAAATGGTGGAGTCGAAGGCCCCGGAAAGGTCGGGCCGCGGCCAGGTCCGGCCGCGGCAGTGGTGGCATTGCGTCGTCGCGCCATGCGGATGTCAGCAGGACCACGGTGCCGTCACGCCGCGATGGAGGTGTGTAGACAATCGGCCAACCCTACCACTGTGGAGCTGCAACGCAGGATGACCCGTCGGTCGACTTGCAGACCCACTGGATAATTGTGGTTCCTGTAGGCATCATGTGGAGGAGGATTAGGCCCACATCTACGGGCTGCTCGGCTGGGTTAACAGGCTAGCCGCGTGCCAGCATTATGGGAGAATCGTGGCACCCGCAGGCGCTTCATGGGGAGAACCGTAGCCTACAGTGAGGGTCACATGCGCTGGGCCAAATCGGTTGGCTATGCCATACTATGTAGAGGAGGAGGCAGCGCGGCATGGTGCCTCTGGGAAAACTAGACCGGCCCATAGTGTGGGCCGGGTCTGTAGGGGGGTCGCCCCCCACTAGGCCATGCCGACCCACAGCCGGGTCGGAATTGCCGAGCCAGCTCGGGCCGACCTGCCAACCAACTATGCTTGACGGGTCGGGCCTGTCTTCCCTTAAATTCGAATATCTCCTAGACCGCACGTCCAATAGACGCTCCATCTGCGGAAATGGGACCCTCGTGACGAGTAGTTTCTTTTTTGATAATCTATTTGAGTTTTCGGAAAATTGAAAAAATGGAATGGTTTGGATCAAGTGTAAATGCAACAGGGCCCCTGGAACAGAAATGCCAATAACTCTCAGACCGGGTGTCCGATTAACGCGTCGTATATCGTGTTGGGTTCCTATTGATGAGACAAAACTACATGATACAACAAAAAGAGACTTCGTGATAGTTGATATATCGACACATGGCTTGAGAAGCGGATCCTCTTGGAATCGAGCATGCTTTGTGCTGGAACCCTAGAGCTAGCTACGAAGACTACTATACTGGAATCCTACGTGGGTTCGACAACAATGACTACTATACTAGAATCAACCGTAGGTTCGACAATGATGACTACTATACTGGGATCCTCCATGGGTCTGGCAGTTCTGACTTCTGATCCTAGATCCTTTGTGGGTCCGACAGAATAGTCGGTCCTGTATCCTGTGAGGGTCCGACAGCTTAGCTGGTCCTATATCCTGTGTGGGTCTGACAACGTAGATGAGATTTCTGGTCCATTATACTGTGTGGGTCTGAAAGATTAGTTGGCCATGTATCCTTTGTGGGTCTGACATTTTAGTTGAATTAGTTACTATATCTGATCATCTCTATCACTATACAAAAGATGTATACCTATGTGAGCTGGGTCATGTCTTTCATCCATTATCATCGTGGTGATTGACTTTACTTCCTTTGTGAACTGGGTTGCACTTCAGCTCTAGAGTTGGAGCCGAACTGTGATTTGTAACAATGGTATATGTATGGGAATATACCTAAGTAGGGTTGGTTGTACTTCGGGGTTGTATCTTTCTACTCTGGTTTATATTTTGTGGATTCTGGGAGACCTTTGGGGGTATCTGGGTCCCATATAGAGTATTGTTATACTCACCCTTTCTAGGGCTTTGCCCGCAATTTGTTGTGTTCTATGCAGATGACTAACAATAGTGATTGAGGCTGAGGGTGATGGAAGGGAGGCTGCTCAGAGCTAAACTATACATGGCATACCGTAGGGACGTGTTTTTCGAGTTCTACACCTACCCATCATGTAGGTTTCTCCGGTGGATGATCTATGATCTATTTTTCCTATTTACCAATACTTGTTGTTCAGTTGGGTCTGTATACTATCCCACTTACATTCTGCACACCCTACTATTCTTTTTTTGTACTTGTTTCCTCTACTACTTATGTTCAGACTATGTGTGATATAGTTTTAAAGGAAATGTCTTCCCTTTTTATTAGGGATTCACCTTTGGTGCTAGTCTCCAGCCCCTGGCCTATAGAAGTCGAGATTGGGGTAGTCACAAAATGGGCCCCGAGGATGGTTCCTGACAAAATAATTTGCTCGCTACTGTTCTAACAAGGAGGGTTCCGACCCAAGGAACATGGCCCGACCTCTCCTCAACCTTTGTGGGTTTTGACACATTCTTCATCCGTTATCAACGAAAAAATATTTATTGGCACTGGAAGCACAAATTTTTTCTTAGCGCAATAAATGGGTTCAAAGCCCTCGATGCAAGGATCGTGAAATTGAGATCAATTAATTTTTCGAGCTTGGAAGGAATCCACATTGACTTAAAGATGGAGGCAGAGACCATCACCCGACCAATCATGAGGAAGGTAGAAAGGGGCGTGTCAGCACCACCAGATAATGATATGGTCGTAGACCATTGGTTGCGGTGGAGAATGGATGGTGGCCGGTGCAGCAGCCCGCCTCACAATGGATGAAGCGGTGTGCGTCTACACCACCCGTCATGCAGGGGTTACGGTGCAAGGCCTTGACGAAGATGGAGTGGCGACCGGCCGAGCCGACCGTCGGTGGTGGCGCTGCACGCGACATCACCATGAATGAAGGCTGGAAATCCGACCAGTTGTGGGCCGTGCCGGTAGGCTAGGAAAACCCCATCAGGGCTGGCAGCGCCCAGGTCGGGCTGGGGCGGTCCGAGGGACCCGAACTTGGTCAGACCAAACCTGAACCATCTTCGACTCCTTTTTGCCCTTTCATCCATATCTTGAGCCATGAGCATCCATCTAAAAAACTGTATGCAGCACTAGAAACCTTGGATTGAGATAGTCCTTTTGGAATACTCCACTTTAGTTTTGGATAATGTTGTAGTACCATCGGGTTGGATCGAACCCCGAATTCAATAGGTCCCTCTGAGCGAAAACAATAATAACTCACAGACCGGGCGTTCAATTGACGCACCGTCAGTTGCGTTGGGTCTCTTTTGACGTGAAAGAACATTGGGATACTTCATTGTGGGTCTATGTGGTAGTTGGTGTGTCAACATGTGGCTTGAGGAGCGGACCCTCCAAGAATCAAGAGAGATTAGTGTGGGACCCCTATAGCTGGATGTAACATGAAGAACGAATATGGATCCTTTGTGGGTCATTATCTAATGATCCTATTTGGGTCAGATACAATATGGGTCAATGCTCAGTGAGCCCGTGTGGGTGATTGCATAACAATTCTTTGTCGGTCAGATCTTGTGTGGGTCAGTAGGGGTTAGTTACCTATCGATCATGTGTGGGTCAGATCATGTGTGCGTTAGATCCTTTGTGGGTCAGTGTGGGTTAGTTACCTATCGATCCTATGTGGGTTAGTAGATGTGCTTCTTAACATAATAGGATGATCTAGACTTTAAATAATTATTTATAATTCTATACATTAGTTATACCTGGTGTGAGTAGAGTCCTTACCTTCGTGGTGATACATTTGTGGTATTCTTTTGTGTGTCGTACCTATGTGATACTTACATTAGTGGTGATACCTTTGTGGTATTATTCTTATGTAGAATACCTGTGTGGTACTTTACTTCATTGTGAAACCATGGTGGTATTATTTTTTGTGGCATACCTTTGTGGTCCATTCCTCCTTGGTGATACCTTTGTGTAATTCTTCTATGTGATGTAAATGTGTGGTACTTACCTTCATGGTGATACCTTTGTGGCATTATTCTGTTTGGCGTACCTATGTTGTACATTACTTCATGGTGGAACCTTAGTTATATTCTTCTGTGTGTCATACATGTGTGGTACTTTCTTTCTTGGTGATACATCTGTCGTATTCTTCTATGTGGTCTACCTGGGTCATACTTACCTTCGTGGTAATACCTTTTTGGTATTCTTCTTTGTGGCATACCTGTGTGATACATTCCTTCATGGTGATACCTTGGTGGTATCATTCTCTATGGAAAACCTGTGTGTTACTTTCCTTCAGGGTGATACCTATGTGGCATTCTTCTTTGTGGGGTTACCATGGTGGTACTTACCTTTGTGGTGATACCTTTGATGTATTCATTCTTTCATGGAACAATTGATCTTTAAGTAAATGAGTTAGGCCTCGTGTTTCCTCATGATTGAGATCGGTATACATGATAACGTAGGTATATGTAGGGGAATATACATAAGTAGGGTTGTCATATGTTTTCATGATTTGTGGTTTATCCTTTGTGGGTTCCCTTAGTCCTTCAATTGTATTGACGTCCCTACTAGGTATCGTTATACTCACCCCTGCATGGGCTACTCCCACACATTGTTGTATTTGGCGCAAACTACGGATAGCACTGACGGAGGACAAGGGTACTAGGACTGGAGGTAGCCTGGATGTGGACCTTAGATGAGGCATACCACAGAGAAGACCTTTCGAGAGCTGTACCTACCCTCAAGGTAGTATCTTTGGGGGGAGTTCACATGAGTTGTTTCGGTTTACATTTACTTTTTAGTTTTCTTATACATTCCAGTTGGGCTTGTATTTTGGCCCCTTTTTCTGATTGTACACACTCTTTTTACTATTCAGTTTACTTGTGTTCATATCTTGTTGTGTACTTGGTTTTGTGTGTTTATAGTATGTAAAGGCCATTCCTTACCGGTTTTTGGGGTATACGCCTTTCGGTGCTAGTTGCCGGCCACTGGCCCATGGATGGCTCATTTGGGGTTGTCACGACACGTGCACTGGGGGACGGGTCGTAACAATTTTAAATATTTTACAAATTATAGATCTTCTAATGATACAATAATAATTCATTTCCTTGATGGATTGTGATTATTTGAATGAGCGTATAATGGAACCAATTCTTTCAAGGGGAAGATAAAGCTAATTAAAAATGATAATTTTTTTATATATTAGAAAATTAAATATTTAATGTGTTATAATTTATTATGGTTCGTGAAAGGAAAATTGATGATGGGTGAGCCTAATATAGTGCATACCTATGAGTGAGCATGAGATTGATTTCAAACACATTGGGTAAAGGGATGGATTTGATATGTTATATGATTCTTTTAAGAGATTATTAGAATTTACCTTCTAGGTAATTATATTTGAAAGATTTATTATAGTTTTGTTATGAAAATAATGTTCCTAGTTAAAAATTAGTTTTATTTATGCATTACTAATGTTATGAAATTTTCTATTATCATCTATTTTTTATCATGGATTATGATTCATTAATTACATGACTCTTGTTTTATGTTAATGATTCATTCCTTGTTTCACGATTTAGGATCCATGTTTTGATCTGTATGAACTGAATTATGTTATTCTCATTAACATTGACAATGTCATCATGCCCTAATGATGAGTTTATGACCAAAAATAAAATTAAATTTTTCATTCTAATTATTACCAATACATTTTATTCGATCAGTCCCTTATTATGTTTCCTTTTCCTCAACTTGTGTGGAAATGATTTATTTATCATATTACTCATTATGTTATCATATGTGAAGAAGTTATATGTAGATGATGTCTATTTTTTTAAACCAGTATTAAATGTGTCCAAGTTGTTATGTATGAGTTTTTTCTAGTTATACAAATCAATAAAAATTAAATTTATTTCTCTATATATGTTTCGCAATAAATCATTTTGATGTCATATGTTTTTATGGAATTTTTTTTTCATATTTATTGATATATATATAGAGATATAAATATTATGTTTTATGAAGGGGATTTTTTTTCTTTTGTCTAAGTATGTTATAGTTTGTATCAGAGAAACATTTTAGTTAACGTCGGATATTTAGATGATTCTATGTGTGTTTGACATAATATTTATAGATAATATACTAGTATTAAATGTTTTTGTTTAATCATTTGTTTAATGGAATAAAAACACCATTTTGAGGTTTTATGTGAGGATATTTTAAAGTTATTAATGATATCTTGTGAAATACTTCATTGGGATGAATTATTTTTAACCCAATTGTTTAATGTGTACGACTATTTGGGAATATTTCTAATGAAATTTTCACAATTTTATATAAAATAAATAAGATATATTTTGAGATTAAATCAATTTTGAATTTTGATGTTATTGAGGTTATTTTTTATTTATGTTTATTCATTTGGGGAATGATTTATGAGTTATTATTGGAGTTATTTATCAATTTGGAATATTAGTGTATTATTTATTCATATGAAGTTTTAGAAATTTTTAATATTATATTATTTATTCAATACTTTTTATTTTTGGTTAATATCTAAATATGTGAGGAATATCTTTATATCCTTTAATAGATAATGTGATCTATTAGAAGTTAATTTTAGTGCATTATGTAAGAAAAAATCTTCCAAAATACACATATTTTCAAGCAAAATATGATATTATTATGTAAATTTGTTAAAGGGTGATGTAGTTCATGTCATGAAAGTATATTTCCTTATGTTCATTGTTTATATGGTAAATTAATTCATCATCTCTTGTAAAAATATCCTTAAAAATATTTAATATCCTATTTACATCATTTCAGATAAATTAATTTCTATTTTCATATATATTTGATCTAACGTTATATGGTCAATAAATTTCTTATGATCATTCACTTTCTTATGATCAGTTATATCTGCCATAGTCCATCATTATTTGGACATTATGTTTCATCTACTTCCATACATTCACTTACCACTAATGTTCTCTTATATGGAATCATTGTTTTGTATTATTCAAGATGAAATTTTTATTTAGGTTTCCCAATTTTCATGTGTACTTTTATTATCAACTTTTCTAATGTACATTTTAAAAAAGGAATTTAAAAAATTACAAGTTCTTAACTTGATGTCTATATATTTTATATTATAATCCATGGAATTGAATTTTAAAATGACTTAAATATTTTCTACTATGAAGGTAATAAATTTTTTTGGAAATGTTTTCCAAATTTTGTGGGAGAATTTTATAGAAATTGTAATGTTAAGATAAATCCCTTTCATAACTTATATGTATTCATTAATTATATTTTATATATTTATAGTCATTATATTAATATTATTTAACTTTTCACTCAAAATGGAATGTGATTTATTTATAATAAAATGAATGTTTCATGAATTTTTATTAAAATATAATATTTATTTCCAAATAAAAATCTAATTTTGAAAAAGTATTTTATTTAATTCATCAATTCAAAATTATGTCAGGATTATTTTTTAAGAATTTTTAAAAAAGTGTAATATTTCAATGAATAGTTAAATATAATGACTTTTATTGAGATATATCTTTTCATTTGAAGTTTTTAAAATAAAAATTATAATTTTAGATATGTTTTAATCTTTAATTAGTGATATATTATTAAATACAATAAACTTAATGTTATTATAACTCAAATTATATTTGAATTTGTTACAAAAATATTTTTCTACTTAAAATTCATTTGTTTGAATAGTCATTTTTATTGTGTTTTTAGGAGTTAATTCATAATTAACTTCAACAACTTTTTAGAATTGAATTAGATGAAATTTATCCCACATATAGAATCAGAATATTTAAGTTTACTAAATATTTCCACTTTTCTGTTAATTATGAATAATAACTGTAGTCAATTTTTTTCACCTCAATATGGTTAAATAATGTAATTTTGGATAAAAATAATATTATAAGGATTAATAATTACCGTATAAAATGAATTAATTATTTTTTAAGAGTTGGGTTCAACCATAATCATCGAATATATATGTTTACGTCTACCTTGTTCCATTTTACATTAAGAATGACTTTAATATTATCTTATGTAATCAAATATATAAAAATAAATGTCTTGATTATAAATTTGAGTTATATTTTCACAAAGGGTTAAAAATAATATGTGTATGAATGTTGAAGGATATTTTATGATTTATAAAAATATTTATATAATGGGATTTGTTTTAATTTTAAATTATGAAATAATTACCAAAAACGATTACGCTACTCCGATATATTGCATGTGTTAGTAGTAGAGAATTCAAGTAAATGAATTTAAAAACTAATCCAATGTGATATGTTATGGATAAATTATTATTTCACTTGAATTTTATAGTTAATAATAATAATTTTTTATTGAAATTGAAATTAATTACATTTAATTTATATTAATATACACATTTTTTCAAATTCAAGTTATGTGAATTAATCTTCAAATGACATTAAGAGTATTTTACACGAAATATATTTTATTAAATTATTTAAAAATAAATAAAATCATGAAATAGGAAAATTAAGATGAAAAATAGTTTTAAATTTCATATATTTCCCATTGATTATCCAAATGTTAACTTATAAATAAATTTCTAACCCTTTGCAACTGATATATTTATTACTCTGTCTTAGGTTAGAAATAGTTTACAAAAGGTTTTATATAAAAGATAAGGTTGAAATGATATATAATGCAACAAAAAATTTAAATTGTTATATTAAGACCATATCTTCTTTATATTATAATACAATTAATTTTTTAACCATTGGATATGAGTTAGACAAATTTTATATAATAACATTTCTTATATTTCCCAAAGCGATCCACCCCTAACATATAAAAGGACAACCATTTCTTAACCACTCATATCTACTATGTAAGAGACTTTTGATCTTGAAAATAATCCAAATTGATTCCCAAAATCCAACCCCATATCCTTGAGATCCGAGGTAGTTCATGAAACCAACAATTGAAGGAATTAGTTATAAACCAAAAAAGGTTGTCGAAAGAAGTGGAAAGGTATTATATTAATATTTTTCATTTTTACCCTCATATATCAACATAAAATATTATAAAACCACTACAATATAATAAAATATTTATATTTCATATATATATATGTTATTATTCTAGTGGGATATATTATATATAACTCATCATCTATCAAATGTCAAACGAATCTATTGTTCATGTGTGCGGTGGACTGTCTCCTTACGAACAAATTTCATTTATTTTCAATCAAATCATCTAATGAAATGGTAAAATGACTTTATTAATTTATATATATATATATGATATTAATTTCATAACTATCCTTATGGAAATATTATCACTTATTTTTATACATTTACATCAATTGAAAAATGATAATGGCGTTGATGCGTATCTGTGGATTACTATCTCAATAAAATGATGTGATTAGTTTTTCATCACCACATCACATATATGGTATATATAAGTATATTTAATGATAAAATAATAATAAATATTCTATAATTATTATTATACTTATATAAAAATACACATACATTCTCTCCCTCATGCTCTTGGAGAAATGAAAACATCCATCAAGAAGGTATGTCTTACCATCTCCATGATTATGACATAATTAGTTTTTCAAAACCCTATTTCATGTATTATATTTTTATTATAATAAATGTATGAAAAGATTAATTATTAATTAATTATTATAATATATTTTATTGAACAATTACACCTTTTGACCACTCTCATCATACTGATATCATTTTGAGGTTATGGAAGAACATCAGTAAAACACCCGATATGGAATTTTTAAATCAATTAATTAAATATAAAGTAAAAATAAATTAAAAAATATATTTATAGATAAGTTAGTAATCATATAAAAGATTAATTGGATTGAAAATATTGGATATATGTTTAGTATACATGTCTTAATGGTTATACAAGTAATGTTAGGACATGTGGTAAGGAATTTTGTCCCAAATTACTCTCATTTTTTCACATTTTAATGTTCTGTAGGCAATTTAATTTATATGGTTTATATACTACACTACTGGATTATTATATCATGGATATAATTATTTAAAGGATAATTAATGTTTAACTTGATGTTATTCATTCATGGGTCCCATATTCAGAAGTTTCCAATGTAATTTGGGCATTATGTTTCAAACACATTTTAATAAGGACATTTTATGATTTAATTTTATTTGATGAAATAATATTATCCCTATTTGGGAAGACACATTACATTTTCATCTCCTTTTTATTTGTCGAAAATTTTTATGTTTATGTAACAATATTCCACCATTGTTTTTCGAAATGGTTTAGAAAATATTTTTGTTAAAATTTGACCTTATTTCTCATATAATGGTCAAAAATAATTATTATTCCTAGCATATATTTTCAAAAATATATTAATTTTTTTATTTATTTAATGAGTTATTAAATTTAAATTTTCACATGTTTGAAATTTTTAATAAATTCTTTTTTAGTTGTTCTTATATTTTTCTAAATAGGGTACTTTCTAATGAATGTTTGAAGAAAATAATTATTTTTGAAATTAAAGAATGAATCAAATTTATCATTCTAATGACCACTCAGTTCATTAAAGAAAAAAATATATGTTTTCATGGTTATATTAAAAAGAATGAAGATATTTTGGATATTTTTAGTTTGAAAAGTAATTTTTAAAATGAAATTGACATTTTCCAAAAAAAATATATTTACTAATATTTTATGGTATTTAAATTCATCAATGATTAAAAGAAATGAAACGAAATATTCCCCAGTAGAGATATGTTTTAATGATTCCATGATATATTTTTATATGTAATCATTTTCACCGATTCAAAGATATTTTATGGAATCACTTTCTTTCAATGCTTACATAAAGTTATGTTTGATGAATAAATACTGTTATGTTCAAAAATGAAATAATTCATATGTTATAGTTTTTTTATAGTTTTAAGAAAATTTTTATAATAGTGAGATCGCCCAATTAGGATCATGATTGTCGGTGAGCCTAATATATCTGTCCAATGAATTATATAATCGGGGAGAGTTAATCATTTTTGGGTTTCCCGCAAGATATTATTAAAATATACTAAATTGGTTATTATATCGGTAAAAATCATTATAAGAGTGATATAAAAATTATGCTTCAAGGTGCTAATATGTTTTTTATGCATTCATCATGTTAAAATATATCCATTACTCAGTGATAGTTTATTAATGGATATGATCATTGAATTATATGACATATGTTTCATATTAAATCATTATTATATATCAAATAAGTAAGGAATATTTTTTTGATGGTTATTAATTCCCTTATTTTGTTCTCATCAAAATTGATTATTTCGTAACAACCTTATTTTAAACAAATGAAAACTGTTGACATTATATTTTTAACTCTTATGTCATCCTACACAATGTGTTTAAGCTCACATGACTTATGTTCTCTTTCCCACGTGTAAGAAATAATTTTTTATCAGTTTTAGGTTCAATAGAATCAACATTATTCAGAATTATATTAATTTTTTTGACATTGTGATTCCCATAACCTGAAGAGAGAATCATTAATCTAAAATTTATAAATAATGTTTTTATTATAAGAAGAAAAATTACCTCATCTTTTGACATTTCTATAATGAATACATCAGTCATTCTGAAAACCAATGTTCAGATTACCTTTGTTTCAATTGGTGGATTCAAGTGTAGAATATTTCAATAAGTGAACCACTCATGATCCTTTTATATCCAAATTAGCATAAGTTATTTCTAGGTGATAGAATAGAAAATCAAATGTATCACATTTTTTTATTGATCACTTGTTGTTCCTTCGAGATTGAATGAATATCAATATAACCTCTCCTTAAGAAGAGAGACAGGGGAAGAAAAATGGAGTTAGTATTCTGTTTATTGAAATTAATCATAAATTCTGATTATCACCTCACAACATATAAATATAAATATTTATAGTGATAGGTATTAGGTTAAAATATTATTTCATTTCATATCAGTCATTAAATAATATTATAATCATTGTTAAACTAAATTACACATAATAATAATAGTATAATTATTATTATTTTATGGTATCCAATAAATTTCAATTTCTTTAATATTATTTTCCTTGTTGTAATTAAATATTCACCACGAGATATGATCTTATTAAATTCAGATTTCTCAAAATTTGTTGAATAACATGATACATGTTTAATTAAATATTTGATTCATCAACAAATTATATACTCATTTTTTTCAAAATCATTTAATTAAATATTTATCAATTATTCATGAATTCCATTATATAATTCTATTTTTAATTTTAAAATATTTGAGAAAAAAATAATTAAAATTATACCCTAATCATGAGAATAATATTTATGCCATTAATTACATTAAAATATAATTTCATCCAGACCAATAGAAACACGTAGAGTTTGGGAATATTTTTTCATTAGAATTAAGTAATGATCAAATATTGTCTAATGTTGTTGTCAAGAAATGGGTCAATGAACCTAATAGAATGATCTAAATGTCACATGTTTGACTACAACAAATAGATTCTCACTATGTAATATAATCTCTTCGACTTATGATATCAAAAATAATTTAAATCAGCATTATAAATCCTTGTTCTGAAAACAAAAATATTTTAGTATCTGAAATAAACATGTTTTTTACTATGGCCATAGAATACAATGTGATGGTTCTATTCCGATCACTTGGTCAATATTAAATATTTCAAAAAATGCAAGGGACAGATGACTCCTCAACTTTTCCATTAATTACATGCCATTTTTGACACACCAAATGTATCATATTTTCCATCATATGGTGTGACTGTTTTAGTTAGAAAATAAAAATTCATAATTCTTGAAAAGTATCAAGGATAATTTTAAACTATATGGTCCATTACACACACTGATAGAAAGGAATATATGATGACACATAAATATAATAATGTCCTACCGGAATGTCTTTTTCATTATCTCCCATCTAGGATATTACCTATTGTGAGCTTCATGAGAAGAGGAATCATTCAATTATTAGTATTCACAAATAAAATTATATATAATATGTTTCATATGATAGTAATTTCTCAAACAATAAAACTATATTTAATAATATCATCATATCTGTTCAACGTTCTAATCATTGTAGGTATTTGGAATGAATACATCAATGTGAAAGATACTATAGGACACTAGAATATTTAGTTATCAATAAAAATGATTAATAAGCAATGTAATGTTTTGTTAATATAAAAACAAACTCTTATATATATTATCAACATAAAAAGAGTTGGTTCTTCGAAAAAATTGCAAAATAACCAACATGGACTATATATAACATTATATAACATTTATTGTTCTAAAAATCACATGAAAATCTTTTTTTACCAATTAGAGAATTACCCAAGTGTTCCACCATTTTGTATTACCATGAAATATGACTATATATAACTCACCACACTATGAAAAACCAATAAGATATGATACTTCTGAACTATATTCATTATTTGATGTTGTGACCCTGCCTCCATTACGAGAGACACCACTATAGTGTTTTCATAATAATGTGTGATTGGATATTTACTGCTAGGTACCACATCATGATCATGGTGGATGTTTCATATCCACACATTTTACATTGTTTCCACATAACCACTAATATACTTGGACTCCTCTGAATAATCTATGACCACTACCTGATTTTTGCTGTTTTATCTTACAAAACCTATTTTTAGTGTGAATATGTATCAAATATTATATTTCATATCTTCTTGATCAATTTAGAAACAATAATTTGTATTTTTTATGATGACTAGTTCCTCATCTACCTCATAGAACTAGAAATTATCTATAGTACACCCCTGATACTTATGTTTTGTCTTGAATATTACCCAATTTTATTCACCTTGTTCATCTTGATATCTACCCACCGAACATAAGTCAGATGTAACATATATCTTAGTACATATCCTGAAATACATAAAATATCTATTAAAAATGTATAAAGTCCATAAAATTCATTGTCTTTTCACATACAATTTAGGAATAATTTTCATTGAAATATTAATTCCATGTCACATTAAAAACAATCCACTCCTAGATAGTACTACAGTAATCCCCATTTGTATGATATTTTATAAATTTTTTATACTATATTACATTATTAAATCCATTTTATGTTTGGTTATTATCTAAATATATGAGGATTATCATTATATCCATTAATGGATAATATGATCTATTATAAGTTTATTTTAGTGCATTAGGCATGAAAAAATATTCCAGAATACACATATTTTAAATAAATATATGATATTACTATGTAAATTTAATAATGGATGATGTAGTTCATTTCATGCAAGTATATTTCCTTATTTTCATTGTTTATATGATAAATTAATTCATTATCTCTAGTAAAAAGATCGTTAAAAATTTATATTATCCTATAAACGTCATTTCAGATAAATTAATTTCTTTTTTCATAGATTAATGATCTAACGTTATATGGTCAATAAATTTCTTATGATCATTTAGTTTTTGTGGATCAATTATATCTGTCACACTCCATCATTATTTGGACATTATGTATCCTCTCTTTCCATACTTTTACTTCCCACTAATGTTCTCTTATTTGGATTCATAGCTATGTATTATTCAAGATGACCTTTTTATTTAGGTTTCCCAATTTTCATGTAAACATTAATTATCACCTTTTATTATGTAAATTTTAAAAAAATTAATTTAACAAATATTACATCTTCCTTTAATGTCTATATATATTTTATTATAATCCATGTTATTGAATTTCAAAATGACTTAAAGAATTTCTACTAGGAAGGTAATAAATTTATTTGGAAATGTTTTCCAACATGGGGGGGGGAGAATTTTACAACCAAGGTAATGTTAATATTAATCCCTTTTATAACTTATATGTATTCATTATTATATTTTAAATATTTATAGTCATTATATAAATATTAGTTAATCTTTCACTCAAAATAAGAGGGATTTATTAATAATATATTGGGGGAATCATGAATTATTTTGTTTAGATTAAAATATTTATTTCCAACTAAAAAATGATTTTAAAAAAATGATTTTCTTGAATTCATGTATTCAAAATTGTTTCAGGATTATTTTTTATGTATTTTTAAAAAACTGTTATTTTTCAATGAATAGTTAATTAAATTGATTTTTATTGATATATATCATTTAATTTCAAGTATTTAAAATAAAAAAATATATTATTTTCGATATGTTTTAATTTTTAATTATTTATATATTATTAAACACAATCAAATTAAAGTTATTATGATTCAAATTATAGTTGAATTTGGTATAAAAACATTTTTCTACTTAATATTCATTTGTTTGAATAATAATTTTTATTTTGTATGGAGCATTTAATTTATAATTTACTTCTACCACATTTTACAATTGAATTAGTTAAAATTTATCCCATATATAGAATCACGATATTTAAATTTACTAAATAATTACCTTTTATTTTTTTTAATTATGAATAGTAACTGTAGTAAATTTTTGTCACCTCAATATGGATAAATATGGTTATTTAGGTAAAAAATAATATTATAAGGATTACAAATTACCCTAAAATATGAATTAATTATATTTTAATAGATTGGTTCAACCATAATCATCGAATATATATGTTTAGGGCTACCTTGTTCCATTCTTCATCAATAATGAGTTTTATATTGTTTTTTATAATCAAATATATAAAACATCACTCTCTTGATTATAAATTTCAGTTATATTTTCACAAATGTTTAAAAATAATATGTCTATGAATGTTGATTTTTATTTTATTAATTATAAAAATATTTATTTAATGATATTTTTTCTAATTTTTAATTATGAAATAATTATGAAAAATGATTACGCTACTACGATATATTGCCCATGTAAGTAGTAGAAAATTCAAGTAAATGATTTTAAAAATGAATCCAAAGTAATATATTAGGGACAAATTATTGATTAACCTGAATTTTATTGTTAATAATAATAATAATTTAGTATTGATTTTGAAATTAATTATAATCAATTTATATTACTATACAACTTTTTTCAAATTCAAATTATGGGAATTAAACTTCAAATTACATTAAGAGTATTTAAGAGTAAAAATATTTTATTAAATTATTTAAAAATAACTAAAAACGTAAAATATGAAAACTAGGATGGTAAATTGTTTTAAATTTCATATATTTTCCATTGATGTTACAAATGTCAACTTATAAGTAAGTTTCTAACCCTTTTCTACTGAAATAGTTGTTACTCCAGTTTAGGTTATTAATAGTATACAAAAGGTTTTATATAAAAGAAAATATTAAAAATGATATATAAATAAATAATAAAATTAATTATTATATTAAGAACATATCTTATTTTTATTATAATAAAATTAATTTTTTAACCATTGGATATGAGTTATACAAATTTAATATAATAATATTTCTTATATTTCCAAAAGTGACCGACCCCTAAACTATAAAAGGATATCCCTTTCTCAACCTCTCATCTCTACAATTTAACAGACTTTTGTTCTTGAAAATAATAAAAATATATTCCTAAAATCCTACCCCATATCCTAGAGAACATATATTATTCCGGAAACCAACAATTGAATGCATTACTTATAAACCTAAAAACGTTGACCAAAGAAGTGTAATGGGTTTTTAATAATATTTTTTCAATCTTTCCCTTCATATAACAACATAAAATATTATAAAACCACTACAAGATAATAAAATAATTATCTTTCAAATATTTATATGTTATTATGTTAATGGGATAAATTATATATAACTCATCATCAATCAAATGGGAAATGAAACAATTGTTCATGTGTGCGGTGGACTGTCTCCTTCTGAACAGATTTAGTTTATTTTCAATCACCACTATCAATGAATGGTTAAAAATATCTATTTAATGTTTATATATATGATATTAATATCATAATTATCATTCTGAAAATATTATCACTTATTTTCATACATTTACATCCATTGAAAAGTGATAATGGTGTCCAAGCGTATATGTGGATTACCATATCAATGAAATTGTTTGATCAGTTTTTCATCACAACAACACATATATAGTATATATAAGTGTATTTAATGATAAAAACTAAAAAATATTCTGTAATTGTTATTTTAGATATATAAAATTACACATACCTTCAATCCCTCATTCTATTGGATAAATGAAAACATCCCTTAAGAAGGTATGTCTTACCATATCCATGAGTATAACATAATTTGTTTTTCAAAACCATATTTCATTTATTTTTAATGTATTATAATAAATTTATAAAATGATTAAATATTTAAAAAAAATATAATATATATGATGGAACAACTACACCTTTTGATCACTCTTATAATACTAATATCATTTTGAAGTTATAAATTAACATCATCAAAACACCCGACATGGAATTGGTAAATTAATTAAATAAATATATAATTAAAATAAAATAAATAAAATATTTATAGATTAGTTAGTAATCATATACATTTTTCATAGGAAATAAAATATTTGATATATGTTTATTATACATGTCTTAAAGGTTATAGAAGTAATGTTAGGACACATGGTACAGAATTTCATCCCAAATTCCTCTCATTTGGTCACATTTTAAAATTATTTAGAAAATTTCATTTATATGGTTTGTATAATACACTACTGGATTATTATGACATGGATATACATATTTTAAGGATAATTAATGTTTCACTAGATGTGAATCTTTCATGGGTCTCAAAATTCAAAAGCTTCCAATGTAATTTGGAGATTATGTTTCAAACACATTTTAATCGGGATTTTTTCTAATTGAATTTTATTTGATGAAATAATTTTATCTCTATTTGGGAAGACCCATTACATTTTCATCTACTTTTTATATGTCAATAATATTTATGTTTACATAACTATTTTCCACCGTTGTTTTTCAAAATGGTATACAAAATATTTTTAATAAAATTTGACCTTATTTCTCATATTATGGTCAAAAAACATTATTATTCATGGATTATATTTTCAATAATATATTAAATTAATTTTTTTAATGATTTAATTAATTATTAAATTAAAATTTTCACATGTTTGAAATTTTTAATAAATTTTCTTTTAAATATTCTTATCATATTCTGAACTGGGTACTTTTTAATCAATGTTTGAAAAATATAATTATTTTAATAATTAATGAATGAATCAAATTTATCACTCTAATGACAACTCAATTCTTTAAATAAAACAATATATGTTTTTATGGTTATATTAAAAAAAATTAATAAATATTTTGGATATTTTTAGATTGAAAAGTGAGTTTTAAAATGAAAATGACATTTTCCCCAAAAATATATTTACTGATATTTTTATTGTATTGAAATTAATCAAAGATTAAAGGACATGATATGAAATATTCTCTACTAGATATATGTTTTAATGATTCCATGTTATTTTTTATTGGTAATCATCTTCACTGATTCAATGTTACATTTTAGGGATCAGTTTATTTCAATGGTTAAATAAAATTATGTTGGAAAAATAAATAATGTTATGTTCAAAAATGAAAGAATTCATATGTTTTATTTTTTTATAGTTTTTAGAAATTTTTTATGATGCTGAGAAAGCCCAATTTGGATTATGATATAGGTGAGCATAATATATCTATCCAATCAATTATGTAATCGGGAAGAGTTATTCATTTTTGGGGATCCACAAAGTGATTGTTAAAATATACTACGTATGATATTATATTGGTAAAAATCATTATAAGAGTTATATAAAAATTATGTTTGAAGGTACCAATATGTTTTTTAGGATTTAATCATGTTCTAATATATCCATTACTCAATGATAGTTTCCTCATGGATATGATTATTGAATTATATGACATATTTCACAGATTAAATCATTATTAAATATCAAATAATTAATGATGGTTTATTGATGGTTTTTATTCCCATATTTTATTCTCATCAAAATTTATTGTTTAGTAACATCCTTTTTAAAAACATATGCACACTGTTTACATTGAATTTTTATTTCTTATGTCATCCTGTACTAATTTTTTAAGCTCAAACATCTTATTTTGTCCTTCCCACGTGTAATAAATAATAGTTTTATAGGTTTCAGGTTCAATAAAAACAACATTTTTGGGAATTGTATTAATTTTTTTTGACTTGGTGATTCCCATAACCTAATGAGATAATCTTTAAGGTAAAATTTATAAATAATATTATTTTTATAAGAAGAAAAATTACCTCATCTATTGACATTTCTATAATGAATATGTAGGTCATTCTTAAAACCAATATTTGGATTACCTCTGTTTCCATTGGAGGATTAAAGTGTAGAATATATTTAGAAGTTAACCACTCATTATTATCTTTATATCAAAATTACCATAGTTTATTTCCATGTGATATTATAGAAAATCATATGTATCACATTGTTTTTATTGATCAATTCTTGTTCACTATAGAATGAATAAATCTCTATATAGCATCTCCTTCAGAAGAGATACATGGTAAGAACAATGGAAATAGAATTTTGTTTATTGAAATGAATAATAAATTATGATTATCAATTTACAATATACACATATAATTGTTTATAGTGATTGGGATTATGTTAAAATATCATTTAATTTCATATGAATGATTAAATAATTTTGTAAACATTTTAAACCTAATTACACGTATAATAATAGTATTATTATTATTATTTTATGGTATGCACTAAATTTCATTTTTTTATATTATTTTTCTTTTTGTAAATAAATATTCACCACGAGATATGATCTTATTCTATTCATATTACTTAAAATTTGTTGAATAACATAATACATGTTAAATTAAATATTTAATTCATTAATAAAAAATATAATCATTTTATTCACAATCATGAAAATAAATATTTATCAACTATTCATGAATTCCATTAAATAATTATTTTTATTAATATTAAAATATTATAGATAAAAAACATAAATAAAATTATTCCCTAATCATGAGAATAATAATTATTCCATTAATTGCATTAAAATATAATTTAATCAAGACCAATAGAAACACATAGAGTGTGGGAATATTTTTTTCATTTGAATTAAGTTAGATCACATATTGCCTAATGTTGATGTTCGGAAAGGGTTCAATTAACCAAATATAATGATCCTAACATCACAAGTTTGACAACCACATATAAATTCTCACTGTGTAATATAATCTCTTTGAATTATGTTATAAAAAAAGATTCAAATACATGTTATAAATCATTGTTCTCAAGACAATATTATTTGAGTATCTGAAATAAACTTGTTTTTTACTATGGCCATAGAATACAATGTGATGGTTCTATTCTGATCACTTGGTCACTATATAAAATTTCAAACAATGGAAGGGACAGATGATTCCTCATCTTATCCATTAATAACATGCCACTTTTGACACACGAAATGTATCCTACTTCCCATCATATGGTGTGATTATTTTAGTTAGTAAATAAAAATGCATAATTCCTGAAATGTATCAAGGATAATCATAAACTATAAGGCCTATTACACACACTGATAGAAATAAAAATATGATGACACAACAATATGATAAAGTCCTACTGGAAGGTCCTTTAAATTATCTCCAATCTTGGATATTACCTATTGTGAGTTTCATGACAAGAAGAATCATCCAATTATCAGTATTCACACATAAAATTATTCATAATATGTTTCATATGACAGTAAGTTCTCTAAAAATACAACAATATTTAAAAATATCATCATATCAGTTCAATGTTATAATCATAGTAGGGAACTAGAATGAATTCTTCCATATGAAAGATACTATAGGACATTAGAATATTTATGAAACAATAAAAATTATTAATAGGAAATAAAATGTTTTTTAATATAAAAATGAACTCTTATACTTTCAATCAACATAAAAAGAGTTGTTTCTTCGGAAAAAAACATCATAAAACACCAACATGGACTATATCCAACATTATATAACATTCATTATTCTAAAAATCACATGAAAATATTGTTTTTTTCAATTATAGGCTTTATTCAGGGAATCCCCCTTGTTTCCTTACCACGAAATATGACTAACTATAACTCGCCACATTGATAAAAACCCATTACGATATGATACTTCTAAATTATATGAATTGTTTGATGTTGTGACCTTGGATCCACTACAATAGCCACCACAAAAGTATTTAAAAAAAAGTCTGATTGGATATTTACTGCTAGGCACCGCATCATTATCATGTTGGATGTTTTATATCCACACATTTTACACACATTCCACATAATCAACAATATACTTGGACTCTACTGAAGAATCTACGACCACTACATGAATTTTTTTGTTTTATCTTAAAAAACCACTTTTCAATGTTAATATGTATCCAATTTTATATTTCATATCTTCAAGATCAATTTAAAAACTATAATTGGTATTTTTTTATGATGACTAGTCATTCATCTAATTCATAGAACTAGAAAGTATCCATATTACACCTCCAATACTTATGTTTTGTCTTGAATATTAGCCAACTATTTTCACCTGGTTTATCTTGATATTTACCTACCGAACATAAGTCAGAATTAACATATATCTTAGTATATTGTATGACATAAATAACATATCCATTAAAAAACATTATAGAGTCCATATAATTCATTTTATTTCCTCATACAATTGCTGAATAATTTTCATTAAAAGTTGAATTCTATGTCACATTAACAACAATCCACCATTAGTAAGTTATATCGTAATCCTCATTTGTATCATGTCAATATTTATACCTTAACCCTGGTAAAGTAATCTATTGGTTCTATTAGGATGGATCCCAATTCCAAGAATGTATGATTCCCCCTCGGGGTCCTTAATGGATAAGACTTTATTCATCCACTCCATAACATACAATATGACTAGTAGTTCATTTTCAATGAGTAATATGTCATTGATATATGATATTATGAAAATGACCAAACTCTCACTAAACCATTTTATAATAAAGCGGTCATATTCATTATTTAGGAAACAAAATTCTATTATAGACTCATTATATTTAATGTCAAATGAATTAAGTGATTTCGTTAATCTAAAAATGAATTCATTATGTTTATATATATATGGATCCACTTTGGAGGAACAAACCCTTCAGTTTGTGTCATGTATACATCTTCTTGATTGATCCCAATATGGAAGGTAGTTTTTACTTCCATTTTCCAAATCTCGTAGTATCATAATCCAAAAATAGAAATTATAATTTTATGGATTTATGTAATGTAATAACTATTTTTTATTTATTCCTCAATGATTATAAATTTTTTAAATAAAATTAGTCCTTTATATGTCCTTAAATACCCATCCATGTCAATATTATTCTTTATAACCATTTGCAGTCAAATATATTTACATATACTAGTGGATATACAAAAATTCATACTTGGGTTTGGTACAGGAAATCCATTTTAAAATTCAACACTTATTGCCACTTGGATATAGTTAGAACATGTAAATAATCTTTATAGGTTATGGGATAAATATTAACAACTAGTAATGACTCACCATACTCAATGACTAGAAGTCCATATCATTCTAGTAATCTACCCTCTCTTGTAATAATACATTATAAGTATTTCCATATAAAATATTTTCCTTCCATGGGACTTTTTTGAATATATTCATCTTCCAACAGTAATGTACCTTGACTATAAACGTCAATAATATTTATCTCGATCCCAATATCTATTTTATCGATGCTCTACCTCTCACATAATATGACATGTCTTGATACTATTTCAATTTTTAGAGTTCTTATAGGTAATATTTTCATGATTCAATGGGGTAACCTATAATGTTACACTTTGTTCCATGGGGTTCATGTTTTTACATATATAATCCTAAAAAAATACTTCACAACCCAACAAACGTAAGTATGAAAAAACAGGATTCATTAAATAAAATAATTTGAAAGTTATACCAGCTTCCAAAATAGTTTGAACTATGTTTATTATTTATAAAATTTTCTATATTGAATATCCTAAAATCAATAATGGAATACTAATATAACTACACATTTATTAGACTATGTCCAAAAAATGTAAAGTCCTCCCTCTAAATTACACCAATCCAATATTGTATATATAGAGGTTTGAGTTGGTATAGGATCCCAAACACCTATGAATAATCATTAATATATATTTTCACATACTATCCACTGTATTATTTGAAGAGTTTCTTAATATTATTACAATGGTGGTCCCCAATGTAATTCTTCTATTCCTTGAATCTTTATACAGAATCTAAATTATACAACATCATATAAAGATATCTATATATATATATATATATAATTATTAAATGTTATGGAGTATTATTTCCCAACCTTTTCCTTAACTAGAAATGGTTAAAACACATCACAATGAAATAATTCAAGACTATCACTGGTCATTTCACCTTTTTCTATTAAATGGGTCTTTAAATAATTTTCCTTGTATACATAGGTGATATAAACCAAGTGTTTTTTGATAAAACAAATAAAAATATACATATTTTTTTATTTTGTTAATATTATTTTCATTTACATGACCTAACCAAGGATCCCAATGTTGGATATGGTATGATTCATGTGATATCATATTGATATTTATTTCAATTGGTTTTCATATTCCAAATCATAAAGACCATTATTTATGTGTGATTTACCAAATGAAATTAAATCTTTATAAATGAATAATATTTTTACTAAGTCTTAAAAATAAATCCATATGTATCATATAAAAAAATAAAAATAATTTTTTTGGTAATAAATGGATTAAAATCAAATATTTAAATACTAATATCATTTATATTAGAACCATGAGGTGGTATTCCATGATAGCCATAATAGCCAGTTTGGATGTATTATTATCTCTTAGATATACCAACCATTCAACAAATTTTATAAATTTATTTTGTTCCTAATATGAGAACACATGTGAGCCCAAAAATATGTCTCCCATTCCCAATCTGTAAAAAAATCCACTCAAATAAAAATATACATGAAACGTGACCTGGATTTTTTATGGGTGAAATTTTTCTTCTAGTGGCCCTTCTTTTAACATGAAATACATATAGAATATTTTTCTACTTACATCCCCTATAACATTATATTAATTTAAGGTAATGAAGAATATTTGAGCATAGATTATTTTTTTATCTTTATGTTTATTCACTATATGTATTTAAGGCTATTCATGATTTGTTTATTAATATACTAGTAATATAAGAGTGAGAAGATTTGGGAGTTGATTATCAATGTAATTTATATTAAATTTTACAACAATTTTGGTTAACATCTAAGGGAGTGATGAAATAATGTGATCGGTGTGTAGTTTAATGGGGAGTTTATACCCTTTAACATCTTGTCTCTCAATATAACCAATGAGCTTGACTACATAATTCCTAGTGAGTGAACTCTCTTAAATATTGATCTTGTTATGATCCTTGGAGATCTCAAATAATTCCTATCAATATCTCTTATATTATAAACCATGGAAATGATCAAGGATGTTATTGCAATCCATTTTTCTGTTAGACTTCGTATGTTTTCGAGTTATAGATGATGACATCAATCAGAGAATGTTTACTATGCAGTTAATATGATTTTTATAGACAAGTTACTCTTCATAAAAATCATCCATGGTTTGAAGTATCTAGATTTCAGGATTCAGTAATGTAATATTTATATTCATGGTCAAGCCAATATTGATGCAATTTGAAAAACTCATGGATTTTACTACAATTAATGAGATGTTATTTCTCCGATATAGATCATATGGATCACATGGATAAAAACATTCCATATTATTTAATTATAAAAAAGAATATTATTAATTTTCTCGATATAAATTATGTGATATGTCATAAAATTATGATATTGAGTCTCCCACTATTTTATAATATCTTGTAGCCCTCACCATTGAAATCGGAATGAGTTTTTTATATGATATTATAAAAAAATGATCCAAATATCCATTTGCATTTCCCCAAAAAGGGTTATTCAAACTACATGAAGGGATTTAGGTAATCATGTCATGGCCAACATTGGGCTTGAAACTCTTTTATCATTTGAGTGTACTCCCAAATCCTAAAATCCTATATTGTATTTCCTCAACACATGAATCAAAGTTATATAAATTTATTTGAGGGTTAATTTTCCCGGTGTAAGATGAATTATTCAACCCATTACATTCATATGAAATCTCAATTAATAGTATGTGTCTAAACATGGGATGTTCATAAAATTATGTCTATGGAATTCATTCCATATAATGAAAATGAAGGTCAAGAATAGAATAACATTTATTTAAGGAATTTTAATTTATATTGAAAAATTATAAGATTATTTTATCATTTGTTAATATTATAAAATTTTTACATAATAAATTAATGATGTTGGAGAAAATACTTACAAAGATTAAACTTATTTAAATCAAATATTTTCACATTTAATTTACTATTTTTGATAGAATAGTTTTGAATCCATAAATTGAATATTGAATAAAAATAAATTAAAAATGGCCCAATAATGGGATTTCATATTGTATGATTTATTTGGTGAGAAATAAATAAAACTCTATCCCAGGGGAATCAATACTTATGTAGGTCATAACATTAGAGGAAAGATACCCCCAATCCACCTATGTGTCACATGGGTTGGCACCATTATGTCTCTATCTGGAAGTTCCTCTATAATTCTTCAGATTCCCAATTAATTAAATTTATTTGTACCTACCAAGAAGTATAGGGGATACAATTTATTACTTAATGGGGGTTATATAATCATCCTTTGACACACATGTCCTAAAAAATAATTCAGGGAGGGCTATATGAGTTGAAATTCTATTTAAATTATTAATAAATAATTTCAAAATCGTACAATAAATTAATCTAAGTAAATCTAACTCATATAAATGTATTATTATATCTTGGGAATGATTATAAAGATGCAAGAAATTTGAAAAATTAAAATTAATTTGTTATCTTATCATTATAATTAACATATATGTGATTAGATTAATTAATTTAGTAACCTTTAACATAATGACCATAAAAAGTATCTTCGATATAACTATCTTAATAGAATTCATGGTATTCAAATATAAGAACCAATTATTATATATTATTGTGATAAATAATTTATTAATTTTATTAATTTTTTACAATAATTATTAAATTCTTATTAAAAACTAAAGAAAATCAAAACAATAATGTTTTAATGCTAAAGTAATAAATTTAATGAAATTTTATTATTATGTTAATCGGGAGACTAAAAAGTGTGAATTTTTTAGTTACACACTCTATATCTCAGTTTCTATATACCTAGGTTATATCCCAGGGGATTTTTCAGGTAAATCGATCATAATAATTGTATTGTACTAAAAAATACGTAATTTTTATTTCACTTTCCATGTGTATGTGCTTCCCACAGAAGGACATGAAACGTTTATCATATGTGGTAATAAATGATTTGTACAATCCAAATACACACCTTGTAAATTTTATGTCTAGTTTCATCTTGAATTTATAAATATAGCAATATGTACTACAGATGCTTGAATTAGTTAGTTTCACATCATGTATGTAGAGACCCGAAGCTTATCGTACATGGACATTACATTACTTTTGCGGAATACTTAGTACATAACAAAAACACACACACAAGGATCGTAATAGTTTAGTGTCTTTGGAAACTCGGAACGTAAACTTCTAATCCTGGTGAAAGATCTTCAAAATCTCCCATAAAGATCTTCCTTTTTTTTTTACCTAAAACCTTTCTTTATATCCTGGGGAAAAGAAAACATAAAAGGGTGAGCTCAAATGCTCAGTAAGGGTAAACAAAAGGAATAACAATCACATAATTTTCATAAGAACATAACATTTTTGGAAATCTTAACCTGCAAAAGAGAGCATAATTTCATAACATGGGATAAATCATAGTAGTGAAAATGAAACCATAAATTAAAACATTACTCATTGTGGCATACACACATAATCATAGAGAATCATTTCTTGTTAGTCAAGACTCATTGCCAAGACTATCTTAGTGGACAAAGTCCCTTTCTGAATCGAGTAATCCTCGTTTCAGTCCTGTTTCACTGAACCGGTATAACCTACCATTCCAGCCATGTCTATCTCATGAGATATTAAATCTTTACCCAATGCATTGGAGGGAGATATAGGTCCCACCCATCTTATAATGAATCCTTTCTTATGTGTGCCACATAATCATAAATCATACATCATCGCATAACACATGTAATGAAAATGGGATTCTTAAACAACATGACATCATAAAACAATTCATATAAGATAAAGGAATTCATAAAAATGTTTCCATCACAACATAATCAAATCCATGTAATAATAGGGATAAAAACAGAACCCTTTTATTATCTTAGATGGAAAATAATTTTGATAAAACACTTGAACTCCATTCTTGAGGAAAATATCCTTTCTTCTTCAAAAACACTTTTCCTTTCTTAACATGTCATAAAATTTTAAACTAAAATAAGTTGATTAAAAATAAAATTTAATACTTGTAAAGGAAGCTTCTTGGAAATAATGTTTTAGAAATCCATTCACTCCTTATAAGTTAAAAAAAAACATTCTTCGTACTTTTGTCGGAAAAGTCAAAAAGTACCTCGTACGAAAAACGACAAAAGATTCCTTTCATACATATTACTAAAAACTCACCAAAGGGTAAAAATGGATTTAAACAATTGTAGGTGGATGGAAATAATATTACATATTTATGAAACATGGATGTGGATGAAAAAATACACCCCAGTAAATACTTACGAATAAACAATCTCGGATAAAAATGAGATTGTGATATTTTCCCTTACCTTAGGTCCGACTTGCTTTGTAAGTGTCCGAACCTCCTGTATAATGATTTAAATCATGTTATTGACTTATTACAGAATCATATTCATTGTTATGATATCATATATGGTTCACTTATGACATTATATTACCCGTTCTTTTGTAAATTCCATGTTAAAGAAGCGTTTTGGGTAAAATCGTTTCATTTATCGTAGGTGTTTTGACTTGTTGTTCTTGACATCATTATTACTTATATCATGATTTACTTACTTCCAGAATATAAAATATGATTTATATATCATATATATTCAGTATATATATATATATATATAATAGGTAGATAAATAAAATGAAAAACACCGTTCATGGAGACGGTAGTCCGTACGTACGCATGAACGCTGTTTTCCTTTCCTTATTGTCTTGAAATGAAAGTAAGTAGATGACATACATATGTATATATATACATAAATCCAGTAGCTTTATAATGTCATATATTTCATTATTATTTCTTATATATACATTATAATCATTCTTAAATGGTTAACATGTAGAATGAATCTCATCGCGTCGTGGAGACGGTATTCCGTACGTACGCACGAGCGATGATATCATTTCTATAAATATTGAATTGAATTGGAGTGGATTATAAAATATATCAGAATCAATATGATGTTGTAATAACTATGTATAGTTATTCATTACACCATTATACCCATCCATGTAAGGTGGTGGTGGAAAATAGATTACACCACGGCGTGGAGACGGTATTCCGTACGTACGCACGCGCGGTGATTTCTTTTTCCGTAGGATGGATAGATGGTGAAATAGGGTTGTTTCATACTTATAATAACATATCAGTATATGAGTGATACTGATGTTATTACTTCATAATGAAACAACCTAAGAAGAAGAAGTGGAAGAAGAAATAAAGATGAAAGAATTGGTAACGGTAATTACCTCTTCTTTGAAGTGCCTCTTTGAGACCTCCTCTTAGGGCACTAAAATTGGTCTTTGAGGAAGACCAGAACCTCTAGGATGTTTCTAGGGAAGTGGAGAGGAGAAATTGGCAGGGGTTGGCCGAGCTTGAGTGCTCAAATTGGTGTGAGGAGGAGGGGGAGGAGGTGTCCTTTTATAGGGGAGGAGAGGGGCACCTTAGGAATATCTCAAAATATTATTTTATATTAAAGTCAAAATCGGTTTATAATGGTTCCAAAGGGTCTTATTTCGAAGCTAAAGTGGGGATGGGTCGAAATACTATCAACCAATAAGATTTAGACAAGTTTAGGTTCTTATTTTAACCTTATCAATTAGATTTAACTCTAAGTTAAATAATTTAACTTTTACCGTGTCTTTTTGTTTTCTTTCACTATATGGTTAATACACTTACTATAACATGCCAAACGAACCCCAAATTGTATATTATTAATACATATATCCTTATCTAAGTCATTTGGCCGAACCTTAGATTTTTAGGAATAAAATAACAATTAATAATATAATATTTGATTTAAAAACTCTTTTGTGTCAATTTTGACACTATTTGATATATGATTTTTTTGAAAGTCATAACAGAATTATATGTTCGAACCAAGTTGATTAAATCAACAATAATATATCATAGTAACCTAGAAAATTAGTGGAATTCATAAAAAGTCTTAAAATACATTTATTTTGGTATTTATATTATCAATTATGTCAATATTTCATTAATAAGATAATTACTGCATCATCTTTGTGTCATAAATAAATTATATTATTTGATGTCTAAAAATTACAAATAAAATACCATCATGTAGGAAATCTTTTTAGCTTTCTAATGAATATTTACAATCGAATTTATCTTATGTATAACCCTATATTAAAAATTATTTACTTATTAAACTTTGATTTTAACTATTTTAACCCTTCTTTAAATAAATTAATAATAAATGTCCTAATCTAATCCAAGTGGGCCTAAATGGTCATATTTTATTCCTAAGTTTGTTTTTGGTCGAATTACACTTGTCCAATAGAATTAGGACATGTGTTAGGGTAATATTAATATCATATTTACCCTTAGTTACCCTATTTACTATTAACCGTGGTAAAAAAAGTAAAAAGTTACTATTCACCAAAAAATTATTTTTATCTCATTGAACCACATTTTAGTCCTTGATATTAACCGTGTCTCTCGGATTTTCGAAATTCCATTCACAGAAGCGGTAAAATTAAGTTTTATGCAAAATTCAGTTTTTAACCTACCACTTAGTAGTTTCACTATTCATCAAAAATTGATGTTTTTCAGAACAATGCCAAAATTTTATCCCAAGCTATATTTCATATTCCAAATTCAAAAATGAAGTCTACTTTACCAAATTCATAACATAAAAGTTGTATTAATTAATTTTATAATTAAATCCCGCTGTTAAAACAAATAGCGTGTTTTTAAGAAACAATATCTATCAAAAGATTGACACTTGTTTATGTCTAGTTTAAATGTGAAATTACATCCAATAACCAACATTGTATTAAATTGTAAAAATATATTCTAAATATACTTTAAAACCACTCAAATTAATGATTTATCACTATTAATTATTTCGATTAAAAAAGTTGTTTTTAATTATAATTTAGTAATTTTCACTATTCATCAGAATATGAAAGTTATCCGAAAAGTACCAAAATTTCACCTTAGGCTAAATTCGATACTCTGAATCCAAAAATGAAGTCCATTTTGAGAGTTAAAATTTCTAAAATTTAAAAAGTGGTTATTACTATTCAGAACGGCTAGTTTTAATAATATTTTAATAGCATATCATTGTTTCGTGAAACTCAGGATTACGTACCACACACGCTATCGAGGAAGGTTGCGATTGCGTGTAATGCAAGGCAAGTCAAGGATGCGTGTTGTGCAAGCTCCTTTTGGTGTAGCGTACAACACAAGAAATTAATAAAATTAAAAAGAATATTTTTTTATAAAATCTTGGGCCGTTACAATGTACATCTGATTACACAACTTTTAATACATTAATGCATCTAGATATCAGTCTCACTCATTTTTGAGTATTTATAATGATCCCACATGATGATTAAATTTCATCACTAATTCATGAAGACTACATGATTTGTACACTAGATACACGAAACGTACCACAATGGCTTAGTCTATATATATTATCAAATAAAAAAATAACAATAATTAATGGTCACCACTTCATTTATCCCATGACACTATGAGGATTAGTGAAAAAGGGAAAAAACATCTACTCTAACTACACACCATGTAATCTTATGCCATCCATCAAGATAACTCTACAGTTCCCGATGCAATCTCTAATCATTCACCATCTTCTCTGTGACTTATGAAATTTGGAATTACAATGAAGGATACTAAAATGTTGAAAAACATGTAAAATAAAAATGAATTAATGAATAAATAAAAGGAACAAATAATTTGACCATGATTGAGAATATTAATATAAAATTAAATAATTAATTATAAATTTTAAATATGATTTCTCTGATACCCCTTGATTTTTTTGGGCACAATGGAATCACATTTGATGGGTGTTCTATTAAAATATCTTTTAACATAGATATTTCCAGAATCAAAAGAGAATATCTTTAACATAAAATCTATAATTAATCCATTTATGATCAGAATAAATATTAATTATACATAGTATTTTCTCCAATATTGAGGTTGGTTTTTCTTATAATTCCTCTTCAGATTACATTAATTGTTATTTAATTTTCCATCTGTTGAATCCCTCTAGTAGTAATCCAAAAATTCTCCGTTGATTTCTAGATGATGATAAATGATTTTGAGTTTCTTGTATGGAAATTCTATTTCCATCCATTTTTTTATTAATCACTTTCAACTCAATCATTATTGAAGGAATCCATTTAGTTATTCTTATTATTGAAATGGATATAGGACGATGAAATGAGATAGAATTAAATTGTGTGCAATTATTCTCAAATCCGAATTAAACCCTCCCAATATATGTAACCATATATTTATAGAGGTTGGATTTTTTAAAATATATTTCAATTCCAATGAATCACTTAAATAATATAGTAATCAGTAATATAACTCATTCCAGATAATAACATTACAAATATTATTAATTTAGTTAATGTCTAACTTCAATAGTGATATGTATTTTTTATCAGCATGAAAAACAATATTTATCAACAAATATGATCATGGTCCATTCATGTTACTAATAATTTATTGAATAACCCAATAAATATTTAATTATATATTTTTAGAATCAATATATATATAATAAATTCTTTATTCAAAATCTAATGAATAATATTTTTTTTAAATAACCATGTAATAAAAAAAATAATTTATTTATTTCCCTGTGAATATGAGCAGAATTTAAATTAGGAATAAAATTATTCCTCGTTCTTGAGAATAAAATTTTTACCATTAATTAAATTCAAATAACATTTAATAGTGATTAGTAGAATCATATAGTTGGTAACACACTATAATTATTCCTTAGGGGAATTAGGCGGGATTGCCTATTGTCTAAGATTAATGTCTAGAAAAGGGTGAAGGACCCCAATATGAATGAACATTGTATCATAACATAAAAAACAACATATCAACACTCACTTTGTAATATAATAAAATTTTCACAATATTTCATCATGCAGGTTTCACATCATTGTCATCAACCTATGTGTATGATATGTCATTCTTTGAAAATCTAAAATAAACATATCATTATACCAGGTATATGGAATGTAATGTGACTTCTCTATTCCAACCAATGGGACATTATATAATAATCTAAAATTATGTATGGGAAAATCATTCCTCTAGTATTCCATTAATAACATGATATTTTGATTTAACCAATATACCCTATAGTTGTCCAACAAATGGCACTATGGGTTTTGTTAGTAAATCTAAGTACTTGGGTAGTGAAATTAATAAATATTATTCTAAATGTATATCGACCATTATAAATGATCAAATATATGAATATATTATTAATTCAAGACATGTGTAATTTTTACTACTAGCTTTATTCTCATAGTATCCCATTACGGAGAATATTTTGTGAAAACATCATGTGAATAATCCTCATTTTCTTATAAGAACTCAGACCTAAAAAGATATATTATGTATGTCATTGCATATAACATTCTCCAACTATATAACTGTATTTATGAATTTCAATATTGAAATTCATGATTATCATTATATCCAGGATCTTCTTTGACATTATTAGTGAAACATATACCATTGAAGAGTTTTTCATTAAGGTCATACAAGAAAAAAATATAATATGTGATACACTTTTTTATTAATATTTATATGACCGAATATACATCCATAAAAAGTATAAATAGTTCATCCAAGGAAAAAAAAATAATATCTTATAAGTATTTTATTCCTTGGTAGGATACTAGATGTAAAGAATTCATAGGGATATGTCATTGATTTTTATGAATCCATGTTTTTGTGTAAGAGGATTTCCTACTTCAATAAAAATCCAAACCTAAAGGTTATTTAGGTTGGTAAGTGGTCCAAAATTTCAATTTTATATTTTATGTTCATTATGGGTAAAATTGTTTCACATTTATTGATATTATTCTAGAAAAATTAAGATTTTGTTTTTAGTACCAGATTCTATAATGCGTGTTTGGATATATTATATGTCCAGTAACATAAGGTGACTGTCTTTTGGTTTGATTTTATTACTTTTTTTTATTTTTTTTTATTTTTTTAGAAATTATAAATGTAAAAAAAATTATAAATTTCTAAAAAAATGAATCAAAAATTGATACAAATTAAATAAATAATTGATGTAAAAATAGGACATTTAAATGATATAGAATGAGATAATTATAATAAATTTTATATTTATAATCTATCCACATTATACATCATTGAATACAATTTCCTAGGTCAAATTATTAAAATATAAAGTTATATGAATCCAAAATTCCATATATCCTCACCATTTACTATTTAATGGTTTATATTGAAAAATAAAATCCCTATAGAATTCTCAATTAACTATTTTGAGATTATTGATTCATTTGAAAATATCAATTTTCAAAATATAATTTCAAAAATGAAAATCCAATGTAATCTATCATCCAAGAGAATAATTTCTTATTATGTAATTGAATATTAATCACACTATGTGATTAATTATCTCTTCACCCATAAAAAATCAATTACAATGTATATGAGTCGATTGATGAGTTGGATAAAATTTAATAACACTAAATGAGTACATAATTAATTCATGATTTATAGAAAATTACTTCCACTATAAATTAAGATTAATTTATATTGTAGAATATTATAAATATTAAAAATTGAAAATTATATTTACTAACCTTGAAAAAAAATATCTATATTATTATCCTAGAGTCATCTTTGAAATAATTATTCTTATATCTCTTTGGATCGGATTAATATTCCACTCTGCATAATTCAACTATAGAAATAGAAAACATAAGAAAAAATAGATTTTTCTAACTATTTGGATATTTCGGCCACATAAAAGTTTCAAATAAAATTTCTAGAAGACTTTTTCACCTCCTCCTAATAGTAATGTACATAGAGAAAGAGGTTTTTGAAAACTTTTCTTCACCAAAATAGAAATTTGAACATTAAATATTATGTTACCAAATATCTCAATTGGTTATACTTATTATTAATAGATCATTTCAGTGGACCCTATCAAAATTTGTGTATTGATGTTGAGTGAAGTTAGTGGAATCGACCCAATCAAGAAGATGACAATCCTACTCATACAGTTTATTGGTACAGAAGATTCACATTACAATGTAAACATTATGGATAACCATATTTATGATAATTCTATGATATTGAATCATTTGTGAGATACGTTTTATGGATATATGTAATGTGTAGTTGAAAATTTTCTAGGAATATCTATAGTATATAAAAATTAACGAGACCAAAATTTTTGTTACATAGATATTATAAAATTTTAGATGAATATTCAATACATATCATAACAACCGATAGTTGATTAATGTAGAGGTTTAGTTCCTTCGATTACTAAATACAAGAAAATTTTATTTTCTAACATATATTAAATAAACACCAAAATTTTTCTCTAACATAATAAATTTTTATAAATACCCAACATAAAAACATTATTCACAACCCACAGAATGAAAACATTATAAATAGTGATTTCATATGCTCAATAGGGGTAAATATGATTTCTTTCAATAAATGATAATATTTATTAACATCATGTGAATAAGAATATCATGCCATTATCATAAAATTTTAAATTCATACCCATAAATTCAGAGATCATAATAATAAAAATTTATTTGGAATAATGTAATCCATGAGTCATAAAAGAATCAAAAATCCTGATACATATTATCATATAATAACAATAAGTACATTTCAATGATAATTCCATAAATTGATTGGAATAATCAAAATCATAGAAATCATATATCAAGGATACCAAGAAATAAATCCATCACATGTTTCTATTTGGTATACACACACGTACCTTAATCCATCATAAGAAAACATCCATTTTACCATATTTTGGTCTTGAGATAACCTCACACATTATATTTTAGATTATAAACATTATTAATTTCTCAATTCATTGGAGTTGTATATTAGAGAAACATATCACATAATACATTATTATGTATGTGAAAAGATCATTGGAGAATTTATCACATCATCATAGATTATCCCATGGAGAATAATAAAGCTTCATGAATATCTAAAAATCATAATAAAAACCATCCAAACCATAAAAAGGATTATATTATTGTGTTATATATCCAATGAAGCATAATTAACATTAATGGATGTTGTTATAAGTTAAAACACCTTTAATATATCACTAGAATATTTCATAAAGAAAATACTATTATAATTTTCAAATAACCTACTAAAATAAAAAAATCCAAAATAGTTGGATGGAAGTTTATTTCTGAAGAAACCATGGAATATTTTAAAATAATATTGAATTGAAAGAGTATTTATGATTGTGATAAAAGTAATTTGTGTTGTTTAATTAAGACAAACATGTGGTTCACGCCACTAGTAAAATTTTCCTCATCTAGAAAATTAGAAGAATATTATTTGTATAAATGTGTGTATAAATTAAAAAATGGATAAAAATTAACATAAAAATATTCTAATAAAATAAATAATTTTCTACTATTTTAATGAAAATATGTACTTTGAAGAAATGTCTCCCGAATGAATAGAAAACAATGCCAATTTACATTGAAAACATTCCTATTATACATAGAGAACTAAGAGATTTGAAAATTAAAAAAATTAATATTTCATTAATATTATTATAAATAGATTAATAAAATGTGAATATTTTTGATATACAGATCTTATAATTTTATGATCAGAGTTTTTAAGAATAAAATATCCTTAAAAATTTATATTTTAAAATAAAACCCTCACCACTTGTCTGAATTTATATTTATTTTATTTTAAATACATATATACAAATTATAGTTTAATTAAAAATCCTTAATGTAACCATAGAAAAACAAGAATTTGTATTCATTGTTCATGTATAAAATTTTATCACCTTTTCATTAACAATAATTAATTATCAACATCATTTCAGTTGATAACTACTTCGTTTTTCAAATATGTTTTATTTTGGATGATTTTTTTTCTCATTTTATAAAAGATGAATCATATTCAAAATTATAAATATCATATATAATCATTATATAATTATTTATAACCAATCAAATAATTATATGATAAAAAAATTACACCACTTTTGGATATGGTAATTTATACATATGCTTGATAAATGATTCCAATTATCATTGTATGAAAAAAGGTAAAAAATAATTCACATTTATAGAAGAATATTAATATTATAATTTTAATTTCGATTTAGTAAATCCATCATTATAACTATAAATTTGATTCCATGATGTAAAATAAATCACATCACTACTTGGAGCTGGTAGTCCACATATACGCACAAGTAATACTTTATTTTCCCATTTTATATACAATAGGTGAATTTTTTTACCTTATTCATAATGTCATATTATTATATTTATTATAATGGTTTATTTATATTATTATAAATAAAAAAATATTTAAATTATTTATAAGGTTAAATAATGATTGAAGTAGTAGGGTAATATGATTTAACTTCTTTGAGAGACCTCAATCTGTATACACCATAATAATTCAAAATATGGTCTTAAGGGAAGAACTAAAGATCTATAAGGATATTGAAAAAATAAAGGATTCTATTTAGGCAGGTAGTGGATGATAAAAAATTTTAAACTATATGAATATGGTAGGTGATGTTGTTCCCTTCAATATGTAAGGGAAATGACACTCATGGATTGACGTAAAATATTTAAATATAATATATATCCTAATAGTGTCCATGGGTTAAAATAAAACCAAATTCAATGATACATTGTGTCATGATTTAAATAAACTCAACTGTTAACATTTGGAAATGTAATGGATATATATTATGCCTTATCATTTATATGAACAACTTTAAACACACTATAACCTTAACTGTGATAATATAACTTTTTACCATGATAACAAAATTATATGATCAATAATAAAAGGGGAAAGTAAAAAATTGTATATGTAGATTAAAAAAATTTATTCAATTTTATCAAATTCAATATCAATTGGTTATAGAAATTTCATTCAATGTAAAAACCACAAATAGCATGAAAATTAGTTTTTAGGAAAATAACCAATTTTTATAGAAAAATATTTTTGTGTTGAAATCAATTAAAATTTATGGTTTTAATGAATGTAACTATTTTTTAATAACAAATGAATGTTTTTAGACTTTTGGAATAAGAAAAATGAAATGATACCTTCCAACCATACCATTATATAGAATCACTATTTCAACAACGATGTAGACCCATGGTTCAACCCGATGAGTATAACCCCTAATTATGTGGGTATAACTTATACCCAAAGTATTGGGAGATGTGGGAAACCGAGGAAACGATATTGATCCATGGCCAATAATCATTTTTTTCCAAAATGTGGGTATAATATTTCAAAAGAAGTCTGTCTCAGTTTTCAATCGCTTGACCTACTCCTCTGACACAAAGAACCTCACCACTCCAGCTACTTAACATATGTATATATATATATATATCTTTATTCACCTGAATATTTTATTATATATAATGGGTTTAAGAAGAAAATACATGGGAACAGGTGTTCCCATGAATAAATTATTAGGTCCTGTGAAATTAATTTCTTATCCATAACACGGGAATGTTAAACCCATGATTTATAAAACGGTGGGTATATGTCTCAAAAAAGAACCCGATAAATTATGTTTTTATAAAATATTGATATATGTCTCTAAAATCAACACTATAGTAACATTTTTTTTCTAAACAATGTGTATAGGTCATGATAAACAACCTATACCCACAGTTTTCCAAATATATGGGTAAAGGCTCCCATACTATAAATATTCTCATGGATTTTGGTAAACTGTGGGTACAAGGTTGCATATACCAATGTTATTTTAAATTGTCAGTACAATACCATTTTAAAGTAGTGAATGGTACTAAAATAATATTTAATTTCAATAAAATATTATTTAGGGTAAGCAAATATGATATTGGGTTAGTTAATTTACAAGAAAAATAAAAGATTATTTTTATTTGATTTACAAATATTTAGATAATCCAAAGGATTATTAATTTATTAATATTATAAATTTATCTATTATTATAATTTCATTACAAAATAAACTCATTAATTATTCTACCATTTCTATTTGATAGCATTTCAGTCACAACATTGATAATTCTACTCATGTCTTAAATAGACAACATGAAGTTTTTATTTTCTATTCAGTGACATCTTGATTGTATTTTTAATGTCTTGGCCATCTCTTTTATCATAATTTCATATAATATAAAAAATTTTCTGATATATCAGACACCAAGGAATGATGTTTAAGTTGAACTATTAAATTATGAAGGAATACTGGAAGCCCTAAATAGCAGATGTAGAGAATTAGAGACCTAGAGGAATATTGAAATAAGTAGATATCTGAAAATATTATCGTATAAATTCATTTGGATTATGGAGAACCAAATGATTCCTAAGAGTATCACTACTTAGCCTGTAGTATAATCTATGTAGCTAGTGGATTGGAAAATGAATAGCGAAGACACATTAATTGGTTGTCTAAAATGATTTGACTCAGGCCACTAAATAATTACCACGACCCAAGACACCTCTAGTTCATATGAATCCAATAAATATAGACCAAAGTAAATTTTTATCTCATCAGAAAATCAATGAAGAAACTCTATGATTGATTTAATGATTCTATCATATAGATATTACATTATCTCAATGTTATATAAAATGAACAAACCATCAATTATTCATCTATATCAATTCCTATATTGTTCCATAATCTCTATTCCTCTCCTACCAATTATTAAATGAATTTTAGTTAGGGGAGAAAAAATATAATTGATTTGTTCATTGTAAACCACTATTCATATCATCTTTATATATAATGGGAGATCTTCATCAAAATTTTGGGGGATGGGTTACATGGATATAGACGAAGCACAATAAGGTGCTCATAATAAAAAAATATTAGGGATGAATTTCTTGATCGTCGCCAATATCATGGTATATAATACATAATCCTCTCAATCTAAGGGTGGATGCATATAACATCACACAGATCTTTTTTCAAACTTGTTTATCTAACATTTGTGGCTCTCTAGTTTAATTTTTTTAAACCATTAAATATATATAGATATAATTTCATAAATTTGATATGGTATTTTCCATTATTCTTACATGATTTATTTAAAATGTAATAACTATTTAATTCATATTAAAAATTTTAATTTATCTCTTTAATGAATAAATCAATATATTACCTTCTAAAATTTATTAAATTATAATTTTATCGAATTTATCACTTTGTCATTTTTTCATGTCAGAATTTCATAACATTAAAATTAATTTTTAAAAACGTAAATCACATTACCCATATTGTAATATTTATCTTAATAAAAATGGTAACCATGGGATTATAATTTTTTCTTTTTGTTTTTTAAATTTTTTTTTACATTATTTTTAATTTTCATCTTATCCAATTTAAATGTTTTTTATTTTGTAATGGAGTCATACTCGTATTTATATGATTCTATTTTTCAACAAAAAAAATCTCCTATTCGAAATATCATATTCCATTCATTCCTGGTAGCATGTCATATGTTGAATGAACAATAGTTATGTAAAATATATTCTTAATAATGCATCATAATATATCTATAAATTGAAAATATAAAATTCTATTAGCTTATTGGGAAACCTATGAATGATATAGATTTTTATTGTTACTGAAATGTATTCATTCATGTTACTATATGTGAAACATCTCAAAAAATAATCAAATTACTAGATGTCAATCATAACGGATCAAAAATAGTTAGGGATATTATATTATTAACGTACATGAATGATTTTCAAATAGTCACTATTAATTATAATTAATCCATTACCAATATGTTTTTGTGTTTTTCTATGGATTTGAATTAAATCGTAGTAAAAAAATTAGATTCCTAATAGTTTATAAAAAATCAATTAAGAAAAAAATTTGAAAAGGTATCCAATGAAAAAATGGTGTTAAGAATAAAATAAATATGAAATGGACAAATACCGACTTATCAAGTGGTGATGTTGAAGAATATTCACAAATCACCAAGAACATAAAAAAAATTATTAATGAAAAATAAAATCATCCAATAAAACCATGAATGTCATTCAAATAGTGGAAATATAATTCAAATGATACAAAATCATGAAAAAGTTTACATCATGTAGGTATATACCATTGAAAGAAATAATATTAACTAATGGAATCATTGAATGACATATCTCAATGTTACAACCTAGAGTAAAAGTGATTACTCTATGAATGATTCATCATAAAACTCTTCAAGTGACTCAGGTGATATATTCCAAATGACTAAATTGATGACGAAAATGTGGTTATTAAACCATACAAATTTCCTCATCTTTTTCTTCTCCTTATTTTCCCACATCTTATTTTGTCTTTTCTCTGAATGCCACATTAATTAAAAATACCTAAATTATTATATTCATCAACTTATATAAGTTTATCATAAAAAATATCTATTATACATTGAAAATAACAATAAATAAATAAATGTTTTAAATTAAAAATATTTATTCTAAAAATAAAAGCATTTATTAATCAATTAATATTATGAATTTTCCAACAATTTAAATAATCAATTAAATGTAGATAAATTTTAATTTAAAATCAATGAATGTAAAAAATAACTTCTAATTCACTTATAATGAACATAATATAAAAAAAATCGCCTCTAAAATATTTGGAAAAAATGGGTTGGTCTTGGTTTTTCCAAATGATACATTGACCATGAAAATTTAATCAAAAACAAATTTTACTAAAGGATGTTTACTTGATAAATTGAAAAATATATTAAATGAACTAGGAATTTATTTTATTAATGTTGTCGATAGAATGTATGATATGGGAGGCCAAAATAAATTCATATTTCATCAATAGTAAAAGAAAATATTATACAGATAAATATGGATATATTAGAAATTTATTAATAACATTAAATGTCCTAGGTTCATTTGGGACCCAAAACCATACATAAAATTATTTTTGGTTAAAATTATCCTAAGATAAATTCCCATAAAGAACTATGGTAACTACATAGTGGTTTATAAAGAAACATGTGTAGAGACCCCACTACATTCAATTAAATCATTAAACTATAAGGAGATAAAATCACATATAGTGATAAATATATGGTTTAGATTATCTATAAAGGTGATATAAGGTTTTTTAACTCAAATATTATTAAAAGTAAATTATTTTTCAAAGTCAAATAATATAATTTTTTAATCAGTAATTAATTTTTTAGTAGTAATTAAAATTTTTATAGTGAATATGTTTTATAAATGTTATTGAATGAAAATATATTCAATTTATCACTTATAATTTTTAATATGATTATGTAATTAATTATAAATCTATCACAGTCCAAAATGTAAAATGCTTGAGTTAAAAATTTAGTATTTTTTGTAATTTGAATACATACATTGGTCACTACAAGAATAAATAACTTTTAAAACTCAATCATTGCCAACTAGTATAATATTTTCCAAAAAAATGTAATGATGAAACAGTTTTTAGTGCATTACAATATAGAAAACACCTCAAATATTCTCATAAATATAAAAAAAAATATGTACCTCATCTAATTGTCTTGAACTAAATAACCATTATTTATTTACTCCTTCTAAAATCGAAATTCTCAATGTTATGTCATATATTGTTTTATATTTTGTTACTTTGAAATACTCACTTGGTCTTATTTATTATCTCACAAACGTGATTATTTCAAATAATTCCCCAAATTATAAAAAAACTGAAAATGTAAAATGTTATAAAATAAATTATATTAAAATTGATCAGGGAATAGAATTAAAAAAAGTAATCTAATGATTTAACTTTTTCTCATGATTATAATCATTCTTTTTCAACGATAAGATTTCTTTAATAGTAATTGTGTAGCAGAACAGTGAAATCGAACCATCCATGAAATCACTTCAATTATATTAAATGAAAATAATTTAAATAATTATTCATATTGAGGATATATATATATATTTTTATCATTGATTTCATTCATATAAAAAGAGTTATCAAAAAACCCCTTATTAACATTTTAAATATAAAAATCCTAAATTGGGGTTTTTTAAGTTTTTGGTTAAAAAAGTTTTTATTCTAAATAAATATTAAAAAAATTATTAAAAAATAGTGATAGTGTTATATTTTTGTAATCCATATGACAAAAGGAATTCATAGTATTTGGTAAAATTTATAGAATGCTAAATGAAAAATTTTGTGCTATTTATAAAAAATTTCAAAATTCCATATCCCGAAATGTTTTTGTAGTATATAATGTTATAAATTAAAATAAATCATTCATATCTATTTACATTGATGTTTAATATTAATATTCTTCAAATTTTTCAACTACAGATTCTATAAATTCTAACTACCTTCCCCTAAAAAAATTAATTCTTGATTTGGTAGTGGGGACTCATATATATAGATCAGTCAAAAATGAGGATGAACCCCATTCCTTCATATCTGAGTAAGTTACCACCACATATTTAGGATTCAATTAGTAATTAAAATTAGGTTAATTACATGAAATATGAAATAAATCAATTCAATCAAAATGTTATATGGACTCACAAGGAATGATAAATTGATCATACCATATTAGGGTCTAAATGTTTCATTGGGAATAAGTTATTTGATCTTTATAATATCATAAAAAATAAAAATTTCCAGTAGAAAAAATTATAAAAAAAGAAAATGGTATTTACTGTAATAAAATATTTACACACATCTATCAGTTAAAATCTAAAATATTTTTTTTTTAATTTTCCTCTCAACTTAATTTTAAACACATTAAAGTGGATTTTATAGTAAACTATTATAATTTTTTTTAAGAAATTGATTTACCTAAACAACCACAATGTTTTGAGGATTTTAATATTCTAAATAATATTTCCAGATTAGTTAAATGGATTTATGGTTTAATGTATTCCCATTAGGATAAGTTTTATTTTTTATCTAATTTTTTTATATCAAATTGTTTTAAAATTGATAAATGTGATTAAATTATTTTTCTAATACATATCTCAAACGGTTTATTAATTTATCAAATTTTTGGTGAAGTTGTGATATTCAGATAATCCAATGAATATCATTGTTTATAATTATCTTATTTAAGTAAAATAGTATTTGGAATGAGAATTATGTTTAACCTCAATTTCTTTCTATGATTCAAAATTTCCCATAAATATCATGGTATCTCTATAGACCAATGAAAATAAAATAATGAAATATGAAAATGTTTTGGAATGGATGAAAGTAATAAAATTAGTATTGCCATGAGTTCACTATATAAGGTAACATTTTATAATGATGGTAAGACGATCAACAATATACTTAATTGAAGCCTGATATGGAGTCTACAATATCTTATTATAACCCAAACTAATATAATATTAATTATATTTATTTGTTCTTATTTTAAATCAAATAATATTTGAATCAAATATCTAATATATTAAAATTATTTTTTATTTTATTAAATAAAAAATTAAATGTAGATGCCTGAATCATGATGTACATGGAAATTACATTAATTTTGCGGAATAATTAATACATAACAAAAAACATTACTCAAGGATTGTAATAGTTTAATGTATTTGGAAACATGGAATGTAATCTTCTAATCGTGGTGAAAGATCTTCAACATCTCTTATAAGGATATTCCCCTTTTGGTTTTCTTACGTAAAACCTTTCTTTAGGTCATGGGGAAAAGAAAAAATATAAAGGGTGAGCTCAAATGCTCAGTAATGGTAAGCATGGATAAATTAAAACAAATCATATACATTTGAACTTAAAAATACGAACATAATGTTTAAACATAAAAATCATGGGCAATGACATAAAACATGTTAGTACATAAGGCATAGATCAGAATGGAACATTAATCATGATAAAATATAATGAGAATAAAACATGTCATTATGGAATCCATTAATCACAAGTAATAATTTCCATATTACCCAAGGCATTGCTTCCAAGACCATCATAGTGGACAAAATCCCTTACTGAACAGGGTTTACTTGCCGTTCCAGCCCTATATTACTGAACCGGATTTACTTGTCGTTCCATCCATGTCTATTTAATGAGATATAAATATTTACCCAATTCATTGGAGGGAGATATAGGTCACACCAATCTCATAATTAAATCATTCTTACTTGTGCCACAACATAAACATAAATCATTCATCATATCCCAAAGAATAAAAATGGGTCTCATAAACATCTTCCCCTCATAACATAATCCATAAAAAACAAATGGATATAATTTCATCATAAGAAAAGTTAAACCATGTAAATCATAGAGACATTATACTTGAAACATACACATATGAAATTATGTTATCTTAGATGGAAAAATGGTTTGGATAAAATACTTGAAATGAATTCTTGAGGAAAATATATTATCTTCTTCAAAATCAATTTATTTTCACAAATCATCATGGAATTTTAAAAGAAAGAGATTTTTTTGAAAATATTCATGAAATATTTGGAGGAAGCTTCATGAAAATAAGGCTTTATAAAACTGTAAAAATCATTTCATGTCGTATAAGATAAAAAACATTCTCCTCGTACTGTTTTCGGAAAAGTCAAAAAGTACCTCATAACGTATACAATAGAAATATTCCTTAAATACCATGTATTAAAAGAATAAATGGGTAAAAATTACATTTAACATACATAAAAACACTTTTATAAAACATGGACTTGGATGATAATAATAACCCCAACAAATACTTACGAATAAACAATCTCAGATAAGAACGAGATTGGAACGGTTATCCCTTACCTTAGGTCTGATATGATTCGTACGTATCCGAACCTACTATATAATGATTTAAATAATTTCATTTACTTATTACCGAATCATATTCATTATTATGATATCATATATGGTTTACTTATGACTTTATATTACCCGCTCTTTTGTAAATCCCATGTTAAAGAAACGTTTTGGGTAAAATCATCTTATTTATCATACGTGTTTGGACTTGTTGTCCTTGATTTTATTGTTAGTTATATCATTATTTACTTACTTCCACAATGTAAATCATGATTTATATATCATATATATTCATTATATATCTAGAATATACATGTATTTATAATAGTACATAACATTTGGATTTGAGAAATTAAATGCACCGTTCAAGGAGACAGTAAACCGTACGTATGGATGAACGCTAATTTCATTTATATTTATTATTTTAAAGGAATTAAAACATAATGATACATAGGTATATTATTATTCATGTATAATATCATATATAATATCATTAACTCTATCCTTTATACATCCCACATAAGGCATTAACGAATCACATCACTTTGAGGGGGCGGTAGTCCGCACTTCCTCAAATAAGATTATCGTATTTACCAACTATGGAAACCAAAAATTCATGATATATTTGGAATTTAAAGAAGAATAAGGAAATAATAAAAATAATATATATCATATATAAATAAATTTCAATCATAATGGCCACCATGAGAGGCGGTAGGAGAAAATCAAACAATCATCGTTTCGTGATGCGTTACTTTCCCATCGCAGAAACATTATGGTCTTCATCCATTAAAAGGAGGTGTGTGTAAGTGTAGTTCTAATACTTATCATAACAACATCCTAGTATTTTTAGGATACTGGTGTTGTCAAAAAATAATGTATTAAAAAGAGTTTAGGGGTTGGAGAAGTAGAAAAAATTAAAACCACTTAATAGAAACTATTACATTTAATTTGGGTAACATCCTTTGGATTGAACCAAAAGAACTTCTTGGAGTGTCTTATGCATAATTTAATGATTCATAGAGGAGTATAAGGATGTAGGGAGCTTATTTGGTCAAATTTTGGACGAGCCAAAAGGCTTGAGAGGTGTGAGGAATTGCATAGAAGTGGTCTCCTTTTATAAGGGAGTGGAGGGGCTCTTTAGGAAAGTGTAAAAACATTATTTTATTATAAACATATCATCAGTTTCAATAGGTTGGAAACAAATTAATGTAGAATATAATGTGGCTCATATTAAAAATAAAATCATCCAATAGTAATCGGACAGGTTTTGGATGATATTTTAATCAATATAATCCAATTTATTTAAATCATTTATTAATGAGGTCAATACTGCATCATTATTGTGTCATAAATAATTTAATTTATTTGATGTCTAAAAATTATAAATAAAATACCAATATGTAGGAAATTGTTTTATATTTCCAATTAATATTTATAGTCGAAATGATAATTTATATATCCCCTTATAAAAATTAATTAGTAAAGGATTTTTGTTAATGCCAATATTGTCTTTACATTAAATTAATTAATCTAATGTGTATTTGTCTATCATAAGTGGCTCCATGGGGTCCAAAAATCGACCAAAGGATGCCCATGGTCTTAAATTACTCATCCAATAAGGTTTGGACAAGTGTTAAGGTAATTTTGAATTATTATAATATTCTTTTAACCATAAATTATCATATTTACTTTTAACCGTGGTAAATAAAAGAAAAAAGTTACTATTCACAAAAATTTATTTTTATCTAATTGAACCACATTTACTACTTGATATTAACCATGTCTCTCGGATTTTCGAAATTCAACTCATACAAGCGGTAAAATTACGTTTTATGAACAATTGCAAAAGCTCCTAGGAGGTGGAAAAAGACGGTGAAAAGTTCAATACATTTTTTTATAAATCTAAAATTATTATAAATTGATTCCAATGAATTTAATTGAACTTTTATAAGTATTATGTATCTATTTTGACCTATAATAAATTTAAATAAATGACTATTTAAATAAAAATTCGGTTTTATTCAAAAACATAGTGTTTTCATTACTCATCAAAAATTGATGTTTTTCAGAAAAATAGCAAAAATTCAGCCTAAGCTATATTTGATATTCTGAATTCAAAAATGATGTCAATTTTTTCCAAATTCAAAACATATAAGTGGAATTAATTAATTTTAAAAGTAATTCCCATTATCAAAACAAATAGCGTGTTTTTAAGAAACAATAACTACCAAAAGATCATCACTTGTTTATATCCAATTTCAAAGTGAAATCAATTCAAATGACCAACGTTGGATTAAAAGGTATAAATATATTATAATTACACTTTAAAACCAATTAAAAAGATAATATATCCATATAAATTATTGCGATGGTAAAAGTTGTTTTTAATTAAAATATAGCGTGTTTTTACTATTCATCAAAATATTAAAGTTATCAAAATAATATGAAAATTTTATCCAAATTAAATTTTTATATCCTGATTCCAAGGAATAATTTTATTTCGTCAAATTGAACTTATAATCATGTCAAAAACTATATTTAAAGTGGGTGCACCATCAAAAGGAGGAAAAACTGCATTTTTAAAAAAATATTTATTTTTCCCAAAAATTTTATTTTGTTCTCTTACCATCTTTTATAAAATATGTAAGATGAAAAATAATGTTATAAAATTCAAAATGTAGTCAATATTATTCATAACGGCAAGTCCATAATAATATTATAACAATATATCGTTGTTTAGTGAAACCTGGTATTGCGTACTACAAACGCTATCGAGGAAGGTCGCGATTACATGTAATGAAAACCAAGTCAGGGTGGAATGTAGTGCAAGACCTCTTTGTTGTTTCATATTACAAAATACAACCATATTTAATTTATACATTAAATAGAGTCTATAGTTAATGTTGCGTAGAATAATTTCTACAAAATGAACATGAAATTATGTGTAACACGAGGCAAGAATAGTGTTTCATATACTGCAAACTAATACGGTGTTGCGTATAGCGCATGATAATCTTGGTTTAGCATAAAACACAAGACATCAATGAAATTAAAAGGAATAATTCTCATAAAATCTCGGGTTGTTACATTCTACCCCCCTTAAAAGGAATTTCGCCGTCGAAATTCGTCGAGGTAATAAATGGTTTGTAACATTAGAGTTTCTTTCATAGAAACCCATATAGAAATAGGGAATACCAAAACATATCATTAAAAAATAAAGTAGGAAACATTAAGATTACCCAAATTAACTAATCACTGGGTTTCCACATGGGAGAACAGAGGTGAAAATATGGATATGGAAGAAAAATCTATCCATCATTTTATGATAGAGAGTGGTAGAGAACCTGGATATGAAAAAGCCAAAAATCACAAAGAAATATATTTGTGATGATCTAAGGTACCATATGATTAATTGGATTTAAGAGTAATAGGACAACATTTTTTGTCTTTCAAGATAATTTCCCTAATGTTGAAGAATTTTTGAATTAAAAGAAATTCTTACTCGATTATGGTATACTATCAATGTTGTTCATGTCTTGACCAATATCCACTTCATCTCTTAAAGAAATGATGTTGAATTTATTTTCCATGAAATATTAGCAAGTCATGTGATATAATGATAGGTCATTCCATCTGTCTCAAACATAAGGTTAGCAATGATTATATACATAAGAAAATCTATGGTGATATTATTCATATATGGTTCCAAAAATGGAATTATACTTCAACAATCATACCATATAATATAATAAAACTAATTTCTACTAACTAGGGACTTCTTGTAGGCTAGTAGTAGGCGATAAAGGCCTATCACACGTCGATTGTGGGTTCGATTCCCACAACCTTGTCTGACGCGACGGGTTTCCACCCATCCTGCAGGTTGTCCTTTTTATAAAATTACATCATTATGACATTCCATTGATAATATAGAAAATAGTTCTAGCCTTAAACAATACTAACATATGTCTAATATAATCCATTTCAAATCTTTAGGATTATCCAAAATACTTTTGTCCAAACATATAGTATAAAGAAAACAATTACTAGAAATGTCATCTATCGAGCATGTGAATACCATCATTTACCCCTGATATATCATGTTGATCAAATTCCAATCTTGGGAATACCTTAATCATGTATTCTCTTGAAAAATAAATACCCATTGAACCTTAGTGAAAACATGAATGCTGTCAAAATTTATCTCTTTACACCTACCAAAATCCCAAAATTTCTATATACACAAACCACGATATCATATTTTCCTTATTTTAGTCACAAGATCATGATTACTATCATATTAATTTCTCTTTATCCCATCATTATGCGTATTTCATCTTCTTTCGAAAAATATTTCGATCACTTTTTCTTGGTTACCAGTACCATAACATTATTAGAAACCATAATAGACCAATACATAAATATTCCAATATTCCACAGTACTATATACAACATTATTTGGGAATCCCATTAAATGAACACTAAATCATTCCACCACATCGTCTTCATATTCAACATTGCCAATAGTGATCGCATGTGACTTCCATTTTTCCTTTTCTTTAAGTGGTTTCTCATGTTGATCATCATCAACCTGTGGATTAGTGAAATTATTAGCATAATGTCCCATTTTCTTGCACTTGAAGCATTCAAGTGTTGGTGGAGACTTCTCTGTAGTCTTTTCTCTATTCACATCATTAGAAACCTTTGTCCAATTAGTTAGACAATCAAATGATATATTACCTTCTTTTCCACACTTAAAACCTTTTCTAGTCCCATTAAGACAATCTCCATCATGCTTCTTTCCACACTTTGAGAATAAAGAATCATTTATCTTCTTTTCACCATGGTTTTGAGATTTCTCCTTAAACTCCACCTTTTGTTTCTTGTCAAAACCATGATATAGATATGTAACACCAACTTCCATTTCTACCTTGATAGCATAATGAACAATTTCATCATAGCTACTGAAGTATCTTATAGCTAATGCCCTCCGAAGACTTGGTTTTTGAGCCACTGAAGAATCGATCAACTTTACATTCAGGTTGGATGATAATACCAGATTCATACCTTTCAAGTCTTGTAAAATTCACTTCGTATATACCAACATATTCATCATCCTTTTGCTTAAGCTTAGGGAAATCCTTTTCCATCTTTGTTCTAAGAATATGAGGGAAGTACTTATTGAAAAATAAGTTCTTGATCTCATCCCATTCCATGGAATCAATTTCACCTTGGGGCCTTGTAATCGTAATTAAAGTCCACCATTGATCTGCTTCACATTATAATCGGTAAATAACCATAATGACTTTTTCATGTTCCGAACAACGAATTATGGAAAATATCTTTTCAATGGTACTGATCCATTGTTCGGCAACAAGTGTATCTGAAGACCCACTGAAAGAAGGCGAGCGTTTCCACATGAAGGACTCGATAGAATATTGTTTCCTTCTCTGCTCATTTGGAAGTCCAGAATGATTCATAGCTTGTGTAAGTATAGTAGTACGATTTTTCACTCCATCTCCCATAACGCTGGTTTTTTCAGGAGGACAATCATTGCATCATCCATTACATTGATCATCATAGTTCCTTCGGGTTCCAGCCATCTTCTAAAGCCCAAAAATAATTGTTTGAGAGGCAAAAATCATGATAGGGAAAACAACATAATAAATGTGGAGTAACATCAATATCTAATGTCTTAGGTTTAATTCTAAGATCGTTACCGTAATTCTAGGACTATTACCTATAATTATACCTAACCTTAGGGACATCCCTAGACATACCTTATAAATATTTCTGGGGATCTCACTAAAGTTTCTGCATCCTAGTTTTTAAAGGTTAACTGAACCTTTCCTCTGATACCAACTATAGAGGCCCGAAGCTTGACGTACATGGACAATACATTACTTTTTCAGAATACCTAATACATAACAAAAACCAAAACTCAAGGATTTAAATAGTTTAGTGTCTTTGGAAACTCAGAACGTAATCTTCTAATCATGGTGAATGATCATTAGCATCTCCCATAATGATCTTCCCCTTTTGGTTTTCTTACCTAAAACCTTTCTTTATGTCATGGGGAAAAGAAATAATATAAAGGGTGAGATAAAATGCTCAGTAAGGGTATGCATGGATAAAATAAAACAAATCATTTACATTTGAATTTAAAAACATGAACATAATGTTTGTACATCAAAATCATTGGCAATGACATAAAACATGACATGACATAAGGCATAGATCATAAAGGAACATTAATCAAGATAAACTATAATGGGAATAAAACATGTAATTATGGCATCAATTAAGCACATGTAATGACTTCCATAGTAGCCAAGGCATTGCTGCCAGGACCGTCTCAGTGGACAAAGACCCTTACTAAATCGGGTTTACCTGTCGTTCCAGCCCTATATTACTGAACCAGATTTACTTGCCGTTCCAGCCATGTCAATCTCATGAGATATAAATATTTACCCAATGAATTGGAGGGAGATATAGGTCCCACCCATCTCATAATTAAATCATTATTACTTGTGCCACAACATATACATAAATCATTCATCATAACCCAAAGAATAAAAATGGGTCTCATAAACATCATCCCAACATAACATAATCCATATAAAACAAATGGATATCATTTCATCATAAGATAAGTGAAACCATTTAAATAATAGAGACATTATACTTCAAACATACACATATGAAATAATGTCATCTTAGATGGAAAAATGGTTTTGATAAAACACTTCAAATGAATTCTTAAGGAAATTATCCTTTCTTATTCAAAATAAATTTCTTTTCACAAAACGTCATGCAATCTTAAAAGAAAGATATTTTTTTTTGAAAATAGTCATGAAATATTTTGGAAGAATTTTAATGAAAATAAGTCTTTATAAAACCATAAAAATAATTTCATGCTGTATAAGTTAAAAAAACATTCTCCTCGTAATTTTGTCGGAAAAGTCAAAAAGTACCTTGTAACGTAAACAAAAGAAAAATTACTTACATTCCATGTAGTAAAATAAAAAATTGGTAAAAAGGACCTTAAAAATACATATAAACAGTTTTATAAAACATTTTCTTGGATGATAACAATAACCCCAGAAAATACTTACGAATAAACAATCTCGGATAAGAACGAGATTGGAAAGGTTATCCCTTACCTGAGGTCTGATATGCTTCGTACGTATCTGAACCTCATGTATAATGATTTAAATAATTTAATATAATTATTAATGAATCATATTTATTGTTATGATATCATATATGGTTCACTTATGACATTATATTACCCGTTCTTTTGTAAATCCCATGCTAAAGCAACGTTTTGGGTAAAATCATATTATTTATTGAACACATTTAGACTTGTTGTTCTTGATGTTATTATTACTTATATCATGATTTACTTACTTCAAGAATGTAAATCATGATTTATATATCATATATATTTATTATATATCCAACATATACATGTATTTATTATTGTACATAACATGTGGAGGTAAGAAATGAAATGCATCGTTAATGGGGACGGTAAACCGTACGTACGCATGAACACTGCTTTCATTTCTATTTATTATTTTAATGGAATTAAAACGTAATGATACATAGGCATATTATAATTCACGTATAATATCATATATAATATCATTAACTCCATGCTTTATACTTCCCACATAAGGCATTAACGAATCACATCACTTTGAGGGGGCGATATTCCACACTTCCTCAAATGAGATTATGGTATTTTCCTACTATGGAAAGAATAAATCCATGATATAATTCGGATTTAAAGAAGAATAAATAAATAATTAACATAATATATATCATATATAAATATAGTGCCATCATATTGGACACCATGAGGTGTAGTAGAAGAAAATCGAAAAATTATCGTTTCGTGAGGCGTTAGTTTTCCATCATAGAAACATTATGTTCTTCATCCATTAGATGGAGGTGTGTGTAAGTGTAGTTATAATCCTTCTCAAAAAAATATCCTATTATTTTGAGGATACCGGTGTTTTCATAAAATAAATGATTAAAAAGAGTTTAGGGGTTGGAGAAGTAGAATAAAAGAAAACAACTTAAGAGAAACTATTACCTTTAATTTTGGTAACTTTCTTTGGATTGAACCAAATGGACTACTTGGAGTGTCTTCTGCCTAATTTATGGCTTCAAGGGGGAGGATAGGGATGTAGGGAGCATAGTTGGGCAGAGTTTGGACGATTCAAAAGGCCTGAGAGGTGTGACAAATTGCATAGAAGTGGTCTCCTTTTATAAGTTAGTGGAGGGGCTCTTTAGGAAAGTGTAAATACATTATTTTATTATTTACTTATATTCGGTTTTGAGAGGTCCATAAAACATTAATGTCTATGATAAGATTACTCATATTCGAAATAAAATCATCCAATAGGAATTGGATAGGTTTTGGATGATATTTTAATCGTTACAATCTTATTTATTTAAATCATTTATTAATGAGGTAAATACTGCATCATTATTGTGTCATAAATAATTTAATATATAATACGTCTAAAAATTATAAAACAAATACCAAAATGTATGAAATAGTTTTATCTTTCGAATGAATATTTATGGTCGAAATGATAATTTATATAGCCTGTTATAAAAATTAATTACTAATTGATTTTTGTTAATGACAATTTTGTCTTTACATTAAATTAATTAATCTAATGTGTTATTATCTTTCATAAGTGGCTCCATGGGGTCCAAAAATCAACCCAAGGATGCCCATGTTTGGCCATTACTCATACAATAAGGTTTGGACAAGTGTTAAGGCAATTTTGAATTATTATAACATTCTTTTAACCTTGAAGTACCCTATTTACTTTTAACCATGGTAAATAAAAGTAAAAAGACAATATTCACCAAAAATTATTTTTATCTAATTGAACAAAATATTACTCCTTGATATTAACTGTGTCTCTCGGATTTTCTAAATTAAACTCACATAAGCGGTAAAATAATTTTTTATGAACAATTGCAAAAGCTTCAAGGAGGTTGGTAAAAGATGGTGAAAAGTTCAATACCTTTTTTTATAAATCTAAAATTATTATAAATTGATTCCAGTGAATTTAATTGAACTTATATAAGTATTATGTATCTATTTTGACCTAAAATAAATTTAAATAAATTATTATTTAAATAAATAGTCGGTTTTAACCAAAACACAGTGTTTTCACTATTCATCGAAAATTGATGTTTTTCAGAAAAATACCAAAAATTCAGCCTAAGCTATATTTGATATTTTGAATTCAAAAATTATTTCTATTTTTACAAATTCAAAACATATAAGTGGCATTAATTAATTTTAAATTTAATTCCTGTTATCAAAACAAATAGCATGATTTTAAGAAACAATAACTATCAAAAGATCATCACTTCTTTATGTCCAATTTCAAAGTGAAATTAATTCCAATGACCAAAATTGGATTAAATAGTAAAAATATATTTTAATTACTCTTTAAAACCAATTAAAATGATAATCTATCCATATAAATTATTGTGATGAAAAAAGTTGTTTTTAATTAAAATATAGCGTGTTTTTACTATTCATCAAACTATGAAAGTTATCAAAATAATATGAAAATTTTTTCCAAATTTTATTTTTATATCCTGATTCTAAAGAAGAATTTTATTTTTTCAAATTGAACTTATAAAAATATAAAAAACTAGATATAAATTGGTTGCGCCATCAAAAGGCGGAAAACTGCATTTTTTGATAAATACATATTTTCCTCGAAAATTTTATTTTGTTCTCATACCATGTTCTATAAAATATTTAAGATGAATAATAATGTTATAAAAATCAAAATGTATTAAATACTATTCAAAATTTTAGTCCATAATAATATTATAACAATATATCGTTGTTTAGTGAAACCCAACATTGCGTACTGCACAAGCTATCGAGGAAGGTCGCGATTTTGTGTAATGCAAGCCAAGTTAGGGTGGAGGGTAGTTCTAGACTCCTTTGTTGTTTCATATAAAAAAATACAACCATATTTCATTTATACATCAAAGGAAGTCTATACTTAATGTTTTCTAGAATAATTTCTACAAAACGAACTTGAAATTGTTTGTAACACGAGAAACGAATAGTGTTGCGTATACAGCAAGCTAATACGATGTTGCATATAGCGCAAGATAATCTTGGTGTATCATACAACAAAAGACATCAATTATATTAAAAATAATAATTCTCATAAAATCTTGGGTTGTTACATTAAATCACTATTTTTATATCCAAAAGTAAAATATTTTGAATTAACTAATTTTATTGATGTTGATTTGATTAGATTCCAACCATATAAAAAAACATAATGTGCCGAATACCACCTACATGGAAAATAAATCCTTCCATCCTCTATGAAGAAGTAGAATGTGGTTTCTATTTCTATTTTTGTTGTGGAATAAATATCCACTAGAAGTTTTTGCAACTAAGAAATATATATAGAACTCACTATCATAGTCTTCAAGATTATATATTACCATATACCTAATAGATGCAATCATAATAGTGACATTAATATTTCCAAATATTTTTTCCATTACTCTCTCATTATGAACATTGACCATATAAACCATATCTTGTAGGACGACTCAACAAGTGATATATCATATTGTAAATTTGTGGAAGGATTTTCTAGTAAATGATATTTCACTAAACCTCTAATAGTTGATTTATTCAATACACCATTAATGGTTAATTAGGAGTGGTCCTTATTGGAACTCTCAATTGGGTCATTGATAACATGAGTAATATTTTTTATTTTTATTTTTCATTTTTATGTAAATCTATAAATACTTCTGGTTTCATTATTCTATTTTACACATAGATAGGAACATAATATTTCACATATTTATTCATTTGAGGGTTATTAAATTAACATAGATTCTAAAAATTTACTTTATAAATGTTATTTTTTTTTAAAATACATTTTAAAATAATATATTTGTTTCTCCTAATTAAGAGTTATATTTTATAAAATAATTCATATTATTTTATTATTATAATTATATTACTTATTCCAAATTTTATTCCATTAAATGATTAAAATATTTACTTTTAAATCAGTAATAAATTGTTTTATAGACATAAATGAGAAATTATATTTATGTTGTAGTTATTTTTTGAAAAAAAAATACTTGTTTATCTATCTTAAATGATGATAAATTTTTAATAAAAAATTCTATTTAGATATATATATATATAAATTTATATGTAACAATTATTTTTACCCCATTTTGAAAAAATAAAATGAAACGATGGTTATGTTGAATATATACACTTTTAAGGGAACTAATTAAATATTCATAAATGAAATTACACGGATCATTTTTTTCATTCATTGTTTTAGAGAAACATTAATACCTTTTGAGTAATCATGGTTATTGGGTTTTACAATATTTAGAGGCCTCTCAAAAATCATTAATCAAACACAAACATTCTAAAAAAACTATATATCTCATTAAAAAAATTTCTTGGCCACTCCTCAATTTCCTTTATCTAAGAACGGTTCAGAAATATCCCTTTAATATTGATAACATTACCCATTATTGATATGTATTCAATCAAAAACTCTCATTTGCAATAGTTTTTTTATATATTATCCTCCGGAATAGTTTTTACTGTAGTATGGAAATTATCCTCATTATCTTCATTGAATTTGGATTATCATAAAATATCATATATTAAGAATATTTTAAATTTTTTAGTGTAACATATAAAGACACTATTAATTAAGTATAAGAATATTGTAATAGAATTGGTGACTCTAAATAGAATCATTATGAACTCATAATGTCCATTATTTGGATGAAATGAATTCTTTGGAAAATCATCCTTTATTAACATTAATTATTGATATCCTGACTAAAGGACCTCATTAGACAAATATTTGGACCCTTCTAGTTAATAGAAGAAGTAATTTCTATCTGGATCGAGATAATATTTCTTTATCATGATGTATTTTTATCTCATGATCATCCCTATAAAAAAATATTTACTCATCCTTCTTCATAACAAACAGGACCAATTCACCCCTTAGGGAATGGTGTAGAAAATTTCTGGTGATAAATTGGCCTCATTTACTTGTAATATTTTAATAATTTTTCATGTATCCTGGTTGATTATTACATTGGAGTATTTTTGTGATGAAATTGATATTTATTGAAGGAAGATAAGGAGTTTCTAGTTTGAAAACTACTTAAAAACCATTTAACCAGCACAAAAAAACTATCCGAACACAAATGTAGGAAATTTTCATGGTTGATGCATGATTTTAAAAAACATTCACCTCCTAGATGTAACCATGTGGCCCTTGGTAGGAGGCACATGGTTATGTGCACAATTTTTTAAAATTTTGAATCCCTTATATGAAATTGTTCACATGGGATTCTAAACACACAAAAATCTCAACCCCCCACCCAATAATAATCCCCACTGACCCCCTAATCTTGTCTTACCAGATTCCCTCAAATTTTCAAGTCTCTCATTTGGATTCAAAGTCCTTCGTAGCCCCATTCATTACAAATCAAAAATAAATTGATAGATCTGCACTAATTTATCATATATGATCTATATCTAATTGGTTTTCTCCCTCTCTCCATTTAATTTATTATTAGTTGGATGAATGTTTTTTTGTACATTGGGGATGGATTATATATAGGTTATGATTGAACTATCCTGGTTTGACCGTGACTCTCTAATTTTTTCTAGATATCATTATTCATTGTTTCCATTATTGTTATTCTTAAAATGTGGGTTTTTTTGGCAAACATCCAATAATTATCTCATAGTAGGTGGCCTAAATTTAAAATCCAATATTCTTGATTTCATTAATTGAGTGTAATTTTTAAAGTCTAATTTCCATTATTAGTCTATTAAATAAAAAATTGAATTTTTTTAATTAAATTTCCATGTGATAATAAATTGGATTGAATTACTTAAATTAAAATAGGATGACTCAAGATTATGAAATTGATCGCATAATGGGGTTATGAAATTTTTTAATTAATCGGATTGCATAATTGATTGATTAATTGGTTGATGAATTGGTTAATTAATGTGAATAAAATGGATTTTTGGCCTATACTTCTATGGTTAATGAATCATATGCTTAAATGTTGATATATGTTCTCATAGTAAATTTTCTTGTTATTAATTTTGATTGAAATAAGGAATTTTTATTGATGTGATAAATTAAAGATGTAAACTTTAATGATAATGATTTATAATAATGATAATGATATGTAATCAGGATTTATATGATATTATGATTAGATTGATATTGTGATATTTTTTCATTTATGTGACATTGTGGTGTGGGATATAGATTGAAGTTCTAAATATTTTAATGTTATAGAGAGGGTAGGATAGGTACTAAGGATCCATATAACCATATGTTACCTTGAGTAGTGGCATATGAATTGAGGCTCTAAATATCAATTAGTGACAGTGAGCGTTATTTATGGACTAAGGCTATAAATACCAATGTTACATTAAGCTATGGGACTTGATGTTCTTTAAAAATTACATTTCCATTGGACTATAGTTTCAATTGGAAGTAATATGAATTGAAATAAAATTATAAAAAGATATTTTTTTTTATATTTGATATCCCATAGGGAAATTTGAGACTCTGTCACAACCTGAAGCATGAATTGGTGCTATGGGTTTCATAATGAACCTAGGGTTCTATGTGGGTAATTAACGAATAATGAAATTTGAATAATGTTTACATTATGCACTATAATTTATTCTTATAACAATGTCATAGACTATTATTGAATGGATGTAATTTTAAACATTTTTGGTGGTTGCAAAATGAGTTGTACTCTCACCATAATTGGCATTTCTGATCAATATCTAAATAAACTTCATGTTTTTAGAAAAAGATAAAGCCAATATGCATATGTGAGATTTATATGTATAGATAGATAAATCATGATGGACCATAAAATAGTTTATTAAACTTCGTGGGGAGTTATCATTATCTTTATTTTGGATTTTTAGTATACACTTGGCAATTATCATGCCATGACAAAACTATTTTTTTCTATATATTGTATTTTGTATTATGGTTCATCATGTAGTATTGGTTGGTTATGGTTAGGAAATTATTCTGGTTCTGGTTGTTGTATATTTATTTAAACTATTATAACACTTTTATAGAATAGGGTTTATTATCCTAATGTTTATATATTATGAATTCCATTCTATTCAAATGTCACTAGCATATGGGGACGTGCTGGAGGTCAAGTGACCATCATGCTCGGGGCACTATTGTCAGGCACTCGGTTTGGGATGTTAAAATGTGGTATCAAATACTGATTTATTATGTGTTCTTTTTCCTTAATATTTGGAATAGGTATATATAACACTACGAAGCATCAAAACATTGACATGATATCTTACATGGGAGTAGAAAACAAATATATGGGAGAAAACTCAAGTACCCAGGTAGGGATTGTTTTCATTGGTGTCTGCTATTAATGTTAGATGTTATTTCACCATGGGTGATGAATTTATTTTTTAATTTTATTATTCTATCTATGATTTTTTTAGATTTAACTCATGGAATTTTGTGGAATGATAGTTGGGTTTTCTTGCATCATTCTATTCACTGAATAAATTCTTATGGCCTCCATCATTTTAGATAAGAAAAGAAAAATGTGTTTTTTGGAAAGTTGTTGAAATTTTAATAATCTTCATAACTTGTTTATTTGATCATAATATAGGGCCTAATATGTAATTAAATTTTTTATAATGATGAAAAATGAGAATAACTTGATTTCTAATGAGAAACTGAAAAATGAGAATGTGATTACCCTTTATTAACCAGGATGTATATGTTGAATGATTAGGGGTAGGGATAGTTCCTTGGTTCTCACCGTGTTATAGGAAAGGTAATGAATTGTTATGGAATTTCATAAATCGATTTATTAATTTGTTTATTTTGTTTTCTATGTCCTAATTAATGTCCTGGGAATTTTGAATTCATCTCTCTCTGAGGAATCTTGTTAATAGGATGACATGAGGATATGGCTGCAAAATATCCTACAGTAGTATAACCAAAGGTATCGATAGTACTTGGTGAATGAGTTAAAGAGAAGATCTATGAGAACATTCCTCACTTTATAAAGTTTACGAAGAGTTCCCCAGAGTAATATGTGAGATTATATCTAACCTAACATAGGTTTTTTAGTTACAACATCCTCTAGTATTTACTAGAGTGGGTAGACACGAAGTAATAGAGTTATGGATTTACATAATCTATACTATACATGACCATTTATAGAATACTATGGAGAAGAGAGTAAATATGAAATCTTATATGTTAAAAAGATCCTTGATGTACTGATGGGATGCTCATTTTTGGGTTGGAAAAGTATATGGTATGGTATGGAATGACTTTTTGGGAAATATTCCTAGAACACATTTTACTAGAGACACTTATATAGGAGAGGGAAACACAATTCATAAGGTTGAAAAATGATATATGACAATGATGAAATATTACGGTCACATTACTGACTAACCATGCTTTTCTCCAGTATTGGAAGTGTATGACATTTATATGAAAAAGAATATCCAAGATATAAATATATGTGATAATATGTCCATGGTCAGTAACATACGGTAGAAAAAGTTTAAATAGGTGGTGGATGATGCTCCCATATCTTTATAGAACACGAAGGGGAAAACCCATGGAGGATTAGTGGATTCTTCTAGATGATCATGGTGTTTATCTTCTAATAGTAGTAAGAATCATTAGGATAATTATAACCAAATTAGTGTAAATAAGAGTTTCATGGGGGAGGGATCATTTACTTAGGAACTTTATGTTGTGTTGTTTCACTAGTAAGGTGGGATGGTTGAATTTTAGAGACCTTTTCCCTGACAAATATTAGTTTTCTAAGCTTATGGAAGGATCATACATCTACAATAGTTCTATAGGGACACACAAAAAATGGTTATTTATGGAGCATACATGTAAAACCAGAGTGTGGGAAGGATATCTTTTACACAAAATCAGTCTAGAAGTTGGAGTTCTACTTGCCATTATAGTAGAGTATGTGGTTGTGGTTCTTCTGAGAGAAGTGCACATATTAGCATAGTGGTTTTAACTCCATGAACCAACATGCTGAGAGAAAGTGCATTATATTATTACATTGTCCTGATTGAATTTAATGAAATCAAGAAGGGGTTATTAGTTTATCAGTCATGGAAGGTTATATTAAAATTTTGATACCCATAATACATTGGTAAATATAAATTATAAACATTATACATAAACAAATTAAAAAACATCATCCTTGAAATATTATTGAAACATTTCTTCATCATTTCCTAGAGAAATGAATCATAATAAGGGTGGGATCAAATGCTTAATACGGGTAGGTAAAGTGGAATAAATAATGAATCAATTGGAATAAATTTACAATTAATTTTAAATAGTTGATAACAAATTCCATTAAAATAAATATATAAGAATAAATAAATATGGAATGGTATGAAACTGAAAACATTTTATTTAATCGATTAACTGAAATGAAATTTATCCATTGATATGTCGACAAAAAATATTAGAGACGAATAACAACTAAAAATAAATGGGGGAAATTATTTATTAATGTAAATCAAGTCTACAGAACATGAATTCATATACCATCATATCCTTTCACAAAAGTATTTTAAACTATGGATTGACACCCATTTAATTAGAGAAATTTATTTCTCTCTAGAGAAGCTATCAACACATCATGGATATTTATGAATTTTTTGATTCACCCATCATTACTCGTAACAATGATTTATCATAATGAATAATTATAACAAAAAATATTCCTTATCAAATATTCATATTTAAAAATTAATATTTAATTGTGAATATTTATCTTAATTTTTCGAATAATAATAAAACTGGACACTATATGTAATATGGTATATGTTTTATGAAATACTAATATACATTCTATGGGAATATGGATATTGATGTTCATTTACAATGAATAATGGTTATAATAAACTGATTATTTCAAGATATTGATAAAACTCATAGAAGTAACTGATATTTAAAAGAGAATCATTAAGAATAATCATAAAGAGAATAATAGTATAACATTCAAAAGTGTCTCATACCACTTCGAAACATTTATATCCTAATGTCCGGAAAATTATAAAATTAATCGAAACATAAAATATCATGAGAATAATTTGAATCATTTTATAACATTAAAAGAAAGTATATACACCAAATACAAATTAATTGGTGCATAATAACAAATAAGTCTCAAAGGAATGTAAATGGAGATGGAATTACCTTACATTAACCTTACTTTTTATATTAGATCATTATCCTACAGTATAGTGGATTAAAATATCTTACTAAATTATAAATAAACCAGAAATATGTTTAAAATACAATATGTTAACTTATTATAATAACTCATTACTAGTCTGCTAACAACTTTCATTAATATCACTATTTCATTTATTAATTTCTATGTTTTCTTGAGTAAGATTTTACTTTTTATATTATTGTTATCATTAATAATACAAAGGTTTGGACATCTAAATAATTTAAACCGTGAATTAATTATCATATACAATCATTTTACATGTATTTCTAGTTTTCCAAAATATTTGGAGATTAAAAATTAAGTTCACCGTTTAATAAACCAGCAGGTTGTACATACACATGAAGGCTACATTAAATTAATTATTGTATTAAAATAATGATAAATAAATAATAAATATCTATATTGTAATTATTTTATCATATATATTTTATATATTTCACATAGTTTTATTAAAACCATCTTCTTAATGTTCCATTTTTGGTGTGAATTAATCACATCGCTTTTAGGAGGTGGTAGTCCAATATTGCTCAAATGAAGTTATCTTATAAAAAACTGGAAACTATGAATGGTATTCTTAGTAAATATTTTTAATAAGTATAAAGACATAATAAATATAATTTATATCATATATAAATATATATTCCATTATAATGGATTCCATGCTAGGTGGTAATGGAAAATGAACAATCATTGTTTCGTGAGGGAGTAGATCGTCGTACATAGAAATACTATGTTCGTTACCCATTATATGGAGTTCTGTTTAATTATAGATAAAAATATTAATATAAAAATTCCTAATATATTATGTATAATATTTTTTATATAATGATAGAATAATGATATTTTAGTGGGTGGATAATAGAAATAAATTTAAACTTATTAATTAAGTTTGTTACCTATTAATCATGCAACGCATTCTAGTTTGTACCAAAAGGATTCCTTGGATTGATTTCTACCCAAATGAAGTCTTCTATTTTGAGGGGATGGATGTTGGAAGACTATTTTGGACAGGTTTGGACTATCCAATGTTTCACTAGGAGTGTGAGTAAGGGGTATATTGAGTTCCTTTTTATAGTGGAGGGGGAGTGTCACACTTGTAAATGCCAAAATGTATTCATTAATGGGATATCTAACCAAAATAAAGTGCCTAATAAAGATAAAATAAAGAATTAAATGGGAATAATGGTCAATTAATACCTCCAACACACAAAAATGTTCATTTTAATAATTTGGTTCTGTAATTTCTATGATTCCCCAATTTTATAATTTTGGTTTTTATTAAAGCATCTAGTTTTCTAACAAAATTATTTAAACAATGAAGACTAATAAAATATTAAATTTATTAGATATATTATTTCTAATGAACTGTTAAAATTATATCTAGTTTAAAACATTATAATACAATGTTTTTTGGAATTTTTTTTGAAAACAACTGCATGTGACGCGCGAAAACACTACATAATCTCAGACCATAATACCAACAATTTTACAATATTGGGTTCAATATGTTGTTTATTAAAAACATAATAGTCTATTAATAGACCATATTTTAATATTTATTGACAAATACATATCACTTTGCATAATATATGATTTTGTTTTAATTTTATATCATTTAGTAAAATATATTTTATTTTATAAAATATAAAAAATTTGACATTATTTATTTAATTTTGATATTAATATGAAAATTAAATTTTGGAAGAAAAATATATTAGGTTTAAATATTTTTAACATTATATATTATATTAAAAAACTAATAAATAAAATAATTCAATCATTCCATTTCAATTTTAATATATATATTATCATTTATTTTAGTTAATTATTAACTACATAATCACTACATTTTCATATCGTAAACATTTTAAGTAAAAAAATCATTTAAAAAAATTATTAATAAATTATTTTTATATTAAGAATCTATTTATATTTCAAAGATATATGTATATCCAAAATAACGATTTTTTACATATATTATTGTTTTTTAAATATAAAAGTTAAAGAAAGTATCCCTTTTTTCATTTCCCTTACATATCATTTTATATAGGAAAATTCCATTTAATAATTACATAATAACACAAGAAATTTGAAAAAATGGAGATATAGTAGAATTATTGGAAGAAAATGCCTTTTGGAAAAGTGTCTTGACCATTTTTTTCTTTAATATTAAGGTTTAGTTCCTTACTAATATTAATCTTACCTGAATTGCTGTAATTAATTTTAATAACATTCACAAATGTTTTTGGTCAAAAATTTAATAGAACATATTAGAACATAATCATTATACTAATTAAAACCATATGATTCCTTTTTTGAAATATAAAGAAATTGAATTTGGAAAATTATGATTTACAGTAATCTTGAAAACATGGAGAGAAAATGGGTTTTTAAAGTAGACACGTTAAACTGTTCAGTAATTGTTTATGAAAAATTTCAATATATAAATTATTCTAGTTACCTAAATTGGATTAAAAAATGTATTATTGGTCCAATGTGACTTTAATATCAAATTTAACATATAATTTATCACAAAAAATTTTAAAATGAAAATCCTGATTTTAATTAAGACGATGTATTTTTAATATTCATCAAAAAAGGAAACATCACAGAAAAATAAAAAAAATCACCCTAACTAATTTAGACATTATGAATTGAAAAATTATGTTTATTTTAAAATTTTAAATTTATAAAAGTTTCAAAATTTATAATTAAAAATATTTAACCATTTAAAAAGTGGTAAAATATAATTATGTGTGTGACCCAACTAACATTGTGTTGTGGGTAGAGTATGATTATCATGGAGTTGTATATAAGTGTGATAGAAACAAATTTATTCTAAATAGAAGAAAAATTTAATTTCATCTAGGGATATATTCTCGCCATGATAATTAGGTTTTGTATTCACAATATGAAATTGATCTCAGTAATATAGGTAATGAAAATGATCTATTATGGAAATGGCCAACATCCTAAAAAGGTTTAATAAAATATATTATTAATAAGAGATAAATTAATGTAAAACGGGAACATAACAATGATCCATAGTAGTAGAACATAGGTGGGAAATGGAATCATGGATACAAAAGAATAAATATAACAATCATGTTCTGATGGATAGTTCTAGAGAACATGGTTATAAAAATGTTAACAATAAAAAGGCCATAAATATATGATGATCTAAGTGGAATTAGATTCATTGTAAATGAAGGTACTAGGGAAAAAATTTGAATTTGAACCATTTTTTATAGAGTTCTGGAATTCAATCAGTCTATTTAATATAAGTAAATATATTTTTTTATTTTATAAACAAAATATTATCCTTTGGTTGTGGATAGAACTATTTTAACATCATATGTCTGCCTAATATTCTTCATATATTTAAATAATAAACTAGATTCTAAATTCCACTCCAATAAAAAACTGTTTCAAAAATCGTTATATTTCTAATACATTATGATCCAATAAATTAGAATTATGGTAACTAAATTTCAAAAATGAACTTATCATTGCCCATTAATCAACATGAAGTAACTCTAAATATTCAAATTCAATTAATTTGAATAACATTATAATGAATCCACATTAAATATGGTTATAGAATTAAATACAATAAATATTATTGAAAAATATCTTTCTTACTTATTCTTTAATTACTACTACTAATAATATTAAATATTTATTTCTAAAATCTATTTTCAGGAAAAGTGGGAAACCGTACAAGTCAAGGCCGACTACATTTGGCATAGTAAGCAATCACAATGTCATTAATAGTGAGACTAATAAGATTGGAATTTCTTACATGATATATCCCCTAATGAATGGCATGGTGCTTTGTCTCTGGGTCATCATTCACTAGTTTTTCCAAAAATTTTCCACCTGTGTCGCAACTTTTGATGTTCTCATATTAATTTATTTTTCAATCCTTGAAGCCACATGAAAAAAAGAAGGTCTTGTTTTTAGATTCATACCCTTTGATCTTTGCTAAAATAACTATTATTGTATCTCTCTATGATTATGTTCATCTCTTCATCTGAGGCCATGAACATAGGGGACTATTCCACTTTTCTTCATTTGAGATATTAGGTGATCTAGATGTCCCTTCTATTTTTCCTCTTCCACCTTTCCGAATTCAACCCACCATTGTAGTATTTTACGATCCCAACTCACAATTTTTTTTCCTTTTTCAAGTACCAATCTCTTATTACTTCCCTGAACCTGGTCCATAGTTGCATCATCCATCACCTTTTTCCATACAGGTCGTCCTTGTCCCTATCATCTTTGGTGGCTAATAATAGGCCTTCAAGCCATTATTTTTCTTCCCCTCAATAACAATCCATCCACCTGCATCGTGAGTCCCCTTGAGTCCATTCTTCTTTCATGGGCTATGATGCTCTCTTACTGTAGTTCGCTCCACAAATTCAATCAAGAGATGACTAGATAATTCTTCCTCATGATCGAATTTAGATAAATGGGGTGTATGCACTTCCACTGCCACATGCAACTCCTACCGCTGGATCGGACATGGTTACTATTGTGAACCTTCCTCATACAACATATAGAACAAATTACATAACATAAGAGATGGATTGCTTCACCTATGACACCTCTAATGTTCCTCCTCCTCATAGAACCGAGACTCTGTAGACATTCACCCCTTGTATACAATTGAAACCCCCTCCACTAGGATTTGATTCACCACTATGGGAGGATTCTCATAGAAAGATCGTATCACTCCTACATAAGAGACAAGGTCACTCCTTACCACCATAAACACTGAAGGAGAATTCTCCTAGAGTTATGGACCATCCAAATCATTCTTTAGATGTGTAATCTATTGGAATCCCAAGGTTCATCAAACCTAGGATCTTCAACTGGAGAAGTCTTGGCCAGAATGGGGTCGCTGAGACCCAAACCCTCATATTCAACAATTCTCCCATGTCTTCAAAAAAAATGGAATTAACTTATATGAAATATGATCTTTCTAATAAATATTGACCTACAAGATTTGTATCCCATTACTTCATATTTCTGCAAGGAGATCTTGTCTCCCTCAGTATGCATAGTGGTAAGTCCATGATTCAAAGACAACTACTTCTTTCTAGAATAAATATTCTCCAATAGTTACCCACACATTTTCCATCAGATCCTTTAAAACATCTACATCCATGAATATGCGAGGAAAAATAGGATTACGCATGGCCACTATTCAACTGTTGGAGCATAGGAAGTAACCAAATAGGTTTCCGAGGAACTACGAAATAGAAGGGTTTCGAAAGGGGAGTAGGATATTGGGGAAACATACCCATATTGCTAAAGTTGAATTATCTCACTTCATATGGAAATTAAGTATCCACAAGGCATGATTGAATAAAACATCATTGCATTTACGAGGTTCTTTAAACCATGTGGTAATCAGATCATCCATCAACGATAATATGATCATTATATGATTTCTGTCAAGATGCCCCACAACCACTCAATATTGAAAATCCAATCATCCAAAAACCAAACGATCAAATGTATCAACTAAAGGATGGTGGTGACTGAATCAATAAAACATGGGTATATTAAAGAGTTCTAAATCACGAATGATCTTCGATATCATGATTGGAAGCTGAGGTGAACCTTTGAACATATCGGGGACTTTTAAAAAAACTGAATCTTAAGAAATGTAGTGAAAAAATAGGGATTCGAGATGGGTATAAATGAGTACAGGTGTTCCTCTGCGGAGAGGATGATATAACCTCCCCACCCCCATTCCGAGAGGTGGGCAGAGTCAAGATCTCAACAATCTGACCTAGGGCATAGTCGGGGTTGAGTGGAGTGGGAAGGACGATCATTTTTAAGAGATTTAATGTTTATAAATGATGAATATTTCATGTCTAATACTTACTCCTTAATCAAGAAACATTTTATTGGATATGTTACATAAATCCATATTTTTTGTAAAATCCTTCAATGATAGAATAGGCCAATTTTTGACAAGTCATTAATCATTTCCAAGGAAGTCATCACTTTTCCAAATATATCATTCCATCATCATTATCACAAAATCAGGAACTTATTAAGGTTTTATTCCCTAAAAATCATGTTTTTTATGAAATGTTTAACATCCTACTGATCGAATATTCTTGTCACCATTCCGCATATGATCTCAAATCCTTAACAAAAATGTACTCGAGTACAATTATGATATATTCCATAGTTCATATAACTTTTACATCACTGATAAAACATTCATATGAAATAATTCTTGAATAGTAAATTTAATAGTTCTTATTTATTTGTGGAACTACAATAACATAACCATTATCTAATAAATATATTGGGTTATATTCCATTTATGTGTGGACATTTATTTACATAGTTTCCCTTATCCTTATAAAGAAAAAAAAATTCATTTGATTCTTCTTCATTTCTATTAAAATCATGAAATTTGTGTACTTTCTCTCTATACTTATAAAAACTATCATCCCCTTCAATAATGTACTGGAGTTTTTCTTTGCACAATTATATAAATTAGGAAAATAATTGTTTTCTTTTATCTTATTCAACTCATTCACTTTTTAACGATTCTTATATAACCTCTTGTTGTATTGGTTTCCATAAAGGAAAAGGGGATTGGTTTATTCTTTACCCATATCACTATCACATGATAATATGTCTTCTTATGATGATAATGTTTGGGAGACTATTTGGCTTTAGAGTATTAGAATAAGACCATGAAATATTTTATTCTTCTTTCTCTTCGGATCATGTGAATCAGTGAGGTTCATATTCCATTTACTAGGTGACAATTATAAAAAATTGAATATACTAGATTAATTCATAAAAAAAATTATAATTCCAAATTTATTATAACACCAATATTTATGCATCAGGAATCCTCGAATCATATAATCTGGAGGGTAAATCATTACTGATAAATCCATGAAAATGAATTGCAAAGAAAATGTTAATTATCCTGAGATTATCCCCTAGGATTTTCAAACTACAGTCATAGAAAGGTCCATTTTAAAGTACCAGGTTACCCCAAGTTAGTCCAAGAAGACCTTCTTGGATTTATTACCCTATGTTACAATTTTTTAACAACCACGTTCATTTGTAGTATCTATATAGGGATTTATTCTTAGGAATTCTAGCATAATATCAGCCTGAATAAAATTCTATGATGGTATTCTATAATAATCCTCAAAACCTATGTTTGGGTTATGTTCCCAACTATATAATTTACTAAACCAAATATATAAGGTTTCTACAAAAATTTCTTTCATACAAATTGTGATGCTCTGACCCCTGAGGCCTAGAGCTAGTTTATTATATTATTACATTAGCAATATTACATGGAATAAAATACCTAAGGACCGATTAGTTTAGTGGTTTTGTAAAGAATAATTATATATAATATAACTATAATACATTGGGAAATTTAAATTGAAAACATGATCCAATAATGAATGAATTAAACTGCATCCTTGAAATATTATAAAATAATTTCTTCTTCATTACTAGTAGAAATGGAACATAATGTGGGTAATATAAAATGATCAGTACATTCAGTTAAAATGGATGAAATTGTCATGGCCCGTCCCCTGGGGCCCATGCCATGACTACCCCAATACTTCTTTCCATAGGCCAATGGCTGACGACAAGCACCGAAGGTGTATTCCCTAAAACTGGGTAGGAATTGTCTTTATAACTTGTAACACACATAACCAAGCACACAGAAAGATATGAAATCATGTAATCTGAATAGTAAACAGAGTGAGTACAGTAAGTAAAAAAGGGGCGAGAATAAACGGCCAAATAGAAAGTACAAAGAAAAATTAGAAAGTACAAGATAGATGATAGTTGAAAAGAAACTCCTGGGTCGTCCACTGCAGATCCTACCTAAAGGGTAGGTACAGATCACGAATGTCCGCCTCTTCGGTTTGCCTCGTCAAACATCAAACCCCAAGCTTACTCCAGTCCTGGTACTCTTGTCCTCAATCAGAGCTATTTGTCGTCTGCTCCAAAAAGAATAGGGTGTGGGAATATCCCGTGTAGGGGTGAGTATAACGATACTCACTAGTGACCCAAAGTCTTTCAGGGTCTCACAAAATCCACCATGTACCAACCACACAGCATGAAATCAACTGACAACCCTACTTAGTTATGTTCCCATACAGATACCTCAGTTATCATGTAAACCAATATTAATCCTGAGGGAAACACAGAGTCCAACTCAAATCCCATTGCACCATTGTACCACAAAAGAAGGAAACCCACGATGTAAATTACCACACAGGTACGTCGCACAGAATAATAGCACCAAGGTATTACTACAAAGGAATGTACCACACATGTACGAACTCAGCTCACACCAGGTATAAATTAAGTAAAGTAGTAGAGATGATTAGATGTCACTAATTAATCGTAGAATCATCTTACACTGTTAAAAAGGAAGACCCACATATGATCTATTGGCGTTGACCAACACATGATCGCTTGGTGTTGATCCACACAAGATCTCTAGGTGCCTACCAACAATGTGTCGCTCGGTGCTGGAAAAAACAGGATCGCTCGGTGCTGACCCACATAGGATCGCTCGGTGCTTCCCACATAGGATCGCTCACTACTGACCCACATAGGATCGGTCGGTGATCACCCAGTCAGTATCGCTCGGAGCTAACCCACACAGGATCGCTTGATACATCGTCACATCCACATTAGATCCTAGTACATATTATGTGCTTCGTCAGACCCACATAGGATCCTAGTACATCTCAAGTACCTCTTCAGACCCACACAAGATCCTAGTAAATATTCAGTACTTCATCAAACACACAATGCATCCGAGTATATCTCCAGTACATCTTCAGCCCCTCACAGGATCCCAGTACATCTTCACGTCACAACCAGCTACTGGTTTCCCACACTATGCTCGCTTGTATTCGAGGGGATCCACTCCACAAGCCATTAGGCGATACTCTACATTAGATGAAGTACCAAGAAGAAGTATCTCAATGTACCGCCTCGTCATAGGGGTCACAACGCAATAGACGACATGTCAATCTGGCACTCGTTCTGTAAGCTATTTTCATCTTTGTCTCGTGGGCCATGTTGGATTCGTGCTCGATCCAAACTGACTCTACTCCTACATTATTGAAATCTCCAGTGGGATATTCTAAAATGAAACTTCTCACTCCATGGTTTCAAGATCCACTTTCAGTTATTCAAATGGTTGTCTGGTTCCAATGTTATGGCCAAAAAAGTGTAAATAGGTCGTAATGGGTCCGGGTCCAGTCCGAAGCTACCCGACCAGCTAGGTCCAGCCCGACATGCTGGGCAGTCCAGCCCACTGGGCGGCCTGACCTGGCGGTGCGAAGGGGGAGGAGGCCACAATGTCTACGAGCAGCGTGGAGGGCGAGGGGCATCTAGGAGGGTCGCGGGGCGGGGGAGTGGTGCAGGACGGTGGGACATCATTCCTGCATCGGCAACCTCCTTGACTGGACACCCTTTGTTCGTTGCATTCATCATGGTTCTTGAGATCCACCGGTGCCAACCACCGGCACCAGTTACCATCACTATCATGAAGAAAACGCAAGAGTACAAAGATTTATGGAGGGGTTGGGCCATTTTTTTTTGGCCCACACTCTCCGTGTTAGGGCGGTATCAAGCGGCTATAATTTCATCTTTGATTGAAGAAGTATTTTCATTAACGGGAATGGGAATAATTAAACATCCACCCTACCTTGATGATTCTATTGAAGATTTTCTATGGGTGAGATGTTTTGGTGTTTTTTGATCCCGAAACATGTCTCCTTCAACAAGGTCGGTGAGGAGAGGAAAAGATGAATTCGGTGACGACATCGTTTCCTCGATCGTTGGTTCATTCATCATTGGAGATCCATTGACGGGTATTGGAGAAAGGGTCATTGACATAGAAGATTATTTCATTGGAATTCTTCGTTAGAGGATGTGTTCCTCCATGTTCATCGAAGCTCCCACCTTTTCCAATGATTAGTTTCCCCCAACGCATAAATAGAAAAGGGATCCAATATAATAAAATATTATGGATTTATTTAAAATTGTAATAATTAATTAATTGAATTGGTGTATTAATTAAAAAGGGGGTGGAATAATTAATAAAGGGGAAGTTCATGAGACTTCCCGTCATTTATGTGGGATGTTCAAAGGGGTTTTAATCTCGGTTGGCCCCCACCACCACTACCTCTCACGGGAGGTCTTAGGTTCGGTGGTACCCACCTCCATAACATCAAGGGGGGTTTAATTCTTGTGGTCCCTAACTCTCAACATCCACAAGGAATTTCAAATAAAAATAAACATAAAAGATACAAAATTTTATTTTTATTTTATTATTTCTTGAATATGTGAAAAGATAACATCCACTGTCCACCTATTTTGATCGAGGTTGAGGTCTCCTTAAGCGAAAATCGGGGTTGTGAGTTCAACAGTGCCTTTAGATTTCAATTCCGAGCACAAGTTCAAAATATAGAAAATCCCACTTGCATGTTTACTAAACATACCCAAAATAATGTTCCGAAATTCATTCGGGGAACTCCGAGCCTCGGAAGATCATGTGGTCAATTTTCGCGGACTCACGAAATTCCCATATATTAATAACTATTTAATGGAATTTTCGGGTCTTTTCATTCTCCCCACATCAGGGATTTACATCCCTGTAATCCACATAAAAAAACTAGGTAAACAAGTGGGGGTACTGAGTATGTATTTGAGCCTCCCTCCCCCATGTGCTCTCCTGGAGGATACCATGCTACCAGCGAACTTGCACCATAGGTATTGTCTGCCCATGAAGGACTTGCTCCTGTCAACCCTCAATCTCTTCTGAAACCTATATAACAGTCAACCCATCATCGATGTCCATCTCGCCATGGTTGATGATGAGAGAAGGGTTGTGCACGTATCTCCTCAGCTGGGATATGTGGAAGATGTCATGCACCCGATGCAGCTGAGGTAGATGATCTAAGTGCTTTCCCACATCGCCAACTATGCTGAGGACCTGAAAAGATCTGATGAATATCAAAGATATCATTCCACATCAGCCAAATCTGTCCAATCCTCTTCGAGGTGAGACCCGTAGAAAGACATGGTCACCATACTCAAACTCCATAGGTCTCAATATCCTATCATCATATGACTTTTTCCTTCTATTTATAGTCTTAATCCACTCCTTGATGATTTTAACCTTCTCTATGGTAGCATATACCATCTATGGTCCCACTAGTGTTGAATCCTCTAGGTTTGTCCAACACAAAGGTGATCTGCAAGGTCTCCCACAGAATGCCTGAAAGGAAGCCATCCAAATGGTGGAGTGATAACTGTTTTTGTATGAAAACTCCACCAAAGGAAACTGATCCACCCAGCTGTGACCGAAGTCATGGAAACATGCATGCCTCATTTCCTCGAGGGTCTGGATGGTCTGCTCAGTATGGCCATCCTTCTAAGGATATAAGGTGGTGATAAAATGAATATGTGTCTCAAAATCTCCAAACATCCCCTTCCATATATGGGAAGTAAAATGTTTATCACGATCGGAGACAATCGTCCAGGGTACTCCATGTAGCCACACAATTTCTGCACAAAGAGGTGTCGCAAGGTCACCTCTGATCCTTACTCTTTGATCGGTAAGAAGTGGGCTGATTTGGTGAGTCGGTCGACGATGACCTAGATCAATTAATGACCCCTGGATGTACGCATAATTCATGTCACGAAGTCCATGGATATCTGGCACCACTTCCACTCTAGGACCTCCAAAGAAGGAACCAAGCCTGCTGGTACCTGATGCACTGCCTTCACTTGCTGATAAGTGAGGCACTGAGAGACAAACTCTGCTACTGCATTCTTCATTCCCGGCCACCAGTGATGTCGTCAGAGGTACTGGTACATCTTCAACACTCTTGGATGTAGCACTAGAGGGTATGTGTGGAACTCCCTCATCACATCCTCTCAAAGTGACACTGGTACCATGGTACATCCTCTAAAGAATATAAAGTGCTCCCCACCATCAGAAAATCCATCAGCTACATGTCCCATGGATATCTAAGCACGTTGCGCCTCACAGTCAGCATCCCCATGTTGTACCCCCATGACTCACTTATGAAATGGGGTATTTAATGTACTAGACTGAAAAAAACTACTCTATCATGTTCCAAGAGAGATATCTACAAAGCAGCCAACTGCTCCATCGCTTCACCTAACAGATGTATAACAGACCTCCTGCTGAGTGCATCTGCTACAAAATTCCCCTTCCCATGAGTATATAGTATCTCGAAGTCATAGTCCTGGAGTAACTCAATAAAAAATCATTGTCTCGGTTTTAGTTCCTCCTGAGATAAGATATACCGAATACTCATGGGATCATAGTACATTGTAAAATTTCTCACCCATCAAGTAATGTTTCCACATCTTCAAGGCGAATACCACTGATGCTTACTCAAGGTCATTGGTAGCATAGTTCTGCTCGTGTTGATTCTGTTATCGAGAACTATATGCAATAACCTCCCACTCATGCATCAGGACACATACGTGCCCGGTCCCTGAAGCATTGTAGTAGACATTGTACCCTACGCCCTTCTCCAAGTGTATCATGATGGGTGCACTAGTCAGCCTCTACCTCAACTCTTAAAAACACTGATGTCATCTCTCCAACCACACATAGTGTTTCCCCTTCTTTGTCAATGTTGATAGAGGTGATGCAACTCAGGAGAAATTTGGCAAAAACCTCTGGTAGTATCCACCAAACCCAGGAAACTGTGTACCTATATCACACTCCTAGGAAGCTCCAAACTAGTACCAATTCAATATTCACTAGATCAACTGAAAGACCAGCCTCTAATATGACATGTCCAAGAAATTGAACCTATCTAAATGATAGCATACCATAAATCTGGTTCTCTTGAAGTGTGTCTAGTACTACCTGAAAATGATAGGAATGCTCCTCCTTAGTAAACGAGTAAATCCGAATGTCATCGATGAAGACTAATACAAAGTGATCAAGGTATGGATAAAGGATCTTGTTTATGATTCCCATGAAATCTATTGGAGTGTTGGTCACGAAGAATGGAATAACCAAGAACTCATAATGGTCGTACCGATATCTTAATGTTTTCTTCTGCACATCCTTGACCCGTACTCTGAGCTGGTGATATCCTGATCTGAGGTCTATCTTCGAGAACCACTGTGCTCCCTTCAGCTAATCTAGGTGGTTGTCAATCCTCAGAATTGGGTATTTGATCTGGATGGTCACTTGGTTCAGGCATCGATAGTTGACACAAAGTCTCAATCTCCAATATTCATTCTTGGCAAAAAAAATCTGGGCTTCCCAAGGTGAAACACTAGGTCAAATGAATCCCTTACCCTACATGTCCTCTAGTTGTACCCGCAGCTCACAAAGCTCCATGGGAGCCATCCGATACACTGGTGCAAATATAGGTGCCGTCCCAGGGTACAAGTCAATATAAAATTACACTTATCTGCATGTAGGTAGACCCAGAACATCATCAGTGAATACATTCGCACACTGGTCCACCACTATAGAATAACTCAGACTCTCCACTTCAACTGCTTCGAGGGTAAGGCTAGCCAACTGATGAGTGATCGGATGCAATCTCTTCTGGGTAAGTCCATCATGTGTTACAAAGGATCTCTTCTCGCTGATTAAGGTAAACCTGGTCCCATCTGTGTGGACACACCACACTTTGTGCCTAATAAAGTGAATCTGAGAATGGAATGTAGATAACCAGTCTGTATCCATGATGACATCGTAAGGCCTCAACGCTTCTACTAGGAGATCCCAACTGAAGCTTCCATCTCTTAGAGTAAGCTGACACATCCGGAACCAGTGCATAATCATTGAATCTGCTCCCGTATGAGTCTCTAGCTGTAAGGATCAAGCCAAAGACTCTATCAAAATCTCCAACCTCTGAACGAGTGCATTGTAAATAAAAGAATTAATATAACATTTTACTATAAGTACGACAGCTAAGGTGTAGTAGACACATATCGTACCTCGTATCATCTCCGGAGCGCCATGATAATAGGCCTTAGCTGCTTGAAGGTGGGATCTCCCCTGTCCACATGCTCTCTGCAGTGATGGGGGTCCACCTGGTGGGGGTGGAGGTAACATCTTGAATCATTTCCCACTACCATCTACACGACCAGCTCCTCTACCACATCTGTCGGCTCCATACGGACCTCCTCGGTCAAATCTGAGTCTTGGAAGGGGAAGTACTTCGACCATATACTAATCATCCGTACATAGGGTCGGGCAATCACGCATCATGTGACCCTGCCCACCACATGCGTGACACTGCCCGCTCCTGGAAATACTGGCTCTGTCTCGAGTGCCCCTCACAACAGACCCTAAATCCTGTAGTCGTCAACCGGTTGGTCTAGTCGCTTTGGTCCTCTATGTCATCGGTTTGTCACAAGCTGTAGAATACTCAGCTACATGACTACTGGTGGTGGTTCTCACTATTGGTGACTGCTCGGCAAAAAAACGTCTCAACTAAGAGGGCTCTCTCTAACACCCCCTCTTATGTCGGGATGCTATGAGAAATCATCGTAGCCCTAATCTCTTTCTTGATCCCCTGTTGGAAGGTCTGGGCCATAAATAATGGGTCCCATGCAATATCAGTGGTGTAGCATGAGAGGTCAGTGAAACTAGCTATGTACTGAACCATAGCCATGTTCCCCCTGCTGCAGATGTAGTTTCTCTGAAATGCACACTTCACGAAGAGTCATTGGGACAAACTCAGCACGAAGCATGCTCTCATATTCTGCCCCGAGAAGCATCATCTCCTCATGAACCTAGAGAATCAAGCTCTACTATCTACCTAATGCTTCCTGTCAATTACTGGTGACAAGGATCACCATGAGATCGGCTGGGGACCCTTCCAGTCGAATGCCTCTCACCACAGCCTCCTACCAATCCTCAACCACATATAGAACAGTCTCTCCCCTAATCCAGGGTGGCCTCTGGCACTGAAACCCATGCAACGTGTTCAAGTGGTGTGCACCCTCTACTTATAGGGATGGTGGAATCAGTTTCCCAATGAGTATGGGTACCTCTGGTTCCTCTGCTGATGCCTCTATTGGAAGAGGGCCTTGTGCATAGGCCTCGTCTCTTGGTGGGATATCAGTGCATACTACTCTCGAAACCCTAACTGGCTGACTTTGTAAAGACATCCTAAAAAGAAACAGGCGTGCCACAGTAAAAAATTTATACCTGGTGAGATGACTCAAAGAGATCACCAAGAAAACTCTTCAAAATACATACACAATCAGTATTTTCATGCACTGAGTCGGAAATCAGAAGTCATGGTCCTGGTATATGGAAACATCGGCCACCACACCAACACTAGATTCCCTAAACAGATAGCCATACTCACTCTAGTTAACACTATTTCCTATAAAAAAGGAAGATCAGATTCTTATGATATACAGTAGACCGACTCCTCTGATACCAATTTGTCATGACATGTCCCTCGGGGCCTGTGCTGTGACAACACCTAGCCCTCCTTCCACAAGACAGGGGCTGGCGACTATCATCGAAGGCAAATTCCCTAAAACTGGGAAGGAATTTCCTTAATAACCTATAACACACACAACCAAGAACACAACATGATACGAACTCATGTAAACTGAATTGTAAATAGAGTGACTATAGTATGTAAAAAGGGGCTCGAATACAGGACCAACTAGAAAGTACAATGAAAACTAGACTGTACAAGACCTTTGATAGGTGAAAATCAACACTTGGATCTTCCACCATGAATCCTACTTGAAGGGTAGGTACAGCTCACAAATGGATATCTCTGCGTTTTTCCTCGTCTAACCTCCTCCACTAAGCTACCTCTAGTCATAATACTCTCTCCTTCAGTCATCGATGTCTGTCATCTGCACCAAACACAATAGGGTGCAGGCATAGCCTGTGTTGGGGTGAGTATAACGATACTCAGTGGGGGCCCCAAGACCCTCATGGTCTCACAAAATCCACCAAGGATATACGAAACCTCATGGAATCAACTGAAAAACCTACATAGGTATATTCCCATCCATATACCAAAGATATCAAGTAAACCCATCTCAATCATGAGGAAAACACAGAGTCCAACTCAAATCCCAAAACACCACTGTTCTATAAAGGAAGGAAAACGACAAAGGAAAGTACAACACAGGTATGCCCTAAATAATAATACCACCAAGGTATTACTAAAAAGGAAACTACCACACAGGTACGAACTCAGCTCACACGAGGTATAACTTAAGTACAGTAGTGGAGATGGTTAGATGAAACTACTGAATCATATAATCATCATAATCTATTAAAAAGGCAGACCCACATAGGATCGCTCGAGGGTGACCAACACAGGATCAGTCTGTGCTGACCCACACATGATCTTTAGGTGCTGACCCACACAGGATCACTTGGAGCTGACCCACACATGATCGTTCGGGGTTGACCAACAAAGAATCGCTCGGTGCTGACCCACACATGATCTCTCAGTGTTGTCCCAGACAAGATCCCTTGGTGCTGACCCACATAGGATCACTAGGTGCTCACCAAAATATGATTTCTCTGTACATCATCAGACCCACACATGATCCGAATACATCTCCAGAACAACGTCAGACCCACAGAGGATACTAGTAAATCTCTAGTACGTCGTCATACCCACACAGGATCCTAGTATATCTCTAGTACATAGTCTTGACCACACTAGATCCTATTACATCTTCACAACACAGCCAGCTACTGGGATCCCGCACAATGCTCTCTTTTCTCCGAGAGGGTCCACTCCACAATCCACTAGTCGATACGCCAACTTCCACGAAGTCTCACTAAGAATTATCTCAAATGACTACATCCTCATTGGGGTATCAACGCAATATACTACTTGTCAATCCGAAGCCTGGTCTTTATGTAATTAGCTTTTTTGTCCTGAGGGCCAGGTTGGATTCATGATCGATCCAACCTGATTATACTCCCAAATTATCCAAATCTCCAGTGGGGTATACTCAAAGGGACTGTCTCACTCTAAGGTTTCCATCTCCACTGAAGGTACCTCAAACAGACGTCTGGTGCCAAAGTTATGTCCAAAAGTGCGTAAATAAGACATAGTGGGTCCGGGTATGGTCCGACCCGGCCCAACCGGGCCTGGGTCAACCCAATTTGGGTCAACCGGGCCTCTAGTGTGGCCAGGCCTGCTGTGCAGCCCGACCCAGCTTTGCGGGGTGGCGGAGGCTGCGTCGGCTGCGAGAGGTCGTGTGGGGTCATAGGGTCTGTGAGTGACACGGAAGGCCATAGGTGGCGTGGAGGGTCGCGGGGTGGCACAGAGGGCTACAGATGGAAGAGGCCTCCAGGTGGCGGAGCGCCGCGGGACGGCGAGTTACCATTTCTTCGTTGGTCGTCATCTTGATAGGCCTCCCTTCGTTCATTGCCTCTTTCATGGTTCTCATGTTCCTCCGGTGCCAACTGCAATCCTCGGTCGCCATCACCATCGGTAAGAACACATAAGAGAACCAAATTTGAATAGAGGACATGCCATGTTTGTTTGGCCTACACTCTCTACATTAGGGCAGTAGAAGGTCACTATAATTGATTCCTTGATTCACGATGTATTGTCAAGAACAAGAATGGGACAAATTCAACATCCACACTACCTTGATGATTCAGTTGAAGATTTTCCATGGTTGAGATGGTTTGTCATTTGTTGATCCCATAAAATGTCTCCTTTAAAAATGTCTGTGAAGAATGGAAAATATGAATTCAGTGATGAAAATTTTTCCTCAATCATTTGTTCGTTCGTCGTTGGAGATCCTTCAACGGATTTTGGAGAAATGTTCGTCCAGAATGAAGAGTCCGTATTTGGAATTCTTCTTCGATGGAGGATGTGTTCCTCCATATTCTCCCCAGCTCCCACCTTTGCCAAAATTTAATTTCCCCAAACCCACCAAAAAGAAATAGTTTCCAGTATAATAAAATATGTTAGAATAATTTCACATTGGAATAAATAAATAATTGAGTTGGTGTTTTAATTAAAAAGGGGGTGGCATACTTATTCAAGGGGATGTTCAAGAGACCTCCCCTAATTTAAGTTTAAGTATTAAAGGGATTTTCATCTTGGGTGGTCCCCGCCACCATAACCTCTTATGGGAGGTTTTAGGTTCAGTGGTCCCCACCTCCATAACCTCATAGGGAGGTTTAATTCTTGTGGTCCCCACCTCTTGACATCCACAAGGTGTTTCAAATAAAATTAAAAACAAGATACATAATTTTATTTTTATTTTATCCTTTCATGAATATGTTAAAAGATAACATCCACCCTCCACCTACAACGGTCGAGGTGAAGGTCTCCTTATGTGAAAGTCGGCGCTGCATGTTAAATGGTGCCCTCAGATTTTAATTCAGAGTACCGGTTCAAAAGTAATAAAATCATACTCACAAGGTTACTGAACGTACCCAAAATAATGTTTATAAATTCATTCCGGGCCCTCCGGGTCTCTAAATCACATGTCTTCAATTTTCACACACTCGTAAAATTCCCTTATATTAATACAAAATTACATGGAATTTTCGAGTCTGTAAAAAAATAATCAATTAATGAGAATAAATTAATATGGTTTTGTAATTAACTGATAACACATGCAATTCAGATAAATAGATAAGGAGAAATCAATATGTAATGGTACGAAACTAAAAAAAATTCCATTTACTCGATGAACAAAAATGAATGATATCCATAGATATGTTGATGAAAAAGATCATGGAAGAATAATAAAAAATGATGGAATTGATTTATTAATGGATGTCATGTCTAATTCATATTAAAACAATTAATAATAAGACATTCTATAAGATTTTTTGAAACTATGGATAAAAATCCATTTAATTTTGATAACATATTTGTCTCACATGAACATACCAATTCATAGAGGAGGTATATAATGTATTGTCTACATCCATCATTTCTAATCTAAAGGCTTACTCATATATAGTAATCAAAATAAATATTAATCTTGATCAAATATTATGGTTTAATGAAGCATATAAAATTATAAATATTTTCCCAAAATAATCAAATAACTGTCAAAGCTGACAATGTAAGTAAAATGGAATATGGTAGAGGAAATACTGTTATCTATTGTATGAGAATATAGATATTCATGTGAATTTCAAAATAAAAATGATTACAATAAACTGGATGGTTTTATATAATGTAAAAACAAAAAAAAGTAGGTCGGATTTAAAGTATAATCATTAAGAACTATCTTTATGGGAATAGTCATTAAAAATTATTAGTGTCCCATAAAACGTTGAAACAATTTTATCACGATATCCAGAAAGGTATTTCATTAAATGAAGATTATAATATCATGAGAATAAGGTAATTCCAGACATAATATTAAAATGTCAGTATATATAACAAATATAAATTAATTGGTTCATGATGACAAATAAATCTCAACGGAATGTAAATTGAGATGAAATTCCCATACCTAAAACATCATATTGTTGTGTGGAATTTATATTTATGTATAATGGTTAAAATTATGTTACTAAATTATACCAGAGCCATACTAATTTTTATAATACCAGTTATTAAATTCTTATAAAATTTCATTACCTATTAGTTATCAACATTCACTAATTTCACTATTTCTGGTGTTAATTGCCTAGTTTTCTAGAGTTTGTTTTAACATGTAATTTGAATAATATCTTGAATTAAATCATAGTTTCATAAAAAATGTAAGTAAAAAATGAGTTAATAATCATACATAATTTGTATACATGTATTAAAATTACTATATTATATTTTGATATTATAAATGAAGTTCATCGTTCATAGAGACGGTATGTCGTACGTACACCTGAACGCAACATTCATTTCATTTTGTATTAAAATAATGAAAAAAAGATGATAATTATGTATATTATAATTATATTATCATATCTATGCTATATAATTTCCATTTTTTTATTAAAACAATCCTTAATATGTTCTGTGTGTGGTGTGAATGAATCACATCACTTTGAGTGGGCAGGAGTCCACACCTCCTCAAACGATGTTATCATATTAAACCGAAATGGAAATTATTAAAGGTATGTTTTATAAAAGCATTAAATAATTATAAATACAAAGTAAACATAAATTATTTCATATATACATATATTTTTTTAAAAAAAAATTCTAACATGAGAGGTGCAAATGGAAAAATTAACAATCATCATTTCATTAGGTAGTAGATCATCAAACACAGAAACAGTATGTTGTTTACCCATTATATGGAGGTTTTTGTAAGTGTATAAATAAATATTACATACACAATTCTTATTATATTTATGAAACTATTTTTGTTATATAATAATATAATAATGATATTTTAGGTGGTGGATAATGGAAGTAAAACCAAAAAGATTATGGAATATTGTTACCTCCTAATCAGGTAACTTCTTTTGGTTTGTACCGAAAGGATTACATGGATGGATTTAAACCAAAATGATTGATTATAGGATTGGGGGATTTATTTTTTCAAACATTGTTTCAAGATTTTGGATGATACAATGTGGGTTGAGGGGTGTGAGTAAGGGGTAGAGTGAATTCCTTTTTATAGTGGAGGGGGAGTGGTAATCTTGTTAATACAAAATGATATTCATTAATGGGAGATATAAACTACCTAATGTGACTCCAAAGAGTAAAAATATTGAACTAAATTGGAATAATGTATGATTAAATCCAAAAAAAATGGTCATTTTAGAAATTTGGATCCTTAACTTCATTGATTCCCCAATTTTATCAATTTTTTTTTCAAAGCATCCAGTTGTCTATCCTAATTAATTTATCCATTAAGTGTAAAAAAAGTGAGATTTATTATAAAATATATACCAAATGAATTATTAATATGATATCTAATTTGTAAAATAAAAATCTCATGCTTTTGGGAAATTATTTTTAAAACAAACACATTTGACGCGCTAAAAAATGATGTAATCCTAGACCATGTTAACAATATTTTTACAATATATGGCTCAATATGTTAACTATAAAATAAAGATTGGTCAATTAATATCCCATTTTTAATATTTATTAACATGTAAAAATTAGTTGAAAATTTTAGGATTTATATTATCATTAAATCATTTAATAAAATATCATTTATTGTAAAATAACAATAGTATTAATTTTGAAATTATTTATTTAATTTTTATTTGAAAATATAAATATAATATTGGAAATAAAATATATTAGTTTTCAATTTGAGTTACATTATATATTTTTCTAAAAATATAAATAAATACTATAATTCAATCAATTCATTTAACTTTTCATATGAATAATATCATTTACATTAGTTTATTATTAACTATAAAATTATTACATTGGTGTTTAATAATAATTATAAGTAACTAAATCATCTCTAAATATTATTGATAAATTAATATGATAAAAATAACCTAATTATATTTCAAAAAATATATGTATAACTATAAATAATGTTTTTTACATATCTCAATGTTTTATAAATATTAAAGGTATGGAAAGATCCTTTTTTCACTTTTTCATTAACATTTTATATTTGTAATTCAATTTAATTATATCCCAATACCATATAAAAGGAGATACAATTGGGAATAATGTAGAATTATTGAAGTATAATGGATTTCGAACAAGTTTCTAGGAAATTTCTATCCTTAATATTATGGTTTAGTTCTTCCTTAAGCTTAGTCGTTCTTTAATCATCATAATTAATTTTAATCACAATCACTAATATTGTTGGTCAAAAATTTATTTTATTTTACTTGAACAAAAATATTATACATATTACAACCATGTATATAAAATTATTAAAAATATAATCCTAGATGTGGGAAAATTAAGATTAACGCTAATCCTGTAAACGTGGTGATAAAAAGGGTTTCTAAAGTACAAACCTTAAAAGGTTCAATAATTGTTTATATTGAATTTTAATTTAAAAATGATTCATCTAGACTTAAATTGATTAATATATGTATAATTTATATATTCTGACATTAATAACCAATTTAAAATATAATTTATCAATAACAATTATTTAAAGAAAAAGGTAGTTTTTAATGAAAATGTTGTATTTTATTATTCATAAAAAACCAAACATCATAGAAAAATTAAAAAAATTCAACCATTTAACACATAGAAATTAATAAACCTATAATTATGATTATTTTGAAATATAAAATTTCTAAAATTGTTAAATAAAATTAAATATAGGTACATCCTAAAGAGGTGGTAAAACATTATTTAGAGGAGAAAAAACTAACATAGTGTTGCGGTTATAGTAGGATTATCATGGAATTATATATAAACAAGATAGAATATAAAAAAATACATTAAAAGGAAAAATATTTTATTTTATTTGGGATTTACAGTTGTGTAGCTAATGGGACTCAGCCTACGTCATTGGGATGTGGGGAAGAACTCTTTCATGTAGCTCAACCTACACATGTGTATAGTGAGGCATGTACATCAACAATTAAGGATACTATTTTTATAGATTATACACTTTCTAGTGAATTACTTGATATTTTTTACACTTATTCTATTATATCTACACAGCATGTCAATGGGGTGAAACAGATAGTTGAGTTTGTGAATAGGGTGATTATGATCGATACCCCTTTTCGAGTATGATAAAGGGGAATCTGTTTTTGCATGGGGTGTACTATTGAGGATGGGGATTATCATTTTATAGGGTATGTATAAAACCTAAACCTTCCAAGAATTTACCTACTTATGGGTATGTAATTTTAGTGTTTTACTATAACCACATATATTGTTACCAAAGGAGGGTGACTTTAAGTCTCATGAGGGTGATAATTATGTTCATCCTGTAAAGTTGGATATCTGGGTGGGCCATATAGGGAATATTCATTTGTAACTACAGGAGCTCACCACATTTGTTTCTAGTATGTTACTAAATGGTTGAGGTTTAAAATATTATTTCACTCTACCTATAGTGTATATTGACCATGACGTGTTTCTGAAAGAATTATAAGGGTTGAAACATCAGAGTGATGTGTAATTTAGAATTGAGATCATTCCATGGGCCAAGCTAGTTTCCATTCCACTATACAAAATTTCACCATCAATTCTTCAATAAAATAAGACTCAACTGAATGAGTTAATGGTAAGGGGTACATCTGTCCAGGTTCATTTTCATGAGGTTATCTAGTCTTCTTTGAAAAGAAAGATAATTATATTTCGAACATGTGTGATGATAACTAGATGTTGAACCAGATAAAATTTATGAATTTGTATCCACTTTCACATATCAATGATCAATTTTACTATTTTATGGGAACATATATTTTCCCCATGATCGTCTTCTGATCATTGTAAAATTAGTTGAAAGTTCATCATACTGATATACCAATGAATGCATTTAGAAGAAAGTTTGTCCTAAATGAGTTCTTACGGATGTAATTCCTGTAGATGAACACACTAGAAGTGTTTATATCCGGGACTAATATAATATTTCATCCATACGTGGACATGTTTGGGGAAGTATTTTTGATGATATCATGGTGTAATCCAAGACTCATCATTATCGTGAAAAACATCATGAAATCATCTTCAGTATACTATGACGACATCAGTTATGCACCATTTTATCTATGTGTCAATTCATGATGTGCAGAGAACACTTCTTGGATCACATAATCATGGAGGATGTTGTCTTAGTGGACCCAGAGATGGTGTATGTATGTTTTTCATAGGTGTATCCCAAGAAGGTTTTTTACATCCTTACATTTCTAGGATTATAGGGATATTATCAGAGGTTTATTGAGGAATTTTCTTGATTGGTATCACCAATTTCAGTATTTACCATGAAGGGATTTAATTTTTAATGTTTTCAAATATGTGGGAATGATTTATAAGAGTTTAATTGTATCTTCAAGATGGACCCAATCATGTTTCTAACTATTATAGGTGAGGTTTATGTGGTGTTTTGTGATTATTCAATGATTAGTCTTGGATAAGTGTTGATGTAGGGAGATCAAGTTATGGTGTATGAGACAAAATATATAATCCCACATGAATGTAATTACCCTATGAATGACCTCGATATTTCTATAGTGGTTTATGATTTTATGTTTTGGACGAATTATCTGTTGGGAAAAAATTTCATTGTGAATACTGATCAAAAGAGAATAAAATACATCTTTTCACAATGACATTTTGAATCTGTAGCATCAGAAGATGTTTTAGTATATATATTCATATGATTTTTAGCATTATTATACAACTACGAAGGGTAATAGTGTTATTAATGCATTAATAATGAAAATTCTGATTTTGGAAATTCATGAGGCCTGTTATGAGTGGAAGATGATGACCTTATTAACTGAGATGAATGTTTTGGAACATTAGGGTCAGGAGAAGATTATTATCATATCAATTTCAATGATGTATAAACTTTTTATTTTGATCTAGTAGAATAAATATGAGGATACATAATCTTTATCATTAAAGGAATACCATGAATTCGGGCATTCAACGTCAGATTGGACCACAAATAAGTATGAGGTCGTCAATATCATGAATCGGGTTGTTTTTTCATGAGTGTGTGGGAGGAGATGATGCGTGAATTTAAGACCCTAAAGTGAGTTATGCATTCGGGTTAGATGAAAATTTATTATAACAAATGTCAACCGTATTGGTAGAAGGGAATGAAAAAATGATATTTCAGGGTTTAGAAAATCATGATTCACCCATCAACAGGTGATGAACATTCATCAATGACATGGTGGATTAATGAATCCATTTCTTATTCCTGAATGGTGGTTGCAAAATGTTAATGTGCACTTTTTTTGTGGGAATACGAAGTATTTCTCATATGAATTACACAACATGGGTGGTTATGTAATGACTAAGATAGATATCTCATTTCATTCCTATGTGAGATACTCTCTCATTTAACTAGTAAAAAGATTTGTATGTTTGGGAGGTAATCTTTATGTACTAGGTTCCATAGGGTATTTTTTAGACCATGACATAGTTTTATAACTATATTTTTTTAGGTATTGTATAATTCACTTGGTACATAGGTTTTACTATGTACTATATTCCCCCATAGATAGGAAGGAGTTGGAACATAAAATAAAAGTTCTTGAGGATATGATTCATTTGTTTAACCCATAATTTTGTGGGACTTTAGAGAAGCACCTAAAATTGGTTGAGTTCATCTATAAACATTGTTATCATGTAATGATATAGAAGGAAACATATGAGGATATTTTTGTTAGGGCTTGGGGATCCCCTCTTTATTGGATGGAGAGAGACGATTCAGAGTTATAGAGGCCAATTATCATACAGGGGACATCAATGTAGGTTCAACTAATTTAAAATCATATGGATTTGAAAGATAGTATGACAAGTCATATTATGATATACATTGGTGACCATATAGTTTTATAGGGTGATCATGTGTTCCATTGGGTGCCCCAAATATTGGTTCACCACATGATATGGAGGTAGGGTAAGTAAGCACCCATGTTCGTTGGACCATTTTAAGTTATGGTTATAATCATGCTGGTGGTGTTTTGATTATATCTTCAATAAAGGTTTATTTATATTCATATATTTTTTAACGTGTCAAATCATTGTTGGAATCCCCTTGACCCTTATCATGTGATTGATATGGATGATCTTGACATTGAGATTAATGTGTCCTTTAAAAAGCATCTAATATATGTGTTGGATCATAGATAGAATGTTTTGTGTTGAAATATCTTAATGATAGTAAATATATTATGGAAACATGGTCATGTTCAGGGAGAATCACGGGGGATTGATGTGACTATGTGTGATTAGTGGTCCAATATTTTTAACTCAAAATCATAGATACTCTTAGGTGTACAACATGAGGATATTTTTTTATAAGGATGGGAGATTTTAAGATCCCAACATATTATAGAGATCTCTAGAGATCATTTATAATTATCCTTTTACCTTTATATTAGAGAATCATGGTTGGGATTTAATTTATGGAGTTTGTGGATGAAATTGGATAATTTTTAAAGGAATATGTGTATTTCATGGTGGGTGAATATTTTTCCCATAACGCACGCCTAGGCTAGAAAACTATTAGAACCCAAATAGAGGTAATTCCCATATCCAGTGAACTATTTTTCAAACCAAGTTCTATCCTATTAGTAATTGTGGGACTCATTTGAGGAGGTTTGTGGTTAGGAACACTGTTAAGGAAAATTGTTCACCCTCTACATGAAAATAGGAATGAGGAATTTTAATCCCCACCAAAAATTAAAATAATACTACCAACCCCTGTAATAATACCTAATAACCCCCACATTGGAAAAAAAATTCAATGACATTAGGACCTAATAGATAGACATTATGGATTTTATAAAACTATTCATTATGAATAAATGTTATGTAGATAGACATGAACCAGTTTATGGTGTGTGATATATTCAATTTTGTTTTCCACCCACTCTCCGTTAATTTTATCAGCCATTAGAAGGATTATTTTATTTCATAGGAAATTGATTAGATATAGGATATGATAAATCATACTCCTTTTATCTTGGTTCAAGTATTTGGTTTTAGATATCATTCTTCATCATGTTCATTATCATTCCACATCAATTGGGGGTTTTTTGGTGAGTGTCCATCAAGGATCGTGAGGTTGGTGGTCTAAATTGAAAATCCAAAAGTTATTATTTATTTATGTGTGAGTAATTATGAAATTTAAATTTCCATGATTGGTAAATTACATCAAAGTTTTATTTGATTAAATCTAATATCCATGTGATAATGATTTGGGTTGAATAGGGGAAATTTAAATTGGTTGACTCATGATAATGGAATTCATGGGATAATGTGGTTTTATAATTTTCTAATTGATTGTATTGTGGAATTAATTGGTTAATTATATATATAATTGGTTTAATAATGGGAAAAAATGTATATTTTTTCATAGACTTGAATGCTTAATGGGTCAAATTATTAGATGTTGATAATTGGTTGAATAGTTATTTCTTCTTAATATTAATTATGATTGAAAAAATAATTTTGATTTTGGTTTTAAATTGAAGAGGTAAAATTTTAAGATATTTTTTTATTATAATGTTAATTATTCATAACTTTGATTTACAAAAAATTTGGATTTGTTTGATATTGTGAATTTTTTTATTTATCTGACGTTGAGGTGTGAGATATGGACTGAGGCTCCAAATACACATATAATTTGGTGAGTGTGGGACAAGGAATAATGATCAAAATACCCATATGTGACATTAGGTTGTGGGAAAGGGACTAGGGATCCAAATACCCATAAGTGATAGTGACTGTGGGATAGGGACTGAGGCACTAAATTCTAATGTGACATTGGGGTTTAAAAAAGGAAATGGGATCCAAAAACCCATGGGGTTCTGAAATGACATTCTAAGCCCATGATATTAGCATTAGACTATGTTTACAATTGATTTGATATGATATAAAATGAAATTAAAAATATAACCATGGTTTTGTGATATATATTACCCCTTGGGGATAGATTATATTGCAACACATTCCATAGTTGGTACTACTAATATGGGTGACATTATGAACCCGAGGATCTGTGTGGTTAATTAAAGAATAAAAATATGAAAAACTATATACATTATGAATTTTAAATTTATATTTATATTACTACAGAAACAATTATTGACGTGAAATAGTTTAGTATTCCATTGGTGGTGGCCTACGCTATTTTACTCACACCCTAATTGTGGTTCTTACTCAGAACCTGAATAGAATTCATGATTATAGGATAGGATAAGGGAAATCCCACTAAGCATGATGGATGATTCAAGATAGATAATCGATAGGGATACCTTACATGGTGTCAGTAACAGCTTTGGTAGTTGGAAGTGTCCTTATTTTGGGTTTTCATTAGACAATTGACATCTATTAAGGAATTACATATCTACTATTTGTTTGGGATATTGTTTTTCTATTCTGTTACATCAGGTAGTATTGGTCTATTACACTTAGGGATTTATTCTATGTTGTGATCAATGTTTATTTATTTTTGATATTATTATACTTTAATAGGAGAGATAATAGTCCCTACTTTTCGATATATTAGACACTCGATGCTAGTCGATACCCTCTAGAATATAGAGAGGTTCACATGAGGTCATGTGACCAAATGGATTGTGGTACCAATGTGTGGATCCCAAGTTAGGATGTTACACATGGAGAAACACAGAAGCGTATAATTTATTTTTCAGATTCTCATGTAACATATTCTATACATTATCTAATAAAATATTGGTCATTCAGTAGGATTTCATGTATATAGGTAGATATCATGGTATACGTTCAATTGAGAACTCATCCTCTCAATAAAAATGAAGAAAATGAAACTCATTAGGGATTGTGCCATAACAGTTCCTCATAATGGGAATATCACCGTAAAATATTTATTCTATTGTTTCAGTCATTTGTGCTATATATGATTTCTTATAATGCTATATAATCCACAATTGACATGAATATTCCAAAAATATCCTGACTCTAGAATGGAATTAGAGGATGACTCAGGATGTCAAACAAAATCTCCCTCTCCTAACAATTCATGTTGGATTTATATAATGATATCAATTACATTACTAATATAGAATCACACTAAACTAAAGGATGTATAATAATATTTTCTCGATGGGTTGGTTCAAGAAAATTGATTTTTGGGATTTATATAATGGTGATACATTAATTTATTAATTTATTATTCTCATATATAAATCCCTCAACCCCAATATTTTGAGTCATTGTTTGAATTTCTCTACTAAAGAGGAAAGATATTAAATCATGCATGACAACAAAATATAAAATTACACATTCTATTTTTTTATAAATAACAATAGTACCTATGATGACCATGTGGTTTTCGTCCTTTATAGTAGTAGTGGAAGCATATTCTCTTGTCTTCTATCGAGGAATTTTAGGTATTTTTTCATTGAATTTTATTAAGAACCCTTGTCTTAAGGATTTTTTTTTCATAATTCCCATGATCCTTATAGTTAAAACATTATACTATATGGTGAGTGTTGAGAAAATCATTTTTTTTCTTATATTCAATTTGTGTCTTCATTGTATCACATGGACATTGATTAGATTGAAACATCTCTTTCCCACATTTGAAACCACTTCTCCCTCACGTGATATTGTATCTAAGATACTTCTTACCACACATTTGATATGTACGAACTTCAAATTTCAACCACACTAATATTTATCCATCGATCCACATATATAAAATTAATTTTAGGCTAATGTATCCAGTCCCTTGAGGCTACTGAGAGTTACAAATATCCACATCAATACTATGGAAATAAATAAAAATATATTCATCTATAGAAAGGACTATAATCACAAAATAATTCCATATACTTGTCATTAACATACTATGGAAATAGTACACTATACATCAGTATTGGTGAGAATGTCAAAGGATTACTGTGAAAGCCTTGTGATGTTTCCCTCAAACACCCAGATAGAAAAATATTACTTTTTCGTTATTTTGAGGAACTCCATCACCATTTTAATATACAAATTCTTCGGAAAATTGTTTTTTAAAAATATTTTAAAGAATACTTCTAATTCCGTGGAATCAATTAACTCTATCGACATCATATTCTTTATCATTTTCCCCTCGAATCATTTTCTCCTTCAAGGTGATGCACATACATCATGAATTTATATTATTACATGAATTAGGGGATAGAGAATATATTTTAGATGTATTGAATCATTTATTCCATGATGGGTGAATCAAAAGATCTACTAAAGGTAGCATGAATTTGTCACATATAATTATCAACAACAACATTATCATCCTTAAGAGAAGGAGGTAATCAAACATGACTCATGTTATTATTCATTGTTGGTGTATGCTAAGATAGTAGTTCCTAGATGTTCCAAACTCCTACTCTCAAATTTTTTAGAATATCAGTAGGGAAATTTTCACATTGACTATCACATTGGTTTTTAGCATTGTTCATCATGTTTCAAACCAATAACAAAAACTAATGAAAAACTGGATAAAATAATACAACTATTAAAAATATAAAATAGAAATAATGATCATAGATTTAATAACATATAAATGAAATATATATTCATGATTTTGAATCTCATGGTTTCATTCTTGGTTATCCATGGTGATTTTAATGCTATGTTTTCAAACCTAACAATCTATTTATGTCATTAAAAATAATTTGTAAAGAGTTTTTGAATTACCCAAAGCATATCACATGGGAGTGTCATGCCTAGTGTAGAGTATATTCACATTCATAGTCCTCCAATATATTGTTCAGGTTATAACTTAAAAAATATTTTTAGGATTAATACCACATGATGCATCTTATCCAAACGTATGTCTACTTGTAGTATAATGAAAGTGTTGCATTTTTATTTGAAATAACAAACTCAACACTTTAACAAAATATCATTTTATTTTTCTTATATATAGATGCATACAATGGGTTATTAATAATTATTTTTATTTCTAATCATTAAAAAGAAGTAGTGTATACTCTTATACCAACTATAGTGGCCCAAGCTGTTTACAAATATTATTATACTGGTTTTACATTGATATCCAATATATAAAAATAAATGGTAAAGAGGCCTAGTGTCTTTGTAAGATAAGGTACATGAATCATCAACGTGAATATAGAATAAATATTTCATATTTTAATCATTATAATCAGAACCTAAATCCCTTTGATATCTAAAAACTATATTGGACAGATGGAGAATACATAGAATAATGGGGTGATCTATAATGACTAGTAAGGGAATATTAATGATAATGAGGAATATCTTGTGAGTCAAATGATATAATAATATATAAAAAAAGAGGAAGATCATGAATAATGGTGTGGGATCATAACATAAATAACATGGTTTCATATGATCTAGGAGTCTAAATAATAATGAAAAAAATAACAAGACATACGAATAATTTAATGGTATGTTCCAATACAACATTACATGGTTGTTGGAGTCCCATCATTGATTATGTTCACTCCCTAATCCAATATATAACATCTCATGAGACAAAATCATTACTCAGTTAATTTGAGTAAAATCAAGGGTCAGCCACCAAAAAATTTCTAAGATTATGTATGAATTAAAAGTAAATTAATCATATGTGAGTAATTGAATATTTACTCATGGAAACAAATGGGTTACAAAACTATGTCAAATAAAATAACTAGATGAAATTTCATAATTATTTTCATTAAATATGGAATTAAATTATTCTTGTAAGATCATAAACATATATGGTGACAAATTATTCCCTTGTGAAGTGAATATTTGAAAAAATTGTAGACACAACCCTTTAAAATTTATCTATAAATAAGTTCCTTTGGAAAAATGGTTTGGAAGAGATTTTAGAGGATATTTGAATAAATATTTCCATAAAATAAAAAATTTAAATATAATCGTTTTCTTTGAAAACATTATTTATTTATGTATTCAATGTTGTTTTCAAATTATATGAGGAGTTTTACTTGAAAAGGGGTATGAAACAAAAAAAACATCTCTTCAATCTGGTTAACATATTGACAAAACAGGAGAAGGGAAATTTGTAAAACATTTATTTAATTATCATGTAACGAGGAATTATGATTGATGTATATTTTTGGGATATATATAACTAATAACTAATTTAACTAATATAGAACATTTTTTTGGAAATTTAGTTTACAGAGAGAAAGAATAATATCGAAGAAAATAGGGTGGTTTATAGTGTTCCCTTATGTTATGTATGGATAAATTCTGAACATTCCCATAAAAACCAAAATAATAATATTATATTAATTAATTAATTATTTATTTATTTAATTTAGAACCATTTGAATATATATATATATATATATTATTTTAATTTTATTATATTCCTATATAACCAATTTAATGTGATATAATGTTTAATTTTTTAGTGTATGACACATGGGACTAAAGTTATATAACTTGTTTATAATTATTAATGTTCTTTTCATATGGGAATTTAACTCTAGAAGAAAAATTTAATGTTATAAATTTGTTTATATTTGTTCATATTTTCCATTATTCCCATATTTTCTCCAACATGTGGATGATTATTTTAGTAAAAATTCCATCATTATATAATTAGTCCATTGAGGCACTTTTGACTATAATCAAGAAATTGATTTTTTTTATTTAATATGATGGACATAAATACATTCCATAATATCATTGAATTTAAAACAGAAATAATTTTTTTAATTATACAATAATGTTTTAATTTGATCATTCCATTAATTTTATTATAGAAAACCACAATTCATTATCCAGGATCACAGTGAACCAACATATTAAGGACAATGGTTCAATTATTTTTTAGAAAGGGATATAACTATGTTATGGATGTTATATATTCAACTATAAATATTAAATTCCATATATATATATATATATAATAATGGAGTGATTATTATGAGTTAGATGTGGAAGGAAATGAGAATTTAGTATAAGTAATGTATTTAAAAGTGGTAAAGTTGCAATATAATCTCATAAATGTTGTCTCCATGAAATAGTATATAGGGAAAATGGAATTGTTTTTTTAGCATAGAATAATGATGATGTATTTGAGGTTATTATGGTGATAATTTGTTATCAATTCATCATGATCTTTATATTACATGTTGTGAGTAGGAGTGGTGAGGGTCATAATTATAAGGGCATGGGAGGGGAGTTTTTGAAGAATATTTTAATTACTCTACTATGTTTCACAAGAATTCCATTACTATTGATTATTTTTAATATATTGAGCAAATGAGGCATTTTATTTTGAACTATTGGGTGCATAAATCATCCATGACTCAAAAAATAATCTATTTAGCTTATAATATTAAATATTGTATTTTACGATATTCCACTATTCACCAAAATAAAAATTTATTTATGAAATATTAAAAAATTATAGTTAGAAATTTATAGATTTGTAGATTAAATAACTATTATCCATTTAATGATTATATATTCTAAATATTATAAATTAATTATTTGAAAAAATACATCATTTATTGGAAAATATTAATATTAATATTGTAATCAATATTATGATATATAGAAAAATTAAATATGGCCTCATAAAATTTTATTAAAATTATAATAAATCTTAATATTTATTTTTTAAATCATTAAATGAATTTAATTTCTAATTTAAATCATAATATTTTTTTTAAAAAATGTGCAATTTTAAAAAAATTAAACATATCATTTTTCATTTTAAAAAATTAATTTATATGTACCATAATATAAATATATCATATTATCATTTCATAATATAGCTAAATAATATATTACATTTTCATAGGCGAGTGGTTGCGCCCAAATTTACCCTACTGGTAAAAGAGGTCGTTGAAGTACAAGTAGGGATCGAATCCATAGGGACCGAAGAAGTAACCTTGAGACACTAAGATTGGATATGGGATTGGCTATGTAGTGGCCAACTTTGGATTGAATTGATTTGACGAAATATTGATTTAATTTAAAGAACAAAACAAATAAAATTACTATAATTAAAACAACTAATTAAGGTGAGTCGATCCTAGGTTGTCTCTTGGGCTTTATTGGATGTATTTGTTTTTCATTTGATTTTTTGTTCGTCGGTTCAAGTGGTATCCATTAAATGAAATAATTCCTCAATATCATTCTCCGATTTAATCCATACAAAATTTCAAGGCTAATCACCAATTCACTTAGAGGATGAATTTAATGAGCACTCCAAGGAATTGGATCGTACTAAAACTCAAAATGTGTCGTCGTTAAATTCGGTGAAGACAAAGAAGAAGATAAATCAAAGAAAGGAACTCTTAAAATAAAGAACAAATTTAAGAATTTAAGAACATCAAATAACATCCAATCCAACTCATGAAACTCCCTAGGATCAGCCCATAAAAGGTTAGCCCTCCATTGATGTTATTCTATCAATGGAAGCGGGTAATTGACTTAAAGAAGCGGGATTGAAGAAGAAAGAAAAAAACATTAATCAAAATGAACACTCCACCGTTGTGTGATGAATTCACAAGTGCGGGTGTGAATAAATTCACACTATGATTCAACGGTATCAACGTGTAAAAAAAGGATAAATAAAAGTAAAGAAGAAGAAATTTTATTAAAATACTAAACGTGAATGAAAAACTTACATTAGAGAAATTGACGATGCCATTACAAAACGAAAGCAGGAAATTACAATTAAAAGAAAAACTTGGATTCAAAGGAAAATGTTAGATGATAATTCCTTTCACCAACATAATCTTATATAGTCATATTAGGAGCCTTATGTCCATCCCCCAATAATTAATTCACCCCCCAACAATTAATAGAGTCAAAAGGAAATTGACATTTCGAAGTTGGCCCTGAAAACTGTCCAGATTCGTCCTCCATTTTGACGTGTGCGTTTGACACTTCATATGGCCGAATCTGAAGGTGTCATAAATATAAAAGATCTTCGTACATGTCTCTTCTAGAATCTATCAAACTTTCTGGAACTTTGGATCAGCCGTTTGGATGTTATGGTCAAAATGGTGGGACGGATTTCTCTGCATTAATGACGAGTCCACCATTTAAATCTCAACTTCCGATCCATTTGTTTGATGGGCCTTAGGCCCATTATGCTTTTTCCAGAAAGTTTCTGGATTTAGGCGCAAAATTCTCCATCTTCCTTTGGGATTCATCCATCGGACCTAAAAGATAAAATTTTCCAAACAAAGTGATAAATCATATCCCAAAATTTTAAATTCAGAAAATGAATATAATATTGTCAACAAACAAATGAATGATTGGGCCCAAATTTGCATTTTAAAAATTAATTGCATTTTTGATGAGAAATGAAGTTCTATTTATGTAATGCACTAAAAACAATGTTTATGGACTTTGGAACAATTAATATAAAGATATTAACAATTAATATTAGCCGCTTTCAGTGACTAATCACACCCCCCAACTGGAGTTTTGCTAGTCCCGAGCAAAATAAATTACAAATATGAAATTAAAATCCCCCTTTCCAAAAACATTATAATACACATTACTCACCCAAATATCTAATACCAAAAAAAATTATGAAAACCCATCAAAATAATTTAAAACATGCTAGTTCCATAAGCATATCACAAGCCCAAGCCCATTCCTTTGTTCAAATTCATCGCCACATTTCATCCAATTCCAATTAAGCAGGATAAAGTGTTGTGCATCATAAAAGATATGGGGACCATTTTATTGTTCAAGGGGAAAAAATAGAAGTTCTAGGTGGGAATCACATTAAACCTTAAGATGAGTATCCTTTTTTTTATTTTTTATTTTATTTTATTTTATTTTTTTAACCACAATAGATATGAAAAGACTAACTCTGGGCAAGACAACTATGGAGTCACGATCCCCAAGTGTCGGACGCCACACATATTATCAATTTCATGCTATACAATAGAGATATAAAGCCTAACTCTGGGCAAGACATCTATGGAGTCAGGATCCCCAAGTGCCGGACGCCACACATTTGGAAAAAACATTGCTCTATGTGGTCTTTTTTTTTGTTTTTTTTTTGTTTTTGTTTTTTTGGATACTCAAATTAAACTAAAAGTGACCCCAGAACCCTATGCTATAATGAAAGGGACCCAAGAACTCAAATTTACACCCACGATCCAGTAGACGTGCTTTGTGGCATTTTTATTAAGAGGATGAAAATGTAAACATTTAGAAATCACATTAGACAACCGCACTTTCCAAAAACTATTCTCATGAACTTAAACTTGCATTAAAATCAGAATCAAGGCATGAAAAATTTATTTGATATCCAATTTTAGAGTTTGTAATGTGTGTTTATCATGTTTATGGTTAATTGAATTTTTCTTTTCATGCAATTTTTTATTCACAAAATAAAAAATCATTTTTTATCTCCCCCCAACTTAGAATGTCACTGTCCCCAGTGTTTAAAAAAAAGAAAAGTTAGAAGTGGGTAGGAGAGGGGTTCAATGAAGAAATTTAAAATGAAAATCATGGAATGAAGTCACCTGGTGGTTGGTGATGATAGCACATTCCAATGTCTCCCTTCAATCCTGGGTTCGTGTCTCAACAGCTTTGATGGTGGTGAATGGATTTTTCTTATGGCTTACGACATGTCCGTTTATTTTTTTAAACCTATAAAAACATAAAAATAAAACAAAACAAAATAAACTGATGATACATTGCCTTCTTTATATTTTCTGGGTAAGGTATTACTCAGAGATCACACCACGTAAAACGGATGAATATGGCGCCCCCTTTCATAACCATCCTTACTCATAAAAGAAGAACAGGTCAACAGTTTATGGTAATTTATTATATGAAAAAAAAATGATTCAAAATAATTAGAAAACAGAAAACCATGGGTTACCTCCCATGCAACACTTTTGTTTAACGTCGTTAGCTCGACTTGAACCCCCCAACTTATCCAATTCCAACTTTAAAAATTTTAATTAACCCATCTTTCTCCACTTCAACAAGATTGAGATTGATTATTTGTTTGAAATATGTTTCATGTGAAATCCTTTGTTCTATAATGAACGGTAAAATCCATGTAATATCAGAAGTGGTTGATTTAATTGAATATCTAGTATTTCCTAAGACATCAATAAACATTCCCAATTTTTTAGTTTCAAGAGGATAATAAATTGAAATTTCATGGTATTGGATATCCACATTTAAGAGTGGGGAAGAAAGGAGAAAAAATTTGAGTTCATGTTGATAAAAATTTACAAAAGAAGAATGGAAATTTGAATCAAAAATAGTTTCTTCTCCATGAAATTTAGAAATAATTGGTTCCTTTTGAAATTTTGATTCCTCCCAAAAAATTTCCATTTGAATGTCGGGAGTGGGTATAGACTCAATATTTGTAAACTCTCTCAATGGTTCAATGATTGGTGATTCTAAACAATCATTTTTGGTGAAATATTCTGGACATTCAATCCTTGAAGAATAATTTCCCTCTTGTGAATTCATGAAATCAATTTCATCCTGATTTAAATACTCATTAACAATTCCTTCATGTTCTTTTTCTTGAATTTCAACATTACCTGACCAAATCTCTTCATTATCCAACTCTGTATTCCAAGATTTTAAAGTGGGTTCTTTACTAAATTCACATGAGTTATGTGGGAAACAAGATTCATCTATAAGTGATGTGGAAAGGACATCCTGAGTAGGAATGGGTTCTTCATATGTCTCAATGTTTTGTATTTCTAATCTCAGTGATGAAACCTTTGAATTCATTTTAACCATTTTTTCACACAAATGTTCAAGAATTTTTTCAGATTTAGGATTGATTGTTGTTTTTACATCATCATCATCATTAATTTTTATCTCTTCAATCATCTTTGAGAGGTATGGAAATTGATCCTTTAAAAAATCAGCATCCCATTGATCGTTCGTGTTATCGGGTGTGGGGTATTCATTTAAAGGTTGATCAAAGTTATTTCCTATGTGAGGGGATTCCCAATGTTGATTTTCTATTCGATTCCAGCCCGATTTTATGAAATGAAATTTTTGATGATACTCCATTAGAGTTTAATGAAATTTGGATTTGGATTTGTTTTTTTTTTGGAAAAATAGAAAGGGGAAAAGAAAAGAGAAATATAGGTGAGAAAAGAGAAGTTAGGTGAGAATAGAAGGTGGGTGTCTAAGAAAACTTACTAAGGTCCCCGGCAACGACGCCATAATTTGGTTGCGCCCAAATTTACCTTACTGGTAAAAGCGGTCATTGAAGTTCAAGTAGGGATTGATTCCATAGGGACCGAAGAAGTAACCTTGAGACACTAAGATTGGATACGGGATTGGCTATGAAGTGGCCAACCTTGGATTGAATTGATTTGATGAAATATTGATTTAATTTAAAGAAAAAAACAAATAAAATTACTAGAATTAAACCAACTAATTAAGGTGAGTCGATCCTAGGTTGTCTCTTGGGATTTATTGGATGTATTTGTTTTTCATTTGATTTTCTGTTCGTCGGTTCAAGAGGTATCCATTAAATGAAATAATTACTCAATATCATTCTCTGATTTAATCCATACACAATTTCAAGGCTAATCTCCAATTCACTTAGAGGATCAATTTAATGAGCACTCCAAGGAATTGGATCGTACTAGCACTCAAAATGTGTCGTCGTTAAATTCGGTGAAGACAAAGAAGAAGATAAATCAACGAAAGGAACTCTTAAAATAAAGAACAAATATAAGAATTTAAGAACATCAAATAACATTCAATCCAACTCATGAAACTCCCTAGGATCAACCTATAAAAGGTTAGCCCTCCATTGATGTTATTCTATCAATGGAAGCGGGTAATTGACTTAAGGAAGCGGGATTGAAGAAGAAAGAAAAAAACATTAATCAAAATGAACACTCCACCGTTGTGTGATGAATTCACAAGTGCGGGTGTGAATAAATTCACACTATGATTAAATGGTATCAACGTGTAAAAAAAGGATAAATAAAAGTGAAGAAGAAGAAATTTTATTAAAATACTAAACGTGAATGAAAAACTTACATTAGAGAAATTGACGATGCCATTACAAAACGAAAGCGGGAAATTACAATTAAAAGAAAAACTTGGAATCAAAGGAAAATGTTAGATGATAATTCCTTTCACCACCATCTTCTTATATAGTCATATTAGGAGCCTTATGTCCATCCCCCAATAATTAATTCACCCCCCAACAATTAAGAGAGTCAAAAGTATATTGACGTTTCGAAGTTGACCCGGAAAACTGTCCAGATTCGTCCTCCATTTTGACGTGTGCGTTTGACAATTAAAATGGCCGAATCCGGAGGTGTCATAAATATAAAAGATCTTCGTACAGGTGTCTTCTAGAATCTCTCAAAATTTCAGGAACTTTGGATCATCCGTTTGGATGTTATGGTCAAAATGGTGGGACGGATTTCTGTGCATTAATGACGAGTCCACCATTTAAATCTCAACTTCTGATCCATTTTTTTGATGGGCCTTAGGCCCATTATGCTTTTTCCAGCACGTTTCTGGCTTCAAGCGCAAAATTCTCCATCTTCCTTTGGGATTCATCCATCGGACCTAAAAGATAAAATGTTCCAAACAAAGTGATAAATCGTATCCCAAAATTTTAAATTCAGAAAATGAATATAATATTGTCAACAAACAAATGAATGATTGGGCCCAAATTTGCATTTTAAACATGAATTGCATTTTTGATGAGAAATGAAGTAATATTTATGTAATGCACTAAAAAAAATTTTATGGTCTTTGGAACAATGAATATAAAGATATTAACAATTAATATTTTCCACTTTCAGTGACTAATCAACGAGGTTTCAATTCATTATAGATAGATTAATTTTCTAAAAGTCATATTACTATTCCATCATTAATATAACTATTCCTACAATCATATTAATATTCAAATGGTTTGATCTGTAACAGTAATATTAGATAGTTACGTTCAATAAATAAATCAAAATTGAAAACTTTTTTATTTTATTATATTTTTTAACATGGTTATTTATTTATTTATTCCCAAAATGCATATTCCATTATTAATTCACTTATATATTTATACATTGTTTTTCATTAGTGTCAGTTTTCTTGTCGATCGAGGATATGAAAATTTTATTATTATTATTATTATTATTATTTTCCAATTTCAATACATTAAATTATTTCAACCGTCTTTATAATCTAATTTTCATTTTTAAATTATTATTATAAAATGTATTTGGTTTTATCATGTGTTGTATTTGGATTGAATAATATTATATTTACTAAATATTCCACAATTATATATTCATAAGGGAAATGAATTGATCAATTTTTGGGTCATTACATGAAATACCACATAGCTTAGTATGTTTTAAGGATTATGTCTGTACTTCCTCAGGAGATATTTATGGAAGATATTGTTACATTGAGAGTGATTCAGTGGAGGTAGCAAGCTATAAACAACCATCTTGACCCAATCAAGACATTCAAACATAATAATTTATCTAGGGTTCAACATTCCCTTATTTTCAAATTTCTTAACCATATTCTATGGTACATTCACAGGAATACCTTTTCACCAACATCAAAATCTATAATGCAGCGACAATTATAAGAAAAAAATTTGTGTCCACTCTAAGATGTAGGGATGTGCTATGAAATGGATCCATAATTCTCTTTTCTTTTTCTAAGCTAACATAAGTCCCAATAGATTCATTTCTCTGACTTAATCCATGAACATCAGATTTTAACACTTCTATCCATAAAGGTCTTCATAAATAGTGATCTTAATTCTATACGTAGAGGTATAATTCTTAAAAAATTCCTCCAAACAAATGTGTTAATATCATATACCATTGAATTACATAAAACATGTTATCAACATATATTTTAGGGTTTTCATTGTCCTATTAGAATTTCTATATATCTATGAATGGCAGGATATAGTGAAACAAAAGTTTCATATCTAGAGCTTGATCAATAATTCTTTAGAACCTTGAGGATAACCATAGATATTTATACAATGTTATAGAATGATTAAATCTATGTGACCACACAATTTCATCATTGTACATAACTATATGATGATGAATGTAAAAATACTATCTAATAGAAATAAAATATGATAAATTCATAATGATATTGAATAAACCCAAATAGTATTATTCCATTTAGATTTTATATAGAGTCTTACAATCAATATCCATTATGGAATTATCACATTTTTATATACTTATTGGTCTTGGTTGTAAATTACCCATAGATTTATTCCACTCTTCCATAACTTTTTGTCATAATATGTATCATGATATATACTCCAAAATATCCCTTTTCATGTTATCCCACTAAAACTAGCCCTTAATATCCCTATAAATGTTCATATTTCAAGGATAAATAGAGAATAGTAAACTATGATTTATAAAATATAGATCTTTATTCATGTATTTTATTTTTAGGAGAAATACATGGTTCATAAAAATCATTATTCCATTATAGGATGTGTTGAAATTAAGAACACTTCTAAACTTTTTTTAGATATCGGAATCTTCCTTATGTGCCTATTTAATATTAATAGGGATAGAAGTTTAATCCCTCATTTGAGATAGATAATAATTCTCCCCTTTCTTCATGATTTAAACTAAAATACATTAATAAACCATAAATTTTCTATCTTTTATGATCATAATCAAAAATAATATGTCTTCGTCTATTTGACTTGGTGTATTATCCACGTTGTTCTCATTAAAAAGTTAGTAATTTATTGAGTCGTCATAATATTTAGTTATCTCCTTCTATATTTTTTGGAACATATGGATGTTTTGGGGTGAATATATAAATATTTATTTTTCAATGAATATATTTATAAAACATTTCTTCATAATAAAAATTACTCTATATTTACAATATAATTTTTTCTATTTGTAACACTATGTTTTGAATTAGAATTTTTCCAAATGAAATTTAAATTAGAGGTATGAATATACTCAATCCATATCATTTTACATGAGAATACATCCAACTCCCTTATTAGATTCATCATTATAGATTATAAACACCTACCAATTGTAGGATACTATTAGAATTTGTTCATTGACCAGACTTCTTTTTAGCTAAATGAAATTTTCCTATCCTATATATATATAAATGAATATAAGTCCCTTTCATTATAACTAGGTAGGTATTTTAGACATTCATGGGAAGATAATAACCTACAATATATAATATCTATTTAATACATGGGAAATATGACTACCAATAACATTGGTTGGTTTGTTATATTTCTTAATATCTTCTTTATTTCTTAGATCCATTTATATACCCACAATTGAGATTATATGAATGAAGAATTATTATTTTTAACAGGATTTTATTTCTCCTTCCTTGAGGTCTTCAACAAAATCTTTAAAGGACCATCACACTCTTCTTTTATATTTTAATATAAAATAACAATATCTATAAATACTACAAAAAATTAATCATATTACCTTTAAAGACTCTATCCATTAAATCGAAAAATGTTATAGTGTAGCTAGTATGTCCAAAATTCATCACTATGAATTCATATCTATCATACATTAAATAGAACGTCTTCATGGGTATATCCTCCTTTTTACCATTAACTAATTATATATATGTCAATGATCATTGATGTGAAAATATTTATCTCCTCGTAATTTACCAAAAAATCATTTATATATTATAGAGGACAATTCTTCTTAAAACAGATTTTATTAAGTTCTCAATATGAAATGCAGAGCGAAATCAATATATATATATATATATTAAAAGAATAGGGTCACCACATGGATAAACACATAGATGAATGAATACCTTATCAAGGTTATCCTATATATTCTTCTTCCACTACGACATCCTAATTGGTCACATTATTTATAGAGTCTTTGGAGAATCTATAACATATAAATTGAGATGAATAGAAAGCATAACATCATTATTACCAATAATATGAAAAATATATTCTTGAAATACAACTAAAAACTCCCCTAGAAAATGAATATATACAAAATCTACTTTCCCCCATCATATAAGAAAAACACCCTATAAAAATATAAATCAGGACCCATTAAAATGAAATAATTTCCATTTTAGTTTTTTTCCTTACACATACTAAAAATGGGTATAGTAATGTAATATCCCTTCATTTGAAATTTATTTTAGTATATTTGAATATGTAAAATCCAATTCCAAAATTCCCTCAAAATCAAATAAAAGTGGAACAATTGAATTTTCAGTAAGAAAATCCCAACAATTGAGACCGAGTGGTCTTGAGGCATTTTCTTAACTCAGAAGATTCCAGTTAAAAAAATGCAATATGATGATTTATTTTTTATGTACATCAATCAGATAAAAATGTTATTAATACTTAATAAATTTATGAGACTGAGAGAATTTAGACCCTATTAGACTAATGAAATTGAATGAATTCTATCAGACTTATTTGATTACATGGACAATCAGAATAAGTGGTTGTTGGAAAGTACTCATAGGGACACTAGAGTGATTTTTACAATCACAGAAAATCATGTGATTATTATTTTTCTTAAAAGCACCAATAATTATTCAATATAAATTTTCTAACTGTTTATGAGGATTTTATTTTTATAAAAAATTTATATTGAATGGATAAACTTTTGAGGTCAGTACATAGAAGTTTCTAGGAATGTTATTAAAACATTGGTTTTTGTGCCATGACATTAGATTGATGTTATTGAGAGAATTCACTAGATATATTTTTCTGAGAAAATAAATTTTAAGATGTATTCTAATAAAATGAATCAAAAATATGATTCCAGGTGAAGTCATAAAAAAAAGGATTCTAAATGAATTAATTATATATAGGTTTCTGAATTATTAGATTGAGGATTCCAAATGATCTGACATAGTTCTCTTAATGAAAAAATATAATATTATGTGGGATGGTCCATGGGATATAGGTTATGTGGAAAAGTAACATTATAAGGATACTAGATTGATGAATTATTTGAATCCACTAGAAGAGGTTTCTATGAAGATGTACTAGATAGAGGATTAGGGATCATTACACATAATTGATCATCACCAGATAAAGGATTTTTTAGGAATATGTATCAGATATAGGTTTTAGGATCATTACAAATGCTATTTAATTTCATTAATTATCTATATTTTGATATATATGTTCAATTACATAATAATCATGAACGATATTTTACGACTCAATAAAATATTTCATGAATCTTTTATGATTATTTACAGTGGGATGAAATCCCTAACATTTTTTAATGAGACTGAGTTGTTTGGAGGGTTTAAAGGTACCGAACCCAAGGATTGATTGATTTGTTAATTCAAAATTTTATAATTTAAATGAAAATATATTCATTCACTTGTACCATATATTTTGGAGAATATTGGGGTATATTAAGGGGATACGGTGCGTTGTGATTTAGTTTCTGTGGAAGTGAGGGGTCAAAAAGACATCAAGTGGTACTTTTTGTTAGAGAACTTAATTCAATGTTACTATAAAGAGTGTTCCAAACCATGGGTAATAGATATATACTAACATGAATACATAATGAGAATAATTATGCTATATAGAGAGTATCAAACAGAGGGTACTGAAGAGAGGGTATAAAACATTTGGAATCAGAAAGTTTGTACTATAGACAAAGTAAATTACATATGTGTACTACATTTAAAGTTCCTGACCATAGTAGCTCAAAGTTAGTGGTTATTTTATTACATGTTTATAAGATTAATGGATTCTCACCATGAAGGACCTAATAGTTTAATTGTCCATGTAAGCTAATTACGTACATGAATTTCACATACACTTGAAAAAATAAAATACAAAAAGTTTTTTCTTTGATATGGGTCACCAGATGAATATTAACCTATACAAATGGTTTAGAACCTTCGGTATAACCTATAAAAATATTTTATAGGTTATACCCACATTTTTGTGAGCCTTGGATGTTTAATTCATTAGGATATTCCTATTCCTATGGTTTCTTTTGAAACTATCGGTATACTAAATGAATATTTTTTTGTACCCACATTTCACTTGAAATAGTTGGTATAGCCTATAAAAACAGTTTCATGTACCATGTGTATAATTTTTTGTTGAATAATAAAGTATACCCATAGGTTTGTGACCCGTGGGTATAGAGATTCACCCAGATATTGTAGTTTAATAACCATCCAACACCTCTCACAGAATATACAAATAAATTACAAAACATGAAACACATTTAATATAGTAAGCTTGTGGTATATTTATCATTCCAACATCATTTTATAAATATTTTACAACACAAAGAATATAATATAACATACATATAAAACCCATTCCATCAATTAGTTTAGTCATCAACACATGTCGATACCTGATCATAGAAAAAAGTGGGGATCAACATCTCTCTCATCACCATTAGCGACATTATAATCATCTCCATCATAGGCTTCTAGAGAACCATCGTCATCATCATCATCATCATGACCGCCACAACGACCACTGTTACTATTACCTTTAGTTATACCATCAATAGAAACCTCATTAAAATCACTCACAAAATCATATATGTATAAGAATTTATTCCATTCATGAATCAAAATCAATAGCAGCCTCTGATGGATGTTATGGACAAATAACTGACATAGATTTCATGAAGTTTTTGATGACCTTTTTCCCTCATTAATGCTCATGTATAGAAATATTTTCAATATACTACTTTAGTATGAGAATTTTGTAGATCTTTTTTGTGATGAGATTGAGAGATTCATGATGATTCCCAACACCATGTTGGGATGATGTTTTTCCAAGTCAACATCAAACACTCCCATGATGCTCCCCACCTAATACATGTCTCAAATGGTCACTTGGCATGAAGTTCTAATTCAGGGAATCTGAAGAACACTGTTTTAAAAATGAAAAAGATATTTCATTATCAATTATATATATATATATATTAATGAAAATAATTTAAATATTTTCTTCTGTGTTTTCATTTAATTCACTTACATTAGTTTTCCTCCTTATAAATCAAAATAATTTTTTTCAAGGAACACAACCCTTGATGCCAAATTCCATTTTCTTCGAATTAAATTTATTATTATAATAATTCATTACTTAATAATATAAATGTGATAAACCAATAATTAATTAAAATTATTTCTATTAATTAATTATATATTAATAAGTGGAATCTAAATATATATTTAATTATAATTTAATACTACTGTCATAATATAAAAAACACATAATAATAAGCATGAAAAACAAGGGCATGATATGGATTCCTATTTTCATTTTCATCTAATTCTATTTTTCTAGTATTATTTGTTTATTTTTTAAAATGGAAATTTTAATCATTTAGTCATTAGGTTCATTTTAATTTTTTTTTTGTTTGATAATTTGGTGATTTGGTCATTTTTTATTCTGTCACATGGTATGATTGAGAATTTAATAATTATTTTAATTAATCACTTGGTAATTTTTATCATGTAGTCATTAGGACCATTTTTTAATAGTTTATTTTTTAATTTTTCATTTGGTTATTTTTTTTATTTGTATAATAGGGTATTTAGCCCTTTTGTTATTCAAAAAAGGGTAATTTCAATATTATTTTCAATTGGTTATTTTTTATGTTTGGTAATTTGTTAGAATTTTCATTTAGTAATTCATTTTTTTGGTCACTTGGTAATTCTAATCATTTGGCAATTAGGTTCATTTTTTAATCTGGTTATTTGATAAATTATTCATTTGGGATTTTTTTTAATTGGATAATTTTCCATTTAGTTATTCGGACACTTAGTAATTTGGATCATTTGGTGATTATGGTCATTTTTTGTTTTATTTGTTCTATAGTTTGGTTGTCTATCCATTTTTTCAATTGTTCAATTTCCCATTTGTTCATTTGGTCATTTGGCCATTTCAATATTTTCCATTTGGTAATTTTGTAAATTTAGTTATAAGTTTCATTTTTTATAGGATTAATAATTTGGTTACTTTTCCATTCAGATACTGGTTCGTTTTTTTATTTAATATTTTCATAATTTTAATCATTTTGAAATTAGGTTCAATTTTTTGGTTTTTTTGGTAATTTGGTAATTCTGGTATTTTTCAAGTTGGTCATATGGCTATTTGGACATTTATCTATTTCACCATTTAGTGAATTTTTCATTTTTTTTATTAGGAAATTTGGATATTTGGTTATTCAGTCTCATAGTAATTTTTATTATTTGGTCATTAAGATTAATTTCTCTTAGGAAGTTTGGTAATTTTGTAATTTTCCCATTTCACCAGTTGGATATTCTTACACATCGTAATTTTGATCATTTGGTCATTTGGATCCTTTTTTAGTGAGGTTATTTTTCAATTTCGTCACATTCCCTCTGTCCATTTGATTATTTGGTTACTTTTTAAATTTTATCATTTGGTCATTATGTTCATTTATGGGATAGGTGGATTTTTGATTTTCTCATTTGTCTATTTGAACAATTTTTCAAATTGAAAATGGAATTTCTGGCCTCAAATTAACGGGATTCGTTATTTGAAAACCTAAAATTAAACATGGAAATATAAATATCCAATTATATATATATATATTATTTAAATTAATATTAATGTACCTTTGTAATCTCATGATTAGATATTGTAGTGAGCCCCAAAGTGTGATGACATCACATAGAATCCATGTTATTTTTTTTTGAAACATACTAAAAACAAAAAATCAATGCAATTAATAATAATTAAAATTTAAATGTAGAAAATTAAGGATTACGAATACCTCTAACACATTTATCTTCCAATATGTGATAATTCCATGGTAATTTATTATTGGAAGGTTTATGATTAATGGTACTCCCCATAAATCATAACAGGATCATCTCTTAAAAACAACATATAAATCATTCTAGTATGATCTCCATAACTCCCCATGATACATCAACCATGTGGCCTTATTAGCTTCACCGTCTAGGAAGTTAAACTAGTACTGAAACAAAAATGTCAATTTATATAAATACTAATATAATCTTATATATAAAAAACAAAATAAATATCCATACCCATATATCTATCCATTATTTATCATTGATTTCATTATGGATATTCCACCATGAGACCAATTCCATTGGAATGATATCATTGTACATGGATATTGTTCCCATGGATAATTTTCACTATCTAAAAGTTTTTGGTCTCATTTGACTAAATTCATTGTAATCCACCACCATTTGTGTTTGGTGATTCCAAGCATTACGTGTACAGGTTTTTCCATGTCAACATTCAGATATTCCCGTGAATAAGGTCAAAGAAAAAAAATGAATTTATTCACATTAAAATTGGGAATATTATTTTATATAATATGACACACTTATAATAGAAAAGCATGATTCATAATACTTATTATGCTTTGATGAATCTATGGCTTATCATAGATTCGTATCCTCTAAGGTATGTTCTTATTCTAATTCCAGCATCAGGTTATCTATAAGGGCTGGAGTGGAAGCTGAAGTAAAGAAATCATTAAATCCAAGATGGATAGTAGACAATGGAGGTGGCATTGATATATAAGGGTAAGGATAAAAGGGAAGAGGATACATCATAGGATATAGATATGAAATAGTTCGGATAATCCATAGAGGTAGAGATGAAATGGTATGAGAATAATAGGAGAAATAATATGATATTGATGGATGCATGGGTGGGATCTTCCTTGGATGATAAAGTGGAGGATGAAAAGGTGTGATATATTGGGTTCCCATTAGTGTGTTAGGGTGTGAATGGGTATGAAAGGTGCCCCTTATAACACTAGTATCACCCCCAATTATACCCATATCATATTGATGAAAATAATTGAAATATTTTTTTAATGTAAAACCCGAAAATAATTTGATAATGATTAACAAAGTGAAATAAAATTTAATGCATACGAAAAATATTAAATTATTATGCTCACTAAGGGATGTAGAGGAGGAAAACTACTGATCACACATCCATTAATCATTATTAAAAAATTACTACTTTCATGCTTCTTCAGTATCATTCATAATCATTATATGAAGTAAATAATTTTTATAAAAATAGTTTTTAATGATCATTCATATAATATATAATTAAATGATGTCATAAGGAATTTCATTAAATGTTATATAATCTATAATTAAAAAAAGTTATAATTTCTTTAAAAAACATGTTTCAAATAATATTTCCAAAATGAATAAAAATCTAAATATATGGAAGGAAAAACATAATACTAAAAAATAGCATTCTAAACCAAAATTAAATTAATGAAATTTTGGCAGTACCAACCTGAGAAAACAACATCATGATAATCTTAATGAACTATGGAAATATATAATTACATTTATTTATTACCCAACACTACATCAGGTTCAACATCAACTCTATCAATGTGGGAAATTGATTCATCAAATATAATATTTTCATCAACACCTGTGGGAGAGTCATTGGTGTCAATTTCATACCTACTAAAGTGAATAATATGTATTGGGAATACATCAATAATGACAATATAATCCGATCTCAGATGATCATTCACATTATACACTTTTATTTTTATTGATCATAAATTATGTGGTTAATCAGTATTTATGAATAAAGTAATGTTATAATCTCTGAATATGCAAAAATCAATTAATGAAACTTTTCCCATCATTGAATCAAACCATTTTAATTTCATTATAGAGACTTGACCATGATTTTAGTAATCTAATAAATTTTTTTCTCAATAATACCATAATTGGATATATTTTCATAATGGGGCCTACTATATAATGCACTAGAATAATATTTTATTGTAGCAGCTATCAAAACAAAATTATGACGTGCCCACATTTTCTCTACATGGTCAGTTGAAACAAATTTTCATTGGTTATTAAATATTTTAATTCACGAACCAATTAATTGGGAAAAAATCCAACACTCTTTACTATAGAAGGATAAATTCAATAGAAAAAATTCAATACCTAAAATATATATGAATTTTTAAATTAAATTAATACCTATGTTTTATGTTAATTATTGTAATTTTAATGACTTTGATTTCAAATATGTGAGAAAATATTTCCATTGAAAAACCTCTCCCCTTAATAGAAGTAAAAATAAATAGTCTATTCATTTAATTTTTCTATGTTCCCTATAAAAAATGATATTAAATTATTATGTTATATGGTTTGATATAACATATAAATATACATATTACAAAATTTATCTTGATGTCGAACAAACTAAAGTAAAATAAAGATGTGAGATGTTACAAATCCCTCTTTTAGGGATCAATTAATCAAATTTATATAACCCATGAATTCCTCTTTTTGGGGAAGAGATGGAAATGAGGGATACATATTTCTATTTTACTCATATCATTTGTCATTGACTGATTATATATTGTTATCACATCATTATAATAGACTAAACAATAATACATGCATTATTGAGTCAGATAACCTCTCACAATGGAATCATTATGATGATTCTTATTTCGGACATAAGATTTACATTTGAACATGTTATTTGAGTATGATACATCCACTGAAAAGAAACTATTCTTATATGATGTGTTTCTGTTTGTAGTTGAAATGTTAAACGCACCATTAAAGTGAAATATGATGGAGGAATTTTTTTCCATTAACACATAATTAATTATACCTACTTTTGTATTTTTATAAATAAGCTCAGGGATGACCTTCTTTCAAATATGAATCTAAAAATGGAACATAGAATCATTTTCAATAATAAATTATAGGATACTAAATTATTGATCTCTATTTGAATCAATTGAGGATGATGGATCTGATTATAATGAGTTTTTAGGGATATTAGTTTTAACATCCTTCTACTGAATAATTTGGATACTTTTCTATAGTTTCCATATGGAATCCTGATATTTTATAATACTTTTTTAAAGTTATTTGTCTTTAATGCTTCATCACATAAAAAAATTCCATTTTCATTCACCGATTCACATAGGATGTAGATCATGTCTAATACCACAACCCAACAATTCTCAATGGGATTGAATGGGATATTTGGTCTTCCAATTGATATTTAAAAGAATTGAAGGCATAATTTCACATATATCTCTTTATCAATGTGCACTACATATAATCAATGAATTAATAAATTTGTAGACTAATATATGATCTAAAAAAAGATAAATTCATTTTCGTAATTTTAAGTTGATTCAGTGTAAAAATTATTCTTAATTTTAAATTTCCAGTGACCATTCCATAATAAAAAATAGATTTTAATCAATTCATTATTCACATAAGTTTTCGACATAAATTGATGTGTATGTACAGTTACTACATTATTATCAAACCTCTGGTGATTATTCTTGAATCAATGATCATTTGGAAAGAATCATCAATGGACCATGAAACTAAATCTAAGAAGATATTTAAGCGTTCTTAATCATATATTTTTTATACAAATAAGTAATTATAGTATTCCTTTCACTATCCAACTACAAATAATTTAATAAATGAGGATGACATTTATATTCCTTAGAAGGCTCACACACATTAAAATATTTTTTTATGTTTCATTGAACATGCAGACAACCATATACAAAAGATGATAAAACATGATTATTAAACGATTAAGGTAGACTTATATATCATTTACGTGATTATAAGGTTTAAATATTAGTATATTAAATCAATTGAAATGTTTTTTCCAGCACCTCAGTATGGGATAAATATATTTTTGAATAAAAATTGGCCACTTTCTATGTTGAGTAAGTATCAGAACCGACAAGTTAAATTCAACATATAATAGACCCAAAATAACATTTATGGCCTAAAATGAAATATAATGATGTTGTGAGTCAAATTCACACCATAAAAATCAATCTTCATGATGAACCAAATAATCATTATCTTTAATTATATCAGCATCCTGTCCTCATATATTGGATGCAATTTCTTCTGAAATGAATATATATTGAAGGATGGTAATTTATGGAAAGTACCACATGACATTATTTAATATTTGAGATGGTATTGCATATAAATTTGAATTTACCTTGAGATTTTCCACATTCTTTACTGTCATTAATGTTAGTTATTTCTTCCCAAAATACTCTTTAATCTTGTGAACATGCCCGAATTTTATTAATACAAAATAATCACTTCATAATTAATATCATTTAAATATAATTATTTGTTGAAATATCCAAACCCTAAAAAAGAAAATCCCTAAAAAAATATAACAATATAATCAATTTAGGTATTATAAATTACATATATCTTTTACCAGGATATAACCGCATTAAAGATTATAACATTTTGTTTTTGTACATTCCTAATATTCAGGTGTTCTTGCATGATCCATTAATTTTTTCACTCTCTAAACAATATCATCATCAATAATACATTAATCATTTGTATTGATTTCAATTTTATTGTAACACTAACATACTATATCTCTCATTATGATGACAAAAAAAATAAATTGATCAAATAATATATTCTCCAAACAAATTCCTTCTAGGAATTCATAAACAATAAAATAATGTCTCATCTCACTATTGTGACATAAGAAATAATTGTTTTTTTAAATACATATTTTTTATATAATAACTAAATTCTCATCTACTTAACCATGACATTCAAACACAATTATAAAATGGAATATTTATACATCCTCCATCTAAAGTGATATTAAATTACGAATCTAAATAAATATTCAAATTCATTCGAAACTCGGTTAAAATATGTTCAGTATGATACATCCAGATTCTATCAATTCTATTATAGGAGAAAAAGGTTATGTTCCAATCAATAATCTAAACCATAATTACAAAACACATTTCAACCAATTTCAATATGGTATTAATCAAATATTTATGTAGGTCACAAATAAATGAATAATAGAAAAAATTATATAAACAATGCCTACATATAAAGAACCAAAAAACATATAATAAATGTAATGATAAAATACAATTACACAGCCAAATTAAATATATATGTCTTTTGGAAACCATTTTTTTAAAACATCAATGTTATTAATATAACATTAATCCAATTAAATTCACATGCCTTTATAATGGAAACAATTTACTTAAAATTGAGAATAATGTGTCACCCAAAATAAAAACAATAAAATCATGTAAATTCGTCAATAATTGACATAAATATAAATAGTATTCCAATTCTAATATTAAATAAAGTAGTATTTAAAAAATAATAATTTATATCCATAATTATATAAAGAAGAGGGAAGCCCAAAGTTGTATAATATATGAAATACAATAAAAAATTATTTTAAAACATTTTTCATATCTAAATGGGTAGGGAAAATTGATCAATTTTCTCCTTATATAATCCCAAATAATATCAAATGATTTTATGTAATAAATGGCTTTTAAATATTATTATGAAAATGGACAATAACCGTGATGATTCAATTAAAAATATATTTATTGCACAATATGGATGATTTGACTCATAAAATTACATTGAATTATATTTTTTTGAGAAACCCAAATTTTTTTAATGATGAGTTACGATTCATTCCTTATGGAAGAACACATTCAATAAAGTCATTTTCTTCAAGAGTAATTTCTGAATAAGTAATACCATATGATTCATTTTGGTTTTTATGTAAAAGAATGATATAATTCATTTATAACAGCAATGAGGACATGTAATTTTTTTAACAAGATTATATTTATACCATATAATGAAATTTGAATCAAAACATATTTTAAATAATGTTAATATTTTTAGGATATCTTAACTAATAATAAATATTGTTAGAAAATTGGCATTATCATGAAAAAATTTATGTATTCATTAATTGTTCAAAATATAATTTTAGACATAATGAAAATAAATGACAGGAATAAATTATATATCCATATTACCTGAATAATTTTAACATAGTATGAAAAGAAATTATATATTTTTTTAGAAGCATTTTGTTGAATTAGAGAAAAGAAAATATAAATAAATTATATAATGACTCATAAATATATATTCAAATAATTATTTTAAAATATCCAAGGGTCACAAAACTATATAACAATGACTAAGAAAAATAATGACAAGATTGTTTTAAAAAAAATTAATATACCATCCCATTAATAAAATTATTTAATATAAATAAATAAAATAACTCCACATTTATAATTGAATAAATAATTATTGAACTATTTATTACATATTAGATGTCTTGTACTATCAAATCATTGACATATTCAGCAAAAGTACATGTCGTGATGATAATACCTACAAATATAACCAATTGATGAACTTATTAATGTTGGGTAATAATATGTCAACCTCATATAAAGAGTATATCAATTTCAGTAACTAATTTATACCAAACGATTCATCTCTTAAAAAAATAATAGAAAATATCCAGTAGAAAATATTGATAATATCTTGTAAAAACATTTATAAACCGATTTTAACAAAACCCATTGTTTATAATAACTATAAAAAGAATGATTTAAACATATATTAATCAAATCCATAAAATTGTTTGTAAATATATAACGTACAAAAGAGAAATAATGAATTTTTTTAAGGGATTCCCCTAAAACTCATTTTTCTATAGTACATGGAATCATCATAACCTTGACCTATATTTCACAATTCCTTTATAAAATTAAATATAAATATTTATCCCATGAGTGGGAACATATGCTTGAGAATATTAACATACATAGTAGGAAATCACAGAATTAAAAATACCCAGATTCACCCCACATATTTGAAATAATGAAATTGTAAAATCATAATGACTATTCCTGAAATTTACTTAAAATTCCACCCATTACTAGACAATGTAATAAAACATCTAGTGAACTATCTAATCCAAAAACCTAATATAATGTTACACAAGAGACTAGTTCATTCCAAAAGTAAACACATTATATCTCATAATTCATATTCATTAAAGTATTATGTTTTCTATGTTTTTCATAAGAATCACACACCAAATAAATAAATAATTATAATATAAAAAATGATCAAATAATGGATATCCCATTCAAAATAATTACTATAAACTAGTACCAAAATCCATAATGTCAAAAGTCCTATAAAAAAACTTAATATCATAAATTAAATATTTCAGAGACAATTTATCAATACAATCCCCAAAATAAAAAATATATATATCATCATGTGGAGTGGGAGAAGAAATAATATACATAAAATCATGTTAGTCTATTCACCAATTGATGTCTTGTTTCAATATTATAAAAAACCCTTATATGGTGTTTATGAAATTAATAGTACTCCCATCATGGATATAAAATTAAAAATCCAACATCACCATCAAATATAAAATAACAGAATACTATTGGACCATCCAAATTACAATCATTAAACCAAAATCCAAAAAATAAAACAACACCTATAAAGAACATAATTTGAAATAATACATATGAATCATGACCCAAATGTATCATGGTTATGTTTTAATAAATAAATATAAATCAAAAAAATAGTTAGAATAATAAAATGCATGTTTGGAACTCACCTTCAAAGATGATCATAATCATAATATTATTGAATCATGGGGGAATGCTTGAGTAGGATATCTTACCATCGTCGCATAGGTTATGGAATAAAATAGATTTATTTAAGGGGGGACATATGACTCTTGTGAAGGGGAAGTTTGGGAGGCTTGTAAAATATTTGGTAGTCTATCATGATGGTTATTAAAGACATTTAAGAGAGCATGTCAATACCACAATTTTACGTAAACCATGGGCATACATATATTAAAAATAATCTACAACCATTTTTTATATAATTAATTGTTATATATAAATGGAGATAACCCCATTATCGAGTACTGGAAAATAATCCCCATTGACTAAAAATTAAATTTTTTATTAGAAAAACAGTTTTATGGACAAGGTGAGATCCCATGAGGTCCAAACAGAGCAAGAATTATAAGAAATCACAAATTTATTATAAAAAAACATGAGATTATTGGACCTATTCCCAAAAAATATATTATAAAATGGATTGGTAACCTAATGTTCATATTATTACTTTATAAGTTCTTTATAGTGATACACAAAAATGTCCCTTATTTGGATGTATTATTCTATACTCATAATCCCTTAATAGAATCCAATTGTAATTATTTAGTCATCATTATCAATCCATATACTCTGATCATTATTAGTGTCTACCAAAATTCTTCTCTCCATCATCCTATTAGCTTCTTATTGCAGTAAATTAATCAAAGGGACTCCCCAACCATTTCTTCCATTGAATGAACAAGTATCTCAAAGTCTATAAAAACCACTGGTCCATCCATATTTGAATTTTAATCCTCCAATAAACCCCACGCTACTCCATGAAGATCATCCACCCTATTTGGAGTCCCACTAATTGACATATCCTCTACCACTAATTCACCCTATAACAGAATGGGGTCTCTATTCACCCCAATAGGATGCAAATTTTCCATAAAAACTCCACCTGTAGCTTTGTTCACATTCAAAATACAGACATTGTCCTTTTCAATGTCCATCAACATAGATACATATCTTATCTAAATTGGATAGGTGTGGAATGAATAATATTTTAATACTATAAATTTAAACACATTATGAAGGATTTAGTTCCTTAATTCAATAACTCCCATCCTCTATTTCTTCATCCTCAGACTATGAATTCTTATAAAGAGCTATCCCCCTAAAAAATTATTAGAAATCCATATAATATCTTTAACCCATGAATCAACAGAAGGCCAAGATTTTCCATCCAGAAAAGATTCAATAGTCTCACTTTCATCCTGGGCGTTCTCTTTATCATACATCCCATCATTAAATTGAGCGGCTTTATATTATATAAAAAATTCCTTGTGGTGGACCCTCTTGTAACCTTATTCCAGCCATCAGGACCCTTTAAGTGATTCATCCGACCCTTAAATTCCATTGATACATCCCTGAATACTGCTTTCCTCAACCCTTCAGAGTAGTCTACACTACCATAAAACACAACCAATGCATTAGAACCCAAAGTCAACTCATTAGTTCTGCCTGACGCATTGTGAGTCTGAACAAATTTCGTGGTGATGATAACTCCATTACGACCTCTTATTAACCCAATGAATGTAGTTCCCATTTGTGATAAAGGGAATAATGAGGTAACCAAACCATAACCCCCTATCCTAGAAGTGGCCCACACATATGACACATTAAAATCATTCTTCAACCTTTTAAAAACATCTTCAACCTTCAGGTACAACTCTATCAAACAATCCTTTTTCTGGATGGAGACTACCTCACCAAATATGGTTGACCATCTTTCTCTATAGAATACATGGGTCATGGTATAAAGAGGATTCCAACATTGAGATCCTACTTACATTCATCTAGTACATAAATTTAAATATTATTGCTAGCACCTAGCCCCTCTTTTATTTCCTTTTGAACTCGGTTCAAAATCCATCTCTTACATGTTTCCAAATGATTACTGAGGCACATTCTTGGGGTGATGTAATTGCCTTACTTTTTGGAAGAGATATATTTCTTATATTTGAGTTCTATACTAACCTATTACCACACATACTCATCTATCTTCAATGAAAAATAAACTTCAACATAGATTCTTTGGGGAAAATGCTGAAAACAGTCTGGGTTCTACTATCAGAACACAAGTCCCATCCCACAATGTTTCCTAGCATTCAAATGATTGAGGGGTTTTGAAATGGAGTGGGAGGTGGTTCTTAAAGGAATACACAAATTTTTATTGTGGATCTATTGATGATAATATGTAATTTTTAATACTAGAGGAACAAGAAGAATATGGTATCACTACATAAATGTGGAGCACTGGACCACGCCAAAATCAGATCCTCATTGGATGAAATAAGAATTATCACATTCTTGTCATCCAGAATATTGATTGTTTCTCACTACAATAAACCCCAATATTTGAAGATAAATATTATGAATTAAATCCACCAACTGGAATTAATACTTAAAATCTAGAAACTAGGGTCATGTTTATAAGTAATGAGGCATTGGTCATCATTGATATTGAGATAAAAAGCCATGGGAATCCATTTAAATGGTCGGTAACTTTAGGTAATAGTAATAATTATGGAATGGAAGGAAGGAAATTTGTATTTGAAAATGGGATGATGGATCTAGGTCAGTCCACCAAGAGAGACAACATCGATCCCTCCCTCTTTCATGGGGGAGGGACCTTCTCTCCTATCATAAAATACCAGGTCATGACTGTAGCGTCCCGCATTGTGCACTCCGTCTAAATGTACTTATTCCCTTTACCATATGACTACATATCAATCAAAAACAGCATCCTGGTCTCATAGAAAAAAACAAAATAAATGGGATAGCATAGATGCGTAGTATCGTTAGATATACAGATGAATCAATATGAGAAGGTAAATAACCTGAACAAATTCTATTTAAATTATAACTAAATAAAAATATGTGGTAATAAATTATGATCAAATAATTCTATATTAAATGTCACATGATCTTGGAACGTATCAATGGATATTATAAATAATCTAAAAATCACAAGGACATAAATAACTATTCTCATAATTAGGGGATAAACAATTCTAATCCTAAAAAATAATATGAATATCTATCACAATATGTTTTAAGACTATTGGTAAAATCCCAGTTGGTTTTTTAACTCTTTTTCATCATGAAAAATATTGATGTATCTTGGAGCTATATCAGTCTCCACCCATCACATTTTAGGTCCAATTCATTCCTTAAATAAAATGGGTTAAATAATATTGAACATAAACATTTATATTGATAAACTAACTTATGAAATATAAATACGTAACAAAATAAATGAACATAATCACAATCCATCATTATAATGAATAATGATGTCTCAATTTATATATATCCCTAGTGTTTCTTATATAAAATATTGGTTTTATTTCATTTATGAATTTAAATATCATAATATTTCAATAACGAGTTTATTCAAAAAAACAAACTTTTCACATTGCAATTATTTTTTAAAATAAAAGTTAAAAAAATAAAAAATAAATATCACGCGGTATAATATTTGAAACTTATAAATAATAATTTAAAATTTAGTGGTAATGATAATGGAAATTTTTTATTATTCTCTAATCATTAAAATGAATATTACATTTACATTTTCAGTAAAGATAAATAGGACTTATTCGAAAAACTATGTGAATATTAATTTCATATAATTCCAAAAAAATTAAAAATAAATGTGTAAAAATTCCTTTAATAAATAATTTATTGTTTTTCAAAAACATTTTTTATGTAGTTTTAGAACATAATGATTTGTAAGAATAATCATTTACAACTGAAAAAAGAAATAATGATGCATTTTCTAGAAATTGTTTTCTATAATTTTAAAAACAAAATAGAGTAAAATAGTTATTTTAATTTAAATCTTCTTGAAACCCCAAAATAGATGAAAATATTTTTTTTAAGAAATTATTACCAAATAATTCCCCCAATAGAGACTCAATCACAAAAAATCATGAAAAATTATGAGATAGTGAAATATATTGTTACCTATTTGGTAAATTCGGAATAATATTCCCCAAAAAAATAAATAAAAAAATGAACATTAAATACCATTATGATAAATGTATTCATCATATAAAATATCAATTTCTAATTATATACACCTAATAAAATATATACGTGTTGAATATTGTATAGGTCTCATAGATGTAAAAGTGAGATGTGAAACCATTTCCTATGGTTAAATTTTTTTCATATGTTGTCCAAACTAATTATATAATAAATAATAGTTTACAATGAATATATTATAGAACTATAATAATATATATCATACCATATATTATCCTTTTACTGCATTTTACCACACGTTGTTTAATAATATTTCATTATTTTACTTGTTTTGAGTGTCAATTACCTTATTTTCTCATGCATGGTTTCTCATCAATGGTATCATTCATGTACAAAAGATATAGTCCCATAATTTACATAATTATATTAATGTTATGAATATTAATTTTTATAATTATATATATAATTACTTCAATTATTTAAATTTGTATTTGGAAAATAAATCGCAAACCTTTGTAGAGATGGTTGGTCATATGTATGCAGGAGAAACTATATCATTACCATAAAGGGGTAAAGGGTAATGAATTTAATGGTATAAAATCATAAATAATTAATATAACATAGTATATATCAAATATATTTAATAAATTTATCATTATTACCATCAAAGTAAATCGTATGTGAAAAACCCATCACAGTGATTCACATGGGGGTAGTATATAATACACACAACTGGTGTTATTTAATTATAAAAGGAATTAGAAGAAAAAAATTATTATATCAAAATTAAAAAAGTTTAATTATTTTTCAAATATTATATATATTCATTAAATTCAACATATTATTCAACCATTAGAGGTGGAGATCGAAATTGAAATATATTACGTCACGAGGAGGTAGTATGTCATACACAGAATAAACAATTTAATTTCCCATTTGATGGAAGTAGAAGAGAATATTGTTGTACCATTAACATAATAACATATCATTATTTGATATATAGATATGTTGTTATATTATAATAGTTTAATAATATTTTATTGTGGTGGAGGATGAAATATAATAAAAATTCTTGTATAATAATGTTATTAGGTCTTCCGATGACCTCTTCAGGTTTTCACCAAAATCCTTATTTGGATGTATTAATAATAAAAATAATGAATATGTGATTTTCTGAGTGAATTAAGGAATTTATTGAGGTATTTTTTAGTTTAAATAATTATAATATTATTTTTAAATAGGGGAGGATATGGTGTGGCCTTCTCTAAGTGGGGAAGAGGACACACATGGAATTTTTAAATATAAAAAGTGATACCCGTGTTTTTCTAATGAAAACAGATATGTAAATAGGTCATTATCTTATCATGGAAGTCATATGTTATTAATATGAATATAAAATATATTTTATTCATTTTTGAGTCATTTATAACCCTAATACTATTATTTTATCCCATAATAAACCTCTTTTACATTAACTATAATAATTGATTTTTACTATTTTCAGTACTAATTAGAACAAAAAAATTATGTTTAACCTATTATTTTATATAAATTATAATAATTCCAAAAAAATAATCCATTTTTCAAAATTAAATTCACAGAAGTGGGAAAACAAATTTTCATATTGAACCCTTAGACGCAACAAAAATAGTTTACTCAAAAAAGCATTGAAATGATTAAAAAGTTTCTATACCAGAAGCCAATATATAATAGATTCAAATGATTAAAATTGGTTATATTTTATTATTATTTAATTTATATTAATTTTAAAAATATATAAATTATTATATAACTTTTAAATAATATAAATGAAAAGTTAGTTTTAAAAAAATTATATTTACAAATATCTATATTCTAAATGTGATAATAATTAATTTTTAATTAATGAGTGTGAAGCATAAGGAATACACTTTTTAGAAATACATAGTTTTTAGGAAAAAATTATTTTCCTTTGAAGTTATCCATATTTTGTTATTAATGAATAGATAAACCTTGATTTTATTTTTCATATCTTTGTACCATATAATATTAAAATTTTATTTTTTCCATTTTAACACCTCCAACATAGTAGTTATGTTATAAATTAGATAATAATATTTTAAAAATAAACACATGTTACATCTATACCTAGTGTTGCGTGTGTCACCAGATATCAAAAAGATTAATTTCTTTAAAAAATAATTATATCATATTATAATGATGTTAAATTATGTTCTAATGTTTATATTTCATGTTATATATTCTATCAAACATTATTTCCCACTTTTAATATTTTTTATGGTACATTATACACTATTATAATAGTTTTCTCCTAACAATCCAGTATTTATCCTAGTAATAAGGTTTTTTAAATTTCAAAATAACATTGCTGGAAACCGACATCCAAAATAGGGAGAATAAAAATTCTTCTTTATAAATGATAAAGGGTTGTATGAAGGACATTTGAAATAACACATAACTGGGTTCCTAAATGGGAAAACATAATTTGGAAATGGAGATATGGATTTGGATATAAATTATAAATAATAATGGAGAGTGATAGAAATTATTGATCATAATAATTTGAATGATCATGTTAAATTAAAAAAATCCCAATACCATTAATAATTTATGTGTGAATATACCTATAGATAATTATATATGACTGTAATATGATCCCATTTTTTTACATCATTTTCCTAGAGTTGAGGGATTATTTTACTAATATGATAGAGAACAAAAGAAAATATAATACAATTTAATTTTTTTTTGTTCTTAAATCAATATACACTTAATTTATTACTCATTTAATTTATTATCTGATATTTTTTCTTGATTCAATAAAATTATATGTTAATGGATCATAAGATCGCCAAATGTGTGACCATATATTTCTACATTATTTATTAAAAACAAAATGGAATAAAACATTAACCAATATCAAACACTAATATATAATACCTAAATAGTTACTACACAAAGTCAACATGATATGTTTTATATATTTGTAGTCATAAGTCTCATAAAAAATATTCCTGAATGAATTTAATTAAAAAATTTATATTCAAGGTCTCCAAATTGACATCAGATTCCTCCGATAATTAAATGTGTCTCTTAATTTCACAACAAATGTTTTTGAATATCATGATCACCAGAAAACATTTATGAAAAAATTCATTCTCCTAAAAAAAATCCCAATTTTTTAAATATGTTTCATAAATTAACACATGAATTAAACTCCGAAAAAATATAATATAAACCATAAAACCACTGTCATATTTTATGATCATAAATACCATTGCATAGACATATGTTTATCATTATTATCTAAACATCATGAACAAAATAATTGTTACCTCCAATCAATCATTGCGTTTAAAAATATAAAAACATTCTACTAAATCACTTTTCATTGTAAAATTCAACATGTGTCTTCAAATCCTCAAAGAAAAAACATTGTAGTAAAATCCTTATATGTTTCAATAATATCATTAATAAAATAATTTAACAAAATTAATATCGAATCCACATACACATGTACTTTAATCCTTGTAATTTTATTGTATTAATATCCAAATCATGAACGTGATCCTTTACCTTATTCTATTGTATAGTCCATTTAATCTTGGTCAATTCCATAGTATAGTTCCCCCATCACCATTCAGTTGATAAATATAACATATTAAAATTATTTCGTCCTGTTACCATCATGTGAATGGTTGGATTTCTCTCCAGACATGTAGAAAACTCCCAATCACCTTAAAGAATGTTCTTGGGTGTTTCTATACAAAATTATCATGTATTGAAATACTCTAGGTTATTCATCACTTTATTCATATTTTACTATTAAATCCTCTTATTCTCTTGGTTACCATAAAATACATAAGAAATCGTGAATTATTTATCTATCTTGATACAAAATAACAATAAGTTCTCAAATTTTGACAATGTTTGAGAGACTATTTCACTTTGAATAATTTTATTAATCTAATTAAATAAATAGTTAATTTTTCACTTTAGGTTACATACATAGTCTGCATCATTCCTTTCAATCCATATAAAGTTTGAATCATATATAATTTTTTTTAATAATTAAATTTTCATATACGCTTGAATTATATTTCCATTTCCACTAATTTTTCTAATGGACTATATTTTTTCCTATAAGATAAACATTAAAAAATTATTCTCTGTTTACTATTTATTAGACATCCATGGTGTTTTGAATAAACAGCCACCACTGATCTACATCTTCAATGAGAATATAAACATCCATGAAAAACATTCCCCATTTAGTAATTCCTATTGTGAGAATTATATTTTCCAAGGAACAAGTACATCGCATAGATACGAGTAGATTTGTGGTACCATCAAAGAATGGAGGGTTTTGATTCATGAAATAGTATAAAATTATTGCACAATGTGGTGGATCATGAGGCATCTTCATATAAAAGCTTTTATTACCCATAACCTAAATCAACTACACCAATATCATTATAATTTCATCAGTTTCAACTACAACTCCGGTTCCAATGTCATTATCTGTCCAATGATGTAAATCCATACATGGGTTATCTAAATAGACATGGTTCACATCAAATAATCTGGGATCTATTTCTAAATATCGGAATACATTAGATTAGATGATGAAATTAAGAAACATAATTTATAAATCCTAAACTAGTGAAAAATACGTTAAAAATTGAAATATTTATTCATGGATAATCTCAAAATACAAAACATGATTTCTTTAGGAATGTTTTAAAATCATATAAATATTTTTCAAACCTTATTAATTGTTGGTAAATAAAATTTTAATTACCCTAAATAATATCTTCCAAGTTTGTTAATATTTTTGATCAACAACTCATATTGTCTTGTACCATGTAATGATCAAGTCAATCCTTTCATGTCTTTCTCAGGTTTATTATCCATAGGTATATCTATTCCAGATCCATTTACACTTATAATATCTAGATATGAATGTATTTCATGAAAAAAAACACAATTCCTTTATCAAAAAAATGAATGGAAACTCCTCTAACTCGTCCTTGGAATATACCATTTTGTTCTGTTACCTAATCCATGTTTTCCTAATTATAGTTCCAAAGGGTTATACTAAACATCCTATGAGGCCATATATAAAGACCCCAACCCATATAACCTAGATTCGATGTTTACTTTTTTATTTTGATAAATGATTCTTGAAATTGCATCTTGAATGGACAAATTTTTTTTAAAATTGAAAATTAATATACATAAATGAATATCACATACATTTAAAAACAAAAATTAAAATACGTGTTTTATTTGAGAATTCTATTATTCCATTGTGAATATCCCTATAAACCAATCACCTAACACATCCATTTATATTTAAGAACAAAAAAAATAATGAAAGGGTGATATGAAGTTCTAACTAAGGTTATGTTTGTTGTAAAAGAAATAATTATTCAATAGAGCATATTCAAAATGGTAATTTGGATAACAAAAAACCTAACATTTTAATAATAAGTTTAGCATAATATTTTTTGGGATAATAGATGATCAAATAAATCCATATAAATAATCACATGATTTGGTAACAAATCCATGGATATTATAACAATTAAAATAATAACATGTAGATTAGTAACTAATCCCATAATGCATGAATTCATAATTATGAACCTTTGAAATATACTATAAAAACCATTCATAAAGTTGTTTCAAACTATGGCTGAAACCCCATTTAATTTGGTTAACTGATTTGACTCATGAGATATATTGATGCATATAGGGGATATATTGGGCCTCGATCATCCCTTATTAAGTACAATACATTACTCATATTAAAGTGGTGAAATATAATAAACATTAACATTTTTATTTAAAATATACCACTCATATGATACCACATACCACAATCAATGAAAATAATCATAAACCATCAAGAGTAATATAGTGAATGGTAATAAAATATTACATCCCCATTCTAAATAATACCTAATAATTTATATAAATAATAAATATTATACGATTATAACATATCCCCCAATGGATAATAATTATAATAAATGGTTCATGTCAATTATGAATATAAATACAATAAAAATGTCATTAAAACATTCCTGAAGAAATTAACATTTTATCTTTAAAAGAAAATTTAAAAATAAAATTTGAGAACAAAATTTAAGAAAAAATAATTTAAAAAACCATTGAAACATATAAAATATTCTTTAAACCCAAGATAGGACATGATTTTTGGAAATTCCATTCATTATGAATACATTAATAAAATTTACATTCCATTTTGTTGATAAAATCCAAACATGCATTGTTAAGAAAAATTCATGAAGTTTCCACTAAAAATAAATATATACTAAAAAATTGGTATTTATTTTAATAAATCATTTGGCTATTGTGAAAACTATTTTAAAATTATTTTTTTTTTGAAAATAATGATTTCTGAGAAAAGAATAATTTTTGACCAAAATTTGAAATAATGTTTCCATTTCATAAACACATTTTCTTAATAATCTGTTGTACCAATGGGATGAAAATTAATAATTTTACATGAAAGCTTCCCAAATAAAAACTGGACACAAAAATATATTTTTTTATGATATGAATACTAAATAATTCACCCAAGGGAGACAAAGACATAAACAATCTCAAATATATATGAGACGGTGAAATAAACCATTTCTACTTTGTTGAATTATGAATCCTATGAACCTAAAAGTAAATAACATAAAATGAATTTTAGTACAATTATTATAAAGAGAATCATGATTTAATATTCCAATAGGTAAATATATACACAACACAAAATAACTATGTGGTGAATATGACATAGAACTCAAGGAAGTAAATGTGAGACATAAAACAATTTCCTATGATTTTATATCATTAATATGTGTTTTAAAATCATATATAATAAATATATGTTTATTATACGTATATTAATGATATATAATAAAATTTCTTATATCATATCCTACCCTATTATAAACATTGACCACCTGTTTGTTAATAATACTTCATTATTTTCATTGTTTTGGGTGTTAATTTCGTTATTTTATCATGCCTTGTATATCATAAAAGATACAGTTCATATAAATTATATATAGATTAATCATATATAAAAATATATCAATTTTATAAATATTATTTTTCTCTTAGATACAATATTAGTACCATTCATTGAAACTGGACATAAAAAATGAATCACATCGCCTCATGGACACTGTAGGTCATACATACAAATGAGTGATGATATCATTTCATTAAAGGTTTAATGTGTAAGTAAGTGTATGATATAATAATTTTCCCAAATTCATATAATTTTAAATTTATCAAATATATTTGTTAAATTTATATTTATTACCTTACATGTAAAACATAAGTGAATAATTAATCACCTCACTTCGTACGGTGGTTGTCCTCTATTCACACAAGTCATGTTTTCATATTTCTAAATGAATGGAATGTAAAAATGAATATGTGATATTATATTGATAGGAGTATAATAATATCATTAATATAATATATTTAAATTAAATCTATCATTATATTGAATCATTGGAGGTGGTGATGGAAAATTAATTACATCAGATTCTGAGGAGGTTCTTCACCATACACAGCATTAACAGTTTTGTTTCCCATTTGATGTAAGTGGAAATGGATACATGTTATGATATTAACATAATAACAACTAAATATATTATATATAATATTTAAATTATATTATTATGATTTAATAAATATAAAATATAATGAAGCACAAATTAAATAAAAATGATCATTGAAGAACATTGCATATTCTTCAGATGACCCCTTTAGGTTATCACCAAAAGTATTACTAGATAATATTTTTTAACAAAACAACGGCCTCTAAGATATTGGAAGAGAATTTAGTATTTTATTTTTGTAGGTATTGGTGGATGCAAACGGATATGGTAGTGTGAATATAGGAGGAGAATGGGTGGCCTTTTTTAAGTGCCGGGGAGAATACACTTAAAATTTTTTCAAATGAAAAAGATATTCTATAATTTTTTATAGAGACCATAGATATTCTTATATACATATTACATAATTGGATATAAATATTATATAAATAATATAATAATTCTCCTGATGATCATAACGTTTTAGTTCATTGGGATACTAGACACCAAATATTCTTTTATCTTGAATGATATTAAAAAACAACCATAGAGAAATTTCCATATTGTAATTTTATTTGAAATAACCCACCAAAAACCATTATTCATGACAAGGGGAATGGAAACAAAAGAAAGTGTGAGATATGATCCTTGGTAATGGTTAAAAAGGGAGATATCAATATATCTTGATTTTATGTGTATGATAACATGAGAATAACTTTCAAATACAGTACCCTATATATCATAGATCATAAACATAGGTCATGTCACAAATGACGACAGTTCATAGGAATGGAATATTAATAGAATATGAGACATAAAATATGATAACATAAAATTAAAATAATTAATAGATTTGTGACATATAAACAATATTATAAAATAATTTCATTATTCATTAAGTCTCGCTTATAGGGCTTTCATAGTGGGATGGGTTCACTCCCCAAACCTTCAAAATTGGTAAGCTTCACTCCAAAGACCATCATAATAGAACAATTTACATACTGAATCTAGTTTAATAACTAATTAAATTAAATATATGTCATGAAATATAAATATTTTCTACTTCCTTATAGGTATACATCGGTCTCACCCATCATTTTTTATAATGTAACCACCATGACTTACTGAAAATCATGAATACGTTTTCCACAATATCATGAAACATTCATCATATTAATTCCCATGAATTGAAATGGGTTTTATAAATTTTCATCATTTCAAAACATTTTCAAAACAATCATTTTTCATAGTTATTTCAACATTTTTTCAAAGAATAACCCTTAGATGAAATAATTGGGTTTCATTACAATTTACTCATGGTATAAACCTTAGAAAATAAAATGGATTCATAAACATCATTCCATTGGAAAAATTTACCATTGAGGGAAAGAATAAGAATGATATACCTAGATCATATCCTCATTAATACATTGGTAACATAAACAAAATTCATTTTAAATGGATAATTATTTTTATTGATCGTTTAATAAATTTCATTAGGAAAATTAATTTTTTTTTCAAATTCACTTTTAATAATTAAAAATGATAAAATATTTTACAAATAATTTAGTTTGGAATGAAACTTTATAGAATATAAATTTGTCTTTAAAATTTTTTATACAATTTTTTGAGGAAAAATTCATTTCTACAGTGAAAAAAAAACTTTTTAAAACCTAAATAATTTTGGAAGTCATTTCCGTTGAATGTATCCTTGAAAACACATAAATGAATATTTATAAATAATTTAAATGAATTCACGAGGAATATATCAATTATAATTTTCAAAAACATTAAAAAATGTTTTTTTGAAACATTTTTATTAAAACATATAAAGCTATCATCGGATTAAAAAATTTCCATGAGTGTTGGTAATTATGTTCATGTCGTACTCGTTAAATCAATGAATCCTTTATATTTTTTAATAAATGAAAAATAATTGCTTTTTGAAAAATTAAATTAATATTACATTCAATAAATTTTAAAAAATTTGAAACATGGGTAAATATGTCTTTAATAAATCATTTTTATAATTCTAAGATAAAATTTTTGTTAACATTTATAGAATACATTATTTTGAAAAAATGTATTTTCAACTAAAGAGATCATTAAAGAAGTTCTTTATTAAAATAATATATTAAACTCTTGAGTATATAAAGAGACTAAAATTAATTGGAAATAAGTATTCTCATGGAATAAGTATATTTAATGATAATTAAATAGTTTATTTAGATTTGGATAGTAATATTTTATCATAATAAACATAATCTTGAACAATACTAATAAACAATGATATTGTAACAAGAAACCTTACCTATTTGGTAACATTGATTTTTAATCACTATGAAATAATAATATTTATTTAATTTTATAATATAATGAAAATATATATATTCAGTATATATCATTTAAAAACGTTTTTATATACACCACATAAGTGAAGATAGGTGCATAACATAACATATGTCTCAATAATGTAATAATGAGACAAAAATCTCTAACAACATTGGAATTGTATTTAATCATAATACCCAGTAAGAAAACATTAAATAATACCATAAATATCATGAAAATAACTATTTTAAGGATATAAAAAATTAAATTTGATGTATATATATCAATAAAAGAAATTCATGATGAATTTTCACATGTCTCACAAAAATAAAAGAGAGACTAGAAATCATATAGCATTATTCAAGAATTCCATTGTGCTTGTTTAAACCACAAGTATAATTTATATTAGTTTATTATAAAAATATTCATGAACCATACATATATATATAATATCACATATGATTTTTTATGATCTTTTCTTACTCATTTATAAACAATTCAATCCTAAATTCACATTTTAGGAAATAACTGCTCAGTTTTTCGTTTATTGTTTGATTTTTTGTTATTGTTCCTATTAAATTTTTCATTGATGGAAAATAAAAATAATTATATAAATTATATTAAAATAATATATATTCATTGTATATATTATTATAGTAATCCATAAGATTAAGATATTGATAATCAATTACACTATTCCAGGTGACAGAATGTTATATGTACAAATGAATGATCTTTCTGCATTCTCAATGGACTGAAACTAGTAATATTAAAAAATATATTTCCAATAAATTGTAATCAATAATTTATAAATATAAAATATTTTTATTAAACCCTTTTTTATTACCTTCCATTTAAAGAGTGAATGAATCACATCGCTTCGTTAGGTGGTTGTTTTCCATACACAAGAGCAACATTACCATATTCTCATATAATGGAAATAATTATGGTATATGGGATACAATAATTACCTAAAAATAGTGATATAATATTTCTTATATGTATATAACCATTTAATTCCTCATTAAATAAAGTGTAGATAGATGGTGAAAAAATTGAAAAATATATGTTTATTTTGAGGTAGTCCTTTATTCAATCAAATGATAATTTTGTAACCCATTTGATGGATGATAATATATTTAAAGGTAATTACTAGAACATAAAATAATCATAATTTTTTATTTTATGATGTTATTATATCATGTTGTTTTAATATAACTAAATGATTCAGCGGAGGAAATAAAAACAACACTTAATTAGTTTTGTAAAATATTCTTTAGAAAACAAATTTTGGGTTATACAAAAGTCATCTTAGGGTGGATTTCGGACTATAAAATGGCATATATGATGTGATTAGTGAATTAAGGATGGGATTTGGGAACTCATTTTTATGACCAAAAGGGGTTAGGATGTTTGAATAGAAGAGGAAAATGTGTTTCCTTTCATATGTGAGGTTTGTCATGACCCGTCTTCAGGGCTCATGTCGTGACTAACCCCAATCCCGCCTTCCATAGGTCAGGGGCTGGAGACTAGCACCAAGGTGTAAATCCCGATAAAAAGGGGAAGGAATTGCCTTTGAAAAGTAAACAAACACCACAGAGTAAGCAACCAGAAGTGAACAGTAAGTAAAACTGGATACAATAGTAAGTGCAGAATGTAAATGGGCCAGAATAAATACCAAAACTGAATGTAAAGTACAACTGAAAAGAAAGTACAGCAACTGAAAGTAAATCAGCAATGTCGAGCCGTCCACTGTTGGTCCCACCTGAAGGGTGGGTACATATAGCCACCTCAGCTCCTTGGGTCCAGCCATCCACTCCGTGTACGTCCCGCCCTGTGGTCCACCTCCAGGTACCGACTTCTCCACTAGCCTCTACCACGATTAGCTCTGTCCGTCGTCTGCATCCAACACAACGTAGTACGTGCATATCCCATGCAGGGGTGAGTATACTCTACTCAGTAGAGACCCTGAGACCCCCGAAGGTCTCCCAAAATCCAAAAAGGATAATCCACATAGTAAAAGTTCAATCTCTCGAAGTAACATCTGACACTACTTAGGTATATGTCCATACATATACCTAATTCATCAATTCTAGTTCGGCTCCAACATCCGAGACCATGTTCGATCACATCCACACAGGATAACACAACACAATCTGCATAGTAAATCAAGTCAATCATATCGAAGATAATGAATGAAAGTCAAGATTCAGCTCACAAAGCTATACTTCTTCGAAAGACGATAATGATGATCAGATGTAGGCACTGAATCATCTAAGCCGTTGGACCCACACAGGATCGATAGATACTAATCCCCGCAATGACCCACAAAGGATCGATAGGTAACTAACCCCCCCAATGACCCACACAGGATCTGACCCACACAGGATCAGTATGCGCTGGCCCACACAGGACCACTGAGGGCTGACCGACACAGGATCTGACCACACATGATTGGTAGCACTGATCCACTGAGGATCGCTGAGTGCTGTAGTCATCGCTATCGAACCCACGGAGGATTCCAGTACTGTCTTCATCATCGTCGCAGTTGCAGCCAGCTCTAGGGTTCTCGCATAGAGCAAGATCGTTCGGGAGGGTCCGCTCCACGAGCCAAGGGGTTGATACTTCAACTTACACGAAGTCTGGAGTTGATGTATCCTAAAGTTCCGTATCGTCAACTGGAACTCAACGTCACAGACGACGCGTCAATCAGACATCCAGTCTGTGAGATATTAGATTTTTCATCCCAGGGGCCCGGTTGATTTTTAAGTCAAATACAACCCAACCGTACTCCAACTATGTCCAAACCTCTAGCGGAGTATGTGAAATGGTCCTCCTCACAATGAGAAATCCATCTAAGTCGACGACGCATCAATCGGATGTCCGGAGCTCAAGTTATAAGCGTTTCTGCTACGAGGGCCCGGTTGGTTTCGTGTACGAACCAACCCGGATGAACCCAATGTTCTCTGAAACCTTGATTGTAATATACCGAAACGACTGTCTCGATCGAAGGATCACATCGCAACTGACGGTGCGTAGATCGGAGGTCTGCATCTCATGTTATGGGAAAAAGACAGAAAGATGTCCGAAAATGGCGGTTTTGGGCACGGACGGACCTGGCCCGAGACCCCCCTGGGTCGACCCGAACTGGGTTAACCCGAACCGGGTCGGGTTCAGGCCCGGATGGTGCAGCCCGGCCCTGCACGGTCCACTGGCCAGCTCGACATGGCCGAGCTGAGCGGATGGGGGGGGCACTGCCACCCTATTTAATGAAACGCGCCCCCCATGTGGGGGCCACTCCTCCTTCCATTCGGGGGTTAAGAACCCCCGGTCACCCCACTTAATTGTATGCCTGCACCAGCCAGCCAGTTTCTGCCGCCACGGGACAGGCGCGGTCCCTCCCTCCTCCTCCGGTGGCCGGAAGACGGCCACTGCTCCCTGCTCCGCCGCGGCCAAAGGCCGCTGCCTTGGTCTGTCTGGTGCAGTGTGACGGCGCCGCGCCCCTTCGCTGCGGCCCCGCTCCGGCCGCGGTCTCTTTCACGATCTCCGGCACGACGCGATGGTGTCGTGTCTTTTTCGACTTCAACGGTGCGGCACGACGGCGCCGTGCTTCTTCGCCCAATCTCATATTTTCTGCACGGTGAAACAGCACCGCACCGCCTTACACGTGCCGCAACAAAATCAAACAATCAAGGGGGGGAGGGTTGGCCGTGTTCGTGTGGTCCGACCTCCTCCCATTATTGCGATAACAGGCGCCCCAATTTGGATACGAAGAATGGTGATAAAACTAATCACGAACAAAACAATTAACCACTACCTCGATGAAAAGTTGAACGAAGGTTCGTCGCGGAATTGAACGTCGCGGAAGAAGGCGTCATGGAAGAGGGTTCCGTACACGCTTGACATAGATCGTCCGTGTTGGGGCGACATCTCACACCGGCTGCAGAGAGGAGTAGAAATACACATCATCTTTCTCTGGTGTTGGCGTTCTTCATCGGAGAGTGGCGTTCTTCACGTTCTTCAACGTGGAAGATGAACTTCTTCAGAAAAAGATTGCTCCCTCTCTCAAATACCCAACTCCACGAAACAACCTCGAAATAAAATAAGTTTAATGCTTATTTTATTTTAACTTTCCATACACATAAATTTTTAAAATTCAAATTCATAACTCCCAAAATAAATTGCATTCTTTAATGTAAAGGAAGTCACATTATTAATACTTGGGGGTTTAAAGGGGAAGAGTTACGGCGGTTTAGAGAATTTGATGATGTGGTGTTCGTGTGGGCCCCACCACCCTCTTAGCCTCTCATGGGTAGTTCCCCAACTTCCACTCAAAGGATATAACCACTTTAAATTAAATAAAATTGTAGCTCAATTTTATTTTACCTTCCACAATTTTTAATTACTCCTCCTGAGCAAACACAACCCCAGTAAAGGACTTCCTAAGCAATTACCGGCGATGCGGTTCCATCTATGTCCTCGGATTTTGATTCCGAGCATCGTTTAAAAAGTTATAAAAAACTAGCTCGTTCGTTCACTAAACGTACCCGAGCTAATCTTAGGGTGATTATTCCGAGCACTCCGATCCTTGGAATCAGGTGTCGTCAGAAACTGCATTCTTGTAAAATCCCAATGAAAATTAAAAAAAAATTCCCTAGAATTTTACTGGTCTTTACATTACTCCCACCTCAGGTCTTTACGACCCCATAAAGATACAACAAAAACTAGGGGAACAAATGGGGGTATTGAGCACGCATCTGAGCCTCCCGCTCCCAAGTGCTCTCTTGGAGGTTCCCGTGAGGCCATCTGATGCGCACTAGAGGAATCGACCGTCCACGTAGGACCCGCTCATGTCGATCCTCGATCTCCACCGGGAGCCCCATAAACATCAGCCAATCATCAATTTCCAGCTCCCCATGGTCGATGATATGCGTCGGGTCGTGCACGTATCTCCTCAGCTGAGATACATGGAAGACGTCATGCACCCGGTGCAACAGAGGTGGTAGAGACAGGCGATAATCCACCTCACCAATCCTGCTGAGAACCTGGAATGGTCCGTTGACGTGCGGAGATAACATTCTGCCTCGGCCAAATCTCTATAATCCACGTCGAGGTGAGACCCGCAAGAAGATGTGGTCACTATCCTCGAACTCCAGTGGCCTCCGCCTCCTATCAGCATATGACTTCTTCTGGCTCTGAGCTCACCTCATCCGCTCCTTGATGATCTGGACCTTCTCCATCATGGCCTGGACCATCTCCGGTCCCACAAGTGCAGACTCCCCAGGGTCTATCCAGTACAGAGGTGATCTACAAAGTCGGTCATACACTGCGTCGTATGGTGCCATCCCGACGGTGGACTGGTAGCTGTTCTTGTATGAGAAATCCACCAAGGGTAAGTGGTTCTCCCAGCTGCGGCCAAAGTCGAGGAAACATGCACGGAGCATGTACTCGAGATTCTGAATGGTCCCCTCCGTCTGACCATCTTTCTGATGGTGAAAAGCGGTGCTCAGACATAGTTGCGTCCCAAACGCCTCCTGCAACTCCTTCCAAAGCCGGGAAGTAAAGCAAACATCTCGATCGGAGACGATAGATGATGGAACACCATGAAGCCGTTCAATCTCTCAAATGTAGAGGTGTCCCAAGCTCTCCACTGAGCCCTGCTCTCTGATGTGTATGAAGTGGGACGACTTGGTGAGTCGGTCAACAATCACCCAAATAGAGTTGTGAACTTTGGAAGAGTGTGGATGTCCAGTCACTAAGTCCATATTTATCATGTTCTACTTCCACTCCGGGACCTCCAAGGGCTGCACCAGGCCTGCTGGTCCTGGTGCTCCGCCTTCAACTACGGACAGGTGAGGCATCGAGAAACAAACTTGGCCACAAATTTCTTCATACCCGGCCACCAGTGTTGTCATCTAAGATCTCGGTACATTTTTTCCAATCATGGGTGTACCTCTAATGTGGAAGTGTGAAACTCCTTTAGCACCTCCTCTTGTAAAGCAGCTGGTACCATGGTACATTCTTTGAAAAGGACGATGTTCTCTCCTCCCACAGAGAATCTATCAGGTGCCTGTCCTGAGGATATTAGTGCATGTCGTGTCTCACAGTCAACATCCCCACGTTGTGCCTCTCTGACCCACTGATGTAGCATAGGAGTGACTGTGAGTGACACGAGAAAGGCTGCTCCATCAATATCCATGAAGGATATCTTCAATGCGGTAAGCTGCTTTATCCCCTCACCAAGTAGCTGGATGACCGTCCTCCTGCTGAGGGCATCAGCTACTACGTTCCCCTTTCCAGGAGTATAGACTATATCAAATTCATAGTCCTGGAAGAACGTGAGCCATCTCTGCTGTCCCCGGTTCAGGTCCTTCTACGAGAAGATGTACCTGAGACTCTGATGGTCGGAGTATACTATAAATCACTCGTCCATCAGATAGTGTCGCCACATCTTCTGATCAAAGACCACCACTGCTAACTCCAGGTCATGAGTAGCGTAGTTCTACTCATGAAACCTCAACTGATTTGATCCATATGCTATCACATCCCGCTCCTACATCAGGACACATCCGAGTCCGGTCCCTGATGCATCGTAGTAGACTACGTACCATACTCCTTCCTCCGGTAGCCTCAGGATAGGCGTGCTGGTCATTCTCTGTCTCAGCTCCTAGAAGCTCTGCTGACATCTGTCTAACCACATAATAGGTTTCACCATCTTCATCATAGTTGAGAGTGGTGCCAAAACCCTGGAAAGGTCTGGCACGAATCTCTAGTAATACCAAGCTATCCCCAAGAAACTCCTCAACTCCTTCACGCTCCTGGGTGGCTCCCAAGCTAGCACTGCCTCGATCTTCGCAGGATCCACCAGAACTCCAGCCTCAAAGATGACATGTCCCATGAAGTGGACCTCACGTATCTAGAACTGACACTTTGATAGATTTCCATAAAGCTGGTGCTCTCGGAGTGTGTCTAGTACAACCCACAAGTGGTAGGCGTGCTCCTCCTCGGTCGTCGAGTATATCAAAATGTCATTAATGAAGACCATGAAAAATCGATTGAGGTATGGCTGAAATATCATATTCATGAGGCCCATGAACACTAATGGTGCATTGGTCACGCCGAAGGGCATAACCAAGAACTCATAGTGGCCATATCGACATCTGAATGTCGTCTTCTACAAATCCTCATCCCGAACTCTGAGCTGATGATAGCCTGACCTGGGGTCTATCTTTGAGAACCACCGTTCTCCCTTGATCTGATTGAAGAGGTCATCAATCCTTGGTAGAAGATACTTGTTCCTAATGGTCACCTGGTTTAGGCGACGGTAATCGACACACATCCACAAGCTCTCGTCCGCCTTCTTGGAGAACAATATCGGGGAAGCCCTGGGTGAAACACAAGGTCGGATGAATCCCTTTCCCTGCAAGTCCTCCAGTTATACCCGTAGCTCTCGAAGCTCGGCGGTAGCCATCCGATATGGTATGGTGGATATTGGGGCTTTCATAGGGTATAGGTCAATATAAAAGTCTACCTCTCTGCGAGGAGGTAGTCCTGGAACGTCGTCGGGAAAAACGCCCGCATACTGATCCACCACTTCAAGAAAAACAGGACTCTGCACGTCAACTTCTCATAGGATAAGGCTAGCCAACTAATGAGTGATGGGTTTTCCTCTCCTCTGCATGAGTCCATCATCTATTGCAAAGGCTCCCTTCTTGCCGGTGAAGGTGAACCTGCTCCCGTCGGTGCGTACACACTGCACCTTGCGCCTAATATAGTCGATCTGAGCAGGGACTATAGATCACTAATCAATGCCCAAGATGACATCGTAAGGCATCGATGCCACAATAAGAAGATCCCAGTCGAAGCTCTCGCCTCCTAGAATAATCTCACACTGCCAGAACCCGTGTGTAATCATCGAGTCTGCTCCCGTAAGAGTCTCTAGCCGTAAGGATCGAGCTAACGGCTCCGTCGGAATCTACAAGCTCCGAACAAGGGCAGTGAAAATTAATGAATGACTCACTGCTGCGTCTATAAGAACTGTAGCACGGGTGTAATAGACGCAGATAGTACCTCGAATCATATCAGGCGTGTCGTGGTTGTAGGACTCCATTTCCTGAAGTTGTGCCTGTCTCTGCCCTCCAGCTCCCTATGGTCGGGGTGGACTTCCTGGTGGTGGTGGTGGTAGAGCCTCAAAGCATTTCCCACCAGTTGCTACTCGGACAACTCCTATTCATTGTCCACCTGCTCCCTACAGACCGCCACAGTCGACCCTCTACCTCTGCCTGGGTGGTCCCTCAACCGTCTACTGCTCCTCCGCACGGCGGGTCGGGCAATCACGAGCCATGTGGCCCTGCCCGAAGCACGCATAGCACTGTCTGCCTATCGAAAGACTGGCTCTGCGCTGTGTGCCCCGCACCTCTGATCCAGTGTCATGAGGTCGTCCACCTGAGGGTCAGGTCCACCTAGACCCATGTGTCATCCGTTGACTTCCACCTGTAGAAGACTCTGCTACGTGCCACCCTGCGGTAGGTCTCACTATTGATTTAGGCTCAGCAAAAAATCTATCGATGAGAAGGGCTCGCTCCATTATCCATGCCTGTGTCGGAATGTGGAGTGAGATCAGCGATGCTCTGATCTCATGCCTCAATCCATGCTCGAAGGTCTGGGCCTGGAAGAATGGGTCCCGTACCATGTACTTCGAATAGCGTGAGAGATCGGTAAATCTCGTTGAGTACTTGGTGACCGTAAAGCTACCATGCCACAGCAGTAGTAGCTCATGGATGCGCAACGCATGAAGGGTGGCTGGAATGAACTCCGAGCGGAAAAGGATCTCAAAGTCCGTCCAATGGAGGGATTCCTCGTTGTGCACCTAGAGCATCAAGCTCCACCATCTGCCTACTACCGCGTGCAAGAGACTCACTGAAAGGATCACCATGAGGTCTTCTGGTGTCCCTACCAAATGAAAAACTCGTACAACTGCCTCCATCCAATCCTCGGCTTCCTGAGGGTCCGTCTCCCCGCAGAACCTGGGCAGTCTCTGAGGATGGAACTCGTATAGTGCACTAAGGCGACGTGCACTCTCCGCGGCTGGGGCTGGTGGCATCGGTGGCTCAGAGGGTAGTGGTGCCGCCGGTGGCTCTACAGTAATAGGGCCCTACACCAAGGCATCGTCACTCGGTGGGCTGTCATCATGCGCAAAACTTGGAAATCTAGCTCGCTGCCATCGTGGGGCCATCCAGAAATGAGACAGGTGCGACCCAATCAATAAAGTATACCTGGTGAGCTGACACAAAGTAATCACAAAGAAAACATGAAACCCACATGAAATCAATGTTTTCGTGCACTAAGTCGTAAATCCGAAGTCTGGGTCCTGGTGTACGGATACGTCGGTCGCCGCCCCAACACTGGACTCCCTGGACTGATAACCACACTCAATAATCTTAACATTACTGCTTCACATAGAAAAAAGGTCAGAGTCCTGAGTTCTACTGTATAACCGAACTCCTCTGATAACAATTTTTCACGACCCTTCCTCAGGGCTCGTGTCGTGACTAACCCCAATCCCGCCTCCCATAGGCCAGGGGCTGGCAACTAGAACCAAGGCGTAAATCCCAACAAAAAGGGGAAGGAATTTCCTTTGAAAAGTAAACAATAACCATAGAGTAAGTAAGCAGAAGTGAACACTAAGTAAAACTGGATACAATAGTAAGTGCGGAATGTAAATGGTCCAGAATACAAACCCAAACTGAAAGTAAAGTACAACTAAAATGAATGTACAACAACTGAATGTAAAGAAGCAATGTCAAGCCATCCACTGGTGGTCCCACCTGAAGGGTGGGTACAGATAGACACCTCAGCTCCTCGGGTCCAGCCATCCACTCCGTGTACGTCCCACCCAGTGGTCCACCTCCAGGTACCAACTGCTCCACTAGCCTCTACCATGATCAGCGTTGTCCATCGTCTACATCCAACACAACGTAGTGTGGGCATAGCCCATGCAGGGGTGAGTATACTCTACTCAGTAGGGACCCTGAGACCCCTGAAGGTCTCCCAGAATCCACAAAGGGTAATCCACAACGGAAAGATACAATCACGAAGTAACATCCGACACTACTTAGGTATATGCCCATACATGTACCTAAGTCTTCAATTCTAGTTTGGCTCCAGCATCCAATCCCAAGTTCGATCACGCCCACAAAGGATAGCACAACAAAATCCACATAATAAATCAAGTCAATTGTATTGAAGATAACGATTGAATGTCAAGATTCATCTCACACAGGTATAGTTCTTCGAAATACAATAGAGATGATTAGATGTATCCACTAAATCATCTATGTTGTTGGACCCACACATGATCGATAGGTACTAACCCCCGCAATGACCCACAGAGGATCGATAGGTAACTAACCCCCGAAATGACCCACAGAGGATCTGACCCACACAGGATCAGTATGCATTGGCCCACACTGGACCGCTAAGTGCTGAACCACACAGGATTGATAGCACTGATCCACTGAGGATCACTGAGTGCTTTAGTCATCGCTGTCGAACCCACGGAGGATTCCCGTACTGTCTTCATCGTCATCGCAGTCGCAACCAGCTCTAGGGTTCCCGCACACAACAAGCTCGTTCGGGAGTGTCCGCTCCATGAGCTGAGGGGCTGATACATCAACTGACATGATGTCCTGAGTTGATGTATCCAAAAGATCCGTATCGTCAAGAGGAGCTCAATGTCACAGACGGCGCGTCAATTGGACGTCCGGTCTGTGATTTATTGGCTTTTTCATCCTAGGGACATGGTTGGTTTTTTATTCAAAACCAACCCGAATATACTCCAACTACATCCAAACCTCGAGCGGAGTAATCCAAATGGTCCGTCGCACTAGGAGGAATCCATCAAAGTCGACGGCGCGTCAATCAGACATCCGGAGCTCATGTTATAAGCGTTTCCGCTCCAAGGGCCCGGATGGTTTCGTGTACGAACCAACCCAGCTGAAATCAAAGTTCTCTGAAACCATGTGTGTAATATACCGAAACGACCGTCCCGATCCAAGAATCGCATCACAGCTGACCGAGAATCGATCGGAGGTCCGAAACCCATGTTATGGGGAAAATACCGAAAGATGTCCGAAAATGGGGTTTTGGGGCCCGTACCGACCTGGCCCGAGACCCCCCGGGGTCGGGCCGAACTGGGTCCGGGTCCATCCCACTTGGGCGAGGCCCGTCCCAACTGGAGCACCCCAGCCCGGTCTTGGTGCGGCCCGAACCAGTTGGCTAGCGCGGTCCGCTGGCCACCTTGGCATGGCCGAGCTGAGCAGATGGGGGGGGGGTGCCCCCCTGTTTAAAGAAATGTGGCCCCCATGTGGGGGAAGATCCTCCTTCCAGCTGGGGGTTACAAAGCCCCGGTCTCCCCCATGAACGGCCATCCCACTTCGGTCGGCCGATTACTGCCACCACGGGACCGGCGCGGTCCCTTCCTCCTGCTCCAGCGGTCGGACGCCGGCTGCCGATCCCTGCTCTGCTGCGGCCAAAGGCTACCGCCCTGTCCTGTCCGGCACGATGTGATGGCGCTGTGCCCTTTCTCCGCGGCCCCGCTCCGGCTGTGGTCTCTTCTAGATTCTCTGGTGGGGAGCGACAGCGCCGCAGCCTGTTCAACTTCAACGGCGCAGTGCAACGGTGCCGCGCTTCTTCGCCCAATCTCATTGTTTAAGCATGGTGCAACGACACCGTGCCACCATACACATGCCGCAACAAAATCATACAATCAAGGGGGGAGGAGGGTCGACCGTGTTCTTGCGGTCCAACCTCCTCCCATTATTGCGATAACATGTGGCCCAATTTGGAAACGAAGAAAGACAACTGAAGTAATCACGAAAAAAGCAATTAACCCCTACCTCGAAGAAAATGTTGAACGATGGTTCATCACAGAATTGAACGTCACAGAAGAAGTCATCACGGAAGAGGGTTCCGTACATGCTTGACAGAGATCGTCCGAGGTGGGGCAGCGTCTCACACCGGCTTTGTAGAGGAGTAGAAAGACATGTCGTCTTTCTTTGGTGTTTGCATTCTTCGTCGGATAGTGGAGTTCTTCGCATTATTCAACATGGAAGATGAACTTATTCAGAGGAATATTGCTCCCTCTCTCAAAAACCCAACACCACAAAACAACCTCCAAATAAAATAAGTGTTATGCTTATTTTATTTTAACTTTCCATGCATTTAAATTTTTAAAAATAAATTGCTAAACTCCTAAAATAAATGGCATGCTTTAATGTGAAGGAAGTCACATAATTTAATGCTTGGGGGTGTAAAGGGGAAGAGTTGTGGGGGTTTAGAGAATTTGAAGAGGTGGTGTTAGTGTGGGCCCCACCACCCTCTTAGCCTCTCATGGGTAGTTCCCCAACATCCACTGAAAGGATATAACCACTTAAAAAGAAATAAAATTGTATCTCAATTTTATTTAACCTTCCACAATTTTTAATTACTCCTCCAGAGAAAACGCAACCTCAGTAAAGGTCTTCTTAAGAAATTTCCAGCGCTGCGGTTCCATCGATGTCCTTGGATTTTGATTCCGAGCACCGGTTCAAAAGTTAGAAAAATCCTGCTCGTTTGTTCACTGAACATACCTGAGCTAAACTTCAGAAGATTATTCCGAGCACTCCGTGCCTCGGAATCAGGTGCCTTCAGAAACTGCGTTCTTATAAAATCCCATGAAAAATTATGAAAAAAATTTCCCTTGAATTTTATGGGTCTTTACATTACTCACACCTTATGGATTTACATCCTCGTAAAGATACATCAAAAACTAGAGGAACAAATGTGGGTACTGAGTACGCATCTAAGCCTCCCACTCCCAAGTTCTCTCCTGGAGGTTCCTATGCCGCTATCTGATGCGCACTAGAGGAATAGACCGTCCACATAGGACCTTCTCCTGTCGATCCTCGATCTTCACCGGGACCTCCACAAACTTCGCCCCATTATTAATGTCCAGCTCCCCATGGTCGATGATATGCATCGGGTCGTGCATGTATTTCCTCAGATGAGATACGTGGAAGAGGTCGTTTACCCAATGCAACTGAGGTGGTAGAGCCAGGCGATAAGCCACCTCGCCAATCCTGCTGAGAACCTGGAATGGTCCGATGAAGCACAAAGATAACTTGCTGCCTCGACCAAATCACTGCAATCCACGATGAGGTGAGACCATAAAGAAGACGTTTTCTCCATCCTCGAACTCCATTGGCCTCCGCCTCCTATCATCATATGACTTCAGCCAGCTCTGAGCTTTCCTCATCCGCTCCTGGATGACCTGGACCTTTTCCGTCGTGGACTAGACCATCTCCGGTCCCACAAGTGCTAACTCCCCAGGGTCTATCCAGCATAGAGGTGATATTCAAGGTCGTCCGTACAACACCTATTATGGTGACATCCCGATGGTGGAGTGGAGGCTATTGTTGTATGCGAACTCCACCAAGGGTTGGTGGTCCTCCCAGCTATGACCAAAGTCGAGGATACATGCGCGAAGAATGTCCTCGAGAGTCTAAAAGGTCTTCTCCATCCGACCATCTGTATGAGGGTGAAAGGCAGTGCTCAGACGTAGCTATGTCCCGAATGCCTCCTGCAACCCCTTACAAAGCCGGGAAGTAAAGAGAGCATCTCGATCGGAGATGATAGTTGATGGCACTCCATGAAGCCGTACAATCTCCTGAATGTAGAGGCATCTGAAGCTCTCCACTGAGCCCTGCTCTATGATGGGTAAGAAGTGGGCCGACTTGGTGAGTCGGTAGACAATCACCCAAATAGAGTCGTGACCTTTGGAAGAGTGTGGAAGTCTAGTCACGAAGATCATAGTTATCCCGTCCCACTTCCACCCTGGGACCTCCAAGGGCTGGACCAGGACTGCTGGTACCTGGTTCTTCGCCTTCACCTACTGATAGGTGAGTCCTCATGAAACAAACTCTTCCACAACCTTCTTCATACCTGGCCACCAGTGTTGTCGTCTGAGATCCTGGTACATTTTCTCCACTCCTAGATATACCGCTAAAGGGGAAGTGTGAAACTCCCTTATCAGCTCCTCCTATAAAGCATCTAGTACCATGGTATATCCTCTAAAAAGAACGACATGGTGTCTTCCCACAGAGAATCCATTAGGTTCATGTACTGAGGATATCACTTCATGTCGTGTCTCACAGTCAACATCCCCATGTTGTGCCTTTCTAACCTGCTAAAGTAGTGTAGGAGTGAATGTGAGTGACTGCAGGAAGGCTTCTCCACCACTATACACAAAGGATATCTACAACGCGGCTAGCTGCTCTGTCGCCTCATCAAGTAGATGGATTCTCGTCCTCCTGCTGAGGGAATCAGCTACTTCGTTCCCCTTTACAAGATTATAGACTATCTCAAAGTCATAGTTTTGGAGGAACTCAATAAATCACCACTGTCTTAGGTTCAGGTCCTTCTGTGGGAAGATGTACCTGAGACTCTAATGGTCAGAGTAGACAGTAAAGCACTCGGCCATCAGATTGTGTCGCCACATCTTCAGAGCGAAGACCACTACTGCTAACTCCAAGTCATGGGTAGCGTAGTTTTGCTCATGCTGCCTCAACTGACGTGACCAATTGGCGATCACGACCTGCTCTTGCATCAGGACACATCCGAGTCTGGTCCCTGATGCATTGAAGTAGACTACATACCCTACTCCTTCCTCTGGTATCCTCAGGATTGGCGTGCGAGTCAATATCTGTCTCAGCTTCTAGAAGCTCTGCTGACATCTGTCTGACCACCCAAAGGATTTCCCCTTCTTCGTAAGAGATGATAGTGGTGCCGCAACTCTGTAAAATTCGGGCACGAATCTCTGGTAGTACCCAGCTAGCCCCAAGAAACTCCACACCTCCATCACGCTCTTGGGTGGCTCCCAAGATATCACTACCTCGATCTTCGTAGGATCCACCGCAACTTCCACCTCATAGATGACGTGTCCCATGAAGTGGAACTCACGTATCCAAAACTAACACTTTTAGAGCTTTCCATAAATTTGGTTCTCTCGGAGTGTGTCTAGTACAACCCGTAAGTGATAGGCGTGCTCCTCCTCAGTCGTCTAGTATATCAAAATGACATCAATGAAGTCAATGACAAATCAATCGAGGTATGGCTGAAAGATCATGTTCATGAGGCCCATGAACACTTCTGGAGAATTAGTCACGACAAAGGGCATAACCAAGAACTCATAGTGGCCATACCGACATATGAATGTCGTCTTCTACACGTCCTCATCCCAAACTCTGAGCTGAGGATAGCCTAACCTTAGGTCTATCTTCAAGAACCACCATGCTCCCTTGAGCTGATCGAAGTGGTCGTCAATCCTTGGTAGCAGATAATTTTTCCTCACGGTCACCTGGTTCAGGTGACGGTAATTGACACACAGTCACAAGCTCCCGTCCGCCTTCTTGGTGAAAAATATCAGGGAAGCCCAGGGTGAAACACTGGGTCGGATGAATCCCTTGCCCTGCAAGTCCTCCAGTTATACCCGTAGCTCTCAAAGCTCAGCGGGATCCATCTGATATGCTGGGGTGGATATCGGGGCTATCCCGGGGTATAGGTCAATATAAAAGTCTACCTCTCTACGATAAGGTAGTCCTAGAATGTCATTGGGAAAAACGTCCGCATACTGATCCACCACTGCAGGAAAACTAGGACTCCGCACGTCAACTGCTCCTAGGACGAGGCTAGACAACTAATGAGTGATGGGCTTTCCTCTCCTCTGCATGAGTTCATCCTACGCTACAAAGGCTCCCTTCTCGCCGGTGAAGGTGAACCTGCTCCCGTCGGTGCGTACACACCGCACCTTGCGCCTAATACAGTAGATCTGAGCATGGACTGTAGATAACAAATACATGCCCAAGATGACATCGTAAGGACTCGACGCCACTACAAGAAGATCCCAACCGAACCTCTCGCCTTCTAGAGTAAGTTCACACTGCCGACACCTATGTGTAATGGTCGAGTCTTCTCCCATAGGAGTCTCTATCCATAAGGATTGAGCAAACAACTCCGTCAGAATCTCCGAGCTCTGAACAAGGGTAGTGACAGTGAAAGAATGACTCGCTCCTATGTCTATAAGAACTGCAGCAAGGATGGAATAGAAACTGGTAGTACCTCGAATCATCTTGGGCATTCCGTGGTCGTAGGCCTCCTCTACCTGAAGCTATTCCTATCTCTGCCCTCTAGCTCCCTGTGGTCGTGGTGGACCTCCTGGTGGTGGTAGTGGTAGAGCCTCAAAGCGTCGCCCACCACCTGCTGCTCGGCCGAATCCTATGCCTCGTCTGCCTGCTCCCTACGGACCACCATGATTGACCCTCTTCCCATTCCTGGGTGGTCCCTCAACCGTCTGCTGCTCCTCCGCATGGCGGGTCGGGCAATCACGAGCCATGTGGCCCTACACGCCGCACGCGTAGTACTGTCTACCTCTCGAATGACTGGCTCTGCGCTGTGTGCCCTGAACCTCTGAGCCAGTGTACTGAGGTCCTTCGCCTGAGGTTATGGTCCGCCTAGACCCATGTGTCATCCGTCAACTTCCAGCTACAGAAGACTCTGCTACTTTCCGCCCTGCGGTTGGTCTCGTTGCTAATGTAAGCTCATCAAGAAAGATATCGATGAGAAGGGATCACTCCAGTACCCCTGCATGTGTCGGAATGAGGAGAGAGATCAGCGATGCTCTGATCTCATGCCTCAATCCCTTCTCGAAGGTCCGGGCCCAGAAGAATGGGTCCTGTACCATGTCTGTCCTATAGCGTGAGAGATCGGTAAATCTCGCCAAGTACTGGGCGACCATCAAGCTGCCATGCCGCAGCTGTAGTCTATCTTGGATGCGCACTGCACGGAGGGTGGCTGGAACGAACACCGAGCGGAAGAGGCTCTCAAAGTCCGTCTAGAGGAGTGATTCCTCGTCGTGAACTTGGAGCATCAAGCTCCACCATCTTCCAGCTACCGTGTGTAGGAGAATCGCTGTAAGGATCACCATGAGGTCTGCTGGTGTCCCTACCAAACGGAAAACTCGTAAAACTACCTCCAGCCAATCCTCAGCTTCCTGAGGGTCTGTCTCCTCATAGAACCTAGGCGTTCTCTGATTCTGGAACTCGTGCAGTGCACTAAGGCGACGTGCACTCTCAACGGCTGGGGCTGGTGGCATCGGTGGATCGGCGGGTAGTGGTACCTCTGGTGCCTCTGTAGTAATAGGGCCATGCACCTAGGCCTCATCGCTCAGTGGGCTGTCATCACGTACAAAACTTGGAACCCTAGCTGGATGCCGTCATGGGGCCAACTGGAAAAGAGATAGGTGTGCCACTGTCAATATAGTATACCTAGTGAGCTGACAAAAAGTAATCACAAAGAAAACATGAAACAAACATGCAATCAATGTTTTCGTGCACTAAGTCAGAAATCAGAAGTTAGGGTCCTGGTGTACAGATATGTCAGCCGCCGCACCAACACTTGACTCCCTGGACTGATAACCATACTCAATACTTTTAACATTATGTCTTCACATAGAAAAAAAAGTTCAGAGTCCTGAGTTCTGCGGTAGAACCGAACTCGTCTGATACTAATTTGTCACGACCTGTCCTCAGGGCTCGTGCCGTGACTAACTCCAAGCCCGCCTCCCATAGGCCAGGGGCTGGCGACTAGCACCAAGGCGTAAATCCCGACAAAAGGGGGAAGGCATTGCCTTTGAAAAGTAAACAAACACCACATAGTAAGAAATAAGAAGTGATCACTAAGTAAAACTGGATACAATAGTAAGTGCGGAATGTAAATGGGCTAGAATACAAACCCAACCTGAAAATAATGTATAACTGAAAAGAAAGTACATCAACTGAATGTATAGCAGCAATGTCGAGCTGTCCACTGGCGGTCCCACCTGAAGGGTGGTTATAGATAGCCACCTCATCTCCTCGGGTACAGCCGTCCGCTCCGTGTACGTCCCGCCCAGTGGTACACCTCCATGTATCGACTGCTCCATTAGCCTCTACCATAATCAGCACTATCCGTCATCTGCATCCAACACAACGTAGTGCGGGCATATCCCGTGTAGGGGTGAGAAAAAACTACTCAGTAGGGACCCCGAGACACACGAAGGTCTCCCAGAGTCCACAAAGGATAATCTACAAAGGAAAGATACAAATACGACGTAACATCTGACACTACTTAGGTATATTACCATACATATACCTAATTCATCAATTCTAGTTCGGCTCCAACATACGCGCCCATGTTCGATCACGTCCACACAGGATAGCACAACACAATCCACAAAGGAAAGCAAGAAAATCATATCAAAGATAATGATGAAATTTATGATTCATCTCACAAAGGTTTACATCTTCGAAAGACGATAGAGATGATTAGAAGTAGCCACTGAATCATCTAACCTATTGGACCCACACAAGGACAATAGGTACTAACCCCTGTAATGACCCAGAAAGGATTGATAGGTAACTGACCCTCGCAATGACCCACACAGGATCTGACCCACACAGGATCGGTATGCACTGGCCCACACAGGACCGCTGAGTGTTGACCTACACTAGATCTGACCCACATAGGATTGGTAGCACTGATCCACTGAGGATCATTGAGTGCTGTAGTCGTCGTTGACTAACCCATGGAGGATTCCCGTATTGTCTTCATCATCGCCGCAGTCATAGCCAGCTATAGGGTTCCCGCACACAGCAAGCTCATTTGGGAGGGTCTGCTCCACGAGCTGAGGGGCTGACACATCAAATGAAACGAAGTCCAGAGTTGATGTATCCAAAAGTTTTGTATCGTCAACAGGAACTCAACGTCATAGACGACTCGTCAACCGGACGTCCGGTCTGTGAGTTATTGGATTTTTCATCCCAGGGGCCCAGTTTGTTTTTAATTCAAAACCAACCTGACCATACTCCAACTACATCAAATCCTCGAGCGGAGTAAGCCAAAATCTCTGTCTCCCTAAGAGGAATCCATCAAAGTCGATGGCGCGTCAATCGGACGTTCAGAGCTCATGTTATAAGCGTTTCCACTCTGAGGGCCTAGTTGGTTTCTTGTACGAACCAACCCGGCCAAACCCAAAGTTCTCCGAAACCTTGAGTGTAATATAGTGAAACGACCGACTCGATCCAAGGATCGTATCGCAGCTGACGATGCGTCGATCAGAGGTCCACAGCCCATGTTATGGGAAAAAGACCGAAAGATGTCCAAAAATGGGGGTTTTGGGCTCGGACCGCCCCGGACCGAGACCCCCCAGGGTCGGCCCAAACCGGGTCGACCCGAACTAGGTCTGGGTCCGACCCGCTTTGGCACAGCCCAGCCCGGTGCGCTTGGGCGCGTTCTGCTAGCCAGCTCGGCCCCCTATTTAATGAAATGCGGCCCCCGCATGGGGGCCGCTCCTCCTTCCAGCCGGGGGTTATGAACCCCTGGTCTCCCCCTCGAACGGCTGGCCCGCTCCATCTGGTCAGTTGCTGCTGCCATGGGACCGACGCGGTCCCGCCCTCCTGCTCTGGCGGTCAGACGTCGGCGGCCGCTCCCTGCTCTGCAGCGGCCAAAGGTCGTGGCCTTTGTCCGTCCGACGCGGCGTGACGGCGCCGCGCCCCTTCGCCGCGGCCCCGCTCCGGCCATGGTCTCTTCTATGTTCGCCGACGTGGCACGACGGTGCCGCGTCTTGTTCGACTTCAACGGCGCCGCGCCGCCTTACATGTGCCACAACAAAATCAAACAATCAAGGGGGGAGGAGGGTTGGCCATGTTCGTGTGGTCTGACCTCCTCCTGTTATTGCGATAAGAGGCATCCCAATTTGGAAATGAAGAAAGGCGAAGAAAGTAATCACGAATAAAACAATTAACCCCTACCATGAAGAAAAGGTTGAACGATGGTTCATCGTGGAATTGAACATCGCGGGAGAAGGCGTCATGGGAGAGGGTTCCGTACACGCTTGAAGGAGATTGTCTGAGGTGGGGCAGTGTCTCACACCGACTGCGGAGAGGAGGAGAAAGACACGTCGTCTTTCTTTGGTATTGGAGTTCTTCGTCAGAGAGTGGAATTATTCGCATTCTTCAATGTGGAAGATGAAATTCTTCAGAGGAAGATTGCTTCCTCTCTCAAAAACCCTACACCACGAAACAAACCCCAAATAAAATAAGTGTTATGCTTATTTTATTTTAACATTCCATGCTTTTAAATTTTTAAAATTCAAATGCTTAACTCCCAAAATAAATGTCATTATTTAACGTGATGGAATTCACATCATTTAATACATGGGGGTTTAAAGGGGAAGAGTTATGGTGGTTTAGAGAATTTGAAGTGGTGGTGTTCGTGTGGGCGCCACCACCCTCTTAACCTCACATGGGTAGTTCCCCAACTTCCACTAAATGGATATAACCACTTAAAAAGAAATAAAATTGCAGCTCAATTTTATTTTACCTTCCACAAATTTTAATTACTCCTCCCGAGCAAACACAACCCTAGTAAAGGTCTTCATAAGAAATTACCGGCGCTGCTGTTACATCGGTTCCTCGGATTTTGATTCTGAGCACCGGTTCAAAAGTTATAAAAAACTCGCTCGTTCGTTCACTGAACGTACCCGAGCTAAACATCGGATGATTATTCCGGGCACTCTAGGCCTCAGAATCAGGTGCTGTCAGAAACTGCGTTCTTGTAAAATCTCAAAGAAAATTAAGAGAAAAAAAATTCCCTTGAATTTTATGGGTCTTTACAAGGTTACTGGAACACATTTAATTTTTGGTACAAAAATGTATTCCCCTCATTTTTCTCAGGCTAGAAGACTCTAAAATGCTTTATTATGGATCTTACAAGATATAATACCAATCATAAGTATAAAAATTGTGTGTTAAACGATTCTTGGTGATTTTTAAAAATTATTTTTTAGATTAAACCCTTTGACAAACTATTTTTTAGATAAAATGTGGGAAATAATTTTTTAATGACTAAATATAAGAAAAAATTAAGTAGACCATATTAGATAATCTAAAAATGATTATAATTATTATATAATCAATTTTAAAAAATTAAAATCACAAATGTTAGGAAATCAAATATAAAAATAATAATGTAGTTAGGACTAGAATGATGTTTTCCCAAGCAGTTTGAAGAATCATTTAATTTTAAAATAAACATGAATAATTAAAAATGAATCATCAACTAAAATAATGTTCGTGATGATGATAAATTATATTATTTTCATACACGTTAAAAAAATGATACTTTTAACATTTTTTAAAAATCCAAATTGTAATTTATTGAAAAATACAGAAATATTCCATTGAAAAAAATTTAAATGTAAAAAATTTCTATTTTTTTTAATAAATAATTTATATAATTTTTTTTAGAAAATATGATTTTAGATAGATATAATATTTTTACTGAACAGATATGTAAAGGATATTTTTCATTAAGAATTTATTTTTGAACTCATGAGTGCATAAAGGGAGTAAACTAGAGGGAGAAATTTTGATCTAATCTAATATCCATAGTAGAAAAAAGACATGTGTTTCTTGTGATATGAATCTTAAAATTTTATAATAGGAAGCATAATTATGAAAAATATCACTATACGATGAGATTGTATCATAAAACCCATCCAGACTTAGTAACATTGTATCATAATAACCATGATAGAAAAATGATAAATGAAATATATAATTTAATGTGAATAAAAAACATTATGATATTACATGTAAAATTTGTTGAATATACACATCATAAAAAAAGATATGTGAATAATATAACATATGTCCCAATGAAGGAAAAATGAGATTAAAATACCTTAATGCTTTAGAAATATGTTTCATCTAATGATCTAATAAATAATATCATAAAATTAAATATTAAATATCATTGAAGGAAATATATTCATTATATAACATGTCATTGGAGAATAATATACACAACACAAAAGAAATAGGTGGTGAAGTTTCATATGTCTCTTATAAATAAAAGAGAGAAAACAAATCCCTTACCTGAAGTCTCAACTGTCATCATACACAATAAAACCTTTCAAATAATAAAAATATGTATATTATAATTATATTAGTTAAACTTATATGTAAATTTATCATACCATATAATTTTTATTTATAACCCTTTTTTACTCATTTATTAGAAACTCCATGTTAAAGTCACATTTCAGGTAATCATTGCTTTTTTTATGCTTGTTTTGAGTTTTTATTTTTGGTCTTCATAGTTTCATCATGGTCACGTATTTTCAATAATTTCACAATAATATAAATATCATATTTATACATTGTATATGTTATTTAGACAACCCATATTATATAGAGACATAAAATTAAATTCACTATTCTTGTAGATGGTAGGTCGAACGTATGAATGAATGTTGTTACGATTTTAATACCATATTAAAATAAAGAATGTAAATAATATATTAGCATTTAAAATAATTTTTATTCCATATATATCACATGTTTTCAATAAAATAAACCTTCAAACCTCCATATAACGCGTGAACGAATCACGTCGTATCATGATGAGATAGTCTTTCATACACATGAGTGACATTATCATATTATAACATAAAAAAATTATGAGCATATATATGAATAATAAATCAAGAAGTATAATAATATATCATAAATTATATAAAAATTTAGTTTTCCATTGTATCCATTAATGATAGCTGGTGTAAGAAAGACAACCATATCGGTTCGCGAGGTAGTAGTCTTCCATACATAAGAATATCTAATCAATATCTAATTTAACATAAGGGGATATGGTATAAGTTCATTACCTTATAAAATAATAATATCATTATATGGAATATATCTATGTTTTTTATATTATAATGGTTTAATAATCATTTAATTAGGTGGAGGGGGAAATAAAATTAAATTCCCAATTAAGGGTGATACTTCTTATTTGGACAACATCGTTTGGTTTCCAATATAAGTTATATTATGTAGTATTTATGAAAAAAATTAATGAATCGCCAATAGCATGTGGTTGGTAAGGATATGATATGGGTGGGGATTGTCCGATTATTATTTTTTAAATGTCACGGGGTGTTCTTTTATATGTGATGTTAGTGGCACACATTTAATTTTTTAAAAAGAAAAAGGTGTTCAATCCTTTTTCTCATTCCAAAAGGCTCTAATATTTACCATTATAGATCCTAGAAGTGTTAGGCTGGAAATATGTGCATCCAATATTTATTGGAAATGTTTTGGGCCATTCAAAACACATATCTTTTTAGATTGACAACATGATAAACCCATTTTCACTTTAACTATGGTAAATAATATTTATGTTTTTACAATTCATTATTGTAAGTAGTTAATTGAAATTACTAGATGATATAAAATTTTCATATACAAAATATGGAATCAATTTTTCCATGTTCCGTTCACAAAAGTGTAAATAAATTTTTTAATATTAATCCCACTTTCCTGACGAGAAAGTGTGTTTCGAAACAAAAAATGTTTATATATTGAAAATATGTTAGATCAAAATTCAAAATTAAAATGATTCAAATGACCTAAATTATATTAATAAATATATAAATTATATAATTTCACCTTTTAAACTAAATTAAGAGTTTGGAGTATTTTTGGTGCCTTTAAAGAAATAAATATTATAAATAAAAAACATATATCATTCAATATTCATATAAAAAATTATCTTGGGGAAAATTACCTAAAATAAACTTAGAAAATTTTTACATGAAAATTTAAAAAATTATTTTCTTTTTTAGAAATAAATTTTTAAATATCAGAAAATAATTAATATTAAAATAAGTGCACAAATGGAAACAAACTATTTTTTATAAAACTTATGTATTAAGCTTAAAAATTGATTTATTCTTATATATTATCTAGAAAACACATCAGATGAATGGTAAATATTTTATTTAATATATAACATATTCATTTCATTATAATCCTTCACCAAACGTGTTTTTTCAATTTTTTAAGGTAAAATAAGTTTTTTGCATAATTTTTTTAGAAAATTATTTATCTTATATTCAAATATTTTATTTATTTTATACTTAATTGGTCCCATAATAATTAATTTTATATACATATTTGAAATATATATTTATATTATTCAGTTAATCTTAATAGTAACTTTCATTTCAAGGACTAGTAGTTTGCTATCATATTATATATTAATATTTTAGAAGTATGTCATGTTTATTTTAAACATGGGGTTTACTACATTTAAATATAAAACTTATATATATTATGATGCAAGATAAATATGAATTTTTATATAAACAAAATATCAATGTGATTAGATTTTCTTTGAAAAAAATATTTCCCAAAATCTAATGTTGTTGCATTTTTTTCACACGACAAGCTTTCAAAATGGGTCATTTTAGATATATGGAATAGATAAAGTTGAAATATTTCCATACAATTGTTTTTTGAAATGTTTTTTATCGTTTTTCACCATTTAAATTTTTATTTTAACCCCTCTGGAATCTTGTTTTTAATTATAATACGGTAAATATTTTTAATCATTGTTTTATTCTTTCATAGTAAAAATATTATCTTGACCATATTATGTAATATATGTTATGATGATTCCAAATTTCGAATCAATTATACTGTATTTTATTCATTTAATAAAAGGAATCCTATTTAAAAATAATCATATATATGTGTTTATAAAATGGTTATTCCATATAAAAACATTCAATAGTTTAAAAAGTGTTTGTATAAAATTCAATATAAAATTCATTCTAATTGAATAAATTAGTTAATATCTTATATTATTTAACTAATTCAACTTTAAATCCAATTTAAAATATAATTTAACATTGTAAATAATTTATATGAAACTATTTTTTATATATAAATCATTTTTTACGATTCGTCAAAAAATTAATATCTTTATATAATTCTTTAGAAATCACCAAAACATAATATAGAAATGTAGATTTAAAAAATTCCAATGAATTCACTAAAAGATATATATTTAATTTTTAATGTATATTTTTAATGTGTGAAAAACCAATATTTTGAATAACAATTGAGAAACAAATGTCATTTTCTTTGAAATTATTCTGATTTTATCTCTAATAAATTGATTTCAACTAAATTTATACTATCAAATTTCAAAAACTATTTTATTAATTATTTATATAGATATATTATTACCCTATGACATAATTTCTATGTCATAATTCTCATAATAATAATTATATAGAGTATGATATTTAATTTTGATATTGTGTTTTCTGTATCACAATCTGTTAAATAGATTTTACATATTTAAATGTAAATATATATTTATGTTTTAGGGTGTACATTATATTATATTCATTGGTTTTATATTTATATACCACATTGAATGTTAATATACTATTTAAAATTAATTGTGTTTTACACTATAAGGAGAAGTAAGAGATATATAAGATAACATATTGAAATTTTCAGATAAAGAAGTTTAGAAATAGGTTTTTTCTAACTACCATGAGTGGAATATATGAAGCAGGAGAAGAAAATTCTAGAAGTAATGTATGGGGAATTTAATCTCTATAGTGATTATATGATAAAGACTATTATTGGGGGATTATTTTATTTTGTCAAATATTATTTTATCATATTACTTATTCGATAAGAATATACATTTTAAATGGAATATAATTAATTTAAAATAATTGATATTCAATTATTTATATAAATCATAATGTATTTTTTATAGTGGTTGTGTGGTGTTGAATTATTTTTTGATCATACCACAAGATAGATAATCATATTGAGTAATGTACCTTGTAAATTATTTTGTTCATGTGGGTGAACTTGTGTGTTGTGTTTAATTATACTAAATTCTATCCAACTGGAGGAAATGATTATTTTAAGAATGAAATCCTCAAAATATAAGATGAGTTAATTACCCCCCCCCCCCTCTTTGTGATCACACAAATCCTGAATGGTGCTTCCAATTGGTATTAGAGTGAAGGTTCAGTCATTTACAATTGGTTGTTTAATTATTAAATAAGAAAAATGTTGTTATGGATTTTCATAATACATTTAACAAAAGTGGATTTATAATTTGATGGGAATAGCATCCATATCTTGAAGGAAGGAATGAAACCCTATTTTGTGCTCATTTTCTATGACGTTCCAAAAGATCTTATAGATTTCTTCAATCCTCCAGTTTTGGGTTATCCACTAGTACCATTATTTAATAAAAATTTGGTGAATTATTGGTAAGATCTATATTCTATAATTTTTTCTATCTCCTAAAATGGATTTAAAAGGGTTATGGGAATTGGAATAACTAACAGAATCTTGAAAATTTGGTCAAAATTTACAATGTAAATCAAATTTTGATTAAATATATATTACAACTATTGATGAAGATGTATGATGTTTTTAAAATATGATATGTTGAATATTTTTGTGAGTTATTTTAAAATGATAATTACATTATAATCATTATAATTTGTTTAATTGAGTAATTTAATTATTTTAAAATTGTAGAAATGGTTTTTATATATATTCTGAATGAATTTAGTGACACTGTATAATAGTTAATTGATAGATATCCAAAAAACTATAACTTTATTTTTTAAATAATACTCTTATCACAAATGATATGGTAACTAAAAAATATGTTCTAAATAAGGAAAATGATGATAATGAAATCTCAATCAATTATATTAGTAAATTAATCTCTATGAAAGTTGTATAGAAAGAAGACATTGGAGGTATCACTAAAGATATGTAAGTAAAAAATATTATGAGGTCATTTCTTTATTTTTTAGGTATGTGAAATAATGAATAGGGATGTATAACAGAATCTCATCATTTATTTGATTTAACTATAAAACCAATGTGATTTTTTTAGAAATGTATCTAAAGAGAAAGGAATATTAATATAGTGATAGAGGAGATATAAGTCCTTGAAGACTGACTAAAATTACCATATAAATTTAAAGTCATATTTAAAATGAAATTAAAATAGTTTGTATTAATACTAAAATGGTAATTTTTTTCCCATCCATGAGAAAGAAATGACAGTGAAGTTGATGCTAAAAAATCAAGTGATGGTGGTGATAGGAACATCCTAATAGAAAATATAAATGATAATAATTTTACCATTGATGGAAGTATAAACACTAAAAAACAATAATAAGAGGGAAAATATATGGTGTTTCTACTAAAAAAGAATTAAAATACATTCATTCAATGATTGATAAAATTAATAAAGTGAATATGAAGATGAAAAATTAGATTTATTATAAAAAATTATGTATTCATCACATGAAGAAAAATATTTTTTGATAAAATATATTGATGAAATAAAAAAGATACATGATTCATAGTATGAACACAACATGATTCATAATGTAAAAATTAATGATATGGAGAAATAATGTGATCATGTTCAATAGAATGTATCCAAAGTTGAACAAGTAATATCAATGTATAAAAACATGATTTTGGATGATTATGAGTTCTTTAAGAAATGTAAATTTTAACGGGATTATCGAAGATGATATAATAATTTTAAAAACATGGTCTAAAAATTTCATAATAAAGAGTAATGTATTATCACAATATCTTTTACTGAAACAAGACAATTAAAAAATCAATAATTTATAAGGAATAAAAGTGTGACAAAAAAACAATTACACCTAGATAATTTTTTATAGTTAAGAAGAAGCATAATTTAATGAATTATATACCATGAATATGTCATGACCCATACCATAGGGCCTATTTCATGACTATCCGAAGCCTTCATCCTATAGTCAATCAGATAGTGACTAGCACCATGTATGAATTTCTCATAAATGAGAGGCATTTTCATATATACCTATACACATGCACATGTCTCCAAGAAAAATTGATGAACTGAAAGGAAGTAATCATGCATGAAAACTAGTAAAATACACACAAAATGTGATAGAAAATATTGAAGTGTAAACTGGGCCAGAATAAAATCCCAATTAAAAGGAAAAGTATGAGCTCCTTAAATTCCTTTGTAGAAAAACCTACATGAAGGGTACATTCAGAAAAAAAAACTATTTGATGTTTCTAAAGAACACCTAATCATTCGGGTCACTATATTAGCACCACCTGGCCCTGGTCCATCAAGGACTCCCCCAAAGGGTTGATCATCAACACAAGGCCTGACACGTGGGGGAATAACCCGTGCTGGGGTGAGTAAAAGAATACTTAGTTTGGACCTCAAAACAATAATTGGAATAACCACTAAGCAATACATGATGTATTCCAAAAAGAAACACTTGATATATACATCAAAGGGAAAAAACATGATTTACACCACAATGGAGACACATAATGTATAGTCAATATGGCCATCTAACAAATTTTTTACTCTAAAGCATGAAGATAAGGATTTACAGTTGTAGTGCACATGTCCCCCAGTCTCTATTACACTTGAAGTGTTAGCGGTAAACAAAGTGTAAGTGGTACATGGAGTGTTGATGCTTCAAGGAGCATCGATGGAGCACATAATGTTTATGGTGCACAGAGGGTCTATGGAATAGGGAGCATAGATTCCACATGGAGCGGTGATGGTGACTAGGGTGTTGATGTCCCATGGAGCGTCGATGGTGCATAGAGCATCGATGGTGCTTGGATCATCAATGGTGAATGAAGCATCGATATAATAAGGACCATTGATGGGTCATGTAGCCCCCACAACACATAGACACCAATATCACATAGTCATAGACAATCACATGATTCTGCTCATAGCGCGCTTGTCCTGTGAGAACCAACTCCTTAAGTCATTAGGATGTATTCCGACTTCCAAAAAAACTCACATAGAGTGTCTCAAAAGGACAACCTTATCTCATGGGTCCCAAAACCAAAAACTTCTCTTTAAATGGACATAGGGTTACAAAGATATGGATGTATTAGTAAAGAGGGGTCGGGCTAGGTCCGACCCACCACATACCAATAAGATTGGCCTTTCCCAAATCGTCCTAGCTCATTGGACAACTGATCCAGATAGTTTATCTACCTGGGTCACTAGAACTGGCCAATTCTCTAACCCAGCCTGCATTTACTGGGCTGATTTTGCCCTACTGAATGTGGCCAACACTGGTCATATCACTTATTCCATGCAGTTTCCCTACCACATGGCATCTTGTCTCCCCAAATCCACATGACAACAGATCACATTTCACGAGGTTGGCCTACCTCATCCAGCTATTCATGTGGCCCTACCACTATGAGGTCTTATGTTTAATGTGGCATGGAGCCACATCCCTGATACCACCACCAAAACCTCCTATCGTGGCCCATGTCCACCCAATACAGAAGTTACATCACAAGATCCTCCTCCGATGCAGTCCCGCCTTGACCATGACTACTCATCCCACCACCATCTTCCCCACCTACGGACCACCCTTCGTGCTCCCCTCTAGAACCTAACCCTTGGTCAAACCGCGTGCTTTTCTAATCAGATTCTAAAAAATTAGCTAAAATCATTGATCTAGGTTCCTTGTGACATAGGCTACCATCTTACAGTGTCTACTAATTTTTTCCCTTGAATCTATGGTTTTGACCATACTCTGAACCACTCACCAACAACATGCTAGGAACTGTGGGGTTCCAATGACATGGAACATTAATAATAGAGGGTTAGATTTAGTAATAAAAGGACCAGAATCATTTCCCAATCATTATTTAACAATAATCAAGATTCAGAGATGTTTGTATTAAAAGGATTAAACTGTATCCCGCTAATAATGCCACCAACAAAATCCCACTAGCAAGAACGATCAAACTACAGATCAACCTATTCATGGGTTGGTCCATGTTCTTCATTGAATCTAAAAGTGAGGACATGAAAGACAAATAAAAAAACCCTAGCTTGAGTTTGGGTGGGTTGACATCAAGGATCTGTTACCGTTGGAAATCTATCAAGAACTGTCATGATCCACTGCTCTGTCGTCGTCCACCATCGAGAGAGATTCATTCAGTTCTCTTCATATCCTCCATGAAATTCCATGGTATGAGCATATCCCTGGGTTTATTTTCAATTAAAAAAATAGAATTCATTTCCTTGTCACTACATTGCATCAATAAATAAAAAAAACATAATTTTTATTTTATTCTTTAAGAACATACAAAAAATATCTTTTACAATCAACATGTGCCAGTCAATGTTAGACCATGCCTATGGAAAACACCCCCTAAAAAACTCAATGGTGGTATCATATTTCAAATCTATGTTATATGTTATTATTTTATATAATTTCCAATTAAAATAGTTTTTATTTAATTAATTTTTTTACGGTTATGCACCTAATGCCTTTTTCTATAATGACATGCACCGACCAATGTTAAACCATTCCTATGGTAAATACACTACTCATAGCTAATAATTTCTGCAGATTTTGAATTCGAGCAACCATTTAAGATTTATTTCACTTTTTTTTAAAATTTATGCTCGCATGATATTAAAAACATAAAATTTTCCAAACAATCGTTCGAGGGACTCAATGCCTCAGAATCCACCCTATCTCAGTACCTGGTCTAATAATTATCCCAAATAATTTCTAAAAAATTCAGGAAAATACGAGTCATTACATTCTCCCCACATTAGGGATTTACGCCCCTAAAAGAAAAAACACGGGCTACTCTAAAAAATATGAGGGTATTGCACACAAATATGAGCTCCCCCCCCACTCCAGATTTCTCTATTAGATATTTATGTTATGACAAAAAAATGAAAACCTATGGAATCTATCTCCCATGATGTATCTACTCCTATCGATTCTCTATCTCCACTGGGTACTCTGCAAAAATTTCTCCATCATTAATTTCCAACTCACCAAAATTGTTGGTGTGTGATAAATCATGAACATACCTCCTTACCAATGAAACGGGGATGAAATCATGAACTTGGTGAAACAACAGGGATGGAGCTAGGCTATATACCACTTCGCTAACTCTGCTGAGAATCTGAAAATGTCCAATGTATATCAGAGATAAATTTTTTCCCACACCAAATCTCTGCAATCCACATCAAGGTGAGACCCAAATAAACACAAGGACTCTCTCCTCTATCTTGAGAGGCCTTTACCTCCAGGTACCATGTGATTTATTCCATCTCATTAAAATCCTCATCTGCTCATTGATGAACTGAACCTCCATAGTGGTAGCCCGTACCAACTCTAGACCCATGAGTATTGACTCTCCTTGGTCAATAAAACATAGTGGTGACTTTAATGGTCACCCGTAGAAGTCATTTAATGGTTACATAAAAATGGTAGAGTGATAACTATGGTTGAACGCAAACTCCACTAGTTTTAGGTGATCATCGCAACTACGGATAAAGTCTAGCATGCAAACTCATAGCATTTCCTCATGAACCTGGATGGTCCTCTCCATCTGGTCATCCATCTAAGGAACAAATGATGTGCTCAAGTGTAGCAGAGTCCAAACTGCCTCCTAAAATCCCTTCCAAAATAGATATGTGTATCGATAATTATGATCTTAGATGATCCTTGATAGAACTATATGAATAAAAACTATCTCCTACACATAAAAGCCTCTCAAGCTCTATAATGAACTCTTTTCAAGGATCCATATGAATTTTTCCAACATGATGAGTTGGTCGATGGTCATACATAGGGTATCATGGATTTGGGACGTGTGTGTTAAACCCATCACGATTTCCACAAATATCCAATCCCACTTCCACTCTAGAAACTTAAGTGGTTGGGTCAAGCCTACTGGAACCCGATGCTCAGCCCTCACTTGCTGGAATGTGAGTTGTCAAGAAATTAACTCCTCCACCTCCTTCTTCATCCCCATCCAATATAACTAACTTTGGATTTCCTGATACATCTTTTCTGCTATTGGATGTACCACAAAATGGGAAGTATATTACTCCCTGAAGAACCCCTCCCACTACGTCACTAGTGTTATTATGCACAATGTGAACATAACGATGTTCTCCCCCCTTTAAAATATCCATTAAAGTATTCCCAATTGACATTTTTGTATATAATTGCATCTAGTTAGGGATTGTGAGTTATCCCTCCCTAACTCATTATAATTTTTTTAGGGTAACTACCATTGACTGGAGATAAGATTTTCCATATACATCAACAAGTTATATCTATAATGTGGCAAACTAATCTAACTCCAAACTTAGCAACTGAAAGATGGATATCCTACTGAGAGAATTTGATATCTCCTTCCCCTTCCAAAGAGTATAGAAAAACTAAAAGTCATTGTACTTGAGGAATTCAAGCCATTGTATTAGTCTCATTTTATGATTCTTATGTTAGTTTTATACCTTACAATCTTGATGTCATAATAGATGGTAAATTTTTTTTCCATCAGCTAGTGTATACATGTATTCAATGTAAAGACTACCAATACTAGATCAAGATAACAGGTCATGAAATTATTCACATTCTTCCTCAAATGGCATGACCAATAGACAATCACCACTTTTTCCTACACCAGGACCCAACTGAACCCAATCCCTGATACCTCACACAAAACCACATAATCCATGCCATGATTCAGTAATCTCATGATGGGAGAACTCTTCAATCACTACCTTATCATTTGTAAGAATGGTTGGAAGTCCTTTATCCACAAAAAATTATTACCCTTCTATGTTAATTCCATAAATGGTGCTGCTACCATAGAAATGTCGGCTACAATCTTCTAATAATATAGTGAAATGGCAAAGGAACTTTTCTCCTTGGTAACAGAAGTGGGTGGCTCCCAAGAAAGCACATATTCAATCTTCACTGGATCAACTACAACGCGAGCCACTCAAATGACGTGTCCGAGAATGTAGTACTCATAAATCTTGAACTGAAACTTCAAGAGTATCCCAAAATGATGGTGATATCAGATTGTGTCCAAATCCATCATCAATTGTATCATGTTCTCCTCCTCAAACTTTGAGTTCACCAGGATGTCAATAATGGAGACCATGAGGAACCGGTCTATATATGCCTGTATTATCCCATTAATGAATCCCATGAACACTATTCGGGAATTATTTATGCCAAACGGCATCAATATATACTCATAGTGGCCTTACCAACATCAAAAGGTTGCCTTTAGTAAATCTACATCTTTTACACTAAGATTGTGATATTCATATCTGAGGTTTATATTTATGAACAACCTCACTCCCAACAGCTAACTGAATATGTTTTCAGTCCTTATAAGTGGATACATATGAATCATGGTCACTTGGTTCAGGCACTGGAATCCCACAAATAATCTCAATCTCTCATATGCCTTCATAGAAAACAAATCTAAGGCCGATCATGGTGAAACAGTAGATCTCATGAAGCCCATCCTCTACATGTCCTCCAATTGTACCCTCATCTCATGAAGTTCTGTGGGAGCCATATGATATGCTGGTGTAGAAATTGGTGTCATATTTTAGTACATATCAATGTAGAATTCATCCTCCCTAAGGGGAGGTAATTGGGGGAAATAATTTTGATAGCGATGTACCAAATTTCATTATACATTTTAATAAATTATTTTGATTATAAAAACATGATTTCAATAGATATTTGTTTTTTTGTAGATAAAATTATTTATTTTGGTAATCATGATGATTTTATAGGTATTTTTCAGCCAACGTCACAAATTTGTTATTTAGAGAGCAATGATTGACATATAATCTCTGTGTAATTATAAACACACATAGTGTACCTTCTCCCTGACAAAAATTAGATAGACCAAGTACACACCCTAGTATCTCGCTAGAACATACAAAACATTTATATTACATTAAATTCCATTTTTTCCCATCTAGAAGTGGTTTGTGGTTGAAATTGATACTACACGCCATGTGGGTGGCTCTACATGCTGTGAATCCCAACCAATTGTCCGTCGATGCATTCAATGTCAAGGATTGGCGCACCAGTCACCTATATGCATAGAAAACAAATGAAGCTGATTGAACTATGGTGTGTACATTAGTACATGTCGCGTTGTTTCAATGTGTATAAATAAGATGTCAATCCTCCTTGAAAAAGGTTGGAAATCCTGAGGAGGTTCTTCCATGATGATGTTCGAGTTTCCCTTGGATCCATTTGAGTTTTATTTATTGTTTTGATTTCACGTCTTCTGTAATTCCCCATCTTCCCATCTTCCTCTCTTATCCATTGTCGGGATTGAGTTTTGGATCAATCCTCACATTGTGATCAAGGTCAATGGAGGAAAATTCCCTCTTGTAGTTTTTGTAAAATGATTTTGGTTTATTATGATTTAAATTTGGGAGTGTTAATTTTATTTTGAATAATGGTTTACTATTCCATTATAACCATATTCCAACATCCTCATTGGTACCGTATCTTACTAAGAATGATACTGATGGAAACCACTAAATTAGTTGATGAGGATGAGCCCATGAACATGGGGTGAATATGTTGTCATTGTTTTTGGGGAATGGAATTAATGTGTATTTAAAATTCAATTACAATTAAATGGAATTGTTTTTTACCTCCCCAATCACTAGTTATCGGAAATAATAACTCTGATTTAATTGAATCCCCATGGTCAAGGTATTTTCAAATAAAAACAAAATTGTAACGAAAGAAATATATAATGATTCTTAATAATATTGAAACCGTGGCTAATTTATTTTCATTTTATTCTATTATTATCTAGTTTTAAATTTCAATTTTCACAAATAGTTTTACATAATAGTTTTTTACCATCTCTCTTTTTGTCTCCAATCTAATCAAGAATCTCTTGATGTGTACTAGTTTCATGTTTTCATGTGATCCCCCTAGGAGCTACCTAGACATCCACTAGTTACCAAATAGTTGTCTCAGAATGGAACATTTCATATCTAAAATTTGGTCCGCTCCTTGTGACAAGAGAGGTTCCAAATTTTGGCATTATTGTCAAGGAAACATGGTATGTAGCAGTGTGATCCTGGGATAGGGTCTGTTTACCCATAATTTTTCATTTTTTTATTATTTTATTTTCTTGATTATTTTTCACAGGACCTTGGAACCCATCTCTATATAGATTATTTTCCAACTAGGGAGTGGTAAGATCCACCGATAGAGGATTTTATCTGTATGATTTAGAGTTCTATTATCTAGCCCCAAAAGAATAAAATCCATACATTGAAGATGGGATATGATATGCAGAATACCCATGTACATTCATCACACCACCCTTCTCTTATTTTCTTTCGAAACCCCTTTCGAGTAAAACTGGAAGGTTATTATTAATGATGGGGGTGTTTACCACACACCAGTTGGACCCAACCGAAAGGTTGGGATAACATGGAAATATGGTCAAACAACACTCCATGATAATATCGTATATGGATCATTCAGTCGTGTTTTAGGATGGTGTTCTAATTTGGTTTTAACTGGGGAGACTTGTCCTATTGTGGGCCCCACCTATCATGCTTTAAAAAGATCCTAAATTAATATTTAAAACTCAAATATTGAATATGGGGAGACATCAAGTCATGTTTATACTGAATTTGATTAATCAATTTTTTTTAACCCCTCAATTGATTATATACCTATTTTAGAGGAACCCTATGAATAATTTCACGTATTTAACATTGCAACAACGGAACCTCATGAGGTGGAGGATGTAAAATAGCATACCAAGAACCAAGTCCACTATCGGAAATAACTGGCCATGGAGTAGGGCTACTGCATGCTGACTCCCAAAACACCTATAGATCAAGAATCGTGCAATAAAAATGAAGGAACTAGCCACATGTGATGGTTCACACCGTTAAAACCATATTATCCATTAGATATCAGGTAAGTAACCACGACTCCGGTCAAGCCAAAGACCTTAAAAAATGTGCATTATGGGTGGAAATGAAGCCATTTGTGTCCCCCTGTTTCTTTATTTTCTATTTTTAATAATCACGAGATGTTTATTCCTTTATCACAAGTCGTGTACAACCACTTCATGCATCCACAGTAGGAATACAAACAAAATGACAAGACACACCATGTATATATTGTAAAATTGTGTGTACTTTTATTTTTTAGTGTATATATTTTATATAACATTTAGTATAATTACAAATTAATTTAAATAATAAATAAGGATGAGGCCTATGATTATGACAATGTCACTAAAGGGCATCAAAGTCATCATATTTTCAAATCACTCCACACATTCCTTTGGTGTAGGGATCAATATCTTTGAACATTAATTTTAATTAAATAGAATGTATTGTATTTTCAAATTAAAATAATATATATTCTTAATAAAAGAAAATCCATGATTGGGATAGCTCACCTTGTAGTATCATAACCCATGGATCCAAAAGACATGTGTTTGAAGCCTAAAAACTAGCCCTATTCGATAAAATTTTCACATAAATAATACCAAAAGTCTTATATTTCAATAGATTTCACGTGTAACATGTTTTTAATATTGTTTTAAACGTTTCAATAAATCAAAAATCAATCAGGGATGATGTAGGTTGATTGGAATAGACATAGCTCAGGGTTCAGAAGACCCATCATCATAATAGGAAAATCTATCTACTCCATTGAAATCATTAAAAATTTTAAACCACATATCATGTGTTGTTATTTTTACCATTTATTAATGCACCAATATATTATTTATTAAATTCTAATAGAATCGACAAGTATTATAACCTTCGCACTAATGGTTGGGGGATCGATTGCGGATCAAATGATCATTGGTTCGCATTGAACCCCATCTACCAAACCAAATGTTATTGTTCTCTTTTTTTAATTTTAAAACACCTAATGAGTATTTAACTAATATATTAAATTTACAGATTTATTTTTCAAACATTTATATTTATAATAAATATCTTTTCAAATTATAAATAATAATTATTTTATAGATTAATATAATAAAAATAATAATATATATGTAGAAATAGTATACACATCGTGTGGGGAACTATACCCACAATATATAGTGGATATAAAAATCGGGATTCCTTAACTGGGCAGAGCCTGTGTTGAGTACCCATACTTCCTATTTTCTCCCCCTTGATTTCTTCTACATGCCACTCAACCTCCCCTATTTCAAAACTCTATTTAGGGTAATTTCAAAACATGATTTCCATGCGATTATGATTTTCGTATCATGTATTCTATTAGAAACCCTCTATTTCAATGTCTAATATGTGTTTAGGGTAATTTTTTGGGATCAATTGTCTGGTCATGTTCAACCCCCAGTACACAGGTTTGATAAAGATCACAAAACGAGTCCTTAAAGTATATGGACACACACACACTATCTCTTTTATCAAAATCAATAAAATATGGCATATATCTTTTGTTCACATCATGTACCATGCCTCTGAGGTCCTTGAAGGAGAAACCCATGTACAATGACCACATGAACCCAATCCCTTGAATTCACACACTGTGTGTATGTTCAGTACAAGTCATGTACTCTATCCGACCATGACTTTTCTATGTAAAGGGGGTGCATGATTTGCAAGACATTTACTGAAACATGGATTTTATCCATTTTCACAGAAAGTGTACTAGCCTTTTTTACAAACAGATTCCAACTTTGAATGTTTATACATAGTACACTGATTCCTAACCAGATCATAACAAAGGATGTGTGCATTGGATCCACACACATTGATTTTTTTTTGGATTTGTTGAATTATATTTCTTCTTTTTTCTCTCATTCTCATTTGTTGTTTTTATTTCCTTCTATCTGAGATATGGTAGATGGATATCCCACCAGTAGATATTGGTCAGCTACTGCTACTGAGGGGGAAGAAAGGATCCATGAAAGATCAAAATTTGGCCTTCTATTACTGCAATTCCATTTTTTCTGGTATGTGGGCCACCGACCATAGCGACACTACCTCCTATTCTACTAGAACCAACATCTGTGACCCCCATATATCCTACTACAAAACCATCCATAGCAACTAAGGGATCTAGTGAACCATCTCTCACATCTATTGTGGTGACATCAGATCCATCCATGACTTTGGAGGATCCTTTTATAACCTCACCTCCATCCACAATTGGCATAACCATCGAGCTAGCTTCGGCCTCATCAATTTATCTATCAGTTTCCTCTACCACTAGACCCTCCTCCATAGCAGCTATGGTCTCACCTCATCCTTCACGACTAGTACCTCAGCCACAACCTCATCCTGAACTATTCTTTATTGAAGGAAGTCCTACAAAAAACAGAATACAATTTCTTTCACGATGAGCTATCCAGTTGAGTGACTATTTCATGGATATCACAAGGCCACATCATCTGGGTGTCTCGATGTGGATTGAGGAGCTCCTAGGACACAAAAATCATTTAGACACACTCCAGGTTAGAACTCCTACCTTTTGATATTTATTTTTTTATATCTTAGGGACCATCGAGTACAGTGTACCTGCATACATATAAACTCTGACCGTTACAGCTATGTTAGTTAGATTTAGGTTCGTCAGATTACAATTCACAATTACTATAACTATGTTTTCCCAAGGGTGTGGCTTCTATACCCATCCCGCCACCCCACCACTTATCTATAACCTAATACAACCTAGGAAAAAATATATCATTTCCATGTAGTTGGAGATTTTTTAGCCTAACCACAGGTATACCCCACCCTCTCAGAAGAGCACGCTCATCATTTCTTGTATCATTTGTTTAATCTATCGACGCTTCAGTGCCATATTTTTTCATTAAAATTAGAATACTGGTTTCATGCTCTGCTTATATATTTAAAATCAACCTATATTTTACAGCATTACTAGCCTAACCATGCTTCTCTTTCGGAATCTTACTTCCCCTCCATGTTAATCATCCTTCAAGGAAACCTGAATAGTGGTTTCTATGCCACTAGGTTGGCACACCACTTGGGTGTTATTAAGCCATATCACCATCTATATCACATAGGATCTCCACATAGTATATAATTCATCATGATTATCTTCATGAGGATGGTCATGCATTGGGGATAAGGCGTTGTGCTTGTGCGTAACATCCCACATCCTATAGGAGTGAGTGACGACCAAGCTACCCCTACTTGTGTTGCTAACCAAGACCCACCAAATCCACAAGGGGATGTTCTTTGTTTAACCACCAAAACTATTCTCCCCTTACTTATTCATCCATTATACCATCTTCTTTTGATTCATCCACATCCACACCTCCACCCGCACCCACAGCTGATTTCCCTTACACCCATTGCCTGGTCGTAATAGAGCACTGCCATGATACTATTTCTTAGACACTATCATGGATTGAGTAGATATCGGGGCCTCTTCCCCATCACTTTGGATTTTAGTTTCCCCAACCCCTACTCGAACATTAGATCCTCCATAATCTATATATCCAACACCATTCACCTCACTATCCATGGATTTTGTTCTTTTCTGCACTATTAGATTTGATGATACTACTGATTCTACTGACCCAACTAGGCCCATAGATCATCCCACATATAGACCTAATAATGTGCCTCTAGTTTCCACTACCACTACTGTCATGACAGATGTACCCACTACGACTACCACACAAAGGAAAGAGCCCTTGATTCCCTCTTCCACTACTGTTGATCCTCCTCTACGGGGTCCCCCTATAATAGATGATGCCTCTAATGAGGAAACCCCATGACTGTTAATGTCACATTTTATTCCTCATATATATATATATATATATATATATATATCTTGTGATGTGCTGGTGTATGTGCCTATAGATTTGTTATTCCTCTTTCTCATCATTCAAACATACTCTATAGTGATATAGGCATCTCTTTTTGACTACGTACCATATTTTTGAGCTCTCTAAAAGGGAGTATTATTTCAGTGACTCTTTTCCTTATTATTAATGTATTACATCTTTCTTTTCTTCCCCACATCCTGTCCTAGTTTTGTTTCCCCATCCTCTTCACTACCTTAATTTATCACTTGGGGGACCATGTGCAATATAACATGTGGTGGAGAGTCTTGGAATACACTAGTATTTTATATTATACTAATCACGGAGACATCATTAATTGATGGAATATTTTAAAATTTGTAAAATAATTGATTAATTATAATTATAAATAATAAATACGGAAAAGGAAATTTTAAATGTTACTATCTTATTATAAATTTTTGATGTAATTTAAAATGATTATTGATATGGGTTTAATAAGTTTTTAAATTCATGTACATTTACTTCTATTAGAATAATCATATGTTTTCATGTCATTCCATGATTGACCCCTAATTTCCATAATTATTGAGAGGTATTCTAATCCTTTTTAAATATTCTTTCTCATAACCTCTTTCTTGAGATATTATCTGGATATGAATAACTACTAGAACTTGTGAGTTTTTATCTAGAAAAAACAAATATTTTTAATCACATTAAAATGGTTGAGGCATTTGATTTTTTTCAGACCCTTTTGACCATGAGACCAACCCTTTAGCTTCCTTTTATAAAATCTTTATATAACATTAACTTCCATAAGAGGAAGCAACATTAATATCATATTATCCTTCCAAACCTAATTAGTTTATAATTTTCTTATGATTATTCATCTGATATTTATCGACAAGTTTTAAAAATTCATAGAAAATTATGGTCAAAACCCATGAAATTATGTGTGTGGGAGGATACTTTTTTTTCATTTGCGAAGAAGGGTTTCAACACCAGTATTCAGTGTTTTATAGTAGGTCCCTAAGGGAAAAAAAGTATGGATAATTTGAATGGGGGGACCAGATTTAGTCAAGACACTTTACTAATGATTTATGGACCCATGTTTTCAAGGTAATATTATAGTTATGATACCCTTTGAGAGATGTTTATTAGAGATAAATTTCTCATTGAGATCTATTATTGAATATCATTCATTGTTATTTAATAATTCCAAGACCTTTTCATTCCATTAAGAATAGTTAGCACACTATTAACCACCTACCCAAAGCCTTATAATCATTTGAACGTTATTAAGAGACCTCATGTTGTTTTTGATTTGATTTATTAAGTAGAGAATGAGAATATATGAATGCATATGGATAGAAGTCGTATTCTTACGGTTGAGCATATATCTAATTTAAAAAACTTGATTATTGATTCTCGTATTATCTGGTTTGGTAAATCATCATGTATCACGTTTATATATGAAAAGATAAACAATGTGAATAAAAGAGGATAAAAATAATTAATGGAATTAAATTGAAGGCATGACCTGAGTATCTTTGGATTTAAAATATTTTTTATTCCATTGTAAACTCTATAACTATGTCTATATTATTTATATGTAAATTAGATTAAATAGTCCCTTTTTGGAGTATGGATTTTGATAATTAAATGTTAATATTTTTTTAGGATAATAAAATTATTATGTTTTGGGAAGTTTAACATGCCCAATTTGTGTATAAAGTTTTCAATATTATTTGATAAAAAAAATTGTTTTAATTGGATATATATTGTTTTGAAAAAAATGATTTATTATAGTGTTTTTGACGATTTTTCACATACTTTTCATCCAAAGTCACAAATTAGGAATTTTGAGACCAAAGATTGATAAATACAATGTCTGTAAATATTAACACACACATTTTACCTTCTCTCGAACATGGATCGGCCAAACTAATTACACTCCAAATAAGTTGGATAAAAATACATGCTTTGTAATTAACATTTCATGCCGTGTCTTCCATCATTGAAGCTGTTAGTGGATGAAGCTGATATTGTACACCATGTGGGGAGGCCCTACATGTTATATATCCCCACCAACTGACTGCCGACACATTCAAATTCAAGTAGTTGTTAACCTCTCATCTACTGATGGATTAAAAAATCAATGTTTACCTACCTACAAGGTGTGTATTTTAGTACATTCCTTATAGTTTCAACGTTTATAAATAGGACGGAATTCCCCCATTTTTGAGGTGGAAATCCAAAGGAGGTGGAACCACTCTACTGTTAGACTTTCCCTAAGATCAATTTGAGTTTTATTTCTGATAATAATTTCTCACATAGTGTAATTACTTATATTCCCTTTTTTCACTCATATCCATGGTTGGAATTGAGTTTTGACTCATTCAGCACATTCTGACCATGATCATAATAGTATAATTTCCTCATGTAGGAGTAGTAATATAATTTTGGTTTATTATGATTAAATTTTGATGGGTTGTGCTTATTTTTAGTTATTGTTTTTGAATTATTTTAGAACAAAATTCCAACATCCCCATTGGTATTGAATATAATCAAGAATGATAATGTTGGAAAACACAAAATGAGTTGATGTGGATGAATGGATGACTATTGGGGAATTCGGTTGCCAATATTTTAGTGTTTTGTAATTAATGTTTAATTGATATTCAATTATTGTTCCATGGAAATGGATTTTACATACCCAATCACTAGTTATTGGACAATGAAACTGTGATATAAATGAATTCCAATGGTAAAACTATTTAGACTAATAATCAAAATACCACAGAATGAAATTCATAATGAAGACAAATCTGATTATAACCATAACATGATTGTTTTATGTTTTTTTTTTGTTATCATTTTTCCAATTTCAATTATCATAAATAATTTCACTTATTAGTTTGTTCCCTTCACATTTTTCTAGAAACCAAATCATGAAACACTTTATTTTCACTAGTATATTGATTTGATGTGCTCCCCATGGGATCATCCCTAATTTCCACTCGCTACCAAGTATGTAACGCCCCGACCCCAGTTACCCAGAGTCGGTGCATTATTACATAACATTGGCATGATCACAAGAAAGATCAAATCTCGAAAGACTGATTGGTTTAGTAGCCATGGAAACACTAGATATATTCAAAATGTTTTACATTACAACACAAAGTGAAAAACTATAACAACAACATATTGTCTCTATAGTCCACACTATTATCCCCTCATAATATCCCTACAGGTCATTCATAATTTAATTCTTCACATCCTAAGAAAAATAAAACAAATAAAAGGGGTGATCTCAAATGCTTAGTAATGATAACAATATAGCAAAAACTTTCATGAATAAGAATAATCATTTAAGGCAGTGTATAAATAAAACAAAATCCTTTTAAACATAAACTTCAACATAGTATGGAAAAAATAAAATGAAATAATGCCATTTACTTATTCACATGTAGAATCTACTAATTGAATATTCACCTGAAATATCAATAACCACTTTAATAATGACGGAATTCATAATGCCAGACTATCATAACCACATAGCCAAGGCCTCGGGCCAAGACTACAAATACGATTTATCCAAGGCCTTGTTCCAAGACACTAGTTTGTCTCATGAGACCTACCAATTCTTCAAGGATCTATAGCGGGCTCCACCCATCAAATATTAAGTCCAATGCATTCTCATATGAAAAGTTTTAAACATAACATAAACATTCGTATTAAAACTAGCATACGAAATGTAAATATTTCATCCATAAACCATGAATGGTATAAAAATAACACATCCATAGTCAAACATATCACAAAACCTTCAATACAATATAGAAGTTTTGTTTTATAATAAATCAACTTCAAATAATCGTAAAATCCATCAATGGATATTGACATAGATGATATCAAAACACTTTTTAGAGAAATATGTCTTTCTATTTTGAAATAATTTAAGATTAATATATTTATAAAACAAAACATTTTATTTGAAAATATTCTTATAAGCTTCGATGATTTTATAACGGCGGAAATTATCTGCACCCTCCGTATAAGTTAAAAAAACACTCTTACCTTAATTTTGTCAAAAAGGTTAAAAAGCACCTTGTTTGGAAAATGACGGAAAGATTCCTTTATAAACCTCTTATAAAAAGTCAATAAACCGTATAAATGAATTTAACCCATATTCTAGTAAAATAGTAAAAAAAAGTTAAAATCATTTTTAAGAAACATGGATGTGGATGATAAAGAGATCTCCGTAGATTATTACGTATAAACAACCTCGGATAATGAAGAGATTGTGAAATAAACCATTATCTTATACTTTTCCATGGTTAGGGTCAGTTAACCTCCGGTATAATGGTGATATAATTTCTATTAAATTATACAATAATCTTATATATTAATATGATATCATATACGATCTTTTAACATTGATTTGTTACTAATATCTTAGTATTATCGTTGTTTCGGGTGTTAAATTACTCGTTTTCTACTATATGTTTTGTTACGTAATCCGTGTTGTTCATGGATAGGTTGTATCATAATCATATATAGAATGATATAAAGTCCTTAGATAGTATTATTAATCATCAAATTATAATTAGACTTGAATGGATATGATGGAGAATGAATCTTATCGCGTTCGTGGAGACGGTAGTCCGTACGTACGCACGAGCGACAATATCATTCTTTTGATATTAAAATAATATATAATTGGATGGTATATCATATATAAAGAATCATTATCACGTTATATTTATTATTTTCATGAATTACATGTCATTATTATACCCATCCAAATAATAATATATTGAATAACAATTACACCACGACGTGGAGACGGTAAGTCGTACGTACGCACGTATGGTGACATGTCATTCAAAGGATGGATATAATACTGAATATGGTTGTACCATATTTATAATAATATTACATTATATAGGAGATAATGGATTCATTATTTTATAATGGTAATAACAAAGAAAGACGAAGTGGAAGAAGAAAGGAACTTGGGAAAGGGTGGTGAAATCATTACCTCTTATTCGGGTTCTTCCTTTTGATTTGATCAAAAGGGATCTCAGGTTGGCTTTCTGACTAAAGGAAGGCCTATAAGATGAAGTGATGGACGTTGAGAGAGTATTTGGGTAGAGGTTGGACGAACCAAAAGGCTTTGATGGAGTGAGTTAATGAGAAGGAGGGGTGCCTTTTTATAAGAGGGGTGAGGGGCACCTTTGACAAAGCTAGAAATATTATTTTATAATAAATTCATATTCGGATTCTAATGGCTCCAAAGTAGATTATTTAATTGTTAAAGTGTGGATAGGTCGAAAACCACTCAACGAATAGAATTTAGACAGGTTTGGGTTACTATATTAACCTTATCATTAAGTATTAACTCTTAGTTAATTAGTTTCACTTTTACAATGACTCATTGTATTTTTATATTATATGGTTAATAAACTTACTATATAAATCCAAGCGACCACAAAGTGGTCCATTAATAATAGAAATATCATTATATAAGTCTCTTGGCCGAACCATGGATTTTTACGAATTTAATATCAATTAATAATATAATATTGTTTTTAAAAATTCTTTTATGTCCATTTTTACACTATTCAATAATTGATTTTTTGAACCTCATAACAGAATGATTACTTCGAAAAGTGTTACTTAAGTCACTCCTAACATATCATATTAACCTATAAAATTAGTTTAATTCATTAAAAGTCTCAAATTATATTTATTTGTGTATTTATAATATCCATTATTTTAATTTTTCACTATTATGGTAATTCCTGCATCATCATTGTGTCATAAATAAATTAAATTATTTAATATATAAAAATTATAAAAAAATATCATTATGTAGGAAATAGTTTTAGATTTCTAATTAATATTTACAATCGAATTTATATTATGTATAACCCTATATTAAAAATGATTTAGTAAATAAACATTGATTTTAACTCTTTTAACTCTTCTTTGAATTAAATAATAATAAATGTCCTAATCTAATCCAAGTGGATCTAAATGAAAATATTTTATTCAAAGGATGTTTTTGATGGATATAAACTTTTCCAATAGAATTAGTACATGTGTTAGAGTAATATTAATATCTTTTTTACCCTTAATTACCCTATTTACTTTTAACGGTGGTAAATAAAAGTAAAAAGTTACTATTCACCAAAAATTATTTTCATCTCATTGAACCAAATTTTACTCCTTGATATTAACCGTGTCTCTCGGATTTTCGAAATTCCAATCACAAAAGCGGTAATATTATGTTTTATGAAAAAAATCAGTATTTTAACTACCACTTAGTAGTTTCACTATTCATAAAAAATTGAAGTTTTTCAAAACAATGCCAAAATTTCACCCTAAGATATAATTGATATTCTGAATTCAAAAATGATGTCTATTTTACAAAATTGAAAAAATAAAATTTGTATTAATTAGTTTTATAATTAATTCCCGCTGTCACAATAAATAGCGTGTTTTTAAGAAACAATATATATCAAAAGATTGACAATTGTTTGTGTCCAATTTCAAAGTGAAATTAATTATAATGAACAAAATTATATAAAATGGTAAAAATATATTCTAATTATAATTTAAAACCACTAAATAATATAATTTATCACTATAAATTATTTTGATTAAAAAAGTTGTTTTTATGTATTTTTCACAATTTATAAAAATTGGACGTTCTCAAAAAAATACCAAAGATTCAAATTAGGATAATTTCGATATTCTGAATCCAAAAATGAAGTCCGTTTTGAAATATAAAATATATATAATTTCAAAAATTAGGTATTACTATTCATAACGGCTAGTTTGATTGGTTGTGGTGTGTTAGAACTCGATTTTGCGAACAACACACGCTATCACATTATTTCAAGAGAAGCATACCGTAGAAGCATGGGGTGTTACATTCTCCCCTCCTTCAAATAATTTCTTCCTCTAAATTTCTAGAATACTACCGCATGAAAAGACTAGGATGGTTATTCATCATAAGTTCCTCGGGTTCCCTCGTCGCCTCTTCAATCTTATGGTTTCTCCACAAGGCTTTTACGAGATGCGTTGTCCGGTTTCTCAGTACTTGTTCTCTCGTATCAAGAATCTTGACGGGCTCTTCGCAATAAGAAAGATCAGGTTCCAGTTCTAATTCCTCGTAGGTGATTACATGCATTGGGTCAGGCATTTATTTCCTTAATAGAGATACATGGAACACATCGTGAACATTGGATACACTTGGCGGCATTTCCAATAGGTAAGCTACAACCCCAAGTTGTTCTAGAATTTCGAAAGATCCGATGTACCTGGGACTCAATTTACCTTTCTTACCAAAACGTATGACTCCCTTCCATGGATATACCGTCAAGAAAACATGGTCACCAACTTGAAATTCCAAATCCTTCCTTCGATTATCAGCATAGCTCTTCTACCTACTTTGAGCTGCATTGATATGGTTTTGGATTACCATCACCTTTTCTATCGTTTCCTCCACCAGTTCTGGGCCTACAAGTTTTCTTTTACCAACGTCATCCCAACAGGATGGTGTGCGACATCTCTTTCTATATAACGCTTCATATGGTGCCATATGAATACTCTAATGGATTCTATTGTTATAGTAAAATTCTACAAGAGGTAAATATTGATCCCACATACCCTGAAAGTCAAGTGAGCAGGATCTCAACATGTCTTCTAAGGTTTTAATAGTTCGTTCTGATTGTCCATCTGTTTGAGAGTGGTAGGCAGTTCTCAAATTAAGTTCAGTATCCAAGGCTTTCTGAAGACTTTTCCAGAATATTGAAGTAAAATGGGGATCACGATCAGAAACAATCGATAGGGGTACTCCATGAAGTCTCACAACTTCATCAATGTATAGTCTTTCTAGACGTTCCAGTGGTAGATGTTCTCTTATAGCAAGAAAATGTGCTGACTTCGTAAGACGATCAACAATAACCCATATTGCATCATTCCTTCTAGGAGTCTTTGGTAGCCCCATGACAAAGTCTATTATAATATTGTCCCATTTCCACCCCGGTATGGTAAGAGGTTGCAATACTCCACCAGGATGTTCCCTTCCAGATTTCACTTGTTGACAAACCATACATCTTGACACAAAATCAGCAATCTCCATCTTCATGTAGTCCCACAAAAAATGTTCCTTCAAATCCATATACATTTTGGGGTTCCCAGGGTGTATAGAGAAATTGGAACTATGAGAATCATCCAACAATTCCCTTTTTAGATCAGGTATATCGGGAACACAAAGCCTCTTCCCGAATTTCAAAATTCATTCTTTATTTATAAAGTCTCTCAATCTCCCATCATTCACAGCTTTAATCTTCTTTTGAAATTCTTCATCATCGTCCTGAGAACTCTTAATCCTTTATAGTAAAGATGGTTTGGAAACCATTTGAAAAAGCATCAATGTTTCACCGTCCCTGGTTATTCCCATGTCTATCTTCACTAGATCTATGAAAATCGGATCCCTTTCAATTCTCATATTGTTCAAAACTCCATGATCTTTTCTGCTCAAAGCATCTGCCACCTTGTTTTCTTTCCCCGGCTGGTAGTGTATCATACAAACATAATCCTTGAGAAATTCAAGCCATATCCTTTACCTCATGTTGAGTTCTTTTTATGAGAAAATATACATCCAACTTTTGTGATTAGTATAAATATCACATTTTCACCATAGAGGTAGTGACTTTATATCTTCAAAGCAAAGATCACAGCTGCTAACTCAATATCATGAGTAGGATAGTTTTTCTCATGAATTATCAACTGTCGTGATGCACATGCAACAACCCTATCATTCTGCATAAGGACACAACCAAGTCCTTTCTTCGATGCATCACTATAAATAACGAACCCATAATTCCCCGATGGTAGAGTCAGTATAGGAGAATTGAATAATCTTCTCTTTAGTTCTTCAAAACATTCTTAACACTCTTTTGTCCAAACAAATTTAACCCCTTTACGTGTGAGCTTCGTTAATGGGTTTTCCAATCGGGAAAATTTTTGGATGAAACGTCGACAATAACCTGCCAAACGAATAAAACTGCGTACCTCAGTTATACTCGTAGGTGCTGGCCATTCTTGGATTGCCTTGGTCATAGATGGATCCATAGAGATTCCATCTTTAGAGAAAATATGGCCATGAAAAGAAATCTCCTTAATCCAGAATTCACACTTTCTAAACTTCCCATATAATTGATGTCATCTCAGAGTCTTCAGGATAATGCACAAGTGAATTTCATGATCCTCGTAGCTTTTATAGGATACCGATATATCATCAATAAATACCACCAAAAATTCATCAAGATATTCCTTGTAAACTCTATTCATAATATCCAAGAATACAGAGGGTGAATTAGTCAATCCAAAGGGCATTACAGTAAACTCGTAATTCCCATACATGGTTCGAAATGTTGTCTTCAGAATGTCTTCCTTCATTACACACAATTGATGGTATCCAGATCGAAGTTCAATCTTTGAAAAGTATCTATCTCCATGCAGTTGGTCAAATAAATCATCAATGCGAGGTAGGGGATACTTGTTCTTTATTGTTATGGCATTAATCTCCCTATAGTCGATATATAACCTCATAGATCCATCTTTCATTTTAACAAAAAGAATAGGGGCTCCCCATGGAGAAACACTAGGGCGAATAAATACCATATTACTCAATTCCTCTAGTTGTTTCATCAGTTCAACTAATTCAAAAGTGGCCATTCTATAAGGGGTCTTCGATATAGGACGTGATTCATGAATTAAATCAATGGAAAACTCAACTTCTCATTCTGGAGGATGTCCTGGTAAATCTTCCAGAAACAAATCTACATATTCTTTCACAATAGATACATCCCCTATTGGAACATTCCTTTCCTCACCCACAGTAATTTCTTTCTCTTTCTCCCCAATAATTTAATTTAATTGAGCTACTGGGGGTGGATCTAGATAAGAATTAGGTGGTGACTATTCTTCTCTAAAGAGAAGGTGTTCCTTATCACCATCATCAAGAATCATAACCTCTTTCTTCTTACAATAAATCTTTGAATCATAGTCCGAATGCTAGTCCAAACCAAGGATTATATCAAACTCAATCATAGGTATGACGATGAGATTAGAAGATAAAGAACATTTATGTGCTCTAAAGGGGACTATTTCACAATAATATGTTGCAATGATACTTCCCTTATGGGTTTTAACTGAAAACTCCCTTGTTAAATCAAATTGGAAATATGTAATTTTCTTAGAATACTGGGAAGATATGAAACAATGCAATGATCCAGAATCAAATAATTCATTTGCTAAACTTGAGAAAACCATTAAATTACCTGCCACCACATCTTTTGGAGCATCTACCTCAGCAGTAGTGATAAAATAAGCTTTGCCATGATCCCATGGAATTTTCTGAGGTATTTTCCCCTGAAGATTAGGTCATTCATTTGAATATTGTCCCATCTCCCTCCAATTGTAGCATTGAACATTGGTAGCTTTCTTTTTCCCTTTTCAATCACGATTTTGGTGGACTTTTTCATCACACTTATAACAGACACGCATTCCCTTCAAGCAAGTACCATGGTGTTTCTTCCCACATTTACCAAAGGATGGATATTCAACCTTTCCATTCTTCACCTTATTTCCTTTCCCAGACTGATCAGCAGATCTCTTCTTCTCTTTCTTTTCTTTAAAGTCATAAGACTTAGAGAATTTCTTTTCTATTTTGATTGCACATGAGACAATGTCTTCGTACGACGAGAAGGATTGTGAGACTAATGCTCGACGAAGAAAGGGTTTTAACCCATAAAAGAAATGATCAATATTACTCCTTGGGTTACATATATAATCTCTAGCATAGCTTTATAACCTTGTAAAGTTAGCCTCATACTTTGCAACATTCTCATCCTCCTTTTGTCTTAGACTCAGAAATTGTGTTTCCATATCTGCTCGATGGTCACAAGGAAAGTATTTTTCTAAAAACAGATCTTTGAACTCCCTCCATTCCATATTTGATACTACATCATCTTACTTAATGTTTTGAATCAATGACCACCATTGATCAGCATCTCCGGTGAGGCGGTAAACTGCCATGATAACTTTTTACCTTTCACTACTCTCCAAAGCTCGAAATATTTTGTCTAGGGAACTTATCCATTGCTCAGCTAATAATGTATTTTTATTCCTATTGAATGATGGTGGTTTCTGCCTCATGAAGCGATCTAACATTGATCCTCTATGTTGTGGATCAGGGTTCTCCATACGAGTAAGGTTATTATTCATAACCTTAGTGAGTTTTCCTAGTATGGTGATTAGCTGATCGACACCAGTTGCATCACCAGCTCAACTATAATTATCTTGAGCATGAGGGAAATCCCTAAATGGAGTGCGTGCATTTATACCGTTCCCATTTCATCCACTAGGCGCCATTTCTAAACAATGGCATAAAATAGATCAGTTTATAAATCAAAATACATAATCCCATACTTATAAAACACTTAACATAAATCGAACTATTTATGGATATAATCCATAATAATAAAAATGTTCTATTTTAGTAAGTATATACTCATAAACCTTTCATAATGATTTGTAAAGAAAATAAGAGTTATCCTAAGCATATCCCCCGGGAGTGTCATAACCAAGAGTGCAGCAAAACCCATTGTCGTGCACTAGTTCCCATTAGAGTCTATCTAAATGTGGTGTTTTCGGGTTTTACCCCTAGGTACATCTGTTCCAGAGCCACCACTACCTGCTCGTATCCAGATAGGGATTTATTGCTCGGAAAACTCACAAAATCTCTACAATACCAAAATTCAAAGAAGTTCTTCTATACTAATCCTCAAAGTCCATCTTAGGTCAATGTGCTCTAATCAGAGTTTATCTAAATCTAGCTTCCAAGGTTTGTACTAAACTTCCTCTGATACCAACTGTAATGCCCCAACCCCAGTTACCCATGATTCGGTGCATTATTACATAACATTGGCATAATGACAAGAAAGATAAAATCTCGAAAGACCGATTGGTTTAGTAGCCTTGGAAACAATAGATATATTCATAATGTTTTACATTACAACACAAAGTGAAAAACTACTACAACAACATATTGTATCCATAGTCCACACTATTATCCCCTTATAATATCCGTCCAGGTCATTCATAACTTACTTCTTCACATCCTGGGAAAAATAAAACATAGAAAAGGGGTGAGCTCAAATGCCCAGTAATGATAACAATATAGCAGAAACTTTCATAAATAAGAATAAACATTTAAGGAAGTGTATAACTAAAACTAAAGCCTTTTAAACTTGAACTTCAACATAGTATGGTAAAAATAAAATGAAATAATTCCATTTACATATTCACATGGATATTCAACTAATCAAATAATCACATGCAATATCAATAACCACTTTCATAATGATGGAATGCATAATGCCAGACTATCATAACCACATAGCCAAGGCCTCATGCCAAGACTATAAATAAGATTTTTCCAAGGCCTTGTTCCAAGACACTATTTTGTCTCATGAGACCTACCGATGAATCGAGGAGCTATAACGGGCTCCACCCGTAACATATTAAGTCCAATGCATTCCCATATGAAAAGGTTTAAACATAACATAAACATTTGTATTAAAACTAGCATACGAAATGTAAATACTTCATCCATAAACCATGAATGGTATAAAAATAACACATCCACAGTCAAACATATCACAAAACCTTCAATACAATATAAGTGTTTTGGTTTATAATAAATCAACTTTAAATAAGCGTAAAATCCATCAAAAGATGTTGACATAGATGAAATAAATACTCTTTTTAGAGAAATATCTCTTTCTATTTTGAAATAATTTAAGAGTAATATATTTATAAAATAAAACATTTTATTTGAAAATATTCTTATAAGATTAGATGATTTTATAACGGCGGAAATTATCCACACCCACCTTATAAGTTAAAAAAAACATTCTTACCTTAATTTTGTCGAAAAGGATAAAAAGCACATTGTTTGGAAAACGACAGAAAGATTCCTTTATAAACCTCTTATAAAAAGTCAAACAAGGGTATAAATTACATTAACCCATATTCTATTAAATAGTAAAAATGTTTAGAAATTCATTTTTAAGAAACATGGATGTGGATGATAAAGAGATCCCAGTAGATTATTACGTATAAACAACCTCAGATAATGAATAGATTGAGAAATAAACCCTTACCTTGTACTTTTCCTTGGTTGGGGTAGGTTAACCTCCTATATAATGGTGAAATAATTTTTATTAAATTATACAAGAATCATATATATTAATATTTTATCATATATGATCTTTTATCATTGATTTGTTAATAATATCTTAGTATTGTCGTTGTTTCGGGTGTTAACTTACTCATTTTCTTTTATATGTTTTGTTACATAAGCAGTGTTTTTCATGGATAGGTTGTATCTTAATAATATACATAATGATATCATGTCCTTAGATACTATTATTATTCATCAAATGAGAATTAGACTTGAATGGATACGATGGAGAATGAATCTTATCGCGTTCGTGGAGACTGTAGTCTGTACGTACGCACGAGCGACAATATCATTCTTTTGATATTAAAATAATATATAATTGGATGGTGTATCATATATAAAGAATAATTAGAATGTTATATTTATTATTTTAATGAATAAAAAATAATTATTACACCCATCCAAATAATAATATATTGAATAACAATTACACCACGACGTGGAGACGGTAAGCCGTACGTACCCACGTATGGTGACATGTCATTCAAAGGATGTATATAATACTGAATATGGTGGTACCATATTTATAATATTGTTAAAGTATATAGGATATACTGGATTCATTATTTTATAATTTTAATAACAAATAAGGAAGAAGTGGAAGAAGAAAGGAACTTGGAAAAAGGTGGTGAAATCCTTACCACTTCTTCGGGTTCTTCCTTTGGATTTGATCAAAAGGGATCTTAGGCTGGCTTTCTGACTAAAGGAAGGCCTCTAGGATGAATTGAGGGATGTTGAGAGAGTATTTGGGAAGATTTTGGCCGAACCAAAAGGATTTTATGGTGTGAGTCAATGAGAAGGATGAGTGCCCTTTTATAAGAGGGTTGAGGGGCACCTTTGGAAAAGCTAGAAATATTATTTTATAATAAATTTATATTCGGTTTATAATGGCTTCAAAGTGGATTATTTAAAGGTTAAGGTGGGGATAGGTCGAAAAAAACTCAAACAATAGAATTTAGATAGGTTTCGGTTACTATATTAACCTTATCATTAATTATTAACTCTTAGTTAATTAGTTTCACTTTTACAATTACTCTTTGTATTCTTATATTATATGGTTAATAAATTTACTATATACATCCAAGCGACCCCCAAGTGGTCCATTAATTATAAACCTATCATGATATAAGTCACCTGGCCCATCCTTATATTTTTAGGAATTTAATATCAATTAATAATATAATATTTGTTTTAAACATTCTTTTATGTCAATTTTGACACTATTCCATAATTTATTTTTGTGAACCTCATAACAGAATGATTACTTCGAAAAATGTTAGTTAAGTCACTACTAACATATCATATTAACCTAGAAAATAAGTGTAATTCATTAAAAGTATCAAATTATATTTATTTGGGTATTTATAATATCAATTATTTTAAGTTTTCACTATTATGGTAATTCCTGCATCATCATTGTGTCATAAATAAATTAAATTATTTAATATCTAAAAATTATAAATAAAATATCATTATGTAGGAAATAATTTTATATTTCTAATGAATATTTACAATAGAATTTATATTATGTATAACCCAATATTAAAAATGTTTTAGTAAATAAACTTTGATTTTAACTCTTTTAACTCTTCTTTGAATTAAATAATAATAACTGTCATAATCTAATCCAAGTGGACCTAAATGATAATATTTTATTACTAAGGTTTTTTTCGGCCGAGATAAAATTTTCCAATAGAATTTGGAAATGTGTTAGGGTAATATTAATATCATTTTTACCCTTAATTTCCCTATTTACTTTTAACTGTGGTAAAAAAAGTAAAAAGTTACTATTCAGCAAAAATTATTTTCATCTCATTGAACCACATTTTACTCATTGATATTAACCGTGTCTCTCGGATTTTCAAAATTACAATCACAGAAGCGGTAAAATTATGTTTTATGAAAAAATTCAGTTTTTTAACTAACACTTAGTAGTTTCACTATTCATCAAAATTGAAGTTTTTCAGAACAATGCCAAAATTTCACCCTAAGTTATTATTGATATTCGGAATTCAAAAATGATTTCTATTTTAAAAAATTCAAAACATAAAAGTTGCATTAAATAATTTTATAATTAATTCCCGCTGTCACAATAAATTCCGTGTTTTTAAAAAACAATATATATCAAAAGATTGACAATTGTTTATGTCCAATTTCAAAGTGAAATTAATTATAAGGAACACCATTGGATAAAATTTTAAAAATATATTCTAATTATACTTTAAAACCACTAAATAATATAATTTATCACTATAAATTATTTTTATTAAAAAAAAATTTTATTTATTTTTCACTATTCATAAAAATTGGATGTTCTCAGAAAAATACCAAAAAATCAAATTCGGATAATTTCGATATTCTGAATCCAAAAATAAAGTCCATTTTGAAATCTAAAATATATATAATTTCAAAAAGTAGGTATTACTATTCATAATGGCCAGTTTGATTGGTTGTGGTGTGTTAGAACTCGATGTTGCGTACAACACATGTGATCGCATTATTCCGAGAGAAGTGTACCGTAGAAGCTTGGGGTGTTACAAAGTAGTCGGTTCAGAAGGGAAAAATTAATTTATAATATTCTAACCACTCGTTATTATGGGAGTGGTACTAGAAATACATACTCATACTCATCCACCAATTTAAGAAACCGAGGACTTGTCTCATCCACTATAGTAAGGACCAATATATACAACTAGTTTGTGGTCAGAGGCACCCACCCATGTGCAGGACCATTTTATGCTACATGGGTTTCCATTCTTTCAACAATGGAAGACCTGGTCCCATATCCATAAACACACTACACTCTGCCCCTAAAATAGTCAATCTGGGCCTAGAGTGTGGAAAAATGCCCATACCAAGGATAAACCTATAAGGACTTGACATTTTCACCAAGAGATCCCAACCAAAACTCCCCCCTCCTAGAGTATGAGCAAACTATCGACACCATTTTGTGATAATAGAATCCCCTCCTATATGTGTCTCAATGTGAAGGGATCATGTCAATTATTCCAATGTAATCTACTTATATTGAACAAGGGTTTTGGACTGAAATGAGTGAATATGACATGTGTCAATAAAAACTACAACTAGGGTGAAAATAACACAAATCATACATCTAATAATTTATGGAGCACCAGGGTTGTAATCCCTTATCGCCTAATGTTGTCCTTCCCCAGTCCACTATCTCCCTAAGCTCGTAGTGTGAAACATGGGGGTGGTGGGGGTATTAAATCTAACCTCCACCATCCAATTTCTTCCTGTCCATCACCTCTGAACTATCCACCACTGGGTGGACCACCTTGTTCATGCCCTCACCTCTCCCTTAGTGGTCCCTCAACCATCTCTTTATTGGTTGTACAATGGGCCAGTCAATCTCTAGCTAGATATCCCCGACAGCCACATGAGTAACATAGTCAGTCCTTAGGTTGACTTGCACTACCCTAGGAGAATCACACCACTGACCCAATAGCATAGTGTCATCCCCTAAACTGTATGAACCACTTGGATACATGTTCTAGAAGATGTCTACCTTCTACCAAACAGTCCACTACCTAACACCTATTGGTATCTTCCACGACCTATGTCTACTCTTCCAGAAATCTCTCCACTAGAAGAGCTCTCTCTAGAACCCTACTATATATAGGAATTATTTTATATATAATAGATTCCTAATTCTCCTGGAATATTTCCTGATTAATGACCTAGGCCTTGAAAAACGTTTCATGCCCACATTATGTGTAGTAGTGGGAATGATCTTTAAACCTCACTAAGAAGTCCAATACTGTCTGGCTGCCCTACTATAGATGAAGTAGCTCCTATATAAACATGGAGTGTAACATCACTGTAAAAAACTCCTCCCTAAAGAGATTATCTATGTATGTACAAGTGAGGGATATCACCTCATGCGTCGAGATCACTAAGCAACGCCATCTCCCCGTCGAGCCCTATATAAACTCATCAATATGACTTCCATCAGGTTGAGAGGAATCCCCCCAAGGTGAATGAAACATATAACTACCTCCTGCAAATCCTCATCTTCCTAGCAATCCAAATCACCCACAAACATTGTATGTATCTTCTTTATTAAACTCAGACAACTTACTTAGCTAGTGTGCATACTTTACCTGTAACTCTAGTTGTAAATGTTTCTATCTTGCTGGTGGTATTAATGTTACACCACAAGGGGATTTATGTCTAGTAATTTTCCATATAGCGATTCCTCATCTATGTGAGAATCATTATTATGATCATGCATGAGAATCATAGATGTCATTTTGCATGGATGCATCCTAGAATAAATCAAGACTTTCCACAATCATCAGAGTACACTAGGTGAGATGAAACTAACTCATGATGGACCTGAGAACACACTAAATCCTATATGGTTCATGTACCATTTTTTTTACATGCACAAGTTTTTTCATTTACCAATTAAAAAATAATAATTTAGAGTCCTTGTGTACGTATACTTTATCTTCCACACTACCACTATAGTCCGGGTTTTGAAATCTGAACTCGAAACACTTAACACTATTTCTCTAAAACAACCTCACAGACTCTTATTTTTTAGATAGAACCAACTTACATTTGATACGACTCTATCATGACCCATCCCCTGGTGCCCATATCGTGACTACCCCAATCCTGACTCCAATAGTCTAGGGTTTGGAGACTAGAACCGAGTAGGCATATCTCACAAATTGGGGTAATTTTCCTTAATAAATTTACACATGCACAACTCTCCAAGAAAAATTTCTGAAATGAAAACACTAAGTAAACATGCATGAATACCACTAAAATACACACATATAGTAATAGTACAAAAGTTGTATTTAAATCAATATAGAATAAAAGCCCAACCAAATAGAAATGTACGAGCTCCTGAAATTCATCCGCAGAAAATCCTACCTAAAGGGTAGGAAAATAAATAGTAGCATAATTTCACTGAAGCACACATTATAATTTGGGCCTCTCTTTATGATCCAGCTACCCCAGGTCCACTATGAACTATGATAAAGTTTTGATCCTTTACACAAGAGATGACACATGTGAGAATATCCCATGCAAGGGTGAGTAAAAAAATACCCATTAAGGAACCTAAAACCACAACGGAATGTAAACCTACGAAATAAACGAATTATACCACAATGAAAACACACAAAGTTCTACAGACTTGAAACACACCATGTATACCCCTTGGGAAACACATGAAGTTCAATCTATATAGTGACCTCATACAGGTATAAGTCTAAAGCAAGAAGATAAGGATTATTAGTTCTAAACCACTAGACCATATGTCAATATGAAATAAGAAGTATTGATGGTGCATGAAGAATCATAGGTACATGGAGCATTCATGGAGCAAGGAGCATTGACGGAACATGATGAATCGATGATCCCTAGGTCGGCGATGGCATTTGGGGCGTCGATGTTCATCGATGCTATACAAAGCATCGATGGTGAACGGTTCGTCGATAACACATGGGGAGTTGGTGTACAATGAAGATTCGATGGTTCACAGAGCATTGATGGGTCACAAAACCCCTATGTCATGTAGTCACCAATATCACGTCCTCACAGCCAACTATAGAATTTCACTCATAGAACACTTGCTCTAGGAGAACCTAATCATCCAGACATTTGTTCATACACCAACATCCAAAAACATCTCACCAAGGGTATATCAAAAAGTCCATCTCATCTCATGGGTCCCACTATTAAAATGGTTCTTAAAAAAGATGCATGGTTTGAATTAGATGGTCAATTTAGTAAAAAGGCTCCAATCATGTCCAAGTTAGACGCAACCTGATCTGACCTACATAACCCAACCCGTTGGGTTGTTAGGTCACTGGAGCAGTCCAATTATACATCCCATCCTACATTGTGAATATCAGTTTTCTTCACCGAATGTTGTCCACCATGGACGCATCCCCCTGGTCCATACGGTGGCTCAACCTGCATTTCCAGTTGGATCCCTCGATCCACACAACACTAGGCCAAGTTTTACATGGTGAACCCACATAATTATCCACTTGGTGGTCCCCAACACCCCACCACCATAGGGTCCTCCATCTAACATGGCTCCAAGGCACATCCCAGCTGCCCCTATTGCAGCCTCCTGGAATGGACCCTATCTGCCTACCAAAACAAATTCCATTATAGTCTCCTCCTCTAGAGGGGTCCCACCTAAGCCATGGCGGTTGACCCTGCCATCGGCCGCCCCATTGGCAGCACATCCATCGTGCACCCATCCAAAACCAGGCCTACCACTGGGTTACATTCTGTCCCCGTTATATGCCATGACATTAAGTGAAGTAATATATCAATGATCTTTGTGACTCGATCTTCCCTACAATGGAATCTTATGTTGGTTCACTATGAATATGGGGGTCTGATCAAACTATGAACCCTCCAACAACATTGATCCAGTAACTGTGGGGTTCCAATAGCATGGAATGTAATGAATAGTGGGAGGGATGCACAAATTAATGGTTTAGTATCGTTGGTTAATAATTCATCGAAAACATTTAAGATTTAGGAATGTCTGTGTTAGAAAGGACTAAACTGTATCCAGATAATAATCCTCACAACATAATCTCTCCCACAATACTGATCGAACAGTAGATCAACATGTTCATGACTTGGGCTTTTTTCATCAATGAATCTAAGATAGGGGAAAATAAAAACAATATAATAACCCCTAACTATAGTTTGGATCTTTCGGCATCGAGAATCTATTAACAATGGTGATATGTTATGAACCGTCTTGATCTATCACTCGGTTGTTTTCCATGGTAGAGATAAATTCATCTACTTCACTCCAAATCATCCAAGAAATTATAGGGATATGAGACTAAACATGTGTTTTTGTTCAATTTAAAATATAAAATACATAACCTCATCACTACATCATAGAAAATTTTTAAAATAAAATAAACCTAATGTTTATTTTATTCATTTAAAATGTCCAAAAATTAACTTTTGTAGTCAACCTATGTAAGTCAATGTTAGACCTCACATAAAAAAACACCCCATTATGAACACAATTGTGTTCTCAAATTTCCAATATGAGTTTCCATTTATGTGTTATTAGAATTTGAATATAAAATAATTTTTTCGTATTTATTTTATTTACGGTAACACCCATGGTGACATTTTCTACAAATAACAGGAACCGACTAATTTTAGGTCATTACTAGTGTAAGTCCACTACTACGAGATAAATGGTGCCCTCAAATTTCTGATATGGGAAACCATTGAAGAGTTATTTTACATTTTAAAAAATGTTAAGTGTGTGTGATATTAAAAACATAGGGTTCTTCAACTAATTTTTTTTGATGCCCTGGACTTGGAATCTCTCACCGTCTTAGTAACTGGTCTTAGAATTTTCCAAAATAAATTCTAAAAATAAAATTACAAAAATTCGATTCATTTCAATGTCTACAAAAATTTTATTTGTAATAATAATCAAAGGATGATGACAAAAAATATTATTGATAAAAGATACATTATTTTGAATATGATTAATGTTACTATGGAATATATGATTTAAATTTATATTTATTTCACTATGGTGGATTGGGAAATTCAATGAAACTGTGTTTGTTCAATTATAATGTCAATAATGAATCTATGATGTATTTAATAACGATTCTGAGGGGGAGTAAACTGACTCAAAGAGACATCCAAATAAATGTAGTTTGAAAACATGAAATTCATTTCAACCATAGAAACATAGTTGGGAATAATTTTATTTACATATAAATATTGATAATGGTTGTATTGTCATACTAAAATCATAGAAAAGTTTTTATGGAAAATAATATAAGAATAATGTGATGGAGTAAATGATAAATGAAAATTGATTAGTTTTAACAACATCTTTTAAATCAATGAGTGGAGAATAAACTTGGATTATAGGTGTTCTTAAAATAGATTAAGGGGTTTTATATTCCAGTAGAAATTTAAATAATAAAAATAAGGGATTGTGTTTTTTATAATTAATGAGTAACTCAAAATCAACATAATTTTAAAAGATGATATTAGAAAAAATGGTACCCAATAGTTTATTTTTTACTGACTGAGGGAAACCAAATAAGTTTATTATTTCACGGTTTTTTTAAATAGGAAAATAATAATTTTTTCAGATGATATTTAATTTCTGGTAAATGTATTGAATATCTGAAATTTTTTATAATTTGACAATAAACAAAGGTAAATTTGATTCAGGTGGGAGAATAATAGGGTTCATGAATTATGAGAAAGTTGAAACAGAATCTATTATGGATTAAATGAATTGGACATATGGGCTAGGAGAATATTGGTATAATGAAAAAGATATTAATTATTCATTATTTCTGTGAAATATAAATATTAATATATATTTGTTTTTTGAAATTGTTGAAATGGAATATTAAAATATAGTATAGAATGGGATTGGAATATTAATGGTTTCACTCATAGTATTTGAATTGTGTTTCTTATTCACAAATTAATAAACCTCAAAATGTATATGAGTATTAAGATATGTGGTGAAATAGAATGTGGATTTTACATAAAGAATATTTAAACTGATAATGGTGTTGAAAAAACAAATGGAATTCTGAATATTTTCATGAAATTGATGCAAATATTTAGGAACATAGTTCATTATACACACAACAACCTAATGGTGATCTAAATAAGCAAAAAATAATTTTCCTTTAGGTGGGCCAAACTAGGTTAATTGAACCTAAATATTCTTGATTATTTTGATGGTAACTGATTTTATGTGAAGAAGACATTCAAAATCATTGAATCTGATGGCTAAAATATTATAATAAATAATAAAATATCTAATTTAATGATGATCTTAAATTAAAATAATCACGGCCTTTTGGAATCCCCTTCATTATCAAAGTCAATGGTCAGAATCTTAGGATGATCAATCAATTTGGTGTTGAAGGAAACATCCTCTAAAAGCTATGTAATGGTTGGAATACATGTTTTATAACAAAAAAAACTATAACACACTAAACTTCCATGTTATGTTTCCCATTGAATAATGCAATATCTTGCATTGTATGCAACTTCGAGATTCTAACATATCACGACCAATAATGCTAGCTATTATGAATAGTAATAAACACTTTTTGAAATTTTATCAATATTATATTTCAAAATTGACTTCATTTTTGGGTTTGGAATTTCTAAATTATCTTAGGGTTAATTTTTGGTATTTTTATGAAAACATTTATTTTTTGAAAATATTTAAAAATACTAGATTTTAATTAAAAAGCAATTTTTTTAATCAAAAACATTTATAGTGATAAATTATAATATTGAGTGGTTTAAAGTATAATTAAATTTTTTATTTACCATTTAATCCAATTTTGGTCATTGGACATAATTTTACACATAAACTAGATATGAGAGTGTGTCAATCTTTTGATAGTTATTATTTCATAAAAACACTTTTGGTTTTGACAACAGGAATTATTTTTAAATTAATATCTTTCGCTTATGTGTTTTAAATTTTGAAAAATGGATTCCATATTTATAATTATGAGGTCTAAATTATGTAAATAGGTATCTTTTATTTTTAGACATTTTGAATAATTACTTCGATAAATATTTTATTTATCTTGGTTAAGGTGTAAATTCGGTAAATAATGGTAAAAAAAATAGTATTATAATAACATTAAATTACCATAAGACGTGTTATAACCCTATTGGCTGATACATATCCAACCATGGGAATATTTGGGCCGATTATGGGACCCCATAGAGCCACTTGTAAGTGATAATGACACTTTATATTAATTAAGTTAATGTAAATAAAAAATGACACAACATATATCTTTTAGTAAAACAATTTTGAAATGGGGTTATATATGATATCTCTTTGACAATAAATATTCGATAGAGGTCTAAAATGATTTCCTACATAATTATATTTTATTTATAATTTATAGACATTAAATAATTTAATTTATTTATGACATAATGATGATGTAGTATTTTTCTTTATTATTGAAAGAATCAAATAAATGGAGTTATAGATGTTAAAATAATTATAATTTGAAATTTTTTATGCCATAAATGAATTTTATAGGTTAATGGTACATGTTAGGATTTATTAAATAATTGTTTTCGAAATAATAATTCTTTTATGAATTTATAAAAAACAAAATAGTAAATAGTGTGAAAATTGACATAAAAGAGTTTTTAAAACAAATATTATATTATTAATTGATATACTATTCTAAAAAATCTAAGGATTGACTAGAGGAAATAAATATAATTATATATTTCATTAAATAACAACTTGAGGTTCGTTTGGAGGTTTATAGTATGTTTATTAACCATATAATATAAAAATAAAAAGAGACATGGTAAATGTCAAACTTATTAACTATTAGTTAAATCTAGAAGATAAGATTAATATAGTGACCCAAACCTACCTCAAATATATTGTATGAGTCGTTTTTTACCCATACCCATATTATCCCTGAAATAAATCATTTTGTATCCATTAGAAATAGAAAAATATTTTATTATAAAATAATATTTCAATCTTTTCATAAGCTGCCCCTCACCCCTGTGATGAAAGGGAACTTCCCCCTTCTCTCAAATTCAGAACTTGAAATCCATTTGGCTAAGACAACCTCTGCCCAAATATCCTCCCAACTATAAAACCTTCATCTGGGAGGCCTTCCTTTAGTGATAATTCCAACCTAACGAGCCCTTTTGATCAAATCAAAAAGAATAACATGAAGATGAGGTAAATATTTAATCCCCTCTTTCAAGTTCTTTTCTTCATAAATTTCCCCTTTCCATGTTGTTTCCATTATAAAATAAAAATTAAATTATCTTATATATACTGTGATGTTCTTATAAAAATTTTACAACCAAAATCATTATTTTTTCCGACCTATGAATGACATGTAACCATACGTGCATATGTACGGCTTACCGTCTCCGCGTTATGGTTTACATTTCATTCAACACATTATTTTTTGAATGGGTATCATAATGATGTATAATTGATGTAAATAATAAATATAACATGATAATAATTCTGTATATATCATATACCATCAAATTATATATTATTTTAATATCAAAATAATCATATTGTCGCTCATGCATACGTACATATTACCTTCTCCACGAACGTGATGAGATTCATTCCCCATCATATCCATACAAGAATAATTTTCATTTGATGATTAAAAGTAAGGTTTAAAGAATTAATATCATTCTGAACATGAATAACATACATTATATCCACAACAATCATTACTTAAGGAACAACGAATATAAAGGAAAACAAATCAGTTAACACCCGAAACGATGATTCGATTGAAATATCATTAACAAATCAATACTAGAAGATAATATATTATATCATATTATTGTATATGGTTACTGTATAATTTATTAACAATTATTTCACCATTATATAGGAGGTTAACCTACCCTCAAATAAGAAAAATAATATGGTAAGGGTTCATTTCACAATCTCTTAATTATCCGAGGTTGTTTAAACATAAATATCTATTAGGGACTCTTTATCATCCACATCCATTCTTCTTAAAAATGTATTTCAAAACATTTTTACTATTTAATCGACAATTGGATAACTTAATTTATACCCTTATTTTACCTTATATGTTCTGAAAGGAATATTTTCGTCGTTTTCCAAACAATGTACTTTATGAAATTTTCAAAATAATTAATGTAAAATGTTTTTTAACTTATACGGTGAGTGTGGCTATTTTTTTCATTATAAAATCATAAAATATTACCTTACAAGAATATAATAATATTTACAATATAAATGTTTTGTTTTATAATTAAATTAATTTAATTGATTTGAAATTTGAAAGACATATTTCTCTAAAACTTGGTTTGATTTCATCTATGTAAACATCCTTTGATGGATTTTACGCTTATTTGAAGTTGATTAATTATGATAAATATCTTCCATATTGTATTGAATGTTTTTAATATGTTTGAATATGGATTTTTTATTTTTACACCATTCGTGGTTTATGTATAAAGTATTGACATTTTGTATGCTAGTTTTAATAGAAATGTATATGTTTATACCTTTTAATATTAAGAATGCATTGGACATAGCATGTGACGGGTGGAGGTCGATATAGCTCCTCAGTGCATCGGTAGGTCTCATGAGACAAACTAGTGTCTTACCACAAGGACTTGAAAAAACTCTTATTTTTAGTCTTGGTACATGGTCTTGACTATGTGGTTATGATTTCTGGAATTATGCATTCCATAATTGTGAAAGTGGATGTTGATATTGCATGTGATTATTTGAAGTTGTATTTTATGACTGACCTTTAGGGAGAGTTTGAGGGGATATGAGTGTGGTCTATGGAAGTAATGGTGTTGTATTTTTTCATTTTATAATGTAATGTAAAACATATGAATTTATCTAGTATTTCCAAGGCCACTAATCTGATTGGCCTTTCGGGACATGATTTCCTTGTATCATGCCAATGTTATTTAATAAGGCACTCACTCTGGGTAACAAGAGTTCGAGTGTTACGGTTGGTATTAGAGGATGTTTAGTAAAATCTTTGGAATCTATATTTAGGTAAACAATGATTATAGAACATTAACCTGAGATAGACTTTGAGGATTAGTGTATAAGAACTTCCTATAATTTTGGTACTGTAGGGATTTTTTGAGTTTTCCATGAAATAAATCCCTATCTGGGTATGAGAAGGTAGAGGTGGCTTTGGCACAGATATACCTAGGGGTAAAACACAAAAACACTACTTTGTTTTGGACTCGAACGGCAACTGGTGCATGATAATGGGCCTTGCTGCACTATTGGATACGACACTCCTGGGGGATATGCTTAGGATAATTCTCATTTTCATTAAAAACCATTATAAATGGTTTATGAGTACATACTTCCTCAAAGAAAATCTTTTTATGATTATGGATTATATCCACAAACTGTTCAGTATATTTTATGTTTTTTAAAAGTTTAATATTATGTATTTCGATTCATAAACAAATCTAGTTTATGACATTGTTTAGAATTGGAACCCAGTGGAAGGAATGGAAACTGTATCAACGCACGTAATCCCATATATAGTTTCCCCCCTACTCAAGATAATTATAATGAAGTTGGTGATGTAACTGGTGCTGATTAGCTAATCACCATACTGGGACAACTCAAACAGGTTATGAATAATAAGCATACCCGTATGGAGCACCCTGATCCACAATGTGGGGGATCAATGTTAGATTTATTCATGAGGAAACAACCACCAATATTAAATGGGAGTACAAATCCATTAGTATCTGAGAAATGGATAAATATAATAAATAAACTATTCCATGCCTTGGGGAGTAGTGAAAGGGAAATAGTTGTCATGGCAGTTTACCACCTCACTGGATATGCTGATCAATGGTGGTTATTTATTCAAAACACAAAGAAAGATGAGGAAGTATCAAATATGGAATGGAGGAAGTTTAAAGGGATTTTCATTGAAAAATAATTTCCTCATTACCATCAAGAGGATATGGAAAGATAATTTCTGAGTCCGAGGAAAAAGGAGGATGAGAATTTCGCAAACTATGAAGCTAACTTTACAAGGATAGAAAGAAATACTACAAATTATATACGTAACCCATGAAGTAAGATTGAACATTTCTTTTATGGGTTAAAACCTTTAATTTTTCAAGCATTATTCTCACAATCCTTCTCATCATATGAAGATATTGTCTCATGTGCTATCAGGATAGAAAAATAATTTTCTAAGTCTTACATATTTAAGGAAAAGTAATTGAAGAAGAGATCTGGTGACCACTCTGGAAATGTGGGAAGAAACATCCCAGTACTTAGCTGAAGGGAATGTGAGTATGTTACATGTGTGGTGAAAAATTCCTCCATGGCCATGATTGAAAGGGGAATAAATAGGTTGTCAGTGTTCAATGCTACAATTTTAGATAAAGGTGTAATTATGAAAATTAATGTCCTAAACTTCAAGGAAACATACCTCAGAAAAGGAGAGGGGATCAAGGAAAGGATTATTCTATCACTACTTCTGAGGTTGAAGCTCTGAAAGACATGGTGGCATGTAATTTAATGGATTCCTCAAGTTTATAAAATTATTTATTTGATTTTGGATCATCACATTGTATCATATCTTCCCAGTTTGATAAGAAAATTAGTTATTTTCGATTTGATTTAACAAGGGAGTTGTCAGTCAAAACCTCTATGGGATGTATCATCACAACAATGTTTTTTGAATCAGTCCCCAATGGGGAACAAAAATGATATTTATCTATTGATCTCATCTTCATACCCATGATTGAATTTGATAAAATTATTAGCATGGATTGGAATTCAGACCATGATACAAAAATTTATTGTAAGAAGAAGTAGGTTACTATTTTTGATGGTGATGATAAAGAACACCATATCTTTAGAGAAGAATCATAACCACCTGATTTTTACCTAGTTCCCCCCAGTATCTGAACAAAATTCTATTATTGGGGAGGAAGATAATTAAATAACTGTGGGTGTGGAATAAATTGTTCAAACAGAATATTTACCTATTTTGCAATAATATGATGATGTGTTTCCAAGATATTTATCTATACATCCTCTAGAATGAGAAATTGAGTTTTCCATTGATTTAATTCCTGGTTCAAGGCCCATATCGAAGACCCCATATAGAATGGAAACAATGGAATTAGTAAAAATAAAGAAACAAATATAGGAATTGAGTAACATGGGATTTATGATCCCTAGTGTTTCTCCATGGGGAGCCCCTATCCTTTTTGTTAAGAAGAAAGATTGATCTATTAGGTTGTGCATTGACTATTGAGAGATCAATGCTATAAAAATAATGAAAAATTATCCACTACCACGAATTGATGATTTATTTGACCAACGTCATGGAGCTAAATATTTATCAAATATTGACATTTGATCTAGATACCATCAGTTGTGCATGAAGCAGGAAGACATTCTGAAAACAGCATTTCGATCCAGGTACGAACATTACAGGTTTACAATAATGGGTTTCATATTAACCAATGAATCCTCTAGTGTCATGGATCTAATGAATATGATTTTTATGGAATATCTTGATGACTTTTTAGTGTTATTTATTGATGATATCTTGGTATACACCAAAATCTACAAAGATCATAATAATAAATTGCGCATTATTCTAAAGACTCTTAGAAGAAATGATTTATATGAGATGTTTAGAAAGTGTGTATTCTGGGTTCATGTGATTTCTTTTCTTGCCCATATCTTCTCTAAGGAAATAATGTCTTGTGATCCATCAAAGACCAAGGCAATCCAAGAATGGCCAGCACCGATGAGTATAACTGAGGTACATATTTTTATTTTTTCAGTAGGTTATTATCATCATTTCGTCAAGAATTTTTCCCTATTGGCTAACCCAGTAACCAAGATCACACGTAAAGAGAATACATTTGTTTGAAAAAAATATTTTGAATAATGTTTTGAATAATTGAAGAGAATATTGTCAATGCTCCTATATTTACTCTACCATCGGGGAATGATGGGATTTTTATTTATAGTGATGCTTCAAAGAAAGGATTTGGTTGTGTCCTTATACAGAATGATATGGTTTTTTCCTATTCATCACAACAACTAAAAATTAATGAACAAAATTATCTTACTCAAGATCTTGAGATAGTAGCTACAATCTTTTCTTAGAAGATATGGATACACTATCTATATGGTGAAAAAATTGAGATTTATACTGATCACAATAGTTTTATGTATATTTTCTCACAAATATAACTCAACATGGGAAAATTTCAATGGATTGAACTACTCAAGGATTATGATTTCACTATACACTACCACCTGTGGAAGGAAAATATGGTGGCAGATGCTTTGAGTAGAAAGGATCACAGAGTTTTGAACCAGATGAGAGTTGAAAAGGATCCTATATATATAAGTCTAGTAAATATGGATATGGGAATAACCATGGAAGGTGAAACATCAATTTATTTTCAAATGATTTCCAAACCATCATTACTAGAAAGGATAAAACGATCTCAGGCTGATGGTGAGGAGTTTATAAAGAATATTAAAGAATTGAATGATGGTTTATTGAGTGACTTCATATATAAAGATGGTGTTTTGAAATTTAGAAAGAGACTCTGTGTTCCTGATATACCTAATCTAAAAAGAGAATTGTTACATGATTATCATAGATCTAATTTCTCTATACAATTTTGGAGCACCAAAATGTATAGATATTTGAAAGAACATTTTCGGTGGGAAAATATATAGTGGGAGATTGATTATTTTGTGTCAAGATATATGGTTTTTCAACAAGTGAATTCTGTAAGGCAACAACCTGGAGGAGTCATGTAAACTCTTCCAATACCTGAGTGGATATTGGGTAATATTACAGTGGAATTTGTCATGGGACTACCAAATAGTCCTATAAGGAACGTTGCAAAATGGTTCATTGATGATTGTCTTACCAAATCCGCATATTTTCTTGCTATAATAGAAGATTTACTACTTGAACATTTAGTAAGACTATATATTAATGTAGTTGTAAGACTTCATGGATTACCCATATCAATTGATTCTAATGTGCATCCCCATTTTAGATCAAGATTCTGGAAAATTCTTTAGAAAGCCCTGGATACTGAACTTTGTTTAAGCATTGACTACCACCCTCAAACTGATGGACAATCCGAACGGACTATTAAAACCACATAAGGCATGTTGAGATCTTTCTCACATGACATTTATGACATGTGGGATCAATATTTACCTCTAGTACAATTTTACTAGAATAAGTGATTCCATTCAAGTATTCAGATGGCACCATATGAAGCGTTATATGGAAAGAGATGTCGTACACCAACTTGTTGGGATGGTGTTGGTGATAGAAGACTTGTTGTCCCATAACATGTTGACAAAACTATGGAAAAGGTGAAGGTAATCCAAAACCACATCAAAGTATCTCAGAGTAGGCATAAGAGCTATGCCGATAACCGAAAGAAGGATTTGGAATTTCAGGTAGGAGATCATGTTTTCTTGATGTTACTCCATGGAAGGGTGTTATATGTTTCAGTAAGAAGGGTAAATTGAGTCCCAGATAAATCAGAACTTTTGAAATTCTAGAACGAATTGGGGCTGTAGATTACTATTTGGCAATGCCACCAAGTCTCTACAAAGATCGTGATGTTTTCCAGTTATCAATATTGAGAAAATAAATGCTTGAACCAACACGTATACATACCTATGAGTAATTAAAACTGGAACATGATCTATCTTTTTGTGAAGTGTCTATCAAGGTTCTTAATACAAGAGATGAAGTGTTGGGAAACCGGACAACTCGTCTCGTAAAATATCTATAGAGAAACCATAAGATCGAAGAGGCGATGTGGGAACCCGAAGAACTTATGATGAAGAGAAACACGAATCATTTCATGAAGTAATATTCTATAAAGTTTTAGGAAGAAACTCTTTCAAGGAGGGGATAATGTAACACCCCATGCATCCATGGTACGTTTCCCTTTGAATAATGCAATAGCATGCGTTGTACGCAACTTCGAGATTCTAGCACATCGCGACCAATCAAACTAGCCATTGTTAATTGTAATACAAACTATTTGAAATTTTATCAATTTTATATTTCAAAATGGAATTTCTTTTTGGGTTCGGAATATCGAAATTATCATAGGGTGGATTTTTGGAATTTTTCTAAAAACATTCAGTTTTTTATGAATAAAGAAAAATACTAAATTTTAATTAAAAGCAACTTTTTTAATAAAAATATTTTATAGTGATAAATTATACTATAAATAGGTTTTTAAGTATAATTATATTATAATTTTACAATTTAATCCAATTTTGGTCATTGGATGTACTTTCACATTTAAACTTGACATAAGAAAGTGTCAATCTTTTGATAGTTATTATTTCTGAAAAACATGCTCTATGTTTTGACAACGAGAATTAATTTTAAATAAATTCTTGCGACTTATGTGTTTTGAATATAGAAAAATGGATTACATTTTTAGAATCAGGAGATCCAAATTTTGTAAATATATAACTTTTATTTTTAGATATTTTGAAAAATTACTTCGGTAAATATTTTATTTACAATGGTTTAAATGTAAATCCTGTAAATTAGGGTAAAAATAATATTATAATAATATTAAATTACCCTAACACGTGTTCTAACTCTGTTTTCTGATACATTTCCATCCATGGGAATCCTTGGGTCTATTTTGGGACCCCATGGAGCCACTTGTAAGTGTTAATGACACTTTATATTATTTAAGTTAATGTAAATACAAAAATGACAAAAGCATATATCTTATTGTAAAAATAAATCTACATAAGGTTATAAATGTTATCTCTTCATATGTAAATATTAATTAGAAATATAAAACTATTACCTACATAATTTTATTTTATTTATATTTTTAACACATTTAATAATTATATTTATTTATGACACTATGGTGATACTCTATTTTCCTTATTAACGAATAAATCAAATAAATGGTATTATAAATATTAAAATAAAGATAATATGAATGTTTTGATGTCATCCAAGAATTTTCTAGGTTAATGTTAAATGTTAGGATTGATTAAATGATTTTTTTTTCAATGTAATAATGCTTTTAGGAATTTTAGAAAAACTAATTAGAAAATAGTTTCAAAATTGACATAAACGAGTTTTTATAACAAATATTATATTATTAGTTGATATTATATTCCTAAAAATATAAGGTTCTTCCAAAGGACATAAATGATATTTTATATTTCATTAATGAACCACTTGAGGTTATTTTGGATGTTTATAGTCAGTTTATTAACCGTATAATATAAAATTACAAAGAGACATGATAAATGTCAAAATAATTAACTAAGAGTTAAATCTAGAAGATAAGGTTAATATAGTGACCCAAACCTATGTAATAAATATTGGATGTGTAGTTGTTGACCCATCCCCACCTTAGCCTCTAAATAAATAATTTTTTATTCATTATCAACGGAATATTATTTTTTTTATAAAATAATATTTCAGTCTTTTCCTAAGGTGCCCTCAGCCCTCTTATAAAATGGAACTTCCCATTCTCTCAAATTCACACCTTAAAATCCCTTTTCCTGAGCCAAAATCTGCCCAAATATCCTATGAACTATCCTCCCATAATAATAGAGGATTTAATTTAGTTATAAATCCATACTACGTAGCCCTTTTGATCAAATCAAAAGGAAGAACCAAAGAAGAGGTAAATATTTGATCACCTATTTAATGTTCTTTTCGTCTTCCTCTTCCTCTTTCATTGTTGTTTCCATTATAAAATAATAATTAAATTATCTTGTATATACTATGACGTTATTATAAAAATGTTACTACCATATTCATTATTTTATCCATCCTATGAATGCCATGTCACCATACGTGCCTACGTACGGCTTACCGTCTCCACGTCGCAGTGTAGTAGTTATTCAATACATTATTATTTGGATGGGTAAAATAATGATGTATAATTGATAGAAATAATAAATATAACATGATAATTATTCTTTATATTGAATACCATTCAGTTATAAATTATTTTATTTTCAGAAGAATGAATTTGTCGCTGTTGTGTACGTACGGATTACCGTCTCCACAAACGCGATGAGATTCATTCCCCATCATATCAATTAAAGAATAATTTTCCTTTGATGATTAAAAATAATGTTCAAATACTTAATATCATTATTAATATTAATAAGATACATTATATCCACAATAAACATTACTTACATAACAAAGAATATAAAGGAAAAAGAACCAGTTAACACCCGAAATGATGATACTACTGAAATATCACTAACAAAGAAATATTAGAAGATCATATATGATATAATATTAATTTATATGGTTTTTTTATAATTTAATAACAATTATTTTACAATTATACAAGATTTTAAACATCCCTTGACCATTGAAAAGAACTAGGTAAGGGTTAATTTCACAATCTCTCCATTATCCGAGGTTGTTTATACGTAATTATCTACTCAAACCTCTTTATCATCCACATCTATTCTTCTTAGAAAAGTATTTTAAAACGTTTTTACTATTTACTATACAATGGGATAAAGTAATTTGTACCCTTATTTGAACTTATATGTTCTGATAGTATCCTGTTCGTTATTTTCCAAACAAGGTAGTTTATGACCTTTTCGACAAAATTAAGTTAAGAATGTTTTATTCACTTATACGGAGGGTGCGGAAATTTTTATCCGTAATAACATCATCAAAGCATCCATTACATGTTTATAAGAATATTTCCAAAATAATTGTTTTTATTTATAATTATATGAATTTTAAACTATTTCAAATTAGAAAGAGATATTTCTATAAAAAAAGTTTTGATTTCATCTAGGTTAACATCCATTGATAGATTTTAAGCTTATTTGATGTTGACTTATTATGATATAAAACATCCATATTGTATTTAAGGTTGTGTGATATGTTTTACTATCGATGTGTTACTTTTACACCATTCATGGTTTATGGATAAGGTATTGACATTTCGTATGCTAGTTTTGATAAGAATGCTTATGTTTAAAACCTTTTCATATGAGGAAGGCATTGGACTTATTATTTGATGGGTGGAGCCCAATATAGCTCCTCAAGGAATCAGTAAGTCTCATTAGACAAACTAGTGTCTTGGAACTAGGCCTTGAAAAAATATTATACGTAGTCCGGTCACAAGGCCTTGACTATGTGGTTATGAAGTCTGGCATTATGCATTACTACATTATGAAAGTGGTTATTGATATTGCATGTGATTATTCCACTATTAGAATATTATTGTGAATTTGTAAATTGCATTAATTGAATTTATCATGGACATATTATGTTGAAGTTCAAGTTTAAAAGGATTTTGTTTTAGTCTTATAAATTTCCTTAAATATTTGTGATATTTATGAACGTTTCCACTATATTTTTATCCTTACTGTTCATCTGATCTCACCCCTTTCTATGTTTTATTTTTCAGAGGATGAGAAGAAGTATTTTCTGACTAACCTATATGGAGAGTCTGAGGGGATATGAGTGTGTTCTATGGAAATAATGTTGTTGTAGTTTTTCGTTTTATAGTGTAATTTAAAACTTATGAAAGTATCTAGTATTTACAAGGCTACTAAACTGATCATTCTTTCTGGACATGATTTCCTTGTATCATGCCAATGTTATGTAATAATGAACCAACTATAGGTAGCTAGGGTTGGGTAATTACAGAAACTTTAAATATTTTTGACTCTAATGATGTTAATGTGATTGAAAATTATAATAGAAAGGGTTTATATTATTCTATAGATATAGGAAGAAGCGAAGATGATGTTTTTTCTACTAACTAACATCACAATATTTTTAATACAAGAGATGAAATAAAATATTTACAAGATGAATATATTGATTTATGAAATTTTTTTGAGGATAGAAAATAGTTTTCATCTCACCCAAGGATAATAAAGCAACTGGTGGTCCAAAAAAACATTTCTTATCGAGGATAATAGGTTCAATGTAACAACACCAATTCCAATATCCCAAATTTGGTGGTTATTTTATTATAGTTGGATAGATATAGGAGATCACATCACATTGATAGATCAGCTATGTTATCTTCAAAAAATATATAAATACATTGTGCCCTTATTATACTAATAATTAAACAAAGGTCTTAATAAAATAATATTAATGACATCGTAATCAAGTACTGAACGATTTCAGATTCATAAATTGGGGAAGAAAAAAAGGGTGATCTCAAATTACCATAAAGGGGTATGTATAGTATAAATAAGAATCAATAGTAATCAAATAATATTCAATAAGGAATAATCAATATAGAAATGTAAATAACTGCAAAACACATGTTATTTAGTCAATAAATTTTTATTAAAAAAACATTTATAGATATTCATCATATTTAAAATCAAGTGGATATAAATAATTTAATATTAATGGGAGTTCAGGATTAACTATTAGACATTATGTATATGGTACATGAACCACTACCATCAAGTCCTTTCAAATAATGGTTTGTGTTTGTGGCTAGAAATAGTTAATATTTATCATGAAAAAAAAACATGAAGTGTTTGTCACCAATGGTTTTGTCTAATAAGACCTATCAATGCATCTTGGAGTTATCTATAACTTAGCCCAACCCATGTTAATATATCTAATTCATTTATAACATATCAAACATTATTGATTTAATTTGTGATTCAATATGAGTTATCAAAATATCTATATTTACTAGAGGAGATTACTATTTATAATGGTTGGATTACTATTCCTAATGGTAACATTACAATTACAATGGTCATGAAAATATTTAATAGTATATCATGGTTTTTTATGCTTACTGTTGCGTGAAATGTAAGCTATAAAATAAATTGAATTTATTTAATATGTAATATACCACAAAATATGCTGGTTTCATATTGTTCAATAATTTTTAAAGTTCACCCCTTTAATATTTCATGAATATTTCCTTCTAAACAGATGAGGGTGGTTCTTTTTTATAACATCCTCGGGTTCCCACATTGCTTGTCTAATTTTATTGTTTCTCTAAAGATGTTTTACCAATAAAATCATCTAATTTCTCAATAAATTATCTCTAGTGTCATGAATATCGATAGTCTCTTCGCATCAAGGGAAATTGGGTTTCAATTCTGTTTCACCATAGGTGAGTACATTCTTTGGATCTAGAATTTACTTTTTTAACAATGATATATAGAACATGTCATGAACATTGGATTGACCTAGTGGAATTTCTAATCAATAAAAATGAACTCAAATTCTATAAATAATTTCAAATGGTCAAATGTGTGTAGGGATGAATGTCTATTTCTTAACTAACCATAGGGTAACCATATTTGAAGATACATTCAGAAATAAATGATCTATCACCTAAAATTCAGAATACCTTCTCTACCTGTTATCATTGAAATTTTTCATAAATTTTCTATATTTAAATGTTTATGAATAGTCTTTACCTTTTTCATTGTTTCTTTAATAAGTTAGGATCCTATAATTTTTGTTTAACCAAATTTATCCAAAGAAGTTTTAATATGGAATCTCTTTCCATATAATGCTTTCTATGTCACCATTTGAATACTATAATGAAAAATATTATTATAGTAAAACTTTACCAACAGTAAATAATGATATCACATACTGAGAAATTCATGTAAACCTAATATCACCTAGTATTATAATGTTTAATAGTCATTTTAGACCTTCCATCAGTTTGAGGGGGAGAAGAAGTAATAATATGAAGTTACCTATCCAATGCCTTATATAGAGTATTCTATAATTTTGATGGAGCATGCAGATCTTGATCAGATAAAATCAATATAGGTTCTCAATGAATTCTTATAACTCTATTAGTTTAGAGTCATTCTAGGAATTAGAGGGGGGATATTATCTTATATAAAGAAAATGTTATAGTTTTATAATGAAATCAACCATATCCCACATTGTATCATTTTTTCATAGTTTATTTGGTAATCTAGAGATTATTTCCATAGTAATGTGGTCCCACTAACACACAGAAATAGTTATAGGCTGCATGACTCAACTAGGATTCTATCTCTCAGCTTTAAATTTTTTTCAATCTATACATCGTGAAAAAGATTAAAAAATGAACTACTTCAAATTATCAATTAAAAAATGTTCCATTATATATCTATACATGTTGGTTATAACAAAGTGTATAGATAGAATTGAGAAATGGGAATCATATAATACTTCCCTTTTCTACATTTGGTATTTATTGACACATAAAATCAATAAAAAATTTCAGAAATTAAATAATCATACAAAAATTATTCTAATTTTCCATCATAAAAGGCATTAATTTTCCTTTCAAAATTATCATAATCGAAATGAATCAATTTTATGTTTTCCAATATATATGGTTTCACATTATTCTATAAAAGAAGTGATGTTCCCCCATTTTTGTCATTTATCAAATCATTTATTGCTAAATACTTGACCATATGATATTTTTCAAACATTATTTGGGTTCTATGTCCATTATATTACCATCTTAATGCATCTTATACATTATTTTCATATCTGGGGTGTTGGTGTATTGAGGAATCATAATCCTGGAGTAACTCAGGCCATAATCATTGACTCATATTATGAATTTTCTATGAATATATTTATTTCAATCTATTCTTATATGTATATATATCACATCATTCACTATATAAATAGTGTCTCTATATAATTAAAGAAAATTTTATAGTTTCTAAATCAAGTCATGAGTTAGATAAGGTTTTTTTTATAAATCTTCAAATGCCTTGAAGTATATGAAATTACATTATTATTTTTCATATGGAAACAACCCAGTCTATTCTTCATTGAATCTATGTATATCCCAAAACCATTATTTCCTAATAGAATGGTAAAAATTAGAGCATTCAATAATATTATGTTCAATTCCTCAAAAAATTCTTACAATGATTCAGTATATATAAACATAACCTATTTATGTGTGATTTTGGTTAATGGGTTATCCAATGAATAAATTTTTTGAAAAATCACTGATAGTAACCTATGAATACAACTTACTATGTACCTTAGTTACGTTCATTGTTGTACACCATTATTGGATTTACATTGTCTTTACTAGATCCACTGAAATTCCATATATTATGATAATATGGTGAAGGAAATAAATTCCCTAAATCTATAATTCACACATTTTAAAATTACAATATAACACTTTCCTTATGAGTGTCTCTAGAATGGTCCACAAATGATTCTCATGTTCTTAATAATATTTATAACACAACATACTAACATCATTGACTAATAAAATAATATATAATATATTCTTTCAATATTATTTTCATTAGATCCTTGAAAAATAAGGGTGAATTATTAAATCCAAAGGCGTTACTATATACTCAAAATGACCATATCTCATGGGAAAATTTGTCTTTAGAATATCATCCATATTTACATGAATACGATGATACCCAAAATGAAGGTCAATCTTTAAAAAATATTTAGCTCTATGATGTTGATCAAATAAACAATCATTATGAGAAAAAGGATACTTATTATTTATTACAATAGCATTTATTTTTATATAGTCAATTCAATTACTCATGGATCCTATTTCATATTATAAAATGAATGATGGTCTCCCCATAGAGAAATAGTTGGGTAAATATATACCTTAATACTATAATCCTATAGTACTTTCATTATCTCCACTAATTTCATAGTGGACATTCTATACGAATTCATTGATATTTCTCTAGAGTGATGTATTAAATAAATACTAAAATCAACTTCATGCCCTTGGTGTATCTGAGTAATTACATAGGAATTACATCAATGTATTACAATAAAATCGTTACGTACTCAAATTGAAGATTATATTCCTTATCTATATATATTGTTTTCCCTTACTTCTAAATTATTTCATTCTATATAGATATTGGGGGTGGATCTAGATAAGAATCAGATTATGCTGATTTTTACCTAAAGTTATAGAATTCTACATTGTTCCCAAAAATTATAATTTTCATCTTCTTGATTAAAGGTTTCCCTTGATATTTTGGAAGATAGTCCATATTGGGGATTATATAAAATTAAATCATAGGAATGATGATACAGTGTGAAAATAAAACACATTTATGTGTAATAATGGGGACATATCGACAAATTTTATATGCAATGGGACTTCTGTTAGGAGTTTTGACTGAAAACTCCCATATTAAATCAAAAGGGAAAAGACTAATTTTCATAGAAAATTGGGTTAAATTAGAATAGTTTAATGATATGGAACCAAATAAATAACATTCTAATTATGAATATTTGATTATTATACCATCCAACACATCATTGGGGACTTCTACATCAGTTGTAGTGACAAAATAACTTTGGCCATCTAATTTTTCCATCTTCTACAGAAGATTCACCAAATGCTTTTGAGATTGATTTTAATAATGATCTATATAAATATTGTTGAATCACTTAATATTATAGATTTTTTTCTTCCCATTTCATTCATAATCTCAATTAAATTTTTTCTCTACAGTTCCAATAATCTCCCATGAAATTAAGAATATCCTAGAATAATTCTTTCCATAATTTTTCATATTGTAAATGGATTCCTTCCACTCTTCATCTTTGATTATTTATATTTCTCATGGTTTTTATAAGAACTCTTTTTCAATCATTTCCCCATAAAATATAGGATCTAGATATTGTTTTGTCCATTTTGAAAGAAAATTATATTATTCCAACTTTTGATAAATGTAACACAATGAGTTTTTAAGGACCATTCATTTCTAAGAAATTAATACTTTCACCTATATCAAGCAATTAAATAATCCAAACATTTAATTCACCATAAACTGACTTATCGAATGTTACTAGAAACATTGAGTTGGTGTATGATACAGACAACACTGAGTATAGATTTTGTTCAATGTATAAGAAATCTATGTTTTCATTATGTTATACGTAACAGTGGAAGCTAACACTATACGAAACATTAAGTTGTATTGCATTACATGCAAGTGCGACCATCCTCGATAGATTTTTAATTACGTAATAAAGAGTTTCACTACACAATTATATACTATTAAAATATTATTATTTAATGGGATATTAACCAGTAGTTATTAATAGTATTAACTTCATTTTTAATTTTATATAACATTAAATTTAATCATAATTATTTTCTATACATGATTTAATAAAAAATTCAACTTTTCAAATAAATGAATTATTTTTCATAAAATATTTTTTTCCCACCTTTTGATGGAACACCAATATTAATTATATTTTTTACACTTTTATATATAATATTTTAAAAAATTAACTTAATATTTTTAATTGGGAATTCAAAAATTACTTTGGTCTAATTTTTTATGTTTTTTGAGAACATTCATATTTTAATTTACAATGGAGAATATTTCATTTTAATTCAAAAATAATTTTAAATATAAATTATTTTCATAGATATATTATATTATAAATTTTTTTATGTATAATAGGAATATGTTTTTATCATTTAAAATAGTTTTTTTTTTCATTTTAAATAAATTTCACAAATAAATTGGTTATAAACACATGTCAATCTTTTGATAGTTTTTAAATCGTAAAAATACATTTTTTGGTTTTAACCACAAGAAATAATTTTAAATTAATTTCTGAAAATTATATGTTTTTGATTTGTGAAAATGGATTCCATATTTGGAATCATAATGTCCAGATTATTTAAATATGCACCTTTTATTTTTTGTTGTTATGAATAGTAATTTGAGTGATTATTTTTATTTTTCATGGTTAAATTGTAAATTAGGTAAATAATAGGAAAAATTAATCTTATAATTAAATAAAATAACCCTAACAGTTGTCCTAATCCAATGTGATGATATATGGCTGACTATTAGAATAATTAGGTTGATTTTTAGACCCTATGGAGCCACATGGGTGTGATAATGTAATTTTATAAGATTTATTTTATAGTAATGAGAATTATAATACAAACATATATCATTAACTAAAAAATTTAAATGTTGGGTTATATAATTGATATTTTTGAATATAAAATGTCTTTATAAATATATAAATATTTCTTTAATCTTTGTGTTTTATTTATAATTTTAAGACATTATATAAATAAACTTTTTTATGGCATAACGATGATGCAATGATTACGTTATTAATGAAGGATTCAAATTAATGATACTATATATGTTAATATAAATGCAATTTGAAAATTTGGATTCTATAAATGAATTTGATTTTTTATATGGAAATATTATATTTTCTATAATTTATTTTTGAAAAGGAATAATTTTGTTATGACTGTAATAAAAATCAATTACTAAATAGTTTCAAAATTGACAGAAATGAGTTTTTTATAGAAATATTATTTTATTAAACGATATAAAAGTCCTAAAATCTATTATTCGGCATAAAGTCTTATATAATATTTAAAATGAAATTTAGGATCCACTTTCTATTCTATTTTTTTAGTATCTATAGTAACCATATATTATGAAAATACAAGAATATGTGGTAAGTGTTAATGTTTTTAAATAATTGTGAAAGCGAAAATATAATGTTAGTTTTGTATCCTAAACTTTATTAAAACCAAATGGTTGAAATATTTTTGACCCATTATAATAATATATTATAATTATATCACTTTTGGGCTATTATAATTCTAAATTAAAATTTTAATTATGTAATATTTCAAGGGATTCCTAAAGTGGTCGCCTTCCATTTTATAAAAGGCCACCACCTCAACCCTCATAATCACACTTTGAAAGAAATTTGGCAAGGCCAACCCTTGAAAAACTATCCTCCCGACTTCCCTAGATTCATCATATAGGCCACCCTTTGAGAATAAAATGATATTTAGGATTCCTTATGTTCAAAGTAAAAGGAGACACCCGAAGAAGATGTAATCATTTTATCCATTCTTTAAAAATTATTTTCTTCTTTTACCTCTTGTTATTAGGTTCTTTCCATTCTAAAGTAATAAATAAAGATTCTTATAAATTCTTATATATAATTATAATTATGGTAGAACCTTATAACTCTTTTTATATATCCTTGAAATGACAATATCACCATGCGTGCATGCGTACGGCTTACCATCTCCATGTCGTGGTGTAATTTGTTATTCAAAAATATTTTATTTTCATGGGTATAATGATGAGGATAACTGATTGAAATTGTAATTATGAAATTATAATTATTATTTATAATTAATATTCCATCAAATTTAATATGATGTATGCTTTTAGTTAATTATATCATCGCACGTGCGTACATACATCGTACTGTCTCCATGATGCGATACTATTAATTCTACATGATCATAATTAAACAAAGATTATATTAATTAATGGAACGAATAAATAAGACATATATTATACTAAAACAATTATATAAATGATATAACCATATCCTAAGAATAGGAACGTGAATTTATATGAGAAAACATGCATAAGAATATAAAGCAGTTTAGATCCGAATAATGGGTGATAATGAAATGTTACTAACAAATGGATTATAATATGATTATATATGATACAATAAAAATTTATATGATACAATAATTCGTTAATACCAACATTTTAATCATTATACATGATTTTTGGATACATACCAATCATATCAGACCAATGGTAATGGGTAATTTCATAATCTCATCATTATTTGAAAAATATTTATACTGAAGTATTTAATGGGGAATATTTATCATCCATATCCATGTTTACTAATTATGTAATATTATTTATATTATTCTAAAATTTGTTAAATTTAACTTAATCCTTTTTCATAATTTTTCTTTAATGGTTTGAAAGGAATATTTTATTGTTATCTAATATGATGTACTTTTTGGATTTTACAAAAAAAGTACGGGGAGACGATTTTTATAAATTATACGACAAGAACGGATTTCTATGGTTTCATAACTCCTTATTTCCATGAATGATACTCTACATACTTTCAATATTATTTTCAAACAAATAATTTTCTTCTAAATTTTTTTGTCATTTTGATAGATGAAAACATTTTTGAAAAAGAAAAGATATTTTCCTCAGGAATTATGTTCTTGTGTTTTATCAAAATTATTTCCCATCTATGATGAAGTAGGGTTATGTATCTATAACTATTATTACATGGATGATATTTCTTTACGATGGAATTTTTTTTATGGAATCCAAATATTTTATATGTATTATTATTGAATTTTGATAAAGAAACACATTTTTTTCCATGGGTTATGCTATGATGAATGATTTATGTTTTTGCGGCACAAGTAAGAATGATTTAATTATTTAATGGGGGAGACCTATATCTCTATAAAAAGTTCCAGGTAAAGATATAAATCTCCTAAGATATATATGAATGGAATGGGAATTAAATCTGGTTTAATAATATAGGGCCAGAACAACATGTAATTCCAGTTCAGTAATACTTGGCTGGAACGGAAAGTAAACCTGGTTCGGTAATGGACTTTGTTCACTTAGATGGTATTGGATGAAATGACTTAGATACTATGGAAAAAATATTATCTCGTTAATTTATTTCTACAATTCCATGTTCTATTAATATTCTTTTTTATCATGGTTAATGTTCCAATATGATATATACCTTACATAGTTCCAGGATTTATTTCATTAATCAGGATTTTTATATTTAAAAATTATGTTCAGGTTTTTATATTCTTATGATTATGGTTTGTTTTATGTTATCCATGTTTACCCTTACTGATAATTTGAGCTCACCACTATTATATATTATTTTTCCCCGGATATAAATAATAGATATAGGTGTGAAATTAAAAGGGGGAGATATTAATGGGATATGTTGAAGATATTTAACCGAGTTACAAGATTATGTTCATTGTTTCCAAAGACACTAAACTATTACGGTCCTGAAGAGTTCATTTGTAAATTTAATTAATATTCATCTATAAATATTTAATATTCTTGTTCATCATTATTGGGTGATTATAGTTGGTATTTGAGGAATGTTTTATTCTACCATTGTACACTACGATGTGAAAACATTAGTGATATCCCTAGAGATATTTCTAAAGATACATTTAGGTATGCCCCTACAAATAATTATAACTATATGATGTTATCCAATAATTATAGTAATGATCAATAATAACCTATGATTAAACCTAATATTCTAGGGATTTAATTTTCTCTACCTTGATTAGGTTTTTTTACTTGTATTATTTTTCATCTCACACTATTCTTTTCGAGTTTTAGAAAATTGATTGAAACTAAAGGAAAAAAGTTAATAACCAATGAATTGGGTATTGAAATGATTTCTTTTTGAATATCCAAATGTTATGGGAGTAGGAATGAAAAAAAATTATTGCTATACTTACTCTATCTATGAATCATTCTATACATCCAATTGAGCAGATAATGGAACAACATTCTATTGAGTCCATCATGAGGCAACATCCACCTTCTTTGAGTGGGTCTTCTAATACACTTTTTTATGAACAATAGATCAATACAATAGAAAAGAAATTCTACATCATTCATTATTCAGAACATGAATGATTAATTTTGGCTATTTATATTTCAGAAGAAATAGAAAACCAGTGGTGGAATCTAATCAAGAATACATGACATCAATATGAAATTGAATCCATGGAAATAAACAAGTTCAAGAACATGTTTTTCAAAGAGAACATTCCTAGAATTCTTCGAAAAAAAAGGAAAAGGAGGTCGTTGATCTTAATCAAATGGATGTTGAATTTTTTGGTACACACAAGGAAAATTTTACATGACTTCCAAGGTATGATTCTGGCTTTATCATTCAACCTAAATGTAAATTTGATCAATTCATTAGGGACATAAATCCATGACTTTAAATGATATTAGATATAAGAGAATTACTAGATATGAAGAGATAATTCATTGTGTTATAATGGTATAAATATATGTTGGTGTTACATATTAATCTCATTGTTTTTATAAGAAACAAAAGATGGATTTGACGGGAGAATATAAAAAAAATGGATAAATAAAGATTAATTTTTCTTTTTTATCAATGTTTGGAATGAAGCATGGTTGAGATTAGAATAAAGGGACATGAAAATGTTTTATGTGTGGAAAAAAATGTCATCGATCAGTTGAGTACCAAAAAAATGAGATAAAGGATACTAAGGATGTGAATAGAGGACTGACAACAGAGAATACACCACCCACACTTCAATGATACAATTGAAAGGAAATAGGGAATTATTCAAAAAAATTCCCTAATATAAGGTTTATGTATGATTATCAATGTTAAGGACCTATTAAGGATAATGTCAAAGGAAAATCACATGCAATCACTATTGGGGACGTTGATTGTGGAAATGATGTTGTAAAATTACTAAGTATTTTTGTAATGGGATTCCAAAATAATGTTGTAAAATCTCATTTATAGTATAATGGAGAATTGGAATATGAATGTATTGGTCCATTGTGGTTTTTCATATGTATATGGAACCGGTTACCATGAAAAGTTATTGTAATATTTTTTGTAAATGACATGATATGTGCATAATGAAGGGATAAGGAGATAATGAGATGTTTTATAGTATTAGTGACCTCGGGAATAAAATAAGGGAAAATTCATATCATGGAATGAGTACATATTTGTTTTGTATTTTGTGTGTGTGGAAAGAGTTAATCATGAGAGAAATCATGTTTTCACTGAGGTCCAATAGTAATTCATGTTATTATCATGTTTCATGAGAATACATGATTAGGTTTTCACATGTTTGGAATGTGACAACAAAAAACTAACTTATGAGATATGGGAGATAAATATTAATTTTATTTATTTCACCTCTTTATAATGTTTTATATTTTTAATTTTTTAAAGGATTGTAATGTTATGCATTTGTGGACAGTATAAGTTATATTTCAGTTGAGGTTTGTTAGATTAATATATTATCTCACTATAGTTGGATTTATTAGTATTTTATTAACTATTATAATAATTTTGTTATGACAGATCGAATGAAATATCATTATATTGCATGATCTTCTAACACTTAAGGATGAAAAATCCAACATCATTTCTTTAAATAAGAGATGATGTGGAAATTGGTCAAGGTGCGAACAATGGTGAGATTATACCAAAATCAACTATGTATTTATTCTAATGAAAAATTCATCAACATTTAGGAATGGTTCAAGAAAACACCAAAATTTATTTTAGTATCTTTCTATATAATGAATCAGACAGTCCCTTAAAACATCAAAGATTTATGTCTTTCAAGTTGTTAACATTCTCCAGACCTTGATCCCTATCACTATCCAGTAGAACATCATCGTTGGATTTTTCTTCCATATATATGTTGTAACTTCATACATTTATCATACATTGTAGAAAATTATTGATGAGTTACATGGTTTGATATTATTTTCTTACTTTCTTCTTTTTAAAATTATGTTTTAGTATTGTTTTTTAATATTTGGGTTACAATGAATGAAAATTTCATGTTGTAATCCTTTTATAACCCCTACGAATTTCACCAATGATATTAATTTTAAGGGGTGGTATATTGTAACACCATGACTTTTTATGCACAATTTTCTTTGAATAAATTAATATACTCATTTATATCATGAAATTCTTTATGTCAAACGTTCCTTTCATATTAAACATACTAGTTGTGTGTTACAAACAACCCCGAGTTGGCGTACGATACACAAATAACAGAGTATAGATTTTGTAGAGTTTATAAAAGAACAATGTTTTTATTATGTTATTAGAAAAAAAGTATGATTTCAATTCACACAGCAATGATTTTTCATGAATTACATACAAGAGAGACCTTCCCCAATAGATTGTGTTGTACTCAAAACTGAGTTGCACTAAAAAAAGATATATTATTAAAATTTTATTATTCAGTGGGATATAAACTGGACTTTATGAATATTAATAGAAATTTTTTGAATTTTATATGACATTAAAATTCATTATATGTTTTTTTATAGATGTTATATAAGAAAAAATTCAATTTTTCTGATAAAAGAAGTATTTTAAAAAAATACAGTTATTCCACCATTTGATAGAGTGGCCTTTTTAAATCTATTTTTGACAAGTTTATATATTATATTTGAAATAATAATTTTTTTGGGAGAGATACATTAAAATTTATATTGGTATAATTTTTGGTGTTTTTTAATAGCATTCACATTTTAATATATAGTAAAAAATATTGTATTTTAATTCAAAACTACATTTTCATCTAAATTATTACTATTAATAGAGTATCTTTTTAATTGGTTTTAATGTATAATTTGAATTTTTCTTATCATTTAAACAAATTTTTGTCATTGTAATTAATTTCACATAGCAATTGGACATAAACACATGTCAATCTTCTGATGGTTTTAACTTCCTAAAAATCCACTTTTTGGTTTTCACAATTGAAATTAATTTTATATTAATTTCTAAAAATAATATATTTGTAATTTAGGAAAATTGATTCCATATTTAGAATCATATTTTCCAAATTATGAAAATATTTACCTCTTATTTTCGGATATTATGAATTGTAACTTTTGTAATGAATTTTATTTACCATGGTTAAAGGGTAAATAAGGTAAATACGAGTAAAAAATAAAATTATATTCACATAAAACTACCCTATCATGTGTCCTAATACTATTGGATGGTATATGGAAGACCAGAATCATCCTTATGTTAATTTTTGGACCCTGTAGTGCCACTGGGGGTTGAAAATCAAACATTATTATAATTAATTTAATGTAAATAGAAATATTACATAATAATATATCTGTAATTAAAACAATTATAATGCATGGTTATATAAATAATTTATTTGAAAATAAATAGTAATACGAAATATAAAAAAATTCATACATCATGGAATTTTATATATTGTTTTTTGAAAAAAATTTAAATTATTTATTTATGACACAATGATGCTGTAGTGATTAGCTTAATAATACAATATTAAAATAAATGATATTATATGTATTATAATAAAGATTATTTTGGCCATCTTCATGCCTTTCACGAATTTTGGGGATGATATTGAAATATTATATTCAATTTAATTCCTTTTTTCTAATGAATCAATATTTTTTGACTTTAATAAAAATAAATTACTAATAGTGTCAAAATTGACATAAATGTATTTTTAAATAGATACTATTTTATTAAATAATATAATAGTCATAAAAATCTATGATTCGGTCAACACATTTATAAAATTCTAATAATTTTATTTTTTATCTACTTGTGGTACTCTTGGAATTTTATAGTAACTATATTAACTATATTTTAACATAATACATGGAGGCATGGTCAGAGATAATGTTTTTAACTAAGGATTAAAGCTAAAATAAATTGTTAATATTGTTTCCAAAACTTTCCTAAAACATATTTTATGAAATTATTTCAACTCATTATCATCTTATCTTTGAATTATATCACATTTGATATATTATAATTATAAAATCAATTTTTAAGGAAATAAAATTTCAATGCATTCTTAAAGTGACCCACATCCCTTTTATAAAAGGCCACCACCTCTACCCACATACTCACACCTCCAATGCCCATTGGCTCAGCCAACCCCTACCAAAATATCCTCCCAACATCCCTCAAATCATCCAAAAGCCTACCCTTTGGGATGAAAACAAACTGTAAGAGTCGTTTTGTGCATATCAAAATGAGACTCTTGAAAAGAAGGTAATAGTTTTATCCCTTCATTCGAAATACTTTTCTTCTTCTATATCCTCTTATTAAGTTTTTTCAAACTAAATTAATAAATCTAGTATATTATACATGATTATATGTCATTATAATTATGGTACAACCCTATACCTCCTTTTATCCATCCTACGAATAATAATATTACCATGAATGTGTTATATATGTTATACCGTCTCAAAACTATGGTATAATTTATTATCAAAAAAATCATTTTTTAGAGGCCTGTAATGATGAGTATACTGGATTTAAATAATAAATATAACATGATGATTATTCAGTATAATAAATATACCATCCAATTCCATATAATTTAACCACTAAGTGAATGATATTGTAGCTCATGCGTACCTACGACCTACCATCTCCATGATGTGATGTGATGGGATTTATTCTATATGATATTCCTTAAACAATTATTATATAATTGAATGAAATGAATAAATAATATTTATATTATAATAATATATTTATTTATTTTATATCTCTATAACCTATGAAATGGAACCTGAACATATCCTACTAAACATGCATAAGAACATAATGCTGTTAATATCTGAATTACACGTGACAGTGAAATGTTACTAATAAATGGAAGACAATATGATCATATATGATATCATAAAATTGTATATGATTCTGGAATAATAAAATAAAATTATTTAAATAATTATATATCAGGTTTGGTTATAAACGAAGCATTTTAGACCTTAGGTAATGGATAATTTCATAATCTCATAATTATTTGATATTATTTATACATAAGAAATTACTGGGGTATATTTATCATCCACACACATGTTTCCTAATTATGTAATTTTATTTGTATTCCTATAAAATTTTTTAATGTTAATTTTTTCATTTTATTAATTTTCATTAAATGGTATGAATGGAATCCTTTGATGTTATTCGATTTGAAGAACTTTTTGACTTTTCCATAAAAAGTACAAGGGTAATTATTTTTTTAACTTGTACAACATGAATTGATTTTTAATATTTCATGACAGATTATTTCGATGAAGCATCTTCTAAATGATTTCAATATTATTTTCAAATAAATTATTTTTCTTTTAAAATTTTGTGTCATTTTGAGAAATGAGATCAATTTTGAAAAAGAAATGATATTTTTATTTGGAATTATGTTCTAGTGTTTTATTTAATTTACATTACATCTTTGATGACACGGGGTTATATTTATATCGATTTCATTATGTAGATTTTATTTTTCATATTATGGATTTATTTTTATGAAATCCTTATATATTATATGTATAAATGGGCAATGATATTTAAAAAATCCATTTTATTTCGTTGATTATGATATGATGATTGATTATTGTATTTTTGGCCCGTGTTTGAATGATTTCATTATGAGATGGGTTGAACATATATCTCTCTCCAATGCATTGGGTAAAGATTTAAATCTATTGGGATAAACATGACTATAATCTAAAGAAAATATGATTTAGTAATACCTGGCTGGAATGACTTTTAAATCTAGTTCAACAATACATGGCTGGAATGGAAAGTAAACCCAGTTTAGTAATGGACTTGTCCTCTATGATTGTATTTGTAGAAATTACATTTCTACTATGGATAACATATTATGTGCTTAATTTTTTTCCATAATTACTAGTTTTATGCCTATTTAAATTTTATCATTTTTAATTTTCTTTTTTGATCTATGCCATTTGTACTGGCATGATTTATTTAATGATTCATGATTTTTATATTTAAAAATTATGTTCTAGTTTCTAAATTCTTTTTTTTGTTTTTTGTTCTTGAATTTTACCCATTCTAAGAATTTGAACTCACCATATTTATTTTTTCTATTCCCATGGATATAATGAACTATTTTAGGTTGGCAAACAAAAGGGGAAGATCATTATGGAAGATGTTGATCATCTTTCCCCAAGAAAGGATATTATGTTCAATGATTTCCAAAGATTCTAATCTATTACAATCCTCATGGGTGCATTTGTAAAATTTAATGAATATTCATCTAAAAATATATAATATCAATTTATGTCATGCTTGGGTCATTGTATATTGTATTATAGGAAAGTATTATTAATACTTTTGAAACTAGGATGCAAAAACATTAGTTACATCCCTAGGGATATTTCAAAGTACAGGTATAGGGACGTCCCTATAGATAAGTCTAACTATTGGTTACTATGATATAATTATGATAATGATAATGAATTAACTACTATTAAACAAATGATGTTATATATTTAATGTACTCCCCATTTATTATGTTGTTTTCCTGGTAGGAATTTTTCCTCTCACATTATTATGTTTACTTTATAGACAATGGCTTGTACCCGAATGAACCCTGTCATTAACCAATGCACTAGAAAATGCAATGATTGTCTTCCTGAACAACCAAATTTCATGTGAGATGGAAGGGATGATCTCATTTATATACATACACAAGATGTGTATCATTCTGAAAATATAAATTACATGAAAGGGAAACACCATTATATTGAGTCCTTCACGAGGATACACCTACCTTCTTTAAGTGGGTCTTCTAATCCAATTGCTACTGAACAATGGATCAGCACCATTGAAAATATATTTTCCCTCCTTCATTTTTGGGAACATGAAAATGTAATTTTGGATATCTATCATTTAGAAGGGAAATAATATTACCAGTGGAATCTAAAGAAGAATATAAGATAACATGATGAAATTGAATCCATTGAAGGGGATGAGTTCAATAGCTTATTTATCAATAATTATATTCCTCTTTTTCTTCAAACAATGTTGGAAATATAGTTCCTTGAGAATTATCAAAAGGATGATTAATTTTTTGGTACCTACGAGGAAAATTTTACGAGACATTTAAGATATGATTTTGGATTTAATAGTAAACCAGAATGTAAAGATGAACGATTATTCAGTGGTGTAAATCCATGTCTTCAAATTCCATGAGCCATAATAGACATTAAAAATGTGAATATATTTTGTGCTGTGATATAAAGGTAAAAATAGAATTTGGTGTTACATATCAATCTCTTGGTTTTGATATGAAATGAAATATAGAGTTCAACGAAAATCTCAAAACAATGGTAAACTGAATATGAATGTTTCCTTAGGATCAAAGTGTGGAAAAAATCTTGGTGGAGATTATCATTAAGGGACAAGAAAATGATTTATGGGTGGGATAGATGGTCATCGAGCAATTGAGTACCAATGTAATTGGGAATATGTTGTTAATTATGTGAATAGAGAAAAGAATATAGAGAATGGACCATCCACAATTCAATAATACATGTGCAAGGAAATGTGGAATTAGGCTAAAAAATTCCCTAATACAAAGTTTATGGATGATTATATCCGTGTCAACATCCTCTTAAGGCCAAACAAAAAACTAAAATCCCATGCGATCAAAATTATCTATGTTGAGTGTGACAATTATGTGGTTGAATTACTATGTATTTATGTAATGGGATTCAAAAATGGTGTTTTAGAATCACTTTTATTTTATTATAGAGTATTTTAATGTTTATGTATTGGATAATTGTGGTTTTCAATAATTATATGTTATCGGTAACCATGAAAAGTGATTGAAATAGTTTTTGAAAAGTACATGATATGATCATAATTTTGGGATAAAGAGATAAAGATATTTTTTATAACATTAATGTACTCATGACTAATATAAGAAAAACGTTATATCAAGTTATGAGTATATATATATTTTTGGTATTTTTGGTATGTGGAAATAGATAGTAAAGACATAATGCATGTTTTCACTATGGTCTTATGGGAATTCATGTTATTAACATTTTTTAAAGAGAAAAATGAATAAGGTATTCACATGTTTGTAATGTGACAACTAATAACTCCATTGTACGATATAGGGGATAAATATATTTTTGATTTAGTTCACCTCTTTCTAATGTTTTATATTTTCAGTTTTTGGAAAAATTATAATGTTATTCATTTATTGATATTATAAGTTATATTCATGTTTATGTTTGTTAAATTAAATTTTTATCTCACTATAGATAGACTTATGAATATTTTATTACCTATTCTAAAAAAATTATGAGAGATGGAATGAAATATAACTTGATCTCATGATCTGGTAATACCTCCAGAATGAGAAATTCGACTTCCATTTTTTAAATAAGAGATGATGTATAAATTGTTCAATGTGAGAACAATGGGGACATTATTTCAAAATCATTTATGTATTCACTACAATGAAAATTTAAAAAAAAATTTATGGAAGGGATCTTAAAAAACAAAAAATTTACCTCATTACCTTTATATATGATGAATCAGATTGTCCATTAAATCATCTCAGATTTATGGCTTTCTAGTTGTTAGCATTCTCCAAACCATATTCTGTATCTCTATCCATCAAAACATATTGGATTGATTTTTCTTTAACATCAATGTTTTCACTTCCTAGTTATGTTATAATATTTGGAAACCCTGTGATGGTTAACATTGGGTAGAATTTATGTTTCAAACTATCATTTTGTTAAAGGATAGTTTAGTATTCCTTTTTACAATATAGGTTTCAATGAATGAAACATTCATGTTTTATACGTTTTATAAACCCGACGAATTTTTAGGGTGAAATTAATATTAAGGGTGTATAATGTAAGTCCATGAGTTTTTATGAACCATTTTTCGGAATAAATTAAAATTTTCATATATATATAAATATCTTCACACTAAGTCAAACATTTCTTTCACACTATAGAAACATGTCGTATTTACATGCAACACTGAGTTGGCGTACGATACATGCTACACTGAGTATATATTTAGTTCAATGTATAAAAGAAATATATTTTTATTATTTTATACATAACAAAAAAGGAAGAAATCACTACAAGAAAATCTAACTTGGATTACATTATAGGAAAGAGTACCTTCCTTGATAGCTTGCGTTGTACGCAATACCGAATTTCACTAACCAACGTTATATTATTAAAATATTACTATTTAATATGATATAAACTAGCGATTTGGAATATTATTAATTTTTTTTGGAATATTATATAACATTAAAATTCATCTTATGTTTTTTATAGACATGATATAAGATCCAGTTGAATTTTTCAGATAAAATACGTTTTTGGAAAATGTAGTTTTTCCTCCTTTTGTTGGCGCACCCATTTTAAATATATATTTTAACACTTTTATATATGTATGTGAAAATATTAACTTATTATTTTGAATAGGGAAATACAAATTTAAATTGTCATAACATTTCGTGTTTTCAGATAACTTTTATATTTTAATAAATAGTGAAAAATACTGCATTTTAATTCAAAACAATGATTTCAATTAAAATTTTTATATAGATATATTTTCATTTAAATTTTTTTAATGTATAATTGGAATATAATTTAATAATTTAATAAAATTTTTTTATTTGATGTAATTTCAGAATGAAATTGGACATAAAGACATGTCAATCATTTGATAGGTTTTACTTCCTAAAAACCTGCTTTTTGGATTTACAGACGAGAATTAATTATAACTTAATTTATGATAATTCTGTGTTTTGAATTTATGAAAATGGATTCCATAATTGAAATTATAAGGCCCAAATTATTTAAATGGGTTCATTTTATTTTTGGATATTATGAATAGCGACTTCAGTAAATTTTTTATTTATCCTGGTTAAAATGGGTAAATTAGGAAAATAAGTGGAAAAAATAATATTATAATAATATAAAACAAAACCAAAACATGTCTCAATTCGATTGGATGATATACAGACGACCATGAGAATACATAGGTCTATTTTAGGACCGCATGGAGCCACTTGGGTCTGAAAATGAATTTTTATAAAAATTAACATAAAGTAAACAGAAATATAACATTAACATATATCTTTAAATAAAATATTTTTAATGTTGGGTTATATAATAAATTGCACTAAAAATAAATAATAATTATAAATATAAAAAAAATATACATCATGCTATTTTATTTAGAATTTCTAGACATTAAATAAAATAATTTATTTGTGATCCAACAATGATGCAGTGATTACCTCTTTAATGAATGATTAAAATACGTTATATTGTAAATACTGAAATAAAAGTAATTTAAACATTTGATGCCATAAAATAATATTATAAATGATATAGACGTATTAAATTGTATTTAATTACTTTTTTTCTAAGTAATCTTGTTTTTATGACTTTAAAGAATTTCAATTACTAAATAGAGTAAAAATAGTAATAAATTACATTTTAAAAGGAATACTGTTTTATTGAATAATATAATAGTCCTAATAATATATTATTAACCCAAAATACTTATATAATGTTAAAAATGTCACTGTTGTACATGGATTTTAAATGTATTTGTATAATTTTCAAACTTAGTTTTAATTAATTACTTTAACTAAATTTTTTATTTTTAGTTTATTTTTGTAGTTTTGTATTAATTTAGATATTTTTATAATTTTTAGTTAACTTATATACTTATATTAGTAATTTATTATTTTTATTAGTTATATTAATTTTATATATTATATTTAAATTAAATTATTATTATTAGTTTCAATAATTTTAGTTTAGATTATTTTATTAATTTTTATTAGTATTTATATATTTTAATTCTATATTTGTATTTAATTTTATTTCATTATTTTTATAGTATTAATAACAAAGTATCTTTTTATTAGTTTATTATTTTTATATTTAATAGTATAATATCTAATTAAATGTGCATTAATTTTTAGTTCTAATTTTATTATTATTATCATTATTATTATTATTATTATCCAACATTAAATATTTAGATAATTTTTTTCTCTTAATATAAATTTGAAATTTAGTTTTAACTTTGATTTTACTTTTTTTATTTATATATTTATATATTTTTATTTTCTCTCCCCAAATACCAAACCTCACTTAAACTTTTCCTCCCACTTTTTCCACAAACTCCTCCTTCTCTCCAATAACCCACACCACACCCCTTCCCCATTTATCTCACCCGTAACCCACTTTAATACTTCTCTCTAATCTATTTTATCCCTACACCTCTTCCCTTTTATCCCCTAGACCCGCTCCCACTTCTCGACACACACGCTGCTCTCCCCTATAGACATGCCACCCCCTTATCCCTCCACGCCACCCTGCCTCATCCTCTCCGATTTACCCAGCTGCCCCTCTCTTTACCCGCTACCCCCGCTCCACTTGCCCGACATCCCTCCTTGTCTCAGCCGCCAGTCCCACTTCCCGCTCCCTTCCCCTGCTGCCTCCCGTCCCTATCCTACCTACCTGCTACCCACTTTCCCTCCCCACTTCGGATCCCAGCCCCAGTCACCCCATCCTCTATTCTTTAACCATCCACCCCTCTACTTACCAGATGCCTCAACCCCACTCGTCTCTCGGCCATTTCAGCACGCATCAACCAGTGGAAAACCGTCTACAGGAGCACATAAGAGGTTTAGACACATCATCGATGATCACATGGCTTCCAAATATTCACTTCGCATGAAGAGAGAGAGCAAAAATAGGATCTTATTTTCAGCGGCGTGGTGGTTTGATTCGGATGTGGCATCAGCGACTGCACGGAGCGGGGCGAGGATTATAATTTTGCGATCGTTGACGACATCTCGCGATGACCACATCAATGACAAAAGAACGGTGATATCTTCTATTTATTATTTTATGTGTTGTGTCGTCATGATGGTACGCTAAACATTTATGTGTTGCAGTTGTGACAAATGTGATGGTAATTGCAGGTCTTTAATTTATCCTCATGTTTGATTTCCTTTTAAATTAATTTCAATTAGATGATTACTTAATTAATTATATATGCATTGAAATTAATTGTTATTTGGGATTTTCACACATGATTTGGTGCCCGTTCGTGTGATACCTAATATGTAATCATGAACGGGAGTTCATCAGTGAATTTATTTATCCAGAATTCGGTCAAGCACGCGAGTGAATTCAGAATAAATAAATATATTAATTGGAAAATTAATATTTTGTGTGTGTGCTTCTTCATACATTTGTGAGTGATACTGAATAAGTGACCTCATGTGAGCGAACCTGACACAGGTAGATACTTCGACTTTGTGATAAACGGGTCATCATATATCACCAAGTGATTCAATGCTATAATGACACAAAATTATTCATCAGGACGGAGAATGAAATGATAGATAATTTGTATAAACATTAAAATACTGTTTAACATCAGAGAACAAGACTAAATAGTATTTTGATTAAATTTCGAATTGGTGATAATTAAATAAATAAATATTCAAATGTGGGAATTAAATAATTGACATTGTATGCACTTGAATAGACGTCACGAACCTGACACTTCCACCTCCGCCAGTTTCTTTCATTGTCTAATTCACATAGATAATTTTTTCAATTTAAATGGTTGTTTCTAAAATAGTCATTTTGTTTTTAGAACTCAGCTGTTAATCACAATTAAAGACCATCTGCCTGAACATTCCTCTAAATGGATATTTCCTAGTGTCTACTCTCATTCTCTATGCAGTTTGACCCTGCTCGCCACTTCTATAGTAGTTAGTATGTAAATAAATATTGTTAATTTTCACGTGTTGTGATGCGTGTTCCCAATTTTTTGCGTCCTTGTCGGGGAGAATAGTATCATTATTATTTCCCTTAAACTAGTGATTTCGGTCAAAAATAATAATAAAAATAACTAAACCTACAAAAAAACGGTTTACTACTCTAGGGATTTTTCATTGGAAGAATTTTTAAGAGACCCAGATGTTTAGAATGACATGGGCCGGACCACACAATTACAACTAGTACCCGCCCTACGCAGTCCCAACTCTAGGTATGACATATAATGATTCACCGCACATGAGCTATCTGGGTAATCCCGTTTATTTCAATGATCATTATTCATGTCCATGCTATGATCCATATGAGAATATTTCTCCATGCTATGAAACAAGTCCTTATACATCTGTTGATCATTTTCAAAGTCAATGCATTCCTGTAAATTTATAACATTATAATTCATGTCAAACAAATGTTTCAATAATTGAGAACATGTTGCATTGGTCTATCAGTGAGACAAATCAGTGGTTTGAACTTCATGATGAAGGCAATGCTATGTTGAATTCCTCAACAAAATATCTCAAAAATAAATTTAAGAATTTAGTAAATCAAATGAATCATATTTTCGAACTAGCTGTGTCATTACCACTTGATGATCTAATTCAAAACAATTATTTTGAGGAGGGTGCAATAGAGGTTCCTTTTGAACAATATCCATGAACCGAGTGTGATAATGAGATTGATCTGCCTTCTTATCATAAAATTGATGACTCCCCTCCATCACAAAGCAATTATTCCAATCTAATCACATTTGAAGAATATGAGAGCTTAATATTCCACAATATTGAACATACTATTCCCCCAGAAAATTTGATTTCATTTCCTTCTGCTGTGAGTTCACAACCCGGTCATCCCAAAGTGAAAAAGGACACATTCCATGTCAGTCAAATTGATCCTTTTGAAGATAAAGATGATATTGAACTAGGAATATTCTTTACCATGATAGATTCAGAATTGAACCAAGAGATAATGGATGGCCACAATCAAGAAGACATCACTTAAAATGAAATTGAATCACCTATTTCTAAAAATCTATGTGAGTCCGAAACATTTCCAAAAATGGTGACATCTGATACTTTTTTGGAGTCGGAGAATCAATCAGCATTGGTGGTAGAGAACACTCATTATTTTCTAGAAACAATGGAATAATCTGATTTCTTGGAGGATACTGAGTTCATGGTGACACATGTGCCTACAGAGAATTATGATGAGGAAATTATAGAGGGAAATTTTAAAAATGATTGTCATTTTTGACACAATGGAGTCATCTTCTCTAATTGATCCCACACAACTTTCTCCATCCATCGAGGCTAAAAACACTTCAATTGAAATACCCACATATGTGAACAATATTGTTGACCATGGAACAATCAATGAAACCATCGAGCATGAATTGATTTGGAAACTAGTATATTTCCATGTTCTAGTAGTTGGCTATGAAAATGAATTGGGATACATCGTCAACCTTGAAACTGCATTCAAGGATGTGATGGATATAAGCTGACCACTAAATGAGTCCTCTAAAGGAATTTTTTCAAATGTGTATGGTCAAAGAGGTAATCTTCATAATTTTTCCGATGTTGGCCTTTTCCCAAAATTCAATTATACGTTAATTCTTTCTTCATCTAAGTTATATTAATTCTCTTGTGAGTTGGTATATTTACATTTCATTCCACACATCCATTATTCTAACAAGATTCCATTGAGATTTTGTGCAGCTTTTAGGATAAACACATCTTCAATGAATGGATTCCACATTTCTTCTGAAAAAGAAGTAGATGCATGGTTTACATTTCCATTCGACCCTGGTAGATTCTCAATAACATCTGGTTGAAGAAGAAGTAAGCATAGCGTTCAATGGGAGGCAACCCATAATTTGTTTGACTTCTTTTCACTACATTGAATTTCATTTCATTTAGTTTTCTTTATAAATAAAATAAAAAATAAAGCCATGCATTTACCACAATCTGTTTTCTCCTGGAACTGTAGTGGATGTAAATTCATCATAAATATTTTTATCATCCACATGATTTTGATTATGGTGTGACTTTATTGATATGATACGAGTACATATTGTCAATGTGTAGGTTTTACAGGTATACCATTTTTTGGAGCTTGATCAGATACAAAAAACCTCTCGGAATATATTTGCACTTACACAGGGAAGTGTTTTATTTTTTTCATATTTTATGCTTCCAAAAACACCATGTAAACTAAAAAATCAAAAAAAATAGAATAGTTTAAAAAAAATAACATCCTTGTCATTGATGAACCCAAATAACAACTGCTGTATTTTTTGTCACAACACAGTCCGAAACATAACATCTATGTCCCTAGGCGGTTTGAGGACCTGATTCTTGTTTGGAATTCTTTAATCATTGATCTCATGACTATGATGATTGCTGATATTATTTCATTATTCGAAAATGTTTTTAAAAATAATGTATATTTTTAGACACATTTTTGAACTCATGCTCATATGTGCTGTGCAAAATTTTATTTCCATAACCATAAGGACTCTGAGCCTTTTTAAAACATCTCTTATTTATCCTTTTCATGTGGGCATCTCAACCATGTTTTTTCTTCTAGAACATTCCATGTTTTCCATGAAAGCGATAGGAATTTTGAAAGTTTCACTAAAATAATGGAGGCATCTGTTTGATATTTTGGCCCCATTGACCCACTGAGCCACCCATATATTTTCTCCATCGTGTAGCCCTTAGAACACATTAGGAAGCCTTTTAGGATCATCCTATAACTCATACGCTTCCCTACCCATTTCTTGAATTTTTTCATGATAATTTTCAATCTATGTGTGGGGAGTGATTTACTCATGGAGAGGGTTCTTTGAGGGGATGTGAGTCATTTGATGTACATGGATTGAAATTATCCCATCCTGATCACATAAGTTATTTTCACAGTAGACACATTCATTACATATATTTTGATATAGGAATATATAATCCTTTTGTTTCCAAAAATGAGTACATTGGTGATCATTACGCGGTAACCATATATTTTGGGGACACCTATAAAAGTGATGATCCATTACTCCCGGAACTAGAGAGTTTTCTATATTAACTAGATTCATTGGGATGTTACAGTGTATATGCTACTTGTGTACCATTATTTGGGGTTATTGTCAAACATTTATTTCATTGGTTTTTATAGTTGACACACAACTTTTGTTTCATGACCATATTATTTGAGTGAGTTGTGTCTTAAAAAAGATATAAAAAAGGCAAAACATTGGATTATAAAATTCTTGGAAACAAGTAGTGTTTTAAGTGTGGGGGAGTGAGAGTTTGAGGGATACATTTGGATTGAAATTTATGATGCATTTATTTCAAGATTCAACCCTCCATCTTTCCAAAAAAAAGTCACAATTTTTTTTATGACCCACCATCCCAAAACATCGGAGACATTTGAACCTCATGTAAATTCCTTTAGATTGGATAATTTTTGTTGACATCCAGTATTGTAAATGTGAAATTCATGGAAAAACTATGGTAAGCATCATGTGTGCGAGAAGTGAGCATGAATTTGATAAAATATTTTATGAGAGATGGGAGTGATGGAGAGGTAGGTCACATGATACATGAGTGCGCATTCTAGTTTTGAAAAGAATGAAAGTGAAAGAAAAATTGTTTTTGAAAAATTAAGTTTTAAATGATGAATGATATTTTATGACGAAAGAGAATGAGAAATTTTGAACTTGAAATTTTGATGTTTGGATTTGTCTACGGGACCAATTATGTTTTATTTCCGATTATTTCTCCCAGGAGTGAAAAAGTATAAGTGTGGGGGATTTGATGTACATGGATTTTACATGTATTTTTTATAATTTTATAACTTAGTTTTAATTAATTAGTTTAACCAAATTTTATATTTTTAATTTTTTTTTGTAGTTTTGAAGTAATTTAGACATTTTAATAATTTTTAGTTAATTTATATACCTATATTAGTAATATATTATTTTTATTAGTTATATTAGTTTTATATATTATATTATAATTATATTATTATTATTTGTTTAACTAATTTTATTTTAGTTTATTTTATTAATTTTTATTACTATGTATATATTTTAATTCTCTATTTGTATTTTGTTTTATTTAATTATTTTTATACAATTAATAACATTGTTACTCTTTATTTGTTTATTATTTTAATATTTAATAGTATAATATCTAATTACATGTTCATTAATTTTTAGATCTATTATTATTATTATTATTATTATTATCTAACATTAAATATTTAGATTATTGTTCTCTTTTAATTTGAATTTGAAATTTAGTTTTAACTTGGATCTTAATTTTTTTTGTATATTTATTTTTTTGTTTTGATTTTATCTCACCAACTACCCCACCTCACTTTAACATTTTCTCCCACTTTTCCTCAAACTCCTCCCTCTCACCAATCACCCACACCACTCCCCCTACCCCATTTCTCTCACCCGTAACCCACTTTAATACCTCTCTCCAATCCATTTTATCCCCATGAATCTTCCCTTTTATCCCCTGGACCCGCCCCCACTTCTCGACACACACACCGCTCTCCCCTGTAGACCTACCGTCCCCTTATCCCTCGACGTCACCCTGAATCATCATCTCTGATTGACCCAGCCACCCCTTTCTTTACCCGCTACCCTCGCACCACTTTCCCAGCATCCCCCCTTGTCGCAGCTGCCAAACCCCCTTCCTGCTCCATTCCCCTGCCGTCTCCCCACCCCATCCCACCTACCCGCTACCCACTTTCCCTCCCCACATCAGAACCCAGCTTCGGCCACCCCATGCTCTCCTCTTTACCTGGCCGCCCCTCCACTTACTAGCCACCTCAACCCCACTCCTCTCTCGTCCATTTCAGCATGCATCAACCAGCAGAAAACCATCAACAGGAGCACATCGGTGGTTCGGAAGTATCATTTAGGTTCCCTTGTATTCTGAAGATTCACGTCGCATGACGAGAGATGGCACAAATTGGATCTCATTTTCAATGGCATAGTGGTTTCATTCGGATGTGGCGTCAGCGACTTCACGGAGCGGAGCGATGATTATTATTTTTCAATCATTTACGGTATCTCACGTTTAACACAACAACGACACATGAACTGTGATATCTTTTATTTATTATTTTGTGTTTCTTGTCATCATGGTGGAACGCTAATCCTTTTTGTGTCAGATATGTGATGAATGTGATGGTAATTGCATGTCTTTAATTTATCCCCATGTTTGATTTCCTTTTATATTAATTTTAATTGAATGATTATTTAATTATTTATATCTTCATTGAAATTAATTATTATTTGGGCTATGCACACATTATTTGGTGCACGTTCGTGTGATACCTAATAAGTAATCATGAATGAGAGTTCATCAAAGAATTTATTTATCCAGAATTCGATCAAGCGCGCGAGAAAATTAGGAATAAATAAATATATTAAATGGAAACTTAATAATTTGTGGATGCGCTTATTCAAACATTTTTGAGTGATAATGAATAAGTGATATCATGTGATTGAACCTGACGTTGGTAGATGCATTGACTTTTTGAGAAATGAGTCATCATATTTCACCATGTGATTCAATGATATAATGACGTGAAAATTATTCTTCTGGATAGAGAACGAAATGAAGGATAATTTGGGTAAACATTAAAATAATTTTTAACATCTGAGAATGATACCAGATAGTATTTATAATAAATTTGGAATCGGTTTTAGTGAAATAAATTAATATTCCAATGTGGGAATTAAATAATTTACATTTCATGCCCTTGAACGAACGTCACGACTCTAACACTTCCATCTCCGCTAGTTTCATTCATAGCATAATTCACTTAGATGATTTTAGTCAATTTATATCGTCATTTTTAAAATAGTCATTTAGTTTTCAGAATGTATTTGTTAATCACAATTAAAGCCGGTCTACCTAAACATTCCTCCAAAAGGATATTTACCATTGTCTACTCACATTCTCCCTGCGGTTCGACCAGTCTCGCCACTTCTACAGTAGTTAGTAGGTAAATAAATATTTCAAATTTTCACGTGTTGCGATGCGCGTTCCAGTCATTAATGATCCACCTTTTGTTCTCTTGTAATTTTTTAATAACTATAGTAACCATATATTATGAATGTAAAAGAAGACATGGTAAGAGTTAATGTTTTTCAACTAAGGGTTAATGTTAAAAGATAAGGTTAATTTTATTTCCTAAACACGAAAAAAAACATATTTGATGAATGGATTTAGAGCCATTATCAAATTATCTTATAATTATATCACTTTTTAGAAATTTTAATTCAAATTTTTTTTAATAAAATAATATTTCAAGACATTCCTAATTTGCCCCTCCTCCCTCTTATGAAAGGCCCCAACCTCTACCCACTCACTCACACCTCAAAATCACTTTGGCTCAAAATAACTCTACCCAAATCTATTCTATATATCCCTAAATTCATCTTAGAGGACTAACTTTGGTAATAAACCCATATTTAGGAGTCCTTTTGTGTAAATCAATGTGAGACACACAAAGAAGAGGTAAGAGTTCAATTATTTCTTTTAAACTTAATTTCTTATCATACATAAGAATCTTATGTTGTTTTCATACTAGAGTAATAAATACAGTATCTTATACATTATGGGATGTTATTATAATAATGTTTCAATCTTATAACTCCTTTTACCCATTCTACAAATTACAATATCACCATTCGTGCATATGTACGGCTTACCGTCTCCACGTTGTTGTGTAATTTCTTATTCAAAAATTCCTTATTTGGATATGTATAATGAATAGTATAATGAATTTAAATGATTAATATAAAATGATAATGGGTATTTATAATTAATATACCATCCAATCGCATATAATTTATTCATTAAGTGAATTATATTCTTGATCGTTCATACGTACAACCTATCGTCTCGACGATGAGATGTGATTCATTCTACATGGTCTTCATTAAACCGTAATTATATATTTTAATTAAATTAATAAATTTGATATATATTATACTAATATCATTATATAAATTATATAACTATAACCTAATAAGGTTTACATGAACTTATCAAAAAAATCATGCATAAGAATATAAAGTAGTCAACATCCGAATAACGGGTGACAATGAAATAAAACTAATAAATGGTTGATAATATGATCATATATGATATCATAAAAATAACTAAGATTCTGGAATATGTCTAAAAAATTATTTTAATCATTATACAATAGGTTAGAATACATATGAAGCATATCAGACATAAGGTAAGAGATAATTTCACATTCTCATTATTATTTGAGTTTATATATATGTATGTATTTACTGGGGTATATTTATCATCATCATCCATTCTTCATAATTAGGTAATATTATTTCAAAATTTCTAATATTTTTAAGGTTAACTTCATCCTTTGGTTAATTTTTATTAAATGGTATGAAATGAATCTATTTTCATTATTCGGTTTGAGGTAATTTTTAACTTTTCCAGAAAAAGGAAGAGGAGAATGGTTTTTTAACATATATGGCCTAAAAGGATGTTTTACAGTTTCATGACATCTTGTTTCCGTGAAGCATACATTACACAATATCATGGTTATTTTCCACTAAATTCCATTCTTCTAAATTGTGTGGCATTATGAGAGAGGAAAATGTTTATGGATTAGAAAGGATATTTTCCTTAGTATTAAAGATCCAGTGTTTTATAAAAATAATTTTCTAATATAAGAGGACATAGTGTTATGTTTTTATTCATATTATTACTTTTATTTTTTATGATGGAATTGTTTTTGTGATATCAATATATTTTATATTGGTGATAATGGAATGATTTTTAAGAAACCCAACTTATTTCATGGGTTATTATATTATTAATTAATTATATTTTTGTGGAACGTGTAAGAAAGATTTCATAATGTGATTCGTGGGACCTATAGCTCCCTCTAATGCATCAGTTAATGATTTATATCTCATAATAAAGCCATGGAAAATATATAATGTAAATTTGGTTGAGTAATACCGGGCTGGAATGGTATGTAAATCTAGTTCACTAATAGAATACTGGTACAACAAGTAAACCTAATTCAGAAATTGACTTTGACAACTGTGATGGTCTTGGAAGAAATCCCTTGGCTAAAATAGAAAACATATTATGTTCTTAATTGTTTCCCAAAATTCAATTTTTTATTCTTATGAAATTTATCATTGTTAATTTTCCATTATAATCTATGCCTTATGTAATGCCAAGACATTTTTCATGAGTCATGATTTTAATAATTCATATTTATGTTCATGTTTTTACATTCCTATATTTAGAGTTTGTTTTATTTTCTCCGTGTTTGTCCATAGTAAGCATTTGAGCTCATTTGTTTTATGTTTTCATATCCCAAAGATATAATGAATGGTTTTTGGTAGGAAAACTAAAGTTGAATATATTTTTTTGGAAATGTTGAAGATATTTTAGCAAGTTACGATATTATGTTCTATGTTTCCAAAGACACAAAACTATTATAATCCTACGGTGTGCATTTCTAAAATTTAATGAATATTTTTTAAATATTTTGTAATCTCCACATATGACATGCATATGTAATTATAATAAAAATTCATTAGAATCCATTTCCCTTAAGAGACATGTCTTAGGACTATAAAATAAATTATCAACATTGTTTACCAAATCTCATATGTAATTTGTCACATAAATGGATAGTATTTTTAAGGTATCATCATACTCTGTAACACTATTATCTTCCAATTTATTTATCATAATGAATTTTTTCATATTTTTATTTCTTTTCTCATGCGGGAAGTTTTTGTTAATGATTTTTTCATAAAATTTTCAGCATTTCATTTCTTCTATTTAATCTTCCTCCATATTATTTTTGGATCAATGAACACAATTGATCAGAATCTCCCTTGAGAAAATATACCACTAGTTAGTTTTTCTGTTTCATCTCTTTCTACAGCTAAAAATATCTTTTCAAGGGGATTGATATATTGATCAACTACCACTGTATTATTAGTCCCACTAAAATATGGGGGATTATACCACATAAAAACATCCAACATATATGTATTATGGTTCTTATTCATATCCTGTATAAGATTATCTATGGTTGTTATGATCTTATCTTTTCCAACACTAACTATGTTTTTATGATCAGTGGTGAAATGATGGCATTTTCTATGGGTATAAGTTCCCATTCTTAATTAAGGTTCCACAATTAAATAACAGCTCACACTTAGATAACTCATATACATTAGGAGAATTGATCCAAGAAGGAACTATAAAGAATTTTTATAATTCTTGTGTTTATTTAACATATAGTTCCATTTTTGTATTCTAATCACTATCTAATACAAATTATAACATCCCAAAACCCAGTAGCCTGGGGTAAATGGTTATTTTGTTAAATTTCAATTGATAATAGATATAACATCCCCATGTATTGATCCGTATATTAGTATTGTTGAACTAGGTACTAATATTGTTACCTTATTTAATTTTTAATTATTCAAATAACATAATTAAGTAAAATAAACTTCTTCCTTCACACTTATTCTAGGATTTCATCTTCATAACATTTGGAAGGAAAAAATATATAAGGTTGATCTCAAAATCCTAGTAAGGGTTATAAAAAGTTAAAAGATAAATTGATAATAAGTGAAGAAAATCAATAAGGCATAATCAATAGGGTTTGGTAAAGAAATAAAAAAATACATTCCATTTAATTGCTAAATTGAGTATTAAAATGCATCAATAGATTTTTTTTCATAGTGAAAAAATCATGAATTGTAATAATTGAATACAGAATGAAGGAATTTCATATGCATTGGTTGTCATATATTTGGAAAATGAACCACTAACATCAAGACCTTTTATAAGATGATTTATGTGAGTTGGTGGAAACCCGCATGATTTTTCTTGCAAACAAACATGAAGGGTTTGTTGCTAACTATATTGACTCACGAGACATGTCGATTCAACAAGGGGATATCTATAAACTGGACCCCATGGTGTCTACATGTCCAAATCATTATTTATATGTTGAAATTTTTCTTTTTAATTTAGGAATCCATATAACTTATCAAAGTATCTATATTTATTATTGGATATGGATTTGTTAATACTTCGCAAGTAAATCAAATATTAATCAACATAAAAATCATTTATAAAAATTGCATACGACTTACGAAATACACATATAAATGATATAAATAATATTTATTATTAAGATAAACATAATTCCAGATTAAAAATTATCTCAAATATGTGTTATATAGAAAACAATAAAATTATTAGGCTCACAATACCTAGAATGTTTCAATGAAATTAGAATTGATATAAAGACCCATACAAGGATTATATCATTAGTAAAATGAATCAATTATTTGTGTTAACTTTAAATCTACATAAAAAATGTGTAATTAAACCCGAATGTAATCATAATTAATTTTACACATAACATTATATTGACATAATCATTGATATAAAAGTTTAAAAAAATGAAAAATATTTATGTTAATAAATCAGATATGAATTTAAAATAAGTCGAACCATATGCCCTAGAAAATTAATGATCATTAAATGAAACACTAAATACCAAATGGATAAATAGATTTATGATGTTATATGTTAATGGAAAATATTTACAAAAAAATATGAAGTGAGGTATGAATAAGGAATATATCCCACCGAAGTAAAAGTTACATTAGAAATCCCATACCACTTTGTAATAAATCGAATCATTAGCCACATAAAGCCAATAATTATAATATAAATCATGTAATGAAATGATTATAAAGAGTTTTGAGATAATATATATCAATGTGAAGTATATATATAGTAGATAATAAATAAGTGTATAATAAGAAATATTTCTCACATTAATAAAAAGTGGGAGGAGAAACCCTTACATTATTTATGAATGTGTTCTAAAAATGTACTTATTTCATGGATAATAAAAATATATTCAAAAATTACTTATAGAACCTATTAATCATATATTTCATTTAATCTTTTTTTTATTAATTTCATTTATGTCTATTGTGTTACTTATAATTCTTTTTTCTTTTGTAGCAGGAGCATTCCTTTTGTGGTTTTATGGTGGTTTCCCTTAGGATTAATTATTGGAGTTCTTATCAATTAGAAGAAAAAATACCTATATATAATGAAATGATATTAATATACATTAGATATTAATCATGGTCCCATATATCATTTTTTACAAGTTTGATAATGATAAATTTTATAAAATGTTATTAATGAAATTTTAAAATCTTTTAGTTATTTCTGATAAAAAGGAATTACATTTTATTATATAATATAATTAATATATATTAGTTATAAAACATAAAAAAAATATAAAAAATATAATAAAATTATATTTATATATAATTATAGTTTTTTGACCATCCATTTTGTTGGTAATGGAAGAAAACAAAACACGTCATTCACGAAGGCGTTGAATCGACATGTCACAACTGATGCGTTCATTTTTTAATAAAAGGAGGAGACAATATATTTGATGATAAATATTACATTAACACGATAAAATTATATTATATATATTACACATGAGTTATTATTCAACTTTTTATAGGGGTAGGTGAGAATATGATAATAAAAACAAATGAAATCAGAAGATGAAGAAGGGAGTTTTACCACTTGAATAACCGCTGTATAAGAACCTCCTTAAGACACGTGGATTTGGAAATTTGGAAATACTAGTAGGTCTTGGATGTGTCGAGGATTCTTGGGAGGGGAATTGTGTATAATTTAGGTAATATTAAATTCATATATAGTGTGTGGAGAAGGGGTGGTGAGTAGTGGTGAGTGGTGGTATTTATAGAGAGAGTAGAGGGGCGTTTTTATTGTTTTATTCATTTGTTTAATATTTTGGCCAAAGACTATCAATATTGTCGATTCCTATGACTATATACTGTGACATGTTCATGTGAGTATTGAATAATGGGTTCCTACCAAATCTATTCATCTTCCATGACTCAATAATTCCTTTATTTTATTTCTAATGTAAAATACCATAAAATACCATAGTTCCCCATTCATAAATAAATAAAATATTTTAAAAAAATAAAAAAAATCACCTTAACCATTTTATTTCTATTTCTATTTGAATAATGGTCTTCATTTAATTAAAATAATTTTCTAAATATAATAAATTTCATTTTTAATTAAAATCATCACTTATTCGAAGAATACTTATTTTCAAATTGTGACAAATTTTACAACACATTGAAAAATCAATTATAGTCTGATAAATTAATATTAAAAATATAATAAAAAAATTAATTTTTTAGTATATTTTATTTAGATAAATTTTCTTTTAGATAATTATATTATTTATAAAATTTTAAATAAATATATTACATTTCAAAAAAAACAACCCTAATTTTTTAATAATAAAATTTTTATTTGATTTTTCCATGACATAAATATAAAATATATTCATATAGGGGATACCAAAATTTTTGTAATACACTCATAGGTGGGGTAATTTTTCTAAATTCTAGATTACAATTCCTTACTACTATAATACTATTCTAAACGTGTATATTGATATTTAATAGTATATTCGAGTTCTTTTACGCTTGGTGTTACATAAAAAAAATCATTCAAATAAATTAAATTTATTAATGAATATTCCTAAAAAAATCATGTTTTTTTATGTTGAAACTAGAAGAATTTGGATGACTGTTTCATATAAATCTCTTTTTTTATAGGATGGACTAAGAGATGTAGAATAAGATTTTGTGAACTAAGAGTGGATTGATTCCATTAAAAATAAATTTTATTAGATAAAGGAAATTAATAAAAGGGATGTTATACCAAAAATAGAGGATAAAATTTTAATTCAATTGATGTTGGTCTTAAAAAAAGATGAATGAAATATGTGGATGGAAAAGAAACATGACATGATTGGTTTTTAAGGGCTACTCACCAATTTAATGCGTGGATTTTGTTGAGACCATTTACCCTGTAAAAACACATGATATGTCACATACATGACTTATTTAAAAGTTAAATTTCATTTAATTTCCATTAATTATTTGTTTTGGGGGTTTCCCAAGCATTTATGAAGGAATTGGTGAGTTTTCATGAATTGTGCCAAACCGTGAGCCTAATTTCAAATTTAATAAAATAATTCAATTCCTTTATGTGTCCATCATTTTTCAACATTTATCATCCATTACAATTCCTACTTGTCATTCCCTGACCTATGAGCACCCAAAAACAAATTTGGGCCATTTAAAAATCCATAATCATGGTAGATTTTAGTTTTTATTTGTGGTATTGGGCCTTCCCAAAATCCCATTTCTTGCATTAAAAATATGTTTAAATTCTTTTATAACTGATTTTATTTTTAGATATTTTCATTGATTGCAACTGCAAGATGAGACCACATAACTACAGTGTGCCCCCAGTCTCTCCTCCCCAAATTTAGTGCTAAATACAATCACGAAATTGGGCGAAACATCTAAGGATTTCATAAATCACTGAGATTAGTAGAGGTAAATTGATAATTTCAAAAATCCTCTTATTTTTAACCTTTTTTCACCATTCTAGTTCCTACATGACAACCTCATCCTTGTTCTAAACAACCTTACATTTTAGATTTTTTAACATTCATATTTTGGTGGATTTTGGGTCGTTTTCTTGAAGATTGTTTTGGGTAAGTGTTTATCTCTTCAATACTTTCCTTCTCCTTAGGGTTTCCTACATCTTTAGTAAATTAATTAAGTGTCCAGAAGTTAGGTATCATACCCCGGGTTTGATTTGGGGAATTATTCTTTAAATATTATTGTTTAGGGTTCGTTTTCACTTCATTCTGGTGTGACAGTGGTGCAGTTGAGGTTTCGAACCAAGATTCAAGGGTTTTCACTCAAAAGGTAGGTGGATCGATGTGTATAAAATTATTGATGAGTTATCTTGTTGTATTTACTAATTTTTCATATTCCTCATATGATGGTTTTGGTGTGAGAACTCATTGTTATTGATTTGGTTATTTTTAAATTTTATAGATGCTTTTTTACTTGAAATTTGGTGTTTTATTGTGTAACTCAAGGGGTTTTATTTGGGTGTATATTATAACTTATGTAATTGGTTTACTAAATCTTGTATTGCCTAAAAATTCTGGTTTTGTTATGTATTACTGTCATGTGGTCATAAAAATAATGTTTTTTTATTATGTTTGATGTGTAAAACATTGTTATATTTCATGTGATCATTTTATGAAAATGTGTGTTTTCATTTGTATCTTTTGTGGTATTATTAAATGATATTTCATAACACTTGAATGTGGTTTTATAAATGTATCTAGGGATGAAAATTTTGTTTTGGATAGGAATTGTTATGGTTTTTGTCTTAAATGGGTGTTTTGAAATGGGTTTTGTGTGCAAGACATAGTTACACCCCTTGAGTTTGTTTTATGAAAATTGTGAAAGTTTTGTATGGTTAAAAAAGTCAGTTAAATGGTGTATATGTACTGTTTTGGGGGTGTGTTCACCTAATATGGTTTTTTTAAAGTTAAGGTTGTTTTTTAAGAAGTAAAATACATTTCTAGAATGTTTTATAAAGTGATAAAATTTATTAGAGAATGGAAAGAGAGCTGTAAATCATTATTGTAGGCTGTTTTGTGTGAGTGTGTTGTGAAAAATGAATTTTGCTGATGAAAAAGGTATTATATGATATTTAAGCGGGATTTTATGTGAGTTATAATGTCTTGTAATGGTTTATAAAAATTGTTTAATGGATTTGTAGAAGTCTTAAATTAATGTGAAAATTGATGTGGGCAATTTTGGTGTGAGTCGGATTTCAAAGTCAATTTGAATTAAAATGGGACATTTGTGAATTGTGTGGTATACATGTGAGATGTTTTGTAAATTTGTGATATGGAAATTATATTTTCAAGTGAAAAGTGTATTTCCTGATTTGTTGAACATGTTTGAGCACAAAGGGAAAACCCTGCTATCTAGATGGGTGGACGTGTACTAGTATGGTAGTGAATCTGTGGGGTTTGGCCTCAATTTCACTTATAAAAATTGATGATAAAAACTCTAAATAAACTATGATGATGATGATTGGGGACCACTAGGATATGGGTATGTAACCTACTAGTGTCTTGTGCACGAGAACATATATTTGTGATAGTTATTCTCATCGAGATACGAGGTACCTGGGACCCACAATGAGCTAGTGCCTAGGGGTTATTTTCTCTTTCTTGTGCTCATTAGATCCATTAAACTTACTATCGACATACGGTATATTTGGATGGAAAATTCAGTAGATTTTTAATTTATTTTAAAAGTGTTGATTCTTTAAATCAGCCAACGCGATAATTGATTTTTTTTAAGTTGCATCCTTTTGAAATTGTAACTTGAAATTACATGTTTTTGAAAACTTGCATGATTTTCGTCATTGAATGTTTATCACAAGGAATATCGTAGTGGTGGTATTCCACTGGGAATTGGATCACACCCTACTTACACCTTTGGGTTTAAGTAGACTTGATTATTTTTTTTGTCGTAGTTCAGGTACAATTTCGTAGTTCTAGAGGTTCGGGTTCCTAGCAGGTCCTTTATGGTGAAGTCTTGTAGAGATGGATTAAGGGAAGTGCCCCTTGTCATTAGGGTTATTGGGATGTTTCCTTCTGTGCATGTACCTTTTTTATTGTCTTGTTGAGTTGTTTTATAATATGTAATTCAGATCTGAATTTTTTAAAAATATAGTTTGGTTTGAAAAATCCAGATTCGTTTTATGGGATTCTTTTGTTGTTTGATGTTTATAAACTCAGGTAAATCGTTCCCAATTCTCATTTTATGATACCCAGGAACATGTTCCAGCCCATGTGGATCAGGAACGCCCTTTGGGCCTTGTCACGGGAAGGGTTTGGTGTCAGTTTTGGTGCCGACCAGATTCGGTTAGTGACAAAATGCTATCAAAGGAGGTTCGCTATCTTAACTCATATTATTTAGGGGAACAGTCAGGATAGTCTAAAGTTAGGATTGTTGGAAAGTTTTACATTGGTTATGGGTAGTGTTCCTGATAACCACACCTTAGGATATGATTCGAGTATCTAGGGAAAGTTGGGATTTATATGAGTCATTTGGATTTCATGAATTGATGATGATTAGGGGAAATGAAAAGAGAGTTGGGTTAATGGTCTTTGTGAGCTCGCAGGGTCTGTCAAGGCATGTGGAGCCAGGGATATTCAGTAAAACATTCTCTGTGATGGTTATGTGATTAGAATATGGCCGCCAACCATATGTCTATGACACCCACTGAAACTAGTTTCTTCTAGAATTGTCTTGCTTTATTTAGTTTCGAAATCTTGGAAATTGGTTTTAAAGTGACTTGGTTTTAAGAAGAATAAAGTTGTTGTGAAATGATTATCTAATAAAGAGGTAATGGTTTGATTTTTTAAAATTGAGAACTGAATTATTATAATTGTATTAGAATGGAAAATAGTGTGGTTGGACCACTTTTGAAAGCACGAACTATGGAATGTTTGGTTTTGAAAAAGTGTTTCCAATAGAGTTTTTAAAACTATTCAATGGTGTTTTAATGGGACTTGATGTTTGGAAATTAATGTGTATGACTTGAAAGTGGTTTTTCATATAAATTATTGTTCCTTTTAGAAAATCATGGTAAGATGTAATTTTTGTTTTATTTTTTGGTAAGCGGTTTTGAGAAAAAGAAGGTATTGGTGGACTGTTTTTGTTTTGAAAAGTGGAAAGACTTTTTTATTTTTAAACTTTGGTATTTCCATGAGCATCCAAATGCATGGGGTTATATGGGATGATGGATGGTTTATGGCATGGCTGGATGAGTTCCAGGACGGATGTGAGAAAGGTGCCCAGTGTGGTATAGAAATATGCTTGTGTGAGGCCTATGGGGTACCATTAGTGGATAAGCCAACCGCGAAACCGTTTTATTTTTAAAAAAGATGATTTTAAATGAGAAACAATATGTCTTTATGGATAGTTTGGGATGGTGTGTATTATGTTTTTTTTAAATGTTGATGTTGTGGGATGTTTTGAGTCCAAGAACCAATCCTGTTTGTATTGGGTTTTGGGGTTCTGTTTGGTCAGTACGCTGTGTTGAAGGGGGCGATTAGTGGTCTCTTCATAGAAATGTTTTTGGATGCTTTTACGGTGGTTCCATTGATTTTTTGGATTGGGTTTGTGGTATATATTCACCAATAGACCATCTTTGTTGGTTCATTTTGTTTAATCATTGTATAAGGTATTCCCTATTAAGGTTTAGTGAACTACTGAAGTGAAACCCATATTGTTTCGCATTTTGAAGAACCTTCAGATGATCAATATATGGAATCTCTCTATTTATATTTTTAGATTGAGTTTACACCCTTTCCATTCATTGTTTTTTGTATCCTCATATAGTGGGAGAGTGATGGTGGAAGGTTGAAAGATACCTTAGCCTCTTAAGTTTCAGGATTTGTCGAAGGTGGATGTGGTCTGGGGTTGTTATCATGGATGAGTATCTGGATGGTGTCTAAGAGGTCCTCTCGGTCCTTCGTAGTCTCTTAGAAGAACGAGTTCACGTTAAACTAGCAGTGTGGGAAATCTGGTCATGAGAGGATATTGTGGCCACTTTCCATAATTATGTTCTTTTTTGGGATGTTGTATAAGGTACCTATCCATTCATTGTTTATACTTGTCGCAATGGTCACATTCAGTGACGCTTTGTGATGTCATGTGCTCTATTGATCGTAAAGGTGAAAGTTTTGCAATCCTCTGAGAGTCTCTGTAATGTTAGGAGAATGTATCACTTGGAAAAACTTCAAAATATTCCATTTTAGAGGAAGGTGAATATAAGTGATCCTTACATAAATTGTTTCACACCTGAAGAAACAATGTGTGACTTGTGTGAAACTTATAAGCCCTTATTTTGGTGAAATATCAGTTAGGGTAAAGTGAGTATGGAATGTGTTATGTCTTGGAAATCTTATCGAGGATTGCGGTGTAGTGGTTGGTTGCACCAATGGATGAAATCTCATTCATGGGGTTTCCAAATCCTAATTGTGAGGCTGAATATGCTTCAATAATTGAGCTCCAGCCATAGGTCATTGGCAGAAGTTGGCTCGTAGTCAGGGGAAATCCTAGGGTTCTTGAAACCCTTATACAAAGTCATATCCTTAGTATGAAATATGGGACTATTTCAAAGCTCTGGTGTTTTCATGGTTGAGAACATAGTTTTTGCACGATTATTAGTGGCCTTTTTCTAGGAAGCCATGAAAAAAGAATGATCTTCACAGGTAGTGCACAGTTTCCCAAAAAGTGCGGACTAACCCTGCGACCTTCCCAAATCATTAATTTTTTTGGGTCTTTCTGTGTCGGCCGAAGCTGGTCGGTTAAGATGGATGGTTATTATGGTGGGGATACCCTCTATTATTCTCATTTACATTATTTCATAATCATTTAATGGAATACTACCCTTTTTACTAGGGAGTCTGTTCAGGCCTCCCCCTATTTGTGTGATGATTCTGTCTCAAAAAAATATAAGTTTTCTCTTATGGTGGGGTGCCAATTTGTGTTCCCCCATACCAATAGCTCAGATCTATCCATGTTATTTGCTTGTAATTAAGTAGTATCATTCGGAAAAATCTATCTACCAACATCTTTCTCGAGTAAATGTTGGGATTGGAGAGCTCCCAATGGTTTAGTTAAAGTAAGGAAAGTCTAACTTTGTTTGAAGTTGTTGTCTATTTGGGTGAACTGCTTGAGTCTTTTTCAGATAGTGTATGAGGATTTTTCTATTGGGATAAATTATGAATGTGATTGATCATTTCAATATTGTGGTGTATGTTTGGGTTGAGAGATTAATCATTCCTTAATTGATCACTGGATGTGTTTTGGCCCTTGGGGGAGAAGCTTGGCATATAAGTACATCTTGGTATATCAGTTGGGTTTGGTTTTGGTATATGGACCTGCGTTGGATTTCCGGGGATGAAATGTTTTCATGTTGGGTAGAATTGTCATATACATGACTTATTTTAAATTTCAATTATATTAAATTTTACTTAATGCATTGTTTTGCATGTTTCCCAAGCTTTTATGGAGGAATGGGTGAGTTTTCATGAATTGGGCCAAACCATGAACGCAATTACAGATTTAAAAATAAATATTGATTCCTTTATAACTCTTTCATTTTTCAAAAACTTTCATCTATTCCAATTCCTACCTGTCATCCCCTGACCTATTCACACCACACAAGTAATTTGGACCACTTATAAATCTATAATCATGGTTGATTTTAGTTTTTATTTGACAGATTGAGGCATCCCGAAAGCCTATTTCATGCATTAAAAATAATGTTAAATTATTTAATAACTAATTCTATTTTTAGGATTATTCAGTGACCCCAACTCCTACCCATGTCCAATTAACTAACGAGCGCCCACATTATCTTATCCAACAATTTGATGCTTAATATGATAGCCAAATTGGCCGAAACTTATATGGATTTTAAAAAAATTCCATATTTGAAGAGGTAAATTTATCTTTTCATAACTCATATTTTTACACTTTTTCACCCAATCCAGTTGCTTCATGACCTCCTCATCCTAGTGTGAAACACCCTTAATTTTTTTTAAAAAAATTCATAATTTGGTGGATTTTGGCTCGTTTTCTAGAAGATTGTTTTGGGTAAGTGTTTATCTCTTCAATTCCTTCATTCTCGTTAGGGGTTCCTCCCTCTTTCTTAAATTTATAGAGTTTCTAGAACTTCAGGTTCATACCTCGGGTGGGATTTGGGGTATGTTTTGTGAAATATTATGATTTAGTCTTTGTTTTCACTTCCTTGTGGTGTGGAAGATGTTCGGTTGAGGTTTTCCACCAAGATTCAAGGTATTCGACTCAAAAGGTACGTGGTTCCATGTGTAAAATATTATTGATGAGTTAGCTTGCTGTATTTACTCAGTTTTCATATTCCTCATGTGTTGGTTGTGATGTGAAAACTATTAATGATGGTTTTGGATAAGTGTTAAATTTTATTGTTTCTTTTTATCTTGAAATTGGGTGTTTTCATGTGAAACTCATGTGGTATTATTTGGGAATATTTTATAACTTCTGGAATTAGTTTAATAAATCTTTTTTGGCCTTACAATTCTAGTTTGGTGTTATATTTGTTTCTTGTGGTCCTAAAAATAAGGATTTGGAATCGGTTTGACTGTAAAACATTGTTATACTTCATGAGATCATTTTATGAAAATGTGTGTTTTAATTTGTATCTTTTGTGGTATTATTAAAGGTTATTTTATAACACTTGAGTCTAGTTTTATAAATGTTTCTCGGGATGTGAATTCTATTTTGGAGAGGAATTGGTTTCGTTTTGGTCTTAAATGGTGGTATTGAACCTGGTTTTGTGTTCAAGACAAAGTTACACCCCATGAGTTTGTTTTATGAAAATTGGGAATGTTTTGTATGGTAAAAAAAGTGGTTAAAAGGGTGTATATGTACTTTGGGGGGGGTGGTGTTCACCTAATATGGACTTTTTATAGGTTATGTGGTTATTTAATTAGTCAAATTTTTTTTAGAGTGATTTATAATGTGCTGAAATGTTTTTGAAAATGGAGAGAGAGCTTTAAAACATGATCGTGGGTAGTTTTGTGTCAGTGTGTTGTGAGAAATGAATTTTGTTGATGAAAGAGGTATTATATGATATTTGAGTGGGATATTATGTGAGTTATAATTTATTAGAATGGTTTATAAATATTTTTAAAGGATTTTTTGAATTGTTAAAGAAATGTGAAAAGTGTTGTGGGCTATTTTGGTGTGTGTAGGATTTAAAAATAAATTTGATTGAAAAGTGGACATTTGTGACTTGTGTGGAATATATGTGGAAGTTTTGGTAAATTTGTCATATGGAAATGATATTTTCATGTGAATAGTATATTTCTTGACTTGTTGAACTTGATTATGCTCAAAGGGAAAACATTGGTATCTAGGTGGGTGGACGTGTACTAGTATTCTTGTGAATCCCTGGGGTTTGGCCTCAGTTTCACTTAGAATGATTGACACTAAACACACTAACTAAACTCTTCTAATAATGATTAATCAAAAACTATTTTATGGGTATGTTTCCTACTAGTGGTTCATGCATGAGAAAAGATATTTGTGGCAGTTATTCGCACCGAGATACGAGGTACCTGGGACCCACAACGAGCAGGTGCCTCAGAGTTATTTCCTATTGCTTGTGCTCATTAGATCCATTGTACATAATTTTGGCATACAATATATTTGGATGGAAAATTAAATATCTTTGGAATTTATTTTAAATGTGTTGATTCTTTAAATTATCCCCCTTGAAAACTGAATTTTTTTAAGTTGCATCCTTTAGAAATTGTAACTTGAAATTACATGTTTTTGAAAACATGCATGCTTTTCATCTTTGAATGTTTATCACATTGAATATTTTAGTGGTATTATCATACTATACATTGGATCACACCCTACATACACCTTTTTGTGTAAGTAGACTTCGTTATTTTTGTTGTTGTATTTTGGGTACAATTATTTAGTTCAAGTGGTTCGGGTTTCTTCTAGGTCCTTGGGGGCGAAGTCTTATGAAGATGGCTCGAGGGGGATGCCCCATTCCATGAGGGTTCATGGGATGTATCATTTTGGATTTGAACTTTTTTTATAAACTTATTGAGTTGTTTTAAAATATGTAATATATTTCTGAATTTTTGTAAAAGATTGTTCGGATTGAAAAATCAATATTTGTTTTATTGGATTCTTTTATTATTTTATGTTAATAAAATATGGTAAATTGTTCCCAATTATCATTTTATAATACTCGGGCCCTTGTGCCAGCCCATGGGGATAGGGAATGCCCTTCGTTCCTTATCATGGGATGGTTTTGGTGACAGTTTTTGTGGCGACCGAATTCGGTTCGTTACATGAGACTATTAGAATCATTCCTTTTATTAATGAAAATATATATGTATATTATTCAAAAATAATTCAAGCCTAAACATGATAATAGAGATAATGAATAAGACAATTTATTTGAGAAACCATGTAATTTAATTCTTTTTTATGATGAAATCATTCTTATATAATTGAATATGTATTTTGACAGGTTATGAAAATCTCTAGTTGCATTGTATTCTAAGATTGATACTTATATGAAGAAACATATTTTTCAAAAATGAATTGTATGAAGAAACCGTTACTTAAAATATAATAAATTATTTTCTCCCACTGTGATTTTTTATGATGATCATATCATATTAGTAGGGAAAATTGATGATGATTGTGAGGATTTTTCTAGAGACATGATGATTTCGTCAGAACATCCTATGATAAGAGAAATGAGGTACATTATTAGCCTGAAATTTTTTAAAGAAATGGATAAAATTTTCATATCACAATAAATATATTTGGATAAATTTGTTAAAATATTTGGAATGGACGATTCAAAACTAATTTCCGTCCATATCACCATGGGACCAAATCTGTTTAATGATATGTCTAGAAGGAATATTATTACTAATGAATAAAAGAATATTAATTTTTAGGATAATATTTTTAAAAAACCCTATAATTGATATTGATTATGTTTTTATCCTAGTTTATATATTTTATACTGAATAAAAGATACATTCTTTAGTTTTAATGAAATTATAATATAGATTTAGGGAGATATATATTATGGGCTAAAGTTTGATCATATTGGAATGTCTACTCTTTTTTAATATACAAATGATGACTAGGTTGTTTGTGACTATCACATTAGATCTACAATGGGATTAGTTTTTAATATGAAAAAATTTTGTTTATGTTTCATTAAAAAGAAACTAAATTTAGTGACACCCAAAATTGTAGAAATATATTTTTTAACTAGAACTAAAGTTAAAACATAATATATATAGATGAAGAAATGGATAGAAAAATAATCGGTTAATGTGAAATTTCAACTACTCATAGGTTGTAATAATAAAGATTTTTTCATTCTCACCATTTATTCAATGAAATATTTATTACCCATGAACATTTATATTAAATATCACATTACAAAAGAACATGTAGAAATAATGGAACAAAGGCTCATAACACATATATGGTCTTTATTTCAGTTATTATTATATATATATTTTGTCTTCTAGTTATCTCATATTTTCCCCGTGTTCTTTTATAGAAAAATTGATATTTTGGGTGTGAAGGAAGGTGGCGCATGATTTGTGCTTTGATAGGGGAAGAAGTGCGCCCTTTCCTAATAAACAATTTAACTAATTTCATATATGGATAATGTAGATAGCATAGTTGTTGCATTGTTTAGAAAACAATTAAAGGTAAATTTTTATCATGTACCTCATTGATAGTGATGATTTTATTGTTTTTACACAGTTTGGAAAACTATGTGGGAAACCCTTGCGACCTTTCCAAGGCTTTAAAAAGGGTATCTTACCTTCTTTACCTCTACTAATTTAACCCAAAATCAAGTACACTCCACCCCATTAGGTATTTCTACCATGGGAACATCATCAATGTTTTTATAGACCTCTTAAACGTCATTCCATCAGTGGTTTTGGTGTGGGAATGTTAAAGAATCATTAATTCTGTCCTTTGCCACATTATTTATCTTTCATTACAGGGTTCTCCCTCAATAGCTAGTTCTTATTTTGAAGAATTATTATCAATCTAAAACGGCTTTTATATTTTGTTTTTTGGTGAAATGTTGATTTTTATTTTTCTATAATTTCTTTATAAGATTTTTTGGTGTTGTGGTTGTGGTTTCATACTGATATTTGGATGTTTCTTAATACGGTAAGGAGGTTCCATGATTTTACATTATTTAATGATTTTGATATGCTTTATTGGTATCTTAAATGTGTTACAAGGATTATTTTTTGGAGGAAAATGTGTTTTGGAAAAGGTTTTAGATTTATATGTGATGAAGGTTTGTTTTTGAAAGGGAATATTTCATATTTGTTATGTGTTTTATGTGGTGCTTCATGAGTATGTTTTATTCCTTATGTGAATGGTGAAATGTTTGTTTACAAAGAGATTTAAAGGATTTAAGTATTGAATGTTTTTTTCCTAGAGAAATGAGTTTTCATTTCATATTATATCAGTTTTTGCACCATTAATTTTTATTTTATTTGTGAAATTAAGGTGAATCTTGTTGTAAAATGAATTTGGGGTGAATATGAATTTGAAAGTTGAATTCACATGGAAATGGTTTGATTTCACATGTTCTCTTATATTGGTTTATTCAAATGAGTTTAGTAAATTGTTAAAATGGTGATAAATGTATTTCCAAATTGATATTGTGTACTTGTGAAATGGAATGATGATTTTTTATGGATAATTGATCTTTTGATCATTGGATGAATGTGAAAAATTGAACATATTGATTTCCTTGTGTTTATGTGATGATTGGAATTTATATTTTATTGTGATGATTTATGTAATTAGTGAAATGGAAATTTAGAACAGCAGGAATATCATGTGTTTTTGTAGGAAAACTAGAACATAAAAGCTAGTTGATTTGGAAGTGGTTGAGTCCCAGATTAATCTAATCAGTTTGACAATTACAACACTAACTAAACATGTGAAATGATCAGAGACCAATAGTCCTACGAATGAGTTTACCTATAGAGGATCATGCACAGAAATATTGTTGATTTTGGAATATGAAATTGATACCATTAGGCCCTAGTATGGGATCTTGATTAATGATTCGTGTATGGGAACACTATTTGTTTTGGAGTTGAAAGATATTGGTCACTGATGTATGCAGATTATAGATCCCCACATGTGATAGTTACCTACAGGTATTTTTCCATGGTTTTCTTTTACGACATTATTCTTATGTGATGTGTTGTAAGCCATCAATATACGATATACCATTTTTATAAATTTATTTCATGTATTTTTATTTGTAAAATTGTTTCTACATAAAAATTATTTCATTAGAAAGTTATCAGAAAAATAAATTTTGGAAATCTTTCAATTTTTTTTGGGAATGAGCTAGTTGATTTTTAATCAAATATTATAGCACAAAATCTTTTCATTTTTCTGGAATCTCACTGGGATTTTTCTCACACTCTACATACATATTTTGGGGTATATATAATTTGATATACATGACCTAGGTAAAGTAAATGTGTGTCATCGTGGGGATTGTGGATTCAGTTTCTAGTGTTTCATTTCTTGATGGTATTGGTGGTGGTTTCTTGATGGTCATGTATGACATGTTATATTGATTTTTTGGGGATTTTTTTTGTGTTTTAATTATGTTTTACTAGTTTTGGTTTTGTTTAATGTTGTGAACATTGAATCTGAAAATTAGTGTACCTTGTTTTGTTAAGATTATTAGTTATTGTGAGGTTTACTATTATTTCTATTTTATTATTATTTCAATGGGTGAAATCGTTCCGAAAGCCTATTATTGATACCCAAGAAATAGTTTCCTACCCTTGGGGATTAGGAATTGCCCTTGATCCATTCCGTAGATCATTTTGGCTATCAAACTAGATGTAACCCTATCATGGTTTGAAACAAAATCGTATCAGAACAAGGTTATGGTATTTTGGGGTCATTTTTCTTGGAATGAGTCTGGATATAACATAGCTAGGATATTTAGGCATTGTGGTTCTGGTTTTTAGTGGGGTCTCTAACCAACAATGCCCGTGGAATCACTCATGTTTATATGGGATGTTGGATTTTTTTTGGACTTCTCCTCCTTTTGAGACGTAAAGCCTCAAGTTGTATAATGAAAGTAGGTGGGGTGGACTTATTTTTGTTTTCTATTATATTGGTATTCTTGTGGCTATGTTTTGAGTCATGGAATAGTTGGTATTATTTTTAATGATGAAAATATTTAGGATGGTTGTATTGTTGGTTTTCTTTGTTTTTATTTATTTTTGAATCAAGATGCCTCCTCAAAGACTACATATTCAACCAGGGGATGAAGTTAAAGAGATTTAACCTTTTCCATTTGATCAGTTATTAGTCAACATAGTGGTTTAGGATCTCCATGATTTGGTTCATGGATAGGGATTTAGTGCTGATTAGGTTCAGGAACCTAGACCTTCTCCCAGAAAGGAAAAATCAATATAATTACTCAAGAACAATCCTCCTTTCTAATGTATCCCAGAACCTCAAGAAGAATAGGAGTAGTTTGGGATGATATACATTATATTCATTATTGTTGATATTCCTGAGGCAGTTAGAGTAATGTGTGCTTCATTCACATTTTAGGGTCCTAGTCTAATGCGGTGGGACTGAGTGGTGAAAGATGGAAAGCACACATATATGGGTAATAAAGTCATAATGGTTTTTTTCAATGAGAATTATTTTATAGAAATTTTATTATTCTCCAGGTCAGGGGAGTTTTGGGAGATTTCACAAGGAGATCAACCCATGGTGGAATATGTTAAACTACATTTAAGAGCTAGTTAGGTACACACCTAAGATCATTTCTAATTATTAGATGGTTTCTAAAAAGTTAGAGAGGTGGTGTGGCCCAAAATATAATCTTATGTTTTCTTATTCATTATGAAAACATACAATGAGGTGTTTGATGAAGGTATGATTGTAGAAGTTTATCAATGTGGAACATCTAGTAGCTTTACAATAGTAGCGGTAGTGGGTAGTGACAGTTTATTCTATGAAAAAGAAGAAGTCTGATGAGCATGATAAGAAGGGAGGTGACAGCTAATGAAATCCTTCCTTGATGTATTCATCCTTGGAATCTGATGATTGGTAGGTTATGTTCCATCAGTGTATTAATGAATGGTTCATGTAACCAGAAAGTTCATCTACAGCCAAACCTTATCATCAGTGTGGTGTTATAGAGCTCATACAGTTATTTTTAAGGTGTCAAACCCATATCTGATTCGTATAGTTTATGCGGATTCTAGAGGGATGTCAGTAAGGTCAATCTCATCTAAGAATTTGGTCTCTCTGTATGGTGAACATTAATTTAGGGTTGTATCATCCATTGGGAAATGTTATTTCAAAGATGATCTGTTGTTTAGTGTTTATTCTTAGGCTCATGTTGAGACAAGGTTTCTTCGTAAAGTGTATCGATCACCAGTGGAATTGGATGAATGGATTGAAATAGTTAGAGGTACCATTATTATCGTATTTTCATATTATATTGTTTTATTTGATATTTATGCTTCAATTTATTTTATTTGAACCCATATTGTGGATTTGTTAATGTTTAAAACAGATCATATGTTGTATGCGATGGAGTTGGTAACTCATTTTTGTAAAAATATAGAGTAGGGATTCAAGGGTTCATCATGTACACTCACCATGTTTGGGGTCATGTTGGAATGTGATTTTCTGGTTTTGGAAATAAACCTCTTTGAATTGATCCTTGATGTAGATTCCATGGTGTGTTTTTAGGTGCACATGAGTTTCTATTGATAGTGATTAATGTTTGTGGAACATAATGGAAGTACCCTAGTTTTACATTCTTAATGGGGTCCTCTTTTGGGATGTGTTTAACTTCTACTTCAAAAATTGGGAAGAAAATTATCAGATCTTGTCGCTCGCATTGAAGGATGATGATGGTGCTCCTAAGGGTGGATTACCTCCTGTGGTGGATTAGTTCCCAGATATTTTTTGAGAATTTCGTGAATTTCACTCTGGAGTGGGATATGAAATTAAATATTGATTTTGGCACTAGGAAAATATCTAACATCTCTTCCCACACACCATATAACCACCACTATTTTGGGGAAATTAAATTTATTGCTAGACAATTTTTAATCCAAAGGATTCATTCCCCCACGTATCTCACAATGGGCTTCCATAGTGATATTCCTTAAGAATTCCAATGGATATCTCCCTTTGGACCTTGATTACTGATAGTTGACTAATGTGATGATTAAGAAAAAATTCACTCTATCAATAATTGTTCATTTTTCAGTCATTTAAAGGGGGAAAAGTTGTTTTTCATTAATGAAATGCATTATGGGTATCATCAAGTGAGAGTCAAAGAGCTGGATATTCCAAATCCAACATTAGGAATTACATATGGTCACATTATGAACATGTTCAGTACCTTTGTAACACCCAAAGATTTCATAGTATATTTTCTAAAATACTATAATTCATTAGCTTGCGATAGATTCAACACCGAGTTATAGCGATCCAAAACATAACAAAAAAGCTGTTAAAAAAGAAATTATGAATAATATTAACTTCATTTTGAATCATATATACTCTATATACTTTTAACGTCCATATTACGTGTTTCTTAGACATAATATAAGAACAAATTCATTTTTTTAGATAAAAGAAATATTTTCTAAAAAAATACAATTTTAACACCTATTAATGGGAAAAAAATTCAAACCAATATTTTACACCTTTATATATTAAATTTAATGAAATTAAATTCTCCTTTATTATTGGGACAAAGAAAATTGGATTGGATAATTTTTTGTACTTTTTGGGTAACATTCATATTTTGAAAAATACTATGTTTTAATTGAAAACAAATTTTTTAATTGAAATAATTTATAGTGATAAATTATGAATTATAATCATTTTAATGTATAATTAGATTATATTTTTATCATTTAATACAATGTAGGTCATTATAAGTAATTTCACTTTTAAATTTGACATAAACGCATGTCAATCATTTGATAGTTTTTACTTTTGAAAACCTGCTTCTCAGTATTGACAAGGAGAATTAATTTTAAGTTATTAAATTAAACTTATATGTTTTTATTTTGGTAAAATTGAATTAATTTATAAATTCATAATATCAAAAATATCTTCGGGTAAATTTTTTATATTTTTCTGAAAACATTCAATTTTGGTGAATAGTAAAAAACATTGTGTTATTGTATAAAAATTACTTTTATTTAAATAATTAGTTATTTTATTTTAATTTATTTTACGTGATAATAAGTACACAATACCTATATATGCTCAATTTAATTCAATTAAGTAAATTTATAATATGTTTTGTTATATAATATTTTATTGAACTTTTTACAGTCTTTTAACCACCTTCTAGGAGCATTAAAAAATTTGCATAAAAATTATTTTTACCACTTCAATGAGTTGAATATCAAAAACCTGAGATACATGGTTAATATCAGTAAGTAAAATGTGGTTTAATAATGTGAAAATTATTTTTGATGAATAATAACTTTTGACTTTTATTAACCATGATAAAAAGTAAATAGGGTAATTAAAGTTAAAAATGATATTATAATTACCCTAAAACATGTCCTAATTCTATTAGATAAGTAATATTCGACAAAAAACAACCTTAGGAATAAAATATGATCCTTTTGGTCCACTTTTATTAGATTTGGACATTTATTATTATTTTATTTAAAGAAGTGTTAAAAGAGTTAAATTCAATGTTTATTAACTAAACCATTTTTAATATATCATTATACATAATATAAAGTCAACTATAAATATTCATTTGAAAGAAAAAAATATTTCATACATAATTTTGTTTTATTTATAATTTTTATACATTAAATAATTAAATTCATTGATTACACAATGATGATGCAGAAATTACCTTATAAATGAAAGAATCAAATAAATGGTATTATAAATATAAGAAGAAATATATTTTAAACTTTTTGATCCCATAAATGATTTTTCATGGAAAATATAACATTTTATGGTTGATTAGATCAATTTTGATCGATGTTATATGGTTTTTATGACATTCGTAATACAAAATAACTAATAGTGTCAAAATTGACATTAATTAATTTTTAAAACAAATACTTTATTATTGGTTGATATAATATTCCCAGAAATCTAGGGATTAGCCATAGGGATTAAATAAAATTATATATGTAATTAAGGATAAAATTTATGCTCTCATGGATGTATACAGTATGTCTATTAACCATGTAGTGTAAGAATATAAGAAGACACTGTAAAAGTTAAACTATTTAACTAAGAGTTAAATCTAAAATATAATGTTCAAATGGTAACCTAAACTTATCTAAAACCTATTGATTGAGATGATTTCTTCCTATAACCACCCATGTATTGAAATAAATACATTTGACACCATTATAAACCATATATGATTGTAGAATAAAATAATATTTTAATCTTTTCCTAAAGTGACCCTCACCGCTCTTATATAAAGGCACATCCCCTTATCTCAAAATCCAAACTCAAAATCCATTTGGCTCTACCAACCCCTAAACAAATATCCTCCCAACATACCTCACGTAACCCTAGAGTCATTACATTGAACATAACGCCATCTTAAAGAGACATTTCGATCAACTCAAAAGGAAACACCTGAAGAAGTGGTAATAATTTCACCACCCTCTTTGAATTTCATTTGTCCTTCCAGTTCATCTTTCTTTGTTGATTCCATACCAAAATAATAACTCCAATACCTACAACATACTATGATGTTATTATAAATATGGTATAACCTTATTCATGATTCTATCTATCCTATAAATTACAAAGTCATCATAGGTGTGTATGTACAGCTTACCGTCTCCACATCGTTGTGTAGTTTGTTAATCAAACACTCAATTATTTTGATGGGTATAATAATGAATATAATTGATGTAAATAATAAATATAAAATGTTAAATAATCTTTATATATGATATACCATCCAATTACATACTATTTCACCATAAATATAATGATATTTTCACTCGTGTGTTCGTACGGATTGTTGTCTCTAAGACACGAAGAGATTCATTTCCACATTGACCATTCAACGATGATTATAAAAATATATTTTATTAACAAGTTTTTAATATATGAAATAATAATTATACTTAATATATATATGTGTGTGTGTTTGTATATGTTTATGTATGTATGTATGTACTTACATATAACTTATTCACTTATATCAATTCAAAATTATATGAAAACAGAAACAATGTTTATGCATGCGTATGACCTACCGTCTCCTAAAATGGTGTTTCCATTTCATATATCTTTATATTATATATATTTATATTCTAAATATATATTATATATAAATAATTTGTTATATTATGGATGTATGTAAATCATGATCTAAATTATACGATCAATAATAAGAAGTTAAAACATGTATGATAAAGAATGATAATATTCCCCAAAATTTTAATTTAACATAGAAATCATTATTAAATGGGTAGTATAAAGTCATAAATGATTCATGTATGATATAATAAATATTAATATAGTTATGTTATAATATAATAACAAAATAAGGTCATTATACAATTGGGTAAACGTACCATCGACCAAAGTAAACTGCAAGGTAAGGGTTAATTTCACAATCTCTTTATTATTCGAGGTTGTTTTTATGTAAGTATCTACTGGAAATTTTTATTATCCAATTGTATCATAAATAATTGTTCAATGGGATTCTATTCATGGGACTTTTTACTAAAACATAATTTCAAATGATTTAATGATTTATTTTTCTAAACATTTCCCATTAATGTCCATGTTTTCAAATTTATTATAAGGATTTATTTATTTGGACATGAATGTTTTAAAATGTTAATTCCATTAAAATGTTTCATAGTGGTATGGGAAAATTTTATTCAAATATAATTTTTAAATGGATTCCTTTATATGACATATAAATGATTTCATGAAGAAGATATTTTTCTCTCAATGATTTTTACTGATCATTTTCTACTAAGTCAACATCCTTTACAAGATATTATTTTAGATCGAGGTTTATTTATTATGATACAAATATTTCATATTGTATTAAGGGTTTATTGATAAGTTTGAATTTGGATGTTTTATTTTTATACCATTCATGGTTAATAGATAATGTATTGACATTTCACATGCTTGTTTTAATATTTATGTTTATGTTATGATTAAACATTTTCATTTGAAGAATGCATTGGACTTAGTAAGAAACGGGTGGAGCCTGATATAGCTCCTCGATGCATTGGTAGCTTGGATGAAACAAACTAGAGTGTTGGCCCAATGCATTGAAAAAATATTATTTTTAGTCATGGAAAAATGCCTTGACTAGGCAGTTAAGAAGTCTAGTATTATGCATTCCATCATAAAAAAATTGTCTATTTGATATTGCATGTGATTATCCAACAAGTAGAATATCTATGTGAATAAGTAAATGGAATTATTAGAATTGTATTGGCCATATTATGTAGAAGTTTATATTTAAAAGTTTTGTGTTTTATTCTTATACATTTCCTTAAAGGTTTATTCGTATTTATGAAAGGTTCCTTTATATTGTTATCCTTAACAAGCATCTGAGCTCATCCAATTTTTAGGTATTGTTTTCCCCAGGGTGTGAAGAAATATATTTTGACTGAGCTACATGGATAGTCTAAGGGATATAAATGTGTTCAATGGAGACAATGTTTTTGTTGTTTTTTATTTTGTAATGTATTGTTAGGTTCATGTATATTATGTATTTTCCAAGAATGCCTAACTGATCATTCCTTCGGGACATGAATCCTTGTAATCATGAAAATCTATTAAAATAATGCACTGAATCTAGGTAACTGGGGTCAGGGAATTACTGTTGGTATCATAGAACGTTTACCAACATCCTTGGAAATTTATTTAGATAAACTCTGATTATATAACATTATCCTAATATTGAATTCAATTATTAGTATAAAATACCTTCCTAGAATTTTAGCAATGTAGAGATTTTGTGTATTTTTCGAGCAATACATCCCTGTCTGTATACAAGAAGGTAGAGCCGGCTCTAGAACAGGTGTACCTAGGAGTGAGAACTCTGACAAAGAGTTTTAGGCTTGACTTGGGGTATCTAGGTACATGACACCCAGCCTTTCTGCACTCATGGATACGACACTATTGGGAGATATGATTAGGATAATTTACATTTTCATTACATGCCATTATGAAGGATTTAGGAGTAAATACCTTATCAAAGTGATCATTTTATGATTATAGATTATATGCATAAAGGATTCAATTTAAATTAGTTAATTTAATATTTTGGAATTATGCATTGTGATTCATAATCTAACCTAGTGTATTCCATTTCATAGAAATGGTACCTGGTATAAGGAATGGGAATTCCAATAATACGCAAGATCTAAAGATTAAGAAATATTATATCATAAACGGTATTAAGCCAACATTTAGAAGGTAAATTATCTCCCACGTATTATCATCATACGAAGAAATAGTATCATGTGTTAATAAGATAAGTAAATAATTCTTTGAGTCTTATGGATTTGAAGGAAAGGAAGAGACGAAAATTATGGAAGAGATAAAGATGGATAAAGGGAAGAGGGGAAAGAAGGATTTTTCCATGTGTGATAATTGTGGAAATAATGAACATGAAAAATTATTTAAGGAATGGGAGTATGTTATAATTTTGGAGAAAAATGACACCATGTACATGATTGTAAGGGTTAGAAAAAGGATTCAAATGTGCAGTGCTTCATCTACAAGAAGTAGGGACACTATGTGAATCAATGTCTAAATCATCAAAGTATACCACAAATTATTCTATTAGATAATAATAATGTTATGATACCACCAAAGATGAAGAGGAATGATTAGGTATCTTATTGTTTTATTAATGTATTATGTCATTTCAGTATAATATTAATGATATAAATGTTATAAGAATTATACAGTATATGAGGATTGTACTGCAGTACTATTTCATTAAGGACTTGAGATTGTGTGGAACGAAGAAAAGTGAGTTAATAGCAGGTTAAATTTTATGGAAAATTTATGGTGGAGAGAACGATGAAACACAATATGGTTCTCATATTGAGGTAGTGATTTTGGAATAATATATGGTCGATTTTTATAAATTATATTGGATATTCCTGACTACATTGAAACTGATTAACGATTAGTACATTCAATAATTGTTGGAGTTTACAATATTTTTTAATATAAATTGTATATCCAGTATTCTATAAGGAATAAAGGAGCATGAATGTAATCAATAAGGTTGTATGGTAATTCAGGGTGTTACTATGTTTTAAAAGAATAAATGATGAAGGTATTCACATGTTGTTACATGGAAATAATGATCTTCATTGTGTTTACCTTCCACATAAATTTTGGACTGTGAATTTGGAATGAAGTATTTTGGATAAGTATAATGGTTTCAAACACTTATGATTGACATTGGATATTATTTTTAAGGTTAAATCATTTCTTGAGATTATTTTTGGATTATCATAAAAAGGACAACCCAGAGGACGAGCGACAACCCGTCACGTCCTACAAGGCCGTGAGACATATACACGCAACTGAAGGGTTACAAGGGTGGACCACCTACCAATGGAATATGTGATGTACTATTTTTTATAATGTAGTTTTTTTTAAAATAGTATGAAAATTGAATTATAAATTCATTATTTTTAGAACTTTATACAATTAGGATAAAGAGAATATTTTTGAATTCTATTGGAGCGAAAGAAGAGTTTCTAGGAGAAATTAGTTGAAGGATGAAACTCTAGTTGTCAAGTACATTTTTTCTCCACTTATTCTATGAATAAATTAATTCTTAAGCTTTAGGGAAGGGATATTATAACCAAAAATGTTTTATCCTAATATCTTATATTTTTTTGAACCGATGATAATTTAAATCATCAAAGATTGATGGCTTTGAGGGCCTAAATTTTACACTTGTTTGTGAATGATGTCCTCAATCACTCTCTATATATATTTAAGTTATTCCTCTAATTATGTGTCTCTAATTTCAACCAATGTTCTCCTAATCAGGTTCGTAAGTTGGTGGTAACTTTTTTATTCCCTTTCCCTCTTATTGAGGCTAAATTTTATTAACGGAATTTCCCATGTGGGTTTTTTACAAATGTATTTTTCTATTTTTAACCTTTTATTATCAAAGAACTAATTAAAATTGTGTGGAAAGAATTTATTGAAGGAGGCGATAATGTAACGCCCAAATATTTCATAGTACATTATCTTATTAAACAAATTCAATAGCTTGCGTTGCACACAACACCAAGTTCGAGTGCACCACTACTTACCAAACAAGCCATTCAAAAAGCGGTTATGAATAGTATTAACTGCATTTTGAATATTATATACTCTATATAATTTTAACATCAATATTTTTTTTTTCTCATACAGAATATAAGAAAAAATTCAATTTTTCAGATATAAGAATTATTTTTCAAACAATGCAATTTTACTGCCTTTTAATGGCAGACCCTTTTTAAATCCAACATTTGACACATTTATTGAAACACCTAGACATTTTAGGATAAATATTACTCTTAATTTCTTTGATTTTTTTTGTTGTACACTACACCAAGATTATCATTCACTATACACAACACCGTATTAGTTTGTAGTGTACGCAATCACTATTCGTGGCTTTTGTTGCATGAAAAACCGATTTTCCTCTATAGCGTGTGTTATACGCAATACCGAGATTCACTAAACAATGATATATATTTATGAACTAACTGTTATGAATAGTATTAACTAAATTTTGATTTTTTTTATAATAATTCATTTTACTCATATTCTAGAACATGGTATGAGAACAAAATAAATTTTTCGGGTAAAATATGTATTTTTAAAAAAATGCAGGCTTACCACCTTTTGATGGTGTACCAACATTAAATTTTTTTTGAGATGGTTATAAATTCAATTAGACAAAATAAACTTATTAATTGGAATGAGGATATAAAAATTTACTTTTGATAATTTTTTTATATTTTTCTGTTGACTTTCATATTTCGAAAAATAGTATAAATACAATAAATATTTCATAAATTTTTTTTTTCATCAAGATAATTTATAAGGTAAAATTATGAGATATAATGGTTTTAAAGTATAAATAACATATATTTTTACCGTTTAATATAATTTAAATCATTATCATTAATTTAACAATGAATTTATAGATAAAAAGATTTCAATCTTTTTTAATGTTTAAATTTTTAAAACCCATTTTCTCAATACCGTGATTAATTTTAAATTAAATACTAAATATTCTGTGTATTAAATTTGTAAAAATTGATTCCATATTTGGAATCAGTAGGTACAAGTTATTTTAATATGCTACTTTTAATTTTTATCCATTATGAATGGTAACTACGGTAAATTTTATTATCTACACTTAAAGATAAATCATGTAATTAAGGGTAAAAATAAGATTATAAAATTACCATAATAGATGCCAAAATTATATTAGATGAATAAATGTCGACCAATATCACCTAAGGGTCGGAATAGATTCATTTTATTGGATTTTTACCACGAATAAGATTTTATTATTATTAAAACCACTGAATATGACAACATGTCACTCTATTATATATTATAAGTGTAATAATTTTAATTTAGTGATAAACATCATAAATATTCAAACATAAGTAGTCACCATGAAATATAATAAAAATATTTACATCATGAGAATTTATTTAGTATTTTTGGGGATTAAATAATTATCATTAATGGTGACACAATAATGACTTTGAAATTATTTTATTGATTGAAATATCAAATAAATGGTTTTAAAAAATATTAAAATAAATATTATATGAAGTTTTTAATGTTCTCCATGAATTTTTAAGAAGAATATTGCATGTTAGGGATCAATTAAATATATTTTTTCGAATATATCTTCTTTATGGATTTAATTTAACTTCAAATAATTGAATAGTGTCCAAATTGACACATTGGTATTTTATAAAAATAACAAATTATTAAATTTTTTAAATGTCACAAATATATTTAAAAATTATAAATTGAAATTTATATGGTAGAAAATATCATAACGTATCTAATTATGTACAATTCACAACACATCAGAAAGTATTTATAACAATTTATAATTTAGAATCTTATTACCACAAATAAAATTAAATAGATTAAATAAAGATAAATCAAAATGATAGGGTTTAAAATAAAATATAAACAAGTATATATTTTATTTGATGATGAGATTACAATCCTATCACATATAATATTTTAATTGAGTTATTTTTTACGGTTTTATGTGGTGTATGAATTTAATATAAATTATTATTTTTGAGGTTTCCAAAAGTGCCCCTCTCCTATCTTATAAAAGGGAACCTCATACCTCTACTTTTCATAACATTTTGAGCCTTCAAGCTCAGAAAACTCCAGTCCATTTATTTCCTCCACTTCCCAAGAATCGTTCTATAGGTCCTGATATTCTTCAAAGACCAAATTTAGTGCCCTAAGAGGTGGTTTAGAAGATGTGTGTCGAAGATGGGGTAATATCCTTTACTGATTCTTTCAAATATATTTCTACTTATACGTCATATTTTTTATTTCTTTCATTATAATGTAATAACATCAGTATCAATCATATAATGATATGTAATTATAAATATGAAACAACCCTATTTCACCTTCTATCCATTACTCGAAAAATGAAATCATCGCGTGTGCGTACATTGGGAATACCATATCCACGTCGTGGCGAAATCTGTATTCCAGAAGCATTTTACATTCATGGGTATAATGGTGTAAATATTAACTATATATTATTATTATAAAATCATACTAATTATGAGATATTATATCATCCACTCCAATACCATTCAATAATTATGGTAATGATATCATCGCTCGTGCGTACGTACAGATTACCATCTCCACGATGTGATGAGATTCATTCATCATGTTAACCAATCAAGAATTATTATAATGAATATATATTGAATAATAATGAAATATATGACATAATAATGCTACTATATATATATATATATATATTATCTACTTACTTCTATTCAAGTCAATAAGGAAAGGAAAATAGCGTTCATGCACACGTACGGCCTACCGTCTCCATGAATGGTGTATTTCATTCCATTTATCGATATATTATATTCTTAGTATATATAAATCATTTTTTTAATTCGGGAAGTAATTAATCATGATCTATGTAATCATATGAATAATTAGAAGTCAAAACATGGATAATAAATGAAACGATTTTACCCAAAACACGGCTTTAACATGGAATTAACAAATGAACGAGTAATATAAAGTCATAAGTGAATCATATATGATATCATAAATTTTATTATGTTTCTGTTACAAGTTAATAATATTATTTATCCCACTATACAGGAGTCTCAGATACATATTAAAGAAATTGGACATAAGGTAAGGGATAATTATTCCAATCTCATTCTTAACCGTGATTGTTTTTTCACAAGAATTTAATAGGGTTATATGTATCATTCATGTCCATGTTTTCATAAAAGGTTTTTATTTCTATTTAATGATTTTTTTACCAATTTTTGAATTTTAAAACATGGTATATAAGTAATATTTCTTTTGCTTACCATATGAGGTACTTTTTAACTTTTCTGGAAAAAGTACGAGTAGAATGTTTTCTTTAACTTTTATGGAATGAATGGATTTTTATGGTTTCATAACACATTATTTCCATGAAGCTTCCTATAAAATATTTCATTATTAACAAAAAATAGTTTCTTTTAAAATTTTATGGCATTTTGGAAAAATAAAATGACTTGATGAAGAGAGGATATTTTCTTCAAGAATTACTTTCAAGTGTTTTATCAAAACTATTTTCCATCTAAGATGACATTATTTAATATTATTATGTTTCAAGTATAATGTCTCTATTATTTACATGGTTTCATTTTTCTTATTTTGAAATGATTTCTATTTATTCTACATTTATTATGATATGAGGGGATGATGTTTATGAAACCCATTTTATTAATTTGGTTATGAAAGATGATTTATGTTTATTTTGTTTCACATGAAATAATGATTTCATTATTAGATGGGTGTGACCCATATCTCCCTCTAATTCATTGGGTAAATATTAATATCTCATGAGGTAGACATGGCTGAAATAGTAAGTAAAATCTTGTTCAGTAATACATGGGTGGAATGGCATGTAAACCCAATTCAGTAAATGACTTTGCCCACTATGATAGTCTTGGCAGCAATGCCTTGGCTACTTCAGAAATCATAACATGTGATTAATGGTTTTCCACAATTACATTTTTTATTCCCCTGATATTTTAGAATGATTAATGTTCCTTTATGGTCTATGACTTATGTAATTCCATGATTTATGTCATTAATCATGAATTTTATGCTTCATATTCATGTTTTTACATTCAAATGGTTATGGGTTTTTTTATGTTCTCCATGCTTTCCCTTACTTAGCATTTGAGCTCACCCTTTTTATGTTTTCTTTTCCCCATGGTTATAAAGAAAGGTTTTAGGTAAGAAAAAAAATAGGTGAAGATCATTATGGGAGATATTGAAGATCTTTCACCATGATTAGAAAATTATGTTTCGAGATTCCAAAGACAATAAACTAATACGGCCATTGGTCGTCTGTTTGTGTCATGTAATAAGTTTTCTGCAAAATTAATGTAATGTCCATGTACGTCTAGCATTGGGTCTCTACATTTGGTATTAGAGCGAAGGTTTAGATAACCATTGGATACTAGGATGCGAAAAAATTAGGGATATCCCTAGAGATATTTCTAAGGTATGTCTAGGGATGTCCCTATGGTTAAGTATAAGTATAGATTATAGTCCTATAATTACGGTAACGATCATAGAATTAAACCTAAGATGTTAGATATTTAAGGTGGTCCCCATTTATTTTGTCATTTTCTTAGCATTTATTTTCCTCTCACACTATTATTTTTGAGTTTTAGACGATGGCTGGAACCCAATGGAACCATGATGATCAATGCAATGGACAATGCGATGATTTTCCTCCTGAACCATCCAATGTTATGGGAAATGTAGTGAAAAATATTATTGTTATACTTACACAAGCAATGAATCATTCTGGACATCCAAATGAGATGATAAGGGAACAATATTCTTTTGAGTGCTTCATGAGGCAACATCGACCTTCTTTTAGTGGGTTTTCAGATCCACTTGTTGCCGAACAATAGTGATGTAGAAATTATTTTTATTGATTAAAATATCAAATAAATTGTTTTAAAAATATTACAATTAATATTATATGAACTATTTAATGTGATCCATGAATTTTTGAGATCAATATTACATGTTAGGGATGTATTAAATATTTTTTTTGAATATATATATTTTTTGGATTTTATTTAAATTCAAATTATTGAATAGTTTTAAAATTGACACAATTGATATTTTATAAAAATAAAAAATTATTAAATTGTCTAAAAATCACAAATATATTTAAAAATTATAAATTAAAATTTATATGGCCTAAAATGTCACAATGTTTCCAATTATGGACAATTTTCCACACATTAGGAAGTATTTATAAAAATTTATAATTTAGAATCTTATTACCACAACTAAAATTAAATAGATTAAATAAGGATAAATTGAAATGATAGGCTTCAAAATAAAATAAAAATAAGTATAAATTTTATTATATGATGAGATTAAAACCATATCTAATCTCATATTATAATCGATCCATTCTTGGTGGTTCTTATGTGGGGTATGAATTTATTATAAATTACTATTTTTGAGGTTTCCAAAAGTGCCCCTCTCCACTCTTATAAAAGGGAACCTCGTCCTTCGCATCATTAAAAAATTTTAAGCCTTAATGATCTGCAAAATATTGTACATTTCTTTTCTCCACTTCCCTGAAAACATACTATAGGTCTTTATCTTCTTCAAACACCAACTCTAGTTCCCTAAGAGGAGGTTTAGAAGAGGCGCATCGACGAAGAGGTAATCTCCTTTACCGATTCATTCAAATTTATTTCTCCTTATATTTCCTCTTTTTATTGGTTTCAATATAATGTAATAACATTAGTGTCACTCATATACTGATATGTTATTATAAGGATGAAACAAACTTATTTCACCTTCTATCCATTTACAGAAAATGAAATCACTACGCCTGCATACGTACAAAATATCGTCTCCATGCCGTGGTGTAATCTTTTTTCTACCACCACCTTACATGAATGGGTATACTGGTGTATAGAATAACTATATATGATTATTATAATATGATACTAATTCAGAGATATTCTATCATCCACTACAATAACATTCAATAATTATGGGAACGATATCATCGCTCATGTGTATGTACGAATTACCGTCTCGACGATGCAATGAGATTCATTCTTCATGTAAACCATTCAATAATAATTATAAAGTATATATATTTAAAAATAATGAAATATATGACATAATAATTCTATTGGATTTATTTTTTTATATATATATGTCATATACTTAATTCCATTAATGTTAATAAGGAAAGGAAAACAACGTTCATGCATATATACAACCTACCATCTCCATTAATGGTGTATTTCATTCCATTTATCGATATATTATATTATTAATATAGATAAATCTTGTTTTACATTATGGAATAATGTAATCATGATCTATGTAATCATATGAATAATTACAAGTCAAAACATGGACGATAAATGAAACAATTTTTCCCAAAATGCTGCTTTAACATGGAATTGAAAAATGAACGAGTAATATAAAGTCGTAAGTGAATCATATATAATATCATAAATATTATTATAGTTCTTTTACAAGTAAAGAATATTTGTAAAACCACTATACAGGATTCTCGGACACATATGGAAGAAACATGACATAAGGTAAGAGATAATAATTCCAATCTCGTTCTTAACCGAGATTGTTTATTCATAAGTATTAACTGGGGTTATATTTATCATCCATGTCCATGTTTTCAAAAAATGTTTTCAGATAGGTTTAAAGTATTTTTTTAACAATTTTTGACTTTTACTATATGTTATGTAATTAATCTTTCTTTTTTTACCATACGGGGTACTTTTTTAATTTTTCGGCAAAAGTACGAGTAGAATGTTTTTTAACTTATATAGAATGAATGGATTTTCATGGTTTCATAACACCTTATTTTCATGAAGCATCCAAAGAAAGATTTAATGATTAAAAAAAATTCATTTCTTTTAAAATTTTATGCCATTTTGAGAAAAGGAAATGATTTTGAAGAAGAAATGATATTTTCCTCTTGAATTCATTTCAAGTGTTTTCTCAAAACAATTTTCCATCTAAGATGACATTATTTAATATGTTAATGTTTCAAGTATAATGTCTCTATTATTTATATGGTTTAATTTTTTTATGATGAAATGATATTCATTTATTCTCTATAGATTATGTTATGTTGTGATGATGTTTATGAAACTCATTTTATTCATTGGGTTATGAAGAATGATTTATGTCTATTTTGTGGTACACAAATGAATGATTTAATTATGTGATGGGTGAGACCTAAATCTCCCACCAATGCATTGGGTCAAGATTTATATTTCATGAGATAGACATGGCTGGAATGACAAGTAAAATCTGGTTTAGTAATACATGGCTGGAATGGAAAATAAACCTGGATCAATGATGGAATTTTTCAAATATAATGGTCTTGGTTGAAATTCCTTGGCTACTATGGAAATCATAACACATGCTTAATGGTTTTCCATAATTACATGATTTATTACCAAGTAATTTTATAATGATCAATGTTATTTTATGATATATTACTTATTTACTGCCATGATTTATGTCATTACTCATGATTTTGATGTTTAATGTTAATGTTTTTAAGTTCAAATGTTTATGGGTTTTTTTATGTTCTCCATGTTTTCCCTTACTGAGCATTTGAGATCACCCTTTTAATGTTTAAATTTCTCTAGGATATAAAGAAATGTTGTAGGTAAGAAACAAAAAGAGTAATATCTTTATGAGATATGTTGAAGATCTTTCAACATGATAAGAAGATTATGTTCTGAGTTTCCAAAGACACTAAACTAATAGGGTCATTTGGCTTCTGTTTGTGTCATGTATTAAGATTTCCACAAAAGTAGTGTAATTTCTATGTATGTAAAGATTTTTTTCTCTAAATTTATATATTCAATTTAATAAAATTAAATTCTCCTTTATAATAGGGACATAAAAATGTAGTTTTGATAAATTTTTTGGTACTTTTCTTATAACTTTCATATTTTGAAAAATACTATGTTTAAATTGAAAAGAACTTTTTAGTAGAAAAAATTAATAGTGATAAATTTTATATTTGAATGGTTTTGAATTATAACTAGATTATATTTTTATCATTTAATACAATGTAGGTCATTATAAGTAATTTCACATTTAGATTTGATATAAACACATGTTAATCTTTTGATTGTTTTTACTTTTCAAAAACCAACTTCTTGGTTTTGATAACCGGAATTAATTTTAAATTAATAAATTCAAATTCTATGTTTTTTAATTTGGAAAAATACAATTCATTATAAAAATCAGAATATAAAAATTATCTTAGGGTGATTTTTTGGAATTTTTCTGAAAACATTCAATTTTTGATGAATAGTGAAAAACATTGCTTTATTATTTAAAACCGACATTTATTTAAATAATTAGTTTTTTAATTTTAATTTATATTAGGTAAAAATAGATAAATAATACCTATTTATGTTCAATATAATTCATTTTAGTCATTTTAATATATATATATATATATATATATAATTTTATTGAACTTTTTACTTTCCTTTTCCCACCATCTTGGAGCATTTGAAAATATGCATATAACATAATTTCACCGCTTCTGTGAGTTGAATTCCAAAACTATGAGGGGCATGGTATAAATCAGTAAGTAAAATGTGGTTCAATAAGATGATAATTAATTTGGGTGAATAGTATCTTTGGACTTTTATTTACCTTAGTTTAATGTAAATAGGGTAATTAAATGTAAAATATATTTTATAAATAACCTAACAAATGACCAAATTCTATTTGAAAAGTGTAATTCAACCAAAAACAACATTATGAATAAAATATGATCCTTTTGGTTCACTTGGATTATATTAATACATTTATTATTAATTTATTTCATGAAGAGTTAAAAGTGATAAATTCAAAGTTTATTAAATAAATCATTTCTAATATTCGATTATACATAAGATATATTCAACTATAAATATTCATTAGAAAGATAAAATTATTTCCTACATCACATTCTGGGTTACACATAATTCCTCTAATTTCTAGTAATGAAATAAAACCAAAAAACATAGTATGAGAAACAAAAATAATAGTGCGAAATAATAAAAACACAGAAAAAAATTCATAGGATTTAAAAATTTTTATACCCTATTTTTAATCTATGAAATTGTAGGTTTACCATTTTTAATCTGTTACTATTATATTTTTAAATCAATTATAATTCATTCTAAAGAAAATATAAATTTACCACTGAATATCTGTCCAGAAACTTTTGAGAGGTATGTCCTCGTAGCCCCATTACTCATGCACTGATGATGATTATGTTAATTACAAATCTCTCCCTAGGAAAATTTATTCAACAACTGCATCTAATTTCTAGTATCGTTATGGGGATTTATTTTATAGGAAAACCTCACATTCAATAATTTTCCAAAATATAAATATATAATTTGATACATATACCTATCTAAATGGTTTCAAAAAAATTTCTATAATAGTAATATCAATAAAAAATTATACCTTACTCTAACCCAATGTAAGGGGACCCAAATATTACATAAATAGATATTATTTAATTGTAGATGAATATTTAATATATCACATACTAATTCATGTCAAACAATTATAATGTATTAGTGTATTTATAGACAGGATACATAATAATATATTATGTGAAAGATATTCATCAAATCCCCCAATTTTTTTATCACATAGTACCCTTATTATACATTACCAATGTAAAACCATTCATTATAACACGAGTAAAGAAAATAAAATATAATGTTTGATTAGATTATCCATAATTTTAAATAGTGTTAATATAAATTAATGATCAAACATAAGAATAAAATGAGAATATTTGTTTGAGAACATGAGTTTTACATTTCATATTCATAATAAATAATTCAAATATCCTAATCATGACATATGGATAGAGATGATTATAATACATGAATCATAAAAGAATTAAATATCATTAGTCATGAAATCATACCATTAGAATTTAAAGATGTCATATATAGTTTAATAAAATTTGTGTATTAATTATAGTTGTGTAAACAACATTTCAAATATACCCACCAAGACATTAATATCATGTTATGATTTGTAGAACCACTCATGTACCTACATTGGGATTCAGATTTCCATTATTGTACCAACTTTTTGTCTTGGGAAAACATAATGAATAACCTCTTTTAGGCATGGGATACCATCCTAGGTACCCTTTGAGATCATAAATATAACTCATAACCCATTTCATTATAATAATATAATAGACCCACCAATCACTTTATACATTAATATATATTCAACTAGATCATGAAAAAAAATTAAAATTTAATTATATATTAACATGTGGAAATGAAAATAGGTTTCGTCACAACCTCATCATCATAAAAATAAACAATAAAGTGGGTTAATAAATTTTATATCATTGTTCTATATCTCCAGTTAATCATAACTAACATCAATGAATGTTTACATAGATGAAATTTCCAAATAAAATATTATTCAATTGTTTTTAATAAAATACCCTATTCATTTTTTAATATATGATTAAATTATAAAATATTTAGAAATAATGGGGAAATTGTTTTCTTTTGAATGTTACATCATGTTTTTTAAATTAATATTCAATTAAAATTGTAGTAATTTTGTTTTTAAAATCCATTCGTACTGTATATGTTAAAAAAATATTTTCCTTACACCTTAGATAAAAAATTCCTCTTTTGGAGAACACAATTGAGATTCCTTTTAAAAATGTGTATAGAAAGTAAAAGATGAGTAAAAATTACATTAATAAATAATTTGATTATATTTAAACCATTCATGAAAATAATTTAATGAATATATAGTCATTGAAGAAAGGATTCCTGACTGAATGAAAAATAATTATTGTTTTCATTGAAAAACATTCTGGCCAATGATTATATAATGGGAGAAATATTAATTGAAAAAAAGTTAGTTTAGGAAATAAACAGAGTTGAATAAAATATATAATATTCCTGAGATATTGATCATATAATTTCATCATAAAAAACATTATGATATACAATAAAATAAATCATTGATAGTTAAACAAATAACTCTCACCTCAAGTCATAATTTATTCATTTAGGACTTTTAACTACTATATAATAATTTTTAATATAACATAATTCTATTATTGAAAAATATTCACACATATAATACCATTAGTTTTTCCCTTATATCATCTTTCCACCAATTCATTGGAAATATTTCGTTATCAACATCATTACTGGTGTTAACTACATTGTTTTTCATGTATATTTTTCAACGATAGTTGTGGAAATATTTGTTGTATCATTTTTTCATCATATAAAGATGATTAAATATCATACATATTACATATATATATATATATATATATATATTTATATTTATATCCACTCCTATAATGTGGTGATGTAAATTTAATAACATCAGTTTATGGAGATGCTAGTTAGTATGTACAAAAAAGTTATGTTTCCACTTTTTAAATGATTGAATAAGGTATATAAAAATATAAATTTAAAGAAATATAATAATATAATAAATATTATATATATTCAAAAAAATATAATTATAACCAATAATTTTGTGTGGTATTAGAAAATGATAACCAATTTTTCATGGTGGTGGTAGTCCACATGTACTCGTGGGTGATACATTCATCTCCCATTTGATAGTAAAGAAGTAGAAAAATGTTATCCCAAATCATAAAATAATATAATTATATTTATGATATTATATTATTATTTTAAAAAGTATAATATATATTTATAATATTTATAATATGAAATAAACTATTCAATAGTTTGGTAACAAGATTATATCTTCATTGATAGACCTCATTTGGATTACTTCGTAAAAGTTTATTATGAATGTATTTGGGGAAGACCAAATTCATTATGATTGTATGAAGTAATATTATATATTAATAGGGTAAATATTTTATATATAAAAAAGATCAATATTTTTAAATAAGGGATGAGGGGATGTGCATTATTATAAATAAGATAAAGGAAACCCTTGGAATTACATAAAATAATTAAATACATTAAATATCATAATCATATAATGTAGCACAAAATTACACCTATTTAGATTATAATATGCAATAAATTTGAAATAAACTCATTAAATTTCATTTATACTTATTTTCTTACACATTTTAACCATAATCTCCATGTTAAACCACATTTAACCCATGTTAACATTAATAGTGATACCAGAATAGTATGTCCCAAAAAGAGGTATTTTAAATAAGTAATGACATTATTATTAAAAATTTGTAATATATTTTATTTAAAACAATTTATAAATTTGTAATAATTTACTTTTAACATATGAACCAGATATTTAAGAAAAATATTTCTTAGTAGAATACACATTTTAACTGTGAAAGTAATTTTACATTAAAAACATGTAAAAATTATAGCTTCAACAAATGTAATTTTTAAATAATAAATAATGAAATACATATATACTCTTGGGAATCATAATACTAAATTTTACATTCCATTCATAAAATATAAATGAAATGACCTAAAAATAGTTTTTTATTCTAATAAAAAATAACTTAGGTTCAAGAATGTCATGTTTGGTTTCCCAAATTTATAATGTGGTTTTAAAGATATTAAATATCTCTATACACATATATTTGGATGTTAAAATGGTTTTGAAATTTATTAATCCGTACATTCATCGATATAATGTCATAATAGCGATTTATTTGAAAATTTTGCAAATTTCACTATTCAATCAATAATTATTCATTTGTAAAAATTTCAAAATATTAATTATAATATTGTTATGACATGATGATTGAGAAAATTATACCTTCTAATAGAAATATATTTTAAGAAATTTTTTGATTTATTTATAATATTCAATCAACAAATGTTAGAAAACCATTTTAAAAAATGTATATTTAAGCATAAAATAAATTTATTCTCATTACATACTCAAGTGCCATAATTATATTATTAATAATATAGTTTATGAAAAATATTATATAATTTTTTTATGAAAATAAATAAAAAACAATTATTCGTAATAATTATTATTTCAAAGACACTTTCGTCACACAAAAGAATATTTTTTCATAAAAAATACCTTTTTTACATTCAAATGATTTTATATCATTTATCACCCAATTGATAGCCTATGAAATCATATTTTATATGTGGCAAATATAATGTGTCATAATTTATTTGATTATATTAATACCCACCACAACTAGGTAATATGTACCACATTAAGTAATATTACTTCAATTATATATCACAATTCTTTTAAACTTAGTGTTACATATAAATAAATATATCAATGAAATTAAATTTATGTAAATAGAAATATGTCAAAAAATAATGTTGTTTCACAATATTATTTGGGGAATATATATATTGAACTTGTTACGGATATCTTTTCATGAGATAATTAAGGAAAATTAAAAACTTTCAAAATGTATCAAAAAGGATATATTATGTTTGAGAATCTATCAATATGTTATATAGAATGATAGATGAAATAATCAGTGAAAAAAATTAAAATATGATAATTTTTTTGGGAGAATGAATATTGCGGTCTAATGAAAAGGTATTTAAGTACATTAATTAATCAAACATAATTATTATATATGTTTCAGGTACATGGGAATAATAAATAATTGTTTTAAAAAATATTACCAAATTCCCATAAAGTGTTTTGAGTTTTAGGAAGATATGAAATTTTGTTTTTTATTATAAATAAAATTTTGAGTAAAATGTGACAAAACAAGAATTCAACCACAAATATAGAAAAAAATTGTTGACAGAATGATTAATACAACCATAATTGATCTCCTTATATAGTTTCCATGAGATATTGGTTACATGTCTTTCTGGTTCTTACAATACTCATTCAGGATCGAAACATCATGATATAACTTCTTATAATTATTCAATCTATGATTTGGGGAATAAAAAGAGGGAATAATTTAGAGATATTAATACTTTATTACCACTATGATTTACAAATGAGGATATTTGGAAATAAATATTTATGATAAAAAGTGGTAAATATATGTGGAGATTCTTGGGAATAACATAAGGTATTTAAAAGAAAAATAATGATTCAAGATGAAATACAAGATGATGATATTTTGTTAATAGCATGTGAATAATGACTCAAGATGATATCCATATTTTTTATTAAATCTCACTTTCTACAATGATAATCCAAACACTACAAAGAACTATTGTTTATTTTTTATCCAACAAATAATATTTTTTATTTTAGGATGCAATTTTCAAGCCTATTGGATTAAAATATGATATCTTTATTAAGATAAGAAATTTAATGTGGATAATATGAAATAAGTGTGCTCAAGAAATTTCAAAGGGTTTGTTTGAGGTTATCATATATATATTCCCATGAATACGAGGCTAAAAAAATGGTAAATGGAGGTTCTTAGAAATACAAGCTATTTAAGGGGTATTATTTTTTTCACATAAATCTGGAATTTTTTTGATTTTTTGATATTAAAAAATACAAAAAAATGACATGAAAGTAAATGAGACCGCTTGAAAAACATGATGCATTGTGGGGATAAAATATGAGTTAGGCACATTAAGAGAAAAAAATGAATTTGAGATATCTAGAATACCACACACCTAAGAATAATAGAAGAACTTAATCCATTATTGAGGTGAATAATAATTTTTTAATTTATGAAAATCAATAACGATTAAGGAGAAATTAGTTATCATACTAACTATTATGATACATTGTATTCTATAAACTATGTGAAAGAAAGAAGATATATAATATTGAAAAGCTAACATGCATGTAATCCTATATTATATTCATTGTTATTTATGACCTTTTGATTTTCAGAATAGAGAATCCTAGTAAATACACTATGAAAAAAATATAGAAAACAGTGATGTTGTGTAAATACTGAGTTGAATGAAATTTATTTTATTATATAATGATATTAAAATTAAATATTTAATTAAAATATTAAGTTTAATTGTTTTATGTAAACAAATATTTGGAAGTGTTTTTGATATACATTAACAAGGTGGATATAATGACCCTTCCGTTTTCGTACATGCCTATTTAATTTTTTTAGGATAAAAAAATAATAGTAATATATTCATAGATTTAACTATTTAATATCATAGGATAATTAATAGTATAAATCACTTGTACATAATAAACAATTAACATTTTTTAAATCCATATCTATTATTCTCATATCATCTCTCACTTCCTCCATAGTATATGAAATCACATGAAGATATACCTTAATGAATATAGTGATCTAAAAGCATGGTTAGGGGAGGTTTTACATAGAGGGAATAAGAGACATGAATAAATAGTATATGGTTAATACTATAAATCATCATAATTCCAAATTGTTGTTATTATCGTTATAACTATCAGAGAAAAATTTTGTTGTTGCATGGAATTTTTGACATCAATAATAATTAATTATCAAAACATAGTTTTCCAGTACCTCATATAGTTTTGAATAATGTTATAATTAGTTAATGTATAAAATATATGCACAAATCATAACATTATAGTTTTTAAGACAATTAAAGTAATGTTTGAACATTTTACACATAATATTTTGAGAGTTATTACATTACAAAATTCAGAGGATGGATATATAATTTCGGTCCAACCCACCATATCCTTAAAAGCTACTAAACATAAATGCGACAAAATATTTATAACAATAATTGTAATAAAATATACCAATGGGTTGGAATGGGATATATAATGGTTTCATAAATAAATAAAGGATAGACATTTGGGTTTCTAAATTAATAAGATAAAACCATATTTTTTCATAAAACAACATTATTATTGATTTTATATAATACAACATTGGATGAATCTATTTGATGTTTTGGAAATTAATATAATTCCCAAAATTCTTTATAATATGAATAGAAGACAATTAGAAATGGTAGAAAAAAATATATAATAAAAAATAATTTGAAAATAATATTTGAAGGAAGTATTTAAGACATTGTAATAACTTTCTTAAAAAAATGTGAAACAGTGGGTGTTAAATAAATTTGGATTTTGGGTTTATGAATCTTTTTACATGAAAAACCACTTTATATCATTAATATTCACCTTCTAAATATTAAACATATTTTTATTATTAAATTAAAATATAGGTCATGTATGTTCATTTTTTTCACTCTTGACCACTTATAATAATTTGATTCTATTCAATAATTTCGTTTTCAAAAGTAGAAGTTTTTTTATATCCTATTTTCCACAAAAATAGTTTGTTTTGTTTGGTTTTTCCAATTTTATACAAGGTGTCTTATATATTAATAAAATCAACTATAAATTAATGAAATAAATATATTTAAAAATTTATATATCTAATAAAATTAATAATATTAATCTATGATGGTAGTGATAATAAAATTATTAGAAATGTACTCATTGGTGTTTAATTGATAATTAAAAATATATTGTATAAAGAGATTGCGAAAGATATAAAATTTGTTCCTATATTAAAAAAATTTATTATGGTGAATTAACTGTATAAAGATCATTTTAATGGGATATATAGTTGTTTTAGGATGTTTTGGATTGTAAAATAATAGAAGGACATGAAATTAGAAAAGGAACATGAAATAAAATAATGATATAATAGTACCTCTATCTCGGAGTTGTTTTAATTCTATGACCGTCGACCTCTAGAAATCATGAAGTGTTATTACTAACTAATTCCAGTAATGATGATAAGGGGTTTGAGATAGTGAATTTTGGCATGTTATTGGATTTGGTAAGGGAGTATTTTTTTCAACGGATGGGTGATTGGTTATTTTACTTAAGGAGATGGGTATTTATGAGTTATAATATTAAAACAATATTATGTCTATGTTAAAATTTTAAATATTAAAATATATGAAAATATGAAATATATTTGGATTAAATAACATAACCTTAAGAATATAATAATATTTATATTATTAATTTATTATCATAATCAAATGGAAATTTGTAAAATTAAAAAAAATTACTAAATACTTTAGGAACTATACATATGAACATACTATTTAGGATTGGAAAACATAGTTGTTGAATTTAAATGACTCATTTATAATATTTTTTTTAAAAATGGTAAATAAAAAATTTATATAATATATTAGGTCATTATTATATCATGAATGATGAAATTTAAAACATCCCAATTATGAAAAAATAGTGGTTTCACAATTCACGTAAAAAAAATTAATTCAAAAAATTAAAAAAACCCTTAGAAACATTTTTTTGATGCTTCTAAAAATTACATTTATTTCAAAAAAATAATTTTCTAAATTATGTAGTTTTAAATTTTAATATAATTAATACAATTTTTACATAATATATATAAATATTTTTTTTGAAATTACATTATATTTTCAATGAATATTTAATGTTGATATTTGTCTTGTGGAATTATAAAATTTATTTTCACATAAGTTACTCATGATAAATATTTCTCACCGTAAATTTTACTATTTTTTGGTAAAATTACTATTCCAATTTCCATGTTACTATTCACAATTTCCAGGTTATTAATCCAATGATAATATTAAAATCCCAATTTTCATATTATCTCTCATAAATATGAGATTGTTCATTTGAAAAATCATTAAAATTACTCCCAGGGTTCTATATTTTCCTTCTCTATGATGTTAATTTTTTACTAATTATATTTTACTTTTATATAGTGTTTTTCATGGGGTCAATAATTATATAATATTAGAATGATCTATGTTTTCCCATTCAAATGTCTAATGTAATATATTTTTTCCCTATGAAATATTTTTAATTTTCATCAGATTAGTCACTAATAGATTATATGATATTAATTAATTAAATAGTGTATTTTTGGAATCCATATATGATGTGTGTGTATAATATTATATAATATAATAAACATTTATATGAGAACGAATATCATGTATAATGTTATAGATGTTACATTCTTCTCCCCATTATAATTTTAACGCCTAATATTTCAACTCATATTAATGGTTTTTAATAACTATGGTTACTTATATTTCAGAACATCCTCTAGTTCTCACATTATTTATTCATATTTATGATCCCACCAAAACACATTTAGATGGTTAAAAACCTTGATACATTGTAATTTATCCCTATGGTCTAATATCTTCATTAGATTTTCCTCATAAGATAGTTTATTGTCTAGTTATACCACATCTAGAATCAATACATGTGAGGGATCATGTATATACATCCTCATGAGAGTTACATGGGACATGATAAGAATTTGTTCCATTTTTGTTGGATAATTTATCTAATAGGTCCCTTCTCATATATGATAATGTATCTGGAAGTGGTCAATTTATCTACCGGTAGGCATAAATTTCATTGATCACTGTATGACTCTATATCATCGTTATATTTGAAGGATATTTTTTTCTCCACCATAAAAATTCAAGTAACATTTAGGATTTTTATCATAGATATTCTACCGAAACTGAGTAGGTTTTATGTGATTTTTGATAGATTGATCTTTTTCTATCATTTCATTGACAAGACCAGATCCAAGAAGCATTAATCCACCAACATCAACCCAACAGGTATGATTTATATATCACATAAATATTTGAAATCCTATGGATACATTTGAAAACATGAGTGGAATATTTTTTTTGTATTTGGACTAAACTAATCGAATATTATGATCCCAGAAACCATATAATTCAATTGAAATGTCTCTCATCAAGTCCCGAAGTGTTCGAATTATCCTTTCAGTTTTATATTAGTTTGGGGGTGACAGACAATAAAGAAAATCAACTTATTATTTTCAGGATGTTCAATACATCACTAGAATAAAAAATTGATAATTGGCTTATGATTAGAGATGATCAATAGTGGGTCCCCATGAATCCTCACTACATTAAGAATATCATATCATGTTTTCATGTGAGAAATCTACAAAAAAAAGTGATGAAGTGGGAATTAATGGTGATTCAATCAACAAAAACCCATATCACACTGATTATTTTTTATGTCTTTTGGAGACCTGGGTCAATGTCTATGGGGATTTTCACTAATTTCCATGTGGGTATAGTCAGCTATTGCAGCAACCCCTTAGACTTACGATACTATTATTTAACATCTAACATACCAAGAACATTAATGTGTATTCATTGATATCTTCCTTTTTTTGTCAACAAAGAGTGAACTCAATGATCCCAATACATATTGTTACTTTTATAATTGATCGATAAAGATTATATATGTGAATAATCTAAATGTTATTTATTTATCTAATGTGATGTAGGCAAAAAAAATCATAGTTCAAAACTGAATGACAAAATATTCATTGATATAGAAATTTTTAAACGTCCCCTCTATTACGACTTCCAATTTCTTTAGATTCTCACAATCATCCCTTTACTCCTCTTGGATATTTTCATGGATATATGGCTTGGAAATCATTTATTAAATGAAGGATTTATTCCATAAATTTGATATGTTAATATCCTTATTTTTCAAATTCAAAAATATATTGTATTTCTCAATCAAAGTCATGAATAGAATAGAAGGTTATCATCTTCTAATAGCATTAGATATCTTGTTCCCTATTTATGATGATAGTTAATAGAGAAATAATAGTATTTTATTATCCCTATACATATTTATTGGGGCATGAAAATATCATTATATGTTAATATATAATTTGGACTCGTTTATTATTTATATATTTCACACTTCTCACTAATGAGGTAGTTCAAAAAAATAAGGAAGTGAAATATCATTATTTTTTTCTCTGGGTCATACATCAGTTTGTTTTACTAATGGATATTCAATTTTTGTGATAAATAGAATATAAAATTATCATTTTTCATGATTTCACAACCCTAGGATATATTGGATGCATCCCTATATATCAGAAAACCTTATTTAAATTATGGTTATAGACCTATAACCCTATTTATTGGCCTCTTCATGAGCTTCAAAAATATTTCCTCCCATTATTTCATCAAAAAATGTGTTTCCAATTTCCATGTTAACTTATATATTACTATAGAATATCAGTAGATATTTATTAGAAAACATATATATTACATAAATATTCCTAGAAAACATAGGAATTTTTTACTCTTTATGGTCTTGGAAATTCCTCATTTTACAATTTATTTTTATGATCCAAAGAAATTCAATCACTTATGATCAATTGTCCTATAAATGTGACTTTCATTATTTAAATTTCACACATCCTAAAAATGAAGTTCATTTTCCCATTTCTTAAATTCACTATCACAATTCTCATATTCTCTTCATGTTCTATGATTTTCTTGGAGTATATTTGAATTTCGACGATAAATACTATAATAATTCTTTAGAGTTACTCTCTATATACTCCATACATAGTATAAATAAATAATATAGGTAATTTTTTATTTCTAAAGGTCACCACTATTAAACCATAATTAATATACCATGTATGGAAGGATCTCTTCTGAATATCTCTATACTTCACCACTAGTTAATGATATCTAAAACATAGATCAATTTTAAAATATTTATCTTCTCCAAAAAGTTAATTGAACAATTAATTAATCTATATAATAGTATAATTAATCATTATTTTGTTCGTTTTCATGTACCAATAATAGTAACAAAACAATAGTGATTCATCCTTCTTAAAAAAGTGCACGTCACACCCCAAGGTGTTGCACTAGGTTGTATGAAACATGTCACATCGATGACATTTTTTTGTTATTTTTTCATATATTCATGGACTATATTTTCCTATTATTATCCCCCTAAATTTGGAGAGTAACAATTTTTTTTCTAGATAGAACTAGGAACATAGCTTGGCCACATGGTTAACTAAACCATCCGAACAAACCATGCACAATGTTCAGGTGAAAAAATAATTTCCATTTTCTTTTTTCCCTTCTATTTCTAATCCTAATGCACTCCTTTTTTCACCAATTTTACCATTTCAGCTAAAGAAGGCTTATAATATCGATCCATCTCCCTTGGAACCCATTTTGGATGGGGTTTTTTGTGGGGAAACATCATGAATCTTCATTGAAGGGAGTATTTTCTATTTTTTTTCTTCTCTCTTGGGTTTTTTCTCTGACTTCATGATTTTATAAAATTCCTCCAAATAGGGGTTCATACATCGGTTTTAATATATATTTTCTGGGATCAATCATCTTGATTAGGGTTTGTTTGCACTCATTAGGGGTGCAGTTGTGGTGAAGGTGACTTTTTACACAAATATTTTGGGTGTTTGACATTGAAGGTAGGTGGTTACATATTTAAACATTATTTTATAAATTTATAATTCTGTATTAACCTATTTAGAATGTTTCTCAAATATGGGTTGTGGTGATGAAACCATTTTTTGGTTGCATTGCTTATGTGTTTAATTTTAATTTTTAATTTTGACATGAAATTTAGAATTTTTCATGTGTATTCCATGTTATATCATTTGATGTTATTTTTTTATTCATGAAATTGGTTTATTAAATCATTATAGGGATGAAAATTCTTTTTTTGTGTCGTATTATTGGTCATTTTCCCTTAAAATAGAATTTTTGTATGAATTTTCCATGAAAAGCCTTATAACGCCTCTTGACGTTGATTTATAACATGTTTATTGGGATTAAGAATGACATTAAGTAGGTAGATCATGTTTTTGGCACTATTAACTATGTGTATTATTTATAAATGGAGTTTTTATGTGATAATGGTAATTTATAACATGTGTAACTTGATTGAGCACAAATGGGAAGCCATGTTATCTAGGTGGGTGGACTAAGACTAATATGAAAGTGATTTAGAATTGGAATTTTCTTGGTTTTACATACCAATATCGACAACGACAAACTGATATATATAATAGTGATTGAGTGGATACCACTAGGATATGGGTGTGTTCCCTAATAAAGGATCATGAATGATAATTTAGTTTGTTGTCATTCGTATGCCACATTTCACGGATATATGATGTACCTAGTTTCCCATTTTTTTATACATCCTAGGGGTATTTCCCATGATTACAGCTCAATGTTTATAGTGTACATACCATCACTATATGGTGTGTTTGGTTTTTAATTTAAGAAGCATTTATGTTTTCTTTTAATTTTTTCATTCATTAATGTTTCCCTCTTAAAAATTGTTTTTATTTAAAGATGCATCCCTTTAAAATTGATACGAGCATTTCCTCTTTAAGAAAACATGCAATATTTTTTTATAATGTTTATATAATGTAATATTTTAATTGGTGGAATCTTATTGGGCTTAAACTTACACCCTATGTACACGTTTGGGTGTATATAGGCCTGGTAATTTTTGACACCGGTAAGGGAAAGGTCCTTGGAGACAGTGGTTCAGGTTGTTAGCATCCTTTCTCGTTACGGTGTTGTGGAGTAGGATTCCATGAAATTCCCCCTTCCCATGTATTGATTATTTAGTTGGGAATGATTATCCTTTTTATTTGTGGCACTTCTTTGGAATTTTTTAAAACTATGTAATTCAATTATGAATTTTGTATAATGATTGATTGTTTGGGAGTTTTCAGATTGAGTTTATTAATTATTATTGTTTATATACTCTTTTTAATATTAGTTAAATAATTACCAATAATTTTTATGATACTTGGGAACTTTTACCATAATTTCTATATATGGAACACCCTTAAGGAATTTCCATGGGTCTCATTGGGTGTCAGTTTGGATAGAAAAGTGATGTTGTTGATGAGAAAATGGTATCAAATAAGTTCAATCTCTTTGGGTAATTTTATTTAGGATTATTATGGTTAGATAAAAGCTAGGATTGTCAAGGATTTAAGTTTTGGATGCTATTATTTAGTTTTCTACCACCTTTCATAACATACCTTGATTGACTATGGGATGTGGGGATATTTTTGGACTTCTCTTCAAGTTGGACATGGAGACTACGGACTACACATAGACATTGGGTGGGAGTGAAGTAGTTGTTTAATTTATTATTTTGTGGAGTTTTATTTATTTATAATTTATTTTATTGCATAATGTTTTTTGAACCACTTTACTAATGATTTATCTTATGACTTATTTCATTTTTTAAAAACATGCCACCCTGAAAATCTCCCATTCACCCACGGGAGGAATCTGAAAAGAATTCTCCCTCACATATTTATTAAGGGATAGTAGATGTTTAGTTCCAGCCATTCCCTACTCAGGTGTACAGAGGGGATCATGCCTCTAATATATTTACAGAAGATGAACCTAGTATATGGATGGATAAAGACTAGGATTTTCTAATGAAAAATCCACCTACATTCAAAGGTAGGATGGATCCTTTTTACGAAAAGGTGTGGCTTTAGATGATATAGATTATGGTCGATATCCATGACCCACATAAAGAAGTTAGGGTGAAATGTGCCTCATTATATCTTGATGGTCACAGTCGTGGGGGGTGGGAATCAGTGCTCCAGGTTAGAAAGATTGATAAGATGAGCTGGAAGGATTTGAAGACCATTTTAAATGAGAATAATTGTTCCAAAGTCCTAGACTAATCCGGATACTAGAAGTATATAGTTTTTCATAATGATATCGGTCAGTAATGGAGTATGATAACTACATTTCTATGCTCGTGGGTTACATGCATAAGGTTGTTTCGAATGATTCTATGAAAACTGAGAAGTTTGAGAATTGTGTGCAACCATAAAATTACTCATTGGTCTTCCTGTTCAATATGGGAACCTATGGTACAATGTTTGACTGTGGTTAACTAGTTGACATTGATCATAAATTAGAGTATGGTTATTATATAGTTGTGTATGATAGGGGTAGTCGAATATCGTTAGAGAAAAAGTGGACAATGGATGATTAGGGGAGGAATACAGGTGGTAGTTTATTCCATCCTTCCAGGTAGTATTCATTTGAAGCTAATGAATGTAGGGTATGTGGTGTGCCATCAGTGTAGGAGGGCAGGGAAAATTTGATGTAGATTTACCTCCCCTGTAAGAAAATTTTATTTATGTTGGGTTATGGGTCATGTTCAATGCTTTTGTAGAGTGACACACCCATACCAGAGTGGCATAGAATCTATGGCTTTTAAGGGAGTGTCAGTTCAGACGAAGCTTAGCATGGAAGTGGGATCTCAGTTTGGTGGTCATGGTGGTAGGTCAAGCTCATTTTCGATTTAGATCTAGATTAGGGTTGAACCACCTATAAGAGGACATTATCAAGTGGGGACCATGTATATTCATGTGGTGGACCAAACACTAGCAAGATCAGATGGATGGCCATCGGTAGTTCTAGATATGATTTTGATTTCATCTTATATTGAAATGATTCTCTTTGATAATGGTGCTTCTAAATATTTTATCTCTGTCCATCTTGTGGAACTGTTGAACTTTACAAACTGTATGATTTCGTTTTCAATGGATTTGGTGATGTCTCTTGTTAAGAAGAAGTATAAAGGTCTCAGGTTCCCATATTTGGAGCTTTCAATATCAGGAGTTGAGTTCGAATGAGATCTCCTAGTCTTGGATATAGACCTTATCGATGTAATTCTAATTATGGATTGGTTACATCACTATCAAGATCATGTCTATTTCTATATAGGACATGTGAATTTCCTAAAATATGATTGGAGTCATCAGTTTTACTAAGAGATTGGGATCCTCGGATTGGTCATGCAGGTCCTCCACTCCCAAATATTGGAAATCTGGTCTTTCAGATATCATAACTCTTTCTTGGGGAATAGTTTGTTTATCTTGAGGGTGGATTACCTCATGTTTTGGATGAGTTCCCCAAGGTATTTGTTGATGATTTTTAAGGCATTCACTCTGAGCATTCCATGGATTTCTTTATTGATTTGGCACCGAGAACACAACTGATATCTCTTCCCTCATTTCTAATAGCCCCCACTATGTTGAGGGAACTAAAGATACATATGGTAAATTTGGATTCCAAAGGATTAAATTTGCTGAGGGTCTCTCCATGGTTCTCTCTAGTCATTTTTTCAAAGAAGGCCGACTGATCCCTCTAGATGTGCATTGATTACCTAAAGAAGAATAAGGTAACCATCGAGGACAAGTATCATTATACCTGAATTAATGAATTTTTTTGATTAGTTGAAGGGAGAATGTGGTTTTCGAATATATATTTGCATACAGGTTACCAACAAGTCGGGTTGAGAGAGGAAGATATCCTGAAAACATCATTCTGAAGAAGGTATGACAACTTTGATTATTGGGTAATGCCTTTGGGATTGACCAACACTCTGGTGTCGTTTTATACCACTCTTGTAGTCATTGTTCAACCAATATATAGATTCATTTTTGTGGAATTCAAGGATGAAATCTTGGTTTATTCAGAATTTGAGGTGGAGTATGAGCATCATTTATGGGTCATGTTGGGAACTCTACGGGATCATCACCATTATTCAAAGTTTGATCGAACACAATTTTTGAATCAAGGATGTGAAGTTTCTAGGTCATGTAGACTTGGATTTGAGGGTTTTGGTGGACCCTGAGAAGATTAGTGCATTTATTTCATGGGGGAATCCAAAGGATGTGTTCAAGATAATGAGATTCCTAGGCCTATAAATTTACTATAGTCCATTTGATCGATATTTCACTTGGATTTCTTCACGCAAGACTGTGCTCACCCAAAAGGGTAGAAGTTTAAATGGGGAATAGAATGTTAGGTATCCTTTGAGGATTTGAATAGTTTTTATATTAACACAACTTATTTTTATATTTATTGAATCTAGAAATGGATATGTGGTTTATTGTGATGCTTCGTGTATGGGTCACAAGTTTGTGCTTATGCAAGTTGATCGTGTGGAGGAATATGGCTCTCACTAAATCTACCCACATGAAAAGAATTACCTAAATGAAGAAAAATAGATAGCAGTGGTGATGCATGATTTGATGATGTGGCATCACTATGTCATTGGGGATATGATTGTGGTCTACTCTAATTATAAGATCATAGCATACATCCTCTCATAGAATGATCTTAATCATAAGTATTGCCATTGGATCGAGTATTTCAATGGGTTCGACATTGATATCATCTATCTCCCGGGAATGGGAAATTTTTTGGCTTATTCCTTGACCAGAAAAGTACCATTGCAGGATTTGAGGATGTCCATTGATTAGTGGACTCTGGTGGGGATCTTTGATTAGATGCACATAGAGACCAGGGAGCACAATGTAGGTCTATTCATGGCGACTATTCAGTTGACTCCCACCGTTTTAGAGTTGATTCAGTAGGATCATCCTATTTATGAGATGTTTAAGTGGTTTATTAAGTCTCTTAAATTTTGGGGAGATGTATTCTGATTGGTCTTCATCTACTAAGGGCACCTAGTTCTTCAAGGACGTTTGGTGGTACTGTTGACTCTATGGACGAGGGTGATGTAGCATAACCACCAATATCTATTGTCCATTCATACTAGAGATACTAAAATGTATTATAATGTATGTAGGCGGCTATAGTTTCAAGGAATGAGACGTGACATAGATTTATTTCTTCTCGACACATTATTCATGTCTGCATGTATAAGTAGAGAATCAAAGGCCCTCTAGTTTGTCTCGGATAGAGACCACCATTTTACCACTCAGTTTTGGTAATTCCTTCATAAGTCTTTAGGGTCCAAGATTAAGATGATCATGATATTACATCCTCAAATGGATGGCCAGACAGAGTGGGTAGATCAGATTCTAGAGGACATGTTTAATGCATATTTTTTGGATTTTGAAGGATCTTGGGATTGCAATATTAGATTGGTCAAATACACTTATAATAATTGTTATCAATCCTGTATTCAAATTCCTAGTTATTAAGAGCATTATGGTTAAACATATAGGTACACCCTGTGTTGGGATGAGGTAGGTGATATCTCACTATTGGGATCAAGCCTTATGAATGAGAAATCTGATAAGGTCAATATGGTCAAAAATATGTTATTGTCTTCTCAATGTCTCCAAAAATATTATAATGATTTGGTGAATCGAGATCCTGAGTACTATATGGGTGATCGGTTATTCATGAAGGAGTCCCTTTCTTTGGCCATAATCTTTTGGGAATGTAGGAAATGCACACACTAAGGTTTGTCAGACCATTTGAGATCACCGACAGGATTCACAGGGTTTCTTATAGGTTAGATATTCCTTCTTAGTTGACATCTATTCATGACGTATTCTATATATCCCAATAGATGAAATAAATCCCAAATCCTTCCCAAGTGTTGAACTTGGTAGAAATGGAAATAGATCCCAATATATATTAGTGTTTGAATGGTTGGTGAAAATAGGGGATTCCCAAGAAAATGTTTTTTGGATAAAGTCTAATTCACTAATATAGGTCCATTGGCTACATGTGAATGATGTGCATGAGACATGGGAGAAGAAGTCTTGGGTTGATAATGAGTACCCATTATTTTTATCTAATAATATTTCGAGTTTACATTCTAGGGAGGAATGATCTCATCATGGGGATAATTTTAATATATGTATCCTTATTTTCAAGAAATTTATCATATATTATTTTCCTATATTTTCCCCAAGTATCCCTCTCGAATTTTGAATCAAAATGGAAAATTTTGGGTGGATAGAACACAACACATGATTAGGTCGCAAGGTTTACTAAACCATGTGGGAAAACTGAGCACGATGTCCTGGTAAAAAAAATAATTCTTCACATTTTCAACTATCCATAATTAAATTTAATGTTCCCATTTATTACCCTATTCAAACATTTATTCCATATAATGCTACCAAGATCCCTCAAAATCTAATGGAACCCATCCATGAAGGGTTTTTGGTTGGGGAAAAATCAAAATTGTTTTAGTAAGTGAGTATTAACTTATTTTATTCTTTCTCTATAGGATTTCTTACCTCCTTGATATTTTAAAATTCATGCATCTTGTGTTTCATCCATAGGGTTTAATATCGAGTTTCATGGTTTATTCTTCTATATTAGGGTTCCTATTCACTCACTTGTGATATAGGTGATGTTTCACACAAATTTATGGGGGTTTGGACATTCAACGTTGGGTGTTCCATGTCGAATCAGTCATTGAAGAATTATCTATAAGGATTTACCTATTTATAACATTACCCATCTACTATGTGTGGTTTGAAATCCTTTTTTTTTGTTTGTATTTGATATTTAGAAATTCTAAAGATACATTTTGACATGGTATTGGGTGTTTTCATCCAGTCATCAATGTTATATCATATATTTTATGATTATTGAAATGGTTTTAGTATATGGTTTTAGGCCATATAATTCTGGATGGGTATGGTATTATTTTTCTTTTGGCCATAATAGAGGATTTTTGAATGATATTTGAGTGAGAAGATATCTAACACCACTTGAAGTTGTTTTATAAAATGTTTATTGGGTTTAATGAACTATATTGATGGTATGAAACATGTTTAGTGTACCATTATGTGTGTGTATGATTTAGAAATCTATATTTAATTTAAAAATGGTATTTTATAACTTTTGGAACATGATTGAGCACAAATTAGAATATTGGGTATCTAGGAGGGTGGACTAGGACCAGTATTATAGTTATTTGGAAGTGGATTTTCCCAGATTCAATTAGTAAGCATGACAATATCAATACTAACTAAATGATGATGACTGAGTTGAGATCACTAGGTTATGTGTGTGTTCACTAATAGTGAATAATGCTAATGAACATAGTTCATTTTGGTTTATACACCACATTTCATAGAGATATGATGTAACTAGTGTTCCATTTTTAGCAAGTGTCTTGGGGTATTTCTCGTGAGTTGTGATCACTTGTTATATTGTATTTATGAATGGAATATGGTGTGCTTTGTTGGTTATTTAAGAATCATTTTTTTTCTTTAAAATATATCATTCTTCATGGTTTCCCTATTCAAAACTGTTTTTAAATAAAGTTTCATCCCATTAAAATTGTTACCAACATTTCCTATTTATGATAATTTGCAAGATTTTTTCTCTTCTAATGTTTATTGCATGTTATAATTTCATGGGTGGAATCCTATTGTGATTAGGATCACACCATAATTATGCCATTGTGTGTAATTTAAATTGTTAATGTTTGGCATCAGTAAGGGAATGGTCCTTAGAGAAGATGGTTCAGATTGTCATCTTCCTTTCATAGCATGGTGTTGTGGAGATGGATTGGGGGAGATACCCTGGACTGTGTTGTTATTTTTTGCGTTAGACTAAATACTCCTTTTTTAGTTGTGTACTTCTTTTTCCTTTCTTAATACTATGTAATTCCATCGATATTTTTTTAAGGACTTTTGTGTTGGGAATTTTCATATTTTATTAATATTTTATTTTTGGTTGTTTAATGTATTAAACCCGAATTAAATATGTCTAACACATTTATTAATGATACTCATGCACTTGTCCCAACCAATGGGGTCCGGGAACATAAACACCCTTCATGACATGGCATGGACTGTGTCAGGAACCATTTTGATTGGATACCCAGCTTGGTTTATGACAAAACCTATTCATAAAATCACATGAAACATATTTATTAACTCCTTATTTTTAATATGGTGAATCATATAGGGGAAATTTGAGAGAGGAGTTTCCCTGAATATAAGATCTATGTGAAAATCTACCTCTCGATAAGGGAGAAGATTGGGTAACTTATTGGGAAAAGAAATATGTATATTCCCTTAAAATAAGAATTTTCCTAAGGTTGGTACTTTCCGTCAACTCTACCATTTGGTTAAGATATGATTCTTCATTGTATATCACAAACCACGTAATTGAGTGATTTTACAAGGGATCTTCATTATTTTTTCTGAACATTTATATGCGCATGCGATGGGTTGAAATATATAAATAGATTTACTTTTCCAGAAATTTAATATAATCTATAGATTACATGATCTAATCCATTCCTAATATAAAATAAAATTCTATGAAGGGATATTTTATGAGATTCACAATAATAATCTTCCCATAAATTCTAACTATATAAGATTCAAATACATGGGTTAAATTGGTCTCCATATTATGTTTTTTATGGATATCACTACTTCACGTTATTAGGGTTTTTATTCAACAATTCTATAATATGTTTTATAAATTAATTAGTTTATAACACCATAATAAAATGAAAAAATATAATTCCTAACTGAATAGGAAGATTACCTAGTGTCAATTCATTCTCATATAATATATCAATTTTAGTTTTAAAATGGATATTCCCTTAATCATTTTTCTATGGGGGTTACTGACGATGATAACCCACATAGTCCCATGGTTTTCTCCACTAGTGGGTATAGTTCCCTTACTTTATATAGTTGAATAATTTAAACATAAGATGTGTATATATTTTCGCTATCACATCGGTTAGTCCCTTCATGCCTCTTTGACATTTAGGAGTTTTCTTATCTATCTCCCCCATACATGAAGATTATCCCAACCCCTTTAAGGAAATTCCCATGATGTGTCCTCCCAAATTTTTAACAAGTTGGATATTTGATCAATCTTACAACATTATCATTTTTCCACCATAATCAATTTCCATTATTCTTTTATAATATCAATGTACATGGGTATATTCACCACAATCAATATCAAATTTGAGAGAATATCGAAAAATTTATTATTTACAAGTCCAAAATTTAGGTATGGGGATATTGATTTATATTTGTGGTTTTAGACAACCATATATTCTATATATTTCTCTATCATTGTTGACAAAAACATATGGTGCATCATTTATTACATTGAAATTTTTGTAGTAATTTTTTTGTGATTCACCCTCCTATTTCATAAACTATTTGAATTCACTCCTCATTTTTTATCATGTAGTTCGAGGTAAATACTTGTTAAGAAATAACTTTTTAATGTTATATCGATAAATTAATTATATTTCATCTTTTTATTTGGTATTATTTATCCACAACCACCCTGGACCTACCTCTCCATCTAAATTATTTATCACCAATGTCTCCATTACCTTATCAAAACATTAGAGCACAAAAATGATATTTTATATTGAATTCACCCCCTGTTTGAGGAGAAATGGATCATAATACCCAATAAACTTCAATATTTATTTATTCAAAAACCTTAATAGATCATTTCTCCCTCTTGGATAAAGGTGGATATTATCTTTTGTTTAGATTATTGTTCATAGGCAATGATTGATGGGTAATCATCACCATGAGGTATTGAACTCCACATCTTGTAGAATTGAAGATATTGTTCATAAATTTTTTTGATTTTCCATGAAAAGCTTTTTTAGTCTTCATTATCTTGGTTCCCAAAATTCCCTATAATAATAAAAGTTTCAAAAAATATAAGTCTATAAATCATGTATAATAAACTTATAATTGTGCAAATATTTACTATAAATTTATATCATAATGGATCCCTAGGTCAAGAATTATTCTAAAAATATGATCCTAGGAAAATATATTTTATTAATTTCTATAATTTAATAGAAAAAATTTTGTTACCTATATTATCAACATAATGATTTGTATAGAGTTTAGGATTAAACAAAGCATTCCATTCAGGGGTGTAAAATGAGTTATTTATCATGTTACACTTTCTGATGCACTTGTTGGTAATTTATTCAATTCTCAACCAACCATTTTCATTATTGTTTCTCTTTATTACTATTATTTTTGAGCCACATACAATTATAGTTCCTGGATAGGTATTCAACTACATAGAAACAACACAATCATATACATTACTATAACATAGGATGTTTACATATACAAATAAATATAAATGCAGTTTTAACTAATGTTTTCTAATCATAATTCCTAAATTAACTAAAACATCCTTTCATAGGAACTATATTGACCTTATTTTTTATTACATGAATATTACATAATTTTTTCAAAAAAAAAATTTATAATACATTCAATGATAAATTTCTTGTCTATTATTCTCATAAACCATTTGTACATAACAAAATGTAAAACTAATTTAAATTAATATTCTTTATCCTAATAATATATATCATGTTATTCTTATTATATATAATTACATGAGGATATATATCAATTAAAGTGGTGAGAAAAAATCCCAGTAAGGGATGGTATAATATATAAATAATAAGAGATATTAATCAATACTACATGGGTGAGAATAATCATAATCATAATTTCATTATAATGGAATCATAATCATTATCATGAGAGAATAATTTGAAAATGTCCAAGAATATGGAATTTAAATTAAAATGAATCTTCATAACAAGTTCCCAAATACCAAATATAGTTGTAAACAAATATAGTATCATGTTTACACATAACAGATGTACGTAAATCATAATTTCATAATTGTGAGAAAGATATCATCATGTTTACACATATAACAAATATTCTCATGAGATATATCACATTACCCAATTTATTATAGTGATAAATATTTTTAGGACTACATATCACTTCATAACATGGTCAAAACCATTCATACTACATAGAACAGAAAACAATAATAGTCATGAAATAAAATAAAATTTTCAACCATTTCTCAAAGAAGATAATAATGAATAACCATTGAGGTTCCCAAATAAATAGGGAAAAAATAAAATTTTTCATTTACCATCATCATTATTGTGAATATAAGAACCAACTCAAGAGGTATCATTGCAATTTTTTGAAAAATAATGTTGTTTGAAAAATATTTTAAATGCATCAGAAAATATTTTTAAATGGTAGAAACATGAAATATCCATAAAAAGTTGAAATAATAGGAGAATGAAACATTATTTTAGATCATATAAAGTCAAAATTGAATTTTTTTTAAAGAGGAGGTATCCCAAAAAAGTAGTTAGAGTTCAAGAATATCCTTACCATAAACCCCGATTTATTCTCTAAATTTTACTTCACTTTGATATTAATATTAGATTTGTAGAAACATGGAAAGAAGAATTAAAATATGTTTAATTTTTAAATATTTATCAATTGTTTTTATTTTATTAAATTCATTATTTCCATTTTTCAATTGTGAAATGTTTTGATATTATATTTTCTAATAAAAAAAATCCATTTTTGTTTCGGTTTAGATAATTTTGTTCAACATCATTTATAAAAAAATTGTAATTAATAATTGAATCTTAAAATCAATATATTTATACATTTATATATAATATATAGTTTTTTATAATCATCTATAATGGTGGTGATAAGAAAATAATTAGCAATTTCCACATTAGTGGCCAACCACCCATTAATTAGTCATTTTCTCAAGAGATGGTATAAGATATGATTTTTTTGTTATATTAGAAATCATTTTTTGAAAGTGCATTAATATTATCATGATCATGATGACATATTTATTAATTATTGTATGTATTTTTTTATTATAAATGAGAACAAGGATATAAAATTAGATAAGGAAAATAAAATAAAATAATGAATTGACATTACCAATTTCTTAAATAGATTCTATTATATGTCCCTTAACATTGTAAAATTTTGGATATTGATTATTCAAGAATTCCCCTATCCATTATGGTGTTCTCGAGATAGTGTATTTTTACTGAGTTCTAGACATCATAATTTAGGGTGGAGTTTTTTTCTATGTGAGGTCTGGGGTTTATTTATACTTGAGGAGAAGTGTATTTTTGAGTTATATTATAGAATAAAATTGAATGTCTACGGAAAATCATTAAATATTAATATTTTTACATTATGAAATATAATATTATTAAATAAAATCATTTTAAACCAAAAAATATATTTATAACTGGAATATATTTTATTAGTAAAAATGAAATGTGGATAAATAAAAAAATACTATTTCAGGGGCTTAAAGTAGACATTAGACGTTCAAAAATAGTTTTCAGTTTTGAAATAATTGTTTATTGAAATTAAATTACTCATTTATCAAACTAAATAATATTTTCAATGAAAGAATTTATAGAATTGACAAGGGAAATATTACATCATTGAGGATTTCATTTTAAAAACCCCGTTATGCAAAAAGAAGAATTGTACTATTCCACTATAATAGATGAATTTCAAAAAATTACCAAAAAACACCATTGTAAAATTATTACCATAGTATTATAAAAATTAAAATATTATATAAAATTAATAATAAAAGATAGGTAATTTTAATTATTAATATATAATTTTTTATTTATAGAAAACATCTCAAAATACATTTACTTAGTAATTGGATTATATTTTCTATGAGTTTTTAAACATGATATTTATCTTATGAAATTTAAGATTTTTATATTATTAAATATATTATTTAAAATAAAATTTGTTATTTTTTTTGTGAAATTAATGATCTAACGATCATGTTATTATTCCAAATGATAATGTTAATATTACAAATTATCATGTTACTATTCTAATGGTCATATTACTATTACAATGATCCTATTACATTCTCTAAATACCACTTCAATGTTTCATAATTTATTTAGTAAAATTACTTAATAGGTTGGAAATTTTCATTCTCTATGATTTTGATTAGTTTATTAATATTCTGAAGCTTTTATATAGTGTTGTTCATTGGGGAGATATATCAAACATGTTGGAATAAACAATTTTTTCACATTCTAATTTGTTAATTTACTATATTTTTTTCATCGTCTTATTTGGATATTTCATGGGTCTAGTTATAATCTATCTTAATGATTTCCATAAACCTAATAAAGTGTTTTTTTATTTCCCTTTGTGATTTATGATAATAATTTTATACAATACATCATAAATATATAAATGAAAAAAATTATCATTTATAAATTATGGATCATTATAGAATAAGAATGTTACAATAATAGTTAAGTAACTTAAAACTATAGGTTTTATTATAAATAACCTTCACTTGTGTCGTATAGTGAGAAAGTGGGGGTTGAACTTTTTTTATGAGAAAATTACTCCCCACAAGCATTGTAATTGATAACATGATTATAGAATAGAATATGTGACTCAAACATCATGATCATAGAAAGGAGTAGGTTTTTAGTGAGTTGAGTAACACTTTAAAAATATATTCCCATATCATTATTTCAATACTTCATTACATATAGGTTTGAATACTGGGTTATATATGAAAAGACAAATTTTTCATTACCAAAAATATATGTTTAATGATTGAAGGGTGTGAATACTTTAAACAATATTTTTAATTTGATTAAAATTTCACAAAACCTGATTCACACTGCTATTAGGCTCCTTCACATGGTCTTGAGTGTTATATATTAAGAATTATAAATAATTTTTCCTTTTATTTGGTCAAAAAATTTCCATCACTGGTGTTTTTGTTAAAAACTTTTGTAGAATTTTTTTTATTTTGATGAAACTAAAATAAAAGTAAATTTTTATGATATTTATAATAAAATTAAATGTCTTGAATAATATATTTATAATCTAAAAAATAATGGAAATTATGTTGAGAAATAATTATAAAATTAAGAATAATAACTACTAATGGATGTTAATCAGAGTTTTAAATATATAGAAAAATCTATTGAAGATGATTAATTTAGTGATGATTAATGATCAATCTATAATAATGTTGTATTCAGTGAATCACATAGTGATTTATCTATTGAGTTCAACATTTACTTTAAATAACAATATAATGACATAATTATATATATTTTTTAATATATAAAGTCATGTTATGATGAAGATGAATGGTCAGAGCTATAAGCTTAGGTTATAACAGATGAATTATCTAAAAAGGTAAATTGTTGAACCACCATCACATAACATATGATAGTTAATGGTGAATTGGAAAAACATTTAAATGAAATAATATCTACTATTGTTGAATAATTTCAAAAATATGATTATGAGGAAGAGTTGATTAAAGATATTGTAAATTAAGTAATCGATTCATTAGATAAATTCCACAAAATCTCTAAAAAACATAGTATCTTAGATAGATGATAAAATTATGAAGATAATTTTGATGGATTATTCTTTTCAAAATATAGGTATGATGCATGAGGATTATATTGGAATGTTGATGAAATAATATAATGGAAGTGTGAACTCACATGAGAAATAGAAGTAAATTATGAATTTGAAATGTTATTAATAGGATGTGAGGCATAAAAATCAAGAACACAACAATACAAAGGGGTTAAAACTGTTGTTATGTTTATATTTCACATTATTTTAACCAACTACAACTGGTTTCATGAGGCTATAAAAATCCATTTCAAAATAGACCTTTGTTAATTATTTAATGAAACATGGTGTTTTTCTTAACGGTTTCTGTTTTAACTAATTGACATAGATTTTACAGGTGATTTGTTTAAATAAGAGGTGTTTTTAATGTGATCATTAGTGGATAGTTTTCTAAATTTGAGGGAATTTTTTTAGAATAAATATTGATCAATGGTTTAATGAATTTAGGAGTTTATATTGATTTGAAATTTAATCTTCCTCTAAATAAAGTAGATTTACATATATTTATGTGGTTTGAATGGACAATAATTTAATCATGATAGTTGGAAATATATCAAAATAAAAAGTGGCCTTTAAAATTGAGGAACATTAAAATGGTTCAAAACTAGATTAATATATTACATCATAGTCCACCAAAATATAATATAAAAAATATATATTAATAAATAGGTAATTATTAAATTTAAAAAACTATAACTTAAATTCATAATTGAACATTTAATTAAATATAATAAAACATTAAATTATTTCACTATTTAAAAAAATTACAGGCATCATAAAATTAAAATATCAACATATGTCATGAATAATCTGCTAACATGTGCATCCCTCACCATCTTTTACACGATAACTCTACCATCCATCATCCCCTTCCCAATTTCCAAACATTAATTTTTACATTTAATGTAGTTAACCACATTTTAGTAATAAGATTAGTCAGTGAATAATAAATAATGTCCAATTTAAGTAGTATATGATTTTATTTAAATTTATTTTATGTAATGGTAAAATAGCGAAATGAATAATTGGTTTCCATGAAAATGAATAGAATTATAATACCATAAAATAACATCAATTTAGTAGGATGATAATCCAAATTCTATTGGATGAAAAATTATATTTGTTGTAAGACATGATTACTTTTGATTAGTTGGAAGATCCATGACATTCTATTGTAGAGAAAACAAGAATTATTCTAATATACGATTTCATTGGTTGAGTTGGAATTCTTGTATCATTTTTGCTTATATTGTCTCTATAAACATCCAGAAGTCATTTAATCAAATAACGTCATTTATGATTAGATCTCGAATATTTTTAAAAAGTAATTCAACTATTCCACACTAGTTTCACATTATAGGGACCATATCAAAAATAAATTATACACATTATCATAATTAGATTATTTACTGAACTCTATTAAAAATAATGAAATTTAAATAATCAATCAAGAATTATATCATGATTAATAAATTTAATTGTTCAATGAATTAAATTACCTCAATTATCATAAAACCAAACACCCTCCACATCCAAAATAATATTATCGATTAAAATAATTTTCACATGCATGATTGAAAATATAAACGTCAACTGTGTAGTGGATTTCATGCATATAAATAATTTCGTCAACTTATTCAAATTTCATAGCCTCACAAAATAACCATTTATAAATTTTAATATAATTTAAAAATTATAGAATGTTATCAGAATTCTAAACACATTTAATAATATAAATGGTTTAGTTGATAAATTATTTTCATTAAAACATTTATCTCTTGTACAACTTTTTTTGGTCACAAAATTTTTTTATACTGGAGAATATAAGGATTTATCACAAAATTATGATATAGACTATTTAAAAAACTGAAGAACATGTTTTAAGAGAGATAAAAATAAAAATTTAATGTTAATTTGATTAATAATGTAACTAATAAATAAGTAATAAATTTATGATTGTAGGTGTACATTTATGAAATTTACGAATCATTTTGTGACTTCACTAATTCCATAAAATCATTAGGATAAGTAATGCATATGGATAAAATATTATTAGGATAAGATGAAATATTTTTGAAAACGATTTCCTGGATTGTGATTAATTAAAACATGTCTCATAAAAGGAGAATGAGAACCCTCAGATGTATAGTGGGTACACAAATTATTCATCTTCTAGTGCAGAAAAACTACAAAAAATTTGTTCCTCAAATTTATTATTATAATAAATTGTCCCAAAATTTATTATATAAAAACCATTCATTATATTTATTAATTTGAAAAAAAATTATAAATTATATTATTGGTTATTCATGTTTTATAAAATTAAATAATTATCCTTATTTATTCTTTTTCTGTTTGTTGTTCTTTTTTTTGTCTCCCTCAAAAGAATTAGAGTTTTTATATTTTCTGGTAAAAAAAATTAATACTTCTTTTTTATGGAGTTCAGTGTCACATGTTAGACCACCATCATCAACCATATCATACATGTCTATTTAATTCATATAGAAAATTATAATAAAAAAATAATCCACTATATTATCAACATTATATACCATTATTTCTTGGGGTTCTATAATTAAAGGATCTTGTTCTTCCCATTTTTTAGTATCGATCAATTGATGTAAATTTATATAATTAAATTATAAAAAGTATTTTTTTTACCCGTTCTAATATTTAATTGGCTACAACTAAATAACACAACTACATGTTCCCCATGATAATTTTAATTAATAATATCAAAAGTTATTCCATATTAACTAAGATCTACAACAATGAATATACCATAGTTTTTTTTTAAAATCTTCATCTAAATCAATTTCATTAAACTTATACCCACCAATATTTTAGTTTTTTTAGAATTATTTCTTCATAGGACCTCTGGATAAAAACATCATTTCTATGAATTGTTAATCTGAATTAATAGAATTCATTCCATATACAAGTTGATATATTTTTTATATAATATAGTTAATTTTCAACATATTCAAACAATGTATTAATTCAAGAACATACATGATATGAAAACCATCCAACATCTTCATTGGGTAGAAATTTTTCATCTCTATTGCATTATGATTTTTCTCAAAAAAATGCATTTTCTTTTTCTTCCTTAATTATTCAATATGGGAAACAAAAATATATGTACCTAGTACCACATATTTGGATGATTTCTTATCTACTTATATATCAACTAAAATTGAGACATTTTTCCAACACATATTCCTAAATATGTAAACATCGATGAGTTGTTATTATACAACAACTAACTATGATTTTAAACAATAAATTCCACTTAATTGAATCATTTAAATATGAAACCATATTACTTGAATAAATTATTTAACATTATTTGGAAAGGGAAAATTTCATAATAAAACCTTCTATATGATATTTTTTTCACATAAAAAATAAAATTACCAATAAACCTTATGATATATTGTAAGAAATTAATAAATTATGTTTTTAAATAATCTCATTGAAAAATTGAATATTTTTTATGAAAACATTATTAAAATAAAATACGGCTACATGTGATACATCCATCTATAATGAATTGGTCTTCAATTTTGGATTTTTCAGAAATATGCTCCATCAGAGATATCATCAAAGTGATAAAATATGGGACTCAAATTTGTCTTTAAGTGAAATATTAGCCATACAAATCATTCATGATGTTTTTCTGGACCATTGGTTTTAATGAATTCCCAAAGAAAGGTATAAATAATGTGTAAATATTGAAATTATAATTATGGATACTTTATAATGTAATAAATTATGTATTTCAGAAGGTATAAAGTAGTATAAAAATTCTTCTGAGTCATGAAATTGCAATCCTTGTATCTTTTTGTAATTCAAATCAATACATCTTGAAATATCAATCGAATATCCATAATGCACCTTGACAATTTTTAATTTTTGAAGGAATTAATCATTTTTATAATTTTTCTTTGAAAAAATATCCCTCTAATAAATGAAATTATAATTTGGCCATATATTACCTTTGATATTGATTTCATTTATGTCATTATGAGAATTTAAAAGAAATTTTAATTTTCCTAGATCCTTAAGAAATTTAAATAACACATTTTCAAACATAATCTTCCCAATTTTTGTAACATCTAGATTATAATTTAAGATATTAAATTACAAATAAAGAATTTTGAAAAATATAATATTGTCATCTATTTTTGTGATCTCGTTGTAAGTGATGCTATTATATATATTTTTAAACTTTCATTAAACTAAATATAGTTTCCAAAATATATTCAAACATATGATAATTGTTCCAATATATGAAATCCTAATAGTAAATTTTTGTAAGCCGAAAATAATTTTTTTCCAAAATTGACTTATAACATAAAAATCTATGATATATATCAATAATGTGACGATGACACATGAAACACCATTTTATAGTAGAATATATATATTAAGACTCAAAATTTTTGTTGCAAACTACAAAATACCAACCATTTAGTAAGTTCCAATCGGAAATCCTTCCATGTATAGAAAATATATAATGGAAAACAAAAAGGAAGCATGGATTTTGAATAATTTCATGATAGATTAATCATTTTTTTACATCATGATTCCATAAATTGTGTAATTCCTGAGAAGGAGGATAACCTTAATCATTATTGTTGTTTCCAAGTATATTTTTTCAAGGAAGAATCATTAATATGGCGATTTATGTCTATTACATACTCATCTTGGAAGGTATATTACAAGTGATCAACAAAACTATCCAAAGGCATTAACTTCTATATAAAGTCCCTAAAATATTGAAACAATTATATTACAATCCAAATCATACATTTCTACAATGATAATAAAAATAAGGATATAAGGAATCGAAGTTCTTCCATATTTTTGAATCCCTTAGACCACTCATGAATTTATCTTTATTATTATGCAAATAATTCCACCTCAGTTGATAAGTTGTTAAAGATGTCCTAAACAGTATTTGCAGTCACGGTGTTAAGGGAATTTAACATGAAACCGTCATAGAAATTTTACTATTTTTTTCTTATGGTAGTATTCAGAATCCAACATATATTATTATTTTTATTATTTATATCTGGTAGTAAAAAATATTTTCCTCTTTTCTATACTTAAATATTCTTTCTAATAAATCCTTAAATCATTGGAGTATGCCTTTATTATCATAGTATTTATTACAATAATGTTACTAATCTTATTCAACTCAAAAATTGATATGAGGATTTATGATTTAGAAATGGAACCTCGCAATAATTCCAATATAATATAAATTTCTCCATTTTTAATTCCACATAAAAAATTGATGTGATATAACATCATCAAAAAGGTAAATTTTCAATATTTGACACATCCTTCATATAATTACCAATTTTGATTATAAAATAATTTAAACACCTTAATTATTTTGTTGTTTATATTTCCCCTTTGATTAGTTTCCTCATCACCATACATTAATATATTATCATCTGATCATGATTTCATGTTGTTCTAAAAACATAATAAATAATTAAAACGTCGACAAATAAAGAAACAAATGTGTTATATTTATTACTGAATTTACATACTCTTATGAAAATATTTTTTATCAGGTTTTGAATTTCATTATTCAATATATGAATATAAACCTTTTTCAATTTAAATTTATATACAACTTCTCAAATATTTTATTACATTCTATTATCCATTCCAAATCCATCAAAGATAATGGGGTGGAAATTGTTTCAAAATCATCTGATAAAAAATTAATCTCACATAAACATTTGTAAATATTTTTTAATTATGTCATAGAAATTTGATTCTTCTTTCCACTGATCTATTTTGAAATGAAAAATCAAAAAAAATATTCAAAACGATAACCTATTGAGATGTATACCAATGTAAGGTTATCTAATAATTATCCATATATACTTGAATTTAAATATTTTCACATATAAATTATATGTATATTATTATATATAAAAATAGAAAAAATATACTTTTATATAGTATGAATTGATCTCAAACTAACCCTCAAAAACAAATATTTATGAAATCAATTAAACTATAATAAATTAAAAATAATTTTAATAGTCATATTCATAATGATAAATCTATTTTATAAATCCCCCTTAAATAGATCACAAAATAAACTAGTTGTAATTATGGAGTTATTATGCTATGAGTGGTCACCCAAAATTATGGTTTCGGTAAGGTGGAATAGATATAGTGATATAAATAGATAGGTGGATCCAGTGTTGTGGCAGAAGGGATGAAAATATAGCCTTCTATGATGTTGTGGGGGAGGCCAAGATGGAATCTAGTTTTAAACACTTATAAAGGGGTGGTTGAGCGGGGTATGACGATGACTATCATTGGGAGGGGGGGTCCAAGAAAGGTACAGTTGTATCAGACTACTATCAATTAATAATTAGTGGGAGGATGATACCATTAGGTATTGTCATGAAATGGTGAAAGGGGGAGTGGAGAAGTGGTATGTGATATAGATTGGGGTGTAAAGCTGTGTTTTAAAAAAATAGTACTACTGGTTTAATTTATAACCACATCAAAATTAATTTTAAATTTATATAGTAGGGGTTTAATTAAATACTAACACTAAATTCTGAATCTTCTATAAATAATTACTATAAAATATATGTGGTATGTGTTTTGTTTTTTGTGGTGGTTTATTAAACCTCAATAAACAGACCACATCAATTTACTAAATTGATTATAGTAAAATCACCTATAGGTAATCTTCACAATATTATATAATGATTTTTTCTTCCATAATAAATCAAAATATTTTATTAATTAAAAGAAAAATATTTTGTAGATAAAAAAAATTAGTAAGAATTTATGAATAAAACCAAAATCCTATTATATATAATGTGATCCCACTATCAAGTAAAATCCATTTTCATTATATTTTTTTAAAAATAATGCAAGGATAAATACACAACTAGAAATTTAGGAGGGATAAAATTATGTACAATTGACTATTGGTTCAAGGGTGGATGAATTAATTTTGAATAAAATAATCTCCATGAATAGTTCCCAAAAGTGTTGGGGTTTCAACCAATAATATATGTGAAAAATTATTTCCAGAACACAATCAATTTGAAATGTATAATATTTATACTATATTTTTGGTGTTGATTAATGTTTAATCATGAGTGTATTGAGTGATAGGACAATATGAAAAAACATGAACGTTATATATGTCTTAAATATTGGAGGTAATGTTAGAACTCATAAGAAAAATAACAAATATAAGTAGAGTTAATAAAATAAAGAAAAACATTTGTTTCATAAATATATTTGATTATTTGAATAATTTTTATGAGTATTGAAAGCAAAGTGGTCACTTCTATAAAGTATTTGGGTATAAAACATCCCATTACAAATATTTTGATACTATAAATAATGAACTCCATGATAATAGTTTATAAAATAAAATAAAATATACACACATTATTTAAAGTGTACTCAAAATAAAAATTTGTAACTAGGTAAATCCGTGATGATTGAAAATTAAGATGAATTGGCTATTAGACCAAAGTGGGTATGGTTTTTCATGGTAATATATTCAATATCATGAATAATGGAATATTATATTTCAATATCATATCCAAATTGAGAAATGTAGAACCAAAAATTTAATCATTCAAAAAATGAGATAGTATGATAAGATGGGTGTTTAATGAAATATATAAAGAATAATATTATTTTAATGAGAGGTTTCAAAATATAGAAAAGCCAATGGATGTTGAAGATGTGTGTGGAAGGTGAAAGAATGTTGGATACAAAGAAACCAAGTGCATGATATTGTTTTAGTAATTAAGGATTCCATTTGGAAGATTAAGGGAATTCACCAGAGAATTCTATTGAAAAATGATCCTTCGAAAATTAATTATATTGAAAAATGATGTTTTCAATGTAGAAAATTAATTTTAAACTATATTTCTGTCAAAATTGGAAAAAAAGAATATAGATCTTCTTGAATTGATATATTGTTTTTTCATTTCTATACTATGTATATTAAATCTTAGAGTAAATATAATGAAAAAACAGAAACCATCCCTCCCTAAGAAAACAAAATCTATAATATTAAAGGGAACTCAACCACAAAGAGTTAACTAGACATTATATTATCATGTAATGGCATTTCTGGGTTGATAAATAATTTAAAATAATGATTTTCACATTAATGTTCCAATGATGTCCCAACATATTCCCTAATTTATTATGGTTATTCATTATGGAAAAGGGAAATGATTGTGATAAATGATGAAGAAAAAAAAGAGTGAATGTTTTGTTGTTTGTATGGTAATAAGAAATTCAAAAATAATACTGAATATTCAGTGGAATCATTTTTTTATATAAATAGTTCTGTGATTATTATCTTACAAGGGAATACCACTAAGGGGTGATTAGTTTAGGAAGAATCATGGGAATTAATTATATATTGATTAACTTATAATTCTATAGAACCCCTATAATGGGTAAAGGTGATGTAATATTTTCACTCTACACATTTAATTTTAATTTTCAAAAGAAGGTTACTAAGTGGGAGTATCAATTTAACAAAATTTGTAATAAATATCCTGGACCTAAAATTTTTAGATGTATTTGACCAAATTGTGATCATGTTCTTCTATTTTATTAAATATATTTTCAACACACTCTTAGAAAGTGAAGTATGAACTCGGATCAAATTAATGGTTGAAATTTGAATTTTTTTGTTGTATAAATTAATCAAATTTGTTTTTTATTCATGGTTAGTGAACCTATAAATGGTTTGGATTGCTTTGTGGAATATTTCTATAAACAATATTCTTTCACCCTTTATTCATGGAATTTCAACAACTCTCCCCTATAGGGGGAAAGAACAAACAAAAGGGGGAGTGTTTTATTCTTATAATTAGAAGTGCAGAGGGGGAAAAAATTTTCATGATTACCCAAAAATTTCAATAATTGCATAAATTGGTTGGGGTAGACGTTTCCCCATTTAAATTATTTTCAATAAGGGTGAGAATAAATTTTGATATTAAGTTATATGGAGAAGGTAATTATTATTGATAATAAACACAACTATGGGGATTTAAGTACCACCATTGTTTTTACTAGTTAATATTTTTTCCAATAGATCATGTTAATATGTGAGTGATGAATTTGGGTGATGGAGGAAATATCCACTCAATAAAGAAGTTCAATACTTTGAAAATAAATTTGTTGGGTAATGAAGAGTGGTATTTTAAATATTAAAGTTGTTAAATTCCTCTTCTTAGTATCCAATTTGAAAAAGTAATTGGTGATATGAATTTTATGAATATATGAGAAGTAATTATTTAATAATAAAACACTTTATATAAATGTTAAAATTTAGTTTCAATAAGCTACTTAATGAACCTATTATTTTTCATCATGTTTACTTGATATTAAAATATTAAATGAGGTACATGGTGTTTTGATGTACAATCTAATAATGATGAGCCCATCAAAAATGTTACATATCATGAAGGCTATTGGAATTATTGAATATGTGATATATTGATGAAGGATGTGGAAGTACAATTCCGAATCTATATTTAAAAGGTAATTAAATTTAAAAAAAATTAACATGACAATTTTATATGTAACATGTCCTCAAGAATGGTTCTAAAAAGTTTTAAGTAGTTTTTAATAGATCAAACAAATGTTTTATAGATTCCTACAGTATTTGAGAGTGTATTTTAGTGATTATAAATTGTTTTTATTAGTTTAGGTGAGATGTAAGGGGAATTGAATTTCAATTAAAAGACAAGAATGTTTTCTTTCAATAAAAAATTAATTGAATCATAGTGGGAATATAAAATAAACTAATTATATATTGAAGATATAGTTTGATCAAAGAGTGCTATTTATGATAAAATAATTATATGATAATATGGAATTTGTGGTTATCAATTAATGTGGTACTGAAGGATAAATAAAGAACATGATATTATTTATAGGATTTAGAAAATATCATATCAATTTTAATTATGTGAGTAATCATTTTTTTATTTAATGAATTCCAATATTATGTTATTATGTATATTGAATGGATATAATTGTTGAAAATTATTAATAAAAAATTGATCAGTCATGGTATTATAATTGAATAAGATAAAATTTCAATGTGACCCACTATTCATCATCCCCTTGGGTTGAGTTCTTTTTATTTTTACTTCCTTAATGTTAATGTAAATCAAGAAACTACATCATCTCATTATTTTTGATGGAATTATATTCAATCCCACCTCCCTTTACATTACAATGTAGTAGAATGAATCTAATTGGAGAATGTGGGATATAAATGGAATTATTTTCCTAGAACAAATCTATTAAAATGATGGTATTCTATCTCTATAAAGATATAAATAGATAAAAGAGTGTTATAGAAACCAAGGTAAATGGTTAGTCACTAAGGTAATTGTGAATTATAAAAGAATCTAAAAATATTTATTAGATATTGATAAGAAATGTTGATAACACATAACATTATTTGATCATTCAATCCACCATTATTTTATTTTGAAATTAAGAAAATATTTTATGATCCAAATGACCTCTATTTATATCCTCCAATAACGATAGAAATATTTTGGATGTTCTTCATTCATTAATCCATGTCAGATTCCAAATTAAGATTTATAGAATCCATGGAAATAAATACTTTTTATATGATAGTTCAGTCCCAAAAATTATCCAAATAATACTATAATCTAGATAATGATACAAAAGGGAGTATTTATGACCATCTTACATCCACAGTATGGTCGATCCTCCAACATATTTTAGCCAATGGACTCCTACTATAGAAATATTTTTCTAAGGGTGACCACTATCCAGTTTCCTTCAATGAAAAGGTATTGATTCTAATGACATTCCAAGAATTACGATGTCCTCTTGATATGAAATCAACATATTTTAATCTTATCCCTCTTCAGTCTATAATTTTAGTAATTTTTTCAATGACAATCCCAAAATATCCAATAATTCCATTGATTTTAATCCCTTTTGTCCATTGAGAACATAATTTGGTATTGAAATTATTTAAAATAAAAAACTCAATGAACTTTTCTAGAACCATAATTTATTGATTGTGATCTTGAAAATATCAGGAGAGTGATAGGTATAACATCCCCACCCCTTTTATGATAAAAAACCTAAAATTAAGAGATATATCATTTGAAAATCAAGACTGAAAGAGGTGTTCATTTTGTTTCATGATATTCTCAGTAATACTTTCAAAATAATGAAGATATAAAAAAGTTTGTTCAACAACTCCCCCCCTCCCGTGACACTAATCAATACATCACCCTATTTAACAAGACATTTATCCACATTTATTATTTTCCAAAAAAAATGAAGAAAGGGAAATTAAAAAGTAATTATATATAAAACGTAATTTAACATAATAAAAAAAATAAGATATACATTCACAAAATCAATTATTTCCATAAACATAAAAATAAAATATTATAGAAAAAATGAATATTAATCATAGAAAATGCATGGTGTAGAAAGAATTAAAGTGCATTAGATGGATTATAGATATGACATTGATGTTTAAAATACACTTTTCATCAAAATATAAGTATATTCAAAGATTCTAATCATAAATAATTTCAAATGAAATGGATAAGAGTGATTATCAAGAATAAAATTCTAGAAGATCCCATATAAATATTAAATTTTGAAAAACAATTTAAAACCAAGATATTTGACAAATAATTCAAAATGGTAAAATGTGTCTTGTTTTGAAATCAATAGAAGTAGAATAAAAAATAGAAAAAAATATCAAAAAAACCTATTTCATCCCTTTAATAATAATTTGAAAAACAAAACACAAACATTCCTTCTATCAAAATAAATGTGGTAAAGCTAAGTGAGAGATATTTTTATAAATCTAGTAACAAATTTATCCTTGGAGAATTTCTAACTAATAACTGATGATATAACAATGATTTCAAGAGTTAAATAAAAAATACGCATAATAATATTCAGAAAATGTCAAAATTTGTTTCTTTTTCTAGAAATATTAAAAATGAAAATTTTATAATCCATTAAAAAACCTTCCTACATAAAAAATAATGATTTTTTCTTTTTAAAATAGGCAAACTCCCCAATTTAAAACATTTATATAAAGTGTTTTGGAAAAAATGTAACAACTATACAAAATGTTATTATAACAATTTTACATTATCTTTCCTCATGTAAAATATTTGAATAACGAATGGAATAAGTAAAGATGTGGTGCTTAAGATTTAATAATCATAAATCACCCCTCCCACTATATAAAAAAAATTTAGTACCCATCATAACATAAGAAAATAGAATATAAAATGGAATCACTTTTGATATTGGTGGATCATCATTTTTGAGTTACATGATCCTGTTTTCATTGAGAATATACCTTATGATACGTTAACAATCTATAGTGGAAGAATACTATATATTATCAATTATGACTTCCTTATTCTATCCTTGTGAATTTGGGTCCTACAACGTTATCTAATAAGGAATATACAATGAATCATATTTAGATCAATATTTTATATTATAAATTAATTGGAAGAAATTTAAATTTATGTTGGTATACAAGATACATAATATTATCAATATCACTTATAAATTTATTTCGAAAACATTTAATAGTATTTATAATATTTGTTTTTTGATCCTCCATTTATAGAAATGGTAATATGAGAAGGATTATATTAATATTAAAACATAATTTTAAACCAAATTTTGATAAATCATTGAGAAACAAAAACATTAATAGATAAAGATCACTGTGAGTAAATTTGATAGATTAATTTTATGCATTTAAACTTTCAACTCAAAATAATTAACTTTTGTTTGATCGTGAATTTTAAATAATAATTAATTTTTATTATATTGAATGGTTATCCTTATAATTAATATCATTTTTTTATTTTAGTATATGATCATTTTATTTTAAAATGATTTATTTATAGACATTACATATTTCAATCTATTATTAGAAGAAGGAGAAAATAATTACTGAGAGGAATATAAGTTATGAGATGCATAGTGAGAAATATGATAACTAACATCATCACTAACCCTATAAAGTTACCTAAGGAATTTGGGACACGATTTACATGAATCAGTCAGGTTTATAGAGTCTTCACGTACACTGTAGGTTGAAAATTTATAAAATTTATAACTTTATTCATTTCTTTCAAATTATTTTTTAGAGGGGGAAATACATTCTAATAAAACCCTTCCTATGAAATTTATAACAAGTCAAATTTTTTGCAGCCATTTGATTTTTATTTTTTTAATTTTGATATATTTAATTATATTTCATCAATTTGATCAATATATATGCCCTTTATTCATTATTCAATTCAATATTTGAGGAATCTTCATCATTGATATATTTGAAGTCCATTTTTTTATTTATATTCCTTTTATTCATTAGATTATTTCTTAGATTAATGATTCACCATGATTCTTTGTGCCATAAGAGGGACGATAAGATCTTCAATCAGTGTGTTCATAATTTCATTATCTTATTTTATAGACATTACATTAGTATCATATTATATAGTTAAAACACATAGAATCTTTTTAGCTAAGGTTTCAATATAGGAAAATCCAAAATATAAATTCTAGTATTGTGAATGTAAATAAAAAATGTTACCAACTAAGTATTAGATTCCTTTTGAGTAATAGAAAATCATTTAAATGTATTATATATATATATATTTATACTAATATATCTTTTTTTGTGGTTCCTTCATGAGTAAATTATAGAAATTTTTACTTTTCATCATCCAATGTTCACGTATATATGGGATTAAATATATTTTTATCTTATACTATATTCAAGGTATTCATAGATTTACAATGTTATTCAAATGTAAAAAATATCATAAAGATCCCATTTTTCATTTTATTAACAATTTTAATATAAGAACCAAAAAAAATTCATATGTGATAACCAATATATCTAATTAAGTTGGAAATATATTATTTCCAATAATTATAATTATGATAAAAAAAATAAAGTGAATTACCAATAGAGTGACCTTCAACAGTACAATGGGTGATAAAAAAGTTCAATTTAAAGGCTTAAAGCTTTAAAATGAGTTAAAATTTTGAAAACTAAAATATTTTTTCATACAAAAATGTTTTTGTGATCATTTTTACCATTTTTTTGTTTATTCTTATCTATTAATACTGATTCAGTTTCATGTAATAGTTCAGTGCATGGTTCCTTCTTTTGAGAACAATGGTTAACAAATTTTCTCCTTTTTGAATCCCCCATGTCAAGTATAGGGAATAATCAGTAATGCATTTCTAATACTATATTTGACATCGTTGAATTCAAATTCCAGAATCAAATTTATCGATGCATGGTTCATTTAGTTCCGTATATTTCTTTTGATATTGTCATATTACTATTTTATTTTAGACAACATCCACTTTCAATGAACTATTTACAACCTACATTTAAAAATTTAGTTTATAATAATTCCATTTCCTTACTTTTGATTAGGGAAGAGATGTTTGATATAGAGTGGATGAATCACTGGAGTCTATACTGGTCTATTGATTTTTTATTTTCTTGTTCTAGGACAAAAAAAGTGTTAAAATCCTCACATGGTTTCTTTAATTTTTCAATTTTTTGTATTTATTGTGTTCACTTTGGACTTATTCAAGTTCAGGTTCTTCAATTGCAATCTGTTTACCTAACCATTCCTCCACATTTGTTTTTCTATTATGCAAACCTATTACAGTTAGTTTATCTATCCTCTTCATTTTTCAGTATTTCTCATTGGCTAAGAATTTTTCATGTCACTGTTTTTCCCATTCACTAATTACAACTTAAATTTCAATGCCATGGATTATTGTTGACAATCAAATTCAAAAAAATCAGTACATCAGAATGGTTACAGGAATGGAGTTTGTTTTTACAAAATGGAATATTTGTCTACAAAAAAACTAGTAATTTTTTTACTGTACAACATTCATTTCATAACCAATTATTATTAGTTATTTTACAACCCAAGATCTGTTTGGAGTTCTCTTGGGGAAGTAATGCCAGGATGTGGCATCTGAGCTATCTGGATTTTCAAATATCCATACTATGTCATCTTCTCCAGGTATATCCTCTAAATCAAATAATTGAGTGAGATCCTCCACATTTGATCTTCGCCTCTGTATTTTCTATGGTCAAATAATCTGATTTTCTTGAATTTTTTACTAATTTTAACATTATGCTTAATATTCCTTTTGGTTGTTCATTATCCGTCGTTTTTTTAATCCATTTGTTCTGCTACATATATATTCTCATTTTTTTGTCTGTTGAATGTTAGATGTGTGGTTTATTTAACGTTGGAACCCATTTTTTGAGAATCTAGTTTCTAGATGCTAAACCACTTTCAAGAGATTCCCAGTGGCTGAGAAACACTGGCTGGAAGCTTGCAAGGTTGAAATGAAATCCAGTCTCCCCTCAACTTACTTGACACCACCAAATCATGCTTACATGGGAAATGCATCTTTATTATCTTGGACTGAACATTAAAAAATTTCTTATAGGTTGCAGCATAAAAGATTCGAGATTATTTATATATGTGTGTATCCCTATTAGTTATAAATTGATATTTATGGATTTCTTATTGAACTATATCATTATTGTGATAAGAGGTGTTTTTACAGATATTTTATACATATTTCATTGTTTATTATTAAAGTGCTCTATTTTTTTCACGCATAGTATGTTTTCATAAAAATTATTGCATGTGCAGGTAAATATATTGGATGAATGTGTACGTCCTACACTCCAGGATTATTACATGTTCATTGACCACTATAACTTTTACATCTAAAAAAATAGGTACACCAACATATTTGATTTCTTGAAATGTTTTCTTATTGGTCATCAAGCATTTGACATCCAAAAATTAATAGTTATTTTTACTTTTACTGAATCTGAATTGTCATGTTTTAGAGTAGTAAATATTTTTACACAACAAAGTGTCTACTATTTTCACCCTTAATAAATCATGTAATTTAATTCATAAACTGATAATGTTTTTTGAGAAGTGGAAAAATATTGTGCTTGTGAATCATGAATTTTTTCGGTACTAGATCATGTAATTTGTTCGTTCAGTGCATCATGTACTTTATTAGATCAATGAATCATTTTAAGAGAAACAAATGATGACATTTAGAGAAGTTTTTGAGTTAAGTAACATATAGGTAATTCTATTTGTAAAAAATATTTGAGTCTCAAGATGCAGGAAATAACCAAACCATCCATGAATAGTCATTTTAGTCACATTAATATCTCACTGTATGTATTTTACTCCAATATTGTCATAGTAAAAAAAATAAGCCTCACAAAATTTATTCAATATATTATTCGAATAATATAATTCAAGCCAATACCTTGGGCTGAACATTAAAAAATTTCTTACAGGTTGAAGCATAAAAGATTCGATATTATTTATATATGTTTGTATCGCTATTAGTTATAAATTGATATATATGGATTTCTTTTTGAATTGTATTTTTATTGCGAAAAAGGTGTTTTACAGATATATTATACATATTTTAGGATTAATTATTAAAGTGCCCCATTTTGGTCACACATAGTATGTTTTCGTAAACATCAATATATGTGTAGGTAAATATATTGGATGAATGTGTAAGTCCTCTAAGCTGGAACCTTTCACTGAACACATGGTTTTCTCTAAACTGGAACCTTGCACTTAATCATGTGAATGTGATGTTGCAACAACTTCTTGATCCTACCATTTACCGGTTTTCATTTCAATATGTGATTAGATAATACAATTTTCATTCCCAAATCAAATTTATCAAAACATGGTCCATTTAGTTCTTTATATTTCCTTTGAAATTGTCATATTATTGTTTTATTTCAGACAAATAATACCTTTATTTTATTAATCTTTTTCACTATATATTGTACCCAATGTACGTCTTCTACTATTTGTTTCTATTATCAGTGATTTTCAATTTTGTTAGTAGGAATTTTTTCTGTAAATTTTATTTGGATATTGATTTGTCATGTATGACTATTTTAAAACAGAATACCCATTTTATTATGTCATTTGATTTTCCAGTTTACCAGACTACACAAACATACATTAGGCATGTTTCATTCCAGTAAAACAGAATTCAAATTTTATGAAATCTTATGATCGCTTCCAGTTAAACAGTATAACCTATTTCTGAATACTAATATTTGTTTCCAGATTTCCCGTGTTCGGATTATACATAATATGTTCCAAAAAGTGTTTATATAATTTTATGATATCTCATGTTTTTTTCCTTCTAAAAAAGAAGAGTATAACGCAAAGTCCACATTCAGGTTTGGGGCTTAAATTCAGCATCATGTCACAGATATGCATATTAATATAGATATATCAATTGGTTTATCCCAATGGCATTATTCTGAGTGAGCCTACTATTCTGTTCTTCAGTTGCATGTCACTGTTGTTTTATTGTGGTATCTCATGGTATGTATACATTTCTGTGTGTTTCTTTCTGTTGGAATAGAATTCTATAGCAATGTCATCCCAGGCCAGTAGATAGTTGCATCTTCAATTCATGATGGGGATATCAACCTGGAAAAGCCTGATGTGGTGGTGAAATCCAAGTACACTTGGATCATTTCATGGTATTATTTTGAAGAAATCCATCCATTGTGCTCTACATTAATTAGTTTCATCATTTATTAGTATGTACTAATTATTTTAAACTTTTTTTTGTATCTACAAATTGACATATTGGCTGATTTTCTCGGCTATGCGCTTCTAGAAAATTATCCCTTATCCCACTGCAAAAATTGCAATGAAATTTATGTCCAGGTAAAACAATAACTCTATTTTATTGAACTATTTTTAATTTGATCTTGACGATTTTTACATCCATATTTCATGAATTGTTATATTGTACTTAAACTCATAAACAGGAAATCAGTGAACTATTCCACCGGTTCATTGTTGATGATGTTCAGATCTTCTCGATACGTTACGATGATTGAGACCACCTCTATACTTTTTTGGTCAAACAAAGGTACACTTCCTTTTCTACATTCAAAGTTTTTATAGTACTGTTACTTATAGGGTGCACAAGAGGATACAATGGCTGCATGAGTCCTCATTACAATGACAATTCCATGTGCATGGGATTATAATTCAACTCAAGTTGATTCACGAAGATCAACTGGTTCAGATTCCAGTATAAGTATTGACAAAAATGGTTATTTCAGGTGCAGGGGATCACTGGACATATTGATACCCTGACCAGCATCCATATTATTGTGAGGGTATACACCCTCGTGTAATTGAGCATTCTGGATTTCTATCTAGTCCGATGTCAAGTCTATACTGTCTGCCGCAAGAAGATATTTTATGCATGTTTGTATCTAATTCTAATTTATATCATGTATTGTTGAGTCATCTTTACTTCCATGAGAGTTATCTTGCACTAAATATTTTTTTTTCAATATTTTGATTACTATTTAAAATATTATGTTTTCCAGTTGTATATATTCTATTTTACTATATGATAATAAGTTTTTCAATCTAATCAATTATTACATGTTTTGTTGTTTACATCACTATCTCTTCAATTACAATATTATTTATCATCATTATCCAAATTACAAATGTCATATTCGTAGTTCTTTTAATTCATTTAATTAAAATATATATGGTGAAAATAATTTCTTATTTCTTATAGATTATTCATAATCTTTTGATATGTATTTATCCATTAAGTATTCTACATTCATAATGATGTTTCCATATTTTTTCCAACTGTATTGTAATAACAAATATCCTTATTTTTTATTTCAAACTATTTAATATTTATGTTTATTATTAACATTGAAATGTATTACTGTCTTCTTAAAAAAAGCATTGAACCATATAACCATGAGAACGTATAATGAATTTTTTATATCACCTTTTGAATGCATGGGTGAGTACTAGTTTATAAAGTTTATAACCTTTATTCATTTCATTCAACATATTTTTTATATGGGGAAATATTTTCTAATAATACCCTTCTAATTAAATTTATAACAAGTCACATTTTCTGCATCCCTTTGATTTTTCATTTTTTTAATTTTGATATATTAAATTATATTTCTTCAATTTGATCAATATATAAGCCCTCCATTCGTTCTTCGATTCAATATTTGATGAATCTTCATCATTAATATATTTGAAATCAATTTTTATTATTATTTAGATTCCTTTTATTCATTAGATTATTTTTTTGATTCATGATTCACCATGATGCTTTATCCCATAAGAGGGATGATGAGATCTTCAAGAAGTGTGTTCATAATTTCATTATCTTATTTTATAGACATTACATTAGTATCATATTATATAGGTAAAACACATATAATCTTTTTAGCTAAGGTTTCAATATAGGAAAATCCAAAATATACATTCTAGTATTGAGAAAGTAAATAAAAAATGTAAGAAACTTAGTATTAGATACCTTTTAACTAATAGAAAATCATTTAAAAGTATAATATATATATATAATTAATTATAATATATCTAATTTGTTTGGTTCTATCAAGAGTAAATTCTAGAAATTTTTACATTTCATGATCCATTGTTCAAGTATATATGGGATTAATTATATTTTTATCTAATACTCAATTCAAGGTATTCATAGATTTATAATATTATTCAAATGTAAAAAAATATCATTAAGAGCCCATTTTTCATTTTATTAATAGTTTTAAATATAATAACGAAAAAAATCATATGTGATAACCAATATATATAATTAATATGGAAATATAATATTTCCAATAATTATAATTAGGATAAAAAATAAAGTGAATTACAAATAGAGTGACCTTCTAACAGTACCATGGATGATAAAAAAGTTCAATTTAAATGGTTAATGCATTAAAATGAGTTAAAATTTTGAAAACGAAAATATTTTTTTCTTAAATTTTTTTTTCTGAACATGTTTACCATTTTTTGTGTTTATTATTATCTCTAAATACTGATTCAGTTTCACGTTCTAGTTCATTGCATGGTTCCTTCTTTTGAGAACAATGGTTAAGCAACTTGCTCGTTTTTGAATCCCCCATGTTATGTATAGTTAATAATCAGTACTGCATTTGTACTACTATAGTTGACCTCGTGGAATTAAAATTCCAGAATCAAATTTATTGATACATGGTTTGTTTAGTTCCTTATAGTTCTTTTGACATTTTCATATTACCGTTTTATTTTAGACAACATCCGCTTTCAAATAATTATTTACTACCTACATTTAAAAATTGAGTGTATAATAATTCCCTTTCCTTACATTTGTTTAGGGGTGATATTTTTGATATAGAGTGGATGAATCATTGGAGTCTATACAGGTCTGTGATTTTTTTATGTTTCTTGTTCTAGGGAAACAAAAAGTGTTAAAATCCTCACATGGGTTCTTTAATTTTTCAATTTGTTCTGTTTATTGTGTTCAATTTAGACTCATGGATGTTCAGGTTCTTCAATTTCAATCTGGTTACCCAACCATTCCTCTACATTTGGTTTTCTCTTCTACAAAACTATTACAGTCAGTTTATCTATCCTTTTAATTTTTTAGTATTTCACATTGGATATGAATTTTTCCTGTCAATGTTTTTCCCATCCACTAATTACAACTTATATTTCAATGTCATGGATTATTGTTGACAATCATATTCAAAAAAACGAGTACATCAGAATGGTTACAGGAATGGTGTTATTTTTTACAAAATGGTATATTTGTCTACAAAAAAACTAGTGATTTTTTTACTGTACAAGAATCATTTCCTAACCAAATCTTATTAGTTATTTTATAACCCAGGAGTAGATTGGAGTTCTCTTGGGGATGTCATGCCTGGATGTGGCATCTGAGCTATCTGGATTTTCAACTATCTAGACTATGTCATATTCTCCAGGTATTTCCTCTACATCAAATAATTGAGTGAGATCCTCCACATTTGATCTTTTCTTTAGTTTTTTTTGGGGTCAAATCATCTAATTTTCTAGAAATTTTTACTAATTTTAACCTTAGGTTAAATATTCTTTTTGGTGGTTCGTTATCTGTTATATTGTTTATCCATTTCTGGTGCTACATATAGGTTCTCATTTTGTGGTCTGCTGAATCATAGTTGTGTTGTTTATTTTACGTTGGAAACCTTTTTTTGAGAATCTGGTTTCTGGATACTAAACCACTTTCAGGAGATTACCAGTGGCTGAGAAACACTGGTTGGAGGCTTGCATGGTTGAAAAGAAATCTGGTCTCCCCTCCCCTTACGTAACACCACCAAATCCTGCTAACACGGGAAATGCATCCGTATTACCTTGGAATGAACATTATAAAACTTCATACAGGTTGAAGCATAAAAGATTCAAGATTATTTATATATGTGTGTATCCCTATTAGTTATAAATTGATATTTATGGATTTTTTATTGAATTATATCCATATTGCGTTAAGAGGTTATTTTACAGATATGTTATACATATTTCAAGGTTTATTATTAATGTGATCCATTTTTCTCACACATAGTATGTTTTCATAAAAATTATTCTGTGTGCAGGTAAATATATTGGATGAATGTGTACGCCCTCAACTCCTAGCTTATTACATGTTCATTAACCACTATAATTCTTAGAAAATAAAAAACCAGTTACACCAAAAAATTTGTTTTCTAGAAATCTTTTCTTATGGGCTATCATGCATTTAACATCCAAAAATTAATAGTTACTTTTAATTTTACTAAATCTGAATTGTTATGTTTTAGAGTAGTAAATATTTTTACACAATATAGAGTCTACAATTTTCAACCTTAATAAATCATGAAATTTAATTCAGAATTGGATAATGTTTTAGAGATGTGCAACAAGTTTGTGCTTGTGAATCATGAATTTTTTGATATTGGATCATGTTATTTGTTTATGCAATGCATCATGTTCCTTATTAGATCAATGAATCATTTTACGGTAAACTAATGAGGACATTTAGAGCTGTTTCTTTGTTAAATAACAGATAGATAATTCTATTTCTAAAAAATATATGAGTCTCAAGATGCAGGGAATAACCAAACCATCCATGAATAGTCTTTTTAGTCACATTAATATCAAACTGTATGTATTTTATTCCCATATTATAGTAGTAAAAAAAATTTAAGCCACAAAAAATTTATTCAATATATTATTAGAACAACATAATGCAGGCTATTACCTTGGATTGAACATTACAAAATTTCTTACAGGTTGAATAATAAAAGATTCGAGATTATTTATATATGTGTGTATCCCTATTAGTTATAAATTGATATTTATGGATTTCTTTTTGAGTTGTTTCCTTATTGAGAAAAAAATGGGTTTCTACAGATATGTTATACATATTTTAGGATTTCTTATTAAAGTGGCTCATTTTGGTCACAAATAGTATGTTTTCATAAACCTTAATGTATGTGTAGGTAACTATTTTGGATGAATGTGTACATCCTCTATGATAGAACTTTTCACTAAACACATGGTTTTCTCTAAACCGGATCCTTGCAATGAATCATGTGAAGGTGATGTTGTAACAGCTTCTTGATCCTTCCATTTACTGGTTTTAATTTCTATATGTGATTGGATAATACAATTTGGATTCTAGAATCAAATTTATAAAAACATGGGTTGTTTAGTTATTTATATTTCCATTGACATTATCATATTATTGTTTTATTTCAGACAAATAATACATTTATTTTATTAATTTGTTTCAGCATTTCTTGTACCCAATTTATATCTTCTACTATTTTTTTCCATTATCAGTGATTTCCTATTTAGTGATTAGTCATTTTTTCAGTCAATTTTATTTGTAAGTTTATTTTTCATGTATTATTGCTGAAAAATAGAATAACCATTTTATTATGGCATTTGATTTTCCAGTTTACCAGATTACACAAATTAACATTAGGCATGTTTCATTCCGGTAAAACAGAATTCAAATTTTATGAAATCTGATGATCGCTTCTGGTTAAACAGTATAACCTATTTCTATATACTGAAGTTTGTTTCCAGATTATCCGTTTTTGGTTTATACATATTATGTTCCAAAAAAATATTTATCTAATTTTATGATATCTCGAGTTTTTTTCCTACTACAAAAGAAGAGTATAATGCAAAGGCCGCATTCAGGTTTGGGGATGCAATTCAGCATCATTTCACAGATATGCATATGAAAATATATATGTCAACTATTTTATCCCAATGGCATTATTTTGATTATGCCTACTATTATGTTCTTCTGTTTCATGTCACTGTTGTTTTATTGTGGTATCTCATGGGATGTATACATTTCAGTGTGTTTCTTTCTATTTGAATATAAGTCTACATAAATGTCATCCCATGCCAGTAGCTAGCTTCATCGTCAATTCATGAAGGGGATATAAAACTGGAAAAGCCTGATGTGGTGGTGAAGTCGATGTACACTTAGATCATTTCATGGTATCATTTTGAAGAAAGCCATCCATTTTTCTGTACATTAATTTATTTCAATATTTATTAGTATGTACTAATTATTTTAAACATTTTTTGTATCTGCAAATTGACATGTTGAATGATTTTATAGGCTATGAGATTCTGAAAAATTACCTCTTATCCCAATGAAAAAACTCCATTGAAATTTATGTCCTAGTAAAACAATAACTCTATTTTGTTGAACTGTTTTTAATTTGATCTTTAAGATTTTTAAATCCATATTTCATACATTGTTATATTTTACTTAAAATAAAAAATAGGAAATCAGTGAACCATTATACCAGTTCATCGTTGACGAAGTTTGGATCTTCTCCATACGTCAAGATGATTGAGAGAACCTCTATAAATTTTTTGGTCAAACGAAGGTACTCTTCCTTTTCTGCATTCGAAGTTGTTATGGTACTGTTACTTATATGGTACCCAAGAGGATACAATGGCTGCATGAGTCCTCACTAAAATGATTATTACATGTGTAGGGGATTTCAATCGAACTCAAATTGATTCACAAAGTTCAACTGGTTTAGATTCCAGCATCAGTATTGACTACAAATATTATTCCAGGTGCAGGGGATCACTAGTCATATTGATACCCTAACCAGCGTCCATATGATAGTGAGGGTGTACACCCTCGTGTAATTGAACATGTTGTGTTTCTATCTAGTCTGATGACAAGTCTATACTTTTTGCCACTGGAACATATTCTATGCATGTTTGTCTCTAATTATAATTTATATCATGTATTGTTGAGTCATCTTTAAATCAATGAGAGGTCTCTTGCAATAAATATTATTTTTTCAATATTTTTATTGCTATTTTCAATATTATTTTTTCCAGTTGTATGAATTCTATTTTACTATAAGATAATATGTTTTTCAATATAAGCAATTATTCCACATTTTGTTGTTTACATCACTATATCTTCAATTAAAACATTATTTATCGTCATTATCCAAATTAAAAATGTCATATTCATAATTATGTCATTCATTTAATTAAAATCTCCATGGTGAAAATAATTTCTTATTTATTATAGATTATTCATCATCATTTGATATGTATTTATCAAATAAGAATTCTACATTCATAATGATGTTTTAATATTTTATCCAACAGTATTCTAATAATAATTATCCTTATTTTTTTATTTCAATCTATTGAATATTTATGTTCATTATTAACACTGAAATGTAGTATTTTCTTCTTAAAAAAAATAATTGAACCATATCCCCATTAGAACGTACAAATTTTTTTTATATCACTGTGTGAATGCAAGGGTGAGTACTAGTTTATAATATTTATAACATTTATTCATTTCTTTTGAATTATTTTTTAGATGGAGAAATATTTTCTAATAATACCCTTCATATAAAATTTATAACAAGTCACATTTTCTGCATCCATTTGATTTTTATTTTTGTAATTTTGATATATTTAATTATATTTCATCAATTTTATCAATATATATGCCCTCCATTCATTCTTCAATTCAATATTTGAAAAATATTAATCATTGATATATTGGAAATATTTTTATTATTATTTAGATTCCTTTTAGTCATTAGATTATTTTTTAGATTAATGATTCTCCGTGATGCTTTATTCCATAAGAGGGACAATGAGATCTTCAAGCAGCATGTTCATAATTTCATTATCTTATTTTATAGACATTAAATTAGCATCATAATATACAGGTAAAACACATAGAATCTTTTTAGCTGTGGTTTCAATATAGGAATATCCAAAATATTCATTCAAATATTGTGAATGTAAATAAAAAATGTAATCAACTCAGTATTGGATTCCTTTTATCTAATAAAAAATCATTTAAAAGTATTATATATATATATATATATATTTTAATTTTAATATATTTACTTTTTTTGGTCACTTCATTAGTAAATTCTAGAAATTTTTACTTTTCATGTTCCATTGTTCATGTATATATGGGATTAAATACATTTTTATATAATACTCAATTCATGGTATTCATAGATTTAAAATTTTATTCAAAAGTAAAGAATATCATTAAGAGTCAATTTTTCATTTTATTAACAGTTTTAATATAAAACGAAAAAAAATTCATAACTGATAACCAGTATATCTAATTAATGTAGAAATATATTATTTCCAATAATAATAATTAGGATAACAAAAATAAAGTGAATGATTGATATAGTGTCCTTCAAAAGTACCATGGGTGATAAAAAAGTTAAATTTAAAGGCTTAAAGCATTAAAAAGAGTAGAAATTTTGAAAACGAAAATATTTTTTCTTAAAAAAATGTTTTTGTGAAGTACAAAATAAATCCCCTTAATAATAATTATATGTTATTTTATGATTTAAACAAGGGTGTATTTCTTTGAAAAAAATAACGATGTGCGATGGAAATATTAAATTAAAATAAGATAGAATATTTTAAATGTAAAATAATATATTGGTAAAGAAACTATAGAATTTGATTGAACAATGAACATTATAGTTCATTAAATATATGATAAAAGTGAGAACATGATTCACATTTAATTCCATTATTGATGATGAATAGAAATAAATTTTTTTTGATAAGAGTTATAAAATATATTATGAAGGTTAATCAATAGATTATGATTTGTTGAATTTAATGCAAGTCAAAATTAATTGATTATGAAAATTGGTACGATATTCATGATGTAGTAAATAAATTAAAAGTGAGATCAAAAACAATTTTATAATGGATTTCAGCAATTCTCTACATTATCCCAATGTATCTTTCTCTTAGGATCAGAGGATAGTCATATTATATATATTAGTTTAGTATAGATTAAAACAAAAATCCCCAAATATTTTTTAATGAATTAATAAAAAAACCTAGATATTTTTATGTTCACTAGTTATATTAAGAAACCTGTTATATAAGCAATAATGGGAGGAGAATGATTTTTTTTTCCAAAAATTTATTAAAATTCTTGTATTGTCTCACTAAAATGACCGAATTTTTTTTTGACAAAACTAAAATGACCGAACATAATGAAAGTGATATGCAGAGAAAAAGATAAATGGTGTGAGACCAAGAGAATTTATAATTGTAATTAGCATTAGAAATAGGGTTCCATGATTGATTAGATATGTAAATTTCTTGTAACTTTGTTAGATCAATCAATCCCCCATTCTGACAGTTGAAAGTGTGTATATCTACCAAGAAACGGAGGACCAATATGTAAAGTCTTCAACATTTTTATGGGTATTCTATAAATATACATGGACATTAAATTAAATCTAATGAAATTTTAAGAGTTATGTGGTCCATAGAAATTATGACTTTTGATATGATGGATTGGCCTCAACAAATTTCTGAATGATCTCATTGGTTTGTCGATGAGACACATGTGAATAGTTGTACTATGTATACTACCAGTGGTTAGCTGGTGAATATAATCTATACCAATTATCCCTCCACAAGAATCTGACTAGCTAGTTCCCTACACTGACTATCCATGTATTTCTACAACTATAACACCACATTATTTTATGATATATTTCAATTTAAAAAATTTCCATTTCTTCGATGGCTTGTGAGACCTGAAACACTAAGTAAAAATGATTTTTTAAATAATATATCATTATAATATAGATATTAAAATTAGTGGCATGAATATAAATAAAAAATTGTGACCATATATATATACATTTCATAGTCAATACAAATTTATTGATTATTTATTTTTAAAAAAGGACTTAATTTTTAAGAGAAGACATATTATGATTTTAAAGTACATTTTCCTCATCAATTATTTTTATTTGATTTTAGTGATAAAATATTATAACTATTTTCAAGATCATTTTGAAAATATATTAGATAAAAAATATTTTTTTTGAAAACATAATATCCTAACAATAGTAAGATGATTTTTTAGTAATTTTCTTAAAAGATTGATTTTTCAATTAAATGTGAAAATATTAACTTTTTTTAAAAACATAATTTATTTAACAATAATTTTCATAGAAACATTATAATTTTGATTACTTTTAAAATTTATTTATTTCATGTTAATTGAAAATAATTAAATTAATGTTATTCAAGTTAACATTATATATGAAATTGTTATATGATCATTTACAAACATAAAAACGATTTTTTCTGGAAACTTAATTTTCATCGAGTATCATGGGTTTATATTTCAATTAAATTATGAAAAAAACATTAATTTAATTTTACAAAATGTAGTGAATAATTTAAGTCATGAGGATCTATTTTGGTAATTACTACCCTTTTATTTTTTTAATCTGAATAGTATCCTTGGAAAATAATTGTCACCACGCTAAGGGAAGAAAAATTAAAATAGTAGTAAAGCATTGAGATAGTGGTTTAAATTTAATATAGAACATGAATTTAAAATATTTTATTTATTTATTTCCACCATTATTATCTATTTATAAAAACTATTGGCACTTGGGGGAATTTATATATATTAACTTTTATATTATATTATGAAATGAATAAATAAAAAATATCACTCTATTTAATTTAATACCTCAAATATTCTTTCATAATGATAATAAGATATTTTGTATGGATTAAAATGTTTATAGGAAATGTGAGATAATTTTTTTATCAAGATAATTTATTTTCATTTTTTAGCGATTAAACAATTACATAAAATGAACACACAACATCAAAACAGAATTTATTCAACTAATAGAAAAATTAAATAAGTGATACTCAAAATATTAAATGTAAAATAAATTTGGTGAATTATCATGTTAAAAAAATTAGATTAACAAATAATAATTGTAAAATTTTAAAATAATATATTTTAATTTCAATTTTTTCTAAAAGTATTAAAGGTCAAATTTCTTTTTTCAAAAATGATTTTAATCGCATATTTTGAAAAATAGTATTTTATTAATTTTCATTAAAATTTAAAATAAATAATATCATTTTTAAGTGAATTTTATATAGTTAAAAATATCAACCATGGCGTATTTATGGGTCACATTTTCTTTTATGGTATCATTATCGACCCATAAATTGTGGAAAACACTAATATCATGGTAAACATAAATAGAGTTAATAATTGGATAATCATAATAGGTAAGGGTTAAAAAATTACATAAACATGCCTAAATATTATTGTATGAGATTATTTATAATTATATTAAAAAAATATAAAATATTTCAATTTGGATCCATATGATTTTCAATATTAATTTATATTAATTTAATACATTATGTATTTCTAAGAGTGACCCTCCCCTAAAATATAAAATAGAACGTCTTCATCATTATTCATCACAACCTTTATGCCTCATTTCTAAGAGAATACCTAAAAATACCTTCATATAATCATTCCCTATGTCATTGAGATTTTTGTTGTTCAAAAATACTATCCTTTCAAGGATTAAGTTGTAAGTCTCAAGAGGGATATCAATTGAAAGGTACAACTCTTTACCAAGTAAAACCAATTTTATTTCCTCTAATTCATCCTATAAATATATATTATTCATCAATATTAGTACATTTTGTATTCTGAATTTACATAAATGATATTTTTATTATAACTACCATTATTTACACTGTTTTATATCAATTGGGATGTTTACGTCTCATTCATGCATACTTGTGGACCACCGCCTCCACATAGTGTTACAATTCATCATAAATATTCATATTTAATTGATGTTTGTTATGTTTGTTTTAATATTTTTATGTTACATTTATGATATAATATTTCTAATATAATATAAATTTTATATCTATGTTTCCACATTTCAATTTGTTGGAATCGATAAAATTGTTCGTGTGTATGTGTTAACTACAACATCCTCACATCGATGTGAATCATTTTTCATTTCATCCTTACTGGGATGGAAATAATGATATTTATAATTAATATATGATAAATTTATTCTTCAATAATTTTTCTTAAATTCTTAATTAATATTTATGGTTTTTTACACTCGTCGAAAAGTGAAAATAGAATTCACGAGTACATATGAAATGCCATCTACATAAATAATGTAAATAAATAAACACATATATAATGAATAAATATGATCTTAATATTATTATTAATATTCGATTTATTATTGAAATGTGATCTGTGTATAGGAACTGATACTACAAAAATGTTGTTCTCTTTAAAAAAATAAATAGTAAATGCCTAGAAAATGATGATTTTAATTAGGAATTATTAATAAATTGGGGCTGTGATGTTATTGGTTGGAAAATTATTATATTATATGTATATTAATCTTTATCTTAATTATAATAAATAAAAATTTATTGTATATGATATTATAAAACCTATGAGTTAATTCATGTTTAAGGTAATGGATTTATTTTACAATCCCATTATATTTCTGGATATTTTTTGTTTTAATTTATATTGAAGGAAATTAAATGACACTTATCCGATAAAACAAAGTAATATTTTCATACTATGGTAAATCATTAATTTTTCATGTAATAGTATCATTTTATTCTCTCGGGTTCATTAAATGAAAATGAAATTGTTTTAAAGAAAGAAAAACATTATTTCCTCTATAATATGGAAAAATTTTCTTCACTTTCCATTTTTTCTATATTTTTTAATATTTTATTTATTCTTCCTATATATTTTTAAATATATTTTACCCCTTAATTTTTTTATAATATTATAGAAGGAATATTATTTTTTCTCTATATGAGGAACTTGTTACTTTTTACTATAAATGTAAAATGGATCTCTTATTGACATATATGACAATAACATGATTTCACACAATCAAGACAACTCATTGAATTGATGAATCCTTTATAATTTATTAATATATATTATATGAAATTTTTTCTCAAATATTTTTTTATGTTTTTATATTTTAATAAGTGATTTGATATTTTCAATTTTATTTACCTCAAAAGAATTTCAATGATCTATTAAAGGAATTTTCAACAATGAAAACACAATTAAATGTTACCAGGGATACGATAAAATGACCTCATATACAATCATTCTCTAGAAGGTGTTTAATTTTGATGTATCGATGTTCAATATTCCGCATTCAAGATTGAATTTTTTTACTTATAAGGCATTTTGAGATTGAATTTTATTGATCATTCAAAATATAATGAATTCATAGAAAATGAGTGTGATGGGTGTGACTCAGTTATAAATATTATAACGTCTAATGTTTTTAATATAAAAATTTTTATTTTTATTAATTCCATTAGTATATACATATTAGATGAAAAAATATTTTTTATTTTTTATTATTTTTTATAAAATTATCAATAGGTAATGTAATAAAAAAATAAAAATTTAAAATAAAAACATGAAAATAAAATTTATTAAATAATAGATTTATAGCGCATAAATTAATGTTGATTTTTATTAGTTAGTTTTAGAAATTTACTTCAATCCTATAAATGTGTTATTTTATTTAATAGTTTGAATCATAAAAGAACTATTTTATCCATATTTCCATATAAATAAATGAAATATATTATGAAAAAATTATTTTCTTAAAAAAATTATAATTATTATATAAAATTAATATTTGAAAGGTTAATAAATTGTATGATCATTACAAATATTTATATTAAATTACATGAAATTCCACACTAAAAAACTAAATTATATTTACATATAATGAAGAATATTTATAAAAAAAATTATCATTGTTATGAATTTTTTATAAGTTAACCATTAAATTTATTAAATATATTTCTTATTGAATTATTGATTATTAAATAAAGTTTTTATTATTACTTAATATAAATTTTGGGTTGATGAAAATAAATATATTATAGGAATTGTAATTTTACCATTTAAATGAATGATTAATAATTATAAATACATAAATCCGAATAAATTATTGTAAATAATAAATTTTAGAAAATAATTTTATACAAGATTTCTAATTTTAATCTTATAATAAATGATTATGAATATGTGAAATTTTATTTAAAAACATTCAGTCATTATTTTTTCATTTAATGATTTTTTAAAATAAATAATATTTTCAGTAAATATATATTAGTTATAAATATATTATGACTATTATAATTCTGAATTATTAATATTAAAGTAAATATATTCATAATAATGGAAAATAAGAGTTGAATCGGGGTTAGCTTGGTTTATCATCGAATGTAGATGATCTTGAGTGCAATCAAGTCGAAACCGAAGTAGAAGGGTGGTTACAATCAAAGAATGGGACTCAAACAAGGATGTTGGAGACCGACTACAAGATGCCGATATATATATTGAATGATTTTCATAAGTTGATGAGGGAATCATGTGCGGATGGTTAACAATGGAGATTCCATCATCTTCAAACTATGACATAGTGATTTACAAAATCCACAAAGGTAGGTGTATGTGAATTTAATTTCTGATTTCATGATCCCTTTTAAATCACATTTCTATGATCATTTTTATCTTATTAAATATATATTTTTCATTTTCATTATTTTTTATTCCTCATTCATTATCAATGGTCTCTTCATTCGGGTTTTCTTCCCCATAACGTGTCTTTTTAGGAAATGATTTCAATCTAATTTGGATTATTTTGTGTATTGATATAGATTGATGCTTCATAAAGAATCTATAATAAACATAATAGAAAAAAACTAAAAGAAAAATATCCATTTAATTATTTAATTTTCCAAAAATATATATGTTTCAATTTTTTTGTAATCCTTCTCTGAAATCCTATAATTAATTAAACTTCCATTAAAATAATTAATAATAGTCATTATAAAGTTATTTATGAAAATAACTATCTTTCACCAGATAATGAATATGGAGAATTATATATCTATATATTTCTTCATTTTACATATTGATCAGATTAAAACTATGACTAATTTTGATTTGTGTCAGAATAACAGTCCATACATTTCATAACCCCATCATAAATTACATACGTGCTATGAAATCCATCTAGATTTCATCTATTAATATTAAATATGTATATATATCTCTAAAATATCTAAAATACACACACACACACATATATATATATATATATATGAAAACACCCTTCAAATGTCTCAATAAAAATTTGCATTTAGAAACAAAGTTGAAATATATAGTGAAGAGATAGATAAAAGAGGGATATAAATGTAGTTATCTACAATGAGAAATAGATTAATTCTTTTTACTAAATTGAGGAAATGTAAATTGTGTTTTTAATGTTCTAACGTCAAATTTATTTCCTGTACAATACAATTGTTTTTATTTAATCTTTTAAAGTTTATTTTTTTTAATTATTCTTAAAGTATTAGTATTATTAAAAATAATATTATGTTTAGAATTTACATTTAATGTAAAAAAATTATTTTCAAAAATACCTTATTTCTAATTCTTGTTTTTGAATATATATGTGTAATTTTTTATAAATATATTCTTTATTTTCCAATTAGTAAGGGTATTTTTAATTTTTATTCATTTAAAGAATGGTTTTATTATGCTTATTTTAATTCGAATTTTTCTCCCAAAACATAAAAAATTTCAATATTTTGTTTTGTAATTGATTAGTTTTAAAACCCAAATTTATAATGTTATGTGATTTTATTAAAAACTCAATATTATAATTATATAATATATAATTTAATGTTTTACATAGTCGTTTATTTCTATAAATCTATTTTATATTTCTACATATGGCCATCATCATTAATTATTATTGAAATTTTATCCATTACAATACAAGATGTTTTTTTGCAAAGACAATATGATTATGTCTTTTGAATGTATGTAATTATTTTGTAAATACGGATTTCTCATACAGGTTTTCAAAAAACTTATTTATCAAATAGTGAGAGTTAAAAAAAATTATTCCTTTAAAATAAATAAATTTAATATTTTGTGTTTTAATAGGTTATTAATGAGAATTGAGGATATTCAAAAATACATTTTTCATCAAAATTTCTACTTCGTTATAAAATGAGATAATGAGGATTGGTGATTCAACCTAGAAAAAATAGTACATTAGACTGTGAGTAATATTTATAGGGGGACATTTTTTTATTAATATTTTCCAAGTATTATTTTAATGCAAAAAAGTATTATTATTTTCAAAAACTTGTTTTTGTGTAATCAATTTATTTTTAAAGGTTTTTTTTGAATGTATTTCAAAATGATAATCATTTTGAAATGATTTGGACAAGTATTTTGTTTTTAAATTTTCAAAAAAAAAATTATATTATTTTTAAACATATATACAATATCAAAAAAAATGTATTTTATATAAAATGGATTCAAATGAGTTTCAATGTACTTTTAACTGGTTACAAAACCCCTTACTAAGATATTTTATTCTCACTCTAGGTTTTTTAAAATATCTTATCATTGGGCATTGATAAGACTCAAAGTTCATGTAGAGACTCATAAGTTTTGTATTTTTTTTAAATATATGGGATTTTTACAAGATAGTGATAATTTACGGCACATGATTCTGAGCCCTAGAGATCCTGGAATATAATTTTGAACTTTTTTAATGTACATTCAGTAAATGTGAAATCCTAGATTTATATCATTCCAACCGGTGATCAGATTGAAAATCTGAGGGCACCATTGAATTTTCAGCACCAGGTTTTACTTAGGAGAAGCATTACTTTGACCGGTAAGGGTCAAATGAAAAATTTTATATGTGGACTGTTCGAAAAAATAAAAAAATTAGTAAATAAATTATTTTATACTTTCTGCAATAGTTGAGCGGATGATGGTGGGACCACAGTGAAACGTTGAACATTAAATTGAATTATTTCAGTTAACATGATCCTATCTTTGTGTATCTTCAACGATTATGGTTTAATAGTTTCATTAATTAGGATTCATTATTGAATCATATTAATGAACAACCATTGGGGGTCATCTTTCCTTTTATATAATCAAACCGCTGCCGTGGGTTTTGGGAACCCACATGATGACTCATGATGAAGTGTTGATGACGCCTTCCTCCAATGAAGAATGGAGATTTGACGATGCCATTAAGGATTCGATCCAAGGACCGATGAAAGCTGATGAACACCATCGAATGAGGGCCACTCATCCTCATTAGAAGCATCTCCCAATATGATCAATGTAGCGTTGTGGTTGTTAAATGAATAGTTTGTTGATTATGGAATTCATTACCATGTTATATTGCTAATTATGAGGGCATGAGCCGAACCGAACTAGTCCCATACCCTCCTCCAATATAAGTTGGATGCCTAATTCATTGTAGATCACGAAGTATAGTGAAAAGGAAAAACCTAGGGCCATGCAGTGTTGGAGGTATCCTGGGAGGACCATAGGCGTAGATGTGATAAAAATTGGACCAAAAAAGTTTCACCGGTAGCCTGTGGCAGCACCGATGGTGCGGCGACGCCAGCGACCAACGGCAGCAGCTGGCTCCCACCTGACACCAAAGGACAATGAAACCCAAAGATTTCATGGCGGATAGGGTTTGACAGCCTTTGTCCGTCGTGTTGATGGAAGGCGGTGCGTCCCGACAGCACGCCACGCTAGTGTGCCATGACGGAGGCATTGCAGCTCTGAGCCACTGTAGAGGGTGGAACCAAGCATGAGGGTCCATCTTGTTGATCAGTCCATATGAACTGGTCAGGTGGAGTGGTGCCATCCTGGTGGTGCTGATTGAGAAGCATGAATGGACTTGTCTGTTCTGGGAGACGGACTATGCCCTGCCAGGTGAGTCGTGTGGTCCCGCAGCCCAATTGCCTGAGTCCAAGCACTAGTGACTCGGACTGGGCGGGGCCTAGCTAGTTCTGGCTCGGCCAGTATGTTGGGCCTAGTCGGGTCATCCTGAACTGGGTCGGGCAAGATCCGAACACTTTTGGACATAGTTTTCCATAAAAAGGCCATATCTCTATACTGGACATACATTTGATGAACCATCTACATCGCTAGAATCCTTAGGACAAGGGTGACCTTTTGGGATACTCCACATAGGTTTTGGGGAAAGTTGGACTATGGCAGGGATGGATCAAACACGAATCTGACTAGGCCCTTAGTACTAAAATAAATATAATTTATAGATAAGGAATCTGATTGATGCACTGTCTATTACGTTGGAACCCTTAAGACTTGGCATTTCATTAGGTTACTCCTTACTTGGAATTAATGGTGGTTAAGGTACGACCGATGGCTTGAGGATTGTATCCTATCGGTATCTAGCGTGCTATGTGTGGGAATCTAGTGACTATTTGTGATATGATGAGGCACATAGAGATCATCTGTGGGTTAGCAGTTGTAGATCCTCTATGGGTCATCACTTAGAGAACCTCTGTGGGTTACCAGTTAGAAAACCTCTGTGAGTCAGCACCTAGCATCCCTCTCTGGGTCAGCACTTAGTGATCCTTCGTGGGTCAGTACATAGAGATCTTTTGGGGATCATCACCTAGAGATCCTCTTTTGGATAGCAGCTAGAAATCCTCTATGGTTCCTAACATAGAGACCTTGTGTGGTCTAGAATAAAATTACACTCTTTATAATAAGATGATATAGTATTATGTCTAATATTCTTTATGCATGTTCTTTATGTTTTATACCTGGCATGAGATGTATTTTACATTCTTCTTAGTGATTTGGATCATGATTTTTGGTTTATACTTTTTGTAATTTTGGGAGCCCTTCGATGGTCTTGAGGTCCCCACATGGTGTTGTTAAACTCACCGTTGCATGGGCATCGCCTGAACCTTGTTGTGCCTTGTGTAGACGACAGGAAGCCTTGACTGAGATTTCGGAGCCAAGACTAGATACTGTACAGAGGTGACAGGTTGACATGAAGAGCCGCATTGACATGTTGTACCTAACCATTAGGTAGGATCCTTGGAGGATCACCTCAGGGGTGGTTTTTTCCATTTTCTTGTATTTACTTTTCATTTGGGATTATATTCTAGCCCACTTTTCTTTGAGTATTTACTTTTACTATCATCAGTTATTTTTGTGGTTTGTTTTCATTGTCTACTAAGTATTTGTGTGAACAGGTTTAAAGAAAATGATTTTATTTTTTGGGTTTCACCATTATAATGATATTCACCATCCCCAGGCCTATGGATGGTGAGTTTGGGGTAGTCACAGCCTGGGCCCCGGGGGACAGATCGTGAGAATGTATTATCAATGGGTAGTCAGTTCTACCAGAGGAACTAATAGACAATGTTTTCATTGTAGCAATAATGCTATGTTTCTTGATTTTAGGTTTTAGTTCGGGGAGTCCATTGTTGGTGTGATAGTCAATGTATTCCTACACCATGACCTGAAATTCTGATTTTTGACTTGGTACACAAAAAATATTTGCGAGTGTTTGGAAAATGTTGTTTTAATTTTTATATTCTGGATTCATCTCACTAAGAATAACTTATTGTTCATTGCACATCTGTTTCTTTATAGTATTACTCTACGTAGACAACCATCCAGGATTCCAATGAGAGATCACAATGATGGCCCACCGAGCGACTAGGCTTCAATGCGGGGCCCTCATTCAGTGATGGTACCTTAGTGTGGAAAACAGTGGCACCACTACTCATACGGAAACATATGAACCCAACCCCACTAGAATACCTTGCATGTCGACCGATCATGTTTCATGAGTTCCATAGACATATGCCTCATAGGCTTCGAGGTGAGACTGATCACCAGGTGGATATGATCTAGCTGGATGTTGTGGAATAGGTTTTCCTCTAAGTTGAGACACAAACAGACTTGATGGTGATCTTAGTTGCTAGCCTCTTCCATGGAATAGTAGGGAGATGGTAGATACTAACTCTCTAGACACATGTGGAGGAGAAAATATCTTGGTTGGACTTCGACAGACTTTTCATTATAGAGTTTGTACTAGTGACTTTACACTCAGTGCGTATTTAGGACCTACAGAACAAACATTAGGGCAACATGACTGTGGCCCTATAGTCGGCGAGATTCGCTGACCTCTCTCTCTACTCAACCAACATGGTACAAGACCAATTCATTAGGACCTAAACCATTAAGTAGGGTCTTTTATAGTAGATCTGAGCGTCGATGATATTTCTCAGCATCCCGACGTATGATGGAATTATAAAGAGGGCACTATTAGTAGAAAGATTCCATGCCAATCAGGCAACAACATTGAGAGTTACCACTGAACAAAATGCAGTCGGGTAATCTATTGTAGGCAGTAGGAATATGAAACAGAGGCCCAAACATGAAATAAATTCCCGAGGATGACCCCAGGACGCAGTGTGAGATGTGTGGAGCTTTCAAGGAAGAGAAGGTCATCTAAAGACTAGATTCTACTAATCTTGAAGTGGATATTGTCACATGGCTCGCGACTACCTGAATCTCAACGTGGACGATCATAAGATGGTTGTGGGACCTCCATGTTAGGGATATAGGTTTTGGTGATGAGATACGTAGGGCGGCAGACATGGCAAAGGATCAATCTGTGCAGTAGTTGGTGGTCAATGATTTGAGGATCCACCAACACCACCCCCATGTGGTCCACCCTATTCTAAGGGAGTCAGGGGACATAAAAAATCACTACTATAGCCATATGAGGCATATAAACAAAACACTATAGAGATGATTCGACATACTATCTTTTTATATGCCTCATTAGTTGTCGTTCTTATGGTCATGGGTTTCAGTCACTCATTCATTTCCATGCCACTCCTTCATAGGTAAGATATTTTGATGGATCCTTTGGATCGATAATTATGATTAGGGACTCATACTTTAGTTTATTTGATGATTATGAACTGGTACAAGTAGTTCAAGCTCACTCTAGGGGGCGAGACCTTAGGCTGGGATCTCCTAGTAGTAGCATTTAGGCCTCACGATATCGTCTTGGGAATGGACTGTCTATCCATAGTCCATGTTCTTATCTACTATTTTATGTGAAAAGTGTTGTGTGTCATGGATAATGGTAACATGTTTTCCATCATCTGTGATAAGAAAACCAGTGTACTATAGGATGGATGTTCTCAAAGGATGGTGGAGTTGATCACTCTTTAGTTTCCTAGCCTCACCCTCAGTGAAGTGGACGAGAGGTTTATGAGATATCCCTTTGTGGTGGACCAGTTTTATTGATGTCTTTCCTAATGATTTTCAAGGACTAAATACTCATAGAGACATAGAATTTTACATCGACCTGTACCCCTAGATGACACAGATATCTACACCCACATATCGGATGGCTCCTATAGAGCTTCATGAGTTGAGGGTAAAAGTAGAGGAATTATAGAGAAAGGGGTTCGTAAGACCTGATATCTCTTCATGGGCAGCCCCGATTTTTTTTTCAAGAAGGCATATTGATGTTTGAGGCATTGCGTGGACTACTGATGCCTGAATCAGGTGACCATTACGAACAGGTATCCTCTGTCAAGGATTGTTGATCTCTTCAATCAGCTGAAGGGAGCTCAGTGGTTTTCAATGATATACCTCAGATGTGGTGATCATCAGATTTATGTGTGGGTTAAGTATGTAGCAAAGACAACCATTAGATGAAGGTATAGCCAATACAATTTCTTGGTGATGCATTTCGGCGTGACCAATGCTCTGGAAGTGTCTGTGGGGATCATGAACAGGATCTTCCAAACATACCTCGATAGCTTTGTGGTCGTGTTCATTGACGACATCTTGATATACTTGGAGGAGGAGGAAGAGCACACTACACATTTGAAGATAGTATTGGATACACTATGAGAGAACCAAAATTATTGAAATCTCTTGAAGTGAATGTTTTAGATATGGGATGTCCACTTTCTAGGACACATTATCTCGATGGTCGGAGTTGTATTTTTTCTAGAAAAGAGAGAGGAAGTGATTTCTTGGGATACACCCAAATGTTTGAATGATGTGTTCAATTTCCTTGGGTTTTCTAGGTATTACAAGAGATTCATACCTGACTTTTCTAGAGTAGCATAAACCTTGTCCTCTTTGACAATGAAGGGAAATACTTTCTCATCTTTTTGGGGAGGTAGACCCCACCCAGTAGGGGGGCCACACCCAGCCAGTGGGCTGGGTCTGTTCCACAGACATGTGTGCCATGCCCAGCCAGGTGGGTTAGCCAGTCCTGCGGCCCATTGGGCTGATCCAGAAGCATAGCGAACTGGACCCATTTAGACCCATTTTCGCTTAAAAGGCCATATCTTTTAATCCTAATGTACGTATGATGAACAAAATTTGGCACAAGAATACTTTGCATGTGTCATTACTTTTGAGACACTCTACATGAGTTTTGGAGAAATTTGGAGTACGACTGGGTTGGATCTAACTCGAATCCAACTGGGCCCTTGGTTCTGAAATTCCAATAACATATAGATCAAGCATCCTATTTGCGTGTCGTCTATTACATTGGAATCCTTATGAAATTGTAGTTCATCAGGTTACATCATTGTGAGACTTTGTAGTGGTTGACTTATGACCGATTTCATGAGGATAGGATCTTCCGAGAATCAAGTGTGTTATGTGCGAGAATCTAGTGGCTAGATCTGACATGTTGAAGCACCTAGAGATCCTCTATGGGTCAGAAGTTAGCGAAATTCTCTAGGTCATCACTGAGTGATCCACTGTGGGTGAGAAGTTAGTTATCCACTATGGGTCAGCACCTAGTGACCCTCTGTCTGTCATCATATAGAATTCATTCAGAGTTCTGCACCAACAGATCCTCCCTAGATCAGCACCTAGTGATCCTCTTTGGTTCAGCACCTAACTGCCTTGTATGGTCAATTAGCAAAAGACTCTTGATAGAATACGATTATCTGTCTTTATAACTATTCATATTTATTCATGTTCATTAATTTGTATACCTAGTGTAAGCTGTCTTTTACATTGTTCTTTGTGATTGAGATCATGCTTTGTGGTTTTCCCTTTTTAGAATTCTGGATTCCCTTCAGGGGTCTCGGGATCCCTACTAGGTATTGTTATACTCACCCATATTGGGGAATCACTCGCATATTGTTTTTTCTGGTGCGGATGATGGGGAGGTTTGATCGAGATAAGGCAGCCAGGAGGAGACCATGTATGAAGTTGACCAGTTGATGTAGAGAGCTGTAGTGATGAGCTATACCTACCATTCTGGTAGGATCCTTGATGGACGACCTCCGGAGCTGTTTTCCCATATTGTTTTATTTACATTTTAGTCAGGCTTGTATTCTGGCCCCCCTTTTCTTTCAATACTTACTTTTACAATCAGCTGTTCTTATGTTTTTTTTCCATTGTATACCTAGTCTATGTGTGTACATGTTTAATAGGAATTCCTTCAATTGTTGGGTTTTTCCTTTATGGTGCTAGTCACCAGCCCCAGGCCTATAGAAAGCGGGCTAAGGGTTGTATCGGCACAAGCTCTGGGGGACATGTCTTGAAAGATGAATGGTTTCAATTAATAGTTAAGAATACATGAATTAAATTAGTTATTTTATATTTTTCTATATACTCTAAAATCATATATGGTATTTACCTAATTTAAAAAACCTAATCGAGAAAATATCATATGTTTTATAATGTACAATAATTTTTTTGTTTTCTTTAAAATAAAAAAATTCAACTTTTTTTTAACAGAATCTAGAATTTTAGGTTCAATTTATAACAAATATCACCTATATGAATTGATAGTTTTCATGAGAAAAAACTATTAGAATAAAATCTCAGATGAATATTTGTTTCAAACATTCCCATTTATTATGAATGATGACTTGGTTGAGAGGTTGTGGAGATGAGATTCATGATATCTTTCTTGATATACCTTGTTCATGGATGTATGGAAATATAATTTTTTATTATTAAACATATATTCCTTTATACATGTTTATTATGTTTATTTTATCAGTAGATAATCATTTAAATAATGTTTTTAAATTGAAAGTGTTCTACTTATCCATTCACCCATATTTATTTGAACTTATTTAATAATGATGGATTTGTTTCACTAGCCCTTTACTGGTTATCTGAGATTGCCCATTATTTTTTCTCTTTTCCCCAAGAATTGAATAAGGAATTTATAAAGGATATTATGGATGCACAAATTTTTCCAATTATATTTTTTTATTTACTATATATTATATGAATAATTTATGTATATTTCTTTCAAATATAGATAAAATGCTTGATCCTTCATGGATATGTCGCTTGTACATTGTACCAATTTAATAATGTATGCTCTAGCTAAGGGTTATTAATGTTGGGGTAACTATAGTTGGTATCCAAAAAATATTTGTAGGATCAATGGGAAGAATACTTTTTAAATAAACATGTCTAACATGTGAATTATGATAATCCTTTGTAGTAATTGGAACATATATGTTTATATGAATTTTTAGGTATCAACATTCAAGATAATTATAAAATAAATCCATGATTTCCATTGATTAGTCATAGCACCTAATGGAACAAACTGAATCAACACCCCAAGAAAAGAAAGGGATTATCTTACAAGTACACCAATACATATACTGTTAGAACTGAGTTTCTCATGGCCATATTATTATAGAATTATTAGGCAATGATCAATAGACATTCCCATGTGGAATAACCTATTTATCCACCAAATGAATCAACTATGTTATTTTAATTAATTTTATATGATCCACTATTTTTAAATGGAACTACTAATCTATTTTTAGATGAATGATGGATATTGGCCTTCCAAAAGATATCCCTAACTATGGAAAATTGTTAAAATGAAAAGGTTATTCTGGTTTTGTATTGTTTAATGGGATAATTCGATCAGTGGTTTTATGGGTCCATAAAACAAAAGGGGTTGTTGAAATAGAAAACATGAAGTGGAGAACATATAAAGTGATATTATTGAAGAAATAGTTACATTGATAGAAGGGAGGTCATATGGGGAGTTATTTCGTTACAATAATGTGGAAGGAAGAAGAAGGTGTGTTAGAGTATGTGAATAAAATTGTAAGATTATAAAGGAATAATTTGGACATGAAATGTAGTTATGAAGTAACTGTTAAATATTTCATAGGGGTATTAAAAATATTATATAAAGGAAAATTATTTCCCAAAAGTCTTCCTTTTCTGATGATATAGCTTCACAATTACTCAGGACAAAGATAAAATTTTCTAGGTCATATATCTTTTTGGATAAGTCAAGAAAATAAGAGATTTTTTGATAACCAATAATAATGGAATGTTTCAATGAAGAATAATTGTATGATAGTATTTTCAACAAGACATATTTTTTGAGAGATAAACACTGGTAATTTTTTAGTGGGAAAAACAATTATATGTTGAAAAAGGTGTCATAATGATCTTGAATTCAAGGTAATGAAAGAAACAATTTCTATTTATTTCCCCAATTATAAATAGATGGGGAATTATTTTAACCAATGACCCAATCATCTAGGTAACTTATCCTTAAAGAATACATATGGAAAATTCAAGGTATATGTAATTACAATGTCTGATGTATTTGTTCCTAAATATGTGGGGAAAAATACACTTATCATCTTCTCTAAAATTTAATATTTTATTCCTCTTATAACAACACATTAATATATAACGAATATTAAAATTTAATAACATAACCCCCATTATTATTAGATGTTGAGTTGATAGTGAAAGAAATAATGGTATGATGATTTTTTCTAAAGTATATAGCTTCTCTTGGATGGTTATTTAGAGGAATTTTAATCTTGTAAATAATTTTATTATTTTTATATTTGAATAAAATGTAACATTTGGCAAGGATTTGATATCTTAGTATAAATCCCACATTAATTATTAATGAAGGGAAGTAATATTCGATATTATCAATTTACCAACGATCATCAATCTCTACAAGGATGATGTAGAGCCCCAAAAAAATTAAATCAAATAGAAGTTTTTGAAAACTGATTCAAGGGGTATTTTTAGCTTATATGGATGGGGATAAATAGAACATTGAATATCTGACTATTTTCATCATTTTTTGATGTATTTGATGAAGAGAATCATTATATTATATAATGTTTTGATGTTTTGATATAAGAATTATTTATAAATGTTGTTACACTTATTTCAATTGTTATATATTGAATGTCTCATATTTTGTTCAATGATTTGAATAAGAAACTCTAAAATAATATAAATAAGGGATTAATTCATCCTAGTGCTTCCCTATTAGAAACACCAATCGTTTTTATTATGAATAAATATGCTTTAATTCATATTTCCCTTCATTACAATAAAAAAAGATAATTACTAAAAACTTGTATCATTTACATTTTTATGATGATATATTTGAATAATTATTAATAGTTTTATATTTTTTCCACATTGACCTTCAATCTGGATATCATCATCTAGGTTCATGGAATGATGATATACCAAAAAAATACATTAGTATGAGGTATGGTCACTATAAATTAATTTTAATACCATTTGGAGTATAAAATTCATATACTGTCATCATGGATTTAAAAAATTGAGTCATTATAGATTACCTTATTAATTCTATGGTAGTATTTATATACCATATTTATATATATTTAAAGAGAATAGAAGAGATTGAATATTATTTTATGATTTTTTAATGAATCTGATGAATGAGAACATATTTTAAAAAATTAATATGAGTGAATTTTTTATGGATAAAGTATCATTCTTTGGTCATATTATATTATGTACTGGAATATCAGTGGAAACATAAAAGATAAATGTTATTTAGTAATGGCCGAGAACAACCATGATAACTGAGTCCTGTAGTTTTAATGGGATTCCTAGATACAACTGATACACTGTATGATATTTCAAATGACAATATAATCCAATATCGATGTTGAATCGATGTGGCATTATGATTTTTGTGTATATATGTGTTTGAGAAGAATTTAGAATATGTATAGAGAAGGATTTTCAGTCTTCCTATTCATACACAACTGTTTAGTAGAGAAGTTATTTCTATATAGTTTAATGAATAAAATATGATATTTTGATTCATCCCCATGAAGAATGATAGTATAACATCTTATGCCTCTCATAAATTAAAAATTAATATGTAATATTAACTAACTCTTGATTTAGAGTTGGGTGATGTAATATTTTTCAAAAAAAATAATGGGGTTTTATCTATATGGAAAGGTTTTAATATATATACTAATAAAAAAATCTAAATTTATATATATACATAGAATGAGTTGAATATTCACCCAATAAGATGGTTGGATTTGAAAATGATTATGGCTACGCAAAGCATTACCACCATGGAAGGTGAAAAAGTTCATTGATGCAAAATTTATGAAATAGCATGGTTGTTTTCCAATATAAGGATTTACATAGATCAAATATTAATGGATTTACAGTAGCATGATCATTATATCTTGATGAAATGGTATAAATATTATCTTTATCAAATGAATGTTGAAAGATCCATCAATGAGATAATTAAGAAGGGACATAAGTAAGATGAGGAACTGTAGAATAAGGGGAGGAATGTTATAATGTTTAACCATGATCCTGGTGAACTGATATAGTTTAAGAACTATGCATGTGTTTCATCAATAAAAACATAATGAAGATCCTATTGGATGAATTCCATAGTTCAATATTCTATATTCCCCAAGTAATTATAGTTATTTATAAGGATATAAAAGATTGTTTTTGGTGGGATAACATGAAGAGGGATATTTTATTTTTTGTATTGTGATGCTAGTGTGTCAACAAGTTAATTAAAATTGATATAACTAAAATTAAATGTTAGAACCATTAACAATACAATGTTGTAAATGGGTAAACTTTACCATGTTTTTCATCATCAGACTCCCAAAAAATTAATTGAAATAATGATATTACAGTTGTAGTCCATCTCTTTGCTAAATCATAATATCTCATGGTTATTACAAAAAATGCCTATATTTATCTTCAAACATGGATATGCATTTATAATTTTGTTATATTGAATGGATTTGTACACTAAATAATATTTTATCGGGATACAATTTTTACCTCGATGTTCAAGATAATTATTCTATGAGACCCAGATATAGAGATTAGTTTTAGTATTTCTTATCACCCTTGGATATATGTTATGGAATTGAGGAGAATTTAAAAATTATAATACATTATAATATCTATATCTATGTATTTAAATGGATTTTGGGACCAATACCATCCTTTGATGGGATTTTCATACAATAATACATTTCACTTATCCACTTAGAAAGATCCTTATAAATCCATCTGTGGTTGAAAGATAAAAAAACCATGTTGGGATAAAGTTTTCTAATGATTTCTATTGGGACCTGATCTATCTGAGGAAATTATACAGAAGGTTAGTGACATTCAATGCATCATAATGAAATCTCATAGTCTAAAAATGATATTATTACAAATACACATGAGATATAGTGTATGGACTTGGTGCTAGTTATTACAATAAAAATATCCTAGGAATAAAGTTTTTATATTAATAAATTGCGTATATTTGGGCCTTAGATATAATAGTCAAATAAAACATAATGATGATATTTTTATAGTAGCTTATTGGATGGTGCTTCCACCAATTCTCTCTCATGAAATCCATGTGTTCTATATATCCCTCTCGTGGAAGTACATATAAGTTATTACACATGAACTAAACTCAATGGTCATACCACTATAGAACGATATATCTTATGGTGAATAAATAGTGTATATTTATGATAATATGGGGGACATAAAATCAAAAAAGACCAATCACCTTGTCAAAAATATGTGGAGAAATATAATTACTTGGGAAGCTACGTAGCAATATGAGGATGTGATTCAGAAAATGAATCATCAATTTTTTATGTCAGAGTGATGGACTTTTGAGGTTGAAATTATTATTTTGGATGTAGAATATAACACCAAATGATTTTAAGATATATTTATATTTATATAAATTTAATTTCAAAATAGCTTGTGACTCACCCAACCCAAATTCTTAATGAATATTTTTATAGTATATCATTATTGAATTGAGATTGAAATTGGTTGTATAAATATGAATAAATACATTAAATATATATATATAATTTTCCAAATAAATAAAATATTATTTATAAATTATAAATAAATAATAAAATACATTTTCAGTGAAATCAGTTTATACTCGAAAAGTACATTTTATTTAAAAATGATATTTATGTTTTTTTGAGAAAAAAATATAATTTATTTATATAAAATTTATAAAATGTGTCTTCTAAAAATTATATCATTTCTGAAATAATTATGTAGAAATTATCGCAGGATTATTTTTTGGAATTGTCAGAAATGTGTGACATTTCAATTAATTGTATTTTTTTTTATTTTTTTTTAATAATTGATATTTATTTTCATGTGATTACTGTGTAAAATTATATTTTATATTAGTTTTAAATTTTATTGAGATAGTTTTTATTAAAAATATTCCAATATAGGTTATTAGATACAAAATCTGACTTGAATTTTTTGTAAAAACATTTTAATACTTAAAATGCCTATTTTCCGAAAAATCACATTTCCTCATGTTTCGTATGTATAATTTTAAATAATATTATTCCAATTATATGAAAGTAATATAATGAAATAAATTACATATTTTGAATTAGGATGTTAATTTTTTAAAAGAAATCTATTATATTGTTTTCATGATAAATAGTGATAGTTGTAAATAATCCTGACATTGGAAAGGGTAAAACGGGATAAATATTATTAAACACTGTGATAAGGCTTTAAACATACAATATCATTTAGATGTATCGTATTTAATGAGTTTAATTTGAAAATTATCATATATGTCTCCGAAATATATCCACATTTTCCATTTTCAAATGACATTAACCTTTATATTATTTTAAGAAAACATTAATTTTTAATTTATCTCTATTTATTTTAGTATATGTGATATTTTTCCTTATGGAAAAAAGATATTATATGTTGTTATAAATTTTTAATTGATATATGAATTAATTTTTTAATATTATATTATATTTTTAATTATTTAGTGATTAAATAATTACCTTGAATAATTATCATCAATGCTTACACAACACCAAAGAAATATTTACTCACTTAATAGAAAAATAATATAAATGATTTTAAATTTATTAAAAGAAAAAAAAATTGGGGAAATATTATGTTCCATGAATTTTTTATATAATGATAATAAAATATTACTACTTAAAAATATAATATTATAATTTCATATTTTTATTGATGTCTTTAATGTCTACTTAACTGAATATTATTAAGAATGAAAATTATTGTAATTTTTGAAAACTAATATTATATTAATATATATAGAATTCATTAAAATATATATGTTTCAATTAAAATACAATGTGCTTCAAAATATCAACCATGTTCCATTTAAGGGCCACTTTTTATATATGGTAATATTCATAACCCTTAAGGAGAATAAAAATTTAATAATTTTTTAAATGTTATATGAGGTTATGGTTTATTAAAACTATGTGGTTAGGGAAAGAACATCACCTAAAAGTTTAAATGTTTTTTGGACTATTTAGAATTATATTAAGATTATAGTATTAATAAATAAATTGTTTTCCACATTATTGTGAATATTTATTTTTTAATATTTATTAATTATTTATATTTACATGAGTAACCCTCTCATCATTTTAAAATGGAATCACTTCTCCTATCTTACTAATACCTTTTAGCCTTATATATATGAAAATAATTACTATAATACCTTCCATGATTCCATACCCACATCCTTTACCATCTGGAATTTCTAAAATACCATCATTTTAATGGTTAAGGTGCAACCCAAAATTTGTTTCTCAATGAAGAGGTGATAATATTGAACAAGTAATTTCAATTTTATTTCTTCTTATGAATCCTCAAAATATGTTTTATTCATAATAAAATAAAATATTTATTATCATAACTAATATTTTACTATGATAATATAACTGCCCTTTTAACCATCATTTTAATCAAATACGATGCAATACTTTCTCTCGTGAGTATGTGTGGAATACCGAGTCCACGTAGTGATAAAATTTAATTTCCCTAATTATCATTCATTGATGGCTATTATTTGGGTCTTAATATATATATATCTTTGTGTGGGTGTGTTTATGATATCATTATTTATTTGTAATTATAATATCATATTTCTCTTCTTACCATCTAATTTATTGGAAAATGATAACGTCTCTCATCATACGTGTGGACAACCACCTCTATAATGTAATGAATTTTCTTCATTATTGATTACATTGATTGTAATAATGGATGATTTCATTAATATATATTACATATATGAATTAATAATGATACTATAATGCAAAACTAATATTTATATTCCATTTATTCCATCCACTTAATATATAAAATTGGGATCATGCATAGAAAAGATGTATTGTCTTCCTGGATAGTGTAATTAATTTTTTTTCTTTTCCTTCCATGAATGACTCAAAAAAATATAATGAATATATATCATATTTATTTTACAATTAAATTTCTATATATTATTAGAGAATGAAAAAAATACGGATTATAACAATTGAACCCTAGTTATCATGTAAAATTAAACGGGTAATACCAAGAAATAATGATATCGATACTGAATTATTAATAAGTGGGTGTTGAAGTGTTATATGTAGATAATATATGATATTATATGTATATGAATCAAGTATATAATTATAGTAAATTCATGTTCATTATACATGACGTCAAATGAACTTGTGATGCAAATTGGACTTTTGGTAAAGGATTTCATATACACTCTCATGTTTTTGTGGTATTTTTTATGTTTAAATTTATTTTAAGGGAAATTTAATGATACATATCTAATAGAAATATTTAATTTTTTACCATATATTTATTCATGAAAATTTCATGTAATTTTACCAGTGTTATGTGTTTTCTTCATAAAATTATAATGAAATTGTCTAAAAAAGATTATATTTCCTTTTTATTCATCCATGTATATCTAATATGAAAATGATTTTAATGATGTTCTAAAAGTTCTTCTATAATTTTTTATATTAATTTTTAATCATGATTTCCTCTTTATAAAATATTTTTAAATTAATCTTCTTTCCATTTTTCTGATGTGTTACTTTTAACTTCATACAATAAATGTAAAAGGAATATTTATTTTAACACACAAAACATGTATATAATTTCCCTCCCCAATGACCAAATAAATTCTATGAAAAATATATTTAAAATTTTAAAATAAAAATTCAAATAAAAAATATTCCATAATATTTTGATACTTTTTATGTCATATTAAGTTATTTCAAAGTTAAACTAGTATTTTTCACATGAAATTATGATGTGATAATTTAGTAGTATTTTTAATTTTGAAAAATCCCATCCATGTTACTTTATATATGATCTAATGATACCATTAAATTATTATTATAATTTTTTATGATGATTTAGTATTGATGTTTTTTGGTCATGACTCAATACATATAATTGATGAAATATAATGAATTATTAGAATGAATTATATTTATTATTCAAAATAATTTTATTGAATTGGTCATGCAAGGGATGACTATGTCTCGGTTAAAGATGTCCCCTTAATTCATCGACAAGTCTTATTTGAAAAACTACTATGAAATATTATATGGGTATTAGTTTATACATACCTATTTATGAAGAATAATATCATCTATTAGAGGTCATGAATACAAGGTTCATAATGTCTTGGTTGACAGAACATGATCATTGATGCTTTGATTTATGAATTTATATTATTAATAGTTAATTATTTATTATACATGTGTTTGAAATATTGATTTTAGCCACGGTTTTTCATTTAACACAATGGTTGATTTAATGGAATGTGTTTTTATTATCAACATTACTATGTTTATTATTCATTATCTATTAATTATATCTTTCATCGTACAATTCCCTTTAAAAGGAATTTGAGTTCTCCCTTAATGTTTTTTCTTATACCTGAGATATAATAAAGGAAACTATGAATGAAATAAAGGATTTAAGAATATTTACAAATTGATGTTTCTGTATTTTCAATGTTATATGGGAATAATTCATTCTTTAGTTTTCAATTACATCCAAAATTATTAATAATACATGGTGAGATATCATTTATCTTGTAAAAATGTAATAAAATAATATACCTGTTTTGCGATATAGAATTTGGGATTACAATAGAAACATTCCCAACATCAAAATGGCCTACTGATATTTACGATATTCTCTTCAAATCACAACTACCACCATTAAATAAAATATGCAAAATATATAAAGGCATCAAATAATTTTCATCCATTTTTATTGACATTCATCACATTATCCATTTAGAAAACCATATTTTTACATGTTAAATCTAATAAACACACAATGAAATTTTCTAAAACCATAAAGGAGAGTTTCTGATAATAAAGACAATATGATATATGTAATGGTTAAAAATGTTCTAAATTGATGAAAATATTAATGTTTTAATGTTTTATGAATTTTATAAGACATCTTAATTTAATAATATTTCATGAGCTTTTATAGTAATTTTTCTCCTATGATAGAAGAATGGATATTTATTGACTTTATAAGATATATAATGACTTATAATACTTCCAAAGAAGAACATTATTAATTAAATACATCATTCATGGAATTGTTATTTGCCTTTTGAAACCTTAATATATGTCTAATACTTTAGTGTTTTCTAAATTTTGGATTCTATAATACTTCTCTGAGTTGAAAAGGATTTCGTTTTTTCATATATGACTTTTATGTTTAAGTAATCCAAATAAAAACATGCAAAAATATTGTATTAAAAAATTGAATTGTTTATCCTTATATAGTAACGTAAACTAAGGTCATAAATTTATACATCCCGGGTGAATAAAAAAATAAAAACATTTATTTCATATGATATGAGTTTTTCTCCATAAACAAAAGACACCCTTAAAAATCCCATGAAATATAATCATATTAAAATCATGGGGATTGGAAAACATAATAATGGGTGAGTTTAAGAAATCAATTAAATAAAAAATTACAAATCTCCTAACTTTTATACCATATACATGTGGAAAATAAAGAACGAATAAAAAAATCTCATTATAAATATAGATAATTCAATAATTTCTAACCAAAGGCAAGAAATATAGAGAAAACATCCAAAATGAATAATTTTTTACCATGTAATGAAAAATTTAAATATTATTTGTATAAAAAGATAAGTTAACCATTAGAAATGAAGTTGATTTATTGTAAACCAAGTACTTATTATCATTATGAACATGGATACCCACCAACCCATTCACTCATATATTTGAGATTAGATCTAAACACTATCATAGTCACCCATTTTGAACCTTACTACATTCCAACATATTCAAATAATACTCATATATCCTAACATATTTACCATTACCCAGTGCATTGGAGGGGGATATATGTCCCACCCATCATATAATACATACAATTTTCTACCATTTAAATAACAATCATATGGTCATAAAAAACACCATAAAAATGAGTTTCATAAAATTTAAAAATAATAACATATAGAAAAAATTAAATTAAAATTTTATTCATATATAATCCATATAATATCTCATTAAATTTTCGTATGTATCAAATTTGGATAAAAATGTGTTCATAAAACATTTAAAAGGTATAATATTACATCATGAACTAAATAAATTTATAATGAAAACATGATCACCCAAAATAATGACATAAAATTATAATACAAGATGAATAATAAAACATAACACCACTAGTGGTATATTATTTTATGATAAGAAGATCAAAAAATATTTAATTGATCTTTTGAAAACATTTTTTATTTATCATTTTAAAAGTCATGGTTACCGGTCTGTTTGGAAATGTATTTTTTATTTTGATGGAAAATAGTGAAAAAAATATTCAACAAAATGAAATTGGATCAGAACACTGTCTCTTGAGAGGTAAAATTATTAAATCATTTAAACTATAATTTCTAGTAAAAATTAGGCTCAAATAATAAATTTTATCACTTAATGAAAGGAGTTTCAATAACCCAGATGCTTACCTTTACCATTGATTTAAATAGAATTTCCTTAACTTCTTGTATCATAAAATTAAAAATCATGGATACCTATTTAATAACATTCAAAAAAAAATTCACTTTTAATAAATTAATTATGAGAAAAATATATTCATGTTTTAGAATATTTTGATCTTGTTTGAATATAAGGTGTCAATGACATTTATTATTTTGATGTTGTTTAATAATTTTGACATTCCCACTAATAATTTGATTACAATTCATTATTTATATATCATTTAGGATTATATTATATATATCATATATTTATTTAATGTTTTCTAATTTCACTCAATTTATTTTTTGGTTTTTCAACTAGAAAACAAAATTGATAATGTTTTATTTTGATAAATTTGACAATAAAATTTTAAAAAAATATATGTTAAATACATGCTATAATTCATAAAAAACCATATAATATAAATTATTTCATTAATATATATTGTTATTATTCATTTTCTAGTTCTCATAGTCATCTATAAGCAGATTTTATGGAATTATTCACATATGTGGTTAAACAGACCCAAACATGAAATCATGTTTACAGGATTGATGAGTACGGTAAAATAGTTACTTAATTTGAAATAATTTAATTATAACTAATTATAATGAAATTATTATTTTTTTGATGTTAAAAAATATTTTAATATTTCTAGATAATTTATGAAAATATAGATAACAAACAAAAAATCATTCATCATGGAGTCAGTAATTTGTACTTACAACTGATTATCATTCCTTTTTCCCAAATCTTGGGAGGGGGTGTTGTTGAATATTAAATTGGAATTTTAGGAAAATAATTATATAAGATATAAAATATTTATTTATAATTTCAACTATTATCTACATCCATGAATTGTTGTAATGAAAATACAACAATATCATTTTATAGGGGAGGTACTCGATGCAACAGACTGACAATGTTATTTTTATCAATATATAAATTAAAATGAATACATAATGGTCTTAACCCTAATATAAAAAAATATAACTTCACTAAGAATTATATATATATCATATTATTTTTGTGCCAAAAAATTTGGAAGAAATGTTTTAATAAGGAAATGCTTTTTGAGGAGATAACACTTAAGTTGGAGATGTGATTTTCCCTAAAAATATCCCTTGAAATTGAAGGTCATTAGATAAATATGAGTGAATAGAGGATTATTTTTTATCAACATATTTCTAGGTAGATTATAAGGATGTATCTTCAATTAATATTTTTAATGTTTTTTTAATTCATAGGGAGTAAGTGGTCCCCGTATGTAAGAGAATAAAATTGAAATTTTATAAAGTCAATAAATAATTTAATAATTCCATGACATTATTGAAAATAAATGGATATAAATAATTGAAATTATTGAGTGTGGGGAGTCATTGGGTAACAAAAAACAATATTGTTTTTTAGAAATGTGTAAAACCTGTTATATGGTTTTACCCATTATGTTTTTACATTATTCAATTTTTATTTTAAACTGTGTAACTGTTTTTAACTATGTGATTTGTTATTTTATTAATCATATAACATAACACATATAACCAAATTTGGGTATTCTATAAATTCATTAAAAGTTAATTTAAGTCAAATATATTTTTAAATTTTATATATTATAATTTTAAATTAGATTGTAAAATATATAGAAAAGATGTTTTATTAAAAAAAGGCATTTGACCATTATGGATTCTTAATGTTATTTTGTATTGATTTCCAATTAAATTATCTTTAATATATTTCTGTATGTTTTTATAGAATATTTTATATATTATTTAAATTATTTCTATTTAATTTATTTGGTAAAATTTCATCAATATTAAAAAAACCATTATTTTATATTAAATATTACTACATTATCATTTTAATTATCATTTATCCTTAAGAACTAAATTAAATACCAAAAAATTAAGTTTTACTTATTTCTTAGTATAAAATTATAATTTTAAATTTTACAAATCACGTTTTCAAATATCATTCGATGTATAGGGAAATTAATCTTAACATTGGTTCATATAACACACAAGGACCCATTTTTAAAAAAGTATTCTCCTAGGAGAAAAGATTTATAATTATGATCCAATTATTGATGAAATTGATTCCAATGAATGTAAAATAATAATAATTATTAATATATTTTTTTGACTACAAAAAATATCAAAATTATCATATCATCATGTTATAATTAATTAAAAACTGTATAAATATTGATTTATTTAAATTTCTATAATAACTTTCAAAATGATGAACATGGGTTTAAAAACCCAGTTTTTTAAAATCATTTTTTATACTTTGTAAAATATAATTCTATTGTAAATAGTTTGGAAATAATCTATGTATTAATAATAGTGACATCGTTAATAAATAGTTATTAATTTAATATTCAATAAAAAATAAATTATTGTTGAAACATATGAAAAATATATCCTAAAATAATTTTTTTATATGGAATACATCATATATATTTAATTTATAAAATTAAATTATAAATTTGTGAAAAAATCATCTTAAAATGAAATATACAACATTAAAAACATCTTTTATATAAAATATTTGTTTCAATATTAACTCATATAAAATTTATACCATATAATGGTAATAACAGTCAATGGTTTTCCATAATAATGATTATTTTTTGTTTATTAAAAATATCTTCTTAATCAATAGAGTTTTTTATGATTGGTGTAGTTGGTGACACATGTTGTAAAACATAGTTTTTATTTTCACGGATTAAAAATCATTCCTTATTAAATGATACCCCCTTAAATATATGGATTCATCACAATTTAACTATTATTTCATTGTATTATCATCCTATTGTGGTGAAAAAACTAACATGTCGCCTCATATTTTGTCTAATGAGATATAATACTCAAAATACTTTTGAAGAATAGAAAAACTTTACTTAATAACAATTTCAATGAAATATACCTACTAACTAGGTATTAAGGCCCATGTGAAAAATTATTTTTCCCCATTTATTGTTTTATTTACACTTGTAGATATGTTTTTGCTGATTTATAATGTGATTTTCACTAGTCTATGAATTAATGTAGATTAAAAAAATACAGTCATTCTATTTTGAAAAAGGATTCAATTTTTATACTGGATGATATTATCATTTTCACAATGTTTATATCCCAAAACATAATAATCATAACAATAAATGTCTTCATTAAAATAAAAATTAACTTGGGTGGTGACTTGATATTCATAGAAAAACTATAGATTTAATTTGGTTGATAGAACAAGAATATGTCCACTAATCTTGTTTGGTGGGTAAGTGAAGCTTGATTACCAATTTTATCTTCATCTACAATTATTATATTGGTTATTCCTTTCTCATAGGGTGTATGATGTTTTAGATTTCTATTATCCATAGAAATTTGTAGATTACTTGGATGTGTTCTATCGTCATTCCTTAAGTTAACTGAACTATTAATTTTACTATGATGGTATCACGGTCAATGAACCCCTCTTCTATAGTTAGTTGATCATATAGTATTCATTAGGTAATTCCCATCATGATTCATCAATCATTTTTTACTAGTAAAAATTTGTACATTTTTTCAATCATCATCGTCATTACAATATATTTCATGGGAATCCAAATTTTTTTTCTTTGGTGCATTTGAGAATTAACCTATACACAAGCATTTAATCATTTTCCATGAATGATTTTTTGGAATAAAAATTTATTTCTCATTCCATAAATAATTATAATGGGTTATTCATTGAAGAAACCTTCACATGTTCCTCTCACCCATAGTTCCTTCTAGACCAAATGGCTTATATTAGTGATAAATCATTAAAAATGATAGATAAAGTATCATAATAATAATAATAATAATAATTAATTATTAAAAAATCATTTTCATTAACATTTTTATGTTACTGTATAGTTTAATTAGTTATACATATATCCATATTAGTTTGTTCAATGATACATTAATTGGTGTTAACATACAATTCTCATAAAAAGTTCTCAAAGTATATTAGATATAAATAATTCATAGTTGTTTGTAAATAGAATAAAATAAAACAAAACATTTCACCAAGGTGTGTATATCTTGGTTAGCAGTCTCCATCCCACTCATCCTTCATCCGGATGATGATTTTTCTAATTCTCAAACAACCCCTTTCAGGATTATTACCCCGTGGTTCATCTTTTTGACACCCATATCCATTTATTAGTTACCAAACGTGGATGACCATTAGAACATCCACTTACTCAATTAATTATTAATGTTTTTGGATATCTTCTTATACTGGGACAAAACTCTAGTGTTTTTACAATGTTTCTCTAACCATAACACAAATGTTAATTTAATTAATCTAAATAACATCATCTAAACTAGACTACAATATAAGAGAAATATCGTATGATACCATATGAAGTGAAAAATGATATATATATATATATATATATTATACAATAAAAACCACGTATTATTTTTTCATGCATTAAAATTTTCATAGCCTGATAACCTAAAGGTTTTGTATCTTGGTGACTAGAAATATAAAAACACTTATTTCACATATTGTGATCATTTATCCATAATTTAAATCCACATATAGTCATTCTATGAGATATTATGATTTCAAACCATAATTATCTGGAAAAATAAGAAGGGTTGAGGTTGAACACATTATAAGGGATAATGTACCCTTGGCCATAATGGTTGTATCAAAGATATATAGAAAACAATATCGGAGGAAAAATATATGATTTAAAAGAAACATAATTAGATAATTATCAATAATAATAATTAAATATTTACATATCATCCCAAATGATTACAATTTTACTATAGAATGAAAAAATAAAAAATGAATCATATATCATGTTAAATGAACCATATGAAATGATGTGGCATAAACATAGACATGGAATATATTATATTTTTGAACTTGGATACTCGCCAATCTATTCACTAATAAAATTTTGAGTTGAGATAATCTTCATCACAATAACCCTCTATAAACCATGAAACTTAATTACCAATTCATTAACATTTATACCTCATGATATATAATCCTTTACCCAGTTCAATGGAGGGAGATATAGGCCCCCACCTATAAATCCATACTTTTTAGTTATATATAATAAAAATAATTATCACAACATAAATTAAATCGTATAAAAAATATTTGATTCATTACATTTCAAAACTATATCAAAAATAATTCATGGAAAAAATAGGGTTTCATTAAACATAAAAAATAAAAATAATTCAATTTTTTTATGAAACACATTGATATAAATTGGGTTTCATTAAATATCAAAAAGCTAAAAAATAACATCATGTGCTAAATAAATTGATATATAAAAAATTATCACAAAAATAATAATATTGGTTGAACGTTGAAACATAACCACACTAGAGATATATCATTTTATGATAATTAAAAAATTCAAACTGGAAATAAAATTATAATTAATTTTTAATTATCATTATAGAAGTCTTGGTTATGAGTCCAATTTCAAATGTATCATTATTTGATGAAAAAATTAATTAAAAAATATCATTGAAATTTTATTGTGTTATAAACATGTTTCCCCAAAATTAAAAAATAACAGATTATTTAAAATGTGTTATCTAGGAAAAATGATGTTCAAAAAGTAAACTATATAACTCTAATAAAGGATTTAGAGTTACAATGTCGCTTCTATTTAAACATCATTACCGATGAAGTTCATTATCCTTATGTATCATAAATAAAACCATATTAACTACCAATTATGTAACCTTCTTCATATATATTCCCTATTATACTCTACATTAAAAATTTTCCTTTTTATTTTTTATATTTTTGGAATGTCATTTAATCATAGTTTGTTAATAACGTTAACTATATTTCAAATGTATGATAAATATCATTTAATTACAAATTATTCATGCCAAGATAATTATTTATATGTAATTTAATTTTATTTAATAAATAACGTATATCAATTTAGAATATTGACATTTCATTACAAATTTTCACGGTTATGTTATGTAAATGTTTAATTTATTATAGTTTATTTCGTAAATTTTATCAAATGAAAAAATATAAATCACTAATTAGTTGAATATTTAATAAAATATTGGAAATCCTTATAATATTGATTATTTAATTAATATATAATAATATTATTATTTTTAATGTTCCCATGGTCATCCATAATCAAATTTTATAGTTTTTTTATGTTGTTGATTAATCTGACACAAACATGAACAAGCTATAACATGATTGGTGAGTATGGTTGAACATATGTTTATATTGATATAATATCATTTTAAAATAATAATAATGATATTAATTACATTTTTTTGTTATATTGAACCATATTTTACTTTTTTATACAATTTATTATAATATATATGAAAAAAGAAAATGTTTAATCATGGAGGTAGTAATACTCGTGAATACACAATTATCATTCTAGTTTCTCAGTGCATTAGATGGTGTGAATGTGGATATTAAATGTAATTTTAATTTTATTAAAGATATGATATATATCATATTAATCCATTATTATCATCATTAATTTCATCCTTAAAAATTATTATTTAATAATGGTGTTTCTTTTTAGAGGTTGTGGTATATGCAATGCACTAACAATTTTCTTTCATTTTTCTATGTTGTTGGAAATGAATAAATAATGGATATAAAACTAATATAAAAATTTAAAAGTATAACAATTTTCTGAATTCATACAATTATTACAGTTATAGGATATTTTTTGATTATTATTAAGAATACTATCTTAAGAGTAGATAACACATATATTGGAGACATGATTTTTCCTTGGAGGTCCCCATTGAATTGAATGTATTAGTGTAACCATGATTGAACAAAAGCTTAAATATTAGAGATAGGGCTTTAGGGAGAGTTATATGTAAGAGTTTTATGGATGATTTATAAGGATATGTTTTTCTTTAAAAGAATGTAAGTAATCCACATCCATAATATATGAATAGAGAACTTTTGGAAATAACCTATATAATTTTACAATGTCATGGCACTATTCCATGGTCAATGGATTCAAAGAGACAAAATTATTGATTTTAAAATATTTTTTCATATTGTAATATCCTTTTAATTAATCTTATGTATTAAATGTGTTATATGATTTTTACCAATATGTTTATATATTTTTCTATTCTTAATTTATACCTGGTAACATGTTTATAAGCATGTAAATTTATATTTTATTATAAATATATAACAAACCATATGAAATTTTTTATGTGTTATGGAACTAAATTTATCTTTCATTTTTTCCAATACAATTTAAATATAAAATTATCTTTTAAACTAATATTGGTAATGCATAGAAAACATTTTATTATAGAAAATGACATTTTTACCATTATGGATACTTAATATTATTTAGTGTTGATAAATAATTAGTTGAGAGTTAATATATCTATTTATATCTTTTAAAAAAAATATTATTCATTATTTAATTTATATCATTTGAATTTATTTTATAGAATATTATTTTTATTAATAAAACAATATTTTTATAATAATTGTTTCAACATTTTCAAGGTTATTATCATTCATCCCAATTATTGTAATTTAAACAAAATCAAATTTTCCATATTTTATTTTATGAAAAATATTTTATAATATATCATAATAAACATTATAAAATTAAATTCCTATAAATAGAAAAATTAATATTAATGTTAGTCCATGTACCACAGTAATCAATTTTTTTTGAAAAGAAATTATTTTTAAGGGAAATTATTTTTGATCTATCTATACATGTAAATTACATTGATTCAAATGAATTCAAAATAATTATTATGACTGAAAAGAATTTATTTATCAACAAAATGAATCAAAATTTTCATTTCAACACGTTATAACTAATTAAGTAAAATAATAAAAAATTATTTTTCATTTAAAATTTATATAAACATTCAAAATTTTGATCATGTGTTTATAAATTTAATACAAAATTTTTAAATGATTTAGTACATTTTACAATATTTAATTTCATTAAAAAAATATTCATAACATTCCGTTCATAAAAAAAATGGTGTCATTAATATTTTTTTTATATTCACCTAAAAATAAATTTTTTTAGATAAATATAAAACATATATCATAAGATATTTTTGTTATAGGTTTTGAAAAACTGAATTTCTATTTATAAAATTAAATAAATAAATTGTAATTTTTTTTAAAACAATAAAAATTAGATAATACAAATTTAAATGAAAAAAAACTTTTTCAATAATATCTAATATTAATTAAATATATTTTAATGGTAATAAATTTTAACTATTTTCAATATTATTATTTTTATACATATAAAAATAATATCTTATTAATTTGTTGTGTTTTTTTTTCGTGTAGTGTCTTACACATCTCATATAACATATTATGTATTTTCAAGGACATAAAATCCCAAGCATTTAGCATAGAGGAATAATTATTTCAATTTGTTTAAAATGAAATAATCCATGTTTAGTTTATGAATTATCATGAATTCTAAAATAGTAAGACATAAAAAATATATTTTCTGCATCATTTGAGTATGAGGATGCATATGACATTGGAAGAAAAACATTTGAATCTCATTTAAGACTATCATAAATGTGTGTAATGATTTTTGTAAAAGGTATGCCTTTGAATTATAACATAAAAATTCATACATACACATGTATGAAAATTTTGTTCTATGTAAGACTTATTCTATCTCTATAAGCTCTTTTTCAAAGATGAGTTTTTATATTTTTATATAATGAAAACACATGTTTTAAGAATTACACTGTAAATGAGGTTATATCAAATGAGATTTAAGCTTCTTTTTTTTAATTCAAAATAACTAGATGTTATGTGGAGCCATGATTCAATATTTGATTTAGAGAAGATAATGGGAGATAATTAAGAAGAGACTATTGTTGATTTAATTTTTAGATTCTAAATTAACATAATTGGAAAATATATATTTGGGATCAAAATATTAAAATAATGTTGGTGATACTGGAGCAGAAATTATGTGATTTAAATATATAGCAATCATTTATGTCTCAAGATAAATGAGAAGATGATCATACCGAGTCACAAATGTTGTGTACATATTAAATATAAGATCTATATAAGTTTTATTGAATCTACCTTGCAATAATTAGAAGTACAATAACATAAAATCTACTATATATTTCTATCCAACTAATATATTAATTTATTAATAGATGAAGATGGAATATATTTTTTTGAATAAAACTACCCACTTCATTTCAGAAGAAAAGAAGAGATATTAAATTTAAGAAAAATTAAAATTATGAGAAAATGAAGAAATGGAAATCCTATAATATCATTGGGTGCAGTTAAGGTGTATGTGGTGATAAAAACATGTACATGTGGTTATGGAAAGGGGATATTGATTATTGGAGAGATATATGTCATTATATGTAGATTATTTTTCATGCACATAACTCTTGTAATATTTCGACTTATAGATATTAATAATGACCCAAAAAAATAAATATAAATGTGGTCACCTAAAAAGTATATAACTATTAGGGAGAAAATATTATATAGATAGTGTGAGGGGGAATAGGATAGTGTTGAGGTAACCATAATTTATCTCAAGGATGAAGTATATAAGAACATGGTCCCCTATAGAAGAGAAGATTTTTACTTGTTTCGAAGAAGAAGAAGAATGAATAAGGAGAAACAGGTTTGCATAACGGATCATAATATAGATTGTATTGAAAAATACATGATAAATAATTAAGGATAAGAGTTTATAAATTCCATCATGCATTTACTTATAAAAATATTCTCTATCTTTGATGATCCATGATGTTTGAGATAATATATTCCCCACAAATAGATATATATCAAACTACATGATGTAGCAGTAGACCTGGATAGATTAGTGAATTACATCAACAAGGTTAAATGAAGTTGTAATACCATTAGAGTGGGTGAATACTATAAGAATATTTATAAAAAACCTTCAAATTAATTATTTTGTGAACATGTTTACAATACACTAGGGGTTCAGGATGTTGACTCCGCAATCACCAATTGTAATTTATAATAAGATAATAGTATATAATTTGTAACATTTACATACTAATCATAGAAAGGATTGTGTTTATTTTTAGGGGTTGAAAATTGTAAAAACATATGTGTTTATATTTATTTACTAAAATACATTTCATGTAGGGTTTATTTAACACCCCAAGATTCTGTGGTACGCTTCTCTTTGAATAATACAGTAGTGTGTATTGTACGCAACTTCGAGTTCTAACACACACCACAACCAATCAAATTAGTCGTTATGAATAGTAATACCCACTTTTTAAAATTTTATAAATTTTATCTCTCAAAATTGAATTCATTTTTTGATTCTAAATATAAAAATTACCCTATGGTAAAATTTTGGATCTTTTCGGATAACATTTATTTATGATGAATACTGAAAATTACTAATTTTAATAAAAAACATATTTTTTAATCAAAATAATTAATAGTGATAAATTATTAATTTGAGTTGTTTTAAAGTATATCTAGAATATATTTTTACCATTTAATACAATGTTGGTCATTGAACATAATTTTTCAATTAAACCGGACATGAACAAGTGTCAATCTTTTGATAGTTATTATCTCTTAAAAACACGCTTTTTGTTTTATCAACGGGAATAAATTTTAAATTTATTTCTGCCACTTCTGTGTTTTGAATTTTGAAAAATGGATTCCATCATTGGAATCAGGATGTCCAAATTTTGTAAATAGGTATCTTCTATTTTTAGACATTTTGAATAATTACTTCGGTAATTATTTTATTTACCATGGTTAAAGGGTAAATCTAATAAATAAGGGTAAAAAATAATAATATAATAATAATAAATTACCCTAAAATGTGTCCTAACATTATTGGTTGATACAGGTCCGACCATTGGAATCTTGTGGTCGATTTTGGTAACCCATGGTGGCACTTGTAAGTGATAAGTACACTTTATATTAATTAAGTTAAAATAAATACAAAATGACATAATCATATATCTTTTAGTAAAACAGTTTTTACATATGGTTATATGTGTTGGATTTTAGACTATAAATCTTCATTAGAAATCTAAAACTATTTCCTACATGATTATATTTTAATTATTATTATTAGACATTTTATAATTAATATTATTTATGACACAATAATGATGTAGTATTTTCCTTATTAATGAAAAAAATCAAATAATTGGTATTATAAATGTTAAATTTAATATAATTTGAATGTTTTGATGACATCCATGAATTTAATTGCTTAATATGAAATTATAGGATTTCTTAAATTAATTTGGTTCGAATTAATAATGTTTTTAAGTCTTTAACAAAAATCATTAACTGAATAGTGTCAAAATTGACATAAAATAGTTTTCAAAGCAAATATTATATTATTAATTGATTGTCAATTCCTAAAAAATCTAAGGTCCGGAAAAGAGACCTATATCATTAGAGCTGTATCATTAATGGACCACTTGGGGGTCTCTTGGATGTATATAGTAAGTTTATTAACTATATAATATAAAAATACAAAGTGACATGGTAAATGTAAAACTAATTAACTAAGAGTTAAAACTAAAAGATAAGGTTAATATAGTGACCCAAACATGTCTATAACCTATTGTTTTAGTGGTTTTAGACCTATTCCCACCTTAAACATTAAATAATCAACTTTTTATCCATTAGAAACCGAATATGAATTTATTATAAAATAATATTTCTAGCTTTTCCAAAGGTGCCCCTCACCCCTCTTATAAAAGGGCACTCCCCCTTCTCACTAATTCACATATTCAAAGCCTTTTCAATCGGCTAACCCCTTCCAAAATACTCTCTCAACTTCCATAAATTCAACCTATAGGCTTTAGTTTGATCAGAAATCCAACCTATGTAGCCCTTTTGATCAAATCAAAAGGAAGAACCCGAAGAAGAGGTAATGTTTTCACCACCCTCTTTCATGTTCCTTTCTTCTTCAACTTCTTCTTTCTTTGTTATTCCCATTATAATATAATAACTCCAATATATTATATATAATTTTATGTTATTAATGGTTTGGTACAACCATATTCAGTATTCTATCCATCCTTTGAATGACATTTCACCATACGTGTGTACGTATGACTTACCATCTCCACGTCGTGGTGTAATTGTTATTAAAAAAATTATTATTTGGATGGGTATAATAATGATGAGTAATTCATGTAAATAATAAATATAACATGATAATTATTTTTTATATATGATATACCATCCAATTATATATTATATTAATATCAAAAGAAAGATATTGTCTCTTGTGCGTATGTACGGACTACCATCTCCACAAACGCGATGATATTGATTCTCCAATGTATCCAATCAAGTATAATTATCATTTTAGGATTAAGAATTCTGTTTAAGGACTTGATATCATTCTGGATATCAATAAGATAAAACCTATCCATATAAAACACGGCTTATGTAATAAAACATATACGAGTAAGTTAACACCTGAAACGACGATAATACTAATATATTATTAACAAAGTAATTATAAAAGATCATATATGATATCATATTAATGTATATGATTATTGTATAATTTAATTAAAATTATTTCACCATTATACAAGAGGCTAACCTACCCCCAACCAAGGAAAAGTACAAGGTAAGGTTTTATTTAGCAATCTCTTCATTATCTGAGGTTATTTATACGTAATAATCCACTGGGACGTCTTTATCATCCACATCTATGTCTCTTAAAAATTTATTTCAAAACATTTTTACTATTTACTAGAATATGGGTTAAGGTCATGTATACCCTTGTTTGACTTTTTATAAGAGGTTTATAAAGGAATCTTTACGTTGTTTTCCAAACAAGGTCCTCTTTAATCTTTTTCGACAGAATTAAGGTAAGAATGTCTTTTTTAACTTATTAGGAGGGTGCGGATATTTTCCGCCGTTATAAAATTTTTGAAGTATCCATTACAAGATTATAAGAAAAATTTCAAATTAATTGTTTTATTTTATAATTATGTAACTTTTAAATTAATTCAAAAAAGAGACATTTGTCTCAAATAGTTTTGGTTTCATCTATGTCAACATCAATTGACGGATTTTATGCTTATTTGAAGTTGATTTATTATGATAAAAACTTTTATATTGTATTGAATTTTTTTTGATATGTTTTACTGTGTATGTGTTATTATTATACAATTTATGGTTTATGGATGAATTATTTACATTTCATATGCCTGTTTAAATACGAATGTTTATGTTATGTTTATACCTTTTCATATGGGAATGAATTGGAATTAATAAGTGATGGGTGGAGCCCGCTATAGATCCTTGATGCATTGGTAGGTCTCATGAGACAAACTAGTGTCTTGTCACAAGGCCATGACAAAATCTTATTTGTATTCGTGGCACGAGGCCTTGACTATATGGTTTTGATAGTCTGGCATTATGCATTCCATCATTATAAAAGTGGTTATTGATATTTCATGTGATTATTCGACTAGTAGAATATCCCTGTGAATATGTATATGGCATTATTTAATTTTATTTCTTCCATATTATTCTCAAGTTCATGTTAAAAAGGCTTTTGTTTTTGTTATACATTGCCTTAAATGTTTATGCTTATTTATGAAATTTTCTGCTATATTGTTATCTTTACTGGGAATTTGATCTCACCCCTTTCTATGTTATATTTTTTCCTGGATGTGAATAAGTATTTTATGAATGACTTCCAGGGATAGAATGAGGGGATAATAGTGTGGAATATGAAGACAATATTGTTGTAGTTTTCATTTTATGATGTAATGTAAACATTATGAATGTATCCAGTTATTCCAAGGCTTCTAAACTAATCGGAGTTTCGAGACATGATCTTTATTGTGATCATGCCAATGTTATGTAATAATGCATTGACTCTGGGTAATTGGGGTGGGGGCGTTATAGTTGGTATCTGAGGAATTTTAGTACAAACCATGGAACATAGATTTATATAAACTCCGATTAGAGCACATAGACCTAAGAAGGACTTTGAATATTAGTATAGAATAAATTCCTAGAATTTTCTTATTGTAGATATTTTGTGAGTTTTCTGAGAAATACATCCCTATCTGGATATGAGTAGGTAGAGGCGGATCTCACACAGATGTGCCTAGGGGTAAAACCCAAAAACACCATTGTGAGCTAGACACGAATGGGAACGGGTGCCTGACAATGGGCCTTACTGCACTCTTGGTTATGACATCCCTGATAGATATGCTTAGGATAACTCTCATATTCTTTAAAAATCATTATGAAGGTTTTATGATTATATACTTCCTCAAAGAAAACATTTTTATGATTATGGATTATATCCATAAATAGTTCCATTTATGTTAAGTGTTTTATAAGTATGTAATTATGTCTTTTGATTCATAAACTGATCTAGTTTATGCCATTGCTTTGAAATGCTAGCTAGTGGATGAAATGGAAACCGTATCAATGAAATCACACCATGTTGTGATTTCCCTCCTGCTAAAGATAATTATAGTGGAGCTGGTGATGCAACAAGTGCTGATCAGATAATCACCATACTAGGACAACTCATATAGGTTATGAAGAATAACCATCCCTGTATGGAGCACCGTGATCTACAGTGTTGAGGATCAATGTTAGATTTCTTAATTAGGCAACAACAACCAATGTTCAATGTTATTAAAAATCCATTAGTAGATGAGAAATGGATAAATTCCCTAGAGAAAATATTTTAGGGTTTTGGGAGTATTGAAAGTGAAAATGTTATCATGGCAGTTTACCGCCACACTGGAGATGCTGATCAATAGTGGTCATCGATTAAAAACATGAAGGATGATTATGAAGTATCAAATATGTAATGGATGGAGTTCAAAGATATATTTTTAGAAAAATACATTCCTCCTAACCATCAAGTAGATATGGAAAGGCAATTTCTGAGTCTGAGACAAAATGAGGATGAGAATGTCGAAAAGTATGAGGCAAACCTTACAATGTTAGAAAGGTATGATGGAGAATATATATGTAACCCAAGAAGTAAGACATATCATTTCTTTTATGGGTTAAAAACATTTCTCTATTGAGCATTAGTCTCACAATCCTTCTCGTCGTACGAAGACATTGTCTCATGTTCTATCAAGACTGAAAAGGAATTCTCTATGTCTTATTAATTTAAAGCGAAGCAAGAGAAGAAGATATCGGTTGATCAATCTGGGAATGGAAATAAGGGGAAGAATGGAAAAGTTGAATATCCATCATGTAGTAAATGTGGAAAGAAACGCCCTGGTACATACATAAAAGGAATGAGAGTCTGTTACAAGTGTGGTGAAAAAGGCCACAAAGCTCGTGATTGCAAGGGGAAGAAGGAAGCTACTAATTTCCAATGATTCCATTGCAGGGAGATGGGACATTATGCAAATGAATGTTCTAAGCATCAAAAGAACTTACCTCAAAGAAGGTCAAGGGATCAAGGCCATGCTTATGCTATCACTAATACTGAGGTAGAAGCTCTGAATGACCTGGTGGAAGGTAATTTAATGGTTCCTCATGTTTAGAAAATGAAATATTTGATTCTGGATCATTACATTGTTTCATATCTTCCCAGTTTTCAAAGAAAATTAGATATTTCCAATTTTATTTAACAAGGGAGTTGTCAGTTAAAACTCTTAAGTGAAGTATCATTGCAACAATGTTTTTTGAATTAGTCCCCATTAGAGAACATAAATGTTCTTTATCCGATGATCCCATTTTCATTCCTATGATTTAGTTTGATATAATCCTCGTCATGGATTGGGTTTCAGACCATGATGGAATGATTTTTTTTAAGAATAAAGATGTTATGATTTTTGATGATGATGATAAGGAACACCTTATCTTTAGAGCAGAATCGTCACCACCTAATTATTATTTAGATCCACCCCCAGTAGCTCAAATAAATTCAATTATTGGGGAGGGAGAGAAAGAAATGAATGTGGGCAAGGAATGGAATGTTCAAATAGAGGATATACATGGTGTGAATGAATTTTTAGATGTGTATCCAGAAGATTTACCTGGACATCCTCCAGAATGAGAATTTGAGTTTTCTATTGATTTAATTCATGGATCAATGCCTATATCGAAGACCCCTTATAGAATGGCCACTATGGAATTAGTTGAACTAAAGAAACAACTAGATTAATAGAGTAATAAGGGATTTATTCTCCCTAGTGTTTCTTCATGGGGAGCACCTGTTATTTTTGTTAAAAATAAAGATGGTTCTATGAAGTTATGTATCGACTACATAGAGATAAATGATATAAAAATAAAGAAAAAGTATCCCCTACCTCGCTTTGATGATTTATTTAACCAACTACATGGAGATAAATACTTTTCAAAGATTAACCTCTGATATGGATACCATCAGTTGTGTGTGAAGAAAGAAGACATTCTGAAGACATCATTTTGAACTAGGTACGTGAATTATGAGTTTATGGTAATGCCTTTAGGATTGACTAATGCACCCTCTGTATTCATGGATCTGATGAATAAATATTTCAAGGAAAATCTCGATGAATTTGTGGTGGTATTTATTGATGATATCTTCGTGTACTGCTAAATCTATAAAGATCATGAAAATCAAATGTGCATTATCCTGAAGACTCTAAGAAGACATGAATTATATGGGATGTTTAGCAAGTGTGAATTCTGGCTTCATGGGATTTTTTTTTCTTGGCTATATTTTCTCTAAAGATGGAATCTCTATTGATCCTTATATCCCCACGGAAATACAAGAATGGCTAGCACCTACAAGTATAATTGAGGTACACAGTTTAATTGGTTTAGCAGGTTATTATTGACATTTCGTCCAGAATTTTGCCCGATTGGCTAACCCATTAACAAAGCTCACACGTAAGGGGTTTATATTTGTTTGGAAAAAAGAGTGTGAAAATTTTTGTGAATAACTGAAGAGAATATTATTCAATGCTCCTATATTGTCTTTACCATCAGGGAATTATGGGTTCATTATTTATAGTGATGCATCGAAGAAAGGAATTGGTTGTGTCCTTATGCAGAATGATAGGGTTATTACCTATGCATCACGACAATTGAAAATTCATGAGCAAAACTATCCTACTCATGATCTCAAGTTAGCAGCTATGATCATTTCTTTGAAGATATGGAGACACTACCTATATGGTGAAAAATGTGATATTTATACTGATCATAAGAGTATGACGTATATTTTCTCACAAAAAGAACTCAACATGAGTCAAAGGAGATGGCTTGAATTACTCAAGGATTATGATTATATGATACAATACCACTCGTGGAAGGAAAATATGGTGGTAGATTCTTTGAGTAGAAAATATCATCGAGTTTTGAACAATATGAGAATTGAAAGGGATCCAATTTTCATAGATCTAGTGAAGATGGAAATGGGAATAACCATGGAAGGTGAAACATCAGTACTTTTTCAAATGGTTTCCAAACTATCATTACTTGAAAAGGATTAAGAGTTCCAAGACCGATGATGAATAATTTCAAAAGAATATTAAAGTTGTGAATGATGGGAGATTGAGAGACATTGTTAATGAAGAAGGAATTTTGAAATTCAAGAATAGAATTTGTGTTCACAATATACCTGATTTAAATGGGGAATTGTTAGACGATTCTCATAGTTCCAATTTCCTTATACACCACGGGAGCGCCAAAATGTATATCGATTTAAAGGAATATTTTTGGTGGGACAACATGAAGAGGGAGATTGCTGATTGTGTGTCAAGATGTATGGTTTGTCAACAAGTGAATGCTGGAAGGCAACAACCTGGAGGAGTCATGCAACCTCTTCCCATACCTGAGTGGAATAGGGATAATATCATGATGCAATTTTTCATGGGACTACCAAAGACTCCTAAATGGAATGATGCAATATGGGTCATTGTTGATCGTATTACCAAGTCATCATATTTTCATTCTACAAGGTATGATTTACCACTTGAATGTCTAGTAAGGCTATACATTAATGAAGTTGTGAGACTTCATGGAGTACCCCTATAGATTGTTTCTGATCGTGATCCCCAGTTTACATCAAGAGTATGTAAAAGGCTTCAGAAATCCCCGGATACTGAACTTTTTTTAGCACTGCCTACCACCCTCAAACAGATGGACAATCAGAATGGACTATTTAAACCTTATAAGACATGTTGAGATCATGCTCACTTGACTTTCAGGGTATGTGGGATCAATATTTACCTCTGGTGGAATTTTCCTACAAAAATAGCTTCCATTCGAGTATTCACATGGAACCATATGAAGCATTATACGAAAAGAGATGTTGCACACCAACCTGTTGGGATGAGATTGGTGAAAGAAAACATGAAGGACCGGAACTGGTGGAGGAATCAATAGAAAAGGTAAAGGTAATCCAAAACCACATCAAAGCATCTCAAAGTAGGTAGAAGAGCTATGCCGATAACCGAAGGAAGGATTGGGAATTTCAGGTAAGAGATTATGTTTTCCAAAAGGTATCTCCATGGAAGGGAGTTATAGGTTTCGGTAAGAAGGTTAAATTGAGTCCCAGGTATATCGGACCTTTCAAAATTTTTGAACTAATTGGGGTTGTAGCTTACTATTTTGAAATGCTGCCAAGTCTCTCCAAAGTTCACGATGTGTTCCACGTATCACTGTTGAGGAAATACATGCCTTACCCAATGCATGTACTCACTAATGAGGAATTAGAATTGGAACCCAATCTGTCTTATTGTGAAGAGCCCGTTAGGATTCTGGATGCAGGAGAACAAGTGCTGAGAAACCAGACTACTCGTCTGGTAAAAGATCAATGGAGAAACCATAAGATCGAAGACGCAACATGGGAACCTGAGGAACGTATGATGAAAAACCACCCGACTCTTTTTATGCAATAATATTCTATAAAATTTAAGGATGAAATTATTTTAAGGAGGGGATAATGTAACCCCCCATGCTTCCATGGTACGCTTCTCTTTGAATAATACAGTAGCGTGTGTTGTATGCAACTTCGAGTTCTAACACACACCACAACCATTCAAACTAGTCATTATGAACAGTAATACCCACTTTTTGAAATTTTAAAAAATTTATCTTTAAAAATTGAATTCTTTTATAGATTCAGAACCAGGGTAAAATTTTTGAACTTTTCATATAACATTTTTATTTTGATAAATAGTGAAAATTAATAAATTTTAATTAAAAACACATTTTTAATAGAATTAATTAATAGTGATAAATTATGAATTTGAGTGGTTTTAAAGTATATTTAGAATATATTTTTACCATTTAACAAAACATTTTTCATTGGACATAATTTGAAAATTAAACCGGACATGAACAAGTGTCAATCTTTTGATAGTTATTTTCTCTTAAAAACATGCTTTTTGTTTTAACAACATGAATTAATTTTAAATTAATATATTCCACTTATGCGTTTTGAATTTGGAAAAATGGATTCCATATTTGGAATCAGGATGTCCAAATTTTTTAAATAGGTAACTTTTTTTAGACATTTTTTATAATTACTTCGGTAAATATTTTATTTACCATGGTTAAAGGGTAAATCCGGTAAATAAGGGTTAAAAAATAATATTATAATAATAAATTACCCTAAAACGTGTCCTAAACTTATTAGTTGATACATGTCCGACCATTGGAGTCATTGGGTCGATTTTTGGACTCCATGTAGCCTCATTTATGTGATAATGACACATTATATTAATTAAGATAAAATAAATACAAAAATGACAAAAGCATATATCTTTTAGAAAAACAATTTATACATAGGGTTATATATGTTGGATTTTAGACTATAAATATTTATTAGAAATATCAAAAGATTTCATACATAATTATATTTTATTTATAATTTTAGGCATTTAATAAATAATATTATTTATGACACAATAATGATGCAATACTTTCCTTATTAATGAGAGAATCAAAAAATTGGTATTATAAATGTTAAAATTAATATAATTTGAATGTTTTGATGACATCCATGAATTGTATTGCTTAATATGACATTATAGTATTGGTTAAAAGAATTTGGTTCCAATTAATAAAGTTTCTAAGACTTTAACAGAAATCAATTTTTGAATAGTGTCAAAATTGACATAAAAGTGTTTTTAAAACAAATATTATATTATTAATTGATATTAAATTCTTAAAAAATCTAAGGCTTAGACAATAGACTTATATTATGATATTTGTATCATTAATGGACCACCTGGCGGTCTCTTGGATGTATATAGTATGTTAATTAACTATATAATATAAAAATACAAAGTGACAAGGTAAATGTTAAACTAATTAACTAAGAGTTATTACTAAATGATAATGTTAATATAGTGACCCAAACCAATTTAAAACCTATTTGGTTAGTGGTTTTAGACCTATCCCCACCATAACCTTTAAATAATCCACTTTTGAGCCATTAGAAACTATATATGAATTTATTATAAAATAATATTTCTAGATTTTCCAAAGGTTCCCCTCACACCTCTTATAAAAGGGCACTCCCCCTTATCACTAATTCACAAATTAAAAGCCTTTTGGCTCAGACAACCCCTACCCAGATACCCTATCAAATTCCCTAAATTCAACCTAGATGCCTTAGTGTGATCATAAATCCAACCTAAAGAGCCCTTTTGATCAAATCAAAAGGAAGAACCCGAAGAAGAGTTAATGTTTTAACCACCCTCTTTAATGTTCCTTTCTTCTTCAACTTCATATTTATTTGTTATTCCCATTCTAAAATAATAACTATAGTATATTATATATACTGTGATGTTATTATAAATATGGTACAACCATATTCAGTATTCTATCCATCCTTTGAATGACATGTCACCATATGTGTGTACGTACGGCTTACCGTCTCCACACCGTGGTGTAATTGTTATTCATTAAATTATTATTTGGATGGGTGTAATAATGATGTTTTTTCATGTAAATAATAAATATAAAAATATAATGATTCTGTATATATGATATACCATCCAATTATATATTATTTTAATATCAAAATTATGATATTGTCTCTCATGTGTACGTACGGACTACCGTCTCCATAAACATGAGGAGATCCTTCCTCCATCGTATCAATTCAAGTATAATAATCATTTTATGATAAAAAATAATGTTTATGGACTTTATGTCATTCTGAATATGAATAAGATACAACCTATCCATAACAAACACGGCTTATGTAACAAAAAATATAGGAGTATGTTAAGACCCGAGACGACGATAATAGAAAGATATTATTAACAATGAAATGTTAAATGATCATATATGATATCATATTAATGTATATGATTCTTGTATAATTTAATAACAATTATTTCTCCATTATAAACGAGGTTAACCTACCCCCAACCAAGGAAAAGTACAAGGTAAGGGTTTATTTCGCAATTATTTCATTATCTGTGGTTGTTTATATGTAATAATATATTGGGACTTCTTTATCATCCACATTAATGTTTCTTAAAAATGTATTTCAAAACACTTTTACTATTTACTAGAATATGGTTTAATGTCATTTATATCCTTGTTTGACTTTTTATAAGAGGTTTATAAAGGAATCATTCTGTTGTTTTCCAAACATGGTCCTTTTTAACCTTTTTTGACAGAATTAAGATAAGAATGTCTTTTTTTAACTTATGTGGCAGGTGTGGCTATTTTCTGCCGTTATAAAATCATCAAATCTACCCTTACAAGCTTATAAGAAAATTTTCAACGTACATGTTTTATTTTATAATTATGTAAAATTTAAATGAATTCAAAAACAAATATACTTCTCTCAAATAGTTTAGATTTCATCTATGTAAACATCTTTTGATGGATTTTAAGCTTCTTTGAAGTTTATTTATTATGATACAAAACATATATATTGTATTGAATGTTTTGTGATATGTTTGACTTTGGATGTGTTATTTTTATACCATTCATGGTTTATGGATGAAGTATTTACATTTTGTATGCTAGTTTTAATACAAATGTTTATGTTATTTTTAAAACTTTTCATATGAGAATGAATTGGACATAATAAGTTATGGGTGGATCCCGCTATAGCTCCTCAATTCATCCGTAGGTCTGATGAGACATACTATTGTCTTGGGAGAATGCCTTGACCAAATATTATTTGTAGTCTTGGCATGAGGCCTTGACTATGTTGTTATGATAGTGTTTCATTATGCATTCCATTATTATGAAAGTGTTTATTGATATTTCATGGGATTATTCGACTAGTAGAATATCCATTTGAATAAGTATATTGAATTATTTCATTTTATTTCTGCCATATCATGCTTATGTTCAAGTTAAAAAGGATTTTGTTTTAGTTAAACATTGCCTTAAATGTTTATTCTTATTTATGAATGTTTTCGCAATATTTTTATCCTTACTAGGAATTTGATCTCACCCCTTTCTATGTTTTATTTTTCCCAGGATGTGAAGAAGTATTTTATGAATGACATGCAGGGACAATATGAGGGGATATGAGTGTGGGCTATGGAGGCTATATTTTTGTAGTTTTCATTTTATGATGTAATGTAATCTTTATGAATGTATCTAGTTATTCAAAGGCTACTAAACTAATCAGTCTTTCAAGACATTACCTTTATTGTGATAATTCCAATGTTATGTAATAACACACTGCCTCTAGGTAACTGGGGTCAGGGCGTTACATTTTATGCTATGATTATTGAGAAAATTTCAATTTATCATAACTATCAATAGAGGTTCAACGATAAGATATTATAACTAATTAAAATAATTTTTTTAATTTTAAAATAATATTATAAAACTTAATTAAACCCCCCCCCCCCCCCTCATAGCTATATTGATCTACTTGTAAATTCCATTTAAGATACATAATAAGAACTATAAATTTAATGTGAAAATACTTAATATTTACATATTTTATTTAAATAACAAGTGACTTATTTTTCAAATGAATTATAAATTTTTTAGAGGATGTTTTTGTAATTATTATTTGTTTTAGGGTGTACTTATTTTGGATAATTGAAGAATTGATCCTTAGTATCACTCAAGTTCAATGATGATTCATATTTCATTATCGTATAAATTCTTCTATTATATGAATGGTTTAATTTTTCAGATCATCATTTCAAAGAAAAATTTTTAATGGGTATTTTTTTAGAAAGTTTATAGACTTATATGATATAAATATTTCATAATTGTGATTTGATTTCATGAATTTAAAAATATATTTTTTTATTTTTAACAAAAAATGTCATAAAACATGGCATCTATTTTTCAATGTTCCCATAATTTTAATAAAATAATAATAATTCAATCTTAGAAAAAAATATCAATTATTCTATATATGAATAAATGAAATTAGATAATGACAATTATTATATCTTTTTGACATTAATATATAATATATCATAGAAAATATATATAACTATTTTGACATTTGTATCTAGAAAAGAACAATGTTTTCATTCTAATGTACCTATCATAGAATATGGAATCAATCAAACAAATTAAAATAATTATTCATAACTATTGATAAAATAAAACCCTCTAATCATAATCACTAAAATAATATTTTAATTAGAAGTGATATGTACTATTACATGATCTATGTTAAAAAAATTATTATGGTTGATTAGTGATATAAGTGTTTAATCAATTAAAACATAACCTATGATTTGTTTATATGCTATCATCAATGGTGACATTATTGTCCACTTTTTATAATCTATATCATAAATTAAAATAATAGTAATTCATAAACATTGAATATTATTATATTTAGAGATATTCACTTATAATAATAATGATATTCCTGAAATAATTGGAAATCATATTTCCAAAGCACAAGAAATTATTATTTCATAAGAATGTAAAATGTAAAATAGTCTTATATCTTTTTTACTTAAGAATTATATTATGTTCCCCATTTTATTCAATATAGTAAATTTGTTAATATCAAATTCATATCATCTAATGTGCAAGGATAAGGCATATATGGCCATTTAATTTATTCATTTTCAATTATGTGAAAAACTTTCACACAGTAATGGTCATCAAATGTTAAAATTTAATCATACATGAGCCTCATATTTTTTCACTCTCATATATATGAACTTTCATTCATGTAGATTAACTTATATGGTTGTGTCACTTAAGAATATATCCCCCTTAAAATTCTATACTGCATACAACATCTCTGACATTTTCAGTAAACATTCAATCATTTCCTAGATTCTATAATGTTTTCTTTTCACGTGTACATAATCAATATAAAATGATAAAATATTAACCATAATATTGGAATGTAAAAAAATTATAAATAATTTATTCCATTTGAAGATAAATTTACATATTAATTATAATATATTATGTTTATTATAAAAAATATGGAAATTAAAAAAATTATTATTATTGTGATGATTATCATAACATGGTATAGTGGTATTAAAATAAAATAAATAACACAAACCCCCATGTGGAACAAGACATATTCAAACAAAAGCCATTATATAAGATTAAATTACACTATATATGAACCATTACTTTTATATTTCATATCCATGTACTATAAAAAACTCGATACATGGGTAACCCTATGAAACCAAAAACCTAAAAATTAATATGCTTCATTTTTTAATGAATTACCAAATGAAAAGAAATGATTGATTTGAACTTATTAATTATTATACTATTGAAAAAAATTATTATATTAAGAAATAGATTTCCCCCCACAAATACCTGTATCATCTACCTCTCACATCAATTAGGAAACAATTCATTATATCCCTTATTGTCCCACAATCAAAGTAGAATGATCATCAATGAAACACCTAAATCATGCATTATTCTTAAAACTGAAAATAATTCCATGTATTAAACCCTTCACACATCTTGTATAAAATTTCCACCAACAATTTGGTATTATGTGTATGTTTTTAATTACATAACTGAATATATCCTAGTTTCATTATAAATGTTCCAATTAAATTGGAAAAATAAAATATATTGAATATTTCCAATAAAATATCAATATAATATAGATAATAATCATGATTTATCTTGATCATTATTAGTACAATTCATTTTTTAACTTATTAATTAATGATAATATATTCTATGTCATTTTCCTATCTATTATTTATGTTTATAGTTTCTCAATAATCAACAACACTCATCAAACTCTCATCACAGTCTATAATAATCTCAAAATAATTACCAAAATAGAAATTCAATTTCTTATAAGGGTTATTTTTATTAAACTTTTCCCCCTTTTAAAACATATATTGAGTAAAATTTATATTTCACACTCTTAATATTATTATTTTTCATCTGTTGTAATTCTATGACATCTAAAACCTTGTATTCTATATTAATAAATTAATATATGTGTTTAACAAAACAAGGAATCGATGAATTAATAATAATAATTATTATTAATATTTATACCGGCTGAGAAAATACCCTAAATGTATCTTTCCCCATTTTATTAAAAAATAATGATGCAAAATAAAATGGAATTATGTCATCAAACATCCAAAATACTACCATAAGTCCCGTAAAAACATCTCAGATAATAAAAAAAATATTAATCCATCATTAGGAAATATACCCTAATATTATAATCCATATAATATATTTTCCATGAGATATTATCCCGATTATTTTCCTAAAATCTGAGTGTTTGTTTTTCTTTTTCTTTGTGGAATTCATTTAAAACCTCATATTAAACTGACGGTAAATTTATTTTTTATTGAATATTTATAAGAGGTCTATCTAATAATAAATAATGATATTGATCTTCTTATATATCAATCTATAATGACCAAATACTATTAACATATGTATATCGATTAATATCCATGATAATTTCAGAGAAAGAACTATAATTGTATAGATGAATTGTATTTCCTACTGGAGATGATTAACTAATTGACCACTTCCATAGTCCCCTATATTATGAAATTCCTTCAAACAAAAAACTATATCCCTTATATCGTTGATGATGACCTCTCTACCCTTGTTTATCCTATGTATCATCTTATATATTCCCCATTCGTTCCATATGTTATTTAGTTTATAATATGTTCCTTTCATAATCCTTTTTTCACCGTGAACATTTTTTCTATCCTGGTCTATATTACCATTAATTTGTGTGTTACTTATATCATGAAATTGAGCACTTAATACCTTCCCATAAATAACCCCTTTCATATATTTATAAAATCATTCTACTTCAAAGATATTTTTTGCATGAAATTTTTCTTTGATGGAGTAATCATATGATACTATAACTAATTACTAGAAACCCCTTTCCATATCCTTAAATACCATTGTTCCTAGGGTCATAGCTTGAACCAAAATCCATATTTTTACATATAAACATCATGAAATATTTTTCAACATTCCCCGTCAATGAAAATTGAGAACAAAGAAATCATTTTAATAATACTCTATTAAATGACTAATATAATGACATTATATAAAAACATTAACATATTATTGTTAATTTAGATATAAATTTCTAATTTTAATATAAAAATATATCATTTTTTATAAATATACGAACATAGATCTATATCTATGAGAACTCGTTTATATTGTATAAAACAAGTTATTTATGTTGTCTTATACATCTTGATTGAAATTAGAATTACAAGGTAATATCTAATTGATTAATTGTATTACATACTATCCTAATCAACCCATAAATATTAATACATGGTTTTTTCAATGAGTTCATAATGAAAAATGGATTAATATGAAAACCTCATTCCTAAAAGGATATCGTTCCCATATTTAATGTAATAGATCATAGACCACAAGACAATATATTATGATCGACAGATGGGATGAGAATATATAAGTAACTACCCAAAAATGTTATACTTATCCAATTCACGTATCCCTAGATGGATACCATGAAATGGACTCCGTCATGAATTTTTAATGATTTGACACTAATAAAAAAGTCATTCCTATAAATCATTGAATGTAAAAAATTATTCCTGTCATATATAACATTCTATATGGTGAATACATAATCCATATCCAATTTACAACCTATTATATTAGTAATCACATACATAAGGGTTTAGAAATACATCTAATTATCTTCAATGAGAACCTCCTTATGATAAGATAAATGAATGTTCTCAACTTGTTTCATAGTTTTTTCTTTCCTAAGATCACAAGGATCGTATTCCAGTTCACGCACTGACTATAGTTTTGATTCATCTTATCTTGGAATTATTTAATAAGGGAATAAATAATTTAGTATTTTTCATTTCATATCACGTACTTTTAAATTTCTACCCCAACAATACATTTTTAGTGTTTTCATTACATTATATATATCACATTTTCTCCCTGAATTTTTTAGGTATAACATTGGTAGTGACACACAATATTATATAAAATATGAAATTTTGAATGAAAAACTGGACCATAATGAACCATAAAACCACAAAATAATTAAATCTTTTAAATGGTTATAATTTATATGAATGTATCAACATTCGGTGAAATCTATTGTGTTGTAATTTGATTGATCTGTTGAAGACTATTTTACCATTCAATGAGAATTTTTTCCTCAAGAATAATTTTCAAGGGATATTTCCCATAATATCATAACATACGCAACATCTACATGCATGAATAATGTATTCATATATGAGGTATTTATAATATTTTTTTGGATTTACCCAAATACCCTAACTACCGATCGTGAGTGTATAATTATTTATAATTGTGTTGATGTTTGTAGTAAATCAAGTAAATACCACAATTGAAATTATATATAAATAATATAATATATTATAAAAAATAATTAGAAAAAATCATAATCAAATGATATAAAATCATATCCATGTAATGAATCTCATAATTTGGAAAATAATTTTATCAAGTGATTTCAACAGGAAAACTTGGAAATACCCATAGGAGAGAAACAATGTAACTCACAATTAAGTATTCATGTAAAATAACCCAACATATTGATTAAGACGTCATAAATACCTTTTTGTAGAAATTTTTTAATAAATTAATCTATAATCTAATAAGAAACCATCCTTAGTCTCTTCATAACAAATCCTTATAAAATTAAATCCAAAATAAACCAAGTTTTTCGAAATCCAAACCAGACCCATTAAAATCCTACATAGTATTGTTGGAAAAATATATATATATATATATATATCTACTAAATAAAACTAGAATTACTTATTTAAATGTGTTTAATATAAGTAAAATAAAATTAATTTAAACTCACATAATTTATTCATCTATATATCTAATACACCTTAGTATTATTTACTCATATCGAAAAGAATAGTTTAGTTTTCAATAAAAATGGTTTTTTCATGTATGTATTATACTTGTATTATGTAATGATCCATTATTAATTATCGATATGTGTAATATGAAACCATTATTTGTTAATAGTTATTGAAAATGATTGTCTATTTTATGTTATATTTTTTTTATGTTTACTTTGAATTAATCAATGAATCCAATTTCTATTATTTTATAAATATAAAAAATTAATGGAAAATAATAAATATTATTTTTAGTAAAATATAATACACTATTATGGATAATAATAAATCATTGTTTAAATAACTTAACTCAACTGGAGGGTCTCATGTTAATTAAAAGTTATCTATGCATTCCTAATTAATAATTATAATTCAAAATTCAAAATTCAAAAATCATCCACATTTATATATTAATTAATATTTTTTATACTATGAAAATTATTATTGTTATATATTTAAAATTATGATAAATATTTTCTCAAAATTGAGAAAAATAATTTAATCCCATATATTTATTTTCATGGAAATTAAGTCAAAGATAAATATTAGTTAACCGAGATACATGATAGTAGAATGACATAGGGGATGAATTTATATAAATTACGAATATGATAAATCACATATAAAATGACAGTTTACACCTATTTTCCACCTGAACTTACTCTTTTAAGAATATTTTTAAATAATCCTAAATTATTTATATATATCGGCTACCTTAATCTCTAACCATTTCTCATACCATGAAATTATAATTTAAATAATACATTCACCGAAGGAAAAATCTGTTGAACTAATTGATGATTCTAACTAGATAAAACCCTATGTTTCAAAAAAATAATATTCATCTAATAAAAATATCTTCTTTAAATGAGTATAAATAATTATTATCATTTATTTATAGTTAAAAATAAAATATTTATAACATCTAATTAAATAACTAGATATAAAATAAGTAGTGTTGTTTATAGGTTATACATTTCTAAACTAAGTACATTACCCAATCTAGGTTCCATATACTAATTCTATGTTCCCATAAATAACCTCACATAAACGTAACACTATAACATAAAAATCAAAAACCGAATCACATAAATCATTCAATATTATAAAATATTAATATCATTTATTACCTTAAAATAGAATTTAATTTAATAACCATTGATAAATACCAAATTATGATATGAAATTTATATATAAAGCATATTATTCACTACCACCCCACATCAAATTGCATTAATGTTTTTCAAAACCAGTGAAACTCAGTTGATCCTATATTGGTCATGATTCAGTGGGATAAAATGATAGAAATACAATTACATAAGATAATATTTTTTAAATATGGGTTATCCATAGTAAAATATTTCAAAAAATAAAAATATTTTATTTATCAGGGTCAAAAAGGATATTTTTTGTCCTGAAATTCCATCCATTACTAAAAATAATCAATATAACCCATAGACAAAAAAATTAAAATATTATTTCTCTAATCTCATTTTTTCTAATAAAATTTCCTAATATTTTTTAATCATACATGTATATTATCGATGAATGTTTTTGAAAAACACTCCAATTTTTCAAATTTGTGAATGAATATTAAATAATATTAATTTACATTGTAAAAACATATATTATTATCTATGTGAAAATATTAGTGAAATTTAATCTTCATAAAAACTAATTAGACTTTTAATGAACATAAATATAATTCATATAAGTAAATTTGAAGTAAAGAAAATGGTAATAATTTTGGAACATACAACCACATCAATATGGGGGAGGGGTTATATTATTATATATTTATGTAGTTGATGATTCACACCCCTAGTTCATATTCTATAAAAAACCATCATCATAGAATAATAACTAATTTATAGAATATATTTATTTAGAAAAGAAATAATAAGTTTCTTTTTAATAGTGATAAAAAACATGTGCTATAAAAAAAATAGAATAAGAAAAATGTATTGTAGGGAATATAAATACATAAATAGATATAACATTAAAAATTAAAAGGATTAAAATTATTTTATTTAAGATTAAAAAAACAATATACACAATTTGATATTTGTACTCAAAAAAAATTCAATGTGGATCAAAAGTTATAGATTCTTTAACTACTCATGATTTTTTCCTTAAACTATTAATATATTAGAAGAAAACAAGATTTTTAAATGAATGGTTTCAGAGGGATGTCTATCATGTAAATGAAATGGGAGAATAATTCAAAACATATTAAATCTCATTTTATATATACTAGTATGTAATGGATATAAATGATGAGAGATAAAAACAAATTATGATACACCAGTCGATTCAATATATAAAATATTTTCATGTAAATGTTATCAAGATTACTATATAAATGTTGAGAGACTCTTTTCATTGATGGAATCCATAGATAATAGTAATCACCCAAAGATTTAATTATACCTATAAAAATACAAAAATCCACTAAAACATTTATTAATGTTACTAGATAAGTTATATATTGATATAATTATAATGAGGAGTCTCTATGATATAATCACACACAAAAGTCACAAACTATGTTCGTTACTATATAGACCTTCCAAGGTACCTCCTTGAAAGTTATATGATTAGACTAGTAAATTAAATGGTTTATGGGCCCCTCATAGGTTACAACTATATATAAAATAAAAATCAATATTTATTAACACTTAATAATTTTTTTTCGATATCAAATATCCTTATTATCAGCATCTAATGATGACTGTAATTGATCAAGATATCCTTGTGCATTAGATTATCAGGGGTCCATACTTTATCACGTAAAATGACTAATATTAGGAAACTATAACATTATAACCCTCAATATATCATCATTTATACCATTATAATATCTTGAATGTTTAAAAAAAATAGACCATCGAGATACTTTTATTAAAAAATTACAAGAATAATTTACCTTCAATAAAAGCCTCCAAAACCAATGAACCATCACTTTATGTTACATCATATATAATAACCCTATAAATAATATCTAAAATATTTTCTGGTTAAAATTTTAATCATTTTCACTACCTGTAACATCATATGAAAAGACATCTGAAAATGAATGGAAAACATTTTCTATATATCCTATAAAACACCAATGGGATATCTCTCAATGTTTCTTAATCATGGTTGTTATTCTCACTACAACAATATGTGAGCTAATGGTACTTTATAACATATATGAAATATGATTTACATATTTCATACTTATAAAGAAATATATTACTCTAAAAATGAATCATTGTTACACAAGTTACAAAGGGATTTCGCCTGATCTCTATCAAACATATGTATCCCTATACTAGTGTCCACAAACTATATCTTATAAATGTATGGATAAAAATATAATCCATTTAATTATGAAATTGAGTAATCTTATACATGGATTTAATCCACAAAATCAATATTTTATTTTATTGAAAAACAGATTTAAGGAAAAAGTGGGAAATTGTGCAAGCCCAATACCAAACATCATTCGATATAGAACAAAATCACATAAATATTAAAGATAAATATTGAGATTGTTATAATCACATACCCAATATAGCTCCCATTGATGTTCCTTATTCTTTGTAAAATGATCAAGCTAGATAAAGACTTCAATGTGATTGTCTAGTTTATCCCAGGTCAGGATGTACACCTACATGATGGTAACATCATGTTACTCTGATTGGGTATATTTTTCAATTTCAATCAGTTTCCCATTTGGTTCATAGTTTCTAGGGTTTTCATCAGTTTACTATATACTATAGAATAGGTAAACATCATTTACATGAGGTACACATCATTTTCTAGTTTTGGGAAGTTGTTTGTGAAGTGTTATGTCACATTGTGAGCTCGTACACACCGTGTATGGTGGGTAGACATCATGTAAGGTGAAAATGTTTGTTTTTAAGCCGAGCTGATGGGGTTTTTATCATAAATAATCCAGTGGGGACTACAAACCATGAACCTTTGTTACATATCTTTACCTAGATCATGCCTAGATTTAAATCACACATTTTGTAGTTTCACTCATACTATGCTTTCCAAACCTCTTGGATCTCAAACAAGAACTCTCCCCAAGAATTTGTCAAAGACTCAGGCCCTTCCAGATCGATCTGATCAGCTTTGGATCATTATTTATCTTGTGGTGTGATTCCCATGTAATAATTCTTCCTCATTATTCAAGTTTATCTCTTCCTCTCCTCTTGGGTTTTTGATGGATCTATGTATAATGGATAGATCCAAGCACATTGGTATAAACTCATGCTTATAGGTCTATTTCAAGATCTACATCACATGCGATCTCATTGATGGGTGTTATTGTGTGTGTAGTTCATTAGGGAATAGGTGGGTGGTTCCATACTCATTCGGAAAATTTGATTGCCATTTTATTTCCTAATTGATTACAACTGTTGATTTAAATTCAATTTATTAAATATGATTTCAATTGCATTGTTAAAACCCAATTCTAGTTAATTGGAATATTTTAATTGGATTTGGAAAGTAAATATTGAAAACCACCAATTCCATTATATTGGGGTAGGTTTTTTGGAAATTAGTTGATTTAAATTAATGAATTTAAATTTTGGATTTGATAGATATGTTTTCAATTAAATTATTGTATTTATTTATTAAAATGAATTGTGGAAGGGATGTACATGGTTTGGATTATATATCAAACGCGAGAAAATTGATTAAAATGATTTGATAGAAACCCAATGGTTTTATCATTTTAAAGTTGCATGTTTTTGAATAATACATGTTTTTTTATGGAAATAAAATGATATTTTTGAAAAGGAAGAATGGTATTTATTATATTTTAAGAAGTATTAAAATAAATCACCAATTGTGTAAGATCACATGAAATCCATAATCAGTTAGTGAACATTTTGGATACACTCTATGACAATATAGTGTTATAAAAAACCCTATCGTGGGTTACATCCCTAATGGGAGGGTGAAAATTATCCTCTAGATAATGTCATCAGGGACATGAGTATAATCATATTTCTATGTCCACACAGAGACTGAAAAATTCTATATGTGGTTAATACTATAGTATCTTTTAGAATATGACCATGTTTCTTTCTTGTTTATTTATATTTGAGATATAAATGTATTCAAATGTTTATTGAACTTCTTTACATTATTTCTAAATTTATATAAATAGTTTTATATAAATGTATTACATATGCCTTTTTTAGAAATATTATATATCTTGTGATGTAAACCATGTGAATTGAATATATTTTTACCATTTGGACTATTAAGCATGATTTGTTTTAATATGCATTCAAATTCTAGACCTATAAATTTTTTTAAATTGAAATATTTTCTTTGGATAATTATATTTGGAATTTTTTATTTAATCTTTAGTGGTATCTAACTGGGCTTAGTCTCACACCCTACTTTTTTCCTTTGGGTGTTTGTAGAATTTCCTCTTCTAGGTTCAAGCAATGGGAAATCATCACATAGAGGTGGATCTAGATGTGTAAAATAGGTCTTTGTGAGTTTTGTCATTATTGAATTAGGTTTTTTCCCATTTTCTGTTCTTTGGGTTATAGTACATTGGTATTGTATGCATTCCTATTTTTTGTTACTTTACCACTAGTGTGGATCTCCTCTGATATTCATACTATCTTGTTATCTTTTAATTCCTCGTTCTTTCCGAAAATATCTTTCCCACTTGTATGTTGTATAATTCCACGTGATAGTCACCGACCCATGGGTATTGGGAACTCCCTTTAGTAATGTCAGGGTCGACTCAGTTATCGGGTTACCAGGGTGCCCGGGCTAGTCTGTGATAAAGTAGTATTAGAGGAGGCTATTCATCTTTTTTCATGATGTTAGTATTGATTTTTAAAATCTATTTGGGAATTAGGTGGTAGTTGTGATTGAGTGCCTAGATTTCTCTCAACACAATTACCCATGAGTCTCTAAGGATTTTTTGGGGAAAACAACTTCATGATTAGTTCTAGTCATTTCCATATTGTGATATTCATATATTTAAATCTGAATATTTTTTTTTACATTTATAGATAATATCATCTCATGTTTCTTAGTTCGAGTGTCAATATAATGTTATCCATTTACCTGATAACATTTTGTATTATCATGAATCATAAAATACAAGTGAATATAATACAAGAAGATGATTCTATTTACCCTTAGTAAAAACAATCTTATTATTGATTTGATTCTGGTTGATGTGATTGTGTGCACTATACATGCTCTAGGACATAAACCAACTCAATTTCATGCACATGCTCCATCTATGATATCCTCAAGGGAATGTTCTTCTGAATCATTCTCAAGAGTTCTTTTTCTAGAATCCAGCAGTCTTTATGGTATTCATAGACCCTTATCATGTTAAGGAATGTTTAGGAATGATTGAACAACTGTTTTAGTTCTTAGTGACACCGTAAGTGATCAGGATGAAGAGTTCCAACTTTATGCTGGAGAGAAAAAGCATGAGATAGTGGTACAATATTTTGACGACATTAAAAAATGAGGGATTAGAGTGGAATGACTTAAAATTTATTTTCACTAAACAGTTATTTCTAGATTCAATGGTGCTAGATAAGGCTATTGAATTCTTTAATGTTGATCAGGCTGACAAGACCATGATTTATTATTCAATACCTTTACTAAGATGGTGATTTTTTCCTATTATTGTATCTAATGAGGGGATGAAAGATCAATGATTCGAGTTGGGACTTCAATCAGATATCCATACTCATGTTTTCTTAGTAATGTGGCCCACTTATACTGATGTGGTATATTGGGCGATGATGGATGATTTGCACTTATATGGGGATTAAGTGATGATGGTAGTTCATTTTTCTCCATGTGACAATGTTGGTTCCTTCAAAGGAATGTAGAATCATGATTATTCTTGTGGTGTTTCTAAATGGTAGATTTTTTCATGACCTCCTACATCTCTATAAGTATGTTCTATAGTCTGCTATCAGTGTGGAATATCATGGAATTCTAGGAGGGTTTTCACCAAGGCACACATGGACAGTAGTTCTTGTGAAAGTTCAAGAAACATAGAAATGTTCTTCCATCACTTATATAATATGCATAGTGGGAAAATATCATACGTCCTCAAAAAACCGTGAGGCAATAAAATGAATCTTTTTAGAAAGGGTTATGTACACAAGAATTCAGATCATTGATTCATCACATAGTGGAAGAGTCTCCAGAGGAAGTATACACGAGTCCCGCAACTTTGCAAGGTACCATTACTATTGCGTCATCATTAGTGACTGTTATATTTTTTACTCATGCATCTCACTTTTTTCTTTCAACCTGTATTGTAAATATGCTTAATCCTCTGATAAATAAACTCTCTTGTGCAATGGATATCACTACACACAATGGTACATAGAGAGATTAGGGAATCCATTGCCCTACATGATTATTCTCTCTATCAAATGTCGATTTAGCTTAGTGTTTACTTTTTCATGATATGAAATATCGAGATGTTATATATGGGATGGACTAGCTCATTTCCAACAAATCCTTAATTGATGGTTATCTTCGACGGGTCGAATTTTCTACACCTAGTGGTGTACCATTTTTCTTTCATAGGGAGTGGGAACCAAGTTCATGCAAATCCAAAACATCTAAACCGGTTTTGGGGGAGAAGAATTTAGTTTTTTCTTTTGATCTAGAGTGATATTAAATGTGTGGTGATCTTCCTCTGGTCATCGTCATGTTTTTTGATTTTTTTTCTTATGGATTTCTCAGGGTTTCCACCAGTGAGTGTGGCAAGGTTTTCTATTGAAATAATTCCTAGAACATAGCTAATATCTATTCCTACATACCAAATAGAACTAGCTGAACTGAACGAGTTGATGTTCTAGCTAGAGGATCTTCATGAGAAAGGCTTCATCCACCGGAGTGTGTCACCTAGGGCGCCACTAGTTCTCTTCGCTAAGAAGGATATTAGATCTATTTTCTTATGTGTTGATTATCTAAAGCTTAATAATGTTTTGATAAAGAAAAAATATCTATTTCAACAGATTGATGGTGTGTTTGATAAGGTGGAAGGGGTGATGTGATTTTTAAGATCATCTTTTGATTGGGATACCATCAAATGGGGATAAAAAATTCATCATTCATAAAACATGCTTTTAGAGTAGGTATGGACACAATGTGTAACATCCCAGGTAAATAAATAAATTTTATACTCTCATATTAATTAATACTTGTTAATTAAAAATTAATTTTACTTTAAAGGAGTTATTTTGTTTGATGGAGTTCCTGATACGTAACAACAGGTTTTTTTTAAATCTTACGTTGTACACTAAAAATATAAGATTATAATTTTAAATGGTATTTAACACCTAGAATTTGTATTTGCAGGATGAACATAACTAAAAACAATATGATTATATAGGTTTTTTAAATGTTTTTACATTTATCCAATAAAAGTTAGAGGCTTAAAATTTGAATGAATCTAATTTTAAGTATAATTTACATTAAAAGGTTGATTTACCACCTTTTGATGGAGAAACCTTTTTAAATATAGTTTTGGTCACTTTTATATGTTTTATTTCACCAAATAAAATTATTATTTTTAATCAGGATATCAAAATTTACTTTGGGTTTTTTTCCTGATAAAATTCATTATTAATGAATAGTGAAAAATACATTATTTTAATTAAAATATGCTTTTTAATGTAACTTTTTTATGTGTATAGATTATATTTTTAATTTGTTTTAATGTTTAATTAGATTATATTTTTAACATTTAATCCAATAGTTGTCATTAGATTAATTTCAGTTTGAAATTGGACAAAAACAAGTGTCAAACTTTTGTTATATATTGTTTTTAAAACATGCTTTTTTTTTTGACAATAGGAATTAATTTTAAATAAATTAATCAAACTTCTATGTTATTACCTTATTAAAATAGACATCAATTTTGAATTCATAATATCAAATCTATCAAAGGATGAATTTCTTGTATTTTTCTAAAAAACATTAATTTTTGATGTATTGTTAAACCACAAAGTAGTAGTTAAAAAAAAATTATTTAAATGAAATTTTACCGCTTATTTGAATTGAATTTTCAAAATTCACCATACATTTTTGTTATCATTATGTAAAATATGGTTCAACAAAATGAAAATAATATTTGGTGAATACTATCTTTTTAATTTTATTTACCGCAGTTAAAGGTAAATAGGGTAATTCAATGTTAAAAAATATCATAATAATACCAAATTACCTTAACACTTATCCTAACCTTATTGGATAAGTCATGTCCAAAAATGGGAATCCTTGTGTCTATTTTGGGACCACCTAGAGCCACTTAATAGTGATAATGACACATTATTTTAATTAACCAGAAGTAAAGACAAAAATGTCATTAACAAATATCTTTTTTTAAATTAATTTTTACATATGGTATTTTTATGTTATCATTTTGACTAAAAATATAATTTAGAAATCCAAAAATATTTTCTACATCATGGTATTTTTTAATAATTTTTAGAAATCAAATAATTTAAATTATTTATGACACAATAATGATGCAGTGTTTACCTCATTAAGAAATGATTTAAATAAATAAGATTATAAAGATTAAAATAATATCCAAAACCTATCCAATTCTTATTGTATTACTTTATTATGAAGCTTAGTCATCGTATCTTCTTCTTTAATTAGTTTTGGACCTTTATAAAACGAAAATAATTGTATAATAAAATAATATTTTCAAACATTCTTAAAGAGCCCCTCCTCCCCCTTATAAAAAGCCCCCACCTCTATCCCATTCCATACATATCTCAAACCCTAATGTCTCATCCAACCTCTACCTAAATAAACTCCCTACATCTATTTCTTCCTCATATAAGCTTTCCCCTAGGCATAAGGAACTTCATGAAGTCCTTTTGGTTCAAACGAAAGGGAGTTACCCGAATTAAAGGTAACGGTCTCTCTTAAATTCTTTTGTTTTATTTTTTTTTATTTCACTTCTCCAACCCCCTAAACTCTTTTTATCACTTTATTTTATAATAAAATAAGTATCCTCAGAATAATAATTTGTTTTTATGGGATTTATTTTAACTACACTTACACTCAGCTCCATCAAATAGTTAATGAACATACTATTTCTGTGGACGACGAACTACTACCTCACAAAACGATGATTGTTCAAATATCTCCAACCGCCCCTCATGATGGAAATTATAGTGGAACTATATTTTTATATGATATATATTATATTTATGTTGTCTCTATTCTTCTTTATTATTCATTTATGTAATTTCTTTATGGTTTCCATATTGGGTAAATTTGATAATCTTATTTGAGGAAGTGCGAACTAACGCCCCCTCAAAGTGATATGACTCATTCATGACTTATATGTAATGTATAAAAGGTAGTGTTAATGAAATTATATATGATATTATACTATAATTATAATATACTTATGTATCATTATGTTTCCATTCAATTACAATATGAAATAGGAAGGGAAGTAGCGTTCATGCGTATATACGGCTTACTATCTCCATGAACGGTGCATTTCATTTCTTATCTCCAAATGTTATGTAATTATATAAATACATGTTTATACTGGAAATATATGATATATATATGATATCTAAATCATTAATATCATTCTGGATATAATTATCTTTTGGCCACATGAGCAATTGGTAATTATAAGAAGTCCATTTTTAACTCAACTACCAAATATTGACAAAACAACCATTAAATGATTACATAATATTTATAACATGTTAATAAGTGATTTTAATGGAATTATAAACTTCAAAAGTTTCTTCATAAATATGAAATTAACCTTAGTTTATTATTCAAGAGATTAAAGAAGGAACGGTTTAAGTCAGACAGGAGGTAGGGGACTTCGTCTCAATATCCTTTCATGGAGGCATATTTTGTTTTAATACATGAAATTTTATCATAAGATATATAAATACATTTTAATTTTAATTTCAATCAACTGGAATCTTTTTCAATGATGCTTTTTACTAAATCACAAAAAGGAATGTTTCTTTTAACAAAACCGGTGACATCGACCTTTCCACCGCCGAGAGTATTAATTGATCTTTGGCTTCATTAACATGCAATAATTTTTTTAAAATGAAAATAAATATCATATACTATTTTATGTATTTTTGTATTGGAAATGTATTGGATAATGAATTTTTATGTAAATATATATAATTGATATAGTGTGACTGAAATGTTGAAATGTTTTCTTTCCCTACTATTTGTTGTATGTGTTATGATTATATAATGGTACTTGGACATTTGAAGGGTAGTTACGTGGTAAACCAAATGAAGTGTGGTTCCATGATAAACTAGGATGGGTTGTTACGTTATAACCTCTAATGCAATTGGTATGTAAGTTGGACGTATGGCTATTCCTTTTAGTGATATTCATGGAAGTTGACCGTATGGTTATTCCATTTAAGTATGTTTATGTCCCAAGGTACCTTTATATGTTATGTTTTCATGATATGGGTTTTATTGTAATATTTTGGTTAAAAATGTGTATGAAATGATATTTTATTCATTGAAGATTATTTACAACTTCGTAAAGGTGAAAAGTATTACTTATGACAATGTATTAATGGTATACATGTTGTTTTGAAAAACTAACAGTTTTCCTTCTTTGTGTATTCTATACTGAGATTTTTATACCCATCCCACGTTTTTTAAATGTTTTTTCAAAGTAAATAAAGTGGAATATGGTCAATTATGGGATCATGGAAAATTCATGCGATCTAAAACACGGAACTAGACAAGACCGTTTAAAAAAAAATTATTTTGTAAAAAATATTGGAACTTAGTAGAAGTGACTACTTTGTAACTTTAGGGATGTAATGTAACAGTTATGACCTAATTATATAAAACTAAAAACCTAAAAAGATCCTCAATGATAATTATTAACATAATTTAGGAATATAAAATGTTTATGTCGGGTTCCTTATACTGTGATTACCTTTTAATGACCATTGGTCTAATCGATGATACTACAGTTTTCATGGAATTAATGAAAAATATTTTCCACTTGTATTTGGATACCTTTTTTGTAGTCATTGTAGATTAAATTCATGTAAAATCCATGTCCAAGAAAGAACATGTGAAACATCATAAAATAATCTAACATCTGCTAAGAAATCACCTCCATTATTCCACGCTTTCAAAGTGTAAATTCTAGATTTAAGAAGTGAAATTTTTGGGACAAGTGGTGTTTGGATAAAGTGTATTATTTGATACAAAGAAGGAAAATCATGTTGTGATTTGCGAGAAACCATGAAATTTTTTCCAAATATAGAGATTCTTAGGATTAACTAGATATTAATGAAGGTTAATGAAAGAATTGTCAAAGATAACTTCTATGATGAGTACTCTAACCCAGAAGGTGGTGAATTTTTCACAGGATGATAAATTTCAGAGATATTTTATTGGGATGAAATTTACATTGACTAGTACATATGTGTTGACTCATTAAAATTTTGTTTAGGATTAAGTGGTATTTTTTGATGCATTAGGTTTAGTCAACATGTGAGTTCTTACACAGGGTGATGAGGTTGAAACATATATATCACGTTATCACAGTCCAGATGAGTAAAATTCTCCTATCAATGACATAAAACATTTAGTAGTTATGCATATGAATAATAGATGAATTTACTACATTTTTATTGAAAGGATTATGGTGTTTTCAAAACAAAAAATACTAGGTTATATATTCTCTAAAAAATATTGAATCATTAGTAGAGTTGTTTAGTGAAATACCTATATTATTAAAACAATTAAATAGCATATACCCTAGGAAAATTAAATGTCATTAAAGAGGCATTGAGCAGGAAACTTCTATCCCAGGAAGTGAAAGAATCTTCAAAATAATTGCATTTTATGCCTCACTCCACACAATTGTATATTGGATTTCAAGAGTAAGTGGGTGAGGTTTCCCTGGATAGTGTTCTATTTACATCTACTCTTCTCGAGATTATTCTTGATAATAAATTGTTTGATGATGAATTATATTGCCTTAGAGACACTCTTTATGGTGGGGAGGGTGTTTCTGATGATCATTCTTCAAAGAGGGTGTTATATGATATCATAATCACTTCGTGGTGTTGTTAGAGGTATGTAATGAAATGATGGGATATTTTCATAACTACTAGTCAGATGTTCACTTAATAACCACTATTTTGTTCTATGACATGCGGTTTATGTTTTGGTTTCTGGGTATGAGGTAGGACATTACTTAATTTGTCTCACCTTACAATACATTCTAGAAAGTGAAAGTCAAGCACCAGAATCCTTTGGGTTTACATCATCCAATTCATGTCCCTAATTTGAAGTGGGATGTGATACCATTTTAATTATTGGTTGGGTTTTTTGATACCTTGAGAAAGAATTACACAACATGGGTAGTGATTAGTAGGATTCCCAAGTCGGCTCACTTTACTCACATTCATGATACAACTAATGTTGAGGAGTTTTGAAATAATTGCATAAAATAGATTGTTTATTGCATGCAGTTCCATATTCTATAGTCTATGATAGGAATCCTTACTTTATTTCTCACATTTGAAGAGTACATCTGGAGGAACTAGGACCTCATGGTTTTTTGAGCATGGTCTACCATCAACAGATGAATGCCCAGATAGAAATATCAATACATATTCTTGAGGGTATGATTTGTGCTTATGTTATTGTCATTGGTGGGTCATGGAATGATCACATAGTTCTGGTTGAGTTTTCTTACAATAATAATTAATAGTCATCAATCATAATGGGACCTTTCGAGGACTTATATGACTGACCTTATAAAACATCATTCAATTGGTTAGAGGGTGGTGAATGATCCTTGGTTGGACCAAGCCCAGTGAAATAGAAAACAACTATGATTTAGCTGACTTATAAAAGGATGTTTATTGAACAAAGTCAATATAGGTATTATTTTGATCGATTTCATAGACCATTGGAATTATTAGTTGGCGATCAGGTGTGTTTGATGGATTCACCCCAGATGGGTCATCGATGGCATATGAGGAAAGGGAAGATTCCTCCACAATATGTCAGACCATTCAAGGTTATTGAGTAGGTTGCAAAAGATGTGTACCATTTTTCACTTCAACCATAGATGATAATGATACATAACGTGTTCCAATGTATCATTGTGGATAATTTATCTATCTAATCCATCTCATGTTTTGAGCTTTAGTGATCTTGAGATCAAGCCAGATTTATCATTGACTAAGTGACCACTCCATACAGTTGATTTTGAATCCTAGTTACTTCGTGTAATAATGATACCTTTTGTTCATGTTCTATGGCCACATGGATCTTATTATCATGAGATGTGGGATTCTGAGGCATTAATGATAGTTAAATGGCCTCATATATTCTTCATGAAAGCTTCTTCATAGGCTTTCTTAGGCAGAATGTTTTTATGACAGGGAGGATGTAACATCCCATTACCTTGATCAGGTTTTTTCCCTTTCTTTATGTTTCCCTTCTGGTTCAATGTTTTTAGATGTGTTTTTCTTGGTATACATTAGGATATAGAACATGTTCATGTCATGTAACTGTGGTACACATAGTGTACTAGTTGTGGGATGAAATATGTGAAGAGGAAGGTCATGTTTTGAGCTTGTACACATTGTGAATTTTTTGTACATGTCTTGTAGGTTAAAAACGTAATTTTTTTATTCTAAGGTGATATGTTTTTATACATAAATTATCTAGTGTGGACTACACACCTTGACTCCTGGGTACATTTCATGTCCCATCCCGAACCCAACATTATGTCACACATTTGGCACATTCACTCAGTCTATTATATCCATCCCTCTTGGATCTCTAAATAGAACTCTCCCTATTCATTTTTACGAGGATCCCTTTCCTTCTAGATCGATCTGATCTGATTTAGATAATCGTTTCGCTTGTGGTGTGATTCCTGAGTAATAATTCTCCATTATTATTCTATTTTCTCTATTACTCTCCTATTTGGCTCTCAAGGGATCACCATGGGATTGATGGATCTATTCCCTTTAGTTTCATATCGCGCTCTTAGTTTCTGTTTCAAGATCTCCTTCACCTTTGGTATTGTTGATGGGTGTCATTATGAGTGGAATTCGTCGGGGAATATGTATGTGGTTACATAATGATTTGGAAATTTTGGTTAAAATTTCATTGCTTTATTTATTGAAATTATTCATTTAAATTATATTTCAGAAAATTTCATTCAAATTGATTGATAAACCCCAATTATAGTGAATTGAGAGATTGGAAATTGTTTTAGCATAGAGATTTGAAAAACTCCGAATTCGATTGGATTTGGATTGGTTTTATGGAAATTGATTGAGTTAAATCGATGAATATAAATTGTGCATTTTATGTAAATGTTTTTTATTAAATTTTGGAATTTAATTGTGAAAATCAACTGTGGAAAGGATGGAATTGGTTTTGAATGGATTTTATTCTCATGAAAATGTATTAAAACGTCATGATAGAAACCCATGGGTTTTATCTTATGAACGATACATGTCTATTAATAAAACCACTTTTGATTTTAAATGGAAAGAAATTGGAATTTTTTAAAATGAAGAATGGGATTTATTGTGTTTTATGTAGTCTAAAAATAAATTTCTCATCGTGTAAGAGCACATGAAATCCTTAGGCAGTTAGTGAGTTATTTAAATACAAACAAAGCTTGGAAAAAATTCTAAAACAAACCTATAGTAGGCCACATCCCTGATGAGAGGGTGATTGTTTCCTTTTTCTAGTATCAGGAGGCCATGAGTATAATCATTTTTCTTCTCCACTTAGATAGTGTGGAATCCAATATCTAGTTATTACTATCTTACCATTTAGAATTTTACCATGTTTCTCATTTTTTTATTTATATTTGAGATATAAATGTATTTTAATATTATTTGAATAGCATAACATGACTGTTGAATTCATATATACTGTGTTATATAAATATTTTTTTAAGCTATTGTTTGGCAAATATTCTATCACTTATTATGTAATGGCTATGATTTAAATGTATTGCTTTAATTTGAACTATATAACTTGTTTTTTTTAAATACTATTTAAAAACCGAAAACATTATATTTTTTAAAATTGAAATCATTTAATTCGATAATCTATATTTTTAATATTTTGAGGAATCTTTGGTTTCATCCTATTGGGATTTGGCTCACATCCTAATTTTTCCTTCGGATGTTTGTAGTCATTCCTCTTCCTGGATCGATGAAATTGAAATGGTAACATTGAGGTGGATCATGATTTTTAACCATTTTCTAGGAAATTTGACGGCTTAGGGACTTATGGTTGTGTTTCTTAGGTTTATTACATTGGGTATTAGTACATTGGGCTTTCATGATTTGCGGTTTTTTGGTATGTTACCCCTAGTGGGGAATTATTTTGATATTTAAATTATATTTTTATATCTTTATTCGACATTATTTGGGGAAAAATCGTACCCACTATTATTTTGTATGATTCCATGTGCTTTTCGCCGACCCATGGGGATCGGGAACGCCCTTCGTCAATGTTAGGGCTGGCAAGGTTATCAGGTTACCAGGGTACCAGGGTACCTGGGATGATTCTTGAAAAAGATTATCTTCTTCACATTGAAGCCCCTTTACAAAATAAAATCTTATTGATTAATCCATTCCAATTTTTCATTTATAAAATCAATTTGAACCTCCCCATAATATATTCTTTTCACATCCCCACATGGGGTGTTATGTTTAATGGTATCGTCTAGAATTTTCTGCTTAGAATAAAGGATTCGATCCATGAAATTCTCTTGTTATCTATTTTTTCCATCCAACACACCCGCTCTCCAAGATTCATAATGCCTCTTTAATTTTATATAGATTTCTGCTTTATAGACTCGGACCATCTATGCACAACTAATCTTCATTCCATGGTTCACCTTCCAATCCATTTTCCTTTATTGGTGATCTTTTTTTCATTGTCTTTAGTAGTTGGGAGTATCCTTTTATACTATTAGTTTTAATTCCATTAACCACAATGTTGCCACCCATATCTCATTGTTCCCTCCATCTCTTATTATTCCTTGGTCTGTGAAGTCCTATTGCTTCCCTTCCATTCCATGACAAATAGATTATTGGATATAATTATCACCATCATGGTCATCCTCATAAAATATTTTGTGATATATGGGATGCACCATTTTTAATGGTGTATGCATGCCCATTTATATAGGTGTCACATGCTCTTGATCCAGGATTGAATCCCCATGACCATTCTACCCACGGACTAATCAATTCTCCTCAATTCCTTCAAACATACTAGAATTCTTGATCACTACCATATTACTTCTCTAATTAAACATGATCAACGAATCTATTCTTCCCATGTTACCTGTAAATTTTTTGATATTTTTTGGACCCCTCTCACATTCCACATGAGATGCATCTACTTGGCCAGAATCCTAAACAAAATTTACTTGTTCATCCTTCTTCCCAGATGATCCTTAATCTCGATCCCTATTGCATTATGTTCTTTCTCCACTCGAGAGGAGTTACTTTCCCTCATAAAACTATTCAAGGGGGAGAACACCTACAATTAAATAATGCCTCATGTTCTCATGATATTATTAGTTGAAGGAGAACCCTAATAAGGTTTTTTCTCTTCAGTAACCTTCCCTATCTTTCAGTTGACACCAAAATCATGCTTAAAGGATTAATAAAAGTTAATTTCCTTAGGTAATTAGTTCCCTTCAATGTAAGTAATTAATAGAACATCAAGTTTTCATTAACACATTAATTAAAAACATCAATAAAATCATGTGACCCATCTCATTTAAAGTACAGACCACTCAAATCCTAATGCCGAAGAATCATGTTTGGAAGTAGTGTCCTAAAAAGTTCTGTATTCTCATATGTTTCAATTCTTGTCATTATTTGACCAAGTGACACTCCAATTGGATCATTATTAAGATAAACACCATAACAAAGCTCATATTCAACATATTTTACTCCCATCCTCATCACCATCATATGATAGGGTATTTGTCTCTTTCACATATACTCTCACAATGAATTCCCCATTTTCTTGAAATAGGAGAATAAATCCAACCACAATTTATAAACAGCTAGTTACTTGTAGTGGAACTCCTATCCAACATCAACCCAAATAAACTCAACATCTATTCTTGAAACATCCACTTCAACACACATAAATGGGGAAATAGTTTTCCAAATTATCTTTTCCTACTATAAAAACACATATAATGTCCAACGTGATTCCCAAAGATTTTAATGATCAAATTATTTTGAAAAGGAAAATTAATTATAGAAATATTACCCAAATAATCATGGTTTGTGAATCAAATGGTATGTGGATGTCATATTACTTCCTAAAGAGAAACAACAAGGATCTGTTATAGGCATGGAGAGTGTCTAAATAAGACAAGTCCAATTATTCCTCAGATGTGAACCTAACCCTGATTTTTTTGGCATCGAGAAGACCAACCATTTCATGATCTTTTAAATCCATAGAAATGAAAATGTGTCGGTCGAAATAATCCACCAATGGGAGATGTTTCGTGAATCAAGGTATCAATGTCAGATTAAGTAGGGAAGATGATTATTGAGCCCTAAGGATGAAGTTGACAGTTGTGGGAAGTGATCAAACATCTCTGGGACGTTCAGGTTAGATGAGATTTGTGTAAATAATGTGAGGTAATTAGGTTTATTAATGGGGAAATGGATAGAGGGCTATCAAAAGATGGTGGAGGTGCCTCCCCTGCCGATGGTGGGGGTCGTTGGGTCATCAATTTCCTCTAGGTCCAGATTAGGGGAGGAGTAATGTGATGTGAGAGACCCCTCAAAATCATTAAAGTACAATAATACCATATTTCTTAATCATATGTGGTTGATTGGATAAGTAAAAAATAACTTACATGATGAATACATCACATGTAATCCATCATATAGGATGAGCACATGACATCCCCTAATTAAAATTGATATGATCATAAAATTTCATATATATGTAAGACTATAAAATTACTATGTTTGTCTCAATAAAACACCCATAGAGAATACATGTCATTCTACAGGAAAATCCCATCTTAGTAAATCTCTAACTATCGACATGATTAGAAACATACTAATCCACTGCCTCAATAGCTAGGCATCGAAGATTTTATACTAAAGGTATTATATTTTGAATTTCACCTTTATAGGTATATCTCCAACTATAAGAATGGGGATTCATTATGAAACATCCACCCCTATATATTTGAATAAATTTTATATGAAAATACTTGTGGTATATACCCGGGGGTTTATCTAGTGTACAGAAATTATATTATACATCATTGTAATATTATATATCTCAATTCAAAATCCTACTAATTTATGCCATAAATTTTTTTAATAACCTATAATATGGTAGAAAAAACATTAGTAATTTATAACATTAATTTTGAGATGTCATTTACCCTTTCAGCTCCTAAAATATATACAAACTATGTGAAAGAATGATAATATATAACATTTCATTTTATAATATGGTACAATATATATTCATAAAATCTTTTAATAATATTAATACAACTATAAATAAGATAATATCTTGACATATCATGTAGCATATTTTTTTCAATAATCTCTTATGTTTGATTCTCTTTTTGGGTTTTGTTAATATAATTCATTCTATATATAAAACCATCCACATATCAATTTTACTATTTAGTAAAACCATCCCACTAAACCCTTTTAGTTAGTAACTTATAATAAGAAGTCATATTTTAATAATGGTGAGATATAGGAATCATATTAAAAAAATTTAACTCATTGAACATGTATTCAAACTCCATTACATAAAAACATTAAATGCTACAATGCAAAAAACTTCTATATTCTATTTATAACTCTATATAGTTTTAACATTTTCATATTTCAAGGAAACATTTCATAATTTTTTTCCTTGATATCATTTTTATAAATAATATAAATTTTAATATTTATCTATAATAATATATACAAAGCCTCTTGAGTATATAAATAGATATTCACCTCGATGTGTTAACTATATAAAACACTATGTATTTCTATTTTTCATCATAGCCTAAAATATTTCAGGATATGGGGTGATATTAATATTTAATAGTAAATAATAAACTTTTTGATAACATTGAGATTTTCTATTTCTAATAAAAAATCCCCTTATTTTCGTAGATATTATATTCTATTTAGCATATCATGATAAGAAATAAAATATACTTCTTCATAGGGAATAATTATTATTTATTTTCAAGGGATTATTTAACAAAAAACGATATTGATTCGACATGATATCTGATATTCTATGTGGTATTTTTAAAAAAATTAAATTTATTATTAAAAATATTCAACTAATGGGTGGTGTAATAATATTTTTTATATTTTAACAAACATCTTTGATAAATAGTTTTATACATAATCAAACACATTTTTTCTATATGTTATTTTCCATCAAGATGTATAAGTAGATGAATTATAAATAATATATATAAAAAACATAATATAGAATTATTGATAAGAACACATTATTAATATATACTCACTTATCATATAAGAGAAATGAAATATTTATACTTATCCTTTGTTTAGATATCTCTGAGCTTGATATATTCCATAACATTCAAAATAATTATTCAGAAACCATTTGGATTATCATTTGAATAAAAATGAGAAGAACCCTCAATTTGTATATTCATTTTGAACTCCTATACAAATACAATACATGTGAGAAATATAATTCTAATTATAAAACCATTAATATGAAAAATTTATTTTTATATCATAGATAATATATTATGACATTCCAAGGGGTTTCTCAAACATAATTAGGTATTTGGTAAATCTCTATCATATGGAAAAATTTCCATCCCTATAGACTTTGTATTTAGTTTTAGATGACAAAGAGTGGATATTTTAAGAATCATTGTTGGTCATTCTATCATAATTTTCCTCTTCGAGTTTTAACTTTTACCCACATGTAATATCAACATTTCCCTATAAATTAGACATCACATGCACTAGTTCATATGTGACATCCCAGATATGGGTTACTCATGTGTAATTGATCCTGATTAGCCACATGGCCTCAACAGTGCCTCCTCATATGATTGAGCATGATGACAAGAAATAATGTCCTAGGATATGTCTGTGGGATTACTATTAACACTGGTTAGTGTAAATCACATTGGTCAGAAATATGAATATGAAATGGAAGAAAAATAATACAGAATCAGGAGGAAAAAACAAGGTTAATCATCTGTGTAATAAATACTCATCAAAATCCAAAGGGTATATCATATTCCAAAAATGATTGCATGTATCAAAAAAGAAAAATGTGAATACAAGGAAATATGTTGTTATGAAACAACATGATAACTTTTTTTAAAACAATCCAATCATCTTGAACACTTGTTGATTCATCTGATATTAAGATTCATCCTAAAGCAACAATATCTGGGTCCAATGTGGGATCCTTCCCCTTTTCTACAAAGATAATCATATAATCATTCTGATTTACCATAATATCACCAATAGGTTGTGAGATATACACTATAGGCCACCACTAATGGTGTCTATAAAAATTATGTCTATTAATATAAACTATAATAGTCTATAGGTACATAAAAGTAGGAAGATGTGAATTGAATATCGCATACCTTCTAAAGACTCAATTGGTCTTGGAACAAAAATTTATTTAAATAATTTCATTTAAATTTATAATAAATATATAATATGTAACGGTCTGAGTAGTACTATTATTGATAATGATAATATTAAAGAACCCAATGTGAAACTAATGAATAATTGATTTTGGAAGATCAAGTCATATCATTGTGAATAACCATGCAGACCGGGATAAGAGAATATGTGTAATACAAATGTTTCCCCAATTCATTCCACTAGAATAGTTTTTAACAGATACCATGTATCATGTCCATATTAAATCTCAAGGTAAGAATAAATTCTCCCAAATAGAATAATACAAGGTGTCACAAGTTCATACACATCAAGATAAATCCAAGGTGTGTAACCAAGGCATTATAAAATCCAGAGAGAATTTTAATAAATCCAATGGATTCAATTTGGAAATTTTCAAATAGAAAAATACTATACTCCTAGGTCGTTATCTTCCATGGAAAATACATTAATGAATCATAATGGTGTCTTTTGAGTGCTCATGAAATTCCCTCAGTAATACATGGATGGATCATGTTTAACCATTCTTATAAAGATGGAAGGGTATAAATTCAATAGGTAATGTATACATTTAATATATATATGTGTCATATTATATTTCATTCCATGTAATACTCATGGAAATTAATATTCCTTAGGTTCATCACATTAAATTTAATCATGTGACATGGTTAAATGTGGACATGTGAGCAATTCAATTTAATTCCATTTTCCATGTCCATGTGATATATATATATTTATTTATTTATATATATAAATATTCTATTCTCTAATTTAATGATCAATTTATTATTATAAAAAAACTACCTCAACAAATTTTATATCAAGTGCACCCAATATTGTTGAATGTAATCAAAATATGGGTCACTAATGGAATAAGTTGGAACCCACCCAAAATGTGGGGGTTAACATTGATTTACCAGCCTCCAATGATAACAAGAGGTGTTTTTATGGAATTAAAAGATGAATTAAAACTTTTTAATTTATGTATTATGAATTTAATATGCATCCCTCAATGAAACAGAAATGTGAAAATTGAAAACAGATTGTAAATGGAGATACATTGTCTGAAAAGAAAAATACCACCTACCTTATTCATGTATTATATGACACATTAAGTATCAGCCCATGGTCTGGCCTATGTCAAAATAAAATATAATAATAGATGAAAACAATTAAAATAGTTCATAATAGCTCATATAATAATATTATAATATATGGAAATACTATATATGAAAGGAGATAAAAGAGTGTAGGTATTACTAGGGGTTATACATATTGATACACATATCTTGATTTTGGGCCTTGATGAAGGAGTTGTATCAAGTAAAATGTGAGGAGACTTGAGATCATTTAGTGAGAGAAGTTAGAGGAGTCAATTTCTAGTGGAGGAGAAAATAAAATGGAGGAGGGTTACAATGAAATAGTGAAAAATGTTAAATGTCCCAACTTCAAAGAGGTTAATGGTATTTATACATGGTTTTAGAAATGGTTTAATTTCCATGTGCTAACTAATTTCCTAGTAAAATGTCCTACATGGTTTTGGGAGAATTTTTTATGTTACCAAAATCTAAAAATACCCCCCCACCTCTATATAGGGAACCCAAACATCACAGGATATAATTAATAGATTGAAAAACATTTTATAGTACATTAACTCACCTATGTAGATACTTATAATACCTGGTATGGTTTTTCTAACCACATATACTAGGATGAAATGTATATAATAACTTTGTGGTGCAGATTTTTCTTCGAAAATATTGGCCTTCGGGCTTTCAAAATGCATAGAATTATTCTAAACCCTTCCTTAATCCATAAAGTACAGTTAATAGGATAAATGTAAGTATTCAACTAAAATAAAAAGTTTCCATTCCTTGAAAAACTAGGTTTATACAGTCTTAACCACTTAATGTAATTCATCCTTTAGTTTTCCTTTTATGGGTGTTAAAACATCATCTGACAATAACTCTGGAAAATGGCCATGTTTTTTAGTCTCCTGCTGCCAAGTCTCATCTAATAGACTGCCATTATACCATAATAATTTTACTAATTGGGAATACCTATATTGGAGAGAAATCATTCTATGGACGATTATGAAATTCAAAAACATCTAAAATGAAACATTGGCCCTCAATTTAACATCATCATGATCAAAATTATGAGATAGATCATCATGGTATGAATGAATCTTTGAATAATTGATAACATCATGCATAGAATGATAACTCAAGGTTAACAGAAACTGATAGGCTACCATATCGACACATTCCAGGATCTTGAATAGCCTGAAAAAATGTAGATACTGCTTCACTTTCCTCTGCATCTGCCTAATCCCAATCTTGGAGATACCCATAAGAAAACATGATCCCAACCACAATCTCCAAAGGTAGTTTATAATTATCGACAGATTATTTTTTCCATACCGAGTAGTAAAATAAACATTCAAATCAATTTTACATACTCCAATATCTCTTACGGGAGATGAGGATATAGTAACACAACCCCCTCGGACTCTATCCAATGCATTTGTCAACATCATTTCCTACCATACATGTCCTTACCCATATCAATATAAATTTTCCACTAAATTATATTAATCTAAGAAAAAACTATTAGTATAATATGTTTGTCCCAATATCCCCCAAAGTTAATTACACATTCCTGGAGAATTTCCTCCCACACAGGTATAGTCTTTTCTGATTATCCATTGGTTTGAGGTTGATGATGTGTCCTTAGAAGAACCTTTTAACTCAAATATTTTCCTAATCCTTTTCATAAAATTAATTTGGAATGCGTTTTTCTATCATAAATGACAGTTTGAGTGACCCAATAAAGGATTATGATCTCATGGACATATAGTCTTCCCATCTCACCAGGTGAGAATGTCTTCTAGATATAATGGAAGTGGGGTACCTTCATCATTGATCCATGACTAGCCAAAAAACAACACTACCTCTAGAAGACCCTGGTAAAACTATAAAAAACAATTGTTACATCAAAAAAATTTCCATTCTAGGACCAGAGATCAATAAAAATTTCCAGCAGGTGGCCGATGTTCTTCCATTACATGCAGATAGGTGGAACACCAAATGATAAGTCACGGGATATAACACTTCATTCTATACCATCAATACTAGATGCACAAATCGTGATCCATCGTGAAAATACCATGGTTTACATCCTAATGATATGAATGGGATTCTAAAGTTGTCTTTTCTCTCTTGTCCATTGGACCCCAGATACATTCATGTATACATAGGATGTCGCCTCCATCAAACTGTTATAAACTATGATCAAAACATACCACCATAAAAAGGTATTCGCCCCTCCCTCTTTTAAATACATCGCAAGCCCTTTAGATTGCCCAAAGTACTATAAACCTTGATCATAGCATACCACCATTAATTTTATAATCCACCCTTTCAGAATATGTCCAATTAATAAATATCTTTGATTCAAACCAAGATGATTTACCAAAAGAAGAGTTAACATCCTTCTTCAACATCCTTTTTTTATTTTTATTATCCACCCCAAAACATATTATTATATTATTATATTATAAAATATGTATTAATAATATACTAATATGATTTCATTGTATTGTTTCATCCGATACTTACAATAACATCTATATAATGGGTAATGAAATTAGAGTTATATTATATGGAAAAGTACTCCCTCACGACATGATGTTGTTCATTTTTCCTTTACCACCTACCATGGATGGTAATTATGATGGAAAATATGTTTTTATAATATATATATATATATATATTATATATTTATTCTTCCTTAATTTTAATATAACATATACCTTTATCCTTTTTATTTTGTGTTAATATGATTATTTTGGGTGGGGAAGTGTGGACTACCGCCTCTTTAAAAGCGATGTGATTCATTCACGCTCAACATGGAATTTATTAATGATGGATTTAGTGATATTATATTATATATATGAAATAAAAATTATAATTTAATTATATTATATATGTTTATGGGTGTGTGTTTCATTTACATTATTTTATTAAATATTGTAGTAAAACGGAAAAACCGTTCATGTGTACGTACGACATACCATCTCTATGAATGGTGTATTCCATTACATATTTATATATTATTATACCTAAATTATTAATACATATGTATATAATAATTATAACATTTTTATAGGATAAAAATAATGAAATCATGATATATGTAATGTTATAAATAATGAAAAATCAAAACGTATACCAAAAACAACATGGATATTACCCGAAATGTAACATTATCATTTAATTATAAATAATTAGGAAATGAAATGTAATGATAAAATATAAATGGTTTTAGATATAATAATATGGTTCTATAGTAGATTAATAATCAACATAAAATTAATATACATGAGGCTTTAATATATACGCATAAAATCACGTCCTAATGTAAGGGTTTGGTCATCTCACTTTTATTTTATGTGAGATACAAGCCATTTTCACCATATATTTCTTTTATGTGGTGTTTATAATTCCCATAAAAATATTTCATGATTCATATAATAAAATTTATTTTTTTTACATATCCTTTGAATAATCTTTATATTATGGGGTTTATCGTTCAAAAGTTACCAAATTGATAAAATATTTTTGTCTTTATTTCCCTTCATTGTGATACATTCCATGTTAACCACATATATTTGTCAATGGGGTTTATAAACATCCAATTGACATGTTATATCATGAGTCTAATTAATTTAGTGGTATTTTAATATTTATTGAATTTTATACTTTTATAGCGATTATGATTCAGTGATATCGAAGTGGTAACTATTTATGGCTAAAATATCTTCATTATTATGATTATTTATCATTATGAATCAAAAAATATTAAAATACATATCTCAATAAAACACATGAATTTTATTCTATTCTGGTTATACAGGATATCATTATCTATTAGTAACATTTCCTTGAACTTTTTTACATAATATAATTAAGAGTCCCTTTTTTTAGAAAATCAGACATTATTTCCCCTTTCCGTCTGAAATATGTGTTCTTTCAAAATTTTGTTTTCTATAATTGTTTTAAAAAGTGTTTTACTATTATCTTATGATGTTTAATGGATATTTTTACCTGAGTTTTACATTAATAAAACATGTTTTACAAAATTATATTATTTTTCTTTTCCATTGATTGAAATTTTCTAAAATTTTAAGGTGAAAAATTATTTTTCGGCATGTAGATACATACCGGCCATCATGAACGTCGTTCACATGATGATTACAATTTAAATATAAATTTTATTTTTTAATTAAATGGTATTCATAATATCCTGAAAATTTTTTTAATTTAAAATTATTTTCAATGAAATAAAATTAAATAAAATTATGTTCAAATGGGATTTCGATGATTTTGAAATATTCAATTAGATTTTTTGAAAAGGTAATTTTTTATGGAACAGATTCCAAGGATTTCAACATTTATTTATATTTTTTCAAAAAAAAATTCATATAAAAACATTTTCAAAATATTTTCAATGATCTTTTATGAGTTTTAAAAGGACAATTTTCTCAATATTTTTCCATTATTCATTTAAATGTATTCATTGACATATTTTTCAAAATGTTTCTAATTTTATTTATATATTTTCATGGTAATTTTCATGGAAATTTGATTTAATATTTTTTTTGAAATGTATAAAATATATATTTCTAAAGAAATAGTTTAAATGAAATTGTAAATATTTATTTATAACCAATGGATTTTAAAATGGTTTTATAAAAATTAATTAAAAAATGATATTTTCAATATGATATGTTTCATGTGATCTTAAAAAATAATTCTCCTTATATGATGACATATTTTTTAATATTTTATTCCTAATTGGGATTTATTCCAAGAACAAAATCCAAATTATTTTTTGAATGTTTATGTTTTGATGGAATTATTTTTATACCTCATATTTCACTTCCACTGGTAATATTCTCTTGAAACATACTTCTTTTCATGGGTTATGCTTTGATGAAATGACTTTGAGACCAATCGATTTTACATGGTTAATGATATAAAATATTATGATACACATATCCTTTCATGGGTTGTGGTATGATGTTTAAATAACCCATATCATTCTATGCTCCTCGATATGATGCATGTTTTATTTTCTCATGGAACATTTATGGAAGATATTATTATTTGATTTTTGGTACCTATATATCCCTCCAATTCACTGGGTTATGAAAAATGGTATATGATACCAAAGGGTAAACAATTTCTTTCCTGATCCGACAAACATGAAGGTACATGTGTTGTATACCAGTATTGAAAATAGCTATGTACATGGGTTGTAGCCCAAGACTGAATGTAAGAGGGTACAAAAGTTGTTTCCCAGGCCCAAAAATAATGGGTTATTAGGCCAACCTAACATTTTATGATGGTCCTAGTCGGTAGCCTTGACATAATATTTTATAGGGTTATGTGTTTTCCAAAAATTATATATCTTATGCCTATAATATTATCACATGGTCTATTTTCTTGATTTTATTATTATTCAGGTCTTATGAACTACCAATATGTATGTCACGTCTAATGTATATGATTATTGATATGTATTGTATTATCTTCTAATGTTATTCTCTTGTTCAGGTACCCTTATGTTCTTATTATTCTTATGTATTTCCTTTCATTATTTTTACAGAGCAGTTTAGCTCACCCCTTTCTTATGATTCCTTTCATCATATTATTAATAATGGTTTCAAGAAGTGGTACTAAAGGGGATGATCATTAAGGGAGATATTGACTATATTCCACCATACTAGAATAACATGTTTTCCGATTCCAATGACACTAAACTCTTACGCTCCTCAAACATGTACTTTTTCAATGTGATGTTTATATATAAAAAATGATATAATATACATGTCTATTTAGCATGGGTCACTAATTTTTTCTTCAAAGGAAATATTTATTCAATCATTGAAAACTAGGATGAGAAATTATCGACATCCCTATAGATATTTATAAGGATATGTCTATGGGTGCCTCTAAGGATATGTTTAAGGATGATATAATATTTAGTAAAATGTCTTGAAATTTTGGTAAATAATATATTTAGTGTTATCCTAGAAATAAATAACTTTCGAGAAACTACATGTGTGTGTGGTTCTTGAACATATGTACATAGGAGTAAAAAATATGACATTTTGTGTCAATATTGAATGTGATGAAAAATTTTCTGATGAGAAATAAAATGGGATGATAATTGGAGAGATTGTTGTAGCGATAATTCCCTAAATAGTATTTAGGTAACATGATTAACACTATTTACCATAACCAACTCTAAGACTCACCATATAAGAAAAGGAATGGATTTGTTAAGAGTTAGGATAATGGAGACTATAGAGGAAATAAGATGTAGTCCCCTTTTTGTAAGGAATGTGGAATGTTTCATTTTAGTAAATGTATTATAGGAATATGAATCTATTTTGAGGGTTGAAAATAAGGAAACTATTAAAGTAAATAAAATTTATAAATGAAGGGTTCGATTAAGGAAATGGATTTGAATATTAGTCTCCCTAAGACATCATCGATGGTTATATTCATTAAATTTGGAATGAATGGTCATTATAAAATCGATGTCCTTGGTGGAATGCTCTTGAATTGAATCACAATGGTTGTATGAGTATGGTTATATTGCTGATAATGATGTGACTATAGCTGAAATGTGAAATGAAAGAGTTATTATGTAATAAGATGAGGTATCCTTCTTATTTTTTAGTAATGAAGTAGAATAATAGATGTTTTTATATATTTGGGTTTAATAATTATGTTATATGAATGGTGAAATATATAAGTATAATTCATTTTTTGTTTTTTTTCATGTATTTACATAAATTTGTTTCTAGTCTCTAATAAACTAGAAACATGATTTTATAGAATGGTGATATCCCTGGAAAACACATGGTTAATGAAAATATTTCCCTAAATATATTCCTTTTGTAAACTTAATATTGTTTGGATAAATATCTACTAGATATGAATAAGTAAATTGGACTATACACATTACTACGTAAATGATAATTGATATTTGGACAAACCAATTGATTTGTCTTGTATAGATTTTAAAACAATGTGGAATTATGTAATATATAAAAAAAATTAGAACAAGGAAGAATTCATGTTTTAGAAAAGGATAAATTGAAATTCAGGTTATTTATATATATCAAAAGAATAAATTATGAAGGTATAAACATTATTGGAATGTGACAAACGAGATATAATTTATGATATATGGGGGTTCAATGATAAGCTGATTTCATGAAAAAATTTCTATTGTTTTTAATTTTCATCTTTCATAAGGGTTATACGGTTAACCATTTATGGAAAATTTCTATAAAACATCGGATTAATATTGTATGATTAAATTATTTTCTCACCACATAATGATTTATTCATAATAGGTTACCTATTCTAATAACTTCCCATTGATGGTTAGTGATGAGATATTTGATTTCTTATCATGGATCTCATGATCAGTTCGTTCTTCATGAATGAAATATTCAACTCCCTTTTTAAAGAATGTGGTGAGGTGGAAGTTGATCAAGGTAGAAAAAGGGTAAGATTTTACTAAAGGAAGAATGAATATCATATCATGAAAATTCTTCATCATTACGAAAAAGTATCTTGAAACAAAAAATCTTATCGTACTACCTTTACTCCGAATGAATCAAATGTCCTCTTGGATCATCGAATATTTAAGGATCTATGATTATAAAATTTCTTATGATATTGTACTATATAACTCCCTATTAGAACATGAATGTTAGGTTTCTGTTACATGTCTATTTTTTCAATTTCTACATATGTTCTCCTGCGTGGAAATGTATTAATTAGTCACTTTGTGTAAAAGTTATGTTTTCAAATTTCCATTTTAAAAGGAAGTTCAAGTAGTCAATTTTAAGATGCTAGTTTATATTAAAGAATCATTTATATATTAAACCATTTATAACCCTGGTGAATTTTGAGGAAGATATTTATTTTATTGGTGTAGAATGTAACACCATGATATTTTTTGAAATATTTTTTTCATATTAGTTTATTCTTTTTTTCCATTTCACGCTACACTAAAATATGTTTTTTATATAAAAGAACAATAATTTTCATTATATATACAAGAACATAAGTTATTCATGAACTACATGAAACATAAATTTTAGTTTGTTCTACATGGAACATTTTGGAGACTTACATTTCACCAAAGACTGACTTTACTAATGTCTTGTATGACATGAAAGACGAAGTTTTATGAAACAATAATATATTATTAAAAATATTTTTTTTCATATAATAATATATAACATAGAAATTAATTTTTCTGTTATGAATAATAATAAATAATTTATGAAAATACATAGTTTAAATCATTTGATAAAAATTAATTAGAAATGAATATAAGAACCAATTAAATATATAGGGAATATACTTATAAAAGCTGCTTTTTTGATCACAGAAGAATATTATCCTAATAATTTAAATTAATTACTATAGTTGAATGATATAATTGAAATATATTTTTTATGTACTCAATAAAAAAATTTACATTAAACGATTATATTTTTTTGGCATAAGATCAGAACAAACCCAATATTCTACTTTAAACATATATTTTTATAAAATTTGTATTACCCCCATTAAATGAGAAATTATTTCAAATACAAATTTTGAAACTTTAATAAATTTTTGAAATCAGAATAAAATTATTTTTTAAAATAGAATCTTAAAAATAATTTATTTGTTGAATTTTTTTATTTTTAAATGATGTTTCATTTTTTGATGAATAGTGAAAAACTCAATTTTAATTCAGAACCTCTATTTATTCATATATATTTATAATTATAAATTATATTTATAATTGGTTTTAATGTATAATTATATATTTTAAACATTAATTCATCCAATTTATTCCATTGAGATCAATTTCACTTTTAAATTTTATATAAAAACAGTGAAAGATTTTGAACGGTTTAATTATAAAAAAATGAATTGTCATCTTGCATGTAGGATTAATTTTAAATAAATTTCTAACTCTTTTATTCATGGAATTTTTAAAAATGGATTGATTATATTAAATAACAATAATTTATTTATTCTAATAAGGATGTCATATTTTTTACAAAAAATATTATTGAATTTAATTAAAATTAATTACAATGATTAAGAGAAAAATCAGCTTCACAAGGTACTAAACTTTATACATAAGGTAAATGACCTAAAAAATACACCAAAATCCACATTATTTTATTATATATACCATATAATACCATTTATATAATTTGTTTCATTATTGGTGCCACTTGACATGGGAAAAACTTGGGGGATTCCCTTTTCCAAAATTTAAACGAGTGTAACTCATGCACAATAAAAAGTCACTCACCACTCCCTCATATTCATACCTCTAAATAACATGATCTCAAAAAAAAATCCCAAAATCATTAAATTCACCCAATAGTCCCCAATTTTTGAATAAATCCAACCAAGGAATCTATGTGTTTCATTCCAAGAGGAGTTACCCAAAGAAAAGGAAATGTCTTTCCTTATGTTCCTTTGTTTTATTTTCTTAATACACCCCATAAACTCTTATTATTATATTATTATATAAAAATATTATTATCCAAAATATGATAATTATTTTATTATTAGCGTTTGATATAAACTTATAAGTACTTTCATCTAATTTGTAACAAACATTACATTCTAGTGTTCGGCAAACTATTGCCTCGCAAAACAATGTTTTTTGTTTTTTTCATTACCACCAATCATTGTAGATATTTATGGTGGAAAATATATTTTTATATGATAAATTGGATTTTTATGAAATATCTTTCTTATTTAAATATCATATAACACATACCTACAGGCTTTACATTTATTATAAATACAACAATTTCATTTGGGGATGTTTGGATTACCACCTCCTCAAAGCGATGTGATTCATTCACACTCTACATTGAATGTGTTAGGGGTTGGTTTAGATAAAATATATGATTTATATGAAATAATATATATAATTTAACTATATTATATATATATATATTATTTACATTTATTCACTCAAATTGATAAAAAAACAGAAACACCATTCTTTTGAACGTATGGCATAGTACCTCCATGAATGGATTATTCCATTAATTATTATATATTTTATAGATTATTTTAAATATCACTATAAATAATATTTATAATATTTATATCATATTTAATCTTCTTTTAATATTTAAATCATTATCTATGTAAGGGTATGAATAATTGAAAGTATAAACTTGTATGAAAAATAATTGGGATATTACCAGAAATGTAACAATAAAAAAGAATTGTTAATAATAATGAAATATAACATTATAATAAAATCATATATCATATTATTTACAAGAATATTTTTTTTGAATATTTATAACAAATTCATATTTATTATACTATTGTCTTGAACAAGTATTAAGAACGTCAAGATATAAGATAAGGGTTTCCTAATTTCAATTTTATTTTCCTTAAGACACAATCCATGTTCATCAAATATTTCTTGTAAATTTTTTATATACATCCCAGGATTGTAATATATGATTCATAAAATAAAATTTAAGTATTATTTACATATCCAATTTATTATATTTTTTTATGGGGTTTATAGTTCAAATGCGACCAAAATATATAAAGTCACATTGTCTCAATTTTCCATTTTTGAGATACATGTAATGTTATAAACCTATATTTTTATATTGGGTCGATACAATACCTATTGAAAAGTGATATCATTAGTCAAATTCATTTTATTATATTTTAACAATAAATTAATTTTATTCTTTAATCGTTATTTGTTTTCACGGTTACAAAAGTGGTACCAGTTTTTGGCAATAATCTCTTCATTATTAGGATTATTTATGATCATGCTTAAATTGATGAAATGTTATGATAAATATCTCAAGAATACATATGAATATTATTATACACTTATTATACATTATATATTCATGTATTAGTAAAAATAATTCCACTCTTTGGTTCCTAAGATAATAAATAAGTCGTTCTATTGAAAATTTGACTCTGTTTCTCCATTATTTCAGAAATATGTGTTCATTTGTGACTGTGTTTTCTAATAGTGTTTGAAATTTTTTCATTGTTATCATATTTTGACTAAAGGATATTTTGACCCATTTCTTCCCGTTTTAAAAAATAGTTGAAAAATGAATATTCATTTCTTGTTCTATTCAAGGAACATTTCAAATATTGTAAGGTGAAAAATATATATTTGAAATTTATGGAAATACCGTCTGTCATGATAATCATTTCCCTGAAGATTAAATTATATAATTATAAGGTTATATTCAATGAAATTGTTTTAATAATATTTTATAATTGTTTTTTATTTAAAGTGGTTTTCAAATAAAAAGGCTTTCAATGAAATTAAGTTCAATGGTGTTTTCGAGGAATTTAAAAGCTTATTTTTATATTTTCAAAATTATATTATTAAAGAAAATGATTTAAATGATTTCAAGATTTCATTATATGATTAATTTTAAAAAAAAATTAAAACAGTTTTCATAATTTTTGTAAACATATTTTATATGTTTTCAATGTAAATGTTATAAAAAATATTTTCAGGATTATTTAATAATTTTTTATAGAAAAAAGTTTTTCAAAATATTTTAAGGATTATTTATATGTTTTCAAGCTTCTTTTCATTGTCACGACCCGCCCTTGGGGCCTGCACCGTGACTACCCCAAGCTCGTCTTCCATAGGCCAGGGGTAGGCGACCAACAACAAAGGCGTAAATCCCGACAATATGGGGAAGGCATTGCCTTTAGAAAGTAAACAAAACCACATAGTAAGCCAACAGAAGTAAAATCTATGTAAACTGAGTACAAGTAAGTGTGGAAAAGTAAGTGGGCCAGAATAAAAACCCAAACTGAAAGTAAAATACAACTGGAAAGGAAGTAAAACATCTGAAAAGTAAAGCAGCAATGTCGAGCCGTCCACTGGAAATCCCACATGAAGGGTGGTTACAAATAGACTCCTCAGCTCCTCGGGTCCTGTCGTCCGCCCTGTATGCGTCTCGTCCAGTGGTCCACCTCCAGGTACCGACTCGTCGTGATATCCAACTCCTGGCACCGACACAATGTGGGTTCCTCCTCCAGGAACCGTCTATCTCTACAATCCTCAACCTCGATCAGTGATGTCCATTGTATGAAACCAACACAACATAGGTATATGACCATACATATACCCAAGTAATCAATCCCAGTTAGGCTCCAAAAGTCAAGCCCAAGTTCGATCACGTCCACACATTATAGCACAACCAATCCACAAAGGATAACACAACCCAATCCACATAGGAAATAAAGTTAATCATATCGAAGATAATGATTGAAAGTCAGGACTCAGCTCAAACCAGGATTTAATCATGATGTTGAAACCATAGCTGCTGGGGAAACTCTTCCTTTATCGAGTAAAGTGGGTCTGCCGCTACAACCAAGCACTTCCCATTAACCTTGGACTACTGTAGTACTACACCTGTTGAGTTATGTGGGCCTTCTGCTACAACCATGCAATTCCCACCATGGGTCTGCTGCTACAACCAAGTGCTCCCCCTCATAGCCTCTAGAGGTACTCCTTCTGTTGTGTACCGCAGGTCTTCCGCTAAAACAAAAGCGCTCCTCCACCGTGGGTCTGCCGCTACAACCAAGTGCTCCCCCTCATAGCCTCCTGAGGTACTCCTTCTGTTGAGTACCGTGGGACTGCTGCTACAACCAAGCGCGCCTCTGCCGTGGGTCTGTCGCTACAACCAAGCGCTCCCCACTGGGCTATCTGAAACACACCGAGTCGATCGATCATCAGTCATCAAGTATCATCCAGCTCTAGGGAATCATAAGGATTGAAAGTACCATAGTATTCACTGCTGAACCCATGGAGGATTCTCGTATGGTTGTCACCGTCATCGAACCCACAGAGGATTCCAGTACGGAAGCCATCGTCGTCGCAGACGCAGCCAGCTCTAGGGTTTCCTCACACAGAACGCTCGTTCCGGGAGGGTCCACTCCATGATCCAAGAGCATGATACATCAATTGAAACATAGTCTGGAGATTATTTATCCCAATGTTACGTCTCATCAAAAGGAACACAACGTGACAGATTGCGTGTCAATCGGGCTCCCTGTCTGAGAGTTATTGGATTTTTAATTCCAGGGGCCCGGTTGGATTTTAAGTAAAAACAACCCGACCACACTCCAACTGCCTCGAAACCTTGAGCGGTGTAAGCCAAAAGTTCCGTCTCACTAAGAGGAATCCAATAAAAGTCGACAGAACATCAATCAAATGTCTGAAGCTCCAGTTATAAGTGTTTCCGCTCCGAGTGCCCGGTTGGTTTCGTGTTCGAACCAACCCGGCCATACCCAAAGTTCTCAGAAACCTTGAGTGAATTATACTGAAATGACCGTCTGGATCCATGGATCCCAACGCAACTGACGGTGCATCTATCAGAGGTGCAAAACCCAATATATGGGCAAAAGACTGAAAACAGTCCGAAATAGGGGGTCTGGGTGCGGCCCAGCCCAGCCCAAACCCCCCTGGGTCGGGCTGAACCGGGTCAACCAGACCCGGGTCCAGGTCCAGCCCATCTGGGCACGACCCGGCCTGAATGGCATGGCCCGGCCCAGCCGGTGCAGCCCAGCCCGACCGGTGCCGCCCGCCACGGCGCGGGCCGCCCGGCCCGGATTGGACGGCCCTGCCCGGTGCGGTCGGTCAGGCTTAGTGGGAGCCGCACGATGAGCGGACAAGGGGGGTGCGCTGCCCCCGCCACTTGGTACCGGATGCGGTGTTGGCCACCGTGTCCCCCCCGGATCCCGCGTGGCTACGGGATCCGGTCGTCCCGCTGCTGCCGCGGCTTCTGTCGCGGCGGATCCTGCCAGCACCGCGCCGGGGCACCACCGCGCCGGTGTGGTGCGCGGGCAGCACCTTTTGCGGACCACCGAACGCGCTCCGGTGGTCTGTTTTTTCCGTTGTCTATGGCTGCGGCTCTCTCGGGACCCGAAGAATACTACAAAGGGTTCAAAACGCCCTTGCAGCCCGCCTCGTCATCGCCCGTCGATCCGCACACCAAATAAACAAACTGCGGAGTCATCGATTCGCCTCTGTGGCCCCGACTCCGGTCGCTGTTTCGTTCGGCCTCAACGGCGCGGCGCGACGGCGCCGCTCTTCTTCGTCCGTTCATTTTTGTTTCCACGCGGTGTCGTTGCACCACACTACCTTTGTTCTTGCTGCGACAAACACATCATCAAAAAGGGGTGGAGGGTCGGCCGTGTTCGTGCGGTCCGGCCTCCTCCCGTTAATCCGAAAACAGGCGGCCATAAAATAAAGATGAAGAACAGCAAGAATAATCACGAATAGAATTCCAAACCCCTACCTTGAAGAAGTTTTCGAGTGAGGATCATCGCGGGAAAAGACGTCACGGAAGACGACGTCGAAGAAGAGGATCGTGGGCGTCACGGTACACAGCGTCGTAGAGAAAAGGATCGTCGGTGTCACGTCTTTGATCTCCGAGGAACTAGCGTTCTTCTTCGTCTTTCGTCAGAGGCTGGTGTTCTTCGTCATTCTTCGCGTTCTCCAACAAGGAAGAAGAAAAACGTTGATGGTTCTCTCCTCCACACAGTGAAATAAGCCCATATAAAATAAGACCTTGTCTTATTTAATTTACACACACACAAGCCATCATTAATTTGAAATTCAAAATGAATTCCTCAAATTAATTAACGCACGTTATCCAATTAATTCGGCATTTTATTAGCATGCATTTAATGTGGAATAAAAACTGCTTGAGTTGACTTGACATTAAAACGGGGGTGGTGTGGGTGATTAATGGGGGGGTTTTGAGAATTGAAAGTTCGGGGCTCGTGTGGTCCCCTCCCCAACTCCCTCACATAGATGTTTTCCACAAGGTAGAGAGAAATTAAGTTGGGACATAACTTAACTTCTCTTAGACCGCTTAGTAAAGAAATAAAAATATAAAACAATTATATTTTTATTCCTCACCATTTTTTTTACATCACCACCCGAGCAAATGCTCCTTCGGATAAGGTGTTCCTAAGCAATTACCAGCACTGCGGTTTCATCGGTGCCCTCAGATTTCGATTCTGAGCACCGGTTCAAATGTTAGGAAACCCCGCTCATTCGTTCACTAAACGTACCCGAGCTAAACTTCGGAAATTGATGGCGGGCACACCGGGCCTCAGAATCAAGTTCCGTCAGAAAATGCATACTCGTAAAAACCCAAATAAAATTAAGAAAATTTTTCTCTTAAAATTTACGGGTCATTACTTTCATGAAAAATTATTTTAAATATTTTTAGGATTTAAAAATAGTAAACAACATTTTCCTCAATAAATGTTTTAAAAGAAATTATTATTTATTATTTATTAAAAAAAGAATTTTGAAAAGGTTTTATAAAATTTATTTTCAAATAAAAGATATTTTACATAAGAAATGTTTCACATGATATTTAAAAATATATCTCCATTTAAGAAGAAAAAAATTTATATATATTATGACTTACTGGGTATATTATCAAAGGACACCATTCATATTCTTTCTTAAATAGTTTAATTTTTTAAAGAATGATATTTACGATTCCAGTTTCTCTTCAACAAGTTATATTCTCTTGAAACCCTCTTCTTTGGACATGATATGATTTGATTAATTCATTTTGAGACCAATATCTTTTCTATAGGTAGTGAAATAATGAAATTATAATAATAAATATTTTATTTCATGGTTTATTATATAATTTTTATGAAACCCATATTATTTTATGGGTCACGATACAGTGCATGCTTTGTTATTTTGCGACATATGTATGCATGATTTTTATATTAGATGTGTGGGAAATGTATCTCCCTCTATTGCATTGGGTAATGATAAATGGTATATGAGCTCAATGGGTACACGGGTTGTATCATATTTCATAAAACAACAAGGTACATAGGTTATATCCCAATCTTGATAATAAGTAGGTATACAAGTCATAGAACAAGTCTTAAAGTAAGAGGGTACATGGGATATAGCCCAAGCCCTAAAATAATAGGATACATGAGTTGTCACCTAATCCAAAAAATTAGATGGTACAGAGGTTGATATTCTAACACCAATGTGGGTACATGGTTGATTATCTCAAGTCCAACACGTTATGATGGTCTTGGACGGTATCCTTGATATAAGACTTTCTATGTTTATGTGTTTTCCACAAATTCTATTTCTCATGATAATGATATTCTCACATGGTACATGTTCTGGACTTTATTATTATTCATGTAATAAAAACTACAACATCATTGTTCTATGTCTCAAGTATTTGTTATTCGATATGTTGGGTATGATATGAAATTATTACAGTGTTTTTCTCGAACCACTATGTTCAGGGTATACATTTTAATTAACTTAATTTACCCTTACTAAAAATTAAAGATCACTCCTTTCTTATGTTTCTTTTCCATAGGTTATGAAGAATGGTATTATGTCGGAGAACTAAAGGGGAATATCTTTATGGAATATTTTTTATATTGTTTACCACACAAGAATAATGATTTCCATATTTCGAAAGACCCAAAATTATAATGTTCCTTGAGCATGTATTTTTTTTAATGTGATGAATATTAATCTAATATTAAGTAAAATTTCCATATGTTATGCATGGATTTCTACAGTAGGAAAATTCAGAAACAATTGAAATTAATAGGAGTAAAAAAATAATGGTATGTAAGATATTTCTATCATGGATTCTTTAGGAGGATAGTGAAATAAAACCTTTATAGGAGTCATGTAATTATACTTCAATGTTATTAAGTCAACTATTAGTACTTGATATATGATATCCCATGTACTAGTAAAGAAAAATTTCTATTGGATCAATAAAGGAAATGATAACCAATATATAATTTGTTAGATAAATAATGTTTTGATGGATTAAGACATTGATGATTTCTTGTAAAACAATGAAAACATATTTATTCATTAGTTTGATATTGTAAAGACCTGTAAATTTCATGGAAATTTTTTTCTTAATTTTCTTTGGAATTTTAAAAGAACGCAGTTTCTGACGGCGCCTGATTCCGAGGCCAGGTGTGCCCGGAATCATTTTCCGAAGTTTGGCTCGGGTACGTTCAGTGAACAGACGAGCGGGTTTTTCTAACTTTTGAACCGGTGCCCGGAATCGAATTATGAGGGCACCGATGAAATCGCAGTGCCGGTATTCGCTTAGAAACGCCTCTTCCGGAGTTGCGTTTGCTCGGGTGTGGTTTTTAATTTTCGGGCTTAAGGTTAAGAAATAAAATAATTTTGCGACAACTTTATTTTATTTCACTTAAGCTACTTGGAAGCCACTTGAAGCCACTTAAAGGCGGCTTGAACTGAGTTGAACTGGATAGGATGCTATCCAGAAATATCCTACCCCCTTGGTAGGATATTTGTGAGGTGGAGCCCGCACGAGCCCCGCCGTTTCCTTCCGCTAAGAAACGCACCCGTGAAAACCCGTCTTAATGCAAGTCAACCGACGCGTTTTCTAAATTCTTAACAGACCATTAAATGGGCTGTTTCTTTCGTAAATTAAATGGGATGTTTCTTTCGTGAATTAAATTCCCTGTTTCTTTCGTTGAATTAATTCAACGAATTAATTCAATCGTTTCTTAACCGGTTTCGTGTGTTGGCATGATAATAAAATAAGACCAACCCAAAATCTTTTGAAAAGATTTGAGAGGATCCCTATTTCTTCAGCTCCCTCGCGAAGAACGCGAAGAACGCGATGAATGCGAAGAACGCGAAGAACGCTGAACCCGGAAATCGGCGACGCCTTCGTCCGAGACATTCTTCCGATCTCCGATCTCCGATCACCGACCATTTGAGGTGAGTGATTTTGGATTTCCACTCAAGGTTCTTTCCTTTTTGTTTTAAACACAGATTTAAATATTAATAATTTAAATCTGTTGTTCTTGGTTCGTTGAGTTCGCCGACTCAACGCTGGTTTCCGCGACAACGCGACGCCTCCCCGCGACGACGCGACGATCCCTCTCTTCCGCGACGATCCTTTCCGCGAAGAACGCCCGCGTGCGACGATCGACGAGGTAGGGATTTCATTATGGGAATTACCCCCTTTTTAAATTAATTCCCGTCAATGTTTCTTTAAAAATTTAAGAACCGGAATCAAAGAAACAATTTTATTTATCTAAAATTGTTGGTTAATGTGTTGAACATTTTATAAATTTCTCCCGGTTTTTTATCTCTAACGTGGAGGGTGCGGGCCAAACGAACACGGCCCGGCGACCCTCCGCCGTTCTTCGTTTTGTGCGGATTTGGCGGATGACGACGGAACGTGCTGCAACAGGTGTTTGACGATCCCGCAGTGAAGAACGGAACCCGGGAGGAGCAACGACGAAGACGGGAAGGAAAATGGGCCACCGGAACGACGCCGGCGGCGCGGGTCACCGGCGCGGCGGCGCCGGTGGCCGGAGGCGGCGGCGCCCCGGAGCACCGCCGGACGAGGCCGCCGCGGCTGAAGCCACGGCGGCGGCGGCCAACGGACCCGCGGCCGCGCGGGTCCGGTTCGTCCAGGCGGGACGCGGCTCAGCCGCGTCCGCGGTTCACCAGCGCAGCCCGCACGCGGGCCGCGGTCTTCCTCAGGCCGCGGGTCAGCGCCCGCGGCTTCCACCCGCGCCGCTCGGCCGAGCCGGACCGGCCCTGGCCGGGTCGGGCCGGGCCAGCCGGGTCGGCCCGGGCCCGTACCCCCCATCTTCGGACGTTTTCGTTCAAACGCCCGTAACTTGAGCTTCGTGCCTCCAAACGACCCGCCGTCAGCGGCAACACGATCATTGGATCGAGATGGTCGTTTCGGTATATCGCACTCAAGGTTTCGGAATACTTTGAGTTCGGCCGGGTTGGTTCGTACACGAGACCAACCGGGCCCTCGGAGCGGAAACGCTCATATCATGAGCTACGGACGTCCGATTGACGTGCCGTCAGCTTTGTTGAATCCCTCTAAGTGATACGGATCTTTTGGCATACTCCGCCCGAGGTTTGGACGCAGGTGGAGTGCGGTCGGGTTGGTTTTTCCTTAAAAACCAACCGGGCCCCTGGGACGAAAATGCCAATATCTCTCAGACCGGGCGTCCGATTGATGCGCCGTCTGCGACGTTGAGTTCCTGTTGACGATACGGAACTTTTGGATGCATCAACTTCGGACATCGTGTCAGTTGATGTATCAGCCCCTCGGCTCGTGGAGCGGACCCTCCCAAACGAGCTTGCTGTGTGCAGGAACCCTAGTGCTGGCTGCGACTGCTACTTCGACAGCGACGACCGTGCAGAGATCCTCAGTGGACTGCGGCGACGACTGTACAGAGATCCTCTGTGGACTCCGACGATGACCGTGTAGAGATTCTCAGTGGACTGCGGCGACGACTGTGCAGAGATCCTCAGCGGACTGCAACGACTCCTGCACCCAGCGATCCTACGTGGATCAGTGCTACAGGTCCTGCGTGGGCCCGGTCTTGTGTGGGCCCGATCCTATGTGGGTCCGATCCTGTGTGGGTCATCTCTCAGCGGTTCTGTGTGAGCCAACTCCTACAGGTCCTGCGTGGGCCCGATCCTGTGTGGGTCACTGCAAGGTTAGTACCTATCGATCCTTCGTGGGTCCGACGACTTAGATGGTTCAATGATCATCTTTATCGTCATCTGAAGAAGTATACCTGTGTGAGCTGAATCTTGTGTTACTCTCCTTTGTGGATTGTGCTGAGCTATCCTGTGTGGATTTACTGTTTACTCTCCTCTGTGGATTGTGTTGTTCTATCCCGCGTGGGTATGCGTTTTGCTTCCCTATGTGGACTGGGTTGTGCTTGGGCTCGGACGTTGGAGCCGAACGGGGAATTGCAGACTTAGGTATATGTATGGGCATATACCTAATCCGTGTCAGATGATACTTCGTGATTGCATCTCTTCTTCGTGATTTATCCTTTGTTGATCTCGGGAGACCTTCGGGGGTCTCGGGGTCCCTACTGAGTAGCCTATACTCACCCCTGCATGGGCTATGCCCGCACTTCGTGGTGTTGGTTGCAGACGACGGACATCGCTGATCGTGGAGGAGGCGTGCAGAGCAGGACAGTACCTGGAGGTGGACCACTGGGCGGGACGTACTCAGAGCGGTTAGGTGGACCCGAGGAGCAGTGGAGGCTATCTGTACCCACCCTTTAGGTTGGACTTTTAGTGGACGGCTCGACGCTCCAGTCTTCCCCTTTTCAGTTGCTGTTTTTCCTTTCTGTTGTACTTTACAGTTGGGCTTGTATTTCCGGCCCCTTTTTACTTTCAGCACAGCTTGTACAGTTTTACTTAGTGTTTACTTTTCCGCTTGCTTTCTATGTGGTGCTTGTTTACTTTTCAAAGGCAATGCCTTCCCTTTTTGTTGGGATTTATGCCTTGGTGCTAGTCGCCAGCCCCTGGCCTATGGAAGGCGGGCTTGGGGTAGTCACGTCACGGGCCCCGAGGACGGGTCGTGACAAATTGGTATCAGAGGTGGTCGGTTCTACCGCAGACTCTGTTCTTTCTTCTATGTGAAGTAATAGTGTTTAGCGTATTGAGTGTGGTTATCGGTCCAGGGAGTCCAGTGTTGGTGCGGCGGCCGACGTATCCATACACCAGGACCCTGACTTCTGATTTCCGACTTAATGCATGAAAACATTGATTTAGTGTGTGTTTCAACTTTTCTTTGTGATTACTTGTGTCAGCTCACCAGGTATATTGTTCTGACCGTGGCATACTTGTTTCCTTTTCCGGATGGCACGACGACAGCAGCCAGCTAGGGTTCCCAGAGTAGGGCGCGACGACAGCCCGCCGAGCGACGAGGCCTCGGTACTGGGCCCGTTGACAGCAGAGGCACCGGCGGTACCTTTACCCGCCGAGCCACCGATGCTTCCATCACTGGAAGCTGACGACGCATGACGCCTTGGAGCTCTGCACGAGTTCCAGTGCCAGCGACCACCTAGGTTCCATGGGGAGTCAGACCCCCAGGCAACCGAGGACTGGCTGGAGGCGGTCGTCCGAGTTTTCAGGCTAGTGAGGACGCCAGCAGACCTCATGGTGATCCTCGCGGCGAGCCTACTGCACGCAGCAGCCGGACATTGGTGGAGCCTGATGCTCCAGATACACGATGAGGCCACCCTCATCTGGAAGGACTTCGAGAGCCTCTTCCGCTCAGAGTTCGTCCCGGCCACCCTCCGAGCGGTGCGCATCAGGGAGCTTCTACAGCTGCGGCAGGGCAGCTTGACGGTCGCTCAGTACGCGGTGAGGTTCACCGACCTTTCTCGGTACTCGACAGACATGGTACGGGACCCCTTCTTCCAGGCCCGGACCTTCGAGCAGGGTTTGAGACACGAGATCAGGGCATCGCTGATCTCCCTCAGCATCCCGACCCAGGCAAGAGTACTGGAGCGAGCCCTCCTGATCGAGAGCTTCCTGGCTGAGTCCACAGCGAGACCCACCGCAGGGCGGCATATAGCGGAGTCTTCGGCAGCTAGTAGCCGACGGATGACTCAGGGTTCCAGGCGGACCAGACCTTCCGGCAGGCGACCTTGGGACACTGGCTCAGCAGTGCAGGGCACCCGGCCCGGAGCCAGCCTTCCGAGAGGCAGGCAGTGCTACGAGTGCGGCGGGCTGGGCCACATGGCTCGTGACTGCCCGACCCGTCGTACCGAGGGTCAGCAGACGGTGGAGGGACCACCCAGGCAGAGGCAGAGGGTCGACCGTGGCGGTCCGCAGGGAGGAGGCGGACGAGGCAGAGGAGCTGGCCGAGCAGCAGGTGGTGGGCGACGCTTTGAGGCTCTACCACCACCACCACCAGGAGGCCCGCCCCGACCACAGGGAGCTGGCAGGAAGAGACAGGCTCAGCTCCAGGCATCAGAGGCCTATGACCAAGGCGCGCCAGAGATGATTCGAGGTATGATCTGTGTCTATTCCACCCTTGCTGCAGTTCTGATAGACACAGGAGCGAGTCACTCTTTCATAGCCACTGCCTTTGTTCGGAGCTCGGAGATTCCGACAGAGCCGTTGGCTCGATCCTTACGGCTAGAGACTCTTACGGGAGAAGACTCGACGATTACGCACTGGTGCCGGCAGTGTGAGCTTACTCTAGGAGGCGAGAGCTTCGGCTGAGATCTTCTTGTAGCAGCGTCGAGGCCTTACGACGTCATCTTGGGCATGGATTGGTTATCTACGGTCCATGCTCAGATTGACTGCATTAGGCGCAAGGTGCGATGTGTACGCACCGACGGGAGAAGGTTCACCTTCACCGGCGAGAAGGGATCCTTAGCAGCACAAGATGGACTCACGCAGAGGAGAGGTCAGCCCATCACTCATCAGTTGGCTAGCCTCATGCTGGGAGCAGTTGACGTGCGGAGTCCCAGTTTTCCTGCAGTGGTGGATCAGTACGAGGACGTCTTTCCCGAAGACGTTCCAGGACTACCTCCTCGTAGAGAGGTAGACTTCAATATTGACCTGTACCCCGGGACAGCCCCGATATCCACTCCAGCATATCGGATGGCCCCCGCTGAGCTTCGAGAGCTGTGGGTATAGTTGGAGGACTTGCAGGGCAAGGGGTTCATCCGACCCAGTGTTTCGCCCCGGGCTTCCCCGATTTTGTTCGCCAAGAAGGCGGACTGGAGCTTGCGACTGTGTGTCGATTATCGTCGCCTGAATCAGGTAACAGTGAGGAACAAGTATCCGCTACCCAGGATTGATGACCTCTTCGACCAGCTCAAGGGAGCACGGTGGTTCTCGAAGATAGACCTCAGGTCAGGCTATCATCAGCTTAGAGTTCGAGACGAGGATGTGCAGAAGACGGCCTTCAGGTGTCGGTATGGCCACTATGAGTTCATGGTTATGGCTTTCGGCGTGACCAACGCTCCAGCAGTGTTCATGAGCCTCATGAACAAGATCTTCCAGCCATACCTCAATCGATTTGTCGTGGTCTTCATCGACGACATTTTGGTGTACTCGACGACGGAGGAGGAGCACGCCTACCACCTGCGTGTTGTACTAGACACACTATGAGAGCACCAGCTTTATGGAAAGCTCTCGAAGTGTCAGTTCTGGTTACGTGAGGTCCACTTCTTGGGGCACGTCATTTCTGAGGTGGGAGTTGCAGTGGATCCCGCGAAGATCGAGGCAGTGCTAGCTTGGGGGCCACCCAAGAGCGTGACAGAGGTGCTGAGTTTCTTGGGCCTAGCCGGATACTATCGGAGATTTGTGTCGGACTTCTCCAGAGTTGCAGCCCCACTCTCAGCGTTGACGAAGAAGGAGAAACCCTTCGTGTGGTCATAAATATGTCAGCAGAGCTTCTAGGAGCTGCGGCAGAGGTTGACCAGCGCACCTATCTTGAGGTTGCCTGAGGAGGGAGTTGGATACGTAGTCTACTGCGATGCATCATGGAACGGACTCGGGTGTGTCCTGATGTAGGTGCGGGCTGTGATTGCCTACGGATCACGTCAGTTTAGGCCTCATGAGCAGAACTACGCTACCCATGACTTGGAGTTGGCAGCAGTGGTCTTTGCCCTGAAAACATGGCGACACTATCTGATGGGCGAGCGCTTCATAGTCTATTCTGACCACCAGAGACTCAGGTACATCTTCTCTCAGAAGGACCTGAACCTGAGGCAGCGGAGATGGCTCGATTTCCTCCAGGACTATGACATTGAGATAGTCTATACTCCTGGGAAGGGGAACGTAGTGGCTGATGCCCTCAGCAGGAGGACGGGCATCCAGCTACTTGAGGAGGCAACAGAGCAGCTATCCGCTTTGCAGATATCCTTTGTGGATAGAGACGGAGCAGCCTTCCTTCAGTCTCTCACAGTCTCACCTCCGCTTCTTCAGCGGGTCAGAGAGGCACAACATGAGGACGTTGACTGTGAGACGCGGCGTGCCCAGATGTCCTCGGGACAGGCACCTGATGGTTTCTCCCTTGGAGCAGAGCACGATGTCCTTTTCAGAGGACATACCTTCGTACCAGTCGCCTTACGAGAGGAGGTTCTGAGAGAGTTTCACACTTCTCCTTTGGCGGTACATCCTGGAGTGGCGAAGATGTACTAGGATCTCAGACGATAGCACTGGTGGCCGGGCATGAAGAAGGTTGTGGCAGAGTTCGTTTCACGGTGCCTCACCTGCCAGCAGGTGAAGGCAGAGCATCAGGTACCAGCAGGCTTGGTACAGCCCTTGGAGGACCCGGAGTGGAAATGGGACGTGATATCTATGGACTTTGTGACTGGACTTCCACGCACTTCCAGAGGTCACGATTCCATTTGGGTGATTGTTGACTGACTCACCAAGTCGGCACACTTCTTACCCATCCGAGAGCAGGGCACAGTGGAGAGCTTGGGGCGTCTCTACATTCAGAAGATTGTACGACTTCACGGTGTGCCATCCACTATCGTCTCCGATCGGGACGCTCGTTTTACTTCCCGGCTTTGGAAGGGGTTGCAGGAGGCGTTTGGGACGCGACTACGTCTGAGCACCGCCTTTCACCCTCAGACGGATGGTCAGACGGAGAGGACCATTCAGACTCTCGAGGACATGCTCCGCGCATGTGTCCTCGACTTTGGTCGTAGCTGGGAGGACCACCTACCCTTGGTGGAGTTCGCGTACAACAACAGCTACCACTCCACCATCGGGATGGCACCCTACGAGGCGTTTTACGGCAGGCCTTGCAGATCTTCTTTGTGCTGGACAGACCCTGGAGAGTCAGCACTTGTGGGACCAGAGATGGTCCGGGCCACGACAGAGAAGGTCCAGGTCATCCAGGAGCAGATGAGGACAGCACAGAGCCGGCATAAGTCATATGCTGACAGGAGGCGGAGGCCACTAGAGTTCGAGGATGGTGACCACATCTTCTTGCGTGTCTCACCTCGACGTGGTTTGCGGAGATTTGGCTGAGGCGGCAAGTTGTCTCCACGCTTCATCGGGCCTTTCCAGGTCCTCAGCAGGATTGGCGAGGTGGCTTATTGCCTGGCTCTGCCACCTCAGTTGCACCGGGTGCACGACGTCTTCCATGTATCCCAGCTGAGGAGATACGTGCACGACCCGACGCACATCATTGACTATGGGGAGCTAGACGTGGATGATGGAGCGACTTTTGCGGAGGTCCCAGTGGAGATAGAGGATCGACAAGAGCGGGTCCTACATGGGCTATCGATTCCTCTTGTGCGCATCAGATGGCAGCACGGGAACCTCCAGGAGAGCACTTGGGAGCGGGAGGCTCAGATGTGTGCTCAGTACCCACATTTGTTTCCCTAGTTTTTGATGTATCTTTACGGGGACGTAAAGTCCTGAGGTGGGAGTAATGTAAAGACACGTAAATTTCATGGAAATTTTTTTCTTAATTTTCTTTGGAATTTTACAAGAACACAGTTTCTGACGGCGCCTGATTCCGAGGCCCGGTGTGCCCGGAATCATTTTCTGAAGTTTGGATCGGGTACGTTCAGTGAACGGACGAGCGGGTTTTTCTAACTTTTGAACCGGTGCCCGGAATCGAATTCTGAGGGCACCGATGAAATCGCAGTGCCGGTATTTGCTTAGAAACGTCTCTTCCGGAGTTGCGTTTTCTCGGGTATGGTTTTTAATTTTCAGGCTTAAGGTTAAGAAATAAAATTATTTTGCGACAACTTTATTTTATTTCACTTAAGCCACTTGGAAGCCACTTGAAGACACTTAAAGGCGGCTTGAACTGAGTTGAACTGGATAGGATGCTATCCAGAAATATCCTACCCCCTTGGTAGGATATTTGTGAGGTGGGGCCCGCATGAGCCCCGCCGTTTCCTTCCGCTAAGAAACGCACCCGTGAAAACCCGTTTTAATGAAAGTCAACCGACGTGTTTTCTAAATTCTTAACAGACCATTAAATGGGCTGTTTCTTTTGTAAATTAAATGGGCTGTTTCTTTCGTGAATTAAATGGCATGTTTCTTTCGTTCAATTAATTCAACGAATTAATTCAATCGTTTCTTAACAGGTTTCATGTGTTGGCATGTTAATAAAATAAGACCAACCCAAAATCTTTTGAAAAGATTTGAGAGGATCCCTATTTCTTCAGCTCCCTCGTGAAGAACGCGAAGAACGCGAAGAACGCGAAGAAGGCGAAGAACGCCGAACCCGGAAATCGACGACGCCTTCTTCCGAGACGTTCTTCCGATCTCTGATCTCCGATCACTGACCATTTGAGGTGAGTGATTTCGGATTTCCGCTCAAGGTTCTTTCCTTTTTGTTTTAAACACAGATTTAAATATTAATAATTTAAATCAGTTGTTCTTGGTTCTTTGAGTTCGTGGACTCAACGCCGGTTTCCGCGACGACACGACGCCTCCCCGCGACGACGCGACGATCCCACTCTTCCGCGATGATCCTTTCCGCGAAGAACGCCCGCGTGCGACGATCGACGAGGTAGGGATTTCATTATGGGAATTACCCCCATTTTAAATTAATTCCCATCAATGTTTCTTTAAAAATTTAAGAACCGGAATCAAAGAAACAATTTTATTTATCTAAAATTGTTGGTTCATGTGTTGAACATTCTATAAATTTCTCCCGGTTGTTTATCTCTAACGCGGAGGGTGCGGGCCAAACGAACACGGCCCGGCGACCCTCCACCGTTCTTCGTTTTGTGCGGATTTGGCGGATGATGACGGAACGTTCTGCAACGGGTGTTTGACGATCCCGCAGTGAAGAACGGAACCCGGGAGGAGCAACGGCGCAGACGGGAAGGAAAACGGGCCACCGGAGCGACGCCGGCGGCCCGCGAAAGTTGCCGGCGGCGCGGGTCACCGGCGCGGCGGCGCCGGCGGCCAATGGACCTGCGGCCGCGCGGGTCCGGTTCGTCCAGGCGGGACGTGGCTCAGCCGCGTCCGCGGTTCACCAGCGCGGCCCACACGCGGGCCGCGGTCTTCCTCAGGCCGCGGGTCAGCGCCCGCGGCTTCCACCCGCGCGGCGCGGCCGAGCCGAGCCGGCCGAGCCGGACCGGCCCTGGCCGGGTCGGGCCGGGCCAGCCGGGTCGACCCGGTTCGGGTCGGACCCAGTTCGGGCCGACCCAGGGGGGGTCGGGCCGGGTCGGCCCGGGCCCGTACCCCCCATCTTCAGACGTTTTCGTTCAAACGCCCATAACATGAGCTTCATGCCTCCAAACGACCCGCCGTCAGCAGAAACACGATCCTTGGATCGAGCCGGTCGTCAGCTTTTTTGAATCCCACTAATTGAGACAGATCTTTTGGCATACTCCGCCCGAGGTTTGGACGCAGGTGGAGTGCGGTCGGGTTGGTTTTGCCTTAAAAACCAACCGGGCCCCTGGGACGAAAATGCCAATATCTCTCAGACCGGGCGTCCGATTGACGCGCCGTCTGCGACGTTGAGTTCCTGTTGACGATACGGAACTTTTGGATGCATCAACTTCGGACTTCGTGTCAGTTGATGTATCAGCCCCTCGGCTCGTGGAGCGGACCCTCCCGAACGAGCTTGCTGTGTGCGGGAACCCTAGTGCTGGCTGCGACTGCTACTTCGACAGCGACGACCGTGCAGAGATCCTCAGTGGACTGCGGCGACGACTAAACAGAGATCCTCCGTGGACTCCGACGACCACCGTGCAGAGATCCTCAGTGGACTGCGGCGACGACTGTGCAGAGATCCTCAGCGGACTGCGACGACTCCTGCACCCAGCGATCCTACGTGGATCAGTGCTACAGATCCTGCGTGGGCCCGATCCTATCTGGGCCCGATCCTGTGTGGGTCTGATCCTGTGTGGGTCATCTCTCAGCGGTTCTGTGTGAGCCAACTCCTACAGGTCCTGCGTGGGCCCGATCCTGTGTGGGTCACTGCAAGGTTAGTACCTATTGATCCTTCGTGGGTCCAACGACTTAGATGGTTCAATGATCATCTTTATCGTCATCCGAAAAAGTATACCTGTGTGAGATGAATCTTGTGTTACTCTCCTTTGTGGATTGTGTTGAGCTATCCTGTGTGGATTTACTATTTACTCTCCTTTGTGGATTGTGTTGTTCTATCCCGCGTGGGTATGCGTTTTGCTTCCCTGTGTGGACTGGGTTGTGCTTGGGCTCGGACGTTGGAGCCGAACGGGGAACTGTAGACTTAGGTATATGTATGGGCATATACCTAAGCCATGTCAGATGTTACTTCGTGATTGCATCTCTTCTTCGTGATTTATCCTTTGTGGGTCTCGGGAGACCTTCGGGGGTCTCGGGGTCCCTACTGAGTAGCTTATACTCACCCCTGCATGGGCTATGCCCGCACTTCGTGGTGTTGGTTGCAGACGACGGACACCGCTGATCGTGGAGGAGGCGTGCAGAGCAGGACAGTACCTGGAGGTGGACCACTGGGCGGGACGTACTCGGAGCGGTTAGGTGGACCCGAGGAGCATTGAAGGCTATCTGTACCCACCCTTCAGGTGGGACATCCAGTGGACGGCTCGACGCTGCAGTTTTCCCCTTTTCAGTTGCTGTTTTTCCTTTCAGTTGTACTTTACAGTTGGGCTTGTATTTCCGGCCCCTTTTTACTTTCAGCACAGCTTGTACAGTTTTACTTAGTGTTTACTTTTCCGCTTGCTTGCTCTGTGGTGCTTGTTTACTTTTCAAAGGCAATGCCTTCCCTTTTTGTTGGGATTTATGCCTTGGTGCTAGTCTCCAGCCCCTGGCCTATGGAAGGCGGGCTTGGGGTAGTCACGGCACGGGCCCCGAGGACGGGTTGTGACAGATATGATCAATGAAAAACTAAGAGTTTTTTGGGGGGTTCTATTTCCATTAAAAGGATTATCCAGGGGCCTAATATTGGGATATAATCAATATAATATGTTACAATATCAATCATTCTCAAATTTTCATATTGATGTGTTTTGTTGTCATCTATAGGGGTAATTTCTTATTATTCATGATATTATACTGTAATATAAATTTTATAATTGGAGAAAAGTCAACGATAATAATGAGATGATTGGTGGAAGGTAATTAAATCGAGGTTTTGGGAATATGTTACATTAATGATGTGGTGTCTAATGATGATATATTGGATGGAATACTAGGAAATTGGGATGAAATGGATATTATTAGAGAAGTTCTAGTCTTTCTTATCTTGAAAATTTGGTTTGGTTGGGTTCCCAATTTACAAATTATAATTGATAGAAAGGGGGATATCATTAAAGGGTGCATATTTATTATGTGATATTAACTATATGGTTGAATTATATTTTCCAATAATGATTGACATATGATATTCTACTACTGAATTTTATCATCATGCTATTTTTATCATTTTTTATAAGGGTTGAGGAGATCATGTGATGACGTGATTTATTTGCGAAGTATGGTAAAATATAAAATTATTTTGAAATGGGAGTGATAGAATCATAGGGAATGACAATATCTTTCATTATTATTATGTATTATATTAATAAAAACTATAGTTTCACCCAATGAATGTGTATTTATAATGGTTTATTTATAGTTAATTTATTATAAAAATATAAATAGTGGGAAAAAATTTCGATATATAATAAATGGAATAATGAAAATGAATCATCATCGAGGAAATGGGGGAATTTTAATTAAAATAATAAATTTTGAGACAATAATGAAATTATATAGTTTCAAAATGAAATGACACCTTGGGTGGGGAAGTGGATTCTCAAATATAATGATAAGGAATCTTAGAGCACGAATCATATATTATTAATAAGATTATTAATATATCCATGAGCTAAATTATTGGTCAAACGGGTTATAATAGAACATGATTAATCATTTAATTAATCCTTATACATATATTTTGTATGTTGTAATGAATATTGATCTAGGTTTTGTTTACAAAAAATTAATAACCTCAAATCTAGTATCGTAGAGATTGTGTCTAATTTATTAAATTGATATCGATTCTAGGGCTGAAATCCCATAGGTTAGATCAGTTTATTTGGTTTAGAGAATTAGATATGCACATGGAACCCCTTTTACATATCGAATATAAAATAAAAAATAATAAAATAAACTTCCCTACATCCATTAAACTCATTCAAAGGATTCATCTTCATAACAAGGGGAAAGGAAAAAATAAGGGGTTTATCAAATGTTATTTATTGATTTACAAGAATGTATTTTGTCATTAATAAATAATCTTAATAAATTTTCAATGATATATAACTGAACATACATTTCTTTTAGTCAATTTCTTGAGTATCATAATTGGATAAAGAGTGATCTATATGGAAAGGTAAAAAATATAAAATAAACTCTATTTAATGATGAAAATGAAATTGAAATGAATCCAGATTTAATATAATTGAGAAAATATATTTTATAATAGTAACAAGTGAATTATAGTTGAATTTAACTATTAAATATTGGATATCATATTCTCAGACAATAGGGTACCTCTACTATGAGGAAAATTCAGTGAAATTTAAAAATACACGTAAAAACCCTTATCCTATGTCTAACTGATTTTTCTAATGAGACATATTCAATCATCAAAGAGATATCTATAACCAGGATCAATCCATAAATAAATTCACTATGAATTCTTCATATATCAAATAATTTATTTAATCCATTATTCAGAATTCCATGTCACTGAATAACTGTATTGAGTAATGGATTCAAATTTGAATATATTTCCCTAGTTCATCAAATTACACTCAATATATTAACAAAATGTAAAAATGGTATATGATTGAGGAAATAATAATATACATCATACAATAATATGGATATTTTATAGAAATTTAGTTTATAATTAAAAATGGACATAGAAAGGTGTTTGTTTTGAAAGAATGAAAACAATCACTGAAGAATGTGAGATTTAAAAAAATCCCTTTTGTTAACATTACAAATATAACCACTTGAATAATAATAATTAAACCAAACATTAATAACCATGAATAAATAGGTATTCACATTAAATAAATCAATTTATATGTTTATACACCATATAAATTTGAATAGGTTCATATTAAAAAATATATCTCAATGAATTGGTAATTGAGATGAAATCAATTACCTATTGGAAACATTTATGAAAAATAAACGTTGATCAATACTCTAATTGAAGTATTAAAATACCATAATTCTTGATTTCTTTATATCAAATCAAATATATCACAAATTTTTATTCAATTTTCCCTTTATTATCTTCCTTGTAAAACATATAAGAAGAATGAATCACAAAATTTTGCAAGGAAATAGTATGTGGTACACAATAGAAATGTTTTTTTATTTTAAATAGAATGGAATGTATGAAATTAATCTTTATATAATAATTCATAAAATTTTATTATATCATATATATTATATATAAAATATTTATATAATTTTATCCAACTATGAGAGGTGTTGATAGAAAACGTGTTACAATGGCTTGTAATGTGGTAGTCCACCAAACACATTACTATTGACTTTTTTTGATATTTTATAAAAGTGTATGTGAATATAGGTAATTAAATTAACAGAATAAAATCTCTGTATATGATACATCATTATTTTATTATATTATCAATATTTTATTACATTTGAATTATAAGGATTAAAAAGTAAAATGAAAACACTCGTTTAAAAATGTTACCTCCCCCTCATGGAAATTCATTAGGATTTCAACAAATACCTTTCTATGAATTCATTCTGATAAAAAAATTGTGATTGAATAACTTATTTGTATAATTATTGGGTAAATCAAATTATTTTAGAAGTTTGAAAAATGAATGAGAGGGTGTGTCACGACCCCCTCCCACCAAAGATTCCCCTCCTGAGCTGGAAATGGCGAAAGGGAGATAATGACCCCTGATTCCCGCCTCCAGTAGGCCCCGGGTTGGCGACTAGCACCAAGGGTATGAATTTTTACAAATATGGGAGGCATTACCCTTTTTATTATTTTTAGGATCGAGAAATAGGACAAGTAAACCACCAAAAAGGAAAAAGAACAAGTGTATATAAAAAAACCCAAACTAAGACCACATGCATGTTTAAACAATTTTATAACAAGTTACAAGTACAAGAAATCTTAAAAGTACAATACCAAAAGAAAACAAGAAAACATCAACTACAACAACTCCAACTGTCTAACTAGTAGGGCCCCGCACGGCCCTGGCAGTCCTCATGGAAACCTGAATGTAAACGTAGGGTGAGCATACAGGTATACTCAGTAGGGAAACCTAAAGCTCTCATGCACAAGTGGGGAAACATCCTAATGTCCCCTGAGAACAACAGAAGAAACCTAAAAAGGAAATATATCCACCCAACCTCACCAGCCACACTCACCAAAACACAATCACAATAGGTATTAGTAGTATAAGAACAAGAGTATTGGGTACCTCGCACCATTTCCAATTAGATAGCTGAACGTCCTGACGTTGTCACACTCTCCCTGCCCGCACACACCTGGGACTCACAACCACGTAACCTGCCCGCACACACCTGTGCCTCACAACCACACATCCCGCCCACACACACCTGGGCCTCACCACCACGTATCCCTCCCGCACACACCTGGGCCTCACAACCACACATCCCACTCGCACACACCTGGGCCTCACCACCACGTATCCCGCCCGCACACACCTGGGCCTCACAACCACAACCACATCCCCGAACGAAGACACCTATACATCACCACGAAGATTCTTGGGAATAGTAATAGTAATGGAACACTCGCCCGAAGACACCTGGGCCTGAAATCAAAACATGCCTGAAGAGTCTTAGGTGTAAGGTCACCTAAAGACATTATAGCCTATATGCCTGCCCGAAGAGTCTTAGGCCTAATCAACCCAATCGAAACCTACCTGAAGAGTCTTGGGTGTAAGGTCGCCTCAATCCATCACATCCTAGGGGAGAAAGAGCAGGAATGAGCTAGTAACTATGGGAAAACACCCTCTCCCATGAAATGGGAGTGTTCGGCACGAAGTGATCAACATGGGTGTGGTGAGATAAAACAAAAAAGATACATATATATATATGTATACCAAACACACATCCCAACCTATGGCTTCTAAAAAGAGAAATTGAGCATGTCCCTCGGCCCTACTACTGTGAAGCATGAATACAAAAAACAACCCAACCCCTTTAGGTTTTCCCATATCAGTAGAATTATTTATTTAGTTCCTTAACTGCTGGGCAACTATCAAAACTAACCCCTCCAAATGTTCGTAAAAAATATCCCTGCCACGCACAAAACAAGTTAGTAAAAACATAAGTAGCATAACAAAGTCCCTCTTGTCATCCAACCAAACCCATTGATTATTATTTTTGTTTCATTACCACGCCCCACCATTCATTAATTCTACCACTTTTATTTATTAATCACAACCCATAACCCGGTCACATTAAAACCCAACCCTACAACCCTGCTGCCAATTGACATAACCACAATCGCACCGAAACCACACATCATTATCCCTTTAATACCATTTATTGCTTCCATGCTTCCCATAACCAACACAACATCACACCATCCCACAACCAAGTCAACCGAAGCCCCGCTGCTCACCCGATCCACAACAACCCACAAAACACCCCCAACACATACAACGTAACCAAGACAACACCCACATGTTCATTATTCCATTTTGATTAAGCGGGGTGACCACACAAGGGTTCCAGATTTTCATTTAAACAGTCAACTTTACGTGATTAACCAATTTCCACATTCAACAAATTTCCACTCACAAAAACGGTCTAGAAAGATAGGGAAACATTTAATTGCGCAAGCAAAGGCCCCCAACGACCGTGATTTTTAGTAGGCATAATCCTATTCATTTCACAACATAATATCTCAGGATATAAAAGGTAATGTAACAGTAATCACAAACTTCCCATCCATGTTCTTTAACCAGTTATTATCTTTATTTAAAGGTTAAACCATTTCTCATGGAAACAAAAATGATACCCACCCCACATGATGCACAAATTAGATGGACGATGGTAAAACCCCTACCTAAATAGGTACTTGATTGCAACGCTCATGTGGATCAACTTTAGAAGACGTCTGTCGGTGTTCGTCACTTTAGTCGGGTCTCGGAAAAACCTCCTCGGGTGGAAGTCGGAATGAAAAGGCCGAAGGAAAAACAAGGGACCCAGGCTCGGAAGTTCCCCCTTGTCGTTACGATCCCGTGGCCGCTGAAAGATCGTAAATCGGAGCTCGGACAAAAATGTTATGGAAGAAAGAGCCTTTGAGTCTCTTAAGAGAGCTCTGCTCAGATGAGAGGGTAGGAGAGGTTTGAGTTGAAAGGAGGAGTGGACCCCTCCTTTTATAGGAAGGAAAAGCAAAAGAACACGGCGTGTACTTATGGTACACTGCGTGTACTCGGCCATTTTCACACGGTCTCCACGCGGCTTCCAACACGGTTCCGCAGCCATTGACTGGTCAATACACGGTTTGAGGGTAACGCATACGCGGGTAAGGACTACACGGCGTGTAGTTTAGACACACAGCGTGTACTCATTTATTTCACTTGGCAAGGACACCACTCCAACACGGTACACAACCTTTGACTGGTGACGCATACGCAGGGAAGGACTACAAGGCGTGTAGAACTGGACACACGGCGTGCACCCATTATCTCCACACTGCAAAGATGCGGCCATCCACATGGGGTAGACTCGGCAAGGGGGTACACGGCATTTACTAAAACTAAACAGCGTGTAGTTTCAAAATCATGTAAAGTGTGGAAAAGTCCATTTTACCCTCCAGAACACTTCTTGACTATCTTTTTGACAAATTAATGGGCTGGAGAGGTCCGGGCAATTACATCCTATACCTCTTAAAAAATTATCGTACCCGAGAATTCACAAACCAACCCAGAGGAACCCGAAAAGATACCTCTTAGGGTTCTCGTTATATTAGGAACCCAACCAACAAACCTAATCATATGTGTTAGGAATTCCTTCTCTGATGTCGAGAGATTATCCGCTTTAGGAGGAATTGACGCGCCTGCACGGGTTTAATCACATCCTCATTAATGCGTATCGATTAAGAATTGGGTCTTCCCACTTTCACACATTAAGATTATCTTTCAACTCGCACTAACCCCAACACCACACAACCAACACACTACCCAAACACGTGGGTTTGGAAAAATCCTTCAACTATGTCGAGATATTATCCGCTTTAGGCAGCACTGACTCACCTACATGGGTTCAATTGCATCCACATTAATGCGTCTCGATTAAGGGTCAGGTTTTTTTCCCTTTCCCACACATCCTGACATGTTACACATTACCAGGGAACAAAGAAACAAAAGGTATCACAACTAAAAAGCCAAGTATTCCATAAATCAATGGTACAGAGAACAACATCAACACAAGATCAGAAGAACAAGGGAAAAACAAAAGTCAAAACAAATTCGGGTACTGAGCGCGCATCTGAGTCTCCCGCTCCCAAGTACTCTCCTCGAGGCCTTCATGCCTCCACAACACACGAACCAAGGGAATGGTTCTTCCATGGAGCACCATCTCTTTACGATCATCGATTCTGACTGGTCATTCCTCGATGGTCACATCATATACCATATCTAACTCTCCCCAGCCGATAACGTGAGAGTCATCGTGGATGTACTGACGAAGCTGGGAGATGTGGGAGACATCATGGACATTCTCCATCTAAGGTGGCAGGGCCAGCTGATATGACACCTCGCCGAATCGCCTCAAAACCTCAAAAGGTCCGATGAACCTGGGTGAGAGCTTTCTCCCTTTCACAAACCTCTGTTGCCCCCGTCAAGGGGAAACCTTCAAGAACACATTATCTCCCACCTCGAACTCCAAGGGCCTCCACTGACGATCAACATAAGACTTTTGTCGGTCCTGAGCCACCTTCATCCTCTCACGTACAATCTAGACTTTATCTGTGGTGCTCTGCAATACCTATAGCCCAAGAGAACCTGTCTCACCAACCTCTTCCCAAGAAATGGGTGAACGACATGGCCTTTCATACAAAGCCTCATATGGTGCCATCCCAATAGAAGAGTGGAAGATGTTGTTGTAGGAAAAATCTACTAAAGGAAAGTGTCGTACCCATGATCCTCTGAAATCTAGAACACATGCTCGCAGCATGTCCGGCAGTGTCTGGATAGTTCGCTCTGTCGGCCCGTCGGTCTGGGGGTGGAAAATAGTTCTAAGGCATAGTTGGGTGCCGAAAGTATGTTGTAACCCCCTCCAGACTCGTGAGGTAAACCGATTATCCCGGTCTGAGATGATGGTCCTTGGAACTCCATGCAAACACAACACCTCGTCTACATACCTCTGTGCTAAGGTACTCACTGGGCCCGAATCCTTGATTGCTAAGAAGTGATCTGATTTCTTCAGACAATCCACCACTACCCAGATAGCATCATAACCACCCTGAGCTCTACGTAGTCCGATGATGAAGTCCATTGAGATTTCATCCCACTTCCACTCTGGGACATCTAAAGGATGTAACAAACCACCGGGAACATGGTGTTCAGCCTTCACTTACTGACACACTAGGCACTTAGCCACAAACTCTGCCACTGCCCGTTTCACCCTAGGCCACCAAAACTATTCCCTCAGGCCTCGGTAAATTTTTGAAACTCCTGGATGTACCGCTAAGTATGAGCTATGGAACTCACGGAGAACTCCCTCACGCATTGCCTCCGGAACAAACAACCTTCCATGGAAAAGCATCTGATGTTGGTTGTCCTCTGACCATCCCACTGGATCATTCCCCTGATCGACTCAATCCCGCATCACCTCTGCCTCGGAGTCCCCCCACTGAGACTCCTCCACCTGCTTCAACAAGGAGGACTGCATCGTCCTCTGAAACAAACAACCTCTAACACCTTCTACCCTTACATCCAAGTGCAAGGAATCCAACTCTCCCATTGCCTTCTAAGCATCAGGAGATTCCCAAACAACTTCATGATGTGACTTCCTGCTCAGGGCAACAGCCACAACATTGCCCTTACCTTCAGTGTAAGATATATCAAAGTAATAGTCTTGGAGAAACTCGACCCATCTCAACTGTCGTAAGTTCAGGTAACACTGGGAGAAGATATAACGCATGATCTTGTGATATGAGAAGGCCACAAAGCGCTCCCCAAAGAGGTAATGTCGCCACAACTTCAATGCGAACACTACTGCTGCAAGCTCCAGGTCATGGGTGCCATATTTACGCTCGTGAGGGAGAAACTGCCTAGACCCATAACAAATCACGCCCTTATTCTGCAGCAGCACACACCCCAGAACAAGGCCAGAAGCATCACAAAACACCTCGTACAACAACCCTTCCTCTGGCAACCTGAGTACGGGATCACTGACCAACTTCACCTTCAGGTAGTCAAAAGATTTTTGGCACTGCTCGCTCCACAGGAAGACCTGGTTCTTCCTCGTCAAAGCTGTCAAAGGAGCAGCAACTCGAGAGAAGTCTGAAACGAACCCCCGATAGTAACCTGCTAACCTTAGGAAACTATGAACTTCTGCCATTCTCTTGGGTGCTTCCAAAGAAACATCTGCCTCCACCTTCGACGGGTCCGCTGATACTCCATGCTGAGACACCACATGCCCAAGGAAGTGTAATTCTTGTGTTAAGAACTTACACTTCGACAATTTCCCATAAAGCTGGTGGTGTCGAAGGACTTCCAAGTCTACCCTGAGATGCTCAACGTACTCCTCCTCTGATCTTGAGTAGATCAGGATGTCATCGATAAACACAACGACGAACCAGTCTAGAAACTATCGGAAGAAAAATTTCATAATTCCCATGAACACAGCCGGTGCATTTGTAACTCCAAATGGAATCACTACAAACTCTAAGGGACCATACCTGCACTTGAAAGCCATCTTCGAGATGTCACTGTCCTTCACCCTCAGTTGGTGATATCCAGACCATAGATCAATCTTGGAAAACCACCCTTCTCCCCTCAGCTAGTCGAAGATATCATCTATCCTTGGGATGGGGTAACGGTTCATGGTTGTTACCTGGTTCAACCATCAGTAGTCTATGCATAGCATGAGACCACCATCTTCCTTTTTCACGAACAAAACTGGAGCACCCCATGGCGAAACGCTGGGTCGAACAAAAACCTTCTCCATTAGATCATCAATCTGAATCCGCAACTCCCACAACTCCGAAGGTGACATCCGATAAGGGGCCATCGAAATCGGACGGGCACCAGGCTGTAAGTCTATCCCGAACTCAACGTCTCGTCAGGGGGGGGGGGGTAGAGTCACAACCTCCTCAGGAAAAACATCGAAGAACTCCCCAAAAATTTCTGAGACATCTGTATCAGCTGGAACCACTGATAACCCTCCTAACAAGGAAAGGAGAGGCTCCACACGCCGGCTTCCCGCCTGATAGCTCCTCTCGACAACAAAAGATATGCGCTTCCCATCCTCGTTGAGAACATGACTCTTCTCTGGAAGTAGTTGATTACGGCACTAACAGAAAATAACCAGTCGATGCCAAGGATCACATCGTATGGTTGCATCTGTTACAGAAGAAGGTCTCCACTAGATCGATGTGGTCCCAATGTTAGCCCACATCCCCGACAAACACAAGATACACTGGTCTAGCACCCAACTGGTGTACTCAGTACCAGTGGCACGAAAAGTATCTCTACGTATAATCCAAAATCATGGGCGTGACTAGGTGCAACAAAACAGTGAGAGGCTCCCAAATCGAACAAAGCAGAAAGAAGAGTGCTGAACAAACAAATCATACCTCGTACCACCTCTAGTCCCACTGGAGATGCCAACACTACTGTGTGCAACTGTCCACGCCCAGATCCTCTGCCTCTCTGATGTCATCCACTTCCCCGACTACGCCATGGTCGAGGTCCCTGAGGAGCACCCTGAGGTCGTCCTCCTCCCGGAAAGTCTGCCCGCGGAGGAGCATGGTCCTGCTGTTGTTGGAAGGGACTCGCTGGAAACTGGTGCTGCTGAGGTGGGCGCTGAACCTGCCCACCTCCACTGTACTGAGCTCGGGTCAGGCACTGACTCTGAACGTGCCTGAAACCTCCACAAGAAAAACACCTCGGTCCCAGGCTTGTGGAAAAAGGACGAGGACCCGAAGATCTGAACTGGAACTGCTGGGGCCTGCTCCCCACTGTCCTGAACCTGGAAGGTCCCATTGCAGGAGACCTACTGCTGACTGCCTTCGCCTTCGATGAACCTAGATGAAACACCTCACGCGGTGCACCTCCCAGCGAGTGCATCCTCTCTACGACCTCTGCCTTATTCTGCAATGCCAAGTACGTCGGAATGGTGAAGGGGGGTGACAGCATACTAGTGCGAAGGACGAAGCGCCTCCTCCAAACGTCTCGCCTGAGACTCCTCATCCGGAAAGTGATCTGGAGCAAAGCGAAGAAGATCCTTGAACTTGATCCCCATCTCTCGTACCGACATTCTCCCATGATGAAGGGAGATTAACTCCATCCACTTCTCCTCATTGATCATGGAAGAAAGGAATTCCTCTCGGAATTCCTTCTCAAAGTCATCCCATGGAACCTCGGCCTCTATCCTCTCTCTGAGGTAGAGTGTCCACCACTGTCGCGCCGCACCTCTCAGCTGACTGACTTCTAGGGGAACCCAGTACTCCCTCGGAGCATGGATCAAGGTAAAAGGGATCCCTAGCTCCTCAAGCCACCCCTCCATCTCCGTATCCAAAGTACTACCCTCGTACTTCTTGAGGGTCTGCCGCTGAAAAGAACAGAGAGTCTTCTAGCACTAGCTATCTTCCTCCTCTCGGTCAATCCTCAACTAATCGACCGCTTAGATCTGCTGGACCTCGGCCGTCTGAGCCACCCGGGGATGACGTCCAGGTGCCATAGATGTACGGTAAACAAAGATTGCTTAAGCCCAAGTAGTAAGGAAAAACTGGAGGTCTTATTTTATCATTTTATTTCAACTTCTTTCCAAAAACAACCAAATCAAGTAAAACACAATCATGATGATACATGTACCTTCCCTAGGGTCTCTACCCTACAATCAATATAGTATCACTTGGTCGTTCGGTATGCTTAGAGTCCTTGCATCAGATCACGGGGGGCCCTAAATTCCTGTGTCCTAGCCGGTCTTCCCTAGCCAATTTCACACACCAAGATTGACTAACACTGTTTCCCTTCCATCCCAAGCAATCCTCACTATGCCTAACTCCAGACTCCATCCTATCTCTCAACCATCACCTCTAATACCATTCTGTCACGACCCCCTCCCACCAAAGATGCCCCTCCAGAGCTGGTAATGGCGAAAGGGGGATAATGACCCCCTAGTCCTGCCTCCATTAGGCCCCGGGTTGGCGACTAGCACCAAGGGTATGTGTTTTTACAAATATGGGGGGCATAACACTTTTTATTATTTTTAGGATCGGGAAATAGGACATGTAAACCACCAAAAAGGAAAAAGAACAATTGTATATAAGTAAACCCAAACCAAGCCCACATGCATGTTTAAACAATTTTATAACAAGTTACAAGTACAAGACAGCTCAAAAGTACAATACCAAAAGAAAAAAAAATAAAAACAACTGCAAAAACTCCAACTGTCTGACTAGTAGGGTCCCGCACGGCCCTGGTAGTCCTCCTGGAAACTTGAAAGTAAACGTACGGTGAGCATACAAGTATACTCTGTAGGGAAACCTAAAGCTCTCGTGCACAAGTGGGGAGACATCCTAATGTCTCGTGACAACAACATAAGAAACCTAACAAGGAAATCTATCCACCCAACCTCACTAGCCACACTCACCAAAACACAATCACAACAGGTAGTAGTAGTATAAGAACAAGTGTATTGGGTACCCCGCACCATTTCCGATTAGTTAGCTGATCGTCCTGACACTGTCACACTCTCCCCTCCCGCACAAACCTGGGCCTCACAACCACGTATCCCACCCGCACACACCTGGGCCTCACAACCACACATCCCACCTGCACACACCTAGGCCTCACCACCACGTATCCCGCCCGCACACACCAGGGCCTCAAAACCACACATCCCGCCTGCACAAACCTGGGCCTCACCACCACGTATCCCGCCCGCACAGACCTGGTCCTCACAACCACAACCACATCCCCGCCCGAAGTCACTTGGGCCTCTTCCCGAAGATTCTTGGGAACCGTAATAGTAACAGATCTCTCGCCCGAAGACACCTAGGCCTGAAATCAAAACCTACCTGAAAAGTCTTATGTGTAAGGTCACCTCAAGCCATTATAGCCTATAAGCCTGCCCGAAGAGTCTTGGGCCTAATCACCCCAATCGAAACCTACCCGAAGAGTCTTGGGGGTAAGGTCGCCTCAAGCCATCACAGCCTAGAGGAGAAAGAGCAGGAAGGATCTAGTAAGTGTGGGAAAAAACCCTCTCCCATGAAATGGGAGTGTTTGACACTAAGTTCTCAACATGGGTGCGGTGCGATAAAACACAAAAGATACAGATATATATGTCTATACAAAACACACATCCCAACCTATGGCATATAAAAAGAGAAACTGAGCACGTGCCTCGACACTGCTACTACGAATCATGCATACAACAAACAAACCAACCCCCTTTAGGTTTTCACATTTCATTAGAAATAGTTATTTAGTTCCTTAACTATTGGGAAACTATCCACATCTAACCACACCAAACGTTCGTAAAACATATACATGCCATCCACAACACAAGTTAGGAAAAACATAAGCAGCAAAACAATGTCCCTCTTGTCAACCAACCAACCCCATTGATTTTTATTTCCATTTCATTACCACACCCCACCATTCATTAAATCTTCCACTTTTATTTATTAATCACAACCCATAACCCGTTCACATTAAAACCCAACCCTACAGCCCCACTGCCAATTTCCATAACCAAAACCACACCAAAACCACACATCATCATCCCTTTAATACCATTTATTGCAGCCCCGCTGCCCATCACCAACACAACATCACACCATCCCACAAAAAATTCAACCGTAGCCCCGCTGCTCAACCAATCCACAACAACCCACAAAACACCCCCAACACATGCCATGTAACCAAGACAACACCCACATGTTCATTATTTCATTTTTTTTAACTGGGGTGACCACACAAGGGTTCCATATTTTCATTTAAACAGTCAACATTACGTGATTAACCAATTTTCACATTCAACAAAGTTCCACTCACAAAAACGGTCTAAATAGATAGGGAAACATTTAATTGCGCAAGTAAAGGCCCCAAACGACCGTGATTTTCAGTAGGCAAAAGCCTATTCATTTCACAACATTATTTCACAGGATATAAAAGGTAAAGTAACCGTAATCACAAACTTCACATTCCCGTTCTTTAACCAGTTATTATCCTTATTTAAAGGTTCAACCATTTCTCAAGAAAATAAAAAGGATACCCACTGCGCATGATGCATAAATTAGAGAGACGAAGGTAAAACCCCTACCTCAACAGGTTCTTGATTCCAACGCTCCTCCGGATCAACTTTAGAAGACGTCCGTCGGTGTTCGTCACTTCTGTTAGGTCTCGACAAAACCTCCTCGGCTGGATGTCGGAAAGAAAAGGCCAAAGGAAAAACAACGGACCCAGGCTCAGAAGTTCCGACTCATCGTTACGATCTCGTGGCCGCTGACGGATCGTAAATCGGAACTCAGACGAAAAAGTTATCGAAGAAAGAGCCTTCAAGTCTCTTAATAGAGCTCTGCTCAGAGGAGAGGGGAGGAGAGGTGTGAGTTGAAAGGAGGAGGGGACCCCTCCTTTTATAGGCGTGAAACGTAAAGGTACACGGTGTGTACTTATGGTACAAGACTTGTACTCGGCCGTTTTCACCCGGGCTCCACGTGGCTTCCAACACAGTTCCGCGACCATTGACAGGTCAACACACGGTTTGAGTGTAACACATACGCGGGGAAGGACTACACAGCGTGTAGTTTAGACACACGACGTGTACTCATTTATTTCACTCGGCAAGGACACAGCTCCAACACGGTACATGGCCGTTGAATGGTAACGCGTACGCGGGGAAGGACTACACGGCGTGTAGAACTGGACACACGGCGTGAACCCATTATCTCCACATGGCAAAGACGTGGCCCTCCATATGGGTTATACCCGGCAAGGGGGTACACGGCGTGTACTAAAACTACACGGCGTGTAGTTTCAAAATTCTAGAAAGTGTGGAAAAGTCTATTTTACCCTCCAGAACACTTCTTGACCTTCTTTTTGACAAAGTAATGGGCCAGAGAGGTTCGGTCCATTACAGGGTGTACACTTTTATAAGTGGGGGGTAGGACAAATATGGAATTTTTGAAAAGAATAAACATCCACCACATTTACGTCATTAAAAAATCCGAAAAAAAGTTCTCATAAAGACCATTATCTATGATAATGCCAAAATATTTCCAAACAACTAGTTTTGGATAAGTTGGTAGGCCATTTTACACATTTTCTTTTTTGTGTAACCCCCTAGTAAATAAGTTTTTACCATATCCTCAAATATCAATTTTTTATTATTTAACTAATAATTATTGAATGATATTATTTTAAATTTAAAAAGTTATATAAATTCATATAATTCCAAATATGGAATCCATATTTCCAATTTGAATTCACAAATGTGGTGGAATGGAAATTAAAGTTAGACCCATATACCCAATGAAAAACTGGATTTCCATAATGATAATTCTCATAGTTATGGATATTTTCAATATCCAAATTCAATATAAACGAGATTGCAAAAAGATAAATTTTATATAATATAGTATATTATAAATTATATTAAAATAAAAAAATTATTATATAATTTATTTATTTATATAAATTAAATAAAAAAGAAATGTTTTTATAAAAATCTATATTTTTCACTATTCATCGACAAAATAATTCCTTTTATAAAAATACCAAAAAAAGTCACGCAAAGATATTTTTGATATTGTAATTTAATATAAATTTTTAATAAAATAAGTTTTCTAAATCATTCAAAAATTAATTTCCTCATAAATTTACATGAAGTGATAAATCTGTTTTCTTTGAAAAAAATAATCTTTTTTATGAAACAATTATTTTCCATTAAATTAATAATTATTTTTATTTATAATAAATATGTAACCAATTAATGTATGAAAACTATATATTTTGAATATTTTAATTATACTTTTTAATTCCTATAGATTAATCATATAAGTTATAATGGTTATGATTAAATAATATTTTAATAAAATATCATGTTTTTTAAACATGTTGTTGTGTGCATCACAAGCTATCCAAGAGATTGGTTTTATTTAGAGGGAAATAAATATTGATGTATACAAGTGTAAATTTATTCACTCCAAAAATAATTTATTATAAATTTAATGTATATTGCCTTTTAAAAACATGAGGGTATTTCTTCTTCATAACATTATCCAGTTCTCTTATCACTTCCACAATTTTCTAATTTTTTCAAAACACTATAACCAATCAATTCATATAATTCCTCAATAATTAATCTATATTTTCAAGATAATGGTTGGTCTCATCAATATATAATAGGCCCGTTTCCAATAAAATCTATTCAAAGGAGATCACATGAATTGGGATTGGAATGTTCATAAAAAACAATGGTATATAGAATACATCATTTAACTTTAAAGACGAATGGAAGAATTTCCAACTCGCAGGACACAAATGCAATCCCTTCAAAAAACTTGAATGGCTTGGTGTAGTTGTCTCTCATATTTACCTTCTTAAGGTATGTAATGAAAACTTTTAATGGAGATTATTTTATGAAAACAATATTTCTCACATGGAAATCCAAATCCCTCCTTTCATTATTGACATAATTACATTGCCTACATTGTGCTAATTCAATATGAGCCTGAATAATATTTAAATTTATTTTCTCTTTAAGAAGTTATTAAAAATTATGTTTCCTTTCACCAACTTTATCCCAACAATATAGAGTATGGCATCTCTTTCCAAATAGTGCTTCATGCATCTCTATGTCAATAATGGAATGGAAACAATTTTATAGGAAACACTAAAACGATATATACTAATCCAAAATACATTTAAATTATAGTGATACCGACCTAAACATGTCATCCATTTATTTTATATTCTTTTCTAACATTCTATCAGTTTGAAGATGGTTAGAAGATATCAAATGATTATTTTTATCAAGATACTTATAAAGTCTCTTCAATAATTTCAATGTAAAATAGTGATCAGGATAAAATATGATTGTCCAAGGTGCACCATGATGTCTTAAAATTTAAATAATATATATCCTTGGGATGAAATAAAGAGTTAAATATTCTATTATTGTGAGAAAATGTGATTATATTGATAGGTGATTAATGATAACCCATAATACATCATCCATTCTTGGATTCTTTTGTAGTCCTGTAATGATGTCCATGGAAATGTCATCGCATTTACAAACATAAATAGTAAGAGGTTCCAAGATGGATTTAATATTTTTTTCTTCAAATTTCACATATTGAAAAACCAAAAATTTGGATAGTTAGAATTTAAATTCCCATATCATGTCATCCCCCCAATAACGTTACCTCAAGTCCCATTGCATCTCGATGATAACATGGTTTATAGAGTACATTGAGTTGTTAGAATCATAAAACAATGCCTTTTAGCTTTTAAATAGATGAAAAAAATAAAAAATTTCCAAATTTCAGAACACCATCTTCAAAAATTATTTATGTAAATTTCACATTATTCATAGCTTCAATTTTCATCTGAAATTTGTCATCTTCATATTTATAACATTTAAAAGTTTATAAAAACAATGTATTCTGAATAATTTTAAAAAATAGTTATTTATCGCATTCCAAAATAATTCCCATATCTATCATGATTGAATCCAAGATATATGATTCCTCTTAATCCTCAATTGTGTCAAAACACCATGATACATACATCTAAAAGCATCTCCAACCATACATGCCTTGAGAGGGAGCTAATGTATTGAGAAATAATAATCCTTGATTATCGTGAGCCATTAAATTTTTCTGATGTTGATATCCTTCTATGAAAATACGAATTTTAGTCTTTTATGATCCATATATATCACCAATTTTCATCCATGGAGATAATTATTCCATATATTCTTGGAAAAGATCAAAACTACAAAATCAATATCATTGGTTGAAATTTTCTATTAAAAATCCTTCCAATTCATTGATGTATATTCTATAACTTTATATGTTTTCATTAGGAAACAATCATGTCCCTTCATTGATAAAACAATATATATAATAAATGTAAACAGCTTATCCAGTTTGGAAAAACTATCAATTAATTAATAGAAGTAACCTAATAAACCAATAAAACTATTTACCTAAATTATGATTATAATTTTATACCATTCTTTGACAATAATTTCCTTTACAGTATCAAATGATATTTTATAGTTCAGGAAAAAATGACAAAGAAAATAAAATTCCTATATTCCGAAATTTCATTTACTAAATATACAATATAAATATTTCTTTCTAAGTGTCTCATGAATTATCCACAAGTTATTATCATGGTCATCAAAACATTTAAAATACACCTACATAAAATCAACACATACTGCAAAAAATAATCAATATCTTTCATAAATAATCTATTTATTCGATCTATAAGAATAGAAGTTTCATTGTTCAATCCAAATTTAATTATTATAAGATAATAATGTACATACTACATTAAAAATTATACCTTTATAATGTATTCTTTATTTACTCACCATTTATTATACCTGGATTTAAGTTTAATCGTTGAAAAATATTAGGATTCATGAAGTTGATCAAATTAGTCATCAAATAGAGGCATATTATACATGTTATTTATGATAATAGCATTTATTTACATAAATTCAATGCAAAACCCCATTGCTCCATCATTATTCTTAAAAAGGATACTAGGGTCTCCTTATGGTTAAATAATAGGGAAAATAAATACATTATCAGACAACCCCTCTAGTTTTTATTCAACTCCACTAATTCCACAACGGAAATTCATTATGAAGTATTTCAAAATGCTCTTGAATCAGGGATTAATGAAATAGGAAACTCAACAACACACTATAAGGTATTTCCAATCATTACATTGGAAATACATAAATATATTCCAATACATGATTCCAATACTTGATTTTAAGATTACATTCTCCATCCATAGATTGTGTATTCTCTTTATCCCGAAGAATATCATTCAGTACAATTACTATGAGAGGATATATATATCTCTCTTATAATGATTTATCTACTCTAAAGATAATAAACTCTATATCTTCATTAAAAATCTTAATTTCCTTCTTCTAGAAATAAATTTTTGTGTGATATATTGAATTACATCCCATATATAGGATTATATTGAATTCAACCACAATTATGATAATAAGTTCAACCAAAATTCATATTTTGGTTTCATTATGGGGACCTCTAATACATTCTTATTTAAACGTTAATTCATCAAGAACCTTTTAATGAATAATCCCTTCATAAATTTTAAAGTAAATATCTAATATAAACAAAAAACATGGATTATATAAAATTGTTTGAGGATCAATAATAAAATAATGATTTAACTAAATTTGAAGAAATAATTAAATTAACTTCCACAACATAATTTAGTACTTCAACTTTAGCTATATAGATCTCAAAAGTTAGGCATTCTCCCCTTGGCATCTTCTATAGTAGATTCCCCTAATGATTTGTGAATTAATTTGTGTACTTCCATATCTCCCTATAGATGAAACCCTAAATAATAGAGTTTTAATTATTCCCTTTTCATTATTTATCTTGATTACCCTTATATACATGCATATAAAATATGGCCAACCCCTCCTTGAATTCAATAAGATGTTTATTTCCTCAGTTCTTAGAAGATGGGAATTACATCATTCTCTAATTTTGTTTCATTCATTCCCAGTTTATTGGTTCTCATTAAACCACTTAGTTTCTTAATTTCTCTTGAACATATAGGATGAAGATAATTCCTTATTAATTTCAATAGAACATAACATTATTTCATCATATTTTGAAAAGGATTAAGAGACCCGTTTCCATAAAATATTTTTTTAAAACCTTTATGAAAAATAAATCTCAAATTTTGGGTTGTGAATGTAATCATTTGTATACATGGAAATCCTTGTTAGGGTATCATGATTAAAAGAAGAAAATTATTCACAAGTTTTCTTTAATATATGGAACATTCCTTTCATTTCTATTGGTTTCTCATGATAGAAATATTTTTCGAATCATGTTTCTTTAACTGATTTCTATTATATGAGATCTATTTAATATTCCACACTAGTTTTCTAGATCAACCACCATCATTTATTAACCTCTCATTTGAAAAAATTCCCTAAAATTGATTCTTTTTTCCTTTTACTAAAATCGATATTCCATAAATATCATCTTAAGATACTTAATACATTATTTAGCTACCACTAGATTAGTTGTCCCAATAAATGATTCAGTATTCCTTAATATAATGTGATCTCACATAGAAAAATCATGATGTTGAATAGGTTTCTCTATTTATGAAATGATATTTTTCATAATGTGATTAAGCCTACTTAATAAATCCCATATCATATTAGTTCCAATACCAGGTATTCTTGCTTTATTCACAATGAAATATCTACATTGCCCATGTGTATTTATATCCTTCTTCCTTCTAGGATCCATTTATAAAAATGGATTATATTGGATTATATTATAAAATTATGAATTTTAATAATAAATTATAATTCTAAATATGGTGTGACACATAGTGTATATTAAAAAATTTATGCATTTTTAATCTCAGAATCATAGACATTGTTTCTTTGGGGGTATTGTTTTCAGATCCCTCATATTGGTCTGCAATAAAATTTTTAATTACTCTAAGTATATCTACTATGTGTGTGAAACCATTTTAATATTAATTCCTATTATCATTTAATGGGTGATAATAGGTTCATTCCCAATTTTCCCTTATAACAGTTACTATACCTAGATACATTTGTTCCAGAACCATATCTACTAGTATTATCATGAAATGGAAGTATTTTTAAGAAAACCCACAAAATATACGCCATACCAAAAAATTATTATGATATTATGTACCTATCCTCAAAGACATTCATAGGGTTATTTAAATTAATATATATTTTACAAAATCAATTTCCCAATTTTTATACTATACTTGGTCTAAGATCAACTATAACAACCCCAACTCGGGTAACCTAAAATGGTTGTCTAATTTGTTATTTAGAAATAGAACAAGTGTTAAAATACCAAAGTACTGATCACATTATATATTTTTTTAAACAAGACACATGCATGATACCATTTATACTTATGAAATAAAAAATAAAACATAACAAAAGAAAATTCTCAACATCATTAAAACTCATTCGAATTATTCATCTCAACAACTTTGGGAATGGAATAAAAATATGGGTGAGACTAGATTCTCATAATGGGTTTAGTCAAGTGGAAGCCATAATTAATCAATTATCATAAATAATATGGAAAGGTAAAAACTGTAAAAAAATCCATTTTCTAAATATGTTAACTATCATAATCTTATATGGTGTAACCATTCTAGAAAGGTAAATCACTCAAATCACATATAATTTAATAAAAAACATGAAATAAAATGTATCAATAAAAAATATTTTTTAAAAATTACCATAGATAATATTATTTACTGAATTTTTATTTAATTCAATACTTAATTATTGGACTAAAAGATCATAGGAATCATTATACCTCTACTATCAAGACCATTCTTAAGAAAATTTAACTATATCTGTCAAACCCCATTTGATTTGGCAAACTAATTTAACTCATGAGACCCATAAATACATTGAAGGGATATCTATAGTGATCCCCATAATAACTATATATCAAAATATATTTGAATATATTGAATAATGTATTTAATTTATGACTCACTATTCATTATCATCAAATATCTCTATTGAGTAATGGATAAGGATTTATCAATATTTACCCAATTAATCAAACAACAATAAAATGAAACACCATATATAAAAACGTAATAAGGATTAAGAAATAATTATATACATCATATAAAAATATTTATATTTCATAGAGATGTTGTTTGTAGTGAAAATTTATCACATGAAATTAATTTTTTCAAGAGAAAGTAAAAAATCACTAATGAAATTTCAATTGTATATTAAATTTTTGACTCATATGTTATTGTTAATTTCTAACCCCTTGAAGAATAAACTAGAAAAATAAAATTAATAATCATAAATAAATTGTTATTCATGTTAAACCCATCAAATGGTAATTATATACCCCACATAATTTTTTTTCAAAGAAAATCCCTGGATTATTATTGAAAAAAGAGATGTCAAGAGAAATACAAAGATGGGAGTGAAAACAAAAAGTACTTATTTCCATTTATCATAGTGGCCATGTTTTTTCCTCAGCTTGTCCCCTACGATAAGCTCTTTATCCGTCATCTCAATCCAATGATTGTAGCTAATACATCCTTGACCTCTTCCTCTACCATAGGCTTCATGGATCTCTTTAGCTTGTGGATGAAGAGTTTCTACATCTTCATCAGAGAAATCCTCTTGAGCCTCTTTCTTCCTCTTCATTTGTTCTTTCTTTTCTCTTTTCTTTTGGCTTCGGGTTCTAGCATGCTTCCATTCATCATCATTGTCCTTCTTCTTCTGATCTTTTTTTCCAAATTCTTCTTGTACAAAAACAGATTCTTACAGAATAGATTCCCCTATTTCTATAATCACCTTCACATTAGTATTTTTCATCAGTTTTTCTGGGGTTCCAGCCATGACAGATGACTCCATTTGTGAATTCATAATGGTATTAGTAACCATTGTAGCCTCCCCATGGTGTGAGTCAGGAGCATCATATCAAATTTGTGTGGGGGATTTCAAAGCAAGAGCAAACATAAGATGAGCACTGGTCTGAACAATATTCTTTTCCAGACCAGTCAAAACAGGAGACCGATTTTCTATTTCTTCGAGGACAGGTTTAACAACACAAAGAGCATTTGCATATTCAGATGAAATTATGTCAACATCTTTAGTAAGATAAGGACCCAGCAGAGAAGAAATCTGGACAGATTCCTTGACTAGACCATCCAAAGAAGTCTGATCTGGATTCATAGAATCAGAGGCAACACTGATTGAACATTGGTGTATAAATGCTGGTTCAGACGCATGTGCATGCACTTTATCAGAATTGGAATTTTGAAATTTGTCCATAGTGGCCACATTATTAGTAAAGAGAGATTGCAAGGCTGAGAGCCCAGATTGTCCTTCTTCCATAATGTCATCCCAAGACGTTTTGGAAGTTCGCATTGTGGAGCTATTTTGAACAATCAAATCAGAGGATTTCATGGGTAAAGGATCCCTTTGCTGTTCATGCAACATGATTTTCATATTGGGGCATGATTTATCATCATGAACTTAAATATATCAATTTGAACTTATAAGACTCTTTCTACAGTTATTGGAGTCATTCCCTAAATCATTACAATCCAAACAATATCTAGGTAGGTTTTCATACTGAATTCTCAGACTTATTTCTTCCTCATCAGTAGATAAACAGATCTTATCTATTAAAGTAGATGAAAGATGCACCTCAACCAAAAATCTACCAAAATGGCCATATCTAGACAATTATGTTTCTTTATCCATTTTATTGGGAACTCCTATATCCAGAGAAATGTCATAAAGGATCCTAGGGTGCCATTAAATCCAGTTTAAACCAAAAAATTTGACCCAGACTTGTGCAACAGTATTACCCATCTCCAAAGGGATGAATGATCTGTCCCACTCACGAATGTGCATATCCTCGGGCTTGAATGAGATGGAAACAATTATATACACCACATAATATTCAGTAGGTTAATATAAAAAAATATCTATTAGTGAAATTTTATTTTAGATGAAAACATTTACCACAATGTAAAAATCTAGTAAAATACACATAGCTTAATTTATTCAGATTCAAACATAATGTAAAAATTTTTTTTAAATATTCATGATATAATGATAGAAATGGGTATTATTTACACCATTTTAATGAAACTAGGTTTCAAAAAATAAAATATTCTACAATTAAATAAAATTAAGATGAATTACCTTACCCCATGATTTCCTTTATTAAAATATTACTTTACTTACTATATATTTCTTTTATGAATATTATCAATATATACCACAACCACAATCATAATATCATTTATTGTCCTCGTATAACATTTCACAATGCTATTCTTAATAATTGTTTTTATATTTTCATTATTTTGGGAGTTAATTTCATTACATTCATAGGCGTGTTTTTCATAAGAATTCCATTAATTATAAATGGGATACCAAAAAAATTATATACAATTAATAATATTTTTATAGATATAATATTTACTTGTTAGATACATTATTATAACCATTCAATAACTTTGGTTATTGATAATTAATCGCATCACATCGTAGAGACGGTATGTGCTATATACACATGTGAAAATATATAATTTAATAAATAGGTTAAATGGTAAGAATGTCTATGAAATATTAATTTCATTTAACAGATATCATTTCATATATATACAATATGTTCATTCAAATTATCCTTTATAGCCTTACATTTTAAATAAAATTGAAAAATGAATCACAACACTTTTCGAGCCAGTAGTCCACTGTACCCACGAGCGATGTTTTATATTTTAAACAGTATGGATAGTAAAAAGTTATATATAATATTATAATAACAAAAAAAAAGTACATAAAAAATATTATATATTAATTATGTCTATAATTATATCCAATTGTAAGAGGTGTTGATGAAAAATGGGATACATTGGTTCATGAGGTAGTAGTGTGTTTTACACATGATTGGTGATTTTGATAGGAATTTGATTTAATTTTAAATTTGTAAAGGTAATAAAATTAACATAATAACATCTCAATATATTTTATATGATTCTTTGGTTATATTAAAATTATTTAATATGAATTAATGGAGGAGGAAGATTAACTATAATGAAAATTCCCATTTAAAAATTTTACCTCTTCTTCCGGGAACGTCTTTAGGTTTCCAACAAATGCCTTCTTAGGATATTCTTTTTTATAAAACATAGGTATGTTAGATTAACGTATCAGAGTAAGGAAGTTATTTTGTTAGGTCATTTTTAAACTAAATGTATTTGGATATATGAAAAAGGGTATGAAATGGATGGACTTTTATATGTTAGTATAGGAAACACTTTGAATTGTTTCAAATGAATCTATTTCACACAACATTTTTATCATGACAAAAGCCATAAGAATGTATTATTAGCAACAATTATTGATTATAAGTTATAAATATTGACATATATTTGGATTTTAAAATTTTATGAGGTAATTTTATCCCTTATGGTTTCAGTTTATGCCCCTTGTAAATTAGTTTTTTCATTAATAGTGAAATTAATTTTTTCATCTATTACTATTCTTAATGTTCAAAAATTTATTTGTGATTATTTGATAATTAAATTTATAACTACAAAAATATAAATAATTTTATCAAATTAATTTAATTTTTTTTGCCAAATAAAATTTTAAATTATACCTGCATAGGCGAATGAGGGTTTTCAGAGAGAAACTTTTCATAAGATTAGAAGGTTTGAATATACAAATTCAGTATGAGATGGATTCCTATTTCCAAAATTATATTTATTATAATTTGATTTAACTAATTTTACATAAAAAACAATATAATATATAATTTATCTTTCTTAATAATTATATTGAAAAGGGGTTTTCTAGTAAAAATGATTATTTTCACTATTCTTCAAACAAATGAAACTATTCAAACAAATATGAAGTTTACACCTAGGAAAATTTAATATGATGGTTTATAACATGTTTATAATATTATAAAATACATTTTCTAAATTTCTAAAAAATTAATGTCATCTTAATTATAAAAAAAAGTGATGAAACTATTTTCATTAAAAAAATAAAATTTTCAAAAAACAATTCATATATATTCAAATAATTGTTATTTATATTTCTAATCGATTGATATACAATTAATATATTTAAAATATATATTTTTCATAATAATTAGTCATATTCATTTCCTACAATATAATATCTCGGAATTTTAAAAAATTATCTTGTTTCATTTAAACTCTATGTTGCATACATCATAAGATATGGATGAGATTAAATTTAATGGAATGAAATAAATAGTTAAGTCATTGGGAATAATAAATTATTTCTCTGAGGATATGAGAAAATTTATTTTATCTCAATATTATAAGGAGTAATTTATCGCCATTCTCTTATAAATCATCTAAAGAAAGGTCGTGGGATAATATTGTATGATTAATTTTATATCAAATAACTATACTTCAAAAATTGGGATGAAATTTCATTTTTGTGCTAATTTTTTGATTATATATTCCATTCCATTCAGTTAATAAAGTTTCATATAATTTTATTTATTTTTAGGATTGATAATTTTAACTGATTATCCTCAATATATTTTTTATTAATAATATTTATAAATCAATAACTAAAATACTATGTAATTTTCTTATAATGGTGAACTTTAAATAAAATATTCTATTCTCTCTAGGAGGTATATTTTTTATATTATTTCTATTATATTTTTATTTTTTTACCATTTAAGGAATCCTGGGATGAAATTTTTTTGAGTAATGGTTATTATGATTATTATAATATAAGTTCATGATAGGATGGATTGAAAATTTTAAGAGGATTTCATATGAAAATATGATTTTACCTCAATGGTTATTAACATAATATTTTTTTATATAATAAATTTATTATTCCTTTGATTTTATTATGGATAATAATAGAATACTGAGGCCTTCCTTGGGACTTCACTATATGGATTTATTATGTTCATAATTTTCTTATATGTCCATAGGCCTTAGATAATATCTTAAAAAGGGTAGGGATACAATATTTTTTGTAGTGGTTTTATATTATATGTAATTCTAAATGGCTCAAATTATTTTTCTATGGATTATAAAGTTACTTTTAAAAGAGGCATGACTAGGTAATTCGAGGAATTACACGTGATTTTTCATTTCTAAAAGTGTCTGGTGAAAAAAAATGTGAATTTGGATAAATATATCTATTTCATCCGTATTAATATTAAAAATATTTAATTGGGTGTAATGAATATGATTTTTAGTTGTTTGTGAGAAGAAATCATGATTAGTATTCTATCAATACAGAAATTATTTTAAAATATCTTTTTGAAGAATATATTTATTTGAGTTAGAGAGTATCTAGGACGCTTCTATGTTGATAAAAGAACCATTTAAATAATATTAGGTAGAGGATTTTGGTTAATAATATTAAATTTGATCTATATATTTTCATTATTGGGTATAAAAATATTCCTAAATAGATTTTTGATTTATCGAATTCATTTATTTATAAATATATGTGGCAAAAAAAAATTGGAAGTAGTTCACTAAAAATATATTAGTAAATATTTTTGTGATCCATAATGGATTTTGGAGTGTTATGAGATATCAATTACATAAATATGGATCTTATAGAAAATGAAGGATAGTTTTGTGTGTGTGGATTCAGATCTCAATGTTTTATTTTTCTACAAGGAACGGTATCTTCCCTAGTTTTCTTTATCTTCAGGAAATATAGTTTCAGACATGTTATTTTTTGGTCATTATTGGATTTTGATATTGATCAATGAATCATAATATTTCGTTTAAGGGATAACTATAGTATTTCTATTAGATATGATATGTTCCTTCATTCACTACCAACAGTTTATGTGGTTTCACTCTGTGTAAATCCCATCATTGATTAAAATTTCCCAAATCATCTTAACATAAAATGGTTCATGTGAGATAACATACATTTTTAATCTAGTTTTATTATTATTATTCTCATTAGAACTAAAAAACTGTGGATAATATGACGTTGGAATATTTCTATTTTGGGTGTTGTTTAGTTAGTTATAATGATGTGGTGATGAGTCATATGTGAGACGATGGGAATGTTGATAAGGTTAATCTATATAGAGGTTTTTCTATAAATTCACTATCGAATCCCAATTAAAATCAGTGTGTGAAAAAAATTAACTTTTTTTAAAGCCTCCTCAAAACTCTATTGGGTTTAATTTCTCTTTGAGATTGATCCTTTTATATTGGATATCCATTAATGTTGGATTCAAAATTGATATGATTATAAACAAATTTTTTTGGAATTTAATAAATTTTAATCCATTTTTGTATATTATTTTTTATGAATATTCTTTATGATATTTGAATATATATTAGAGGTACTAATTTACAAATTTTTTGGTGTAAAAAAATTAATAATGTAGTTAATGATTATTTTGGAAAATAAATTCCGGATATATTATAAACGTCTTTGTTTTCATGTGCTCTTGGTGGTTTTATTTGTGAATTTTATATATGTTAGTTATTTATAAAGTTCTTATTCATTATTTTTGGTAACATTTCATCTTGTTAATATAGGATTCCGAATTTTTTGAAATCATGGGATTAATGTATGAAATTTTAGAGCCTTATGTGGGTTCTTTATGGGTCTATAATGGGTGTTATAAAAATTTATATCTCATTGGACCTATTTGTGTTATTCAATATTCTCCATTTGTGGTTTCCATAGGGTGAGATCCTTGTTTAACATATTTTTAAAATTTTTTACATCTTCCACATGGTTAGTACATATATTGTGAAAGATAGTTATTGGTTTCTATAGTTTATTGTTGATCATTCTATATGGTTAATGTAATGACCCATAATTTTATGTGTCATTACATTACTCCCACCTCAGGGCTTTATGTCCCCGTAAAGATACATCATAAACTAGGGTAACAAATGTGGGTACTATGCACGCATCTGAGCCTCCCACTCCCAAGTGCTCTTTTGGAGGTTCCCGTGCTACCACCTGATGCGCACTAAAGGAATCGACTGCCAACATAGGACCCACTCATGTCTATCCTAGATCTCCACCGGGACCTCCACAAAATTCACCCCATCGTCAATTTCCAGCTCCCCATGGTCGATGATATGCGTCGGGTCATGCACATATCTCCTCAGGTGAGATACGTGGAAGACGTTGTGCACCCGGTGTAACTGAGGTGGTAGAGCCAGGAGGTAAGCCATCTAGCCTATCCTACTAATAACCTGTAATGGTCCAATGAATCCCGGAGACAACTTTCCGCCTCATCCAAATCTCTGTAATCCATGTCGTGGTGAGACCCGCAAGAAGACGTGGTCACCATCCTCGAACTCTAGTGGTCTCCGCCTCCTATCAGCATAAGACTTCTGTCGGCTCTGAGTTGTCCTCATCCGCTCCTGGATGACCTGGACCTTCTCTGTCATGAGCTGGACCTTCTCTGGTCCCACAAGTGTTGACTCCCCAGGGTCTATCTAGCACATAGGTGATATGCATGGTCTGTCGTACAACGCCTAGTATGGTTCCAACCCGATGGTGGAGTGGTAGTTGTTGTTGTAAGCAAACTCCACCAAGGGTAGGTGGTCCTACCAGCTATGACCAAATTCGAGGACACACGCAAGAAGAATATCCTCGAGTGTAAGAATGGTCCTTTTCGTCCGACCATTCTTCTGAGGATGAAAGGCAGTGCTCAGTCATAGCTGCGTCCCAAATGCCTCCTGCAACCCCTTCCAAAGCCCGGATGTAAAGCGAGCATCTCGATCGGATAGGATAGATAATGGCACACCATGAAGCCATACAATCTCCTGAACGTAGAGATGTCCCAATATCTCTACTGAGCCCTGCTCTCCGATGGGTATGAAGTGGGCCGACTTGGTGAGTTGGTCGACGATCACCCAAATGGAGTTGTGACCACTAGATGTACATGGAAGTCCAGTCACGAAATCCATAGATATCCCATCCCACTTCCACTATGGGACGTCAAAGGTATGTACCAAGCCTGTTGTTACATGGTACTCCACCTTCACCTGCTGGAAGGTGAGGCATCGAGAAATGAACTCTTCTACAACCTTCTTCATACCCGGCCACCAATGATTTCGTTTGAGATCCTGGTACATCTTTGCCACTCCTGGATGTACGGCTAGAGGGGAAATGTTAAACTCTCTCAGCACCTCCTCCCGTAAAGCAGCTAGTACCATGGTATGTCTTCTGAAAAGGAAATCGTGCTCTCCTCCTATATAAAATCCATCAGGTGCATGCCCTGAGGATATCTCTACACACCGCATCTCACAGTCAACGTCCCCACGTTGTGCCTCTCTGACCCACTGAAGAAGTGGTGGAGTGACTGTGAGTGATTGAAGAAAGGCTGTTCCATCTCTATCCACGAAGGATATCTGCAAAGCGGCTAGCTTTTCCGTCGCCTCCCCGAGTAGCTGAATTCCCATTCTCATGCTGAGAGCATTGGCTAATATGTTCCCCTTCTTAGGAGTATAGAACATCTCAAAATCATAGTCTTGGAGGAACTCGAGCATTCTCCGCTGTCTCCGATTCAGGTCCTTCTGTGAGAAGATGTACCTGAGACTCTGGTGGTCAGAGTAGACTGTAAAGCGCTCGCCCATCAGATAGTGTCGCCACATATTCAGAGAGAAGACCACTGCTGCCAAATCCAGGTCATGGGTAGCATAGTTCTGCTCATGATGCCTCAACTTTCGTGATCTATTGGTGATCACTGATCTCTCCTTCATCAGGACGCATCCGAGTCTGGTCCATGATACATCGTAGTAGACTACGTACCCTACTCCCTCCTCTAGTAGCCTCAATATAGGTGTGCTGGTCAATCTCTGTCTCGACTCCTGGAAGCACTACTGAAATCTATCTGACCACATGAAGGGTTTCTGCTACTTCGTCAAAGATGAAAGTGGTTCCACAACTCAGGAGAATTCTGGTACCAAACTCTGGTAGTACCCAGCTAGCCCCAAGAAACTCCGCACCTCCGTCATGCTCCTGGGTGGCTCCAAATCTAGAACTGCCTCGATTTTCGTAGGATCCACCACAACTCCTACCTCAGAGATGATGTGTAACAAGAAGTGGACCTAACATAACCAGAACTGACACTTCGAGAGCTTAACCTAAAGCTGGTGCCCTCGGATTGTGTCCAGTAAAACCCGCAAGTGATAGGCATGCTCCTCCTCAGTGGTAGAGTATATCAAAATGTCATCAATGAAGACCTCGAAAAATTGATCGAGGTATGGATGAATGATCCTGTTCATGAGACCCATGAACACTGCTAGAGCATTGTTTATGCCGAAAGGCATAACCATGAAATCATAGTGGTCATACCGACATCTGAATGTCATCTTCTGCATTTCCTCGTCCCGAACTCTGAGCTGGTGATAGCATGACCTGAGGTCTATCTTTGAGACCACTGTGCTCGCTAGTTCTGATCAAAGAGGTCGTCAATCCTCGGTAGCGGATACTTGTTCCTCACGGTCACCTGGTTTAGGTGAAGATAGTTGACACACAGTCGCAAGCTCTCATCCGCCTTCTTGGAGAACCAAATCAGGGAAGCCCAGGGTGATGCACTGGGTCGGATGAATCCTTTTCCCTGCAAGTCCCCCAGCTATACCATCAGCTCTCAAAGCTCAGCAGGAGCCATCCGATATGCTGGAGTGGATATCAGGATTGTCCCAGAGTATAGGACAATATAAAATTCAACCTCTCTATGAGGAGGTATTCTTGGAATGTCATAAGGGAAAACGTCTGCATACTGATCCACCACTTCAGGAAAACTAGGACTCCTCACGTCAACTGCTCCTAGAATGAGGCTAGCCAACTGATGAGTGATCGGCTCTCCTCTCCTCTGGGTGAGTCCATCCTACGCTGCTAAGTCTCCCTTCTCTCCTGTGACGTTGAACATGCTCCCATCGGTGTGAACACATCACACCTTTCACCTAATACAATCGATTTGAGCATGGACTGTAGAAAACCAATCCCTGCCTAAGATGACGTCGTAAGGCCTAGACGTCGCTACAAGAAGATCCCAGCCGAAGCTCTCACCTCCTAGAGTAAGATCACACTACCGGAACCAGAGTGTAATCATCGATTCTTCTCCCGTAGGAGTCTCTAGCTATAAGGATCGAGCCAAAATCTCCTTCGGAATATTCGAGCTCCGAACAAGGGAAGCAGAAATAAAATAATGACTCATTCCTATGTCTATAAGAACTGCAGAAAGGGTGAATTAGATACAGATAGTACCTTGAATCTTATCTGGCATGCCGTGGTCATAGGCCTCTGCTGCCTGATGCTGAGATTGTCTCTGCCCGCTAGCTCCCTGTGGTTGGGGTGGACCTCCTGGTGGTGGTGGTGGTGGTAAAGCCTCAAAGCGTCGCCCACCACCTGCTTCTCATCCATCATCTCTGCCTCGTCCACCTTCACCCCGCGGACCACCATGGTCGACCCTCTTTATCTTCTTGGGTGTCCCCTCAACCGTCTGCTTCTCCTCTGCACAGCCAGTCGGGCAGTCACGAGTAATGTGGCCCTGCCCGTGGCATGCGTAGCACTGTCTGATCCTCGGAAAGCTGGCTCTGCACTGTGTGCCCCGCACCTCTGATCTAGTGTCTTGAGTTCATTCGCCTGATGGTATGGTGCCCCTAGACCCTTGTGACATCCGTCGAATGCTAGCTGTATATGACTCTGCTATGTGCCACCCTGAAGTAGGTCTCACTGCTGGCGTAGGCTCAGCAATAAATATCTCTACGAGAAGGACTCGCTCCAGTACTCCAACCTATGTCGGAATGCAGAGGGAGATCATCGATACCCTGATCTCATTCCTCAGTACTTGCTCGAAGGTCTGGGCCCAGAAGAATGGGTCTCTTACCATGTCCGTCGAATAGCGCGAGAGATTGGTAAATCTCGCCTTGTACTGGGCGACTATCATGATGCCTTTCCGCAGCTATAGTAACTCCTGGATGCGCACCGCACGGAGGGTGGCTGGGACGAACTCCGAGTGGAAGAGGATTTCAAAGTACGTCCAGAAGAGAGATTCCTCGTCATGCACCGGGAGCATCAATCTCCACCATCTTTATGCTGCCATATGCAGGAGGCTCGCTGCAAAGATCACCATGAGGTCACCTGGTGTCCCCACTAGCCTGAAAACTCGAACAACCGCCTCCAGCCAATCCTCGGCTGCCTGAGGGTCCGTCTCCCCATAGAAACTGGGCGGTCTCGGATGCTGAAACTCGTGCAGTGCACTAAGGTGATGTTCACTCTCAGCGATTGGGGCTGGTTGCATCGGTGGATCGGTAGGTGGAGGTACCATCGGTGCCCCTATTGTAAAGGGGCCCTCCACCAAGGCCTCATCGCTCGGTGGGGTTTCGTCCATCACAATGCTCGGAACCATAGCTAGTTGTCATCGTGGGGCCATCATTAAATGAAATAGGTGTGCCACGGTCAAAACAGTATACCTGGTGAGCTAACACAAAGCAATCCTGAAGAAAACTTTTGAAACACACATGAAATCATTGTTTTCGTGTATTGAGTCGGAAATCAGAAGTTAGGGTCCTGGTGTATGGATACGTCGGCCGCCGCACCAACACTGGACTGCCTAGGCTGATAACCACACTCAATACCCTTAACACTATGGATTCACATAAAAGAAAGATCAGAGTCTTGAGTTCTGCAGTAGAACCGAACTCCTCTGATACCAATTTTTCACGACCCATCCTCGGGGCCCGTTTCGTGACTACCTCAAGCCCGCTTCCCATAGGCTAGAGGCTGGCGACTAGCACCAAAGGTGAAAATCCCAACAAAGGGGAAGGCATTTCCTTATAAAGTAAACAAACTCCACAGAGTAAGCCAAAAAAAGTAAACACTACATAAAACTGGGAACAAAAGTATGTGCAAAACTAAACGAGCCAGAATACAAACCCAAACTGAATGTAAAGTACAACTGGAAAGAAAATACAACAACTGAAAGTAAAGAAGATACGTCAAGCCGTCCATTGGAAGTCCCACCTGAAGGGTGGGTACATATAGCCTCCTCAGCACCTCGGGTCAAGCCATCTGCTCCGTGTGCGTCCCACCCAGTGGTCCACCTCCAGGTACCGACTGATCCACAAGCTTCAACCACAATCAGCAATGTCCGTCATCTACATCCAACACAACGTAGTGCATGCATAGCTCGTGTAGGGGTGAGTATACGCTACTTAGTAGGGACCCCGATACCCTGAAGGTCTCCAAGAATCCAAAAAGGATAATCCGCAAGGAAAGATACAATCACGAAGTAACATTCAAAAATACTTAGGTTTATGCCCATACAAATACCTAAGTCATCAATTACAGTTCGGCTCTAACATCCGAACACATGTTCGATAACATCCACACAGGATAGTACAACTCAATCCACACAGGAAAACACAACACAATCCACATAGGAAAGCAAGTCAATAATATCGAAGATAATGATTGGAAGTCAAGACTCAACTCACACAGGTATACTTCTTCGTAAGGTGATAGAGATGATCAGATGTAGCCACTGATTCATCTAAGATGGGACCCACGTAGGATACTAAACCAGCTAAGCTGTCGGACCCACATATGATACATATCAGCTACTCTTCCAGACCCACGTAGGATACAAGAACAGAGTCAAACACTACTGAACCCACGTAGGATACAAGAACAGTAGTCATCTCTGTCGAACCCACGGAGGATTTCAGTACGGTCTTCATAACTACCTGACCCATGGAGGATTTCAGTGCAGTCATCGTCGCTGCCGAACCCACGGAGGATTTCATTGCAGTCATCATCATCGTCGTAGTCGCAGCCAGCTCTAGGGTTCCCGCAAACAGCATGCTCCTTTCCGGGAGGGTCCGCTCCTCCAGCCATGGGGTCGATACATCAACTAACACGTAGTCCAGAGATGATGTATCCCAATGTTCTGTGATGACATAGGGAACTCAATGTGATGGACTACGCGTGAATCAGACGCACAGTCTAGGAGTTATAGTCTTTTTCGTTCCGGGGGCCCAGTAGGTTTTTAAGTCAAAACCAACCTGACCGCACTCCAACTACGTCCAAACCTCAATCGGATTAAGCCAAAAGGTTCGTCTCAATAAGAGGAATCCAACAAAGTCAACGTCACGTCAATCGGACGTCTGGAACTCATGCTATAAGCGTTTTCGCTCCGAGGGCCCGGTTGGTTTCATGTTCGAACCGACCTGTTTGTGCCCAAAGTTCTCCAAAACCTTGAGTGTAATATAAGGACACGACCATATTGATCCAAGGATCATATCGCAACTGACGGTACATCGATCAGAGGTCCGCATCCCATGATATGAGTGTTTGAACGGAACTGTTCGGAAATAGGGGGTTTTGGGCTCGGACCGACCCAGCCCAAGACCCCACGGGTCGGCCCGAACTGAGTCCGAGTACGGATCATTAGGGCACAACCCAACCTGATGTCATGGCCCAGCCCGGCCAGCGTGGCCCGACCCGGCCTGGGCGGCCCAGCCCAGTCGGGGCGGCCGGGTGGCCTAGCGCGGGCGCAGCCCACGTGGCCAGACAGCTCGGCTCTGCTGAGCTTTCGCGGAAGGGGGGGGGGGGGGGGGGAGCTGCCCCCTGATTGATAAATCCCCCCCCCCACATGGGGTGCCTACCCTTTTCCAACCGGGGGTTACGATCCCTGGCTTTCTCAGAAACCGGCCGGCCAAGCTGGCCAGTGTGTCACCGCGGGACCCACCTGCGGGTCCCGCCTTCCTTGCACCGGCGGCCGGCGGTTCTGGCCGTCGTTCCCCACACCACCACGGCCATAGGCTACGGCCTTGGCCGACCGGTGTGGTGCGACGGCGCCGCGCCCCTCCGTCGCGGCCCGGCTCTAGCCACAGGCTTTTCGTGATTTGCTGTTACAGTGCGACGACGTCGCGCCCCATTGCCGCGGCCCGACCCCGGCCGCGGATTCTTTCGGCCTCTACGGCGCGGCACAATGGAACCATGCATCTTCGCCCATTCCTCTTGCTTCCTTGCGGTGTCGTTGCACCGCGCTGCCTCTGCTCGTGCCTCAACAAGTACAACAACAAAGGGGGAGGAGGGTCGGCCGTGTTCGTGCGGTTTGACCTCCTCCCGTTATTATGATAACAGGCGGCCCAATTTAAAAGTCGATGAATAGAAAATAAAAAACGTACAAAAATTAACCCCTACCTTTATGAAGTCATCATATGAGGTTCGTCGCAGAAATAAGACGTCGCGGAAGAAGGTTCTGTAAGCGTCGTCGACGTCGCGGTACACGGCGTCGCGGTGAAGAGGATTGTCAGCATCACGGTACACGGCGTCGTGTCGTCGATATCCAATGAATTAGCATTCTTTGTCGGTGTCTGTGCGTTTTTCGCGTTCTTCAAGGAGGAATATGAAGTTCTTCATTTAACTCGACCTTTTCAACTTCCCCAAACCCCATTTATTTTTGTAGCACACCCGCACCCACTTAATTAATTCCAAGTCAACTCTCAACTTAATTGGACTATTAAGACTCTTCATTTAATTCAATTAATTGAATGAATTCTGTTGAATTTCAAATGGAATGTTGGATTTTGTGTGTTAATTAAATAAGACAATGTTTTATTTCATTAGGGGTTGCTTCGTTGTGTTGAGATGGAGAGTTCCACGAATAACTTCATCTTTCTCCTTGAAAAATGCGAAGAACGCACCGACACAGACGGAGAACGCTAATTCCTTGGAGATCGATGACGCAACTCCATGTACCACGATGCTGACGATCCCCTTCACCGTGAAGTCATGTACCACGATGTCGATGATGCTTACGGAACCTTCTTCCGTGATGTCTTATTTCCGCGACGAACCTCGTTCGACGACATCATCGAAGTAGGGGTTAATTTTTGTTTGTGTTTTCTTTTCCGTTAATCAACTTTTATATTAGGCCGCCTATTATCGTAATAATGGGAGGAGGTCAGACAGCATGAACACGGCCAAGCCTCCTCCCCCTTTGTTGTTGTACTTGTTGAGGCATGAGCAAAGGCAGCGCGGTGCCACGACACCGCGCAGAAGAAAGAGGAACGAGCGAAGATGCACGACGCCATCGCGCCGCGTCATTTAGGACGAAAGAAGCTGTAGCTTGGGTTGGGCCACGGAAAAGGGGCACAGTGCCGTCGTGCTGTGCTGAAGAGTCATGAAAAGACCACAACCAGAGAGGGGCCGCGGCGGAGGGGCGCGGCGCCGTCACGCCGCGCCGGTCGGACAAGGCCGCGACGTATGGCCGCTGTGGTGCATGGATCGGCGGCAGGAACCGCAGATCGCCGGGGCAAGGAAAGGGGGACCCGTAGTGGGGTCCTACTGTGACACACTGGCCGGCTTGGCAGGCCAGTTTCCGAGAAAGTCAGAGGTTGTAACCCCCGGTTGGCAAAGGGCAGGCCCCCCATGCGGGGTGCTGTTTCTCAATCAGGGGGGCAGTGCACCCCCCTTTCCGCAAGAGCTCGGCTGATCCGAGTTGTCTAGCCACACAGGCCACACCTGCACCAGGCCAACCGGCCGTCCAGGCTGGGCCGGGCTGCGTAGGCCGGGACGCGCCGGCCGCGCCGGGCCGACCCGGGGGGTCTTGGGCCGGGTCTGTCTGGGCCCAAAACCCCCTATTTCCGAACAGTTCCGTTTAAATGCCCATATCATGGGCTAAGGACCTCCGATCGATGAACCGTTAGTTGCGATGCGATCCTTAGATCGAGGAGGTCGTTTTAGTATATTACACTCATGGTTTTGGAGAACTTTTGGCACGTCCGTGTAGGTTCGAACACGAAACCAACTGGGCCCTCGGATCGGAAATGCTTATAGCTTGAGCTCCGGATGTCCAATTGACGTGTCGTCAACTTTGTTGGATTCCTCTTAGTGAGAAGGACCATTTGTCTTACTCCCCTCGAGATTTGGATGCAGTTAGAGTGTGGTCGGGTGGGTTTTGACTTAAAAACCAACCGGAACCCTGGAACGAAAAGGCCAATAACTCTCAGACTAGGTGTCTGATTGACGCACCGTCTGTCACGTTGAGTTTCCTATGTCGAGACAGAACATTGGGCTACATCAATTCCGGACTATGTGTCAGTTGATATATCGACCCCTTGGCTCGTGGAGCGAACCCTCTCAGATACGAGCATTCTTTGTGCGGTAACCCTAGAGCTGGCTGTGACTGCGACGATGATGAAGAATGCACTGAAATCCTCCCTGGGATCGGCAACGACGTTGACGGCACTGAAATCCTCCGCGGGTTATACAGCGATGAAGACCGTACTGAAATCCTCCATGGGTTCGACGACGATGACTACTGTTCTTGTATCCTATGTGGGCCTGGAAGTAATAATGTTCTTGTATGCTACGTGTTTCTGACGGTGTTTGACTCTGTTCTTGTATCCTCCGTGGGTCTGGCAGAGTAGCTGTCTATATCCTATGTGGGTCAGACAGCTTAGCTAGTTTAGTATCCTACGTGAGTCCCAGCTTAGATGAATCAGTGGCAACACCTGATCATATCTATCACCTTATGAAGAAGTATACCTTTTTGAGTTGAGTCTTGACTTTTAATCATTATCTTTGATATGATTGACATGCTTTCTAATGTTGATTGTGTTGTGCTTTCCATGTGGATTGGGTTGTACTATCCTGTGTGGATGTGATTGAACTTGGGCTCGGATGTTGGAGCCAAACTGGAATTGATGACTTAGGTATATGTATGGGCATATACCTAATTAGTGTTGAATGTTACTTCGTGATTGTATCTCTCCATGTTGATTATCCTTTGTGGATTCTGTGAGACCTTTGAGGTCATGGGGTCCCTACTTAGTAGCGTATACTCACCCCTGCATAGGTTATGCCCGCACTACGTTGTGTTGGATTCATATGATGGACAGCGCTGATCGTGGTTGAGGTTTGTGGAGTAGTCGGTACCTAGAGGTGGACCACTGTGTGGGACGTACACGGAGCGGACGGATGGACCCGATTTTCTGAGGAGGCTATCTGTACCTACACTTCAGGTGGGACTTCCAGTGGACGACTTGACGTTGTTGGTTTACATTCAGTTGTTGTACTTTCATTCCAGTTGTACTTTACTTTCAGTTTGGGTTTCTATTCTATCCCATTTACATTCCACACTTACTTTTGTTCACAGTTTTACGTAGTGTTTACTTCAGCTGGCTCACTCTGTGGTGTTTGTTTACTTTATAAGGCAATGCCTTCTCCTTTTTCAGGATTTACGTCTTTGGTGCTAGTCGCCAGCCCCTGGCCTATGGGAGGCGGGTTTGGGGTAGTCCCAGCACGGGCCCTGAGGACGGGTCATGACAGTTATAATATAATTGGGAATACTAAACCTCAATACCATTCATCCATGTTGTCTGTGTCCAGTATAGGCCAAACAAGTACTGCATGTTTTACCAAACTATATTCTCAAACTTTGTAATCTACCCTATTTTTAAATGTTTATTTTTTCATGTTTTATCGCACCCCATATTAATATTGTTATATCCCCTTTCTCCTCCCATATTTGTAGGTGAAACCTTTGTGAGAAAATACTTTCTTCCCCTCTCCTATATTAATTCTCTCACAGATTCATGCCATGCATGACCTCATATTTTCATAAAAAGGCATCATTTTACTTTAATATACATACTTCGCTATTTTCTCTGGGTTATTAATTCTTTTATAAACCCTAGTAGTCATGATGTAAAAATTTATCATTCTAGGTGAACCTAATATTGAGTTATTTGATGTATAGGGATTGAATATAATTTACTCATAAGTTTTTAGGCTTCTTTCATATTAGGATACTCATTTTTTGTGAGTATAATTTTGGTGATTCTATAAAATATTTTTACCATTAATGTTTTTGAATTATCATGAATTCCTAAAAACATATTCTATAAAATTTAGAATATATATGGTTCCCTTTATGGGCATTAAAAAGTTTTTTTTAGTTTTCACAAACTATTCATTTTGGGGACATCATAACTTTTATATTTCAGGTTTTAAAATGATTGTATAAAAATAATATTCAATTTAATGTATGAATTAACTCATGGTTTATATTTAGGTGAATGTTATTTTTATGGGTGATTGACACTGTGATTTTCTAAACTATTTTTTCCATCGAATGGTGGTTTTGTTTTTTAATAAATCCCTTGAAAAAAGAATTTATTTATTTGAAGTGGGGTCTTGATGTTTATAAATGGATTAAAAATTATTTTAGAATTTTTTTTAACGATAAAATTTAAAATCATGTTAATATTTCTTGGTATCCTGTTATTGATTTGAAAGTAACAGTATGATCATTAAACAATGAGTTAAAGTTGATATTTTAAAAAAACTGGAATTTGTACCCCTATGTTTTAAATGAAATATTTATGATTTAACCAATTAAGTGATGTTATAATTAATTATTAAGAAATTCTTGGTATATGTTCATGGATAGGAATTGGGTTTCTTAATACAAGGATGTTGGAGGTGAGATGAGATTTAATTTTAGTGAATTATTGATTTATATAATGATCATTGACATATTGTTACTCACATAAACATTCATTACTCTATGAGAACCCGAGGAACCTAGATTGTGGTATTTATTTATGAAATGCTGGTTTAATTACATACTTGTTACTATCCCTTAGTTGTATTGTTTTTCATATACTAGGGTATTTACCTTGGATTAGGACTATGTGGGTAAGTAATTTAACTTTGGTTTTTTTAAGACTCAGGGTAGGTGGATTGTTGGTCCAATGTTATATATTAACAAGTATTTAAAACCATTTAAGACCTAGTGAGTTACCAATTTTTCATGGTTATTTTTTATTATTCCATTTGGGGATTATCAACATAATTTAACAACAATCCATTTTATTCGAATTTTTTATAGATAAATTCTATTTCTATCTCCTATTTTAATAATTGTTTGATACATGTTGATTTTTTGATAGTAACATTATTCAAATCATGGTTTTGTTTATGTTTTAAATGGGTTATTTAGAAATTGTGTTCAATAAAGGACTCTACAAAGGAAAAATAGTTTCCCCGGAAATGTATACATTTATAAAAATCATTGGATTGATATTATTGTTTAATAATTCAACTTTAATAGTTATTATTTCATTATTTTCAAACTGATGTATATATATTTAGAATGTATTTTTGAAGGAAGTTATTTTTATTAATTTTCTTATATTCACTCCCCATATAAATATTATTTTCAAGATGTAGTTGAAACTAGAATTATTGCAATGTAAACTATAAAAAATTGAATAGATACTATTATGATATCCTAATGGAAATGTTTTGGTCAGACTCTGTACGCACCTCTAGGTGTATTAATTTTCATTGTTTTATATCAGGTTCACATCATATACCCTTCATTTTTTTAATTTAGTCATTAAAATATGTTTCAGGGAGTTGTGAGTGGCCCTGGGCTACTTGCAATTGGTTTTAATTTTCGCTGTTTTTTTATTTTTTTTATTTCATGATATCATATTTCAATTCACTCATTGGGTTATATGTATTTCGATTTTTGATTCACTTATTAAAATAGTTTACAGTATATTTTTACAATTTATGAAAGGTATTTTAGATGTTTATTTTTCTTATGGTAATTTATGACTTATTATATTAATTAAATTTTCATATTTAATATACATTATAGTAAAATGTATATACATACAATGAAATATTATCAAAAAAATTAAACTATTTTAAAATGTTTATTTTTTGGGCAATGATTTCCTAATTTCATATTACCTGATTACTATGACTAGTTTTCAACATGTGTTGATCGAGAATTCCCTTTATGATGAGTATTAAGCTAGGTTGGGTGATGTTGTGTGTCATGCCAATACAATTCAATAAAAAATATCTCTAGTGTGTTTCTCATTTTGATATATTTTATTCCATATAAAATATTCATAATTCAATATTGTCATTTAAATATTTTGGAATTATTATAATTTAACCGAGAGTAAATAAATGAAAAATAAATTATGGTTGTAATTTTGGCATGTATTCCATTGATCTTAATTTTAATTCAATTATTCAGGTTCCAAATCTTCCAAAACTATTGAAATGTTTTGATCATTTTATATCGTACATGGATGATAATTAATACACAATTTCTATATACAAATAACATCTGTATGATTATTTTAAATATATTGAGGTATTATTGCTACCCAAACCATAAAATGTGTATTTAAGAGTTCTTTTTCCTGGATCACATGTTTGGAATGATATGTTAATATTCATGGTTCATAAGTTTGAATAGAAATATTTATTTATAATAAGACAATTCAAAATATTTCAACTGGAGTACCATACCATGTCAATGTATCAAACCACTAACATTTTAACATATCAACTCATCTATGTGGGTAATAATCTAATATAATTTTTCCTATTATTTTCTATACTATGATATATCAGTAGAACATTGTTTCCTATCAATTTATAATGCATACTTTTCATTTAAAAAACATAACATTGAACCATTTTTTTATTTATTATATTTAACAAATTAATATTGATAATTAACTTCAATTTTTAACCATATTTAATTTGTACTCATGTAATACCATTTTTTTACAAAATGACCTCGCGATTGTTTAAATAGGTTTCCCATTACATGTCAAACATAAACTCCCCATATATAACACTTTTATTAATATTATGAAATGTATGGGTAATATAAAAAAATAACAATTAAATGGGATTTTAACCATCAAGGAATATTATAAAAGTGAGACATCTAACTCATAATAAAAATTTTACATTAATGTTCTCCCAAAAGTATTTCTATATTATACCAATACCATTTAGGTAAAATAAATTAATGGAAAAATACTATAAAATTAATTTAATGTAACTCATAATTGGTCATAATTACTTGATATAGTAATCCATTAAATCAAAATTAAATAAGACAATTTGATAAACCATCTCAAACTCATAAAATATAAAATTAATCAATGTACATAGACCTAAATCTCTTTAGTTTATGGACATTATGGAAATATAGTCAAAATTTTATTATATTTTTAATATTTATTTCTTATTGTATGATCATAGCTCATATATACATTATTAAAATTTCTAAAATAGAAATACATGAGCTATTTGTATAAAAAAATTGAGAATATATCTATTAGGACAATTATTATTCCATAAATAAATTTTAATGTATAAATCATATATTTAGTGGGATACATCTATTTACAATAAAAGAGACCCCACAAAAAAGACCTTTTATTTGATGGTTTATAGAATGATATAATATAAATGTGAAGACAAATAAGGGAAATAAATTATCTAATTCAGAATTAATTCTATATCAATATTGTTTCATTTTTTTCACATAATTTTTAGATAGAAACTTAAAATAAATTTCTCTATATAAAGTTTCTAAAAATAACACTCTTATATTATCTATTAGTACATTTAATTTGATTATTAAAAGCATTTAAAATAGTAGTTTCTGACAGTCATGATATGTAAATGATTTAAAATTCACCTCTCCATTATTCAATATGTTTCATATGTTACATAAATAACCATCTAGAACCTTTCATGTATCTATTCCATACTGAAATTTTTTTCACTCTATAGCTATAATAAAAATACATGTAATATCAGTCAACTACTTATTCCTAATAATTAGCTTGGGATAATGTTTTTTTATTAATAACATAAAATATATGACTATATTTTCTCTTAGGTAATTGTTCTTATTAAACTTGATATTATGAACTACTATAATTAAACATTCAAATATGCTTCAATAAACATGAATCACATCTAAAAAAATTAACATTAAATTAGAGGTCTAGAAATATACATCAAAGAATGTGTTTCTCTTGTCCAATTAATTTGCGTATCATTATGAGAAGACATTATATTTCATGAAATTTTAGTAACCATTACATAAATAATATTGAGCCACATAAGCTCTTCCAATCATTCATTTGAAGACATACACAATGTTTTATTGTTTGTCTCAATAATTTTATCAAAATATCATTGATTACATATGTATGGATGTCTCTTTAGTGGGAATAAAAGATGTACTATAAAATAATATAAATATATATGATTCATTATTATATATATATTATTTTTCAAAAATTATAGATAAAAAATATGCTTTTTCTCTCTAATTAGAAATCTTCTTATAAGCATTAAAATAATTTACAGTCCCCATAAGAGAAGAAAACATTTGAAAGTAATAATTCCTTGAATTAGTATATAATGGAACCACTGGCCCTAAAATAATTAAAATAATCTATTATGGGTTTCAAAAAACACATCGATATAATTTCAAGGTTCACTGTTTAATAATATTAATATATCCTTGGATGTATATGGCTTCTCCATGGACATCCAATGTAGAAGATTATATATATATGATTGAAAATGGGCATTGTTTTTTCTGTTTTATGAGTCTGATTGAATGGATTATAAGGATAAAACTATAAAACAAATTTGACATTACATTTTTTATATGATAAAATTATATTTTATTTAGTAAACTATAGTGTTTCACTTCATATTCTAGGAGAATAAAATTCACGTTTTATATTTATTTATGTATTCCATATCATATCTTCTTTCAATTCATTATAAATAATAATTAATTATTGTCCTTGTGATAAATTAATGTTTTAAATAAATTTTTTTGGGATCTCAAGGTAGTATTTATTATTTAATAGCATTCAATATAACTATACCAAATTTTTATCATCATTTAATGATGTTTGTTAATTATAACATATCATAGAATAATTAAAAAAGGATTATTTTTTGTAGAATAAAATACATGGAGATCATTTAACTTTAGTGAATGAAAATTATTTTCTAAAAATATTAAACAGTTATTAGAAATGTCCTTTAGAAGGATATGAAAATATTATATCTGATTGTTACTAAATGCATGCATGGTTTTTTAGGGATATGGGAAAATTATAAATTCATCTTTATTGATTTTAAATTTTTCAGGATATGTCAGTGTATTATAATCCTCCACCACCATCATAAATTTATCAATTTTATTATTTTAGATATTAGTTAATAGTTATGTAATTGAATTTACACTGACTACTCATGGTTTTGTTTTGTATTTATGTTCTGGATGATAAATAAATTGAAACTGATCAAATATATTATATTTAAAAATACTCTTATAAGGAATATATTTATTTTTTCCACATTTACTATTAATAAATTACAATTTCAAACATTATATTTAGTTTTACATTCTATGATATTGATATAGAAACATATATAGAAATTATTTAAATATTATCCTATAATTAATATTTAACAAGAGTATCAATGTAGATCCCCGTATGAAGCATTGCTAAAAGTGAAATCTAAAAAATTCAAGACTCTTCTAAAAATTAGTTAATACATGATCAAGAACATACAGATATCATCTATTCATTATTTAATCAATGAGATAATATTTCATATAATAATATAACAGAAAATTTATCGGTTGAATAAAATGAAAAAAGATCAACAATTTACAGACTTTATAATTTTTACCAAATATTTTAATATTTATATCAATTATGTAAAATGTATATTAAAAAAATTTATTTTTCTCTTTTAATAACTAGAAAATAATTAATTAATTATTTAAAAACATAGAAAAATATATTAGTGATAAATTTATGTTGTTTATATTTCTAAATAATTATGAGAATTACTAAACTATTTAGAAACAAATAATTTTCCATTAAATTCATCAAGAAATTATATGTGAATAAATTTTCTAATTTTTACACAGTAAATTCAATCTAAAACATTTATTATGAAATGGAATATTTTTTTTAGTATTCTATTAAAAAGTATTTTTTTTCAATTAAAAATGCATGTGGCACAGAGGCCTAGGAATATTTCCTTATATAGAATGCAAGAAAATTAATAAAATATTGAATTATTAAAATTGGGTTCTATCTGTGGAAGAAAAATTCAACAATTTTAGAGAACAATTATAATAATATTTTGATAAATAAAACTTACGTATGATATATTTGATGTAAAATTATGAAAAGAGTCATTAATTTTGACAAAGACTACAAAATGTAAAAAATTAATCATATGAAAACTATCAATGTGAATGATAATTTTTTTATAAAAAATATATAATAAATAATTAACACATAAAAACAAAAAACCATGTTAAACTTATAAAAATATACATATTCATATACCTTCTATTGGGATTTTCGATAAACAAGATGCGTTGAAGTTATATTACCCATTTTTGGAGTAGAGAGGCTATATAGGTAGTGTACTGGAGTTAATGAAAGATGAGGACATGGGGATAATGTTTATCATAACGGTGGGATAATGGGGTTATGTAATTGAAATGATTTGGAATGATATTTTTGAATCTATGAATAGAGGATTATATTAGTTAGGGGAATGGATTAATAAGAATATTAAGGGGGATTTAGGTTAATGTGTTTTGTAAAATATATCATCAATATTTATAAAAACCATAACAATAGAATTTTAGTATTTTTGATGAAAAAAAACCATTTCATAATTTAAAATATTATTGTGAATTTTACTAATTGTAAAAACATCAATCTATTATCATGGTCCACAAAATAGTGAAAATATATCAATGGGATAAAATATAAATATATTATTGTTTTATTCCCTCTGAAAATATTATATTTAGAGTTTTATTATTTTTATTATTATTATTAGTTAACTATATCACCAGTTATTGATTCAAAATTAATTAAAATATGTGAGTGAATATACTATAAATGTAATCATTATTACAATAAAAAAAATTAATTTAATATTTTAATTTTTTTTTGTGTATTTCTAATAAAATCAATGAATTTAATATTAAATAATTTTATATTTGGGTTTAAATTCATGCCATCATATTAGTATCCATAATTAAATTACTGTGGTTTTTAATTTAATTGACACAGAAATATCTCAAGATATAATTTTTCATAATATATAGAATCTTGTTGTCCTAGAAACACAAGGTGTATGCTTTAGTTATGGATGTATGTGTTGGAATATGACTGAATTCCTCCAATATAAACTATGGAGTGTAGTGTATGGATAAGTCCATATCAAGAAAAGAAACCTGTGTAGTCCTCTTGGGAACAACATCATATCAGTTATTATATACTCCAGTGTCCCATGGCCAAAAATGTTCGATGAGGGAATCTTGTTATTATTAATAATAGATAATGGGACAATAGACAAGAGTTATTAATCTTGAATTCATATGTTAATGCTTAAAATGTCGACCATGTTACACGTGTAATGTAATTCTGGAAGAAAAGTTAAAATTCATGTCTATTGGGTAGGGCATTTTAATCCTTTTTTTGAAGAAATAATATTTTTACAATTGTTGAGAAAAAAATTGAACTTCTTGATGGGTTGGTAAATAAATCCATTTGGATCATGTGTGATAAAACAAAATATAGGTTTTTCAGTAGTTGTATTTTTGGAATGAATTTTAATTTATTTTAGTGATGGAAATTTTTTAGAATTTCTGTCTTGATTAGGAATATAAACATTTATATATCCATAATTTATTTTCTTTTAGACACGGATTGAGTCTCTATTGGTGCATTCAGTTATTGGGTGGATCTTGGATATAAATCAGTGTAAATAAAATTTAATTTTTTGATAGAGAAACCAATCCCACCATTATTATATAGAACATTCCATTAATGTAGATTTCCTTTGTTGGAAATCTATTTTACCATTTTATTTAGTCTATGAACATTATTTTAGTCATGGAAATGTATTATGTGTATGGATTCCTTATATAAACAATCAGATCATGTTGTTAATCATGCTAAGGTAAATCATTATTTATCAGAAAAAAATATGACTTCATATATTTAGTTAAGTTTTGAGGGGTTTTGCGTAGGATGAGAGGCCATTATACGCTAGTTATCCCACACTTGATCCCTCACTTAATACTCCTTTAGGTGTAATGATTCTATGTGCACTTCAACAATAATAATATGATTTTCTTTTATTATTTTCATCATTCCTTCCATTCATTTTTGGTACCCTAATTTTTGGCTTACTATTTTTTATAATTTCTAAATGAATTCCATTTGAGTATACTGCAAATCATCTTGATCAGTAGGTATTTGTTTTATGTAGATGGTGTAATGAGATTATTTCTGAACATTGATTCATGCAATTTTGATACTAAAAAAATCATCATATGTTTTTTTATATAATTTAATATTTAAAACTAATTTTTTTTCTATTAATATAGTTTTATTGCTATAGGAATTCATGTACGGATGGTTCCATTGATATGCAACAATCCATTTTTGGGTACTATTTTTTTTGGGTGAGATATGTGTTCCTAGTGATTATTTATGAATAATTTCCAATCTAGAAATTATTTTAATAAATGATTAATATTGCATAAATTTAATGTGTAAAATTTTATAGCATGAGGTAGGTGCATTGGAGCATGTAAGAGGCACGGGGTTTTGTAATATTCTCAATGGAGCCTGGAAATGGGTTTATTAAATGGTCTAATTAGTTGTACACTATGCGATAATTTCATATAAATGTTTATTTATGATCATGCATTCCTAAAAAATTTCTTTGGTTTAGTAACAAGGTATAAGTAATAATGGATTCCATATTTTAGATTAAATGGTGGAACTAAACCTTTATGGATGGCACCATATTCTATTTATTACCATGGGTAATTTGGGATCACCATGTGACTATGTCTCCAAGTGATGAGTTCATTTCATGAGCTGACAAGAAAACTCTAGGTAGTCATGGTATTTGAAATTATATATGTATATCCTGGGTAGTTTTCCTATGGATATTGTGTAGGAAAGTTATTATTGTGGTTGAGTGACGGTAAGAGAGACGTTGGTATATCTTAAAAATGATTATGAAATCCATCCTGAATAAAGAGGTGAGTCTTGGTAGGTACTCAGTATAGAAAACAAATATCAGTACAATTTGTTTGTTTAAGGGAGTGGTTCTCTGTTTTGGATGGTTTAAATGTATCTTTTTAGGGATGTGAGATGAGGCCCTAGGTTGGTGTGTGGGAATTATGTGGGGACATTCCTTGTGATGAAAATGGTGAATTGTGGTAGGAAGTGGACATTTCAAAATGCGGGAAAATGAATAGTAAGCCATGGGTTAATGTTTCACTGAGGATTAATGGGTATGGGTTGGTATTGATGTCCAGAGACTAATGTAGGTGTATAAGATCCTGTTAAATGTCGTGATGGTTGATATGATTCATGTTCTGATATGAGATGAATAATTGGGGTTTCGCTATATATGATCCCCTAGAAAGTCTTGTGATGGGTTATTAGACCTATTGAAAAATTATTTTGAAGGGTGAATGACTGATATTTAGGGGTGATATGTTCCATGTATTTTTATAGACATGAGAGAGATATAATTTGCAGGACTACCATGTGTAATAATTCATTCCATATTCCTTATTGAGATAGGACATCAATATGTGGTATGGTTAGATTGAGCAATATCAATAGACCATGAGTGAAATATTTTTACTGGAATAAGGATTTGTCATCCATGATATATATGGTTATCGTTAGTGTTATTGGATATCCATGAATGTCATGGTTATAAAAATTTAGGAGGCATTGGACTGAAATGAGTGAGATGGGGCATGAGTGATGATGTGGGGGAATATTAGATTACATTCTTTCCTGAGTGAAATGTGGAATTGGTTATAATGTGTTATGTGGGTAAATTTTTTGATCAACATGAGTGAAATTCGGGATAGGTTATCATTCCATTTTAGGCTAGATGGATGAACCATACCTTGTGTGAAAAAGAGGAGGTCTAGCCATAGAAAATAAAGCATCCCATTAAGAGTGGTCGGTTGGGATTCTTAGTGAATTACCCAACCCTCTGGTGGATAGTAGTTGGGATTTATGGGATCCCTTCTCGTGGGTTGCAGGTTTGGGGAAACAATTTTTTCATGAAGTAACGATTTAATATTGATATTGTGCTAATGCAAATATGGATAGGAACTATAGTGATAATATTTGCATTGAGTGGTCTTGATAGCACACAAAGTCTCAAAGTGCACGATTATTTAAATTATTTACATTTTTATTTCATTAATTTGAAAATTATTATGTATATTATGGGTTGTCACTAAAATACTACTAAGTTATGTGTTCAAACCCTGTATTTGAACTCAGGAGTACATGTAGACCATATTTCTTCTTTAATTTCAGAGCACATGATGGTCAATTAGTTGGGTTGGTGTTGCATTATAGGTAGTTGAGGTTGGGATGGACCATGGTGGTGTATGTTGTCCCATATTATATATTTTTTTTTCTTTTTTTATTTCAAATTTTGAATTTTCAACGTTGGATATTAGTTTTTATTTTTAATGAAAATATTAATTATGAAATTAGTTGTGTAGGTTTATTAGGAATACATTAATGTGGATATTGATTTCATATTGTTCATTCTTGGTAACTCTAATATTGATGGAATATCCCACCAAATAAATTTTATAAGTCCTACATTTTGAGACATTAAAATTTTATCTCACTTTTTTATAAATGTTTTTGGGACTTCAGATAAGTGATATATGAATGTATAGGAACTTGAATTGATCATAGACTAGTGCATCTTGAACAGGTTCACGGTGGGAATTATTACATACTTGGCTGATATGTTTTTTCTATAATTATTTTCGTTATATATTTTTTTTCAAATATGATGTGTCTATTTAGATCAATATCATGGTTTGGATCATGGATCATCATTGAGAGTATATGTTCAAGAATTATAATTATGAAAATTGTATTCAAATGACACATTTTTGCTTTCCTGTGGTATTTTTATGATAGTTTCACATGTTTAATGTTTTAACAACTTATATGATGTTTTCCTATAAAGTTTGTTGGTTCCGTTCTTCTAAGATGTGTATTTTTTTCCATTTATATGGTAGGAAATGTGGATATTATTCCATATGGTGCTCCCTTGATTATAATTCATCCCCTTAATTAAGGGATGTGTGGAGACCCATCATGGGTTGGTGCAAGTATTTATACAATGATAATGACTTTATGAGAGACTAGAAATCCACAGAGATTGACCAAAGATGGGAAATGATTTCTATGTGGATTTTTATTTGGCCATTTAATGTGTCAATCACAAAACTTTTTGTGTTTTTCAATATATCTTCTATGTTTAATTATTCATAACAAAACAAGGTTTCTAATGAAAGTTACCATAATCAATATAGATAGTATATTTGTGATTATATGGGATGGATCATTATTTTCTATACCATTGGGTTCCGAAGATGCGATTTAAAGTGGTATGTGAGTGAATGAGTGAATAGTCATGGATCTAAAATGATTCTTCTGTGGAATGTAACCATTCAATTGGACATGGATTGAATGATATGCCTCAATAGGTTGCATGTGACTAAGATTCATGTCTGTCCTTTATATTGGATAAATAATATTCTCATAGGATATATAAGATGAAACTCTTTATTGAATGAGTTATTTGTGTGATTGTGTTTTATAATAGAATGCAATATGTGGGTTTAGGTGAGACCAAGTAGGACCATGAGTGGGAAACTATGAAAGAGTTTATGATATATAATTATACTAAAAGGGGAGACTTGTAATTGGAATAGATATATTAGATAGGTCTTGGTGTGAAATGAATTGTTTTTGTTGGATACATTTGATGCCCCAATGGGATATATATTTCTTAAAAGGTTTCTGTGGTGGATTGTAATGAATTACTCATTATTAGAAAGAAACCAAGATGTTATTTAGTTTTAGTTGATTGGTGAGAGTCTAATGGTCATGTTGGTTAGGGTTTTGGTCATTGATTGGATTCTATTCATGGGGAAATATTGAATCGAATGATTGGGCATGGTTCAGGATGATGTGTATTAGAGATATTGAATGGTAGTAAGTGTATAATTGGATGTATGAGGGTGTATTTCTCATTTTAGAAGAATTTTTAATGAATGCATGATCCTTTTATGTGCAAAGAGTGGGTGGAATTGTTAGTTTTTTATAGACATTTTTTGTGAAAGTGGTTCAACCGTATCTTCTCATTATATTTAGTAATGATTATATAATTGGCCATGGGGATGTGGAATTTTGTGTGGTTGGGTGATGATAACAATAAAACTATATTGCGGAGATTTTTATTCCCCATAGGGTAAAAGGCCTTATGTTGGGAGGGGTGTGGATTATATTAGATTGGTTAGTGGTTGGTTGAGATAAGGATGATGTGCTAGTTTTTTATAAGATCCAGTGATATCTAGTTCCTCAGCTAATACTAGTTTTGAAGTATAATTATGGAGTTTTAAGGATTCGATACATTGAAATTAGACTCAGGGTTATTTTGGTATGATAAAATGGTGGTTTATATTAATGATATGTTAGTTATTTGGATAATAGATTGATAGAGAGTGAGGTTGTTTGGGATATAATCTGGAAAATGTATTGAGTATCAGGTTGTACATTGGTTTATTTTTGTACAATACTGTGATACTGTAATGGATCGGACCCCTCCGGTCCATTCCATTATTGAAATTGATGTGGTCAACACGACGTGTGTTATAATGATAATTTTAATACTGATGATAACGTAAATTTAAGTTAAATAATAATGATGATGACATAAATTGTGTGATTAATTAAACTAAAACGAATAATCATGATAAAATGATTTAATGGGTGTTATTATTATTAATGTTGTGAAGTGGGAAGGTGTGTGAACCATTAGACGTTGATAAATGAAACATGCAGTTTGTTATTAATTGAGTAATTGTTGAAATTAAATTTGAATAATAATAATGGGTTATGTGATATTAATAATGTTCATAATATTAATAATAATGAGAAATTGATGAAATGACTCATATTATTTATTGCAAACAAATAAACGAAGATGCAAGTGGAACCATGGTGGTTCATTCATAAAATTAAAGGTGAGTTTGTTATTATTATAATGTTAAATAATAATAATAATGGTGGCGTAAAAATATATTGGGTTTATTAAATTGAATGGTTTTAATTTAATAAAACTGGATTCAATTTAATCAATGTGAAATAAAAATAAAATCAATTAAAATAATTAAATTGACGGATGTTACATGACATTGACGTGGCATGGTCGGATTTAGATATCCAACAGGGTGGTTTAACATGGTCAATGCCATGAGCGTAAATATTTTTTGTTATTAAAAACAATAAAGTCGGCGAGTTAATAAAATAAGATGATGAAATGTTATTGTCAGTGAAAAACAATAAATAACAATGATGGCGTAAAACTATGTGCAAGAGGCTAATAAAATTAAATGTATTAAAATGGGGTTGAATATAGAAGTTATATTAATTTTGTTTTGTCATTTAATTCAATTAAATGAAATAGTTTTGTGTCCCATGGAATGGTTGTGCATAGGTTCTCCGCAAAGTGAAATATGAAATTAATAATATTGCTAGTATAATAATATGATAATACAATTAAATTTATTATGGATTAAAGCCATGGGAATTAATAATTTTTCTATTATACTTGAGGCGCATGGAATATAAGAGGAGGCGCCACTTGTTGGGGCATGATAAAATGGGGAGAAGAATTTGTGGAAGATAATAAATGGAATTGGAGAGAGAATGATATATGAAATTTAAAACAAAAATAAATGAAAAAGGGGGAATTGGGGTTTCATTCCTGCATGAATGGAGACCCAAATCGTGATTGATTTGGAGTTAAGAAAAAATATGGTTAAATAAAATAATAATATAGTTATTATTTTGTTGGGAAAACCATGTTTTGTCGGTAACTTCTTCGTACAACCTCAGTTTTACAGACCGTCAGTGGCAGTGTGACCCTAACTATGAGATGGAAATTATGAGTCCAATATTGGATGCCTTTTTCAGGGTTTCGGATTGGGTACCCGAAACACTCTTGAATTAATAGATTTAATATTATTATTAAATCTTCGACCCGTCATAACTCCCACGTGCGACGTCTGATTGACTTCTCGTTAGTGGCGATGTGATCCTGTAATTAATACGATCAATTCAAGTCTAAGGTTTCATATTAAATTATGACTCATGTCTCGGACCAATAAAACACCTATTATTAATTAAAGTTATTATTATCATTAAATGCATGGAAACTGCGTGACATGTCCTATGTTGACCGGTCAAAACGCGTAACGGGTGTATGGTCAAATCGTGTATTCATTAATACATGTTGCATACTTTTTTAACTATTCGTTGCCTATATATGAAAGGGTCGCGGATTATTTCTAGACCAATCGATTTTTCTTCGCACGACGACGCTCTTCGATGATCGAAAATTCTTCCTCCTCTAACTTCTTCATCTGGACTCCGATCATCGATCCGTCAGTGGATGCGGGATCATGTCAGCAAGGAGAACACCGTACCCCCAATTCTGTTCCCTATTCTTTGACTTCCCATCCACAGTTTCCAACCGAGGAGACTGCTGATAATTGACGAGAACGACGGTCTTTGACGAACGACTCTAAAAAGGTATGTTAAACCTCTGTTCTTTTATTCTCTTTCTGATCCTACTTCTCCAATTTTCTTTCCATTCTACAACATGTGATCTTCGTGTTGAGGGATTTTCTTGTGTTGTTGATTCAGTGGTTCCGTGAAATCCTTTGTCGGTGGAGTCATTCTGGGAGAAGCCTTGTGATCGTGGTGGTCATGTTCGTAGAAGGACATCAGAACCTGTTGAGGTAGGGATCTTACCTTTGTCTCTCAAAATTGAGCACCATGCGGGGTGGGTAACCTCTTGTTTTCATGAGAAACAGTTCAACCATTAACGAAGATAATAACTGGTTAAAGAACAGGGATGGGGAAGTTGTTATGTTTATCTTTATATCCTGTGATATTATGTTGTGAATTGAATAGGCTCATGCCTACTGAAAATCACGGTCGTTGGGGGACTTTTCTTGCACAATTAATGGTTTCCCTATCATTCTATAACGTTTTGTGAATGGAACTTTGTGGAATGGGAATAATAGTTAATGGGGTTGGTTGGTTAATAAGAAGGACTTGGTTGTGTTGCTTTTGTTTTCCTATCTTGATTTGTGGATGGCAGGGAAATGTTTTACGAATGATCGATGTGGTTAGTTGTGGATAGTTTCCCAGTAGTTAAGGAACTAATAATCTAATTCTGTTGAAACATGAAGACCTAAATGGGGGTTGGGTTGTTTGTTGTATGCATGCTTCGTAGTAGAAGTGCCAAGGAACGTGCTCAGTTTCTCTATTTAGAAGCCATATGTTGGGTTGTGTGTTTGGTATACTTATATATATCTGTATCTTTCGTGTTTTATCACACCCCACCAATGTTGAGATCATAGTGCCGAACACTCCCATTTCATGGGAGATGGTGTTTTTCCATTAGTTACTAGCTCCTTCCCACTCCTTCTTCCCTAGGTTGTGATGTCTTGAGGCGACCATACCCCTAAGACACTTCAGGTTGGTTTCGATTGTGGTGGTTCTAGCCCAAGACTCATCAGGAAGGTTTTACTGTATCCCAAGAATATTTGGGATGAGACCCAGTTGTGTACTGGCAAGATATGTGGTTGTGAGGCCCAGGTGTGTCCGGGCGGGATACGTGGTTGTGAGGCCCAGGTGTGTGTGGGCTGGATAAGTGGTTGTGAGGCCCATGTGTGTGCGGGCGGGATACGTGGTTTGAGTCCCAGGTGTGTGCGGGTGGGATAAGTAATTGTGAGGCCTAGGTGTGTGTGGACCGGATATGTGGTTGTGAGGCCCAGGTGTGTGCAGGCGAGATTCGTGGTTGTGAGGCCCAGGTGTGTGCGGGCAGGGAGAGTGTGGAAGCATGAGGACATTTCCCGTTAGGAAAGCAGCTAACTAAAGGGAATTTGTTCGAGGTACCCAATACTCTTATTCTTATGTACTACTACCTATTGTGATTGTGTTTTTGGTGAGTGTGGCTGGTGAGGTTGGGTGGATAGAATTCCTTGCTAGGTTTCTTCTGTTGTTATCACGAGACCATAGGATGTCTCCACACCTGTGCACAAGAGATTTAGGTTTCCCTACTGAGTATACTTGTATGCTCACCCTAAATTTACATTCAGGATTCTAGGAGGACTACTAGGGCCGTGTGGGACCCTACTAGTCGGACAGTTGGAGTTGTTGTTGTTGTTGTACACTTGTTTCTTTTGGTATTATACTTTGAGTTTCTTGTACTTTCACCTTGTTATAAAATTGTTTAAACATGCATGTGGGATTGGTTTGGGTTTATTTCTATACACTTGTTCGTTTCCTTTTTTGTTGGTTGACTTTTCCTATTTCTCGATCCTAAATAATAAAAAGGGTAATGCCTACCATATTTGTGAAAACTCATACCCTTGGTGCTAGTCAACACCCCGGGGCCTACTGGAGGCGGGACTAGGGGGACATTATCTCCCTTTCACCATTTCCATCTCAGGAGGGGCATCTTTGGTGGGAGGGGGTCGTGAAAAAATGGTATTAGAGGTGATGGTTGAGAGATAGGATGGATTTTGGAGTTAGGCACAGTGAGGATTGCATGTGATGGTAGGGAAACAGTGTTAGTGAATCATGGTGAGTGGCATTGGCCAAAGAAGACCGGCAAAGACAAGGGATTTTAGGGGCCCCCGTAATCCGATGCAAGGACTCTGAGCCTACCGAATGACCAAGTGAGACTGCATCGATTGGAGGGTAAAGACCCTAGGGAAGGTACATGCATCATCATGATTGTGTTTTACTTGATTTGGGTGTTCTAGGAATGAAATTGAAAAAAAATGATGAAATAAATCCTTGAGAAATTTCCTTACTACTTGGGCTTAGGCGATCATTGTTTACCGTACAACTATGGAACCTGGACGTCATCCCTGAGTGGCTCAGATGGACGAGGCGTAACAGATTTAGGCGGTCGATCAGTTGAGGATTGACCGAGAGGAGGAAGATATCTAGTGGCATAAGACTCTCCGTTATTTCCAACGACAAACCCTCAAGAAGTAAGAGGGTAGTAATTTGGATACGGAGACGGAAGGGTGTCTTGAGGAGCTAGGGAACTCTTTTACATTGATTCGTGCTCCGAGGGAGTAATGGGTTCCCCTAGTAGTCAGTCAGCTGAGAGGTGCAGTGCGACAGTGGTGGACGCTCTACCTCGGAGAGAGGATAGAGGCGGAGGATCGATGAGCTGACATTGAGAAGGAATTCCGAGAGGAATTCCTTTCCTCCATGATGAAGACAGAGAAGCGGAAGGAGTTACTCTCCCTTCAGCAGGGGAGTATGTCAGTACGAGAGCTGGGAATCAATTTCAAGGATCTCATGTTCTTTTCTCTGGATCTCTTTCTGGATGAGGAGTCTCAGGTGAGACATTTGGAGGAGGCGCTTCGTCTTTCACTCCAGCATGCTGTCTGCCCCTTCACCCTTCCGACCTACATGGCGGTATAGAAGTAGGAAGAGGTTGTAGAAAGGATGCACTCGCAGGGAGGTGCACCACGTGAGGGGATCCAACCTTGTTCATTGAAGAGGAAGGCAGCCAGCATCATGGCTCCAGCGACAAAACCTTCCAGTTTTAGGCCAGAAGGGAGCATGCCCCAATAGTTCCAGTTCAGATCTTCCGGTCCTCGTCACTTTTTCATGAGCCCACGACCTATGTGTTTTTCTTTTGGTGGTTTCAGACACGTTTAGAGTTGGTGCCTGACCCATTCTCAGTAAAGTGGATATGGACAGGTTCAGCGCCCACCTCAGGAGCACCAGTCGCCGAAAAGACCCTTCTAGTAGCAACATGCTCCAGTCCCTCTGAGGGGAGATGGAGCAGGTGGTGGCCAGCCACAAGGAGTTCCTCAAGGATCCCAATTGGGATGTGGTCTAGGATGCGGAAATCAACAGAGAGGCAGAGCAGCTGTGCGCAGATAGTTGCATGCATCAGAGGCATCATCTCTAGAAGGACCAGGGATCGATAGAGATGTGTTTGGGTTTTCTTGAATAATCTCCTTTATGTTTTGTTGGGAGGATTACACTCCATTGTTGGAACTCTTTTTCTCATTATTTGGGCATGGACCATGTTTTTGTGAGTTTTTAATGCTATGTTGTTTCATGCTTTTCTTTTACTGTACGTGAAGATCCCTATAATGTGGGGAGGGTAAGTCCTAATCCCTAATCGAGACGCATTAATGTGGATGCGATTAAACCCGTACAGGAGATTCAGTGCCGCCTAATGTGGATAATATCACGACATGGGAGAAGGAATTCCCCAAGCCATTTGTTCGGGCAGTGTTTGGGTTGTACGATATTGGGGGCAGTGTAAGTTGGAAAAACCTAATATATGGAAGTGGGAAGGCCCAGTCCTTAATCGAGACGCATTAATGCGGATGCGCTTAAACCCATGTAAGCGAGTCAGTGCCGCCTAAAGCAGATAATATCACGACATAGGAGAGGGAATTCCTAAATCCTATAATTAGGGTTGTCGGTTGTTTCTTGTTATGACAAGAGCCCTGAGAGTAATCTTGCGGAGTGGGTGTTCAGATCCATTATTTTTTCTAGGTTGGTTTTTAATTCACGAGGACGAGAATGTTTTGAGAGGTATCTAATGTAATGGCCCAGACCCCTCCGGTCCATTCCTTTGTTTAAATCGATGTGGTCAACATGACGCGTGTTATAATTATAATTTTAATACTGATGATAACATAAAAATATGTTAAATAATAATTATGATGACATAAATTGTGTGATTAATTAAACTAAAAAGAATAGTCATGATAAATTGATTTAATGGGTGTTATTATTATTAATGATGTGAAGTGAGAAGGTTTGTGATCCATTAGACGTTGATAAATGAAACATGCAGTTTGTTATTAATTGAGTTATTTTTGAAATTAAATTTGTATAATAATAAATGGTGTTGTGTTATTAATATTATTCAGAATATTAATAATAATGAGAAATTGATGAAATGAGTCATGGTATTTATTGCAAATAAATAAATGAAGATGCATGTGGAAGCATGGTGGTGCATTCATAAAAATATTGCTGAGTTCATTATTATTATTATGATAAATAATAATAATAATGGTGGCGTAAAAATATATTGGGTTTATTAAATTGAATGGTTTTAATTTAATAAAAGTTGTTTCAATTTAATTAGTTTGAAATAAAAATAAATAGAAATAAAATAATTAAATTAACAGTTGTTATGCGACATTGACGTGGTATGGTTGGATTCAGATATCCAACATGGTGGTTTAACGTGGTCAATGTGACGAGCGTAAATATTTTTTGTTATTAAAAACAATAATGTCAGTGAGTTAATAAAAGAAGTTGATGAAATGTTATTGTTATTGAAAAACAATAAATAACAATTATGGCGTAAAACTATGTGCGAGAGGTTAATAAAATTAAATGTATTAAAATGGGGTAGAATATGTAGGTTATATTAATTTTGTTTTGTCATTTAATTCAATTAAATGAAATGGTTTTGAGTCGCATGGAATAGTTGTGCATATGTTCTATGCAAAGTGAAATATGGAATTAATAATATTTCTAGTATAATAATATGATAATATAATTAAATTAATAATGGATAAAATGAAAGGGAATTAATATTTTTTCTGTTATACTTGAGGTGCATGGAATATAATTGGAGGCACCACTTGTTCGGGCGTGTCAACATGGGGAGAAGAATTTGTGGAAGATAATAAATGGAATTGGAGAGAGTGTGAGATATGAAATTTAAAAGAGAAATTAATGAAAAAGGGGGAATTGGGGTTTCATTCCAGCATGAACGGAGACCCAAATCGTGATTGATTTGGAGTTATGAAAAATATGGTTAAATAAAATAATAATATAATAATCAAGTTATTATTTTGTTAGGAAAACCATGTTCTGTTTGCAACTTCTTTGTACGACCTCAGTTTTACAAACCGTCAGCGGTAGTGTGACCCGGACTAAGAGACGGAAATTATGAGTTCAATATTGGATGTCTTTTTCAGGTTTTTAGAACGGGTACCTGAAACAACCGTGAATTGATAGATTTAATATTATTATTAAATCTTCAACCCGTCATAACTCCCACGTGCGATGTCCGATGGACTTCTCATCAGTGGCGAAGTGATCATGTCATTAATATGATCAATTCCTGTCTAAGGTTTCATATTAAATTAGGACTCATGTCTCGGGTCAATAAAACACATATTCTTAATTAAATTTGTTATTATCATTAAATGCATGGAAACTGCGTGACGTGTTGTGTGTTGACCAGTCAAAACGTGTAACGGGTGTAATGTCACACCGTGTATTCGTTAATACATGCTACATAATATTTTACCTATTCGTTGCCTATATAATAAAGGGTCGAGGATTATTTCTAGACCGATATCTTCTTCTTCGCACGACGACAAACTTGGATGATCGAGAAGTCTTCATCCTCTAACTTCTTCATCCAGACTCCGATCGTCGATCCGTCAGTGGCTGGGGGATCGTGTCGGCATGGAGAACACCGTACACCCTGTTCCATTACTTCTTCTTCGACTTCCCCTCCGTAGTATCCAACCAAGGAGAATGCTGATATTTGACGGGAACGACGGTCTTTGAAGAACCACTCCAAAAAGGTATGTTAAACCTCTATTCATGTATTCTCTTTCCGATCCTACTTCTCCTGTTTTCTTTCCATGCTACGGCGTGTGATATCCGTGTTGAGGGAGTTTCTTGTGTTGTTGATTCGGTGGTGCCACGATGTACTTGGTGGGTGAAGTCGTTTTGGGAGAATCCTTGTGATCGTGGTGGTCGTGTTCGTAGAAGGACATCAGAACCTGTTGATGTAGGGATCTTACCTTTGTCTCTCTAAATTGTGCATCATGCAGGGTGGGTAACCACTTGTTTTCGTGAGAAATGGTTGAACCATTAACGAAGATAAAAACTGGTTAAAGTACGAGGATGGGGAAGTTGTTATGTTTATCTATATATACTGTGATATTATGTTCTGAATTGAATTGGCTCATGCCTACTGAAAATCACAGTCGTTGGGGGCCTTTCCTTGAGCAATTAAATGTTTCCATATATTTCTATACCATTTTGTGAATGGAACTTTTTGGAATGGGAATAATAGATAATGGGGTTGGTTGGTTAATAATAAGGACTTGGTTGTGTTGCTTGTGTTTTCCTAACTTGATTTGTGGATGGGAGGGATATGTTTTATGAATGATTGATTTGGTTAGTTGTGGATAGTTTCCTAGTTGTTAAGGAACTAATAAAATAATTATGTTGAAACATGAAAACCTAAATGGGGTTGGGGTTGCTTGTTGTATGCATGCTTTGTAGTAGAAGTGCCAAGGCACGTGCTTAGTTTGTCTGATTAGAAGCCATAGGTTGGGCTATGTGTTTGGTATACACATATATATATATATATCTGTATCTTTTGTCTTTTATCACATCCCACCCATGTTGAGAACTTAGTGCCGAACACTCCCATTTCATGGGAGAGGTTGTTTTTTCCATAGTTACTAGCTTCTTCCTGCTCCTTGTTCCCTAGGATATGATGGCTTGAGGCGAACTTACACCTAAGACTCTTTAGATATGTTTCGATTGTGGTGGTTCTAGCCCAAGACTCTTTGGGCAGGTTTTACTGTTTCCCATGAATCTTCGGGATTAGGCCCGGGTGTGTGCGGGTGGGATAAGTGGTTGTGAGGCCCAGGTGTGTGTGGGCGGGATACGTGGTTGTGAGTCCCAGGTGTGTGTGGGCGGGATAAGTGGTTGTGAGGCCCAGGTGTTTGTGGGCCGGATACGTGGTTGTGAGGCCCAGGTGTGTGCGTGCTGGATACGTGGTTGTGAGGCCCAGGTGTTAGCGGGAGGGGAGAGTGTGGCAGCATGAGGACATTTTCCTTTAGGAAAGCAGCTAACAAAAGGGAAATGGTTCGGGGTACCCAATACTCTTGTTCTTATATACAACTACATGTTGTGATTGTGTTTTTGGTGATTGTGGATGGTGATGTTGGGTGGATATAATTCCTTTCTAAGTTTCTTCTGTTGTTCTCACGGGACATTAGGATGTCTCCCCACTTGTGAATGAGATCTTTAGGTTTCCCTACTGAGTATACTTGTATGCTCACCCTACGTTTACTTTCAGGTTTCCAGGAGGACTACCAGGGCCATGCGGGACCCTACTAGTCAGACAGTTGGTGTTGTTGATGTTGATGTACACATGTTTCTTTTAGTATTGTACATTGAGCTTTCTTGTACTTGCACCTTGTTATAAAATTGTTTAAACATGCATGTAGGCTTGGTTTGGGTTTATTTCTATACCCGTGTTCTTTTCCTTTTTTGGTGGTTGACTTGTCCTATTTACTAATCCTATATAATAAAAAGGTTAATGCCTCCCATATTTGTGATAACTCATAACCTTGGTGCTAGTCACCTCCCTGGGGCCTACTAGAGGCGGGACTTGGGGGTCATTATCTCCCTTTCACCATTGCCAGCTCAGGAGGGGAATCTTTGGTGGGAGGGGGTCGTGACAGATACCTTTGGGTTTTAAGGTGTAATATTTGGTTGTTGTGTTTATGTGTCAATGGTTAAAAATAATCATTTTTTTGTAGAATTCATCTAGATGAGGTCTAAAAGATATTTTTCACATTGAATAGTTTGTGGTGAGTTAGAAACTGCATCATGATCACTGTTTGATATACACTCATGGTTATATGGGTATTATTATATGAATATTAGAGGAAAATTCGATGGATCTAGGCATGTTGTATGGATTTTTATAGTAGAAACATGTATACAGTTAAAAATTAGATTTACCATTTGGACATATAATTGGTTTCCATGTTATGTTGAGAGTTGTGAATCATGGATTTCCTAGGATTCATCGAGATAAATGAATTATTATAGGGATTTTATAATACCCCTCTAGTATTTGGATCATTATATTTTATAGGAAATTTTAATTTTCATATAGTGAGAAATACAATTTGATAAGAGGGGCTCAAATTTGGAATCCAATTATAGAAACATCATTAAATAATGATTTTAGAATTGGTTTGAGGCCCTTTTGGTGCTATAAGTGTTCAAGTGCATGTTATATGTTTTTGGGCCAAATACTAGATGAATTCCCTATTGATACAACCATTCACACCATTATCATATGGGTCATAATGTGAATGGAATTGTCTTGGTATGGAAATCCCATTTCACAAAAATTTTATGTCATGAACTTCAATTCGGGATATGAAATATTCATGGTGTAGGGATTCAGGTCATAAACACCATAGTACCATCCTAAATCATCCCCAAGTGGTTCTTATTTTTTTAAGCAGGGGCATCCCAATATTTTTATGGACAGTTAAATCAATTTTGGGTGGTTTTTGGGATTAGTAGTTTCCATTTCTTTTCTGTTTCTCATATCATTTTCCCCATATTTGATACTCATAGAGAGGGTATGATAATTTGGGAATTCTAGTGGAAAACACATGATTTTTATATACATTCACATTTATCCTTGTTTTTTTGTAGTGGTTGTCATATCCAAGTTACTTTGAAGACAAATCACATTCATGGATATTTAATATTAAATAATTACCCATTTTTGAGTAATATTCCTTACTAATATATTATCTAATTTTTTATTCAATAGGAAAAATAATTTATTCATAATTGGATTTGATGTATTATATGATGATTTCATTATTTAAAAATTATAGAAATTTTATTTTACAGAATGAAAATAATTTATTAATTCATTGTGTCAAAAATGATCTTTGAATTTATTTTTCATAATTTCATTAAAAAATTAATTTCTCGGTAAATAGTAAAAATATTGATTCTTATTGAAAAGTGTATTATCTTTCATATAATTTAAAAAGTAAAAAATTTATCTATGATGAGTTTTAAAATTTTTACATTGTTTTTTAATTTAAATAATTTTATTTTGTTTTTTCAAATCAATTTTATCATATAATTTTTTATAAAAACAATTTTTAAAATAAAAATTGGAACTTTTTATACAAAACTGTTGTCTCTCATGTTTTTATAGTGTAATATTAAATTAAATTCTACAATATCTCTGAATAGAATATTAAAATTAGATTCCACATTTTGAATTATTTTTTACCAATTTTTTACTTATTTTCATTTTATTTTTGTTCAATATAAACAGTAACCATAGTAACTTTTGTTATTATGGTGAATTGTAAATCATGTAATTATTGATAAAAATGATAAATACTAAATAATTACCTGAATACTTTTTATTATATTATTTTATTAGTATATATCCTACATAATAATCCAAATTTCAATAAAATAACCGTTCATTACTATTTGTATGTGATTATTACTTTTATAGTGTTTTATATAAAGGAAAGTGAATAATGAAAAATGAATTTTTTAATAACTATAATATTTTAAAATGTGTATAAACAGAGGAAATTATATGTTATAAGTATCAATTATACTTATAAAATATTTATATTTATCATGGAGAAATAATTTTAATTTTTTATTGAAGAAACAATTTCCATAATGGCTTATATAATTTTGACCTAGTAATTATTCATATAATTGGAAAATAAAATAACTGGTATTAAAAATATTAAAATATTTATAATTTTTAAAAATTAACTTGAATGATGAATTTTATAGATTAAAATATTATGTTATAGATATACTAAAATATTTGATTCGAATTTCATTAGTTTCATAATGTTATAAAAAACATTGTAAATTAATTATTCTAAAGATGAAATAATTGATATTTTATTAAATGATATAAAACTGTTAAAACACAAATATTTATACAAGTGATTTTGATATGGTTGAAAATATCAACATTGGTGCATCTATGTGGCCTCTTTTGATTTATAGTAATTATCATGGTCCAGAAAGAGTAAGAATTACTGTTGTAATTGTATGTTTGAAAAGGGTAAACATAGGGTTAAAAAAAAAGAAAAATCTCATCCCAAATGGTCCAAATTTTATTATATGAAATTATTTTGGTCATCCCCATTGTATATTGGATGCAAAAAATATTTTTCATCATGAAAATTAATTATTCCTAACAGATAATTAACTATTAGTGTAGTGGAATGTTGGGATCGATCCAAACAGAACGAATGTTATGTCCCTAGATTGAAAAGAAAATAATAGCTATAAAATAGAAAAGTCAGTATATAAATGATATTGAATCAATGGGATATATTTTAGAATAGAGATAATGGTAAGATATGATGTTGATAGATAAGGGAAACCAATACTGTGGAGTTCAGGAACTAATACAGGGGAAATTAATTAGTGGATGTCTTATTTTGATGTGTGTTTTGTTTTGTTTTATTTTCTCTTACCAAGGGTAGGTAAAAATAGGATTAGGAGAAAAAGATGGCCAGAATTCATAGGTGGATAGACTATAGGGAAAATGATTATTTTAACTTTTCAACTAATGAATTATCTTACCCAAATATTGAAGCTCCCTAGTAGACCATAATTGTGTGTTACGTAGTCTTCACAGATGGGCATCTATAAAATCATGTTATTTCTTAAAACATCAATTGAAACAAATATCAATATGTTATAGTAGTTTATGTTCATAAATCATTGGTAAAAGAGAAATGGATTTAATCTTATATCTTCAATCACCTACATTAGGTATAAATTCTTTCAAAATCACCTTCATTTCCCCACAATTTTTTATTTTCAATCATCTTAGTAAAGTTCTAAAATATTTTAATGTTGTTTTTTAAGAGATTATGTAAAGAATAATATTGACTAAAATTATTTCACACACATGGGATTAAAAAATAAAAAATGGGAATTCCTCTCGGCTAGCCTCCCAGTTGATTCTTACAGAACTCAGTTGTCTCCCTCATGTTCCATTAATATTTACATTTTTATCTCCACCTTCCTCTATAGGTAGAAAGCACCGCATAAATTTCATTCAGCTACTCCTATATTCCTATTAGTATTTTTTTTATAAAATCTTGCCTACTCCATAATTCTATTTTTTCCAACGTCACACGAGATTGAATGAATGAGATCCCAGGTGGCCAGCAATATTTATTTTATATTAATGGGAGATGTAAATAATTTTCCATTCATATTACTGAAGGATATTTTTTACATAGACATATTCACTAATGTATATGTTTCTCTAAAATATCTGATTTCCATGATTTTAAATAGACCCCATAACCTAATATTTTCTTGTTGGTGATTATGAATGACATATATGAATGTTTTACACAACCATTTGATATACATAGTCTAAATGGACCTTTTCTCTAAAAAGACCATATATTAATTTTATATCATGTAGGTGTTTCCCCTGAATAGATGAGTACTTGAATTAAGGGTTTATAATGTGGATGAATACATTTATGTAGATTTTTTAATTACATATTTTTTCCAGATGTAGGTGATTGAGGGTCACATAACCAATTTCAAATATGTTATTTTTTATGTAGTTGTCTCGCCCATTGCACATAATTCATAATATAGACAACTATCTACATAATTGATTTGACCTATATTCAATATTTCAACCATTGTATTCGAACCATCCCAAATGAGAGAATTATATTAAAGAAGGATATATTCTCCATCATTTAGGATTCATTGATCCCTAAGAACAGTCCCATCCTTTTAAATAGAATCTTCCATATAAATGAAATTTATACTAATGAAAATGGGAGGTCGAGCTTCAACAAGTGGAATGAGAAGTGGGCTCTTGAGTGACTCAGTTCATATTTCATCACAATTTATTATAGTTCTCGGTGGTGCTCATATTATATAACATTACTAATGGGGGACATAGAGGTTGTAAAGGCTTCACCCAAATTAAAAAAGGCTATCTCTTATCAATCTACCTCAGTAGAATTCAACAGAATGTTAGAACCACATGGACTGGATAAATCAACACCCCTCGGCTATTGTTATACTATTTGGATTTCAGATTAAAAATACCTCTAGGATCCTAAATGTATGAATATGATCAGGGTGAAAATTATGGAAACTAGGTAAGGTGTTATTCTATTTTATATTTTTTAATTCATAAACCTTAATTCTAAACTATTTTCAATCATTTTTCAAGAGTTTAATTTGTATACACAATAATCTTTGTTAAATTTTAATTTTAGAAGATATTTTCCAAAAATAAAAATTCTCCATCACAAGTATAATTATCCATGAAAAAATATCTAATTAAATATAATATATGTGGAAAAGTGTACAAGAGTTGTTCCATATCAAACTCACCCACACATAAAACATTTCACTCTTGGTAAATTTGAAATAAAAATTGTTCATTAACGAAGTCATCAATGTTATTTAACAGCAACCTCCTAGGGAAACCCCAAATCAACAATTGAAATTGTTTTCCATGCCTTGTATGTGAGTTCATTAACCATACCAACATCCAGGTAAGACTAAATCATATTCGTAAGATAAAATACCATAGATACTCATCAGTACTTTGAACTATAAAAAAGGTAAAAAACGTCATATGTCCCATAGGTTCCTCAAATTAATATTTCAAATACAACATTGTGGAAACAACTCAATAGCTGTTCTTATAAAACAATTTCCCCCATTTAGGGATCAAACCTAAGAGAATTAATTTTTTGTGAATAAAATGAAAATAAAACATAAAAAAGACTATTGAATAGTGAGTGAAATGATAAGGATGAATATTTTGGGAAAAATTATAAAATAGGGAAAGGTGAGCTCAAATATTGAGATATAATGAAAAGAGGGAGCAAGAAATTTAAGAACTAAATCAGGGGAAATCTATTAGATGGAAGCCTTATTTTGATAGGTATTTATTTTTATTTTATTTTTATCTCCCTCATGTTCTTTAATAGATTTACTAGGATAAGTGGATGAAAAAAATTATAAAAGGGCCCATTCTATAGAAAAAAATGTATTATTTTTACTTTCCACTAAGGAATTCTCTTACCCACACTATTAATCTCCCGGGTAGTCCATCCTTGTGTGGTGTATCATCTTCTCAGTTGGTTATCCATAAATAATTTGTTTTATGAAAAACAAATAACCAAAATAGATCACACTGAGTTGGGATAGTTTATTTTCATAAATTTCTTATCAAAGATTAAAGGATTGACTCCCACCACCACCAAAACCAAAGAGATGTAAAAATTATTACCCACTCAACATCATTCCCCTGCAAGGATGATATCAAATTATCTCTAATATTTTCTAAAAAATTTAGATATATTTTGAAAAAAATTCTATGAGAAGAAAACTGTAAAATAAAATGATTTCGAATTAAAGGGATTGAAAAATAAAACACCTATATTCGAACTCATATGCCTCCTCATAGCTGACTTCTACTCTTGGTTGTCTCCCTCATGTTTTGTTATTTGGTAATATTCATTATATTCTCCTTCTACATATAGGTAAAAACTTCTTCATTGTATTTATTTTGTGACTCCCACTGGCGTCCTAACATTTATTAATTAACTACAACCTACCTTCTAACTCTGTGATTAGCCACCACACATGAGTTTGAATGAAATACATCCATATTTACTAGAAATAAAGATTTTATCTACATGGGTGTTGTAACATATTTTCCATTTTGATCTGTATGGGATATTTTGTTTTCATTTTCATACGCAATAATATATGATTTTCTCCCGTGTAGATGATTTCAACATATCTGAATGGATCTTTTAGCTGATTATTTTCATGTAGGTTATTCTGAATGAACATTCCCAATGGGGTAAGTATATAATTTTCTATATATCCAAATAGATAAAAATGTCCAAGCAGACTATGTATACATCCAACATCATGTTTTTTCCCATTCTAAGTTTATTGTTCGATGAAATCATTTCTGACGTAGCTGAATACAATTATGTAGCCATTTCGGATTACATAGCAGTTTCCCAGTGTACGTGATTAAGGTTCAAATAAAAAATTATGAATTTATCCTTTGGTTATTTAGTTATATCACGTAATTTATGAAATTATAAACATAGATGAGTATCAATGTAATTGATTTCAACTATCTTTTTTATTTCTTATGCTGAATTTGAACTGCCACACATGAGAGCACTAGAGTCATGTGAGATGTATTATCAATCCATTAGGCATTGATAATCCATGATAAATGTTACCTCCTTTATTATCCCTTAAGATTTTATCCTATATTACTATAATATTTTATCCAATTTTAATGGGTGGTGTATCAACGACGAGTTGAAGGATATGAGGTCTCTTCAGTGACTCAATTAAACTGTAATCAGGATTGAGTTCAGCGCTCTACGGTGCATCCATTGCAACAAATTATAGATGGGAAATTAAAAATGTAGAAGATTCTTAAAACTAATCAACATTGGATAGCTCATCGCCAGTAACCTCATTTTTTTGAATAATATGGTCAGGACCAGAAATAAATGGCCACATCGTCAACAATCAACTATAATTCAGCTCGGGTTATGTCATCATATAAATACTTCTAGGATCCTCAAACCATGAAGATGATCTTGATAAAAAATCTTGAATCCTGGGATGTTCTATTTATAATTCATATTTTTTAATTCATGTATATAAATTCCAAACTGATGTGGATCTTTGATTGTGATTTTGTTTTGTATAAAAAATTAATTAGTCAAATTTTTATTACATCGTATTTATATCAAAAATAAAAAATCTACATTACAATTACAATTATCCATTAAATTAATAATGAATATAATAGAATAGTTATGAAAGACCTTAAAATAATGGATCCACGTCAATATTTGAATCTTATCAATTTTGGTACATATTGATATCAAAATTAGTTTATATAAACATAATATTTTAGGATGTTCTAGGAGTTTCCCTCCTCTATCATATAAAAGCTAACCTCTTATTCTAATTTCATGAAACATCAAAACCCATTTGGTTTTAAAAATAACTACCCATATCCCTCACTAATAACCCTTCTCATTTACTAGAGACATTAGTTTTATTATAAAACAACCCCAGAAAATAATTTCTTGTAAACCATTATAGATTTTTTGAAAAATATGTATCATTCATGACCGAGTTTTGATGTTTTATTTCATGTTCCACATCATGAAAATATTCTATAGCGATGATTAAATAAAAATGAAAATATATTTGACATAAATATGTTTTGATATGTTAATGGAATATATATCTACGTCAAATTTCCCATAAAATGGTAAATGAAACCATTGTTCATGTGTATAGAGGAATACTCCCTCATGAATGGATGTAATTTATTTTGCATCACCATCTCTCACAAATGGTTAAAATGATCGAAATAATTATTATTTATTATATTAATTACAAGTATATCATTCTAAAAAGGATAATAAATCATGTAACTATAGTTAAAATTAAATATTTTTTTGTAATGGTTTACTTTATTTAGAAAAGAAAAAACAATGTTCTATTTTATCTCTTATGGTGAAAATGTATTTTCCCTCAACAATATCCATTATTTTTTGTTTGGATTAATTTATAATAATTTATGTTTTCTCCAAAGGAATAATCTATTTCCATTTCAGAGGGATTTTTTTTTGAAAAAATGTGTTTTAAAAAAGAAATGGTAGTTCAATATCTAAAATTAATTTCCCAAACATGTTCAAAATGGATATTTCAAGGGCTTTATTCAATATACAATACTTAAACATTGTTTATGAAGTTTTCAGACCCATTATAGCCCATGATTGAGAATGATATTCCCTATATTGTGGGTTCACCCATAAGGTTATACATTTCATTGGGTGATTATTATGATCCACCATTTAATTTTATTGGATATTGGTCATATAGTTCTTTCAATTGTAAGGGTTCTAAAAGGGATTTAGTATGAGCATGTCCCAAGGAACCTATATGACATTTATATTATTTCCATGTGGTTTCATGGAAATAATTGTTTTCAAAGTGTAACATATTTATTTTTTAATGTCAATAGTTATACATTTTCGGATAAAATGTATGTTATAAAGAAAATTGTTTTCATGGGTTTTCATGTTTTTCACTAGGCTGGCATATTTTTTTTAAATTTTTATGTCTCATAATGATAACTTTTTATAATAACTTGTTTTAAATTTTTTTTAATTGGGTTTATATATGGACAATGGAAATGAAGAATTCAAGTTCATAGTCTTAATTATATTTCATGATTGCATATTAGGTTTTAATTTTAAAGTATTAAATATCGGTAAAATTGATATTGAATACATGTGTCCACATTATATAATAGGGGTTTGATGTATATGAGTTATGACAAAATTCTCTATAACTCTGAACTGAGATTATCCTTTGGAATTCTTGTTAGTAAATTATAGTCTAAATACTTTTGAATATGTAATTCCTGTGACTTGGCCTAAGTATTTAGTTTCATAAAAAGTATTAGATAACCTTTGGAGTTAGGATAATGATAAATAAATTATATTATAATTATATACATAATGGTTAAGATGAAATGATATATCATTTTAATATTACCAAGTTTCATCATCTAAAATAGGTTTTTTCCTTGTGGTTTTAAATGAGGAAATATGGATTCTATTATTAGAAGGAACCAAGAGAATGATACCCATCCCAATCAGAAACCTAGAATGGTATGAATAGGAATCGACTAGTTTTTCGATGTGACGTATCAATTCACACTAGAAATAAATGGTGTTGGAATCCATTCATGGGAACATACATATCTAACCAAGAGGAACATGATGATAGAAGAACACTTTTTGAGATAATATCCTCCAACATTTAGTGGGTCATCTTAACCTATGGCAGCCAGAGGATGGATCAATTCCCAAAATATTTTATTTGAATTCATAGGGTGTTCGAAATATCAAAAGGTGAATGTTTGCATTTATTGAATTGAAGGTGAATTTGATCAATGTTTCTCTTTGGTTAAGAATACCAAATATATATATGATCATGATTCAATGGAAGGGGACATATTTTTAAATCACTTTCTTGATAAGTATTTACCTATGGTTTCTCAACTCAAGATAGACAATCAAATCATGGAACTGATTCACAATGTATAACAATATGTTCCTATGTATATGGAATATTTTAAAATTTTGTCATGTTATATAAGAGATTTTATATGGGATATATATAGTATGATTTATCATTTATACTCATGGATGATACTATGATATCAAAGGATACTAGATGCACATGAATTGAAAAGTTATGAGAATGTTTTTCCATGTGTTGAAAATATAGAAATATATTTTGTAGATGATATTTTATTCTATGATCATAGGTTGAAAAAATAATATTATAGTAGGTAATGGGGAATAATTTATACAATAAATCTGATGGTAAGAGTATTAAGTCATAATTTAGTTATATGTATGATAAATATAATCCTTTGGAATTTCCTGTAAATCCCTAATGTGTTATCGGTTTGGTATGTTTTGAGACATTGTTGGTCACTGCAAATTAAAGTGTTATAAACTATCAAATAATATGGTAAGAGATATCTATTAAACTTTTAGAAGTTTTAGTTTCGGATTACTGTAGAATCACTATAGCAGGGCACTGTTATAACATCCCAGGTAAATGAAGAATAAGAAATATTTCATATATATTAATATATTTGAACTAAATATTAATTTTAATTTTAAGGGGTTTCTATGATCGATAGCGTACCTGATACGCTACAACGTGTTTCATTAGAATCTTACATTTCAAACTAATAATATAATATTATTATTTAAAATTATATTTAACTCATAGCCGCTGTTTTTGCGGGAATGAATGAAACTAACTAAAATATGATTACACATGATTTTAAACTATATTTACATTTATCCAATAAAAATTTATAGGCTTGAAATATGAATGAATCTAAATTTAAGCATAATTTACAATAAAAGGATGATTTACCGCCTTTTAATGGATAGCCCTCTTTAAATATATTTTTGGTCACTTTAATACATTCTAATTGACCAAATATAATCCTTCATTATAATGGGGACATCATATTTTACTTTGGGTAATTTTTTGTTATTTTTCTGATAAAGTTCATTTTTTAATGAATACTAAAAAATAATGTATTTTAATTCAAAAGTTCCTTTTAATCTAATTTATATATATGGTTATATTATCTTTTTAGTTTCTTTTAAAGTGAAAATGAAATATATTTTTACCATTTAATCCAATTTTGGTCATTGGAATTATTTTCACTTTGAAATTGGACATAAACAAGTATAAATCTTTTGATAGTTATTATTTCTTAAAAACACGCTATTTGTTTTAACAAGGGGAATTAATTTTTAAATTGATAAATGCCACATCTATTTTTTAAATTTGGAAAAATAGAAATCAATTTTGAATTCAGAATATAAAATAATTCTTAGGCTGAATTTTTGGTATTTTTCTGAAAAACATCAATTTTTAATGAATAATGACACAACTTAGTGGTAGTTAAAAAACAGACTTTTTCATTTAAATGAAATTTTACCACTTACTTGAATTGAATTTCCAAAATCTGAAATACATGGTTGTTATTATGAAGTAAAATGTGGTTCATTAAGATGAAAATAATTTTTTCTGAATAGTAACTTTTGACTTTTATTTACCACGGTTAAAGGTAAATAAGGTAATTCAAGGTAAAAACAATATTATAATAATTCAAAATTACCTTAACACTTCTCCTAACCTTATTGGATGAGTTGTGGCCGACCATTGCCATCCTTGGGTCTATTTTGGGACCCCATGGAGCCACTTATGAATGATAATGACACTTTAGATTAATTAGTTTAATGTAAAGACAAAATTGACAATAAAAAAAATCTTTTATTATATTAATTTTTATATGGTGATATATAAGTCCTTTTTTTGACTATATATATTCATTGGAAAGATAAAAAGATTCTCTACATGATAGTATTTTTTTAAATTTTTAGACATCGAATAAATTAAATTATTTATGACACAATAATGATGAAGTATTTACCTCATTAATAAATGATTTAAATAAATAAGATTATTTTGATTAATATATTATCCAACTCATGTCCAATTCTGATGGATGATTTTCATTCGACCATGAGTCATTTTAACTTCGACTATAATTATTGTTGGACCATTATAAACTGAATATCATTATATAATAAAATAATAGTTTCTCAGTTTCCTAAAGAGCCCCTCCTCTCCCTTATAAAAGGATACCACTTCTATCCAATTCAACACACCTCTCAAGCAATTTGAATCGTCCAAAATCTGACCAATTAATCTCTCAACATCCCTTTCCTTCTCTTAGAGGCCTTACCATATGCATAAGTCACTCAAAGAAGTCGTTTGTTTCAAACCAAAGTGAGTTACCCAAATTAAAGTTAATTGTTTCTCTTAAATTGTTTTCTTTTATTTTACTTCTCCAACACCTAAACACTTTTTATTACATTCATTTGAAACAACACCAGTATCCTCAGTATACTAGGATTTTGTTTTTAGAATAATTCTAACTATACTTACACACACCTCCATCTAATGGATGAAGAACATAATGTTTCTGTGGATGGAAAACTAAGGCCTCACGAAACGATGATTGTTAAATTACATCGCACCGCCTCTCATTGTGGCCATTATGATGGAACTGTATTTATATATGATTTATATTATTTTTATGATTTCCTTATGATTATGTACATCCAATTTATAGCACTCCTTTATAGTTTCCATAGTGGGTAAATACGATAATCTCATTTGAGGAAGTGTGGACTACTGCCTCTCAAAGTGAATTGATTCGTTAATGCCTTTTGTGGGAGGTACGAAGGACAAAGTTAATGATATTATATATGATATTATACTGGAATTATAATTTAAATGTTTATCGTTATGTTTTATTTCCCTCAAATAAGAAATATAAATGAAAGTAGCGTTCATGCGTACGTACAACTTACTGTCTCCATGAATGGTGCATTTCATTTATTATCTCTAAATGTAATGAAATATTATAAAAACATGTATTTACTGGATATATATGATATATATGATATCCAAATCATGAATATCATTCTGGATATAATGAACCTTTGACCACATGGACAACTTGTAAATATAAGATATTCATTTTTACTCAATTACAAAATATCAACCAAAACGAATGTTATTAACTTAAATGATTGAATATTATTTATAACATGGTTATAAGTGATATAAAAGGAATAATAAACTTTAAAAATGTTCTTAATCAATTATAAATTAACTTTGATTTATTATTCATGAGATTAAAGAATGATCGAGTCAAGTCAGACGTGAGGTAAGGGGCTTCATCTCAATCGCTTTTCGTTGAGGCATATTTTGTTTTAATACATGATTTCATTTTATATGCAATATAGACACCTTTCAATTTTCATTTAATTCAATGGGAATATTTTTATATGAAATGTTTTACTAAAAGAAAAAAATGATTGTTTCTTTTTTTTACTTAAGCGGTGATAATGAACTTTCCACCTCTGTGAGTATTATTTGATCTTTAGCTTCCTTAATAAGCCGTAATGTTTTTAAATGGAAAAATAAATACCATATACACTTTTTACGTATTTTGGTATTGAAAATGAATTTATGAAATGATTTATTATTTTAATATCTTGAAATGATATTTTATTATTGCAATGTGGAATTGTTATCTTTCTTTTATGCTTATGTTATGTGTTATGATCATGTTATGGTTCTTGGGAATTATTTATGTATACGAGTGGTTCCATGATAAAACTAGGGCGGGTGAGCCTGATATAGCTCTCCAATGCATTGGGTAACGTGACATAGGTAAACGTGAATGTTTTCTCCTAAGAGATTTGGGGAATATACTGTGATGGGTATTCCAAAGTAACTCCCTATGTAGCTGTGAAAGCTACAATGTAAATATGATATGGATTCCACTAGTTACCTTTATGATTAATGATTTCTATGTGTCTTACATAAATATTATGGTTTCATGTGGTAAGTAAATATTTTCATGTTTTTTATGTATTTATGAACAGATGTTATCATTCTTCGTTTTATAACCCTTACTGATCTTTTAATGATCATCCCATGTTTTGAAATGTTTTCACAGGACATAAAGATGAATATGGTGAAGGATGTGATCAAGGAAAAGTCATTCTGTCTAAAACAGTGAACTAGACATGACTCTTTTTTTCAATAGTTTTTATTTTATGAAAAAAATGGAAACTATGTTGATATTTTTACATTATAAACTTTTGAGATGTAATAGTTATGTCCTAATTCTCTAAAACTCTAAACCTGAAAAGATCCTCAATGTGAATTATTCATTTAAATCAATATTATGAAAGGTTTAAAGATGGGACCTTATAGTTGGTATCAAAGGTTGGTTAAGATAACTTTAGGAGTTAGGCTATTGTTAATGCAATATCCAGAAAGTAATTTATGTTAATATTAGAATCATATAGCATTTCCATATTACCATGTTGATTCACCTAAGGTATTTCAATGTTCAGAATGGTTTTCCGCAGAGGAATCATGGAAGCTATGTTGGAATGATATCAGGGGAAGATATCCTTCCAAATCAGCAACCTAGGATGGTCGGAATCAGAACTGAATAGTTTGTTGCAGCAATGGAACATTTGACTCAGGCTATAAATGGTGGTGGTATCCATGTACGAGATCAGCCAGATCAACCACAGATGAACATGTCAGTAGTGGAGCATTTAATGAGGCAACATCCCCCATCCTTTAGAGGATCATCTGACCCTGTTATAACTGAAGGGTGGATTGAAGCACTGGAAAATATTTTCGAAGTCATCGGTTGTTCATAACATCAAAAGGTTAGTCTTGTTGTTTACCGTTTTGAAGGTGAAGATGATCAGTGGTGGTCGATGGTGAAAAATATATGGGATAGTGAGGAGATTGATGCTCTCGATTGGGATGAATTCAACAGTATGTTTCTTGAGAAATAATTTCCTAAGGTGGTTCATCTTATGATGGGAAAACAATTCCTGTAATTGAGACAGGAGGATGACTCAGTGGCTTTATATGAAGAAAAATTCACTCGACTGGCAAGGTATGCTCCAAATTTCATATGAGATCTTGATAGTAAAATCATGAATATTTTACTCAAGATTAAAGACAAATTATTTAAGGGATTTTTCTTCTCATGAGTTAAAAAGTAATGAAAAACACGTTCGTTGTGCAGAGAATGTGGAAATGGAGTTTGCCGATGATCAGGTATTTTTGAAAAAACAACAGAATTAGAGGTCGAGGTGGCAGGCAAAAGGGAAGAAATCTTCAAAAAAAATTGATGGTAAGAAACATAAGTTTACATTTTGGGAAAATTGTGCTAAAAAGCATGATGGGAAATGACTTTTTAATTATGGTAAGTGCTAACGATGTGGTAAAATGGAACATAAGGCACTTAATTGCATTGAAAAAGATTAGGGTAATTGTAAGACACAATCTGATTTAAAGTCAGTAAAATGTTTTAAGTGCAATGAAATGGGTCATTATTCAAATGAGTGTCCAACAAAGAACACAACCGAAGGAATTCTACTAGACCACTAGCAGATAGGGGTAGTGAAATCCATTGCAACTACTTCAGCAGATGTTGGGCCATCAATTGAAGTTGTGTCAGCTCTAGAGAGATCAGTATTTTTCGAAGATTGACTTGAGGTCAGGGTACCATCAGTTGAAAGTAAAGTAGACATTCCAAATACTGCGTTTCATACTAGATATGGACATTATGAATTTGTATTTATGCCTTCTGGGTTATCCAATGCATCTTCTATATTCATAGATCTTATGAATATAATTTTTGGTGAGTTCTTGGATAAGTTTTTGGTTATGTTCATTGATGATATTATTGTTTATTCCAAAAGTAAAGAGGAACATGAAAGTCATTTTAAGGGTTAACTTGAAAAACCTAAAATAAAATAAACTTTATGGGAAATTCAAAAAGTGTGATTTTTGGTCACAACAAATTTCATTCCTTTGTCACATTGTTTCTAAAATTTGCATAACTATTGATCCTGTTAAAATAAATGTTGTTGAAGTAAGTCCAAGACCCACAAATATAACAGGGATCCATAGTTTTCTTGGATTGGTATGTTATTACCGGAGGTTTGTTGAAAATTTTTCACTGTTTTCTAGTCCAATGACTAAGTTACAATGAAAAGGTGTTATGTTCATTTGGACAAATGAATGTGATGATTGTTTTCAGGAATTGTAAAGATGATTCTTGATTTCTCCTGTTTTGGCACTTCCTTCCAGAAATGGTATGTTTGTTATCTACAGTGATGCTTCATTTAAAGGACTTGGTTTTTTCCTTATTCAGAATGATCTGGTAATTGCTTTTGCTTCACGTCATTTGAAACCACCTGAGTTAAATTACCCTACACATTATTTGGAATTAGCTACTATTGTTTTTGCTTTAAAAAATTGGAGGAGTCATTTGTATGGGGTGAAGTGTGAAATATATACTGATCACAAAAGTTTTAATTATATATTCACTTAGAAAGAATTGAACATGAGACATAGGAGATGGTTGGAATTAATCAAGGATTATTATTGCACGATCCATTACCATCCGAGAAAAGAAAATAAAGTGGCAGATGCTTTGAGGCGAAAAAGTAATACTTCATTAACCATGTTACGTTTGGAACGAGATCCTTTGTTTTTTGATTTAATGAATTATGTCATAGAATTTGTTGGTGTAAGAAATTCTTATGTTTTGTTTTAGGTGTCAGTGAAATCATCTCTATTATACAGAATTAAGCAAGCACAAATCGAAGAAAGTGAGTGATAGAAAAATGTTTTGTTGGATCAGAAGGGTAAGTTGCCTAATTTTAACATTGATAATGATTGTGTTTTGAGATTTGGAAAGTGATTATGTGTGCCTAGTGATTCATAGTTGATGAATGAGTTGTTATGTGAAGGTCATAGTTCTCCGTTATCAGTTCATCCTGGCAGTATAAAGATGTACAGAGATCTCAGTGAGTATTACTGGTGGGATTTAATGAAAAGAGATATTGCTCATTTTACTGTGAAGTGTTTGACTTGATAGAAGGTCAAAACAGAGTGACAGTTACCGAAAGGAATGTTTCAACCTTTACTGGTGATAGAGTGGAAATGGGAAAATATAACCATGGACGTCTTTGTGGGATTACCAAAGGCATCTCGAGGTAATTTTGCAATATGAGTTATAGTTTATCGATTGACTAAATCTGCTCATTTCATTCCTATTCGAGATACATTTCTAGTAGATCAACTTGATCGGTTTTATGTTAAAGTGATAGTGAGGTTGCATGGAGTTAGCCTCTCAATCATGTGTGATCGTGATCCCAGGTTCACTTCTAACTTTTGAAAGTTCCTTTAGAAGTCATTGGGTACTGAATTAAACTTTAGTACATCTTTTCATCCTCAATTAGATGGGTATTCAGAACGAACAATTCAGACATTGGAGGATATGTTACGTGCTTGATAGATGGATTATCAGGGAAGTTGGGACCAACATCTTTCTTTGGTTTATTTTTCATATAATAACAGTTTTCATTCCAGTATACATATGGCTCCATTTGGAGAATTATATTGAAATCATTGTCGAACTTTGGCTTTTTGGGATGAAGTAGGTGAAAGGAAGATGATGGGACCATAATTGGTAGAAGAGATGGTAGAGAAAGTTCAGTTGATTTAGAAGAACATGAGAACAGCTCAGAGCAGATAGAAAATTTATGCAGATAACCAGAGGAAAGATCTTTCTTTTGAGGTAGGTGATCATGTCTTCTCAAAGTTTCTCAATGGAAAAGTGAGATACGTTTTGGTAAGAAGGGAATGTTGAGTCCGAGGTTCATTGGACCTTATGAAATTCCTGAAAAAGATAGATCGGTTGCATACAGAGTGGATTTTAACCAAATTCTATACCAAGTACAAATTTTTTTTCATGTTTTGATGTTGAGAAAGTATATTCCTGATTCATTTATGTTTTGAGCGCAGAGGTAGTTCAGTTGGAAGAGAATCTCTCTTATGAAGAACAACCAGTCCAGATTCTTGACCGTAGAGAGAAAGTGTTGTAGAATAAGATTATTCACCATGTAAAGGTTTTGTAGAAAACCCATATGGTTGAAGAGGCAATGTGGGAATCTGAAAATGCTATGAGGGATAAATACCCCCACTTAATTTGATAAGTGAATAAAAATTGTGAGGATACAATTCCCAAAACAGGGCAAGGATGTAACATCCCAGGTAAATGAGGAATAAGATGTATTTCATATCTTTTAATATTTTTGAATTAAATATTAATTTTACTTTAATGGGGTTGGTATGTTCGATAGCATACCCGATACACAACAACGGGTTTCTTTGGAATCTTACTTTGCAAACTAATAACATAATATTATTATTTTAAATTTTACATAACTCCAAGACATTGTATTGGTGGGAATGATTGAAACTAACTACAATATGATTATACAGTATTTTTAAATGTATTTACTTTTATCCAATAAAAAGTTAGAGTCTTAAAATATGAATGAATCTAATTTTGAGCATAATTTACATTAACAGGCCGATTTACCGCATTTTAACGGCGAACCCTATTTAAATATAGTTTTGGGAACATTAATACATTCTAATTAACCAAATATAATTCTTCTTTAGAATGGGTACATAAAAGTTTACTTTGGGTAATTTTTTTGTATTTTTCGGATAAAGTTCAGTTTTTTAATGAATTGTGAAAAATACTGTATTTTAATTCAAAAGTTCAATTTAATCTAATTTATTTATATGGTTAGATTATCATTCTAGTTGGTTTTAAAGTAAAATTTTAATATAAATTTACCATTTATTACAATGTTGGTCATTGGAAATAATTTCACTTTGAAATTGGACATAAACAAGTATCAATATTTTGATAGTTATTGTTTCCTAAAAACACGTTATTTGTTTTAGCAAAGGAAATCAGTTTTTAAATTTATTAATGCAAATTTTATGTTTTTAATTTTGAAAAATATACATAAATTTTGAATTTGTAATATCAATTAATTCTTAGGCTGAATTTTTGGTATTTTTCTGAAAAACATCAATTTTTGATGAATAGTGACACCACTTAGTGGTAGTTAAAAAACTGACTTTTTCATTTAATTGAAATTTGTACACATTTTTGAATTGAATTTAAAAAATCCGACATACATGGTTGTTATAAATATGTAAAATTTGGTTCATTAAGCTGAAAATAATTTTTTGTGAATAGTTAATTTTGACTTTTATTTACCGCGGTTAAAGGTAAATAAGGTTAATCAAGGTAAAAAAAATTATAATAATTAAAAATTAATTTAACACTTGTCCTAATCTTATTGGATGAGTATAGAAAGACCATGGTCATCCTTGGGTCGATTTTGGGACCCCATGGATCCACTTATGAAAGATAATGACACTTTAGATTAATTAATTTAATGTAAAGAGAAAATTGACAATAACAATACTCTTTTAGTAAATTAATTTTTATATGGTGATATATAAGTCATATATTCGACTATAAATATTCATTGGAAAGATAAAAAAGATTTTATACATGATATTAATTTTATAGAATTTTTATACATCGAATAATTTATATTATTTATGAAACAATAATGATGCAGTATTTACCTCATTAATAAATGATTCAAGTTAATAAGATTATAATGATTAAAATATTATCCAATAGATGTCCAATTCTTATTTGATGATTTTCTTTCGACCCTGAGTCATCTTATCTTTGACTATAATGATTTTTGGACCTTTAGAAACCATATAGCATTATATAATAAAATAATGATTTCACACTTTCCTAAAGATACCCTCCTCTCCCTTATAAAAGGAGACCACTTCTAATCAAATACACAAACCTCTCAAGACATTTGGATGGTCCAAACTCTGCCTAATTAAGTTTTCAAGATCCCTCTCCTCCACTTAGAATCCTTACCTTAGGCAGAAGGAACTTCAAGAAGTCCTTTGTTTCAATCCAAAGGGAGTTACCCAAATTAAAGGTAACAGTTTCTCATAAATTTTTTTCTTTTATTTTTCTTCTCCAATCCCTAAACGCGTTTTATTCCTTTCTTTTTTAACAACACCAGTATCCAAAATATTCTAGGATGTTTTTATGAGAATTATTTGAATTACACTTACACACACATCCATCTAATGGATGAAGAACATAATGATTCTGTGGATGGAAAACTAAGGCCTCAAGAAACGATGATTGTTCAATTACATATTACCTTCTCTCATGGTGACCATTATGATGGAAATGTATTTATATATGATATTTATTATGTTTATTATTTCCTTATTCTTCTGTACTTCCCATTTATAGTATGCCTTTATGGTTTCCATAGTGGGTAAATACGATAATCTCATTTGAGGAAGTACGGACTACCACCCCCACAAAGTGATTTGATTCGTTAATTCCTTATGTGGGATGTATAAAGGATGGAGTTAATGATATTATATATGATTTTATACTGTAATTATAATATAAATATGTATCATTATTATTTATTTCAATTAAAATAAGAAATAGAAATGAAAGTAGCGTTCATGTGTACGTACAACTTACCGTCTCCATGAACGGTGCATTTCATTTCTTACCTCCAAATGTTATGTACTATTATAAAGACATGTATATACTGGATATATATGATATATATGATATCAAAATAATGAATATCATTCTGGATATAATGAACCTTCTACCACATGGACTACTTGTAAATATAAGGTGTTCATTATTACACAAGTACCAAATATCGACAAAATGAACGTTATTAACTTAAGTGATTGAATATTGTTTATAACATTGTAATACGTGATATAAATGGAATGATAAACTTGAAAAAGGTTCTTAAGCAAGTAGAAATTAACTTTAGATTATTATTCAGGAGATTAAATAATGACCGAGTTAAGACAAACGTGAGGTAAGGGTCTTCATCTCAATCGCCTTTCATTGAGGCATATTTTTTTTAATACATGATTGTCTTTTATACACTGTATAAAAACCTTTGACATTTCATTTCACTCAAAGGGAATATTTTTATACGAATCATTTTACTAAAAGACAAAAATAAATGTTTCTTTTTTTACATAAGCGGTGACAATGACCTTTCCGCTGCCGCGAGTATTATTTGATCTTTTTCTTCCTTAACAAGCCGTAATGTTTTTAAAAGTAAAAATAAATACCATATAATTTTTTTACTTATTATGGTATTGAAAATGATTTTACGAACTGATTTATTGTTTTTATATCATGAAATATTATTTTATTATTGCAATGTGGAAATTTTATCTTTCCTTTATGCTTATGTTATGTGTTATGATCTTGTTATGGTTCTTGGGGATTATTTTTGTATACGGGTGGTTCCACGATAAACTTAGGGCGGGTGAGCCCGAGATAGCTCTCTAATTCATTGGGTAACGTGATTGAGGTAAATGTGAATGTTTCTCCTAATAGATTTAGGGAATATACTATGATGGGTATTTCAAAGTAACTCCATATTTAGCTATGATATATACAATGTAAGTATGATATGGATGCCACAAGTTACCTTTATGATTAATTATTTCTATGTGTATTTTAGAAATATTATGATTTGATGAGGTAAGTAAATCATTTCATGTTTTTTATGTATTTATGAACAAATGTTTTCATTATTTGTTTTATAACCCTTACAGAGCTTTTTATGCTCATCCCAAGATTTGAAATGATTTCACAGGACATAAAGATGAATAAGGTCAAATACAGGATCAAGGAAAAGTAATGATGTCTAAAACAGGGAACTAGACATGACTCTTTTTTTTCAAGAGTTTTTATTTTATGAAACAATGGAAACAATGTTGATATTTCTACATTGTAATATTTTGAGATTTAATATTTATGTCCAAATTCTCTAAAAATCTAAACCTAAAAAAATTCTCAATATGAATTATTCATTTAATACATTATTATGAAATGTTTAAGGTTGGGTCCTTATAATTGTAGTATTATTGTATCTAGAACTATAGAGGCAGTGACACTATAGCGGTGTTGGAACTGTAGCAGGCACAGTAGCATCCTGTGTATCATATCAGTACTATTCACCGAGGGGCCCTTTAGGACAAAAATGGTCTTTCAAGCCTTGTATTAAGGACACATGGCCTTGAGCATTCATGCTATGTAATGGGTCTCCCTCTACCCAGTCTAAAGAAGTCTTTGATTTAAATAATAAAATGAGGCTTCATCCCCATCTTTTAAAAATTGGAAATCAAAAAAACTAAAAGAAGAAAGGAGTGTAAAACTATTTCTCTACTACTATATTTGATGATCGGTTATATAAAAAATTTGTGGCATGTATATTTCATAATTATTTGAAAAATTAACGAACATTGTTTGATTCAATATCATTGAATTCATTAATTTTTTAGAAATATGAAATAATACAAGGAATATTAGATAATGAAAATAAGATATAACATTTAGTGAAAACTCTGAGTTTATATGATAAAGTAACCAAGATTTAAAGGAATCTTACAATTTATTTATGTAGAATGGTACTTATAGAAAATCTTATTGGACTACCCTTGTTATTGTTTTATATTTTTTTAGGTATGTGTCAAATCATATTTTATATTGGAAACATAGATTTATGATTATTGAAAATTTTATTCAATGATTTCATACATTATATAACCAACCAAGACGTTATGAAATTTTTTAGAGATAATACTCGTTTTTAGTTAGAACGTTTTTGATAAAAATTAACTATTTATATGAGTGATTTCCTATTTTTTAAGGAATATAATGATTTTTTATGATGAATTTATTAGTGTTGTACCTGATTGGTATGTTCAATTTACTAATGAATTAGTACATGATTCTATACTAGTTTTGAAACCCTCTAATCAAATGAAAAATGTAGAACATTTGGAATTGAAAAAAATAATAATAGTTTCTTTATAATGATTTCATTCATCCAAGCACCTAACTATTTGGTGATCCAATCATATGTAATAAAAATATATACGGTTCAATGGGGCATTTTATTGATTATTAAGCCTTCAATATCTTCAATTTTGTTAATAACTATATTTTTACTCATATTTATGTTTTGTCATATCAATATCATAGAGGACTATAATTTTTGATGATTGATCTAAGTTCAGGGTGCCATTAATTGATTTTTAAGGGTGAATATGTATCAACGGTTTTGATTAATACTATATTGAGACATTATGAAACTACAATTTTCAATATAGATTGTCTTCTGGAATATATGTTTTTATGAATCGTATGTATATATTATTCGATTATTATTTAGAAAACATTCTAGTTATGTTTATTGACGACATTTAATAATGTTATAAATGTCCTAAGGACCATAAAATACACATGAGGGTTGTTTTATAGTCCATAAATAAAAACAGTTTTTTTACAATTTAGTAAGTTTGAATGTTTTTTATATTAAATTTCTTTACAGGGACATATTATATATACAGACTGAATAACTATTAAAGCTGACAAAACTGAAGTTCTTAAATAGTGTCTAATACCAATGAATGCCACAAATATTCCTATTTTTTTACATAAGAAGATTACAACATGGGGTTTATTGAAATTGTTTTCCATTTTTTGTCCCATTAATTATGTTAACTTCAAATGTAGTCAATTTTATTTGGATCAAAGATTGTGATGATTTTTTTGGAACTAAATCATTAATGGTTAATGATATGGTTTTTTAATTTTCTCTAGAAATGGTGATTTTCAACTACAGTGATTCTTCTATAAATCTAAGTGTTTATTTATTGATGTATGTTGGCAATGTATTTTCTCATTCTTTAAGTCAAGTGATACATCCAGTATTAAATTATATCATATGTTATTTGGAATATGTTTTTTCCCTTAATATATTTGTGGGAATTATTTATAGGGATACACAAGTGAAATATATACAAATCATAAATATTATAAGTATATAATCACTCAAAACATATAATCATGAGATGGAGTAGATGACTAGAACTTATTAGTTATTATGAATCCATGATTTATTAAAAACCTAGAATATAAAACAATTTTAATGACTCTTTGAGGGAGAAAAATAATTATATATTAAAATTTTTATGTTTATAACAAGACTGTTTGGTTATTTATTTGATAAATTCTAAACTATAAGTTTGTGATTAATGAACCCACATTGAATTATTTAGGTGTCCGAACAAATCAGAATGAATAATCATGTTCCTAAAGAAGACTAAGTTATAATAATTCATGTAATTGGTTATGTAGGATATTTTTCGTCAATATAACGTTGAAAAATAATTTGTTTTTTTATTTGAAAAGTTTTTATGTGTTCCTTTTTATTCCTAGATGATGTGATAATTTTCTAGTGACGCTCACATTTCCCTTTTTTTATTCATCAATATAGGACTAATATTTAGTGTTAAATTCATGATTATTACTAGTGGGAAGGAATTAAATGATTTTTTTACATTTATATGAAATTTGGTACTAGTAAAAAGGTTAAAGTAGATTGAGAATTACCAAAGAGGGTGATTCGACCTTTTTTGGTGCTGGAGTGGAAATTGAAAATGGTATACATGGATTTTGTGTTTCTATTACCAATTAATTCCCAATGTAATAAAATGATTTTATTTTAATATCGATCTATTTACTAAGGCAAGGAATTTCATTCTTATTAAATATATTGTTCCGTATATCATGTTTCTCAACAGTATCATAGTGAGATAGATTGGATATGTGGACATAAACTCTCCATTTTATCAGACCATGATCCAAGGTTCATATAATTATTTTTAATATACAACAGAAGTTTTTTGGTACTAAAATATGTTTTAGTAAATCTTTTCATAATCAATTTCATGGAATGATTTATAGAATAACACATACATTGGAATACATGCTTTATGGTCTTTTAATAGATTACAAGGGAAGTTGGGATCAACATATTTATTTATTTTAGTTTTTTTAAAAACAATTTTCATTCTACTATAGAAGTGGAACATTATGAGGCATTATATCAAACGTGATGTCAATATCATACATTTTTGGATTATGAGGGTGAATGAAAAATTATGGTACCAGAGTTGGTAGAGGTCGTGGACGAAATGGTGAAGATAATTAAACTATACGAGGGGAAGTCTCATAGTAGGAATAATGGTTATGAATATAACTTGAGAAAGGGTCCTTCTCAAGGTTTTTTTGATTTATTCTCAAGGTATCTTAATGGAAAATTATTACTCAATTTGGAAATAGGAAAAAAATATATTCATATATCATTGGATTGGTGGAAATACTAGGGATATATGGATCATGTTCCAACATAGTGTCTCTATTTCAAAGTTTATCCTGGTTAAACAAAATATTTAATGTTATGATGTCAAGAAAATATGTGTCAGATTACACACATTTTTTCATCCCAATATTAGTTCAGTTTGACAATAATCGTTCTTATGAGGAAATAAAATTTCCTATTAAAGACAATGAGGTGAAATTGTTCAAGAATAATTTTATTCACCTAGTTGTGGTTTTGTGGAAAAAACTATATGGATGAGAATAAATATAGAAACATGAAAATGTTATGAGGGAAATATGTCCCTACTAGTTTAATATGTGAATAAAATTGGAAGAAATAATTTTCAAAAAGTGTGGAAGATTATAAAAACCCATAAAATTTATAGATAAATCATTTTGATGACTGATGAATATTTAGTTGTTATATATTTTATAGTTATACACTTTATAAAAATATTAGCTAATTTTTTAGTTTGGATAGAAAAAATATTTTCAAATTGTTTTTTTCATGTATTAGATAGTTTTATAAATATTTAAAAATTATAAAAATTTAATTTAATTTAATGGAAAATATTTTTTAATTTTAAATTTCAATTTTATATTTGAATTATTTTCTTATAATTTTATGAAAAAATTGACTTCTCATTGAATAGTGAATATTGATTATTCTAGTTAGAAACATTTTGTAATTTATATTATCTACAAAGTAAAAAGGTATTTTTTTTAATTAATGTAAAATTTAATTATTTATTTCTTATTTAGAATAAGATAATTCTTTTAGATGAATTTTTTTGTTAAATTTAGTATAAAAATGATTCATTGTTAAAAATGGTATTTTTCCTACAAACGATTTTCCTCACATTTTACCAGTTTAATATTAAATAAAATTATTAAATTTATATAAATTTAATCATGAAAAATGGATTAAATATTTGAATCAGTGTGTCCAAGTTTAGTAAAAAAAATTCTTTTATATTTTTTTTCAAAACAAATTGTAGCCCAATTAACTTTTTTTACGGCGGTGAAGTGTAAATATGGTAATGAAAGTTAAAAATGAAATGATAAAGACTAAATAATGACCCTAAAATGTTACCTAATTTATTTTTATTAATATTTATCCCCTATAATCATAAAAATGTAAAATATAAGGCCTTTAATTACCATTTATATGTGATTATGGACATTATAATATTTTATTTATGGAAAAGTGACAAATGACACACTCTTGTTTTAAATAATTATAATATTTTTAACATGGGTATTATCAAAGGAAATGTTAGATATGAGTATAATTTTTAAATATAAAATATTTTTACTCATCATATTGATTTGTTTTAATATTTAGTGAAGAAATTATTAATCTACTTAAAAACACAACGTTATTGTAGTATTATTTCATTTAATGGAAAAAATAAATGAAATAAAAAATTTTAAAAGTAGTATAATTTGATTCAACTACTATGAACCAATAATTTTATAGGTAAACATTTAATATTAGGTATTTGTTAAAATATTTTATTCATAATTAGGTTTTTTCATTATGTTATAAAATTCTAACTAAAAGAATAGTTCTCAAATAGAAGTTATTAATATTTTATGAAATTAATAATTTTTTTAGATGATTTAAAATTAATTAAAAACATATCATTAGATAATTGATTAAAATATATTTTAAAATTCCATACCTGGTCTATTTATGGTCTGTTTATCCATTTTTTCTATCTATTATCACCCCCAAATAGTTAAAAAACATGTTTTCATGGTAGTTGTGAATATGGGTAATGAGTGGTTAAATAAAAAAACAAAATCCATCCAAAATTATACAAATTTTATTGGATGATATGATTTTAACTCATACTATGTAAGATCCCATGTTTTGAACCTGTTTAAAATTACGAATGATTTTGAAATTATTTTTCTATTTATGAACGAGTCGTTCTTTTTAAACCGAGCTCTAGATTTTATTCTTAGTGTTGGAACACCTAAATATGTTGTTTTTTGAACATTGATAGATTTTTTTAGGTAAAGGGGAAGTCACATAGGCAGCGCATGATTTGTCTAACCATGCGGCCAAACCATGCTGGAAGGGTGGCCGAGGTAGTAACTTACGCACGATTAGCGCGCGATTTTTCAAACTGTGTGATCTAACCATCCAGGCACTTAAACAAGATCCTTAAATTGTGGATCTCACTCGTATTTTCTTTTAGATGGATCATTATTCCACCTAGGAATTCATAACTTGGGATTTTTCTTCTCCTAAGGCCAGATGAGGTTCTCCCATCGTTTTGGAGGCGATCTGAAGGCTTCTCTTGGAGAATCGAAGATGGTTTCTTGAGGTAGGTAAATGTTCTTCTTCGTTCTTGTTTGGTTTCTTAGATATTCTTAGATCTACATCTCCTATTCTCATGGTTTCTTAGATCTATGCCCGTTATTGGTAAATCTATGTGTGTGGATGGCATGTATGATGATTTTTGGTCTTGGTCTATCTATGAGAATAGATCTAAGATGGATTATTGAAGAATCAACCTGTTTCTCTTGAGGGTTCTTCTTTTTTTGTGGTTTACATCAAAACCCGAGGTAGGGTCCCAAATCCTTAACACTTTATTTATTAATTGTAGTTTCTTTAAATAAATTAGTAATTTTAGTTTCATTAATTATGATAAGTCAACGAAATACACATTTGATGTTATTAAATAATTCCACCCACGTGAGATAAGTCAGGACTTGAACATGTGTTGAGATTAAGCATGTTGGATAATTTGGTTAATGTGATATGATTATATAGTTATATGTTCTAAATGAGAATAATGATTAATAGGTTAATTAATGGTAGTATTAATTATCAATTAATGAGTTGGAATAAGATTGTGGATTTTACAGATTATTGGGAATATTGAATATTGGACAAGTTCAGAAGATAAAAGGAAACTGGTAATAACTATTAGAGGGCTTAATTATTACAGGATAAATGGTAAATGGATAACTAATTGATGATTGGTTAAAGTGATATGTTTTGATTAATTAATTTTTGAATTAATTAATTTGCATGCATTAAATTAAGATTGTGAATTGATTGTTTGTTACGATAGTTAGTCGGGAGTAATTTTGATGCTTATTAGTTTTCATTGCCTTAAGATGTCTTGGATTGAGTGTTTTTAAAATATGATATGTTGTGAGAGATGATTGCTAAATATATTCGCTTGTTCAGAATGATTTTAGATGATTATGGTGTGCTTGTGAATTTGTTAAATTCCTAGATGAACCATTGTTTGAATGGATGGGTTCATACTTGTTAAAGAATTTGGATAATGTGGTGTTGAGTTAATTATTTAGTTGGTTTGATAAGAATAATTAATTGTTAATTAATTTTTAATTAATGAGATCTTGAATGGTTAATTAAGTGTTGACTTATCTAAAGAGTTATTTGTGTTGTTAATTAATTGGTGAATTAATTAATGGATTGGTTTTGTGGTGTTAGACATGGTATTCTACACCAATGATAAATATATATGTATGATTGATGAAAGGGTTGTGAGATAGGGAATGATGCTCCAAATACTCACCAGGTGTTATACATGATGTTATACACCAATGATAGATGTATATGTTTGATTGATGAGTGGTTTGTGAGATAGGTCATGATGCTCCAAATTCTCACAAGGTTCTATATATGGCGTTCTACACCCATCTTGCAAGAAAATATTATTTTATGGGTCATGGATTGATGCTCCAAATACCCATGGGTTGTGAGACATTTATTGATACTCTGAATACTCAAAATGGTCCTAGACATTATATTATACACCGATTATATAACATTGGAATATGGGTCTAATTGTTCTTGCGTGAAATGATTTATTGGTTAATGAAGGTTGTTCTGACATGATGCTTTGTGATTTGATTATGAGAAATGGTTTAGTCATATTAATGAATTGGGTAAACCAATGTTAGTGGACAAAACTCAGAGTGAATCACTATTTTTAGTGGATGGTCTTTGACATAATATTTGAAGGATTAAATTGAATAACTTATGATGCGTTATCAAAGACAAAACACAGGCTTGGATTCGGTCTTTACATTGATTACATAGATGTTCTTTAGAGACATATTTGGTGAGTGACTTGTATGAGGGTTGTCAGGCGTAGGGCGAATCTATAGAAATTCATAATAATATTTGAGTAATTGATAAATGGAAAATTATTATGTAATAATTGTTGTGTATGCATGAAAATGAATGGTGAAGGTTCAGACACCAGCTAAGGGGTGAAGCAAGTACTTGAGTATATAGTTACCTTGTACTGCTTATATTATTTTATACATGCCTTCACGGGTTTTAAATAATTTATTAAATGTCTGGATTTGGGGTAGACATTAGTGGTCCCTGCCTAGTGAGATTTATATCTCACACCCTACTCAGGCCTCCATCGCATTGGATACCCGAGTAGATTCTATTTGGTTGTAGGAATAGGTTTTTTGAATTTACACGGGGGTTAGGAGAAGAGGACCGAGCAGAGGCTCGGGATGCTCGTGGAGATTTCCCTTGGGGGTTTGAGTCATCATTTATTTATTTATTCATTGGAATGTAAAGAATATTGTTTTGTTCACTTTTTTCTACTTTTATACCTTTAGCATGTCATGCATGAATTTTTTGTATAATTTTGTGTTGGCCACTTTTATAAAAGGAGTTTTATTTGTCTTCTTCTGTTGTCATGTATGAGTTACTACTTCCACTATTATTTGTTATCCACAGTGATATACCGCTGTGAAACTCTGATAAGAGTGTATAGTCTCCCCACTGACAATCCTTAGACCCTCGATGCTAGTCATCCTCCTCTGGCATACTGGGAAATGCGCATGAGGTCATGTGGTGACCGGTTTTCCCACCGGAGTAGTGGTGACCCTGGTCAGGACATTACAAAGTGGTATCAGAGAGTTAGCATTTTTTCTTTGCCTTTGTCTTACTGTTTCTGGGGTTGGTAGATATGAGACTATGAATGTGTCGGCTCTTGGGTTAATAGCCATGATTGGGATTGATCACCTCATATATGGGAACTGACCAAGTGGCCAAGGATTGGAATTGATGTTTGTACTATTAAAGGTTACAGTTGATATGATTTCACCTTGAGTAACTGGTGTATTTTTCACTGTTTTTTAATTTTGAGAATTTTGAAAATATTAATTTTCATGGCCTGATATGGGAAGGATGTTTACTACATGCATCATCATAAGAACTTAAAGATTGTCCTGACATGCATATAACATGCCATGTAGTTTCATTAGTAGGATGCCTGCTAATTTGGATTGTATTCCTTGGGTACAATTACATGTTTGATTTTCTTTAGTAGGCCTCTTCAGATAGATTGTTTCAGTGGTATATTTAACATGATTTAATGATTATATGCCATACTACCTCATTTATTAGCATGTTTTGTTGTTGTGACATGATTCTGTGTTATAGTATGATCTTGTGTTACTGCTTATGATAAAAAGTTAGAGAAGGTTTGATATGTGAAAGTGGTGCTAAATATGAAATGTTAAATAAATGTCGATTGTGTTAAATGGGATCCAAAATCCAGAAATATGTTGTATGGGTGCCTTATCGATTTGTAGGTGGTCACCAATATAATTTGGACCTTTAGGTTGATCATGTTAATTTCTAAATTGACTTTGTTATCGATTAATAAGAGTCAATTTTCAATCCATGGAGGGTATGGGCACTTCATGAATTGGGAAATGATGACTCATATTAAATGTGATGAATTGATGCCTTGAGAAATGCTTATAAATTTGAATGATGTATAATGTTGGTCTGAAATCAAATGGCTAGATTCCAAAATGAAACTGGACCCAAGTCGGTCAGTTGGGGAGTGTTTTATTAGATAACCTGTTTAGCTGTCTAAAAATTGTAATAACTGACCATTTTCTATTGGGATTCATTATAGATAACCCAAGTTGGTTAAAATGGGATCCTCTTATGTCAACATATCTTCTTAAAAGAAATATATTTTTATATGTTTCTTTAAATTTATGGGATGTCAACTAATGTAAATGTTTTAAAAAGGTAGTTTTATGAAGCTGGCATGTTTTTCCTTGGGGTGTTCTGAAAATGGTACTATGATGTTTTGATTAAATCTTTCATGATTAAATATTAAAAGTGATTAAATATAATAGGCATAGAAATGGAACCTATTGTGGTGTCCACAATTTAAAACCCTCATGTAAAGAGTAGTTCAGAATTATTTTGAGTTTCCTTGGAATGTAAGTGTGAGTACTTTCTGTAGGCATTATTCTCCTTAGTAATGACCTTATATTCAGCTTTTGAGCCTAGTGACTTGTTTGAAGTGACCTGTTTTAGGGTTGACACTTTTTCTTCGTGAGGGGCTAACCTGTGGTCGGTATCACCCTCAGAACTTAAATGGATTGCTTAGGCTATGGCATTTCTCACAATTTTGGAGTTGTTGGGTGCCATTGTCCCAGGTAAGACTTCCAGTTTCCAATGGAACCCTTGTTTGAACGAATTGGTGGTGTGTTTCTTGACCTTTTTATTGGCTTGAGTATCGAGTAATTATCTTTGTCAACTGGTTAGACATTCCTCTGGCATGGTCAGATGCTTTGTTGGTTGTTTGACCCTTTCATCTTAGTAATTGATGATTGGTTATGGCGTCGTCCAGGAAAATGGTTGTATGAAGAAAAATGACTATGTAATAAGTCTTTTATACTGTTGAGTACGGTCCTGGGTCAACTCCATGTAGATTAACTTTAGAGTTAAATAATCAGTTTCATTTCAATACATGGAATGGTTTTTTGAAAGACCATGGTGTTTTGACACGCCAATCTTGTTATTAAAATAGCACGCTGGTGAGCGGCTGATCTTTTCTTGAGACGTCATGGAAAATCCTAAGGTGGGTATTGCAAAATTGTTCATGAAGAATGTGTTGGCAGGTGATACTGAGATTTTAGAATAGAGTTGTCCAGTATTGGTTTGACTACTCTTCTTCATGACCTCAGTTTTCTCTTAGTGCGCTCTTCTAGACATGACGAGCATTTACCCTATCATGACCTCATCCTTGAGACACTAAGATAGCATCAGTCTTGTGCCAAGCTACTGTTTAAATGTTTCTAAGATTGGAGATTAGTTTTTATCTATGTAGTATGTGGGATTCTTTGTTTCTTTGGGATACTTATTTTTTTTGTGTTTGGGAAAGGTTGTTTTTAAAACAGCCTTGCGATGGATTGACTTGGAATTTTTTTACCAGATGATGGGTAAAGACATCATAATATTGGTTGATGGTTTTGGAGTAGATTTAAAGGCACATCGTTAGATAAAAGGAGAAAGTGGATTTTTGGTCTGTGACTTCTTTGATTGAAGCATGAGAAACCTGTTCTGTTGTGTGATCGAGGTTCAAAAAATTACATTTACAAGGTCCTTATGATGACCTGAGATATAAGATCTATTTCAATATTTGAGATTTAGAGTAATCTTTGTATCTAGTTAAAAAGGCTTATTGATCAGGTTTGAGAAGGGTTAAAGGAGTGTTTGGCTTTAGGAACACAACAAATCACTTCTAACAAGATAAAATGACCTTGGTAGGTCGGTTGTTTTAGTAGTGGTTCCTGATGGCTTCACAGGGACGATATGTTTTTAAGGTGGCTATAATGTCAGATCCCATGTTTTGAACCGGGTTAAAAATAAAAATGTTTCTGAAATTCTTTTTTGGGTATTCAACGGGTCGTTCTTTTTAAACCGAGCTTCGGAATTTTATTCGGAGTGTTGAAACACCTAAATATGTTGTTTTTCGAACTTTGATATAATATTTTATGTAAATATGAAGTCGCATGGGCGGCACACAGTTTTTCTAACCATGCAGCCAAACCATGTGTAGTTGGTCATGGAGGTAGTAGTATCCACATGGGTGGAACACTGTTTGTCTAACCGTGCCACCAAACCATGCGAGAAGGGTGGTCGAGGTAGTAGCAAACACATGGTTAGCGCATGGTTTCTCAAACCATGCAATCTAACCATGTATGCACATAAATGGGATCCTTAAATTGTGGATCTAGCTCGTTTTTTCTATTATATGGATCATTTTCCCTCCTAAGCGACCATTACTCTAGATTTTTCTTCTCCTTATGTCAGATAATGTTCTCCCATAATTTTGGATGAAATACGAAGACTTCTCTTTGTTATTTGAAGCTGGTTTCTTGAGGTAGGTAGATGTTGTTTTTCATTCTTGTTCGGTTTCTTAGATCATCTTAGATCTACAAATCCTCTTCTCACGGTTTAATAGATCTATGCCCGTTATGGGTAAATATAAGTGTGTGGATGAGAATTATGATGAGTTCTGGTCTTGTTCTTTCTAGGAGAAGTGATATAAGGCAGATTCTTGAAGAATCAAGCCTTTTCTCTCGAGGGTTCTTCGTTCATTGTGGTTTCCGTCAAAACCTCGATGTAGGTTCCCAAATCATGTACACTTTTTGTACGAATTATAGTTTCTTTAACTAAATTAGGAATGCGAGTTTCCTTCATTGTGATAAGTTAAAGATTGAAATATTTGATGTTATTAAATAATTCCACCCGTGTGAGATAAGTATGGACTTAATCTTCTATTGAGTTTAAGCATGTTGGATAATTTGGTTAAAGTGATATGATTAGACATTTAATTGTTTTGAATGAGAAAATTGAGTAATAGGGTAACTAATGGTAGGATTAATTATCAATTCATTAGTTGGGATAAGATTGTGACTTTTATTGATTATTGGGAATATCGAATATTTGACATGTTCAGAATTTAATTGTAAACTGGTAATAATTAATGGAGGGATTAGTTATTACATGTTAAATGGTAAATGGTTAAAAAATTGATGACTGGTTAATGAGATAAGTATTGATTAATTAATGGTTGAATTAATTAATTTTCCTGCATTAAATTAATATTTTGAACTGATTGTTTGTTGTGATTGTTAGCTAGGAGTACTTTTGATGTGTATTAGTTTTCAATGCCATAAGTTGTCCTGGATGGAGTTGTTTGAAAATATGATATGTTGTGTGAGATTATTGATATATATCTTGGCTTCTTATGCATTTTTTGAGATGATTATGGTGTGATTGTGAATTGTTAAAGTCCTGGACGAACCATTGTTTGAATGGATGGGTTCAGACTTGTTAATGAATTTGGATAATGAGGTGGTGATTTATTTATTCAGTTGGTTTGATAAGAATAATTAATTGTTAATTAATAATTAATTAATGATATGTGGAATGGTTAATTAATTATTGACTTATCTGAAGTGAAATTTTTGTTCTTATTTAATTGTTGAATTAATTAACAGGTTGGTTTTATTGTGTCAGACATTGTATTATACACCAATGATAAATATATTTTTATGATTGGTGAATGAGTTGTGAGATAGAGACTGATACTCCAAATAAAAAAAGTTTATTAGAAATGATTTTCTAAACCAATGATAGATGTATATGATTCATTGATGAATGGGTTGTGAGATAGGGGCTCATGATCCATATAATCATAGGCTGTTAGACATGGAATTCTACACCCATCTTGCTAGAAAATATACTTTTATGGGTCAGGGACTAATTCTCCAAATACCCATGGGTAGTGAGACATGGACTGATGCTTCGAATACTAAAGAGGGTGCTAGACATGATGTTCTATAGCCACTAATTAAAATTGGAATGTGGGTGCAATTGTTCGTGTGTGGAATGAGTTAATGGTTAATGAAGGTCGTTGTGACTTGATGTTTTGTCAATTTATTATGAGAAAGGGTTCAGGAATATTAATGAATTGGGTGAACCACTATTAGTGGATGGACCCAGGAGCGAATCAATATTTTTAGTGGACGGGCTTAGACATAATATATGAAATATTAAATTGAATAACTTATGACATGTTATCCAAGCCAAAGCACAATCATGGATTCAGTCCTTACATTGATTACATAGATGGTCTTTAGAGACATCTTTGGTGAGTGACTTATAGAGGGGATTTCGGGCGTAGGCCGAATCTATAGACTTTCATAATACGATTTGAGTAATTGATAAATGGGAATTGATTATGTAATGATTTTTGAGTATTAATGACAAATGAATGGTGCAGGTTCAGACATCAGCTGAGGGATAAAGCATGTACTGGATTATATAGTTACATTGTACTACATACTTTGTTTTATACATGCCTTCACGTGTTTTAATATCTTTATTAAATGTCTATATTTGGGGTAGACACAGTGGTCCCATCCTACTGAGACTTATATCTCACACCCTATTTGGCGGCCATAACACTGGGTACCCGAGTGGATTATATTTGGTTGTAGGACTATGTTGTTTCCATTTACTTTGGAGATGGGAGTAGAGGACCAAGCGGATGGTCGGGATGCTCGAGGAGATCTCCCTTGGGGATTTGAGTCATTATTTATTTATTTCTACGTTTGAATGTAAATCATGATTTTTTTCTCATTGTTTTCTAATTTTGTATCTTTAGCATGTCATACATGCATCTGTTGTATAATTTGGCGTTGGGCACTTTTATAAAATGAGTTTTATTTTCCTTCCACTGTTGTCATTTATGAGTTACTGCTTCTGATATTGTTTGTTATTCACACTAATATACTGATGTGCAACTCTGACAAGAGGGTATTGTCTCCCCACATACTATCCTTAGACCCTCGCTGCTAATCGGCAGCCTCTAGCGTACTGGGAGATGTGCTTGAGGTTATGTGGGGACCGGTCCGACCACTGGATTAGTGGTTACCCGGGTTGGGACAATACATACTTCACATAACATAAAATCATTTCAATTGGATTCCATTTGAAAATAAAGAATAATTTATATTAAATTATTTTATTAAGAAATTAAAAGAGTTCCCCACACCTCTCTCATAAAAGGGATCCTCTTCTTCCAAATTCAAAACGCATAAGTTAAATTTATATAAATCCAGCATCATCCCAAATCCCATCAATAAACACCAAATCATATAGAAAACATTTTTTTCATAGAGCCATCATAGACATTTTGTTTGTAAACCTTACGAAATTTCAGGAAGAAGAGGTATCGTTCTAGAACAAGTGTTGTTGTTTTGCATCCACTTCCACCTCCATAAAATATTATTTATCTATGTTGAAATAAAAATAATGTATTTTCCAAAAAAATGTGTTTTTATGTTAATGTATCAGCCTATATCGATCTATTATTCCATAAAATTTGAAATGAAACAATCATTCATGTGTACGATAACTATAACCACATGAACATATGTAATTTTATTCATAAAAACGTCTATTGGATAGTTACAATGATGGAATTATTTTTTATATTGATTATTCAAGACATATTTATAATTCTGAAAAGATAAAAAATAATTTATTTTATTACCTTTCTATTCATAGAAAATTGATAACATCGTTTGTCCGTATAATTAGACTACCTCCTCCATGATGTGATGCAATTTATTTTTTAGCACCAAATCTCATAAATGATGTATATATATAATTATTTTTTCTAAAATTATATTTTATATTTAATATAATTATATTTTCTAAAGATAAAATAAGAGTTTCCTTCTTTTCATAATAGTCATTGAAAAATTGAAATTTTACTCAGGTGTATATATGGCCTACCATCTCATTGATTGAAAGGTAGTTCACTTTTTAGAACCATCATTCATTATTTTTAAAAAATGTATAATTAAAATATCAAAATAATAATTATTTCATTATTATTATTCTATAGGTTCTTTAATAATTAAATCATGGACTATAGTAACCATTCTATAATCAATATAGACTTATGAACCAAATATCATGAATATTCCCGAAAAAAACACAATTGATTAATTAATTGTATATTACTTGTTTAAAAATTAAATAAATGGAATAATAAAATTGAAAATGTTTCTAAACCATGTATATTATTTATATGATTTTATAATAAATAATTATAAAAAACATACGTGAATTGTTGGACCCAAGGTATGGGACACTTAAATATAAAATAAAATTTTAAATTTTATAATGATTTAATTTTATTATATTTCTTTTCCAAGCCAAATTTTTTTGAAATTATTTTATGAATTTATTTATATGCGTATAATAATAATATAAATGGAATATTATACCAAATTACTTTAATTATTATTAAAATGGAATATTTATTTGGAATGTTTTACATTCATTATATAAGAAAATGAATGATATATTTCAACATATACAACAAAAATGAATTTTCCCACCACCATAACAATTATTTTAGTTTTATGTTCCTTTAAAATAATTAATGTTTTCCTCAATGATAAAATATATTTCCTTATTTTTTTCTTTATGTTTGGAAAAATGGGTTTTAAGTGGATTGTTTATTTTTATATCCATGAGTGTTTTTATATATGGGATTAAAATATTTTTCAAAGGTTTTATTCAAGATATGGTCCGTAAGAATTGCTTATAAATTTATTAGCCCCATTATTACTCATAGGTAAGGCCAATATTTCTTATATTATGGGTTTTCCTAGATAGACCTCTAATGCATTGGGTAATGCTTATGTTCAATGGAGAATTATATTGGAATTATAATGTATGGATATTCTAATTATAATAGTTCTAAAAGGGTTAACAGTTTATGATGTCCCATTGAAACTACACGAATTTTCTATGATTTGTAATGATTTTTCATGGAAATAGGTTGATTTAAAAGGAAAGATAATGAATTTTCATTTTAAAATGTAAAAAATAATCTTCATTTAGAAAAAAATATATCTTTTTATGAAATTTTTTCTCATTGGTGTTCAAGTTTTCTAATAGAATAACTGATTTTTTATTTTTAAGTTATATATTATGGTTTTTGTTCTTCATCAATTTTTATAAAATCATATTTTTTATGGATCGATAATATAAAGAAATAAGTAATGTTAAAAATGATTTAATTTTCCATGAAAATAAAACATTTTTTACTTCAAATGGTTGAGATTCTGAAAAAATGGTACTAAATAGATGTTTATAATTTATAAAGTATGGTGTTGATGTGTATTCCTTGTGACATAGTTCCCTATATTTCTAAATAAAAATGATCCTATAAAATAAAATTAAGTGAATTCAAGTATAAAGGCATCTTGTTTTGTAATATTTAAATCCAGGGTCCATATATTCATCATATAAGTTTTTCCAAATTTTTGTTACGATTACTTAACGATTTCCACGTGAGATTATTGGAGTTTTTTGTTGATGTATATTTTTCTTTTCATAAATTTATTTCATCTTGAGATGATATCAATATGTATTTCCCTGATGTTTTGACAGGGTTACCATTAAATTATGTTTTTCTTAGGGTTTTGAAATTAAATTAATTTTTTTGGTGATTAACCAGACATCTTATAATATAGACTTTAGATCAAATAATACAGGGGATACACCAACGAACATCTATAGGTGGTTATATATGATTTGATTCTAATGGGAATACTTGGTGAGTATTTAATAAATAATTCCAATTAAGAAATAACTTATCTAACTAATTAAAATTTTTAATAAATAATTATTTTACTAAATAAAAATAATTTTATCTAAAAAATTATTATTGTTTTTTTGGTGTGAGATAGGTTACCAGGACCATGAAGAGGCTTAGTATGTGTAAATGAAGCTCGATAAGTTGTTAATTCCATGTTAATGGTAGACATCCCATGTGATACAATTTTATATAATTATCAATTTATGATAATCCATGCTATATAATTTCATGGGTTTGGGAATTTTGTATTACGATTGGTGGAGTCTTTTTGATAGATGATGTGGTGGAATTGATCCTTCTAGGATGAGGAAAAGAGAATTTTATGACATTTTGTACATTGGGAATTCTTGGAAACTATGTATCCAAGTGTATGAGGAATTTGTTATGAAAATGAGAGACTAATATGAGGTCCTGGGATTTGATAGGTGTTGTGGATGTCATATTATAACTTCCTAGGTCCAATAGATATGTATGAGATTCTTAAGGATTATTGATGACAAATAAAATGTTCGTACTCATTGGGCCTATTGATGAACAACCTCCTAATGATATAGGAAATTATTAATAGGCTATTTGTTTGAAATAATCCCTTCAGGATATGATGTGTTTGGAAGAGAGTGGTATTCTCTAGGTGACAGACTGAGAGGTCTCCATTTGTGGATGTGATATGGGACCCTCGGGTTCCTCAAGGAAATTTCTTGATATTTTCAATAAGGATTCCATGGTGGAATGTGGATATGAACGGATCCCAAGTTAATGGGTCTAGGTTCAAATTGGTCCATACAGATATGTTTTCAGGGAGGATTAATGGGTTATGATTGGTATCAATGATGGTATTTTAAGTTGGGGTTAGAGACCCTTGTAAATACCCTATTGGGTTAGATGAATTGTATAGTTATATGAGTATCTAGTCAGAGGATAGACCTAGACACCATAAGATGGAGATCCATGTGATTGGAATCATGAACATTATAAATATACTTTTTTATAATCAATGGATTCGTAATAAGGTTTGATGGACCCTGAGATCAAGCCTTTTTAATTGTGAGATGACATTTCTGGTATTGGCTTCAGATTGATGGAATTTCATGTTTTGGATGCAGCTCACCATCCGTGTATAGTATGGTAGGATTGATCTATGTTTTCCCACCATGAATGAGAAGATTGAGTCAGGATGAGTTTCAGTTATCCATGAGTGAGATGGTTGACATAAGAATAGTTCCCCATCCATGGATTAGATTTTTGGACCTGTAGAATTCATTTTGGACTTCCATGAGTGGCATCGAGATGGAGAGACAATTTTATGTTAGTATAGATAATGAGAATCCATGAATGAAATGGAACCGTATAAATAATGTACTATGATGTTGGATATCGGGTACCCCCATGAGTGAGATGGGGTTTTGTTTTGAATGATATTCTAGACTACATTGACATAACATTCGTTGACTGATATGGTAGATGATGATCATTGATGTGAGAGATTCCTAGTGAGAGGGTTGACTAGATTCTTCACATGAGACCATAGCCACTTGTGGATGGGTTATTACCTACCCAAATTCTTTTGTTATGGACTTGTACTTATGGAAAAATATGAAAAACTAATTCTATCATGGATCTCAAGCAGGTGTGTTTGGGCCAGATTTTGGCCTTGTTTGCACGCAGTTACTAGAAAGGTGTGTGTCCCTCATGAGCTAACTAGTCTGTATATGACAACTTAGTGAGTATTTATATTTATTATATTTATTTTCCTCATTCATGAAACTAATATTATGATCCATATTGATTGTTTTTTGAGAGTCCTTAATAATTTTTATGCTCACACTCAGCATAGTAATTATGGTTAACATTAAAAGCATATAAATTATTTTAGGTTAGAGCATAGGATTTGTAGTGCATCATGATGGGCTAGAATGATTTTGATCTGATATTGGAATGTTCCGTAAAGCTGGAAGTAGGTACAATGTATTGATTTTTAATCAATAATTTATTTTTCATTTAGGATAGATCCATTTGGTGATTAGTGTATATTTTTACGATATCATCTTGTATTATATTGGATGTGTTGATTTATTATGATTACTATAATGGGGATATCAATTTTTTATTCATTATTATTGATCACTGTGATTAGGATGGAATGGTATTTCAAATGAATATTTATGCCCATAAAAATATTTAGTTGCTTGTAGGATATAGTGAGGCACACATAAAGCCACATAGAATTCGTGGTCTTTGCATAGTTGAGAGGACAAGGAGTATTTCATACATATGATATTTACATGACATTCAGTAAATGGTTGTAATGAAAATAATTTTGGATCCACTTCCATAAAATCACAATTTTAAAAAATAATAAAAATAATTCTCAAAGGTAACTAAAACAATATATAAATCCAATACTGAGAAAATGGGACTTTATTAGCACAATAAAATATTAAGAATGGTTGACCATTTATCGACTCTCTCATATCAATGGGTATTGGTCTGGATGTCTCCTATAACCAATTCCCCAGGTTATAGTAGCTAATAAACATAAATAAAAATAGATACAATATTAAGAAGAAGAATGAAAGTGATGAATATAAGATTAAATGGAATACATAAAATAAATAAATGAAATTTTTACAGAATATTTGTACATTCAGTTATAGCGATGAAATTAAAAAGTAAAATTTTTACCAATATATACCAAATTATAAATAGTATATTAATGAATCAACATCCCTTATACTTTTAATAAAATTATTAAATCTATCAATAATTTTTTAAAAAAAATAAATAATATTCTATTATTACCATTAATGAAAATTCATTAATTTATATCTAATTAAAACTGAAAAATAGTAATTATTTAATTCTACTACTGTATAGAACATGAAATTTTAAGGATTTTTATTTCATAAATTCTTGGGAATTTTACGAGTCTGCAGTTTCTGACGGCGCGCGATTCTGAGGCCCGGAGTTCCCGGAATGATCCGTCGTAGTTTTGTTAAGCTTAAATAAACACACCTGTGATGTTTTCATACAAAAGTGTAGTAACTCATAAAGAGTTACTCGAATTAGAAATATGAATCCACTATTACCCTTAGGATGGCGGTTTTACCCGAGGTGTTAATAATGTTTAGTCGGCCGGAGCCCCTTGTGAGAAAACCCAAAAATGGAAAAACTGTAAATAAAATAATTAAATAAAGTTATTTTATTCATCAAATGCTTATAACTCACAAACAGTAAATTGGATTAAAAATCTGAGACCACCGCTGAAATATTGAGGGTAGCCTTTCATTAAGAAGATACTAACATGGGTCAGCGAGGGCTACCAGAGAATGTTAGTTTTTGGCCACAAATAAAATAATTAAATGAAAATTATTTTATTGTAAAATTCATAACTTTTAAACGGTAACTCAGATTTGAAATAAGAGGGTACCGTTGGGTTTGTTGGGGAGTTTTTTACCTAGGCAGAGCCTAGCCTCAATCGCAGTGGGTCAAGGGAGGCTGTTAATAATTTTTCGAACTTTTTTTTCGGCTATGTTCAGTAAACGTATGTTCGGGATTTTATATCATTTGAAACGATGCTCCTAATTGAAATTCGAAAACACCGATGAACTCATAGGGTTGGTATTCGCTTATGGAGACCTTTACCACAGTTGTGTTTTATCGGGAGTGGATGTTCATTTTTTGGGGATTCTTTATAAATAAAATAAAATAATGCATGACATACTTTTATGAGGGTGGTAGTTTTTATCTCCAAAGAGAAGTTGGTGGTGGGGCCCATCCCCACATAACCTCCCATGGGAGGATAATATGTGGTGGGTCCCACACGTGTACAAACTGTTCAACATCCCGTTAATCTCCTTAAATTCCTTGAACTTCCAATTAAGGAGGATGAAACTTCCTTTATTAATCGGGAGCCTCTTCTTCTCCTCCCACCTTCTTAATGAGCCAACTAAAATTTTAATTAATTAAAGGACGTGGCTTAATGAATTTGAATACCTTTCAATTAATTAAGCCATCATTTAAATAAGTGGTTTTAATTTATTTTATGTTGGATGTACATTTTACATTGGGATTCATTGGATAATTTGAAAGAATTTGTTCTTCCCATTAAGAACACGAAGAACATATTCAACATCCTCCATCCACGATAAAGGAGTAGATGTCACCCTCAAAGAACGTCTCCAACGACGATGTCCTATCCTCCCGACGTCAACGGAATGACATCGTCTTCTCGTGACTCCACCAAGCGAGGATCATTTTCTAGGTTGGGGGTTGTTATGATATGTCAATAATTCTGAACATCGTCATTCAAAAAATGGGAAGTGAATTTCCAACTGTTAGTGTATTTACGAGGAGGGTTTGGGCCGCCGAACACGGCCCAAACCTCCCCCATAATTTTTGGTCTTATTGGTGATAGAGACAGATTCGGTAGGGCACGGTGTCATTGCACTATGCCGGATGAAGGAGGCCATGGCCATACAGGCTATGGCGTTCGGAAAAAGGTAGTGGTGACCGGAGGCGGCGGCCGCATGGGGGAAAATAGTGGCTCGCATCCGCGAGCCACTCGGGCTAAAGAACCGGCCATCTATGGCCGTCCGAGAATGTGAACCGTGGCACCCACAGGGGCCACGAGGAGGAGTTACGACCCACATCTGCAGGCCGCTTGCTAGATGAACCGGCTACCTACTGCCGGTCGGGAAGGAGACCATGGCAAGGCTTGGCGTCGTGCTGTGGAGAAGACCGCGGACCGCGCTGAGCGGGCCGCTTCGGCGGGCGAACCGGTCGGCCGCCTGATGGATGGGTGGAAGAAACTATGGTGCCTCTTGGCGTCGTGTGGGATGAGAGCATCCCAATTCACCCGTCCAGGCAGCAGGGAGGGGCAGCGCTACTCGGTGCCACCGGGGGAGCCGAACCGGCCCGCGACCCGGGACAGGTCCACGGGTGGGCCGCGCCACACCAGGCTGGGCTGACACCCTAACCAGGTCGGACCCCCCATACCGGGTCACTGGTTGGGCCACGCCCCACCGGGCCGGGCCGACCCCCAGCCGGGTCGGACCCACTAAACCGGGTCGGGCCGACACGACGGTCCACTGTGCTTAACGGGCCACACCCATACTTCTTAAACACAAATACCTTCTAGACCCCACGTCTGATCGACGTTCCTTCTAACGTACTAGTATTCTCATAATGATGTGGTCCTTTTGCATTACTCTATATGATTTTTGGCCAACTTAGGGAAATGACCTGATTTGGAATTAGCGTAAATCCAACAGGGCCCTTGGAACAGAAAAGCGAATAACTCTCATAACGGGCATCTGATTTACGTGCCGTCTGTTGCGTTGAGTTTCTTTTGACGAGACAGAACATCATGATACCTCTAGTCAATACATCGTGATAGTTTATATATCTACCCATTTTCCCAAGCAACAAACCCTTCCGAAATTGAGCGTGCCGTGAGCGGGAACCCTAGAGCTGGTTGTGACTGCGTCGATTTCTGTACCGAAATCCTATGTGATTTTGACAGCGACGAATAATATAATATAATCCTCTATGGGTACGACGTGGAAGAAAACTGTACCAAAATCTTGTGTGGGTACGATTGTTCTGACAGAGTAGCTGGACTGTATCCTATGTGGGTTTGACGGCTAAGATGAATCTGTAACTACATCGGTTCATCTCTATTACTCTTTAATACCTGGAATGTATCCTGTGTGGGTCCAATAGCTAGATGGATTGTATCTTGTGTGGGTCTGACAGCTTAGATGATCTAGTGGCTACATCTGATCAGATAATCTCTCTACAATTGTGGCATACCTGTGTGAGTAGAGTAATGTCTTTCATCTATTATCATCATGGTGTTTGACTTTACTTCCTATGTGGACTGAGTTGTTCTTGGGATCATGAGTTGGATTTAGACAGTGATTGGTAACTTAGGTATATATATGGTCATTTTCCTATGTTGGGTTGGTTGATACTTTGTGATTGTATCTTTCTAATGTGGTTTATCGTTTTTGGATTCTTGGTGACCTTGTGGTTCTCGGGGTCCCTACTGAGTGTCTTTATACTCACCCCTGCATGGGCTATGCCAGCACCTCGTTGTGTTGGTTGAAGATGATAGACATCGCTGATGGATGCCGAGAGTACCATGACTGGAAGGTACCCAGAGATGGACCTTGCGATAAGACGACACATAGAAGATACTGATGGAAGTGCGTGATGAGGTGTCCATCTATACCTATCCTTCAGGTAGTAATCCATGGAGGTTGATCCAGGATCTTCTCTTTACATTTAGCTATATGTACCTTTTTTACATGTACTTGTTGATCGATTGGGTTTGTATACTGGCCCATTTACTTTCCAGCACACTCTTTTGTATTCAGTTTACTTAGTGTTTACTTCCGATTGCATACTATGTGGTGTTTTTTTTCTTTTATAAAGGAAATTTTTTCCCATCGTAGAGATTTACGCCTTTGGTACTAGTTGCTAGCCATCGGCCTATGAAAGGTGGGCTTGGGGTAGTCACAGCACGGGCCCCGAGGATGGGTCGTGACAAATTGGAATTAGAGAATTCGGTTCTACCTCTAAATGTAGGACTCCGACCTGTATTACTGTGAAACAATAGTGTTAAGAGTACTGAGTGTGGTTTTCAGTCTAGGGAGTTCAGTGTTTGTGCAGCGACCGACGTATCCATACACCAATACCCTGACTTCGGATTTCCGACTCAGTGCACGAAAATAATGATTGCATGTGTGTTTCAATAGTTTCCTTTGTGGTGTTTTTGATTCAGCTCACTGGGTATAGATTATTGACCGTGGCACACCTTTTCATTATTATGATGTCTCTTCGAAGACATCCACCTAGTGTTCCCAAGAGAGTAAACGATGACGTCCCACCGAGCGACGAGGCTCCAATGTCAGGCCCCCTTACTATGTTGGAACCTTCGGGTGGTGTACCAACAACAGCACCACCCGTTGGGAAGCAGAAGCCACCAGCTTCATTGGAGGATGGTGCACAATGACAGATCACATTGCACGAGTTCCAAAAGTAGAGGCCTTCGAGGATTCGAGGTGAGATAGATTACCAGGCAGCAGAGCACTAGATGGAGGTGATTACGGGAGTTTTCTGCCATGTTGAGACACTAGTAGAGGGAATTTTGATATTAGCTACTAATATTTTTCAGTGAGTGACCATGAGGATGGTCCACATAGTGATGATTTTTCGGTATAAGGATATTTTTTCGAGATGGTACCTTGGGGCAGTGTGCGAACTATATCACTTCCTGTTGTTATGTAGACACTATCGGCTACACTGGTAGAGGACACTTGTGGGATTAGTGCCTTACATGTGTTTTAGTACCAGATATCCCTCATGTTCTGAGGCGAGCCCGACCCACAGGCGGTTGAGTACTGGCATTAGGAGGTGGCTGAGAGATTACTAGAGCTTAAACAGCTCCAGTAGGACAACTTGTTGGTTGCTGAGTATTCATCGAAGCATGCTGATATTTCCTGGTACTCGATGAATACGATACAATCAGTGCTTTAGAGATCATACCTCTGATCGAGGTTTGGGTAAGGTTATCTGAGCCATCAATTTTTCCTCTATGCATTCCTAGTTATGTTAGGGTGCTAGGGAGAAACTTTCTGGTTCAATGTTCATTGGATGAGTGGATAAAACCAGTGAATTTTATCAATTGGAAAGCATGAAACTATCACCAGTCTTAGAGACTTGAGCATGTAGAATGTTTCTACAAAGGGAATGATATATGTACATATGAATATGCATGGAATCAGATTTAGAATCGGAGCTAGGAGAGTATCATGAGGTGGTTAACATTTCGACATGTTAAAACCACCCACCTTGTAGTCCACATTAGTCTCAGAGTGCTGGAGGGCAGTGTATGAGATTATCTACATGTGGTAAAACAGTGTGACCTAAGGGATTTAGGAATGATTTGTGGTACAGTCTGTGTCTACTTCTAGCTGCAGTATCAATAGATATAACTACAAATCATTTCTTCCTTCCATGAATCTTGTCCCAGTCCAAGAGTTTCCTGATAAGCTGTTGACATGACCCTCACGTCTGGAGATACCTTTCTAAGGAGACTCTATAATCACACATACGTCAACGGTGTGATCTGACCCTTGAGGTGAGAGTTTCGGTTGGAACCTCTTAGTTGTAGCGTCGAGTCCTTATGATGTTCGTTTGGGTATGGACTGGGAAACCACAGTTTCTACACAGAATGACTGTATGAGGAAAGACTGTTGTGGTTTATCAACAGTGGTTGGATGGGTTTTTCCTTGGTCAGTGAAAAGGAAAACTCAGGCAGCAGAGGATGGAATCATGCAAAAGAGGGTGATGTCGATCACTCATGAGTCAGAAAGACTTACCTTTGTGCCAGACTTTTCTTGAGTTGCAGCACTGCTTTCAGCATTGACGAAGAAAGGGAAACACTTCATGTGGTCAGAGAGATTCCAGACGAGATTTCAAGAGCTGAGGCAGTGGTTGACTAGTGCGCCCATCATGAAGCTACCAGAAGAGGGATTTGTTTACGTGGTTTACTATGACACATCAGGTACTGGACTCATGTGTATCCAGATGCATGATGGAGCAATGATCGCATATGGTTCTTGATAGCTGAGAAAGCATGAGAAGAACTACACTTCCCATGACCTAGAGTTAGCACCAGTGGACTTCACCTTAAAAATGTGGTGGCACTATCTAATGGGTGAGCATTTTACAGTCAACACTGACCATCAGAGTCTCAGGTACACCTTCTCGTAGAAGGACCTGAACCTAAGAGAGCGGTGATGGCTTGAGATCCTCCAAGAATATGACTTATAGATTGTATATACTCATGGGAAGGGGAATATTGTAACATATTATCTTATCAGGAGATCAAGAATTCATCTGCTAGGAGAGGCGACAGAGCAGATGGTCGTGTTTCATATATCTTTTGTGGATTGAGATAGAGCATCCTTCTTTACAGTCTCTCATAGTCACTCCCCCACTTCGTCAGCGAGCCAGGGAGGCACATCGTGGGGACATTGACTGTGAGACATGACATGCTCAGATATCCTCTATGCAGGCAGCCGATGGGTTTTTTGAAGGGGGGGGAGGACCTCATCCTCTATAGAGGACATGCCATGGTACAAGTTTCACTCCAGGAGAAAGTGTCAAGGTACATCCACACATCTAATTTAGTGGTACATCCAAGAGTGAAAAGGTTGTATCAAGACCTCTAACGGCAGCACGAGAGGCTGGGAATGAAGAAATCAGTGGCAGAGTTTCTCTCACAATGCCTCACTTGTCAGTAAGTGAAGGAGAAAAAAAAGGTACCAGTAGGCTTGCTTCAACCATTGGATGTCCAATATTGGAAGTAGGATCAGATATCCATGGACTTTGTGACGGGAAATCCACTTAAATCTAGGATATGGAGACCTCTGAAGTTCGAGGATGGTGACCATGTCTTTCTTCGGGTCTCACCACGACGAGGTCTATGGAGATTTGGTCGAGGCGCCAAGTTATCTCCATGATTCATCAGACCTTTAGAGGTACTAAGTAGGATAGGAGAGGTGGCGTACAACTTGGACCTTCCACCTCAGTTGCACCAGGTGCACAATGTCTTCCACATATCTCAGCTGAGGATATTGGTGAACGACCAATCCCACATCATCGACCACAGGGAGAAGGACATTGATGATGAGGGGACTTTCATGGAGGTTCCAGTGGAGATTGTAGATTGACATGAGTAGGTCCTTCTTGGACCATCGATTCCTCTGGTGCGCGTTCGCTGGCAGCACAAGAACCTCCAAGAGAGCACATGCGATCGAGAGGCTTAGATGCATGCTCAGAACCCTTTTTGTTTCCCAAGTGTGTGTGGTAGCTTTATGGGGACGTAAAGCCCTGATATGGGGGTAATATAAAGACCATAAAATTTAATGAAATTTTTTTTCATAAATTATTTTGAATTTTAAGAGTCTCCAGTTACTAACACGCGCAATTCCGAGGCCCCGAGTTCCCGGAATGATCCGTCGAAAATTTTTTATGCTTAAATAAACTCGTGTGTGAAATTTTCCTGAAAAAGTGGAATAACTCTTAAATGGTTACTGGAATCAAGAATCTGAGTCCACCGTTGCGCTCAGGATGGCGGTTTTATGCTAGGCGTCACTGAAATTTAGTCAGCGCAGGCCTCCTATGAGAAAACCTGAAAATGGCATAACTATAAATAAAATAATTAAATAAAGTTATTTTATTTTTCAAATGCTTATAACTCACAAATGTTAACACAAATTAAAAATCCAAGACCACCACTGAACTCATGAGGGTAGCCTTTCTTTATGAAGAAACTAACATGGTTCGGTAAGGGGCACCAGATAAAGTTAGTTTTTGGCCTCAAAAAAATAATTAAGCGACAATTATTTTATTTTAAAATTCATAATTTCTAAATGGTTACTCGGATTAAAAATCTGATGGTACATTTGGGTTTGTTGGTTCGTGTTTCACCAAAGTAGAGTATAACCTCAACCGCAGTGGGTTGAGGGAGGTTGTTAATGATTTTCTGAACTTTTTTTTGGGTACGTTAAGTAAACATACGTTCCGGATTTTATATCTTTTGGACCGGTGCTCAGAATTGAAATCTGAGGACCCCAATGAACTCGGAGCGCCAATATTTACATAACGAGACCTTTACTTCAGTTGCATTATATCGGGGATTGGAAGTTAATTATTTGGGGATTCTTTATAATTTAAATAAAATTATGTGTTACATAATTTTATGAGGTTGGTAGTTTTTATCTCCAAATAGAAGTTGGTGGGGGGGCCCACCCCCACATAACCTCCCATGTGAGGATAATATATGGTGGGGCCCACAGGCGTACAAACTCTTAAACTCCCCCTTAATCTATTTAAGCTCCTTGAACTACTAATTAAGGAGGATTAAACTCCGTTTATTAATTTAGAGCCTCTTCATCTCATCCCTCCCTCTTAATGAGCCAACTCAACATTTAATTAATTAAAGGATGTGGTTTAATGAATTTGAATCCCTTTGAATTCATTAAGACATCCTTTAAATAAGTGGTGTGTTTTTATTTTATGTTGGTTGGACATTTTACCTTGGGAGGCTTTTGAGAATTAGGAAGAAAGTGTTCTTCCCATAAAGAACACGAAGAACATCTTCAACATCCTCCATCTGTGATAAATGAGTAGACACCGCCCGTGAAGAATGTCACCATCGACGACATCATCTCTTCCCGACATCAACGGAACGACACCATCTTCCCGCTAATCTCCCGAGCGAGAATCATTTTTGAGGTAGGGGGTTGGTATGACTTTTCAATAATTCCGAAATTCGTCGTTCTAAATACAGAAAGTGAATCTCTAATTGTTAATGTCATAATGAGGAGGGTTCGGGATGCACGAACACGGCCCAAATCTCCCCCATACTTATTGGTCTTAATGGAGATGGAGGTAGAGTCGAGAGGGAGTGTTGTCATTGCACCGTGCTGGATGAAGGAGGCCGCAACCATGCAGGATATGGCGGTCAGAAAATGGTTGCATCCACCGGAGCTGGCGGCCGCGCGCCTACCTCATGGAGGAAAACCGCGGCCCGCATCTGCGGGCTGCTCGGGATGAAGAACTGGAAGGATATGGACGGCTGAGTAGGTGAACTGTGGCACCTGCAGGTGTCGAGTGGAGGAGGTTCCTCCTGAATCCACATGCTTCATGATGGACGAACCGGCTGGCTATAGCCAGACGGGCAAGAGACTGTGGCACTGCACTGCGGGGAAGACTGTGTCCAACGCTGGGCGGGCTGCTTCGGCGGGCGAACCGGCTGGCCACCTGTTGGATGGGCGGAAGAAACCATGGCACCACTTGGCACCACGTGGGAGGACATTTCCCCTCTGTGCAGGCCACCAGCGCCGGACAAAACTGGCTGACTTCACCCGGGCGAGTCGAATCGGCCCACGACTCGGGCAGGGTCCGCGGGTGGGTCACGCCCCACCGGGCCGGGCCGACCCCCTAACCGGGTCGGACCTGTCAGGCCGGGTCCCTGGGTGGGAGGTACCCTCCCAGGCCAGGCCAACTCCCAGCCGGGTCGGACCCGCCAAACCAGGACGGGCTAACCCGCCTGCCCACTGGGCTAGACGGGCCAGGCCAGTTTCACTTAAACGCGAATATCTCTTAGATCGCACGTCTGATAGACGCTCCGTCTATGGCACTAGGATTATTGTGATGATCTGGTCATTTTTTGATACTATATGTGATTTTTGGAAAACTTTGGAAAATGTGTGGGTTTGGAATGAGTGTAAATACAACTGGGCCCCTAGAACAAAAAATCCAATAACTCTCAGACTAGGCGTCTGATTGATGAGCCGTCTGTCACATTGAGTTTATTTTGATGAGGCGGAACATCGGGATACATAAACTCAAGAAATCGTGATAGTTTATGTATCAACCCCTTTTCTCGAGGAGCAGACCCTTCTGGAATAGAGCTTGTTGTGTGCGGGAACTATAGAGCTGGTTGCGACTGCGTCGACTTCTGTACTGGAATCATGCGTCGGGTCGACATCGATGACTGACATACGGGAATCTTCCATGGGTTATATGGTTACTACAACTATACCAGAATCATGTGTGGATTGGACAGTCCTGACAGAGTAGCTGGACTGTATTATGTGTGGGTCCGACAGCTTAGATGAATCAGTAACTACATCTGATCATTTCTTTTACTCTATAATAGCTGGACTGTATCTTGTGTGGGTCCGAAAGCTTAGACGAGATAGCTAAAATGTATCCTATGTGGGTCTAATAGCTTAGACGAGATAGTTGGACTGTATCCTGTGTGGTTCCGACAGCTAGCTGGACTATATCATGTGTGGGTCTGATAGCTTAGATAATCCAGTGGCTACATCTGATCATCTAATCTCTCTATAATTGTGGCATACCTATGTGAGATGAGTCATGTATTTCAACTATTATCATCATGGTGTTTGACTTTACTTCATGTGTGCACTGATTTTTGCTTGGGATCATGAGTTGGAGTCGGATTGTGACTGGTAACTTAAGTATATAGATGAGAATATACCTAATTAGGGTTGGTTGACACTTTGTGATTGTATCTTTCTACATTGGTTTGTCCTTTGGGGATTTTGTGATACCTTGAGGGTCTTGGGGACCCTACTGAGTATCGTTATACTCACCCCTGCATGGGATATGCCTGCACCTCATTGTGTTGGATGCAGACGATGAACAACGCTGATGGAGGCTGAGAGCACCAAGACTGGACAATACCCGGAGATGGACCTTGCGACGAGACGACACATGAAGGGGATTGATGGACATGAGTTTTGAGGTGTCCCTCCATACCTACCCTCCAGGTAGGAATTCCCATAGGACTATCCAGGCGATGCTCTTTACTTTAAGTTGTTTTCCCCTTTTTACATGTACTTGTTATTCAGTTCGGTTTGTATACTGTCCCATTTACTTTCCAGCACACTCTTTTGTATTCATTTTACTTACTTTTTACTTCCTATTGCATACTCTGTTGTGTTTTTTCCTTTTATAAAGTAAATTACGTCCCAACATAGGGATTTATGCCTTTTGTTCTAGTCGCCGACCCCTAGCCTATGGAAGGCGAGTTTTAGGTAGTCACAACACAGACACTGAGGACGGGTCGTGGCAACTACACCATACGTCAAACTGACATACATAATACTCAAACATTTCATATTTCACCATCTATGTTTGATGTTGAGTTTCAAAATAGTCTATGTGAATTTTCTAAATATTGATTTTGTGATTTTCTTTTTATACATATTAAACACATAAAATTGAAACATGAATATACAGTTATACTATCCCCACTCTGTGTTAGAATGTTGTGTGGTTTATTCCTATAAGTGAAAAATTAATAAGTGACAATTTTCAGAGAGTTTCATTAAAATAAAATATCATTTTCATAGTTTTGATCATGTGATACATATTTTGAGCTAAAACATGACATTAAAATGAGAAACATACATTTTTTGAACTATATAATAATATATAACATTGAGTGATGTTTTTTTAGTCTGATAGGGAACACATGAATAAATGATCATTTTACATGTGTTTGAGTATGATAAAATACGTTGTTTTATACGTAATTGATAATGTGAAACATGTTTGGAACTTAAATATGACTTTTAAATTTAAAAATGAAAATCAAGTCATTCTATGAACACATGAATGTAAAAAAAATAAATGATCTTCTTTCTTACATGTTATAAATATATTACAAATTCTTGACATATATTTTCATGATAATTTGTGAACTTTTTATCAATATGGATTATGTGTCGTATGTTTTATACCTATTAAATTCCTAAAAATGAAATAACATCATGCAATTTAGGATAAAACTTGTGTTATAATGAAATAATGTCTATTCCTATATGTTATAAATGATTTAGTGGTCATTGTACATGTATTTCCTGAAATTTTAATATTTTTTAAACATTTTCAGAATATGACATATATTGCGAATAAAAAAGACATTGAAATTCGATACATAAAACTATTGTCATACGAATGAAAATATATCCTTGAATGGCATGTAGTTACATCCTAAATGTAAAAAATATTTAAATAAATTTCACCAGTGTTTTTTGAATATCCAAGACCATTTTATTAAAATTTATCTATTGAGGAATGTTTTGAACTGAAATACCACATTTAAATTTAAGTCGAGAACATTACTTCCTTATGAGAACACCACAAGTTGTAATTATGTGCAGTTTTTTTATAAATAATACAAATGAATAATTTTTCATTGATGTTTATTTTCAATAAAATACAATAACTGTTGGTCATTTTTATTATGTGATACATTTTTATACTTCTTAGATTCTTAAAATGAAAAATAAGCATTCAATCATACTATCCAAATTGGGTGTTCAAATGAGTTTTGGTTCATTATAATTGGTAAAAATAAATCAATGGGTTTTTTCCTACTGTTTCATGAATTTATTCCCCAATTTTATCAATTTATTGTATGCGATGTATATTTTAAACTGAAATGTGGATTCCAAATTTTAAATATTCAATTTTAACCACACTAAAAAAACTATACATGTAAATGTTATTTTGATCATATCTATTTTAAAAAAATAGTCATTGTTAATTTAGCTTGAGTTTCATGGTAGTCCATGTTCATTTTCATTGAATTGAGAATTCAATAAATGTTTGGAACAAAAAAATATTCATTAAATTAGAAAACAAGAACTTTTTGTTTTGACAAAATCGTACACTAGAATTATGTTTAGTTTATTCCAACATGTCAAAAATAAATCTTAAATCCTAAAAAAAAATTAAAATAATTACACCATTTCTGATTGGTTTTGAGTGTAAAATAAAATTTCAATACTTATGTTCTTCAAATTAGAATATAAAAATTCTATTACACCATCAAAACAAACTTTTAAATTGATATTTATTTCATTTTTGTAGTCTTAAACAAATATGATTATAATTTTCAAAGGGTTTTTGGATAATTTTTCTCATTTACATTATTCTAAGAATATTACATTTGTTTCAAACAAAAATATCAGTTCTAAAATCTGTTAAAACGTGTGACATGTTTTTATATCATTATCATTATAAAATCTTTTATTTAAAAAATGAAATTATTTTTTTTAAAAAATAACTTGTCATGAATTTTCAAAATGGTATGAATCAATATAACCCACCTACCCATCCATAAATTCATCTATTTGACCAACTTAAAAATACATATAATCATTATTTGAAAAGTTACAAAACTATAAAAAATTAAATATTTAATTATTGTATCAATTGACTGTTTATTTATTAAAAAATAGATACAAATAATAGATACACTAAAGTGGATTTGATTTGTTCCATGGACCAGGACATCTTTTGTAAATAAATACACATATTAATTGTAGTCACTATCACTGAACTATTTTATACACTATAATAACATTAAAAATTAATTTAAATCTATTTTTGAATTATTTTTATAATATTATATTAAAATAAATACCAAAATATATCACCATAAATTGTATTCCATTAGTTTTTTTGTATTTTCCATTTTCGATAAACCTTTTAGTGATCAATATTATAGAACCACACTACCAATGAAAAAAATGATATTTAATTCATATTTTATAACATAAAATTTACAGAATATAGAAATTTCAAAATATAAAATTTATTAGTTAAAATAGGACTTAAGATATAGTCTATTTTTTAATATTTAAGAAATCTATATATAAATAATATTATTTTATTATTGGTGTTTATCATAATTAAATTGTAATGTAACATAACAAGAATAAATAAAAATAAAACTATAAAATACAGATGAATTTTTTTCATAAACTCAATCAATGCATTTATTTTTACCCATTCAGGGCGGATATTTAGAATATATTATCATGTGTTGGTATTTTCTAAAGACTCCTAAATATTATCTAGCTCTATTTATAATTTATATTAATATTTATTCTAATAAATTAAGGTAAGGAAATTAAAATATAGAAATATAATCCAATTTTGTATGAAATATGTATATTTAATATAGATATTTTTTATAAAATTAATTTTTAAAATTTAAATTAAAATAGTAAATAAATAATTAGAAATATAAATTCTACCAATGTATTCTATATAATTAATTACTACAGATGCTCATAATCATTTCTACTAAAAAAATTACCCTCGGAATATTGTTAAAATAAATAGACTCTAATTAATGCATGTCTAATATTAAATAAAATTTAATTAAATTATTATCTTTGAAATATAAAATAACAAGGTCCTTGAATTACATGGAATGTGTAATGATATTTATTGGAATAAAATTATGGTTTGTAATTTTCATTCATTTGGTAAGTGTTTATTCCATTCACTTAATTGGAATAAATTTGTAACTCCCAAACCATAGTTATCCAGAGTCGATGCATTATTAAATAACAATGACATGATCCCAATAGATCACGTCTTGAAAGACCAATTAGTTTAGTAGACTTGGAATTAATAGATACATATATAAGTTTTACATTACATTATTAAATAAAAATAAACAGAATTGTGTATCCTTTGAGAACACACACATTACATATCCTATCCCTAATGGCCAGTCATAAAACACATCATTGAATCTTGGGAAAAATAAAACCTAAAGAATAAGTGAATTCAGATGCTCAGTAAGAATAACAATATAGTGGAAAATATAATTTTAAAGCACAAATATTTGATGCAATTTATAAGACTAAAACACAACCCTTTTAAACATAAACATCAACACAATATGGAAATGATAAATCAAATAATGCTATTTACATATTCACATTGTTATTCTTTTTGTAAAATAATAACATGTAATATCAATATCTAATCTCATAATGATAGAATACATAATGCTGGATATCATAATCACATAGTCAAGGCCTCGTGCCAGGACTATAAATACAAATTTTGTCAAGGCCTTGTGTAAAGACACTAGTTTGTCTCATGAGACCAACTGACGCATCGAGGGGATATAGAGGGCCAAGCCCGTGACAATCTACGTCCAATGCATTACTCATACAAAAAGGGTGAAAGATTACTTAAACATTCAAATTAAACTAACAAAAAAAATGTTAATACCTTATTCATACATCATGAATTTCATAAAAATAGCACATCCACAGTAAAACATATCATAAAAAATTCAATAAAATATTGAATATTGAAACACCCAAAGCTTACACGGTAGGTTTCCCTTTGAATAATGCAGTAGCTTGTATTGTAAGAAAATTCGAGATTCTACCACACAGTGACCAATCAAACTAGTCATTATGAATAGTAATACCCACTTTTTAAAATTTTATATATTTTATTTTTTCAAAATGGAATTCATTTTTGAATTTAGTTTATTGAAATTAGCTTAGAGTGAATTTTTTGAATTGTTATGAATACTTTTAAATTTTTTTTTGAATAGTAAAAAACTGCGTTATTGGTTAAAACTGAATTTTTTTAAATAAATATTTATTTAATTTTAAATTTAATTTAGGTCAAATTAATGGAATAATACCTATATAAGTTCAAATTATTTCAGTCGATTCATTTTAAAATAATTTTAGATATATAAAAATTTTATAGAACTTTATACTGTTTTTTACCCACAGCCTAGAAGCATTTGCAAATTTGCATAAAACTTGATTTTATCACTTCTGTGAGTTGAATTTCAAAAATCTAAGAGACAAAGTTGATATCATTAAGTAAAATTTTCTTAAATAAGATGAAAATAATTTTTGGTGAATAATAATTTTTGACTTTTATTTACCACGGTTAAAAGTAAATAGGGTAATTAAGGGTTAAAATGATATCATAATTACCCTAACACATGTCATAATTCCATTGCATAAATTTAATTTGACCATAAAAAATCTTAAGAATATACTATTATCCCATTTGGTCCACATGGATTAGATTAGGACAATTATAATTATTTTATTTAGAGTAGATTTAAAAGATTAAAATTCAATGTTTAATAACTAAACCATTTTTAATATAGAGTTACCCATAATATAAATTTTACTATAAATATTAATTTTAAATTTTAAAAATATTTACAAAATAATGATATTTTATTTATATTTTTTATACATTCTATAATTTATTTTATTTTTGACACAATGATGATGCAGTAATTACCTTAAAAATGAATGATTAAAATTATTGATATTATAAATATCCAAATAAATGTAATTTGAGACTTTTTCTAAATTCCACTAATTTTATAGGTTAATATGGCATGTTAGGTTAGATTAAAAAAATTCAATGTAATCATGCAGTTATGATTTTCATAAAAACCAAATACTAAATAGTGTTAGAATTGGAATAATTGAGTTTAAAAAAAAATACTATATTATTAAGTGATATAATATTCATAAAAATATAAGGATCAGACAAAGGAGATAGATATGGTTACATATATTAATAATTAACCACTTGGGGTTCGTTTGGATGTTTATTTTATGATTATTAACAATATCATATAAAAATACAAAGAGACATGGTAAATGTCAAACTATTTAATTAAGAGTAAAATATAATATATAAAGTTAATATAGTGACATAAACATGTCTAAAACCTATTTTTTGAGTTGATTTATACTCATACCCACCTTATCCTCCAAATAAATCATTTAGAGACATTAGAAACCGAAAATGATTTTATTATAAAATAATATTTCAATCTATTCCTAAAATTCCCCACACCTATCTTATAAAAGGGTACATCCCCTTCTCTTAATTTCACACCACCAAATACATTATTGTCTGCCCAAACCTACTAAAATATCCTCCAAACATTCCATCATTCATCGTAGATTCCTTAATTTGGTCATAAAGCCAACCAATGGATCCATTTTTATCAAATTAGAAGGATGAACCCGAAAAGGGGTAAATATTTCATTAGCTCGTTCAAGTTCTTTTGTCCTTCCACATCCTATTTATTTGTTGTTTTCCATTATAAATTAATAAATCCATTATATTATATATAATGTGATGTTATTATAATTATGGTACAACCATATTCATTATTCTATCAATCTTATAAATGACAATGTCACCATACGTGCATACGTACGGCTTATCTTCTCCACGTCGTGGCGTAGTTTGTTATTCTATCACTTCATTATATTGGATGGTTATAGTAATGAATATAACTGATGTAAATAATAAATACAACATTTTATATATTCTATATATATGATATACCATCCAATTTCGTACGATTTCACCATCAATATAATGATGTTGTCGCTCGTGCGTATGTACGGATTACAGACTCCAAAAACGTGATGAAATTCAGTCCCCATCATAATAATTCAGGAATAATTTTCATTTTATGATTAAAATTAATGTTTATGAAAATAATATCATTTTGTATATGAATCAAATAAATCCTTTCCATAATAAATTTGTCTTACGTAACAAAGAATATAAAGGGAAACAAATCAGTTAACACCCGAAACGATGATACTACTGAAATATTATTAATAAAGCAATATTAGAGGGTCATATATGATATCATATATATGTACATTGTTCTTTTATTATTTGATAACAGAGATTTAACAATTATACAATATGTTAACATGACCTCTACCATGGAAAATTAAAAGGTATGGGTTAATTTCATAATTTCTTTATTATCTGAGGTTGTTTTTATGTAAGTATCCACAAGGACCCCTTTATCATCCACAACCATGTTTTCGTAAAAATGAAATTCAAAATATTTTTAATATATACAAGACTAAGGGTTAATTTTATTTATATAATTATTTTACCATATATGTTTTGAAAGGAATCTTTCTGTTGTTTTTCAAACAAGGTACTTTATGACCTTTTTGACCAAATTAGTGTAAGAATGTATTTTCTTTGACATACATGGTGGGTGTGGCTATTTTTTGTCATTATAACATCATCAAAGAATCGAATACAATCTTATAAGAATATTTTCAAAATAAATGTTTAATTTTATAATTATATGAATTTTAAATGATGTCAAAATATAAAGAGATATTTATCTAATAAAAGTCTTGACTTCATCTATGTCAACATTCTTTGATGGATTTTATGCTTCTTTGAAGTTGATTTATTATGATACAAAACATATATATTGTATTGAAGGATTTGTGAAATTTTTGAATGTTGATTTTTTATTTTTACACCATTCATGGTTTATGGATAATGTTTTGACATTTCATATGCTATTTTAATATGAATGTTTATGTTATGTTTAATCCTTTTCATATAAAGAATGAATTGGACATAGTAAGTGAAGGGTGGAGCCCGATATACCTCCTCGATTTATCGGTAGGTATCATGAGACTATCTAGTGTGTTGGCACAAGTCCTTGAAAAATTATTATTTTTAGTTTTGGCACAAGTATTAGACTATGTGTTTATGAAGTCTGGATTTATGAATTCCATTATTATGAAAGTGTCTATTGATATTGATTGTTATTATTCGACTAGTAGAATATCCATTTTAATAAGTAAATTGTATTATTCGATTTTATCTTGGCCATATTATGCTAAATATTATGTTTAAAAGGATATTGTTTTAGTCTTATACATTGCCTTAAATATTTATGGTTATTATGAATGTTTCAGATATATTGTTATCCTTACTGAGAATATGAGCTCCCCCCTTTCTATGTTTTATTTTTCCCATGATGTGATGAATTATTTTATGGTTGAACAATAAGGAAATTATAAGGATCTAAGCGTGTTCATAAGGGGACAAAATGTTGTTGATTTTTTTATTTCATGATATAATCTAAACTTCTGAATCTATCTTGTATTCTCAAGGCTGCTAAACTGATCGGTCTATCAGGACATGATTCGTTGTATCATTCCAATGTTATGTAATAATGCACCGACTCATGGTAATTGGGGATGGGGTTTTATAGTTTTTATCAGAGGAAATTTAGTACAAACCTTGGAATATATTTTAGAAAAACTTTGACTAGAGAACAATACCCTAAGATAGACTTTGAGGATTATTATAGATGAACTTCCGAGAATATTGGTATTATAGAGATTTTTGTTGTTTCTAAGTTGTACATCCCTATCTAGATATGAGTAGGTAGAGGTGGCTCTGGCACAGATGTACCTAGGGGTAAATCTCGAAAACACCACTTTCAGCTCGACTCAAATTGGAACTGGTGCACGACAACGTGCCTTGCTGGATTCATGGTTAGGACACTATCGAGGGATATTCGTAGGATAATTCTCCTTTAATTTACATAACACTATGAAGTGGTTATGGGTATATACTTCTTAAAAGTAAACATTTTTATGATTATGGATTATATCCATCAACTATTCAATTTATTTTAAGTGTTTTACGAGTTTGGAATTATGTATTGTGATTCATAATCTAATCAAGTGTATTCCATTGTTTAGAAATGGAACTTAGTGGAAGGAATGGAGACTGTATCGACTCAAGTAATCCATGTTGATATTTGCCTCTTACTCAATATAATTATAGTGGAGTTGGTGATGCAACTAGTGTTGATCAGCTTATCAAAATACTGTGACAACTCACTCAGGTTATGAATAATAACCTTACCTGTATGGAGTACCCTGATCCACACCCTGGAAGATCAGTGTTAGACTGTTACATTATGAAAAAACCACCAACATTCAATGGGATTACAAATCAATTAGTATCTAAGAAATGGATAAATTCCTTAGAGAAAATATTTCATGCTTAGGGGAGTAGTGAAAGGGAAAAAGTTGTCATGGTAGTTTGTCGCCTCATGGGAAATGTAGATCAATGATGATAATTAATCCAAAAGACAAAGGAATATGAATAATTATCGAACATCGAATGGATGTAGTTTAAAGATATTTTCATGGAAAAATTATATCACCGTGACCATCGAGTGGATATAGAAAGACAATTTCTGATTCTGAGGCAAAAGGTGGAAGAGAATATCGAAAAGTATGAGGCTAACATTACAAGGTTAACAAGGCAAGCAATGGATTATATACGGAAAAAAATGAGTAATACTGATCATTTCATTTATGGGTTAAAACAATTTCTCCATCAATCATTAGTCTCACAATCCTACTCATCATATGAATATATTGTCTCATGTGCTATCAAGACAGAAAAGGAAATCTCTATGTCTTATGACTTTAAAGAAACGAAAGAGAAAAAGAGATCTTCTGAACACTATGAAAATGGAAATATAGGGAAAATGGGAAAATTTTAATATCAATCCTATGGTAAATGTGGAAAGAAACACTCAAGTACTTACCTGATGGGAATGGTAGTCTATTACAAGTGTGGTGAAAAAGGCCACCATGCTCGTGATAGCAAGTGGAAGAAAGAGGCTGTCAATGTTGAATACTAAAATTGAAGAGAAAAGGGGAATTAGGAAAATTAATTTCCAAATTTCCAGGGGAACATTCCTTAGAAAAGTACAAGGGATCAAGGAAAAGAATATGAGATCACTACTACCAAAGTTGAAGCTCCAAAAGACATGGTGTCATGTAATTTAATGGTTTCCTAATGTTTAGAAATGCTTTATTTGATTCTGGATCGTTGCATTGTTTCATATCTTCCCAGTTTTCTAAGAAAATTAGATGTTTTCCATTTGACTAAACAAAGGAGTTGTTAGTAAAAACATCTAAGGGAAGTATCATCGTAATAATATTTTGTGAATCAGTTCCCATTAGGGCATGTAAATTTTCCTTATCTACTGATCTCATCACCCAACCCATGATTGAATTTGAAATAATCCTCATAATGGATTGTAATTTGGATCATGATGAGAAAATTTATTATAAGAAAAAGGAGGTTACAATTTTTGATGATGATAAGGAGTAGCCTATCTTTAGAGAGGAATCATCATTACCTGATTCTTATCTAGATCCATCCATAGTAGCTCTACTAAATTCAACTATTATAGAGGAAGGGAATAAAATATCTTTGGGTGAGGAAAAGAATGTTCTAAAAGAGGATGTACCTATTGTGCAAGAATATGTTGAAGTGTTTCCAGAGGATTTACCTGGACATCCTCTAGAATGAGAAATTGAGTTTTCCATTGATTTACTTCCTGTTTCAAGGCCCATATCAGAGACCACTTAAAGAATTACCACTGTTGAATTAGTGGAACTAATGAAACAACTTGATGAATTGAGTAACAAGGGATTTTTTCTCCCTAGTTTTTCTTTATGGAGAGCCCATGTCCTTTTTTTAAAGAAGAAAGATAGATCTATGAGGTTGTACATTAAATATCAGGAGATCAAATCTATAACAATAAGGAACAAGTATCCCATACCTCGCACTGATGATTTATTCAACCCACTTTATGGAGCTCAATATTTTTCAAATATTGAACTTCGATCTGGATATCATCAGTTTTGTTTGAAGAAGGGAGACATTCTGAAAATAGTATTTCGAACAAGGTATGGACATTATGAGTTTATAGTATGGCCTTTTGGATTGACTAATTCACCCTCTGTCTTCATGGATCTAATGAATAGAGTTTTAAAGAAATATATTGATGAATTTGTAGTGGTATTTATTGATGATATCTTGGTATACAACAAAATATACATTTTTCATGAAAATATCTTGCACATTATTCTAAATACTCCTAGAAGAAATGAATTATATGGGATTCTTAGAAAGTGTGAATTTTGGATTTAGGATATTTCTTTTCTTAGCCATTTTATCGAAAATATGGAATCTCTATTGATCCTTCAAAGACCAACGAAATCGAAGAATGTCCAGCACCAATGAGTATAATTGAGGTTTGTAGTTTTATTGTTTTATCATGTTATTATCAACGTTTCGTCCAGAATTTTTCTCGTTTGGATAACCAATTAACCCTGATCACAGGTAAAGGTGTTTAATTTGTTTGGAAAAAAGAGTGTGAAGAATGTTTTGATGAAATGAAGAGAAGATTAGTCAATGATCATATATTGTCTCTACTGTTGGGGAATGATGGGTTTTTAATTTATAGTGATGCTTTAAAGAAAGGAAATGGTTGGTTCCTTATGCAGAATGATAGAATTGTTGCATATGCATCACGATAGATAAAATTTCTTGAGAAAAAATATATTACTGATGATATTGAGTTAGAAATAATAATCATTGCTCTGAAAATATGGAGATTCTATCTCTATGGTGAAAAATGAGATGTGTATACTGATCATAAAAAATTGATCAATATTTTCTCAAAAAATAAACTCAACATGAGGAAAAGGCGATGAATTGAACTAGTCATGGATTATGATTTAACTATACACTACCACTTGGGTAAGGGAAATAAGGTGGAAGTATCTTTTAGTAGAAAGGATCATGAGGTTTCAGACATAATAATAGTTAAAAATGAACCTATTTTCATGGATCTAATAAAGATGGATATGGGAATAACTATGGAAGGTGAAACATCAATGATTTTTAAATTGTTGTCAAACCATCATTTCTAGAAAGAATAAAATGTTCTCAGACTGATGATGAGGAATTTTAATTGAAAATTAATGTTTTAAATGATAAGAGATTGATCGACTTTGTATATAAAGATGGAATTTTGAAATTTTGGAAGAGGATTTGTGTTCCCGATATACCTAATCTAATAATGGAATTACTGGATGATGCTCATGGCCGCAATTTCTATATACAGTCTAGTAGTTGTAAGATTTATAGATATTTTAAATAACATTTTTGGTTGGAAAACATGAAGAGAGATATTGCTGATTTTTTGTCGAGATGTATGGTTTATAATCAAGTGAAGGCTGGAAAGAAACAAACCGCAGGAGTTATGCAACCTCTTCCCATACCTGAGTGGAAAAATTCTAATTTAATGGTGAAATTTTTCATGAGGATATCAAAGACTCCTACAAGGAATGATGCATTATGGGTCACTTTTGATTGTCTAACCATGTAAGCACATTTTCTTTCTATACGAGAAGATTTACCACTCGAACATATGGAATGACTATATATTAATTATGTCGTATGACTTCATGGAGTAACCCTATTGATTATTCCAGATCGTGATCCATGTTTTACATCATGATTTTGGAAAATTCTTCAGAAATCCCTAGATACTATACTTCATTTGTGCACTTCCTACCACCGTCAATTTGATTGAAAATCATAACAGAATATTCAAACCTTAGAAGACATGTTTAGATCTTTCTCACATGACTTTCATGGAACGTGGGATCAATTTATACCTCTGGTATAATTTTCCTATAACCATAGCTTCCATTAAAGTATTCTGATCGCACCATATGAATAATTATACTGATAGAGATGTCGCACACCATCTTATTGAGATGATGTTGGTGAAAGAAAACTCATAGGCCCATATGTTGTTGAGGAAACAAAGGAAAATGTGAAGATTATATAAACCCACATCAAATCAGCTCAAAGTAGGGAAAAATTCAAGCTGATAAATGAAGGAAGGATTTGGAATTTCAAGTAGGATATCATGTTTTCTTGAAGGTACCTCCATGGAAGGGTGTTATACGTTTCGATAAGAATAGTAAATTGAGTCCCAGGTACATCAGACCTTTTGAAATTCTAGAACGAATTAGATTAGTAGCTTATCGTTCTGCAATGGATATTAGTCTCTCCAATTTAATGATGTGTTCCACGTATCACCATTGAAATAATACATGCCCGAACCAATGCATTTACTAGCCTATGAGGAAATTGAACTAGGACATGATCAGTCTTATTGTGAGGATCCTATCGGAATTCTTGATACCGGAGAACAAATTCTGATAAACCAGACGACTTGTCTGGTAAATGTTCTATGGAGAAATAATAAAATGGAAGAGGCAACTTCGTAACCTGAGAAAATTTTGATGAAGAACAACCTGAATCTTTTTATGTAGTAATATTCTAGAAATTTAGAGTATGAAATTAATTTAAGGATGATAGAATGTAACACCCTAAGCTACCATGGTACATTTCCCTTTGAATAATGCAATAGCTTTTTTTATACGCTACTTCAAGATTCTAACACACCGCGACCAATCAAACTAGCTGTAATGAATAGTAATACCCACTTTTAGAAATTTTAATTTTCAAAATGCGCTTCACATTTAAATTTCTAATATTGAAATTATCTTAGAATGAATTTTTCGTATTTTTCTGAAAACTATAAATTTTTGATGAATAGTTAAAAACACTGCGTTATTAGTTAAACCCGATTTTTTTTAAAAAAATATTTATTTTATTTTAACTTTATTTTAGGTCAAAATTGATACATAATACCTATACATGTTCAATTTAATTAAATGTATTAATTTTATAATAAGTTTATATATATGAAAATTTTATTGAACTTTTTACCGTCATTTACCAACCTTCTAAGAGCATTTGTAAATTTGAATAAAATATAGTTTTACTACTTTTGTGAGTTGAATTTCAAAATTTTGGGAGATGCGGTTGATATCAAAAAATAAAATGTGGTTTAATAATATGATTTTTTTTGGTGAATAGTTTCTTGTGACTTTTATTTTCCACGGTTAAAAGTATATAGGGTAATTAAGGGTAAAATGATATCATAATTACCCTAACACATGTCCTAATTCTATTGGAAAAGAGTAATTAGACCAGAAACAACATTCAGAATAAAATATGATCAATTTTCCCCACTTGGATTAGATTATAACATTTATTATTATTTTATTTAAAGAAGATTTAAAAGATTTAAATTCACGGTTTAATAACCATGCAATTTTTAATATAGGGTTACACATAATATATGTTACACAATAAATATTAAATAGAAATATAAAAATATTTCAACATAATGGTATTTTATTTATAATTTTTAGATATTAAATAATTTAATTTATTTATGACACGATGATGATGCAGTAATTACCTTATTAATGAAATATTAAAATAATTGATATTATAAAAATACAAATAAATTTAATTTTTGATTTTTGATGACTTAAATTAATTTTATAGGATAATATGACATGTCATGGTTTATTTAATAATTTTTTTTCTAATTAATAATGTTGTTTTGATTTTCAAAAAAACCAAATAAAAAATTGTTTCAAAATTGAAATAATTGAGTTTTTAACACTAATACTATATTATTAATTGATATAATTTTCCTAATCATCTAATGTTCGGCCAAATGGATTAGATAACGTTTTATATATTAATAATTAATGACTTGAGGTTCGCTTTGAAGTTTATAGTATGTTTATTAACCATATGACATAAAAATACAAAGAGACATGGTAAATGTCAAACACTTTTACTAAGAGTTAAATCTAACTGATAAGGTTAATATAGTGACCTAAACCTGTCTAAAACCTATTGGTTGAGATGTTTTCGACCCATACGCACCATATCTTCTAAATAAATCATTTTTTAGCCATTAGAAACCGTTAATGATTTTATTATAAAATAATATTTCAAACATTTCCTAATGTGACCTTCACCTCTCTCATAAAAGGGAACTTCCACTTCTCTTAATTTCACACATCCAAAGCCATTTTTCGTGGCCAACACAAGCCCAAATATCTGCCAAACATTCAAGCCTTCATCGTAGAGGCCTTCCTTTCGTCAGAAATCCATTCTATGTATCCCTATGGATTAAATCAAAAAGGAAGATCCCGAATAAGAGGTAAATATTTCATGACCTCTTTCATGTTCTTTTTTTCTTCCACTTCCTCTTTCGTTGGTGTTTCCATTCAAAAATAATAACTTCAATGTCATAAATATACAATGATGTTATTATAAATATGGTACAACCATATTTATTATTCTATCTTTCCAATAAATGACATAGTCACCATATATGGGTACGTATGACTTACCGTCTCCACGTCGTGGTGTAGTTTGTTATTCAAACACTTCATTATTTTGAATGGGTATAATAATGAATATAACTAACGTAACTAATAAATATAACATTTCAATGATTCTGTATATATGTTATACCTTCCAATTAAATATGATTTAACCATCAATATAATGATATTGTCGATCATGCATACAGACAGATTATTATCTCCACGAACGCGATGATATTAATTCCCCATCATAATCATTCAAGCATAATATTAATTTTATGATTAAAATTAATTCTTATGGAAATAATATCATTTTTATTTGAATTAAATACATCTTATCCATAAGAAAATGTCTTACATAATCATGCATATGAAGAAAAATAAATCATTTAACAACCGAAACAATGGTACTACTAAAATATTATTATCAAAACATATTATAGGGTCATATTTGATATCATATTTATGAATTTGGTTATTATATAATTTAATAACAATGATTTAACTATTATAATGGATTTTATCATATCATCTACCGAGGAAAAGTACAAGTTAATGGTTAATTTCACAATCTCTTTATTATCCGAGCTTGTTTTTACGTAAGTAGCCATAGGGACCCCTATGTCATCCACATCTGTGTTTTCTTAAAAATTTAATTCAAAACATTTTTACTATTTAATAGAAAATGGGTTAAAGTCATTTATACCATTATTTGACCATATATGTTTTGAAAGGAATCTTTCTGTCAATTTTCAAATAATTTACTTTATGACCATTTCAACAAAATTAAGGTAAGAATGAATTTTTTAAACTTATATGATGGGTGTTGCTATTTTCTACAATTATAACATCATCAAAGATTCCCATAAAATCTTATAAGAATATTTTCAAAATAATGGTATTTATTTTATAATTATTTTACTTTTAAATGATCTCAAAATAAAATGATATATTTCTCTAAAAATATTTTGATTTAATCTATCTCAACTTCTTTTGATGGATTTTAAGCTAGAATGAAGTTGATTTAGTATGATACAAAAGATCCATTTTGTATTGAAATTTTTTTGATGTGTTTAACTGTGGATGTTTTTTTTACACCATTCATGGTTTATGGATAATGTATTGACATTTTGTATGATAGTTTTAATACAAATGTTAATGTTATGTTTAAACCTTTTCATATGAGGAATGCATTGGACATTGTAAGTGATGGCTGGAGCTCGATATAGCGACTAGCTGCATCGATAGGTCTCATTAGATAAACTAGTCTCTTGGCATTGGACATTACAAAATCCTATTTGTAGTCTTGGCATAAGGCCTGGACTATATGGTTATGAAGTCTCATATTATGCATTCCATCATAATGAATATTTCTATTGATATTACATGTGATTATTCGAGTAGTAAAATATCTATGTGAATATGTAAATTGAATTATTTTATTTTATTGTTTCTATATTATGGGGAATATTATTTTTAAAAAGAATTTTATTTACACTTATACATTACCTTAAATGTTTATCCTAATTTATGAACGATTCTGATTTATTTTTATCCTTATTGAGTATCTGAGCTCACCCATTCTGCATGAAACCGTGTGGTGCGACGGCACCACGCTTCCTCATACCAACCTCAAAAGAATAATTCATGAAATAAGGAGGAGGGTCGGCCGTGTTTGTGCGGACAGGCCCCCTCATGTTTTTCGATAACAATTAGTCGAAAACCACGAAGATCGACAAACTAGAATCATGAACAGAATTAAATAAAATAAAACCCCTACCCCGGTTCAGGAACGGTGTTCGTCAACGAACCGCAGAAGATGAGCTTCGCGGAGGTCGGGTGTTGCCGGAGAACGTCGATGTCGCGAAGCGAGGATTCGAAGTCGTCGACGGCGAATCCGTCACGGAAAACCGTCGCGGAAGAGACGACATGGAAGAAGAACGTCACGTCGCGGATACGGCGTCGCAGAAGAACCGTGTTCTTCGGCGGAGAAGTTCTTCATTGAAGAATGGTGTTCTTCGCGTTCTTCGTCGAGGTTGAAGAAGATGATGAACACTTCCCAATCCTCTCAAGGTTGCAAAAGAAACTAACCAAAAGTAAATAAATCCAAGCCTTATTTTATTTAGACATCCTAACCTCTTTGAATTTCAAGAGTTTGAAATTAAGTAACTCATCTTAATTAATAAAACAAGTTGTCAAATTAACTAGAGTGGAGTTAATGGGGAGTTTAAGGGAAATTGAAGAGTTAGGGCTCGTGTGGGCCCCACCACACATTATCCTCTCAAGGGAGGTTATGTGGATGTGGGCCCCAACTCTAACTCCCTTTGGTAGGAAATAACCAACAATGTTAAAAATAAATTGTGTTTCATAATTTATTTAACTTCTTCTAATTCCCCCCAAAACTAACTGTCATCCCGCATAAAACGCAACCTCGGAAAATGTCTCCTTAGGCGAATATCGGCGCTGCGAGTTCATTGGTGTCCTCGAATTTCAATTCCGAGCACCGGTTAAAAAGTTAGAAACTCCCGCTCGTTCGTTCACTGAACGTACCCAAGCCAAACTTCGGAAATTGATTCCGGGCACACCGGGCCTCGGAATCAGGTGCTGTCAGAAACCGCGCTCTTGTAAAATTCGAAAGAAAAATAAGAAAAAAATTCCCTTGAATTTTACGATCCTTTACAAGATAACAGTATTCACCATTATAAAAAATAAATCTCAGTATAAAAATAGTAATTAAATTAAATCTCAATGTGTTTATATATTTCTCACACAAAAATATATGTAAATTACTAAAAATTAATATCCAAATCTAACGGTGTGGTGATGAGAACATGTTATCAAGAATGTTTCAGGGATTCTATATAAATATTTGGAATCATTTTTATGTTCATTAGGAAATTTTTCTACATATTAAAGACATATTATAGGGCTATATTCAATTAATACATGGGTAAATATTTCTATTAGATTCAAAAAAACATTTTTATAAAAAAAATGGATACCTAGATATAATGATATGAATGTGTAAAGGTGGGTTATTTGTTATTAGTTTCTTTAAAATTCCAATTAGCATCTATCGTTTGGTTATCCACGTATGAACATTTCCAAAACCCCAGGTTCTATATCTAGAACCTATTTGTGCACCCTAAAAAATTTCGTCTTCTGTTCCCAACCACTGTTATTTGTGATCCCTATAGATATCGTGTACCTATTCTACTAAAATCTTTCATCACACTGTATAGATGTCAATGAACATGATATATTCAAGAAATCATGGGTTCCGTTACGATGCTACCTCATGGTCACTCCTGAACACCCTATCCCATTCCTTCCTATTTACATAGGATTCAAATTTTTTATGAGTGGTTATCATAGATTTCTTAGTTCCTACGTTGAAATATCCAACAAATGGCCCCATTATAATAAAATTTTAATAGAATGACAAACCAAGAGATAATAAAGTGTAATCCTACATACATTGGCTTCCAAAACACCACTTATGAAACATTTTAATTCATTACATTGTATATTTAAACGAAAATATGGGTATTCATGAAATATAGTGTTTTCGACATCAAAATCCTCTACGAGTGACCACTTTTCCTCACTTTACCCCAAGGATAGAGTGAAACAACCCATTTTAGAAGAGCCCATATGAATAAATAGTGAAAAAAATGGTACTCATGTCTCCTAATTTTTAATCAATACAAATCCCTAATGGGACCAATAGGTTATAAATTCATTCACTTTCCCATAATTGGTATCCACATACCACCCTAAAGTGATCATTATGTTACCCATTTTACTAGGTCACCTAATTGGATATCATTGTCTAATTTACCACATATATATTAACAACCCATGTTGAACTATTTCTCTTATTGTCTTATCCTTTTATAATGGTACCTTTAAGCCCTCATTTCTTACCCTATTCATAATCCTTACATAGGAATCTAGATTGAGATAAACCTTACCACATTACACTAATTTATTCCCATACACAAATAGAATAATTTCACCCCTTTCTTTACAATAAGGGATTGGTTTGTACCTATATTGGCCCACAATTTCCTAATACAAAAATTACATCATAATTGATGAATATTAAATTTATTTTTAAAAAATCATGCATGAGGACTGTAAAGGTTTAATGTAATTTGAAACAGTGATACATAAACAATTGGTTCATAAGTTAACTATATAACCTATGGCTATATTCATCATAACTAAGAACCATTTTGGACATACTTTACATAATACCATTATTTATAATCTATGTTAATAAAACATAAGTAAAGGTTATATTAGATGCTTTGTTTGGTTAAACATGGGAGATACATATTGATTTTAATATGAAAAATAAGTTATGAATAATTATACGATATCATAAATATTACATACATAGTTCAGAATCAATCTTTCAAGGAATATAAGTATTATTAATGGAAAAAAACATTATCATTTCATATGTAATGAATCATTAGAGTGAGAAATTTACACAAATCGGTTCTAAACTATAAGTCCATAACATATAAGTGTGTCACTATAATATGTATATAAATCATTTCATAAGTCAAGGATAAAAGCCGAGGGCAAAAAATATTAATAGATTATTAGTCAACACCTGTATTCCATATTTTATAGAGCACATCGACTTGTTTCCTATAGAGGATCATGAATATTCACTTGGTTCCGAAAAATATCTCACGATATATAATAATTTAACTAATAAACTGTATGGATACACACTTCTAATCCCACCAATAAAATTATGAAAATAAATCATGTGTATTATGTAAAATCATTTAACATTTATTATATCATCATTGCATAACCCATTCATAGTGATGTTGTTTTATAAACACTATATCAATTCATCACAACATAACTGATGGAAAATAAATGGGTTTCATAAAAATATCATCATCATAGTAATAAAACATTAATAGATAAAATATAGGTGATTCTATTGGATCATATCCCCATTAAAATAAAATCAACATGAGATCTTGTTGTTTTTTATCAATAGAAATTCACAAAAGATATCCTTGAACAATTCTTGATAAAAATAATCATTTATCATTGAAAATAAATTTTTTCAAATATAAAATATTAGAAAATATTAAAGAAGAAATTTTCATTTAAAATAATATTAGAAACATTTAAAATTGTATTTAAATCATTTCAAATTAAATTATATAAAATATAGTTCATTATGTACACATAAAAACAAATATATCATTCATATTTTTGGTAAAAAGACAAAATAATTTTGTTTGGAAAAAGAAAATAATATTCAATTTTTTTTAAAAATTTAATAGTAAAATTAGATTAAAATGGCTTTAAGCAATAATTTTTCAATAATAATCAATTAATTTTAAACATTCCTGTAAAACATGGATAAGGGGGAAAAATGATTTTTGAATGAAGATAGAAATAAAAATGATTTTTCTTTACAAAAATTAATTTGGTCTCTTTTGTTTTTTAAGATATGGAAAAAGAAGGAAAATATTTATTCTATAAAAATAACCATATAATAATAAATTACAAGAGTTTTGTTTGTGTGATATCATTTTATTTCATCATCAGAATCATGATCATAAACAATTTTTGAAAACAGTTATATTATAATATAAAAACCCTTCCACGTTGATAAATTTTGTATAACAATCCCTCTTAAGGAAATAAAATTATATTAATATGGTAATGATATAAAATTATTAAAATGAATCATCTAATATATTCAAATATATTATATACACTACATAATTTAAATAACAAGTGAATAAAGAATCTGGCCAACAGAAATAAATTCGAGATGAAAATATCTTACGTAATGTCTCAAATTCATTCATATAAATTTTTACCTCCAGAATAATTAATATTTTTTTATAATTAATACATTAAATTAAAATAATTTTATATATCATGTTTTATATGCTTTTATTATAACCTTTTACATCCATTTTATTAAAAAAAATTGTAAGGACCCAACCATAAATATTACATAATCATGAATTAAATGAATAATTAACATTGAGGATATTTTAAGGTTTTGAGTTTAAGTGAATTAGGAAATAACGATTACATATCATCTTGAAAATTACTTGTATTTAATACTACTCAGTATTCTTTTTTTCATAAAATAGAAACTCTTAAAAAGAAACATGTCTAGTTCCATGTTTTAGACATCATGACTTCTCCTTGATCCCATCCTTGAAACTATTAATCATTATGTCCTATGGAAAAAGGAATCAAATACTGGGGATGAGCATAAAAAACTCTGTATGGGTTACAAAATAAGGAAAGGAAACATTAAACCATCAATAAATACCAATAAATGAAACCATACTTTTCGATCATAACATACATCGTGAAATCATAAGATTTATGAATAACACATATAAATACTAAATCATAATGTTAACTTATGGAATTTATAACATAAATAGATTTTAGCAATCACATCCACATTGGGAGTCACATTTGGAATACCTGTCACAATATATTCCCAAAAATTTTTAGGAGAAACATTAACGTTTACCTCCATGACGTTACCCAATGCATTTGAGTCCTATCTCGAGCTCACTCACCCTAAGATTATCACGGAACCACCCATATATGTAAACAATGTCCAATAACCATATCATATTCATAACACATAACACAAGAATAATATAAAGACAAAATTTTCACATTCTGATCACAATATATAATTTCAAGATAATGAAATAATCAATGCTCTGTCAAAACCATTTTAAAAACCATTTAATTCATCTAATTAAGCGATTTTTAATAAAAATATGCCATAACACATTAAAGATTTTAATTGAATTAAAATTTTATAACATTAATGTATATATAAAAAAATCTTAAAAACCATTTTCAAAATATAGACATTAATGAGAAATATTTATAACAATAAATCTTTAAAACCATTAAAATGATATTTTAGTTAAATAGTTCCTGACCAAATGAGAGACGCTTGAATACTAATAATTGAGGAATAACATTAATAAAAGATTATAATATCATTTTAATAGTGCAATTAATGATATTATATGTCAAAGGGCTGAATATAAACCATAAAAAAGTGAATTGGTGCATAACAACAATAAAGTCTCAATGGAATATAAATTGAGACAAAATCACTTATAAAAATAGTATCATTTGATTAAGGATAAATCAATGACATAATTATGTGTTAAAAATATAAATAAACCCAATATAAGTGCAGATTAAGTGTAAAACAATCATAGTTTATTCAAACATATTCATAGCACAACATAATAATGAAGAGAAGTTTAATCCAAAAAATTGTAATTGGGTAAAGAAGTTCCCTTACAGAAATTCTACAGCGAAATGGCGTCACTTTAAAATTCATAGAATGAGTTGATTAGAGAGAAAGGGTATCTTTTCACATGGACCTAAAATTAACACCAATAAGGATATATAAGAACATATCCCAACAGAATAAGATGTATGTTACAAGACATAACAAAAAAGAAGACTTTTAAAAAGTGGAGGTTGAAAGGATCCCTTACCGATTTGGTAACTTACAAAACATACACCCCATTAAATAAGGATAATTAGAAGAATATTTACATACCCATAATTTAATTTATATTACATTATGAATAAATTAATTTGATATACATCCACCACAAAAAAGGAAATCTTGGCAAATATAACATGAACCTCCTAGGAATAAAAAGTGAGTTGAAAACCCCTTACCACGTTGTAATCATTCGAGTCGTATGACCAAAAGATAATAGCCACCAAATGAATTATAGAATACCACAAATATAATGTGAATAATTATAATATATATTTCGAAAGGCAGTACACAATACACCAAAGGCAATAAATAAGTGGAAAACAATGGAAGCCCCACAGAATTAAAAATGAGATAAGAAACCTATTACCTCGTGTCCAACTTGACTTGTTTGTTCCTTGTTATTTCGGAATAATAAACTTAAGTAAATTTATACAATGATTAAGAACCATTTTTCAGGATAAATATTCATTTAATATCACTTATTAACATGTTATAAACATTATGTAATCATTTAAGTTAATAATGGTCATTTTGTCGTTATTTTGTACGAGAGTAAAAAATGAACACCATATAATTATAGGTTTTCCATGTCGACCATAGTCCATTATATAAATAAAGATATTAATAATTTATATATAATATATATCATATATATGTAGTATATATATGTATTTATAATAGTACATCTGATTGGGATCTATGAAATGAATTGCATCGTTCATGTAGATGGTAAGTCGTCCGTAGGCATGCAGACTACTTTCATTTCTATTTCATATTTTAATTGAATGAATAATTAGTGATACATAGTTTGATTATAATTATAGTATAATATAATATATAATTTCAATAAAACCATCCTTTATACGTCCCATGTTTGGTATGAAAGATTCATATTACATTGAGGGGGTGGTAGTCCGCACATCCTCAAATGAAATTATCACCTTTACACATAATGTAAATCATAATGGTATGATATAAATTAAAAATACAGAAGTTTAAATAAAATACTAAAATAATATATATCATATATAAATATATTTTCCTAATAATTTCAACCATAATAGGTGGTAGGAGATAGTTGAACAATCATCATTTCATGAAGAGTTGGTTTGCCATCCCCAGAAACTGTATGTTCCTTGCCAATTAGAGGGAGGTGTGTGTATGTGTATTTAGAATCATTCACATAACAACAAAATAGTATATTAAGGATACCAGTGTTGTTATAATATAATGTAATAAAAAGATTTTAGGGGGTATAAGATGTAAAATAAAACAAAAGGACTTAAGATATGACATTATCTTTAAATTGGGTATCTCCCTTTGGTTTGAACCAAACGGTTTACATGAAGTTCCATATGCTTAAGGTAAGGCTTATAAAAGTATGAAAGGGATCTTGATAGTTTATTTTTATATGGTTTTGATGATACAAGGGTCTTTATAGGTGTAAGGAATGGATTAGAAGTGAGGGACTTTATAAGGGGGAGGAGGGACTCTTCCTGAAAGTGTGAAAATTATATTTTATAACATAATGATTTTCAATTTATAAAGGTCAAAAACAAATTAATGTCACAGATAAGATGTTTCATGGTCGAAATAAAATCATCCAATAATAATTGGGCAGGTTTTTGATATTCTATTAGTTTTTATAATGTTAAATATTTTAATCATTTATTAATGATGTAAACATTTCATCTTCATTGTGTCATAAATAATTTTTTTATTTGATGTATAAAAACTAAAAAAATACCATGATTTAAGACTTATTTTTATATTTTCAAAAAATATCTATAGTTAAAATGATAACATATATACCCATATGTAAAATGTAATTTACTAAAAGATATTTGTTTATGTCATTTTTGTCTCTAGTTTAAATTAATTAATATAAATTCCCATTATCACTCCCATGAGGCTCCATGGGGTCCCAAAATAGAACCAAAGTTTCCCATGGTCAGATATGTATCAATAAATAGGATGATGACACATGATAGGGTAATTTTATATAATAATAATAATATTTTTAACCTTATTTAACATATTTACCCTTTAACCATGGTAAATAAAATATTTACTGAAGTAAATATTCATAATGTCTACAAAAACGTTACCTATATACACAATATAAACATCCTAATTCCAAACATGGAAACCATTTTTCCAAATTCAAAAAACAATAGTCACAAAAATTAGTTTAAAATTTGTTCTCACTCTGAAAATAAAAAGAGTGTTTTTAAGAAATAATAACTATCAAAAGATTGACACTTGTTTATGTACAATTTAAAAGTGAAATAATTTTCCATGGCCAAAATTGTATTAAATGGTAATAAAATTATATATTTACACATTCAAAGCATTTAAAAATATAATATAACCGTAAAAATAAATTATATTAAAATGCTGTTTTGAATTAGAATACAATATTTTCACTTTTTATAAAATATTGAATTTCTTTAGAGAAATACCAATAATTTAACCAAAGTATTTTTTTTGTGATGATTCTAAAGATGAATTTTATTAGGTCAAATAGAACATATAAAAGTGACCAAAACTATATTTAAGGATGTTTCTCCATCAAAATGAGGTCAATTATCCTTTTGAATTATATTATGCTTAAAATCATATTGTTTCTTATTTTAAGCCTATAAAATTTATTGGGTAAATGTAAAAACATTTAACAAACATGTATATTAATCTTTTATTTGGATCAGTCCATTACCACCAATACAACGGAATGTCATTATCTACCATTTAAAATAATATTATATTATTATTTTTCAGTATGACTCAGCATTGTGTGCAACATAAGATTTCAAATAAACTCATTGTTGCGTATCATGTATGCCATAGAACATATCATCCCCTTTAAAGTAAAATTAATATTTAATTGAAAAATTTTCATAAATATGAAAAGGTTATATTCTTTATTTACCCGGGATGTCACATTATTCTCCGCATTTCAGTATTGTGTCCTTGCAATTTTAAAATTGTGATAAGAAACTTGATTGAAATTACCACATCGGAAAAAGAGTAAATAAAACTATATCCTTAAGAGAAAAAAAAGATAAAAAAAGGTCACCTATGACAATAGATAGTAGAATTAGTTCAAAATATGGATATGGATGAAAAACCCAACCACCATGTTCTGATAGAGAGTGATATAAAACATTATGATGAAAAAGTTATCCACAAAAAAAATCACAAACATGTGATGGGTTAAACGGTTTTTGATAACCCAATAAGAAAACATAATTGACAATGTTTTTGTTTTTATGTTACTTTTCATAACGTTGAGGAATTTATTTATGATCTTGAATAAGAACATAATGAAACATACTTAATTTTCATGTAATCTTTTATCCTTTACTAGATTTATTCAAAAAACTCAACTTTTGTCCCAATGATGAGTACTCAAGATGACATGTTCACATTGAAAGCACTATAATAATCTTCTATAGAGTCACATAATCCACAAAAGATGAACTATATTTTTCCCATGCCTTTATAAAATAACCAAAAACAACATGGTATATACATGATCAGACAGTCCCTAAAAAGAACAGTCTTTTACAAAATAAAAAACAACTCTTAATCTCCAAAATTTATCAAATAATACCCAAAGATAAACAAAGACCAATCAATAAACAACTATCCATAAAATTCTTCAAAGTAATCTAAACTATTATTGAATCCAAAATATTAGAAGGATTTATACAAATAGACTTCCAAGATAAATCCTTACATTTATCTCCATATAAAATCAACTACTCTTAATCTCTCATACCGAAGTGTATTTAACAAAATCATATATTATCTATGATAGGTTATTCAATTCCATAAATAAACCAAATCACCATATATCAAAAATATAATCATAGATTCTTCCAAAATAAAATTCCACCATTACTCATCAAAAAAAATTATTCCTTGAAAAAACTTTTCATATATCCATCTTCAGGGTTACACATTTTATAAAAAGTCATCCAAAGTAATCTCATCCTCAAAAGAGCCTCAATATGTTTAATAATTTCATCATCTTAAAATCCACCATAACTCTTGAATCCCTTAGACATTGACTTCTTACTCATATAATGTTCTTCGTGATCCATTAACCATCATTTACTGACTTATTCTTAAATAATTCTTTCCTACATACTAAATCATGAGTTATATCCTACGATTCAATAATATCAAAACATATGTTAAGAAATAATTGATATCGTTCATCGGTCATTTTCAGTTTCTCCAACATCTATCGCAATGGAATTAGATATTGGTAGACATATATTTTTACGATCCTAGTGATCCCTTTCCTGAATCTTCTTTGTAGGTCATCTATTTGTATAATGACCATGCACACCACATTTAAAACATTCAATTGACCCCTTAGAAAGAAATTCATTCCCTTTCCTAGATTCATGTAGCTTCTTCATTTTTCTAGGGAATATTCTTGATTTATGACCTTAATTTCTACATCTATAGCATCTTCCCATCCCATGGAAACATTTTTCTATGTGTTTATTACCACCTACATGACATATAGGTTTTTAATCATATATACCATTATGATTATTACATGAGGGATTTGTTTCTGGCATATATGATGCCTTATAAAAATCACCATGGTTCAGATGTTCAATCATGACTCTATATAGTTGGTTAATAATAACCAAAAAAGTTCTCATTGAAGCACCCATTTCAATCTATTTCTCATTCAGAAAACTATCGTAGTATTCTACACATCCACTGTTACTTTGGTGCCTGGTAGATCCATCCATTTATTAAAACTAAAAAGGTCAGTGTGATTATATCAGTAAAATCAACATATAATATCATATGAGTGGGGTAAATGCTAATATAGTCTTATTCATGTTATCTTAGACTAATTTAATTTATCTAAAATAACTATGACTCTTTCTAAAATCCTAACCGTTATGGTTCTTTCACTTATAATTAATGAACAACCTAACCAATAAAGTTATCCAAACTAATGTTTGATACCAACTGTATGGACCCAGCCATAAACATTACATAATATTGAATTAAATGATTACTTCACATTAAGGATCTTTTTAGGTTTATATTTGTATAGAACTAGTCCATAACTTTTACATATCAACTTGAAAATTACATGTAGAAACTACTACTTAGTATCCATTTTTTTCCCTAAAATAAAAAATCATAAAAATAAACATTTCTAGTTCCAAGTTTTAGATAGCATGACTTTCTTTGATGCCATCCTTGACCATATTCATCATTAATTCTTGTGGAAAAATTTCAAAAACACTGGATGAGCATAAAAAGCTCAATAAGGGTTATAAAATAAAGAAAGGAAACATTAACCAGTCAATAAATATAAATAAATGAAACCATACTTTTCAATCATAACATACCTCATAAAATCATATGATTTATAAATAAAACATTGAAATCATAAATCATAATGGTAACTTATGGAATTTATATCATACTTACATTGAAGAAATCATACCTCATACGCAGTCTTATTTGGAATACTCATCACAGTATATTACCTAAATATATTAGGAGAAAAATTAACATTTATCTATGTCACTTTACCCAATGCATTAGAGAGGTATATCGAGATCACCCAACCTTGGTTTATCACAAAACCACCGGTATACATAAACAATGCCCAATAACCATAACATATTCATAACAAATAACATAATAATAAAATCAAGATAACATTTCCACATTCCAATCACAATATATCATTTTAGGATGTTGAAATAATCAATGATATGAAAAAACCATTTTCAAAACCATTTAAAACATTTAATAAAGAGATTTTTGAATCAATGTGTCCCATACCAAATTGAAGTTTTTAAATTAATTAACATTTGAAAACATTAATATCAATATAAATAAATCCAAAAAACCATTTCTAAATGATGGAAATTAATGAGAAATATTTATAAGACTAAATCTTTAAACCATTTGAATATATATTTTAGTTAAAGAGTTCTTGTCCAAATGAGAAACGCATTGAGGAATAACATCAATAAAAGCATATAATATCATGGGAATAGATAAATTCGTGATATAATACATCAAGGGGCATTATATACACCATAAAAAAAGTGAATTTGTGCTTAACAACAATGAAGTCTCAATGGAATGTAAATTGAGACAAAATCAATTATAAAGATTGTTTCCTTTGATTTAAGATAAATCAATGACATAATTATATGTGAAAAATATAAAAAAACATAATATAAGTGGATATTAAGTGTAAATAAATCATAGGTTATTCACACATATTCATTGTACGACTAAATCAAGAAATATATGTTTATCCCAATGAATTGAAATTAGGTGAAGAAGTTCTCTTACATAAATTCTACAGCCTAACAGCGTAACATTATAATTCAGAAAATGAGTTAATAATAGTGAAAAGAGTATCTCATCACATGTAAATAAAATTTACACGAATAAGGATATAGAAAAACATATCCCAACACAATAATATGTAAATTAAAAGACATAACAAAAAGAATGACTTTTAAAAAGAGGAGGGTGAAAGGTTCCCTTACAGATTTGGTAACATATGAAACATACACCCCATGAAAGAAGGATAATTCAATGAATATATAAATAACCATAAATTAAATTATATTACCCAAAGAATACAATCATGGTATGTACATCCACCACACAAAAGGAAAACATGGAAAACATAACATGAATCTCATGGGAATAAAAAGTGAGATGAAAACACCTTACCACGTTGTAATCATTCAAGTCATATGAACCAAAGAAAATAAAAACCAAATTATTTACATAATACCATAAATATAAAGTTAATCATGATAATATATATATATAAAGGTAGTACACAATAAACCACATGCAATAAATAAGTGGCGAACAATGGAAATCTCACGAAATTAAAAATTTTATAAGAAACCCCTTACCTCCTATACGACTTGACTTGTTTGTTCCTTGTTATTCCTGAATAATAAACATAAGTTAATTTATAATTTATTAAGAAACCTTTTTAATTTTATTATTCCTTTTATATCACTTTTTACCATGTTATAATCATTATATAATCATTTAAGATAATAATGATCGTTTTGTTGATATTTGGTACTTGAGTCAAAAATAAACCCATTATACTTACAAGCTGTCCATGTGGTTAAGAGTCCAATATCTCCATAATGATATTCCTGATATATATATATTGTACATATAATATATATATAATATACTTATGTATTTATAATAGTACATAACAATTTTATATAAGAAATGGAATGCATCGTTGATGGAGATGGTAAGCCGTACGTACGCATGAACGCTACATTCATTTCTATTTCAAATTATAATTGAATGAAAAATTAATGATACATATTTATATTTTAATTCATGAAAAATATCATATAAAATTTAAATAACTCCATCTTTTATATGTCTCATGTATCGTATGAATGTGTCATATCACTTTGAGGAGGCGGTAGTCCGCACTTCCTCAAATGAAATTATCAAGTTTACTCATAATGGAAACCATAAAGGTATGATATAAATTAAAAATATATAATCATAAAGAAAACATAATCATAATATATTTCATATATAAATTTGGTGCCATCATAGTGGCCACCATAAGAGTCTGTATGAGATAATTGAATAATCATTGTTTTGTGATGCGTTAGTTTTCCATCCACAAAAACAATATGTTCTTTACCAATTAGATGGAGGTGTATCTGTGTATAGTTAGATTATTTCTCATAACAACAAACTAGTATATTGAGGATACATTTTTTATAAAATATAGGTATAAAAGTATTTTAGGGGGATGTAGATGTAAAATAAAACCAAAGGACTTAAGAGAAGACGTTACCATTAAATTGGGTATCACTGTTTGGTTTAAATCAAAAATATTACATGATGTACCTTATGCCTATGGTAAGGCTTCTAGGATGAATATAGGGATCTTGAAAGCTCATTTGGAAAGGGTTTGGACGAGCGAAGGGGCTTGAGAGGTGTGAGGAATGGGATATAAGGGATGGCTTTTTATAAGGGGGGACTCGTTAGGAATGTGTGAAAGTATTATATTAATATATAATGATTTTCAGTGTCTAAAGGTCTGAAACTAATTAAATTAGGTGATTAGATGACTCATGGTCGAAATTAAATCATCTAATAAGAATAGTATAGTTTTATTTATAATGTTTCGGTTTTTATAATCTTACTTATTTTAATCATTTGTTAATGAGGTATACACAACATCATTATTGTGTCATTAATTATTTTATTTATTTGATGTCTAACAATTATAAAATATTACCCTGATGTAGGAAATATTATTTTATTTCCAAAAAATATTTATAGTCAAAATGATATGTTATATAACCCTATGTAAAATGTCATTTTCTACAAGATATTTTTTTAGAGAATTTTTGTCATTAGTTTTAATTAATTAATATAAAGTGGAATTTTCACTCCCACGTGGCTCCATGGGGTCCCCTAGTCTACCCAAAGATTCCCATTGTAAGATATGTATCACTCAGTAGGAGTAGAACACATTATAGTGTAATATTATATTATTTTTATAATATTTCTTTACCCTAACTTACCTGATTTACCCTTTAACCATGATAAATAAAATATTTAGTGAAGTAAATGTTCCTAAAGTCTAAAAAATAAAGATAACTTGTTACCCAATTGGGACCTCCTTATTAGAAATATGGAATACATTTTTCCAAATTCAAAACACCCAACTGGTAAAAATAAATTTAAAATTTATTCCAACTGTCAAAACAAAAAGTGTGTTTTTATGAAAAAATAACTATCGAAATATTTACACTTGATTATATCCAATTTGAAAGTGAAATTACAACCAATAACCGAAAATAAATTAAATGGTAAAAATATAATATAATTACACATTAAAAAAAATTAAAAAGATAATCTAACCATATAAATAAATTAGATTAAATGACGGTTTTGAATTAAAATACTGTATTTTTCACTTTTCATTAAAAATTAAATTTTATTAGAATAACACCAATAATTTACCGAATGTAAATTTTGATTTCTTCATTATAAAGAAGATTTTTATTTGGTCAAATATAACATAAAAAAAGTGACCAAAACTATATTTAAATATGGTTCTCCATCAAAATGCGTTAAATGAACCTTTTAATGTATATTATGCTTAAAATCAAATTCTTTATTATTTTAGGCCGCAAAAATTTATGTGGAAAATGTAAAATCGTTTAACAAAAATGTATATTCCTATTGAAATTTTTTCATTCCATTCCCATTAATAAAAATGCTAGGTGTTAACTACCATTTAACATAATAGTATATTATTATTATTTTTTCTGACTCACCATTGTGCGAAACATAAGATATCAGAGAAACCCGTTGTTGCGTGTCAGGTATGCCATTGAATATATCATCACCTTTAATGAAAAATTAATATTTAATTCACGTATTTTAACAAAGTTTAAAATGTTTTATTCTTTATTTACCCAGGATGTTTCAATTATTTATTAAAATCACAATATTGGGTGATAACTACTTCATTTTTCAAGTATATTTTGTTTTTGGGATTTTTTCCTTATACATTAGTTAAGGATACATAATATAATTATTTTAGTAATGATATGAATATAATATATATTAATTATAATAATATTTATAGTCATTCATTAATTTTATAGGTAGGAAAATGAATTACAATGTTCGTAGAGATGGTAGGTCAAATTTTGTCTTAAACGTTATTTCCATTTTATCGAGGTATGGAATGAAATAATGGTGAGTAATATATAACCTTTATAAACACTTTCTTATTTACTATATTTATTATATATTCATTAAATATTTAATTTTTAACATCCAATTCAATATGTAACGTACAAAAAATCACATCACTTTGTAGAGGTGGTTGTCCACATAAACACATGATCAATTTTGTCATTTTCTAATATATTGGAAGTTAGGAGGTTATAAATTATATCATAATTAAAAAATTATAAATATAAAATTAATATCACATATAAACATTAAATAAGTCATTTTATCTAGCTATGAGATCCACTGATGGAAAATGATTTACATTTGATTGTGGGGAGGTAGTCTTACGTATAGATGATCGATGGATTAATTTACCATTTTATTTGAGCAGAGGAGAGTATAGCGTTTTCCATTAATATGTTGAGGATAGTAAACATATTGAAGTTTTCAAAAGAATAAAATATACCAATTTATTACACCTAAAAACATATCAAAAATATATTATACCAAAAAATTAAAAGATAAATTGTCAAAATATAACTACAAAAAACAAATCAGAAATGTTTTTATATCTTTTGAATTCATATCATTTAATAGTAATCCCACATAAAACAAATTTTATCTTTAAGAATGGAAATTAATTTCTATTATTTTTACTATTTATTATGATATAAAAATATGTTTAAAATATTACATAGTATTAATTTTTTTGATTTAAATTATTTAATCCATTTTAACAAAAATTATTTAACACATGCTATGAGATTTTATACAAATTTAAACTTGCTGGCACAAAGAAGAATATTCTTTCCAAAGAAATTTTTTTCATTTTTAATAAAGGTTTTTATATCAATATTAAACATAATATTTTTTTTCAATTATAAATTTTATATTACTCCAAATATAATTAAATTATTTATATTTTTAAAAAATTTTATAAAAATGGATGTTTTTAAATAGTTTTTGGGTGATGGTAGTTTTTAATAAAAATCATCATTCTCACAATTAATTGAATAAATAATCTTCTAAACAACAATAATTAATTATAAGATAATTATGAGATTTTTATTTTGAAATTTTATTCATTTATTTCAATAAAAAATTTAAACTAACAACACAAAATACTGTGAGACATAGTTTTATAAAAAATGTTATTTTTAAGAATAAAATTGAATATATTACTAACTGATGCTTATAAAAAGTTAGGTGAATGCTAAAAAAATTAAAAATTATAAAATATATAAATTTATTTAAAATCAGTCACCAATATTGTCTAATTTAATATTTTTAAGGGAAAAAGTCATTGTACCAATAAAAAATGTTTTTTTAAAATATTTCATTTATTTAAAATTCATTTTGTTTTAATTTATAATAACTTGATAAAAAATAATTTATTTTATACATTTAAAAACCTAATAATTTTAATTATTTAGTGAGAACTATTCATAAAAACTAATTTAATACCTAAATGATAACGGTATACAATATTGTAGTTTTCATAGACACAAGGTTGTGTGTCACATGATAATGAAAGATACTAAATTTATTTCAAAAAATTATTTCATAAAATCTCATGGTGTTATATTTTACCTCCACTAAAAATAAATTTTCACCCAAAATTACATCACATTGATATATAAAATTGAGGATACTCACACCACATCATATTCTATGGTTCCCTTGTAGTATCCTCAATGATATAGTTTCACCACAAAACATCAACTAGGTGAGTGATCTTGTTTCTTTGAACCATCAATCTACGGTCCAACATCTCCACCCTTGGTTCTGCATTAGAAATATCTCAATACTATGGTATTAGTACTGATTTCATTACACATTATAGATTCATTACATATTTCCTTAGGTGATATACATTTAACACATTATTTTTCAAATAGAGGTTCAATGGAAGTGTAAAGTGATAAGATTCCTTCATTACTCGATCAAAAATATGCAAGGGGAAAATATGCCTCAGTCTTGCCCTTCCATTATTTCAAAGTCTCATAACATTATTCTCTAGATAAATTCATACAAAAATATTCTCACTAAAAAAAATCTCAAGATCCAATAAAAACTGTCAAGATAACATTTTTTCGACTCTGAACATCATTTATGTAATTTTAAATAGATCTGAATTCCTATACAATGTAATCATATATATTTATACCCAATATATTTCGTTATCTAACATAATCCCATTAAGTTGTAATTATACATTTTATTCCATATAAAAATTCATAATTATCCATATTAATATTCAGGTGAATGCAATTTTTTAAACAAAACTTGACTAGAGCTTGGTGTTGATCCCATCCTCATTGGAAATCAGTAGAAAATGATATTAAAATATACTATATGGTTTGAAATTATATGTTAGAATAACCATTTGTTTGAGGATGATATGTTGTACTAAAACTAAATTATTTTTCTAGATTTTAACGAAGGTATCCTAATAATAATGATGTAATCCTCATATCTTGATCAGATAAAATGGAATAATATACTCTATACAACCTTAAAACATACTTAATGTATATCAAGTAAATATGTTTCTGATTAAAATACTAACGTATAGCAATTTAGTGTGTTGAATTTTTAATATGATCGAATATACAAAATATAAAATTATCACCTTTATATGTTTTGTGGAATCCAATGATGAAATGCCTAGTGATGTTTTTCCATTTACGTTCTACTCTTGGAAATGGTTGTAACACCCTCTTAGAAATGTTTCTATAATCCATAACATTTTGAGATACTAAAATCCAAGATTGATACTCTAAAAATTCTACCATCTAGTTGTCTTATTAAAAATAGTCATTCATATATCTATACATCTTCTTAATTCCAGGATAAATAAAGAGTACAGAACTATGAGATTCCTCTAAAAGATCATTCTTCAAATATGGTATGGGAAAACACATCCACAGTTTCTGAGCACTATCATTACATATTAATAATTTCATTTTCATGAATATTTATAACCATATTCAATTTCATTATGTATTCATTTTCCACCCCTTTAATCATAACATGTATATATGGTTTAACACACAAATGGGAAATATAATTTTTATATACATCATTAAATATTTTTGACCAATTATTTTAAAATACATAAATATTGGATATTTTTGTATCCTAATAATATAGAATCTATCATGATCATGTCGAATCAATGAATCACACACCTTGTCCTATTTCCCAAGGTTGTAATGTCTGGAGAAGTTAAAATTTTAATTTAGTTCTAACCATCTTCTCATGTGCATATTCAACTCCTTAAGGGTGAATATATACTTTAATCCTTTATGATCAATTTATATATATAACACCATTATCAATAATGTTAATTAATCCCTATATTTATTGAAAACATTATCATAGTAAACTCCAAATCATGAGTTGGGTAATTTTTCTCATGAACCTTCATTTTTAGGAGGAAAATTCTATAAACATATCAATTTTCATAATAAAGAATCTCAATATATTCTAATATAAATTTCTAAAAATTACAGACCCTTCTACACAAAAGTGTAATGTAATCATGTGTGAACTGATTAATATTCTTTTTATATAAATTCTATTTTCCTCACATTTATCTATCCAAAGGAACATGTCTCACTTTCAAGTTAATTTGGCGAGTGGATTGGATATACATTACAACTTTTCCGAAAATAAATTCATATTATCCCGACATACCAAAAATATTATATATCTCAATCATAATTGCTAGTCGAATCCAATATTCAATAGACTCGGTCATTGATTGATCCACCTATATACAATCTCTTTTGATTATACGACCTCAAGTAAAACATCTTGTAACCAAACTTCACACTAGGTAAATATTTGAAAAAACATCATTTTTATATAAAATAACATATTTTTGGATCATTAGATAAATAATTATGTGACCTTAATTTTGTTAATTTCTCTTTTAATAGATTCAAATTTCTTCTATAAGGGATACCACCAGGAGATCAAGTTAATCTAAAAAGTATCTATTAATTAAATCCATAATGATAGTGGGGTCATTAGTAAAAGCAAAAGTATTTGTGATATATTAATAGATTACATACCATGTATGAAATGTTTTCATGGAAATATCCTTCATATTGACCCTCAATTGATGATATATAAAATTAATGTCATTCTGGGAAATATATTGAGCTTCTAAAAGTAGATAAAACAAAACATCAATAATGTATAGGAGATACTTGTTCATTAATATGATATTTCTGAGTTATTGATAATTAAAACATAGTCACATGTATTAATAATTATTCTAAAACGTAGTTGTACCAAAATTTGACACACATAACTAAGTGATTCCCATATAATGATTGTCGTGGATTTTCTTATTCAATTCCTGAAACTCTATTGGTAACAATCTAAATAAATTCTTTCAAATAAGTGTAAAACAGTTTCTTAATTATACATAGAATCCAACATCACAATTCAGTGGAAGACTGAGAAAATCATTTACAAATACATCTACAAAACCCGCATAGTAGGGATATCATAGATGTTTAGTTTCTCCCTAACCATCAGAGATAAAGAATCCTTTTAAACTGGAATCATGTGGCATAAAATAAATGTCATCTCTATTGAATTTTTATGTTAATCATTTCACTGATATATGATCATAGATTGGTTTGTCATATCAAACATGAATTCCATTTGATGGAAATTATTGTTGGACTTATGTAGATAAATTTAATCAATTACCAAGATTACATCAAATTCTACTTGAGTGAGAATAAAAATATATATAGGAAGCAGATTACCACAAACATTAATCCTGAAGAATCATATACTTGAGATATTTTTATCACACCCTTAAAGGTTTTCTTTTATAATTTTACATCTAATAACTATGGTGGAATTTTGATTCACCTATAAAATTATTTATATATAAAAGTATGGGTAGATCAATAGTGAAATAAGATATTAGTTATTATATAGTGGAAGTTATGTGAACCACTATAAAAATTATATTCATTCACCTCATTAGAAATAATGATCATAGGATATTTCCCTTCTTCATTCAATATATATGTTTTATGACATATACGATCATCATAACCATCATATTTGAGCACAGGGCGAGCATAATTCTAATACTCCATTTATTTGAAGCATTCAATGATGGGTGGTTCATTAGTGGGTGACTCATTATATCCCATTTTCTCAACCATCCAATTTCTTTCCTATCTACATTCATGGGATTTATGACTAGCTCTTCCACATTTGATGCACCTCCAAAATTTTTCAATAAGTTACCTTGATGTTTCATTCCACATTTTTTTCATGAAGATGGCTGAAATTTCATTTCAAAAACTAATTTATTCTTATTACCTAGAGACTCAATCTTCATTTTCTTATCAAAAACATGGTGGTCAGAATCATCAGTTTCCGTTACTATATTGAGCTCACATTGAATGATTTCTTTATAGATAATAACTTATCTTATAGATAATTGATTTTAAAGACATGGTTTTAGGATACCAATGAATCTACCAAACATTATTCCTAGTTATTTTATAATTCCATAATCATACCTCTCAAGTCATGGAAAATTATTCTCATACTTTCAAATGGACTAATATTTCTTCTACATCACCTTAATCAATTTATTCTCCATTTTAATAAGAATAAGAATAATGAAAGTAATTATTGAAAAATAAACTATTAATATCATCCCACTCTAGAGATTTAAATTCTTCATGTTTCCTAATAATCTTAATAAGAGTTCTCTATAGATATGATCCACCTTCCAATTGTACAAATTCCAAAATGATCATTTCATGCTTCGAACACTAGATAATGGAAACTATAATTTCCATTGTAATGATCCATTTCTCAAAGGCTAGTGGATAAGTGGAACTACTAAAATAATGTGGATATGTACTCATAAAGCTATCAATATTACATCTTTTCATTATTTAATCATGAATATGTTTAGAATGATTTGTAGATTTAGAATGTTTTACCAGCATACCAAAAGAATTTTTATCCACATCACTTCAATTTTGGATTATCAATAGTAAAATGATTTCATTTTCCATATCATTCATCATTAAAATGTTTCGTAAAAGTTCTTTCCATTATCAAATATATAAAAATAAGAGTGTAAGAAAAAATAATCATTGATTGAAACAACATCATTCGAAAAATCAATTATAGTATTTCTATTTCAAGCAACATTTTTTTCAATATATGTATCCTTAAGTATTTAATATATTATTCATGATAATTATATATTTAAATCCTACATGATGGTTTATATAGATTTTGTAATTTCAAAAAAAAATCCCATAGTAGTGTCAACCCATTTGTGAAGCAAGGCAGGTTGTTGTGCACAAGATAACAATCAAGTCAGTGAAAAATTTTCCCCTCTCATATTTGTTACCCATACGAATAAATATTCTAGATATATTTCTACTTATATTATAAATATTGAGATTTAATTTCTCATAAACCACTCGCTCTATTATTCAATGATATTATAGGATATTTTACTACACTTTGACTTATCCATTGGCTTATCCATTCATCCCATTTGAGTCTTAAAGGTTAACTAATCATGTCATATGATACCAATTATATCATTACGAAATTTATGTACATAGGTATTACATATTAATATATCAATGTTAATTTAATTTTTTTACAAAAAAAATGAGGACCATAAGTGTAAAGTGTCTATAGAAATTGGAATACTTAAACAATCTGTTCAAAAGTGAACAACAACATCTCTAGCTATGTTCTTCATAAGTAAAACCCTTCTTGGACATATAATTCTTAATATATTTAATAATTAATTTGGTATATTAAACATATTAAACAATTATATTATACTATTAGTATGGGTAAAAATAGGATATATCAATCGATGATCACAAGATTTCATAAAGTAAGCATAGTCGTATGACATAATTAATATAACTTATAGAGTTTATACCCAATCAGTCATGGATATCTAACAAGATTCTTAGTATAAAACAATATCATATCAAAATAAATGAACAAATAGAGTGATAAATAATTACAAATCATCCATGAATAATTATAACATTCCATATATTTGTAAAACCATCATAAGTATATAAAAAATATTATATATCAAGGTTAACTAATGATACCACAAAATCATAATTTATTTGGAATAAACAACTATTTCTTATAGTGGATTAATCACATTGATGTGTTTCCCATAATGTATCAAAGTCATTGAATTTTTTCCACATTTGATCTTGCACATAGACTTGTTCTCTGTAGAGGAACATACACATTGACTTGTTTCCCATAATTATATTATCATATATATAACCTTACCCAATTTTTGGAGGGATATATAATTCTTGGACCACAAATCACATAATGAAAAATATACAAATTTGTTCCATAATATCATTAAACATTTATCATATCAACATATCATTATATCATCATATCAGCAAATCATTGTGTCATCATATCTTAACACCTATAATGAAATTAGGTTTCATAAAAACTTCATCAATTCTTCGTAGAATAACCCATTGAAAATACATTTTGTTTCATAACAATCTCATCAAAATAATCTAAAACCATATTAATAAATAATAATAATGTTACAATTGGATCACATACATATTAATACATAATCAAAACTGATTTATTTTGTCTTATATTAATAGGAATTCAATAAAAATATCATTAAAACATTCCAACGGAAAATCACCATTCCACTTGAAAAAAATCCCATTTTTAAAATGAAACACTTCCATATATTAATAAAAATATATCATTATAAAATAAACATGAAAACATATAACAAATGAATTAAAATTATGAATGGTCATGATGGAATAAAATATTCTTCATATCATATAAGTTAAAATAATTATTCTATTAAAATGTTCAGAAAGAAGCCAAATGTACATCATTTTGAAAAATATAAGAACATTAATATTGAACACTTTTTTTAAATAAAATATGGTTTAAAATTACACAAATTAATCATTTTGTAATAGTAAAAACATTATTTATGAAATTTATATTAAAAAAATGAATTGGGTGAAAAAAATACTTTCATACAATGAGGGAAATAAAATTGATTTCATTAAAAATTTATTTTGGAATATATATTCATTGAAGAGATGAAATTGGAATTAATACATGTATTATAATTAAATAACTTTAGTATAAGAGTATTTTTGTCATTCTGTATATTTAGATCATAATATTTCATAATTGGAAGCGTAATCATAACAAATCACGGTAAACAATGACATTGTTACAGAAAACCCTTTCCAAAATGTTAAATTTTGAAACAAAAGAACCGTTAAATATTATACCATATATGAATATATAAAACCCCATAAAATTAAAAAAAATCATAAAAACATTCATGTGAATTATATAAAATAAAAAAGTAAGTGGTAAATATGGCATGTGTCTCACAGAAATAAAAGTGAGACAATAATCCCTTAAGTCAAGTATCCACTTCATTAATACAAATTAGATCCTCCCGAATTACACAAATATGTTTATTATACATACATTACATAAAAATACTAATATATATCATAACACGTTTTTATTTACATATAACATTTTACCACCAATATATTAAAAATTATTTTCTAAAATCATTCTTCCATGTGATAACTGCTTCAATTTTCTAGTATGGTTTGGTTCTTTGGTTTTCGTAATTGTACATTGATTATTGTAACAAAAAAATACATAATATTATTAATTATATAAATATCATAAATATTAATTTATTTTTTATGTTGATTCATCCCTAAAAATAGATATGAAAAATGAAGTATACCGTTTATAGAGATAGTAGGCTGTATGTACGCATGAACAATATTATCATTTTCATGATGGTTGGAAAAAAATAAAGGTAAATAATTTATCACCATTCCATAATCACTATAATTTCATTGATATCACATATATTCATTATATATATCATTATTTCAATCCATGTCAAAAAAAACATAAAATTAATCACGTCACTTTGTGGATGCAGTAGTCAACACATATGGACAAGTGAAGTCATAATTTTCTAATGGATTATAATTTAAGAATATATATGTGATATTATATTTAAAAAATTTAAATATTTCATTATTATTTTAAATAAATATGAAATTCATCATAATATCAAACCATGATAGGCGATGATTGAAAATGAATTACATCAGTTCGTGAGGCGGTATTCTTCTGTACTCATGATCGATGATTTCATTTTTTATTTTATGGAAGAGGATTTGGTTATTGGTCAGTACATTAAGGTAATAAAAAATTATTATTTATATGTTAATTTTTTTATTATTTCATAATAGTTTATTATTATTTGAAGGATGTGGAAAAATAAAAAAACAACAATTCTTGATTTAAAATGATACTTATTCTTCAAAGAACATCAATATTCATACTCCTAAATCATTTTTGGAATGGTTTCTTAATAAAAACCTAGAATATAGGTAATGTGTAGGGAAGAAAGGGAAATATTTGTATATTTATTTTCTAAAATTAAAGGTTATTGATCTATGGAATGGTGAGGAGAGGGGGTGTCCTCTTATATATGGGGTAAAAGATATACATAGGATTTTTGAAAAAATAGACCCTTATTTTACACACATAAAATGTCTCCAAAATGGGCCATAAACAAACCATATATTATGTAATATAGTTATAAGGATATCCACTAACAATTTTACAATTTTTAGGTCATTTTAATCCTTATAAATTTTATTTAACCACCTAGTAAACTAGTTTAAACCATTATTATGCTAATTAATTTATTTCTATTTTTACTATTAAATATAACAATAAATCTAGATATAATTCATAAATAAGATTAATTATTATTATTCAAAATATGGATATCATTTTACCAATATTAATTCATAGATGTATCTGAATTTAATTTAAAATTAATCCTCTAGAAACAATGTAGAATTGGGTTTCCAATGAAAAACATTACATAAATAGTAAAAAAAATTATATCAAATTTGACCTATGTGTAAATTTTAAAAAAATTACAATAAAATGGAACTTTGTAAAATTAATAAAACAAAAAGGTAATTTTCATTAAAAAATAACACCTTTCACTATTCATGTAATATGAATCCTTTCATAAAACATTATAAATTCACTCTATGATAATTTTAAAATTGTTGATTTCAAAAATGATCATTTTTTCAAATAAATTTTATAATAGTGGGAAATGAAATTTTAAAAAAAGATCAGAAAGTGGGATAAAACCTCTATTTGGAATAGTATATTTATTAAGTATAAACCTAGATTTATTCTTATCCCACACATATAAAAGTTAATAGATAAATTATGAAAAATTAAACGATAATATATATATATATATATATATTAATAATTAAAATAATTCACCAATATCGAATAATTTTTCTTAATAGGCTAAAAACGTATGTGGACATAAAAAAAATTCCAGAAAAATTTTTCTACAAATTCCAATCTTTTGTTATTTTTATTTATAATAGATTGATAAAAATGAATTTTTTTTATAAAATTATTATCCCCTTTGTATTAATAGTTTTTTTATTTCTATTAATACAAAGTAATTTAATATCCTGGTGATAATATTATATATTACTATTATTTTCTTATTCTAGATGTTTTTAGTTTCTCAAGTCATAGATTAAATAATAAATAATTTAAAAAATATATTTATTATTGTCGTGGGGTGTTACATTGCCAACCCTTATACATAGGATTTTCCAACACCAAAGTTTCTGACCAACCCACATAATGGTTATCCTTCTAAGAATAACACTATAGATTCACTGAGTTTATCAAACGAATATACATTTTTGGTAATCTAATCTTGGTTAATACCAATTTAAATCTTTATGTTTACCATTTGATAGATTAATGCAGAAAGGTAATATATTATTTAAGTCCCACACCAAAACATTTCTATAAACACTTCATATAGAGGTCTTAATCATGTACACTAAAAAAATAATTCAATTTCATTCATGGATGACCATCTTTAAATGGTATTATTGTAGTCATTTTCATATAACATTAAAAGGATTTGTGTTCCTTGTTATATGAAACCAACGTAGATGGGATTTTATTCTCTTCATAGGGATACATTATATTTCAATTTTATTCTCTTAATACCTAAATCATAAAATCTCTCACCTCCAATGATAAAAATAAATTTTTGAGATCCATAATTTATTTATTTAACCTACTGACCCATTAAATGATTTTTATTTAATAATAAAAAACTTAATTCATTCATACAATTCCCTTTTAATGATATTATTATTGATCTGCCACATTCAACAATGGGAAATTGATATTTTTACATGATAATATAACATAAACATGACTTAAATACCTAAAATAGTCCCATAATAGACAACAATATCACATATTGGGTGATTCAACCAACTATTCTTTTAATTATGTCCTGAAAAGACCTACGAAAAAAATGTGGAAACCAGAAGAATGAATCATAATGAATATGATTATCCCATTTTTAAATACATTAATTATGTAAATTAATGATGACTGTTCATTTTTTATTTATACTTGATTTATTTGTTTTTTTTCTTTTTCTTTATCCCTCAGAATCCAAATACTATCCTTATATAATGGACACTATTTAATCTTGATCTATGAATGAACTATGTGAAATAAAATAGTGCCCCAAGATACCATAAATTAATCATTAGTAACACTATATACATATTATTATTATAACATTACTCTAATTTGTTTATGTATGATGCACCAACACTCTCACATACCTAACAACTATAATAAAATATTTTTTAATTCCATGGTGATGGTATTCCTTCATGAAAGAATAATCCTTACCATATAAGAAGCTCATATATATTTTTACATTTTGATGTCCTAGGGTTCAACTCCACATTAACATGTTATCATGATTAAGGTGTCCTCGTCATGATTAAAAATCAAAACAGGAGCATCTCCATGGACTAATACAATAACCAAAAACCCATCCTATAATAACTTATCAAGGATATCCCATAATTCCATGTTTGTACCCTAATGATACCATGTATGGTTCCCACAAACAATGATCATTTACCTCAACATGTTGCCTCTATTATATATGGAATCATTAGGTAAATCCTGACTCCAGTTATCCCAACTCATGTATCCTAGATGAGAGATAAGTATGGGAAAATATCAGGGGTTTTCAATGGACATCAGTGTTTCTACTTCTTCCACCTTCCTTGAGACACTACAACGCAACATGATAATTTATGTGGGTTAATTACAAGTCACTATTAATAGTTGGCCTTAATTTATATAAAGATGGAATAAGAGTCACTAAATCAAAAAATTTATCCCCTAGGATATAGATCAGCCACCTTTACCTAGGTCCTCCCCATGGTTATCAAGAAAATTAAATACACTATCTGATGGCTAAAAATTTAATATAGGCACTATATTTGAGGATATAAAAATTAGTGAAGGAAACAAATTTCATTTTCTATGAATATATCTCATATAGTGTCACTGTAAAATACACCAAATCTTGAAATCAATATAATTTTAGCTTGGTAAGTGAAGAAAAATGTATCCACTTTTGAACCACATCTATAAAAATTATATCCCATAGGAAGGTGAAAAGTTTACCCCCACCACTATCCTTAATATCAATAATAATTCATAGAGACACCAAAATAAATATTTTATCCCCTATAATAAAAATAGAACATAAAAAACTAGTGAAAATAAATGGACATCTCAATATATAATTTATTTGCATCGACTCAATTTAGTTGTTGTTTAATAAGTTCTCTCAATACCACATGTTTTTAGTAACCCTCAAATTCATCTAGATGAAAATGTTTCATGTTATAAAAAAATGAATTCCATTAACACGAAAATTGGAATGGTTGGTCATAATAAGTTCATTGAAGGATATTTTTATATTCATAAAGTAAATTACTTCATAAATATTAATGTGGGTCTGGTTCCTACTTAAGAATTTTTATTAGAAATTATCTTCCAAATATTCAATTTTGATTTCACAAATCATGATATTATGGATGTATAAGAAAAGGAGAAAGGGTCCATAGATAATATAATTCACAAAATATTATGTTATTGTGGTGTATATTTGAAGAATTAAGAATAATGTCATGATTTATAGTCTCTAACATAAATTCAACCAAAAAATACTCAGTGAGTACATATTAAGAAAAAAGGGATAATCTGTGTCAATATCCACACCTCACCCACCACCAGAACTTGTTGAGGCTACCATAGAAGAATAATGGAATTTTTATATGATATTGGGGTAGATGATATTTAGTGGATTAATATTGGGTAACTAGTGGAATCATATAACAAAATTTTTATTTTAAGCTAATTATTCAAAGTATCCATTAACATACCCTCTACTATAAGAGGATAATGAACATATCAAAAGTGAATAATGAAGAAACCAAGATAATCATATATCATATAATATTATTTTTATAATTTGATCACTTAATAATTATATAAAATTACTCTAACTATGGTTGAACTAACAATTAATTCAATTATTCCAATTGATATTATCCTAATAATCTCTCTATCCCCTATATTAGAGAAGACATCAATATTAATCAAGGTAAAATTTTCCTTTTCAATATTCAACACTAAAATTAGTATAAAAAATTTAAATACATGATGCAGTTAGTTCTCGAATGGAGGCTGTTGAAGTAAAACTTATAGAAGTTTCTATATAGTTGAAACAAAATCAATAATTGGAGGATTCGACTCATCCTCCACTAAAAAATTGGAATCCAAACATCTCAATGTTAAATTTAATGTTAGACCTTATACATCACATTAGGAACTGAATAAACTAGTGTGGGAAAATTCTAAAAACAATAGAACTAAAAAATTATATAAAATATGTTTTCAAAATACTCTATAATGACATATATTTTTATAGTAAAAAACCGCATTATTAGATTGATTGATAACTAGAATGATTACGATCACTAATTCCATTACCAATTTAGATACACCTAATGAAAAATGATCAATTTTTCCAATCAAATTATAATGATAAATACAATGAAAGATTTATAAATTTCATCACTATATGGATGGGTCATACATAATATATATAAATATTAATTCCCTGGGAATACATTTTACACATCAATTTGGATATCTATATGATAAGTTATAACTGATAATCATTCTAAATTACTATCATGGTGAATTCCAATATTTTTTTGTAACAATGTATCATATTGAATATTTTATATAGAGAACCATGATTACAAAATGAAACACATAATCATTGCACCATAGGAATTCTATTAAACATGAAAAATCGGTTATCACCTATATGCTGACAATGTAAGGGTTTCATAACTTTTAGAAGAATAATATCATAGTAATTCCTTCCATAATGATCATTTTTAGGGTAATTAACATGTTATTTGCAAAAAACATGGTATCATTTCCAAAAATCAAGATTCCATAAAATGTAGGGATAAAGAAACACTGAAATTATTTTACATAATATCATATTATAGGTCACACAATCGAGGAATGATTCATCATTAAAAACATGCTTAAAATATTTTTTTGAATGTACATTATTTCATGAATGCCCAAAGGAACATGTGAAACATGCATCAACCACTCTCTTAATATATGCAGAAGACTAGAAAATGGTATCTGGTTGGACTACAAAAAATTATGATTATTGGATAAATTGGTTTTTGATCCATTGTTAACCTACGATATCAATGAATGATTAAATAAAATATCTAAAACCCCAATTCTATATGAATATAATTAAAAGGTTCATTTTCTTCCATATATTCATATTTATTTTTTCAATCTACACTAAAAAAGTGTGAAATAACGAGAAGGTCCACAATATTTCCCTATTAATATCAAAAAACTTATGGAAATTATATTGATGATTTTTAGAGGATGATAATTGTCGCACCAAATGAGTTCCTCCTCTGAAAAGAGGTAATCTTTACATTCACCAATGGTATTGGATGATAAAAAAATATGTTGAAAAAGAAATGTTTGATAAAATTTGATCCACTTTTTCAAACTATATGATATCTACTTGGTATGGGAAATTTACCCTTATTCTGAGGTTCATTCTTAAAAAAGGGATTATTAAATTATTATATAATCATATGATTCTCATGTGGTTGATCCATCCTCAACAATAGTTATCGGTGATAGGGGAGATCAGAGATATATGACATAACATAGAAGGATGTTTTTTTACCCTTGTTAATGACTCATGTACCAATGTTGATGATGAGAGAATTAAGGATGATGTGTCAATGGAACATACCACCCATTCGATAGTGTATGGAGATGTATCATGTTCTCAAAATAAAGTTATGATCTATCCATTTAGGTTCCTATATGAAAATTCCTTATTTACCACCCCTCATACCATTGGGTATGGGATGAGATCTAATATATTTTCTTCCCAGTAACCATTAATATATTTTAATATATCCTCTATTAAAGAAAAATCTAGCCCATTTTGGAATGAAATTTAAAATATATAAAAAATAATGTTGTGTTTCTTTGGGAATAAATTATATTTTTTGATGTTTTCTAGGATGAATCACCACATTAACTATTTGATCTGTCTCAATAAGAAGAAAAAATTAAACAGTTCATTGTTGAAATAGGTTATATTGGTAAAACCATAAAATATCCCCCCCTTCGATATAGAACCTCGTGGTAAATCATTAAGGAAGCTCCCCTTATAGTGAAATAATAATATACTGCTATAAAATTTCTCCTTATGATAAAGTATCATGACCCCTCCATGTGGGTCTGATGTCAAGACTCCCTAGGACAACCTATAATTATCATGAATTTGGGGACTATCATTTATTAGTCATATCAGTAAAATTGGAGGCATTTTGTATTTACCTATACACTTTCACACATCTCCAACCCCACAAACATTTCTAATGTAAAAAACCTCTACGTAAACAATGCATGAATACAACAATATCGCACAATAAGAGTCAGAAAGATAGAAAAATAAAGTAAACAATGATAGAATAAAAGCCCACAACAAATAGTATGAAAAACAAGTCCAACATATGATAAATAGGTACTGGTAATGTTGTCTCTGTCAGCAAGAACACTCCATGGTCATTCCTGTCTCACAAATCCTCGTCTAGACCAAGTCCGACAAGGACTCCAAAAAAATTTCAATCATCTTCACAATAAATAACACTTGTGGGAAAATAATAAGTAGGGATGAATAAAAAAATACATAGTAGGACACCTAGAAACCCCAAAGTAATACTACAATGGAAGTAAATCATCAACTCTACATGGGTAGTTGTCTACAATAAATATATGAAGATTATCCAGATATACTCAACCAATGCACATAGTCTAGTGGTATGTCACAAAAATTGTATGCCAGCATTAGGAATAAATATCAATGAGTCCACAAAGCACTCATATGAGAGAACAAAATCTCTATTCTAATAGCACTGACGATGTCCTCCCGAGAGGTACAACTTGTGAGGTCCCATGATGAGAAAGATAAGAGGATAGATCTAAAGAGATATACAATATAGGAGATAAATATCACATCTATTTCCTGGGGAGATACTAACATCTCAATCTTGAGTAAACCTCTATGTAGACTATAGATGTCTCTGTATGGTTTGTCACGACGATACCATGAACTCCACCTAGGGAAAGAAGAATGAATTGGGGATCCCACTCCCATCCTATGGGGGGATTCCAACCACTCTATCGAGGATGTCTTACAAAAAAGATTTTAGTTCAAGGAGTAAGAAAAAATTTGTACCAACCTTTAGTGTAATAATAAAAGAAATAGTCCCCAATGAACCTTGTCTAGGATACGAAGGGAAAGAAGTTCAAGCCAGGTAAGAAGGGGTACACGCTGTGTACTTGGGTCACACACCATGTTCCTTCACCTTGAGTACTGCTTGTGTACAATGTCCTATTTCATTAAAACCATTTCATGTACAAGAAGGAATAGGTGTGTAAAATGGATGAAATTTCATGTCCTTTCATCTGGGTTCCACTCGTGTACTCCGACCATGTGCCAGCACACTACGCCATACTATGTTTCTATTCCTATGTTCAAATACAAGGGGTATCCCATGTACTGGGTCAATGGATTCCCATGTGGGGGAGTACATTTTGTATAAGAAACATTTGTGCTTCACCCTGTGTCTGTGTACTTCCCATATACATGTCGAGTTATCTTACTTGGGGACAACACACTATATAGTCAGAGACTACACACCATGTGTATTGGGTTTACCAAGAACATGTCTTCATCCTCCTACTCATGCTTTTGACCATCTAGATATCATTTTGATGTGTTTTCAACTCAAAACTCTATATCCATGCTCATTTGGTAACTCTAACATAGAATAGATGGGATTCGGGCCTTCAATCATCTTGGAAAACCCTGATATAGTCATTCTTCATTTCTACTGAGGAACATGAATTAACCACCCATAATTTTTCAATCCACCTTCGTTCCCACTATCATGCCTTTGTTGAGTCATCCAGATAATTGATCTATGGTGTCAGATCATTGTGCTGTGAAAAAATGATGCAACGATTGATTGTTCACAAAGTGGTTCAATGTTGGGAAATAACAGAGAGCATGTGAAGAATGGTGAATCGAGGAAGAAAAACAAAATCAATTCAAGTGGTACAAACCTCGATCGATGTTTTTCAGGATCTTCGTCTTTCTCTATTATAATGTTTATCAATTAAATAAACAGTTCTAATCACAATTATTTAATTATATTAGTAAATCCTACAAAATAATCACATTTTGATAATATGATTGACTCACAGGCTAATCTATTTGTGAATTTGTTTGGGTTCATCATAGGAATTAATAATGGGGAATCAATTAAAAATAAAAAATCCTAAATTGGTTTAGATCTATAATGAATAAAGGATGGTGTGTTGTCATTGTTGTTGAGATCTTACAAGATTAGTGTTCGTCGATCACCAATCCAAGGTCCCACTTTCTCAAGATAAATCTCCTAATATCTCTCTCCAATGTCACTATGGGATTCCATGGTTATACGGCTAATAGTGTATCTATGACATAGGAGTAACCTTAAATATAAAATATATCACTGCATCATTGCATCAACAAATGTAATAATTAAATATTAATAAATTATTTTTTTCATTTTAAATTCTTATGACGACTCTCCTCAAAAAATCTAATATGACCAATACTAGATCATGTCTGGGTAAAGATATTATTCTGAACTCAATGGTTCCTTGGAATTCAAATTTGTGGACTTATGTAAAAGATACACCATTTTTCATAAAAAACGGTATGACAAAGCTATTTAATATTTTTATATTCTCAATCATATGTTCTAGGCACAATGATCCTTTTAATAACATTTTGTCGCAACACCTGGTCTTGAAATAAGTACATATAATATTTAAAGATAACTTATGGAATCTACGATTAATTAAATTATCCCCTCCTTGGGGATTTACATCCCTGTAAATCCAAAACAAAGGCTACTAAAAAATATATGGGTACTGGACACGAATCCATGCCTCCCACTCCCATGTTCTATCTTAATGTTTCCAAGGATACCATCAGACACACACCAAAAGAATCTATCACCCACAAAGGATCTTCTACTGCCAGTCCTCATTCTCCACATGGTAATCAGAAAAAGTCTTTCTATCCTCAATGTCCACCTCTCCCCAATATATAATGTGTGATGGGCCATCCACCTACCTCATTAGCTATGCCCTGTGGAAGGCTTCGTGTACCCTGTATAACTGTGTGGGATGATCTATGTGGTACGCCAGTTCGGTAACTCTTCATAGTCCAAAAAAGGCTAGATGAACCTTAGTGATAGCTTACTGCCCCATCCAAATCTATGTAACCCGTGTCGATGTGGGACATTTAAGAACACATGATCTCCTTCCTCAAGCTCCAAAGGCCATTATTTCTTGTCAATATAATAATTTTGATGGATCTATGATGTGTTCATCCACACCTAGTAGATATGCAGCCTTTTTAAGTATCTCTCACAAACACTAGGGCCATGGGTGTTGACTCTCCTAGGCCAATCCAACAAATTGGTGACCTATGGGTTGAATCCTAAAATTTTTTGAATGGTTCTATATTAATGGTGGAATGATTTTTGTTTTTGTATGAAAACTCCAACTTTGATAGGTGATCCCCCCAACAATGGCTAAAGTCCAACATGCAATACCAAATCATGCCCTTCCAATATTGAATGGTTTTCTCTATATGGTCATCCATTTATTGGTGAAAGTCTATTCTCAAGTACAATTCGGTCCCAAATGACTATCATAATCCCTTCCACAATAGGGATATAAATAGATCATCATGATCAAAAACTTTTTTTTATAGAACTCCATTGATTCAAACAATTTATTTCATGTAGAGGCATCCCAGGCTCTATCATAAACCATGCTCTAAGATAGCTAGTATGTGGGCTGACATAGTGATTCTATGAATGACCACCCAATTGGAATCATGTACCCTATAAATACATGGTATACCTGTCATAAATTCCATCAATATACCATCCCCACTCCATTCCATCACCTCAGGGGGCTATGCTATACCCACTAGAACTTGGTTATCATCCTTCACTTTCTAGAAATTAAGGCATCATGAAATAGAATTTGAAACTCCATTTTTCATCCCTGGCCACCAAAAGTAACATCGAATGTCTTTGTAAATATTTTCCACACCTGGATGTACCACTAATGGTGATATATGATGTTCCATCAAAATATCCTCCTACAAATAAATTGGTACCACAATGATTCCACTGAAAAGAATTAGAGGATCCGCACCTTTTGAATACCCACTATGATCATGCCCTGTGGGAGTAATAGTAATGAGGGTATTTTAGTCAGTATCCCCATGTTGTTCCTCCCTAACTCTTTATAAGAGTTATGGGGTGACAATAATCCAATAGAGTTAAGGTACTCAATCTACATCCACTAAGGATAACATCAATATATAAAACTACCCTAAGGCCTCTTTCAGTAACTATGAACTATATCTCCAGCTCAGAGAATCTACTACCATGTTCCCATTATTTGGAGTATAGGAAATCAGAAAGACATTATCCCAGAAGAACTATATCCATCATATCTATATCAGTTTGAGATCCTTATGAGAGAATATATACTTGAGACTACTTTGGTTAGAGTAGATGCTAAACCACTCAACCGTCAGATAGTGTCGCCACCTATTCATTGTGAAGACTACCACTGATAACTGAAAAACATTGGTTGTGTATTTATTCTCATGTGGTTTCTACATATCTGAATCATAGTAAATATCTACATTTATATGAATCATGACACAACCATGCCCAGTTCTCTATTTATCAAAGAAAACTACATACTTTACACCCTCCATAAGAAAACTCAAGATCAGAGCGCTCTTCAATGTTTTCCTCAACTGTTGAAAGGCCTCCTATCACTTCATTTTCTACAAGAAAGGATTCCATATTCAAATCAATGATTTAAAAGCTACTAATATCCTATAGAAATAAGGTATGTATATATGATAATATCATTCCTAGGCATAGAAGCTCCACAACTCTATCATTATCATTGCTGGTTCCCAAGATAAAACATCCTTCAACAACGTCATGTACACCACCAATCCATCCTATGAGATAATGTGTCCCAGAAATGAATCTACTTGAATCAAGAACTCACACTTCGAGAGATTTGTATTAAAACAGTTCTCATGGAGTACATCAAAATCTATCCTTATGTGCCTCGTGTTCTCTTCCTTCGATGTTGAGTATACAAGGATATAATCAATGAAGAATACCAACAACTGGTCTATGTAAGGCATAAGCTTCCTTTTCATGATTCACATTAAAATTTTTGTGTCATTCTTCCAGCCAAAGGGCATCACTAAGTACTCATACTGACCATAACATCATCATAAGGACATCATTGGTATATCCTGGTCTCGTACATATAGTTGGTGATAGCCTGATTTTTGTTCAACCACCAAGAACCATCAAAACCCTATCAACTTATCAATGTTGTCATTGATCCATGTTAGTGGATTAAAAATCATCACGATCACCTCATTTCGGTGATGGATGTCTATACACAACCTCATTCTCCCATGTTCTTTCTTGTAAAAAAACCATGGTATAGACAAGGGAAAAACACTGGGTCACATGAATCCCTTCCTATGAATGTCCTTCAACCTAACCGTCCACGCAATAATCTCTAGGAGATCTATCTGAAATGTTGGTTTACATATCAGAGATGTCACAGGGTGTGGATCAATACAGAAGTCTATCTATTAGTGGAGAGTTAAGCCTACAACATATTCATGAATTACATCATCATATTCTTCAACTCTTGTAGGAAAGTATAAACTCATAACATCCATAACATCAAGGGTAGTGCTATCCAACTTATGAGTAATTGGATGATACCTCATATGCATGATTACATACTATGCTTATTGGGATTACTTTTCCAAAAAAAAGGTAATCCTCATTCCACCACAGTGGACACACCACACACTTTTCATATAAAAGTCAACATGGGAAAGGATTGTAGATAATAAATCCAAACCAAGAGTGAATTCATAAGGAAATGAATTCACTACTAAGAGTCTACAAATGAAACTATCACCTCCATGGTTTAGGCGACACTATTGCCATAGTTTTATGTTCATTGAGTCTCCACATGGAGGTGTATCCTTGTGTAAGGGTTGACTCAATGGTTCAACTGTAATCTATAGGTATTGTAAAACATATTTGGTGAGAATGGAATGAATTGTACATATTTCTATAAGTACACAAACTAACGTAGAAATAACACATGTCATACCTGGATTCATTTTGGGAGCCCCTTGGTCATAATCCATTGTAACATGCAGTTTCGCCGACCCTTGTCCACCCAGCTCCCTATGACTTAGAAGAATCACCCGGGGGTTGGTAGTGGTAAAAAGTAGAAACATAATCCACCCCTAGTTCTCTCCCAGATATTCTACCAAGATTTATATCCTAGATTTCCTCCTATGATTATTTCATTCTCAGCCTTGGTGGTCAATGCATTCTCTTCGTGTCAGTAGAAGGACAGGATGGAGAATATCGATTGAGATGTACCCTACCTCCACATGAATATATCTTCCCCTATCAATGATGACTGGACAAAAAATGTGATCCCTAAAAAGAAAATCTGGTGTCCTAGTATCTCCTCCTAAAAAATCTCCCACATCTAGGTCCAGGAGACTGACATTGGCTTCCTACTGTTGAGTGCCCTACTCATGTCGGCCCACTATTGACTGTCACATGCTATATCATCTCACATAAGAATAAATCAATCACTACTCAATTACCCCAACATATTTTTTAATTTATAGAGGGCCAATGATGGATCTTATGTCTCTATGTAGATCTTGTTCAAAGGTTAGATCGCAAAAGTATTGATCTCAAACCACATTCATCAAGTACCAAGAAATATTCTCGAACCTCGATGACTAATTATCTATTATCATTCTACCTTGTTAGAGATGAAGAATCCCATGTATATGAGCATCTCCTAGAATAAATACAGAGATATCCTCTCTAAATTGGTAATCTTGGATTTCCATGAATGTTTCTCCTCATCGTGTGATTGTATATCTAAAATGAACCATAGTTCTACTGAGCCTTGTTGAAGGCTCTCCGCCATGACCACCATCTGATCAGCTGATATCCAAAAAAGATGGAAAACATGGCTCACTGACTCAAGACAGTCATCTACATCTTGTGGGTCAGTCTCTCCTCATAACCTAATGGGTCTCTATCTATAAAACTCATGAATCATCCCCAAAATATTATCCAAGTCTGGTAGAAATTTGGGTACCACTTGATATTGTACAGGTGGTGATATGTCTGGGGCAGCAGCTAGAAGTATCATCTGGGGAACTTGTCCTTGTAAAGAATCATCATCACTGAGGGGGATATCCTCATTATCATGCTTCTGAATACTAGCAGGTATATGTCATAGAAGCATCCTATAATTAAACAATAAGTACCATAGTAAATGAGTATTTATGAAGAGCTGACTGAGGAATAAATTGAAACCAAAGCATATTCCTATATGATGAATACACCATTATTTTCAATAAAAAAATTTATCCCACATAGCATGTCAAAATTTAGGTTATCAGATTCTAATTGTATGGATATGTTGGCCTCTGCACCAACACTGGAGTCCCTAGACTAAATGATGAACTCAAAACACTTAACATTGTTTCTACAAAAAAATAACATAGACTCCCAGTTCTATGGTAGAACCAACCATCTCTGATATTTTTTTTTTCACGACCCATCAATGTAGGGCCCTTTTTATGTCTCCCTAAGATTTTCTCCAATAGACTAGGGGCTGGTGACTTGCACCGTGTAGCCATATCACTAACATTAGGGGAATTTCCTATGTACCTGTAAGAATACACAAATCTCCAAGCCCACAAAATGTTGAAATGTAAAACAACACAATGTAAATAATGCATCAATACCACTATATCCTGAAACCATAGTATGATTGAATGAAAATTAAATTAAACTAGTCCATAATTAATTCCCCCATAATGATTATGTACCCATATGTCCAACCATTATGAAAAATGTATCAGGACAACTGTCTGTAGCTATAGAAACACACCTCGGTCTGTTTGGTCTAAAAAAGCATCATATGGTCTCGATCATCCCATGAATCCGACAGAAGGATGAACGTTTGCACTAGACGTTACACGTTCATGATTTTCCCACTTAGGAGTGAGTATTACAATACTCTGGAAGACACCTTGAAACCACAAAGCAACACAACAAAGGAAAGATACAATTATTTCTAAATAAGTATATGTCTACTAGAAATATAATAAGAATATCCCGATAAACTCATCCAAGACAAAAAATATAGAGGTAAGTCACAACTAATTTATAATATAATTAGGAATATAGAATGAATATTCCACAAATAACACATCTTGGAGAACAGAACCCTGAATCTGATAGAACTTATGACGTCCGCCCAAGTGGTACTTCTAATTGGGACTCTCCATGGGAATGATATACTGATAGATATGAAGAGAGATATGATTCAACATATGAGGATCATGGACAATTACATGGGGTGATTTCTACAACTCAATCTATATTAAATCATTAATTATAGGATCAACGTCCACATAGGGTTGGTCCCGATGAATCCCAGAACTACACCTAGGGTATAATGAATGAATATGAGATCTTGCTTTGGATCTCTCAGTGGATTACATCAACTCTATCAATGATGTCGTATTGAATGGAATATTATCCTAGAAGTAAGAAAATATTCTTACCAACCTTTAGGGATATTATATTGAGAACATTCCCCAATGAAACATGTCCAAGGTAGAGAGGACAAGATGCTCAATCCATTTAAGAAGGGTTACACAACATACAGTAGGGTCACAAACAGTGTCCCTTGACCCTAGGTACTAAGCATGAAAAAATTCCTATGTTATTCCAACCATGTGATGTTGATGATGGGTACACTGTGCGTACAAGTGAATAGATTCTGTGTCCTTAAATTTTGGGTCTCCCTATGTACTCCGGTCGTTCTTTAGTACACGACATTGACCTGTGTATCTATATCCATGTAGCAGTACACAAGGTAGACCATTTCATGTGGGGTATTACAAGCTGTGTAGGAAACATATGTACTTCACCCCATTTCCATGTACATCCCATGTGCGTGTTGAGTAATCCATTTGGGGGACTACACACTGTGATGTTAGGGAATACATGTTATGGGTATCTGTTTTTCTAGAAACTCATCTTCTCCCTCCCACTCACATCATAGATCATTCATATCTAATTCTGGTGCATATTGTTTCATGAAACTATAGATGCAATCTTATCTATTCAGTATATCATCGAATTAATGGGATGAGGGCCTCCAATCGACAAGGAACATTTAATTGTAGGAATTCATTATTTCTGTAAAAGAATGCGGATTTGACACTGAACAAAGATTGATCTGCAACTACACCCAACATATCACCATATTCATGTCTTTGGGATGTACGATCTATAGTTTTGAATCATTAAACATGGAATATAAGGTGCAATAATAAATTGATAATAAAAAGGTTCAATGTTGGGGAAGAATGAAGACTGGATGAAGAACTATGAATCAGGGGAGAATAGAACAATCAAATAAAGTGGAAATATCCTCAATCGTAGTTCATGTAGATATTAGTATTTCACCATTATTACATTAAACGAATAAATGAATAGTTCTAATAAGAAATATTTAATCATCCAGAAAAATATGGCAAAATAATCACATCCTACAAATATGATCGAAATGTGGCCTAATATATTCATGGATTAGATTGTGTTAGCTGTAAGAATCCATAACATGGAATATAAATTAAAATATTTTATCATACATCGATTCAGATCACTCACTGATGAATAATGGTTGCCACATCATCGTCGTTGGTGAGATCTTCAAGGACCGGTGTTCATCGATTGTCGACCCAAGGATACATTATCCCTTGCTTGAGAGAAATTTCTAGATGTCTCTCTACCAAGACTCTAGAAGATAACAGAGTTATGAGGATAACCTCATATCTCTGACATAGAAATACCTTTAAAGAAAAAACCTATCACTACGTCATTACGTTAGCAATTGTAATTAATAATTTTTATAAAATTATTTTATTCATTTTAAATTTCATTGACGACATTCCCCAATCAACCCATGCCGACGGATGTTTGTTATTTCCTAGGGTAAATCCATTATTAAGAACTCAATGGTTACCTATGATTTCTAATCTAAGAACCTATTTAGAATATAGTGCACATTTTCATAATAAACCATGAGTGCGTGCTATTTAATATTTTAATAATTTTCAAAAAAAATTCCGGGAACACAAAGTCATAAAATATCATACCATCTAAGCACATTGCCAAGAAATAAATCCATAAATTATTTAAAAATAATACAAAAAATATAAGTCATTACAATAAGTAAATTTTCTATAGGGTTATGGTCATTTTGATATCATCATCCTCATCATCACATTCTTTGAAAACAGTGGCCATCATTGATGATCGCTATAAATTCCACATGGTAATCAATGTTATGTAGTTATGGGGATTCCCCATTGATGTCCTAGTCATCAATGAATTAAAACATTGACTCTAAATTGAACTATTTTAACACAGTGGTGCAATGATCCTAACATAATGCATACATTCATCTTAAATGAATCATACAAAGAGTACATGGTAAATGATGTTTTAAATGTAATACTTTTATTTGAAATATAGAAAAATTATTAGAATTTGATTAATTTACCATGAACATCACCATTTCTATAGAGAATTATTGGATTAGGATCTTAAGGATCAAGTGACCTAAATATGTGTATTTGAGAGACCATGGATGTTATTTCGATTTTCCTAGATTGTATGAAATAAAATATTATAGGTATTTTTATTCATGGATTGGATAAAAATAATATGTATAGAGGGTTAGTGGATGTTGAAACACTCAAATATTAACTCTGACCACTTGAGTGACTTGATCCAAATATGAAAGGAGTAAAAATAAATCAATTCCTCATGTCTCGCACAATAAGATGAATCCGGATCAATTATATTTTTCTAGATTATATTATCACATATTTTATTTTCCATTAAAACATAACTGTTATAATATTCATGTGATTAAAACACGTGATTGGAATATTTTGATTCATTTTCCATTTTTTACAATAACACTAAATTTTGGGATATAAAATACCTAGATAATTTTTATTTCATCATTTTCATTATAATAAATATAAATGATGTCTCACTAGAGTGGGAGGATCCTAATATGCATGTATCAAATATGTGAGTTATCCTCACTCTATAAAAATTTACCATCCATGAAAATTTAAATCATATTCACATTAACTTGGAACAACACTTTAAAATGAATAAAAATTGATTTTTATGTAAATACCCAAAACATTATGAATTAATACTATTTATAAATAAAATTAAATTATATGGTGTTTAGTCTTTATCAAATGACTTGAAACTGTGTTACATGTGTTCTATACTTCATGTCTCGAAACTATATAGTCTTTTCAATTTGATATAACCTAATTTTATTTCATGAGAACATAATATATATAAGAGGTCCTAGTGTATTTTCTTCAAATACGTTTTTGGGTTTTCGTAAATTACCGCACAAATGGATTAAAATGCCTCTTCCTCCATATCAATTTACATGGATTGATCCCTATTATCAAGCAATGTGAATTATATCCCAGATATACTATCTTTCGGATCATTTTTAAATTTCAATCCCTCATAATATCCAATAATTTTGGATTTAACCAATTCATATTGTATTCTATCTAACCGCCTTCTGTTGGGATAAAATTATTTCATTCATTCATGTTCATGAGTCAGATCAGTCCAAATACCTCAATATAACATAATCATTATAAATTAATTTCCATTCATACATTTGTGTTTTTTTATTTAAAATTATTATATGACACACAGTGAAAATATGATCACATAACTAGAACCCATCCATATATTTAACATTAATCCAAACCCTCATAATGTATGATCAACATATTAGCATGGTGTTTTCCCTATAGGTACTATAATAGAAGACTATATAATGAGAACTATATTTCCTATTTGAGGGGGATTAATAACTATTTCCTCTCATACTATGAATAAATTAAATTGAAATTTATGTTATTTTGAAATGTGTGTGTCTTGATTCATATTTTATTTCGATACATAGTAATTTATAGATCCCTTGTCAAATACCAAACCATAAATTCCACTTATATTCCATTCACTATACTATACTAACAAATTGGATCACAAATTAATGTATGGTATTCCTTCATTTTCCCTAATGAGGATATCATTTTTTTCATACTTACAATTGGAATTTGTTCCTTGATTCATATTCTTATAGGATGTGTATCGATGTTCAGATCCCCAATCCTAGAATTTTTCATAAATCATCATCCACACATCCCCCATATAGTTTATAATACAAGTGTTAGGATTAATAATTAATATTTTTCTATTCCTTCCTATAAAATTATATTGTATACCTCCTTAATTTTTAAAGACACACGGCCTTAAGTTTAATTCCTTTGATTTTTTTTATGTAGTATAAACTTAAATAACACGTTTTATTTCCCTTATTATTTCATTTCTATTATAGAGTTTATCTATCATACAATGTCAATTTTTCCCTTATCACTATATATTCCACCTAATATATAGTCAAAGTTGTATTACCAAAATTTCATCCATTTATTGGTTCATGATCTATTCCCTAAAATAAAACAAAACTAATTTGATAATATATATATATGAATAACCATTATCTGTCACAGAACGACCTATTTATTGTTTTTTGTTTTATTATTTTCATTGGTTTTTTATTTTTTGTCGAGGTTTGGGTTGAGTCCCGAATGTAATTTTTGAATTTTTTCAAAAAGTGTGAGTTTTTGAGTTGATGTTGTTGGATGCACAGGTGGAGAGAGTTTCAAAAACCCCGTATATATTCTCCCATGCAACGACATACACCTCCTATCTTTGGAAAATTAAAATGGATAAATAATTGTTAATTTCATTATTTACATATTTTCAATGTCAATAATTTTAATTATTATTGTTAGTATTGTAAATAAAGTTATTATTATTATTGAAATTATCATCATTATTATTATTGTTATTATTATTATTGAAAATTTTCATTAATGTCATGATAATGATTAAGAATTTTATTAGTATTATTATTCTTCAGAAAAAAGAAAATATTGATAAATAATTAATATTATAATAATTAATGTATTTTTATTATTTAAAATTATTATTTTTATTATTTTTTCTTTATTATTGATGTTATTATTATTATTATTATTATTATTATTATTATTATTTTTGTTGATATTAATATTAATATTATTAATATAGATTAAATTTATTATTATTATTATTTTTATTAATATTATTATTATTATTATTGTCTTTTTTATTTATTTTATTTTTTTCTTTTCGCTTTTGTTTTGTTGTACCATGCATTTTATTCCTATAATATTTCCCTTCCACATGGTTGTCCCCCTAGCTACTCTTCCTCACACCGCACTGCCCATCCCGTCATCACCACTAGCCTGCCTCCCCTTCCCCCACACAACAAGGCGATGCCTGCCCTGCTCTTCATGCACGCTCTGACCCACCTCCTACTAGAGCCCTCTCATCGGCCAGACATTCTGCACGACCCCCTGTAGTACCAGTTCCCTCCTCCTTCACATGCCCACCCAGCCAGTAGGACCCTGCCTTCCAGTGTGCCAGCACCCCGCTCTGATCCCTCCTCCTGCATGCGGCACACCCTTCTACTCGTTGTAGCCCGCCAGTACCCCAGCTCATCCTCCATCCAGCGGCGAAGCCCCCTCGACCCTACCTGTCCCGACCTGTGTCCATTGGTCATCCTTGAACTATAGGAAAATAACATATTAACAGTTTATTTTTTCATATAGTGTTGGTTTTAGGAAACCACCACTAAAGTGCACGTTGGGAAACTATTATCGTTAGATATATCCGTTTAGCGGCTGTTTAAATTAATTTTCATAGTTGGCTCATTTCGCTGTGGTTCAGGTTTTTTAGCAGAGGTATTATGGATGGTGGATAACTTTTATTCGTGGCAGTTATAACCGATGTGAATAAAAAACACCCCCTAACCTGAAAAGTGCCACTAAAATAATCAAAATCGTTGTGGAATACACGTGGATAGTAGGACACTATAGAGGCAGTTTTAATCTCTGCTATGATAAAAATATCTATATTTAGCAACAGTTAAAATAGCTACTAAAATTTAACCATTTTCATTTAGTGGTGATTAAAACTGCCTCTAAAAGCTAATCCAGGAAAAAAAATAGCAGCTCTGCATCTCCTACACCAATGCCCTGAAAAACAAACCATTCCTGGAATACGAATAGTCCAATTGAATACATTGTAGTCAATATGAAAAGAGATGATTAACTAAGCACAATCAAATGAATATTTCATTAATGGAATGTAGATAAAAATATCACATGGCCCTTACACCTTTAAACAAAATTATATACAAGTATCTCTATCATATTACATGAAAACAATGCCAAGCCTAGGTTCAACCTATTCAATCCATACCAGTTCCAACCCTGACAAAACAATTCATATCAAAATTCATCCCACATTTAATATATGATGAATTGTGTATGATATCCATAATTTTTTGTCATACTCTCATATCATTATTCTTATCTAATTCTTTAATATTATTATCAATCGATATATCTCTCATTTACCCTTAATGAACATCTGATTGGACACATTCTTTTGATTCCCTAATCACTAGGTTAAAAATAACTACTACACAACCTGTGAATTAGCATGACATGATCAATCAATTACACGTTCACATCAAAATAATTTGAATTTTTTCCAAAATGAAATCATTGAAAATAAGTGCATACAAGAATGGACTTATATTCTATAAAAGTGATTACTAGTATTTTATTGTGGAAATCAGTGCATATAGTAGTCATGTCACAATTACTTTCTATATAAGTGAAAACTAGTAATGAATACTGTAAAAGTAGAACATATATGAATATGTAAATTGGATAAAATAAAATTATTAATATATATAGAGAATAAAAATAGATTCCTTGTATAATAAGAAAGCACATGCTTTAGTAATATGAATAAAAAATTCACAATGAGAAACTACAAGAATAAACTCATGTATGCACTTATGTTACAAAGTTAATTTAGTGTGATTGTATCATCATTAATTATTCAACATCTTCTTGCCTCTACCTCTATTTTGAAAATGTAGGAAATAAATTGTTTTGTAAGTCAACAATAGGGATTCCCATGACCGGGTTTAGATTCTATGATCCTTGTTGGCATGTAAATATTCCAATGCCTTCATTATGCTCCAAATATAATAATGTAATTCAGTCTACCATCACACCCAACCCATGAGTCTCGAGTCTATCTCATCTTTCTTGTACATCCTATTCACCCTTGTGAATAAAGAATCCTCCCTATGGTGACATGAATGACACCCCTTGGTGATAATAATCAATGTAAGCATAGTAGGGGAACAACCATACTATCCCAATAATGATGTCAAAACCATCATCTCTAGGACAACAAGATCCCATACGAGGTGACACCCACTTATATCAAGATCCACTCCCTACTCTAACATAAAATCTCTAATCAATTCCCCCAAAAAGTTTTCAGTGTCATCACTCATATGAAAAATGAATGTCTAGCACAAGGATCTCCACAAATTGAACAAATATAATAGAATGAGAAGCACCGATATCAAAATAATCGATACTACAGTGGAAGCTACCAAAATATTACCACTCACTATAGATGGTCCATAAAATTTTTCCTCACATATTGGTCTCACATTATACAATTATACTAATTTGTGGCACTAATATATAGCCTAGATAACTTGAGTAGGTCCTTTGTGCTAGTGATGTATGTCTTGTGTTTGGATGCTTTGACCATGACCATCGCTTCAGACTGATCGATTGGCCAAACAATATGTCCCTTCCTAACATGAAGTTGATTTCCCCACTCCTAAATGAGAAATTATTGAAGACACTCATTCACTGTATACTCTACAAATATCCTGTAGATGGCTCATTCTACTACAATCTTGACACTCAATATGATTACTATCACACAGTCTCCCAATGTATCCCTGCCTCCCACACTAATGATAGAAAATATAATTACCAACACCGATGATACATATAAAAAAAATGTTCCCAATAAAGAATTGACATATATGGTGCATACCACACTCGAGAAATCAAGACATGAAAGGAAACATTAGAAATCAATAAAATTAATTAAAGGAAACTATGTGAAACACATGATACATATACAAACCAATTATTCCCATATTTTTCAAACACATCAAAAATACAACTACTCATGATCCGATGATGAACACGTATCATCACCCTCTCTACCTCCATCTCCACTTCCTGCTGACACCTGTATGAACATTATTTTGAAAATTAAATATTGTTTCATATTTAAATTTTAAACATAAAACCAATTAACGTTTGAAAACTAATTGATTTTTATATTTTGTGATTAACCTACTTACCACCAGTCGATGCACTAACACCAGGGGAAGATGTTCTCATCTGCTGATATATATCATTCATTGCTTTCTGCAATGTGGATATCTAAGTCCCTTTGTCTAGAACTGTGGTTCATAGAGAAGAAATCACCCTATGATCATCTTCGGGTATCGACTAACTATAATTAGGAATATATGCAATTGGAATACCTGGTGGCCAGCCTAAGACCTCACATTGTACGGGTCTCAAACCCATCATGTGCACTCTACAATGATGCTCATTCCCAAGGACATTAGCAACCGAGTCATCCTAGAAGACTGACTAGGTTTTCCTAGGATTGGCATCCCATAGTTCTTGAATTTTTACCTATTAATCCAATATCAATATATATTAATATATATTAATATAGTAAAAACATATAATAAGTTATTTTAATAAAAAATTGACTTCGTATCCCAAATTCTTTTGCAGGATCATTAACAAAACATCCATCTAATTTTCTGCGAACATCCAACCACACTTCATTTTGCGATGCTCCGTGCCCTAAACTCTATGAATGCATTACGAAATGATAAATCAACAATTTAAAATATTAAATAGATAATATTTTCTTATAAATATTTAGACTAATTAAAAGATTACCAGAGTCTTTAGATTTTTAGAAAATCCATTTGACCCCAAAGTGTGAGGGATGACTTGCTTAGCTCGGTTTGATGCATTATGTCTTGAGTGATCCTCAAATAAATAAAATGAAATTTAACAATAATGTATTAAATGTCATATCCTCTTCATATGAATGTATAAATATTAAATGAGGATAATATAATAATATACATTTCAATACTATCTGCTTCTCGTCACGATATTTATCAACAAAAACATTCCACTATTCTTTCAGTATGCCACTGGGTAGATTCTCATATATTTGTTGCACAATCAATGAAGTAACTTTTCCAAGGAACCACAATCTCTATTTTAGATCTATCCATTTATTACCATGATTTTTCAATGTCCACTTTCATGCTATCACATCAGCAACTCTAATGTGGAAGAACATCTGTGTACAAAAATTTATTTTGAACATATTAGTAACATGACATTCAATTAAACTACAATGTATTAAAATTACATTTTTTTGGGAATCATAAAATTAATTTTTTCAAATTGGAGGCATATGCCTCCAATCATCATAATAAATAGGTTGGGAAATGGGCTTCACTGCCATTTGGCCTAGAATCTGGCCAGGTAACCCCATGATGTGATCGTTAGGGACCCCAAATGAATCAAATGGAACAACTATCTTCTCGCCATTGATATTCCCGACATCTGAAATTTTCATTGTTTGTCTCCACGATTGCATTCTTTTCATCTTCAATGAGAATAAAATTAGTATAAAAAATTCAATAAATTTATTTTTATTAAAATTTGTACATATTATAGAGACCCTCCAGAATGATAGTGATGAACTGGAAGGGGGATGATTCCACCCCACATCTGAGGCCCATGGAAGGAGAGTCGATGACTCAACCACTAATGGGACACCCGCAGAGGGTGCGAGAGATGGTGTAGGGGGAGATGGTGTAGGGGTGTAGGAAGCTGGTGGCTCAGATTCCATGGGGAGGGAGACAGATTTATTGTCATCTATCGTAGTAGTACAAGACATATTGTACTTATTCCTCCTTGGAATTCCTGTCATTTAATCAAATAAAATTATGTTAAGAATATATATTTAATAAAAATTATCCAGAAAAAGAAATTAAAAAAAGATAATAGATGCCTAGTATTAATAAACAACATATATATAACAATGATATTGAATGACTGCACAAATGAAATAAGTGGTTGCTGAATGAATAAATAACTATACATACAATAATTTTCCCCTTCAATAATATCGATTTTCTACTCCATTACATCATGAACTACATTCATATTTTCTAGAATAATAATTTCAATATCATGATGGACAAATAATTCTATTTCTTGTTGTTGATGTGATTCAATTTTAGAGGTCAAATCTTCCACTTAATCACCCATATCATTAAAATCTCTTTTTATTATGTGATCAACTACATTCCACCATTCATCCACAACATCATTCGCATAATATAGAATTTTTTCTTATGATGATAAGATATATGGATCTTGATGTTCATGATCTCCAACATCCATAAAGCGAGAGATGTTAACAGAAGTAAATTGCAATGAATCTCTTTTAACACCTCTGATAATATCAACTCATTTACATTTGAATATAATAATAGAAAATTTCCCATGTTAGTTTTATTAAATAATATCATGTTGATTTATATAGTATCCCACATTAGAAAATTTAAATATACCACTATTCTATGTTTTCAAACCCACTTCTTGATCGACTGTACGAAATATAATGCCATCTACATCATAAGAGAAAACTTTCTAATTTGTTTTATAGGACCTCTAGCAAGAAAAATCAAATCTTTTGAAAACTCAGATCGAGTATCATAATTCATGTTATAAAAAAAGAAATATAATTTTTTAGATTTACAAAATGTATGTTTCAAACTAATATTTTTATTTATTTCAATATTTACGAACTTATACATCATGAAAACCATTCTACCAGATCTTTATTCACAACATTAATTATGTATTAATCATTTAATTTTTGAGCTCTCATTCATATCTATGTTTTTATCCTCAACTCTTCAATAAATGGATCTAAAATTTCACTATCCAGCTTCACATATCTATGTGCCTGTAATAATTCATATTTTATCAGTGTCACATTTGAGGTCCTCCCAACTGATTAGCCAATAGCAGGAAATATTTTTGATTTCTAATGTATATGAGATTGAGTAGATGTGTCATCAACACATGAATCTCGATTAAATCTAGTCTCAATATCATAAAGGTATCTGTAACAATAGGTAAGACACTACTCATACAAATAGCCTTCAGCAAAAGAGCCTTCTTGTTGAGATTTATTTCTCACTTATGCTTTCAAATGCCCAAGATATCTGTGAAATAAAATAATCATAATTTTGCATTTATTTAAATTCCAAAAACTGTTTACATAACAGATAGAATATAAATAAAAAACCATTCAATTAGATACATCCATAGATAATGAACGGGGCCACATAATTTAGCTTCCTCAACCAAATGCACAGCTAAATGCATCATGACTGTAAAAAACAATGAAGGAATGATCATCTCCATTGCACAAAAGGTCAATAAAAACCACTCCTGGAGGACATCAAGATGAAATAAATGTAGATATTTCTCACATAATTTCTTAAAAAATGTGCATAATTGGAGTACAACACCAGTAATGTTTTCAAGTAATAATGCACCCAATTCCAATGGTAGTAACTGTTGTAACAATATATGTGAATCGTTACTTTTCAATCCATGTAACATATGATTATTGAAGTCGACACACCACATTATGTTACTCGAATACCCATCAGATACCTTCAAATTATTTAAAATTTGAAGGAATGTATCTTTATCCATATTTTTCATTGCAAAAATTTCCAGTGCATACTTTTTATTCTCATATCACTAGATATCACATTTGATGTTCATTAATTGTAAGTCTTTGCGAGCATTTTAATGAGCCTTGGACTTTCCATGCTCATTAAGTAATGTGAAAATCATACTATCAATGGAATTCTTCTCAATATATTGAAAATCAACATTATGCCGCTACAAATTAGATTCCCAATTTGGATGTTTGATGAATATACATTTTCTCTTCCATTGTTGAGTTCTGATTTCACATGACGATGCACTTCAGACCAGTTTTCCTCTATCATTCATATAATGAACCTTCCCAAATTATGTTTGAACATTTTCAAGTTGTGTCAATATTTCAGAACTAGTTAACAGCATTGGAGGTGATCTATGATCAATGAAACAATTAAATTTTTATCTGTTCATCCGAAATCTATGAGATGCATCATGGAATCATCAAAGACACAAGAATCACCATTTTATACTATGAGGTAGCCGTTTGGGCTAAAAATTATAGTTTCAAACAAGACAATCCAAACCAATGTAAGTGTTCCAACCAGATAAATTCCCAAGCCCAGAAAAATCACTAATGGTCCATATTAAAGCATCATGCATTTTGAACATTGTTTTAGAAGAGGCATCAAACGTAACAACACCATTGCTCCATAAATCATGCAATTCATCAATCAAAGGCAGAAAGTATACATAAATATCATTTATAGGCATTTTGTTTCAGGAATAATCATAAAAATGATAAAATATGATTTTTTTTTCATACACAACTCGAGAGGTAGATTGTAAGGGATCAAAACAGCTGGCCAAAAGCTAAAACTATTACTCAAAGTCCCAAATAGGATGAATGCATCGACAGTCAATCCCAATCGAACATTCCTAGGATGAACTGAGAAATCTGGATGTAATGAATCAAATGTGTTCCACAATTGTGAATCTCATGGATGTCTCACAAACCCATCATTTTTATTATCTACATAATACCAGTTCATGTTTTTGGAGATTTTCAATGACATGAATAATCATTGCAATCGCAGCTTCAAAGTAAAGTAACGAAAAAACTTTTCATGTGTGTTCCTTTTCTTCTTCTCCATGCAAATATGTTGATTCAGACTTCCAACATCACCCTTTGACTGCCATCTCGAAGAATAATTTTTTTTTTCAATTCTGTGTACTTGAATCATCTCCCCAATTAAGCATACAACCATTGGTACACTCATGTATTTTTGTATAATTCAGACCAAGCATGTTAACAACTTTTTTCATATCATAAAAAGACTCAGTGATTTTTTCATCAGAAAATGAAACACTAGTCAATTCCAATATCATGGACATTGCCTTATTCGTAATTCCATATAGACATTTGATATGGTACAACTTCAGCAGAAAAGAAAGCTTTGAATATTTCAAACCCCCACTATACAACCCTTGATTTCCAACATCAACTAAATCATGAAATGAATTTTCCTTAGTGAAGTTTTCTCTTACATTTGGCTCCACATAATCAAGAGGAGGATCCAATGATATTTTACAATCTTGATCTAGTTGTCTTACAGTCTCAAAAACGTCTCTTTTCTCATTGCTATTAGTAGCCCCATCATCATGTTGTTTTGATATGTTTTGATGTTGATGGTGGTATTTTTATGTGTCGAAAGCATCATTTATAAGTATTTGATATTTATTACACATTTTCAATGATGTTGGGAGGTCATTCTATGGATTTACATAAGTGATCAAACTTTATGTAACGTTTGATTCTCCGTTCAAAATCGAACGCAAATATTTACTTGAGAATTGCTTCAATATTAAATGTTCATAAACATCATCTCTCTTCAACCATCTAATAAAATTACATTTAGGACATGGAAAACATATTCTCCCTTCAACAAATCGATTCAAAATTTTAAAATCTAAATGCTCATTAAAACCATTAATATACTAAGGTGTATTGCTTGGTAATGTGATCCAGCTTTTATCCATGTATATCACATTGTGCCAAAACAATATTAAAAAAATTAAAACACATAAATATTACTAAATAGGGAAATAGATTAATATATAGTAGTTGTACAAATATATAAATATGTTACATAAGGTTTTCCTATATCAATACATATGGTAAATCACCCACTAGTGGTTTCATCTAATGTAGTACCACCACAAAGGATTATAATCAAAATTGGGAGATTGGGGTGAGTGAACAAAGTCCAACCACATTACTCATGTTAAGAAAGTTAGAGGTTCCCCTCTCCGATTAAATTAAATAATTCTAACTATTTATTGAAGAGGCCCAATATTTAGGGGGAGATATGATCCATGGGGTGGATGTGCTAATAATGTACATGTTATTCAGTCAAATGAATATCTAATTAAATTCAAAAAATGCATGAAATAATTTATGTAATAATTATTTCAAGTCTCATTTGATATAAAATATCATCAAATCGTTTCATGGATGATCATGACTCAACATGTGGTGTTAAGAAACCATTTGTTTTCTTTAAATATTGATCTAGAAGTTTCATTATGAAGTAAAGCCACTTGGTGAATCTATAATTTCATAAGAAAGGATTATTCTAGAATAAAAAGTGGTTTCCATGACCTAACTAATAGAATAAATGATTTCATATTGAATCTGGTTTATAACAAGGGATATCATGCACTGAATTTAGTTGAATTAGACCACTACTAAGGAAGAGGTACCATCCATACCATCACATAATAATGTTTGTAAATATTTTTTATGAAGGGAGTGGGTAAGAATAAAATTATGTATAAGTATTTTTTTGAAATTTTTGATGGAATATTCCACCTTATATAAGGTGGATAAGAAAATTAAGGAAGTTGGTTGCCCTTAAAAATCTAAACAAGTTATAATCAAGACCTAATGTCATTATTCAAATGAACTAAGACGATCATGGGTTGTGGATCAATGTTGGTGTTGCGAAATATTCATTTATTGTGAATTGCATTACTGGTATAGACCATTAAATGAAAAATTATAATGGAATCCAATTCGAAGGGACAGAAATCCTTATATGAAGAAGAAACATCCATAGGTTAAGAGAAACATGTATACATAAAAAAATTGCAAATTTTGAAAATGTGTCTGATTTATAAAGAATTAGTATTCATAGGATTGGTCCATGTTTATATCAACCTATATATTAATATAATAATAATATAAGGCCACATAAGTTAGTGAATACATAAAAAGAATCCATAGGAAAAGGTGACAAAATATTGTAAGATAAAAACCTCCTAATAATATTTCACATAGGGAAGGTAAGAGGCCTCAGAATCAAAATTTAAGATGTATATGAAATTTTTATCATCTAAAAGAACTAATAAAAAGGAGGTAAGTTAGAAGTATCCATGTTGATAGGTAAACATTCTACCACAAAATTATTCAGGATTTATACAGATAACGGTATTTAATTTTTCACATAATACTAAATAAAAGAGTAGGAAACACTAGTCTCAAGAAATAAATGCATTATGGTTAAATCAATACTAATAGTACTTCACACAATTATGGGAACCCATTATTAATTTTATATAGCTTTATTATCCCTAAATATGTATAATTCAACACCTCATTGATAAATCCTGCCCCCATGCCGAGATATGGCTTGAAAGGATGTTGGAGTTGTTCATGGAATGACTATAAATAAATCAATTTTGAGGATGAAAAATAATATGATGATATCATCATAGTTGATCATGAGAGGATTGAGTTATATTAAAACCGTTGCCTCATTTTTAATTCAAAGGAAAATTATAGAAACATTTGAGATGTTATATTTGGCAATAGTTGTGAAATTATCAAAGGACAATCATACATTCCCTTTTTATGTGATCCAAATAGACATATTGGAATTAACCCAACAAATTATTTTGAAGTGTATAAATGTAAACTAACCTTGTGGATTGGTTATCTGGTGCTTTTTTAGCCTAGGGATAATTTTTACTTCTATACTTACTTCCACTGCTAGAGATTCCACCTATATTAATGTGGAAAAAGGCGTTCCCTCTACTAATATTCCATATAATGTACAACTTTTCTAAAATAAATTTATTCTAAATATCAATGAAATTATCAAAAAAAATGAAAACCATATAGTGATTCTTAAGTCACAGAACCAACTAAACACACATGATTTGAGAGATTAACTAGATGCCACTTCTAGTAAAAAGCGAGGAAGTCAAGTAAATTGGGATCTATATTACATACCTTAGATATATTTATGATTAAGATAAACAAATATTTTTTTCTTAATACTTGAAAGGTATTAATGTAGAATTTTATGTTAAAAAATCCTCAAATCCATCTGAGGTAAGGTATTGATCAACCATAACATAGATGACTCAGTCTCACTATTTTCATGATATTCCATTGTGTATGCACAATACTATATTTAATTTAGTCCCATCTATAGTTCCAAAAAAATCTAGGATCTTAATTATCCAACCTAGCCATTAATTTGAATCATTAGGTCCCATGTCACCCTATAATATTGGCAGGATTTTCCTTTGATATTACAATTATTTATCCATATAATTTTTTTCCTCATTCATATTTTTCCTTTTCCACTACCCAAAAATATTTCACTAATCTTAGTAATAGTTACTAATTTACTTATGGGTTAGGTGGAACCACATTCCTCGTATCACACTCCTACTAATTTATAGGTCTTCTAACCAGATGTATTTTTTTCTATAACCATAGTTGATGTTATTAAAATCATCACTTAGTCTACACCCAACACATTAGTTAAAGGTTTTACAGTGTGCAATAATACACAAGCATGATCAAAATAGAAAATTTTCTAAGTAACAACCAATGAAATATCATGTGAATTATGAATTTATGGTGGTAAGTCTCTTTAATAATGTCGATACACAACTCTCATTGCCTAAACCCATGATGATGAGGAGAAAACACACCTAAAAGTGTTTCAAAACACTTTTAATACTCAGAACACCTAGGTAACTTGAATATTTTTATAAAGAGGTTATATATACCTTATTATACCCAATATTTCATGGCCTAAAATAGCCAATATCTAGGCCTAACTTCCTAACTAATAGATCATACCAAACTGTTATCATTTGTAATACCACAACCCGAACAGACCACCATTGATAATATTGGAATGCCACTAACCTTAGGTCCATCCCACAAACACTAAAGGTTGGAAATAAACACATAGGGTTATGAATATTACTAGGGGATGATTTACTCTTAAAATACGTAACCATCAATGGAATAATTATAATGGTAAAATATAAATATGATGCATGAGAAAGGAAAACCAAACTATAATAATATAAAATAATAATAATCAAAGATACAATAAAAAAACAACAAATAAGTCTATAATACAAAAGACTTAAAAAGGTAGAATTGGGAGCCAAACATGGCACTACACCAGGATACAAACCAATACTATCTCTAATATCTTACCTTAATCACCAATAACCACACAATCAAGGTGCTCTTCTATAGAATTAAGAGGTATTCCATTTATCAATACCATGTGAAACTTCATATGAACCAAGATGCATATGCAAGGTGTGAGTATGTACACCCAATAGATTGTCAACCAAAGACTTCCTAAACATGATACTATAATAAATAAAAGTTATATCACATTTTATATAAAATAAAAGTGAAGCTAAAATTACGTGAATAAGATACATACAACCAGTGAAAAAACTAACACTATAGCACACATCTGGATCAAGAAATCACATGCCCAAAAAATACATTTAAACATCTCCCCTAGGAGAAATTTAACTAACCTAGTGTATCCTAAATCTAAGCAGGATAAATTTAATAACCCAATACCAGGATTAGAAACCCATCACTTTGAACAATTCATCACTTGGTGGTTCAATATATGTTCCTAATTAAACAAAACTGGTATCCAAATCCAAACTAACAAAGATGAATATATAAGAATCATGAATGAACACCAAACTCTTCCAAGACATATTTATACACACAAAAGGATTGCATATTCATATAACACTATGAACTGAAGGCTCCAAAAAATTATGTAAAATAGTATCTATGAATATGAAAACCACCAGCGACAGGAGAGGGCATCTGACCTAGGGTAGGAACTCGATGGGGTTGGGGGAGAAGGTCGTGTTGCAGGTGTCGGGGGAAGAAGGGGGGTCAGCAGTGATGAGCAACAAGGTCACTGGAGGCACTTGAGGGGAGAAGAGCATGGATTGGGGCTCGTCAGGGGAGACACATCATGGGGGTTGGGGAAGAGGTTCGGCTCGGGTGGGGTGGGGAGTGTCTCCACTGTAAAAAATTAAATGGGTTTCACAACATTTTTTAATAATCCATCGCTAAACCATTTCACAGAAGGGTTTATCATTGGTTTTGAAAACAGCCTCTAAAAGACCACTGCTAAAGGAAATTTATGTTGTAGTGTAGCCGGAACGACCCCTGGATGGATCACCCTCCCTTGGTCCGCATGACCAGCGTTTCCCGCTCATCCCTCATTGTCGGTCTCCTGCACCGACCGTGATGTCAGCCTTCTGCCTCTAGCCAACTATGATGCCTATCCCCCTCAGATCCCCTTCCTCGCTTCACCTCCAACACCCATCCGTTGGCCTCCCGCGCTTCTCCTACGGTGTGTTGTCCATGACCCCCAGCCCTGCATCGCCACTACCTGTTGCCCGACACACTGGCTCCTATCTGGATCACCTGCACCTTACCCATCATCCTCCTTTTTGCATGCATACAAGGCCCTGGTGTAATCCCATGTTCTTGTTCCGTTCTGACCTTAGCAGCATAGTGTGCCTATGTCTTCCGAACAGTAGCAGTGTGACCCCTCAACTCTCCTTCCCACTGTCTGGCTGACTCCTCGCAATTCGGATAGCCCCCGCCTGTCCGTGTCTCTGCTTTCCGACTTTTGTGTGACCCCTATGTCTCCCCTATATCATTTCACGATGTATTGCAACCCCCAACTGCTTCTACGTGGTCCACTGTAATGCACACTAGTCTTCATGCCGCTGTTGATGATGTTGGTGACCTTTCCAGTGCCCTGCAGCACCGTGCCTGACCTTTCACCCATTCGTGTGACACTATTAGTCAAGTGTGGCTATGCGTTGAGGTGACGTTTGTGACACTTCTTCGTTGGATTATTGTGAATTGGTGTTTCTATGAGTTACTTATTTTTGTGGGTATTATAGGGAATCGAAGATGTATTTTCTATGGTACTGCATGTGTCGTCTTCCATGTGCTTATGCTCCCATGTGAGGCGCGATGTGCCAGCTTGTTCGAGCTGTGAGTCGAGGTAGATCCCCCACTGCACTTTCCATTAAATTTATATTTTATTAATTAGACGATATTTTATTAATTTTGTTATGTGGTAAATAGTATTAGATAATTAATTTCTAAATAATTGCTCGACGTAAAAAAGTGATGTTTATTTTATACACGACACTTAAAATATATTTTTGATGAACAGACACACAACAGTTAAAGAATGTCCATCGGTCCTTTGTTCATAATTCACAAAATTTCATCTTTAGTTTGGGTTTTATGATAAATTATATCTTCTGAAGCATGAACAACTATTTTTGTTATCTTGAGAAATGAGGATTTTCTGTATTGTTGGTGAAGGCCCATTTGGAACTTTAATAAAATAATTACTTCGGAAAACATTCATTGAGGTGAATCGGGGGTGATCTTTTTGTTTATGTTGATTTCATGAGTTGTTTGTGATGACTGTGCATAATGGTTGGTTGATTTACATTGTGTACTCACCCATTTTTTATTGCATGTGTTGTCATGGGAACATGGAATAGTAAGTGAATCTTCTGTGAATGATTGTTGCACTAGTTAAGACTACACAGTGGCTAGTGGACCATAGGAGAGTGGTATTCTATTATCAGTGCTATAAGATTGGACCCCTTGGTTATGGCATGTAGGAAAACATCAGGCATTAGGGAATTATAATATCATTGATTTGGGCATGCATTTAGGATAGGTAAGATGAATAGTACGTTCTGGATTGTTCACGAGCTCCTAGGCTCAACCCATGTTTTCTTTAGTGTTTATTTCTATGTGGCTGAAAAATGAGAGGTCTAGTTCGGTTTCTGGACCATGCGTGCCACGTTTTCAATTGCCCTTAGTGTGTGTTGTGTGTTGTGTGTGGTTTCCTTTTGACTAACAACTAAATTTTGGATTTCCAAATTGATCTAAAAAATGTTTTAAAATGAAATACATGTATTCCTTTCAAACATTAAACTTGTTTTTAAAATAAACTGGGGAATGTACTCTTACTATATTTAGAAAGGAATGTGTGTGTGTGGAAACCCAAATATTTCATATAATTTAGTTCAAACATGAAATTGGTTGATTCTTTTTTTAAAGGTAGTGCATTTGGAATAGTTTTCAAGGAATGCCTACTATGTTTTAATACTCATTCCTAGCGTGTTTTTGTATTTTTAGTTTCTATTTCAGGTTTGACTCGTGCTTTCTCACCATAGGAAAGAGTTCGTTGGGAACTGGTGAGTGACTCGTGGAGTTGCAAGATGTTTTGGTTAGGGGTGGGATAGTTGGTTGTTGTTGATCATTCATTCTTTTCATGTTTTTTATTTACTTTGTGTTGTTTAATTTTCTTTCTCCTGATTTATTTATTTTCAGGGGGTGAAATCATTCCCATTTGTACTTTGTTGATGCATTGGCTCTTGTTGCCAGCCAGAAAGGATCAAGAACCCCACTCGGGCCATGCCACGGACCGTCTCAGGAGATCGGTTCAGGGTCGACCCGAGTTATTTCATGACATTTACCACCCATTTATTAACCTTTAGTGCTTTAAATGGGTTAATAAAGAAACATAAGACTCATTGTTGTTTAAACCTAAAAGTATGTATAAAAAATTAAAATTTCATGTACACTAATAATTTATTATCTTTATCTTATGTATAAATTAGATCACAAAAGGAAAATAATTAAACCTTTTATAATTGGAACTCTATGAAGGGTGGCATGGAAAAAATTTGAATCATTCCTTCTATGTCCTAGAAAATGGTAATATCATGAACAATTCTTCAGAGCTTATAAGGACTTGATTTTTTCCTTCCAAATTAAAAAGTTATATTTTTTTACCCAATGGTCTTGGTAGAATTTATGAAATAGTGTCATTACTCTTGGAAAATGAGTTTAAACTGTTAAATATGATCATTCACCTGGGTTACCCTTTTTACATCATTCAATTTCTGTTATTATTTTCCATGGTAATTTTATATCATATCATTTTTTGTTGAAAATGATATCTGTTCATGATGATGCACCCTTAAGTATACTAAACCCATTATTGAACATGATTTTCTCTACAAATTCACTTTATATTTTTATGGAGAGTATATCCTAAAAATGAAACTATTATAGTAATTTATAATTGATAAATTGTCTAATTTTATTGTCCCCCATGGTTGAGTGAAGAAAATAATTTTCCTTGATCCAATATTTAGCAACTTAGAGAATATTCAATTTCTATAATGAAAGCTCCCCCTAAACCCTTTCTGTATATTTAATTATCGTCAAATAACACTTTTATATAATTTTTTAAATGGTACATTAAATAATCTAAATAGCCCCCTTGAAAACTTGTATTACACAATATCCTTTGAGGCACTAAGTAACCACCAATAAAATATTGATGATAATGTGGAATTGACCCCAAAATTCCATACGCTATATTTTTTCACCGATCAACCAATTTCACATAAATTCGATGTGGGTTATTCAAATAATTTGAATGGACCCCCTCAATATAATGAAAACTATAATTTCCCATCAACTACTAAGTAACAACACAAGGTATATTCGAGGATCTGAAGAAATCTTCCTTCAATTCCAATAAATTGTTTATAAAGTGGTATCAGGTATTCCTCTATTATCTAATGATTGAACTATTTACACCTGATGTAAATTGAAATTTTTAGCTGAATAATTTATAAAATATGATTTAACTTTCCTATATTCTGATTTTTCATGTTAATGAAAATACCCTTACTGTTATAATCTTCTATATAATTTACATATTTAAAGGAAATTTATGACATTTTACTCTTACAACCTCTGATATATGGAATACAATTGTCATCAATATAGAATCTGTGAGTCAAGATCCTGCTCTTGGATTCCAAAATTAAATAATTTATGATCCCAATCTTGGATTCAGGAAATAGTTTAATATGAGATCCTTCTCTTACCATGAGTTGTTATTATCATATCAGTTAAAATATTCACTAAATTAAGATTCTGTTACAGATAATAGCTTCACAAAGTTAAGGTCGTTTTTCATTAAAACATATGCATATCATTATTAATAATTTTCCACTTTGTTATAACTCTTTGGAGTTCATATTCACCACTTGGAATCCAAAAAACACATGACTCGTGATCCTCCTCCTGGTTCCTAAAACCATGATTTTATATCATTCTCTATGTTAATAAAAACATAAGAATTGAGAATCTATTTTTGGATTGCAAAAATAATTTGGTAGATTTCATTTTCATACTTCCCAATTACATGAGTTGATATCCTCCTCTAGGTTTATAAATCATTGAATCATGTATCACCTATTGGTTACCAAAGTAACCTTATGTACAAAATCGCCTCTTAGTTTCTCAAAATACATAATTTAATATCCTCCTCTTGGTCGAAAATATCATTTAGTTGATGACACAAATCAAGCACAAAATATGTACAAAATACATCATTTTGGATGATAATTAATAACATATAACAATAATAAACACCCCCATAACCTATAGGTTTAGTTTAATAGGACACTATATTCATAACCAAATTTGTTTACAACCATTATTTGTTATCTCACAAAAGTATTATTCACATACGGGACCCTTATATATATAATTCATAATACCCTTTTTCATGTTTGTATTGGTTTCAAAAGACCGTCTTTATATTTAGTGATTACATGTATATTCGATGTATTGAATGTTTATAAAACATCATATTATATATTTTTCGTTGTTTATCATGAATCTGATGTAATAATGAGTATCAATTTTTATCGCATTGATGAGGTTATATTAGTTCCCCTCACCTATTAGACCAATGGAGTTCAATTATGATATTCATAAATAGAGTTCTATGGTCAAATAACACTATATGATGGGAAACATATAATGTGACTATAAACTGAGAGTACTCATAAGTGGATGAGTATTATTCTCATTATGATTTCACTTAGTAATCTCCAAATATGGGATATTGTTAGAATAAACCTATAAGAATGAATTCAGTATTATTTGGTGCTACCATATATTCCTATGATGTAACATGTGTTATGGTCCATAAAATTTAAGAATATTATTAATTCATGTCACAACTCATTCGCTTGGATGTATTTAAAAAATAATGATGACAAGAGTTCATAGAGAAGATGGTTACACTATGTTTGTTGCAATTTATGTGCTATCGAAGAATAAGTTGATGTAGGATTGGTCTCTTCCATCTTTATGGAAGATGATGTGTCAACCTTCTGATCAGAATGAAATCGTCATATTAAATACCTTGCCCAAGGTGTAACAACATTATTATTTGATATACTCAATGAATGATGTATCAAGAATATAGGTTGGTGAAATATATGTGCTACCTACATGATGAGATATAGTAAAAAATATAATATATTAAACAATGAGTGTTAATTTGTCCTTGTCAATGTTGGGTAATTAAGTTATTTCTCTTAGGGGCCTTCACCCAATGCTAGAGAGTAATATTGAAATTTACGCAGGCTTACATATTACTAAAAATAAAAAATCCAAGTGTGTAACACACTAGATGTTTCTGTTGATCTCGATTAAATTATATTTTGGATTTAAATAATAGAATAAATATTAATCCTAACGCTGAGGAATGATTTTATTCACATTTAGCAGTAAATAATATTTATTAAAAAATAAAATATTATATAAAATATTTAATCAGGTATTAAAAAAATTCCATTATGTTCAAATAGACCAATTCCTTTTCTGGATATGAATATTAATTTACAAGCTAGTAAAATTATATTTTTATATTGTTGTATAATTTTTTACATGTACTAAAAAATATTTTTATTATCAGTATTATCATTTTCGTGGGTGATAATAAATATTGTTCTAATATAACTCCAAGAGATTCTATGAATATTGTTTCAAATTAATTTAATCAATTATATATAATTAGTTTCACAACACATTTAATATAACATTTTTTCTATGAAGTCTCTATGTTAGGCTTGAGTTATATGCACCACCAGGTTAATATTGAGCTATACACAACACTTAGATTAGAATTTGGTACAAAAAACACTATTTTTGGATTTTGATATATATAATTATGATATCCATTGATATCTTTTTCTAAATGAATGATTGAGTTTTAAAGACAAAAAATTTATTTTTAATATTTTTAATAAAATAAGGATATATTTTCCAAAGATTTGTTGATTTAAGGACCCATCCATAAACATTACATGTGATATTGATTTTGACCTAAAATACACATTATTACATTCCCAATAATGTATTTAGTTTATAACTTTAGATATCTAAGCCATAAATCATACATAACAACTAGAATAATTGTAAGTAGACACTTCATCCATTTATCCATTTTTTTAACCAAATGAAACCTTTTAAAAATAACATACAGTTTCTTTTCAGGCATAATCATTATCAATCTCATCTTTTCCTCATCATCATCCCTACATAACATTTACCCTATGAAAATAATTTTAAAACCTGGGATGATAACAAAATATAATTAAAAAAAATAAATTAAGGGACATAGTTAGAAAAGTGAAAATCCATTAATCATTTTCATGAACACAAACACTTTTTATTTAGAAAAATGAACATTTTTAAAAAAATATAATTATCCTATATTTTAAAAATCAATTTATATTCATCCAATATGAATTGAAATAATAAAAAATATAAGTAGACAATGTGGAAAATAATTTTCCATTTTAGACTTACAAACATTGTTCTCTCCAGGCTATATAGGGAGTAACCATCATAGTTACATTGGGAATAATCACCATTGCTTAATTGATATAATCGCTTAGGTAAAACATAATATGTTAACTCTATACAATTACCAAATTCATTGGAGATCTATAATGGGATAACCTGATATCCTTTTATCATGGAAGCACCCATACTAATAAACAATTCGAAATAATCATAATATAACCATAACATATAAATCATTCATAAATTAAAAATTCTTGTGGAAAATATAATTTCAATTTTGGAAACACATTTAATTTTTAAAAATTAAACGGACTCATAAATGAAAAAAATATTATTTTAAAATAAAATAGATGTATTGTAAAGAAAGATAAAAAATATTAAAGTGGTATGATGTATTGGAAACCCACTCATGTTGTATAAGTTAAAAACATTCCTTTGAATTTTTTTTTCAAATGTTAGAAAGTTCATTTTTAGAAAATGAGAAAAAAATGAAAACATTTTTGAAAAATTAAAACATTATAGTAAATGAAATTAAATAATACTAATATGATATTAAAAAAATTCATAAATCATTTAGAAAAAATGGACATGGATGAAAAGGGGTGTTTAATGGGTAACATTAAAAAAATATTTCTCAAAATAAAATACCCTATAAATATTATATTGTTGAAGTGGGAATAAAAAATTTAATCAAACATGAGTATCAACTAAAAATCTGCCTAAATATTTAACGACATAGAATTTTATCAATGGAATATCCCTTCTTATTATTATTCTATATAATACATATTCAATAAAATAATAGATAGAAGGAAATACAGAATTTATAAATTATAAATTAATGAAATAAGATGCATTTCAAAAAGTTAAGTAAACTATACCAATATAATAATAATATGTCTTTTGGAAAGGTAATGCGACCATAGAGAATAGTAATATGTCTGATAGTATATTAAAAAAATCTATAAAATTGCTCAAAAAATTTGTGTATATTGTAAATGATAAAATCATTTAATTATATAATAGTGTAAATAAACAAATGTTTTAGAAATTATTAATTAAGTTCTTGTATATTTATAAAAAAAAATGTTAATTTTAAATTTTATATTTAATATAAGTATTTAAAAAAATTTACTTTCATAAAATATATTCATAATTTACTATTTTCTTTTTTATAATTATAAGATAATTTTATGAGACCTTACTACTTCTTTCAAATTATTATAAAATAAGTTATAAATTACAAATATATATTTTTCAAATGAATGTTGATTTAACTAAAAATTAAATTTCACATTTTAAGAAAATTATTTTCATTAAGTGGAGTTAATTTTTCAGTTATATGCATCATGACATAGTTAGGGTGAATTTTTGGGATTTTTCTAAAATAGTTTAATTTTTTTGAAAAGTGAAATACTATAATTTTTTATATTTAAGAAATTATCAAATTATTGAGCCATAAATAATTTATATCTGATTTAATCCCCAAATATAGAACACTGCTAAATTATTATAATATTTTTTATGTTTATGTTCAAACAATTCATATTTATAGATCAAAAAAATTAACAAATGAAAAAAAAACAACCCTCCCCTCCACTATAAATACCACATCTCACCAACTCTCCTCCTCACACCTTCTAAGACATTAATATTGTTTAATTTATACCCAATAATGTTATAAAAACTCTATCACACATACAAAATAATTTTTTCTAAACAAAAAACAAAAAAAATTCCCAATGGAGGTTCTCAAGGAGAATAATTCTAGTTGTAAAATCCACTTTCTTTACTTTTCATTTCTTATCAATTTGTTTTATTTTCTTATTCTCTCCTCATATACTCTTATCCCAGTTTCATAATAACACAATTATCATAAATATTATTTATTTTTATTATTTTAATGGAATAATGAATCACCAAACACCTTCCCCTCTCCCTTTTATTCTAAAATTTAAAACATTGTTCGAGTTGTGTCAATCTATGGCCAACGTGGATGATGCACTTTCAGTTTCCTATTACTCATGAAATTATTGTCTTAAATCCATTATAATAGCATGAATATATTTATTAATTTATGTTGTATCCCTTTTTATGTTCTACAACTAACATATATAAATAATATTAATAAGTAAAATTAATGTAGTTCACAATGATTGAAAAACTACCAAATCAATCTAAATTATTATCAATAAACTTTTATATAATTATTCAACATAAAACCATATAAAATATGATATATAAGATTATTTAATCTTATGTTTGTTCATTAAAGTCCCATGATCTCAATACTATAAAATTAACCCCATTTTTCATGAACTTCAATACATGTGTAGAAGTGAACCAATCAGGATTACCAAGAAAATAAACACTTATAAAAGATTAAATTGAACACTATAACTCATAAAAATGGATATAAAATAATCTACTAAAATTATAATGATTCCAATACTTATATAATTGGATACTTATTTATTAAAAATTATTATAATTATATTATCCATGTTGTTAATATCGTGAATGCATTCATACATCAGTTAATGTGATTCACAAACCCAATTTACTTTCATTGATTTCTACCTATTTCATTCCACATTTCATTGTGGATGATCAATTAGTTACCCTAAAATACATTTTTAATTTCCTTCAATTTTAATTTCTTGTATATAAATGCTTCGTTTCTGTTTTTTGACAAATGAAATTATTTCCCATAGAACTATTCCTTCTAAAAACACAACATTACCTTCTCTTGAGATACATTCTTATTCCCTCATGATTGATTATTCATAAAATGATTTTTATTTCATTTTTATTTATTTAACAGAAATTTATATTCTTGACTGTATTCTTTATGAAATTTTCTTGAAATAAATTTTCATTCCATGGTTTATTTTATTAAAAATATTAGTATTCATTCTATGGGGATTGAATGAATATGAAAATTTTATGATGGTATGGGTGTGACCAAAATTATGTAGTTCATTAATGAATTGGGTAATGTGATGTTTCTCATATGATAAGGTGAATTTTGTTTACATGATTATATCTTTGTTCACAATGATGATGTTATGATCATGCACATATGTTTTCCATAAACATGATGTTATCTCGGTACAAAACTCTTTGTGGTAGTGGAAGACTAATACCAGATGTTTCATTTTACTATATTTACACATTACATGCCTTTACCTAATGATTGCTTTTGTTATTAGGATGATTACCCTATTTTTATTTTAAAAATGATGATTATTATTATCACCCCATGTTATAGTGATTAATGTTACTATCTATACTCTTACTAGGATATTATCTAACCACTTTATTTTATGTATATCAATATATGGATATTAATACTATGGATAACGTGGGGTACAATAATATTTTAGAGAATAAGGAATTAAATTATTTTTTATGTTTTATTATGGAAAAGTTGTGTATGGTCCTCATTTTCAAAAGACACTAATGTAACATCCCCATCTCAAGAGCCACTAGAAGGGTGATCTGAGCCAAGTTGGCCACATGCCCTCAGGTTCATGTCCCAAAATTGTAGAGGCTAACAACTATAAGTGAGGGCCTTGTTAATGTGTTTGTCGGGGAGAATTTTCCCTCAAATGTAATAGGTAATATATAGTAGATTAAAAAGAGATAATAACAAGTAGTAGATGAATATAAATAATCTCCAATAAATAATGGAAGAGTTTGAAAGTCGATAAAATAAACTAGTTACACAATAATGTCATGATATGATGTTTGTTACACCCCAACTTCCATGATACACTTCTCTTTCAATAATGCAATATCTTGCATTGTACGCATGTTCAAGATTCTAACACACCACTACCAATCAAAATAGCCGTTATGAATAGTAATACCCATCTTTGAAATTATATAAATTTTATATTTCAAAATGGACACTATTTTTGGATTCGGAATATTGAAATTAGCCTATGTTGAATATTTGGTATTTTTCTGAGAACATCCAATTTTCTATGAATAGTGAAAAGTACTTAAAAACAACCTTTTTAATAAAAATAATTTATAGTGATAAATTATATGATTGAGTGGTTTTAAAGAATAATTAGAATTTATTTTAACCGTTTTATCCAATTTTGGCCATTATAATTATTTTCGCATTGAATTTGGATATAAACAATTGTCAATCTGTTGATATATATTATTTCTTAAAAACACACTATTTATTGTGACAGCGGGAATTAATTATTAAATTAATTAATTCAACTTATATGTTTTTGGATTTTTCAAATATACATCATTTTTGAATTAGAAATATCAAATATAGCTTAGGGTTAATTTTTAGTATTTTTCTGAGAAACTTCAATTTTTGATGAATAGTGAAACCACTAAGTGGTAGTTAAAAAACTAATTTTTCGTTTAAATAAAACATTACCACTTCTGTAAATTCAATTTCAAAAATAATACAAACATGGTTTTCATTAGTAAGTAAAATTTAGTTCAATGAGATGAAAATAATTTTTGGTGAATAGTAACTTTTAAGTTTTATTAATCGCGATTAAAGGTAATTAGTGTAATTTAAGGTAAATATAATGTTATAATAATATTAAATTACCTTTACACTTTTCATACCCTTATTGGATGAGGAATGGCCGACCAAGTAAATCCATGGGTCAACGTTGGGACCCCATGGAGCAACATGGATACGAAAATGACATTAATAACTTTTTATTTAAAGTAAAAATAAAATTGTCACAAACATGTGTAGTTTTACTAAAACAATAATTACATGGGGTTATATAAGTTAACTATTTGACTATAAATATTCATTTAAATTATAAAGATATTTCCTACATCATTGTAATTTTTTTTTATTTTGAGGCATTAAATAAATAAATTTATTTATCACACCATGATGATGCAGCGATTACCTCATTAATGAACGATTTAAATAAAATGAAAATATAAGGTAAAATATAAGACATACACTTTTATAAAGCCTATCGGATGGGTGGATTTCGAAACCTTATCACATTTTCCTCGAAATATATCATTTAGGGACATTTAAAATTCTGAAAATAATTTCATAATAATGTAACATTTCATGACATTCCACGAGATCCCTTCCTCTCCTCTTATAAAAGGCCCCCACCTCTACCACCTTATGAACACCATCAAAGCCATTTGTCTTGGCCAAAATCTTCCCAAATAATCTATAAACTTCCCTATATTACTCCTAAAATCCACAATTTGAGCAGAAGTCTTCCCAAGGAAGCCTTTGGCTCAAATCAAAAAGAGTTACCCGATTTTAAGGTTATGTCTTCTCTTATGTTCTTTTATTTTATTTTTCTTCTCCAAACCCTTATACTATTTTTATTACTTTTTTTGTAACAACACCAGTATCTTCAATATACTATGACGTTTTTATGATAAATATTTGATCTACACTTACACAAACCTCTGTCTAATGGTTAAAGAACATACTATTTCTGTGGATGGCGAATTACTGCCTCAGGAAATGATGATTGTTAAATCTTCTCCCACCACCCCTCATGGTGGCCATTTTGATGACACTATATTTATTCATGATATATATTACATTTATTTCCACTCTATTTTTCATTATTTTACATTTAAAACATTCCTTTTTGCTTTGCATGTTGTGAAAATGCGATAATTTCATTTGAGGAAGTGTGGACTACCGCCCCCTCAAGTGATGTGACTCGTTCTTGCAATACATGGAATGTATAAAGAATGAAATTAAGAACTTATGTGACCAATATAACATATATATTATAAAATAATTATAATATATATATATCTCATTTAGTTTTAATTCGATTAAATACGAAATTGAAATGAAAGTTGTGTTCATGCATACGTACGGCTTACCGTCTCCATGAACGGTGCATTTCATTTCTTACCTCTAAATGGTATGCAACATTATAAAGGAAAGTATATAATGGATATATATTATATATATGATATCTACAATATGAATATAATTTTGTATATAATGGATATTTTACCACATGAACAACTTGTAATTATAAGAAGTTTATTTTTGACTTAAGTACAAAAGATCGACAAAATGACAGTTATTAACTTAAATAATTACATAATGTTCATAACAAGGTAATAAGTGATATAAAAGTATTAATGAACATTAAAAAGGTTCTTAAGAAAGTAGAAATTAACTGTAGTTTATTATTAAAGTGGTTAAAGAACGATCGTGTCAAATTGGACATGAGGTAAGGGACATCGTCTCAATCTCCTTTCATTGAGGCATATTTTGTTTTATACACAACATTATTTTATATGGTGTATAAACCCATTTTAATTTTAATTTTATTCAAAAGGAATATTTTTATATGAATCGTTTTACTAAATGACAAAAAAATGTTTTTTTGTCGTATGTATGCGGTGACAACGACTTCTCCATCGCCATTAACATTATTTGAGTTTTGGCTTCCTCTACACGCCATAAATTTGTGAAAATGAAAAATTAATACCATGTTTTAATTTTCTTTTATTTTGGTTTTGAAAATGGTTTTATTATATCAATATGTTGTATTGATATCTTGTGATTGAAATATGTAAATGTTATGTTTCCTTTATTCAAGTATTATGCGATGCGATTATGTAATGGTTTATGAAATGTTTAAACATTTCCATATAAGGAATTGATTGGAATTAGTATGTGATTGGTGGAGCACTCTATAGCTCCTCGATGCATCGGTAGGTTCCATGAGACAAACTAGTGTCTTGTCACGAGGCCTTGGAAAAATATTATTTTTAGTCTTTCCACAAGGCCTTGGCTATGTGGTTATGATAGTCTAGAATTATGCATTCCATCATTATGAATGTGTTTATTGATATTGCATGCGATTATTCGACAAGTAGAATATCCATGTGAATAAGTAAATGGAATTATTTCATTTTATATTTTCCATATTATGATAAATCTCACGATTAAAAGGATTTTGTTTTAGTTATACATTTCCTTAAATGATTATGTTTATTTATGAATGTTTCTGCTGTATTGTTATCCATACTGAGCATCTGAGATCACCCCTTTCTATGTTTTATTTTCCAAGGATGTGAAGAAATATTTTATTACTGACCTAAAGGAATAGACTGAAGGGGATATGAGTGTGGAATATGGATACTATATTATTGTTATTTTTTACTTTATTATGTAATGTAACATTTATGAATGTATCTAGTGTTTCCAAGGCTACCAAACTAATTGGTCTTTCAAGACTTGATCTTTTGTGATCATTCCAATGTTACATAATAATGCACCGACTCTAGGTAACTAGGGTTGGGGCGTTATAGTTGGTATCAGAGTTATTTTAGTACTAACCTTGGAAGCTAAATTTAGATAAACCCTGATTAGAGAACATATAACTAAGATTGAAATTGAGGATTAGTATAGAAAAACATCCTAGAATTTTGGAATATTATAGATTTTGTGTATTTTCCACTAAATACATCCTTGTATGGATACGAGCAGGTAGAGATGGCTCTGGAACATATGTACCTAGGGGTAAAACCGAAAAACACCACTTTGAGCTAGACTCGAACGGGAACTGGTGCACGACAATGGGCCTTGCTGCACTCTTGGTTATGACACTCCCAGAGGATATGCATAGGTTAATTCATGATTTATTCACAAACCATTATGATGGGTTTAAGAGTATATAATTCCTCAAAGAATATTTTTATGGATTATATCCATAAATAGTTCAATTTATGTTAAGTGTTTTACAAGTATGGAATTGTGTATTTCTATTTATAAACTAATCTAGTTTATGACATTTTTTGAAATGGTACATAGTTGACGGAATGGAAACCATATCAATACACGCACTCCATGTAGGGATTCCCCTCCCGCTCAAGATAATTATAATGGAGTTGGTGATATAACTGGTGCTGATCAGTTTATCACCATACTGGAACAACTCACTCAGGTTATGAATAATATCCTCACTCGTATGGAGCACCCTGATCTGCAACGTGGAGAATCAAGGATAACCGCTTCATGAGGAAACAACAACCAAAATTCAATGGGAGTACAAATCCCTTAGTAGCTCAGAAATGGATAAATTTCCTAGAGAAAATATTTCAGGCTTTGGGGAGTAGTGAAAGGGAAATGGTTATCATGGAATTTTACCGCCTCAATGAAGAAGATGATCAATGGTGGTCATTGATTCAAAACACAACGGAAGATTATGAAGTATAAAATATGGAATGGGTGGAGTTAAAAGAACTTTTCTTAGAAAAATACTATCCTCATGACCATAGAGCAGATTTGGAAAGACAATTTCTGAGTCTGAGACAAAAGGAGGATGAGAATGTCGAAAAGTATGAGGCCAACTTTACAGGGATAGCGAGACATGCTGCAGATTATATATGTAACCCAAGATGTAAGATTGATCGTTACTTTTATGGGTTAAAACCATTTCTCTATCGAGCATTTGTATCACAATCCTTCTCATCGTACGAAGATATTGTCTCATGTGCTATCATGACATAAAAGGAATTCTCTATGTCTTATGAAAACAAAGTAAAGTAAGAGAAGAAGAGAACGGTGGAACAAGAGACAGATAAAGGGAAAAAGGAAATGAAGTATTTTCGATTATGCGATTATTCTGGGAAGAATCACCCCAGTACTTGCCTAAAAGGGAATGGGAGTTTGTTATAAATGTGGAGAAAAAGGTCACCAGGCTCTTGATTGCTAGGGAATGATAGAGGATATCAAAGTAGAATGATACAATTGTAGGGAAATTGGGCATTTTGAAAATGAATGTCCTAAGCCTCAAGGAAACTTGCCTCAGAAAAGGCAAGGGATCAAGGCCAATCGTATTCTATTACTACAGTTGAAGTAGAATAATTAATGTATTTGTGCTTTTGAACTCAAGGATTATATTCTGGTTATATGAATAATGTGATATATATAAGGATTGTACTGAAGTACTTTTTGTTTTCATTAAGGTTTTAATATGATGAAAGAAATCATATTTTTAGTATGTGACAATAAGAGAAACATTACTTTGTTTGGGGAATCTGATGTTACAATTGATTTTGGAATTTAGAGACCATTTAGAGAATGTATGGATAGAGGTATTTTGGATAACTATAAAGGTTTTAATGGATTAAGTTGAACTTTGGATAGAATGTTTTATGATTAAAACATTTATGAAGATTATTTCTGGAATATTATAACACTATAGTTTTAGGAAAAGGACAACCTGCAGGTCGGGGGAAAACCCATCGTGTTGGAAATAGCTGTAGGAAACTAACCCACAACCATAGTGCGACATGCCTTTATTACCTACCACTAGCCTACAGGAAGTCACTGGTTATTACAAAATTGTTTTGCTAATCAAAATGTTATGTGTTAATATTTGGAACCTCGTACGATTAGGATAAATATTATATTTTTGAGTTCTATTATCTTTTTGAGTGAAAGGTGGGTTTGTGGTAAAAATTTATTATAGAATGAAAAGTCTAATGACAAGTATTTATATTTCCTTTAATTCTTAGTAATTCTCCTAATTAAATACCTCAACTTTATGAAAGGTAACTTAAAACAAAAACGTTGTCGGTTAACTTTTCATATTGGGGAATCAATGATCGTTTAACCATTCACAAGTTTGTGATTTTCTAGTAGTTAACATTCTCCTAATCCTATTTTCGACAACTCTCTATCAGACCTTGATGATTTTTTTCTCCTCCATATCAATGTTTTCATAGAATCCTAGTATGGGCTATCTCAGGAGACCTTTTTACTTCTCTTTATTTCTTTTAAAGTTATATTTTTATTATCCCTATTTCTGATATGGTTTTTCCACAATGGTATTTTCTAATTTGAACCTTTTATTTTAGAAGAACAATTTCAAATTGTGTGTACTCAATTCATTGAAGGAGGGGAGAATGTTACACCACAAGCCTCCACGATACTCTTCTCTTTAAATAATAGAATAACTTGCATTGTACGAAAGTTCTAGATTATAACACACCGCGACCAATCACAATAGCCATAATGAATATTAATACCCACTTTTTGAAATTATATAAATTTTAGATTTCAAAATATACTTCATTTTGGGATTCGAAATATAGAAATTATCCTATTTTTAATTTTTGGTATTTTTCTGAGAACTTCCAATTTTCGATGAATAGTGAAAAATAATAAAAAACAAATTTTTTATTAAAAATAATTTATAGTGGTAAATTATATGATTGAGTGGTTTTAAAGTATAATTATGATATATTTTAATTGTTTTATCCAATGGTGGTCATTATAATTAATTTCACTTTGAAATTGGACAAAAACAATTGTCAATCTTTTGATATATATTGTTTCTTAAAAATATGCTATTTGTTGTGACAGTGAGAATTAATTATTAAATTAATTAATTCAACTTATATGTTTTCAGTTTTGTATAATTTACATCATTTTTGAATTAGGAATATCAAGTATATATTAAGGATAATTTTTGGTATTTTTCTGAGAAACTTCAATTATTGATGAATAGTGAAACAATTAAGTGGTAGTTAAAAAACTAATTTTTCCTTTAGGTGAAACTTTACCAATTCTGTAAATTGAATTTCAAAAATCCTATATATATGGTTTTCTTTAGTAAGTAAAATTTGGTTCAATGAGATGAAAATAAATTTTGGTGAATAATATCTTTTATGTTTCATTAATCGCGATTAAAGGTAATTAGTGTAATTTAAGGTAAATATAATGTTATAATAATAAAAAATTAACTTTACACTTTTCCTAACCTTATTGTATGAGTCATGTCCGAAAAAGACAATCCATGGGTCAACTTGGGGACCCCATCGAGCCACTTGGGTAAGAAAATGACAATGATAACAATTTATTTAAAGTAAAAATAAAATTGTCACAAACATGTGTTGTTTTACTAAAACAATTATTACATGGGGTTATATAAATTAAAATTTAAACTATAAATATTAATTGTAAAGATAAAAAGTGTTCCTAAATCATGGTAATTGTTTTATAATTTTAAGGCATTAAATAAATAAATTTATTTTTCACAGCATGATGATGCAGAGATTACCTTATTAATGAACGATTTAAATAAAATGAAAAGATAAGGTATAGTATAAGACTTAAACTTGTCTATATCCTATTGTATGGGTGGAGTTTTAATCCTTACCACCTTATCCTAGAAATATATCATTGTGGGACCTTTAAAATCTGGAAATCATTTCATAATAATATAACATTTCATGACTTTCCAAGAGTACCCCTCCTCTCCTCTTATAAAAGGCCCCCACCTCTACCACCTTATTCACACCATCAAAGCCATTTGGCTCAGCCAACCCCTACCCAAATAATATCTAAACTTCCCTCTATTACTCCTAGACTCCTAAAATTGGTCATAAGTCTTCCCAATGAATCCTTTTTCTCAAATAAAAAAGAATTACCTGTTTTTAAGGTAATGTCTTCTCTTAAGTTCTTTTATTTTATTTTGCTTCTCCAACCCCATAAAATCTTTTTATTCGATTATTTTATAACAAAACCAGTATATTCAATATACTAGGATGTTTTTATGATAATTATTCGAGCTGAACATACACACACCTCTGTCTAATTATTAAAGAACATACTATTTATGTGGATGCCGAATTACTGCCTCACGAAATGATGATTGTTCTATCTTATCCTACCACCCCTTGTGGTGGCCATTATGATAAAAATAAATTTATTTATGATATATATTATATTTATTTCTTCTATATGATTATGTATGTTACATTTAAACCATACCTTTATGATTTTCATTTTGTGCAAATGCGATAATTTATTTTGAGGAATTGTGGACTACCGCCCCCTTAAGTGATGTGAATCATTCATGCAATACATGGAATGTATAATGAATGAAATTAATAAAAATATGTAACCTATATATCATATATATTATACTATAATTATAATATATCTATCTATCTCTCTCGTTTAGTTTTAATTCCATTAAATACGAAATAGAAATGAAAGTAGCGTTCATGCGTACGTACGGCTTACCATCTCCATGAATGGTGCAATTCATTTCTTACCTCTAAATGTTATGTAATATTATAAAGGAAAGTATATAATAGATATATATGATATATATGATATCTACATCATGAAAATAATTTGGGATATAATGTATATTTTACCACATGAACAACTTGTAATTATAAGATGTATATTTTTGACTCAAGTACCAAAGATCAACAAAACGATCGTTATTAACATAAATAATTACATAATTTTCATAACATGATAATAACTGATATAAAATGAATAATGAACTTGAAAAAGGTTCTTAAGAAAGTAGAAATTAACTATAGTTTATTATTCATGAGGTTAAAGAACGATCGAGTCAAGTTGGACACAAGGTGAGGGACTTCGTCTCAATCTCCTTTCATTGAGGCATATTTTGTTTTCTACACAACTTTCTTTTATATGGTGTATAAAACTCTTTTAATTTTACTTTTATTCAAAATAAATCTTTTTATATGAAGTGTTTCAGTAAACTACAAAAAGGAATGTTTTTTTTGTCGTATGTATGCGGCAACATCGACTTCTTTGCCCCCGTGACCATTATTTGAGTTCCAGCTTCCTCTACAAGCAATATGTTTTTTACAATGAAATATAATTACCATGTTTTACATTTCTGTTATTTTTTTATTGAAAATGGTTATATTATATCAATGCGCTGTATTGATATCTTTTGATTGAAATAGGAAAATGTTATTTTTTATTTATGCATGTTTTATGTTATATGATTATGTTCTAGTTTATGATATGTTTAAACCTTTTCTTATAAGGAATGAATTGTACATATTATGTGATGGGTGGAGCCTACTATAGATCCTCGATGCATCGGTAGGTCTCATTAGACAAACTATTGTCTAGGCACGAGGCCCTGAAAAATCTTATTTGTAGTCTTGGCACGAGGCCTTGGCTACGTGGTTATGATAGTCTGGAATTATGCATTCCATCATTATGAAAGTGGTTATTGATATTACATGTGATTATTTGACTAGTAAAATATCCATGTGAATATGTAAATGGAATTATTTCATTTAATTTTTTCCATATTATGCTGAAGTTCAAGTTTAAAAGGCATTTTTAGTTATACATTGCCTTAAATGTTTATGTTTATTTATGAAAGTTTCTGCTGTATTGTTATACTTACTGAGCATCTGAGCTCACCGATTTCTATGTTTTATTTTCCCAAGATGTGAAGAAATATTTTATGACTGACCTGGAGGGATAATTTGAAGGGGAAAGGAGTGTGGACTATGGAGACTATATTATTGTGGTTTTTCAAATTATTTTGTAACATAACGTTTATGAATGTATCTAGTGTTTCCAAGGCTACTAATATAATCAGTCATTCGAGACGTGATATTTTTTTATCATTCCAATGTTACATAATAATGCACCGTCTCTGGGTAACTGGGGTCGGGGTGTTACATGTTTGTACTAAAATAAATGTACAAAATTCATGAATACAATAATGCTATCAAACTATACTCAAAATGACACAGATTGACACATAAAAATATCAAGGAATGGATCCATACACTATCCCCTAGATTCACCCAAAACAACACAATAATCAAACATTAGGAGCACTATGTATCACTTTTTATATACTTGAGGACATAAAGTTTACTCAGGTACCAAACGACAACCATGTAAGTTAAGAGATAAAATACTTGTAGGACAACACCCATGATTTCTAAAGCATTCCATTTCATGATGTCCAAAAATTAGTGTTCGAATATGCCATCAATCAAGAAATTAAATAAACAAAATAAAAAAAGTATAACTTGGTCTACATTCTCAATAGAACCCATACATACCACCTGATTGGGCCTAATCCACGAATCAGAATAAATTACGAATAATATAAAGGATGTATATATATATATATGATAGTAAAATAGAATGAAGAAAAGGATCATACCCCATGCATGTGCTTTAGCTTGGGTTAAATTTACGTGTTAACAAAGTGTTATTTAAGGCACCACAAAAGTATAACAATTCACAAGTATCTCAAAGATGAATAAAATAAAATATATCCACACATCATCGTCATTATTATATCAAGTATAGGGGTGGATTATGACCATGTCATTAAGGTATCACTGTGGTTCATCCTTAAATTTATCCAATACCTCCGACCATGTCCATGAAATATTCCTAAGCACCAAGTATTTCATGAGATATGGATTTATCATGAGTTTTCACCAAGTATCACACGTCAGGGGTTAGTTTGTCACCTAGGGCATGGATTATCCACTTTTCCAATGTTTTATTTCATAATTGTCCCATCGGGAAGTGTTATCACTCTCATTTATATATAAAACCTAGGGAAACCCACTTTTGGAAAAGCCTAAGACATCGCCTCCCTAGTGCATAGTGTGGTAACCAAACAGAAACATAGAGTTTGTTTGTGGTCGTTAAAACAAAACCCATGCTGGCTCACCTAACCAAATTTAATAAGATTTAAAGGAATTATATATCACATAAAATGAAATTATAATTTCCACGAAAACATTTAAGCAACAAAGAGCCACACACTCCTTGATCATTCAAGAAAAATAGTCATAGTCAAAACACTTTATCAGAAAAAGAAAAAAAATGTACTTTTCTCTTTTATAATGTAATAACATGAAAATACATTTAAAAATGGAAATAATTAGTCATAAAAAATAAAAAAATCTAGAATTCATTTTTATAAATATTTTAAATAATTAATTTTATTTATAACTCAACTAAAGAGGGGTCGTGCAACATATGCAATTAGTAAATTAATTATTTGGGGCTATTTGGATTTACAAAATGTGCACTGCAAAACCCAAATGGTTATCCAATGATGTTGAAACCAATTATAATAGCTAAATCATCTCTAAAAATGTTGCAAAATCTATCCAGGTAATTTAATTAAATTAAAATATGAAAAATTTAATATCACCGGTTGGGACTGATGATCAACACAACTTCTGATATGAAGGATGAAACAAAACCATGGGACTGAAAGTAGATTCCGTACCTCTAAACTATAGAGGATCCTGAAATATGTGATCATATTTGATTTGACCTAAAATAGAAGAACACATATAATTTTTTTAAAACATCAATTCTATGTAAAAACATTTCGTGACAGATTTCACAATGGAGAGTGAATGGGATGCTATGATTATTGGTATGTAAAATTTGCCTTACTATGTTTTTTATTGTGCATTAGACAATGTTGAAATGTATAATAAATGGAGTTTCCATGGGCATCCAAAGGTGAAGAGGAGGATGAGGTGTGACACCATAAGGAAGGAGTGGTACATGGGATACACACTAAGGGAGAGGAAGCATATATATAGTGAAAAATAAATGAAAATAAAGAACAAAAAGAGAAACAATTAAATAAATGGAAAATAGAAAAAAGGTAAAATAAATAATAAATAAAAATTATAAAAGGGTTTGGATGGAAAAGGAAATTAAAATAATAAAAATAATTTACTTCTCATATCAGTTATTTTTTTAGTTTTCTTGTAACCAAATTTTTTTATTTTAAATTTTATTTTTAATCATTTTAAATTTCATTTATTTTCCATTAATGTATTCCAATTTGATTTAATTTATTTCTATTAGTTATGACCTGATCCCTATGTAGGGGTGCGATGTAATTTATTACATAATTCTTGTGAAATTATTTAAAAAGTTGTTATAGATTCTCGTTACCTGCGACAGTGTGAATGTGAATGCACCCAATAATTCATTATGGATTTGAACTAAAAATTAAAATGGTCTGTACCATGATTAAAGATAGGGAATTAAAACCTCCCCTTCTTAAGATACATTATACCTGAGTTTCCCTTATAAGGGTAGTGGACCTACATCTTAGAGATGCTCCATCCATTGATATTGTGAATTGGTCTCCATCTCCTAGGTCTCATCCTGAACATGGCCACACTTCCATAGCACCCGGACTAGAGGAACTGACCTACCCACAAGAAACATTATTATATGAATGGTTATATGGATTGGACACTCCTCAAATGATGAATCCCATTCAAGATCAATGTTTTCATGATCAAGTGAATGAGACTGGTCTGCAAGATACTTTTGAGGATGAAATATATAGAAGACATCATGCATGGTACGATACCTCTATGGTAATATTAACTGGTACAATACTCGCCCAACTCCCACCACTATCATGAATAGCCTGATGTATCTCTGTGATAACATCCCATGTCTCATAATCCACATGTGATCCAACAATGGAGAAACATGAAGAAAAACATGATATCCCATCTCAAACTCGAGAGGTCTAGAGTGGAGATCAATATAAGATTTTTCTATGGACAGATCTATAGTCATATGCTTCTAAATTATTTGACATGTTCAAACCTCTCCTAAATGAGGTGAGGACCCAACAATGATGTCTCACATACTGTGATCCAGCATATTGAATAATGTCACGGTCGACCATAGATGGCCTCATATGAATCCATTTGAATTATTGAATAAAATCCGTCATTTTAGGTAAACACAACAAGAGGGATAATTTTCTCCTAGGAACCTCCAAAATCAATGATACATGCCCATAGAATATCCCATAACACTCGTATTATCAGTTCAGACTACCCATCAGTCTAAGGATGATATGCATTTTTTTAGAGTAACTATGAACGATGTTCCTTTTACAACCCTTTCCTGAATAATGAAGTAAATCAGGTATCATTGTTTGAGATAATAAAATGGGGTATGCCATTAAGTCACATTATCTCCCAGATATATTTCCATCCCAAATCATCAATATAAAAGCTCTCCTGAATTGGTAGGAAGGGCATGAAATTGGTTAATCTATTGATAATCACCCATACTACATCAATACCTTGATGAGATCAGGGAATTCCTATAACAAAATGGATGGTGATTTCATTCGTATTCCACAATGGAATGGATAGAGGCTGTAGAATTCCACCATGTTGTTTGTGATCTTTCTTCATGTCCTGATATGTGGAGCACTTAGTGATGAAACTCGTTATCTTCTTCTCCATACCATGCCACCCGTACTTATTAAAAATGTCTCTATACATATTGTAAAGTCCCATATTAACTATCCCAAATGAGGTATGGTATTATTTAATCTTTTCATCCTAAATATTAGAAGCTACCCATACTTTTCCATGGTAGATTATAGTTTCACTGCGATCAAAAACCCAATTAGTAGGAGGGTTCTCTCATGTGATGCTTTCCTCCAAATGATCCCATATTAATTAGATAAATGATGCATATCGAATTGCTTCATAAGATAGGATGTCACTATAAGAGATGTTAGAACTGCTATCCCACACTTTTCCTGATTATCCATAAACATCTCAGAAAACATATCCATAATTTTCCACTCACGAATGGCTACCTTGATTGATTGTGTATTTTTTTGGAGGATCAAAGTGTCATACATGGCATTACCCTTAAACATGGAATAAATAAGCACAAAATTGAACAAGTGTATGTATTCAAACCACCGGTGCTGCCCCAAATTCAAGTCTCATTATGTGGAGATATATATCAAACTTTTCTTATCCATGTAAACAACAAAGCTCTCAACCACCAATTAGTGTCTCCAATAGAGTAAATCATGAACCATAACTTCGAACTGGAGGTCATATTTAGGATATTAATTCTCATGAGGTCTTAGTTGGGGGGATCCATAAGACACAACATGATTAGTATACATCAAAACTGCACCCAGATTGCTTTTTGTTGCATTAATGATATTAGTATAGATTCTTACTATCTTAGAAAAAATCAAAATCAGAGTTGAGGTTAGCTTTCCCTTTATCTTCTGAAAATATTTTTCTCGAGCTTCTGACCAGGTGAACTGCACACCCTTCTTATTCAAGGATATAAGAGGCGGTTATAAGAGGGAGAAACCTTAAATTAAATTCTCATAATAATTAGTAATCCCTAAGAAATTTTGTATGTGGAAAACATTCTTTAGATAAACCAATTAAATTATAGCTCTCACCTTTTCTGGTCAACTAATACTCCTACATCACATATTATATGACCCATGAAGTGAACCTTATTGATCCAGAAGTGGCATTTTTAGGTAATTTCATATATTTTGTGCTCTCTCGGGGTACACAGTGCGATCTCAAGATGGGTAGTATGGTTGTGTCTGGAACGCGAATACACCAAGATGTCGTCAATAGAAACCCCCATAACATAATCAAGGTATGGTTGAAAAAAGAAAATAATCTAACCCAGAATGACTTCTGGTGAATTTGTGAGTCCGAATGGAATAACCAGATACTCCTACATGTTATACCTACTCTGTAATTTCATACATGGTATGTCATATTTTTACACACACACACCTAGTGATATCCTAACCTCATATCATTCATGAAAAAAATAGTTTCTCCTCAGAGAAGTTTAAAGAGGTTGTCTATACAAGGAAATAGACAATGATTCATTATAGTATGCTTTTTGAGTTGATGACAATCCTTTCACAATCAGAGGCTACTATCCTCCCTCTTGGAGAAAAGAACTGGTTAACCCCATAAATATGAGCTCGGTATGATTAAACCCATATTATCGAGGTCTTTAAGCTACTTTTTGAGTTCTTTTACCTATGTATGTGGAATACTATATGGAGGAATAGACACTAGTGTCTCCCCTAGAACTAGCTTGAATGTGAACTCAACAACCATAATGGTAGCTAAGCTAGAGAAATCATCAGGGAAGATATCCCTAAAACGATCCACAATAGGATGGAATTCCACAAGTTGTATTCCCTAGTTTCTCATGAAGTGACTTCATAATTGATCTATCACTCTTCCCATTCCTACACAGTTAATTCCTCCTCGATCTGCCTACATATCTCAGTATCCTCTTTACAAATATGTGTCACCCTCATGGGATGTGATGGACATCAGATAGCAATAGAAAAACACTTGGGTAAGATAAGGAGAAGTCCAATTCATACAAAGAATGACATTGTTGCCAGAAATATTGAGGATGTAAACATTCCAAAGGAAATGGTTCCACCTAGCTCAAGGGGGCACTCTTGGCACTGAGGTATTCCCTCAGACATGAACCCTACTCGAGTGCCGACAGACATGACAATACAATGGTACTCAACTGTAAAACAAAGGATTTAAACAACATCATTAAATAAAATGAAATGTAACATAGAGGATAGTTACATGGAATACCTATGAGAATAACTAAATAGACAACCCAGTCAAAGAGCCATGTCTTGATAAGGATGAGAAAACATTGATGTATCACTACAATGAGTCATAATTCCTTTTACCCTAATAAATTATGTTAACTTCGAATAAACTATAACAACCTTATATTAAAAATATGGGAACCTGGAAAGTTTTACTAGTGACATATACACTAACATGTAACTAGAATATGCACAATTAATGTAGATACGACAAGGAAATATGTATTCTATATTAATCCCTATGGTGGATAATATGGTGCATATAAATGCATTTCCCTCATATCATCAGATAGTAATGGTAAATATCCATTACCTCAATAATACCAATAAAAAACAAGTATGTCACCCAATGGTGAAATCATATCAATAATAAATGGTATAATCAATAACAAAAATCCCAACCTAGGATTTTTGGTTTCCCCTATACATGGGTTAGCTATATCAAACCACATGGTATGTTCCAAATCCCTACATGATGTTCTCATATCTAACCCAAACAATATGTCAAAAGTAAAAAACACCCAGTGATTCCACATTTTAACATCCCTGTCATGATATCCACTGAAAGGGTTCTTTGATCTAGGTTGGCCACATAACCTTAAGCGAATATCCCCGAAATACAGAGGCTTCCAATTAACAGTGAGGGACTTTTTAATGTTTCTGTAGGGATAGTTTTCCATCATAGGTAATAGGTAATACAAATCGTAAGGAAAACATTTTATAATTTGTATAATAATCATATAAATAATCTCAACTGAATAAATGAAGAGTTCATAAGCTGATAAATCAAACTAGTTACACAATGATGAAATGATATGATGTTTGTAATAAAATAAAAGTACATAAAAAAGAATAAAATCATGATATCAAAGTTTATTGACAAATAATAAAATTTCAACAGAATCATCTTATGAAAGGTATCGGTCCTCTACCCCCAAGATCTATAAAAAACAACAAAGTAATCAAAAATTAGGAGAAATTTTTTTCCCTTTATCCATACCTGTATACATAAAGTCTAGTTGGGTACCAAATAGATCCCGAGTAGAGTGTGAGATAAAATCATAGTAGGTTGTCACCCACAGTTTCTAAAACATTCCATTTCATGCTGTAAAAAAGTCATTGTGCTAATATACCATAAATTAGTAAAATTAATGAAACAAAATAAAATAAGTATAACCATGTTCAGGTTCTCAACGACACCTTTCCATAACACATGCTTCTACCTAATCTAGGAATATAGATAAAGTACCTATAATAATAAGTATATATATATATATAAGTCTATAAAAACAGAAGGCATACAAAAAGAAACATACCCCCAATCTTGTGCTTTAGCTTGGGTCTAATTTATGTGTCAAGAAAGTGTTCTTCAAGGAACCAAAAAAGTATCACATATAACAAGTAACCCAAAGCTGCCTCAAATAAAAACTCCATACATCATCATCATTTTTATATTAAAGATTAGAGTTGTATTTCGAGCCAATACAAAAGGAATCGCAATCATACATACATTAATTTATCCAATACCCCTGAGCCGGTCTAGTGAAATATTTCAAAATACCATGTGTCGCTTGCGGCATGGATTTATCTTGACTTGATTATGGGTATTGCACATTATTGGTCTATTATCACTTGAGACACGACATATCCACTTATAGAGTGGGGTCATCCTCCCTTTACCCTTAGGGAATCAGTATCAATCATGAGTATATATAAATCCCTCGTAAAACCATGTTTGGAACGTCCAAAGAGATCACCTTTCAACGTCTAGTGTGGTATTGAATCATGAAGGGAGATACCTTGTGTGGTCCTTAATATCGAACCCATTTTGTATAACCACCCTAATTTTAATTAGATTTCAAGGAAAAATATATCACCTAGATTTCTTCTATAATTGCAACTAAGCTATTTTAGAAACAAAGATCCACATAATTTATGATCATTCAATCCAAACAATCATGGTAAAAACCCACTATTAGGAGAATTATAAAAAAGAAATGTTTTATGTTGTTGGGGCATAAAATTGAAAGACTTATAAACATGGTAATCATGAGGCATAAAAACCATCAAAATCCCAAAATTCATGCTTTAATATTATCTTAATTAATACTTTTGATTTAAAACTAAACCGAATAGGGGTTGTGAAACACATGAAATTAGTAAATTTATTATACGGGGATAACCTAATTTAGACAAATTATGTTCCCTCAAAAAAAGGGGTATATCATTATTCTGTAAAAATTAAAAAAAATCTAGTTCATTTCCAACAAGGTTTCAATAGTCAATCCATTTAAATTAATTAAAATAAAATAGGAAATATTGAAGATCACTACTAGAAACCAATGATTAGCACAACCTGTGATATAAAATATGGAATATAATAATGGTAGAAGGAGTAGATACCCTACCCTATAACCATGGTGGATCCTACGATTCACAAAGACCTTGGATTTGACCTAAAATGGAAGACAAATGATGACATTATAATAACACTATTTTTTGAGTAAACAATCCGTATCAGATATCAAAATGGAGAGTGGATGACATTCAATGATTCTTGGTGGTTAATGTGATACTTATGGATTGATTTATTGTTCACTATAAAATGTTGAAAATAGATGAGAAATATAGTCTCATCGGGAATCCGAATGAGGATATGAGGATTATTACGTGCACCCCAAGGGGGCACAATATGGGTAATACACCATTTGAGAGGGAGGAGGGAAAGAGGTAAATATAAAAAAAATAAAAGAAAAATAATAAAATTGAAAAATTGAAAAATGGGAAAAAGGGAAACTAAACTAGAATTAAATAAAATAAACCAGACGGAAAGAAAAAAAAATAAAAAATGACCTTATTCCCTTTTTAATAATTTTTTTACTTTTACCATAACCCCATTATTATTTTATTTAAAAACCCACTTTTTTAAATTCTGTTAATTTCCATTAAATACCTTTCTATCCCTTCTTAATTTCATTTTATTATTTTTAACCTGAACGTTGCATTTGGGACTAATGAGATGTTTTACATAAAACATGTTAAATTATTTAAATAATGTTAGTAGATAGAATAGACTAGAAATAGGGTGTTTCAGTGTGCACCATGGGTTTCATTAAGGATTTGGACTAAAAACTTAAATGTTTTATACCTTGATTAAATCCGGGAAATTATATCCATATATTTTGATCCTGGTTTTTCAATGCTTTTATGTTCTTTTTCATTAAAAAAATCTCCAAATCATGTATAATGGTTATTTTCTCTATAGTTAGTATCATAGCATGTTTTTTTAATTTTAGAATTGGGATTAGAAAACATTAGTGAAAGTGAATGAATATTTAAGCATTATTGATTCTATGTTTTAGAAAAATAATAATTATTGGGAACCCACAAGATATTATGTTTGAGTTAATTGCATAATGGAATAAATAATTTATTCATGACATTCTGAATTAGGTTCTGTTCAATCCTTTTCTATTATAGAAATTGTGGGAACCAATATAAACAAGGACAACAACCAATGCAAGGGACAATACAGTGATTTCATAAATAACAATTTTCAATTCCATGGGAGGTGGAGTTCAAAATTTCATGATGATTATTACCCAGATATCTCTGTCTATAAACAATAACCGTAATAATGTGGAAGTAACTCATTCAACTAAGATGAGGAAACCTTCTATAAATCATTTTATGCGTAAATGACCACTGATGTTTAGTGGATCTTCTAATCCACTAGTCGTGGAACAATGGGTAAACTAAATGGAGAAGTTGTTTATGATGCTTCAATGTTATGAGATAGAGAATGTGACTCTGGATGTTTATAGTTTATATGGGGAGGTAGATCAATGGTGGGTGTGGATTAATATAACCATGATAAATGTGTAAATTGAATACATTTAGTGGTAAGACATTATGATAATATTTAATAACATGTATTTCTCTCGAACTCTTCCTATAAAGATTGGGATAGAATTATTAGAGTTTAAGAAAGAGTATAAGGAATATTTCAGGATATATGATGAAAATTTCCAAAATATTTCAAGGTAAGTCTTGGGTTATGTTATCAATAGTTATAAAAATAGATAAATTCATTAGTGGTTTAAACCGTACCATAGAAAGGCTTTAGATATTTGAGAATTTTGGAGTTATGAAGAAGTTGTTTGATGTGATCCCAAACTGGAGAATGGGTTTGGCGAGTAGACCCATGCCCATGGTGATAAGAAAAAAAATATGGAATTCCAGGATGGAGTATCTAATGAAAATTGTTAAAAGAATATTCAACCACTCACATTTCAAAAAAAATTCACAAAAATCATAATTGGAATTTCCTAAAAGGGGTGGGTAAATGAATCCAGTGTGGGAGAGGACATAATGATAATGAATATTGAAGATACATGAGGAAGCTATAAAATGTTTTGTAATAATGGAGATTAATATCTACATACAATGATTAACTTATATGGAGATAGGGTACTATGTAATACACTACAAAAAATAGTGATTCCTTGAGGGTAGTCAGCATTAGAAACTAGTAAATCTAGAGGAAGAAGGTAAATATATGACATCACTACTGCAGAGGTGGATCCCAAAAATGATGTGGTGATAGGAAAACTAGTTATTCATTAAATAATTGAGAATTTATTAATTCTGGTTCCAGATTAAATCATATCATTCATGATTAGTATAACAATTCAAGCACCACCTTTAAATCTGGTGGATGAATTATATGTGAGAACAAAAAATGGGGAAATTGTTACATCCAAAGTATATAACTCATCCCAGGTGAATTTTTCAGGATTTACCCTCCAACTAAATATTTTATTATTTCATTTTATATAGTTTAATGTTATATTATACATTGATTGGATATCTAGAGATAGATACAACATCAATTGTAGGGAATGGGAGATCGCTCTTCACTTTCCAAGGAATCCTCCAATTCTATCCCAGTGTAAGGATGAGCACGAATGTCTTTCAGAATCATCATCTCAAGGGTTGATATTATTACCGTATGAGAAACCAAATAAAAATAAAATGATTGACACATAATAGAGAATCATGTTCAAATAAATGAACATTCTGAGAGACTAGACTAATGTGTTCCCCAATAAATTTCCTGGACTTCCTCATGATTGAGAGGTTGTGTTCTCAATTGAATATATTCAGGGATTTTCACTGAAATCAGAGACAATATATAGAATGACCTCCCTTGAGTTGGTGGAACTGAAGAAGTAGTCACTTGAGAATCTGGGAAAGGGTTCTATATTTCCTAGTGCATCACCATGGGGTTCACTATTTCACTTAGTTAGAAAGAGGGTTTTATCAATGAATCTGGGCATTTATTATCCCAATAACAACAAAATCATGATGATGAAAAATTATCTGTTTCAATAGATATATGAATTGTGAAATCAACTGTACAGGGCCAAGTATTTCTCTATGGTCTATGTTTGGTCTCGATATCACCAATTGAAGTTGAGGAATGAAGATACTAGAAATACTACCTTCTGAACAAGGTTTGGACACTATGATTTCATAGTGATTCTTTTTAGATACACTAATTCTCTATAAATATTCATGAACTTAAATAAAAGTTACTTTATAGATTACCTCGATAATTTCATGGTCGTCTTCATTGATGATATTATGATATACACCAAACGAAATGTGGAACCTGAGGAGAATTTTAGCACTAGGATAATGAAATTGTGATGGGAGAAATTTTATGAAAATTATACTTAATGAGGGTTTGGATGGAGGAATTATTTTATTTGGGAATTTTATCCCCAAAAAAGACATATCTTTAACCCTTCCAAGACAAAGGAAATCGAAGAGTGGACTAGGAAGACATTTAAAACAAAGATCCATTGGTTCCGTGATCTAACAAGGTATTGTTGTTGAATTTTGTATAATTTCTTATGATTTTCAAACCCACTAAAAAAGTTGACTCAGAATGGCTTAATGTTTGTCTTGACTTTTGAATGTGAGGACTGCTTCAAATATTTGAAATGGAGGTTCATCACTACACTTGTACTCACTCAAATGACATGTAATGAACTATTTATGGAATACAATAATAATTCAAAGAAGTTATTAGGTAGTTTAGTGATGAAAAATGATAATGTTATAAACTAAATATCATGTTAGTTGAAACATTCATGATAAAAATCATCCTAGGCATGATCTAAAGGAGGTGGTTGTGATCATTGTATTGAAAATTGGGTGGCATTATCTCTATGAAGAGAATTGTGAGATATATACTAATCATAAGATATGAAAATATATATTCACACATAAGGATCATAAAATTCACCAGTAATGATAGATATATCTCCTTAAAGATTATAACTAGTCCATCCACTACCATCATAGTAAATCCAAAAAGGCGACAGATTCTCCATGTAGAATGTATCATGTATCTTTTTCAATTTAGAGAATTGAGAAGGAATCAATATTCATAATCTTAAAAAACATGGACATGTGAATAATTATAAAATCATCAAAACATTCTCAAATGATTTCTCATCCATCCCTCATGGATAAAATTAATGGGTCTCAATCAAGTTATCATTAAATACATATAATGGTGGAGGCTATCAGAATTCAAAAATTCACAGTGTTCAAAATGGATGGTGAGATATTTGTGGGAATTGGGAGATTAATATGTGTACCATCCAACCCAGAAATTAAGAAAGATCTTCTAAATGATTCACATAAATCTAACTTATTTATACATATAGGGACCAGAATGATATTTCAAGACCTCCAAAAGAACTATTGGTGGTACAATATGATGATGGATATCTCTGGCTATACATCAATGTTTCTGGTATTTCATAATGTGAGGTATGAATGGAAAAGTTCTAATGTAATGATGTAACTATTACCCATATGAAAAAGGTAATTCGAAAAAAATTGGACATTTTCCATGGATTTACAAAGACATCCATAGGAAACTATACTATTGTTGTTTTTGTGGATCGTCTTATAATCATAGCTCACTTTATCGCAATTAGAGGGCAATTATAACTGGATCGAATTGCACATATATAAATCAGACATTAAGTAAGAATGAATAGAGTACCACTCTCGATTTCATCTAATCATGATATGAGATTCACCTCCATGTTATCAATAATTATCCGGAATTCTCTACACACTATATATAGATTAAATATGGCCTATCATTATCAATCTTTTTTCTAATCTAAAATTAATTTTAATGCATTGGAAGACATGTTGAGAGAATATTATATGGACTTAAAAGGGTGAATGTACCAATTTATAACTCTATATGAGTTATAATAAAGCAATAGTTTCTACTCGATCATAAAAATGGCTATATATAAATCCCGTTATAGAAGAAGATATAGAACACTAACATGTTGGTATGATGTTAGTGAACATAATCTGATAGGACATAAAATGGTTGATGAAATGGTAGAGAAGGTGAAAACCATTTCACAACACATCAAGGAATCCCAAAATGACAAAAGAGTTATGATGATAGACATAGATGAGGCATATGTATTGAGGATGGAGACGTGGTATTGGGTTTTATATCTCCAATGAAGTGTATCATGGGATTTTTGAAGAAAATAATTTTATGTCCATGATATATCAACCCATTTGAGGTCCTTCAAAATATCAATGTTGTGGCCAACAGAATATCACATAAACATAATATTTCTCAAATAAGTGATGTATTCCTTGTTTCCCTCTTGGTGAATTAAAATCCCAATATCTCACATGTACTGAATCCATAAGTGGTTCAATTGAAATAGTATATCTCTTATAAGGAGTAGTTGGTGAAGATCATAGCCCATAGAGATAATATTATGTGCAACATGACAACTCATTTCATCAATGTATTATAGAGGAACCATAAGTATGAATATGTAACATAGTAAATATAAGAAGAAATTCAGGAGAAGTACCCTAACCAATTATTTGTAAAACTAAATTTCAATGGAGAAATTTCATAGGGGGGAGAATGTGATAGTTGAAAATTTTATTAGTTGAATCTATCATAATATAGTTATTCAACATAATATAAATAATCATAAAACAAATAGATAACATACTAAAAACATTATAAATAATCAATGAATAAAATAAGAGGTATTTCTAGAGGTTATGGAACCTATACCAATGGAATAGTAATATGACCATCTCAATAGTAATTTGGCCATTATGAATAGTAATGAAGAAAATAAAATAGTTACCCCATCTATAAAAGTATAAATAAAATTATTGTATCTTATAAATGATAATATTATATAATTACATCATTATCATATTAAATGAATGTTTTATAAATTATTAATTAAGTATTGGTATTTTTTTAAAACATAATTTTTTTTTATAAAACAAATAATTATTTATAATATATTTTACATTCATTAAAAAGAGACATAAATTAATATTATTTTGTTTTATGAGTATAGTATAATTTTATGAGACCATAACTAATTTTTCAAAGTATTATAATATCAGTTATAATTTTAAAATATGTCTTTTCCAAGTAAATGACGATTTTAAATAAAAATTAAATTTATCATATATATTGAAAATTATTTTCATAAAATGGTGTTCATTTTTTAATTCTAAATGTCAAAAAATGTTTGGATTAATTTTTGGGATTTCTCTAAAATAGTTTACTTTTTGGTGAAAAGTGAAATACGGTAATTTACGATATTTAACCAATTCATTAACAATAGAGTCATAGATGATTTAAGAATAATGTAGACCAAAAATTTCAAAAAAAACCCTTAATTTTTATAACATATTTTCGGATAAATTTTAATCTATTCAAATAAAATCACCATAATAATAATTTCATAATTAAAATAATCACAAAAATAACCATGTTTTCACATATAAATACCACCCTCACCACCACTTCTCCATAAACCATTAAATCCTTTAATATTGTCCTCCTTCTTCCCAATACTCCTCTTAAGTATACCAACATGTACAAGAGACTTTTTTTTCTGAAAAGATACTGAAATAAATCTTCTTAATGAGGATCTCAAAGTGAACAAGTCAAGAGGTAAAATACTCTTTCTTTTCTTCTAATTTAATTTCAATTTATTTTATTTTATTATTATCTCATCATATACCCTTATAAAAGATAAATGATAACACCAATATATTAAATATATTATATTTTTATTATTTTAATGGAATAATACATCATCAAACCCCTTCTCCTCTCCCTTTTATTTAAAAAAATATAAACATCATCGGTGATGTGATAATTTACAACGATCATGGATGATGCAGATTTTTCTATATATCCTTAAAAAAATACTATTAAAATAATTATAATGGATGAAATTTTTTTAAAAATATATTTTATAACCCTTTATAGGTTCTGATAGAACAAATATATATAATATTATATATTAAAATGGGACTAGCTTGTGGTGATCGATAGAATTCCAAATTAATCTAAATGATTATCATTAACATTTTATCTAAAGATTCGTACTCATACCACATTAACAAATTATATATAATATGAAATAAACTTATATATGTTCATTAATAACATATAATCTCTATTCTATAGAATTATCCTCATTTTATATGATCTTCTATACATGTATACAAGTGAATTGATCATGAAAACCAAGGAAATGAACACTCCGAACGATGAAATTAAACACTATAACTCATCAAAATAGAAAAATTTAAAATAATACAATTATAATTAATTAAATACATGTATGTGTGTTTCTTGATTTTTTAACTAATAAATATCATTTTATAATCTTGGGTATTAGGTGAATATATCGTTCAGAAATATGGTATGGTTATTCTCGAACCCAATTTCCATTCTTTGAGTTATTCCTCTTTCATGAAAAAATTTAGTTTGGATGTTATTTTGATTTCCCAAGAATATAATTTCATTTTTATTCCCTTTTAATTTCTTGGATATATATTCTTCCAATCTAATTTTGTGACAAATCCAATGATTTTTCCAAAATAACTCTTCTTTCTAAAAAAACACATCAGTTACTTCTCCTAATATTGTTTCTTCTTCACTCAATATTGATGATTCATGTACCATGTATGGGGTAAAATCTTAAATTTGGGAACACCAATGTTGTTTCAATAATATATTGTTTATTAAATTCTGAGGAAACCTGTTTAATTTCCACAGGTCATTTCATAAAAAATATTGTTATTTGTTATATGTGGATTACAAGATTATCTAAATGTTATGATGTGATAGGTACACATGGAATTGTATAGAGATGAAATGAATTATTTAATGTGATGTATAACATGATATAATTTTCAATATGTGTGACCGTGATTCTATATTTTTTTCACAATGAAGATGACATGATTAGGCACATATGTTATGTGTGAACATGATGCTAGCTTCTTTAACAACTAAGAATGTTAGCTAACCACAAAGACATGATGTTTCATTTTTATGAATTTCCGCATTACATGAAATTATCAAACGATTCCGCTAATTATTAGGATTATGATCTTATTCTTATTATATGATTATGATGATAATTCTCTCCCTATATTATATTGATTCAGGTTATTATTTATCCTCTTCCAATAATTTTAGATCACCCATTTATAAGATTTATATCCTCAGATGACTAATTATACTAAGAAGAAAATGTGAAAAAATAAGAATATAGAGAATACTAAATAAATAATCTGTTTTGTTTTATTAGGTAAATTTTTTTTATGGTCCTAATTTTCCCATGACACTTAACCTTTAGATCATGGTTATCTAATTCTTTTATGTTGTTTACAATTAAAATGATATAACATTAATGTAAGATAAGTAGGGTAGCTGTAAAACAAATATAAATGAAATATAAGATATTAAAAACTCAATTAACACATATGTTTAGTAGGAAATATTCAATAATTATATTATAAACCCAAATAATGGAAATGGGGTAAAGAAATCCCCTTACCTCATGTTCAATAGTCTATAAAAGTGTTCAAATAAACTGTATAATTTTATATTGAATAATATTAACTCATTCTATATCTATATACATATTTATAAAAAGTTATGATATTATTTTTTAAATTCCTATGTCCCATTTAATAATATTTCGATATTTTCATGGTGTCAGTTTACTTTGTTTCATGGTTTAATGATCTATTTTTTTTATTATAAATATATATATTCATGTAAAATCAAATTAAAATTCCAAAACTATAATGAAATAGTATAAATGATCATCAATAAATATTTTTGTTCATGTATATAAATTTTAATTCTTACATGAAGATTATTCAATTGATACAATGTTAATTATAAATATTTATTTTATTTTGGGGGTTTTTATTTGCACTAGGAACTAGTTTCGTTTTATTTAATATTATGTGTCTATATTAGCTCTATAACATGAAATAGGTTATAATATACCTATTTTTATATTATTTAACCATAATTATTCTTTTATTACAATATATGAAGGTGGTAATGGAAAATAAAATTTCATTATTCATGGAGATGGTAAACCAACCAAATTTGGAAAATAGTTTATTTATTTTAATAAGAGGAGATGATAAATGAAATTGATATAAGATATTCCATCAGTAAAATAACACAATGGTATATTAAGGATTATAGACTTACCATTCCATTATGGATGAAGTAGGTGAGTAGAAAGTATTAGAAGAAAAAAATTAAGATAGGTACTTTGAGAATGTTTCCTGTTGAACACCACCTCATTGAGAGACCATTGAGGACATTTTTATTTTTTTTATTTTTGAGTGAAAATAAACTATAGGATGTGGTTAAAGTGGGTAGGATGGTTTTGGGAAAATATTTTATGAGAAACAAGGATTTTGGGTCAAATGGGGTTGTTATGGGTGGAATTTATACATGAGTGGAGGTGGTTTGAAGTGATTAAAATATTGATTACATTATATTTAGACCCAACAACATTTAGGTGACATTAATTTACAAGTCTTTTTCTCAAAATTAATTTTATATATAATTTCTAGGGTTGATAAATACCTCGATGTAAAATTATATATTATAATATTTAATTATTTTATGCATTACCTGTTAACATTATCCATTTTCACTATTTTACTAATACTATAATAAATAATTTTTTACTATGGTAAATTTTTTATACCATAAAAAATTGAACTTGAAACATAATTTTAAACATATGATTCCAAAAAAGGAATAAATTCTACATAATTCAATTCAAAGTATTGTAAATATTATAATAAAAATTTACCATGAAAAAAAATGAAAAAGTGGTTTTTAAATGTGAAATGATTGAATGTTTGAAATGTTTTTATATCAAATTTCAATGTCAAACGGATTCCAATGACCCCAATTGGATTTAATTATTCATATACGAACTAATTATATAATAAAAATTTTAAAATATATTTTAATTATAAATATATGTTAGAATAAAATGAAGTATTTAATTAAAAGGCGTTATTTTTCATTATTCATAATAAATTGAATCTTATCGAGCGTTATTTTTCATTATTCATAATAAATTGAATCTTATCGAGAAAATTAAAAAACTTACTCTAAGATAATTTTGATAATTTTATTTCAAAAAAATATGTTTTTAATATAAATATATAAAAGTGAAAAAATTTAAATTTAAAATAGGCGTGTCATCACAAGGTAACTAAATTTAATTTTATAAAAATATAGCTTTTATGCTTAAGATATGATTTATTTTTTATCTTCAGCCTATAAAACATATTGGATAAATTAAAAAAAAATATAACATATAAGTATCATTAAAATCAATCATTAATAGTGACAAAGTTAATTTAATAATTCTCATTAATTTGAAAACAAAATAATATTTTGGTACCAGGGTTGTCCTAGTTGGAATGGATATTCAAATAGAAGATAACTAAATTTTGAAAATATGATTTATATATGTATATTAATTTAATAATTTGTTTATCAATTAAATATATATATTCTTGTTTTACCTATTTTAAAATAATGAAATTTCTTTTCAAAGAAAACTATTATTCATTGTAAAAATAGTAATTTATCTGAACAGATTAAAAATCACTTCTGATGATTTTTTTCAATAAAAGATATATATTACAAATTTAATAAAACAATTTACATTCATACACTATATTTGGGAGGAATAATATAAGAATAAATTAAATACTATGAATAAAAATATATATGTTTCAAAAGGGGAATTATTATTTCTTTTAATGGAGAACAAATTTTAAATATATTGTTTGATAGCTTTATAAATTTTACATGAAAAAATAAACATCATATAAGAAGGCGTAATATAAAAATTTACATTGGGTGAACATTTTTTATTTTTCTAATAAGTTTCTTTTTTTGATGACTTGTGAAAAATACTGGATTTTTGTTGAAAAATATTTTTTTATAACTTATTTATATAGTTAAATTTTGTTAGGAATAGGTCTTAATGTATATTTAGTAATAGTTTTTATAAATTAATCCAATTCAGGTTATTGGATATAATTTAACATTGAAATTTGTTTACAAAACATTTCAATCTTTTAACTTGTTTACATTAAATCCCATTTTCTCATTGTGTGTTCAAGATTAATTTTAAATTTATTTCTAACACTTATTTTAGTATACTACTGAAAAATTGAATCATTATTTTTAATCAGACTGTAAACATTTTTAAATAGGTCACTTTTGTTTTTTGTTAATATTAATAGTACCTTTATTCATTTTTATAAAAACAGTTATGGATAAATTAGGCAATTAAGGGTCAAAATAATTTAAAATTTTTATTAAACTACCCTAAGAAATTTCCAATTTGTATTGGATAAATTTAATTCATAAAATAACACCTTATTTTTTATATTTAATTATTTAGTATCAATGTTTCAATGAAAATTAATTAGATATTATGAAAATCTTTGAGATTGAAAAAATGTAACACTCTTAATTTTAATAAGTATTATATTTTTAATTTGGGGTTAAATAGAAGATATTTTTGACTATATATATTAATACCCAACATTAATGGTGAATATACATGATGTATGTTTATTTTTAATATTTTGTTAGGAAATAATTATCATAAATAATTACACATTGATGATGGACTAATTATTCAATTAATGAAACATTCAATTATGTGATATTTGAAATATTAAAAGAAATATAATTTTACTTAATCCAGGAGATCCGAGAATTTCATAGATGATTATGAAATATTATAGGTGTATTAAAATATTTTTTTAATTTATATATATTTTGACTTGAGTTTATTAATTTTTAAATAATGAATAGTTTCAAAATTGGCACTTAAGAGATTTTATGAAAATACGATTTTGTTAAATTACTTGAAATTTATAAAAAATTATTTTAGGACAGAGGAGATGAAATATGGTATAAAATATCATAAAGTTTCCATTTATGGTCCAACTATCATTTTATAATTAAAATTCACATCCTTTTTATATTGAAAAATTATTTCCTTAATTAAAATTAAAATTGATTAACTATGTGTTAATAAAAAAATGGTTGAAAATAACTGCAAAAACCTATATAAAATATATTGGTAGATGATATTATGACCTTATCATATCATAGGATCTAATGAATGGCCTTTTGGAGGTATTTCGGCTGATAATAAATTTATTATAAATTAATGCTTAGAAAAATTCAAAATATTCCCCTCCCCTCTTTTATCAAAGGGCCGCCCTTGTTCTATAATCTTCAAACTTTAGAACCAATTTGGTTCGGAATATATCTATCCAAATATCATCCCAAAATACCTCCCTTCATCCAACAATCATTACATTGTGTATAAACCCAATCTAGGATGTCATTTTGTGTAAATAAAAAAAATACTTGAAGAAGAGTGTGTTTTATTATTTACGAAGGAAGTCAAGACTTATGGTAAGGGATTTTTTCTAACATTAATTAGAGTGCGACACATGCCAGATACAATAATTCATTATTTATTATTTTCTATATTCCTATCATGAATTTATTTTATAGGTATTATCATGATTATTATTGTATTTTCATTTGAATATTCTTTTCTTTATTTCATAGGGCATATGATTCATCTGATTATAAAGTGGTAAGTGTTTATATCACAATCTCATCAATATTGATGATTTTTTCATTTTAAGACTCTATTAGGGAATATTTATTGGCATTTTCCAAGTTTTTGAATAATTTCTCAAAATGTTTTTTACTATTATCTAATAAATATTTAATGATATTTTAAACCATGTTCTAATTTTTAAAAAATAGTTTGAAAGTGGTAGTATTGGGCATTTTCTAATATAGGATCTTCATGAATTTTCTGAAAAAAAATATTTAGAAGGAATATTTTTTTATCTTATAACTCATGAATGAAATTTTCTTCCATCAGGAATCGTAAATTATTATATTCTTCCATTACAATAATACAATATTTTTTCAAATAAATTGTATTCTTTTATAATTGTGTCTCTCTTTAGAAATTGATTTCATAAAGGAAATCATATTTTTAACAAAAGATATTTAAAATGATCTTCCAAAATATAATTTTCCATCTAAGATGTCATTATTTTCAGTTACTTATGTTTTCATAGTGATATTACGTGAGGATAAAATTCAAATTATTTCAATAAATTGTTTAGGATTATGATGGAATGATTTTTAAAAAACCTATTTCTATTACATGAGTTGTGTTAGGATGAAAATTTTATGAAGATGATTTCATTACATGGGTTCAACTATAGTGGATGATTTTTTGTCTTATGAAAAACATATTTAAAGATTTAATCTAGTGATGTTTGGGTTCTATATCTCCCCCAATGAACTGGTTAATGATAATTGTTCAATGATCTCAAAGTTTACACCGGAGGTTATCCTAATACTGCAGCAAAAGGGTACATAAGAAGTCATCATAATCAACTAAAAAAAGGGTTCCTAGAAGGTCATCCTAAACCTAAAACAAAATATTAAATGAGGGTTCATACTAAGACTAAAGCAAAAAAGGTTCGTGATATTTCATCCCGAACCCGATGTAGGTGCATAGGTGATTATTGAAATCCTAAGAGATTATGAATTCAATGAGATATATTATTGACTTATGATATTCTACGCTTTTGTGTGTACCAAAAAATTAATGTTTTATGCCATTATTATACCCACATCACTCATTTGCTTTGATTAGATTATGATTCATGTCTTAAGAAATGAAAATATGTAATTCTATTATTCAATATTATAATCTTTGATATGTTGGGTATGCTTTTCAAATGTTATGTTCTTGTTTTCTTACCCATATGATCATATTATGATTATGTATCTTTTATGTTTACCATTAATGAGCATTTGAGCACACCCTTTCTTTGATTTCCTTTACCCAGGCCGTAAAGAATAGTTTTAAGTAGGTGTACTGAATTTGAAGTTATTTTTATCATATTTTTTCATATATTTCTCAAAATTAGAAGAATTGTTTCCCTGATTCAATGTAACTGATCAATTACGGTCCTTGTACATTATTTTGTGTAATATAATGAATATAAATCTAAAAATTTATAATATATTTTAAACAAAATAATTTGACATTATAATTAGTATCATAGTGGGGTTTATTCAACCGTTACAAAAATAGATTAAAAAACATTAATGAGATCCCTATAGATATTTCTAGGGGAATAATCTATGGATAAGCTTGTAGTGTCATAGATTTAAATGTAGGTGTCTTTTTTAGGCATCATATAAGTATTTTTCCTAAATATGTTCTTTTATATTATGATAAGTGTTTCTCAAACTATGATTTATGTTCTTACTTAATATCTAGAACTCAAAGAAACATTTTTATCATTGATTGATTCTAATGATGATGTTATTGGAATTGTGATAATATATTTCCTAAGTGGAAATATCATAAAGAAAATATGTAATGTTGTATGATTATTAATTATACTAGTGAGTATAAAGATATAGAAAATGAAATATGAAATGTATTGGATGTTATAACATTATTACTTACATTAATTATAATAAGAATGATTATATTGAGGTTGAGGAACCATAATAAATTATTCATATTTAGTATTTTATGAATTAATAAGATGATGAAACTAGATTAATGATTTAAGAATAGTTTTGATGATTTATTGTATATGTTTTGGAATAAAATGATTATTTTTTATTAATATTGAAATATATAAGTATATTTGATATAATTCATTAAATATGTTATGAAAAGTATATGTTTAATAGTGAAAATACATTGAAAATTGATTTAATGGAAAGGTGATATTCATGGGAAACACAATATTATGGGAAAGATAACACATAATATGTTTTTCGTGTTCAGGTAATGATTTTTGGATAATGATATGATGGGTAAGAATTTTTAAATTATATGGTATTGATTACCTTGTAACATGTTAAGTATTTGTTGAAAATTTGCTCTATCCTATCATGGATTGAGTTTACATCATTTTTTGAAATGTGGAACACATCGAATAATCATTTGAATAAGAAAGTATTCATGTTTTCAATACGGATTTATGGGAATTCCCATGTTTCAGTAGAATACAATATGAAGTAATTTATATATTTTTTATGTGACGAACAATATATACTTTATGATATACGAGCGTTCAATGCTAAGTTGTTTGGTGAAATTTATTGATTGTATTTCCATAGTTTTTTATTTTCATGTTTCATAAGGTTTATAAGGTTAAACATTTATAGAATTTTTTATGTTAAAATTTGGATGAGGATCTAGAGATTAATTTATTATCTAGTCATATGAGGATTTGTGAATATTAGATAACTTTTACTAACCTTTTTGTTGTGACAAAGAGATATTGAATGACCTATCATTCTATTTGTTGATCTTATGTTCTCCTAATTATTTGGGAATGAAAAATTCTCGTTCATTTCATTGAATAATAGAAGAAGTGGAAATTTATCAAGGAATAAAGAGGGTGAGGTTGTACATAAATCATGTAAATTGATATTCTCATCAAAATCCATCAACATTAGGAACAAGGGTTTTCCAATAAAATTTTTTATTGTTATCATCATTTCTGATGATATCAATAAGCATTATCACACCTCTTTGGGTTATGGATTTGTGATCATTATATTTCTCATAAAACTGTTCTTTATCACTCTCTATCAAAACGTCATAGTCATATTTATCTTCTATGTCATTATTTTCACTTTCCACATATGTTATCTTATATGGAATCCTAGTCAGTAGTGACATTGGTTAACCGTTACGTTTCTATCATTATTTTTACAAAAATGTTTTTGTAAATTTTTTGATTAGGGTTTATATGACATAAATGTTGGAATATTAAAATATTGATAATATAGATGAATTTTGTTGCTGAAATTCATTTTATGGTGGTAGAATTTGATACCCTAATATTTTGTGAATGTTTTCTAAATTAATTAAATCTTTTTGATATTTTTGAGTTTCACACAATACTAAATATAACTTTTTTAAATGACATCACTATGTTTGGAATGAATTATATAAACCACTATGTTACTATTGAGCTACATGAAACACTTATATTAAATTTTGGTAAATAGACTAATATATTTGTCTTGTGTTACAAACAATTTCCAGCTCTTTTGATAGCTTTGATTACACACAAGACTGAGTTTTACCGAACTAAAATATACTATGAATAATTTTAATAAATTTTTATTATAGATAGCACCTTTCCATTGGAATGGAAATTACAAATAAAATTAACTAAATTATTAAAATATAATTTAAAAATACATATATAATGAATAAATTGGTTATAAATTATCCAGAATTTGAATTATGTGATATTGGAAAACAATGTAATTATTATTCTACAAAAACTATTTATCTATGATAGAAAAAAAATTTATATCAGAATATTTAAAAATATATATTGATGAATTATATTAATAAAATTCACTTCTTACATAATCAATCAAATTTTATTGACAGTCATCAAATATATTTAATAAGAATAATATAAAAATAAATCCATTTTTTAATACAATATATATTTTTTAAAGGATAATTGTAGCACCATTTATTGAAGAACCAATTTTAAATATAATTTTTGACATATTTATAGTTTCCATATGAAAACATAAACATTATTTTTGAAATAATAATATCAAAATTTACTTTGGTTGAACTTTTGGTATATTTTCGAGAAGATTGATGTTTTGTTTAATAGTGAAAAATGAATTTTGATTGAAAATTTATTTTTTTCTAGAACTAATTTTTATAGTTCAATTATCATTTTAATTAGTTTTAAAGAATAATTAGTAAAATTGTAAATCTATTATTCTAATTTTGGTCACTATAACCAATTTCACATCCAAATTTGATATAAAAAAATAAATCTTTGGTACATTTTCATTTTAAAAACTTATCATCTCATCCCCTCTATAGTTTTAATTTAAAATTTATTTCATCTAATTTAGTCATTAAAATTTCGAAAAATTAAATCTATATTTGGAATCATAAGGACTAAATTTGGAAAATATGAACCTTTTATTTTTAAACTATATAATTAGTAAAATTAGTAATTTTTACTACCACAATTATGGGTAAAAAATGTAATTAAAGTATAAAATAATATTAAGAGTATTATAAAAGTACATTAGAATGTGACCAAAATGTTATTGGATTAATTTAATTTGATCCATAACACGTATGATTGAAAATAAAATTTTTTAATTGAATCTTTTCCATGAAAATTACATAGATATTACATAAATCAAAAGAAAATGATGAAATGTCGTAGTCTTACTTTTAATAAGTATAATATTTTTCTTATGGTTAAAAATATAAACTATGATTGAATATATATATTATTATTACTAAATATAAATTTTTTGTCATAATATTTGAAATTTAAACATAAATTTATGTGAACAAATAAATATTATAAATAATTTCACAATGATGATAGAGTAATAATTCAATTAATAAAATAGTCAATTAATTGATATTAGATATATTAAATTCAATATAACTTTACTTAATTTTGGTGATAAGGAAATTTTAAATATTATTATGATATATTATTGGTCTATTAAGTAATTTTTTCAAATATATCTCCTTTTATTGAGTTTCTAAAAGTCAATGTAAAGAATAACATCAAAATTTACACTTATTATATTTCATGAAAATAATAATTTAATAAATAATTTAGAAATCATAAAAATAATCAATAATGAAAAATGGTATGATATATGGTCTTAAATATCATTAACTTTTAATTTATGGTCCATTTTAAAATTTATATTTTAAAACACAACTTTTATATTGATTTTTTATCGTAGTTCAAATTATAATGGATAAAATAGGGGTTAATAAAAAATATAATGATTTAACATAACACCAAAACGTGTATAAACTCTATTTTATGATGATATTACCACCATAGAATATCTTATATTATATTAAATGTAATTTTGGAGGTATTTTGAATTATAATTATTTAATTATAAATTTATCATTTGATACATTCAAATAGTGCTGGTCACATCTCTTTTAAAAGGGAACCTCTTCTTATCTTTTCATCACACTTCAAAATCTATTTGTTTTGGACATAATCTATCCAAATATCCTACCAAATTATCTCCCTTGAATATAGTATAATTAATTTTGGCATGATTCCAACTACAGATGTTTTCCTTTGCAAATCAATAAGAGATACCCAGAGAATAGTTGATTTTAACATGTATGAAACAAGTCAATACTCAAGGTAAGATATTTTTTTCAAATTTATTTTTGTGGGATATATGTATTATGCACTACTTATTTTTTTCTGAGTGGTGTATATATTAAACAATAATATATTATATGCATCATATCATGAATAATATTCTATTTTCATGTCCATATAATTTTCCATCATTATTGAGGTATGTGTTTCAAATAATTGCAGTTGTAATGTTTTGTATCACAATCTCATGAATATGCAGATTTGATTCATAATAATTCTACATTTAGGAATATTTAAATTCAATTTCCATGTCATCTAATAATTTTTTCAAAATGGTTTTTACTATTCTCCTATAAATATTTAATGTAATTGGTACCCTTGTTTGACATTTTTCGGAACTGTTTGAAAATATTTGGTTTTCATTTTCTAAACAAGTATATTTGTGACCTCTCTAGAAACAAATATTGAAGTAATTTTTTTAACAAATACAGAATCAATGAAATTTTCCTCCATCATGACACCGTAAAGATCTGAATATTCCATTACAATCTTATGATATTCCTTTTAATGAAACTTGTTCCATTTATAAATGTGCGGATCTTTAAAAAATTATTTCTTAGAGGATTGGATATTTTTGTCAAGAATTTATTCAAATGATCTTTCAATAAAAATATTTCGATATAAGATAATTTTTTTTTGTCACTTATTAATTAATAGATATAAGAACCAGTGATGCCATTCTAATAATTTCTATAAAGTTTTATTTTTATGATGGAATGATAATTACGAATCCAAATTATTTACCATGTGTTATGTTTTGATGATGTATTTATGAAACTCATTCTTTACGTGGGTTATGAGATGGTGAATTATCTTTGGTCTTATAAAACACATGTGTATAGCTTTCATTATATTGTAGGTGGGACCAATATCTCCCTATAAAGCATTGGATAATTATAAATGTTCTTTGAGATCAAAGGGTACACCAGAGGTCTTCCAAAGCCTGCAAGAAGAGGGCACCTGGGAGGTTATCTTATGCATTCCATAAGAGGGTGCATGGAATTTCATCCTTATGCCACAACAAGAGGGTAAATATGAGGCCATCCTATTCCCAAAACTATATGGTACATAGTTTTTCATCCCAATCTCAATGTATGTACATGAGTGATTAGCCCAAATCTAACATATTCTCATAATCATCTTATGTATCATTGAAATATGATATTCAAAGATTATATATATGCCACAAATTAAATGTTTTATGAAATTATTATACTCTCATGGATAATGTGATTTAATTTTATTATGATTCATGTCTTATGAATATATAATCCTTAATTCCATGATCCAATATTATGACCTTTTATATACATGGAACACTTTTCAAATGTTATGCTCATGTTTTGATAAACTTATTCTCATGTTATACTTTCTTGTATTACATGTTTACCCTAAATGAGTATATGATCTCACCCTTTGTTATGTTTCCATTTCCCATGTTATAAATAATGGTTTAAGAAGGTGTATGAAAGGGGAAGATCTTGGTAGGATATATTCATTACATTTCACCAAATTTAAAAAATGTGATCCCTGATTCCAAATGCAATAAACTATTATGATCTTTGAAAATATTTTTGTGTAATATAATGAATATTCAACCAAGAATATACAATGTACATTTTTGAAATACCTGGGTCATTATATATATTATTTAAGGGCCAATATAAAATTAAATAATATTTTTATCTTAATCCCTACCTATATATATATATATATGTGTTTATGTTCATTGTGTAGGTTAAATCAAGAAATAAAGAATAATTGTTCACCAAATATTTCTCTGTCAAAATAATTTTATATATCCCTCTGAAGAATGAGGAACAGATGAGAGATTCATTCAAGGTCGATTGATGAGTGACCACCATGAATAACACATTACAATTTTTTTCTGGACATTCACCAAAAAATCAATTGATGTTAGTCAAATATGAATGGAATAAGTGTTGATAACCATTATAGGGATTATAAAAATGGATCTATATAGAGTACTGAAGTTTATATGTAAAAGAGGTTTTGGGTGATCAACATCTAAATTGATGAAAGTACCGAATACATGGTAACCTATTAATCAATATTTAAATAAATTAATTATAAATATGACTTGAATAATACTCTGTATAGGTTTGGAATTTCCTTATATCGATATCAAATATAAATAGATCACTGGTGATGGAATTCATGTGACTAAAAATATTGTGATTGATTCGTCACATCTATAAAATATATTAACTTATTTCAATTTATAGTGCATATACTACACCAGGATCCATTAAGTGGTTTTAGAGTGGTCACAGTTTAAATTTATAATTATTATTTTTTGATTGTTGATTATTGAGAATTTATATGTTTAGATTCATTACAATTTTTTTATTAATTCATGATCAATAATCAAAATATATTCTACCTTTTCATTATTTCACTAAAATTTTACCAAGATAGTTTAATGATTTATTAATTTTAGATATAAATACAATATGTAGAAGTTCCGCGGGTCTTGTATTGATAGCACAAGGCCACAGAACATGTACTCCCATGTTACATATAATCTATCCATGTTCTTTTCATAGGGTTTACCATGTTTAATCGAGGTTATCATGTAATAAGTACACATCATGATCAGTACATGTACTATGTAATGACCTTATAGGGTGGATCATATATTTTATGGAGTACAAAACATGTTGTTTTACTATATGGTGTGCAGTCTAATAATTTTATTTACAAAAAACAATGAGTCAAACCATGTCATTTAATTAATACACCGCATGTATTTAATAGACTATGTGTATTTACTGGAAATTGTGTGACAAGATGATCACAATATGTATCTTCCACAAAGATTTTTTAATTACTAACTATTCATGAATATTATATGCCCTATCCCACGACATGTTCTTTGGATATAAGGGGAAGATATGTTCACATCATGTATATGGATTTTACACATTTTTTAATTTAACAACTTCTGAGGGAATTTTTAATTGATTGATTACTCCTTAAACCTTATTAACTCCAGTTCAATGGATCATTGGTTTTAATGTACACATTTTATGTTAGGATTTATATTTTATTAAATTTTTAATTAATTCCTCGTAATATCTTACACGATGAATAATATATGGTTAATTTATATTAAATACTAAATGAATTTAATGTTATAGTTAGCATAATTTTGATGTGTTTTATGGGTGAAAAAGTTAACAGTACACACCGTGAAATAAGGACAAATTGTGTATGAAATTTTTCGAAGGATTGAATTATATATATCTAAACCATAATTAGTAGTCTGAACATGTAATCATTGTGTTACATACAAGAACAAATATGTTTATTTTTATTTAGTTTTAAATAAAATTAAACCGATTTATTTTAAATAAAATTAATGTGTATTAGAGTTAAAGATGATTCTGTGGAATAAGATAAAATTAATTAATTGATTAATAATAAAATTAATGAAGTGATGTTTTTATTTTCTTATGTTATTAAATAAAATAATTGAAATTAAGGCCAGATACATATCTTAAATATCTATTCATTTCATATGTATGACCGATCAAGATATTTAATAGTCATATGTATGACTTGTCATTACATAATTTAATTTAGTGAAAGTGTTTTTAAATATTTATTATTAAATTAAAATGATTCCATGCATGTCATACCTCCCAACATTATTATTTTGGGATTATGTTTACAAGTTTATTTATTTAATACCCATTTAACCAATCATGAGGTTACCCTCACCTGTATGGGAGTTATGATGACATTTAATTAAAAGAATTTTTGAAGATTCAATAGGGTGGTTCATTACAAAATCATTATAATGTAATCATAATGATAAATATGTAGATACGTGGAATATTGGAATTATTTCCAATACCAGAAACTATTGTTATTCATATAAGTAATAGGTTTAATTTTTGTCCTCTCAACAAATAATCTTTTAAATAAGTTCAATATTTGGTCATTTATATTTATATATTTATTTATTTATTTACATCTATGAATTATTTATTTCATTGATGCAAGTCCATGATCATATAAATAAATCAATTAATGTGAAAATCTGGAATTTAATTAAATATATTATGAGTAATTGTTTTCTGAAATTTTGAATAAATTATGAAAAATCCACATAATATTAACAAGACATGTAAGGAATAAACTAGGAAAATATATATGAATAGGAAAACAAAACCCATAATGTTAATACTATGTCATTAGTCCTTCAATCTAATAAATCTAGATGAACCCATGGTTTAGGAATTAGTTCATCCACTATTGGGGGAAAATCATTACGAGAAGTATTAAATACGTTATTGAGTCAACATAACCAGATTTGTATTGTGTTTAATGACCTATGACTGTCCAATTAAATTTTTGAGCCAATTGTAATAGAAATTTAATTTACAGTTTATGTATTAGAGGTTCCACCCACCAAATCAAGGATTTATAAGACCATTGATGGAAAGATGTCTTACCTAAATACATTCAAGTAGTTTTAATGTCCTAAATATGATTTATAAGGACAAGTATATGGATATTTTCCTCTAGAATATAGAATAAAATATACATTATGAGTTCAATGGGGAGAGATTTTTGGACGTGGGAAAATTATTGAGATTTAATAATCATAAATTTGGTATTTCTATCATTCTTTTTTTTAAAGTAATAATAATATATTATTTTATATTGGTAAAAAAATTTAATTTTTATCATCCACAATATCCATATGATCTATATTTGAAATATATAATCTCTATAGTAGTAATAAATTCAATGAGTTTTTCATATGGCATCAGTTTCTGATTCTCAGTGAACGGATGTATTACATACATGAATCCTCATTGTATGACCTATCTACCAAGGAGTTGAGTGATAAGGATTTCTTTGTCTATGAAAACCAAGTCAACAATTAGGTAAATGTTAAATTTTTACTCCTTTATCTATGTTTATAGAACTCATGTTGTCTCATGAAATCATGGAAACTTATAAGATGATCAAGAATATACACAACATATATCTGGAGGGAGAGCGGGGGGATTGGAATGATTTGAGATAATGAAGGTTGTTTTTACTGAATCATTGGTGTAGTAGTTCTAGATAAGCCTCATTTATTAAAAAAATAATCTTTGAGAACTTACATGTTCTAGGGTTTAACTCCACTAAAGAAATGGTCCTTGATATCATTATTTCATCACTCCATCATATCATCTCCCACATTGTTGTAAATTATAACATGAAAAACATTGATAAGTTTCTCCAAGATATACTTAATAATATTGACAATGTATATACGGTGACCAACCATGAAAAATCATAAATACTTATAGAAAACGGATTGAAAATCCAAGGAAAGAGATTCTAGGCCATGGCATCATCAAAATACCCTTCAATGAGGCAGAAGATCAAGGGGGGTGAATGGAAAAATGATGACAAATGTTTTTCATGTGGAATGAAGATCCAAGGGATGAAAAAAATCACCCATTCAAATAACTAAAGTGAAGCATCAAGTTAAATTTTTTGTGTGTGAAATTTATTAGATTCTATAAATTGTTCGTTATATGTATCTTTTCTAAGTCACATATATATTAGAATTTATGATCCATGAATGTTCCGAATTATTGTCCAAGGGGTGGTAGATCAATGAGTAGAATATGGATCAAATATTTCATTTGTAACTATCAGTGACTACCAATTCATATTGACAGTTTATAGGATATTGTTTTAAAGGGAATTTATTATGTATCATAATTAACCAAAAATCATTATTTTTATATCCAATCTAAATACAGAAGGATTTTTTTTCATTTTCAGGATTAAAAGTCTTTTATCTATAGTGTTATCATTTCATAAGGTATGTAAAATTTAAATAACAGTCTTTATGTTTTGTGTTATGAAAACGAAGGGACGGAAATTGATAATAAAATTACATCACATGACTAATATGATACCCAAATTTGGCATCATCAGCTAGTTCATGTAAATGGAAATCATTAGGCAAAAATCTAAAAAGATTTTTATTTATATTAATTTGAACATAATATATTTGGTTGGTGTCACTCCTGTTTACAAAAAATACCATTGAACTATTTAATGGAAAATGTGAAAGAAAAAAGGGGAATCATAAATTTTTTATTATACTAATGTGTGTGAACCATTTCTCATTTAAGAAAGGGGTGGGTGCTCATTCTTCATAACTTTTAGTGATGATTTTAGTGGATATAGCTATCTCTAATTTATGAGGTATATGTTAGATTATTTTGATAAATTCATAGAGTATTTGACTTAATATGATAACCATATTGATAAGAATATTAAGAATCTCTATTCATACCATGGGGGAGAATATCTTAATCGGGACATCATTGATTACATATATGAGTGTGGGATTATAACACAAATAAATCCTTCCTATAAAGAAAAATTGAATGGTGTAAGTGAATGGTGTAAGGACAATATTTCTTTCATGGTGAAGTCGATGATGGGTCATGTGATTCTTCCATTGTCATTTTGGGGATTTATGTTATAAATTTAGTTATACATACTAAACATAGTACCAAATAATGTTCAAAATGGTATTAAAAAAAATAACGGAATTGAAATAAATACATATATTATATATACATGTGTGATGATGTGAATAATTTTTTAAGGCCTCTTCATGTAACAAGCATTCAACCCAATTTAAAAAGTGTAACATTTTTTGGTATCCTAAGGAAACAAGAGGATACTTCCTATAAAATAATTTATAAAAAAAGGTGGTTTTTGAATGGAATCCCATATTACATGAAAGGGATTATATATCTAAAATAGATAGTTTTATTGATATAGAGTGTGATGAATTCCAGGATCATGATACCCAAGAGTTGGGATATGTTCAAATTCCTCAAATTCTGATGGAAGAAAATGATCTTGATAGAAAATTACTACATAAAAATAATGGAATGGATATAGAAACAAAACGGTATGTTTTTTCACAAAGGTTTGTGTGTCTTTATTAGTTGAGAATAATGATCCTATAACCTCCAATGAAGTAGTATATGGAATATACATTTCCAACAATAAAAAATCCATGAATTATGAAATGTATTCCATATAAAAAAACCATGTTTGGATTTTGGTAAATCCCCTAGTGGATGAAAAGTTCATTGGTTTCAAATGGGTAATCAAGGTAAAATTATACATGGAAGAATCGGTCAACACCTATAAAGTGAGACTTGTTTCAAAATGGATTTAATAATATCATGTTATTTACTATGATGAAACCTTTTGAATAGTTTAAATGTTTAAATACATTTAAATGCTAATTTCCATTATATCAAATTATAACTACAAAATTTGGGAAATGGATTTCAAATCATCCATAGCTAATGTGCTATTTTAGTAAGATGTCTATATAACACAACCCTAAAGGTTGTGACACCTATAATTTACCAATTATGATAGTTGTATCCCTGACAGGGGTGGGGTGAATCAGTGAAATCCGTTTCATTTAATTTTCCGTCATATTGAAATAATATTTTCCTCGTGTTAATGATTTTAATATCTACTAAAATAAAAACAAACACACAACCATAGGAACATATAAATTACAAGTTTTACTACAACATAAGAGTATATATGTCCTTGGTATTATTTGGAAACAATCCAATACAATAAAATCTACTAAAAATCTATCCTTTTAGTGGAATATAATGAGTAGGATATTCCGTTACACACATTTATCTCCATGATTAATACAAAGTTTCACTCAATTCAATTATAATGTAATGATGAAAAATTATTTTGGTAACACACATACTATGTAAGACCGAATTAGCATTCAAAAATATTTTTCTTCAAAACAATTCTAATCTTCTTGAACAAAAATCAGGAAATAACTTCTTCCTTAATATGTAATGAAATGTATCATGATTTCCCAAATTCATTCCTAAGTATAATTTCTCAATATGGAAATATACTTCTATCATAGTACCACCAAAATAATTCTAACAAACTCTTAATCTGATTCCAGAATTACAATATCTGATTCCCAGTTTGATAATACATCTCAATTTGATGTTATGTTGTATATGATCTTTTCACTTATCTTTTGTTCTTATATCATGAAATCTTCTTCAAGAAAACTCAATCACAAAAATCATCACCCTAGAATATTGGATCATATTTCACTTCTTAAAAAAAATTTATCTGTTCTAGGAAGGTAAATTGTACTTTCACTATAAATAGGTGATCCAAATTGGTTTTAGGTAGGATTTCTAAATTTTTTACTAATTAATGATATTTAAAAATATTTCAATTTCCCTTTAATTTTTTATGAATCATTGAATTCTAAAATTATTCTCAAATATTTTCAAATATTCTCAAAACATCACCTCACATAAAAATCATTATTAATCTTTAGTCTGATTACTATTCCCATTATAATTTTTCAAAACATTTACTTCATTAGGATTCTCTATTAAACATTATTATTTAAAGAAAGAAATATATTATTCTTGAAAAAAGTCATTACTGAATATATATCATAATATGCTAATAATTTTTTTAGAGAAATATGATTATTCTGATTTTATCATTTAGATGATGACAGTTGGTTCTTCAACATGACTCTTTGTACCCAAAAAATGAGAAGAGAATGTATTCTCATTATAATGGTTGCACATTACCAACAGCCTCAAGACAACATTATACATTAAGATCCTAATTATAACTCTTTCTCCAAAGTTATTTAATCTCTTCAACCAATTGAATAAAAAACTCAAGAAAACCAAATTCTTATTCTTATTTAAATTCTTAATACACTTTTTATGAAAATTATTCTTTATATTAACCCACTCAAAAAGACACCAACAGTTTATCTTGTTGAAAACTAGATTAATACATTGTTGATTTAACTTTGATCTAATTTTTCATTATTCTCAAAAACATATTGCTTTTTATTCCTTTTCAATGGTCCTTACAATTCCCAATATGAAAAATTCTGTATCTGATTGATCATTTTCACTCTGATTTTGATGGACTGATTTCAATGGTTTATCTCTAAAAAATTATCTCTTTTCTTAATATGGTACCACTATATTTCCTTTTATATTCATATTACAACACCCATCAAATTATGTTAGTGATGATGTAATTAATTTTTCGTTTGGAATTATTAAAAATCATACCCTTAGGTTTCTCACATTACCATCAATCTTCATTGCCTTAAAACAAATCTATGTCTGCTGTTCTCAGACCAATAGTCTGTGACCGATGATCTTCACCTTCTGAAAATTCCTTCTACCTAAAATATTTTCTTATATCCTGGAATCCCCATGACATTGAATATGTTAATGATCATATTTAAAATAATCTAAATAAAAATGGAATGGTTTTTAATGACCCATTATTCAAGAAACATCTATCTTTCCTTATAAGGATGAATAATATTTTCCTAAATATTAATCGAAGCACGTGCCTTACCTCTTTCATTCATCAAGAATGTATCCCATGTTTTTCCACTTTCATTTGGTTTATGAGAAATATAGAACAATAAATCATCATCGTCTTTTCAACAGTGTTAATCAATCTCCAGGTCAACACATCATTATGATTTTTCGTTCACTCTAAACTAAAGGTGTGTCTGATGAAAATGTTCTACCAAAAAACGTATTCTCAATCTGCTATAATTTAATAAGAAATGTGATTCGGAATTACTAAATATGATGGTCGGTTTTAATTTTAAAAATTGAATAGGTTTATCGTCATTGAAAAAAAAGAAACGACACTTGTAAAAAACTCATTCTACCTTCTAAAAAACCATATCCATCCAACTCGGTCATAAAAATATCCCCCTTTGGATTTTCATTTAAACAAAGAATCACATGCCACAAAAATTCTTAACTTATATATATATGGATTAATTTTGTATAATTCTAATCCTACGAGATATAACTAATGATAGGAAACCATAATTATTAATAGCAAGACTATTTTTCCCAAAAATAGTGACTCATAAAACCTTCTCATATATCCCTCACATCATTCATTTAATCTTTAACACCTTTGGTTATTATATATTGCTATAAAAAAATTTGTTTCCTAAAACTAGTCAATCCAATAGTTATAAAACTTCACACTTTAACAGGTTGAGTTTCAAAGATTACGAATAACTTCCCATTTATACATAATTCCATAAAAGGTTTATCTCATTTTAATGGGATTGATTTATGAAATAATTATCCTCCTTGAAAATACTATCCAAGGAAAATATGAGGGAGGAGATAAAAATAGATACCTTATCCTTGATAAGAAATATGTTTCACACCTATGCTCAACATAAATGTAGAACAACCTTTACTGGATAACTATTTTTTGAAAATGTTGCTAACATGTTTTGAAGTAGTAACAGACTCTAGTTTCAATTAATTTTTCTAAACATTATCATTAATGAAATTATATTTTCTACCAATATGTTTTAAAGGATAATGTTGTACTTGATACGTTGTATGTTTTACTGTACATTGATTATCACATCCCAAGAGAAAGGGTTGCATCACTTCATCATGTAAATATTATAACAATTTGTTCATCCATATATGTTGAGTAGTGGCTTGAGTAGATGAACCATACTCAACTTCAACCATACTATGATTTAATGGTTTTTTTTATTTTCATTCAAATAATCACAACTTATTTTTAGAATGAAATATCCACTAGTTATGTATCTTATATCCTTAATATTTCTTTCCCAATAATCATATAGATACCCAATCAAGTCAAAAATTTCTGATCCCACATTTTTTTCATTTTATATATCTAATATTTTTTTAGAACAAAAATTTGATTCTTTAAGAGCACTCTTATTTTTTTCACATTTGGTAATAACATATACAATGTCGGGTCTTGAGGAACTCAAATACCTAAAACATAATTATCATATTTCCAAACTCTTTCTGATCAACATCTGTACCTTATCCATCAATAGACTACTTGGTTCCCACTCAAATTGGTGTGGAAACTCATTTTAAATTTTCTATGTCAAACATCATATGAATTTCCATATAATATGTTTATTGAGATATGAAAATGTTTTTCTTTTTTTGTAAGATTTTTAACCCCAGAATGTATTTAATTTCTCTCAAAATGGAAGACTAAACCAACATTTTCATTTCTTTAGAAAATATGTCAAAATATATTTCATCATTCCCAAAAAATATAATTCCATTGGCAAAAACAATTAATATGATGGAAACCTAATGACTTTCCTTGATGTAATGATTTTTATCCACTCTTTAAAAAAAGTCATTTTCCTCAAGAAGATATCTAATTTGGAATATCATTATCTCAGATATTTTTTTATCCCATACAAGATAATCTTCAAAAAACACTCATAAGTTTCATATTTCCCAAAAAAACACACATTTTTTGTCAATGTAAACATCATCTTCAAGATCCCCTTCCATAAATGGAGACTTCACACCCATTTGAAAAAATTTATTACTTTGTTGTGCAGTAATAATTTGAAAGATTATGATTGTATCTAATCTTTCTACCAGATAAAAAGATTCATCCAAATCATCATCTATAATTTGTGAGTAATCTTTTCATTCTAATATTCACTTTCACATTAACACTTCACTTTCTTCATTCATATTGTTCCTAAAAAGACATTTTGTATAAATAACACTTTTGATATCTATTGTGGGATAGATTTACCATGTTTAATTATTTTATATACAATCTAGATATTTATTTAGGGCCTAAACCCATTTAATATGATCAAAATATTTAATCACATCTTTTAACTCCACCATTAAATTTAATGACGTATATTTAATGACTGTTGACATTATTATTGTTTGAACCATCTGATGTTGATCAAGAAAAATGTTACTATATTCCTCTCTCATCCTCACTTTGGGATGGGATTTTTGAGTTTATTATACATCACTAGAAATTATTTTTTTGATTCATCTTATTTATTCGGATTACAATTTTATGTATCCTTATCAGAAGTACTAAAAAACATTCCTTATCCTACCTAACATCATTATCAGCACAATTTTATTTTTATTCTACTTAATTTTCAACAAACATATCATCAATGTAATAAAAAATCATCATTTTTATTTATTGAAACACCTATATCATCTTCCTTTAGTATCATATCAAAGAATATTTTCATCTTCACCTCTCTACAAAAACATTCCTAGGTTTCCACCTTTCATCTTTATGACACCTTGACTCCCAATAACTCTTTTGTGTTAAAAACCCGGTATTTTATAAAAATATAATATGGAGTCACATCTAAACATATTTATTATAAAAATCAGTTTTAAATATATAAAATCATTGTCATTTCTTTTTTCAAAAAGTAATGGGAAATATCATGTTCTTGAAACATTGTTTTCCCTATTACAACAAAACATTTCATATTTCATTCAGAAACCCCATTTTTAGTAGTTTTTGGTGAAATAAACTCATGAATAATTCAATGATTCTCATGAAATCATTCAAATTCATCATTTATATATTTACTAACATTAACAATTCTCATATTATTCACTAAATACACACATTCCATCTCATCTTTCCCCCTGAAACTATTAATCATATTTAGAGTATCTTACTTTTGTTTAATAAAAATAACACAAGTAATGAAAGTGAAGTCATGAATGAAAGTGATTAATTAATTATATCTTTTAGTTGATTTTTTCCCATTATCCCATAGATATTGGAATGGATATTATATTAATGTTATTTTGGACAAATTTCAACTTTCTTATGAAAATCATTTGTAATCATTATTTTTAGACAAATAATGAAGCAATAATATCTTCTTCATGACATGTTATGAATATCACATGAACTATGTCTCTTAGATTATATTCTCATGTTTCACTAAAACATGTTCCAAATACATTTATGCCACAATTAATTCCCTTTATCCATGCCCAGGTAAAATATGTTTTGTATTTCATCAACTTCAAATTAATTTTCTTTTGTATGTGGTCCTCTTGTAACGATATTTACAACTTCATCACTCTTCAAAACAGACCCATGCTATCTAATATTAATTTTTTCCTTCATCACATAGTTTTGAAATAATTAGCATGTTTTGTTTCATCCAATCAACATATAATGATTTCATGGAATCAATATTTATTTCCGAATGATGACTGATCTAACACCTTTTATTCTTATAAATTCATCATTTTAAAATTCCATTGTTCTATATTTATAGTAATTGAAATTCTTCCCAAATTTTACATCTATGTTAATATGATAAGAACACCAATTGTTCATGATCCAGGGCTTATCCCCTTTTCTATATTTCAGAGTTGTTTCAACAACAAGGGATTTTCACTTCCCTTCTTATTTTTTCTTCTCCATCTTCAAAAAATTTTATGAAATTTTATTTGTTCTGATAACAAAATAAAACAAACATTAGAAATATGTTAATTTTTTTCACACATTTACATATAGTTTATAATGGTTCAAACCAATTTTAATATTCACACCAATATTCTCAGGTTTCTTCTGAACATCCTCCTCATACATTATCATTCGAGGGGATTTAATCACTCTCTAACATTTCCTTCTAATTTTTTTAAAGAGTTTTAATGGTCTTAAATGACCCAAAACATATTTTTAGTGTGTCTAAATCCACAACAATATGATCAGTATCCATAGAAATAATATTTTCCTCTAAATAATCATTATTGACCAAATTTTTGAACATGTTTCCCTATAGTCTTCTAATCATTCTTTTTGAAACATTGTTGAACACTAAACATTCTATTCTCACCCTGAATGTTATTTTTTAACTCGGTTTTATTTTTCACCTCATTAGAACATGAATTAATAGAATCATTTTCATAATCAAGATGTTTAGAAACATATTACTTGTCAACATTGTAGGTATTTTCCAAATATATAACATTCCCATCTTTATTCCTTTTAAAAAAATTTCAGATTTATACTTCATATGAAAAAAATTATCCACCTTATCAACCATTAAAGGTATCCTTTGATACTTCTTAGTATTAAGCATTCTAAATCATTCACCAACATCATATATAGAGTTTTCAAAACATAAATCCCTCTATTATGATTTATAGATTTTTCATTGGAAATGTTCCAATTGTTCTTTTTTTACATCAACTTATATTTCATAGGTTCATTATGATTCTTTTCTTTCTTATGATATTTATTCAAGTCATCAATATCTTTTGATAGCTTTAATTTAAGATCATGTAAACTCTATTTATTTTTTTGAGTAAAATTTATTATTCTGCTTGCTAATTTTTTTTTCAGTCCTCCCAACCTTTCCCAATAATTATTTCAATTATTCTTTTTTTTTGAAATTATATTTGGGTTTCTTCTTCTTCAGAACTATTACTTATGAATTCTGCATTATTTAATACTACAATAAAATTATTCTCACCAAAATTCCCTATTGATTTTTCAAAATTAGATTTATTTTCTTCTTCATCGTCATCATTAGATAAGGTTCTTATCCTTTAGTATTTTGAGAAATATTTATCACTCCATATGGATAAAAAATTAGCCTTATTACCATGATTAATTCATGAACGTCTTGGACTTCATTCATCTTAATCTCTATCTTCTTCTTTCTTCCTTTGAGGAAAATTAGTTGGAATTCTTCCAATATCCCCATTTTCAAAATACTTCAAGGGATGGATTCCATTGTATTTACATCTAACTATTCTCAAATTTTTAGATAAAAAGGATACAATGTCATCATGATTTTTACATTATTTGTTTTTGAAGTCAGATTCAACAACATCATCTTCCTCAAGTATCTTTTTATGATTTTACATCTGGGAGACATTAGAAGTCATTTCTCTCTCATATCTTTTATTCCTTAATAACATTCTCCCTTCTCTTTCCATAATTAATGAGAGTGTTATAAAGATCAGCCAAATATATATTTTCTGGATCTCTATTTTCCAATGAAGCGAATTTGACATCAAATTTGTGAGGACGAATTCTTATCATCATTTAAAAAACTGTATAATCATATATCATTTCACCAAGAAATCTAATAGTGATGAAAATGTCATTCACCCTGGTGAATAATTCCACAAAATATTCACACTCAAACATTTTTTGATCATCATTCTTCAGCCTCAGTATTTGTAGTTTTTTCTTCTTTACTTTATTATATCCTTTGTATATGGTTTTAAACCTTTCCCATATACCTTTTCCAGTGGAAACACTGTTCAATATTAAAAATTATCTATTAAAAAGTTATGAGAGTTAATAAATGTTGTCTATTTCATCATTCTCAATATTCTTATTATCAATAGATATAAGTGGAACTTTATCATTAATAGGATGAAGTTAATTTGATGCAACTTCAAGAATATCATACCAAGAGACATAAGATAAACAAACATTGTATCTTTCCATATATTCTATTTTAATCCATCCTAAACTAAAATAAATTTATTTTAAGAACAAATGAAATTCTCCAACAACTTCCCCTCAAAACCCCAACAAAGAATAAACGAATGGATCCTTTGGCTATGATACCACTTGTAATTTCCCAGTAAATATAATTGTACCACTGATAGTTGCAGCGATATATTAGTAATATATTTTTCCATTTTGTTTCTTTCTTCATGGAATAACATTTGCATCCTTTTAAATATTTCAGTCTATGCTTAAAAAAGAACAAAAAAAACATCCAAAGGAACACAATATTTTATAGGGATCACTACTCAACATGAGTAACGGATTCCTTATAATGGTTTGAAAAAATTTAAATACCACACAATACCCTTGAAAAAAAATCCTTTTTGGGGAATACAATGAATATAATATCCCCTTACACTTGTGTCGAACTATGATCTATACAACAGTCAATGTATCTCATGTAGCACAAAATGTTGTAAGATATTTTTTATAATAAACATGATATGATGATACATAATAAAATTTCACATATATGTTAATTAAAAACATTCCTCACTTTATTACCCAGAAGTAGGGAATAACATCTTTTAGACATTTTAATGACACTCAGCCTAATCTCCCTATCTAATCACTCTGTTCATTTTTTCAATATAGAAATATAGCTCTATCAAAATGTAGCTGAAAAAATTATGAACCACTTATAATATGCTTCGATAAATCCCAGTCCAATTACCTATAGGATGATCCAGCCCTATTAGATTTTGATTTGAATACGATCTTGTTTCTTATACTTTCAATATTTTTCTAGAATACATCTTCAAGAAAACTCTATCTGAAAAAATATTTTCTCTATAATGTTAGGTCTTCCCCCTATACTTATCAACAATAAATCCATTTTCATAATGTACAATGTATATTCACTAATTATAAGTTACCCAAATAATGTTTTGGTGGGATTCTAAAAAAATTTCCCGCTTATCCAAATTTCACTAAACATCAATTTCCGTAAATTTACATGAGTTTTTATATTATTAACAATAAATAAAATACTCTAGAATCATCTCATTAAATCATCTCACATCAATCTTCTTAATGAACCTCACTCAAATTTTGATTCCAATTCTGATTTACCAATACAATTTATTAACTATGATGCATCATACATCATGAATATAAGAACAATTAGATAGCTTCTACTTGAAAACATATCTAAATGAAATACATCACATTATGTTTCCCTACCACAATTAAAAAATAGATATTATAATTACAATTTTTCTAATGAGATTAAGATATTAGTTTCTTAAATATGATTATTTTTACCAAAAAATGAGAAGAGAATGTCTTCTCATTGAAATGTAAGCACATAATCATCAGTTACAATAAATCATTAGAAATCGATCCCCCCTTGAAAACCATATCAGCATAGTTCTTCATTATCATTAGAATCCTGAAATAGAAACTTATGAAATTAAAATCATATTTCTTCTTTTCATTCATGACCAACATGTGAAGGAAAATCATATTTCTCTTAACCCACTCAAAAACCAACAAAAAAACATCTTGATGGAAAATGGTTGACTACATCATTTATTTATATCTGATATGATTTTTCATTGGTCTCAATAGCTTCATTTCATTTACATCCTCTTCATTTTCCTTAATAATTTCCAATACAAATAACCCTTCCTTCGATAGATCGGTGGCGCTCCACGTTTGATGGACCTGTGTCAGCAGCTTCGACTTCAGCATCTCATTTATTTTGAGAATATGATATGAATCTAATTCCTTCTATTTTATGATTATGATAATAAACAAATTCATTTAATATATATTTAAATATCAAGGAATTTTTTTGAACTAAAAAGTATAACTATAGGTTTCTCAGATTACGATCAACCATCTCATCCTTTAAACAAATCTTAGTTTAATGTTCTTGTACTGATGGACTATAATAGGTGATATTTGTATTCATCATATTACTTCTACGATAATATATTTCTTGTATCATTCATCCACATGAAATTGAATTTGTTGAATATCATCTTTAACAACATATGACTTATATAGTAAAGTATTGTAACTTTAAATTCTTCTAGAAACATCATTATTTCCTTCCAATCATGAATAAGATTAGAATTAATATGTCTGGATTAATATGTTATCACTTTACATCATTAATAAATCTTAAATTTTTTTAAAACAAACTTTTTATTTGTGAGAAATAGAAAAGGCGTCATCAAATTTTCATCAGATTCAAGAAAACACCATAGTACCTCCTCATTATGATTTGTTATTCATTCCAGACCCATGGTGAGTATGATGAACCTTTAATTGAATAAATGTTTTAGGAAACGTGATTCTAATTTCATGACTATGTTGATCAATATAATTTTTTAATGTGAAATGATTTATCTTCAATGAAAATAAGGGACAACACACATGTAAAAATATAATCATCACTTAAACCAAGTCATAATGAATAACCACTATCATCTTTTATAGATTTATGATTTATTTGATCATGTGAGAGGATAAATTTGGTTCTTAAAGGATGATATATAGATTGGAAATCATCAAATACTGGTAAAGGATGATGATATTCAAAGGACTACATTCCATTATCATCATATGCAATATGAGTTTTTTGTGATGTTGTTTGGTGTGGAGAAATATCTAAATGTGTTATTGGGGTTAATGAACATAGTTTTCAGAGAGTTCCTAGATATTTTCATGGGGATTATCATCAATGACTTCCATATGTAATCTCCATCAAAGGAGGGTCACGTGAAGAATTCACATGACATTTTGGGAGTTATTCATCTTTAGAAGCTATTTAGAAGTTGTGGAAGTGTAATGTTTGGGCTCAGGAAGTACATATTATAGAGTATGTGGTACCATAGTATGGAGTAGCATTGGACACATCAATGATACATATAGTAGTGTATTGTGCAGCCCCATGATAGTTGAAGAGGTTTTATGTTTTCCTCATCTTGTAGGTTATTAATGAATATTTATTTCCAATTTTTCTTGGGTTGCAACTCCTTTGACAGCTTTACCTTATAAGGATCTTACATTCTCATGGGAAAACATGTGTCAGGAATATTTGGAGTACTCAAAATATTATTTGTTCAGTGCTTCAGTACTTTTACAGAAAAGAGATTTTTATTTGAGGTTTTCTATGATGCATCACGTCTTAGAATGGATTGTGTTCTGATGTAGTGAAGATATAGTATCACTTATAGGTCTCTAGAGATATTTCCCCATGAGTATAACAATTCCTCAAATTATCTTGTGTTGTAGGAAGTGGTGTTTTATTGATATTTTTGTGACATTACCTCATTAGTGTGATTTTTTGGATTTTTATTGACTATAATATAGTGAGATATATATTATCCCAATGTGACTTGAACATCCATATGTGTATGTGGGGGGAACTCTTACAAGGTTACTAATTATATTCCTTTAGAGGTATATGAGATGGTAATTCAGGAGTTCTATATTACTCCATTGGAGATAAATCATTGTCTGACCAAGATTAGTTTTATTTTGAGAGGTCAGTTTTTTTGACATGGTTTAAGCATGAAGTGGTGCTGATTTTTGTCGTTTTTTTGCCCTTCTAGAAGGAGAATCTTGAGCAGTGTTTTCTCAATGGGATGTTATATCCATTATATTTTACCTAAAGGATGTGGGAGGCCATATCGATGGAATTAATTACCATTTTACAACATGATAATGGAGGATTGTATTCTATATCAGTTATTGGGGATCATTTGATTAATGTATCCCACCTTATAGTGATTAAGAAGTCAATATTAGTGTAGGTTTAGTCAAGGTGGTATCTAATGGTGGTATTTTCCCTCAAAGAGTGCTGAGGAAGATCATCTTGGATAAAGATCCTAGGTTTACCTCCATGGAATGGAGATGTTTATATAGGTTTTTGGTTCTTAGTTATTCCTTATCACTACATTTCTTCCAAAGACATATAGTATGAGAGAGTGGACCATCTAGACTCTTGAAACATGTTTCACTCATGTGTCTTGGATTTTGGAGGTTTGGGGATGTGGCACCTGCACTTGGTTGAGTTTTCATACAGTAATATTTTCCACTCCACCCTTTGTATAATTATTTATAAATTGTTGTTCTGCTAACCATTCCATTTTTTCATTGTACTAGACTTTGGCCTGAGATGCAGCAATTCTTGGGCCAAAACTGTTAATGAATACGACATAGATTGGTCAGCTGATTCATGAGAGGATAAAAGCAGTACCTGATCGATAGAAATATATTTCAATCATATGTGGATACCTATGGAGTTCAATGATGGAGATCACATGTTTCTGAATGTGTATCCGTGTCATGGAAATTAAATATTTGGTAATTTAATAATATTTATCACCATTTTGTCGGGCCTTTAAGGTGTTGGCTCCAGTTGGAGTCATGGAATATCATATATAACTTCCCCAATAGATGAGGTAGACACATGATATTTTTTAGGTCTAATTGCACCATCAATATCTTTACATTGAATATCATTTCATAAATTTGGGTGAGATTGATATTGACGATGATTCCACCAATGAAGAGCGACCTATAGAAAATTAGGAGTTTTAGGAAAAGGTATTCAATAGGCATGTTATACACTAGGCTCATTCCTTGTATCAACAAGGGGAAATAGAGGAGAGTACATGGGAACATGAGTCTTCAATGTGTGCTTAAATCCCCTGATGTAACATCCCAAATTTTATTCTATATATTTTTTGAAAATAAATTTAATCACATCAATAGGTTACATTGAACAAATCACTATGCTTAAAAAAACATCAAAATATTATTATTTTAACACAATAATTTCCACCTTGTCATTATAATTAAGGAAATTAATAATATTCACTGCATTATGAAATATAGTCTTCAAATGTTTATAAAGTGACTTCATTAGTTAAAAATCATTTAGAAATTTAAATAATAACCAAACAATCATAAAAGATGTGTTTTTATAATAAAAATCATTTTTATGCACATAAAGGAATTTCATCTTAAAAAATTATATTTGTTACTATTAGAGGAAGTTATTAATTTAATTGATATATTATATATTAAATTATATGTTTTTTAATTGATCGGAAAATTTTTTATAGGTTTATCAAAAGAGTAAAATAAAATTTTAAGTATACGAAGCAATATTTTTCAAAAAAAAATTCCACCTTTATATGGATCACATATTTTATTTATAAATTTTTAAATTTGAATAATTATTATTTGAAAAATTATATTAATTTTTTTAAATTAGAATAAAAAAATTATCATAGGGTGAGTTTTTTTTATTTTTCAATAAGTTTCATTTTTTGATGAATAATAAAAAATACAGATTTTTAATTGAATGCTGCTTTTCCCTATAATTTATTTTATGTAGTTATATTATATTTTAAATATTTTATTATGTATAATTAGTTAAATAATACAAAAATAAACAAATTTATGTCATTGATGTCAATTTCACATTGAAATTAGATATAAAAACATTTCAAACTTTTGAAATTTTCATATTAAAATCACTCATTTTCATTATGTCAATGGGAGTAATTTTAAATATAATTTTTCCACATATTTAAATTAAATTCTGTAAAATGTATTCCACATTTCGAATTAAATTTTCCCAGTTATGTTTTATGCTTAACTTAACTTTTAGTTATAAAAATTTTTCTTGGTTAAAAAATTATTTACCGCTTTAAAGGTAAAATAGTGACAATAGTTAAAGATAAATGTTAAAAGCATATCATACCTAAAGAATAAAAATCTTAATGGATGGTTAATATATTTATTGGACCTAAAATTATGAAAATATTAATTAAAATTATAATTCGTCGATTTTAATTCCACCTCAATGTGGTTGGATTTAATTATAAAATAATCAAATTTAATTACATTAAAACCACCCCTACTCAAGTATATATACCAACCCACACCCACCAATTTTGACACAAAATAAATGAATATAAAAACATACCTAAAAAATAATTTCAACCTTACCCTCCCCATATACTATTTATATTTTTCAAACTAAAAACCAAATATGAGGTCCTTAAGGGTCTCTCATGAAAGAGATATTCAAGAGGTAATTTCATCAAAACACCTCTCAAAATTTATTTTACTCTTCAATTATATACTCATATCCTTCATCCATAAAGTCATAATAATTCTAGAATAGTGCATATACAATAATTGTACTTTATAATTTAATATCATATATTTATCCCTTTCATTACCTCCTATTATTCAAATAAGTGAAATTTTTGTCCAAATTATTTTATTAAAACATATCTGGGAATAATAATATTTAATTTTCCATATCAAACTTCATGGATTCTAATAAAAACATTTATTTTTAAATAAGACTTTAATATATATATTATAAACTATATTATGTTCTTCTTTAGGATTATTCATTATCCATGCTTTTTATGCTACCATTTTATTCATTTTAATTCATTTAATATGCTTGATTCCCAGGTGTATTTCCTTATTAGGATTTTTATCTTATCACTTTTGACTAAGTACATCCCAAGATATCGTATGTAGGTGTATTATCTCAAAGGGGTTTTGTATCACATTATTAATGATTAATATAGGCATGGATTATTCAAGTCTATTGTTTTCAAATTTTGTATGTAGTCTACTAAACATAATTGACTTTTAAATCCTTCATTTTTATACTGAGGAAAAATAAGCATAAAAAATTTGTAATAATATGTGAAAATTACGTGGGTCATTATATTAAGTATTAGAGAACAATCTAGTTATTTTAGGGCATTAGGACATAAAAAATAGTAATAACCCTAGGGATTGTTATATCACCATGTTCAACCAAGATTTAATCATTATGAAAACTAAGTTAGAATATAAATTTAATTTATAAGTTTATCCTCCTATGATCGAAGATTAATTTAAATTTTCATATTTTTTAAGTGTCTAGGCCCCTTGATTTTATTTTTAATTTTTGTTAATTGCTAAAAATTTGAGATTTCATGCCAAAAACCTATATGATAGACAATTTTATGATTTCCAAATTTATATAACAAAAATAATGGGATCAATATCCCAGGACATCATGAAAATATTTTATCAATTGTCTCATTTTATGAATAATAAAATGAATAGTGTGAAACAACCTTCTTCTTCTAACTAAGAGAAAGTTTCGGTCGAATACTATTTGTGAAAAAACCTCTTATATTTTGTTTTCTTATGATAACCTCATCAAAAAACAAGGGATTTACTCCATTTAGAATATATTATTTATCCTTAATTGATCAAAAGAGTATAAATTTAGGATGTGGGTTTATTTTTTTAAGGGGATGTAAATCATTTGTGGACATTTATAAAGAACAAGAATACTAAAGATGAAATTGATTCCACAAACTTGGAAATATTCAGGAAAATATTTTTCAATATATATTTTCCAAAAACTCTCTATATTAAGATTGATATTTAGTTCCTCCTCCTAAATAAAAAGAATGATTAGTCTATTAGAGAATATGAGGCAAACATCAAATGGCTTTCACAATATGATTTATGTTCTTTAATTAAAACTAAATTTAAGGTTAAATGATTATTTTGTGGTTTGAATCATAGTACATGAAAATCCTTATAAATTTTGGACTTTAATATTTATAAATATATTTTTAATTTTTCCCCCAATGTTGAGATGGTTATTGGTGATTCTCAGTGACCTCATGGGATTGGAGATAATAAATGTAAGATGGAATTCCCTTTAGAAAGTCCAAGAGAAATATATCATGGAGAAAAGAAAACTCTTAATCCCACCTGTCCATAGTGTGGGAAAAAGAAAATTGTAAAATACATAAGGGGAACTAAATAGTGCTTCATGTGTGGATAATAGAGTCGTCAATAAAATAAATGCTAATGTGAAATGAAAAAACCCACTGATGATGGAATGTAAAATAATGTTTAGATGAACACTTATCCAGATGTACAATGCTTTAACTATAATGATATTGGAAATATGATAATCAGTTTCCTAATACACTGTAAAATATGGATGATAATCCAAAATATTCTCTAAATTTAATTGAAAAAGATAAATTTCATGCAATCACAATGGACAAATAATATCATGTTCATTGGGTTACATTTATCATCCTTAGCCAGGAATTTCATGAGACAGAACTATAAATATATTATTGTTCATCATTTAGTATAATTTTATGTAGTTATATCCCATTACAAAAAAACTGGAATTTTGAAAGTTCTGTGTATTTTTTCGTTCTATTTATTCTTTATGTATTTGAAGGTGTTTCTTAAATAATACAGTAAACGGGGAAACGTGATTGAGCTGGTAAGGTGACATTTTAATAGTAGACAATATTAAAGTAGAATTAACCCTTAATATGTGCATGATGTTGAGATAATAATGATATTAAGATATTTTGGATTATGATTATGTAAATGTGAAATTTTTTATATCCATTGAACTGATTTTTAAGATGAAGTTAAAGTGGTTTATGTTATCAGGGATTGAGTTTAGGGATTTTTTTGATTAACAAAATAATGAAATAATTAATTTTTGAATGAATTCATGTTTTCACTAATATTTTATGGTAATTTAGGTCATTAACTAGTTTCTATATAATACATGATAATGAAATTGACATTTTTGGTGAGAAAAAATAAATTTCTACATCATGTTTTTTGAGGGATTCATTATATGTTGATTTTGGGAATTTAGTAACCTTCTATTGAATGTTTTATATTTTAATCTTTTAACAGGTTCATATGGGTAACCATATACTAAATTTGTTATTTTGAAAATTGAATGTGGTTTTAGAAATTAATGTATTACTAACCATATGAATATCTGTGTATATTTTATAACCTTTGAAAAACATTTTTTATAACTAAAGACAACATGAATGACTTTTAACCCATTATGAATCATATCATCACCTAGTTCTACAGGCACTAAAAAATCATCTTCATTTCATGGAGTGTAAAAAAAATTATAAATTTATCAATTCATAACTATATATTGAGATTGTACTTATGAGATGAAATCAAGTAATTATATCTACTCAAATGATTTTTAAATGAAATGATTTCTTTTTATAATCATTTGTAATGATATCAATGACCCTTTTCAGACCTATTTAGTCAACGGTTCTGTGGTTATTACACTTAGCATGACTACAATATCTACAATTTTCTATCATAACATGATAGTTATCATTCTCCTCCATGTCCATTTTTTCACATTCCAAAAATGTTCTCCATGTCAGAATCCTAATTATGTGGTGATATTCACCATATACTTTACTGCTTTTTGAGAAAAATCATTATTTACCCTATTTACGATTTTGGTTTCCCATAAAAAATTTTCTGATATCCACCATTTTATTTATTTGTGAAATTACATGTTTCAAAGGATGAAAGTTTTTATTTTATTTTAGAAATTATTGATCGTTTTGGGATGATTACTTGTCGATTGAATCTTTTACCAAATCCCACTCATGATCATGATTTATACAATGTATCTCCAATGATGAAAGACATACTGGATAATTCATATATACTGAACTTAGATTTCATACCTCTAGGGAAATACATTTCCTATAATGATCAACTATTAGTGATTCTTGATCCTATAGATATAGTTCTTCAAAACAATAACAGTCACCTAGTTAAATTTTTTGCGGGGAAACCACCAATTTGAGGAAGATACGTGGGAACCACAGGATGTGATGAGTTATATGTATCCTCATATTTTTATATCTAAGTAACTAATTTATAGGTATAAATTTATTTTACATGGTGTATATTGAAACACTCTAGTAATTCATGCTCTGTTTTTTTTTTAAAATAAATTTAATTTATTTAATAACTTTGAACAAAACAATTAGATACAACAAACTCTATAATATTATTATTTCAACAAAAAAATATTATCACCAAGTTTTTTGTAATATTGGTAAGGAATTAGATTATCTAAATTATGAATATATTTTTTCAACATGTTTATAAAATTAATTCATTGGTCAATAATTAATTATAAATTAAAAAATCTAATTAAACATAAAGGATTTGTTTTTATAAGAAATTGTTTCTTTATAATTAAAGTCAAATTTTATAATAATAAATTAAATTAATAACTATTACTTAAAGGTCATAAATAAATTTATATGTTATATATTCAATAAATAGTTTGGGAATTCATCCAATGATTTTTATTGGCTTAAGAGAAGAATAAAATTCAAATTTAGCATGATAAGAAGAATTTTTCTAAAAGAAGACATTGATTCCATTTGATGAACCCCCTATTTTAAATATAAAATTAATAAATTTAATAATTTATATTTGAAAAAATAAATTTCATTTTTTAAATATGAATATGAAAATTTTCATTTGGTTTTTTATTGGTTATTCCTCGACGAACAAATATTTTTTATGAATATTGAAAATTATTGAATTTTAATTAAAAATTATATTTTCATAAAATTTCATTATATAGTAAAAATATATTTATTTTTTAAAGTTATATATCATTAAATAATACATAATTAAGAAAAATTTATCTCACAGGAATCAGTTTCACAATAGAATTGGAATAAAAAACCTTTTAATCTTCAAAACTTTTCACACTGAAAACCATCTTTTTGTTGTGGCAATTGAATTAATTTTGAATATAATATTTTTAATAATTTAAATTAAATGTGGTAAAATATATTCCATATTTGGAATTATAATTTCCAAATTAGTTTTTATGGAAATTTTATTTTTATGTAGAAAAATTGTATTCTGTTAAAAAAACTATTTACCGCAATATGGGTAAAATAGTGACAAGGGTAATGTTTAAAGTTTAAATCATTACATTAAAAAATTTAAAACATTTAATGGTTTTTTGGGCATTTATTATCCCTAAATATAAATAAAAATTAATTTTCAATATAATTCATTGAAATTAATTCCCCCTCAATTTGTTTGGATTTAATTATAAAATAACCTTTATTTAATCTCTTAAAACCACCCCTCCTCAAGTATAAATAACACCCCTCATCAACGCATTTCGACCCAAAATACTTGATGCTCCTAAAGTAACTTCTAAAAACACTCTATATCACTCTACCCATGTCATAGCTTGGATGGTTTTACTAAAAGACTAAATCCAATGTCACAAGGGTCTCTTAAGGAGGTGATATTCCGGCAAATTTTCAAAACACCACTCTTAATTTCATTTTTCCTTATAAATTATCCTCCTCTTCATAAAACATTAAGGAATAATAATTATATAATAATTTAAATTCAATAATTATACATCAACAAATTTATATCTTGAAACCATACCATTGGTTACGTCCATTTACTCAATTAACGGAATTTATTATCAAATTTTTTTTATTAGACATCTCCATGAATAATGGTTTTAAATTTCCAATTAACTCCTTTATAGATTGTTATAAAAATATACGGTTAAATAGGATTTAATGATGTAATTTTTTACCTAATATATTTTATGGAAGTAATATTTACCAATAATAGTAAATAAAATGAAACTAGTTCATAATGTTTAATAAAACCACAAAATTAATGCAAACATTTATCATTAACATTTTATAAAATGAATCATCCTCACATTTAATATAAAAAAGATAAATGAGACCATCTAAAATTATGGATGTTAATTAATTAAATTTAATTTCACATATATATTTTTATTTTTTTTTGAAAATTTATTCCATAATTATACACAAGTGAAATGACCTTGAAACCATGAAACAAACACACTATAAACTAGGAAAATGATGATATATTGTTAACGAATGGGTGGTAAGATTTCATAAAAGTATAATATAAGGTATTATAATTATTATTATATTTATATAATGAATTAACAATATTATTTAAACCAATATATAAGAGATTAAATTACATTCCACTAAAAGGAAGCGTGGTGTAATGGATCTCTCTAAACCTCCATATTCTCTTTGGGTTATGTTTTCTCTCTCTTTTCCCCCATTTATCAGTCCATTTCAATTATAAAATTCTCGTATGTTCATTATATATATTCAACACATATTTTTGTATATCAGGTCATCTTTCATTGGTTGTCACTTATATGATTTAGAAGGTTTCCTTCTCAATTCCCCACGACAAGAAATCCCAATTATAGGGAACTTCCCCATTTCCTTCCCATTTTCAGGTAAAATTCATAACCTATTTGAATATTCTAATATTTTCCTAAAAATAATCATTTTATTATGTAAAATAAAGTTATATAGTTTATTATTTATAAGAACCCTTATTTTTTCCACATTAAAAACACTTTTACCTTTCCCCAAAACCACACATTAGTGGAACATTCTAACCACTCTTTTTCATTTTTTCAATTAAATTGGAAATCCTTATCTATTATCAATTCAATAACTTATGAATTTCAATTATTTATTTAACCAATTATTTTAGGGATAACATTTTTATATTCTCTTCTGTTATGCTTCATACCCATTTCATTCTATGGGAAACCCATATCTTTGTTTGTTATGTTTGATTATTTATGTTTCACTATATTCATGATCATGTTGTAGTTAGTGACCTCAGATAGTGATCCAATGTGTTAGGGAATGTTTTTGGATCCTGATATGTCATGTTGGGATAGAGATTAAAAATAATTCTTTATGATACCTTTTCAACCATGTTATATTGTCTTGGCAGTTTTTCGTGACTCAATTTTGTGTTAGGATATATTTCAATGCCAATTTTCTGATATTTTCATGATCAAAAGATTCCATGTTATATATATCATGCTTCAATATGTTCATTCATGATCCATGCCTTTTATGTTATCTTTATATGCCTTATAACGCATTTCTTATGCATTATTCCCATTTTTATTCCGTTATATGGATTTATAGCTCATTCCTTTTGTCAATGTACTCCCCAAGATATCCTATGAATATGTAGGAGATCAAAAGAATGTTAGGAGCTCATTACAGATTATTAATAATGAGATGTATTATTCTAGTATCATGTTTTCTAATTATGTACCTAGTCACCAAATTACATTAAACCTTTCAATCCTTGTTTTGTATTTTGATGGTATATAATATTAAAGTCATGTAATAAAATATCAAAAATGTGTGTGATGTTATACCCAAGATATTTTACATTTTTCTCTTATATTTAAAACATTATTCTCTGGTGGATTTGGATCCTTCTATTTATGATATGGTTTTATCATGTTGTTTATTGTGACTTTACTCTCGTTTGAGAGGTATCTCCCAAGAGAGAGTATTTAGGATCTATTATTTGGTTTTCACATTGTTTTCTCTTGTTATTCATATTATGTGTTTATGTTCCTTTGATAGTGATATTTTTGATAGGTATCTTGTTGGTTTTAGGTTTGGATGAACCATTTTTTATTTCCCTATTGTTTCATTTTGGATTCTTGAGGAAAGTAATTTTTTGAGATTTTTATAATGTAAGGAGTTGGATCTATATAGATAGGCCCTTTTTGTGTTTTTAAGGCTCAAGGTACATAGGGGATGTTAGAAGATATATGAAGGGGTTTGGATATAAAATGCTGGATGAAGGGTGCGTACATGACATGTAACAATTTAATGTTTTATATCTGTTGTTCATGGTTTGTGCAAGGGAAATTCATGAAGTTTATACATTTTAGGTTAAATAATAAAAAGGTAATTTGTTTTTCAGTGAAAAGTATACCCCAAAATTTAAACAACATGTAAATAGTATGCCTTCCATGTAAGTCATTGATGTATTATACGATTAAATGTTTTCTCCACTTAGGTTTTTCACAAACCCTATGACTACATCTCTCCCTATCATTTTCTAGTGGGAAACAACCCTTTTATAGGCATTTGGGTGATCTATTCAACATGAATGAATCCTTTAAAATTCATGTTGAATATGTGGTGATCCATGATCATATGGGAGATGTTCTCAGAGATCCCTGACATTGTCCATTCTCATGTGAATAATGTTGTAGGATATAGAGTTAGGAGATTCGTTTCTTCTCATTTTTTATTTTTGTGCAATAGTGAATTAACTATATATTATTCTTTATTTTTTAAAATAAATTAAAAAAATAATATGGAAATAGATATAGAATTTTTTAGAAATAACATGTTGGAATTGTTATTTCCTTATACCATGACAACATTTTTCATCTTATTTTTATAGATATAGTAAAATTTATCTATTTCTAGTTAGAATGGTCGTATTATTAGATTAGAAGTATGAAGTATGTTTAATAACAAAAATCTAGATTAAATGATAATTAATTATCTTGTGAAATTAAATAACAGAAATGTTTTCAATATAGTGGAAATGTAATTTCATGGATATTAAATTGATACAATGTGAATGTTTAATTGTAATTGAAACATAATATGATGCATATTTATTATTGCTAATTATTATTTAAAAGTTTTTTAATTGATAATGGTACATATCTAGGTTACTGAAACCCAAATATATTCGAAGATAATTTTTTTCCTATATATACTCTTATAGATTTATGTAATATGTTTTCCATTGTTCTAATATGTTAATAAATAAATCAATTAATTAATGATATAATATTAACCAGTTTTGTGATAAATATAATTTCTTCTGTTGGGGATTGAGTTGCATGTTTTCATGATATGAATAAATGCCTTGTTTTCAGGGACTAGTTTCCCAATTGTTTTTTTGTTTATTCATAATATCTTTTGATGTGCTATGGATAAAAGCCCGATTACATGAACCATGATTTCCAAATCCTGGAAAGACGATGTTTTATATAGGGTGGTGATGCCTGAATGTTATCTGTGCTTGTTATAAATGATACTTCAGATATTTTGTTATGTGTTGGAATGGAGTCCCTAAGTGATGTGTCAATAGATAATTCCTGTAAAATAAAATGAATCAGTATATGCATCACGATGTCGTGGATGGCACTAGAGATGATGGAATATGTTTAATCTGGTATTACTCATTGATGAGTTGTTGGTAGCTTGTATTCAAGATTGAAAATTTTTATTGTTTAATATCCATGTTTCTTTTTTATGTGCCTTCATTTCCCCACTACTATAAAAAACTAGTGGTGATTGGTTTCATGTTTTCCCTTGTTAGAATCATAGGATTGTTTTCCTATAGTACCTAATTATGGAATGATGCTAACGATGAATTTAATAAATGTTTTACCCTTGGGGTTAGTTGTTGATGGAATATATTTTCATAAAAATGTTAATCTTGATAAACCATGGAATTGGTTTGGATTACGATTGGAGGGAATGCTGAAACTTCTTTTTTTTGGAGGGAATGCACTTTGTTCAGATGTTTAATAATGTAATTAATATATTGAAATGTTGAAAAATTGTAATAACTAATTAATGAATACTGAATTAATTACTGGAAACAATTTGATAAAAATGGTATGATGTAATTAATGTAGCTCTTTTATATGATTTTATTCTTAAAGGACATATGGTCTTAGTAATTGAATATGGTATTATAAGGTCCATTGGCTATAGTTGAGTATAAGACTAGATTATACCCAATGTGTGGTTTTCAACAATAATATATCATGTATATTCTAGGAATTTATATGCTACCACACATTTATCCGTTTGGGAAACAAACTCCTAGTGGGATAGGGGAGGTAGTTTTCCCCCAATATCTTGATTTTAGTATGGATGGCTGACGACACTCTCTACCCCACACTCTACACTTGGTAGTGCCTTGTGATTGTAGGCATGGAGGCTAGTTTCATATATATTTTTGTATAGGGTTATGATGGATTTTTTTTCATTTCACATATATGTAATTCTGAATATAGTATCTAAAGGATTATTATAGGTATGATATGTATAAGTTGTGATGTTTAGAAGTAATAACTCAGTGTATGGGTTTTAATGGAATGAGGTATAGTACTGGATGTTTGACATACATCATACATGATGTGGTGGATTCAAATAATTAATTGGTTGCTATGTGTGGATTCAGGATGGTATGGTTATGTGATGCATGAGGTTTATATTGTGATTCCCTACCCTAGTATCTTAAGGAAATCTTACAATTAGAGAGAGATATATCCTAACTTATGACAGTGTAACAGAGAAGAAAAAAAATTGGGAAGTAGAAGATAGGAACACTTGATATATTATTATTATAGTGAATGCTCTCTTTTACGCATTACATGGTGATATATATCTTCAATGAGGTTGGTAACTTAGCATACATGTTTACGTTTTGAGTTAGATTCATTATTTTACACTATTATTTAGGATGATTTATTTATCTTTTACATGAGAGGATCTGGGGAAGATCCTACTAAGTATAATATTATTCTCACCCTATGTATATATAAATCATTTCTTTGTTTATCTAAAGAATGTTGGTGATGAGTTTGGATATTACTAGCTCTGGGTTTAGTGTGATATATTTGGGATATATGTATTCTTTCATCATTACATTTTTTGGGTACTTATTGATTTCCTTTTAATTTATTAGTATGGTATGACATTTAATATTTTCAGTTGGGTTCTCTTTATATATAAATATTTAAGAAGGTGTTGGTTGGTGTATCCTTATTATATCTCTATTCTATATGTTTCACGTTGTGGTTAATGCCTCCCATATTCATTTTTTTATGCCCATAGTGTTAGTTTCCAACCAAGAGCCTACTAGATGTATGACTAAGTAAGACACCATATCTCTCCTCTTAATTCGGTATCTTTGTGGGAAGGGGTTCTATAGTATCCCATGGTTTACATAAATATATATTACATCATTTTAGATTAATATTTATTATATTTCAAAAATATGTGATGGAGGACTATAATAGTTTATTTTCTTTGGAAACATGGAAAAAAATCTTTTATCCTAGTGAATGATCTTCAACATCTCCCATGATGATTTACACCTTTAGTACATATACCTAAATCCATTATTCATAACATGTGGAAAGGAAACATAATGAAGCGGTGATTTCACATGCATAGTAAGGGTTAATAGATGAAATGTATATGAACTACATGAACAAAATGTTATTGAACTTTAGGAAAATATTTTAAGTTGATACTGTTAATATCATAGGTCATAATAATTATTGGAAGTTCACATGCCATAGATCATAATATAAATAAGTGAATAATCAATGAATTCATATAATCAAAATATTAAATTGGATTTGTGTAATGCCAATTGGATTATAACATTGTAAACATGTATAAGTAGTAACATGTTCACTCATTAAGTAATGGAAATAAAATCTTTCCACCACATCACCAGGTCCATTCATAACATTGTGAATGTGTAATTGGGTTTACAAATAACCTTATGTAAAAGAAACCATTTCGACCAATAACGTTGTGAAAATGTAATCAGGCTCACACATAACCTTATGGATGTGAAATCAGTTTCATGAAAAACATTGGGAATGTGTAATCCGGTTCACACAAAACCATATGGAAATAAAAATAGGATTATGCATAACATTGTGAAAATGTAATTAGGATAACGCGTAATGTTGTGAACATGTAATCAGGTTCATGTATAAACTTATGGGCATAAAACCAATTCCTTAGATAACATTCTTAACATATAATAAGGTTAAATCATAGAATTGTGACCATGTAATCTGGTATCTCCATAAATATACGGGCGTGAAACCAGGTCCATGAATAACATTGTGAACATGTAATCTGGTTCATGCATAACATTTATACTCATGATTCATCCATCTTTACCCAATTAATTTGAGGGGGATATTGGTCCAACCCAACACTTAATAAAATCATTCATATATATTCCACAAGATAATAAAAAAATCACAATATCATGACCTACAAAAATACAAAGGTATTATAATCATAAAATCATAACCAATAAAATTAAATGGGTGTCATTAACATTTCAAAACATCATAACCTATGGAAAATAGATAGGATTCATAACCATTTCATTGAAAAACAACCCATGAAAAGAAGCGGGATTCAAAATGGGATTACCCAAGGAAGAGAAATATGTGTTGTAATAATTATTCCTTCAAAACATAAACCATAAAAGAAAGTATATGAATGAAATATTTGATTTATTTCCTATATGGGATTGATTAAAATAAACATATGTCATCCTAGATGGAAAATAACATGGAAAGATATTTTGAAAACAATTCATGGGGAAAAAATCCTTTCATCATTGAATAATAATTTTTAAATAATAAAACCATTTTGAAAACCATTTCCATTGAAACTAATTTTTACACTTATGAAAAAGGAATGATATCATTTAAAAAACCCCCTTTCTTGAAAACATTTATATTAATCATCAAAGCATTTTAAATTCCATTTTCATCGGAATATATTTAAAAACATATATAGTAATCATGAAAATATTTTGAAAATGGTTTTAAATGAAAAAAATATGACATAATATTTAAATTTTATTTAAAAACAGTTATTTAAAAATAAATTTAAAAAAATAATTAAAAATTAACCTTTCATAAATGGAATTGAAGATTGAATGAAATCACATCACGTAAATCTATATATTTTGTGTGAGGTAAAAGAAAAATCATTTTACATGATAAAAAATGAAATTACTTATTTATAACGTGTTGTGAATATTAATTTTTTGACCTTGGAAAATTAATATAATGGTAAAAAAGTATTTTATAAATTATAGGATGATGGTATAATAATCATGGAACCATTTTTATAAAACATAGATCTCCAACTAAAGAGAGAGTATAGTCAGGATTTCTAAAAAATATTTATGAACTCTATTCTACAACAAATTGTTGAAAAATGGTAATAATACATCAATATAACATGAATACACATATAGTAATTAAATTTATTAACTCCTTGATATATGGGTTGTAATATTTCATCAATGGAATCAAAAACATAAAAATCATAAAAAGTGATGAAACTGTTTCAGAAAACACTTTTCAATTGGTAACATGGGATCATGCTCTCCATGTAAGAAACGAAAATTAAAATAATCATATAATTTCATGAAAATATGGTTATTAATGTTATATCATGGAAGCTGTACGTATACACACCTCAAAATGAATTTAATTTCATAACAATACATGGGTATCAAAGAAGGAAAAAATGAGACAAAACTATTTTACAGATTTTGTACCATCTTTGAAAAATAATACCTATGAAATAGAAGTATATAATGGATATGAAAGTACCCATAAATTTAACTATAACAATAATTTTTTATATCCATGGGTACTATACACACCACAAAAAATTAATTGGTGTTTAATAAATCATATATAGTATGAAAATAAAAGTGAGACAAAATCCCCTTAACTAGGGACTTGAATCCATTTATTCTCATACAAAACCTCTATATAATAAATATAAATGTATTATAAATATACCCCATAACCATATTCTTACTAATAATACCTAATATGGTTTTATATGGATTTATATTACCCTCTTTTTAACAAGTCTATGTTATGTTTACACTTCATGTAATATCTGCATTGTTTTTCTCATGTTCGTTAATTTGTTATATCATTTGTCTTTATATTTATATCATGATTGGAAAAATTTAAACCATTATTTAAATATAATTTTTATTTTTTATATATTTATTATAATAATTCATCGATATATATGTATGAAATAAAATACACCATTCATCAAAACGGTAAGTCGTACGTATGCCTAGACACTATTTCTATTTAATTGTCATGTTGAAAGAAAGAAGTTAAAAGACATATATATATATATATATATCAATTATTAAATTAGATTTATTATATCTTATATATCATATATATTCACTAAATTCATTATTAATACATTCCATGTAGTGTATGAACAAATCATATCGCTCTTAGAGGCAGAAGTATGCACTTCTTCAAATGAAATTATCAAATTAACCCGAAATGGAAATTAAAAACATATGTGTTTTAAAATGGAATAAATAAGATTAAATTAATATTAAATATAATATATTACATATTTAAACATATTTTCAATCATAATTTCCATAATAAGAGGCAGTAAATGAAAAAATTAACAAAAATCATTTAGTGAGGCACTAGTTCTCCATACATATAAATAGTATGTTCGTTACACATTATATGCAGGTGTGTGTACGTGTGTGTTGAAAAAATTGATTAATAAAATCCTATTATATTTAGGATTTCTTTATGCAAGTATTGAATAAAGAGTGTGGAGGGTGGAGAAGGAAAATAATATAAAGGAGCATGATGGAAGGTGTTACCTCTTAACTAGGTAACTCATTTTGGTTTGTGTAAAAAGTCATCCTTGGAACAAATTTTAAAAGAAAGGACAGTATTATATTAGGAATTGGGGGATTCTATGGGATTGTAGGAGAAACTTTTGGGTGAGGAAAGGATCTTGGTATTTGTGAGGAAGTGGGGAGAGAGTAGGGCTTTTATAGTGGAGGAGTGGAACCCTTGTAAACATATGAAGATAGAATTCAACCCAAATTTTTCATATTGAAATTTGATTGAATAATAAACCAATTTTGATTCAAAGGAGTATAGGATTGTTATATGTCCATTAAATGTATCTTATAAACGATTATAGGTCACATTTAATATTAAAATTATGTTTTAGTCCTCAGTTAAGCTTAATTTTACCTTAATTGGTGGAATTAATTTTAATTAAATTCACTAATAAATTTTGTCAATTTTTTTTTACATTTTTTTAAATTTTACATTATTCTTATTCCAAATATGGATTCCATTTTTTCAAAATACAATCACAGAAGTGGAATAAATTAATTTAAAATTAATCTCATTAATAGTATGACACTATGGTTTTTTGGTAAAAATTGATCAATTGTTTTCTATGTTTTTATATCAAATTCAAAATTTAAATTGGTTCTAATGAACTAAATTGTATTAATTAAGAAAATTATTGCCTAATTAATGTTTTAATAAAAATGGAAACATAATTTTTCTTTGTAAACAAATTAAATGAAAAAAATGAATTAAAATACTACATTTTTTATTATTCGTTATAAATGAACCCTTATAGAAAAATAAAAAAACATAACAGTTATATTGTTCTTTTATGTCATTGATTTCACTTTCCAATAATGTAATCCTATCTGGAAACCTAGTTAGATTTATCATTGGCTGGCCACTCTTTTTCCAACATTCCTTTTTTAAAGTTTGTTTCAGTATCATTTTTACAATGTGGGTTTCTAGAAATAAAACCTTCTATTAAGAAACATTTGATAACCCAAAATAATTTTTTTGGGTCAAATTTATGTTTAGGGGGTATAATGTAGCACCCTAATATTTTGTGATTTCTTTTTATCTATTTATTTTAATATTTTAATATTTTTTATTTCATGAAAAATTGCAAATAATTTATTATATATTAAAGAAATATAGTTGGCTTGTTATGTACAAAACACAAAGTTGAACTTGAACTACACACAATATAAATTTCATCTTTCTCTGAACAGAACACCAAGGTTAGGTTGTTTTATTCACAACAACGACTTTCCTTGATTGACTTCATAACACACATGAAAAAATTTTACTGAACAATAGTATACCTTTAAAATGTAATTATTTAAAATAATAATATATAAAATAACCTTTAAATTAGAGGTTATGAAGAACTAAGGGACTATATTATTCCTAGAAAATAGATGTCTTAGAATAAAATTTTTGGTTTGAGTATCCTTTTTCCAAATTTTAATGGTTTTTCATGAAAAGATATACTTTACTCATTTTTTAAAACTTCACTATTTGTTGTTCCATGATCCACTTCACCTCTTTCTCTAAAAAGGAAGTAGAATTTTTTATTCATGAAGCACTAACAGATCTTGAGATCCATGATATGACATCCCGTCTATCATCAACTATCATGAAAACCATTATTTTTTAATAGCATGTCCAATACACATAAATACTCAGGTTGTAATATAATACTTTATTCTCAAAAACATTATCCAAACTTTAGCTAAATAATTCCATTAATGGATATCCTTATAAACCTTCCTAAATATGAAAATAAAAAAACATTAAAAATATGTTACTGAATCAGCATAATATTGTTCCCCCATATTTCACAATATATCTCTTGGTGATCAGATTCCAAACAAGTGATTATAGTCATCACATATTCTCATTAAACATGATAATGACCTCAATTACCATAGATACATTATAAAATATGCATGATTCCTTATTCCCAATGTTAATACATATATTCCATAAAACCAAGAGTTTTTTTAACTTTATACATGATGACATAGAATAATATGTAGGACAATAAATAATCAAATATGTTGAAATCAATTCAATCTAATTTACTTTATTCAAATCAATCATCTCTTATCCAAGAAAAAGGTAGTTTTTCAACATAATGATAAGATTAAGGGTTACATTACCTTAATCGATTAATCGCATTTATATGACTTCATCACCATTAAAAATATCCTTTTCAATATTTAATGAATAATTATACTGAAAATACATTTATATTTCATTATAAATATTACATTTTAATTGAATTCCAAAACATAAGTACTTCATTCTTCCAACATTATTCCTAAAACATTACATATACTTCATAAACCTTTTCCTCAATAAACATATCCGAAAATATGAAATATGAACCATGACTTAAGGTTCCTCATCCTAAATCTAATCATTCTTCTTATGATCAATGTAAACAATACAATATGTACATCGCATACCTTTCACTTTTCATTTGTGGTCTCTTAATCTTCATAAGTATAACCAACACTCATTTCACCTTCCTCATTCTCTTTATGGTATTTCCACTTAGGAAGTTCATTTTCAAAATTGCAATACCTTCCACATCTGAAAAATTCAATGTTAACCACTTTACTTCATGTTATCTCTATTGAATAATCCCATAAAGAATGTGGTGAGAAACACATATCATATAAGAATGATACATAATCCTGAAAAAGTACTTGTAGGATGTATAAATCATGACACCTACCTTTTACATGGTAAATCGTTAGTTTTATAGTTGGATATTAATAGTAAAATTAAATTCAACTTCTTCAAAATGATTCATGAATAGTTTTTCAATTTCTAAAGTGTATCCCCTAGTTGTGTCAAACTAGGTGTGCAGCAAGGCTCATTATTGTGTACCATATTAACGTGAGTCAGGTCTAAAAAATCATGTAGGAGTTGTTACACCATAGTTAAAACTATTCCAGATCCACATCCTCTTGTAATATCTAGAAAATGATGTATTTATATTAAACCACTAACATTATCCTTTACCAAAATTATAGGACATTTTCATAAATGGAAGCTTATAATTATACATATCCTTGAAGACATCCCCATAAAAATTCTTATAAAAAACCTAGTGATCTCATTAATGTTTTATCAAACTTGTTTCCAATGGTTGACTAACCTTTTCCATTGATGCCAACTATAACAACCTGGGATTAACATACAAGGATAATTCATCATTTTATATGAATATTCAGTACATTAAAAAAATAAATTCCTGATGACCGTAATTGTAATATCGAGGTAAATAATGAAATGATACAAATTTTTTCTAATTAATATTTTGTGAATTAAATATTAATTTTACCTTAAATGGGTTTCTATGTTCGATGGAATACCCGATACACGACAATGGGTTTCATTGAAATCTTATGCTGCACAATAATAATATTATATTATTATTTTAAATGGTAGTTAATGCATAGCCATTGTATTGGTAGGAATGAATAGAACTAACTACAATATTATTATACATGTTTGTTAAATGTTTTTTCATTTATCTAATAAAATTTAGTTGCTTAAAATGTGAATGAATCTAATTTTAAGCATAATTTACTTTTAAAGGTTGATTTATCGCCTTTTAATGGAGAACCCTCCTTAAATCTAGTTTTGGTCACTTTTATATATTCTATTTGAAAAAAATAAAATTCTTCTTTATAATCGGGACATAAAAATTCACTTTGATCGAAATTTTTATATTTTTATAATAAAGTTAATTTTTTTAATGAATAGTGAAAATACTTTAATTTAATTAAAAACCACCTTTTAGTCTAATTTATTCATATGGTTAGATTTTCTATTTAATTTATTTTAAAGTTTAATTAGATTATATTTTTACCATTTAATCCAATTCTTGTTATTGTAATTAATTTCTTTTTGAAATTGGACATAAACAAGTGTCAATCTTTTGATAGTTAATTCTTAAAAACATGATTATTGATTTAACTGCGGGAATTAATTTTAAATTAATTTCTTCCACTTTTGTGTTTTGAATTTGGAAAAATGGATTCCATATTTTGAATCATGAGGTAAAAATTGTGTAAATAGGAAACTTTTACTTTTAGATATTATGTATATTAGCTTTATTAAATATTTTATTTACCATGGTTAAAGGGTTAATCTGGTAATAATAAGGATTAAAAAATACCACTATAACAATATAAAATTACCCTAAAATGTGTCCCAATCTTATTTGTTGATACACATCCGACCATGATAATCCTTTGGTCGAATTTGGGACTCCATGGGGCCACATAATTGTGATAATGACACTTTATTTTTATTAACATAATGTAAAACCAAAAATGACATAAACAGATATCTTTTTGTAAATTAATTTTCACATATAGGTATATAAGTTATCATTTTGACAATAAAAATTCTATGAAAATGTAAAAATATTTCCTAAATCATGGTAATTTTTTGTAATTTTTAGACAAAAAATTAATAAAATTATTTATGACACAATAATGATGTAGTGTTTACCACTTTAATAAATGATTTAAATAAATAGGATTATAAATATTAAAATAATATCCAAAACCTGTCCAATTCATATTGGATGATTTTATTTCTACCATTATACATTTTATCTTCATCTTTAATAAGTTTTTGGAATTCAAAAACCGAAAATAATTATGTAAGAAAATAATATTTTCACACTTCCCTAAAGAGCCTCTTATCCCCCTTATAAAAAGCCATAACTGCTAACCCATTCCTCACACTTCTAAATCCCCTAGGATCGTCCAAAACCTACCTAAATATTCTCTCAATATCTCTATGCACCTCCTAGAAGACTTAATGTACACATAAGGCACTTTAACCAACCATTTTGGTTCAAACCAAAGGGAGTTACCCAATTTAAAGGTAACGTTTTCTCTAAATTTCTTGTGTTTTATTTTAATTGTCCATAAAAATAAACTATTTTATTACCTTATTTTATAAAAAAACCAGTATCATCAATATACTAGGATGTTGTTATGTGTAGTATTTGAACTACACTTAAACACACCTCTATCTAATTGGTAAGAAAATACTGTTTCTGTGGATGGAAAACCAACACCTCACGAAACGATGTTTGTTCAATTATGTCATACCGCCTCTTATGGTGGTAATTATGATGGCACTGTATTTATATATGTTATATGTTATGTTTATTTTTTCTTAATTATTCTGTATTTTACCATTTATAACACGCCTTTATGGTTTCCATTAGGGGTAAATGCGAAAATTTCATTTGAGGAAGTGTAGACTATCGCCCTCTCAAAGTGATATGACTTGTTAATTTCATATGTGGGATTTAAAAAGGATGGAGTTAATGATATTTTATATGATATTATAATTGAATTATAATATACCTATATATCATTATGTTTTAATTCCATTAAAATATGAAATAGAAATGGAAGTAGTATTCATGCACAGATACGACTTACTGTCTACATGAAGGGTGCTTTTCATTTCATACCTCTAAATGTTATGTAATATTATAAATACATCTTTATAATGGATATATATGATATATGCTATATATAAATCATTATTATCATTCCTGATATAATGGAATTTTGACCATATAGACAACTTGTAAATATAAGAAGTTTATTTTTGACTCAGGTACTAAATATCGACAAAACAACCATTATTAATATAAATGATTACATGCTGTTTATAACATAGTAATAATTGATAAAAATGGAATAATAAAGGTAATAAAGGTTCATATGAAAGTATAAATTAACATTAGTTTGTAATTCAGGAGATTAAGGAACAAACGGGTCAAGTTGGACACGAGGTACGGGACTTCCTCTCAATCTCCTTTCATTGAGGCATATTTTGTTTTAATACATGAAATTCTTTTATATGTTGTATAATCCCCTTTTATTTTTTCATCTATTAAAAAGGAATTATTCTCTACCATGAATTTTACTAAATTTCAAAAAGGTATGTTTCTTTTTATCATAAGCGGTTAAAATGACCTTTTCATTGCCGCGAGTATTATTTGATCTTTAGAATCCATAACAAGCTGCAATTTTTTTAAAAGGAAAATAAATACCATCTACTCTTTTATGTATTTTGGTATCGAAAATGGTTTTTGATAATGAATTTCTTATGTCAATATATTTAAATGATATATTGTGATTGAAATGTGGAAATTTTATCATTCCATTATGTTTGTTTTATGTTTTATGAATATGTTGTGGTTCTTGGGCATTGATTACATATATGGATGGTTCTGTGATAATCCTAGGGTGGGTGATCCCAATATAGCTCTTCAATTCATTGGGCAACATGACTGAGGTAAATGTGAACATTTCTCCTAAATTATTTAGGAAATATATTATGATGGGTATTACAAATATAACTTCATACATATTTTTGATAGATACAATTTAAGTATGATATGGATGCCATGTGTTTATTTTATGATTTATGATTTCTATGTGTTGTTCGTAAATCTTATGATTTCATGATGTATGTTAAAGAGCTCATGTTCTTTATGTAATGATAAACTAATGTTTTATTTAATTGTTTTATAACCCTTATTATGATTTTTATGCTTATCCAATGTTTTGAAATGTTTTTCATAGGACTTAAAGATGAATCGGGTCAAGGATGAGATCAAGGAAAAGTCATTCTCTCTAAAACATGGTACTAGACATGACAATTTTTTTCAAGAGTTTATATTTTATGAAAAAATAGAAACTGATTAAATGTGTCTACCTTGTAATATTTCAGATGTAAGGTAATAGTTATGCCCTAATTATCTAAAACTATAAACATGAAAATATCCTCAATGTGAATTATTCATCCAATTTAAGATTATGTAATTTTTAAGGTTGGGTCCTTATAACCATGTTTATTCGGATAAGATATTTCTGTATTCAGAATGGTTTTTCATAGAGGAAACAAAGAAAATATGTTGGGATGACATCAGGAGGAAGACAACCATCGAAATAAGAAACTTTAAATGGTTGGAATCAGAACTGAATAATTTGTTACAGTGATGGAATAGTTAACTCATGATATAAATTGTGGTGGTATTCATGCCTGAGATTAGCCAGATCAACCACCGAAGAACATGTCAAATGTAGAACATTTCATGAGGAAACATACCCCTCATTCAGAGGATCATCTGACCCTTTTGTAGAAGAATGGTAGATTAAAGCCCAAGAAAATATTTTTGATTTCATGGGGTTTTCATAACATTAAAAGGATAGTCTCACTATTTACTATTTTGAAGGTGAAGTTGATCAGTGGTGGTCGATGGGAAAAAATATCAGGGATAGTGAGGAGATTTATGATCTTATTTGGGATGAATTCAATGGTATGTTTCTTTCGAAATATTTTCCCAAGGTTGTTCATCTCGGGATGAAAAAACAATTCCTTGAATTGAAGTAGAAGGATGACTCAGGGGCTGCTTATGAAGCAAAATTCCCTCGACTGGCAAGTTGTGCTCCAAATTTCATAGGAGATATGGATAGTAAAATCATCCATTTTTACTGAGGATTAATGCAAATGTATTGAATGGATTTAGCTTCTCATGAGTAAAAGAGTTATGAAAAACTTGTTTGATATACAGAGAAGGGGTAAATGGAGTTTTTCGATGACTATGTATTCTTTAAAAAACAACGGAATAAGAGGTCATTGTGGCAGGAAAAAGGGAAGAACTCTTCATAGAATTACTATGGTAAGAAACTTAATATTACAGTTTGTGAAAATTGTGGTAAAAAGCATGTTCTGGACAGTCGTTTGATTTCTAGTAAGTGCTACTAATGTGGTAAAATGGTACATAAACCTCATAATTGCACTGAAAAAGATTAGGGTAATGTTATTGCAAAATATTATTTACCATCAGTAAATTTTTTTAAGTGAAATGAAATTGGTCATTATGAAAATGAGTTTCCAATGAATAACACAACTAAGGGAATGCAATCCAACTACAAGCAGAAAAGGGTGGTGTAATCCTTTGAAACTACTTCAGAAGATGTTGACGCATCGAGTGATGTAGTATCAGGTATACTGTTTTTTTTTCATATTATGCCAATGTGGTGTTTGATTCGGGGTCGACACATTCGTTCATTTCTAAGAAGTTTTATAGTAAATTTGGATTTCCATATCATGATATAAATCCTGAACCTATGGTAAAAACACCTAGAGGAAATGGTGAATCAATAATAAATTATATGTACCTTCATATCATTGTGTGTGGAAATAATCTAAATATAATTCTTGTTTTTTTGCCTCTTGTAGAGTTTAATGATATATTGGGTATGGATTGGCTTTCTAATTATCTTACTCAGATTGAATACAGAGTTAAAGAGGCTTCTTTTAAAAAATATTTTCAGTTTGTGTACAATAATGAACCCTTACTTTTGATAACAAATTAACATCCTCAGAAACCAGTAAAAGATGTAAATGAATGTTACCTAGAACATATTGTTGAAAACAAAGAAAATGTTCAGATTAATGATGTGAAAGTGGTAAATGAGAACCTTGATGTTTCTTCAGATGATTTTCCTGTTATTATACCTAATCATGAAGTTTAATTTACTATGGACTTAGTTCATGATGTTCTGACAATTTCAAAACCACCTTATCGAATGGATAAAATTTAACTTTTAGAGTTAAAGATGAAATTGCAGGAGTTATTAAAAAAAGGATTCATTCGTCCTAGCACATCACCATGGGGTGCTCTTATCTTGTTTGTTAAAAACAAATATGGTTCAATGAGACTATTCATTTCTTACAGAGTATTGAATAACAACACTTATATGAATAAGTATTCTTTGACTCATATCGATGATTTCAATGATCAATTTCAGGAAACTCAGTATTCTTGGAAAATTTAATTGCGATTGGTGTATAATCAGTTGAAAGTAAATGAAGCAGACTTCTAATAGACTGTGTTTCGTACTAGATATGGCCATTATGAATTTATATTTATGACTTTTGGTTTAACCAATTAACCTACTTTATTCAAGGATCTTGTGAATTGAATTTTACATGAGATCTTGGATAAGTTTGTGGTTGTGTTCATTGATGTTATTTTGGTTTATTCCTAATGTAAATAGGAACATGAAAGTACTCTAAGGGTTGTCTTAAAAAAAATAAAAGAAATGAATCTATTTGGGAAATTAAGAAATTGTGAGTTTCGGTTACAACAAATTTCATTCCATGGTTACATTGTTTCCAAAAATGGCATAACAGTAGATTATACTAAAACAAATGTTGTTGAAGAATAGACAAGACCCAAAAATATAACCAAGATTAGAAGTTTTATTATTTTGTAAGGTTATTACCAGAGGCTTATAGAAACATTTACATGGTTATCAAGTCCAATGACTATGTTAACTCGAAAATGTGTCATGTTTGTTTGGACAAAAGAATGTGATGATTATTTTCATAAATTTATAAGAAGATTAGTGAATGATTCAGTTTTGGCACTACCATACATAAATTGAGAGTTTTTTTATCTAAAATGATTCTTCATTGAAAGGAATTGGTTGTGTCATTATCCATAATGATCAGGAAATTTCTAATGCTTCACTTTAGTTGGAACCTCATGAGTTAAATTACCCTACACATGATTTGAAATTAGCTCATGTTGTTTTTTCTTTAAAAAGTTTGTAGGAATAATTTGTATAGAATAAAATATGAAATATATACTTCCCACAAAATAATGAAGTATATATTCATTCAAAAAAATTGTACATCAGACAAAGGAGATGGTTTGAATTATTCAAGGATTATGATTGCACGATCCTTTTCCATTTGAGAAAAGAAAATAAAGTGGCTGACGATTTGAGTCAAAAAAGTAATTCTTCATTGTCCATGATATGTTTGAAACAAGAGCCTTTGGTTTTTGATTTGATGAACTTTGGAATAGTAGTTTATGGTGCTGGAAATTCTTTTATTTTGTTTCAGGTGTTACTGAATTCATCTCTATCAGATAGAATAAAGCCCGAAAAGAAGGAAGACAGTGGGTTGTAGAAAATTGTGTAGTTGGTTTAGAAGGGTATGTTTCCTGGGTTTAATGATGATAATGATTTTTTTTGAGGATTTGGAAAATATTCTATCTTCCATCTGATTCACAGCTAAATAATGTGTCGTTATATGAAGCTCATTGTTCCCCATTTTCAGTTCATCTTGGCAATACTAATATGTATGGAGATCTTCAGGATTATTACTTTTTGGATGGAATGAAAAGAGATATTGCAGATTTTGTTGTGAAGTGTTTTAATTGTCAGCAGTTTAATGTAGAGTGGCGGTTACTGAAAGGGATTCTTCAGTCTTTTACAGTGCTAGAGTGGAAATGGGAAAATATATCCATGAACATAGTTGTGGGATTACCGAATACATATCGAGGTAATAATGCAATATGTGTTTTAGATAAATTGACTAAATCTAATCATTTCATTCCAATTCAAGATACTTTGTATCTAGTTCAATTTTTTGGTTGTATATTAAATAGATAGTCATGTTGCAAGGAGTTACCCTCTCCATTGTATCTGATCATGATCCAAGGGTTACTTATATCATTTGGAAAGGCCTTCAGAATACTTTGGATACTAAATTAAATTTTATTGGATGTTTTCATCCACAATCAGATGGCCAGTATGCATAAACAATTCAAACATTGTTGAATATGCATCGTTCTTGTTCACGGGGTCACTAGGGATGTTGGGATCAACATCTATATTTGATTGAATTTTATTATATTAAAGGTTTTAATTCCAGTATACTGATGGCTCTATTTGAGGAATTATATGGTATCAGTGTCGAACTCCAGATTTTTGGGATGGAGTAGGTGAAAGGAAGGTGATGGGGCCAGAATTGTTAGAGGAGATGGCATAAATGGTTCAGTTGATTCAGAGGCACATGAGAACATCTCATAGCAGGAAGAAAAGTTAAGTAGATAATCAGAGGAAGGATCTTTCTTTTAAGGTAGGGGATCATGTATTTCTCAATATTTCTCCATTGAAAAGTGTGATTCATTTTGGTAAGAATGGGAAGTCGAGTCCGAGGTTCATTGAACATTATGAATTCCTAGAGAAAGTTGGATCAGTTTCATACTAGGTGGCTTTACCTCCATGTTTATCCCAAGTACACAATTGTTTTCATGTTTCAATGTTGATAATGTATATGCCAGATCCTTCTCATCTTTTGATCCCAGAGATAATTCAGTTGGAAGAGAATCTCTCTTATGTGGAAGAACCGGTCTAGATTCTTGACCGAAGAGATCAAGTATGGTAGAAGAAGGTAATTCACCATGTAAAGGTTTTGTGAAAAAACCAGATGGTTGAACATGCAACATGGGAATCTGAAAATTATATGAGGGTTAAATACATCAATTTATTTGATAAGTGAATAAAATTGAAAGGAAACAATTTCCAAAAGCAGTGAAGGATTTAAAATCACAGGTAAATAAAGAAATAATACATTTTCTTTTTAATTAATTTTTTTTGAATTTAATATTTATTTAACATTAAAGGGGTTTCTTTGTTCGATGGCATACCTGATATGCAACAACCAGTTTCCTAGAAATCTTATGTTTCAAAATAATAATATAATATTATTATTTTAAATGGTAGTTAATTCCTAGTCGTTGTATTGGTAGGAATGAACATAAATAAGTATAATAATGTTATACATGATTTTTAAATATTTTTACATTTATCCAATAAAATTTAGAGGCGTAAAATTTGAATAAATCATGTTTGAAGCATAATTTACTTTAAAAGGTTCATTTACCACCTTTTAATGGTGAAACCTAATTAAATCTAGTTTTGTTCACTTTTATTTGTTATATTTGACAAAATAATATTCCTCTTTAGAATCGGGACATCAAAAATTCACATTGGGAGAAATTTTGGAATTTTTCTGATAGAATTTAATTTTTAATGAAGAGTGAAAAATACTGTATTTCAATTCAAAACTACCATTTAATATAATTTATTAGTTTGGTTATATTACCTTTTTAATTGATTTTAAAGTGTAATTAGATTATATTTTTACCATTTAATCCAATGTTTTTTATTATAATTAATTTCACGTTGAAATTAATCATAAACAAGTGTCAATATTTTGATCGTTATTTCTTAAAAACACACTTTTTATTTAAATAGAAGGAATTGATTTTCAACAAATTTCTGCCACTTTTGTGTTTTGAATTTAAAAAAAAATTGATTCCGTATTTGAAATCAGGAGTCAAAAGTTTTCAAATAAGTAACTTTTATTTTTAGGCATTATGAATATTTCCTTCATTAAATAATTTATTTACCATGGTTAAAGGGTAAATATAATAAATAAGTGTAATCCAAAATTACTATAATAATATATAATTACTCTAACATGTGTCCTAATACTATTTTTTGATAAACTTTCAACCATTATCATCCTTGGGTCGAATTTGGGACCCCATGGCGCCACTTGGGAGTGATAATGACACTTTATTTTAATTAACATAAACTAAACCCAAAAAATGATAGAAAAAAATATATTTCAGTAAATTAATATTTAATTAGGGTTATATAAGTTATATTTTATACTATATATTTTATTTGGAAATATAAAAATATTTTCTACATCATGGCATTTTATATAATTTTCAGACATGAAATAAATTATGTTATTTATGAAACAATAACAATACAGTGTTTACCTCATTAATAAATGATTTAAATAAATAAGATTATAAAGACTAAAATAATATCCAAAACCTATCCAATTATTATTGTATGATTTTTTTTGAACATGAGTCTTATTTTCTTCGACTTTAATTTGTTTTGGACATTTAGAAACTGAAAATCATTATGTAATAAAATAATGTTTTCACACGTTCCTAAAGAGCCCCTCACCCCTTATTAAAATCCCTCACTTCTAACCCATTCACACACATTTAAATACCCTTGGATCGTCCAAAACCTACCCAAATAATCTCTCAAGATCCCTCTCTGCCTCCAAGAAGACTTATAATTTTCATAAATCACTTCAATAAACCATTTTGCTTCAAACCAAATAGAGCTACCTGATTTAAAGGTAACGTCTTCTCTTATGTTCTTTTATTTTATATTATTTTTCCAACCCCTAAACTCTTTTTATTAAATTATTTTATAAAAAAACCAAAATCCTCAATAAACATGGATTTTTTATGAGAAGTATTTGGACTACACTTACACACACCTCCATCTAATGGGTAAAGAACATATCATTTCTGTCGATGGAAAACTAACGCCCCACAAAACGATTGTTATTAAATTATCTACTACCACCTATCATGATGGCCATTATGATAGAACTGTATTTATATATGATATATATTATTTTTATGTTTTCTATATGCAAATTTATTTTACATTTATAGCTGCCTATATGGTTTCCATTATGGGTAAGCGCGATTATTTCATTTGAGGAAGAGCGGACTTCCGCCACCTCAATTTATATGACTCATTAATTCTATATGTGGGACGTATAAAGGATGGAGTAAATGGTATTATATAAGATATTATAATGGAATAATAATATACCTGTGTATTATTATTTTTTAATTCCATTAAAATATGAAATAGAAATGGAAGAAGTGTTCATGCGTACGTACGACTTACCGTCTCCAGGAACAGTGCATTTCACTTCCTACTAATAAATGTTATGTACTATTATAAATACATGTATATATAGTATATATAAGATATATATGATATCTAAAAAATTAATATCATTCTAGATATAATAAACTTTTGACCACATAGGCAAATTGTAAATATAAGAAGTTCATTTTGGACTCTAGTACCAAATATAGAAAAAATGACCATTATTTACATAAATGATTACATGATGTTTATAAAATGGTAATAATTGATATTAAAGGAATGATAAACATGAAAAAGGTTCATATGAAAGTATAAATTAAATTTAGTTTATTATTCAGGAGATTAAAGAACGAAAGGGTTAAGTTAGACATGAGGTGAGGGACTTCGTCTCAATCTCCTTTCATTGAAACATATTTTGTTTTAATTCATGACTTTATTTTATACGTTATATAAACCCCATTGAAATTTTATTTCATTAAAAATGTATATTTTTCTACGAGTTCATTTACTAAACAACAAAAACATATGTTTCTTTTTAATGTCAGTGGTGACAATGACCTTTCCGCCACCACAAGTATTATTTGATCTTTAGCTTCCTAAACATGCCAAAATGTTTTTAAAATGAAACTAAATAGAATATACTCTTTTATTTATTTTGGTATTGAAAATGGTTTTTGATAATGTATTTGTTATGACAATATATTTAAATGATATATTGTGATTGAAATGTGGAAATTTTGCCTCTCCATTATGTTTTTTATGTGTTATGAATATGTTATGGTTCTTGGGAATTGATTATGTATACAGGTTGTTTTGTAATAATCCTTGGGCGGGTGAGCCTGAGATTTCTCCCCAATGCATTGGGTTATCTGACGAAGGTAAATGTGAATGTTTCTTATAAGATATTTAGTGATTATACTGTGATGGGTATTCCAAATGTAACTCCCTACGTAGTTATGATTACTACAATGTAAGTATGATATGGATTCAAAATGTTACCTTTATGATTTATGATTTTTATGTGTTATTCATAATTCTTATGATTTTATATGGTATGATAAAGAGCATATTTTAGGTATGCAATTATAAAACAATGTTTTCATTTATTGTTTTATAACCCTTACTGATCATTTTATGCTCATCCTATGTTTTGAAATGTTTTTCACATGACCTAAAGATAAATTGGGTCAATGATAGTATCAAGGAAATGTCATGCTATCTAAAACATGGGTTTAGACAGTAACTCTTTTTTTCAAGAGTTATTATTTTATGAAAAATTGTAACTGAGTAGAAGTGTCTACATTGTAATTTTTGAGATGTAATGTAACAGTTATGGATTAATTCTCTAAAACACTAAACCTAAAAAGATTCCCAATGTGAATTATTCTTTTAATTCAAGATTTTGTAATGTTAATGATCAGGTCCTTATAGTAATAGTTTGGTGTCTTTGGAAACATGGAAATAAAAACATCTTTCCTGTTGAAATATCTTATACATATCCCATGAAGATCTACACCTATAGTAAATGAACCTCTAAAAATTCCTTATATCCAAGGGAGAAGAAACATATGAAAGGGATGAGATCAGATTCTCTGTTAGGATAATTAATGTATATGCATAATCATAATATGAAAAAAAAGGTATGAAACATGAGAATAAATTTTAAATATCATACAGTTAAAATTAAAGATCATAGTAATGACTTTTTGTTCATAAAACATAGATCATATGGGAATTAAGAGAATAAGTCATGAAATCATAACATAGGAAAAAATGTGATTTTTCACATATGCATTTGCTTGTAGCATTTTATACATGTATAATTAGAAATAGGTTCACTCATTAAGTTATGGACATGAAATCAGGCCCCCACATAAACTTATAGATATTAAAAAAGTTCTATACATAATATTGTGAATGTGTAATATGGATTACTCATATCCTTATGGACATGAAACTGGGTACGTGTATAAAATTTTGAACGTGTAATTAGGTTCATGCATATCCTTACAGACGTGAAACCTGGTCCATGCATGACATTATGAACATGTTATCGGGTTCAAAAATAACATTATGGACATTAAACCAGGTCCATGCATAACATTGTGAACATGTAATCAGGTTCACATACAATATTATGAACATGTAATTTTGTTTAGGAATAAACTTATTGACATAAAATCATGTTTATTAATATCATTGTGAACATTTAATAATATTCACTCATTTCATTATGAAAAATTAATCTGGTTCACTCATATTATTTTGGGAATGAAACCAGTTCCATTAATAACATTATGAACATGTAATCAGTTACATGCTTAACATTCATAGTCTTATGTCATTAATCATTACCCAATGCATTGGTGGGAGATATAGGTCCCACCAATCTCATACTAAAATTCTTCAATGCTATTCCACAGGATAATAAAACATTCATCATATCATGAACCAAAAAATACATTGGTTTTATAAATAAAAAATCACAAACCATGAAATGAAATGGTTATCATTAATATTTCATCACATTCTTACCTATGTAAATGTGATTGGTTTCGTAAACATTTCATTGAAGTATAACCCACAAATAGAAGTGGATTTCAAAATCATATAACCTGGGAATGAGGAATATGTGTCATATGAATTACTCCTTAAATAAATAAAATATTCAAGAAATAATATGATTTCATACTTTTAATCATTTTCTATAAGGTGCTGATTAACATCTATAGATATAATCTTAGATGGAAAATAACATGAAAATATATTTTGACAAATAATTGTGGAAAATATCCTTTATTCATTAATAAGTGTTTTTTAATGTATAATACATTTTGGAAATCCATTTTATTTGTAAATAATTTTAAAACATAGATACAAGGAATGGAATAATTTTAAAATCCATTATCCTTGATAACTTATAAAATAAGATTCAAGACATTTTTAAAACCATTTACATTAATAACACATTTAAAACATATAAATAATGCTTGAAAATGTTTTGAAAAAATATTTACATGAAAATATATGATCAAATATTGAAAATGTTTTGAAAACAATTTAATTGAAAATTATTTAAAAATATATATATTAAAAATTAACCTTTTAAAAATTATAATATAGATTCAATTAAATGATGGTAGGTAAATATATACATGTCATGCAAGGTAAAAGAGATTTCATATTGCCCGGTAAAGATTTTAGAAAAATTCCTTGTTCACAAATAAACAACAAAATTAATTTTAATTGATTGGTAAAGGAAGAAAATGGTAAAAATTTAATTTTAGGATGATAGGATAATGGTATAAAAATCATAGAACACTTTTAGAAAACATATATTTCTATCCAAAGAGAGGGTAATGTCTAGCTTTCATGAAAACACTTTCTTACTAATATTATGTACCAATTAGTAAAAATATTTTAAAAATACAAAAATAAATCATAAACAACATAACGAGATTAAATTTTTTGATTTTAGTGAGATATGTGTTTTAATTTTTCATTATTGTATAAACATAAATAATCTTGAATAGCAATGTGATTTTTTAACTAAATATTATGACCTGGTAAATTTGTATCATTCTCTCCATTTCAGAAATGGAAATTAAATAAATAAAATAATATCATGAAAATATTGAGATTCATGATATAGCATGTAAAATTTATGTATACACACCTTAAAAAGAATTTAATACCATAACAAAAATTGATCCTCAAAGAATAAAAAATGAGACAAAACAATTTTACCAAATTGATCACTTTAAAAACATTAACCCCGAGAAATTAAAATCCATAGAATAGTTATTTAAATAACGATACATTTATTTATAACAATAGTTGATTACATTCGTGGGCCGTATACACATCACATAAAAGGAATGGGTTGTAAATAAATCATGTATCACATGGATGTAAAAAAAGTGAGATTAAATACCCTTACCCTGTGTCTTTACTCCCTTCACACTAGTACGATCCATCTATATAATAAATATATATTTATTATTAATATTTCATAGAACTATATACTTATTCATAATAACATAAATGTATTTATTATGGATTTTAATTACCTTCTTGTTAACAATTCTATGTAAAGGATTCACTTTGGGTAATATCCGATTTTTTATTTTCTTGTCTCTTAATTTGTTATATCATTGGTCCTTGTATTTACATCATGATTTAGAAAATTTAAAACATGATTTAATTATAATTTATATTCAGTGTATTAGTATTATAATAATTCATATAATAGATATGTATGAAATAAAATACACGATTCATGGAGATGGTAATGCATAGGTCTGTAAGGACACTATTTCCATTTAATTGTCTAGTTAAAAGAAATAATGTAAAAGATATTTATGAATATATATTTATTTAACATTATTAATTTAGATATATGATATCTTTTATATCATAAATATTCACTAAAAAATTCCATAATACATTCCATCAAGTGTATAAATTACTAACATTGCATTGAAGGGGCAGTAGTACACACTTCCTCAAATGAAATTCTTATATTTGAACACAATGGAAATTAAAAAAATAATATTTTCTTAAAATGGAATAAATATGTTTGATTATATAATAAATATAATATATGTCATATTTAAATCTATTTTCTATCAAAATTTACAACTATGAGATTTAGTAAATGAGAAATGAACAATCATATATTAGTGAGGTGGTAGTTTGTCATACACATAAAAAATGTGTTCGTTACCTATTATATGGATGTGTGTGTAGGTTTAGGTTGAAAACATAGTATAAAAACATACTATTATATTTATTGTACTATTTTTTTATACATGAATGGAATAAATTGTGTGGAGGGGTAGAGAAGGATAACAAAAAAATGTAGCATGAGAGAAGGTGTCACCTCTTAATAGGGTAACTCCTTTTGGTTTGTGCAAAAAGGCTTATTTGGAAGACAATTTTTCAAATAAGAGGCTTATAAGGGAAAGGTATGGATTTTGGAAGCTTATTTTATCAGATTTTGTGATATACAAGGGTCTTGAGGTTTGTGAAGAAGTGGGAGGAGTGGTGGCCTTTTTGTAGTGGATTAGATGTGGTACTCCTATAAATATTTGAAGAAGGAATCACAACCTCATTTCTCATGTTTCAAGTGGAATACATAATCTAAAAATCTTGATAAAATCTATGATATGGTGAAAATAAGCCCATCCAATGTATCTTGGACAAGTTTATAGGTCTTTTTATGTCATAAATTAAGGTTTTATTCCTAAGATAAGCTTAATTATTTCTTAATCAATGTAATTAATTTTAAATAAATTCATTAATATTTTTGTTAAAACCCTAATTTCACCATATTAAAAATTAAAAACTACGATTCTTTAAAATATAGAACCCATTTTATCAAATTCTAGTAATATTTTTGGTTGAAATTGATTTAAAATTAATCCTACTGATGGGATCGCGCAATATGTTTTTAAACTAAAAATGATCAAATGATTGATAAAATTTTGTATACTATTCCAATTTTAAATTGGTTCTCATGAACAAAATTTAATTAATTTGAAACATTATTTTTCAATTAAACATTTATTCGAATTTAAAATATAATTTATACTTATAAATATATTAAATTTAAAATTATTTTTGAATGAAAACCCAGTATTTTTAACTATTAATTATAAATGAACTCTAACAGAGAAATAATAGATATTTATCCTAACTATAATTTTTTGTTTTCATTAAAAATATGAAATATTATTTCAAACATTAAATATATAAAATTCCAATGAATGGGATTTCAAATGGGTTATCCCTAAAAAGGCGGGAAAACTATCTTTATAAAAAGAATATGTTTTTATGCATAAAATTGGGTTTGTTCTTATCTTATGTCTATCAAATCTACTAGATTTAGATCAAAATAATTTGATTTAAAATATAACATATATATTAAATTATTATCACTCACTTATTGTAATTTATTTAAATTAATAGGTTAATATATTTTTCTGACTATAAAAAAATATTTTCCTTCATATTCAATCAGTTTTCATATTCATTTCCAATTAATTGGAAACCTATGAATTTATCTTATATTTGGGTAAACTATATATTTCCATAAATTAGTTAGTTATATTCATAACTTCTAATTTAATGGATTTTTTATATCTAATTATTATAAATAATAACATTTTAATGATATACTATTGTTTGGTAAAAATCAGTCATTTGTGTTTCACATGCCTTAAAGTAAAGTCGTTGTTGTTTCTAAAAAAAGATAACATATCTATTCTATATATATAAATATAAAATATATGTTTCATTTAGAGTTAGATAAAATTGGTGTTGCATACACTTCAAGCCAAACATAGTTCTTTAATATGAAATAGTATATTTTCAATGTTGAGTGAAATGAAAAATATCAAAAAGATTCAATTTAATTGAAAAAAATAACTCATAAAATCTAGGGGTGTTACAGGGTTTGGACACTAAACTAATTTTTTGGGATACAACTATTATTTATATAACTATATTTTCTCTCCAGTTTATATTATTTATTGATTCTACATTTTATATATACTTATATTAAATATAAACCAATCTCATTACCCCTTCCTTTTATGGGGTAATACATGACATAAGTTTATTTATGAACTTCCATCATGAAAATAAAACATGATTAAGGGAAAATTTTCAATCCATTAATCCTTTAATGTAATGAAAATTAAAATTTTTTATTCTCAAATAAAAAATAATAATCTTGAGACATATTATTATGTAATTAAATATAAATATTCATAATATTTAATTTCTTCTTAACTTTGGAATCATTATAAAAATTCCGTAATTTTTTATATGAGGACATATTATGCAACCCATTTCAGTCCATGATTAATTATTAAATTTTTCCTTTTGATTGAATTAATTTATGTCACACATAGTCATTAACATGTTAGGATGGGTGCACCCATATATAATTCCAATTTATTTGGAAAAGTTTCTACCTCATGATACATTATGTAACGACCCAAAATATTATCAATGTAATTTCTCCATTATTATAGTAATTTCCTGTAGTATAATCACCTAAAATAATATTTGTAAACACAATTCCACATCATTATTAAATGGACTACTAAATTATATGTGATCCTTAAACATAATTTTTCCAGTTTTATTATTTGAATTTTGAAAATTTCTCATACACAGTAGCGATCAGTATGAAATTAGGAGCCTGATTAGGAAAAAAAATTTAGTGAATAGTTACATACCCTTATGAATAGTAATGTTACCCATATGAATAGTAATATGACCCTTATGAATGGTAAATTGGTAAAGTGAATAGTCACCATACCAATGATAGTTTAAATATATGTTATCCAATATATTAGTGACAATATGATATAATTATGTTATAGTGTTGGTATTTTTGTATGTCGTGAATATATAATAATTAATTTAATAACATAAATTAAAATTTAATTTTATAAAATTTATTCACAAACATGTATTCTGATATCTTAATATTATTTGATAATTCTAGGATTCCGTAATAATTTTTTTCAAGGTGTTAGAAAAGAAATATTAATTTTAAAATTTATATTTTTCAAGTAAATTATGATTTTAATTTAAAATAAATTTTAAAAATAATTATATAATTATTTTCAAAAAATGGAGTTCAACATTCCATTCTACACTTTAAAAAAAGGTTAGGGTATATTTTTTATATTTTTCTAAAATACTTGAATTTTTGGAGAATAATGAAATTTGATAAATTACAAAATATGACAAATAAAATAATTTTAGAATTATGAATGAGTCATGGATGTGTTAAATGACCATTGGATATAACATAAATGACATAATAACTTTATTTAGTCATGAAATCATCACTATTTCTTGGATTGAGGTAAATTAATAAACTAATCAATTAATGATTGAGAAAACAACCCTCCTATCTACTACAAATACCTCCATTCCAAACCTCAATTCCTCAGACCTCTCAATATTCAATACTATTCCAAATTCAGAAAAAAAAATATTATATCACCCATCCCCCATGTATTAGATCTCCTAGTCTCATCAAAAGTCTAAGCCTAGGTTCCTTAAGGAGGATCTCAGGAGGAGAATTCAATAGGAAATCCCACTCTCTATTTTCTTTCAATTTTGTTTCAAATTTCATTCCTTTTCTTATCTTATCCTCAATTTATCTTATCAAAATTTCGTGATAAATCCATTATTATTGGTATATGGGTATTATATCATGATAATTGAAGATTAATTATTTTACTCCTACCTCTCTCTACCTTTTTTTTATAAAAATTAAATCTTTTTCTGTGATGTGTTAATTTACCTACATCGTGGTTAATGAAATTACTTTTTCCTTAATTACATTCAAGGATATCAATAAAACCATTAAATGGATGAAAAATATTTTAATATTTATTTATTATAACCTATTATTTTCTATAAAAAAAACTATACATAATTTTAATGATTAAAAAAAACATGTTCATTGTGATCTATAGAACCACCCAAATTACCCTAAAATGATCAGCTTTAAATTTTCGCTAATGATTCATCCAAATGGTATATAACCAAATTCATTATAAGATCATTTATACTCATGGAAAATTATAAATATCATTCAATACCAATTATTTATGTGTATCCATGTTCTACACAGACATTCTTTCATGAGTATAAGTGAACTATTCATGAAAACTATGAAAAAGAGGAGACCTGAACAAAGAATTTAAAATATATAACCCAGAAAAAGGGACATAAAATAATTTAATGAAACCATAGTGGATCATATTAATGTATAAAGGTAAATTGAGTTATTAATTAACGAAGCTAATGAATTTATATAGGACATTAAATTGATGAAAGAATTCAGATACAAGGTAAGGGAAATTCTCGAACCCAACTTTCTTTCATTGGGGTTTCCCTATTTAATTGAATTTTCAGTACGGTTATTCATTAATAATAATTTATTCATCATTATATTACCTTTTATAGAATATAAATATTTTCCATGGGAGTTTCTATCAAACACAATGTTTCCAAAATAACTCTTCTTTCGAAAACAGACTTTTACCTCCCACTCAAGTTTGATAGTGTTTGTATCAAGTATAATACTCCTTTCATTTAAAAACCCCATGTTTATGATTTTATGATATAAAAAGTTAAACCCATTACATTTTATGGATTTTTTATGTTCATGATCGATATATGTTCTATATGGCATGCCTGATAATGTTATTCTTATGATGTGATAGGTGTTCCTGGAATTATATAGCACAATGTTGATGTTATGATGTGATGGGTGCATCCAAGATTATATAACACTTTGATGCATTGGGTAATATTATTAAACTCATGTGTAAAAGATATATATACTTGAACATTATTCTACCTTTTTTCACAATTTTTTGCGGTGTTTAACAACTAAGACATAAGTTTTATTTAATTCATTGCTTCTTTTTTGACTTTTATTAATTCTACCTATCATGTTTATGATCCTATGACTATGTTAAATAATAATGATTATGATCCCCCCATGTTATATTTTCTCATGTTCTTATCCTCTTACTGTTATTTTATCTCACCCCTTTTTATGTATATCCTAAAGTGATTACATTTACTATGGAGAACTCTGGTGCCAGTAAGAAGCTATAAAAGAAGAAATTAAATTAATGTTTATGTTTTATGTGATACATTTATGTATGGTACAAGTTTTCCCATGACACTAAAGCTTTTCATCATCATATTGTAAATTTTTATGTTGTTTACCATTAATATTATGTAAATGTAATTTAATAAAGTTGGGTTTCAATAGTTAGTATCAAAGGGACAATTTAGTTAATTTGTGAACATAGATTATAGAACCTTAGTGAAAACCCAATTATGAGAATATATATGTAAGCACACAAGAAAATTTTATAAACATAGGGATCTCATAAGATATTATTTTTGTGTTAATTTTAGAAATGAATAAATTATTAATCATTAAATGTTGACTTATGTTTTGGTCTAATGTTTTATATTTTAGAAAATGATCGGAACGATGAGAAACTAGGGTAACAACCTATGCGATGGAAAATGCAATGATTTCCTGAATGACATCCCCAATTATTGGAGAGGTGGAAATCCAAACATCATAGTGATGCTTACCTAGTTGTCTCATGTTATCAATTATAACCTTAATAATGTAGAATTCTCTCCTTACCTAAGAGGGAGTAACTAGATATCGAGTGTTTTATGTGGCAATGACCACTGACATTTAGTGAATCTTCTGATCCAAATATTGTAGATTGTGGGATAACTCAATGGAGAAGATAATTTATGTACTCCATTATTTTGAAATGTATATGGTAACTCTAACTATTTAGCATTTTATGGAGAGGTTGAACAACAATGGGCTTTGATGAAGAACACCATGTCAATAGACCAAATTGAAGAAATGATATGGGAAGGCTTTAAGATAATTTTTCATTACAAGTATTTCCCCTGAACTATTAATAAAAATATGGAAGGAGAATTCATGGATCTATGGAAAAAGGATAGATCACTTTTCATGGACTATGAAAAGAATTTCCTAATGATTTCAAGCTATGAAATAGGATTTTTTATCAATAATGATAGAAAAATTGATAGATTATTTAGTGGTTTAAAACCACACCATCGAAAGGAACTTGAAATTTGAGAAATTTGGAGTTATGAAGAAGTTGTTCATTATGATATCCAAGTGGTGATGGAATTTGGAGAATGGTCCCATGTCTATGGTGATAATAAATGAAAGATGTAGTCTCATGCTAGAGGATCATATGATAATAGTGGAAACAAAACTCAACCACCCACATGTTAATAATTTGTGAAGAAGAATCATAGGAATTTCCTCAATTGGATGAGGAAATTCTTCCAGTGTGGGATAAAAGGACATGATTTTATTGAATTTGAAATGAAATGAGAAGAGAGGAGAATGTGGTGGAGGAAAGGGAATCACCACCAATTTTTTAATGCTACAAATTTAGGGAGAAAGGGAACTGTGAAATCCACTACACTAAACCTCAAGATCTGAAGGCTATTCAACATCATCAGCCACTGAATCCATAGGATCCTGGGATGGAATATTCCATCAGTAGTACGGAAGTGGATCATGAAAATGAAGTAGTACAAGTTACACTTCCTTTTGACTCATGAATTGAAAATGTGTTATTTGATTCTGGTTCTACGCATTCCTCTATATTTCTCACGTGTTGCAAGAACAATTAAATCTAATCCCCAAAACATTGAAGTATAGATATCCATAAAAACACCAGGTTGTTTAATCATTTCAACCAAAGTGTAGGACTATTATATTATTCGTTTATTTGGTAATATTCTTCCATGAATATTGTGATATATCACTTGGTAGAATTTGATGCTATAATTTGAATGGATTGGATTATGTTTTATAGAGAACATATCATCTGTCAAGAAAAGGATATATATTTTAATATTCCTAACCATACCATTATCCACTAAAAATTAATGGAAGATCATAAATCTCCTTTTGAAAATCCTTTAACAGTGTGGGTGTTGGTTCCCTGTGATGAACCGTACCTCGCTCAAATGGATGAGACAATGGAAGGTGTCAACCTAGTAGAAATGACTATCATGAGGGATCATAGTGATTTATTTCATGAAGAGTAACCCATAAATCACCTGGATCGTGATATATATTTCCCTATATATCTCATACTCCGAGTTACTCATATCTCAAATAGTCCCTATAGGACGGATCCTATCAAACTGGAGGAGTTAAAGAAGTAGATTGCAGAGTATTTGGAGAAATGTTTCATACATCCTGGTTTATCCCCTGGGGGTGCGCCATTTCTCTTTGTGAATAAGAAATATGGATCAATGTGGTTGTGTATAAATTATCAGGAACTCAATAAGATCACTATAATGAACAAGTATTCTCTTTTGAGGATTGAACATTTTCTTGATTAGTTCAGAGGAGCTCAGTACTTATCAATTGTTGATATTCATTCTATATATCATTAGCTAAAGGGGATGAAGGAAGATTTTCCAAAGACTAACTTCAGCACAAGTTATGGGCACAATGTGTTTCTGGTTATGAACTTTGGAAATATTAATATCACACAAAAATAATGTATTTTATAAATAATGTCTTTAATCATTGCCTCAAAAAATTTGTTTTAGTGTGTATCTATGATAATATCATCTACTCCAACATCATGAAGGAACATGAAGAAAATCTATGACTTGTGTGGCGTCATTAAGAATGGGGATTTAGTATACCATGTTCTGTAACTGTGACTTTTGAAGGAAAAGAGTCACTTTGTTGGGACATGTGATCATAAGTGAGGGAATTTATATGGACCCTTAAAAACAAATGTGATTGAGGAATAGCCCAGACCCAATAGTCTCACATAAATATATAGTTTTCATGGATTAGCGGGGTACTACCTATGTTTTGGGAAAAAATACTCATGATTGTTAATCCTACTATATAAGTTAACAAGTAATAGAGTAAAGTATGTTTATATGGAAGAATATGAGGAATTCTTCATGAAGCTAACGAGAAGGACGATCACTACACCTGTACTCACATTACCAAAGTGTGGAGAATGTTTTCTGATATATAATGATGCTTCAATGAATGTCAAGGGTTTCTTACTCATGAAAAATGATAATGTGATAGCCTATGAATCAAAGTAGTTTTATATCCATTTGAATAACTACACGACACATGATGTGGAACCAGTTGATCTGTTTTTCCTTGAAAATCTGGTGTCACTACTTCAATGGTCAAAAGTATGTCATATATACCAATCAGAAGAGCCTAATGTATATTTTCATACAAAAGGAGATCAACATACATCGAAGGATATTGTTATATCTAATAAAAGGACATGATGTTTCTATTCACGGTCATCTTGACATGGAGAATAATGTAGTTGATGCTATTATTAGAAACGATCCTACTACTCTATCCATGATGTATATTGAGAAGGACCATATCTTTGTGGATAAACAACGGATTGATTTGGAAATCATAATGGTAGGGAATAAATCAATCATTTCTAAAATTATTTCCCAACCATATATCCTAGATAAGACTTAAAGGGAATAATGGGATGATCCAGAGTTTCCAAAGTAGGTGAATGTAGTAAAGGAAACAAATCTGCAAGAGTTCCATATCAATGATGATGGTGTTATTCAATTAGGAATGTGTCTTTGTGTTCCTTCATCACCTGTGATAAAGGAGCTATTTGATAATACACATATCTATCATTTCTCTATCCATCCTGGTAGCACCAAGATGTACCAAGATCTCTGAGAACACTTCTGGTGGGATAACATGAAGAATGAGAATGCAGAATATATTTCAAGGTTCTCGATGTGTCATAATGTAAAATCAGAGTAAAAAAGTGAAAAGGAATGATGCATATGTTTCCCATACCCTTTAGTAAATGAGAGAGTTTCACTATATACTTTTTCATGAGTCTCACAATGACATGCAAAGGAGATAATGTGATATGGGTTGTGGTGGACTAATTAGTCAAGACTACCCACTTTATCGTTATTCATGAATATATCTTTCTTGATAAACATCAAAGATATATGTGATTGAAGTGGTGATACCTCATGTGGTTCCACATTCAATTTTCTCTGATCATGATCCGTGGTTAAAATCTATATTTTGTAGGAGAATTCAACATGCCTTCTATAGTGAATTGAATTACATCATGTCCTATCACCCCCACACTGATGGACAATCTAAAAAGACTATCAAGTCACTCAAATATATTATAAGAGCCTAATAACTATAAATATTATGTGGATTGCATTAGCATATCCCATTGGCTGAGTTCTCATAAAACAATATCTTCTACTCGGGAATTCAGATGACTCCATATGAAGCTCTGTATGGAAATTGATGTAGAACTCTAACAAACTAGTATCAAGTAGGAGAAAGGAAGCTACATGGACATGATCTTGTACATGAGATGATAGAGATGTTTTATGCCATCCAATAACATATCAAAGATGCTCAGATTCAGAAAAAGTGATATACTGACAACCATTGTTGGGACTTGGAGTTCGACGTTAGAGATAATGTCTTCCTTCTAATATCACCATGGAAGAGATTTATGTGGGTTGTAAATAAAGTAAATCAAAACCCAAGGTATATTTTCCCCATTGAGATCATTGACTATATAAGATCCATGGCATATTGGATTTCAATTCCACCGAATAATGACCATGTTTATGATGTGTTTCATCTATCACTCCTGAGGAAGTACATACCAGATTCTTCACATGTACTGACCGTAGAGGAGGTATAACTGGAAGATGATCTTTCTTATGAGGAGCATCCCGTAAAAATTCTAGACCAAAGAGATAATGTTCTATACAAAGAAGACAACCTACATTGTCAAATTGTTTTGGAGGAAGAATAAGAATGTAGAAGAAACATGGGAACCAGAGGGTGGATGAAGGATATGTACCCCACACATATTTATTTAAAATAAACTTTTGAGGGGAAAATTTGAAAAGGGGGGTAAATGTAACGACCATAAATTTTATCAATTCAATTTCTCCCATATAATAGTAATGTAATATAGTATAACAACATAAAATCACATTAGGAAGCATTATTCCACATTATGTATAAATGAAATTATAAATTATATGTGACCTATAAACATAATTTCTCCACTTATTTGATTTCAGTTTCCAATATATGACACACACGGTTGCAATCTGTGACAAGTGTGGAGTCTGATAGGAAAAACATAATTTTTGGGAATAGTAACATACCCTTATGAATAGTAATATTACCCATATGAATAGAATATGACCCTTATTAAAAGTAAATCTTCCAAGTTAATAGGAATCATAACAATGACAGTATAAATAAATTGTATATATCTTATAAGTGACAATATGATATAATTATATTATAGTGTAAGTGTTTTTTAACTCATGAATATTTAATGATTAATTCAATAATTTAAATGAAAATATATAGTCATAAAATTTATTCATAATGAAGTATTTTTATATCTTATTATTATATGATAATTTTATGAGAGCTTATTTAATTTTTCTATGTGTTGGAAAATGAGTGTTAATTTTATATTTTTTTTCAATTAAATTAAGATTTTAAAAAAAAAATAAAGGTACTCATATTTATAAAATTATTTTCATAAAATTGTGTTCATTTAAGAATTGTACACACAAAAAAAATTTAGGGTGAATTTTTGATATTTTTCTGAAATATTTTAATTTTTTTGAATATTAAAATTCTATAATTTAAAAAATAAGTTAAATAAATGAATTTCGGCATCATGATTGAATCCAGGATGATGTAAATGGCGATTGGTTTGAACTCACATTACTTATTTAATATATATTTAGTCATGGAATAATCACTATTTCCTTTCATGAGGGAAATTAATAAACTAGTGAATTAAATATTGAGAAAACACTCATTTCATCCATTATAAATACAACCACTCACAAACTCAGTTCCTCACACCTCTCAAGCATCAATAAATTCACGTATTCTACCCAAAAAAAATTCTTTATCCCCTCCCACACATAAAGAGTCTCATGTTCTTAACAAAATACCAAGCCTATGTGCTTTGAGGAGGATTTAAAGAGGATAAATCAGGAGGTAATTCATCTCTCTATTTTAATTCATTTTCCATTCAAATTTCATTTTTTTCCCTTAACCTCAAATTATCTTATAAAAATATTATGATTAATTTATTATTATTGATATAATGGAATTAGATAATGTTAAGGAAATATTATTAATTATACTCCTCCTTCTCTCCCCCCTCTCTCTTTATAAAAATGAAATTGTTTCTAATGATGTGTTAATTAACATACAATGTGGGAGATGCAGTTCCAATTTCCTTTCAATGCCATAATGGATGTCAATAAAGCCATTAAATGGATGAAAAAAATATTAATACATATGTTTTAACTCATTTTATGTTATGGAAACAAATTTATTACATAATACTAAATGATAAAACAAAACTTGTTCATTAGGATACTAGAACAGCCAAAATTAACCAAAACGGTCATCATTAAATTTTATCTGATGAGCCATCCACATGGTATAAAAAAGATTATTTATAAGATCACCCAAACTACTATAATATCATCAATATCATGTAATATTAATTTTGTATTCTTATCCATATTCTACACAAACATTCATTCATGTGTACATCTGAACCGTTCATGAACACATACAAAAAAACACTCTAGATAAATGAATTTAAGCTCTAGAACTCATAAAAAACCTATAAAAGAACTTAATGAAAGAATAATGAACCATGTCTATTTATAAAAGGTTCTATATATTTTAATTAATTAAGATAATTTAATTCTAAGGGACAATAATGTGAATAAAGCATTCAGATACAACATAATGGGAAATCTTGAACCCAACATTCTTTCATCGAGATTTCCCTATTTTGTTCCAATTTTAGCTTGGTTATTCCTTAAAATTAATTTATTCATTATTATATTACCTTTTCTTTGATATAAATTTTTTCCACTAGAGTTTATGTCAATCAATTGTTTTTCAAAAGTAACTCTTATTTCAAATACACAACTTTTACTCTCCACTCATGGTTGACGGTGCTTGTATCAAGTATATTGTTACCTCTCTCATTTGGGATCCCAATGATTATGTATGTATTAATTATGATTTTAAACCCATTCCATTACATGGGTTGTTTTATTTTCAAGATCTTTATAAATTCTAATTGGAATTCATGATAATTTTAACGTTATGATATGATGGGTTCACCCAGAATTGTATAGTGCAATGTTGATGTTATGATGTGACAGGTGCACCAAGAATTATAAAACAATCTAATTCATTGGGAAATGTCATGAATCTCATGAGTAAATTTGAAATATGTGTAAACATTATTCCATCTTTTTTCCCAAATATGTGTGGTAGTTAACTTTTAATTAAAATATATTCATTAAAAGTATTTACACTTTTCAATCATTTTGTTAATTATTCAATTAATGTATATGTTTGTATGCCTATATTATGATAATAATGGTTACGATCACCCCTTGTTATATTTTATCTTGTCCTAATCCTCTTACTATAAATTTAGATAACCCCGTTTGATGTATAACCCTAAGTGATTATGTGTATTAATGAGAAATCAAGGTCCAATAAGAAACTAGAGAAGTATAAATTAAATATATGTTTATGTTTTATGTTGTAAATGTTATGTATGTTCCCAGTTTACCCAAGATACTAAACCTTTGGTTCCTCTTGGTGTAATTTTTTTATGTTTTTTGTCATTAAAATGATTTCAATGAAATTTAAGTAAAGCAGGGTCATAATATAATATGCATGAGATCAGTGAGCAAATCTAATCCACTATTTGAATCTTACCACCATGTGATGTTTTCATAGAAGTTATCATGGAAATATGATTATGTCATGTTTTTTTGGTTCTGTATTCCCTATGTTTAAATTATCATATGATACAATTTTAATTATTTTATACACCAATTTTATTATTCAATAACCTTTTATTTTAGGATACCAGGTTATACATGTGACTCACACATTGTGATTCCTTACCCTTTTGATTCCCCTAAAAGGATTTTTTGCTCACACATTTTGTCTATGTGTTTCCCACGATATAAAATTCAATTTTATAAGATTAACTGGATTTGGGAGATAATTGAGGAGAAATAAATAAAGATGTTGTGTTTTATTGTGATACTATAATTTTATGTACTTATTCTTCCCAATAAACAGATGATTTTGATCCTTTAGTTTAATTTAAGCAATATTTATTATAAAAAAGTAATAATAGCTGTAAAAAGTGGTGGTGGATATATTTGGTATTATAGAATTGTATAGTAATTTTTTGGGATTTTTAACAGAAAACATTAGTGAGGAATCTAGGTATAAGTCCAAGTATTTGAAAATATGGTGAAATTTTTTATAATTATTAACCTTGTGGTTTCCAATAAATATTATCCACGTCTAAATAAGACTATTTTATTTGGATCGAGTATGGTCATGCCTAGGAGAAATAACCCTGATAATAGTGCATTGCTAATTAACAAGATTATAACCTGCTTCTAGAAAAAAATTCCTTAATTTACACATAGGTTAACACTCTCATTGTATATTCTTTGGATATTTAAAAAATCTTTTCGAACTATTATGAAGGACATGAAAAAAAAAATTAGGCGTGACAAAATAGGTAAATTACCATGGATAATATAGTTAGAAACTTATAGACTCATAAGTTTGGATTTTATATTCATTTATAATCAATTACTTATAATTTAAAAGTTTTCCTTTATATATTTTTATAATTTTGGGTATTCTCATCTCATTTTTTGTTTTTTCTTGTTAGTGGTGTGAAACTAGAAAAAAAGTCCCAGCAAACCAATGTTATATGAAAGGGGATTTTTTCCTTAATGTTATTTGTAAAAATATGGGATTTGGAGATATGAACATCTTATAATTGATGTCCAAGTTGACTCAAGCTATGAATTTTAAATTAAATCATATGAAATTCACACTTTATAATAAAAAAGATAAAGTTATGGTCAACTTTTTTGTGAAAAAGTCCTCCTTCCTTTAGTGTATCATATAAACACCTCTTTATGGAACAATGGATTAACACCATTGAGAAGACATTATTTTTCCTCTAATCTTAAGAATATGAGAATATGATGTTTTCTATTTATCTCATAGAGGGGGGATCTAATCAGGGGTAGATGATGGTTGAGAACATAAAGTCTATATAGGATATTTATTACAAGGTATAGGAATAATTAAATTAAATAATTTTTAATAAATAATTTTCTTGAAAATTCCATCTAAAAATAGAGAGGGAGTTATTTAATTGATGAAAAATGAATATGAGTTTTACATTTAATATGAAGAAAACATCATATGTCTTTCATAATACACTACTAGGTTTATCATCAATTCGAAACGTATGGTGTAACACATCTTTAGTTGACTACAGATAAGTATATAAAAATATCTTGTGATTAGAGTATTGAAAATAATTATGATACTGCTAGTTGAGTCGTAATGGTTTAAATGGTGATTGGAGACACTTAATGGTCTCATGGACTTTTTGATAAAACTACAAAAATTTAGTATTCTCCATGTGGTTCAATATAATCTCCTTGAGGAAAGAAAAATCGACATCCCATGTGTTATAATTTTGGAAATAAACACCATCGAAACTATCTTAAGCATACCAAGCGATGCATCAGGTGTGGAAAAACCTCGAATTTGGATAATAAATAACGAAGAGTGATGAAGAAACCCACTAATGTAATGGAGAATGATATGTTTTAGATCGAAACTCTGTTTGAGGTAAAATTATTCAATAGTAAGTAACATTGGAATTGTTATAATAACCAGTATTTTAATACACTTTAATTAATTGAATTATTACCTAAATATACATTACATAAAACTCTAAAAGAACATGAGGCCTAGAGTCTTTGGGTAATTAGGTATAAAATAAAATTACAATAAAAATATTATAACAACAATATTTAAAAACAACATAATGTGTGCATATATTTATTGGATCTTCTAAAATTGCACATAATAGCATCCAGTTATATATGAGAGGGGGGAAACTATAATTCCTAGTTACAAAATATTCAAAGCATGAAATATTTAATGAAATAAATATGAGACATTAGTTATATTAACAAAACATAAAAGGGGTGATAATCATAATATTAATTAGTGATGCATGATATAACATGATGCCATTAAGGAATCATAGTAATGTGGAAATGACATAAAACATGAAATAACCATAATTCAACGATAACTTCCCAGAAAACATCACATTATGGAAAATCCCACATAATGTATTAGGTATACTACTATATACAATACATAATGTATCCAGAGACTAAAACATTACCTGATTTATTGGCGAGGTATATAATTCTGGGCCCACTCGTCACAATCGTATCACATATAAGAAAATCTGTTCCACACGGTCATAAATATTATGGATGTCACTAATCACTTTTAATTTCGTGGTTAAAAAATTTGGGTAAAAAAAATGGAATCCCTTAATCAATGTAATATAGGTATATCTAGGAGAATACCCATTAAGGGAAATGAGAACGGTTTTTCACTATAAAAATGTTTGGCATGATAAATCATAGGATAATTTTTGCCACATAATAGGTGTATGTAAGGTCTATGGAATGTGTAAATGTGAGTGAAAGGAGGTCTCTAATTACATTTACATATAAAGGATAGTATATTTTTTTTAGAAACACATTAAAATGATTAAAAAATTTAATCAAAAGGTTCTTAATAGGGGAAGAACATGAAATAAAAAGGTAGAGGAGAGAATCTCATACCCTGGGAGGGAACTTATAAAAGATAGTGAGTATGTGATTAAGAGAATGTGAGACCATTTTAGGGATATAGTAAGGTAAGGGTTGATTAAATATGTGATCCCATAGTTTTTATTGATGATGGTGGGGATGATGGGTGGTTTGTCAAATAAAAAGATATGATAATTAAATATTAATTTTGGTTCTTAGTTATTTGAATATATTTGATAATGTATTCCAACTAAAGCCCATAACATGTTTAACTACAATGGTTTCATCCAAATTTTAGTTTTATACACTATTTAATAAGGGTGATAAAATTTTTCCTTAAAATAATCCCATTAGTGATGTGGAAGTGATTCATGTCTACAGATAATTGAATATAAGACTATAAAATATAATATAGTTTTGGATGATTTACTAAGGATTTTTGAAATTCATAAAATAAGATAAAAATTTATTTTAATGGGGAAATATAATCTTGGTACTAGAGATATTTATGGAATATACTATATCTATTTTGGTTAATTATTATTCAAATCAGATAACATATATTTAAAACATATTTAATTTTTACAAAAAAAATTTCACTATCATTGAAAATTATGAAAAAATTACATTTGGATATTAACATCATATTTATTTTTTAAAAAATATTAATTTTATGAAAATAATTGTAAAATTATTATAATTTACACTTTTAGACAAAAACACGCATTTATAATAATATATATTTCTTTTAGAAATGACAACTTTCATATAATTTTAAAAACTACATTTTTCTTTGTAAAACTATATTGTCATTTATATTTAATAAATATTATTTTGTATTAACATATTATTAAATTATTATTTGTTATTAAAATTCAATAATTCATCAAAAGGTGTATCTTGGTTGAAGTAATATCTTCCACCAAAATTCAATTTGAATTTCATCATAACAAAATTGCATTTTTATCAATATTACTATTTAATAATTATAAATTAGTAACGAAAGATAAATATAAACAGTATTTTTTAAAACAAATATATTAAATTGAAATTTTCGGGTCTAGATACATATAAATTTATTACACTAGTGAATGTCCTAAGGGAAATGTGGTAAATTTTGATATTCTATTCAGATGGTTCAGTAAACATGGTTTAGGTCATGATCTTGAGGAGATTGGACATATCAAATAAATGGTTTCAATAATGCATTAGTTATTAAATCATGGATTATTCATGGATAGTGGGAAGTCTCATTGAATCTATCTCCATTAGAATCATTGGTGAATTTTGTAACGCCCCGACCCTAATTACCTAGAGTTGGTGCATTATTACATAACATTGGCATGATCATGAGAAAGATCAAGTCTCGAAAGACCGATTAGTTTAGTAGCCTTGGAATAACTAGATACATCCATAAATTTTTACATTACATCATAAAAAAAACATCTTGTCTTCATATCCCCTCATACTATCCCTGCAGGTCATTCATAAATTACTTCTTCATAATCCTGGGAAAAATAAAACATTGAAAGGGGTGAGCTCGGATGCTCAGTAAGGATAACATTGTAGCAGAAGCTTTCATAAATAAGCATAAACACTTAAGGCAATTTATAACTAAAACAAAAGCCTTTTAGAATTGAACTTCAACGTAGTATGGCAAAAGTAAAATGAAATAATGCCATTTACTTACTCACATGGATATTCTACTAGTCGAATGATCACATGCAATATCAATAACCACTTTCATAATGATGGAATGCATAATTCCAGACTATCATAACCACATAGCCAAGGCCTCGTGCCAAGACTACAAATAAGATTTTGCCAAGGCCTTGTGCCAAGACACTAGTTTGTCTCATGAGACCTACCGATGCATCGAGGAGCTATAGCGGGCTCCACCCGTCACTTATTAAGTCCAATGCATTCCTCATATGAACAAGTTTAAACATAACATAAACATTCGTATTGAAACTAGCATACGAAATGTCAATACTTTTACCACAAACCTTGAATGGTATAAAAAATAGCACATCCACAGTCAAACATAACTCATTCGATACAATATGGAAGATTGTATTGTATTACATTAACCTCAATCAAGAATAATGAAGGATGTTGACATAGATGAAAATAATCATCAAAACTATTTGAGAGAAATATCCCCCTTTTCTTGAAATCATTTAAAAGTCACACTATTTGTCAAAAAGCCATTTAAAAATAGATTTTTGAATCAAAGTGTCCCATACCACTTTGAAACTTTTTAAAAGGATTTTTAATTTTAAAACTTTAATGTCCATATAAATAAATCCTTAAAACCATTTTTAAAATATGGACATTAATGAGCATTATTTAGAAGACTAATTCTTTAAAACATTTTAAAATGGTATTTTGGTTAGAGTTTCTAACCAAAAGAGAGACACGTGAATACAAATAATTGAGGTAATCAAAACATTGTAATATCATGAGAATAAAGGAATTCATGATATACTATGTCAAAGTACATTATATACACCACATAAAAGTGATTTGGTGTATATCATCAAAGAAGTCTCAATGGAATGTAAATTGAGATGAAATCTCTCATAAAGGATGTATCCTTAGGTTAAGGATAAATCAACGACATAATTATGTGTGAAAAATATAAATACACTAAATATGATTGGATATTCAGTGTAAATCAATCAAAGTATATTCACACATATTCTTGTAAAATCAATACTAACGAATTGGATGTTTAACTCAATAAATGGAGAATGAGTTAAAATTACTCTTATCAAATTCATATCAATGACTTGAGAATTATCAATGGAGTGATTATGTGTATCAAACTTATATCCACAGGAATGGGAGTGGAAATTATGACATAATCAAATGAATAGTGATTCCACACATAATCTTGGGGTAATATAATCAATGAAATATGCGTAAAGCCAAATGAGTGGAAGTTGAAATCTCAAATTCCCTTCTTGATTAGGTAACTTAAGAAACATACACCCATGAAAGAATTATCATACCATTATGATGTAAATACCCATAAATAAAAGTATATAACACAATGAATACAATCATGGGCAGTACACATACACCACATGCAATAATTAAGTGGTGATCAATGGAATTCTCACGGAATTAAAAGTGAGATAAGAAAATCCCTTACTTTGTACTTTTTCCTTGGTCGATGGTAGGTTTACCTCCTGTATAATGGTGAAATAATTGTTATTGAATAATACAAGAATCATTTACTTTAATATGATATCATATATGATCTTTTAACATTGATTTGTTAATAATATCTTAGTATTAACGCCGTTTCGGGTGTTAACTTACTCATTTTCTTTTATATGTTTTGTTACATAAGTCATGTTTGTTGTATCTTATTCATATCCAGAATGATATCAAGTCCTTAAACATCATTTTTATATCATTAAATGATAATTATACTTGAATGGATACGATGGATAATGAATCTCATCGCGTTCGTGGAGACGGTAGTCCGTACGTACGCACGAACGCTACTTCCATTTTATTTTTTATTTTAAAAGAATCGAATCCAAATGATACATAGGTATATTACTATTCCAGTATAATATAATATTTTATATATGTTACTTAAGTTCATTAACACCATCCTTTATACGTTCCATGTGTGGTATGAACGAGTCATATCATTTTAAGGGGGCGGTAGTCCGCACTTCCTCAAATGAAATTATCGTATGTATATACGACATGAAACGAATAATGGTATGAAATAAAATGGAATTACAGAAGCTTATATATAAAATATATATCATTAATATCATATTTAATTACAGTTCCATCATAATGGCCACCATGAGAGGCGGTAAGATGTTTTTGAACAATCATCGTTTCGTGAGGCGTTAGTTTGCCATCCACAGAAACATTATGTTCATCATCCATTAGATGGAGTTGTGTGTATGTGTAGTTTGCATAATTCTTATAACAACATCCTAGTATATTGAGGATACTGGTGTTGTTACAAAATAAGGAAATAAAAAGAGTTTGGGGGTTGAAGAAGCAAAATAAATGAAAATAATTTAAGAGAAATCGTTACCTTTAATTTAGGTAACTCACTTTGGTTGGAACCAAAGGACTTGTTGAAATGCTTTCTGCCTAAGGGGAAGCTTCAAGGAGGAGGATAGGGATGTGGGGAGCTTAGTTGGGCAGAGTTTGGACGAGCCAAGTGGCTTGAGAGGTGTGAGGAAATGAGAAGGAGGAGTGCCCTTTTATAAGAGGGGTGAGGGGCACCTTTGGAAAAGCTAGAAATATTAATTTATAATAAATTCATATTCGGTTTCCAATGGCTCCAAAGTTGACTATTCAAAGGTTGAGGTGGGTATAGGTCGAAAACAACTCATCCAATAGAATTTAGACAGGTTTGGGTACTTATATTAACCTTATCTTTAAGTATTAACTCTAAGTTAATTAGTTTCACTTTTACAATGTCTCTTTGTATTTTTATATAATATGGATAATAAACTTACTATATACATCCAAAAGACCCCCAAGTGGTCCATTAATGATTAACATATCATAATATAAGTCTCTTGGCCGAACCTTAGATTTTTAGGAATTTAATATCAATTAATAATATAATATTTGTTTTAAGAACTCTTTTATGTCAATTTTGACACTATTCACTAGTTGATTTTTGTGAAACTCATAACAGATTGATTACTTCGAACAAAGTCAAATAAATCAATCCTATTATATCATATTATCCTAGAAAATTTGTTTAATTCATTAAAAGTTTAATATTATAATTATTTGGGTATTTATAATATCAATTATGTTAATTTTTTACTATTTTAGTAATTACTGCATCATCATTGTGTCATAAATAAAATATATTATTTAATGTCAAAAAATTATAAATAAAATATAATTATGTAGTAAATCTTTTTTATCTTTCTAATGAATATTTATAATCTAAAATCCAGCATATATAACCCTATGTAACAATTGTTTTTCTAAAAGATATATGCTTGTGTCATTTTTGTATTCATTTTAACTTAATTAATATAAAGTGTCATTATCACTTACAAGTGGATCCATGGGGTCCCAAAATTGACCCAAAGATGCCCATGGTCTACCATGTATCAACCAATAGGGTTAAGACACATTTTAGGGTAATTTAGTGTTATTATAATATTTTTTTTTTAACCCTTATTTACCGGATTTACCCTTAACCATGGTAAATAAAATATTTACCGCAGTAATTATTCAAAATGTCTAAAAATAAAAGTTGCCTATTTACACAATTTGGACATCCTGATTCCAAATATGGAATCCATTTTTCTAAATTCAAAACACAGAAGTGGCAGAAATTAATTTAAAATTAATTCCCGCTGTCAAAACAAAAAGCGTGTTTTTAAGAGATAATAACTATCAAAAGATTGACACTTGTTTATGTTCGGTTTAATTGTAAAATTATGTCCAATGACCAACATTATATTAAATGGTAAAAATATATTCTAAATATACTTTAAAACCACTCAAATTCACAATTTATCACTATTAATTATTTTGATTAAAAAAGTTGTTTTTAATTAAAATTTAGTAATTTTCACTATTCATCAAAATATGAAAGTTATCCGAAAAGTACCAAAATTTCACCTTAGGCTAAATTCGATATTCCGAATCCAAAAATGAAGTCCATTTTGAAATATAAAATATATATAATTTCTAAAAGTAGGTATTACTATCCATAATGGCTAGTTTGATTGGTTGTGGTGTGTTAAAATCTCGAAGTTGCGTACAATGCACGTCATTGCATTATTCGAAAGGAAACATACCGAGGAAGCTTGGGGTGTTACATTCTCCCCTCCTTCAATAAATTGCGTCCTCGCAATTTTTAAATTTTTTCTTGGGAATATAATGGAAAGTCCCACATCGGAAAAAGAGTCAATAAAACTGTCACTTTAAAAGAAAGGAAGAGAGGTATAAGGGTCATCCAAGATAACCCATACTAGGATTCCATGTAAGAAAACATGGATATGGATGATGAACTAAGTGTCAAGTTCTGATGGAGAGGGATAGAAATCATGATCAGGAGAAAGTTAACAATGAGAAAACCACAAACTTGTGTTGGGACAAACGACCATTAGTCTCCTAGTAGGAAAGTAAACGGACAACATTTTTTTTTAAGTTACATTACATAAGGAAGAGGAATTCATTTATGATATTGACTAAGAACATTATGAGATATACTTACATTTTAAGTATATTTTCATTCTTTAATAAATTTCCACCACTAACTCATTTTTTTTAAACGATGAGTATTCAAGAAGACTTGGTCACATTGGAAGAGATAGAATAAACTTCTATAGAATCACATGATCCATGAAGGATAAACCATATATTTACATTGTCTTTGAAGATTAATCAAAACCAAAATGGTCAGTGAATGATCTAATGATCCCCCAAAAGGATATTCATTGAGATAAATATGCACTAATCTTAATTTCTAAAATTAAACCAACAATACCCCAAAGTTAAATAGATACCATTCAATAACCAATTGTCCTTAAAATCCTTTAATATAATCCAAACTAATATTGAAACCCAAAACATAGAAGAATTTTATTATGTAGTCTCCCATGTTAAATTGTATCTCCAAATGACATCAGATACTCTTAAAGTCACATACTCAAAAGTAATTAACCTAATCACATATTCTCTATTATAGGTTAATCATTTCCATAAATAACCCAAATCACTATAAATCCACAATAAAAACGTAGATAAAAATCTATCATTACTCCACAAATGAAACCCCATAGTATTCTATTTTCCTTGGACATATAGTGTTTCCAACAAAGCGAACATCTTCCAAAATAAAATTTATCACTTAATCACCAAATCATTTTCCTATACCAAGGGTATTCTTTTGATATGAAATATGAACCCAAATCAACTTATTATTGATCAATAAAATCATTTAACAAAAAAAGTCACACTAACCAGGAACTTCACGTAGTCCAGTGGTAGGCGATAAATCCCAATCGCACTTTGGTTGTGGGTTCGATTCCCATAGCTTTGTCCGACGCGACGGGTTGTCACACGGTCTACGTGTTGTCCTTTTTCAAAAACTATATTTTATAATATTTCCAAAATGAGATAAATTCCTCAAAATACTATATCATAAATTTAACCACAAATGTTATATCATACCTTGAATCTTCATCCCAAATTAGAATAACTTATAATTCTCTCAAACCACAATGATCATATAAATCCAAATGGTTATTTATACCCAAATCCACAAGAGAAGAGACAATTCTTCCTCAAATATCATTCTCACATGGCAAACTGTGGGGTTACAAATACAAGAGAAAATTATTCCATAGTAAACCCATCAACAAGGAGTTCTAATACTTTTTAAACATTTCTCCAACCATTTATTCCCACATAGCTTCTTCTTTGACCAAGAAAATATCCTATAGAATAGGACATTCACTCGGGTAATGGCCAGGTCCCCTACATTTACGGCAAATGACTGTAAATGGACTCTTGGGACCATTTTTATCTTCTTCCATAGTACTCTTCATTTTTCTTCGGCAATTCTTTACTTTATGTCCTTCCTTCCCGCACGTAAAACATTTCATTGTCCCATTGAGACACTTTCCTGGGTGTCTCTTTCCACATTTCCTGCATGATGAAAATTGAGGGTTCTTTTCTCCATGGTCTCCATTGCTGGAGCTCTTATCATTTATCACCTTTCTCTTCCTTTTTGAGTCTGGGAGTTGGTTAATATATATGTTGTTGATCATATTTTTGGAAAACTGATTTGGCATAAAGACGATATCTTTTACGCCTATCAACATTCCATTTTGTTGCTCATTGCCACCACCGTTCCCATATTGTACATCATTCTCAAAGTCACTATGACTTCCTTGGAATCCAGCCATTGACTAAAACCATAAAGCATTGTGTGAGTAATAGTAGTCGTAAAATCATTTAGAGATTAAAATGTCACCATATTCTCAATTTGAAACATATTAGGATTAACCAAGGTCATTTACTCTCATCTTATATATATTACTTAAATTGGTTTTTAAAGAAAATGTAAATTATCCTAAGCATATCCCCCGGGAGTGTCGTAACCAAGAGTGCAGCAAGGCCTGTTGTCGTGCACCAGTTCCCGTTCGAGTCTAGCTCAAAGCGGTGTTTTCGGGTTTTACCCCTAGGTACATCTGTGCCAGAGCCGCCTCTACCTGCTCGTATCCAGACAGGGATGTATTGCTCGGAAGACTCACAAAATCTCTACAATACCAAAATTCTAGGAAGTTCTTTTATAATAATCCTCAAAGTTCATCTTAGGTCTACGTGCTCTAATCAGAGTTTATCTAAATCTAGCTACCAAGGTTTGTACTAAACTTCCTCTGATACCAACTGTAACGCCCCGACCCTAATTACCTAGAGTCGGTGCATTATTACATAACATTGGCATGATCATTAGAAAGATCAAGTCTCGAAAGACCGATTAGTTTAGTAGACTTGGAATAACTAGATACATCCATAAATTTTTACATTACATCATAAAAAAAAACATCTTGTCTTCATATCCCCTCATACTATCCCTGCAGGTCATTCATAAATTACTTCTTCATAATCCTGGGAAAAATAAAACATTGAAAGGGATGAGCTCGGATGCTCAGTAAGGATAACATTGTAGCAGAAGCTTTCATAAATAAGCATAAACACTTAAGGCAATTTATAACTAAAACAAAAGCCTTTTAAAATTGAACTTAAACATAGTATGGAAAAAGTAAAATGAAATAATGCCATTTACTTACTCACATGGATATTCTACTAGTCGAATGATCACATGCAATATCAATAACCACTTTCATAATGATGGAATGCATAATTCCAGACTATCATAACCACATAGCCAAGGCCTCGTGCCAAGACTACAAATAAGATTTTGCCAAGGCCTTGTGCCAAGACACTAGTTTGTCTCATGAGACCTACCGATGCATCGAGGAGCTATAGCGGGCTCCACCCGTCACTTATTAAGTCCAATGCATTCCTCATATGAACAAGTTTAAACATAACATAAACATTCGTATTGAAACTAGCATACGAAATGTCAATACTTTTACCACAAACCTTGAATGGTATAAAAAATAGCACATCCACAGTCAAACATAACTCATTCGATACAATATGGAAGATTGTATTGTATCACATTAACCTCAATCAAGAATAATGAAGGATGTTGACATAGATGAAAATAATCATCAAAACTATTTGAGAGAAATATCCCCCTTTTCTTGAAATCATTTAAAATCACACTATTTGTCAAAAAGCCATTTAAAAATAGATTTTTGAATCAAAGTGTCCCATACCACTTTGAAACTTTTTAAAAGGATTTTTAATTTTAAAACTTTAATGTCCATATAAATAAATCCTTAAAACAATTTTTAAAATATGGACATTAATGAGCATGATTTAGAAGACTAATTCTTTAAAACATTTTAAAATGGTATTTTGGTTAGAGTTTCTAACCAAAAGAGAGACACGTGAATACAAATAATTGAGGTAATCAAAACATTGTAATATCATGAGAATAAAGGAATTCATGATATACTATGTCAAAGTACATTATATACACCACATAAAAGTGATTTGGTGTATATCATCAAAGAAGTCTCAATGGAATGTAAATTGAGATGAAATCTCTCATAAAGGATGTATCCTTAGGTTAAGGATAAATCAACGACATAATTATGTGTGAAAAATATAAATACACTAAATATGATTGGATATTCAGTGTAAATCAATCAAAGTATATTCACACATATTCTTGTAAAATCAATACTAACGAATTGGATGTTTAACTCAATAAATGGAGAATGAGTTAAAATTACTCTTATCAAATTCATATCAATGACTTGAGAATTATCAATGGAGTGATTATGTGTATCAAACTTATATCCATAGGAATGGGAGTGGAAATTATGACATAATCAAATGAATAGTGATTCCACACATAATCTTGGGGTAATATAATCAATGAAATATGCGTAAAGCCAAATGAGTGGAAGTTGAAATCTCAAATTCCCTTCTTGATTAGGTAACTTAAGAAACATACACCCATGAAAGAATTATCATACCATTATGATGTAAATAACCATAAATAAAAGTATATAACACAATGAATACAATCATGGGCAGTACACATACACCACATGCAATAATTAAGTGGTGATCAATGGAATTCTCACGGAATTAAAAGTGAGATAAGAAAATCCCTTACTTTGTAATTTTTCCTTGGTCGATGGTAGGTTTACCTCCTGTATAATTGTGAAATAATTGTTATTGAATAATTCAAGAATCATTTACTTTAATATGATATCATATATGATCTTTTAACATTGATTTGTTAATAATATCTTAGTATTAACGCCGTTTCGGGTGTTAACTTACTCATTTTCTTTTATATGTTTTGTTACATAAGTCATGTTTGTTGTATCTTATTCATATCCAGAATTATATCAATTCCTTAAACATCATTTTTAAATCATTAAATGATAATTATACTTGAATGGATATGATGGATAATGAATCTCATCGCGTTCGTGGAGACGGTAGTCCGTACGTACGCACGAACGCTACTTCCATTCAATTTTTTATTTTAAAAGAATCGAATACAAATGATACATAGGTATATTACTATTCCAGTATAATATAATATTTTATATATGTTACTTAAGTTCATTAACACCATCCTTTATACGTTCCATGTGTGGTATGAACGAGTCATATCATTTTAAGGGGGCGGTAGTCCGCACTTCCTCAAATGAAATTATCGTATGTATATACGACATGAAACGAATAATGGTATGAAATAAAATGGAATTACAGAAGCTTATATATAAAATATATATCATTAATATCATATTTAATTACAGTGCCATCATAATGGCCACCATGAGAGGCGGTAAGATGTTTTTGAACAATCATCGTTTCGTGAGGCGTTAGTTTGCCATCCACAGAAACATTATGTTCATCATCCATTAGATGGAGTTGTGTGTATGTGTAGTTTGAATACTTCTTATAACAACATCCTAGTATATTGAGGATACTGGTGTTGTTACAAAATAAGGAAATAAAAAGAGTTTGGGGGTTGAAGAAGAAAAATAAATGAAAATAATTTAAGAGAAATCGTTACCTTTAATTTAGGTAACTAACTTTGGTTGGAACCAAAGGACTTGTTGAAATGCTTTCTGCCTAAGGGGAAGCTTCAAGGAGGAGGAGAGGGATGTGGGGAGCTTAGTTGGGCAGAGTTTGGACGAGCCAAGTGGCTTGAGAGGTGTGAGGAAATGAGAAGGAGGAGTGCCCTTTTATAAGAGGGGTGAGGGGCACCTTTGGAAAAGCTAGAAATATTAATTTATAATAAATTCATATTCGGTTTCCAATGGCTCCAAAGTTGACTATTCAAAGGTTGAGGTGGGGATAGGTCGAAAACAACTCATCCAATAGAATTTAGACAGGTTTGGGTACTTATATTAACCTTATCTTTAAGTATTAACTCTAAGTTAATTAGTTTCACTTTTACAATGTCTCTTTGTATTTTTATATAATATGGTTAATAAACTTACTATATACATCCAAAAGACCCCCAAGTGGTCCATTAATGATTAACCTATCATAATATAAGTCTCTTTGCCGAACCTTAGATTTTTAGGAATTTAATATCAATTAATAATATAATATTTGTTTTAAGAACTCTTTTATGTCAATTTTGACACTATTCACTAGTTGATTTTTGTGAAACTCATAACAGATTCATTACTTCGAACAAAGTCAAATAAATCAATCCTATTATATCATATTATCCTAGAAAATTTGTTTAATTCATTAAAAGTTTAATATTATAATTATTTGGGTATTTATAATATCAATTATGTTAATTTTTTACTATTTTAGTAATTACTGCATCATCATTGTGTCATAAATAAAATATATTATTTAATGTCAAAAAAATTATAAATAAAATATAATTATGTAGGAAATATTTTTTAGCTTTCTAATGAATATTTATAATCTAAAATCCAGCATATATAACCCTATGTAACAATTGTTTGTCTAAAAGATATATGCTTGTGTCATTTTTGTATTCATTTTAACTTAATTAATATAAAGTGTCATTATCACTTACAAGTGGATCCATGGGGTCCCAAAATTGACCCAAAGATGCCCATGGTCTACCATATATCAACCAATAGGGTTAAGACACATTTTAGGGTAATTTAGTATTATTATAATATTATTTTTTTTAACCCTTATTTACCGGATTTACCCTTAACCATGGTAAATAAAATATTTACCGCAGTAATTATTCAAAATGTCTAAAAATAAAAGTTGCCTATTTACACAATTTGGACATCCTGATTCCAAATATGGAATCCATTTTTCTAAATTCAAAACACAGAAGTGGCAGAAATTAATTTAAAATTAATTCCCGCTGTCAAAACAAAAAGCGTGTTTTTAAGAGATAATAACTATCAAAAGATTGACACTTGTTTATGTTCGGTTTAATTGTAAAATTATGTCCAATGACCAACATTATATTAAATGGTAAAAATATATTCTAAATATACTTTAAAACCACTCAAATTCACAATATATCACTATTAATTATTTTGATTAAAAAAGTTGTTTTTAATTAAAATTTAGTAATTTTCACTATTCATCAAAATATGAAAGTTATCCGAAAAGTACCAAAATTTCACCTCAGGCTAAATTCGATATTCCGAATCCAAAAATGAAGTCCATTTTGAAATATAAAATATATATAATTTCTAAAAGTAGGTATTACTATTCATAATGGCTAGTTTGATTGGTTGTGGTGTGTTAAAATCTCAAAGTTGCGTACAATGCACGTCATTGCATTATTCGAAAGGAAACATACCGAGGAAGCTTGGGGTGTTACAAATTTGCATTATTAGGTACAATCCTAGTAGTCAATTCCATATCATCCCTTTTTTGTGCCAAATGGATTTTTCATTACCCTATATATGTACTAATAATATGTTCATTTTATAGCAGTTATACTGTACTAATCATAACCTTATATATGTAATATTCATGTGATCATGTGTTTTCAATAATTTCATTGTTTAATAATTCATTCCAACATTTAAAATGGGGATTTAATTTATAAATTATTGGGAAATTTCATCACTCCCCCGCTTCTATATTTATCACTTAAAATATCATTCATATAAGATAATGCATGAGGTTACTTCTTTTTCATTGCTTCATCCAATTCCAAAGTCACTTCGTCAAACTTATGGTTCCACAATAGCACTTTAACCTATTGAGTTTTTTTTACTCTTAGAAACTTTTTTATATGATCTAATATCTACTCTAAATTCTCCTCATATGAAATATCGTTTTCCAATGGTACCACATCTGGATTCAATATATTTTAGGGGTCCTAAATATATTTAATTAAGAGGTATACATGGAACACATCATGAACAATATATAGGATTGCTGTAAGTTCTAGTCAATAGATACCATATATGATGTGGTCAAGGACAGATAAGGGAACAATGTATGTTGAACTAATCCTTACATTCCTCCCAAACGCCATGAATTTATTCCATGGCGAAACATAAATGAACAATTAATCTCTAACATCAAACTTTAGGTCTCATCAATGACTGTTTGCATATCATTTCTCCCAAATTCAAATAGTTTTCAAATTCTCTTTAGTGGTTTGAACATTATCTATCATATATTAAATAATATTTGGTCCCATTATCTTTTTCTCTCATATTTGATCACATCATGTTAGATTTAGACTTCTCTCCCCATACATAGCCACCTAAGGATCCATTTTAAATCTAGAATTAAAGGTACTTCTATATGATTCCTCTATTAAGAAAACATGATGTTCGAAAAATCCTGGAAAATATATTTAAAATGATCTCAATAAATCCTCCATATCAAGAATTTTTCTATCAGATATATCATCTTTGTAAGGGTGATAAGTACTGATGATGCTTAGTTATGTATCCAACTCGACCTGAAAGCTTCTCCAAACCTCGAGGTGAACCTAGTATCTCGATTGAAACCAATAGAGAGTTTAACTCCATGAAGTCATACTAGTTATATTATTTATATCTTTCCTAGTTGGTAAATAGAAAGGTATTACCTAAATGAAATAAAATTTTCTCAATTGGTATGGTGATCAACTACCACCTAAATGGTGTTATTTCCATTAGGATTTCAATGGATTCCTATTAATAAATCAACAGATTTGTTTTCCCATATATATAATGGAATGGGAAATGGATAAATAAAACCCATATAATTATTTCATTATACATTGAATTATTGGAATAGTATGAATTGTGATACAAATTATAACATCTAAAAACACACATTTCCATATCTGGTGATAAAAACATAAACTTTACATTTCTATCTTTAATGCTGATGATGGTAACCCAATTTTCTCCAACCATCACATAAAAATAAAGAGGAAATATTGAATCACTTATATATACAAGCATCATTTAGGTTTATAGTTTTATATAATTTCCAAATATTCTTGAAATCATGGATTTATAAAAAACTAGTACATAAAGATGAAAATCATCTACTACTATACTAATAATTTCATATTATACATTTTTTCATCATCATAATCTATATATAACCATTCTATACATTATTCATTGTAACACCCAGATGTTTTGATGAAATATTTTCTATAAATAATTTTTATTCTTTAGTAGATTGTGTTGAATGAAATCATTAGTTTAAATAAACTATGAGACACCCTTAGTATATAATTACCATTATATCCTAGCCATTAGATTAGTGTAAATAAGTAACTATCTTGTTAAATTGCATTGTGAATTCTTCGTCTATCAAATTTCTATCAAAAATAAAAATCAATTAGATATTTTACACAGTGAATTACATTTGGTAAAAAACTAATTATATATATATGATATTTACTTAGTAATTTTTTTATATTCATCGAATAGATATTCTATTGATAGGAATAAACCCTATATGGTATATAAAGAACTATTTTTTGGGTAATTTTATGACTTTTAATGGTGAACCCCTTTCAAATTTACATTTTAATAAATTAATAAATTTCATATGAAACAATAATAATTATATTATTAATTGGGATACAATAATTTACATTGGATGAAATTATGATATTTTTTTGATAATTTTCATGTTTTAAAAAATAATAAAATTACACTAAATTTTAAAGAGAGAGAATCATTTTTCAGAAAAAAAATTTACATGGTTAAATTATAATATTGAATGGTTTTATAGTTAAAATTAATATATTTTTATCATTAAAAAAATTTATGTCACTTGAATTAATTTTAAATTGAATTCATAGGAAAAAATATGTTAATATTTTGCAATGTTTTTTCTTTTAAAAACACATTCTCTCATTTCAACAACATGATTGATTTAAAATCAAATATTGAAAATCCTGTTTTTTGAATTTTTAAAAATGGATTCCATATTTTAAAACAGTATGTCGAAATTATATTAATATGATACTTTTATTTTTTGGTTAATATGAATACTAACTTTGTTAATTATTTTTATAACCATTGTTGAAGTAAATAAGGTAATTATACATAAAAATAATATTATAAAATTACTATAAAAACTATCAAATTCAAATTGGTAGAGAAAATTATTCCCTTATAATCTATTTTTAGACATTTAATCACTTAATGGCCACTTTCCCATGAATATTACCTTAGTTTTATTAAAACCAATGAATGTGACAAAATGTCAAACTTTTATTTTATATAAGTATATAAATTTTAATACATGGTTAGCCTAGATATAATGTCGATTATATATTGTCTATGGAAATATATAACAATTACCTAAATCATAGAAATATATTTAAAATTTTTACAAATTTAAAAATTTCCATTAAGGATCACACAATAGTGAAGCCGAAACTATTTTATTAAAATAAATATCAATTAAATGATTTTAAAAATAATAAAAGATATATAATTGGAATTATTAATAGTTCTATATGAATTTTATAGTTTATTATAACATCTATGGTGTATATAAAATGTTTTTTATAAGTTATCTTCTGTTTCAGTTTTATTTAATATCAAAAAAATTAATAGTTTCAAAATTTACACTACATATATTTTATAAAAATAAAATTTTACTAAATTAACTAAAAATAATATGAAAATTTTAAACACTTAAAAGTTTTTATTATAAGGTCTATAATATCATAAAATATCCATTTATGGACAATTAAACTCATATAAGTAAATACTTCTGACCATTAATGTTTTAGAATATATTACCACAATTAAAATTAAATAGATTAATTAAGGATAAATAAAAATGATAAAGTTTAAAATATAATCATAACATGTATTACTTTTATTGGATGAGAGAATTTAGACCCCTCCCCATTAAATATTCTAAATAATCGACTATGGAGGAATTTGAGTCTTAAAATTAATTTATATTACTTTAATAGTTTTGGTATTTCCAAAGGTTCCCCTCCCCTCTCGTATAAAAGGGTACATCTCCTTATCTTTTAATCACACCTCTAAGACACTTTTTATCAGCCAAACCATACCCATTTACATGGTCAACCTATATAACTTCATCATAGAGACCAATCATTTTGCATAAATCCATCTAAAGGAGGCCTTTTTATCCAATCAATAGGTGATGCTCAAAAAAAGAGGTAATTGTTTTATCAACCATTTCAATAAACTCTTCATCTTATAAATCCTATTAATATATCGTTTCAATACTAAAGTAATAAATACATTATCTTATACATCATGATATTTTACCATTGGTATGGTACAATGTGATGAAATTGAGTCCATGGAATTGGACTTGTTTAAGAAATTATTTTTCAATAAGTACATTCCTCATATTCTTCAAACAATTATGGAGAAGGAGTTTTATGAACATAAGATAAAGGATGATGAATCAATTGGAACCTATGAGTCAAATTTCTCTAGACAATCAAGGTATGCTTCTGGAATTATTATCCAATGAGAAAGTATAAATGATCATTTCCTTTTCGACATTAAACAATGTCTCTAAAGGGCTTTTGGCATAAGGGACTTTAATAGATATAAAGAAATCGTTTGATGTGATCTCTAGGATGAGATGAGTATTTGAGTAACCCATCGCTCCTAGAGATTTTATATGAAGATAAAAATAGAATTCAAAGGAAAATATATTGACCACACTAAAAACAAGATGATTTTTCCCTTATGCTCAAAATGTAGAAAGTAGCATGGAAGAAATTGTTTTTAAAGAACTAGTAAACGTTTTATGTGTATAAAAGATTATCACTCGCTAATTGAATGCCGATGTGATGGAAAAACATGTATAATTATGCGAAAAAGGAAAATTCTATACATAATGAACCTCCTACACCTCAATGCTATAAGTGAATGGAAATAAGGAATTATGCCAATCAATTCCCTAATCCTTGGGTTATTGATGATGATCGATGAAAAAAAAAAATTTCAAATAAATAGTAATGTCTCATTCAGCCATCATCAATGACATGGAATTAAATAATGATGTGATTAAAGGAACACTTAATACCCACTCTAAATGCGAAAAAAATTTATTTTATTCTAGATCCATTCACTCTTTTATTTCTGAAAAAATATCAAAGGGTATAACCTTATTACCTCAACAATTATATGTTGAGTTATATGGGATGACTCTTCTTAGCACCAATATTTAATAAAAGTTTATAATTCTTCTCCGTTTGATGTTTTTGGGTAGGATCATCCAACAAATCTTGTGATCCTGTCTACAGTGGAATTTTATTTGATTCTTGGTTTGGATTGGATTTCTCAGTTTTGAGCTTATATAAATTTCCATGGGAAGTCACATTTCATATTCTAGATCAATATATGATCATCTATCTATGCAAGGATAGTTATAAACTTCTAATAGAAATTTCTTCCATATTACGGGGTTTGATTCCTACAAATGAAGGTTATTTATCGATGATGGGGATCAAAAAAGATATAATGTTTATTGATTTTCAAAGGATGGATCTTGAAATTTATATAGAAGTGGAGAAATATTATATTTCACACATGAATTATCAAACATATATACAAGTGAAGATAAATGAGGCACAAAACAAATATGTAGAGCTATAAAGAAGGAAAAAATGTTCCTAAATTCCACCTTGATTTTCATGAAATAATAAGGTTCAGGAACTAGGTTTGTATTCCACCCATACCAGAATTAAAGAAGGAGCTATTGGATAGGGCTCACCATTCTTCAATCTCTATTCCCCATATAATAAAAAAGATGTATAGGTACCTGAAAGATTATTTATTGAGGTATGGCATGAAATGTTATATATTCGAATATGTCTCTCAGTGCATGGTTTTTCAAAAAGTTAAGGATGAGAGATAAAAGTCTAAGAGGATGTCACATCCATTACCCATACCGAAATGGAAATGGGAAAACATCACTATAGACTTTGTCTTCGTACTTCCCAAAACATCCAAAGGAAATAACGTTATCTAGCTTATAGTTCATCATATTATGATATTGGAACAGATCATTACTATTATAGAGGATTTCCCTCATGATCAACTTGTAAGGATATATATAAAGGAAGTGGAAATATTGCATGGAGTACCAGTTTCCATTTTATCTGATCGGGATCCAAGGTTTACATTGAAGTTCTCGAAAAGAATTCAACATGATCTGGATATAGAGTTATGTTTCAGCACTGATAATCAACCTCTAATAAATGGTTTGTCCTAGAGGAAAATTAAAAAATTGGAATAAATGATGAGATATTTCTCTATATATTTCAACGATGTTTGTATCAACACCTACCATTGTTGGAATTTACACACCAAAATAGCATTCACTAAATTATTCAAATGGAATATTATGATTCCCACTATGGAAGAAATTGCAGATCTACAACTTGCTGGGATGAAGCTGGGGAATGAAATCTATTAGGACCTGATCTTGTATGTGAAATGGATGAAAATTTCATATCTAATCAACCACACATAAGATCATCTTAGAGTTGACAAAAAATTTATGATAAAAACCAAATAATATACCTTGAGTTAGAATTGTGTGATGATGTGTTTTAATGGATATCTCATTGGAATAGAGTAATGGGTTTTTGAATGAATTGAAAGGTGAGCCCTATGTATATTAGTCCTTTTGAAATTATGGATCGTGTTGGGAAGGTAGCATACCGATTGGCACTTCCACCGAATCTCCATCATGTTTACAATGTGTTACATGGATCCATCCTAATAAAGTAAATACCTGATCCTTAAAATGTACTAAACATAGTTGTCATACTACTGGAGAAATATATTTCTTGTGAAGAACAACTAATAGAGATTATAGATCTTAGCAAAAAATTTCTACAAAACAAGACCACTCACTTGGTTAACGATCTATGGTAGAACCAAAAATTTGAAGAAGATACATGGGAACTTGAGGATATGATGTGGAGGAGGTATCCCCATCCATTTGTTTCCATGTGACAAATTTAGATGGCCAAATTCAGTTTAAAGGGCTAAAATGTAATACCCATATATTTTTATGAAATATTTTCATTAAATGATTTATATTCTTATGTAGATTTCATTGCATGAAATCGTGAGTTTAAATGAATAGTTATATTCCATTAGTATAGAATTACCATTACAGCCTGGTCATTAGGTTATTTGGAATAAGTATAACTAACTTATGAAAATAAATTATGAATTAATTTCCTATCAATTATTTAGCAAATATATAAATAAATTATATATTTTTATTTCTGAGGGAATTAATTTTGGTAAAAAAATTAATTATATATATATATGTTATATTATTAATTATCATATTATGATATTCATCCAAAGGATATTTTAGTCATAATATAAGAGTAACAATATTTGATATATAAAAGCCTATTTTTTAAGGGCAATTTTATGCCATTAAATGGAGAACCACTTTCAAATTAATATTTTGACACATTAATAATTTCTATATGAAAAAATTTACATTTTATTTTTATGTGTGATATAAACATTTAGTTTTGATAATTTCTTATATTTTTCTGATAACTTTCAAATATTGATGATTAGTATTAACACAAAAATTTTTAAAGAGAAAACAAATTTTTTTCATGGAAATAATTTATATTGTTAAATTTTAATATAGAATGGTTTTAAGATATAAATAGAATATATTTTTTCATTCAATATAATATATGTCATTATCATTAATTTACATTGAATTCATATGTAAAAATATTTCAATCTTTTGTGAAGTTTTAAATTTCAAAAACATGTTCTCTCATTCCGACAATGGGATTGATTTTAAATTAATTACTACAACTCCTATGTTTTTAATTTTTTAAAACAGACTCCATATTTGGAATCATTATGTCCAAATTATGTTAATAAGCTACATTTATTTTTGGGTATTATCAATAGCAACTTTGGTAATTATTTTTATTACAATGGTTGATGGTAACCCGGGTAATTAAAGGAAGTCATAATATTATAAAATTACCATAAAAATATCAAAAACCTTTTAGAAGACAATATTAGACCCCTAAAAGTAATTTCTCTAAATGGAATAACATAATGGCCACCTTCCCATGAATATGATTTTAATTTTATTAAAACCAATGAATGTGAGAAAATGTCACCCTTTTTTTATATTAATATATAAATTTTAATTTATGGATATCTAGTTCATAATATCGAATATAGAGATTATATATAAATATAAGTTAATTACCTACATCATGGAAATTTTTTATAATTTTTATATGTTAAATAATTTCCATTAAGGATGACACAATAGTGACACAGAAATTATTTTATTAATAGAAATATCAAACAAATGATTATAAAAATATAAAAAAATATAATTTAAATTAATTATGGTTCTCCATGATTTTTATAGGTTATCATATCGTTTTTGGAGTATTTTTTTTAAATTTATCTTCTGTGTGGATTTTATTTAGAATAAAATAAATGAATAATGTCAAAATTGACACTGTTGATATTTTATAAAAATTAAATTTTATTAAATTTTTTAAAAATGAAAAATAAATTACAAAGTGTTAATTATAAGGCCTGAAATATACAAAAATTCCTATTTATCATCAATTAACATCATATAAGTAAATATTTATTACCATTAAATATTTAGAATTTATTACCATAATTAAAATTATATAAATTAAAGAAAGATAAATCGAAATGATAAGTTTTAAAATAAATTCAAAACATGACTAATTTTTATTAGTTGAGAGGATTTATACCAATAAACATCTAATATTTTAATAATCATCTTTTGAGTAATTTTAAACTAAAAATTAATTTATATTAATTTAATAGTTTTATTATTTCTAAAGGTGACCCTCCCCTCTCTTATAAAAGGGATCATCTACTTATACATTAATCATACCTCTAAATATATTTTGATCTGAAAACACCTACCCTTTCCACTCCCAAATTCTCTCACTTCATCTTAGTGGCCACACTTTGTTCAGAAATCCATATTAAGGAGGCCTTTAGAGAAAATGAAAATGTGATGCTAAAGAAAGAGGTAATTATTTTATCACCTCTTTCATAATTATTTTCTTCTTCTACATCATTTTCTTATGTTTTTTCCATATTAAAGTAATAAATAATGTATCTTATACATTATTATATGTTATTATATTAATGGTAAAACATTATAACTTATTTTATCCATCCAATAAATAACAATATCACTATGTGTGCATATATACGGCTTACCGATTCGACGCTGTGTTGTAATCTTTTATTCAACTATAAATTAATTGGATGGGTATAATTATCAGCATAAAGGATTTAGATGATGAATATAAAATTATTATTATTCTTTAAAATTAATATACCATCCAATTCCATACCATTTAACCATCAATGGGAATGATATTGTTCCTCATGCGTACGTACATCATACTGTATCCAAGAAGCGGTGAGATTCATTCTCCACGTTAATAGTTCCAGAATGATAATAAAATTATTAAGAAGAATAAAAATAATAATTATGAACCTGATTTAATTCTGGGGATGAATAAAATACTACCTAATAATAGAAAATATGACATACATGGAAAAACAGGAATGGGATAACTAAGCAGTTAGCACCCGAAATAATGGAAATTTTGAAACACTATTAAAAAAGTAATATAATAGGATCGTATATGATATCATAAATATGAATATGCTTATGTAATAATTTAATAACATTTATTAACCATCAAACAGGAGGTTCAGATACATATGATTGATATTGGACCTAAGGTATGGTATATTTTCACATCTCATTTTTTTGAGAATGCTGATACGTATGTAATTACCCGGGTATATTTATCATCCACATACATGTTATATAAATATATAATATTATTTCTATTATTATTATATTTTCTAAATTAAATATTACCCATTGGTAGATTCTATTAATCTTTATGAAAGTAATCTTTATTTTATTTTCTATATGAGTTACTTTTTGACTTCTCCAGTAAGAGTACGAGAAGAATGTTTTTCAACATATATGGCATGAAAAAACTTCTATGTTTTCATAATCCATTATTTCCATGATGCTACCAATAAAATATTTCATGTTTATTTTAAAGTAATATATTTTCTATTAAAATTTCAAGGAATTGTTATAATAGAAAATGTATTTGATGAAGAAAGGATAATTTCCTCGGTAATTATGATTAATTGTTTTATCAAAGTCATTTTCCCTCTAAGATGACATATGGTTATGTTTCTATCCATATTACTATATTTATATTCTATTATATATGATTGAATAAATTTTACTAAATCACATTATCTTGTAGGTATTATGTTATGATGGAATGATGTTTAAGAAACCCATTTATTTTATGGGTTATACAATGATGAATGCATTAGGTTTTTTGGAACATGTAAAAATGATTTATTTATGAGATGGGTTGTACATATATCTACATCCAATGAATTGGGTAAATATTTATGTCTCATTATATAGACATGATTGGAATGGAAAGTAAATCTTGTTCAGTAATACAGGGTTGGAATGGAAAGTAAACCCTATTTAGTAATGGACACAGTATAAGATGATGGTCTTGGTTATGAGATAAGGCTAATATGGAAATGAGTTTTTATGATTATGTGTATACCCAAAAATTCCATGTATTATGTTATGACTTTTGGGATTATGTCGATTAATTTTTATGAATTTTAACCCAGGACATGATATCCCGATATTACGTATACAAGATAAGATTTTAAAATGTTTTGATCTTATGTCTTATGATTATGATATGATTGATATTTAGATTTATACCCTTACTATGAATTTGAGATCATACTTTCATATGTTTATTTTCCCCAGGTTATGAAGAAGGGTATTATGTAAGCTAAGTTATAAGGGAGTCTAGTTATGAAGAAATAAGGGGAAGATAATGTAGATATTTTGTGAACCTATTATTTATGATTCCAAATTTATAAAAACACTATACCTATATGGTCTTGTCCTAGAATAATTATATTTTGTAATGGATGAACATCAATTTTGAAGTAATTTCAATGTACGTAAATTATGGTTCATTAAAGTTGGTATCAGAGGAAAGGTATAGTTATCCTTTGGAAACTACAATGAGAAATCCTTAGTAAGAACCCTAATGATATGTCTTAATATAGATTAAAATCCTAGTGTTATGTAAGTGACAATAAATAACATATGATAAAACCTCAGTTGTCCTAAATTGAATTTATTTTCTTGATTTTGTGGTATTAAAATTATGATTAGTGTTACTCACACTATGCTTCATGGATTTAGTCAATGAATGGAACTCAAAGGAACTGTTTTAATGCATAATGTGATGGGTGATTCAATTATTGTCCCCTTGATCCAGTAAATGGTATTGGAGATGGAATGAAAAATCTTGTATCAGTTCTCCCAAAACATTATCAAGCTATGAATAATGTAGGATTTCCAAATGAGCAAAGGATAGAGAAACATTGTATTGAGTCCATCATGAGGCAGAATATACCTTCATTCATTGGGTCCTATGATCCCTCACTGGAAGAAGAGTGAATGAGTACCATGGAATTTTTTTTATTTCTACAATTCTTTGAACATGATAATGTCATCTAAGCATTCAATCATTTCAAGGGTGAATCTGGTCAAAGGTGACATCTTATCTGGAATACGAGGCAAAGAGATGATGTTGAGTCCTTGTAATGTTAAAACTTCAAGAACATATTGTTCAATAAGTAAATTCCTTGTATTACTCAAACAAATATGGAGAAAGAGTTCATTGATCTTAAGAAAAAGTATGATGAATCGATTGGTACCTAAGAATCAAATTCTCTAAGACATCCAGGGTATACTTTTGGAATTATTATCAAACCTGATAGTAATATTGATCGATTATTTATTGGATTAATACCAAGTCACTGAAGGAAATTATGAATAAGAGACATTAATAGCTATGAGGAAATTGTTCAATGTTCACTCAAGGTTGATATGGATAATGAAGTAACCCATCAATCCCATGGATTTTATAAGAAGAGGAAAATGGAATTCAAAGGAATATATAAAGTCCACAATTAAAAGAATATGATTTTTCACATATTCCCAATGTGTGGAATGAAACATCGAAGAAATTGTCTTAATGGGACTAGTAAATGTTTCATGTGTGGAAAATAAGGTCATCGGGTAGGTGAATACTGAAGTGATGGGAAAAATATTTCTAATGATGCAAACAAATAAAATGCTACATGGAATTCACCTCCTACCCATCATTGCTATACATGAATGGAAATGGGTAATTATGCTAATCAATGCCCTAATACAAGGTTTATTTGTGAAGATTGATACAAGACCTCAGATGGCCAATGAAAAATAAGTGTCACAATCCATCACTATTGGTGACATGAGTACGATAATGATGTTTTTTAAGGTAGACATACCATGCACACTAAATTAGAAATTTTTTATCTGATTCTGGATCCAAACCCTCTTTAATTTCTGAATAATTTTATAAGGTTATCATATAGATACCTTACCAATTTGATGTTTAGTTAGTTGTGAAATCACTTAAAGGCACATTAGTTGCATCAACAGTTTATAATTCTTCTCCATTTGAAGTTGGTGGGAAAGTGGTTTCTTTAAATATTTTGATCCCTGCTAATATAAAATTCGATGTGATTCTAGGCATGGACTTTATTTCTCTATATGGAAGTAATATCAATTTGTAAGGAAGGGAAGTCACCTTATGGATTCCCCATCAATATATGATTATCTATCAATGCAATGATGAATATAAACTTCTAATAAAAATTTCATCCATATTATGGTTTTTATTCCATTAAACGAAGGTTATTTTTCTATAATGGTAGGGGAGAAAATCAAGATTAAGAATATTCACATTGTATGGTATTTTGATGATGTACTTTCATAGGAATATCTTGGTCTTCCACCAAATCATGGATTTTATTTATTTCAATAGAACTCATACTAGGTGAAAATAATATTTCAAATACATCTTATATAATAACCCAAATTGAGTTGCTTGAATTGAAGAAAAAACTACAAGAGAATCATGATAAAGAATTCAAGCACCATATTGAATGACCTTGAGGAGAACATGTTCTATTTATTAAGATGGATGATTGATCAATGATACTCTACATTGATTATCGAGATCCTAACTAGGTAACTATCAAGAACCAATAACTTCTTCCCCACTATGATGAATTATTTTAAGGACTACACTGTGCTAAATAATTTTCCAGGATTGATCTTCATTTAGTATATCATCAATTAGGGGTCAAGAAGTAGGATATATCAAAAACATCATTCCTAACAAGGTATGGACATTTTGAATTTAGAGTGATTCTTTTTTCTATTACTAATTCCCATGCTATCTTCATGGATCTAATGAATATACTCTTAAGAGACTACCATTGATCAGTTTGTGGTAGTCTTAATATATGATACTCATGTCTATTCAATGAGAAAGGTGGAACAACAATACCACATCAGAATTGTACTAAGCAACTTGAGGAAAGATATGATTTATAGAAAATTTAACAAGTATGAATTATAGATTCATAAAGTTTTTTTAGTGTTACATAATCACAAGAGATGGAATATTTATGGATCCATCAGAAAAAGAAGTTACTGAAAGTGTATCTAGACAATGAATAGATTCCTAGATCAGTATTTTTCTTGGATTTTATGGGTATCATTGATGTTTTGTTGAATATTTATCCTGCTTATCTAATAAAAACACCATATTCACTAGTAAAAATGTAAAGTTCCTATAGATGGAAGAATGTGAAGATAATTTCATATAGCTAAAGAGATGGTTAGCTAGTGGAACTATGATCACACATTCTAGTAGTAGAGAATTGTTTGTGATCTATAGTGATGTATTAAAGAAAGGGGATGGGATGTGTTCTCATGAAAAATGGTATGGTGATAGCTTATGCCTCATTGAAGATGGAAACCCTTGATAAAAATTACCCAACTCATGATTAAGAGGTAGTTGGGCTAATGTTTTCATTAAATATTTGGTGGCATTATCTTTATGGAAAAAGGTGAGATATTTATACTAATCATAATAGTTTATATTATATTATTCACACAAAGGGATCTGAATATGTGCTAAAAAAGATGATTGGAGTTGATTAAAGATTACAAATACTCATTACATTATCACCCAGGGGAAATGAACAATGTGGGAGATGCTTTTAGTTTACAAGATCATGCTAGCCTATCCATGATGAGGATCACAAAAGATCCAATTTATATGGATTTACAATGGATTTATATTGAAATTTTAATTTATGAGGGGAAATATTATAATTATAAAATGAATTTTTAATCGTATATACAGGTTTCAATTAGGGATGTGTAGAAGAAATATATATAACTACAAAATAAGGTGAGAAATTTTCCTGAATTCAACCATTATTGTGATAAAAGAATAAAGTTCAGGAATCCATTTTGTATTCCACCCATACCAGAATTAATGACGGATCTATTTGATGAAACTCATAGTTCATGAATTTTCATTCACCCTAGAAGAGAAGTGACAAACACAGACCTGAAAGAGTATTTCTCATGGGATGGCATGAAAATAGATGTCACCAAATATGTCTCTAGATGCTTGGTTTGTCAGCAAGTTACAGATGAGAAATATAAGTCTAAGGGTATGTTACAACCATTACCCATACCATATTTGAAATAGGAAAAATCACTATGTACTTTGTTGATGTACTTCCCAAATAATACTAAGGAAATAATTCTATCTCATTTATATTTGATCATTTTATGAAGACGTCACACATCATTTCTATTATAGAGGATTTCCCTCAAGATCAAAATTCCATTTTATATATAATTAAAGTTATAAGATTTCATGGAGTTACACTTTCCATTATATATGATCCGGATTTGAGGTTTACCACAATGTTCCAGAAAGATTTCAACGTGCTCTAGATACAGAGTTATGTTTCGTTACTACTTATCATCATCAGACAGACAGTCAGTCTGAGAGGAAAATTCAAACTCTGGAAGAAATGTTTAGAGTGTGCTATATGGATTTCAATGGGGGTTGAGATCAACAACGAACATTGGTTTAATTTTATATCAGCAATATCATTCACTCTAGTATTCAGATGGATCCTGATGAATCCCTCCATGGAAAGAAGTATAGAACTCAAACTGGCTGGGATGATGTTGGGGAAAGAAAGCTATTAGGACCTGATCTTGTTGATTAAATGGTAGAAAATGTCAAATCTATTAAACAAAACATAAGAGTAGCTTAGAGTCAACAAAAAAATTATACTGACAACTAGAGTCAAGACCTAGTTTTTGATGTGGTTGATAAGTTGTTTTTAATAATATCTCCCTATAAGATACTAATGACATTTGTAAATAAGGGAATGTTAATCCCTAAGAGTGTCGGTCCTTTTGAAATTTTGGATCGTGTTGGGAAGGTAGCGTACTGATTGGCACTTCCACTAAATCTCCCTTAAGTTCATTTTGTGTTACATGTATCTCTCCTGAAAAAATAACATATATGGTCCTTCATATATACTAAACTCAGAATTCATACCATTGAAGGAATATCTTTTTTATAAAGAACCATCGATAGAGATTTTGGATAGTAGCGAAATACATCAAGGAAACAATACCACTCATTTCGTTAATGTTTTATCACAGAACCAAAAATTGATGAATCTACATGGGAACTTGAGGAAATGATAAGGGAGATGAATCCGCTTTTTTTGTCTCCAAATGATGAATTGAGAGGGAGAAATTCAGTTTAAGGGGGGTAAATTGTAACACCCATATGTTTTTATAAAATAGTTTTTGAAATAATTTTTATTCATCCATAGATTACATTGCACACAATTGTTAGTTTATACAAACCGTGAGATGCCCTTAATATAAAATTACAATTATATCCTTTCCATTTGGATAGTGGGAATAAGTATAACTAACTTATGAAAATGCATTTGGAATTCATTGAAAATCAATTATTTATGAAAAATATAAATCAATTAGTTATCTCTATAATAGAGGTAATTACATATGGTAATGAAGTAAATGAGAGATATATATATATATGTTTTATACTTAATACAATATTTTTTATATTCAGATAGAGGTTATTTTACTCAATGGGTATGAATAAACCCTATTTGATATATAAAAACCATTTTTGTTAAAAGGGTAATTTTACACCTTTGAATGGAGAACTGCTTTAAAATTAATATTTTAACAAATTCATTATTTTTATTTGATAACATAAAAATTTAATATTGAACATGGATATAGAAATTTAATTTGGATGATTTTCAGATATTTTTTAGATAACTTTCATGTTTTGATGAATAGTAAAAATGTGCTAACTTTTCATGTGAAATTTTTTTTCATTGAAATAATTTATAGGGTTAAATTATAATATTTAATTATTTTAAAATATAAATAGAATATATTATTATTTTTAAATATATTTTATGTCATTAGAATAAATTTTATATTGAGTTCATATGTAATATGTCAATCTTTTGCAATATTTTAAATTTTTAAAACCCGTTATCTCATTCCGACAACAAGAATGATTTTAAATTACTTACTGCAACTACTATGTTTTAAATTATAAAAAACTGAAATCCATATTTTGAATCAATAGGTCCAAATTATTTTAATAGGATGATTTTATTTTTGGATGTTATGAATAGTAACTTTGGTAATTGTTTTTATTACCACTGTTGAAGGTAAACTATTTTATTAAATGTAAAAATAATATTGTAAAATTACTGTAACACCAAAAAAAATCCTATTGGATGACTAAATTCGACCCTCAGGATATAATTTTTGAAATTAAATCACTTAATTCCCACATTCCCATGAATATGACATTAATTTTGTTAAAATCAATGAATGTGAAAAAATATGACAAATTCTTTTTATATACGTAAATTAATTTTAATATATGGATAACTATGAGATAATATCAACTAAAAAAAATTATATATATAAAAATATAATTACCTACATTATATAATTTTATTTATAATTTTTAAAAATTTAATAATTACCATTATGGTTGACCCAATAGTGATGCCAAAATAATTTTATTAATAGAAATATCAAATTACTGTTATTAAAAATATTAAGATAAATATAATTTGAATTAATTAATGTTACCCATTAAATTTATAAGTGATTATTACAGGTTTGGAGTATATTAAATGTTTTTTTTTCAAATTTAACTTTTGTGTGGATTTTATTTTAAATCAATGAAATGAATATTGTCAAAATTAACACAATTAATATTTTATAAAATTAATTTTAAATGAAATTATTTAAAAATCCTAAAAATATATAATAATTACAAAGTGATAATTATAAGGACAAAATGTTATAAAATATACATTTATTTTCAATTAACATCATATATTTAATTTTTTATGACCATTAAATATTTAGAATATATTACCACAATTAAAATTAAATAGATTAAATAAGGATAAATCAAAGTGATAAAGATTAAAATAAAATAAAAGGAAGTAAATATTTTATTGGTTGAGAATATTTTGGCCCATCATCATCTAATCATTGAAATAATACACTTTGGAGTCATTTTAATCTAAAAAATAATTTAAATTTATCTAATTTTTTGGTATTTCCCAAGCTGATCATCACATCTCTTATAAAATTGTGCCTCTCCTTCTCTTTTAATAGCACCTCTAAATCTATTTTTCTCATCATACAACTACACATTTTCTCTCCAAACTTCCATAGATTCATCCTTGAGGGCACACTTTGGTCATAAATACATCTTAAGGAGGTATTTTGTGCAAATCAAAATGTGATACTCGAAAAAGAGGTAATTGTTTTATCACCTCTATCAAATTTACTTTCTTCCTCAACATACTCTTCTTATGTGGTTTTCATAATAATGTAATAAATAAAAGATCATTTATATTCTGATATATTTCTACAGCTATGGTACAACCTTATACCTCTATTAATCAATCCTATAAATAACATTATCACCATGCGTCGATATGTACGACTTACCGTCTCGATGTCGTGGTGTAATCTGTTATTCAAAAATACATTATTTGGATGGGTATAATGATGAATATAATGGATTTAAATCATGATTATAACATGATATTATTCAATATAATTCTTATTAAATCCAATTCCATACCATTTAACCATCAAAGAGAATGATATCTTCACTCGTGCGTATGTATGGTTTACCATCTCCAGGATGTGGTGAGATTCATTATCCACGTTAACAATTCAAGACTAATTATAAAAATTTTATTAGGATTAAAAATAACAATCATAAACAAAATTTAATTCTTTACAAGATAAAATAAATCCTGATTATAACAAACATGACTTACATGGAAAAATCGGAATGGGAAAACGAAGCAGTTAACAACCGAAATAATGGCAATATAGAAACACAATTAACAAAATTATATTATATTATCATATATTAAATCTTAAATATTAATATTTTTATGGTATAATTTAATAACATAATTTAACCATTATACATGAGTTTAAGATACATACAAAGTATGTCGATCTTAAGGTAAGGGGAAAATTTTCAATCTCATTATTTCCGGATATTATTTATAAATAAATAATTACTAGGGTATATTTATCATCCACATACATGTTTACTATATATATAATATTATTTATATTAATAATATTTTTAAAGTATATTTTACCCAATGCTGAATTTTTATTGAACAATATGGACGGAATCTTTCTTTTGTTTTCCATATGAGGTACTTTTTGTCATTTCTAGAAAGAGCATGAGAAGAATGTTTCCTAACTTATATAGAATGAACAAATTTTTATGTCTTCCTAATTCCATATTTCCTTGATTATTACTCTACAAAATTTCCATTTTATTTTCAACTAAATTATTTTCTCTAAAAATTTAACGACATTTTGAGAATATAAAACATTTTTGAAGGATAAATGATATTTTCCTCGGGAATTAAGCTCAAGCATTTCATCAAAAAAATTTCTATATAAGACAACATAGGTTTATATTTATATCCATATTATTACATTTATGTGATTTTTTTTGATGGAATTACTTTTATGAAATTCATTTTTCTTCTAGGGATTATGTTATAACGGAATGATGTTTAAGAAACCAATTTAATTTCATGCTTTAAACTATGGTGAATTATTAATGTTTTTGTGGCACAGGAAAGGATGATTTCATTATGGGATGGGTGGGACATATATCAGCCTCCAATTAATTTGGTAAAGATTTATATCTCATGAGATTGGTAGTATTGGAATGGTATGAAAATATAGTTTAGTAATATAGGGATGGAATGGCATGTAAACCTGGTTTTGTAAAATACTTTTTACGATATAATGTCCTTGGATATGAGACTTGGAACAGATGGAAATGATTTTCTTTGCTTATGTTATTTCCAGAAAACATCATATATTATTTTAAGAATTTTGTTATTATGTCCAATAATTGTTATGGACATTTATCCAATGGCATGATATCACAATATTTCTGATACATGATAAGATTTTAAAATGTTTTTTTCTTTGGTATTATGATTATGATAAGATTGATATTTCCCTTGTATACCCTTACTAAGAATTTGATAACACCCTTTAATATGTTTCTTTTCCCTGGATCATTAAGAAGGCTATTAAGTAATCTATGTCCAAATTGATTCTAGTTATGAAGATATAACTAGAAGAGAATGTATATGTTTTATATACTAGTTTTTTATGTTTCCCAGTTTGAAAAGACAGTATACCTTGATGGTCCTATCATGGATTTATTATATGTTGTAATGAATATACTTATTTTTCTAAGTAATATTAATGTATATAATGAAAGTTTCATTATATTCATTTAAAATCATTTTGCAAACCATGGGGAAAATAAAACATAATAAGGGTGATCTCAAATGCATTTAAGGGGTAAAAATAAACATTAATAATTGATTTTCATTGGTGACAATAAGATGAGAATAAGGGTATGAAGTCATAATCAAGTTTCTGTATCATATGATAAAAATATTCATACCCTTAAATATAGGATCATAAAAAATGATAACAAGGAATAAATCATTATAAAAGGTGATATTTATCAATGTCAATAATCATAATCCATGTGATATCAATCATGATCAAAGGATGAATTTGTTTACCATAGAAAGCATAATGAAAATGTGTTGGTATCATCAGACATTATCTTCATAACATTTTTATATAACCCTTAAAATGGAAATAAACATTTAACCTACATCCAATAAAATTCATGGGAGAACATCACCATTACCTAATGCATTAAATCACTATATGGGTGTACCCATCATATAAGAAATATTGATCTCACTCGGAACTATCCAGGAACCCACATTATATAAAAATTTCCAATAACCATAAATATTGTACAAAGATCATTGTTTTCATCATAAACCCATAAATACAGTAATCATTCCATTCATAACATGATTATCCAATGAAATACAAAAAATTTCCATGAAAATATCTGTAATAAATGATTAACCCATGGAAAAAGAAACATGTTCTAGAAAAATATATTTAAATATGATAAACTCTTATAATAGTAAATTGTTCCATAAAAATCTATTTCAAACATTATTCACCCCCGGAAAATAAATGGTTTCTATAAAAATCTCTTTGATACCTGATTATCCTATTTAAAGTAAACTGGTTCCATAACGATCTCTATAAAACATATTTAACCTTTGGAAATGAAATAGGTCGCATGTAAATATCATTGAAAAAATATTAATCCATCTACATAAATAATGATTATGGTGTTATCATGAAATATCCCTATTAGTGAATAATTAACAATAAGGGGTTTTTATGTTGATTAATAGATATTCCTTTAAAATATCATCATAAACATTTGTGGAGAAAATAAAATTTTCATTTTTTAAATATATTCAAACTCTAAAATGTTATTAAAAATTTATGAACATATGTTCACTGAAAATAACCATTGACATATAAAAATGAATCTATAATTCATTGTGTTTTCATGATGGAGGAATGATATTTTCAATCAAAATATGTAAAAAATTAAGATTCATTTCATATTTTTGTAGGAAAGTTAAAAAGTTACTTATTAGGAAAATTATAGGAAGGTTACTTTTAAAATATATAAAAATAAAAATAGTCTTAACAATGGATTTAAAAACTCATTTAGAAACTGTTTTGAGATCATTTTTTAAAACATTTTAGAAAACATGGATATAGAAGAGAAGGATATCTTATATGAAATGAAATATAAGATTAGTATCCCTTATAAACAACTTTCTTGATATTTATTCAACAAAATATAGGAAATGGGAAATAAAAAATTATAACTGTATTCATAAACATTGTTGAAGAATGATATGTGGTTCAAGAAAATAATATCATATGATTTCCTCTAAATGATCCTTCAAACATAAACAATATTTAAAGAAAAGGAACTCTAACATAAATCCCATTCCACTTCGGTAACACATTAATCGTAATCCCCGTGAATGAATAATGTTAGATTAACATTAAATTTCATTAAAATAATAATACTAAAGATATTAATTATCAACAAGGAAATTGGCACACCTCTTTAAATAATAAATGTATATAACAAAATATATTACCCAAATAAGACAAATTGAGACGACCAAACCTTAGAGGGATCATAAGATTGAAGTGAGAATTAATCATTCGATCATTTTTTTGTATCAAATTCAAATAAATATAAAATAAGTGTTTATAAAACACATGAAAAGAAATATAAATTACAGACAAAATATTATAAATTCATGGGAAATGAAGAAGAAATATTAACCAATGAAAATAAATTTTGTTTTGAAATTCATTACCACTTGGTAACATTAATGTTAAATACCATTTGATGAAATAATTAAAATTGAAAAATAAAATATCATGATTTATATATAATTCATGGTATTAAACTTAAAATGGGTTTTAAAAAAACACACAATATAAATATTTTGGGAATATAACATATGTCTCATAGAAATAATAGGTGAGATGGGAAAACACTTACATCTAGTATGACTTTCTTATAATGTGTTTGAAGTGCAGATATAATGAACATATGTCAAATTTTTTATTTATTAATAACATTTTATAGGTTTATTACCTTCTACAAAAATCATTTATTTTTCTTCTTTGTAATGATATATTGAAATACATAATCAGAGAAGTCTACATAGGGTGTTTTGAAGAAATTTTGTTCAATATTTCAAAACAGATTTGTTATGTTCAACATGTTTTGAGATGTCATTTTTTCAACATCTATATAATAATATTCACAGAATATTTTTCATATTTATAAATAAATATTAATTTTCAAACCAACCATGAATTATGGTTATGAAAAATGAACTATTTTACAATCATGGAGATTGTAGTTCGTACATACGCATGAGTAATGTTCCATTTCACAATGATCAACATTAAAATATGGTATGCAATATTTTATATTTTTATATTGATTATAATATAATAAATACCATATTATTTCATTAAAAATAATTATATATACAATAAATGTGTTTTTGTAAAAAACAATCACAACCCTTTATGGAGGTGGTAGCCCACATGAACGGACGAATGACGCTATCATTTTTCATTATAAGAAGTATAATTATATACTATATTTTCATAATGATAAATATATCCTCAATATAATAATTATTTCATTTATTTAACATATATTCATTAAAATATACTTTATTAAATTACATTTAATGATTTATTCAAAGATGAATAATATCTATTCGTGATGTGGTTGTCTTCTGTACAAATAAGTGATGTTATTGTATCCCCAAAGGAATAGAAGGTAGGAAATAATATGTGATATAGTAACTCATCAATTACAAATAGGTTATAAATTATCATATATATATATAATACATCATTTTAATAATCAGTCTTAGGGGATGATGGAAAGTGGATGACCGCAGTTAGTGAGGTTGTAATTCATCAAACACATGAATGATGATTTTTTTCCACTTAATGGAAGATGAGATTGATTTAGGTTATAAAATTATCATAATAACATCTTGATATATATTAGATAATTTTTTAATTATTTCATAATGTTTTTTTAATATTTGATGGAGGTGGAAGAACAAATAAAATAAAATTGCTCGGTTAAGCAATAAACATATTCTTTGGAAAACTTCATTAGGTTAGCACCAAAAGATTTATTATGATGGATTTATGATAAAAACAATGATTCAAGGATGTGTATATGGGATTAAAGAATTTATTTTTTATGCTATTGTTATAGGAAATTGGATTTTATTTTTTGAATATTGGAGTTGAGGTGTAGGTCTTTATATGTGAGTGGAGTAGCATAAGATTAATTTCTAAAAATAAAAACATGATACCAAATTGTTCACATGTAAAAAATGATCCAAAATTGACCATTATAGATAATTAGAAAATAAAATGTCACAATATACCTAAAAAATCCTTTTTTGATGAGTTCTTGGGAAATATTGACCACTATATTTAATAATAACACACCCAGTGAACCTGTTATCAGCTTAAACATAGAAATTGATTTTTACTATTGTCACTATTTATTATAAAAAATTTATTTTTTAACTGATTAAATCATATAAGTTAATAAAATTTGAAATATATATTCAATTTTATAAAATTTAATTCACATTTGTGAAAAATGTTAATTAAAAATTGACACTACAGTTGCGATTGCAAATAATGTTTTCCAGAAGTGTATTATTTATGCGAAATATGATTTCATATTAACACTATAACTAATAATAATTATTCTATGAATAATAACTATTATTTATTTATTTATAATTTATAAATTTTATTTAAATAATTCTTTATTATAGTTATTGTAATAACTATAATTGTGAAACATTATGCACTTGAAAACATTTTTAGAAAAAATATGATTTTAAAAAGAAATAGAATATTTGGAAAAAATATAATATATTGCCTCTTATAATATAACTAATGTGTTTAAATATAATATACATTACTATAAATTATATTATAATTTTAAATAAAATTTTAAATTATGTATCTTATTGAATAGAAATGACACTTTTACAAAAATAGGTATTTTTCATTATTTACTGAAAAATCAAAATCTTATAAATAATCCCAAAATTACAACCAAAGTAAATTTTGATGTTTTGATTTAAATAAAGAATTTAATTTTATCTAATAAATGTTTTCAATTTTCGAAAAAATAACTATGCATTTTTTAAGAAATTCAATGAAATCATTTTTGAAAAAACTTATTTTTGGAGACTACAATTACTTTACAAAAAAATTATTGATTAATTACTATGAATTTTACAAAAAAAAATTATTAGAAAATTTATATATATATATATCATAAATTATTTATTCCTATTAAAACACTCTATTTTAGTATCAATGAATTTATGGTTATATATTTCATGGTTCATATTATCTTAGTGTGGCATGTTGAATTATCTATCAAAAATAATGCTCCAATATTATATAATAAGTGTTTTACATCCCCCCCTAAAATATTTCTTCATAATGATTTTATCATTAAATCAATAATTTTCATAAAATTGAAAATATATTAAGTCGAGACCCACATCGTAAAACTTATTAGTAAAATAAACTCTTTATAATAGAGAAAATTAAGTAAGAGGTCCAATGGAATAACACATATCAGGTATCCAAATGTTAGAACATATGTGTAAAGTGTAGATTTTCACATGGAATAAAAGAATAAATTGTAAATAATTATTGTGAGACATAGATACCATTGACCATAATAAATTGAATGATCATGAGAAATATAACATCCTAAAAACCATAAACCAAATTTTTCAGAAACAATGTCATACATATCTAAAGAAAGGATGGTAATAGTATACCATTTTTTCAATATCATTTTATTAAATTTTAGGAATTAATTTTATTTATAAACATAGAAAGTAATGATATATACTTACTTGATACTTTTGTATTCATTACTTTATTTAATTTCCACCACAGTATCATGTTTTTCTCCAAATAATTAGTTTTCCAGATGCATTTTTCATACCGTAAGAGCTAATGTCCACTTTTAAATGACTAAAAACCATAAAAGAAATACTTAATCTCTTCAATTTTTCATAAGTTGTTAACCAAATAAAAAAATTGTTATCACATTTTAATATGACTCCCAAAATGAATAAACCTTCATATATTTAAATAATACACTAATCTCTCATGTTTAACAGTATTACTCAAAGTTAAAAATATATCATTCCATAAATAAATAATCATATATCCCAAATAACCACAATATTAAATATTTTTTTGACCACAAATATTATTTTATACCATTAATCATACAATCCCAAATATATTTCAATTTTATTTTTAAATAACATTGATCACATAATCTCCAAATAACTTCTATATATCATGGTTTTCTATATAATCAAACATGTGTTCTCAAAATTACATCAATATCTGATATCTTATAAACAAAATAAGTTATCAATTAATTTAAAATTATGTCAAAAAAATGTAAATAAATTATTCAAATTAAATTATGGAATTATGTATATTTCAACCTAATAAAACATCTCTTATATTTTCATTAATCGCTTTAATAAATTATTACATATAAATAGAAATTGGAGTCTAATACATTGAAAAAATGATCAAACTTAATTTAATATGCATATGATGCTATCCAAAATTATTAGGATAACCTCATCTGAAAACATACTAAACATAAAAACTATCTATGACCTACTCTGATAGAAACATTAGGAGACCCAAACCCACACTCCAAAATTTTGTTCTAAAAACTAAACATTACATTTATGGCTTTCAAACTGCTGAAGGTGACCGAATTTTCACTATATAAAACATACATCATCAGAATGAAATATTGTATCACATACCAAGATGAGGAATTTCTGGGAATATATTTTAATATAATTTTTAGAGACTATTAATATCATGGATTCAGAAACAACTATTTCATATTGATAAATATCATCCCACATTTTTCTAACATTTCATATTCTACATTAATTCATCACCATCATCCTTATGAAATATTTATATTCATAATTAATTTAAAAAATTTATTTAATACCAATGAAAAAGAAAACATAATAACTTTGATCTCAACTTCTATTAAAGGATAGAAATATTCCTTAAAAATAAATATAATATGTAAAATTTAGACAATTATATGACTAATATGACATAATTAGGTGCATGGAAATAATATAATAATATTCATACCCATAAATACCAATATCATGAAATATTAAAACATGTAATATGTCTTTAAAAATGGAAATAGTTATCAAAATCCATAAACATGAAAATTTTTATGTCAATATAAATCAAAGGAAAAAATTATAACCCAAACAATCAATAATGAAAATGTGTTTATGACATGAGGAATTGTCTTCATAGACATAGAAAGAACCCTTAAAACAATAATAATAATTCTACCAACATCCAATATAATTCAACTAAAAACATAATCATTCACTAATTATTTAGAGAGATATTTATGTGAACCAATCGTGTAAAAGATATATTAGGCTCACTTTTCTCAATCTAGGCACATCAATTTTAATGTAATCTCCAATAATAATAAATCAAATTCATAGATAAATAATATCATCATTGAAATAATAGGAACAATAATTATATCTTTTACAACATGATTAAAATTTTAAAAGGAAATGGATTCCATGAAAATATCTTTGAAATAATATGAATTGGTGGGAAAAAATAGTCTTCATAACAATCACTATCTAACATCATTAAACTGTGAAAAAAACAGGTTCCATAATAATCTCTTCGAAACATGACTAACCCATGGAAAAGAAATGGTTTACATAAAAATCTATTTTATAGATTATTATTCCACAGAAAACAAATGTGTTCCACAAAAATCTCTTTAAATAATCATTAAAATATGTAAAGGAAGATGATTCATGTAAATCTCTTTGAATCAGTCTTATTCAATCTAGAGAAAGAATATAGACTGTGAAATAAAAAATACCCCCTTTAGAGATTATGTAAAAACAAGGGTTATTGACATTGATGAATATAAATACCACAAAATTATCATTAAAAAAATTCTTGAGGATTTTTTTTTTCATATTCAGTAACATTAAAGGATTTTATAGAAATTGAAAAATGATTGTGAAAGATCGGATGGAAAATTTCTTAAGGAAAATATCCTTTACATTTTGAAAAGAAATTTTTAAAATATCAAAAATTATTAAAAATTAATTAATTTTTTTAAAAAACCATCAAAACATAAAAATAAATACTTAAAACAATGTGTGTCCATGAATTTAGAAACTTTTGTTTTCCCCATATATGTTAAAAATAGAGATTCCATTCAGATTTCGGTAATAAAAAATGAATAAGTACTTTTTTTTGAAAATTACTATAACATTACATTTGAAATATTTCTTAAAAATACATTTATGGATAAAAATGACTTCAAAAATTCATAATAGAATATGTCTGAGACCATTTTTATAAAATTTTTGAAAACAGGGATACATAATTGAAACATACATCATCTAAAAGAAAATAAATTATCGGTATCACTTATAATTGACATTAATGATATTTATTCAATAAATAATGAGTAAAATGGAAATAAAACATGTCTAATTACTTCATAAAAATTTTATAATAATGATATGTATTTCATTAAAATAAGATAATATAATTTCCCCTAAAAGAACCTTTCACATATATTCTTTGAAGAGAAATAATATTATCACATAAATTTTAATCCACTTTGGTAACTCTTCAATCGAAATACTATTATAATATCACATGAACATTAATTATGATTAAAAAGGAGAATAATTATATAAAATTTAAAATGGGATGTATATACATCTTATAAAAGAAGATAGGTTTATATCACATCACATTCCATAAAAAAGATATTTTAAGATGATGAACCCGTACAATGATCATAATGCTGAAGTGAAAATTAATCAGTTAATCAGTTATGTTTATCAAATATAAATACGAATAAAAAAATTAATAAAATATAATATAATAAAAACTCATCACACATGTATTCTTATAATATTATGTAAAATGAATAAGTAATATAAAATAATGAAAAGAAATTGAGTTATGAAATTCTTCAATACTTGATAACATTCTAATCAAATCCCCCTTAGTGAAATATTTAAAGTTAAAACCTTAAAACTGTGATGTATGAATTATTCATGATATTGAATGCATAATGGGTATTATATAAATCATATAATATAAATATGTATTGAATATAGTATATGTCTCATAGAAATATAAAAGTGAGATTATAAAACCCTAACCTCTAGTATGAATTTATTCATACATGTTCATACCTTCAATATAATAAACATATATTAATTATTTTTTTCATGATAACCAATTACAAGATTAATACCTTATAAATAAATTATTTATTTTTTTTATCTCAAATGATTCATATAAATACTTAATGTTATAACATGATTTTTATATGAGATATGGTTGATTTAAATTTTAGTGTAATTATTTATCTATGACCTAATATGGATTTCTAATAAGTTAGTAGTGGTCTCATGGATTTACAAGGATTTTTTAGAGCACAGAACCCTCTCTGGTTGAAGGAACCAGTGGGACTCTTTGTTACTTGAAACTATGTGAGACAATTCTCCTAGTTTATTCAAATCATATGAGGTGTTTTAGAGGGAAAAGGAGGGTTCATGGTTTTACCTAACCATGTGACCAGGGCGGTGTGTTGGTTTCAGTTATCTTCAAATTTTATCTTTTTCATATAGTGTTATTGGAACACCATATCTAAAACCATGTAGATAACATGTGTGGATTCCCTCTTGAGGTTGTGAGGTGCACATGGATGGCACATGGTTTGGACAATACTGCATCAAAATTAAGTGGCCCATAAATTTTTGGAAATAATTATCATTAATCAATTAAAATTTTATTACTCTTAACATACAATTTATTCCCCCTGCTTTATGGTATTCAGTGGTTTTCATCTCCCATTTGAGTTCTCCTCTATTCAAAGATATGTTATATAATAAATTATTTGTCCAATCTCTAATTTGATATTTGTTTATCTTATTAGATATTCATCATTTAATACAATGTTAATCTTTTACCTTTATCAATTTTTTATATTTAAGGGGTTATTTAGGCACATGCTCATATTTCCTATTTTCAGGCCAATTTTCTTTATTTCCAATTTTTCTTGATTTTGACCAAACCAAATCCAGGTACTGGTTAAGTGATCCTCTACATGCTTATGGTACTTGGTGTAGTTCATATCCATCAATGTGGAGATTTTTTATAATGTTTTTCATTGTGCCACATGCTCATGTCTCCCTGTGTTTCCCTTAAATTTAATCTTCCTATAATTGGTTACCTTAACTGATGGCATTATGAACATCCTAGGTCCCCTTCAATTCTCACCTCACCATGATTTTTTTTGATCAAATATAAATTTATTTTTATAAATGTCTAAATGGAAAAGACATCATCTATATGGTTTTAGTGTGAATTCTAATTATGATATCATAAGTTAAATGGAAAATCATTTTGGAATAGCATGTCTTACACACTATCCAATTTTTAATGGATTGTATCTGGGAGAGTGGTATGGACACATAACCCCATTTAATGGAACAATGGTAACACCCTCATTATTAGTGAATATTAATGAGTTATGAATCATCCTATAGCTTGAATTTTTTACAATGATTACTAATACCAATTTCGATTTATGTTCATAGAGAACCTTGTTAATTTTGGGTAAATAGGCATTATGAACCTTTTGAATGTTATATATATTAATATGGTTTTGGTGTACCATATGATAATATAATATAATTGAATATGGACACTTTATAAATGTGATATATGTATGGTGACACGTTATAAATGTGATACGAGCATGGACACACTTTATAAATATGATATTCGGAAAGGATAACCTATGATAGTGATATTTGCCCTAAAATCCATTATGACATTATACGGTCATGACAAACCTTAAAGTTATATATCGGAATCATGACCCATACTATTATATACGAGTATAAAGACCCTTCATGATATGATAATCTTCATGAAAACCCTTAATGAGATTCTAGGCATGCTGTCCTCTATTATTTTGATACATTCATGGAATCCCTATCATTATATAACTTGTATTGATGAACTTAACTGTTGTGATACTAGCCATGGAGTCCCTTGATACTTGTAACACTCATACTATAGCTTATGGATGTCTGGGTTACTCTTTGGGTCTAGGAATGTTTTAGTAACAACATATTATTTGCAGATCACAATAAATATACATTCCATATATGTGTATACATATACTTAAATGTTCATAGTGATTCAGTGATGGTCCAAAGATGGTTTTGTTGGCCTCGTTTTCCTTTACGAACTAATACCAAAAAATTTAAAATTATTCTTACTATATTTCATTATTATATCTACACATTTCCATATTATATGAATAGACTAGATATTTTTAGACAATATAGGTGGTGGAATACTTGATTATTTCCACCCTATCATGGCCAAAAAGGGTACATGGGCAGACTATATTCTTAGAGGTATAGTTAAGGGGAATAATCCAATTTTGGATGTGTTAATTCCGTAACAATTTAGGATGGGATATTGGTAGTAGATTACTAACCTGAATCCCAGGATGCTTGGGAAAATACAGTCATTTGTATTCCTTTTTATCATGTATTTTATTGACTATTTTCTTCTATTTATAAATGTTTTCCATGTTTTTTAAAGACATGTAATATCAACTTTTATATTTTATTTACTTCACTCTGTTTTATTTTTACATAGTTATTGGATATTTAAACATTCATACACTATTTTTTCCATTAGTGAAGTGTTTCTATTATAATCATTGATTTTTCCACTGTGTTACTCTTACTAGTGGAAACATTATCTCCACTAATAGACCATATTCCCTCAATGCTAGTCGGTAGACTCTAGTATATAGATATGCATTCTTGAGTTCATGTGCCCCCCAGCTCTGGGAACCATTCAATGGAATCTATTTTGGATGTACCAATGTTGTATCAAAGGATATTTTATTAATTTGACCTTATTTATTGGGAATATTAGATAGGAGATTAATTTTTTTCCTTATTTAGTAATTACTTGTTCCTAGGAGTAGCTTACCAAGGTATAGAGAAAGACGAATTACCTAGGATGGGATATGTTGTTCTATATTAAGCTTATTATTGTTAATTTTATTCCACCATTTGGAGATTCACATTAATTGTGTTGTTATTGCTGTTATGATTGATGAATTTCATTTTTATCCATGGCCCAATGAGATATATTGATTATTTCTAGTTGAAGGCTATATTTGATATAGTTATATATAACCATGTCACTAATAAGAACTTGAGATAATTGGATAGTCTGATCTAGGTAATTTTAGAACCAATGTAGGTTTCTATTTTGGTTTTACGGTCAGATTAGATGCTTTGAGACCACATGAGTGGGAACGAAAACTAGGTGAAACCCTCTAATAGTTTTTTTCTTTCTCTAATGTGGGAATCCTAGAAATAAGAACAACAGGGACCTAGGGATCCTATTGTGTTCTAATGATGTGGCAGAATGGGGAATCAAAAGTGTTTCGGCAGAACAATTTCATCTTTTCTATGTGGGAGATGGTCAATTCTAGATCAAACTTTAGGAGTAGGTTAAGTTGACCTTTCTTGGAACATAGATCATTTAATACTAGAAATATAGGCATATGAGGATGTCATAGATAAGGTATTTAGACTTCTAATAAACATTACATGTAGAGTTGTCCTACTCTGAGTAGTCTAGTTGTAGCACATGGATATGGATTTGTCTTGATTTATACACGGTGGACAATACAAGAGGAGTAGTGAGTCCAAACATTTTCTATTTATGTTATTATCCTAGTATCCTCTAACATTGGGTTTCTCTTATTGAATACAGGGGAATCACATTTCCTAATATTTGTTCCCTTTATGTAAAATATAAAGCATGATGATGAGTAATCTAGCTACATTATATTTCTTGGCACACCTTTGGGTATACATTCAAGATGTCTATTATAGTACAATGTATCCCCCCTTGAGGTAGGGAACCAGTATTTCATATGAGACATTGTTTTTCTTCTAGATGAGAGGCTTTGATGTCATTTTTGGGATGCACTCGTTCATCCCTTGTAAACATGTATAGATTTTTATTATCCGAGGGGGTCGTTTACAAACTAGAGGGAAGTAAATATATTCATAAGGGTGAGTGTTATATCCAAGATGTTAGGGAAAGACCATATCATCATTTTCCAAGTGAATTAGATGCTCATATTGTTAAAATTTTTTGGAGGATCTAGGATTTCATAAGATTAATTTCCCAATTATATTTGAGATATTCTGGGATGTTTTCCCCCGATTTATATTCTAGAATACCTCCTTAGAGAGAGGTTGAGTTTACCATAATTCTAGTTACTGATCTTCACCAGTATCCCATCAATTGTACGAGATGGTTATAGTTGGTTTGTTGGAGATCAAGATGTAGCTTGAAATTTTAGTGGCCAACGATGTTATATGACCCAGTTTTCCTTCACGGGGATAACCAGTCCTTTTTTCTAGGAATAATGGAACACATAGGCTTAACATGGATTTATAAACAATTTTTCATCATATAGTAAAGATCATATATTCCATTCCTAAAATAGATGATCTCTTCAAATATCTAAATGGAGTGAGGGTATTCTCAAAGACCTACCTATGCTCGATCTATCTTCTTGTTTGAGTAAATACTTTATATATTCAATATATGGATTTCTATAGTCTATATGTCTTATATGAGTATATTTTTATGTCATTCAGTCTTACTACGTATCCTTCCATCTTTATGGATTTCATGAATAGTGTTTTCCATCCCTATTAGGATTCCATTGTGGTGGCCTACAAAGATGAAATATTAGTTTATTCTTGTAAATGAAGATTTGATTACACACATATTTGGATAATATAGAATACACTAAAAGAACACTAGCTCTATGAGTATCTTGTAAAATTTGACTTTTAGAGAAAAAAGGTTCACTTTTTGGATCATATTACTTGAGAGGTAGGAGATTCGTTTGACCCAGACAATGTGAGAGTTGGGGGTACCTTGGACCATCCCAAGAACATCATTTACATACAAAGTTTCACAATGAATAATGGTTACGATAGAATATTTATATAGTAATTAACATGATTATATGAACCACTTATGTTATTCAATAAAAATGGTGTGTTGTCTTTTTGGTCTGAATCTTGTGAGATAGCCAATTAGGAACTGAAATGGTGATTTACTTCGTCATTGATCCTGATTCTTCAAGAGTTGGTTATGAGCTATACAATATTTTTTTAATTCATCATGTATAAGTCTAGGATAAATTAAGATGTCAGAAGACCAAGTCACATCATTATATTCTTGAAATTTGAGGCCTCATGAGTGGAATTACATGATTCGTGATCTTGAGTTTTTCATTATTATTCAGGCCTTGTGTTGTTGGAGGCATTACCTATTATAAGAGAGTTCTGTGGTGTTAACTTGCATTAAAAGTTACTAGTATAATTTTACCCAGTGAGACTTGATTCATAGGTAGAGATGATTGGTAGAGTACCTTTATTTTGACATTGAAATATATTATACACCTGGGAAAGGTAATGATATTTTCGATGCACTGAGCAGGAGGAATCGGCGTAGAAGGTTCATGACACTAGTAGCAAGTGGTAGGTTATGGACATTTTTTCTTATATGAACATAGAGGTTCAGTATAGTCATTCATAGTCTATAATCGAATCAATATCAGTGACCTATTCACTTATACATGGATTGAATATGATTCAGTTTTTATATACAAAATTATTTGTCCAACGGAAAAGTATATATGGTGAGGACCCACCATCCGATTAGACTATCGATGATTATGATATATTACATATAGATGGGAGTATTTGGGTTCCCATGGATTTGAGATAGGATTTTTTGAGAGAGTAACATTCTACGTCGTGGGACGTCCATAGAGGTATGTCCACGATGTATTATGATATTCACTGATAGTAATGATTGAAATGGATGAAACATTATATAGTGGGTTTTATCACTAGGTGTTCGACCTATCAGTAGGTGAAGGATGATAACCAAAGATATTTTGGATTATTTAAATCATTTACAGTCTCATAATAGAAATGAGATGATGTTGAAGTGGATTTTTCAGTGGCTTATAGAGGATTCCTCATGGTAGTAACTTTTTTGGGTAGTCCTGGATCATAGAAGTATAGTAGACCACATTATTTATATCCTAGAGAATTTATCTATTGATGAGCTAGGAATATTTTTTTATGAGATCATATAGCTACAAAAGGTTCCCCATACTATATTTTTAGATATAAACTCTCATTTCAAATTGATTTTCTGTAAGGGGTTATAGAGAGATATGGGTATAGAGGTTCTTCATAGCATATCTTCCCATCCTAAGACTGGTGACCAGTTAAAATGGACTATACATGTGTTATACAACTTACTCTTAGCATGTTCCATGATTATTGCAGTTCTTGGGAGAATCTTATACCTCTCATCTAGTTCTCCAATAATTACAATCACTATGAGATTATTCATATGGATCCTTATATGGCCCAAATTGGTAGGTTGTTCTCCTTCCTCTGATGATTGATAGAGGAATTACTAGTAGCACTACTGGGTCCTCCTATTGTTCATGAATCATCAGATCAAGTTCATCTTATCATGAAATCGATTTATACAACTCATTATAGGAATAAATATTACCATGATCACTATCTATGACCTCTGGAGTTCTTGGATGGGGTTCGTGTTTTCTTACATGTATTAGCTACTATAGGTCATAGATGGATACCTTGGAAAGTGACGTTTTTTCCTCTTTATATTATTCAATTTTTGAACTTAGATAAAGATGGAATATGGGAATATTTGTTTCTATTACCTCATTGGAACTATGAGATGCATTTCATATTCCATGTTTGACAGCATCACTATTATCATTCTAACCAATCATAGACTTTTGATCATGAGGATGTTGAGCTAGATGATTAATCCTTTTTTGAGGAGTATCCTTTATGCTTCATTGACAAGAGTAAAATTAATCTATATGATTGTTTTGACCCTTTAATATGGGCGATATGGTAGAATGGCCATGTATATGATGATACATGGGAGAAGGATGTCGATGTATGTGCCCAGTGGCCATATTTGTTCTCATACATCTTTTCACTGCCCTTGGAATGAAAATATGGGGACAAATTTCATTAACAGGGTAATATAGTACGAACATAGATTTCATATTATTTATGTGTCCTTTAAATTTTGGTATAATTTTTTATTTTGGAACTAATATGGATTCCAAATATGATCAAAGAGGTTTTGGGGTGTTTTAGGTATGTTCAGATCTAAGAACCCAGGACAGTGGATGGAATCATTGCACTATACGGTTAGTAGAAACCATGTGATCCAGTACTTATGTATTCTACTAATAGTGAACGTATTTTTAAAGTAATAATATGGGGGAACAGTTTTCCAATACCATGAATCTAGTGTAACATAACCGTGTGTGTTTTCAACATTCATTAACAGGTTCATATAGCATGGTTAGTGAATGAATTCTCAAACTGTGTGACCATGCCACGCAGTTTCTCTTTTGAGGTAGTTATATATGTATGGTTGGAACCTATTGTTACCAACCATGCTTCAAAACCATGAAGATGATAAATTTTGGGAAACAATTACCATTTTCCCTTAATCTTTTATAACACTTACCTCACCTCTCATTTTCACAATTTTATACTGTATAGGGTTTTCTACGCTTATTTGATCTCTCCTCCAAGAAAATATTGGTTTGAAAATAAATTAATCATCTAGACTCTAGTTCTATCTCTATTCATCTTGTAGGATATCAATTATTGAGTGATCTATTCATATTATTCCTTTCTCCATTTTTATTTCTCTCATTGAATTTATATTGGTTCCAGATTATATACCCTATTTTGAGGGTGTTGGACTATTTTACCAATTCCTCTCAATTTGGGCCAAACCAATGGTCGATACAAATTGATTTATCCTCTACATTCTTAAGGTATGTGGATTTTCTATTATCCCTAACTATAGAATGTGTTTCATTTTTTCCCATACCAGTTTCACCTTGTATTTCCCTAAAATTTAATATTCCTATAATTGGTTTCTTTAAGTGAGAACCTTATGACCATCTTATATATCCTTCATCATCAACCACCCCTAAAGTTATGTCGATCAAATTTCCATTGATTATTATAAATGTTAAAAAGGCCAAGATTTCATCTATATAGTTTTGGTGTGACTTTTGTTTGTGACATCATTAAAGAAATGGATAATTATTGTGGTATATAATGGGTAAAACGATTATCAATTTATAATGAAATTAATGGAGTTGATTGGTAGGACCACATCACCTATGTAATTTAACAATGGTTGAAAATTTTTTATTATGATATATTAATGATTTATGAATTATAATATGGCTCATACTAAAGACAATGAATATTTATCACTATTATGATTTATGGTCATCGAAGCCCCTATTAATTTTTTTTAATGGGAACAATGACCCTTATGCATGTTATATTTTTATATGGGTGTGGTTCCCTACACTATAATGTAATATATCGGAATGGAGAGCCATTATAAATCTGATAATGACATGGAGAAACATTATAAATGTGATGCAGTATTATGGACCCTTTATAAATGTGATACTGGGCATGGTGACCCAATAATAGTGATATTAGGCATGACGTCTATTATGATAGGATACATACATAATGAAAATTATTGTTATATACAAGCATGATGTACCATATTGTTATATATGGACATCATGACCCTTCATGATATGACATTGGGTATGAGAACATTTACTGTGATACTAGGCCTGGAATCCCCTATTGTTATGATATTGGCATAGCTTCTGTATAACTATGATATTAGGCATGGGGACCCTTAATACTGTGATACTAATCATAGCATCCCTTGATAAATATAATACTCATTATAAAACTTATAGATGTATGTGTTACACCTCTATTCCAGTCTTATGGTAGATTTTATATATATGGTTATAGAATTCACTCTCTATAAAATCTATAAATGTGTATAAACATGGTTACTTGTTTAGAGATATTCCAGTATGGTTCAAATAAGGTAGTGTAATCCTATTTTTCCGTAATATTCTAAATCAGGCCCAATTATTGTTATCATTAATGTTTATCATTATTATATCATAATAATGACAAATTATATAAACTTACTAGATATTTATAATTTTCTTCGGTGCGGGCCTACTGTGATTATCTCACACCATATCCAGTATATAAATGGTACCGAGGAAGACTATATGATTGTAGGTGTAGATATGTGGAAGCATCCAATTAGAGATGTCTGACATATTTCTTGTATTGGAATGTGATCGTGGACCGAGTTTACTGGGATGGATCTCAGTATTCTTGGATAGTTTTTTTTTTCCTTTTTCATTTTTTTTTCATGTACTATATTGACTCTGTGATTCCATGTATATAGGTTTTCCCTATTTTGTAGAGGCATGAAATAATCATCTTTTATATATGATTCATTTTTTTATTTTGATTATTATGTTTTTCTTGTATTTATTTACATGTTTTCTTTTTATTTTCTATTATTGGGATGTTTCTGCTTTACTCTATTAATTATACTGTTGTGCTACTCTAACTAGAGGGAATAGTCTCTTCACAGTCCCACCCTATAACCTCATTTCTAGTCAAAACCCTCTAGAGTATGGGGATGGATCATAGAGGCCATGTGTTCCACCATCATGGGGAACCATTTAGTGGAATCTAGTTTTGGACATCATACATAATCAATTAATTCCACATTAGGTGTTTTGAGAATGTTTGATTAATTGTTTAAAAATCGATTTGGTGTGTTTACCAAGTTCAAATAGGTAATTTTTAAATATATTACTAACAATAATAATGAAATATTTTACTTATTTATAAATCTATTTTAATTTTAAAATAAATCATGAATTATGGTTCTAAAAAATGACATATGTTACGATCACAGAGATGATTAGTCATACACATGCAAGAATAATGTTCAGTTTGATAATGATCATGATAGAAAGAAGGTAAGTAATAATTTATCATTAAATAATGTTAATAATATAATAAATAAAAAATTATTTCACTAAATATACTTATATATATATCATCTATCATTTTTTGTGAAGAAAAACTAATCACATCACTTCATGGAGGTAGTAGTCCATACATACACATAAACGTTATTATAATTTATTAGTGTAAGAAAAAATTGTTATGTTATATCTTATTAATGACAAATAGTTAATTAATATCCTAAATATTTCATTTATATCAAATAAAATAATTAACTTTTTCCTCATTAACATTTATTTAAACAATTAGTGAAAAACGAAACACATCGTTCCGTGAGGCCGTACCCCACTATACACACTAGTGATGTATCCACCTCGAAATAGTAGGTAAGAAGTTATATGAGATATAAAAACTTCATAATTATATTTATGATACAAATATTGTATATATACTAAAAATAAATCATTATAAAAATAATTGAGAGTCAATGACGGAAAATGAATGACCTCGGTTCCAGAGGCGGTAGTCCGCCGTACACACGATTGATGCTTTTGAATCCCATTTGATGGAAGAGAAGGTTTATTTTGGTTACAAAATTAACATAAAAAGTTATAAGTTTATTTAATATTTTTTATTATTATATCATATTAATTGAAGAATATTTGTAGGAATTTTAAGATGAAATATATAAAAATTGATCGTCTAAGAATGACACATATTCTTCAAACAACCTCCTTTTGTTATAACCAAAATAATTATTAGGATTGATTTATGATTAAAAAGGATTATTCAATATGGTGAGGTAATTAAGGAATATTTTTTTGTATTTTATAATAAAATAGGATTTTACAGTTTTTCAGTATAGAATTGGGTTATCCTTTTAAAAGTGAGGTGAGTTTCACAATTGTAATTTCTGAAAAGAAATAGGGATACCAACACTCTACACATTTAAAAATGTAATGAAATGTAAAATTATAAATAATTATACAATATTTGGTATAAATATGGGCATAAAATTGATTTTATACAATTTGTTTATTCATTTTACCCTTATATTTTATTTTAATCCCTAGGTAAACGTTTATCACATTAACCATGATAATTAATTATTACTAATTTCACAATTCACTATTGTAAAATTTTAATTTGAAGTAATTTTAAATTATAAATATTATAACTAAAAATATGGAATTTATTTTACTAAATTAAATACACAAATTTCAAAATATTTAATATAAAATTAAACCTGTAGATGTGACGAAAAACTGAGTCTTCAATAAGTGTATTTTTCAATGTAAATATGATTTTATATTAAAAATAAGACTATAAATTATAATTTTAAAGATAAAATTTAATATTTCTTGATATATAATATATAAATTTTTCTTAAATAATTTATCATTGTGGTTTTTTTGTTAATTAAAATGTATAAACATTATGCACATTACAACAGTTTTAAAAAAATTATTCTTTTAAAACCCCAAAATAATCTTACATTAAAATAAAATAAAGAGATTAATATAATTTGGTTAATGTGATTAAATATAAATTATTTTGATTAAAATAATATTAAAAACATAATGGTACCTTGATATTACATAAGTTTTTCAATAGAAATGAATGTTTTAGAAAAATGGTATTTTTCACTATTCATGGAAAAAGCAACATTTTTAAAAAAGAAATATAAAAACCACCCAAATTATATTTTGATATGACTATTTAAATAATAAATTTCATTTTATCAAATATTTTAAAAATTATTTTAAAAAATGATTATAATATTTTTTCTTGAAAATAATTAAAAATCATTGTTAATGAACACTTATTTTTTGAAAAATAATTACATTATTAAAAATGGATTTATTATTTACTAAGTATTTTTCAATGATTATTTTTATTATAATATATATATATATATATCATAAATTATATAATATAATTTATACCCTCTAATTTAATGGCTTGTTAGAAATTCATATATATATTGTGGGTTGTTTCACCATGGTGTTGTGAATTGAATATGTTATCGAACATTATGTTCATCCCTTAAAATATCAGGGTGTTGCAAAAAAATCGTCAATATATCTCTTCATTTTATTTCACTTAAATAATTTCTTGAGATCTCTTTACATATTAGTTCATCCCACATGAATAAATAATTACGGTCTATGTGCATTATCAAGAAGTTCCCTCTTGAGTTCTGGTTTTGATGGGATGAGTATACAGGTTCCAAAACATATAAATACATCATTAGAAAAGATGGAATTTGGAATATTTTATTCCTTTTTCTATATTGTCTCATAATATTTATATTCCTCCATGATCCTCTATATAATATATTATTGAGTAATTATATAAAAAAGGAAGGATACTGACCCTTTTATTATTCCCTTGTCTATTCTCTATTTGTGCATGAAGATTGGATCCCTTGCAGTTATCATCGATGATAGGGTTACATAAACTTTTCTATTCACTGCATTAGACACATTTTTATCCTTACAAGGATGGTAATAGACTAAAAAATTATAATCCATGATCATCTCTAGCCAACTATAGTGGTTCATATTCAGATCCAATTGTTTGAACATATACTTAAGGATTTTATGGTCTATATATATTTCACACTTTAATGAATATATAAATATAAAAAATTATAGATCATGTGTTTGGTAGTTTATCTCATAGATCATTAATTGGTAGGAGACATAGGCTACCACATTTTCATCGTTCATGAGCATTCAACTGAACACCATTATGGATGCATCATTATAGATCAAAAATCATTCACCACTGGTGGGTAAATTGAGCATTTTTTAGTGATCATTATTTCCATAAAATAGTAAAATAACTCTTATAATTCATCTTTATAGACAATATTTACACAATTATGAGTTATCTTGGTTAGGGGGCTTGATAATTTTGAGAACTTTATCACAAATCACTGATAATAACCATCTAATGCAAAGAAAATATTGATTCATATCATAGATGATAGTCTACATTATCCTTAAATTGCCACTATTTTTTAGGAAATATAGACATATTTTTTCAAATGATATCATGACTTACGAAAGTCACTTTATTCTATCAATTCTCACATTTACTATGCTTCACATATAACATTTCCTTTCACAATGTATTTTTAACAGTATTAAAATTCTCTTTATGTTCCTACAATCTTTTTGAGTATATTAGAATTTTATCTATAAAGAATAGTAAAAAAATTTATGGTAATCACTCAAGACTCCATGCATCGATTTCATGAATATTTCTAGGTAATTATTTACTCCAAATGGGATCACTATAAACTCATAGTGTAGTACCTTGTACAAAAATCATATTTGGGGTTACCCACCTTCAATACCAATACATCGTAATATCTCGATTGAAGAACCACCATGGAGATGTATTGGGCTCCACATAGCTAATAAAAAAGTCATCATGCTTTGAAAAAGTATACATTTTTGTTATCCTGATCGTACTAGCTTCTCGATAATCAATTCACAGGCACATTGACACATCCGTCTTCATGAGAAAAATGATAGATTCATCCATGGTGATGCACATGTGTATATAAAAACTTCTTCAAGATTCTAATATTATTTAATCTTAATCTACTCATTATCGAAATCAGATATTCTAAATTGATTCTAGGATAATGGAAAATATCTTTTTACAAGTTTGGTTGATAACTCAAATTTCCATCTACGAGGTAGTCCTTAAAATCATTATGGAAACACATCGACGAATTCTCTTACAAAAGAGAATTAATCATGGATGATCTTTTCTTTGGTCTCAATCAATTGAGCTAGATTTTCCTTCACACAATGTTATAATATCTATTCATTATAAAAATATACCAAATGAGAATTATCATACTCCATTCACATATATAGAATCTTAGTATGTATTAACAATATGGCAGTTCTTTCCTTATCTAATGAATTTATATTTTTTAGAAATAAGGATAACCAATCGATACCCAAAAATGCATAGAATCCCATGAAAGGAAGTATTAAATGGTTTACATGGAATTTAATCCTATGGATCATTATAGGGAGGGGTTAGATACATGATATTAAATAATTTCCCCATTTTATGTCTTAATCAATAGCTATACTTCCATGTTTTCAGTTATTTATTGATAGTTCTACAATAGATTCATGATATTAATGAATTCATAAATACATAGTCACATATGAAAGTTTCAGTTCATGAATCTATGATTATTTTTTCATTCATTATTTGATTCTAGTTCTTATTATTTACCTCATCCAAAATGGATTAAGGGATGATAATTTTCAAAAAATTAAATATATAAAAGGGAAACTATGAGAAGTCCTGGGATAACTGAAAAATGAATTATTTTTCTAAAATTATAAATTTCTAGGATCAATCTATGTTATCTGTGATCTATTTCCTAATATAAAATTATGTGTTTATTTTTTCACATTATAATGGTCGAAAAGTGACTAGCTTTTTATCAAATAATATACCCTAAGAGTGTCAAATCAAGTTTACAGTAAGGAATATTTTTGATTCACTAAGTGAAAATTGAGTCCATATCAATTCACCCTTTTGGGGTTATTACCACTAGGTACAAATGTGTTAGATCCTAATACACATATTGTTTCTATAGTGGGATGTATTTTCTTGGAAATCACACACTCAATACATTACCAAAATTTATGGATTTTTTTCTATTTTTAGTCAAATCCCTAAGGCGTTCACTAGAGTTTTCTAATCTCAATTCCCAAATATAATTATTCATTTATATAATACCAACTCTGACTACCCATTATTTAATACACTATAATTCATGAGTTATTTCGTAAATATACACTGAATACAACCTTATATGAACACTAGTCTTAGAGTTTTTATATAATTATGAATGTAACATTGAAACATGAAAAATAAATACAAATAAATTATTTAAAAACACTATAACATGAACCTATATTCCAAGGATCTTCTAAACCTACATTGGATTACTTGGGGACATAAATAAGAAAGGTGGTGATATAAATCCCTAAAATGATATAATAAAATAATAAAATGATGAAATTAATACATTTTCGTCAAAAGGAATATCTATATGACATAAAATGGTTGAGAATCTTAATATGTAACAATGAGTCTTGACATAATATGATAACATAAATGAAATATAAGAATGTAGAAATAAAATAATACATGAAATAATCATATGTCTAGGCTAACATCCAAGATAACATAACATGGTGTAATAATTAACATATGTATAAGATTAACTCCAAATCTTATACATAACATCTCCTTGGAAAAAACATTACCCAATTCATTAGAGAGTTATATAATTTTTTCCCTCCCATCACATTCATACGATGTTCATGTGTTAGTGGTCTACAAAGATCATAAAACATATGGATATACTTCATCACTTTTAATCACACTATTGAGGAGCATGGGTTAAGAATATGGGTGTTTTAAATAAAAGGAATATGGTTGAATCATTATGAATTCCATGGATTTAAAAATTAGATAGGTATTCACAACAGAAATGTTTGGAATGAAAAATTTCATGGTAATTTTGGTAGCGTAACTAGTGTTTGAAAAGGGTTATGAACGTGGAAAATGAGATTGAAAGAATGAATAAACATTCATGTAAATCATAAGGATAGTAAAGGGATGTGTCAAACCACATTAAAATATAGATAATTGGTAATAAAATGGGGCTTTCAGCAATTAAATTATATAAAATAAAAAGTGGTATGAGGGTGTCCCTTACCTTGAGATGGAGATTCTAAAAGATTGGGAGGAGCTTCTAAAGAGAATGTGGACCCTTAGATGGTTTTTAGAGAGGGAATCCTAGAATAAAATGATGATACATATCTTTGAGTGAAGTGTAATGGGGGGGTTGGATGGGTTTCAATATGAAACAAGAAGATAATTATTTATTAATTTCTAAAAATATGTTATGTAATCTATGTGATAAATCAATCCAAACACAATATATACCACATATTTTTCTATGATTTTTTCTCTACATTAGTTATTTTCATTATATTTTAAGGATAATAACATAAATCCTTAAAATAATACTTTTAGTGATGTTGATGTGACTCATGTATAAAGATAATTTATTTTAAAAATGTAAAATGTATTATAGGTTTTAGAGGAGTCATTCCGGCTATATAAAATTCATCAAATAACTTAACATACAAATTTCTATAATCGGGACCTGTAATTTTGTACTTGTATACCTTTAATTGAATATATTAAAACACTTTTGGGTCAATATTGTAAGATCATGGCTTTTCTAGAGTCATCTCAGGTGGAATTTCATGTTCATTTTGATTTTTTAAGTACCTTTTTGGAGTATTGTCTTGGGGTGTGTTTGTGTTAATTTTTAAGGAAAACTAAATGAAATTGTGCTATTCATTGTTTGTGCATGGTTTGAAAAATATTGTGGATAAAACATGCCAATATAGAGGTATGCTTTGTTGGTTCATGGTTTGAAAAACTATGCAACTAAACCATGCCAACCTGGACAGAGGGGTCCACACTGTTGGCACACAGTTTTCCTTAACCGTGCGCATCTACCTAGGATATCATGCACGCATAATTTTATATCTAAACCCCCTTTTTAAAACATTCTAAACCCCATGAGACTCCCATATTTCAACCTTGTATCAAGATTGACAAATTCAATGCTTTCCTAGAGCCTTCCACATGGATTTTAAGGTGATCAGAACACCATTTATTGATATCAAAGTCCGGATTGAAGATATGATCTCTTTTCGGTAAGTGGATTCCATACCATTGCTTCCCCCATTAATTCATCTCTCATTCCGTGATCATTTCCGGAATGATATCCCCTGTTACCAAGTATCTAAACCTATGATTTGAGATATAAATCAAGGATTATGGATCTACATCAAGATTTCAATATCTATATTCCTTTGATCATATTATTTGGTTTAGAGATTTTGATCCGGAGCTTGATCGGTGACATTTTTTCCGCTCAGGTTTTGGGAAATTTGTTTGGGGTAAAAGATATCAAAAAAGTAATATAGGTAGTATAAATAAAACATTTATAGTTGTGATTTGGAACTATTTAAGGGAGTTTATGATTTACTTGCTTCCCCTAATAATTGATCTCCTTATTTAGAGTAATTGGGAATGTGCAATTGACTTATGATTAACTCGAGGATTAATTGATAATTAACTTTTTGAACAAATGAAGGGGGGTTTCCCAAATAGATATTTAAAAAACTTTTATGGGGTGAGATATTGAAATTGAGGTATTAAATTGGTTGTGTTATGATAATTAATTTGGGGGAATTTATTATGAAATGTTGTTTTTCTATGTATGATAATTGATTGTGATAATTAATTATGTGCCATGATGTTGACCAAAGATAATTAATTATGAGAATTAACTATATTCCATGATGTTGATCAACTATACTTAATTATGAAATGTTGATATTTAATATGGATAATTAACTGTGAAGAACTATTTATGGATAGTGAATTTTGTTGATTGATTAATTAATTGATGAATTAATTAATGGGTTATGTGCTTAGTAAATTATTGTGATAGCTAATGGAATTTGAAATGTTTAACTATAAGATGTATTAGTAATGTAATGATGTGGATAATATTTGTTAATAAAAGAATGTATAAATGTATGAGATTTTGGTTGTGCTAGACCATGAATTTTAGATAGATTATAAGTTGGGACTTGGACATGGTGTTCCTCCCCAATAGATAACCAAGCTTGAGATTATGGGTTGTTCGACATGATGACCTACACCAAATGATATGTGTATTGATATGCCTCGGTATCTACACATAATGATATATAGATATATGGGCATAGAGACCTACACTTAATGAGATTTTGGGGCGCTAAGCATGATGACCTACACCAAATTATTATTAATAATGAATGATGATTGAAATGGGAACTTGAATTGAAACTAGGCCTAATGTGAGGGTTAAATTTTTATTGAAAATGTGATAAATAATTAAATATGAATTGTATTTATTCCTTCATAGAACTAAATGAACTATCTTTTGAATGGACTCTTTTTAGACAGTATTGGTGGTGGCATAATATGTTGTACTCACACCCTATTCGGGCCACCAGATCGGCACCTGAGTAGACTTTGTTGTTGCAGTACCGGATAAGGGAAAGGACCTCAGATAGGTTTCTATTTCAGATTTCATCATTGGAGAGGAAACCAAACGTGGTTCAGAACCATCAAAGAATTTTTTGTATCATTACTTTTAGTTTCATTGTAGACACATGAAACCTTCATTATTATAGAATGTTTTACCATCCAGTTGAGTATTGTATTTTCTTTTTTGACGATCATATGAAATGATATTTTTCAGGTTATTTATAAACTTACACACATGGTTTTTAATGTTATTACTTTCATTGGTGATTTTATTATGATAAATGATGGTATAGTATCCCCAAGACTAACATACCATACCCTTTCTTCAAGTCAGCAAACTCTACCATACGGGGAGGGCTGCATGAGGGCATGTGGCCAACCCGCTCGGGGCATCATTCAGTGGCTCCCTAATAAGGGCGTCAAAGCGTGGTATAAGGGGAGATTTCTATTACTTCTTAATTATTTGTATTACTATTTTGGGAAAGGTATATAGGGTATATGGAATATTCGAGGCACGGAAATCAACTCATGCATGAGTGTTTCAAACCTATATAAGGGGAAAATACAAGTAATTAGGGGGTGATTTTTTATTGTTTTTTGTTGTTATAGTTGGATATTATTTCACATTGGGTGAAACACTTGTGGAGGGATGTGATATTTTTTAAAATTTATTGAATTTTGATTTTTGTCATAAAGAGGCATGATATTTGAGTCTGCTTGCATCATTCTAGAAATTACGAGTTGTTGTGACCTGAATTATTCAAGGAACTAATAGGAAAATGGGTCATTAATAAGATGTTGAACATGAATAGTTTTTCCTTCTTTTTTGATTTATATTATTATGAAAAATAATAATAAATAGGCCTTTAATTAGAAACATGATTGAAAAAATGAGTATTATGAATTATTTAATTGGGAATTAAATAATTTTAGATAATGTGATTAATTAATGGTTGAATTAATTAATGGAAATGTATGCACCCTTGTATAACATGACCTAGAAGTAAGATGGTTAAGGGTAGTGATAGGGCCTTGGTGTTGACTATGTGGCAATAAAATGGGGGAAAGGAAATGTTGATACATTTTGTGATAGTTTCTTCTCTTAGGTAAATTTTATAAAGATGCATTATGAGACCTAAGACTTGTGTTTGGATTTGTTGAGATATGTCTCCATGATTCTTTGTAAGGGATATATCGAGGGGTATGGCCCAGAGAAACTTCTAGATAGCGAGCTTGAGGCCCCATTGGTGCATTATGAGGATGATGGGGAGATTTACCGAGGGAACATTGCTTGTTTTATGAAATTCATGCAGAGAGACACAGGGAGGGTTCTGAAAACCATATCAGATTGGACAAGGGATTTTCAGCTGCAACACCCTCCTACTTTTATTGGAGAGGGTGGACCTGAGGGACCTGAGTTTTGGATTGAATATATAGAGTCTATACATGAACATTTTGATTCTTCGGCTGAGTAGAGGCTCAAGTTGGCTGCTTATATGCTACAGGGATCAGCGAAGCACTGGTGGGATATTTAGGTATGATCTAGACAGAATGATGATATTTTATTGAAATTTTTTTGGAGAAGTTCTTAGAGATATTCTGTCCAAAGACACTGAGACAAGATAAGGAATCATAGTTTATACATCTTACCCAAGGAAGCCATTCTATAAAGTTTTACACTGAATTTTTCACAATCTTACAATGCACTTCTCTAACTTTTGTGGTAGATGAGGCCTCTTCGGAAAGATGATTTCAGGATGAACATAGATGTGAAATTAATTCCCAGGTGAATATCGTTAGATTGAATAAATTTTCAAATGTGTTTAATCAGGCTATCCTTTAAGAGGTGGACTTGAAAGAGGCTTCCAATACATGATATGTAGTTGTCCCTAGACGATTAGGGAGTTTGCCTTCCGAGATCAGGAACCGCAATTATGAAAAACATAGTCAGGAGAGTGGAATGAATGGTGGATAGTTGGGAGGAAAAACTGGATCCGATCTTACACATATTCTTTTCCACCAGTGTGGTAGGATACGACACTATCCTATGCATTTTCCTCAACCATCATGGGGTTCTGTTTTTGTGGAAAAATGGGGCACCTATAGTAGTTCTTCTGAAAGTAGTGATATATTGGTGCGGAGGGAGTAGCTATATAGAGTCATATTGTGGGAAGGGGTCTTCCACACAATTTTTGACGCTCCTTTTCATCACCTTGTTTAAAGGAATGTAAATTTAAATGACTTAGCACAAATTGATTCATCCTTTGAAGAGAACATAAAAAATTGACAAAGGAATGAAAAAGGAATCAAAGGAGCTTGCACCGCGCTAGTTCCCTCACTGTCGCATAAGTATACTTGCGCGTCTCCTAATAGTCTTGCAAGTGACTTGAGCGCCTTCTTTAAAATCTTCCCGGGGTCCTCACTAGCCTATAAATACCCCCGGTGGGCCCCCCATTCCGAGAGTAATTTTTCCAGAATTCATATAGAAAGCTTTGAACGCCAAAGTATCTTATTCAAGTCTTATGAACACTACTAAGGTAATTATTTACCTAGAATGGAAGGTCTAAACAAGAGGAATAAGGTATATGTGTTAGAAACACTAACACTTGTGTGCCTAAATGTTTTTCCCTTAAGGGAAATGAACACACTTGCACGCCCCCTTACCTATTCATTGTAACCTGTGCGCCACTCTTCTGGAAGTACCTCAGGATGATTCTAAGGGCTTTGATCAAGAATCGCCCAAGTATTACTATACTGTTCATGGATCAGGCAAGTACCCATGTGCTGCACAGTTATACCTATGCAACCAATACTTGTGTGCCCACACAGTACCTGCGCGCCTTCCAGGACATGCGCGCCCTTATATTTTTTGGGTGCCCATCCTACCCATTTAACCCCTCTTATTCCATACACCTCTCCTATTCATGATTCAGTCTTCAGGACACTCTTAAAATCCATTTATGGAATTTTTTCTTGATTGACTTCCTTATCTGAAAGGACTTCCATGGAACATCTCTCAAAACATAGTGATTTTAACATATTTATGTAACTAATGTTAGAGAGTTCATTCATTCATCCTCATCTTTTAAGATGTGAGAATCATTAACATGGGCCTCCTTTTCAAGAGTAAACCCCAGTCTAAATCCTCATTAATTTGGGAATCCTCCTTTGTAGTAATCCCCATATCCACATTTAATTTAGGAATCCTCCTTAGATGTAAGCCCCAAGTCCCCTATAATATGCGACTCCTTTTTAGAAGTAAGCCCCAAGTCCCCTAACATGGGCCTCCTTTTCTGGAATAAGCCCCAGTCATAATTCCCTAGATTTGGGCATCCTCCTCAGGAGTAAGCCCCAACCCTTAATTCCTTTAACCTGGGTTTCCTTTTCTGGAATAATCCCCAGTCTCAAATATGGGCATCCTCTTTAGGAATAAGCCCCATCTCCTTTAATTTTCAGAACCCTTTAACCCAGGCATCCTCCTTAGGAATAAACCCCATTCTTATATTCTCCTAACTATTCATAATTCCTTTTGATCTGGGATTCCTTATTAGGCATAAAAACCAATCATAAGTCCCCTCTTAACTTGGGCATTTTCCTTAGGAGTAAGCCCCATGATTGTTGTATACAAATCTCCATGAAGCACATATACCTTTATGGACCCTATACATGGATTTCTTCCTTGAAGTAAATCTTTATCCTCATCTATTTGGGTAGTCATACATACATAATCCCCACATCATTGCATGGCACAATTTTCTGGTTTCACCAATACCTCTTGTTTCTCACACTGAGAATGACTCATGTGAGCATAGAGTGTAAAAGTAATCACGACATCTTTATTTGAGCCATCAATCATGCATAAACATCATACTTCCTTACATGAACTATGTGGGTTCTGATTCCTTTTCCAAAACAGTGGATACATAGGTAGCCCATCAGCGGATACGATCCCAACTCTGAAATAATATATTTCCACCTGAATGAAAATAAACTTCAAGATCCCCACTGAGTGGCTTTAAAACCAGTATGGTCATTGTACTGACCAAGATACTTTTATGTTTTTAAGGATTCCATCAAATAATAATCTATAACAAATATAGATGATTCTCTATCGATGAAGAACCTCGAATACATATAAAAGATTCTCTTAACTTTATTTATATCAATCCTTGACTGTAAGATTTAAAGGAAAGCATATTTTATACCTCGTATTGTAATAAGAATTCATGAACATAACTTAAATCTATTATGAGATTCCCAGAGTAGAAAATAATTCCCCTCAAAAAGGTTTGATGAGTCCGACCTCCAATCCTCTCGACCAATGAAAATTCCTAAGCCTCATCAGCCCCCAAATAATGATCACCTACCTTTGGAAATTAGGTCAAAATGGATATGGAATCATTGCATGTTTTAGTTTCTATGAACAAACCCATTAGAAATTGATTGGAATGTTTGAACCTTCAATTAATGAGGTCAAACCCAATTCCAGAGGAAACAAAAAATGGTGAACCCGACATGAATCCTTAACCAAGTTAAAATGTTGTTTTACCTATTTTTTAGGCCCCTATTTAAACTCAATGAGAGGACCAATAAGACAATCAAGAACATATGTGCTCATCCAAAAGATGTACCGGAAAAAATTATATTGATTATGTTTGTTATATCAAAAAGGCACCCTTTTCCAAGATCTTATGCATTTCCAGAATGGATTCTCAAAAGTTCACATCCGTGAATACGTCTACCGTGATAACCTATGCTGCGAATGCCACTGCTGCTACTTCTGATGGATCATCATCTTCTCTGTGGATGACATCACCTAATCACCATCTTCAATGCTGGGTATCAAATGAGATGGTTAAGGAGTACCATCAAAATAGTACTATTCCAACTTTGGAGGCTACTCGACAAGCCCTCCAAGTGAACAATTCACCCTGTTCGTCCGGACAGCGATGACCAGCGATCAAGAAGCAGGCGGTGCCAACTGCCATCTCCAATCATTTCGGGTCGTTATCCCCGGAACACAGTCACCATTCACTCCCATATTATGGGGAGGTGAATGAGTAGGTCCCTCAGGGTCTTAATTCATGGATGCAGGAGTCCTTCCCGATGGCTCCCATCAAGAATCGTCGCTAGACTCGTTCGGCAGTGCGCCCTCAACATGATGAGGGTATCGACTCCAGGCGTTCGGCTTAGGTTCCTCGAACCCGAGAAGGCAAGACGAATCGCCAGAGGTGAAATCCGGTCAATAGTAAGTAGGTTCTCATCTCTTCTATCTCTGGAAAATTAAACCAACCTAACTTAGTGGAAAACAACGAGCAGGAACACACACCTGTCTGTTTTAATTCCACTGTCTAGCAGACTCGTCTGGCAGCATCACGCCAATCCCTCCAGGAAATTCCGACAGAGTACTATAGGCCGGAACATACAACTATTTATACATCATTAGCTAGTCAATAGTCTGGTCTGACTACATATGATGGATCTCATCAACCACCTTCGGAGAAGTACAATCAGCAGGCACATACAACTACTAGTATTGATCAAGCCTACCAACAGTCTCACTTGGTATCACTCAGAGAAGTTAGTAAGAATGCTCCTGTGAGAAATAGGAGGAAAACTCAAATCTCTGCCCCCAAACTTGAGTACTGTCAGGATTCACTGACAGGAAAAGGAGAACAAGATCAGACACACACACCTACTCCCAGCACGGAATGAACGTATATCCCCATTACGGAAGCTATATTCACAAAGCAAATTCTATCAATGGTGAAAGAGCAGAAGAAAATCCCTGCTCATTTTCTGGATGCTTTCCAGGATATTATAACAGCATCAGCAGCATCTCAGGGAAAGACACATAAATCTATCCCTACCAGTGGAGTGACAAATCAACAGTTCACTCTGAAATAGACACACACAGATGTTTCAGTCCAAGAGGGTTATGGGGTGTATTCCCCCATATCATACGGACAACCAAGTCAGGAACATACATCTGATTTTAGTAGAGATCCTTAGTCTAACCTGGCCATCTCTCCTGATCAGTCACATACACCTGCTTAGAATATCCACTTTTTTCAACAAGTGGTTTCCAAGGCGAGTAAGAAGGCATCTAAGAAGAAGACCTTCCCAGCACAATCAAGAGATCAAGGGACAATCTGTAACATGGCCTTGCTCGATGATGGAGTTCTTGAATCGCTAAGACAATTATCTTTTGGAATCCAAGATTCTACTCCCCCATTTTCCCAATAGTGAGAACATTAATTCAAAAAGATCTTCAACCGACACTTCTTCATGAAGGCTTGCTTCATGAATGTTCGGTCGATCTTGAAGTTTCATCTTCAGATGAGAACTACAATAACCCTCCGTGTGGCCAGAAGACCAAGGACCAAGAGATCACATCTATTGTTGTAACCCACCATGGTGGTCCTCCCCATGATGATGAATTTTTCTGCGAAAGTCCTCTCCGCAGTAGTGATGCACATTGACCGGAAAATGATCTAGTTGATAATGTAGTGTTGAGAAAGCCCTCTTATCTTGAGGCACTTGCAAATGTGAAACCAGTCATGTCTGGTGGTTCATCACTAGCAGGTGAAACACTTTCTCAACAAGAAGATAGCTTAGCATGTAGGTTATTCTCCGAACCACCCCTAAGGCATGCATCTTCTTGTTTGATTAGTCATTTCTCTAGAAATCTTGTTGAATCTGACGAAGCAACATGGAAACACCAACTATGGTCAAATTAGGTTGAAGAATCTTCATTTAATGATAAAGAGGAAATGCTGAACATGAGAAAAGAACTAGCGAAGGGTGAAGTTCCAGTTATGTTTTGTCCACTGGCTGACTCTCGGTATGACATTCCAGAGATGTTGACGGAAGATGATATTCATGATATACATCTTAACATATGGAAAACTCATTGTCAGTTTAAATATAAAGTTTTATCTCATGATGAATATGAAAATCATCTTATGATAATAGAAGGGTTACAACATCATATTTATTTGGCATCTCTATCAGTCTCTCGATATCCGAAGGCTGAAAAGCAGAAGAGAGCCCTTCAACATTCATGCCTTGGCGCACTAAGAAGATTGTGCCAGTTAATTTCCAATGCCCCATATGGTATTCATGTCAGAGGATGGTGTGTTCATGGAGTACTACATTTCACTATTCTATCGAGTCAGCAAAGCCCATTGAAAATTGTCAAATGCAATGTTATTTCCCGTGGTTGGCCACAGTCAATGGGTTTTGTTTGTAATCAAAAACATGCTCAAGAACAGGCTTCAAATACTTCCTATCAAAATCAGGAATACCGAGAAAAAGTTTATGAATTACTCCTACATCAAGAAAATGAGAATATTGAACTAGCCTCTCGTATGGAGAAAGCACATCATCAAGTGATAGAAGTGTCAAGAATCATCCAACGGTCTTTTGAACCGGGTGATAAATGTGGACATCGATTGACGCATCCGGCTAATTTCTGGACTATGGTCCGCAAGATCAGGAGATCTTTTAAGAAATTCTCAGACATATCATGTCAAGAGCCACCCCAGCTCCCCAGATTGGGGACTGTTTTAACCCAACCCTCAAAATCAACAAATAGGATTCGAGGAAATGAGTAAAGGTAGCAGGAACAGCTCCAATCCACCGGACTGGAGACTTTTTCAAGTCCTCAATCCTTCCCTTAGAGAAAGTCAGCCTTCTATCGATTAGGGTATAAGCCTCAAGAGGAACGAAGAGACGAATTATCAGGATATTCTCTCCAAATTATGATTCGCCCAGAAGTTCTTGAGGGATCAAATCAACAAAACGAAGTGTCTCATCAGGGACATTGAAGAAGACAACATCACAGAAATGTCGATAGAAGGGATGTGATACGTTATGCATCCATTAATGTCATTAACACCATTTTTTCTGATTCTCTAGAACATGAGGCTCACTCGGGGTACTCAGATGAAGAGGTTCCTGCTCATGAAGTTGTACGCACAGACACAAATGATGAAGGTGTGCATACACGAAATCAAAGTATTAATCAGAAACTAGTTAAACCTTCAAGTAACCCACTTCCCCCTCTCCGAAAGGGATATAACAAAGGTAAAGAAAAGAATCGGGTTACATACCCTTCCTCTGAAGAAGGCCAATCCCTCTCACTAGAGAAAAGAGTTTCCCAACATGAGGAAGAAATGATGGAATTGAGAAGGATGAATGCAGAACTACATCAGGGTAGTCTTATTATTAAGTGTACTGGAGTCAATCAGCCAAGGGAGTTAGTTTCAGTTACTGAGATGGATCAAGATTATCCTCTTCTATCACTACACCCTCACAGGTTTAAACCTACGGGTCAAGTACAACAACAATTGGTGGTGCTACCATCAGTTGTAGTAACGGCCACCACATTTGTACCAGATCTAGTCATAGAACCTTCCAAAGTCCATGTTTAGCCAGATGTTTCTCAAAAGTTAAAAACTACCTTTGAGTAATTAACATCTCGGTTAGAGACTATGGAAGAGAAGTGTGCGCATGTTCAACCAGAAAAGAGAGCTTACCCTGAATGGGTAGATTCAATACTTCCCCTATCATGTTTTGGGAACCCTATATTCCCTATTTTCAATGGATCAGGAGATCCTGAACATCATTTGACGCATTACATGTCTTGTTGTGATCCTATGATGGGAACTCCGGAACAGCATGAAGCAGTGAAACTCATATGCTTCATGCGGACCTTGCAAGGACCAGCTTTTGTCTGGTACACAAGCTTGCAATCTCTGTCAATTACCAGGTGGGAGGATCTTCGTCAAAAATTACTTCTTTAGTTCAGCTCAACGTTGCCAATGAAAACAGTTTTTGATCTTACAAACTGTAAGAAAAGGGAGAATGAAAGGGTCTCATATTTCATTGCTCGATGGAAGGGATTAACAAATTTCTTAAGCTAAGCACTCCCTTAGGAAGAACTGTTGCCAATTTGTGTGGCGAATTTACGTGCTTATTTGCATACACCACTGATCCCTATGAAATATATAGGAGGGTTTCAAGACCTTACTTCAACTGCTCAACAAATTGATGATTCTCTTATAAAGGCCAAGGATAAAGCTCATGTAATTCCATCAGCTTCAGGAAAGAGAATGGGTAAAGAAGAGACTGCTATAGTTATGCTTAAACAAGAACATGTACCTGCTTCTACTTTGAAACCATCATCATCTCTAAGGGCTCCACCTCTTGAGTGTCAACAATAGAGGCCATTTCGTCAAGACGATCAAAGAGATCAAAGACAGAAAAAATTTCAGGATTTGAAAAAGCAATGTTTACTCTTTCTGAAATGAACAAGTTCCTGGTTACTTCATTTCGGCTCTGGAAAATAATTTGGTTCAGTTTCCAAGGCCCAAAATGATAAGCAAGGAAGGATATGAAGATCGTCCCAACTATTTCCCCTTTCATCAAATGATGGGGCATCCCATCCAGGAGTTTTTTGTCTTCAAAGACCTCTTTCAAAAGATGGTCGACTCAGGACAAGTCAAATTAAAAGGTTCTTTAACTCAGGTATTATATGTTACTGCTACAGTTCTAGAGGAGGAAGGCGAATGGTAAGAAGCCAAAATCAAAATTGCGCAAAAATATGATAATTGTATTGTCATAAAAACGATCAACTGATCTCATGCCATTTTACGAACGCAATTGAAGAAACCAATTTTTCCTTCTGCCCTGAATGTCATAGAAAAACCCTCTTCATCAGAGAAAAAATCTTCAAAGAAACGACATGATTCAAGTAAAGAAAAAGAATCAGAAGAAGATGAGTATGTGTCAAAGCCTAAGTTGTCTTTGACCCTGGAAGACATCATGCCATCTACTTCAAATTCATTGCCACCGACCCACTAAATGGCACAACCTAAACATGCTAATCCGGGAGAGTCTTCATCAGATGAAGAGTTGATTTTTGATTCTGTTAATATGATTCAATTAATAGATTAATATTCTAGTTTAAGTTTCAATTTTGATGAGCCCAAATTCCCTATATCAAATAGAGGAATCAGAGGATGTTTCAGAGGCTCAGGATACAGGGGATGATGTGGATCTTTTAGAGGCCACTATTCCAATTCTACCCATTATAGAACTGTGTATGCGGAACAACCTCATGGTAGAGCCCTTCAATGAGCTCAACAAGAACATGAAATTTCTTCTACATAAGGCAGACTCAGCCCTAGCACAATTATTCTGGAAGATCGGTTGAAGGTTCCATCTTCTTCCTATCAGCATGTAAATAGACCTAATAGGTCTAATATTCCAATTCTAGGAGTATTACCAACTCCTATCCCAGTACAAGATGCATCAAATTCCAAAGCCTCAACTTCTGAGGAACCTGCTAAACCACATGTTCCTTTAGGGAAACACAGACCTTTGGACCAAAAGTATGATATATTGAAACACCTGGCTCATGTACCGGCCATGTTATCAATTCTGGATGCCTTAATTTATCAAAGGATCTTCAGGAGGAACTCATTGAGGCTTTGTCAAGTCCTCCAGAGTTTGAGACTGAAATTGCTGCAGCGGAACTCTACCATGTAGAGAATAATCTTATAGAATACCATGCAGTAATATCTTTTACTGATGAAGAAGAATATGATGTCGTGCATGGATATATTTAACCTTTGTACATATCTGGAAAGGTCAATGGAGTATACATCTGAAGAGCTTTCATTGATAATGGTTCAGGAGTCAGCCTCATGCCCATTCGTACACTTCATCGATTACACCTCATGGAATCTGATTTATCTCCTTCAACTATGACATTACAAGGATATGATAAAAATGAACAAGAACCACTGGGAAAGATTACACCGAGAACTCATTTTGGAGATCTTGTGTCTGATTCCGATTTCATGGTTGTTGATCAAGACTCAGCCTTCAACATCTTGATTGGAAGACCCTGGCTACATCGACATGCAGCTATCCCTTCGTCATACCATCAATGTCTCCTGTTTTATTTTGATGGTCATGTTGGGACATTATATGGTGATAAGGCCCCATTTAAGATAGGTGAATCTCAATACATTGAGGCGGAATTCTAACACATGAAGGGAAAAGAGGAATCCACAACATTGAAGATTACCAAAGTTAATGCTCTGTATGGTTTGGAAAAGATTCCCGTAAACCCATTAGCACATTTGAGTACAGATTATGTGTTGCATATCAGTCATATTGATAGGATAGACCCAAATAAAAACACTCTTATGGAATGATCCATAATGTCAATTATGGAAATTGAGCCAGAAAACAAGGGAGAAATTGGTGATCCACCAAGCAATGATGAAAGCTCAAATGGAGATGTCTTCATTTCATCTGCTGAAATCCAGCAATTCTAGACATCGCCAATCAGGCCAGGTAAAGTTATAGCAATGACAGAGGTAAACGATGATTTCAATTCTCAATCCATCATCTCCTCTTTATTACCCAAAGAAGGCCCTTCATCATCAATCGGGTCAGAAATGGAAGATTCTTCTTCAAGATGTGAAAATTTTGACATCTCTTCAGATCATGAAAATTCGGCTTCATCATCTACTATGCAAGTGGAAACGGAGGAAGTAAAACATCTTGAAAAAGAAGAGAAATATATCAGGGATGCTCCCCCATCATTTTAGGAGGTTATCTCTACCACTGGTGATGAACTCAGTGAAATCAATCTGGGTACAAAAGTAGATCCACACCCCACTTTAATCAGTGTGACCATGACTCTTGAAGAGAAAGAGATGTATATTTCATTTTCAAAGAAAAATCGAGATATATTTTCTTGTAACTAAACAGAGATTTCAGGTCTTGGTCCTGATGTTTCCACTCATCATTTGGGTTTTCCAAATGAACATTGAGGATTCAAACAAGCTGCTAGAAGAACACACCGAGCCTATGCTTCAAAAATTGAGGCTGAAGTGGATAATATCATCAAAGCTAACTTCTTCAAATAAGTTCAATATCCCAAGTGGTTGGATAATATTGTCCCAGTTATAAAGAAGAATTGGAAATTAGAGTTTTCATTGATTTCAGAGATCTTAATCGGCATTGTCCTAAGGATGATTTTCTAGTTCTGATTACAGAACTCTTGATTGATGCGATAGTTGGCTGGGAAGAGATTTCTTTCATGGATGGATATAATAGGTCTAATAAATTCTGGATGGATCCAGAAGATGAATAATATACAGCGTTCAGAGCCCCTAAGGGTGTATTTTTGTATCGGGTAATTCCCTTCAACCTAAAGAATGCCGGCGCAAAATATCAGTGTGCCATGCATCGTATCTTCAAACCCTTTCTAGGAATGTTTGTTGAATGTTATGTGGATGATTTGGTGGTCAACTCCAAACAACATTATAATCACTTGGCTGATTTAGAATTCATATTCCGCAAGCTTCGACAACATAATTTGAAGATGAACCCCTTAAAATGTGCTTTTGGGGTAACCTCGGGGAAATTTATTGGCTTCGTCATATGTCATCATGGTATTGAGGTCGATCCTAAGAAGAAAAAGTCAGTCCTTGGCTTGTCACCTCCTCAAAATTTAAGATAATTGAGATAACTTCAAGGAAACATAGAATATATTAGGTGTTTCATTGCCAATTTGGCAGGAAAAGGATTACCCTTCACCAAATTGATGAAGAAGGGAGTAGAAAACCAGTGGACTAACGAATGTCAAGAAGCATTCGATATTCTCAGGAAATATCTCTTGAGTCCACCGGTACTTTTTCCACCTATTGAAGGAAGACCACTTTTCCTCTATGTGACAACTCTAGAGCGATCATTGGGTGCCTTTATTGGTCAGAAGAATGATGCTGGGAATGGAAACAGCCTCTATTATCTCAGTCGGACTATGCTTGATATAGAAACCCAATACTCAAATATTGAGAAGTGCTTCCTAGCATTAATATTTGTAGTTCAAAAGTTGAGACACTACATGAAACATCACGAGGACAAATTGGTATCTCGCAATAACCCGCTCAAATTCATCCTTAGTCGTCCAATGCTTACAGGACGTCTGGCATGGTGGGAAGTTATCTTGCAGCAGTTCGACATTCATTATGTGTCTCAAAAGAAATAAAGGGCCAAGCTCTTGCTGATTTCCTTGATGAACACCCTTCAGTGGAAGACACATATTGAGATATTGAACTCCCTAATGAAGAAGACTTCTCAATTAAAGAAAGCCTTCAAACATGGGAAATGTACTTTGATGGTGCTTCCAGAAGTCCAACAGGGAGGAAAATGGAAAATCCTAAATTCAACAAAGATGGGTTAGGGATTATACTCATTTCTCTAGAAAAGGCATTGTTACCTTATTCCATATTATTGTGGGAAGGTGGTTCCAATAATGAAGCGGAATACCAGCTCTCAATTCAGGATGGGATTTGGCACTTCAAGCACAAATGATTCACTTAAAGGTGAAAGGTGATTCAGACCTGGTAATCAATCAAGACAATGGGGATTATGCCATCAGAAAAGAGGAATTAATCCCTTTGTATGATTACGTTAGAGAGGTAATGGAGGAGTTTCCGTAGGAACCGAAATTTTATTATGTCCCAAGATCACAAAATGCCAAAGATGATGCACTGGCTGATATAGCCACAGCTCTGGAAGATCCAAATCGGGATGAGACAACCATCAGTATTTCCCGCTATCGTACAATTTCACCTTATGTTAGAATCAGAAGAGAGGAAATTAATGAAATTAGTCCCATATCTGAACCATACGGTCACACTATAGGATGAATGACACCTATCAGAGAATAACTTCAAAATGGAACACTTCCACCTGATAGAGCTGGGAAAGAACAATTCTGGCGACGTGTGGTCAACTTTACTCTTTATGGTTGCCCAAATAACCTAGAGAAAATTCTCTACTAGCGTGGTTTTGATGGAGTTCTCTTCAGATGCATTGATGGTGAAGTGACAATGGATTTCATGAAAGAAGTGCATGCAAGAGTCTGTGGTGCCCACCAGTCTGGACATAGACTATCTGATCAGATTCGAAGTCTTGGATACTTTTGGCCTTCAATGATACAAGATTTTGTTGATTTCACAAATAAGTGTCATTCATGACAAGTACATGCCAAATTCCTTCATCAAACTCCATTTTTGCTTCATAAAGCTAAATACTCGTATCCATTTTCCCCATGGGGAATGGATGTGGTGGGACCTTACCCTTCACCTACGGCCATGCAACTTAAGTATATTCTTACTGCTGCTGATTTCTATACCAAATCGGCAGAGGCAAATACCTCTCAAGGAATTCAGTTCCAAATGCATTGTTATCTTCATCAAGTCTAACATCATTACCAGATATGGTGTCCCTCATACCATATTAACAGACAATGGAACCAACTTATTTCCATCTGAGGTGATGAAGTGGTATCATGAATATAACATTAAATACAATCATTTATCTCGGTATCATGCAGTGACCAATGACTAGATAGTTGCTTTGAACAAGACTCTATCAAATATTCTGCAAAAGATGGTGGATAAGGATAAGAAGTCATGGCCTGATAAACTCTTTCATGCTTTATGGGCTTATCGGACCACCACCCACACTGCAACATGGTCAACTCCATATTCATTGGTATATGGAACAGAAGCAGTCTTGCTAATTGAGGTTCAACTACCCCCACTCGGGGTATCCATTTTTGATCAGTCATTTACAGATGAACAATCTCAAAATGGATTGGATGAATTGGAACGGTTAGATGAGAAAATATTGTGCACTCTGCACCCCTTAGAAGTATATCATAATCTAATAGCATGAGCTTTCAACAAAAAATATCATCTGCGTTCATTTGTTTAGGGAGAATTTGTATTAGTTCTCAGACATCCAATGATACCAGGAAAGAAACCTCCCAAGCTTGAGCCAAAATGGGAAGGACTTATTCAATACATAAGGTCTATTCCAATGGAGCTTATTCAATAATCTCAATGGATGGAGAACTCATCACTACTCCAACCAATACCATATTTCTGAAGAAGTATTTTGTATAAACACAAAATACATCATCCACAGTCCATACATATGACCTTAATCTATTTTTATTACTTTATTCCCACACGACGTTAAACTATGACGTCCTAACTACATGACACTAAACTGTATAAAATTCCCTTACGTCCAGAAAGACGTTAAAATGCATCATCCACAATCCACGCATATGACTCTTAAGTATTTGCATTTCTCTTGTCCAACATGACAGTAAACTATGAAAAAGTACTTAATCTGTCCAACATGACGTTAAACTGTGCCCCCTTGTGTCATTACTGCATGACATTAAACTGCACAGTCCTATTTTTTTCCAACATAACATTAAATTGTGTTTCTCCATCGTCCTAACTACATGACGTTAAACTATATAGAAAGTCCTTTGGTACGTTCTACATGAAATTAAACTGTACTTTATCCCTGCTGCATGACAGTAAACTGTGCAGTGCCAATAGTCTTAACTGTAAGACTTTAAACTGCATAATCCCTTTATATGTCCTACATGACATTAAACTGTGCATCGTTAAGGTTGTTGTTACCTCTTGTTTCTCACACTGAGTATGACTCACATGAGCTTTGAGAAAATTTCAACCATAACACCCTCTCTTGGTATCTAACCACACATAAGTCCCAATATCATTTTTAGGTCGTTGTCCCCAAGAACAACTTGATAATTAATTCATTCTTCAATTGAACTACGCGGATATTGATCCTTGTCTTCTAGGCTAGGTACGTAGGCAACACCCCAAGGTTCAAGCCCAAAAACCAATCTCTTCACATCGGTTCACCTCCATATCAGATGATGTTGATTCGTGAAACCGTCCCCAGAATCAATATCTTTTCATTGGTTCACCTTCATCCTTGTTATATGACATTAAACTTTACATAATTTTTTATCATGTATGAAAATAAACTACAATATTTTTTTTGATACCCTCACCAGAGAGGGAATCATTATTTATATTGAATTTTCAATCGTGTTTCATTCCAAAGACTACGTGCATACATGGAAATGCCCGAACCTTTTCTCTTGGGTTAAGCCATCGTTGCACTAAAGTTCCCTTTCACCCTTCACATGTACGAACCAAATTTGTACAGAAGGTATTTCTAGAACTACATGGTCTTGATTCCCATCCTTATGGGATATGTAGGAATGTTTGAGTGTCCCTCAAATCCAGCCCCAAGTCTTTTGGGCCTAACCCCAAATTCCACATTCAGTCCCTTGATTGAAAGTCCCCATTAAAACACACACTGTGTTTTTCTTATAAATGGTCCAAGCTCTATGACCCTAAACTAAGATCTCCTATATTTTCGTCATGCACGATGTTAAACTGTATTTTAAGAACTACGTATGGCTTGATTCCCATCCTTATGTCAAACATAATGAAGTCCAACATTTCAATTCAGGATCCGGCCACAACATGATTATGGTTATCATTGATCTGTGTATCTTTGAATACATTGGACAATACCCATATTTATGTGTCATAATCCTAATATTGAATACTTCCAGATCTTCATAACCCTTTTCTTGAATTCTGGTCACAAAATTTCAAACTTCTAATAATTCTTTTTCTTGACCATGTAGCACATGCCCTTAGAAAGCCTTGCATAAACAGTTTACAAAACAGACATGACAGCCAAAAGATGTTATTATTTGACTATACCGACAACTCACTTAAGTGGCCCTGCATAATTTAACCCCCTAACGGGTTTTTCAGATACTGGTAACTTCATTCTTGGGAGGAAAACCACTTATATCATTATTTTCCTTAATGAAAATATGTAGGGATGCACAAAAAAAGGCTATCCTTAACATATCTATCTCATACTATTTTCCATGATCTGAAATTATCTATGTCTATGGTTTATAATTCCCTTCCCTATGTCTGGGTCAGACCTTTGTAGGAGTAACAGTCATACAATTCTAAGAAAATCCTGTTTGGAAATATCTTCTTCATATTCAAGTACCTCTCTCCATACATCAAACTCTATACTTTGGAAAAGTTGAATCCACAGAAACTATCATTAGATTCTTAGCAGTAGAAAAGTAAATTTCTCAGAGTTCTTTTTCCTGACTACGCTTCACATGCCATTAGGCGGCCTTGCATAAGTATTCTACATAATAGACCTGTCAGCCAAAAGATGCTATTTATTTGACTATGTAGCCAATTCCCTTAGGTGGCCCTGCATAATTCAACCCCCTAACGGGTTTGTTAAATAATGGTATAATCATTCATGGTAACTAATTCTTATAATGCATTTTTAGCTATTTTTTATATCATTCCTCATATTCAAATTTTCTTAAGTCGTAGTTAACATATTTTCCCTCAAACTTGAGTGTGGTAAAATATTTTCAGATAAGTTGTCAAGGAATTGAGTCACTTCTAATTAATTTGGTCAAAGCTATTTCGACCTTAAACATTAGCCTTTTTATGTCCGACATGCATGAATTCAAACTTCCAATAAGAGAATGCAAGTACAAATGATTGAAGACGAAAGTTTTTTTCATTAATGCACAAGGGTTAGAAGGACATCCACAGATTGGAGCCTCTTCTCTTTTTTAAGAATTACAAAAGGCTTTCAACATAACTCTTCATTTGATTTATGAAATCCCAAGCATCATCAGTAGTCACCTAGTATTTATTCATTCAAGTGGATACAAAAAGAGATGCAGTGATACCTTCTCTTCTTGAAACAATTGTAAAAGAATTTTCTTGAGTGCGGTTTGAGAAAATTTTCTACTCATCAAACAGTGACAATGTTTCTGTCCAATATACTTGGAAGATGGATACATGGGTTTGAGAATGGAGTATTGGAAGTAAAGAACCATTTGGAGAGATTACTCTTTTTAGATATTGTTCCAATGCCATGATAATATTCTCTCCACCAACTGGAAATGGAAAACATTTCAGCCCATGGGTTTTCCATTTTCATATCTGCAAGGAAATGGCATGGAGGGAAAATTTTAAAGTTCTCACCAATGTTGTTTCTATTAATGCACATCATAACCTAAATAGAGGAGTAGTGGTGCAGTTGCATCTTAGGTATATAGTTCTTTGCATCTGGAACATTGACTCCTTGCAGATGACCATGACCATACAGAGGTAGGTAGATGCTCTGTGTGAAATTAACATGATATTTCTTCATATACTTATCCAAATCTGGGAAAGTGCTGTCACAGATATCATAGTAATCAAGGCCAAAAATGTTCATCATCTCATCAATCTGTATGCTAGCCAGTTCATCAGCCGTTCGGATTCTATTGGGAGCCATTGAATCTGCACAAAGGTTGGATAAATTAACTCTAATGTAAGTTGATTTTCATAAAATTTGTGAAAGAATTCGAAAAAAATGGCTAAAGGCATTAAGATGTGCAAGCCTAATTTTGGTGCGCAAGTGTGGATGTGTCACCCATGTTTTTGACGTGCCAGTATCACTACGCAAGTCTTATTACCTCTACAGCTGCGCGATAGCAAAGAGACAGCGGAAAACAGGGCAACCTGCGCGGCGAAGGTCACTTGCACGGCAAGAGCGCGAATGTTTCAAATTAGGATTCTTTGTACGGAAATGGGGCCACATATTTATATTCCACATCTGTACCCTGCGCGCCGAAGTCTATCTAGCTAGAATTTGTGCTCCAGTACCTGCGCGCCATACCTTGTGCGCCGCATATTCCTTGGTTTTCTTCTTTTTCCACATATTCAAATCCTCTTTTCTCTCCGGATCCAACTCTGAGGGGGAACTTTTGTGGACGCTCCTTTTCATCAAATTGTTTAAAGGAATGGAAAGTGAAATGACTTAGAAAAAATCGATTCATCCTTTTATGAGAACATCACAAATAGACAAAGGAATGAAAAAGGAGTCAAAGTTCCTTGCACAGCGCAAGTTCCCTCACTGTCGCCCAAGTATACTTGTGAGCCGCCTAATTGTCATGAAAGTGACTTGCACACCCTCTTTGAAAATAGCCCGGGGTCCTCTCCAGCCTATAAATACCTCGGGTGGGCCCCCCATTTCGAGATGAATTTTTCCAAAATTCAGATAAAAAGCTCTGAATGCCCAAGTATCTTCTTCAAGTCTTACGAACACTTCTAAGGTAATTATTTACATCGAATGGAATGTCTAAACAAGACTAATAAGGTATAAGTGTTATAAATCACTAACACTTGTGTGCCTAAATGTTTTTCCCTTATGGGAAATGAACACACATGCATGCCTCCTTACCTATTCATCGAAACATGCATGTTAGTCTTCTAGAAGTACCTTAGGATGATTCTAAGGGATTCGATCAAGAATCACCCAAGTATTACTATACTGGTTAAGGATCGCAGAAGTACGCATGTGTCGCGCAGGTATACCTACGCGACCAATACTTGCGCGCCCATACAGTACCTGTGCGCCTGCTAGGACTTGCGCTCCCTTATATTTTTTGGGTGCCCTTCCTGCCCATTTAACCCCTCTTATGCCATTCCACCTCTCCTATTCAGTATTCAGTCTTCAGGAAACTCTTCAAATCCTTTTATGGCATGTTTTCATGATTGACTTCCTTATCATAAAGGAGTTCCATGGAACATCTCTCAAAACATAGCGGTTTTTACATTTTTATGTCACTAAAGTTAGAGAGTTCATTCATTCAACCTCATCCTTTATGCTGAGAGAATCCTTAACCCGGGCCTCCTTTTCAGAAGTAAACCCCAGTTCAAATCATCATTAATTTGGGGATCCTCCTTAGGAGTAAGCCCCAAATCCTCATTTAATTTGGGCATCCTCATTAGCAGTATGCCCCAAGTCCTCTTTAATTATGATATGAGGAAAGATTATGAAACCCATTTATTTCTGTGGGTAATTATTATTACTATTTCTTATAATTTTATTCATTTTTATCAGAAAAAATAAAAAAAATTATGATTATATCTCCCATAAATTGATCCAATTCATTGGGATATTGTTTTCCATCATGAGATGTTAATTATAGGATCCGGTAGTAAACATAATCCACTATGCGACTATATCCACCAAGTCATGTTGCCTGTGAAGTTATAATTGACTTATTCTTATGTAATTTTTTTCTTCCATATTCCCTAAATTGACAAGATCTTATGACTCCCTTTTATATATATTATACTCTTATGGTATTACTCATAATACATCACATTTATTATATATTGAGAAAATTTTGGCACACACGTTAATATTACTTATCATGTTTGATATCTTACTATGATTTTAGAGCACCCCATATTTATATATATTACCTAGGTTATCCCATGATGAATTAGGAGATATGTGGGATTTAATATCTTATTTTTGAGAAATAAATAATGTTTCTGTGTTTTAGATTCATGATGAAATATTATGTACCAAGTCCACCATAGTCACTAGGACTTCCGATACTTTTGTTGTATTTTTTGGATATTTATGTTAAAAATAATTAAATAAAATGTTTAAAATGATTATATTTCTGCATCACATAAACAAGATGTTGTTATATATTAAAAATTGGAAAATAATAAATATTATATAGGTATGATTGGTAGTTTATTATATTTATAACAATATCAACTTGATTTTATGTTTTTATTGTTATTAGTGCTATATTTTAATGTGACCTAAAGAAATGTAACATAAAAGCTATTAATATAATCATTAAATGTTTTAAAGGATTTATAATCCATATTTTATTCTATCATTGAATAAATAAATTTCATTAAATATATACTTAGATTTTTTGGATTGTGTAAAATAAATTCAAAAAAACAAGGATAATGTGTAACATTTTATGAAAAACATTAATCTGATATATATCCAAGAAACTAATTTCCTCTAATTCTTTTGTGAAAGAAAAATATATAGATGGAACAACTTCTGTTCTCAACCAATATTGATTAGGAAAACATTATCCAATTTTTGGGTCCTTCTTTATGGATAAAATCATTCAACATTCAAAATCCCTCTTTACAACAACTCTATTTGTTTGGAAATTATCATTTTGATGACATGATTATATATTTGGTCAATAAGAATACTTAAAAGTATTTTATTTCAATAATTTATGGAGATATAATTAAATATGTTTTTTATATATTTTATCCCATAAAACTTTTATCTATTTATATATTCTTGAATAATTTAATGAATAATCATTTTTTATTTCTCTTACGATTTGTTAAATATATGAAAATGATTCAATGGATCCTTGATGTTTTTAAGTACATTTTAGTAGGTGTTTTCAATATTTTAAACAAAATATTTTTGACTTCTTTATATAATGAATTCAAAATCTACACAAATTATTATGGAGATGTCGATGTTTAAATAAAACTTTATATCTTATATAAAGGGTGATATTTCTTTTGTATTATCTACCTCCTATGTTTATAGTTTTCTTATTTATTTCATATTTTACTCAATGTTTAGAATTATTGAATTTTAGGGGATCTTCAATGTTTAAATATGAATAATGTTTTCTAAAAACTACATAGAATAAGTTATAATGATTAATTCTGTGTATTAATTTTTAAAATCTACATTGATATATGCTAAAATAAAGGGTATTTGAAACTTTTTCATTAGATTGGATTTTAGTGGAATTTAAACTGATTTTATTTTTTGGAGTTTAAATTTATAACAATATGGAACATTTTTTTTAATTTTTTATTTTTTATTTAATTTTATAATTTCAATATATGGGTGTTTTTTTTGAAAATATAATTATTTTTTAAATTAATAAAATTGGAGATACTTTTGAGTGGATACTTTCCACCTCACTTAAATTTTTTTTAGAATTATAAATTTATTATTCTATTTCATATAACATGCTTTTTGAAGATTTCACTACTTGTAGTTGATATGAATGTTGTTGAATTTATATGGAATTATTATTTGTGGTTTATTTAATTATTTATTTATGTTAATTATGTTACTAAATAAAACAAATGGTGGGAATTACAATTTACTGTTTGGTGAGGGATGAATAATATGTTAAAAGAACTACCTAATTTTTTTCAAACTCTAAATTCCCAAAATCTACATGAAGGACTTATGTTTTTATGATTTTTTAATTTTTAAAATGTTGAATATTTTAGATGAAAATATAAATTCATATGTTGAAATACAAAGTACAACCTAAATCTAGAATATCATTTAGCTGAAAAAATGTCTTACACACTAATTAGAACGACCTACGTCAATATTAAATGTTTTAAAAATAAAATTTTCCCAAATTCAAAAGTCATACTAGATTACTAAAATTAATCAATTATTTTTGAAAACCATTCAAAATTATTTTTCGGTAAATGGTAAAATTATATATTAAATATAAAGTAATATAATTTGTATTTAAAGTATTATTAAATAACAATTTTCCTATCTATAATGTTATTTATTGTCAATAAAGTCATAAGTGGTCTATAAAAACATACTCAACTTGTAAATATATATGAATTGAACTATATGATTTAAATGCTATAGAAGAGTGATAAAAAGAAATGAATTGAGAAAATAAAAAAATTCACATGGCTTCCATTATCCTACACATCCAAAAGTCATACGTAATTTTAAAAATTCATACATGATTCGTATAAATTAATATTTTACTTTTTTAAAAACTCAAAATATGTACTTCTTTGTTTATATTATTAATTTTTATTCACTACATATTAATTTTTCATATTATAATTTATTTAACTATTTCGTAATAACTTATTATTCATTTCGATCCAATGTTAATTACTTTAGAAATATTTTTTAATGAATTAAATTTATATAATGAATGTTGAAGAATTCATAAATATTTTTCATTATATTTTGAAATTATGTATGTATATATTTTGATGACTAATCTATTTACAAGAATATTAAATACAGTTTTCATGGAAATTAATTTTATATATACATAAGATTCATAATATAAGAAATAGGGACCAAAAATATTTTTTGTAGTTTGACGGTTTCACCTGCACAATAAGGCTTCTGAATGTATGGAATGAAAAAACTAGTAGTTTTCACATTATCCTTTATAATGAAACCATATAAACATATTAATAGTAAAAAATATATATTGGAGTGTTTAGGATACTAGAACTGTATATAATTTTTAAAATTTACATTGTGGCATGTTTTTGAGATCACATACTTCTGTATTTTAGTGTTGAAACCCTAATCATATAGATCTATTATGCCAATGTGACTGTTTCTTCATCCACATGAAAGTTATCTCCTAATTTAATTTGGATTATGTTATACAATATTCCTCCAATATTTTCTTTGTGTGATATTTTATGGTTAATTTTTTAAATTCAAAAATAATTCCTTATTTTTGGGTTATACCACCCCTATAAATTGTTTATTGTGTTTTCCCTCTAGGTAGAAAATGAAAGGATAGTTGCTGAGATTCATTCTATTAATATTTAGTGGTTTTTATTATTTCTTAGTTTTTATGAAGAAATTATCATTTCTCCCTCTACTTAAAAAGGATGTTTTTGGATTATTACCCTAATTTTTAATAAGGAATGAGATTTTTTTTATTCCAGTTGTGATATAGGTTGTTGTAAAAGGTGATGAATCCCATTTAAAAGTGAGGTGACTATATAGTGGTTTCCATACTCTCATGTGACATTTTAAATAGTAGAAAATGGATCAATTGGAATTAACTAAAAAAAAAATTCTTATATTTTTTTTATTATTTGACAATAATTATTTATATTAAAATTGAAAATTCATTACAATTTTAGAAAATGTTTAATAAAGCCCATCCTGGCCATTATCTTATCTCACATGTTGGAAAAACCATAAATCATTTTCTCTAACATCAATGTAATATGGTACTGATCATTATTAGAAAACATATATTATAAACATTGTGTAATTTTAAAATATTACTGAATATATTTAATGTTATCTAAAATTTCATGACCATGATCTAGTCCTAGAATATCACGCTCTCCAACATTATCCCAACATTATGGAGTTCTTCACCTCATCCCATAAAGATACTCATATAGTTACATTTGAATACAATAATGGTAACAATCATTATATGATAAATATTGAACAGGAAGGTGTTGGTCCTAACCTCCAATGAAATCTATTAAATAGGAACATGGAACATAATCTAGAGTTTGAATGCTCCTTTTATATTGACCTTCAGATTGAGGATGCTACATGGTTTTAAATCTCAACTCTAAATAAAATTCCAATTGAAGAATTCTTCAGAACATTGAGGTAAACCTCAGATCCTAATAAGACACGATTTAGATTACATCACCATGCAACATTACTTCTTCCTTTACATATATCTTTGAATGTTTTTTAGCGAGAAATATTATTCAATAGAAATGAAATGAGATGATATTTTCATCTATTTAACAATAACACAAATCTAATCATAGCCTTTTGATGTCATGGGAAGTACACAAGATGAAACACATGGTTGTTTTCTCTAATATCCATACCAGAAAGATGAATGGTTTCATGATACTATTAATCCTATGATGTTTAGACATAACATTATAGCAATCAAATAATTATGATATATACAGTGTAATCCATCTCTTCATTTTTTCCCAATCAAAAAAATCATGAGATATATAAATATATTTGTTCTTTCAATATGTATAGAAAATTATGCTCTGTGGGAATCATCCAATATCTACTTCATTGACTTGGTTATTTATAGAACTTTTATTCAATTCCCAAATATTATATTTTAATAATTTTCAATGTGAAAACTATAATATTTTATACAATATTTAATATCTCCAAACCCTCCATGACATTCACATGGATGGATATTTGATAATTAATTTCGGAAGATATGATTTATCACATTACATTTTAATTTAAAGGTCTATTATTTACAAATCGTGGAATACAATGTCTGTTTCAATCAATTTCATATAAAAGGTAGTATGATACTTCAAACTTGTATCATTATCCACCTTATTTCCCATTCAAATGTTGTAAAATATTAACTAGTAATTTTCTTTTATTTATTCAATCCATCTCCTTTGGTGAATGTTCTACTCCTTATATCTAAATATATACATTAATATCTTGGGATCAGTATATATTTTCCAATTTTTACCATATAGTTTATTAATCAATACAATTAATTAAAATATTACCACTACTTGTTCTAAATCATTCACTGGGAAATGTTTCATCATTAATTTTCAATAAATGTGTGGCATAATCTACCACCAAGACATTTTTAATAACGACACATCTCAATCCACTATTTTAAGAATCTCTATATATCAAAAACACATCTTCCCTACAATTTAGTGGGAGTGCTGTATAAAAACTCAGTTGAAAAATATCATTATTTTACATCATTTCTATAATTTAGAAATTACATATCAAAAAATTATCTCACAATACATAGAAAGGGTGGTTTTGTTTCCCTGAGTAATAGATTCATAATAAATTTTTTGTAAAACACTTGTGATCATTTATTGATAATTAATCCACACTTGACTACTTATAGAAATTTATAAGTTATAATAATCTTCAAAACCATGAGATATTGATATATAAGATATGTATAACCTCATATTCATAGTAAAGATAAACATAAGTGATAATAATTAAATTTCATTATTGATAATATAATGATAATGAGGGAATACTTGTGATAAATAAGAACTTTTTACCCAATAAATCATAAATAAAATGTCATGGTCTAAGGCATAGATGAACATAATACTTGAATAAAAAGAGTACGGGCACATGATTCCAAAATCAATATTCATGGGGGCATAATATAAATAATAAAAAATAATATTATTTACATTATTCAAATATCACTCAAACGTTAGTATAGTAAAAAGTTGCATTCAATATACACAACATCTTTTCCCAAAAATATGAGAGACTGAAAGCTACCCATGAATTCTTATCTCATGATATATAAACTATGAATAAAATGGATATAATACCTAACCCATAATTATTCGTACCCATGATTGAAACATAAAAATCATTATTTTTTCACATCATAAAGACCCCAGTGAAATAAAATGTATTTTATAAAATATAAAATTGAAATTCATTCACTATTTATAAAATAAATGAACAAATTAAAGAAAATGGGTTTCATAAAACATAAAAATGTAATTCGTAATAATTTTATATTAGTAAGAAACTATGGAATGAAAATGGGTTTCATTACATTTATGTAATGGAATCAAATAATGAAATCATTAATAATAATAACAAGATAAAACTTTAAAAAATAAATGGGAATATAATCTTATTATGTTACATTCTCAGAAAATTCCATTTAATGAATATGATAAAGAATGTGGTATTTAATTAGTATAGAAAAAAGGATTCTGGTTAAGGAAATAATTTAACTTAAAATGTGTGTATGTAATCAAGATGAAATTCTTAATTCAATGGAATCAAAAATAATTTATTCATAGAGGAAAGTTATTAGAAAAAAATTATGGTCATACACTGAAAAAAACTAACTAAGAAAAAGGAAGTGATGGATAATTCCTAATAAAGATAAGGATATAACATAAATAATCAATATAAATAATGTATATTGTATATATTTAATAATTTCCTTGATCATGTATAATATATTTTAATTAAAAATGACTTAAATGATAGAAAATGTTTTAGGGTTTTTAGAAAAATGACACAATGGAAATAAAAAATATCCACAATCTTTTGATTTATTTTTTTTAGAAATGTTTTATAAAACAATGAAAAAATAATTACTTTTATAGACCATGAAAACAATTAAATAATATTTCATAAAAATGATAATGGTGGTAGAAATATGTGATCTCATGAAAAATATAAAAAATATATTCATTTCTCACTTTTAAAAAAATGACCACATGGTAAAAATTAGAATTAAAATTAAAAAATTGTAAAGATATTCTAGTAGAATAAAATAAAATAAATAAATTATTAGGTAAAATATATAGAAAATATCAAATTCAACATAAGTATATGGACATGGAAAAAACGTAGGTTCTTGGCCGGTAAGAAGATATGATGTCTGTTTTACTTACAAAAAACCCTCAAGTAAAATTTGAGTCAATAGGAAATGAAATTTTAAATGGAAATTTAAACACCATATAAATATAAAATGAAATTATTATAGTTTTAATAAATTATAAAAAATCTCCATAATTATTAACTTTAAAAAAAATAGGGTTTATAAAATAAGATTGGAAATGAAACACTTATGGTGTGAGAAGTACATTATTGAAAACCCCTCTCTATGTTGGTATATTTTAAATTGAAATACATTTCAAATATAAAATGATATGGATGTTAAAAATCCCCATGAACATGGTAAATTTATTATATAAGTAAATAATAAATTTTATTAACGATATCATAGTGAACAATAATAATTATTTCTCAAGAATATCAATTTGGGATGAAAAACCACATAAAACATTTGAACTTTCTCAAATAGAAAACAATGGGAGATAGAACATTGAATAGAAAACTAAAATTTCTGAAATATGATGGAATCATGATATACACTATTAAAGGACATTAGATACACAAATCCAAATAAAAAATTATTTATAATATGAAGTGTGACTCAAGGTACTGAAAATAGAGACAAGAAATCCATTCCTTAATTCCAAACATTCACTACAGTTCTTAAATATCCTATATAAAAACAATATTAATGTTCTATTTATAAACATTATTAAAATATATGACCTTTTATAAAATTCATTTTAAAATATTTTATACATTTATATTATTTATTTATTATCTATAGTCAATACCCGATGTGAGTAATCAAAATCATTTCGAACTAGTTTTGTAATAGCAGTTTTATTATTAATTCATCCCTCAATATTAATTATTCATAGATAATACAAGATAATGGAATTGATATTTTATATTTATTTATATTTTTATAATTTCATTCCATGTTATTTTTAGTTATAGGTCTTTTAAAAAAATTTGAAACAAAAATGTTTAAGATATTAAAAATAAAAAATGGTTGTATCTTAATTACGGTGTTTAAAATTAATGTTAAAATATAGGAACCAATATAAAATCCTTAATTTATGATTTATATCAAATAATTTCATTAATTAATTTCACATAAGAATACCTGAAATTATTTTTTATCATGGTTCAAATAGGTTTTCAGACCAAGTCAAAATTGAGCATACCATAATTGATAGACGATTATGATTATGAATGTGGTTTATTTTGTACTAATATGTAACAACCTGAAAAATTGATTTATATTTATTTTAAATAAATGAAACTTCTTTTATAACATTCAATATATGTAACTGCAATTCCCCGACCCCAGTTACCTAGTGTTAGTGCATTATTACATAATATTTCCATGATATAAGGAGTCATGTCCTGAAAGACCAATCTATTTAGTAGCCTTAGAAGTACTAGATAAATTAATATGTTTTAAATTACATAATGAAATAAAAACATCAACAACATTTCCACCCCTTTTGAATACACATATATCGTTATCATATCCCTCCAGGCCAGCCATAAAATATAACTTCACATCCTAGCAAAAATAAAACATTGAAAGGGTTGAGCATAGATGCTCAGTAAGGACAACAATATAGCATAAAATTTAATAAATAAGAATAAACATTTAAGGAAATGTATTAGGCTAAAACAAAATCATATTAAACATAAAAATACGCATAATTAGGAAACGATAAAATCAAATGTTGACATATAATTATTCACATGGATAATCAATAGTTGAATAATAACATGCAATATTGATAACCACTTTAATAATGATGGAATGCATAATTCCAGAATTCACAACCACATATTCAAGGCCTTGTGCCAAGACTAAAAATAGGATTTTTTCAAGGTCTGGTTCCAAGACACTAGTTTGTCTCATGATACCTACTAATGCATTGAGGAGCTTTAGTGGGCTCCACGTGTCACTTACTAATTCCAATACATTCTTTATATTAAAAGGTTTAAACATAACATAAATATTCATATAAAAACTAGAATATGAAATTTCAATACTATATCCATAAGACATTAACGGTATAAGAATAACACATCAAAAGACAAACATACCACAAAACCTTCAATACAATAAGCATGATTTGTATCATAATAAATCTACTTCAAACAAGCTTAAAATCCTTCACGATGATGTTGACATAGATGAAATCAAAAAAAAATAGATAAATATCTCTTTCTGTTTTGAAATAATTTAAAAGTTATATGATTATAAAAGAGAACATTTATTTTGAAAATATTTATATAATATGCTATGTGATGCTTCAGCAATGTTAAAACGGAGGAAAATAGCCGCACTCTCTCTATAAGTTAAAAACATTCTTACCTTATAATTTTGTCGAAAAGGTCATAAAGTACCTTCTTTAAAAAATGATATATAGTTTCATTTCAAAAAAAAATGGTGAAATAAGGGTATAAATGAATTTAACCCATTTTCTAGTAAATAGTAAAAATGTTTTGAAATACATTTTTAAGAAAACACAAATGTGGATCATAAAGAGGTCCCATTAGATACTTAGGTAAAAACATCCTCGGATAATAAAGAGATTGTGGAATTAACCCTTACCTTGTACATTTCCTTGGTTGAGGGTACATAAACCTTCAGTATAATAGTTAAATCATTGTTATTAAATTATACAAGAACTATATACATAAATATGATATCATATATGATCCTATAATATTTATTTGTTAATAATATTTTAGTAGTAACATTGTTTATGGTGTTTACTGATCCGTTTTTCTTTATATGATCAGTTACATAGGCCATGTTTGTTACAGATAAGATGTATTTTATTATTATCCATAATTATATTAATTTCTTATACAATATTTTTAATCTTAAAATGAAAATTATTCCAGAATGATTATAATGGGGAATTAATCTCATTGTGTTCATGGAGACGGTAATCTGTAAGTATGCACGATCAAAAATATAATTATATTGATGGTGAGATTCTATGTAATTGGATGGTATATCATATATAAAGAATCATTAACATGATATATTTATTATTTATATCAGTTTTACTGATTATTATACCCATCCAAATAATGAATTGTTTAAATAACAAACTGCACCACAACGTGGAGATGGTAAGTCGTACATACGCACGTATGGTGACGTTGTCACTCATATGATGTATAGAATAATGAATATGGTATTACCATTTAAAAAACATAGTATATAGAATATACTGTATTTATTATTTTATAATTGAAACAATAAAGAAAGAGGTAGTGGAAGAAGAAAACAATTTGAAAGTGGTGATAAAATATTTATCTCTTCTTGGGGTTATTCCTTTTGATTTGATCAAAAGGGCTCATTAGGTTGGATTTATGATCAATGTAAGGCCTCTAGGTTGAATGGATGATATTTTAGAGGATATTTGGGAAGGGTTTGGCTGATACAAAAGGCTTTGAAGGTGTGAAATTAAGTGAAGGGGAGTGGCTTTTTTTAAGAGAGGTGAGGGTCACTTTTGGAAAATCATGAATTATTATTTTATAATATAATAATTTTCAGTTTCTAATGGCTAAAAAATTATTTGTATCTAGGAAAAGGTTGGGATGGGACGGAATATTTTCAACCAATAGGTTTTAGATAGGTTTAGGTCATTATATTAACATTATCTTTTAGATTTAAATCTTTGTTAAATAGTTTGACATTTACTATATCTCATTGTATTTTTAGATTATATGGTTAATAAACTTACTATAACAAGCCATGCGAACCCCATGTGGTTAATTATTAATATATATAACCTTATCTAAGCCTTTTGGTAGAAACATATATTTTTAGGAATGTTATATCAATTAATACTATAGAATTGGTTTTATAAACTCAACTCTGTCAATTTTGACACTATTTAGAAATTGATATTTTTGAAAGCCATAAAAAAATTTTCACATAGAATAAAATTTATTTAACCAATAAAAACATGTCATATTAAACTATATAATTTATGGTGTTTATCAAAAGTCTAAATTTAAATTTATTTGGATATTTATAATATTAATTATTTTCATATTTCATTAATAAGGTAATTATTGCATCATCACTGTGACATAAATAAATTAAATTATCTAATGTATTAAATTATAAATAAAATATGATTATTTAGGAAATATTTTAAGATTTCTAATGAATATTTATAGTTGAATATATATTGTGTGTAACCTTATATTAAAAATGTTTTATTTATTAAACATTGAATTTAACTCTTTTAAATCTTCTTTATATAAAATAATAGTAAATGTCCTAATCAAATCCAAGTGGACCAATGAAAATTATATTTTACTCCTAAGGTTGTTTTTGTTCGAATTATAATTTTCCAACAGAATTAGGACACATATTAAGATAATCGTGTAATCATTTTTACCCTTAATAACCCTATTTATATTTAACTGTGGTAAATAAAAGTCAAAAGTTACTATTCACCAAAAATTATTTTCATCTGGTTGAACCACATTTTACTTACTAATATTAACCATGCCCCTCGAGTTTTTGAAAATCAACTCAAAATAAGTATTAAAATTTTGTTTTCTGCAAATTTTTAAATGCTCAAAAGAGGTGGTTAAAAGACGGTAATGAGTTCAATAAAATTTTAAATATCTAAACTTATTATAAAATGACACCAATGAATTACATTGAACTTATACATGTATTATGTATCTATTTTAACCTAAAATAAATTAATATAAAATAAATAATTCTTTTTAGAAATTCTTTTTTAACTAATAACGCAAATTTTTTCACTATTCATAAAAAATTGAATGTTTATAGAAAAATACCAAAAATTCACCCTAAGCTAATTCCGATATTCTGAATTCAAAAATGAAGTCCATTTTGAAAACTAAAATTCTAAAACTTCAAAAAGTAGGTATCAATATTCATAACAGCTAATTTGATTGGTCGGGGTGTGTTAGAATCTCAAAGATGCATACAATGAATTCTATTACATTATTCAATGGGAAACATGCCATGGACGCTTGGGGGTGTTAGAGTAACCATTTGTCAAAATTAACACTAACAAGGTATATCGATATAACCTATATGTTAAAATGGTGGGTATGAATAAAAGTAACAGAATTATGAAAATTATTTATTTTAAACAAGTATAAAATAAATATATTAGTTATCAATCTATTATAATGAAAAATAATAAACATTTCAATAAAAATAAATTTTCTCAAAAATACAGTATTTTTCTATAAAAAAATAAATATCATAATGTTTATTGTACTTATATTAAAAATAAATTTTCAACTTTTAGATAATATATTTGAAATAATTAAATAAATTTTTTAAATAATAATTTCAAAATTATATTTGAGTTAATTATTGATAATTTTCCATAAATTTTACTTTTTTGATTAATTGTGAAAATAATTGTTTTTATTGAAATCTACCTTTTATTTAATTCATTTTAGTAGTTAAATTAGGTATAAAAAATTAATTAAAAGTAAAAAAATTTCCAATGTATTATATTTAGTCAAATTTTGGTCATTTTCAAAAAAAATTGTGGAATTTTGATCTAAACAAATTTTATTGGAGAAAACTTTTTCTTTGTAAAATAATTTTTTAGACATGCTTATTCAATTAATTTTAAATTAAACGCTACTAATTTTATTATTTTAACTTTAATTAGTGGGTTATATATTTATAATTATAATAATAATTATTAGGTAATAATCTTATCTTAATTTTTTAGAGATAATTACTATTAAATATAGTAAGAAATAATTACCAATATTATGTTTAAAACGAGTTTAATGTGGATTAAACTTAACAGAAAAGGGTTAAAAAGTCCTAAAAACATGTCCAATTCCTATTTAATGGTCATATTTACACCTTATATCACCTTATTTTTTATAATGATACATTATTAATCTTATTTTCTTATGTAAAACATGGATATATGTTTTTCATTTCCAAATAATCCAAGTGTGTCCTCTCCCCCACTTATATAAGGGAACCCCTTCTCCTCTTCTCTTGACATATACAAAGCCATTTTTATCCAATACGTACAAAAATGACTTCCTTAAATTACACCACACATCATATATTAATTGTTTTTTCAAAAACCCAATCTAATACGGCTTTAGGTATAAACCTATATAGGTTCTCTAAGGAAGAATTATAATTCATTACAATTCATTTTCACTTTATTTCGTCTTATAAATAATTAAAATCCCCTTAAACTATGATAAAATAGTGACATCAGTCTCTCGTAAATATTTATATATTATTATGTTGATTTAATCACCCATATCACTCTTATATTCCATCAAATGGGAAATGAAACCATCGATCTTGTATATGACAGACAACTGCATCGTGAACCAATTTAATTAGTTTTCCATTACCATCCCTAATGGATGGATATGATGATTGATTAAATGTATATATTTTATATTTACTAATTATTTACACATTAGAAATTATAGTATCATACAAACCTTATTAAATTCCAAACCATTGGAAATTTATAATATCGGTCATCCATATATGTGGGCTACCATTTCCACAAATCGATGAGAAACGTTTATCATTTTATATTGACAGAGATAAGAATAAGGTAATATTAGATAAATACATATGATATATATGATATATATGATGTAAACAACTTTTTTTGAGGTGGAATTAATATTTACTTGTCTTTCATTTGATCCGCCTCAAAAATGGAAATAGTGTTTGTGTATATATACAGCTTACTGTCTCCATGAATTGTGTAACTCCTTTTTCGTTATGTAGATTTTATAGACTATTAAAAATCCTTATATAATTAATATATATTATATAAATATCCTGAAAATCATTACATATACTGTTGAACCATGATCAAATTAGAAGTATCGGTTCTTCCAAAACAAAACATACATGACAAACAAAGCAATTATCACTAGGAATAGTGTTTTTAATAAGTAGTTTTTAATAAATTGGTAATAAAAAGTTTTATGTAAATAATATATGTTAAAATATATATGATTTTAGTTATTTAATATATTTACAAGAAAATATATATTTATTATATAGGTTTTTGGAACATGTATGATGGAATTCAAACTTGAGGTTAGGGTTTTATTCACAATCTTATCTGTATTAATGATTTTTTCTATTCAGGCCTACCATAGGGGAATTATTTGATATTTCAATAATAAATCCAATATATATTATTCTCATATAGTTTTTCATGAACTTATCATGTAATATTACCATTTATCACTCCTTTTTACATAAAGTTATTTGATAAAAAAAATTCATAAAAGATGAGTTCTTTTCTCCCTTTGGTTGAAATTCCCTTTTCATCTATATCCATGTATTAAAAAAATAATTTAATGAATGTTTATAAACAAATATAAATGATTTATAAAATAAATTTTTATCTAATTTTTTGACTTTTTACAAAAAAAATTGAATGTAATCAATGTATTGTTTTTGGGAATAGTTACTTTTTATCCTTTTTACAATGGTATGAAATGAATGTTTTTTTTAACTTATACAACCTGTATTGAATTACCATCTATCATGACCATACATTTTATTAAAGCTTCTATTACTATTTTACAGGGATACTTTCATTTAAATTGTGTTTCTTGAAATTATGGAAATATTCTAGATTTAAAATAATTGATTTCAATTTGAAAAATGTTTTTTCTTAAAGATATTATCCATTTATATTTTTTTAAGTATTTTTGTAAATGTAAACATAAATTTTTATAATTATATTGAGTATATACTCTAATTATACAATCCTACTAGTTTATATGGATTATTTATAATTAGTTTGATGGAATATGTACTATTTTGATATCGTTCATCATATTACATTGGATGGTTTTTCATTAATTTTATTGATTTGTGTAATTTTTATCATTTCATATACATGTTTTTTAAAATTAATGTTTATATTGATTATTGTTTCCATTTTATATGATTAATTCATTAGACATATAATGAGACAGCAAGAGACCCCTATAGCCCCTTGATGAATTTGTAGTTCTCATGAGACAAAATAGATTAGGTTTTTGATCGAGGCCTTACCGATTTATGTAAGATGTACTGGACAAGGACTGGATTGTTTGTTTATGATTTCTAATAATATTTAATCCCTTATTAAGAGACTATTTTTTAATTTCTACATTATTATTTCATTTTTTATGATACCCTTAGAATAGTTTCCAGATCACGTGATTATTTATATTGTATTATTTGATCATCATTTATTCATTCCATATTTTTTTTATTATGATCATGTTATTCATTAAATTTTATGTGATTTTAGATATTTACCCTTTCATATTTACTATATATTATTTATTTTTTATGACTTCCACTATATGTATACCTTTTATGAGAATCTAATCTCACCTATTCACATTGTTTCTTTTACGCAGGCTGCTAGAACACTATTATGACTGATATGCATGGTTATAATAATGTGAATAATTCTTTACTCAATGAAAATACTATGATTTTTTATAGTGTTCAATTGTGATGTTAGATTCAAGTACAAATGATGATCTCCAATACAAAAAATATATTTAGTCATTGGGAATGTGATCACTTATATCTAGAACCAATGTAATAATGTACCCACCACCTATGGGTTACTAGGGTAAGGGTCGTTATAGTCGATATCAAGGAATGTTTTATATATACCATTGGTACTTTATTGTGAAAAAAACATATATTATGCAATACAACCCTATGAATGACATTAAGGATATGTATATAATTAGGATAAAATCCAAAAGGTTCGGTAATTTAGAGATTATATGTTTTTCCTAGAAATATAACCTTGTCGGAATATAGAATGTGGATTTGGATCTGAAAAATTTATACGTATGGGTAATAACTATGAAAAGGATATTTTGTGATATGACCCAACTATCACAATGATCATGAAAATGGGAATTACTGCACAGATGGTCTGACACTCCTATGGAATATTCTTGTTTTGATTCACATTTTCTGTACAAACCATTTTGAAGGATTAGATAATTACATAATGACTAGATATTTTTCCAAAGATACTATGTTTATGATTTGGAAATTATTGATGCATAAATATTTCAATTTATAATATGATTTTCCATAATCTTTAAATTATACATTATGATTCCTAACATTATAATCTAATCTCATTTATTTCATTGTTTATAAATGGATCCCAGTACATGGAATAGAAACAATACCAATTCTAGTAAAAATTTATTGATTTCCCTCCTAGGTAATATAATAAAGTAACAACTATATCTATAGATATAAATCAACAAATTATAACTAGATTGGGGCATCTGACTTAGTTTATGAAAAATAACCTTTCTCGTATAGAGTATCTGACTGATCCACAATCTGGTGTCATAATTTTATATAGTTTGTTTTTATAAAAACATCTATCATTCAATGTGAATAAAAAATATATTTATAGATAACAATTAAAAAAATTTCATAGAAATGATATTTCTCACATTAGAATAAAACTACAGGTAGGGGTTGTCATGACTATTTATCATCTCTTAGGGGATGTTGATCAATGGTTTTCATTGATTCAAAATACTTAGGGTGATGAGGAAATAGATAACAAGGAATAAAAATATTTTTAATAATATTTAGTGGGAAAATATTTTCCTAATGGATAATGAGAATATATGGAGAGGAAATTTTTGATTTTCATACAAATGGAAGAGGAAAATTAATATATATATATATATATATATATTAAGATAACATTACGTGGTTAGAAATGCATGTTTTGGACTATAAGCATAATCTAAAGGGAAATATAATCATTTCTTTGGCAGTATTGCTAAAATATTCTGAAGGGAAAAATTCCCCAAAAAAATTCATCATTCGAGGAAATATTATTATATGATAACATGAAATCAAAATAATTCACCAATTCAAATGGATTTAAAATAAATAAAGATAATAAAACATTGGATGATCACATTGGGAATGTATATGTGAAAAAAGGGAATAAGGGACTAGTAGAATTTTTAATTTTAAATAAATGCAGAGAGAAACCTCATCAAGCATTCTTTCTATAAATGGGTGTTTTCTATAATTTTGGATGTAATAGACATTATGCTTGTTATTTGATGGGAAATAATGAATCTACCAATGTGAAATTATTCAAATATAATGATATATAACACTATTCAAATTATTTTTCCCATGCATGAGGGGAGTATTACCTAGAAAAATACAAGGGATCGAGGACTAATATAAGTTATAATAAAAGATAAGGTTGAATTTCTTAATTATGTTGTGACATATACATTACTCATGTCCTCAAATTTAGTTAATACATTATTCAATTATGGGTCTTCATTCATTTTTATATCATCCAAATTTTCTAATAAAATGAGATTTTTCACCAAAATCTTTAGAAATGAGGAATCCTTAAAGACTCAAATTGTAAGTCTCAATACAATATGGATGTGTTAGTTAGATCCCATCATGAAAAATAAAAATTTAGAATTTTATAAAATATTTTTTATACCCATGATTAATATTTATATAATCCTTGAGCTATTTAAGAACTAAATATAAGAAAAAATTTTATTCTATGATAATAAAATAATAATTTATGAAAAATATATAGAATTCAATATCTTTATTGGGGAGACCTGATCATAGGTGTCATACCTATTTTACAAAAACGTGATCTTCTCCACAATAATCAGGGGCTCATGGAGTAGTGGTCCTCACATGCTAGCTAGATCATGGTGACATGTTTCAGTTTTTCTATTCAGTTTGCAATGGGGTTTCTTGCATCACTGGTTCAAGCGTTCAGGGGTCCTCATTATAGAGATGGATTTTGAATCCTAGACATCATGTTTGAATTTGTTTTTTATTTCCTATGAATCTTCTAGGTGAAGTGACTCTCTTACTGGGTGTGATTAGTTTTGATGTTGTGATTTCGTGTGTGGCCAGGGGTATGTGGTTCAAGGGTCTATAATTCCATATATTATTTCGAGGATGTTCTAGATGAGGTTTAGAGCAATAATTTTTCACCAGAACATTTATATCTAGAATGGGATGTTTGAGAGGGTACAGCTTCAACCATCAGTACAAGGCATGTCCATCTTGGCATGAGACAACTAGTCGATCAATGTTGTGAAGGTGGAAGCTGGAAATAATGTTTTTAATGCGTGGGAGGGTTTTTTTTTTGATCTGGTTTTAAAACTTTTTGACTATTAAGGCATGGTTATATGTCTTATGTATTTGATGTCACATAGGGTCCCCTTTATCCCTTAATAGGTGGAATATGATAAAAAATAAATAATTTTCAATAAACAAGTATACTTACCATAAATTGAAGAAAAATTCAATAAAATTCACCGAGATCAACATTTTCCAAAGATTATACATCATTATGGGTATCATCAGTTTTGTGTAAAGAAAGAATATATTTTGAAAAAAGTAATTTCTTATGTTGTATGGTCATTATGAATTTAATGTAATTTCATTTTGATTGACTAATGGTATATCTATTTTTATGGCCCGAATAAAAAAAGTATTCAAGTAATATCTTGATGATTTTATTATGATATTTATTAATGATACCATGTAGTATTATAAGACAAATGAGGACTATGATAATCACTTACGAATCAATTTAGAGTCTCATTAAAGAGTTTATTTTTATGGGAAATTTAGATATTGAGAATTATTACATTGGAATATTTCTTTTCATTGACATATTATCTCTAACGACTGAATCTAAATTGATCGTCTGATGAAAATGGTTGTATTAAAATTTACTATACCAATTTACATAACCGAGATACATAGATTTAATGTCCAATAAAGTTACTATCAATTATTTGACCAAAAAAATTCCCGACTATCAAACATGTTAACCAAAAATTCTCTTAAAGTTGTTAACTTCATATGAAAAATGGAAAGAGAATAATATTTTGAATAACTAAAGAAGATCTTGTTAAATGATCTGATTTTGACACTACCATCAAGAAAATATGGATTTGAGATATATAATGAAGCATATAATAAGGTACTTGGTCTTTTCCTTATGAAAATTGACAATGTTATTTCCTATGAATCAAGTAAGTTAAATATTCATGAAAAAACTGTAAAACGCATGATCTTGAGTTAGCATCCATTATATTTTATTTGATAATTTTGAGACATTTTCTCTATGAAAAAATATTTGAGATACAAATGGATAATAAGAGTTTTAAATATATCATTTATTACAAATATCTCAATATCATAAAAATGAGACGGATTTATTTACATAGAGATTGTGATATATCTATATACTACCCCATTGGGATAGAAGATAATGTAGTATATGAATTGAGTAGGAAATATCAGGGAGTTATAAACAAAATGTGGATTTACTAGGATTTGATATTCATGGATCTAGTAAGGATGGGTATTGGAATTATAATGGAAGTGGAGCATCTTCCATTTTTAAAATGATTTACAACCAATATTTTATGTAAAAGATAAAGTATTCTCAACCTGATGATGAGAATATTTAATCAAATTTTAAATTTTTGGATGACAGAAAATTAGAAAATTTTGTTCATGAATATTTTCTTCTCAAATTTTAAATTAATATATTAATTTCATATATATTAATGATGAATATGGAATTTATGTGTGATTCTCATAGATCAAATTAATCTATAAAGGATAATAGCACAACAATATATATATATTCTAAGGACCATTTCTAGTCGGATAATATGCAGGTGGAAATTAATGAATATGTTTCTAGATATTTGGTTTGTCATTGGGTGAAGTATGAGAGACATCAACATAGAGGATTCATTAAAACTATGCCCATTCCTACCTACAAATTGGATGAAATTACTATATTATTTTTTTGTTAGATTACAAAATACTACACGAAATAATGATGTAATATATTTTATTGATGTTCACCTCACCATATATTTACATTTCCTTTTTATAATAGAAGATTTACCTCTCGATTTCCTTATACTGATCTATAAAAAAAGTTGTAAGACATCGTTGAAAACCTCTTTAAATTGTGTCGGTTTTGAACCCATTATTTACATTGAAATTCTGGAAAATCCATTAGAAGTTTCATGATATTGAGTTTCTTTTGAGCATTTATTTTCACCACCAAACTAATTTATAGTCCAAAAGGAATAATAAAAATTATAATACTTTTTGTTAACATTCTTTCTAGGCATTCAAGGTATGTCGGATTAGTATTTACCTCTACAATAGTTCACCTATAACAATATCATCCACTAAACTATTTAAGTTCTTCTGTATGGAGGATTATATGAAAATAGATGTTGTACTCAAACATGGTGGTTTTATTTTGGTTAAAAGAACCTTGTAGGCCAATACCATATAGAGGAGACAAAAGTACAGGTAAAAACCATTTAAACCTATATCAATGTAGCTTAAAGTCGAAAAATATTTACACTGATAAGAGGAAGAATGATTCTGTATTTCAAGTGGGAGGTCACCATTTCATGAATGTATCTCAATATATGGTTTGGAAAGAAAGTGACACTGATTCCCAATTACATCAGATCATAAGAAATTATGAAATGAATTGGTGACATGGGTTACAATTTAGCAATTTCATCTTATCTCAATAAAGTACATGATGTGTTCCATATATCATTGTTAAAGATGTACATGCAAAACTCAATCCATATTCTCACCTCTGAAGAGATTTATTTAGATTATAACTTATATTATTTTTAAAATACTATTTATATTATTTAAAATATATAACAAGTTTTGTATAATTGGATGACTCGACTAGAAGTGGTAATTCGGATAAATCATAAGATAGAAGGGGCTAGGTGGGAAATTTAAAAACATATTATGAAGAACTACACAAATATTTTTTGGAAGAGGATAAATGAAAAAAATTTAGGATAAATTATTTTTATGGATTGAAGAATGCAACTCCCAAAGGTTTATGATATATTTTTTTAAATAAATTTAACCACTTCAATAATATTAGATACATGCAACACTAAGATTAAATAAATTATAACATCAAATATCATTATTACATATCTATTAAATTCATATATATTATTAAATATACCTATATTATAAAAATTATATGGGTTATAATTCTTTAAAATAAATTTATAGGTCATTAATCCACTTTAAATACAAATAAATGTCATTTTAATGAAATTAAAATTTTTTTCTTGAAAAAAATTGAATTTTTGAAAAAAGATATTTCATCATGTTTTGTGAACATATTTTAAAATTAGATTTTAAAAAATCTAGAAAATATATTTGAAAAAAATTATCTAAATTTTTAAAATCATAATTTTAAAATTATATTTGATTGAATTTTTTATAAATTTTTGAAAGGATTTATTAATTGATGAATACTGAACATATTAATTTTTATTGAAAAAATAATTTTCATTGATATAATTTAAATAGATTTGTATAATAAATTAAATGTAATAGTATATCCAATATATTATAATGTATCAAATATATGTCATTTTAATCAATTTTATATATTTTTTTAAATAAAACTTTTCATACATAAAAAAATGTTTCTTTGGTAAATTGTTTTTAATCAAAATTCCCTGTTTAATTTTTTAAAAAACAATACATCATATTGGAATTTAATTTGGAAACATTGATTACATATTTATAATTATAATAATTTAAATAATCTCATAATTTGGACATATTTTTTATAATGAATAATACAAACTGTAAAAAATAAATTCTACTGTTAGGGTTAAAAAAATTTCCTTATGGGTTATAAAATATAATGGCTAAAATGGTATAAAATAATTTCCAATTCCTATTTTATTTATATATTTTTACCTTTGGAACACTCCATTTTATTTACTTTTTTAATATGTAAAACATGGGTATATCTTTTTCTTAAAAAAAATTACAAGTGTCACCTCTCCCTTAATTATAAAAGGGCTCACCCTCTCCTCACCTATTCGCACATCCAAAGCCCTTTGCTTCATAAAATCAAATGAAACATACATTAATTACGTCCACAACCATGACATATATTCCTTTGTTTAATTATAAACAAAATCAAGTATGTATTTATGTATAAACCTAAAGTGGGTTTTAGAAGAAGTGGTGGAGTTCTTAATTATGAATTTCCATTTTATTTGAACCCCTAAATAATTTAAATCTATATAAAATATACTAAAATAATAAAATTAGTATCTCTAAAATTATAATATGTTATTAGTTAAATTTTTTTACAAATAAATATCTTTTCTTCCCTTAAATGGGAAATGAAACCATTTATCATGTGTGTGGTGGACTACCACCTTGCGAACCAGTATGATTCATTTTCTGTCACCACCGCTAATGACTATATATAATTATGTATTTTATGTATATATTTTTTATTTATGAAATAATTATTCATTTTCAATTATAATATCTCATCTACCATCTTACCATCCATGCTATTGGAAAACAATAATGTCACCCATGCATATGTGTGGACAACCACGTCCACAATGTGATATGATACATTTCTAATTTAATGTTGACATGAATTATAATAACAATACATATAATGAATATATATTATATATATGATATAAAAATATTTATTTAAATTTCACATAATATTTAACTTCTTTCATTCCATCCTTCTAGAAAATGGAAAAGGCATTCATGTGCTTGTACTGACTACAATCACCCTAAATGGGGTAACTCATTTCTCATTATCTAACATTAATGAACAATTATAAATAATTATATAATGAATATATATTATATTTTTAACATTTTTAACAATATTTATATGATTTATCCATGATCAAATTAAAATTATCATAACTAGAAAACTGTAATACCTAGGAAAAATGAAGCAGTTATCACTCGAAATAGTGTTTCTAATAAAATATTATTTGTAAATATGTGATAAAAAGATAAAAATAAGTAATAAAAGTAAATATATATTATTATGGTTCTTTAATATAGGTTTAATAAGAACATATTTATTATATTTTAATTATGAACATGTATAAGGTAAATCAGACCTATGGTAAGGGTTTATTTCACAACCTCATAATTATTAAGGATTGATTTTATTTAGGAAATACTTCAGAAAATTATTTGATATTTATAACAAAAATAAATTTAATTTTCTTATCATATGGTTATTCATGAAAATTCAAAGTAATATTACTATTTTTCCCACCTTTGATCTTAAAATTATTTGAGAAAATGGTTTCAATAAAATATAGATTTATTTCTCCATTTAGTAAATACCTTTATTCCATTTCAATTTTTCCTATAAATTAATTCATGAATTTTTATAAAATTAAAAATGTTATTTATTAAATATAGATTTTCATAGGTTTTTTTAAAATTATTTTAAAGGATTTTTCATGATATTTTCTGAACGTGGAAGTTTATTACCTTTTTATAATTGTGTGAAAGGAATATTTTCATAACTTATATGGATGGTATGGAATTACCTACCAGCATTAACACATAATTCATTAAATAGTCACATAAAATTTCATAGGGTTTTATTCAACTAAAATTTTTTACCTAATTATTGGGAAATATTTTAAAATTTGAATATGTTGTTTCATTAGGAACATGGAATTTTCATCATGGAATTTTAATGTGTTAGTTTCAATGTATTTTCATCTATGAAAACATCCCTTTTTGAGTTTTATGATTATAATATAATCTAGTTATAAAATACTAATTATTTATCTATATGTTTTATGAGCATTTTAACTAGGGATTAACTAATTTTATTCAATTCTCCATTTTACTAAACATGATTAATGAATATTAATATTGACTAGTGAAATTATTAACATATCATATACTTGTTCTTCAATTTGAATATTTACATTTGTTATGTTTCTTCCGTATAATTTGAGAAATGCAATAGAATTAGTTAGTGTTATGTAGGCTCTATTATAGCCCCTCATTGTTTCAATAGATTTCAAGGAGACAAAATAGCTTGTGTATTTTGTCATGGCCTTAGCCATATATGTTACATTTCATGGAATGAGTCCTTGATGATGTTTTTATAATACCTAAAATTATTCATTCATTATTTTTTAGAGTATTAATTGATTTCCATGTGATTATTTGATTATTTATGATATTCATTGATTAGTTTCAAGATCATGTGATTTTTTATCTCATTATTTGGTCTTCATTTCTACATTCCATACCATTCATGTGCCTCATGTTAATGATTAAATGGATTTATTATTGTTATATTTACATTGATATATTGATTAGAACTTATTTATTAAATATATTATACATTGTAATCATCCCTTTAATAAGTATCGATGCTCAATCCTTACATATATTTCCATTCCCTATGATTCCAGGAAGGGTATTATTAATGATTTAACGGGACATTCTAAAAAGAATAATGGTGTATTAAAATAAAATACTATGAATTAATTTGTGTTTTTAATTGTAATGTGATATTCATTTATGTATCTATTTTCCAATATAACTAAAATATTCTGTACTTTAGAATATAATTTCTTATATCTGGAACCAATGTAATAGAGTTACAATTGTCTTTAGACTACATTGGTTAGGGTCTTGGCATAATATCTATATCAAAGAATAATAATGACAATGTCTAGATACTTTTAATTTTTTTTATAAAAAATAAATAAACAAGATGAAAAATTGGATTTCTTACTTAATAGAGGAAGTAGTCCCCATATGGCATGATTAACATCATAATTTCTTCAAGAATGACAGATAAATAAGGTAGAATATAATATATTCATAATTGTAATTATATTATATGTGACATATTAATTCTTAAATTTTTCCCTTATAATCATTTAATAATTGCAGTGGTGATAACAAATGCAAGTCGTCGCTTCATGGAGATAATATTTCATATATAACATAAATAATGATGTTGTTGTTTTTTATCAGAAAAGTGGAAAGGTGTTCAATATTTATACACCTAGAATAATAATATTAACTATAATCTAATTTATATATCATGATATTTAAATTATAAAATTAATTTATAGGTATTATGAATTAAAATAAAAGAACATTTGGGAAAAAGTACTAATTTAAAGGACTTGGGATTTTCATTCAAATACTCCTTCACAAATGGAGGTATTAATAAAATATATTATAAAAATATGATCATGGAGAAGGAATCAAATTGTAATTTAAATGTAATTTTTATATTTTATTTTTGAAACCTAATTTTTTTAGTGATCATGAAGGGGTGGTGAGAGTCCCCTTTTATAAGTGGTAAGAAGTTTTTTTTTGTTAATATTCCAGCTTAATATAAAGAGAGAACATGTTCCCAAAGTAACAAAAACTCCAAATTGGATATTAAGAGATATGGGGATGAGTAAACGTTAATAATAAATCAATTATTCTTTTAAGACGTGTCTTAAACATGTTTCTTTGTCCAATACTATTATAATCTTCACCTTTAAATTTTTTGTTTTACCATATTAACTAATTTTTACCTAAGTAATTTACGTTATATGCCCAAAAATAAAATATCCATAATTAAATAATTTTAAACATATTATTAAAAATTTTAAACAAATTTTATATGATATAATTTTTATCTGAATGAAATTATATTTTATTATTAGTTCCGGGGATGAGTAAAACCCCATTTTTAGATAAATTGTATTTTTAAGACTAATAAATATGTGTTGGGTGAAACAATAAATGCCCATGATTTTAATGATATAAATTGGTTTTATAAAACATAAATTAAATGTTATATTTCTTTCAAATCAATACACTATGAAATTTTACCCAAATAATAATTAATTAAAATAAAAGTCAAAAATCACTATTTACTTGGAAATAGTATTTAGGTCCTTAAATTGAAAATCATTGGATTTTTAAATTCAATATTATATACTTCATGTTTATAGTTATTCATTATAAAATAAATATTTGGTCAATTAATGTGATTATAAACATCATGGTATTGATTATATAATTATAATATTATAGTTTTGGTTAAAACTGTATTTTCTATATTCATCTAATAATAAATTATTTTAAATATATATATATAAGTCATCCAAATATAATATTTATATGTTTAATATAATAATGAATTTAGTTTTATAATGTAAAAATCTAAAATATAAAAATCTATCTCATAAATGAATATTTGTTATATAATAGAAAACTACTTTTACTAAATAATGATTATTTTAAACATCATGTGCATTTAATCTTATTTCATAACAATTTACAAATAATTTAATGTTTTTATATTAGTTATTAAATCTAAAATTTCCTATTTTAAACATATAACTAGTATCAATTTATTTTATTCATGTAAATAAAATACTTTTTTTGAAAACGATTCTTCAAAAGGAATACTTTTTAAAATCATATAAAATATTAATATGTACTTGTTTTTGTTGATTTTTTTAATAATTATTATTTTATCAAATTAATTTTAATATATATTGGTTCATTTTCTTTTATTTTTTCATTAGTTTTGTGTTACATTTGATATAATCTTTTTAAGACAATCTCGATTTAGTGGACCCGGAATCTAATATCATTACATTCTACCTTATAAATTAATTGGCTTCTAATAATTGTAATTATCAATTACTAGTAAAAAATACCTAATGGTTTCTAATAAAATATAAACATTTATAACATTGGGAAACCTATGTAATATATTATTTCCCTCATAGTATGCATATATTATGATTCTAAACTATTTTTTATAACAATTATTATATATATATATGTCCTAAGAGTTTCTATATAGATAATTTCCATAACATCAATTTTAATATCCTATTTCAAAAAATAAATTAAAACAAAATTTATTATAATAATAACCAATAGAATCTGAGTAAATGATTATATGAATATGAATGTTCTATCCGAGGACATATTCCCTAATGACTCATTCTTTTCAATGTGTTATACTTTCATTTCAAATATTTCACCTTAGGTTCATATTATAAATATCTCGTTTAAAAATATGTCACATGAAGTGGTGTTATATAAAAAATTATTATAATTCCTTAACATAATTAATAAATCCCAATTTCTTGTAAATGGAATGTGATTGACCAACTAATATCCCCATAAAGTGTCTAGTAAGGTGATCAGTCTTAGGACAACTCATTATGAACCTAATTGAATACTGAGTTCATACTAAAAATTCCTTTTTGTAGTTAATTGTACATTGTTCAATCTATTTCATAGACACAACCACTTTTCTTTATCTAGGAAGGGATGTAATTTCTATAAAAATTGTACAGTCTCTAATTTTCCAAAAATATTGTTATATTATCCAACACATAGACATCTATTTTTATTTTTCACTAATGTTATCAAATCATAATCCAAAAATGGAATATAATAATCCCAAAAATTAACAAAAAATTACTATGGTATAAACTATTGAAACCCAAGCTAAACACATCTTCATTTTTCATCATTTTAAAAATTTATGAATTAAAAATTAAAAATTAATCTGAGAATACATAGTACAAAAGTTCTAGTTTTTTAAGGAATATATATATAAGATATTTATTTATATAACACTCATGAAATTTTCTCTATAACTTAGAGACACTAGAGTCCTTCTAGATGTCTCAGAAGTTATAATCATCTTCATAAACTGGAAAAATGGAATCCTAAGAAAGAGTAGATCTCAGATGCTTGGTAATGGAAAACATAATGGATGACAATAAAATATTATGAGTTAGAAAAATATGAAAATATAATTTAGAATAATGGTACATAATAAACTTATACTAAATACATCATAGATCAAAAATAATTTAATAATTATTTTCATAACATAATACATTAACAAAAAAAGTATGGAAACATGAGTCGATAAAAAATATCTATGAGTTTGTAACATGATAAATATGAATAATAATAAAACTATGAAATCATTTAAATATTGAAAAACATAAGTATAGAGATAAATTATAATAATGAGACACAATATATATGTCCAAAATTATGAGAAAAGAAAATAATTTCATTAATTGTAATGTCATGAGATACAACATTTGAACCAATGCATTTGAGGTTGATATATGACCCATCCTGTCATCGTCGATACTTATGAGTTTTAATTGAAAAATATCCACTTATCACATTATAAATAAACCATAAAATAAAATGGTTTTCATAAAAAATTATAAATAAAATAATTCATTTTTATACCATAAATAATTCTTGGAAGGAAAATGGGATTCATAAAACATTCAAATTAAAATATTTCACTTTTAAAAGAATTAATATCCCATGGAATAAAAATAGTTTTTTTGTAAAATTTTCTAGTGGAATCACATAAATAAAATATCAAAAATATTAAGAAGATAATCCCATGTAAAATTATTTTTTTCAATAGATATTCATTATCTTTATTGGTAAATATCTCTCAATCAATATAGTACATAATAAGTTATTTAAACAATATAGGTAAATGGTATGCTCTTATGAAATTAGTTTCCACATCAAATTAATGTGTGTAATCATTGTGGATACACATTAATAAAAATAACTATAAATATGGTGTTTACTTAGGAAAATAATTAGATGAAAACTTCATTTATTCCCAAAATATTGTTAAGAAATAAAATGACAATGATGGTCCATCATTCTGAATTTGAATGATATAACATAATACATTACATGAAAAAGATATACTGTATCATTTGAATAATTTCCTTGATCAAGTATATGACATGTCAAAGAATAATTACTATGTTAAGACCAGAAGGGTAATTGATACCATGACATGGGGTGAATCAAGGTATGGATAATATTTTAGAAATTCTTCCTACCACATAGATCATGAAATATTTGTTATAAGTGTCCATTAATTTCTATTTATTGTTAATAATTATCTTATACTTTCCAAAATTATTTGATGATGATTAATTGATTGTAATAAATTAAATAAATCATAATGAAACACTAATTATTACTAGGTACTTTACTATGTACTAGTCTGAAGAGCATGCATCCAAAACTGTGTTGGCCCACCAATTTCAATAATGTCCTTTCATTTTTTTAGGCTAGGTAACTCTTCCATGGGTTAACATCTCATATAATTTTCAGAGTGGACTCACTATCCCTTTGGGTTTACAATAAAAAACACAATTTAAAAGCACACGGATCCCTCAAATAATGTGTTCCCACAGCTCATTCAAATGATTCCCCTTTTGCTCACTTGAATCAGTGTGTTTTACACCTCATTTGGTGCATCAAAAAGTCCCACTTTCATCTAGTTGATGAATAATAATTCAGCACAAATTTCTCGGGAAATCCCTTTTTAATACTTTTGAGACAATTAAATCTTTCCTGAGTCCCACACGTCATTTATGAAACATCCCAATAAATCCCAAAATTATACTACTATCATGAACCCAAAAATATTCATGAATCTCACATAGCCTTCCTAAGGAACCTTCCATTATAAAATCTCACTTATCCTTTAGGAATCTCATCCTTTTCATGAAGCTCACAACTTTATCAAAGAATACATTTACTTTTATAATATCAACACTATAATGACTCTTAAAGAATTAATTTAGCTTTAATAACCATAAAAACATACATTCATAATTTATTTTTTCAAGAATATCCTTCACAAAACACCTTTTCAAATTAAGATCCTTTTGTTTTTAATTAATTATCTCCCTATCTTATGAGGGGGTAGAATATTTTTTATTGGTGTTCCCTTCCTTTTACAAAGAATCAAATACCCCCACCATTTTTTAAGATCTTAATTATTGTTCCTGAATATCCATAAATTTGTGAAGAACTAGGTAAGTTTTTCCATTAAGAAATATACTCTTAATCATATATTTTTATCATCTTTCCATCATGAATTTGTAAACCTCCATACATTTGTGACATCATCTTCCATAATGAAGTTATACATCTTCCAAAACTCCAATATTCATGAAAATAATTAATTTTCCATATTATTGTGAGTAATTTATTTAAATACATATTATTCAATTATTTATTAATCCTATAAATTTTATACCCCAAAAACATCGAAAACCCTTGGAAATGACACCACATTGTACATGAAACTTTATGTACTAACTCTAGAAAATATGTTCCTTTATCTGGGATTCTAGTCAACATTCCTAGTCAAAACACATGATGTAACTCAAAAACTATTGTTGTCCAAATAATTTTTTAACAAAATTAATCAACCCAAAAAAATTATAATTTTACCTTAAGGGATTTATTCCCAATAATCTCCAATTTTTTGTCTGTTAAAAAATATTAAAATTTTGATACCTCATTAATTATTCGTCTATATTCCTGTATATTTTATTCTTATGATTCAGTTAAAAAAAATATTTACTGAAAAAAATATCTAAGACCATATTACTCATTCATGGAAAGAGGGACTAGAGTAGCATGCAATTTTCATTAAGTAATCATTTCATTTCCAAACGAGTAACCTATTTTCATCACCAAAATCATCTTTTATTATATATAACATTTGATTGATCATATTTAGAATCATCATATTCAAAACACCCCATTATTTGTAACTCACCAATCATATTATCCATTTATCTTGTTTCTCCCCTATATTAATGAAGGAATTTTCTCACCTACTTTATAGCCAGAACATCTCACCTTTTTTCTACGAACCAAAAGGTCGTTATATTGTGGTATTCAATTGGATAATGAACACAGATCAGAATGTTATAGAAAATCACATTATTCCTTGGGGATAAAGGGTCCCACATACACACATTTTTAAGTTTTTGGATTTTACTAAACTCCATGATCTACTCGATCCCACTCAAATTCTTATTTTTTTCTAGCTATCATCAGAGTTCCTCCAACATGTAGTGCATTAGGAACATACTACAATAACATAAGACCGTGATCAACCTTATTTTCAAAAAATGAAACATCATTTAATTATTCATTTTCCTTGAGTGATGAAATAGAATTTTTCTAACATTTCTTTCACTTGAATTATCACAAGGTATTATGATCAAATACATCCCATAAACATTGTACCATCAATTTTTTGCTTCATCCGCAAAAACTATTTTCATGCTTCAGTAGATGAAATATTTTCATATTTTATAGTTCTCAGTTATGTTCAATATTTTTTCATTCTTATCTATGATATACACAATCTACCAAGATTTAATGAACCACATGATATTTATTTTTATCATATATTAATGCTGACCAATCTATATATGTATAGCCCATTAACTCTTGTTGAGATTTTTCATTGTATATAAAAAAATCCTGCCATCCCCATAAAATACTAATGTATTATTTTTAATTTCTTTAAGAGTATTTATTTGGGATTACATTGATATGAGACTATAAAGAATGTGGAAAAAGCAATATCTAGTTGTTTAAAAATTAAGTACAACAAACTGAAAATGATATGCATGTATTAAATGACATTTACCATAGTTCCTTCATCATATCATGACATTTTCATCTGGGCATTCAAAAACGTTTTCATTTATTTTATGTTATCCATTTAAAATCATTTCCAAACCTCCTAATAATATTTAGATTTAGAAATTAATGTGTTATTACTTCCTTGTGTCCCATGTAAATCGATTAAAAATGTCAATTCACCAATCGTTGACAATTAAAACTCACTTTTCATGAATTATATGATAAATTTTCACTCTACATTATCAGATCGATCAATGATTGTTTCCTTTACATACACCAGCACTGACATCATTTGATTAATATTATTATTTACATAGAGATTATAATTAACAGTTACACACTAAAAACAGAGCTTCTTCAAAAAAATGTCAATTCTTGAATACTATTCTCTCAATGCTTTCTTGAACCCATATAATTCCTTCCTTATCTGAAAATCATTATTCTCAAATTTTTTAATGGGAAAACCATCTAGAATCTAGATATACACTTCTTCTTCGAGAACCCAATTTAGAAACACTGACATAACATCCTTTTGGAAATGTTTCTACTTTTTTATAGTTATTTCCAGGAATAATTTAATTGTTTATAGACTTGAAACAAGTTAAATAATACATTTTAAAAAATTAAATACTATGTTTGATAGTGTAGGTCATACACCACATCAAGCATTAAAAAACAAATGAATATTTTTATTTAAATGATACCATTATAACCTAGTTGTAACATTAGTCCGAATGAATTATATTAACCAAATTGTGGAAATATGATTTAAAATTTATATATAATTGTTTATTTTACCAATTAATTATAAATGAAAATAAAACCATTTTTTTAAAATAAAAAGGAAATGTTTTTTCTAAAAATCTATTTGAAATAGTATATGTTGATTTTATACCATTCATGAAAATTCACTCTTTCTTGGTCAAAATAATTAAATTTATATATTATATTTTTTAACATTCTTCCTATGGGTTTTGTAAACACGATATAATAACCGATAAAATTTTACACATTAAATAATTATTAAAAAAGTTAGTTTTGTCTCTTTTTGATTGTGCACTTGTTTTATATCTGGTTTTTTCACTTTTATATTTTTTTATAAAAAACTATACTTGTTCTTTTAAAATGTACTGTAAAGATTTATTTAATTTTAATTTTATGAGTTTTCTGATATGTTTCATTTATTGATGAATATTGAGAAATTATTGCATTTTAATTGAAACATATATTTCTTCAAATTTATTTATAGAGTTAAATTATATATTAAAATAGTTTTATGGTATAATTAGTTCTTTTTTCTATCATTTAATATAATTTATGACACTTAATTTAATTTCACCTTGAATATGGATATAAATACATTTCATCATTTTTAATGTTTCTATTTTAAAAAATCATTTTTTATTCCATGAATGGGATTATTTCTTAGTTAAGTCCATTAATTTCTATGTTTTGAAAATTGAAAAATGGATTCCATATTTTGAAACATAAGTGAAAAATTTATTAAGTAGGTCAATTTAATTTTTTTTATATCATTAATATAAAAATTAGTAAAAAAAATTTATCGCGGTTAATAGTAAAGTGGATAATTAAATGTAATTTTAGTACTAAAGATATTATAAAATTACCCTAAAACATGTAATAATTTTATATTATGACTATTGTTTCTCAAATCATTACTGGATCGGGTTTTGAAATCATTTATGTCTTTTTAGATGGGAATATAACCTTTATAATAAATTACAATAGGTTGGGGAATATGAACTACCAAATCACAAAGGGGCATACAATCACACACATGTTGGAAGTGACAGAGAATCAAACCCGAGACATCCCAACACCCAAAAATGAACTTTTACACAATTCTAGACCATTGGGGAAGAATATAATGTTTATAATATTATATTTAAATGAATGTCATTTTTGAAATACATTTTTTAAACAAAAAAAATATTTTTAGTATGGAGTTATATAAGGAATATGTTCAAATATAAATTGTTTATGGAAATATAAAATTATATCTAAATCCTGGTGATTTTTTAATAATTTTTAGTGGTAAAAAAATTACCTTAAATGCTGATATAAAGATGATGCAACAATTTTTTAATTAATGAAACAATTAAGTAAATAATATTAAAAAAATTAAAATTAATATAATTTAATATAGTTAATTCCATAAAAAAATTTGATTAATTTTACATGTAATTGATTATTTAAAATAGTTAGTTCTAATATATCTTGTAGTTATGATTTTGTTAAGAAGTCAAGTAATGAATTCTTTCAAAATTGATATTATTGATATTTGAAAATAAATAATAATTTATTAAATGATATAAATTCAAAAAAAAATTATAATAAATTTTTGTGATAAGTCTTTAAATTTAATCAATTACTCATTTATTGCTCGTTTTTAATTTTATACTTACTATGTTAACCCGTAAAGAGTGAAAATAAAAATTGTCATAGTAAGAGATAAAGAGATAAAATAAAGGTTAATGCCAAAATATAAGGATTAAAATATAGTAAACACTTTTTAAATTATAATTATATTAATGGTTTTTAGACCCAAGTCATCAAATCCTCTATAAAAAATAATTTTAAGGAAATTTAAATAAAAAATTAATTTATATTAATTAAATATTTTCAATAATTCCAAGACTGCATCGACCCTCTCTTACATAGTGGAACCTATTCTAACCTATTATTAACACTTGAAAACCTATTTTTATTGGCCATATTATACCCAAATACCTTTTTAAAATCCCTCCCCACATTCTAGGGTCCTTATTTTAGTCATAAAACCCGCCTAATATGTGCTAAGGTTTTAATCAATGGATATTGTTTGAAAAAGAGGTATTGTTTTTATCAACAATTTTTATTCTATTACATATTGAAATTCTATATAAACCCTTTAAAACATGGTAATATAATTACTCCAATTTCATAAATGTACATATATTTTATTTTTATCACCTAAATTCATCTCCACTTTCATCATATGGTAAATTAATTAATTGTTCTTATGTACACAGGTATTCAACCTCGCAAACCGATATAATTTTATAACCATCATCATCCTAAAAGATTTTTTATACTAATTGAATTAATGATTATATATGATATTCATGAAATATTTATCATTAATAAAAAATAATATTTATTTTACATTCTTACCTTTTTAGGTACATAAAAATAGTAATGTCTTTCGTGCGTATGTGGGAACTATCACCTCCACGAAGCGATGTGATTAATTTTTCATAACCATATAATATGAATGATATATATAATTATAATTTAATATATAATATAATATTATTTATTTAATGATAATTTTTGAAATAATAGATAATACTTATCGCCATTGTGATTGTAGAATAGATCAATTTTGTTATCTAAATTATATTGATGGATTTAAAAGTATAATTTCTATAGAAAAGTTTTTATAATTTAATTAATATTATATAAATTATGTACTTTTAAACAATTTTTCTTTTGGCATCATACTGAGTTCATTTCCAACTCAAGTATTGAATCTTGAAAAAATGTCTAACATAATCTTAAATAATTAAGTATTTGTTCTAACATAATAATAAGTGATATAAAATTAATAATAAACTTTAAAAAGGATCTAAATAATGTAAATAAATAATTTCTATTATTCAGGATGAAAATGATTTTTTGTGAAGAGTTGGACTAAAGGTAAGGGACTCTTTAACTAAACATCCATTTAAAAAGTATTAAATATTTATTCTTCTAAATCATTCTCTATCATGTTCATGTTCTCAAACTGTTTTTTATGAATGTTTTTATATGGACATGAATTTCTTAAAATGGAAATTTTCTACTTAATTTTATATTGTCCAAAGTGGAATGGGACACTTTGATTTTAAAATTTATTTTTAAATGATTTTAATGGGGTTTGAAAATGGATTTATTATTATATAATGTGAAATGTTTTCTTATTAATAAAAATGATATTTTATAAGTGAATTGATGAAAATAGAATTATTTTATGTGTTATAATTATAAAGTGGTACTTGAAAATTTGATGGGTGGGTACGTGATAAACGATGGATGGGATTTTATGTTATAACCTCCAAGGAAGTGGGTATTAAAGGTAGTCATATGGATATTACATTTATAAGAGTGACATTTATAGAAGTAAATGGTATGGTTATTACATTTCTAAAAGTGACATGTATGGAATTAAACCACATGTATATTCCATATTATTTTAATTATGTCCCATGTTACATACTTATCTTTTATATTACTCCTTGTGAGTTTTCAGGAAAATCATTTGATTCTAAAAAGGTAAGATAATGATTGTTTTGAAATAATGATCACTTTTTAGGGTAAAAGGTGATGTATTTAAAGAAATTAATTATTTGATGTCACTGAAATAAGGTTTCATTTTTTATGTATCATGATTATATTTTGTTCTCATCTAATGTTTTAAAATATTTTCACTTGGTTTAAGGACAATTTGGTTCATGGATGACGTCAAAGGGAACATTAAGAAGATATATCTGCATAAGAAATCATGTTTTATTTTAAATATTACTATTTATAAAAAATGATACTGATTATAAGTGTCCAAGTGTGATTTATGGGTTTACTATGAAATTGTATATCTTAATTCTATAAAACTCTAAACCTAAATGATTTTTGGGAAAAGAAACTGATTTTTAATTTTAAATCAACTAGAATAAGTTATAATTAATGTTGGGTCCTTATAGTTGGTTCTAGAGATAGGTATAGAAAACATCTGAGACTATTATTTCAAATTAATAGTTATGGATATCATAATTGGTTTATAATTTTAAGGTTTATCATAAGTTAAATTACAAATAATCCTAGTTTTTTGTCTTTATGTTACAAAATTTTAAGGTGATTAGTGGTATTTTAAGAGAAATTTATCTTTGACGTAATTATTGGTTATTAATTTATAAGATGAAAATTGAAAGGAATAATATGATATTTACAATTAAAAAATGTTATATTTATTCTTTTTAGTTCATTGTAAAATTTTTTGAGGGTTATAAAAATTATAGAGTTTTATAAAATGGATAACCTTCAAGACTAGTGATAACACATCTCATCAAGAAAGGCCATGAGAATATAACCCACAACCTAAGCGAGAAAAGGATATATATCCTACCCATGGCCTACCAAAAGTATCAGTTATTATGAATTTTTTTTATTTTAACAATTTTATTAATGAATAATAATTTGACATTTAGAAAAATTGATTTTTTGAATTTTTAGCATTAAGATTGGAAAATGATTTGGGCATTAAGTGATTAAAGTTATTTTAAAGACTATTACAATTTTGGGAACATTATAGGATTATGGTAAATATATTATTATAAGATTTTATTGTAAAAATAATTATTATGTTGTATTTTAGGGAAAAATAATATTTTTATAGGTATTCATGTTATTTATGGAATTCGATAACATACTTGTTGATTATGTGATTTGAGAAATTAAAAATTAAATTTGACACATTATGGGTGATTGATATTATTTTGGAAATAAAGGTTAAATTTATCTTGAATGAATTTTGGACAAAATAATTATTGGGTTTTAGTAATATTCTGGAATATTTTTTTGTATTTTAATAATAGTTAATTTTTTATTTTGAACTTTGGGTGTCAGTATTAAATTTTAGTGATTGAAGTAGTTTTTGAAATAAGGTTTATTATTTTTGGGGAATTATCTTATCTTATACTATGCTTTTTTATTTTTTTTATTTTATAAAGACATGAAAAATAGATATATAATCTTTTTTCGATTTTGTGATACTCTTGAAGTTGATTCCAGAGAAACATGCATGAAAAATACAATGTAAATACTCATTATTTTTAAAAAAAAGATGATTTTTGGTGGAAATTTATTAAAGGATGAAACTCAACATTTCAGGTATGTAAATTTATTTCTATTCATAGTATTTTGATTAAATTATTTCCTAAAATATAAGAAAATGATATTAAAACCAAAAAATTATGTTTTTTGTGTTTTTACTAAGAAGTCAAAGACCTTTTAACACAATCAAGATGTATGGTTTTGTAATTGTTAAAATTCCTATGGTCATATTCTATATCACTCCCCATAAAAACAATGATAGTTAGTTTTCTACCATATTAATGTTTTCCAATATAAAACACTAAAATGTTTTATCTCATGTGACCTTTGGACCTATTTTCCTTTATTTTAATGTGGAAGTTTCATTAATAATATTTCTGATGTGGGATTTCATTAATGGTTTCTTAAATATTCAAACCATTTTTTCTGAAACTGAATTAAAATTTTTTTAGCACCCAATTTCCAAGGCAATGGGATTGTTCCATCCTTATATTTTTTTAAAAATAGTATGTTTGATATCATACAAGATACAATACATCGAACTTAATAAAAAAACTGAACATTATTATTTAAAATTAATTATTATAACCTAGTCGTTAGATTAGTACCAATGAATAATATTAACTAAATTATGATAATATGTTTTATACATGTATATATAAAATTTTATTTGACCAATTAAATATAAATATAAATAAAACTCTTTTTTAATATAAAAATGAAATATTTTTTTAAAAAAATATTTAAATTTGAAGAGGAGTATTTTATACAAATAAAAAAATCAAAATATTTGGATCATATTAATGAAATCTATGCCAATTAATTTTTAACTTCAATGCTATTTTTTGAAGCATGATATATGAAAAAGTCCAATTTTATGCATAAATGAAATATTTTAAAACAAAACTTCCACCTTTTGATGGCTCACTTGTTTTGAATCTATGTTTTTACACTTTTATAAATTTACATATGATAATATATACTTATTAATTTAAATTTTTGTTTCCTATTTTACTATGGATGGATTTTTTTTATTTTTCAGATAAGTTTCATGTTTTGATGAAAATGGAAAAAATATTGCATTTTAATTGAAATATTATTTTTCATAAAACATATTTATAGTGTTAAATTATATATTTGAGTGGTTTTAAATTATAATTAGATAATTTGTTATAATTTAATCCTATTTGTTTCTTTGGAATCAATTCCACATTGAATTTTGATATCAAAACATTTCAATCTTGTCAACATTTTTAATTTAAAAACATATTTTCTAGTTCCATCATAGAGATTAATTTTTAATTAGTTTCATTTATTTCTATGTTTTAATTTATAAAAATAGATGTAATTTTTTTACTATGATTATAAAAATTTGTTAAATTGGTTCCTGTTTTGAGAATATAAATATCAATTTTAGTAATTTTTTATTTAATTCGTTAAGTGTAAATTGGGTAATTAAAATAAACAATAATACTACTAATATTATAAAATTACCCTAAATCTTGTCATAATATTATTTCAGGGTTATTTATCATACATTAGAACTAAAATATAGGTTATGATATCATTTATGGAATTTTGGATGAGAATATGACCACTACAATTTTATAGTCAAAGGAAAGTCGATTTTTTTAAACTTTTTTTAGCAAGAGAAAAATTTATAATATGGTTTTATATAAGAGTCATGTTCATCTATAAATATTATATGGATATAAAAAAGAAATTATCTAAATGATTTTAATATATTTATATTTTTTAGTGAAAAAATATTTACATTAAAAGGTAACACAATGATGATGCAATAATTATATAATTAATGGAAGAATCAAGTATATCGTATAAAAAATATTAAAATATATGTAATTTGATATAATTAATATAATAAAATAATACTATATAAGAATTTTAATTTATTTTTCTTATCTAATAGTTTTTTTAGAATATTTTAGTTAGTAATCATATTATTAAAAAATTATTTATTGAATTGTGTCATCATTCAAATTAATGATATATTAAAATGAATAATAATTTACTAAATGATATAAAAATAATAAGAATATAAAATTCAAGGAACATATTATTATAAGAAATAATCTTTCTCCAATTAATCCTTAATAGTACGTTCGGAATTTAATAGTCACTATATTGACAATTAAAGAGTGAAAATAGAAATTGTCCTCGTAAGAGTTAATGAGGTAAATAAGGGTTAAAGCCAAAAGATATAGATTAATAAATTGTAAAATAATTTCTAAATTTCATTGGATGAATTTTATTCATCCTAAAATAATCATTTATTAGAAATAAATCTGTTTGGATCCGTTTTATTAAAAAAATAATTTATATTAATTTCATATTTTGAAGAATTCCAAGAGTGCTCCTCCCCTCTTTTATAAATGGGCACATCTTATTATCATTCCATAACACTTCAAAACCTATTTGGTTCGACAAATTTATATCCAAATACCTTACTATAACCTCTTTTAACATTCTAGAATCTGTAGTTTAGACATAACAACCTCTTTAGAAGTGTTAAGGTGTTAATAAAAGAGATCATTTGAAGAATATGTTTTGTTTTAATCAACAATATCTATTTTATTTCATATTTCACTTCCTTCCAATATTCTTCAGCCATGATTAAATAAAAAATAAATTATATTAAATATAATATTATGTTATTATAATGACATATATTTATATCTTCTTCCATTAATTAAGAAATGGATTAATCATTCGGGTGTATAGTGGAATACCATCTCCCAAACAAATATATTTCTTTTTTCAACACCCTACCACTATATTTCTTATAATGATAAAATAATGTTTATATATGATATTAATTACATATAAATAATTATACAAAATCTTTATTTTACATTCTTACCCTTCCAAACACATAAACAAAATAATGTCTTATATGTGTACTTGTGAACTATCTCTTCCATGAGGCTATGTGCTTCATTTTTCATCACCACATAATGTGAATGGTATATATTAGTATGTTTAAATTATTAATATGATATTATTTATATTATTATGATTCAGTAAATATATCATAATATATATCTTATATCAATAATGATCATTAAAAATTGAAATGTTACACATGTGTAAAAACAACTTACCGTCTCTATAATGGTAACATAGTTCATTTTTCATATATATATTTAATAAAATGATTTAAAAGTATAAATTTTGAATAAAATTAGTTATTAATTCTTTTATATTATTCCATTCATGATGTAATTATGACCAATTTGAATTTTGACACCATACCATGTTCATTTCAAACTCACGTACTGAATATCAACAAAACAACTCACACGAACAAAAAAAACTAATTATTTTTTATAAAATGATAACAAATGATATAAAAGTAATAATGAATTTTAAAAAGGATATGAATAAATTAGATAATTAACTTAGAATTTTTATTCATGAAGATAAATATTGTACGTGGTGAGTCGAACTCATGGAAATGTTCACTTTAACTAAAACATCGTTTTAAATGTTTAATGATTTATTCTTCAAAATATGTCCCTTTCATGTCCATGTTTTATAAATGGTTTTTATGAATATTTTCATATATAAATGAAGTTTTTAAAATGGAAATTTTCTATATTATTTCAAATGTTTCAACATCTAATGAGACAATTTTATTTAGAAATTACTTTTTATATGTTTTAAATGGGTTTTGAATATGGATTTGTTATTCAATAACATGAAATTTTTTATTTTGAGATAAAATGAAATTTTATGAGTGAAGTGATGAAAAATTAAGGAATTTGTGTGTTGTAATTATATAATGGAACTTATACATTTTATTGGTAGTCAAATGATCAACCAAGGATTGGTGTGGATGTTATATCCTATAATGCATTGGGTATGGAATTCAGGCATATAGATATTTCATTTATAAGAGTGACTTGTATGGATGTATAATGTTTGGTTATTTCATTTTTAAGAGTAACATGAATGTAATTCGACGACATGGTTAATAAATTTTAGTAAACTTATTTCCCAAGTTAATTACTAATCATTTATATGCTTTATTATGAGTTTTAATGAAAATTGTTTGACTTTCAAAAGGTAATATAATGATCATTTAAAAATGATAATCAATTTTTTAGGCTTAAATGTTATGATTTTTAGGAAATATTTTATGAAATTTCATTGGAATAATGGTTTCCTTTTGTTTATGTCTCTTAATGTGCTTTTGTGACCATACCATGTTTTAATTTTTTTACTAGGTTGAAGGAAGTGTTGGTTCAAGGATGAAATAATGGTAACATTGCGAAGGTATATCATCCCAATATATCATGATTTATTTTAAATATTATTGTTTTATAAAAATTGGATAATAAAAATATGATTTCACATGTAATTTATGGGTTTACGATGTAATAGATTGTCACACTCAATTTCTTCATTAATGGTACTTATATTACATATATTTTTATCCTAACATCCCCCCTAAGTCCCTCATAATCCCCTAAAAATTTTGGTGGGTTTTGAAGATGTTTTTAGAGGATAATGGGGCGTGCAAGGTTTAGGTGCACAGTTTACGAAATAATGCACAAAGAATGTGTGCATGTTCCCAGGTCATAAAAAATTTAAATGACTTCTTTTCCCTCCTGGGATTTATCCAAACTCTTCCCTTTCTTCCCCCATTCAACACTTATATCCTTTTCATCCTCCCAAGATCCTAAATACTCCCCTCGATCTTCATTTGGAAGGGGGGTTTGGTGGCGGAACATCAAACAATCTCAAGTTATTGTTTCTCCCTATTAGTTCCTCCCTTTTTCATAAAGTTTCTTTGAATTAATTTGAAGTCCCAAATTACCATAGGTTAGGTTTTAGATCCTATGGTTTCTCCTTGGGCATCCTTGGTCCAATATTCTGTTTTAGGCTTGATCTACCTTCCTTGTGAGGTGGCGGTGGTGCGATTGAGTTTTCGCAGAATGGATTCAAGGTTTTACCCAATCTGGTAGGTGATTCCATTGTGTATGAAATTTTTGGGACTTAGATTGCTATTTTTATGGTATTTTCAAATTTATTTAATTTCAATGTTTTTGAAAAAATTGGTTTTAATGGTATTTATAATGAAAATAAATTTTAAGTGTCGTTTTATTTGAAATTGTTGGTTCTTCATAGAATAATTTTATTGATTCATTTGGGGATACCATATAACTTCCTATTTGATTTTATTAGGATGTACTAGGGTTAGAAATATAGATTTGACTATTTATATCTTTTGTTTGTTGCTTCGAAAATCTATTTTAATGGTCTTTGTGAGGCATATGAACCTTAAGTTCAATGTTTGTGTGAAAATAGTGGTTTTTGAATGATATCCCTTCTAAAATCATACAAGACTAACCTAAAATAGATTATTTGGTTTCATTGGACGGTTTTTACTGACATTTTTGTTTTGGTAACATAATGTGTGCACATGGATTGAAAAGTGGGGGGTTCAATGAGGTTTGGGTACAAAACATGCTAAGATTTTGAGATGTTTTTTATTAAAAATAAAAAACATTATGTGTTTTATTTGTTATAAAGTGTGTATAGATAATGTATTATTTTTAGGTGACCTTTAGTAGTTTTTTTATATGAAAATGGATGTGCGTTTCGTGCTGAAATTTTTTGAGCACAATGGGGGAAGACCGAGTACCTAGGTGGGTGGATATGTACTAGTACGGCTAGTGATCTAGATGGGTTTTATCCATGTTTCACTAAGAAAATGGAGAACAATGACTCTAAGTTAACTATATGGATGATTTATAACATCCACCAAGTTATTGGTATTATTCGTATTAGTGGATCTTGCACGGGAATGGATTTGTGAAATAGTTACTTTACAGCGAGGTACGAGGTACATTTGGCCCGAGACTATCTAGTTGCCTAGGGATGTTCCCAGATTTATTGCTCATTGGATTTGTGGTATTTAACCTTGTCATAGTGTGTGTTTTTATACACATTATAGTAGATAACTTTTAATATTTAAATGATTGACATTCTAAATTTTTTAGTGTCAAAACTATTTTCAATTGAATGTTGCATTTCATGGAATTTATCCGCGATTTTCATTACATATTAAAACTAGTTGCTTTTTTACCTTATATTGCATACTATTTGGTGTATTTGGGTGTTATACTATTAGTGTTATACTCACACCATACATACACCCCCATGGGTGTATGTAGAAATGGCTATGTTTGAATCAGGTATAGGAAAAGCCTTAGGTGAAGGAGGATCAGGTTGTTTATCCCATCCTAGGGTGCAGATTTGTGGAGACAGGTCGGAGGTGATGACCCCTTGTTTTGTGGGGTCTTTGTGGATCAATTCCTACTACATTTATTTATATTTGGACCTCTTATACTTTATTTAAAACCATTAATTGCGATTTGATTTTTGTTAAGTCTTGTTTGGAATGATTATTTCAGAGTTTAATCATTGATTATTTTAATGGTTTAGGCTTTAATACTTTGGTAAATCAATCCCAACATATTTTACTGGTACCCCAGGAATTTTTCCATCCCTAAGGGAAAGGGAACACCATTCAGGCCCTGTCATTTGCTGGATTAGTTGCGGTATTAGTGGGTACAAGTTTGGTTCGTGAGAAAATGTTATTATAGGAGGCCAATGTTTTTAGGTTATGTTATTATTTTTCATGAGTAGGGTGCCTAACCTACACATCTCATGGAAGACATAGAGTAACGAGGGGATCTTGGAATTGTTTGATTGAATTATCTTCCAGATGACACATGTGGGCTGCAGACCACATGTGGACATGGGGTGGGGGTGTATTAGTTATTTCTTTTGTTATTTGAATGTGTTTGGATTATTTATATTTGATGAATTTTATTGAAAATAATAATTTTTCTATTGACTATATTTTTTTTACTATTGCATTTTGTAGCAACATGCCTCCCCAGAAAGATCCCAGGTGCCCACGGGAGGAAGCAGGAGAGAGTTCCACCACACCAATTGATTAGAGTCTAGTCGAGTCCATGGTGTGGGTTGTCCAGGCTCTAGGACAAGGATATGATATTGTTCCAATTTTTCTTAGATAGAATGAGACTTTTCCTAGAATAGAAAATTCCTTATAGTTCCTGAAAAATAATCCTCCCAACTTTCAATGCAGCATATAACCCCATGAATCATAGGAATGTCTTGAGATGATCGAGTTCATGTTCGAGTTCTTGGATTTACCCAAGGAGCTTAGGGTGAAATGTACGTCATTTCTAGTATAGGTTCTTAGACGCAGGTGATGGGAATCCGTACATCAGACTGGGAGGAAAGAGCAGATGCTCTGGGGAGATTTAATGGTTTTATTCAATAAGCAATACTCCCCCAAGGGCTTTGCATATTCCAGGTCCAAAGAGATCATGGGTCTCATTTAAGGGAATCATTCTATCATGGAGTACTCCAAACATTTCTCTCAACTGGTTCGGTATGCCACTAAAATAGTCTCTAATGATAAAGTGATGGACCATAGGTTTAAGAAGGGCTTGGGACCAAAGATATACTCTCAGGTGTTCTCATTAATGATGAGGACCTATGCTGAGGTGGTCGAACGTGTGTTCCTGCTAGAGATTTATAGTAAAGACAAGGTTGTTTTCTTTGGGTCATTATCAGTAGTGGGAAGTGGAAGCTCTTCATAAAATAAAATGAATTGGGAGGAATATGTAATGAATGGAGGTGGAAGTGCAGGCCACCCCTCCATGCATTTTTCGTCTGCGGCTCCTGATGCGATATCAATTTTATGCCACCAGTTTGGGATTTCGGGGCACATCCGACCCGCATTCCCATTTCCTCTAAAGCCTTGTTACCAGTGTGGAGGTATGGGGCATTTTCAGCACTTTTGTGGGGTGGCACGCCCACTTCCAAGTGGGGAAGGGTCACTAGATTCAAAAGGAGTGAATGCACAATCCAAGCCAACCTGGACTAGGAGATATTTATTTGGTGGCCATGGTGGTTGGGATGGGTCATCGTCTAGGTAGATCAAGTTTAGGGAATATCAATAGACTATTAGTCATCCTCATGTAGAGATCAGACATCTCCATGTAGTGGATCAGGCACCAGTAGTGTCAATGGCGGGGTCGTCAACAGTTTGAGGTACCGTTTTAATCGCATCTTCTATATCTGATAAAATTTTTGATTCATGTGCCACAGTTTCATTCATTCCCTCCCCTTTTTAGGACACACTAAATTTCCAAACATGTTTTTGCCTTTTGCGATGAAGTTGGTTTCGCCGCTGGGAAAAAAATGAGCAGGGACCATGGTGCTCATCGTGTGCGCTCAATTTGTCACGTATTGAGATGGAGTGGGACATTTTGGTCTTAGATATAGATTTTTTTTATGTAATACATGGAATAGATTGGCTGGTACACTTCCAGGAACACATTGATTGATACAGGTGGTGAGTGAGGATTACGACTCCTAATGAGAGTCATCCAGTTTTTTGTGGAGAATGGGATCCTCGGTCGGGCCATGTAGGACCTCCAATCCCAGATTTGGGAAGTCTTATCTTCTAGTTATCATTGCTCACACAAGAGGATGATAGTATTTCCTTAGAAGGTTCACTACCTCATGTAGTGAATTAGTTTCCAGTGGTATTCCCAGATGATTTTTTAGGGTTTTCCTAAGAGCGGGATATGGAGTTCTCAATTGATCTGGCCCTTGGAACACAGCTGATATCTCTTCCCTCATATCTCATAGCCCCTACCAAGATAATAGAATTAAATATACATTATTAATATATGGAATATAGAGTATTAATTTCCTCGATCGTCTCTCCTTGGGCTTCTCATCTGTTGTTCTTGAAAAAGTATGACAGATCCCTCTGGTTGTGCATTGACTAATGGATGTTGAATAAGTTAACAATTAAGAAAAAATTCATGGTGCCCATAATAGATTATTTTTTCAATATATTGATGTGGTAAAAGTGGAACTAAGAAATACACTTGCATTCGAGATACCATCAACTCATGGTGAAAGAGGCAGATATCCCAAAAGTAGCCTTCCGAAGCAGGTATGACCACTTTGAGTGTTTAGTCATGCCCTTCCAATTGGCCAACACTCCAAAAGTCTTTATGGAACACATGAGTAGGGTATTCAATTAGTTTCTCAATTCATTAATTGTGGTGTTCTTGGATGACATTATAGTGTACTTTGGCTCGGACGAGGAACACAGACATCATTTGAGGATTGTTTTGGGATCGTTTCTGGATCCCCGCCATTATGAAAAGTTGTCAAAGTGAAAATTCATGATCTGGGAGGTGAAATTCATTCGGCGTGTGATCATGGAGTAAGAGTATTATTGTACCCCTAAAATAATAGTGCAGCTATGTCATGGGAGCAACCGAAGAATGTGTTCGAGGTCAGGTGTTTCCTTGTCCTTGCTAATTATTAGATGCGAATTTTTATAGATTTATCTCAGCTCTCTTCACCGATGACTGCACTCACTCAGATAGGGGTGATGTTGGTATGGGGAAATGAATATTAGGAATACTTTTAAAAGCTGATGCAGCAGTTAACTACTACCCCCATGGCTTTTTTTCTAGTGGCATGAAAGGGGTATGTGGTGTATAGTGAAGCTTTATTTATGGGTCTTGGGTGTGTTCTTATGCAGGATAATCACGTGGTGGAATGTGGCTCTCACCAACTTCTAAAACACCAAAATAATTACCCAACCCATGACAATAATTTGGATGTGGTGATGTATGCATTGAAAATTTGGCGTCACTATATATTTGGAGTGAAGTTTGTGGTTTTCTTTGATCACCAAAGACGGCATATATTTTCTCGCAAAAGGACCTCAACATGAGGCAGCGTCGCTAGATCAAGTACTTGTAGGGGTTCGACAATGAAATTTATTATACCCCAAGAAAGGGTAATGTGGTTGTAGACACCATGAGGAAAAGAGTTTTAGTGTAGTATTTGAGGATGTCCAGTGATGGGTGGACTTTGATGAGATTCTTTGCTAAGATGAATGTGGGGATGAAGGAGAAAAATGGGGGTGGTTCTTGGAGAGCGTTTAGTTGACAACTTATTTGTTGGAGTTGATTCAGTGGGAACAGCATAGTGATGTTATTTTTCAGTGGTCGAGGAATTTTATTCATCGTAGGGAGAGGTCCTTTGATAGATCATTGTCCCCTGAGGTCATTTTGTGCATTAGGGGCCATCCAGTAGTGTAGTTATATTTTTGGAAGGTGGTGATGCAAGATTACCACCAGTCTCAGTGGGATGTCCATCCAGGGGCCACCTAGATGTATTATGATGTCTGATGATATTTTTGGTGGCCAGGTATATGATAGGACATAGGGAACTTTTTGTCGAGATACTACACTTTCCAGCTGGTGAAAATAGAGCATCATAGGCCCTCTAGTTTTCTCCATCCATTACCCATTCCTACATAGAAGTGGGACGAGGTCTCTATGGACTTTATTGTTGGCTTACCTCATACACCTCCAGGTAATAATTCCATTTTGATGGTTATCGATCATCTAATCATATCATCTCACTTCATTCCGATAAGAGATACAACTAACGTGGATGAGTTGGGTCATTTGTATCCTCAGGTGGTGGTGAGACTCCATGATGTGCCATCAGCAATTGTATAAGATAGATATCCTAATTTGACTTTATGGTTTTGGGAAGGCCATCAGAATGCCTTGGGGTCTCAAATTAATATGAACACGACATACCTTCCTCAAACGTATTGTCAGATAGAGCAGGTGAATTAGATTTTGTAGGAATTTCTATGGGTATGAATTTTGGACTTTGTAATTTCATGGGATAGAAATTTGGGATTATATTAGTTTTATAATAATAATATTTAATAATCCGTGATTAAAATTGACCTTTTTTATGTTCTCTAGGGTCGGCCTTATCGGTCCCCCTGTCTTGGGCTGAGGTTGGTGATACCTCACTGCAGGGGTCGTGTCTGGTGCAGGAGACGTCTGAGTAGGTCAAGTTGATCAGGTAGCGATTATTGATAAATCAGAGTTTCCATAAATCATATTTTTACTAGAGGTGTAAAGACGTGGAGTTTTCTATGGGCGATGGTGTATTCTTGAATGTGTCCCCTCATTTGGGTCATTGATGATTGGGAAAGAAAGGGAAGCAGACACCGCGGTATGTCAGACCTTTAGAAATCACCCAGCATATTGTAAAGGTGGCATAAAGGTTGGCTTTACCCTCTCAGTTGAAATCTATTGATGATTTCTTCCATGACTCCCATTTGAGGAAATAAAATCTAGATCCCTCCCATGTGCTGAGATGGGAAGAACTAGATATAGAGCCTGACTTTTCTTTTTTTGAGCGGCCAGTGAAAAGAGTGGACTCCCAAGATAAGGTGTTGTGATGGAAGTATATTCCAGTGGTCTTGGTACTTTGACAGCATTGTATTGATACACATGATGATTGGGAGTAGAATTAATGGGTTGAGTATAATTACCCATTCTGGTTTTCTGATCAATACTCTAGTCGAGTTTCGCGGATAAAATGTTTTCATGGTGGGGAGAATTTTCGCACACATGTTATTAATTAAAGGTACATGTATTTCGTATATTTTTTTAAAAACATCCCCCATAAATCCCCCCTAACCCCCCCCCACAAAATTTGGGGTCTTTTTAAGATTTTTTTAAAGGATAATTGAGGGTGCATGGTTTAGGTGCACGATTTTCCAACTTGTGCACACAAACATTGTGTCTATTTCAATGTCATAAAAAATGTTAAATAACTTCTTTTCCCACCCTGGATTTATCCAAAATTAGACATTCCTTCACCCATTTGACCCTTATAGACCTTTCGGCCTCCCAGGAACCTAAATAATCCCTTAGATCTTCATTTTGAAGGGGGGTTTGGTTGAGGAACATCAAACAATCTCAAGTAATTGTTTATCCCTCTTAGTTCCTCCCCATTACTTATAGTTTCATTAAATTTTTAAGATGTACCAAATGACCAGAGGTTAGGGATATGACCCTAAGGTTTAACATTGGGTTTTAATGGTCCAATCATTTTTTTTGTGTTGATCAGCCTTCCTTGAGGTGTGTTGGTGGTGTGTTTGAGTTTTCGCACAACGGATTCATGTTTTTTGACAAATTTGGTAGGTGATTCCACTGAGTATGAAATTTTTTGGACTTATCATGCTATTTTTATTGTATTGTAGTCATTATTTATTTTGAATGTTTCTAAAAATATTGTTTTTAGTGGTATTTATAAATAAAATGGATTTTAAGTGTCATTTTTATGTGAAATAGGTGGATTTTCATAGAAACCATTTATTGGATCATTTTTGGCTACCCTATTACTACTTATTTGATTTTATATGGATGTATTAGTGTAGAAAATATTTTTTACTAATTATTTCTTTCGTTTGTTGCTACGAAAATTTGTTTTAATGGTGTTTGTGAGGCATATAAACTCTAAGTTCCATGTTTGTGTGAAAATGGAGGATTTACAATGATATCACATATTAAATCATATGGGGATTACATAAAATATATTTTTTGGGGTAATTGTATGTTTTTGGAATTAAATTTATGTTTTGGTTACTTAAAGTGTGCACATTGTATTCAAAGTAGAGGTTTCAATGTTTTTTGCATACAAAACCCATCAAGATTTTGAGATGTTGTTTATTAAAAATCCAAATTGTTGTTGTGAATTTTAAGGGGAATAAAGTGTATATAGATACAATATTGTTTGTAGGTAATCTTTAGTGGTGTTTTTATATGAAATGGGTTGTGTGTTTGTTTCTTAAAATGTTTGAGAACATTGTGGGAAGCCTGAGTACCGAGGTGAGCGGATATGTACAAGTGAGGCAAGTGATTCAGATGTTTCTACTCCCTATTTCACTGATAAAATGGATAATGACAACTATAAATAAACTATAGGAATGATTTCTAGGGACCACATGGTTTTGGTTAAGTTCCTAACTAGTTTTTCATGCACAAGAATGGATTTGGGACAAGGTTACTTTACACTGAGGTAAAAGCTACATAGGGCACAAGACTATATAGTTTCCTAGGAGTGTTCCCAGTTTTGGTTCTCATTGGATTTTTGGTATTTACCCTTGTGTTAGGGTGTGCTTGGAAGTATATTAATGTATCTAAATTTTATTATATAAATGTGTTAACAATCTGAATGTTTTATTTTGAAAACTATTTTAAATTAAAAGTTGCATTTCGTGGAATTTATCACAAATTTTTGTTACATCTTAAAACTGGTTGATTCATCACCTTGAATTTTATACTCTATGAAAATTTTCTCTGGGATTAGTATAACACCGTACTTACACCATCTTGGGTGTATGAAGACTATTATATTTTTGAATCTGGTAAAGTTAAATACTCATGTGAAGGTGGTTAGGGTTGTTATTCTCCTCCTTTGGTGAAGTGTTGTGGAGACGTCTTGGGGTGATGACCACTTTCCATGTGGGGTCTTTGTGGATAACTTTCTGTTGTCTTTATTTATATTTTTACATATTTTAATTTATTTAATACCATGTATTCATATTTGGTTTCTATTAAGGCTTGTTTGGCATGAAAATTTCAGATTCTTATTATTGATTGTTTTAATGTTTTATACTTTTATACTAGGGTAAATCATTCCCATACATAACATTTTGATACCCGAACACTTGTTACAGACCGTGGGGATAGGGAACACTCTTCAAGACTTTTCATGGGATGGATTTGGTTCTGTTATAAGTAGAGACTAAATTTGTTTGGTGGCATAGCTTGTCCAAATTATCTAAAACTCTAAACCTGGTATATCATTAGGATAATAATGTGAATTATAGTTTTAAAATTACCTGAATAAGTAATATTTAAGGTTGGGTCATTACATAGTAGGTGAAAATGTTCCATAAAGTTCTCTACCCTCTATCGGGGAGTATTATTATCACACTAGTCATGATTTGTTTTTAATCAATATATTTTCTTCATCCATCATTTTATGAAAGACCCATTTGGTCACAATGATATTATAATCAGTTGTTCATGAAACTATATCCCATGTATGATTCTTCTAAATTTTTACAAGATCAAAATTTATAACTAGAACCATTTTCATCTCTTTCTTTTTCCACAAAACATTTAGACTCTACTTAATATAGGAATGATGTATTTTCTAAATATTTGTTTCTCTTTGTTTGAACTAGCATTATCTGATCACCAATGATATTTTTCCTATCAATTTTAACACACATTTTTGGATCCTATGGGGATGCAGATTTTAATTCCTCCCACTCATCATATGTATCATTTTCTGATTCCTTATTATCCACTTCTACTCCCCTTGATCTACTTACATCCTCATCTCTATCATTGGGAAACTATTCAGTGTTTTATTTGAGATTCTATTCATTCACTACTAGAGTGACATCATTATGTTCAATTACTCTTTCTAGCATCACGTTGAAAAATATATATGAATTTATTTTTCGTGAATATCCATCGAATATACCCTCATCTCCCTGAAATTTAAATTTCGTGTGTCTATCCTTAATGAGAACAAACCACTTACTTCAAAACATTGAAAAGTATTTCAATATTGTCTTCTCTTATTACAAGTTCTCATACAGAGCCTTTTATTCCTTTGGACACAACAGATCCCTATTAGATATGACGAAGAATTCCAGACTTCTTCCTTACATAATTTCACCGGTAGGTCCTTTCAATATGAATAGTTTTTCCACATTTTTTTGATCTAATTTATTATCCTAGTCATTCTATTTTTTGAGGAGTTCTTACTAGTGAAACATGATACCTTATCCCATTCTTTTTCAAGAAAATCATCCAATTTGTTTTTTGTGAATTTCATACCATTATCAACAGGAAACATTAAAATATTTTATGAAATCATGTATCTCACTTCAACATATGAAACCATGCCATTTCAACACTCAAACATCCCATAGATTATATCTACCCTCTGGTCCATGATAAATTCCAATAGATATTTTAAACATTAACACCTTGGGAGAGGAGTACATATGGAATCCTCAAGAGGATGATTTTGTTTTATCATAATAGACCAACCACTTAACATTTCATTGAAAACAGTTATAATAATTTTTTTTATTGTTTCAAATTCACATCCAAATTCAACTGATCATTCAATATATGTAATGTCCTTGAAATCATTACCTAGAGCTGGTGACTTAATTTATTACATTAAAACTATGAATAACAGAATGCATCCCAATGGAATAAATAGTTGAGTAGATTTGGAAAACAAAATACGTACATATGTTTTACATTATTACTTGAAATGAAATAAAACAAATAAACTCCCTTTGAACTCCAATAAACTCCTAGGTTATCCCTAAAATTAATTAATAATATACTTCTTAACATCACGTGGGAAAATAAAACATAATAAAAGGGTATGATGTGGTTCTCATTAAGAGAAATAATTACAAAAAAGTAATCATAAATAATAAAGGAAAAATTAAATGTTATTAACTAAAAACACATTCAATTAAAACATAATCTTGAGAATAATATAGTAGGAATAAAATCTGATTAAATAATTCCATATAAATAATCACATGAAAATAAAACATATCCGCCGATATTTTACGAGTCAAATATTCCCCTATATTATCAATTACTTATATCATAATAATGGAATGCATAAGTTTTTACATATGAAACATACCATTAAGACCTAATCCATGAAATTTTGAAATAAATTATGTAGGCCTTTTTGAAATCGATATATGAAGATAAATTGGAAAGGTCTCGGCCAAGCCCCTTTTTGGTTTTTCTCATGAGATCAACTGATTCATGGAGGTGTTATAGAGGGCCCCTACCTTAAATTAAAAATTTCAATTGATTACTCATAGTAATGGGGTGAAACATAAACAACATATACGTATGAAATTTACATAAATATCCCCATTTAGTGAACATAATCACTATCTATTCTGATTAATATCGTGAATGGTATCAGATTTCACATCCACGGTCAAACTAATCATAAACCATGTTATTAAATATGATATATGATAACATAATATATCAATCCCAATTAACCATAATATCATATTGAAGAGTTTTGAAATATATTAAAATACTCTAATAAAAATAATCAAGTAATTCTTGAGAGAAGAAAACCATTATACATTGCAATGAAGTGTTATTTTGGAAAAATCATAAATATTTTTCGTAACATGATATTGTAAATATGAATATATTAAAAAAGGAGATGGAATTACAATTAATATATTTTTTAGTTATAAATTATGTCACACTGATATGAAAACTTATTAAATTAATATTTAATAAACTTCAGTAATGGGCAACATCAGTGTAGTTTAAGAGGAGATATAACAGTCCATAATGAGGAAAAATGATAAATTTTTTAACTAAAACCAGAATTTAAATAAGATAGTCGATCATGATAAAAACAGTGATTTTAAAAAAATTCCATTTTCTTAAAACATATTATTAATTTTCATTTAAAATGGCTAAATAAAATGGGGAAGCAGACTTTAATCAGGCTTGTTTGTCAAGAAGAATTAATCAGGGAACATCATAAAACATGTATTCTACCAAAAATGAAAGATGAAATGATCTGGATACATGAATTTATAATATTTACATATAATTATTAATATTCCTATAAAAATAAAGAATAATTATATTTCAGAATAGAGAGATAGAGAATAACCTGAAAAATAGAGGTTCAAGAAGAAACCCTCACCAATTTGAAAATAGTCAAACCATATTCCCCATAAAAATAATGATAATAAAATGAAACATTTAACAACATGAAGATAAATATATTAATGATATTATACATCAAATGGAATGATACATACACCACAGGAATGTAATAGTGGTGGATAAAGCATATCTCACCAAAATAAAAGTGAGATCGGAAAACCCATACATTATATTCAAAAGTATTTTGTACTTGTACATAATAAACTGGATATTGAAATTAGATTCATTTTTCATTTAATTAAAATCCTATTAAATACATATTTTTTTGTTATAATTTTATTATTTTCATTTATACTCTTTTTGAGGAGTTATAAGATTCAATTTTGCCATTCATGGGTGTTCATTTCCTCGGTTTTTAAGATTGGTAAACTTGTAAACATGTACAAAAGATCATGTAAAATGGAAATAGTTATCCAAAATTGAAATTATTTGTTATTAATAAACCTAAAATATAAATAATAGTCTTATATATATTATTTTTTCTTTATTTGAGAAGGATTCATTAGATAAATCTTTAATTATAACCATTTATATTATTTTGTAATTTTTTATCATCATAAATGAATTAATATTCTATATATATAATGGTTCCATAAAATTAAATGAGTTTCATTAAATATAATAAATGCTTTTTTAACCATAAAAATGGTTTTATGAAAAGTCTCTTGGTAGAATCCAAAAACAAAAACATGCCTTCCATGAAGGTGGTAAATCGACACATCATGAATGATGTTTCGATTTATAAAAGAACAAGTGTAATATAATAGAATTGATAGTTGATATACCATTAAAATAATAAAATTACAGTATATAAATGATACTAGAGTTATGGAATTACTTTGTATAGGGAATATGAGTGAAGGAAAATAAAATAATATAAATTGAAACAGAGAGAGAGAATATTTTACCTCTTGAGTGTCGCATCCTTCAGAACCACCATAATGAATTTGGAAAAGTAATTTTGGTGAAACGATCACTACCATAATTTGAGGTAGATGTTTTAGAAATGAAACTAGAATTATATAATCATGAATAAAGGCTTATGAGGATTGAGGAGAAGGGGTGGGGAGGGGTGGAAGTTATAGTAAAGAAGGGGGTGTTTTATATTATTTATTCATTTGTTTATTATTTTGGCTCAAGACTGTGAATAGTGTTGGTTATTTTGACTAAAATAATAACTAGTTTATGTGAGTTCTAACCAATGGGTTCCTAGGTCTTCCATACAATGTCAATTCCTCAATAATTCATTCATTTACCTATAACGTTACGTGTTGTAAATTATTGTATTTCACTATTCACCAAAACATCTACTATTTTAGAAAAATTACACAAATTCGTCCAAACCGTTTTTCAATGCAAAGTTTTAAAAAAGGAATCTATTTTATGAAAATACTTTTCTCAATATGATATGTCTAATTTTTAATAAAATTCATCATTTATTTGAAAAAACCTATTAATGTTTATAACTAATTTTATGAGCCTCTTAAATATTAATTAAGGCCTCTTACAATAATTTTAAAATCAAAATACAAAAAAAAATTAATTTAAGAAACTATTTTTTAAAATAATTTTCTTTTAAATAATTAAATTAAATATAATTTTGTAAATAAACATTTTTTCATTGTAGAAATACCAACAATTAATTTTTTATTTTTGGAAAAAAAATTCACTTATTAAATGATATAAATATATAATATATTCATATATAAGATAAAAAATTTATATTTAAAATTTCATAGTTAATGTTAATATTCAAATAATAAATAGATTTTTAATATACTGAAAATAACAGTTTTGTAAAAATTAGAATTTTTCACTATTGACTGGAAAATATATATTTTCAAAAAAATACCAAGATTTGGTTGTAAGACAATTTTAACATTCCTATTTTAAAAATGATATATATATTTTTCAAAAAAATTTATAAAAGTGTCTAAATTTTGTTTTTAATCATTTCTATCATTAAAAGCCGATAAAATTCCCTTTTTAGAAAATATATTCTTGTATGCTTAAAATTGGATTTATTCTTATCTTAAGCCTTTTAAATTTATTGAGTTAATTTAAATATATTTTGTTCCATATTTAATATATAAATTTCATGAAAATAATTCAATAATAGTGATTAATTTATGATAAAATTCCATTATGTTTATAAATATATTTTTCTTACAAAAACACATCTTTAATGTTCAATTCTTTTTTTATTTCATTTCAAATTTATTGGTATCCTATGAATTCATTTTATAAACATGTGTAAACTATATTTTTATAACTTAATTTATCCATTTTATTCTATCCATTCCAATGGATAGGTCACAATAATAATATTTAATCATTTTTTTATGCTTTTTGTTTTGTGTAACGTGAGTTATCAAAGAAGTTAAATTTTAAAAAGAGACTTACCATAAAATCATTAGTGTTTCATTCGTCCCTAATTCAATACATTTCAACCCCATAATTGGAAATTTCACTTAAAAATTATTGTTTGATACTGTAAAATTGTTTCTTAGAAATTCCACATCCTAATAAGGGTTTATAAAACATTCTCTTAAAAAAAGGTAAAGAGAAATGTGAAGGTCACCAAAAAACTATGATTCTGAAATTGGTTAATTTTAAATAAATTAAGTACGTGGAAGAGAAACATTACTATAAATTTATTGGGGATAGTGATAGAAAATATGGTTTTTAAAAATTATACCATCACAAAATTATCTATTTTTTATCAGTGAAATGACCATTGATTTCTCAAAAGGAAAAGTAAAAAAATGATGTTTTTTTTCTAAAATAAATTTCCTAGAGTTGAGGGTTTATTTTATATTACAGAAAATAACATGAGAAGATAAACATATTGTATTCCTTTGAATGTCATAATATCATAATATTTTTCTCTGATCTATCTCCACCTCATTTCATAAATGTCGATATGTATATTGAAGACAATGTTTTATGCTTGAAGCACTTTTATGAATCATAAGATCCACAAATCATTCCTTCACCCCCTAAATTTTTTCTAAAACTAAGATTATTAGCACATGTTATCCAATATGATAAATCATTAATTAATCTTACTCAATTATATCCTTAATCCCTTCTATAAGTAGATAAACATAAGACTAATCCAAAATAAGTCTATACAAATTTAAAGACCAGAACATTAAAATGATGGTCACTCAATTTAAAAAATGAAGTTATCATAAGATTCCCCAAATAATTTATCTCTCATTTCCATATACCAAATATTTTAATACCGTAATATTCATTAAAAAAATTTGAATCATGCAAGTATCCATGAGTAAAATCTCAGGTTTTCGAATAATCTCCTTAAATCCAACCATCTTATAATTCTGGAATAAAATAAATTATCAGATCACAATCCACATTCAGTTAACAAATATTATCCCATAAACATCTATTTGTTATTATCTCATCATAAAAAACATATTTATTATTATCCTTCCAAATTCACGTGTTTTCAATAATATTAACCTGAAACAGAATCAATCTATTAGATTATTAGTTTTAATCATCACATGCTTCCAATTCCTTAAAGAATAAGTAATGAAATACCATACTTATATATCTCAGGATACATATTACCAAAAAATGATGGATAATATACTAAAATACCACAATTCTATAATACAAATAGAGGCATAATAATCATTCCACTTTTTCTATGGTAGTAATATAAGCTTGACCATGATCCATTCTCCACTTTTGGGGTATATTCATATGATCCTTGAAGATTGGATTTTTGTAGTGCATTTTCTCCATGTAGTTGAAGTAGTAGATGGCTTCTTTTTTTCTTTTGAAATCATGAACATGTTTTCCCTTATCTCCACAGTTGTAGAAAAAAAATCCATCCAATAATGTACCAGGGTGCTTCCTTCCACTATTATCCCATGTGGGAAAACCATTATTCCATTATTCCATTTATCCATCATTCTCATTGTCTTCCTCTTCATCTCTTACTTCCTTTAGAATCCCAAAAACTAGGATTATTCGTTTTCTATGTTGATATAACATGAAACTATATCTTCATGGGAGGATAATTTTTGGGAGACTTATTCCCTTTGAAATATTGGCTTTAATCCAAATAAGATATGATCATTCTTACACTTTATATTGTGTGCATTGGTGGGGTTCCATCTCAATCTGTGAGGTCCCATTTCTAAACAAAGGGATTCAGTAAGTTGGGTTATGATTTATAATGTTTAATCTCAAACTAGAAAAACACTTAACATAAATTAGAAAATTATACATTTCTAATTATATAATCATAATCAGGTTTTCATTGGGGACATGATTACTTTTAAATCCTTCGCAATGGTTTTTAAAAAAATGTTAATAATCGAAATCATATCCCCAAGGTGTTTTAATATAGGGGTTCCGGAAGGCGTATTGTTCTGTACTAGGTTACTCAGAGTCAGGGTGACACACCTTATTGGATTTTTTACCGCTAGGTATATCTGTTCCCAAACCATGATCACTTCAAGTATCCAGAAATGTATCTACTTCAAAAAAATACCAACATAATCTATACCTTACCAAAATAATAATATGTTCTTATATTCATACCATACAATTCTTTCATTGGGTTATGTTCTATAATCTAGGTTTCCAAAATCTTTTTTTCATGGTTTTAACAAAAATTTTCACTAACATAAACTATAATCACCCCAATACCAGTAGCTCAGATCTGGTGTCTTACTTTATTACATTGGTACTATGAATAAGATCTTTCAACCCAAAGGTCCTAGTGGTTATGTATATTTGGAAAACTAGATACATAAATAAGATTTATATTACAACTTGTAATGAAATACAACATAGAAATACTGTTGGAAACACCCGTAAACTCTTATATTACCCCTATAAGTCATTCAAAATAAACAAATTTGCATCCTAGGGATAAATGAAACATAATAAAGGGTTGTATTCAAATTTTCATTAAGGGTAATAAATACATAGGAATATATCATAAATAAATATAAAAATAAGGAAATGGGACTAACTAAAAACACAATCCAATAAAACATAATATTGATCATAATATGGTTGTAATAAACTTTGATAAAATAATGCCATATAAATAATCACTAGAAAATTTTACATAACCATAGATATAGTACTAGTTGAATAGTGACATGGATAGTAAATTAATAGTATCATAATTATGGAATGTTTAATTTTGGAAATCTAAAACATACCATCGTGGCCTCAGCTAAGACATTTGAAAATAAATTGTTAAGGCCTCAGCCAAAACCATATCATAAAATAAATGGTAAAGGTGTCATCCAAGTCCATATATGGTTTGTTTCATCAGATCTATTATTACATCGAGGTGATATAGTGGGCATAGTCTGTCACTTGCTATGTCTAATGCATTCCTAATATAAATAGGGTGAAACATAAACAACATATACATATAAAATATAAATAACTTTCCCAAATCAGAAACAGAATCACTATCCATTCTGTGTAACATGGTGAATGGTATCAAGATATAACATCCATAGTCAAATTAATCAAAAAACATTTAATAAAATAAGTTATATGATATCATAAAATATGAATCCCAATTAGTAATAAGATATAATAGAGGATGATGAAATAGATGAAAATACTCTAATAAAATCAACGAGGAATTCTTGAGATAAATACCATATTTTCTTTGAAAAGAAGATTTCTATTGGATAAATAACATATATTTTTCATAAAATCAGATTATAAATATGTATGTCCTAGAAAATAAAATTCAATGATAACTAAATTATATCAAATGCATAGATGATGTCAAATTGAGGAGAAAAAATTTTAAAAAAGTTTTTAAGAAACTTTAAAAATTGCCCACCTCAATACTATTTAAGATAAAATATAAGAGTATTAAAGCATAAAAATGATTAATTGTTCACATAAAACCATAATTGAACTAAAATAGTTTTTAATGAAAAAATAGTGATTCTAAAAAAAATCATTAAACATATTATGATTTGTACTTCTAAAGAGGTAAGAAATTCGGATTTACCCTTTAATAGGGCTTTCATATCGGGAGGAATTGAAAGGGGAAACATATAAAACATGAATTCTACCATAAGAGAAATACTAATAGATATGGATATATGTTTTTTGAACATATATATATAATTTTTATGAATTATATAAAAATAAGGACAAATTATTTTGGGGTAAAGAGAGATAAAGCGTAACTTGAATGAAAAATATAGGTTTTGGATGAAACACTTTACCAGTTTGCAATCAAAAGAACCATATGAACATATGAAACATTTAATACCATGATGATAAATAGATTAATGATATGATATATAAAATTTAATTACAAATACACAATACAAAAGAAATAGTTGTGAAATTATAATATATCATATAAAAAAGTGTGATAAGAAAACTCTAAACATATGTAAAAAACGTTTTATGTACTTTTACTTAATGTCATGGATAATGAAATGTGACTCATTAATAATTTAACTAAAAACCCATTAAAAATTTATATAATTTATTATATATTTATTAAGTTCCTTATGCCCTTTTTGATAAGTTATAAGATTCAATTTCGTCATTTGGGAGTGTTTGTTTCATTGGTTTTCATGATTGGTTCACTTTTATACATGTATGAAAGATCACGTAAAATGAAAATAGTTACCCCAAATTGATATTATATTTTATCTGTTAACATATAAGAGATTTCATGTTATTATATACTATTTTATCTGGTACGAGTATGATTCATTTTATTAAGAGTACATGATAATCATTTAGATTATTTTGGCATTTTTTATCCTCTTTAATGAATTAATATTATTGATATATACTAGTTTAAAATAATTATATTTTATTTTTGGAATAAAAGGGGAAGATAAGAGAATTTATTTTTGATATACAATTAAAATAATACAATTACATAATATAAAATTCACTACATTTATCATGTCTATTTGGATAGAGGAGTTTATTTAACGATAAGAAAAAAATTGAAATAGAGAGAGAGAGAGTAGGTTTAACTCTTGTGTTTCTCCACCTTATGAACCTCCAAAAGGGTCTAGGAAATAGTATTTTGGTGGGACCAGAAAGAAAAACAAAATTTGGGGATAGGTTTTAGTGAGGAAAATTTAAAAATATATGCATGATTCAAGTATATTGATATGTGAGGAGAAGGGGTGGTGAGGGGTGTTATTTATTGTAGAGGATAGGGGTATTTAGAAAAATTGGTGTGCTTTTACAAAAATAATTTTCTAAATATGTAAAATTTTATTTTTAGTCAAATAAATCATTTATTAAAAAATATTTGATTTTAAAATTATTACTTATTTTATTAGATATTGAAATTTTAATCAAGGTCTCTTAAATTTTTGTTATTTTCATTGGAAAATAAAATATTAAATTATTAATCTATTCGGTGAAATTAATTTAATTTTAATTCCTTATATTGATTGTTAATTTTTAAATATACATTTACACTTTACATAAATACCAACACCTAATTTACAATCTTGAGAAAATTTGTTTATATATTACATGATATTAATATATCATATTTTCATTTATAGGATACCCAAAGATTATTTGAACTCATAATTTAGGTTAATATTAAAATAAAAAATAAACTATTAATATAAGGAAACTAAATTTTATATAAAAACCCGTGTTTCTCATTATTCTCTACAAAACAAGTATTTTCAAAAAAATTACAAAAATTATTCTGAAGATAATTTTGACATTCATCTCTTGAAACAAAAGATAATTTTTCATTGTTGAATTAATAATAGTATAAAATTTTAGTTTTTAAGCATGTATGCCATTAAAAGGTGGTAACCTTTCCTTTTAGAAATTATATCTTATTACCATTAAAATTGGATTTATTCCTAAATTGATCTTGTAAAACTTATTGATTGAATTTAAGCATATTTTAATAAATATTTAATATAAAAATTTTATAATGATATTTCAATAAAATTGATCAATTTATAAAAAAAATCCATTTTGTCCATAGGTATAATTTTCTATAAAAGCACATCCTTTATGTTCAATTGGTTTTTTATTTTCATTTCTAATTAATCGGTAACCAATGAATTAATTTTATAAACATGTGTAAACTATATTTTCATTATTTATATAATCACTTTATTCCCACCATCCAATGTTTAGGTTAAAAAAATATTTAATCATTTTTTAAGCTTGGTGTTCCATGTAACATGATCTATTGAACAAGTCAAATTTGAAAAAGAAACATACTATAAAATCATTGGGTGTTATAATATAACTAGAAATTTTTTAACATCATGATAAATAATATTTTGATATTTCAGTTAAATAGGATTGTAATTTTTTACAATTAGGGGTTTAATCCTATTAGTAAAAACTACATTCTTTACCGGTCCACTTATATTAAATTTTTCATGATGCTTTCAATGATTGAGAATATTTCCATAGATCATATTTTTTTCTTCATACTCTATTGTTGGGATATTTCTATTTCCTTATCTTCTCACATTGTGGAATGACCCAAATTTGTTTTTGAGGATTTAATTTTTCAGTTTTCTTTTATCAGTTTTCCATTACAACTCACCATTTTGTGATGGGAGTGATTCTTTTACTGAACATACATTATTTTAACATAACACTAGAGAAATAACTTGTGATCCTCTAATTCTATTAACCTATTTTTAAACTTATTGTTTTTTCATATAGTATAGTCTTTCATATTAAATACCACTAGAGTTTGGATCTCCTATTGAGTTTATTTTCCATCCCTTCTTTATTCCATCTACAATATCATTTAAAATTTACATGATTAGAACATATTAAAAATTCCCATTAAAATAATACCTCTCATCATTATTTATCATTTGAGATGCTGATGAATCTAGAGTTATTCTTTTGATATTATTCCCTTGGACTTCTTGACACATACTCTTGGTTTGTCTCAATATTCCACAATAAAATAATTTCATAGAAACTATCTTCTGAGAGACATCTCTTAGATATATCTCAAGAAGCTCCTAATTATTCATAAATTTAGATATATTTTTTTTCTTCAAAACATGAAATATATTCCAAATAATCAATAGTAACCATGAAATATGACCATGAATAGCTTCTAAATAGGACAAGTTTTCAATAATTCCTACAAGACATTTTTAGATATGTTTCTTGCAATGGAAATTGTTTCCCTCTTTATATAACTACCCATTGTTCTATTCCTCTCATGCAGGGTAGGGGGTTCATCATATCCAATACAAGATTTTCTTAAACTTAATTTCCTTTAGGATAAGGTCATCATTTCATTTCTCATCAAAAATAGAATATTTATCTTTTCATTTCATTATTACCTTCGGAAGGATAGTAAAATAATAAATTCAAATCATCCTTCAATTTGGTATTCCTATTAGAATTATATTTCTCTAATTCTTTCTTTAGTAATTCTACCTCATCTTCTAATAGTAGAATCTTATTGTCCCTTGATTCAATTTGTTCATTATGTTCACTCTTGATAGTCATCTCGTATTTCAATTCTCGGGAGAGATTATCCATACTCTGAGCATTCTCTTTTATATTATAATTTTTATGAGCAATAGAATTATAAAATCACGAATCCTCATGTTGTACTCATTGGTTATCCTAAACCAGTTCACATAGGTGTGGGGTAAGGTAAATATATATTGAATCCTTATTTTTAATTTCTTTTGAGTTCAAATTATTTCACTCAAAATAATCATTTAATTTTTCTATCTTTGTGGAAATCAATTAACGTTATTCATCTTGGGTATCATTATAATCTCTTAGAAAAATATCCAAATCTATAATAATTTTATTTAATACTATTATCTTGTCAACCTAAATTTCAATTATATATATTTGAAAATATTGAGAATTATTTTCCTCCTTAAATTTATGATCCACTCCCTTTTCCTGGATAACAAAATATACTACTAGACTTCTTGTAATGTATTCATCATTAGTAGTTCCATCATCACTTGTCTTTTGGTTTAATTATTCTTTTCCAAAAAATAATGGAATAATGAAATAATATCACAATCAGATTAGTTGTTGGGTTATTTCAACTGAATCTCACTCTTTCCATAAATTCTCCCACAATGAAGAATTCCACCAGGATAATGCTTCTTCTTTAATGTTATACCCTTTTCCATAGAACAACTAGATAAGGGTATATTGAAATGTGAATTTTTATATCTAAATGAACCAATTAATAGAAAAAATATGATAAAAGAAACAAATGCTATGATACCAATTGTTAGGCCAAGAGAGCCTTTGATATATTTGAGAGGGGTGAATCAAGGTATAGATATTATTTTTGAAATTATTCTTACCCCAATAGATAATAATTTATTTATTATAAGTTTTTCATTACATTCTATTTAAGGTTAATTATGATCATATAATTTCCGAATTAATCAGATGATGATGCATAAAAAATAAAACCATAAAGCATGGACACACTGATTTTGACATCGTCACCACTATAGACAAGTCCACGGAACACGCATCAAACAATTTTTTGGTGAAACAAATCACTAAGCTTGTTACTTTTCGGATTTAGCCTAGGTCATTCCTAAAATTGTGGAATTCTGTTCGAATTTCTAAAATAGACTAATTGTCCCTCCTGGTTTACAACCAAAAATAATTTAAAATATCATTGCTCTCTCAACTAAAGTGTTATCAATAATCCTTAAACTTATTATCCTTTTTATCACATGAATTGATGTGTTTTACGAATCATTTTTTACATTAATAAGTTCCACATTCATCTAGTTGATGAATGCCACTATTCCATAGATTTTTTTAGAAATCCATTTTCAACATGTCAATAACACTCAATTATATTATGAAGCTCTCACAAACATTATGAAACATCTCAATTATTTAAAATATTATACTAATTTTGAAAAAACCACAAATTCAAAGGATCTCACCACTTTCATGAAGCTCACATATCCATAAAAAAATATCTTTCCTTTTGTATAAATTACTTCACCATCCCAATGCTCAATCCTCTCATGAAGCTCACAACATTCTCAAATCCTACATAGCCATCAAAAATATTAAAATTTTTAAAATTATTAATTCTTTTTATTAAATTTCATAGCTTTCGTGAAAATATTTTATTCATGATATTTCTTACAAGAATAGCTTTCATGAACCACCTTCATGAATTATGAGATATTGAATTTTTGTTAAGGTTTTCCCTATCTTATGAGGTAGTAGAAGATTGTTTATAGGTGCTTTCTCCATTTTTAAAAGATTCCATGCCATTCACAAACATTTTATGATGCTATAAATTATTTCTCATGAACCTCTATATCATTAAGAAAGACCATATATATTTTCTCATTCAAAATGATTCTCAAAGTTGAAAATTATTACCAATCCTTTGATCCTTAATTTGTGACCCTTTATAACATTGTAATGCCACATACCATCGTGATGCTCAGTATCTTCCCAAAACTCCAACCTTCACGAAACTCATGACTTTTCCATATTTTTATGATACATTCATGTGAATCCAAAAATCACGATTCTCGATTCATCCTCTAAAAATTGGACCCCAAAACATTGTAAATTATAATTATATGATGCCATATTGTTCTTGCAAACTTATTTAATACCTCCGTAGAATTAAATCATTTGTATTTGATCTTTATTGACAAAGTAGGTGATTAAAAAATCTATAACCCTAAAATAACAATTATCACCTTGTTTTTTAAAAATTAATAATAACCCAAATGTTATAATGTTACCTGGGGTGATTTTTTACCAATATTCCTAGATAAAAAACACATTTTTTGGAGATCTAGAAGAAAATCACTTTGTAAATAAGAAATATCCATGATATATTGAGAGAATTTTTATTATAATATTAAATAGAAATAGGATAAAAATATATTCCTTTGTAGACCATGAAATAAAAGAGATACAGAGAGTATGCGATTGATAGAATGTGATAAATTGACATAAAATGAAAAAGGAATCAAATATTTATGTTCGCATGGAAAATAATAAAAAGAGATTCTTTTCACACTTTGGCTAAAACAACCTATACATAAAATGTCTAATATTTATTTAAAAACTATTAGTTAAGGTAAATTAGTATGAAATTGAATTATTAATTTATCATTTTATATATATTTTCATTTTTAAAATCATCCTATGAATAAAAAATGGTAAATATAGAGGTTACCGAATGAGAAGAAGAGTTAGAGTTAGTTTTAATTATAATAAAACCGTCAAGTAAAAATCGAGTCTATGTGAAATGAAGTTTTGAGGGTACATATAATTCTTTTGTAATTTCTATATAAATTTTTAGAGGTTATAAAAATATTAAAAAAAACTAGATTTATTATCTTCTATAAACACTCATGATTTACAAATAATGTCTCTAATAAAACCCAAACTTTTTCAGAACTATTTAAATCAAAACCCCTTTTAAAAATTACAATATTTGGAATAAAAAACCATTAAATGTTAAAAATTATATGGATTTTAAAAATTCAACAAATATGGTAAAAAATTTAACTAGGGTGAAATATCATGATATTAATGATATCATGGTTCACAACATGAATGATTACTTGTGAAATTAAATTTCTGACGGAGAACCACTTACAACTTTTGCAATTTTTGAGTTAATTCAACATGGGTGAAAGAACATGGAATAGAGCATTGAACATCATGAAATATAATCGAAAAAAAACAAAATATTATAAGGTAGAAAATAAACCATTCCAAATTAAACCGTATATATTATAGGAATTATGTCTCAAGGGATTTAAAATTGAGACAAGAAACTCATACATTAATTACTAACATCTTTTGAAGAACTTATATCTTCAGTATAATAAATATAACGATATTAATAAACTAGTTATTAAAATTATTCATATATATATATAATTAAACATATTTTCTATTTCTTCTTTATAAGTAAATTTTTTATGCAGTATATATTTTCAATATCTGGTGTGAGAAATATTGATTGTTTCGAACTAGTTTCATAATAGTTTCGTTTTTCTTCATTATTATGAAAAAATTCTACATTTCCATTTTATAATAGATATAATAATATATTTTCTCTTAATTATTTATATTGTTATAATTTTATAATATGTTTTATTTGGATATTGTTCATATAAGTTTAATTTGTGACAATGAGGTTTTACTGATTGTTTACGAACAAATATCTCTATCTTTATTAATGAGTTTAAAATTAATGTTATCATTATTAAAAATATTTATTGTAAAATTTATATCATATATTTTGTGGAATTTATTTCTCATTGTCATATATGATATTATATTTTGACATGGTTCATGTAGTGGTCTGATAGAGCCAAACCTAATCATATAATAATTGATAGATGGTTATGATTATGAATGTGGATTCATTTGGAATAATATCATTATCATAGAATAATAATTTTATGATTTGGATAATTTAACGGGGTTAATATATTTTAATATATTTTAAAATTTTAAATAAACTATTTGAAAAAAAAAGATATGTTACTTCAAGGAGGTGGTAGCCTAGAAAACATAATATAAACTTTTTCATTTCTCAAATAATTGAAGGAAACAACTTTGATTATAAACAGTCTATTAATAAATATAACTGTATTATATATTTCATAATTATTCTTTAATTACACCCTTATTATCATTAAATAGTGGCAATTGTTAAAAAAATTAAATTCATCACTTCGTGGAGAAAGTAGTCCTCACAATAAACGTATGAGAATTTCATTTATCATTAATAGAAAAAGAGAAATGTGGTTAATATTCATTCCCTTATAATAATAAAATTAATTATATTAATATTAAAAATATAATTATATATTAAATTAAATAAAATTGTTAAATTAATAATGAATGTAAAATGTGTTCGGAATTAAAGAGTACTCAAGTTGAGGACTGTGGATTTCCCATTAAACACTCCTTAGAAATGAAGTTATTAAGGGAATATTTTTTTATTTGATTATCATGTAAAATGAATAGATTTATAAGGTAGGTTTATGGGGTATACATTAATGTGGAAAATATTATTTTTTAGTTATTTTCAAGGGGTGGTGCAAATCCCCTTTTATTTGTGATGAGAATGGAATTTTTTAGGTATTTCATCCTTATAAAAATATATTTCATGTTTCACATGTAAATAGAAAATGAAAAATACATACTAATAATGTTTGTGTCAATTTGAGGTCCATAATACCTAAAACATTAATTTTCACACATGTTTTAAAAGATTTTATAAGTCCTACACTCATTTAATTTTTACGTTTACAATTTTATATTTTTCCATGGAAACTAATTTTTACCTTGACAATTTATATTTAATTCCTAAAAATAAAATATCCCTTATTACATTACTTATATCTAATAATTCTAAATATTTAATATATTTTATTAAATAAAATTTTTATCACTAATAAAATTATATTTTAACATTGGTTGTTGTAACGTGTAAACACCCATTTTGAAAAAAAGGATACTTTTATGCCTGAACTTTTTGTATATGGGATAATTATTAATGTCAATTAATGTCATGATATCAGTTTCATTATTGAAAAAGTAAAAAATCATTGATTAATAAAAATATTTATAGAACTAAATTTTACTAATATAATATTTAATTAAAAAATACCAAGAGTACGGTTTTTGGAAATATTACTTAATTTTTGAAATTGATAATAATAGTTTGTCTAAATTAATAAAATTATTATTAAAATGTATATTTCTCTTTATTGGACATATAATAGATCATTTAAATGGGATATAATCTTCTAGGACATTTTTATATACATATAAACATAAATTTCTAATAATAATAGTATTTTCACTCTTCACCTAAGGATTAAAAATTTAGAAAAATATAAAAAATCATCCATATATAATATTGATTTTTTTTACAAAAGTGAAGTTAATTTCATCAAATTCAAATTCTATAATTTATAAATTTAACATTTTCATGAAAATAAAATATATAAATAAAAACTACATTCATTAAAAAATAATATTTTTAAACATAAAGTGTCTTTAATATTATATAAATGAAATTTATAAATTATTCAATGTAGATATATTAGTTTATGGATATTAATATTTATTATTTAAAAATTCACAATGATTAATTTAATTTATCAAGGTAAAATAAAACTTTTTTTTAAAAATGGTTCATGGAAATGAATCCTTTTAAAAATAAATGAAAAATAACACTATGTAATTATTTTGACTAATTATTATCATTTTATTCAATTATTATTATATTCATCATGTAATTTTAATATATCACAATTCTTTTTAGTTATATATTTCATTAGTTCAGTGTTAAATGTGACATAATATATCTATTATTGTATATATTTAAATAATTCAAAATCTAGGGTCGTGGCATATAGTCATTGTCTATAATGTTTTATTAGGATCCTTGAAATTGTATTAACATTAATCAATCTATAGGTACATGACTCCATTCATTATTAAATTGGTCACAATGTTTAAAAGTTATATGAAATTTATCACATAGATTTTATAATATTTATACAAAACAAGAAATATATGGGTCACCATTGATGTAGTTTTTTTAGTAAATTCCTCAACAACCAATGTATTTGAAATATCTATTAATATACCCTTATTTGTGATTACATGACCCTTGAATGAGACTTTCTATAGATATATTTCATAGTTTCTATATTTAGTGTAAAACATGTCCTTTCCCAAGGTATTTAGAATAATGATTAATTTCTTTTAATAATTTTACAATCTATTATAATATATTAGAAACCCATCTATATAGACAACAAAAAATTTATCATGTTATCATTAAAGGCTCTATTCATCTGATCCATGTAAATAAAGATGTAATTTGAAAGTATTAATGGAATCACTATTAATTTTCAATTCACATATCTTATACAAAAGGTTATATTGTGTACATTATCCCTTTTCACCCATAATGTATGGTATCTAGATCAAATATCAATCTTTGAGAATTATTGAGTTTTTTATTGTTGTTCAAAAAAGTTATTATTATGCTTTACATGGTATTTTTTATTGGTCATTGTTTTTTATGTTCACGAGAGTCAATGTATAGATGCATAATTAAATCATTTATATTAACCAAAAGTATTTATTTAATCCATGGTCAAACACTTTGGTGTATAAAACCCTTATACAAGTTCTCTTGGTGTTTCATCTTTAATTACACAAATTTAATTGGGTTCATTCTATATTAATTCAATTATATAGGTGTATCATGAGCTATGAGATATATAGAAAACTCATCCTCGTGATTTGGTGGAAGACCAGGAAAATATTATGAAATAAAAAAAATTCATTCATAATTAGGATATAACCAATATTGTGTTTCACCCAAAACATTTCATAAAAAACCCACACGATTGGGTAATAAGATCCATATAATTTATGTAATTTATATATGGATTTCAGGGCTATAAATTCAACAATATATAATCATATATTGATTTGAGATAAGAATTTTTACTTAGCTATCCCATCATTTAATATTGGATCGAATTAAAGATAACCAATATATTCACATAATTACATCAAATTACACTAATGAGAGAATAATGTTATTTATAAGAAGTACATTGCAAAAATACATGGATTATAGAATATTTATTGACATGGGAATAAATAATCATACCACTATTATTATTCATGGATAATTCATTATTTTTGTGGTTAGGGTGGTTATTTAATGATCTTATAAAAAACACTAATGGAAAGGTGTGGGTAGATGTAGAATTTAGTAAGGAATTTATATTTATTGAGTGGATGGTGAGTGTACCTTTCAAAAAAAAGTTTTCATGAACTAGTTATGTATTTACGATTGTATAGTATTTACATTTCTCCAATGGAATTGGTGGTTGGTGGAGTTAGTTATCATTCCCAATCCTTATTTTGGTGAAATGTTTTTTGTAATTTACATACTCCTTAAAATTAAAGAATTGTTGTGTGGGTTGTTCATTTGACTAATAATTCATCTCATTACTTATATCCAACAAACAATCATGTTCTTTCTAGCCTTATCTCCCACTCTTATGGTATTTTCAAATCATTGCTGGAAATTCCAACCATGTTTTTTACCACTACATCTAATACTAGGTATTTTAATCTTCAATCCTCTATGTATTTTATCATTTGAGATTACAAAAAACTCACATGTCCACTTATTCTCCATAAATAAATGAGAATAATGGGAGTATCAAACTTACATTTACTTCATGAGATATCATTTAAAACATCTTTATAACTACATAATTCCAAAAAAATCCAATGCCTTTAAGTGTAACACCTTGAACCCAGAATCATGGAGCAAGTGCATTATTACAATAAATTGGCATTATTACAAAGAATAAAATCTCAAATGACCATATATTTTAGCCTTATAAAAAATACTTATTACATAGATGATACTCATAATACATTGACAAATAAAACACCACATAGAATACATAATAAAATGAAATAAACATCATCAATGAATGTTTAATCAAATATTTCTTCTTCATAACATGGGGAAAGAAACATATTAAGGATGAGTTCAAATTATTAGTAAGGGTAAGTACAAAAGAAGCAATAATGAATAAATCAATATGAAAAGGTAAATAAGTGAGTACACATTCCATAAAAATAACTAGATATGGAATAAATAATGTTTTAAGTAAAGAACTGAACACATTCTATAAATTGATAAACTGCGAATGAACTACATATATAGATATATCCACAAAAAATTTTATGGACAATCAATAACTGATACTAAATGAAAAAAATTGATTTATTATCGGACATCATATCTCAAGTGAATGAAAACCTATTTTTGTTAACACCTTTCACAAGATGGTTTAAAACACAAATAGAAAAATATTTAATTTAGCCAACATATTTTGATCCAGAGAACCTGTCAATGCATCGAGGAGCTATATGAATTTTGTGCTCTACCAGTCACTGCCAATCCAAATAATTCTTCATATTGAATAATAAAATTAACTACTATTAGTTATCAAAAAATCATATGGGATGAGAAATAAGAATCTATCAATAATTCCCCAATTAGATAAATAATTATCAAAGTAACCACCATATGATTAATGGTATACAGTTTTGGCAAGGTCAATATCCATTGTATAAGAATATGGATATTCAATTATATTTCCAATGAAAATTTATTACAATAAATTTATTGTTTTAAGAGAAGTTAACAATCACAAATTAAGTGAGATTAAGAACATTTGAGGAGAAAAATCTCTAAACAATCCAAAGTGTCCAATGCAATTTTAAAACATTTAAAGCATAATCTGTAGAATGGTTTGACATTAAATGAATATGATAATATCATGAAAATAACTAGATTTATGATATAATATATCAATATTTTAAATAGTTATGGAACATAAAATAAGTATGTAGTGAATATTACATTAATCACATTGATTTAAAAAGTGATATGAAAATCCATCACCTAATGAGTCTTTTTTGTTGGGTGGTCTTTATCCATGTGTATATTGGTTTATAATATGTTACTAACTAATAAATTAACCAAAATAATGTTTAAAATATAATATTTTAACTTATTAATATAGTTTATTACCCATTTGATAACACCCTTACATTATTTTAACTATTTTGGGTGATAGTTGTCTAGTTTTTAATGAATGTTTTGACTTTTTATTTGTAGTTATTGTTAAAAATATCATGGGTTTATCAAATTAATAATTTAATTCAAGACTAAATTATCATATATATTAATTAAATAAGTATTTATATTATATTATTTCATATGAAGATTTGAAATGAAATGCACTGTTCATGGAGGTGGTGGGTCGTACGTACACATTAACACTACTTCCATTTCATTGTGGAATTAAAAGAATTAAAAATAAATGATACATTTGTGTTTTAAAATTTATTTTATAATATTTTTTATATATGATGAATATTTTTATTATAACCAACCCTTATACATTCCATGAATGGCATGAACGAGTCATATCAATTTGAGAGGGCAGTAGTCCAAAATTCCTCAAATGAAATTATCCGATTTACAGATGATGGAAGAATAAAGGAATGTTATTAATAAAAATTTAAGAATCATAAATAAATTATAAATGATATATTTAATATATATAAATAGATTTTCTATCATAATTTCCACCATTAGTGGTGGTAAGGAATGTTGAACAATCATCATTTCGTGAGGCAGTAGTTTTTTGTACACAGAAACAGTATGTTCATTACCAATTAGATTGAGATTTGTGTTAGTGTACGTAGAAATATTAACATAACATCATCTTTGTATATTGAGTATACTGTATATTCTATTAAGTCATATAATAATAATATTATAGGTATTTTATAAGGGAAATGATATAAGAAAGCATGAGAGAAGGTGCTACCTCTTAATCGGGTAACTTCTTTCGGTTTATATCAAAAGGATTTCTTGGAAATATTTATTCCCAAAGGTAGGATTATAGGTCTAGAGGAGGGTTTTAAGGATAATATATGGGTAGGTCTGGGCCTAACACATGTGGTTTTAGAGGTATTAGGAATGGGGATATTTGGTAATTAGTGACGAGGGAGTGGCACTTTTAAAAATACCAAATGGTATTCAATAATGGGTGGTCTATATTACCTAAAGAGCCTACGAAATGAAAATCTAATGGATTAATGGTGATTAATGGTCGAAAAAAACCTCATACACACAAAAATATGTGCATTTTCATATTTTTTTCTTAATATCTATGATTCTAAAATTTTATCATTTCAGTTTTTATTAATGAATCTAATTTTGTAATATAATTAATTTTCCCCTTAACACTAAATTATAGTTAAGTTTATTAGAAAATATATATAAACTGAATTATTAATATTATATCTAATTTATAAATTAAAATTCCCATGTGTTTTGGAAATTTATTTTAAAACAAGCGCTTGTAACACACTAAAACAATGTGTGAAACCAAACCTTGTTAACAAAATATTTATATAATATTGGTCAATATGTTAATTATAAAAGTTTAACTGGTCCACTAATAAACCATATTTAATATTTATTAACAATTAAATATAACATTTCATATATATATTTTTATTAATTTTAAATCATTTAATAAGACTCATTTATTTTAAAATAATAATAATATAAATTTTTACATTATTTATTTAATGTTAATTTTAAAATATCAATATTACATTAGAATTAAAAATTATTATTTTTAAAGTTGTATAACATGATAAATTATTCTTAAAATATAAATAAATACAACAATTCAATCAATTAGCTTCACTTTTAATATTTATATTATCATTTTTTAGTTCATTGTTATCTAAACAATCACTAAATTGATGTTTCTTAAACGTTTTAAGTACGTAACCATCCCTAAAAATTATTTATTACTTATTATGATGAAAATAACCCATATATCTTTCCAAATGATATCTATAACCGAAAATATGACGTTTTTTAAATATCTCAAAGTTTTATAAATGTAAAATCTAAGGAAAGTTTTTTTCTTTTTTCATTACATACCCTTTTATATAGGGTGATTCCATTTGAAAGTATCATAATAATCCATATATTTCAAACCATGTGATGAAATGTCCAAAAAAATTGGTAATCAATTTCTTTTGGACATGTTTCAATGTATTTTTGGTCCTTAATAATATAGTTTAGTTCCGTATTAATCTTAATCATCCCTTAATCACCTTAATTAATTTTAATCACATTCACTAATCCTTTTTGTCAAAAAAAGAAGTTGATATTATTAGACCATAAATATCATATTAATTACATCTCTTTATTTCAAATTTTCAAAATTATTATAACAGAAGTGGGAAACTTAAGATTAAAGCTAATCCTATTGATGGGGCGAAATAACAGGTTTTATAGTAGAAAATTTCCAAATCTTATTAATTTTATATATTGGATTTCAACTTTAAATTAATTATAAAGAAATTTAATATATAAAAATATGTATAATTGAACTATTGTGACTCTAAAAAAATTATAAAATATATTTTATTACTAATAATTATTGAAAAAAAGGTTGTTTTTAACTGAATTATAGTAATTTCCAATATTTATCAAAAAATAATATTTTCATAAAAATCCCTAAAATTCAACCAAATATAATTTAGATTTTATGAATTCAAAAAAGATTTTTATTTTATAAAAAAGTCATAAAATTCTTAAAATTTATTTTTAATGTAGGATCTCCATTAAAAAGTTGTAAAACATGGTGTTGCAGGTAACCTAAGAAAATTTTGTGTCATATGTACTGTAATTTAATCATTTTATATAAATAATTACAACATCAAATTAATATATAATATAAAATGAAAATAATTTGAATTCATGGGAAGGTACATTCTCCACACATTAATTAAATTTCATCCTTGCAATGTAAACTTGACCTTTGTAATCTACGTATTGAAAATAAAATATTCTTGAAAGACCCACATTGTAAAAGGGTAAATATCATATTTTCATAATAACGTAGAAAACAAAATACAAAGTTTACGTATCTATTTTACCTAGTTGGAGAACATAGGACGAAAATGGAAACATAGATATGAGAGAAAATATTAAACATCAACTTCTCATGGAGAGTGCTAGAGAAAAGGTTTAGATGAAAGTTATTGACCACAAAACCATAATCTATAGGTGTTAATAAATGTCATTTATATCATCAATATTTATGATAATAAGAAAAAAGTTTTGTTTCAATACCATTTTTCTATTGTTATGGTATTCTTTTACATTATAATAATATAAGTGAATATACATTTCTATAAACATAATCATTTCTTTGATTATTCCATGAACTATTTATACTTCATCTCTTAGACCATTATACAACATAATTCCAAGTAATATAATAACCTCTAAAATATCATCCAATGATAATAATAAACCATTTTATAAATAGTTAAATTCTCTAGCTGATTATGATTTAATAACTTTCGAAAGAAAGATACTAAACTTCCAAAGTGAACATATCATTATACATTAATCAACATGAAGAAAAATTTAATTTTCACATTCCAAACATATGAATATCTTCATCATGTTTCCTTTTGAAATAAGTTAAAAAATCTAATTACAATAAATAATTATTAGAAAAATGAATTATTTCTTAATATTTAAGTAACACACATGACATTGGATATATTACTTAAATCAAAAAGTGTCTTAAACTCCGTCAATGATATCATAGACCACTTGATGAGAGTTATTTAATATGTTCCAAGGTAGTATGTACATATCCAAATCAATCATTTCTTCATCATTATTACAGAATAATTAACATATTATGGTTTTTCATTCCCTCAATAACGTGTTTTAAAAAATTATTACTTTTTACCAAAAAAAAGATTCTTAGTACTATTTAGCATATGATCTAAAATCCTTAATGAAAAAGTATTGTATTATGATCCTCATGTATTCCATAATTCTTATAACTAGTACATTTATAATAAAATATTAAATTGAAAAAAATTAATGAAAAATCATATTAATCATTCATCATCATTTTCATCAGTATCATAACTTTTTTACTATTCAATAGCGTCATCTAGGGTATATTCCTTTGACTCTTGGGTCATTGATTCGTGTAGTGTCTCGTCTCCTAATAGTGGAAGCATTGAACATTAGAAAGCTTTTTTATACCCTTCTAATCAAGAACATGGTGTCCTTTTTCTCCACACTTATAAAAAACTATTATCCCCTTCAATCATTTACCTGAATGATTCTCTCCACTGTTATCACATGTGGGAAAATTCTTCTTTGCCTTCTTCCCTTTATTAATCTTTTTATTTACCATACTTTTCTTCCATTTAAATCCATAGGACTCGGATAGTTATTTAAAATCATGTTAAAACATGATACTGTTTTCTCAAATCATGATGATGCATGGGATACTATTTCCCTTAGAAATTTTGGCTTAATAACATGAAATATATGATACTTCTCACTCTTTGGGTAACGTGCATTAGTGGATTTCTCATTTCTTCAGCTAGATTTCATTTCTAAAATTTTCCAAATACTATATTATCTGATAAAATTATTAACATTATATAACTTTAAGCATGATATAGTACATGAAGTATAATTTTTCATTGTGAATCCTAGAATACTAAATTTTATTTTCTTTGGGAAAATCAATACATCTAAATCTTTCATACTATTAAGTAAATAAAATGTGAATAATCCTAAGAATATCCCCAGGGAATGTCAAATTTATGTGCAGTAATACCCATTGATGTGTTCCAGGTTACCCTGAGTCATGCTTGGAACACCTGGTCAGAGTTTTTACTCTTAGGTACATCTATGCCAAAACCACATCCACTTGTAGTTTTCATATAGGGATGTATTGCTATGAATTCACAAAAAATCTCTACCTTACCAAAATTTTTGCATGTTCTTGTATACTTATCCTCAATTTTTATCAAGGTATGTTTTCTCTAATGTATGTTTTCTAATTATATTTTCCAAGGTTGTTCTTAAACCTTTTTTGATACCATCTATAATTCTCAGACCCCAAAATCCTAGAGTAGGTGCATTATTACATTAAATTTCATTTATATAAGGAATAAAATACCAAAAGAATATATAGATTAGTAGTCTTAGAATTACAGATTACATACATGATACCCATAATAAATTATGAAATAGTAAATTCAACCATGATAAATAATTAAATGAAATAAAAAGCATCCTTGAATTCTTATTCAAATATATCTTCTTCATAACATGCAGAATGAAAAAAAATAATTGTGAGATAAAATGCTTTGTAAGGGTAAGAAACGATTAATAAATAATGAATAAATCTATATGGAATGTTAAATAACTGAGTACAAATTTCATAAAAATATCTAGATTAGTCATAAATAATGTCGAAGTTAAGACATTGAAAAACATTCCATAAATCTATAAACTCATAATGAAGTATATCCATATATATGTCGATGTAAAATATCATTGAAAAAAATAAATGATACTAAATGAGGGAAATTTCTTTCTTATCAAACTTCATGTTTCAAGAACATGAATACCAATTACCATCAAGACCTTTCACAATATGGTTTAAAACACGAATAGAAACCTCTTTTATTTTTTCAGCTTATTTTTCTCATGAGAACATGATGATGCCTCAACGATCTATATAATTCCTAATATCCAACCATAATTTCTAGTCCAAATAATTTGATATATTTAAATTTTAAAACATGTAATATTCCATATCATATAACTATATTGGATGGGACGTATATACTTATCAACAATTCCCAAATTAATCAAATTATTATCAAAGTACCTACCCTATGAATAATGTTATATAGTTTAGCCAATGCCAATATCCATTTTAAGATAATATTGATATTAAATTATATTTAAAAATAAAAATATTACAATAGAGTGATTCTTTTAGTGTATATTAACAGTCACAAAATGAAGTGAGATTAAGAACATGTCAGCAGAATAATCATAAAACATTCCAAAGTGTCCCATACCAATTGAATCATTTTAATCATAATCTCATGAATGTTATGAAATTAAATGAATCATATAATTCAGGAGAATAAGTGTATTAATCTTATAATATATCAAAATGGGTTGTAGTTGTGTAACAAAAAATAAGTAAGTAGTGAATATGATATTAATCTCACATATTTAAAAGGTGTGATGAAAATCCATTACCTTAACCTTACATTATGTTGGGTATTATTTCTCTTCATGTATATATTTTTAGAAAATGTTATTAACTAATAAAATAACCAAACCCATGTTTACAATATAATATATTAACTTATTACAATATTTTATTACTCATTTGTTAATACTCTTTCATTATTGTAACCGTTTTGGTGTTAATGGAAAAGTTTTTTCAAGTATGATTTTACTTGGTATTTTTTCTATTAGATATATCTTGGTTTCATCATATCCATAATATAATCAATGAATAAATTATAATATACATTCATCATATTTTTATGTATAATAGTTATAAACATTTAGAGATTAGAAATGAAGTGCTCCTTTCATGGAGACGGTATACCATATGTACGCATGAACGCTACTTCAATTTATTTATTGAATAAAATGAATTTAAACTAAAATATACGTGTGTATTATATAATTTAAATTATCATATTTATGTTATATATGTTTCATAGATTTAGTATAACCTTCCTTTATATGCTCCATGAATGGAATGAAGGAGTCATATAATATTGAGGGGGTGGAAGTCCACACTTCCTCAAATAAAATTATTGTATTTACAATGAGGGAATAATAATGGTCTGTTAGAAATAAAAATAACAGATTCATAATGACATTATAGAAGATATTTATTATATATAAATATACTTTCCTTGAAAATGGCCTCTATGAGAGGTGTTAACGATGTTTAATAATCATCATTTTGTGAGGTAGTAGTTCGACGTACACAAAAATAGTCAGTTCATTACCAATTAAATGGAGGAGTGTGTATTTTTTTGTCAAAATAATAACATTAAAACATCCTATTATATTTTTTATACTATATTATATTTTAAATTACAAAATAATAAGAGTATACGATGTGGAAAAGGGAAATGAAATTAGAAATCATGAGAGATTGTGTTACCACTCAATCAAGTAATTTTTTTTGATTTATACCAAAAGCATTTCATTGAATGATTTATTCCCAAACGGATGCTTCTATGTATTGGGTAGGTATATTGGGAAACTATTCTAGTAGGTATTGGCCAATATTAGAGGGTTATAGAGATGTTAGGAATGGGGAGAGGTGGTGGCCTTTTATAGGGAAGGGGGTCATACTTTTGTAATTACCATATGGTATTCAATAATGGGTGGTCTATCTGAGATAAAGAGCCTTAGAAATGGACGAATAATGGAATAAATTTGAATCATTCCCAATAAAATATTCATCCAAAAAAGAATATGTGCATTAAATTAATTTAGTTCTTTAACATCTATGATTATAAAATTTTATAGTTTTGGTTTTTATTAAAGCGTCTTTTTTTCTAATCAAATTAACATAATCATTAAGACTAAATTAATTTTAGATTTATTTTAAAATATATATCGACGCAATTATTAGTATTATATCTAATTTTCAAAATAAAATTATCCTGGTTTTTTGAAATTAATTTTAAAATTAGTGCATCTAACGTGCTAAAATTCTTCTTGAACCTAGACCGTGTTTACAACATATTTACATAATATGGGTCAAAATGTTAATTATAAAAGATAAATTGGACCATTTATAGACAATATTTAATATTTATTAACACTTAATAATGAATTTTCATAATATATTATTTTTATAAATTTTAAATCATTTAAAAAGATTCATTTATTGTAAAATAACAATAATGAAAATTTTTACATTATTTATTTAATGTTATTTTCAAAATATCCATATTATATTGGATTAAAATTATACTATGTTTACAATGGTTTAAAATTAAATAATAATCTAAAAAAATTATGTAAATATTTCAATCAATCCGCTTTAAATTTAATATTTATACTATAATTTATTTTAGTTAATTATTAACTAAATAATCACTACATTAACATTTCTTAATATTTTTAAGTACCTAAAGCATTGCTAAAAATTATTTATAATTTATGGTGATATAAATAACTCATATATATCTCAAAATGATTTCTATAACCTAAAATACGATGTTTTTACATATCTAAATGTTTTATAATTGTTAAATGTAAGGAATGTTGGCTTTTTGTCTTTTTTTGTTCTTACAATTTTATATAGGGCACTTCCATTTAATAATATCAAAATAAACCATATATTTCTAACCAAGTGAGGAAATGGTGAAATATTTGGCAACCAAGGTATTTTGGACAAGTTTCCATGTCACTTTCATATTTAATATTAAGGTTTAGTCCCTTATTAATCTTAATGATACCTTAATTTCCGTAATTAATTTTAATCACATTAACTAATAATTTAGGTCAAAAACGTATGCTGACTTTATTAGACAAAAAATATAATTCTAATTACATCATTTTATGTCGTATTTTCATAATTATAATCACATAAGTAGAAAAATTAATACTAATGATAATCCTGCAGATGGGGAGAAATAACAAGTTTTTATTGTTAAAAAACATCCAAATGTTTTTTATGTTTTTATATTCAATTAGAAGGTAAAATTAATTATAATGAACATTATTATATAAATATATTTTTAATTGATCTATTGTGACTCTAAAAAAATCTAAAATATAATTTATCTTTAATAACTATTTAAAAGAAAAGGTTTTTTTAAACTAAATTGATGTAATTTTCATTATTCATCAAAAAATGATGTTTCACTAAAAAATATAAAAAATCACCCTATCAAAATCTAAATATTCTGAATTCAAAAATGATTTTTATTTTTGAAAATAAAATACATAAAATTATAAATTATTTATTTTTCAAATTAGTTCTCCATTAAAATGTCGTAAAACGCGGTCCTGCATGTAATGCATTTTAATTCACTGTTATATGTATGAAAATTTAAAAATTGCATATAAATAATTCCAACTACATAGTTATATTTAATGTAAAAGGATAATATTTTAAATTCATTGGTTATCATATTAAGACACCCCATTTTTGTCCAAAAATTGAGGATTTTACTGTCAAGGATACCAGTAAAAATAGAAGTATACCTTAAAAGTCTCATAAACATTACTTCATAGGATGTTAGGGATTAATCATCATTTTATTTAAGATTTAGGACTAAGTTAACCATTTTATAATAAATATTTTGATCAAAATAATTATTGAAAAATATTTTTTTATTCAACTCACATTCCATGGTGTTTATATTTTCCTCATTTCTAATGTTCTTTATGACATTCCATCATTGCTTAACTTCACATTAAAAATGATAAATAATTAAAACAATATTTTCATACTTCGAGTAATATCAACTAAAAAATATATATACATTTATATTTATTAATTTCTCAAAAAAGTGGATTAAAATACTTGCTAAAGGATAAGGCATTATCATAAAAAGGACTCAAAAAGAAGTTATTCCAAACATAGAACATTTGTGACTTGAGAACGGACCATGATATTATTCAATAAATGGTAAATTTTGGTGATAATTAATTTGGGATTTGGTACTCTAATACCCATCCATTATTCATTCTCATAGATAAACATTACATTTTATAGTTCACTGATAATTTACACAGTTACTTCATGTTCCATGTAATGACTAAAACAAAAATGATTAGTGTGATTATAAACTAAAAAATAATAAACATATAAAATTGTATGATATTGAAAATCAATATTATGATGTCTTAAATCGTGAAACCTTAACTTAAACCTATGACATTTTAGTTTCAAATCTATACGAATTTTGGTTCACCAAATTTTTTGAGGTTATTAACTATTATTCATCTTAACTACATCCTAAAAATTACGTATTCCCTTCAATAATACCAACTAAGAAAACCTGATCACATAATACATTCTAAGTGTCTTATTTATTATGATTATTCATTATATATCATGATAAAGAACCCATCATATCCTATAGGATTAGTGTCTTAGGATACAAGACACATAACTAACTTATTTTACAACTATTATTCAACATATACCCCAAATATTCATCACATATTGTGCCCTTATAGGCATATCATACATATTACCCTTCTTGATACCATGGGGAAATTGAAAAAAAAATTAAAGGGTTAGCTCCTAAGATCAATATGGAGTGAACATATTAGGTATTAATTAGAGTTCATAAGTGAGCATTATATGATCATATGGGTATGATAACATAAACAATACATGAAAATATTATAAAAAAATAATTCTTTTTAAAATAGAGATCATAAATCATGATTCAATACATGATGGTTTTGGTTTATGAAATGAGTAACTAGGGTGTATAAACATGGTCCCTTAATCACAATTCATAAAATAAGAATGTTACATAACATAATATTTCGTCACAAACATAGTCAGGTAAATCATAACAAAGTTAAAGTTTACCAATAAGACATTAACATTATAATGGGATAAGAAAACTGCCAATATATAATATAGTGTATATGGGCTATCCACCTATACCACATAACATTTTGGACTTGGATTGAACACCCATGTCCCATCCTAATCTCATGAGATATAAAACATTACCTAATGTATTTGAATTATATATCAGACCCACTGATTACATAATTATAAACAATACATATGTGTCCCTTGTAGACATGTAAAACATAATATTCCAATCATAGTATAATTAAACAATGAGAAATAAATGGGTTTTATGAATTTTTCTAAAAAACATGACCATAAAATATATGGAGAAAGAAGTTGTATAGTATCATTAGAGTATATCCCTAGTTAAGAATAATCTACTTTAAATCATATTTAAATAGATGAAAAAACACATTTGTTCATTAAAATTTACATTATGATATAAGATGTAATACCCTTTATTTTAAAAAAAATTATTTTGAATGGAAATTATTTTTAAATTAATTTTAAAATAAAATTCATTATAAAAAATGTAAATATAAAAAAGACTATTCATATCGAAAACAATTAATGATTGTTTAAAAATAAGTTCATGTTGAATATTTTTTAAAAAAAATTTACTTTCACACCTTTGTAAATAAATTCATAGACAATATAACATGTCCCATGAAAAAATAATTAAAAATAGATTCCTATAATTTTTATTAAAAATTGTGGAAAATAGAAAATAACCATAACAAATAATATATGTATATAACAGGATATTTATAAAACAAACTAAATACTATGATCATGAAGGAGACAAATTCTCAATCGAAAAATGAGATAAGGTGGGATCTTCTTATAGGATACCTTTCAGTTGAGTTGTGATCCACAGATAGGAAAAATAGTAGGAGGTTATTTAAAACTAGAAATAACCAATGTAGATTAATATATATGGATTTTTAGATATAAATAACATATAAAGTACCATAATGTAATTTTGATCATTAACAATATAAATTTTAATGTGATATTGGAAAGAAACCCTTACAGCTTTGGTAACTTTTTAATCAAAACACCTTCAAATAGAGAACCTAATATGGAATTATAAATACCTTTAATTTATTCGAAATTACCAAAATAATACATCCATGTTTATTATATGTACCACGCAAAATGAATTGCTGAATATGAATCATATCACGATGAAGGGAAATTGAAATGAGGAGACCTTACATGTGATTTATCCTCTTGTATAAAAAATTTCACCACACTGATAACATATATTAAGATCTTATTCATAACTATTATCGTATTTACTCTTCAATTGTAACAATAAATTATACATATATTAGTCTGTTTACGTTTAGTTTCATCATAATATGTTAGTAATATAGGTAGTTTCATACATTTTTCATAAATGAAATACAAATCCTCATTCATGGATTGAAATTTCATAATTATTGGATTATTCAAATAAGATTAATATTTTTTCAATGATTTATCTAGTACCATTTTAATTTTGTGTAATATATTATTTTTAGGAAAATGGAATCCATGAAAAACATGTTTTGGTAATTTACAAATAATAATGAGATAATTAATGACGACCATTAATTTTAGGTGTCACTATTATAAAAATAATTTATGAAATAAATTATTAATTTATATCATATATTACTAGTACTAATTTGTTTATAATTATTCATAATTAAAATTATGAAGTTTATGTAGCTTCTTGAAAGAAGGTTGTCAAACTGACCCAAAAAAGAACGTGTTATACTAGAGAATGAGAAAGAGTTTAGAGTTATAAAATATTTGTATAATTTTAATTAAAGGGAATTATTTTTAATTGAACATAATTATAATGTATAATTATCATTATAGTTATATAATATAATTAGTTATTTTAAAATGCTAGATATGAACTAAGATGCATACATTGATGATATCACTCCTCCAAACAGGTTCCTTCAGAATGATAGATTTAGTCATATTTTATTGGAACAGAATCATCCTAAAATATAATAAGGATATTGGTGTGGAAAAAACATTTTGGATTAAATGGATAATAAAAGTTAAATATTGGTTTGAGTGGGGTAGAGGGGTATCTTTTTATAGGTTATTTTTGAGTGGAATTTCTTTTAATACTCAATACCTAAGGTGTATGATTGTAATTTTTCATTGAAAGTGGACCCAAAGATAAAAATTAAATGTATATGGTTAATTTATACCCTCATATATATAATTTAAAGACAATGTTACAGATATTTTAGACTTTTACAACTTTATTTACTACTTTTACCTCAGTTTAACTATACATTGGTAACTAAAGTTTTACCTTGGTAACATCTTTTTATGTTTATAATGTAGTTAACTATATTACCAAATTTAAATACAATGATTCCAATTTGGATCCCTATTTAGTGTAATAAAATTTATAAATATCATGACTTTAAAATTTAAATGAAAAAAAAAAAAATTATTAATTGTTTTTTATTGCAAAATGACCTTTTAACTTTAATTATTCTTCATATTATTTCCTATAAATTACTAATTAAATTAATACTATAAAATATTTTAATAATTGGAAACATTAAATTTTATTTTAGTTAAGCATTATAAGTTATCAATATAATTTAATTAGTTTAAAATATATAACACTTATGAAAAAAGAAACTTATATTATAATAAATATAATTTTTAAATAAATAATTTTAATGAAATCCAATTAAGATTATTTACTTATACTTTAGTATTTAAATTTTTATCAATCCATTATCATTGTAATATTTCATTGAATTTAAAAAAATAAGTCATTATTTTTTAAAAATATAAAACTAATATATAATAACAAATACATAATTATAATAAAAGATTTTATATTTCATTCCAAAATTTTGATTATTTTTTAATTATATTACATATTATTTTATAATAAAATTAACACAACATCAATTTACCCATTGGACACAAGTTTATACAATGACCATATATTGAACAACCATAAGGTCAACCACCACATGTCCAAAGGTTATATGCCTAATGGCCATATGTCCAACTAATATATATCCAACATCAATACAACCAATTATTATATATGTGATAGTCATATTACAATACTATTTATATCATTACATACATTTCTATAATCATTCATCCTAATCATTTAATTCATTTTCTATTTTGTTTTTATATTTGTAATTCTTCTATTTATTTCCATTGTTAAAATGGAGGTATGACCATTAGTTTAAAAAACCAGGATAAGAATTTCATTTTCATATACTTTTAATTAACATATGATGTATTCATGTTATAGATTTCTTAAAAACGTTTCATATTGTACTATCAACATTTTCTAATTTTAAACATCTATTTTAATATTATATCACAATAAAATATATCATTTTTTAATTTAGTTCATTTTTGAGTGAATTAAATTCTATCAAACATGAAACATTTATTTAAAACTAAATACATACTAAAATTTTATGTCTTAGATTAAATATTCACATATTTTTTACACACAAAAAACCTTGAGTCAAGATCAAATTGTTGGATAATGAATCCTTCATTTGAGATCCTACTCAAATCATAAAATTTACACTATTCATAATACACATTATTTGAATCCAACTATAGAAGATTATATCTAAAAAACATTCCTACTATTTGAATAACATGTTAAATTTCCCAATTTTCAGTCAAAACCATATTCCATGGTGACAAAAAGTCAAATTATTTTTGGGGGTATTGTTGGTAGAAAAAATTATATGTTATTTATATTTCTATGAATGTCACAATGGGATCCTTATATATAATGTATAAGTAAATTTTTGTCGAAAATATTAGTTTTTTAAAGAAGAGGGTGTAAATGGGATCATTTTGTGAGTTTTTATTTCTCACACATCAAAGGATAAAAGTACCATAAAACGATACACAATATGGTCGTGTGATAATGATAACTTGTTATCATGAACAATCTATGGATTCTATCTAAATCCTGAAACAGATTTTTAGGGACATATAGAATTTTTTTTCCATTAAAAACTTTTACTATGGGTATAAGTGATATCAATATTATTAGACTATTCCATTACATTTTATTTAAAATCATGTGAATCTAAATAAGAAATTTAATTTAATTGTTATTCCATTTTTATGTTATATTTTATTTAATTAGTTTTACTACTATTGTTCAATGTATTCAAATAATACAACTAGGACCATGCATTTATAAAACCCAGTGTCTTCCCTATTAAAGCTTCTAAATTCACCTTACCAAATTCCTACATAACTATTCTGTTAATTCTATTCATGCACCCGGCCCATTCCATGCATGCCCTGAAAAAGTCTATATAGACACTAAATCAAAACAACCATGTGTGAATTTTCAAAACCACCACACATCCTCTTTAAAGGCACATGTATGATCTTTCTTGAGTGCTTAGGATCTTGAGATTATTATGGGATATTATTTTAGATTTTTAGGTGTTAAATATAAAAATTGATTAAACAAGTATCCCACAACTTCCTATTTTAATACAAGGCTAGACCAAGGGAAACCATAGTGAAATCCAATGCAACCAAAACTCTAATACACTACCTTATGTCACTTTTTAAGACAAATATTATTTTTAATGAAAACTAGGGGTATTTGAGTCATCCATAGATTTTCACAAAAAAAATTATAAATGGCCACTTCAACCAAGAATGTACATAGCTAGATAGAACGACCCCTGGTGAGAATATCTAATAATAATTAATGTTGAAATAATGAAATCCCAATGTTTCCTAAATTTTGATCCAGGATAAACCCTTAAAGTCTAAATAGGGTTTCCATTTTCTTATGTTCTATTCATTGGGGGTTGTTCCTAGACCGCAATTACTTATTTGGTCATGTCTTTCTTCTAGTTTACTTACATGGGTGAATATATAAAATTTTACCATAGTGTTCCTCATAACCTAGGTGGCACCATTATCATAAGGTTATTATCATACGAAGATGATTTTCCCCATCACATGGGGAATACCCTAGGCTAACCCTAACCAAGGTCAATTACATGTTTTAAACAATTCCATTTTTCCCTAATGGATTTTATAACATTAATTTAACAAAATGACAAGGGTCTTTACACTAAAGAAGTTTTTTTAAACTATATACCTGGGATCATCCTTCACCCATTTTGATATTCATTCTTCATCATTGGTTACATATAAGTCACAATCCCTAAAAATAAACCTAGATTATCTTAAAACTCCAGATCTATTGATATCTGAAATAGTTTAATCCAATATCAATTCCTTCACTAAAATCATATTATAGATTTAAAAAATTTTATTAATGTTTAATACCCACACTAAAATATTTTTAGATAACTTTAACATTGTTGGACTGGTAATATTCTCTTATAATTAAGGAAGCCTCAGATATAGATACATGACCTTAAGAGGAACCACTAGGGTCCCTATAACATAATAATAAAATGTATGATGCTACTTATTATACAGAATCAAACTATATAGTTTTCCACTCTCTTCGTAGGGATATGTAGGAATCCCCTTTTATAGACCCAATATCATTATCATAACACCCTTTGTCTCTATAAATACTAATAAAATATGAAATTCTTTTTATATGGATTTAATGTACATTATAATTAAATTATTTTAATTAAATGTTAAAAAAACTTAATTCTCTTGTATATTTTCCTTTTAAATTCATTCATTTTAATAAATAACTTTCAAAAAATGTTAACTCTGATGGATTTCTCAAGAATCACTTCAATTTATAAGAGCATCATAAAAAAGACAACAACCTACGCTATTTTTTTAGTATATCTTCTATCCTATTGATTTTGAAACTCAATGCCACAAGAAAATAACCACATAGGTTTATGAAAATAAATAATCATTAATTAATTCTATAATTTCAATATATAATTTTTGAATATTGATCAATAAGTGTAAATGTGATCAAGACATCAAGAAACATATTCCTATACACATTTCTATTAAGTGACTCTAACAATCCAAATTACATCTAATGTTATTTGAAAAAACATTATTATTTAAAAATTATAAGATGAGTCATAATAATATGATAAAATAAAAAAATTAGCAAGAATAAAATGAAAATAATTAATATGATAATATTTTAGTAATGAGCTTAAATCAACAATAAAAAAATTCTAAAAAAATTATAGTTATGTTTGAATTTATTATGTTTCTTATTAAAATTATAATAAATTTATTTTAAGAGCCATGTGTTGAATAATTAATTATTCTTTTATATTATAATGGTTAATTATAAATTAAAATTATTTTCACAGAAAATTAATTTTAGGAATGGAAATTAATATATGTTTTTAGATATATGATATTTTAATGGATTTCACAACACTATGATTACATTTTAAATAATTTAATCAATAGTATAAAATAAAAAATGATTTCTAGGTGAATGAATTTTTTTGTGATCTATATAATTATTTTCACAAATATTATTATAGTATTTAATTTTGATATATGAAATGGTGATGAGAAAAAAATTACTAATGGAAGTGTAACATACTTTCAAAATATATATATATGGTTTTTTGATGATATAAATTAGTGATTAATAAATTATACGTATTAAATAAAATAAGAATACATGGTTAAAAATTATTTTATTTATATTATAAATAAATTGAGATAATTGACTTATGTTATAAGATTATGGTGATTATAATATATTAATTATTGTCAATTTATGTTTATTTCATTATCCAGGATATATTACATTTATTCAATAATGTTAAATGAAATTTTAATCTACTAATTATTAAATTAGGTGGTAACAAAATAATTTAATTATTAAATTTTATTGAAATTAATAAATAATATGAAATTATGGATAGATGGAAAAAAATGATCTCAAAAGAATGAATTGAGATAACTATTAATGGAGAAATTAAGGATTTTATTAGAATGTATTCATATCTAGTTGTTCATCGATCTAGTGTCTGAATATTATTCTAGAATGTATTGATTTCATTGGCTTCATTATTGGTTTTTAAAGTTACTTGGTGCAGTGATACATCACTTAGAGTGGGAAGGATCAACAATAGTCCTTTAATGAATTATTATTTTTAAATAAGCCAGTGTTCCCTTTTAAATTATTTATCCTCTCATTCATTAATGTCTCAATCATTCCTATAAAATATAAAAAAATATATCAACGAACACCTTGATTTTTAGAAGTTGTGTTAATAACGGGGGTACCAACTCCTTGTTATGTTTAGAAAGAATATGAATTATTGATTCCCACTAGTAAAAAATACTTATTACAATAAAAATATCACTCAAAAATCTAAAACACTTATTAATATAGAATTATTATGTCTCTTGAAAATATACTTTTACCTATTATTGGGATTTTAATAATGGTTCACACCAATATATGATATCTTCTAGATAACCAGATTATTTACGAAGAGGTTTCTTTATATTCTCTCACTCGAGATAATAAAATATATTTTTTCTAAAGATTCCAAAAATTGGACATGAAATACAGGTCTCATCAAGTGCAATAGTTTGTCAGCCTTTCTCTTTAAGTCTTTATATCTATAGATTATTCAGAATCTAGATTTCAAGCATAGACCAATGATAATCAATTTTATCTTGAATCTTATCATCTAAACTTAATCATATTTCTCCTTGACATATTGTTTTCATTCTATTTATTGTGGTGGGATTCATCCTTTAATACCAAAAAAATAATAAATAACAATAATATTAGATTTCATATTAACCATCTCATATTTTTATCCTATAATTTTTATTCACTGAATTATATTTAGAATATTTTCAATAATTGAATATGGAGACTCATTTATTTCCAGCAATGATATCATCTCATTTTTTAACATCATAAAAAACTCCTCCTATTTATATTCTCATTTAATCTCAATCAATTTATATCACTATTTTTAATTATCCATAAATCTAAAAAAGTAAAATATCCATGAGATATTAAAATTATCATAACCATCATTATATCCATTAAATAAAAAATTGTTTATTCAATGCTGGAATTCATGTTTATATGTATAGATCTTCACAACCTAGAATCTCAGCTTATTGTACATCTATATCTTCCATTTCATTTCATGTTTTCCCCAAACCATATAAATTTTAATTAATCTTCTAGAATCACATTATTTCTCTATGATGATGTATAATACATGAGATCATTGCACCAAAATCAACTAATTTATCTCCATTTAGAATATTTAATTATAATGTTTCATTATATGTTTCCTAAGAGAGTGATTATGAAAATAAAAATTTAAATTTATTATATTAAAAATAATTTGACCTTAGACATTTTGTAATAGTAAATGAAACATATGTTTCCCTATTATTCCTTACCTTTCTCGATTTTTCACCTTTAATAATATTACATAATGTCTATTAATCTTTCAAATTTATTCAAATGGATCATACATTTTCTCTATAAAAATCATATAATTAAAAACATAACCACATTTTTTTTCTAGGATTAGGGTTACTCTTACAAAAGAGTAAATTACTATTATTCTCCAATGCCTTTTTTTATATTTCTTAAGTATATATCCATGAATCTTATTTTATTCATACATATCATAAATTAATCAAATTTATTCTCATAGAGGTTCATAAAAAATCTATTATATCCCTTATAATTATTTTTAAGAGTCTTGAAAATTTATCAGATGATCCTTATTGGAAAATGGTAATGTTAATGACTTTTTCAATTCTCACAATATTTTGGAACAAAAAAATTAGAGATGAACCTTAGAAAATAAAGTAATTTTTTTGAATTTCAATAAATTTTATATTGAAACTTAAAAAATTATTTAAATTTTTGGACTTCTCTATTTTTTATCATCAATATATAATTTCTAAAATCCATTAACTTAACAGAAAACTTCATCTAATCTTCCAATGGAATTTATAGTCACTATATAACATCATCCAAAGAATATTCATCACATGGTATAATAGTCTTTATACTCTCTACTTCATGTATAAATTCCTTAAACATAAATTTATCATAGTTCTTCTTCAAACATACCATCTCGATATTCTTGGTGGTTGAATCCCCAATTTTAATGACCAACCTATTAAAAAACACCATTCCCCTTATAATAAATTTTCATTCACTTGATGATTAGTTAAAAAATAATCATATATAAGGGTATGAATCCATGAATATTTCATATGGTATAGTTTGTTGTGGAAATTAGAAAAAAAAAATATTTATTAATTTTTGTTCTACATAATATTTTTTGTAAAAAATATTTTGTATAACCATATTATGAAAATATATAGTTATTGTTTTATAACCCTAAAGGATTGTATGTGGACATACAAAGGATGAATCTTTGAGTGTGGTTGGGGAGATTTGGGGTGAATATAATGGATATAAAAAAATCCATGGCCTCTCTTATGAGAACTTATTTATCAATAGTTTTCTTAGATATCACTAATAAAAATGACAGAAAATTATTCTTTATCAATGATTATCTATTATCAGGTTTGGACATCTGTTTTGTTACATTAAAACCTATTTTTATTTTCTTCTTGACATGATTGAATTAATTATTTTTAAATTTAAATCTGGGGTGTTTTATGTTGGTCCATCTTATGTAATTTTAATTCCTATAATTAATAATTTTCTAATTCTTATTTACCCAAGGATCTTTATATTTTCTAAATAAATCGAATAAATGGAACCTTGAAAAATAAATAATGTTTATTTCATACTTTTATGTTATGTTATTTTCTCCCATCATTCTTGGAATATTATTCATTGATATTTTTTAACCAATAGTTCTACTATATTTGGGAAACAGTCATGGAATAATAAATATTTTCCAAAAACGATCCATTCGATAGGTTCATATTAAATATTTTGGATATGATAAAAGGTTGATGACAGAAAAGAAATATTGATTAAGGACTGAAGGAGTTTTTTTTGGTTTTTTGGAATTTAGAGGATGTGGTGTGATGAGATGAAATTCTTGATCAATGGGTGGCCAAAATTAGGCCACTACCAACAACCCAAGATTAGTTAACCCAAGATATTATTTAAGAACACATGATTACTAAAATAATCATAGAAGGAGGTGATTTAGATATATATTTGTGAATACTAGAATATTCTAATAATCAGGACTTAAATGGTGTGTAATTTGGAAGAACACACATAGTTTGGTCTCATTTTGTGGTGGGTATGGTTAACCCATTAAGATAATGATCATAAACCATTTTACCTCTTTACATGTTGTGTTAACTGAAGCTATTGGACTATCATGTTCCCTTGGGAACACGGGCACAAACAATGCTAGAGTACATGGGCCGAGCCCGAGTAAATGAACATGGGACATTGAATATTAACGTTGACATGGAATGGGAATAATTTAAATGAATAAATGCTTATCTCTTGTACACAAAATTTACTCATTTTACGGAAGGGTATATCCCTTATTTCCCTCAGTGCGATAATGTTATTATCATGTGTGAATTCCCTTAGCCCATACCTGATAAGGTAAAGTATGTAATCCCATCTAGATTATAAGATGATTGATTCCATATTTGAGTTAGATTTTGGATGGATTCAAGTATCCACATATACCTCGGGGGTGTTATCCTCTAACATTCTTCCCAAGTCTTGGTAAGGTATCCCATTTATAATATCATGGGCATGTGATCCCAATCAAAGTGGGTTAATCCATATATGGTTATGTATACCCCATTGACCTGGGGTGTGATCAAATACTTGTGTATTTATATCATGTGATTTTTATAATCTAGAAATATTTAAAGGGATGATTGGGGTGACCCCTTAGACTAATTCCATTAGTTTTTTTGTGACTCCGGAAGTGTTCTCTCAGATTATTATAACCATGTTCCTCTGGTAGAATCCCTTCTCAGTAGTGAGTATATGACTTTTCATTCAAACATGGTGTCTATATATGAGCATATATTTGTTTTTATTATTCTATCTAGTTGAATCACCTTGGTGTGGTATTGAGTTGACTCGGTTTGATTCTTTATGTTGGGTGATTTTTATGTGTCCCACTGTTAATGTTAATACTCTCCCATGCATAAGAATTTTCCAACAAGTGTCCAGTCTTATTAAGATAATAGTCCTTTCAATATAGTTATAAGAGTACTAGGATTAATTAGAGTGTATTTATTATAAGGCCCCAACCATAAAACATTGCTTAATCATGAATTAAATGAATCATTTACATAGAGGATCTTTTCAAGTTTAGAGTTTTAGAGACTTGAGAGATAACTATTTAATCTTAAAATATTACAAAGTTGACACTTCTACTAGGATTCCATAAAATAAAAACTCTTAAAAAGAAACATGTCTAGTTCCATGTTTTAGAAAGCATGTCTTTCTATGATCCCATACTAGACCATATTCATCCTTAAGTCATGTGGAAAAAATTTCAAAAACATGGGATGAGCAAAATAACCTCAGTCAAGGATTCACAAAGAAGAAAAACTATTAGTTTTTCAAAACAACAAGTAAACCATGAATACTTTATCAAAGTAATACTTTTCACCTTTATGAAGTACTAAATACTCTTCACTAAATAAAATATCATTACATAACCTTTTTTAACCAAACGATTAACATAAAACCCATATAAAAAACACATAACATATCAAGATAACATGGGACATAAACATACATAAATGGAATAACCATACAGTTGACTTCGACACATATCACTTAATGGAATAGCCATACGGCCAACTTCCATACCCAATGCATTGATGTTTATAACGTAACCACCCGTCCTGGTATTCACGAGACAACCATTCATATGGTTTATCAAGTAACCACATGTCAAATGTCCAAGTACCATTATATAATCATAACACATAAAACAATTTTAAAGGAAATAAAACATTTCCACATTTCAATCACAATATATCACTTAATTATATTTACAAGACAATTCCATTATCAAAACCATTATCAATACCAAAATACATAAAAGAGTATATGGTATTTATTTACTTTTAAAAACATTACAGCTTGTTGAGTATGCCAAAGACCAAATAATACTCGCGGTGGCAGAAAAGGTCATTGTCACCGCATACGTTAAAATAAACATTCGTTTCTTTCATTTAGTAAACCGATTGGTAGAAAAGAGTTCCCTTTGAATGAAATGAAAATTCAAAGGTGTTTTATACAACGTATAAAAGAAATTATTGTATTAGAACAAAATATGCCTCAATGAAAGAAGATTGAGACGAATTCCCTTACAACATTGAAGATTTTAACATTTTAAACCATTAATATCCATATAAATAAATCTTTAAAATCCATTTTGAAAACATGGATATTAATGAGAAAAATTTATAATAAAAAATCCTTATAACATTTAAAACAATATTTCAGTGAATGATTTTTTTACAAAATGAGAGACACTTGAATACAAATAATTGACAAATAACATTTAATTAGAAATTTATAATATCATGAGAATAAAAGGATTCATGATATAATATTCTTAAGGACATTATATACACCATATAAGATTGAATTGGTGCATTACAACAATGAAGTCTCAATATAAATGTAAAATGAGATGAAATCCCTTATAAAGAAGATATCCTTAAATTAAAGATAAATAAATCGCATAATTATGTGGGAAAAATATAAACACACACAATTTAAGTGGATATTATGTGTAAAACAAGCATAGGTCATTCAGATATATTCATAGGATGAAATATTCAATAACTACAAGTTTAACCCAAAGAAATTGAAATTGGGTTATGAAGTTCCATTGTAAAAATTCCACAGCCTAACGGTGTCACTTTAAAATTTAGAAAATGAGTTGATAAGATAAAAAGGGTATCTCATCACTTGGAAATAAATTTTACATCAATATTGATATATAAGAACATATCCCAACATAATAAGATGTAAATTAAAAGACCTAACCAAATAAGTCTTTTCAAAAGAGGAGGGTGAAAGGTTCCCTTACCGATTTGGGTAACATTCGTAACGTACACCCCAGGAAATAAGGGTCATAAAATGAAGCTTTACATACCAATAAATGAAATTATATTACTTAAAAAGTATAGTAATGGGAATTACATACACCATTCAATGGAAATGGTGTCAAATGTAGCATAAATCTCACGGAAATAAAAGTGAGATGAAAAATCTCTTACGAAAACTCGGCAGCCTAACGACGCCACACAAAACATCCAAAAATTGATTGATGAGATCCAATAGGGTCTCTCATAATATTAACATAAAAATTAAAGAATTATAAATATAAAAAAACATCCCCCAACATAAGAAAGATGATCTTCAAAGAAGAGACATAAAAGGGAGTACTTGAAAAGAAAGAGAGAGGTTGCATCCCTTACCTCAAGCCTGAATTGTCTTGTTCATTTCTCTATATTCAGGAATAATAAACCTTGTACAATTTTTAATTTCTTAATGAATTCATTTAAGGATTATTATTCAGTTCATATCACAATTATAATGTCATAATAATTGGTTAATAATGTGCGTTCATATGAGACGTTTTTGTTGATGTTCGGTACATGAGTCAAAATTGAACTTGTTGGAAAATAACTTTCCATGTAGTTATAGGTAAATCATCTAAAGAATAGTGTTATTGATTTAAATATCATATATATCCAGTATGTATTCATTTTATACTATTCCATAACATTTGGAGATAAAATAATGAAATGCACCGTTCATGGAGACGGTAGGTCGTATGTACGCATTAACGCTACTTTCATTTCATTGTCATATTAATGAAATTAAAACTAAATGAGATATAAATATATATTATAATTCCAGTATAATATATATGTTATATATGTCACATAATTTCATTAATTTCATTCTTTATACATTCCATGTATTGCATGAACGAGTCATCACTTGAGGGGGCGGTAGTCCACACTTCCTCAAATGAAATTATCACATTTTCACAACATGCGAAGCATAATGTTATGTTTTAAAAGTAATATAGAGAAGAATATAGATGAAATAAATATAATATATATCATAAATAAATATAGTTCGATAATAATGGCCACCATGAGAGGTGGTAGGAGAATATAGAACAATCATCGTTTTGTGAGGCAGTAATTTCCCATCCACGGAAACAGTATGTTCTTTAACCATTAGACAGAGGTGTGTGTAAGTGTAGCTCTAATACTCTCATAATAACATCCTATTATACTGAATATACTGTTTTTGTTACAAAATAAATTAATAAAAAGAGTTTAGGTGGGTTGGCGGAGCAAAATAAAACAAAAGTACATTAGAGAAGCCTTTACCTTTAAATCGGGTAACTCCACTTCGTTTGAATCAAAAGACTTCCTTGAAGAGCTTTCTGCCTAAGGGAAGGCTTCTAGGATGAATATAGAGATGTGGAGAAACAAAATGAGTAGAGTTTGGTCGATCCCAAGGCTTTAGAGGTGTGGGTAAGGAGGTAAAGGTGGGGACCTTTTATAAGAGGGGGTGAGGGGCACACTTGGAAGGTCTTGAAAAGTTTCTTTATTATAAAATTATTTTTGGATATCAACGGTCCCAAAATTATATATTTTGAGGATAAGGTGACAAGGGTTAGAAATCCACACATCCAATAGGTTTTTTACAATTGTATGTCTTATATTTTACATTATCTTTTCATTTTATTTAAATCATTCATTAATGAGGTAATCATTGTATCATCATGGTGTCATACATAAATTAATTTATATAATTTCTAAAAATTATAAAAAAACACTATGATGTAGGAATACTTTTTATCATTCCAATGACTATTTATAGTCAAATATATGACTTGAATAACCCCATGTTAAAATTGTATTAGTAAAACAATACATGTTTGTGACATTTTTATTTCAACTTTCAATAAAAATTTATTAATGTCATGTTCTTACCCAAGTGGCTTTATAGGGTCCCCAAGTTGACCCATGGATTTTCTTGGTCTTCCATGAACAATACAATAAAGGTAGGACGTGTTTTAAGGTCATTTCATATTATTATAACATTATCTTTACCTTAAATTACACTAATTACCATTAATCGCGATTAATTAAACTTAAAAGTTACTATTCACCAAAAAAATATGTTCATACCATTAAACCAAATTTTACATAATAATGACAACCATGTTTGTATTATTTTTGAAATTCAAATCCCAGAGGTGGTAAAATTTCATTTAAACTAAAAATCAGTTTTTTAACTACCACTTAGTGGTTTCACTATTCATCAAAAATTGATGTTTTTCAGAAAAATACTAAAAATTCACCCAAAGCTATATTTGATATTCCGAATAAAAAAATGATGTCTATTTTACAAAATTCAAAACATATATGCTACATTAATCAATTTAATAATTAATTCCTGTTGCAAAACAAATAGCTTGTTTTTATGAAACAAAATATATCAAAAGATTGACACTAGTTTAAGTCCAATTTCAAAGTGAAATTAATTCAAATGACCACCATTGGATTAAATGGTAAAAATATATTATAAATACACTTTCAAACCAATTAAAAATATTATCTAATCATATAAATATATTATATTAAAAAGAGGATATGAATTAAAATACAACATTTTTCACTTATTCATTAAAAATGTACTTTATCGAAAAAAATAACAAAAAAATACACAAAGTAAATTTTGATGTCCCGATTCTAATGAAGGATTTTATTTGGTCCAATATAACATATAAAATTTTCAAAAAGTGTATTTAAAAAGGGTTCGCCATCAAAAGGCTGTTAATTGACCTTTTGAAGAATATTAGAATATTTAAGCTTAAAATTAGACTCATTCGCATTTTAATCCTCTATCCTTATTGTAAAAAAGTAAAAATATTTGACAAAAATATATAATAATTTTGTAGTTAGTTCTTCTCATTATCACCATTACAACGGCTAGGCGTTAACAACCATTTAAAATAATATTATTTTATTATTAAAGTGCAACTTAAGATTTCAAAGAAACTTGTTGTTGTGTATTGGGTACGCCATCGAGCATAGATTTCCATTTAAAGTAATATTATTATTTTATTCAAAAATATTAATAAATATAAAAATGTAATATTCTTTATTTAACTGAGATATTACATCCTTCCCCCCTTTTTGGAATTGGGTCCTCGCAATTTTAAAATTGGGCCTGGAAACTTCATTGAAAGCCCCACATCAGAAAAGGAGTAAATTAAGTTGTCACTTTAAAAGAAAGAAAGGGAAGTACAAAGGTCACCCGAGTTATCCCATACTAGGATTACATGTAAGAAAATATGGACATGGAAGAGAAAACAAGTGGTCATGTTCTGATGGAGAGTGATAGAAAATATGATTAGGAGAAAGTTAACCACAAGAAAATTAGAAACTTATGATGGGTTAAACGGTATTTGATTCCCCAGTAGGAAAAGATAACGGGCAAAATTTTTGTTTTAAGTTATTTTTCATTAGGTAATTTATTTATGATCTTAACTAAATCCTAAAGAAACATCCTTACTTGTCATGTATACTATCATGTCTTACTATATTTCTTACCCAAACTCATATTTTCTCCAAAAGATGAGTATTTAGGATGACTTGTTCACATTAAGAGAGCTATAATCAACTTCTAGAGAATCACCTAATACAAAGAAGAGAACTATATATTTACCATGTATTTAGACCCTTACCAAAACCAAAATTGTTAGTACGAGATCAGATAATCCACAAAAGGATAATCTTATATAAAAAGAAAATATATTCTTAATCTCCAAAATTTGTCCAACAAAACCCAAAGTTCATCAAAGACCATTAGATAAAAAAATTTCCATAAAATTCATCAAAGTAAACCAAACTATGATTTAACCCAAATATTTGAAGGATTTAATCACATAGTCTTCCAAGCTAAAAGTTAACATTTATCTCCAAATAACATCAGTTGATCTTAAAGTATCAAATTGAAAATTAATTAATCTAATCATATATCCTCTATGATAGGTCAATATTTTCCTAGATAACCCAAAATCATCTTATTCTTGATTCATAAAATTATATAACTAAAAATAATTTGTCATACTATCCATGGACTTAACATAGTCCAGTGGTAGGCGATAAATACAAGTCACACTTTGGTTGTGGGTTCGATTCCAACAGCTTTGTCTGACGCGATGGGTTGTCACATGGTCTGTGTGTTGTCCTTTTTCCAAAACTATATAATTCTTAAAACATTCCCCAAAAAGAGATAAAATCTTCAAAAATAACCATAACATAATTTAACCTCACTTTTACCTCATGCCTTTTATCTTCCATCATATAGTAACCCGTAATTACCTCAAAAGTAAGGATCATATAAACACTAATATATACCATTATAATTATTACCTGAACTTACATATCGAGTTGGTTCTCTCATACATGATGCATCCGAGAACTCACCAAGTTTCATGTGGTTAATCATGACTCCTTGATAGTTGGTTTATAATAACCACATGATTCCTAATTGAATCCCCCATTTCATCCAGTCTCAAAATCAGAGAACCACCACAGATTCCTTCAAACCCATTGTCACTTTGGGGCCTGCTAGATACATCCATTTACTAAAACCAGAAATGTCAGTGTGAGTATATCAACAAAATTATCATGTACTAATGAGGAAGATAAACACTAAGATATACTTACTCATTCACTTTATATAAAACTATGACTCTGTCTAAAATCCTAACCATTATGGTAATGTAACTTATGCTTAGAGAATACCCTAACCTCTAAAGTTATCTAAACCGACCTCTGATACCAACTATAAGGCCCCTGCCTTAAAAAATTTCTTAATCATGATTTAAATGAATAATTCACATAGAGTATATTTTCATGTTTAGAGTTTTAGAATATTAGTACATAACTATTACATCCCAATTGATTACAATGTTGACACTTCTTCTAAGTTTCCATAAAATAAAAACTCTTAGAAAACATGTCTACTACCATGTTTTAGATAGAATGTATTTCCTTGATCCCATCCTTGAGCCTATTCATCATTAAGTCCTGTGGAAAATATTTCAAAAACTTGGGATGAGCAAAAGAAGCTCAGTAAAGGATACATAAAGAAGGAAAACTGTTAGTGTTTCAAAAAAACAAGTAAACCATGAATACTTTATCAAAGTAATACTTTTCACCTTTATGAAGTAGTAAATACTCTTCACTGAATAAAAGATTATTAATTACCCTTTGTAACCCAAAGATTACCATAAAACAAATATAAATAACACATAACATATAAAGATAAATTTGGACATAAACATACTTAAATGGAATAACCATACGGTCGACTTCCACACATATCAATTAATGGAATTGCCATATGGCCGACTTCCATACACAATCAATTGGAGCTTATAAGGTAACCACCCATCCTGGTGTTCAGAGCACCACCCGCAACATGGTTTATCATGTAACCACCCGTCAGATGTCCAAGTACCATTATAGAATCATAACAAAAAAAACAATTTTAAAGGAAAGAAAACATTTCCTCATTTCAATCACAATATGTCATTTAAATATATTGACATAACAACTCCATTATCAAAACCATTTTCAATTCCAAAATACATAAAAGAGTATATGGTATTTATTTACATTTAAAAACATTACGTCTTGTTGGGGAATCCAAAGTCCAAATAATAGTCACGGTGGTGGAAAAGGTTGTTGTCATTGTGTACGTTAAAATAAACATTCCTTTTTTTCATTTAGTAAAATGATTCGTAGAAAAGTATTTCCTTTGAATGAAATGAAATGTCAAATTAGTTTTATACGGCGTATAAAAGAATGTCATGTATTAGAACAAAATATGCCTCAATGAAAGGAGATTGAGACGAAGTCCCTTACAAAATTGAAAATTCTAACATTTTAATCCATTAATTTCCATTTAAATAATTCCATAAAAAACATTTTTAAAACATGGATATTAATGAGAAATATTTATCATAACAAATCATTAAATCATTTTAAACAATATTTTAGTTAAAGAGTTTTTAACAAAATGAGAGACACTTGAATATAAATAATTGAGGAATAACATTTAATCAGAAATTTATAATATCATGAGAATAAAGGGATTCATGATATAATATTACAAAGGACATTATATATACCATATAATAGTGAATTAGTGCATAACAACAATTAAGTCTCATTAGAAATGTAAAATGAGATAAATCCCTTATAAAAAATGTATCTTTAAATTAAGGATAAATCAATATCATAATTATGTGAGAAAAATATAAATAAACCCAATATAAGTGGATATTAAGTGTAAAACAACCAGAGTTTATTCACACATATTCATAGGATTACATATTCAATAACTACAAGTTGAACCCAATGAAATCGAAATTGGGTTATGATTTTCCCTTGTAAAAATTCGACAGCCTAACGACATCACTTTAAAATTTAGAAAACGATTTGATGAGAAGAAAAGGGTATCTAATCACTTGGAAATAAATTTTACATCAATAAGGATATAGAAGAACATAACCCAACGTAATAATATGTAAGTTAAAAGACCTACCAAAAGAAGTTTTTTAAAAAGAGGAGGGTGAAAGGTTCCCTTACCGATTTGGGTAACTTTCGGAATGTACACCCCAAGAAAGAAGGCTCATAAAATTAAGATGTAAATACCCATAAATTATATTATATTACAAAAAGTGTATAATAATAGTCATTAAATTAACCACCGAAATAAAATGGTGGCAAATGTAGCATAAATCTCATGGGAATAAAAGTGAGATGAAAAATCCCTAACGAAAACTCGGTAGCCTAACGGTGCCACCTAAAACATCCAAAAATGGTTTGATGAGATCAAATAGGGTCTCTCATAATATGAACATTAAAATTACATAATTAATAATATAATAAAACATCCCCCAACATAATAAAGAGGAGCTTAAAAGAAGTGACATAAAACAGAGTACTTGAAAAGAAAGAGAGAGGTTGGATCCCTTACGTCAAGTCCAACTTGTCTTGTTCATTTCTCTATATTCCTGAAAAATAAACTTTGTTCAATTGGTAATTTCTTACGGAAATAATTTAAATATTTTTATTCAGTTCATATCACAAATTATAATGTTATAATAATTTGTTAATTATGTGAGTTCATATCAGATGTTTTTTCCGATGTTCGGTACATGAGTCAAAATTGAACTTCTTGGAAAATAATTTTCCATGTAGTTATAGGTAAATCATATCAAGAATAGTTTTAATTCTTTAATTATCATATATATCCAGTATATATTCATTTTATACTATTCCATAACATTTGGAGATAAAAAAATGAAATGCACCGTTCATGGAGACGGTAGGTCGTACGTACGCATGAACGCTACTTTCATTTCATTATCATATTAATGTAATTAAAACTAAATGAGAGAGATATATATATATATATATATATTATAATTCAAGTATAATATATATGTTATATAGGTCAAATAAGTTCATTAATTTCATTCTTTATACATTCCATGTGTTGCATTAACGAGTCAATCACTTGAGGGGTGGTTGTCCACACTTTCTCAAATGAAATTATCGCATTTTCACAACTTAAAAAGAATAAAGGAATGTTTTAAATGTAAAATAAAAAATAATATAGTGGAAATTAATATAATATATATCATAAATAAATATAGTTCCATCATAATGGCCACCATGAGAGATGGTAGGAGAAGATAGAACAATCATCGTTTCTTGAGGCAGTGATTCGCCATCCATGAAAACAGTATGTTCTTTAACCATTAGACGGTGGTGTGTGTAAGTGTAGCTAGAATCCTCTCATAAAAACATCCTTTTATATTGAATATAATGGTGTCATTACAAAATAAAGTAATAAAAAGAGTTTAGGGGGGTTGGAGGAGAAAAATAAAACAAAAGAACATTAGATAAGACTTTACCTTTAAATCGGGTAACTCCCCTGGGTTTGAACCAAAAATGTTTCTTGAAGAGCTTTGTGCCTAAGGTAAGGCTTATAAGATGAATATAGGGATGTGGAGAGACAAAATGAGCATATTTTGGTCTATCCCAAGGCTTTAGAGGTGTGGATAAGGAGGAATAGGTGGGGGCCTTTTATAAGAGTGGGGGAGGGGCACTCTTGGAATGTCTTGAAAAGATACTTTATTATAAAATTATTTTCGGATATCAAAGGACCCAAAATTATATATTTCGAGGATAAGGTGATAAGGTTACAAAATACACCAATCCAATAGGTTTTTTACAAGTGAGTTTCTTAGATTATACATTATCTTTTCATTTTATTTAAATCGTTCATTAATGAGGTAATTGTTGCATCATCATGTTGTCATTAATAAATTAATTTATATATTGTATAAAAATAATAAAATAAATACTATAATGTAGGAAATCCTTTTATATTTCCAATTAATATTTATAGTAAAAAATATGACTTTTATAACCCCATATAAAAAACTATTTTAGTAAAACAATACATGTTTGTGACATTTTGTTTTTAACTTAAAAAAAGTTGTTAATGTCATTTTGTTACCCATGTGGCGACATGGGGTCCCCAAGTTGACCCATGGATTTTCATGGTCAGACATGACTCATACTACAAGTTTATTACATGTTTCAAGGTCATTTCATATTATTATAACATTATCTTTACCATAAATTACTCTAATTACCTTTAATCGCGATTAATAAAACATAAAAGTTACTATTCACCAAAAAATATTTTCATCCCGTTGAACATCATTTTACATTATAATGACAACCATGTATGTCGTATTTTTTAAATTCAAATTACAAAGGTGGTAAAATTTTATTTAAACGATAAATCGGTTTTTTAACTACCACTTAGTGGTTTCACTTTTCATCAAAAATTGATGTTTTTCAGAAACATTCCAAAAATTCACCCAAAGCTATATTTGATATTCCGAATTCAAAAATTATGTCTATTTTACAAAATTAAAAACATATAAGTTGTATTAATCAATTTAATAATTAATTCTCGTTGTCAAAACATATAGCTTGTTTTTAAGAAACAAAATATATCAAAAGATTGACACTAGTTTAAGTCCAATTTCAAAGTAAAATTAATTCCAATGATGACCATTGGATTAAATGGTAAAAATATATTCTAACAACACTTTCAAACAAATTCAAAATATGATCTAATAATATAAATAAATTATATTAAAAATAGGATTTGAATTAAAATACAACATTTTTCCCTTATTCATTAAAAATGTACTTTATCGGAAAAAATAACAAAAACATACACAAAGTAAATTTTGATATCCTGATTCTATAGAAGGATTTTATTTGGTCAAATATAACATATAAAATTTTCAAAAAGTGTATTTAAAAAGGGTTCTCCATCAAAAGGCAGTTAATCGACCTTTTAAAGAATATTAGAATATTTACACTTAAAATTGGATTCATCCGCATTTTAATCCTCTAACAATTACTGTAAAAAAGTAAAAATATTTGAGAAACATTTATAATTATTTTGCAGTTAGTTATGTTCATTCCCGCTATTACAATGGCTAGGCATTAACAACCATTTAAAATAATTATATTTTTTTATTAGAGTGCAACGTAAGATTTCAAAAAAACCCGTTGTTGCATTTTGGGTACGACATCTAGCATAGTGTTCCCTTTAAAGTAATATTAAAATTTTATTCAAAAATATTAATAAATATGGAAAAGTAATATTATTTATTTACCTGGGATATTACATCCTTCCCCCCTTTTGGGAATTGCGTCCTCTCAATATTAAAACTGGGTTTCGAAACTTCATTTAAAGGCCCACATCAGAAAAAGAGTAAATTAAATATTCACTTTAAAAGAAAGAAAGGGAAGTACAAATGTCACATGAGTTAACCCATACTAGGATTCCATGTAGGAAAATATGGAAATGGAAGAGAAAACAAAGGGTCATGTTCTGATGAAGACTGATACAAATCATTATTAGTAGAATGTTAACCACAAGAAAATCGCAAACTTGTGATTGGTTAAATGGTATTTGATTCCCCAGTAGGAAAAGTTAATGGAAAACATTTTTGTTTTATGTTACTTTTCATTGAGGAATTCATTTATGAGCTTAAATAAATCCTAATGAAGCATACTTACTTGTCATGTAGATTGTCATCTCTTACTACATTTCTTACACAAACTCATATTTTCTCCAAAAGACGAGAATTTAGGATGACTTGTTCACATTAATAGCACTATAATCAACTTATAGAGAATCACCTAATCCAAAAAAGAGAACTATATATTTCCCATGTCATTAGACCCTTACCAAAACCAAAATTTTTAGTACGAAATCAGATAATCCACAAAAGTATAGTCCTTTATAATAAGATAATCTATTCTTAATCTGCATAATTTGTCCAAAAAACCCAAATTTCAATGAAGACCATTCGATAAACAACATTTCCAAAAAATTATTCAAATAAACAAAACAAATAATGAACCCAAATATTTGAAGGATTTATCACATAGTCTTCCAAGGTAAAAATTAACATTTATCTCCAAATAACATCAGTTGCTCTTAAAGTCTCATATTGAAAAGTAATTAACCTAATCATATATCCTCTATGATAGGTCAATATTTTCTTAGATAACCCAAAATCAACTTATTATTGATTCATAAAATTATATAACTAAAAGGAATTTTTCAAACTAACAAGGGACTTCACGTAGGCCAGTGGTAGGTGATAAATACCAGTCACACTTTGGTTGTGGGTTCGATTCCCACAGCATTGTCCGACGCAACGATCTGTCACACGGTGTGCGTATTTTCATATCACTAATACTATATAATTATTAAAACATTAACCAAAAGGAGATAAAATCTTAAAAAAAATATCCATAACATAATTTAACCTCAATTTTACCTCATGCCTTTCATCTTCCATCATAGAGTAATCCATAATTACCTCAAAAGTAAAGATAATATAAACGCTAATGGTTACCACTATAATTATTAACTGAACATCCACATCGAGTTGGTTCACTCACAGATGATTCATCAAAGAACTCACCAAATTTCAAGAGGTTAACCATGACTCCTTGATAGTTGGTTTAGAATAACCACGAGATTCCTTATTGAATCCCCCATTTCTTCCAATCTCATAATCAGAGAACCGCCACAGTTTCCCTCAAACCCATTGTCACTTTGGTGCCTACTAGATCAATCCATTTACTAAAACCAAAAATGTCAGTGTGAGTATATCAACAAAATTATAATGTACTAATGAGGAAGATAAACACTAAGATATACTAACTCATTCACTTTATCTAAAACTATGAATCTTTCTAAAATCCTAACCATTATAGTAATGTCACTTATTCTTAGAGAATACCCTAACCTCTAAAGTTATCTAAACTGACCTCTGATACCAACTATAAGGCCCCAGCCTTAAAACATTGCTTAATGATGAATTAAATGAATAATTTACACAGAGGATCATTTTAGGTTTAGAGTTTTATAAAATTAGGACATAACTATTACATCCAAAAAGATTAAAAATTAGACACTTATACTAAGTTCCCATAAAATAAAAACTCCAAAAAATAAACAGGTCTAGTTCCATGTAAATAAATCCTTAAAATGAAGTATTATATTAGAACAAAATATGCCTCAATGAAAGGAGATTTAGATGAAGTCACTTAAAACATTGAAGATTTTAACATTTTAAACCATTAATATCCATATAAATAAATCCTTAAAAACCATTTTCAAAACATGGATATTAATGAGAAATATCTATAATAACAAATCATTGAAAAATTTAAAACAATATTTTAGTTAAAGGGTTTTTAACAAAATGAGAGACACTTGAATACAAATAATTGAGTAATAACATTTAATTAGAAATTAATAATATCATGAGAATAAATGGATTCATGATATAATATACCAAAGGACATTATATACACCATATAAAATTGAATTGGTGCATAACAACAATGAAGACTCAATAGAAATGTAAAATGAGATTAAATCCCTTATAAAGAAGGTATCGTTAATTTAAGGATAAATCAATCTCATAATAATGTGTGACAAATATAAATACACCTAATATAAGTGGATATTAAGTTTAAAACAACTAGAGTTCATTCACACATATTCATAGGATGACATATTCAATAACTACAAGTTGAACCCAAAGAAATCGAAATTTGGTTAAGAATTTCCCTTGTAAAAATTCCACATCCTAACAGCATCACATTAAAATTTAGAAAAAAAGTTGATGAGAGAGAAATGTTATCTAATCACTTGGAAATAAATTTTAAATCAATAAGGATATATAATAACATATCCCAACATAATAATATGTAAATTAAAAGACATAACAAAAGAAGTCTTTTAAAAAGTGGAGGGTGAAAGGATCCCTTACCGATTTGGGTAACATTCGAAACATACACCCCCGGGAAGAAGGGTCGTACAATGAATATGTAAGTACACATAAATGAAGTTATATTACACAATGTGTATAATAATGGGCCGTATGTACACCACTCCAAATAAGTGGTTGAAAATGTAGCATAAATCTCACGGGAATAAAAGTGAGATGAAAAATCCCTTCTGAAAACTCGTCAGCCTAACAGTGCCACTTAAAACATCCAAAAATGGTTTGATGAGATCAAATAGGGTCTATAATAATATGAACATAAAAATTACAGAATGAGGAATAAAAAAACATCCCCCAACATAAGAAAGAGGATCTTAAAAGAAGTGACATAAAAGAGAGTACTTGAAAAGAAAGAGAGAGGTTGGATCCCTTACCTCTAGTCCGACTTGTCTTGTTCATTTCACTATATTCTTGAATAATAAATATTGGTCAATTTGTAATTTCTTAAGTAATTCATTTAAAGATTATTATTCAGTTAATATCAAATATTATAATGTTATAATAATTTGTTAATAATGTGTGTTAATATTAGACATTTTTGTTGATGTTCGGTACATGAGTCAAAATTGAACTTCTTGGAAAATAATTTTCCATATAGTTATAGGTACATCATCTCCAGAATAGTGTTAATGATTTAAATATAATATATATCCAGTATATATTCATTTTATACTATTCCATAACATTTGGAGATAAAAAATGAAATGCACCGTTCATGGAGACGGTAGGTCGTACGTACTCTTGAATGCTACATTCATTTCATTGTCATATTAGTGGAATTAAAACTAAATGATAGATATATATATATATATTATAATTTCAGTATAATATATATGTTATATAGGTCACATAATTTCATTAATTTCATTCTTTATACATTCCATTTATTTCCTGAAGGAGTCAATCACTTGAGGGGGCGATAGTCCACACTTCCTCAAATGAAATTATCGCATTTACACAACATGCAAAGAATAAAGGTATGTTTTAAATGTAAAATACATAAGCATATAGAGGAAAGAAATATAATATATATCATAAATAAATATACTGCCATCATAATGGCCACCATAATAGGTGGTAGGAAAAGATAGAACAATCATCGTTTCATGAGGTAGTAATTCGCCATCCACGGAAACAGTATCTTTTTTAACCATTAGACGAAGGTGTCTGTAAGTGTAGCTAGAATCCTATCATAACAACATTATATATATTTATGATACTGGTGTTTTTACAAATTAATGTAATAAAAAGAGTTTAGGGGGTTGGAGGAGAAAAATATAACAAAAGAACATTAGAGAAGACATTATCTTTAAATCGGGTAACTCCCCTTGGTTTGAACCAAAAAGGTTCTTGAAGATCCTTCTGCCTAAGGGAAGGCTTCTGGGATGAACATATGGATGTGTAGAGACAAAATGAGTTGCGTTTGGTCAATACCAAGGCTTGATAGGTGTGGGTAAGGAGGTAGAGGTGGGGGCCTTTTTTAAGAGTGGGGGAGGGGCACTCTTGGAAAGTCTTGAAAAGTTACTTTATTATAAAATTATTTTTGTATATCAAAGGTCACACAATTATATTTATTGGATAATGTGATAAGCGTTCGAAATCCACCCATCCAATAGGTTTTTGTCAAGTGTATGTCTTATATTTTACATTATCTTTTCATTTTATTTAAATAGATCATTAATGAGGTAATTGTTGCATCATCATAGTGTCATTAATGAAATACTTTATTTAATTTATAAAATTTATAAAAAAATTACTATGATGTAGGAAATCCTTTTAGCTATCTAATTACTATTTATAATCAAAAATATGACTTGTATAACCCCATGTAAATTTTTTTTAAACAATACATGTTTGTGACATTTTTATTTTAACTTTAAATAAAAAGTTATTAATGTCATTTGTTTTACCCAAGTCGCACCATGGGGTCCCCAAGTTGACCAATGGATTTTCTTGGTTGGATATGACTCATAAAATAAGTTTATGACATGTGTCAAGGTCATTTCATATTATTATAACATTTTCCTTACCTTAAATTACACTAATTACCTTTAATCGCGAATAATAAAACATAAAAGTTTATATTCACCAAAAAATACATTCATACCATTAAACCACCTTTAACATACTAATGACAACCATGTATGTAGTATTTTTTTAATTCAAATCACAGAGGTGGTAAAATTTCATTTAAACGAAAAATCAGTTTTTTAACTACCACTTAGTGGTTTCACTATTCATCAAAAATTGATGTTTTTCAGAAAAATACCAAAAATTCACTCTAAGCTATCTTTGATATTCCGAATTCAAAAATGATGTCTATTTTACAAAATTCAAAACATATAAGTTTCATTAATCAATTTAAAAACTAATTCACGTTGTCAAACCAAATAGCGTGTTTTTAAGAAACAAAATATATCAAAAGATTCACCCTCGTTCGAGTCCAATTTCAAATTGAAATTAATTCCAATGACCACCAGTGGATTTAATGGTTAAAATAAATTCTCAATAAACTTTAAAACCAATTCAAAATATGATCTAATCATATAAATAAATTATATTAGAAAGAGGATTTGAATTAAAATACATCATTTTTCACTTATTCATTAAAAATGAACTTTATCGAAAAAAATAACAAAAACATACAAATAGTAAATTTTGATGTCCTGATTCTAAAGAAGGATTTTATTTAGTCCAATATGACATATATAATTTTCAAAATGGGTATTTAAAAAGGGTTCTCCATCAAAAGGATGTTAATCGACCTTTTAAAGAATATTAAAATATTTACGATTAAAATTGGATTCATTCGCATTTTAATCCTCTAACATTTATGGTAAAAAAGTAAAAATATTTTACAAACAGATATTATCATTTTGTAGTTATTTCTGTTCATTCCCTCCATTACAATGGCTATGCGTTAACAACCATTTAAAATAATATTATTTTATTATTATAGTGCAACGTAATATTTCAAAGAAACTCATTTTAGCGTTTTGGGTACGCCATCGAGAATAGTGTTTCCTTTAAAGTAATATTAATATTTTATTCAAAAATATTTATAAATATGAAAAAGTAATATTCTTTATTTACAAGGGATATTACATCCTTCCCCCCTTTTGATAATTGTGCCCTCTCAATTTTAAAATTGGTCTTGGAATCTTCATTGAAAGCCCCACATCGGAAAAGGAGTAAATTAAACTGTCACTTTAAAAGAAAGAGTGGGAAGTACAAAGGTCACCCGAGTTAACCCATACTAGGATTCCATGTATGAAAATATGGACATGGAAGAGAAAACAATGGGTCATGTTCTGATATAGAGTTTTAGAAAACATGATTAGGAGAAAGTTAACCACAAGAAAATCACAAACTTGTGATGGGTTAAACGGTATTTGATTCCCCAGTCAGAAAAGTTAATGGAAAACATTTTTGTTTTAAGTTACTTTTCATTAATGAATTAATTTATGAGATTAACTAAATCCTTAGTAATAATACTTACTTGTCATGTATACATTCATCTCTTACTAGATTTCTTACACAAACTCATATTTTCTCCAAAAGACGAGTATTTAGGATGACTTGTTCACATTAAGAGCGCTATAATCAACTTATAGAGAATCACCTAATCCAAAAAAGAGAACTATATATTTCCCATTTCTTTAGACCCTTACCAAAACTAAAATTGTTTGTATGATATCAGATAATCCCCAAATAGATAATCCTTTATAAAAAGATAACCTCTTCTTAATCTCCAAAAAAATTCCAACAAAACCCAAAGTTCAATGAAGACCATTCGATAAACAATTTTTCCATAAAATTATTCAAAGTAAACCAAACTAAGATTGAATCCAAATATTTGAAGGATTTAATCACATATTCTTCCAAGGTAAAAATTAAAATTTATCTCTATATAACATCAGTTTCTCTTAAAGTTTCATATTCAAAAGTAATTAACCTAATCATATATCCTCTATGATAGGTGCATATTTTCCTAGATAACCCAAAATCAACTTATTCTGGATTCATAAAATTATATAACTGAAAGGAATTTTTCATACTAACAAGGGACTTCATGCAGTCCAGTGGTAGGAGATAAATACCAGTTGCACTTTGGTTGTGGGTTTGATTCCCACAGCTTTTTCCAACATGATGGGTTGTCACATGGTCCGCATGTTTTCCTTTTTCCAAAACAATATAATTATTAAAACATTCCCCAAAAAGATATAAAATCTTCAAAAATATCCATAACAAAATTTAACCACAATTTTACCTCATTCCTTTCATCTTACATCATATAGTAACCCATAATTACCTCAAAAGTAAGTATCATATAAACCCTAATGGTTACCATTATACTTATTAACTGAACATCCACATCGAGTTAGTTCTCTCATAAATTATGCATCCGAGAACTCACCATGGTTCAAGAGGTTAATCATGACTCCATAATAGTTGGTTTAGAATAACCACGACATTCCTCATTGAATCCCCCATTTCATCCAGTCTAATAATCAGAGAACCACCACAGTTTCCTTCAAACCTAATGTCACTTTGGTGCCTGCTAGATCCATCCATTTACTAAAACCAAAAAAGTCAGTGCGAGTATATCAACAAAATTATCATGTACTAATGAGGAAGATAAACACTAAGATATACTTACTCATTAACTTTATCTAAAACTATGACTCTTTCTTAAATCCTAACCATTATGGAAATGTCACTTATGCTTAGAGAATACCCTAACGTCTATAGTTATCAAAACCAACCTCTGATACCAACTATAATTCCCCATCCATAAAACATTGCTTAATCATGAATTAAATGAATAATTCACATATAGGATCTTTTCAGGTTTAGAGTTTTAGAGAATTAGGACATAACTATTACATCCCAGAATATTAAAAAGTAGACACTTCTACTATGTTTCCATAAAATAAAATATCTTAAAAAGAAACATGTCTAGTTCCATGTTTCAGATAGCATGTCTTTCCTTGATCCCATCCTTGACCCTTTTCATCATTAAGTCTCGAGGAATAAATTTCAAAAACATGGGAAGAGAAAAAGAAGCTCAGTAAAGGAAACACAAAGAAGGAAAACTGTTCATTTTTCAAAACACCAAGTAAACCATGAATACTTAATCAAAGTAATACTTTTCACCTCTATGAAGTATTAAATACACTTCACTGAATAAAATATCATTACTTAACCTTTTTAACCAAAATATTACCATAAAACCCATATAAAGAACATATAACATATAAAGGTAACTTGGGACATAAACATACTTAAATGGAATAACCATACGATCAACTTCCACACATATCACTTAATGGAATAGCTATACAGCCGACTTCCATACCCAATGCATTGGAGGTTATAACATAACCACCCATCCTGGAATTCACAGCACCACCTACCATATAGTTTATCACGTAACCACCCGTAAAATGTCCAAGTACCATTATAGAATCATAACACATAAAACAATTTCATAATAAAGACAACATTTTCACATTTCAATCACAATATATCACTTAAATATATTGAAATAAAAAATTCATTATCAAAACCAATTTCAATACCAAAATACATAAAAGATTATATGGTATTTATTTACTTTTAAAAACATTACAGCTTTTTGAGGAAGCCAAAGAACACACAATACTCGCGGCGATGGGAAGGGTCATTGTCACCACGTACGTTAAAATAAAAATTCCTTTTATCATTTAGTAAAACGGTTCGTAGAAAAATATTTCCTTTGAATGAAATGAAAAGTCAAAGGTGTTTTATAAAACGTATAAAAGAAAGTCTTGTATTAGAATAAAATATGCCATAATGAAAGGAGATTGAGATGAAGTCCCTTACAACATTGAAGATTTTAACATTGTAAACCATTAATATCTATATAAATAAATCCTTAAAACCCATATTAAAAACATGGATATTAATGGGAAATATTTATAATAATAAATCATTAAAAATTTTAGAATGATATTGTAGTTAAAGAGTTTTTAATAAAATGAGAGACAATTGAATACAAATAATTGAGGAATAACATTTAATCAGAAATTTATAATATCATGAGAATAAAAGTATTCATGATATAATATGCCAAATAACATTATATACACCATATAAGAGTGAAATGGTGCATAACAATAATGAAGTCTCAATAAAAATGTAAAATGAGACAAAATCCCTTATAAAGCAGGTATCCTTAAATTAAGGATAATTAAATCTCATAATTATGTGTGACAAATATAAATACACCCAATATAAGTGGATATTAAGTGTAAAATAACCAGAGGTCATAATTAGATATTCATAGGATGACATTTTCAACAACTACAAGTTGAAACCAATGAAATCGAAATTGGGTTAAGAAGTTCCCTTGTAAAAATTCGACAGCCTAACGGCGTCACGTTAAAATTTAGAAAACGATTTGATGAGACAGAAAGTGTATCTCATCACATGGAACTAAATTTTACATCAATAATGATATAGAAGAAAAAATCCCAACATAATAATATGTAAATTAAAATCCTTAACAAAATAATTCTTTTAAAAAGAGGAGGGTGAAAGGTTCCCTTACTGATTTGGGTAACTTTCAAAACGTCCACGCCATGAAAGAAGGGTCATAAAATGAATATGTAAATACCCATAAATGAAATTATATTACTCAAGAGTATAATAATGGGATGTACATACACCACTCAATGTAAATGGTGGAAAAAATATTATAAATCTCACGGGAATAAACTTGAGATGAAAAATCCTTTACAGAAACTCGTCAGCCTAACGATGCCAATTAAAACATCCAAAAATAGTTTGATGAGATCATGTAGGGTCTCTCATAATATAAAAAAAATTATAGAATGAGGAATATAAAGAAAACATCCCCCAATATATGAAATATTAGCTTAAAATAAGTGACATAAAAGAGAGTACTTGAAAAGAAAGAGAGAGGTTTCATCCCTTACCTCATGTCCGACTTGTCTTGTTCATTTCTCTATATTCCTGATTAATAAACATTATTAAATTTTTAATTTCTTAATGAAATCATTTAAATATTATTATTCAGTTCATTTTACATATTGTAATGTTATAATAATTTTTTAATAATGTGAGTTCATATCAGACGTTTTTTGTCGATGTTCGGTACATGAGTCAAAATTGAACTTCTTGGAAAAGAATTTTCCATGTAGTTATAGGTACATAATCTCCAAAATAGAGTTAATGATTTAAATATAATATATATCCAGTATATATTCCTTTTATACTATTCCATATCATTTGGAGACACAAAAATGAAATGCAACATTTATGGAGACGGTAGGTCGTACGTACGCATGAACGCTACTTTCATTTCATTGTCATAATAATGGAAATAAAACTAAATGAAATATATATATATATATATATTAATTAAAGTTTAATATATATGTTATATAGGTCACATAAGTTCATTAATTTCCTTCTTTATACATTCCATGTATTTCAAGAACGAGTCACATCACTTGAGGGGGCGGTAGTCCACACTTCCTCAAATGAAATTATCGCATTTGCACAACATACGAATAATAAAGGTATGTTTTAAATGTAAAATACAGAAGAATAGAGAATAAATAAATATAATATATATCATAAATAAATATAGTTCCATCATAATGTCCAAGATGAGAGGTGGTAGGAGAAGATAGAACAATCATCGTTTCCTGAGGCAGTAATTCACCATCCACAGAAATAGTATGTTCTTTAACCATTAAATGGAGGTTTCTGTAAGTGTAGATTGAATCCTCTCATAAAAAAAATTCTATTATATTGAAGATATTGTTTTTGTTACAAAATAAATGAATAAAAATAGATTCAGGGGGTTGACAGAGAAAAATAAAACAAAAGAACATTAGAGAAGACTTTACCTTTAACTCGGGTAACTCCGCTTGGTTTGAACCAAAAGGGTTTCTTAAAGAGCTTTATGCCTAAGGAAAGGCTTATAGGATAAAGATAGGGATGTGGAGAGACAAAATTAGTAGAGTTTGGTCGACCCCAAGGCTTGAGAGGTGTGTGTATGGAGGTATAGGTGGCGGCCTTTTATACGAGTGGGGGAGGGGCACTCTTGGAATGTCTTGAAAAGTTACATTATTATAAAATGATTTTCAGATATCAAATGTCCCAAAATTAAATATTTCGAGACAAAGGTGATAAGGGTTCAAAATACACCCATAAAATTGGTTTTTTACCAGTGTATGTCTTAGATTTTACATTATCATTTCATTTTATTTTAGTCGATCATTATTGAGGTAATCGCTGTATCATCATGGTGTCATAAATAAATTAATTAATTTAATGTCTAAAAATTATAAAAAATTAAAATGATGTAGGAAATCTTTTTATCTTTAAAATTAATATTTATAGTCACAAATATGGTTTTTATAACCCCATGTAAAAAGTTTTTTAGTAAAACAATACTTGTTTGTGACATGTTTATTTTAACTTTAAATAAAAAGTTATTAATGTCATTTTCTTACCCAAGTGGCTCCATGGGGTCCCCAAGTTTACCCATGTATTTTATTGGTATTACATGACTCATCAAATAATGGTAGGACATGTTTCAAGGTCATTTCATATTATTATAACATTATCATTACCTTAAATTACACTAATTACCATTAATTGCAATTAATAAAACATAAATGTTACTATTCACCAAAAAATATTTTCATCCCATTGAACCACATTTTACATCATAATGAAAACCATGTTTGTCAAATTTTTCAAATTCAAATCATAGAGGTGGTAAAATTTCATTTAAATGAAAAATCAGTTTTTTAACTACCACTTAGTGGTTTCACTATTCATAAAAATTGAAGGTTTTCAGAAAAATACCAAAAATTCACCCTATGATATGTTTGATATTATGATTTAAAAAATTATGTATATTTTAAAAAATTCAAAACATATATGATTAATTAATCAATTTAATAAATAATTCCCAGTGTCAAAAAAATAGCGTGATTTTAAGAAACAAAATATATCAAATGATTGACACTACTTTAAGTCCAATTTCATAGTGAAATTAATTCCAATGACTACCATTGGATTAAATAGTAAAAATATATTATAAATACACTTTAAAACCAATTCAAAAGATGATCAAATCATATAAATAAATTATACTAAAAAGATGATTTCAATTAAAATACAACATTGTTCACTTAATCATTAAAAACGAACTTTATCGAAAAAAATTAACAAAAACATATAAAAAGTATATTTTGATGTCCCGATTCTAAAGAATGATTTTATTTGGTCCAATATATCATATAAAATTTTCAAAAAGTGGATTTGAAAAGGGTTCTCCATCAAAATGAGGTTAATCAACCTTTTAAAGAATATTAGAATATTTACGCTTAAAATTGGATTCATTTGCATTTTAATCCTAAAACATTTATTGTAAAAAAGTAAAAATATTTAACAAACATATATTATCATTTTGTAGTTAGTTCTATTCATTCCTTCCATTACAATGGCTAGGCCTTAACAACCATTTAAAATAATATAATTTTATTATTAGTGTGCAACGTAAGATTTCAAAGAAACTCATTGTTGCGTATTGGGTACGCCATCGAGCATATCGTTCCATTTAAAGTAATATTAATATATTATTTAAAAATATTTATAAATATGAAAAAGTAATATTATTTATTTACCTGGGATATTACATCCTTCCCCCCTTTTTTGAATAGCGTCCTCTCAATTTTAAAATTGGGCTTTGAAACTTCATTGAAAGCCCCACATTGGAAAAGGAGTAAATTAAACTGTCACATTAAAAGAAAGAAAGGGAAGTAAAAAGGTCACCTAAGTTAACCCATACTAGGATTTAATGTAAGAAAATATATACATGGAAGAGAAAAAAAGGGCATGTTCTGATGGAGATTGATAGAAAACATGATTAGAAGAAAGATAACCACAAGAAAATCACAAACTTGTGATGGGTTAAACAGTATTTGATTCCCCAGTAGGAAAAGTTAATGGAAAACATTTTTGTTTTAAGTTAATTTTAATTGAATAATTTATTTATGAGCTTAACTAAATCCTAAGGAATCATACTTACTTTTCATGTAGACTTTCCTCCCTTACTATATTTCTTACACAAACTCATGTTTTCTCCAAAAGTCGAGTATTTAGGATGACTTGTCAACATTAAGAGTGCTATAATCAACTTATATGGAATCACCTAATCCAAAAAAGAGAACAATATATTTCCCATGTATTTTTACCCTTACCAAAACCAAAATTGTTAGTACGAGATTAGATAATCCACAAAAGGATAATCCTTTATAAAAAGATAATCTATTCTTAATCTCCAAAATTTGTCCAACAAAACCCAAAGTTCAACGAAGACCATTCAATAAACAATTCTTCCATAAAATTCTTCAAAGTAAACCAAACTAAGATTTAACCAAAATATTTAAATTATTTAATCACATATTCTTCCAAGGTAAAAATTAACATTTATCTCCAAATAACATCAGTTTCTATTAAAGTCTCACATTGAAAAGTAATTAACCTAATCTTATATCCTATATGATAGGTACATATTTTCCTAGATAACCCAAAATCAACTTCTTATTGATTCATAAAATTATATAACTAAAAAATAATTTTTCATACTAACCACGGACTTCATGTAGTCCAGTGGTAGGCGATAAATACCAGTCGCACTTTGGTTGTGGGTTCGATTCCCATAGCTTTGTCCGATGTGACGGGTTGTCACAAGGTCTACGTGTTTTCCTTTTTCCAAAACTATATAGTTATTAAAACATTCCCCAAAAAGAGATGAAATCTTCAAAAATAACCTTAACATAATTTAACCTCAATTTTACCTCATTCATTTCATCTTCCATCAAATAGTAACCCATAATTACCTCAAAAGTAAGGATCATATAAACCATAATGGTTAACATTATAATTATTAACTGAACTTCCACATAGAGTTGGTTCTCTCATACATAATGTATCAGATAACTCACCAAGGTTCAAGTGGTTAATCATGACTCCTTGATAGTTGGTTTAGAATATCCACGAGATTCCCCATTGAATCCCCCATTTCAGCCAGTATCATAATCAGAGAACCACCACAGTTTCCTTCAAAACCATTGTCAATTTGGTGCCTGCTAGATCTATTCATTTACTAAAAACAAACATATCAGTGTGATATATCAACAAAATTATCATTTACTAATGAGTATGATAAACACTAATATATAATTACTCATTCAATTTATCTAAAACTATGACTCTTTCTGAAATCCTAACCATTATCGTAATGTCACTTATGCTTAGAGAATACCCTAACCTCTAAAGTTATCTAAACTAACCTTTGATACCAACTATAAGGACCCAGCCTTATAAAATTGCTTAATCATGAATTAAATGAATAATTCACATAGAGTAACTTTTCTGGTTTAGAGTTTTAGAGAATTATGACATAATTATTACATCCCAAAAGATTACAAAGTTGACAGTTCTACTAATTTTACATAAAATAAAGACTCTTAAAAATAAACATCTCTAGTTCCATGTTTTAGATATCATGTCATTCCTTGATCCCATCCTTGGACCTATTCATCATTAAGTCCTATGGAAAACATTTCAACAACTTGGGATGAGAAAAAGAAGCTCAATAAAGGATACACAAAGAAAGAAAAATGTTAGTTTTTTCATAACAATAAGTAAACCATGAATACTTTATGAAAGTAATACATTTAACCTTTATGAAGTAGTAAATACTCTTCACTGAATAAAAGAAAATTACTTACAATTTTTTAACCAAAATATTACCATAAAACCCATGTGAAGAACACATAACTTATAAAGGTAACTTGGGACATAAACAAACTTAAATGGAATAACCATACAGACAACTTCCACACATATCACTTAGTGGAAAAGCCATACGGGAAACTTCCATACCCAATGCATTGAAGGTTATAACGTAACCACCCGTCCTGGTATTCACGACACAACCATTCATATGGTTTATCACGTAACCACCCGTCAAATGTCCAAGTACCATTATAGAATCATAACACATAAAACAATTTTAAAGGAAAGAAAACATTTCCACATTTCAATCACAATATATCACATAAATATATTGACATAACAAATCTATTATCAAGACCATTTTCAATACCAAAATACATAAAAGAGTATATAGTATTTATTTACTGTTAAAAACATTACGGCTTGTTGAGGAAACCAAATACGAAATAATACTCACGGCAGTGGAAAAGGTCGTTGTCACCACATACGTTAAAATAAACATTCCTTTTTGTCATTTAGTAAAATTATTCATAGAAAAATATTTCCTTTGAATGAAATAAAAATTCAAAGGTGTTTTATGTAGCGTATAGAAGAAAGTCTTGTATTAGAACAAAATATGCCTCAATGAAAGGAGATTGAGATGAAGTCCCTTAAAACTTTGAATCTTTTAACATTTTAAACCATTAATATACATATAAATAAATCCTTAAAAACCATTTTGATAACATTGATATCAATGGGAAATATTTATAATAATAAATCATTAAAACATTTAAAACAATATTTTAGTTAAAGAGTTTTTAACAAAATTAGAGACACATGAATAAAAATAATTGAGGAATGACATTTAATCAAAAATTTATAATATCATGAGAATAAAGGGATTCATTATATAATATTCCAAAGGACATTATATAAACCATATAAGAGTGAATTGGTGCATAAAAACAATGAATTCTCAATAGAAATGTCAAATGAGATGAAATACCTTATAAAGAATGTATCCTTATATTAAGGATAATTCAATCTCATAATTTTGTGTGAAAATTATAAATACATCCAATATAATTGGATATTAAGTGTATAACAACCATAGGTCATTCACACATATTCATAGGATGAAATATTCAATAACTACAAGTCGAACACAAAGAAATCGAAATTTGGTTAAGAAGTTCCCTTGTAAAAATTTGACAGCCTAACGACATCACATTAAAATTTAGAAAACAATTTGATGAGACAGAAAGGGAATATCATAACTTGGAAAAAAATTTACATAAATAAGGATATATAATAACATATCCCAACATAATAATATGTAAATTAAAATACCTAACAAAAGAATTCTTTTAAAAAGAGGAGAGTGAAAGGTTCCCTTACCGATTTGGGTAACTTTCAAAACGTACACCCCATGAAAGAAGAGTCATACAATGAAGATGTTAATACCCATAAATGAAATTATATTACACAAAGAGTATGAAAATGGGCAGTAAATACACCACTCAAGAGAAATGGTGGAAAATGTAGCATGAATCTCACGGGAATAAAACTGAGATGAAAAATCCCTTATGAAAACTCGACAACCTAACAGCACTACGTAAAACATCCAATAATGGTTTGATGAGATAAAATATTGTCTCTAATAATATTAAAATAAAAATTAAAGAATGAGTAATATAAAAAAATATCCCCCACCATAAGAAAGAGGAGCTTAAAAGAAGTGACATGAAAGAGAGTACTTGAAAAGAAAGAGAGAGGTTGGATCCTTTACCACAAGTCCAACATGTCTTGTTCATTTATCTATATTCATGATTAATAAAAATTGTTCAATTTGTAATTTCTTAAGGAAATAATTTAATTATTATTATTCTGTTTATATCACATATTATAATGTTATAATTATTTTTTAATAATGTGAGTTCATATCAGAAGTTTTTTGTCGATGTTTGGTACATGAGTCCAAATTGAACTTTTTGGAAAAGAATTTTCCATGTAGTTATGTGTACATCATCTCCAGAATAGTGTTAATGATTTGAATATCATATATATCCAGTATATATTCATTTTATACTATTCCCTATAATTTGTATATAAAAAAATGAAATGCACCATTCATGGAGACGGTAGGCCGTACGTATGCATGAACGCTACTTTCATTTCATTGTCATATTAATGGAATTAAAACTAAATGGGATATATGTATATATTGTAATTAAATTATAATATATATGTTATATAGGTCACATAATTTCATTAATTTCATTCTTTATACTTTCCATGTATTGCATGAAGGAGTCACATCACTTGAAGGGGCGGTAGTCCACACTTCCTCAAATGAAATTATAGCATTTTCACAACATGCAAAGCACAAATGTATGTTTTAAATGTAAAATAAATAATAATAGAGAGTAAATAAATATAATATATATCATAAATAAATATATTTTCATCATAATGGCCCCCACGAGATGGGGTAGGAGAATATAGAACAATCATCGTTTTGTGAGGCAGTAATTCGCCATCCACGGAAACAGTATGTTCTTTAACCATTAGAAGGAGGTGTGATTAAGTGTAGCTCTAATCCTATAATAAAACCATCCTAGTATATTGAAGATATTGTTTTCGTTAAAAAATAAAGGAATAAAAAAAGTTTAGGGGGTTGGAGGGGAAAAATAATACAAAAGAACATTAGAGAATACTTTACCTTTAAATCGGGTAACTCCCCTTGGTTTGAACCAAAAGGCTTTCTTGAAGAGCGTTCTGCCTAAGGGAAGGCTTCTAGGATGAAGATATGGATGTTTAGAGACAAAATTATCATAGTTTGGTCGATCCCAAGGCTTTAGAGGTGGGGGTAAAGAGGTATAGGTGGGGGCCTTTTCTAAGAGTGGGGGAGGGGCACACTTGGAATGTCTTGAAACGTTACATTATTATAAAATTATTTTCAGATATAAAAGATCCCACAATTATATATTTCCCGGATAAGGTGATAAGGGTTCGATATACACCCATTAAATAGGCTTTTGACAAGTTTATGTCTTCGATTTTACATTATCTTTTCATTTTATTGAAATCGGTCATTAATGAGGTAATCACTGCATCATCATAGTGTCATAAATTAATTAATATATTAAATTTCTAAAAATTATAAAAAAAATTATATGATGTTGGAAATCTTTATAGATTTCCAATTACTATTTATAGTCAATAATAATACTTGTATAACACCATGTAAAATGTTTTTTAGTAAAACAATACATGTTTGTGACATTTTTATTTTAACTTTAAATAAAAAGTTATTAATGTCATTTTCTTACCCAAGTGGCTTCATGGGGTCCCCAAGTTGTCCCATGGGTTTTCTTGGTCGGCCATGACTCATCCAATAAGGGTAGGACATGTTTCAAGGTCATTTAATATTATTATAACATTATCTTTACCATAAATTACACTAATTACCTTTAATCGCGATTAATAAAACATAAAAGTTACTATTCACCAAAATATATTTTCATCCCATTGATCCACATTTTACATGCTAATGAAAACCATGTATGTAGGATTTTTGAAATTCAAATCACAAAGTGCGTAAATTTTCATTTAAATGAAAAATCAATTTTTTAACTACAACTTAGTGGTTTCACTATTCATCAAAAATTGAAGTTTTTTAGAAAAATACGAAAAATTCACCCTACGCTATATTTTATGTTCCGAATTCAAAAATTATTTCTATTTTAAAAAATTCAAAACATGTAAGTTTCATTAATAAATTTAATAATTAATTCTCATCGTCAGAACGAATAGCGTGTTTTCAAGAAACAAAATATATCAAAAGATTGACACAAGTTTAAGGCCAAATTGAAAGTGAAATTAATTACAATAACCACAATTGGATTAAATGGTAAAAATATATTCTAACTACACTTTAAAGTAAATTAAAAAATGATCTAATAATATAAATAAATTATATTAAAAATAGAATTTGAATTAAAATACAACAATTTTCACTTATTAGAAGAAATGAAAATAATTCTGAGGAAACACATTTTTTAAAACATAAGCCTCCATTAAATATCTTTATAAAAAGGAATAAATTTTTTTAGAAGCATATAACTAATGAAAATAAAAATAGAGAATATTTTAGCATCCTAGCTGATGACCTCCCCTCCTTCTTCTACTATAGACAGTCTATATAGTGGTTGATCCTCCTTCCTTTAATTATCACACAAAAATCCTACAGACTTTTCCATCAGACAATGATTTCATTAAAATTTTTGTTTGAAAATCCTATTTTAAAAAAACTAAAAACAACAGCCTTCCATCCTTCAAATACATGATCAAAAATAGTGGGGATCATTTATTTCTCATGCATGGCTTGTGTAAGCCTTGGTTTTTCTTCAAAGTGGATTGTACCATAGTTTTTATATGGGTACAAAAATGTTGTATCATAGTGGAAGGGACCATAACATTGGTGAAGAAGTGATGGTGGTAGAATAAAATCATCCAGCCTTCATAATGTCTAGATAAATCCTATAAATTGTCTTCATGGAGTATATATGAGGGTCTACAGTTGATCCAAGGGGGTATGGGGATTCAGTGGAGGAAAATGAGATCAGGATTGAGAACTCTACCAGAAAAAATGGTAGTTTTTGGTGGGTAGTTGTCATAGGTGGTCAAGCAACATCCGAATAAACTACCGGAGTTTTCCAGGAAACTTAAAATGCATGGGTACATGCATGGTGAACCGCTCAATAAACATATTTGGATTCTCTGGCGGCGCGGCGCTTCGGTTTCACTCTCCCAGGTTGGGGATCAGTGTATCACGGTGAAGGTTACCATCGAACCCCACTCTTTCTTTGTGTCCTTCATATACGGAAGCTGTGACCCCCAGCTTACGGAGGTTCTGTGGAGTGATCTTAACTCCTTTGATCCTGGTACCCTCCCTTGGTTCGTGGGGGGGGATTTCAACGTAGTCATGGACCCCGAGGAACGTCGGGGCAGAGGCCCTTTTAATAGGAAGGCAGGCCTCGCTTTCTCCCATTTCACGGCGAGCAAGGGTCTCATGGACCTGGGCTTCTCAGGCGATCGCTTCACGTGGTGCAACAACCAGCGGGGTCCCCGGAGATCTTGGAGTCGCCTGGACCGCTGCCTAGCCAACCTGTCTGCTATCTCAGCGTTTGCGAACACCCGGGTTACACACTTGACGCGTGGACTGTCGGATCACTCTCCGCTCCTCATTTCGTTATCGTCTGATCAGGACCTCCGTAACAGCTTCAGGTTCTTTCAGCACTGGACCAATAACGAAAGCTTCAATGATCTGGTTCGAGCTTCTTGGGCACTCCCGGTCCAGGGTCACACATGGTTCGCGCTTCATAACAAACTGAGACGTCTCAAACATAGTCTTCAATCCTGGTCTCGGGATTCTATTGTGTCTGACAGCACCCTTGAAGAGGCCATGAATGAGGTGGATCGTCTGGAAAGATGCCTTGAGGAGGAATGGAATGACCATGCTTTTGAGGAGCTTGCCAGCAAGAAGGAGCTTTTTGCGGATCTGCTTTTAAGACAAGAACGTGAGGCCAGGGAGGAGGCCCGGATTCAGTGGCTCAAAGAGGGGGATAGGAACACTGCTTTTTTCCACGCTTGTATTAAGGAAAATACAAGGAGGGTTAAGCCGAACATTGAGCTGGGAAATGGATCTTTCTCTGATGACAGGGAAACAGTTGGGGCTCTGGCATATTCCCACTTTCATAGCATGTTGGCTGGTACTGGTAATACCGGGCCAAGCGGGTGTACAGGGGGAGACTTGGGCCTCCTCGACTACATACACCCTTCTTTCTCGGCAGGTGACAATGAGTCTCTGAGGGCTATTCCCCAAGAGGGGGAAATTCGTGATGCCATGATGGCCCTGAACCCAGATAGTGCGGCTGGTCCCGATGGTTTCCCGGGAGCTTTCTACAGAGCAGCGTGGGACATTGTGAAAGAAGACGTTATTGGTGCCATTCAAGATTTCTTCAGGGGCGGTCCTCTTCCTAGAGTGGCCTGTGCTACTACAGTGGTCCTCATCCCGAAATCCAAGTCTCCCTCCTCCTTGGAGCAGTATCGCCCGATCAGCATGTGCAATGTGTCGTACAAGATTCTTGCAGGTATTATCAATAATCGGTTGTCCATCTTCCTTCCCAAGTGCATTGCCATGGAACAACATGGGTTCATCAAAGGACGATCCATACAGGGGGCGATCGGCTTGGCACAGGAAGTGATCAGGGATCTCAACGTCAAAGCACGTGGTTCCAATATGGCGGTGAAGGTGGATATGAGCAAGGCCTACGACCGGGTGGAGTGGAGTTTCTTGATCAAAGTTCTAAAAGGTATGGGTCTCTCGCACTGGAATATTGATTTAATCTTTCGGTGCTGTAGTTCAGCATGGATGTCGATTTCCTTCATGGGGAAAAAGTTCGGTTTCTTCAAGACGGTTCGTGGGCTTCGCCAAGGTGATCCCATCTCGCCAAGCCTATTCATCATCACCCAGGACATCCTCAGCCGCATCATGCATAGGAACCTTGAAAGGAATACGATCATGCCCTTTAGACGAAGGATGCGCTTCCCTCCAGTGTCCCATCTCATGTTTGCGGACGACTCCATCTTCTTCATCAACGCAGCCAATAGGTCAGTGCGAGGCCTTAACAGAGCATTAGAGGAGTATTGCCGTATGAGCGGACAGATCATTAACAGAAGTAAGAGTCACTTCTATATCTCTCATACATGTCCCGAAAGGCGTATCAGCAAGGTGGGGAGCATCCTGGGCATGCAGAAAGGCAACCTTCCCTTGCTTTATCTGGGAGCCCCAATCTCGTCTAAGCAACTGCGTATTCGGGACTTTGATTCCATCGTCTGCAAAATCACGGAGAAAGTTCTTAACTGGAAGAACCGTCTCCTGTCCTTCGGCGGTAGAATAGCCCTGGTTAAAAGTGTCCTCACGGCCACCCCGATTCATGCCCTTTCCGCCATTAAGGTTCCCAAGGGTGTTATTCGTTCCATGGATAGGATCTTTGCCGGTTTCATTTGGGATCCTAAGAATGAGGGGCGACGGCACTGGGTTTCTTGGGGGAGCATGGCGCGGCCGATCAAGGAGGGTGGCATCAGCATCCGTAATTTTGGGGATGCCCTCTCTTGCATGCAAGCTAAATTGGCATGGGAAGTCCTGGAAAAACGCACGTTATGGGGCTCGAACATGCACGAATGCTATCTCAGTAATGGGAAGGGAGGAGCTGTGCAGGCATCCCCTCTATAGCGTGTACTTCATCCCCTGGTAAACGTTCTCAGACCTCATTCCCGCTGGATCATCGGAACTGGAGACATATCCTTTTGGCATGACAACTGGTGTGGGACGCCCCTTGGTTTTCCGGGATGCCCTGTTACCAATATTTCCTTCCAGGAGGCCAGAAACTTCCCTTCTTTCATCGGTGCTGTCCTTAACAAGAACCAGGAAGAGATGTTTAACCTCATTGCCCTGTCCTCGGCCCCAGATCGATGTGTGTTCACCCCTTCACCGTCTGGTAACTTCTCCTCCAGAGATTACCGTCGGGTTTCTGCCATGCAGACAGCGGAGGTCCCCGGGTCTGTCACACTATGGGATAGCGCCATTCCCACAAAATTTAATTTCCTTTCTTGGAGAATCCGACACAGAGGACTTCCTACAAACGAGAACATCAGAAGATGCGGGGTGAGTATGGCTTCCAAGTGTGTTTGTTGTAAGCGGCATAAGGAGGAGACCTCAGAGCACTTGTTTTTTGATAGCGACTGGGCGCGTGAGGTTTGGTCCTTCTTTGGTGCTTTCACGGGTTATGATATTCCAGCCATGGCAGACCAACCCTTCCTTAATCGCTGGTTTCATGGTTCGGGTGATGCGGGCCCGGAGAAAAGAGCACGTACTCTGGTGTTTAACGCTGGTTGTTGGTGCTTGTGGCATGCTCGTAACACGTTTCTACATGAAGGGGTTTCCTCCTCATCTCGCTCCATCATCTCCCGAATCAGGAACCTGCTTCTGGACATGGTTGTTGTGCTCAGTTCCTGGCGGGAGGCACCCACGCTGCAGCGCCTTCTTCCCTCGAGTCATCATCCTCCTCCGGCCCCTGCTCCGAGTACTGGTCACTGGGTCCGTTTGCTTCCCCCGAATCACGGCTTCAAACTTAACACTGATGGCTCCTGTCATGCGGGTGACATCAGAGGAGGGGGACTTGTTCGTGATCAAAATGGTTCAGTCTTGTTTGCTTTCTCCATTCGGTTGGGCTCGGGCACACCGCTACTTGCAGAGGCGAAGAGTATGATGGTTGGCCTCCAGGAATGCATCAAAAGGGGAGTGGTTCTAACGGAGGTGGAAACGGATTCCCTGATACTCTCAAATGCCATTCAGGGAATCGGGAGCATTCCTTGGTCTATCGAGTACATTACCAGGAGGTGCCGGGGTATCTTGGGTACTCTAACTAGAGTTTCTCATACCTGGCGGGAGGGCAATAAAGCTGCGGACTACCTAGCTTCTATAGTCTCACCAGGTCTGGAGGACATTTTCTTTCATAACTCCCTCAGTCTGAAAGCAACAGGGATCAACATCATCAGAGGGGATGCTCTCGGCCTCCATTACTTCAGGCCCCCGTAGCCTCTGCTTTCGTTTTTTTTTCCTTTTCTTTTCCTTTTATATTGTCTGATTCTTCCACTTTTTTCTCTCCCCTCTTCGTGCGGATGCTGTGGTCCTCATCTCTTTGACAAAATTCAAAAAAATAATAGAATGGATGGATGGATATCATGATGAACATGGCTATGAATTCTACACCGGGTTGGGATCCTAGATACCCTTGAACTCACTACTATGGGCTAGGCCACACAGCTTGGCCCACATGGTCTTAGGTCCACACTATGTATGTGGTACTCCATGTGGGATTAGTCTCCTCTTTCAGCTTTATGTAGGCTCTCTTTGTGTCTAGTTAGTCCTTGTAACCCTTTTGGGATATGTAAATTGAAATCCTTCTACTCCTTGAGGGCCTTCTTCCAATCATGGAATATTTTTTCACATAAACAATATACAAAATAACTATGTAAAAATCAATAGAATCATCAAATAAATTCCAAACATCAAATACATAATAATTTTATTAATTTTAAATTAATTTACATTTTCATTTATAATATCTCTCATTATAATAATGCATTATAATACATGGTCATTATTCATTAAAATACTTAAAAAATCCTTAAATTAGTTTTAAAATTTGCATGAAATATGAGTGTCTCAAATAATCCCTCCCTTAATCAATGATTTTCCCAAAGTGTTAAATCTCAATATTTAATTAAAGAGATCACCAATTATACCAATATTCAAATTTCAAAGAAATTAAATATTAAATTAATAAAGGAAAATAAAATTTTTAAGTTACACATAAAATATTAATTAAATTTCACATTTCCTGAAAGATCATTCAGTACGAAAAATTACTTTTTATTTTTTGAGAATGGTGGATCCACTTTTTTTAATAATTCGAGTTTCTTAATTTATTATTATTAAAAATTACAAATAATGATTTACCTCAACATTTAATATTTTCTCTCATCCCACAGGATATAATTCTTGTATAGTTATACTCATATCATGAGAAAAAGATCATTATCCATAAGATTCTAGTAGAACTAATTCCTCCAATTTATAAAGAAATAAGTGTAGATGATTTCACGAGGACATTCAATAAAGGATACAATGACTTTGAGTCTCATGTTTTGTGGTAATTGATGATCAAAAAGTAAATCTCAAAGATTAGGTTAATCTATATTTTATTAATAACGATATCAATAGTAAAATCTCAATGAAATTATCCCCTTCAAAATAAAAAACTCCCACTTCCTAATATCAACGTAAGGTTATGATCAATATTAATATAATGAATGAATTTCTCCTTCAATTGTCTATAATTTTATACATTTTGGAACATTTTTTTCTCATTTTTTCATTTGTTTTAATTTTTAAAAATGTATACCTAAAATGAATCCCACAACTACCACCTAACTACATGTGATAAAAATCATCAGTCTGGTAGAGGTGATTTTTTATTTTCCCATGTTACAACCCATCCGAGTATTTCAATACTTTTTTTAATAATGATAAACAATAAATAATAATTATTGAATAAAAAAACATTCCAAATACCCATAGTTAATCACATCTATACTTTTTTTATTACAATGTAGTGTATCCATTTAACCATGACATAACTCACCACCACACTTAAAATGTAAAGTATAAGAAAATACTAATAGGATGGTAGATGTGGAAAAAATTTCTTGAAACATGGATTATTCTTATCAAGGATTGTTATGGTCTCCTTGGGATAAAAAATAATAATGCACAATTTTTTTCATGGATAAGGTCTTATCAGAAAAAATCCTCAATCATTTTAAATGTTCATTTTCATTTTAATAACTTTAACATGTTAAAATGAAAGTTCTATTAGGTGACGTGTCCTAATATCACTCAATAAATATGCTCATGATAAAATAGGAAGAAAATGTTATAAAAATATTCTCAGGAATGGAAAAAAATTTGGGATAATCCCTTTCAGCAAGACTGAAAATAACAAATCAATTGAAATAAATTTCAAAAATTCAATTTGTGAAGAATATCAAGGAAATTTCATTTTACTTCAATCAACCAATTGGTTCAAACTTTGAGTATTCATACTAATATCCATTTTTTAATTTAACCATTAAATTAATCATTCTACTCATTAAATATCATTATTTGTTAAATTTAAAACATGTAATCATATTATTCTTAAGGAACTCATATCAACAAGATAAGTCAGGTAAAGAAAAAACTCAAATCACGGACAAGCAATTTTCAATTTAAATTAATAAATTCGATTTTATTATTAAAAAATTTGAGTACATAGGAAGCACATAAATTTTAACTACATTATGAAATGATGATTTATTCCTCCTTAAAAATTTTCTCATGGGTTGAATTATTCCATCATAAACATACAAATGATAATTCATCATATAAGCATACTAAACAATTCATTAAACCATAAAAAATGATCGGGGGAATGCTATGCATGGTAGATTATTCCTAATAATTAAATTTAATGTCCTTGAAAATAGGTAAATATAAATTTTGGTATGATCCATTATGTGTTCCATGACTTTATACTATATCCTTATGGGTAGTACCAAATATTATTCAAAATTGTTTGTGAGTGAATCTTCTTGGATTTGAACTACCACATGTGTCTTTTCCCATTATGTACTTTTTATTTGTTGTTGTATAATTATCCATAGATATATTATACTAGATCAATCCCCTTATTATTTAGTATTTCTTCCATAGATGGGGCATGATGATTTATGGATCATTCTCCTTCTTGGTTGGTAAATGAGCAACCTCATCTTATTTTTCAAGTTCCTTCTCAATATGGATTACATGAATTAAATATTCAAATGGGACTTTAAAATGTATTTTAAATTTTATTTGATTTAATAATTTATAATTAAAATTAAAATTATCCCTTTGAATATGATCAACTTTTGTCTTAGTATCCTTAGACTCTACTTATTCGGTTTCATCAAGGATTTCCTTTAATTTATGTTCAATTACTGATGGATGTTCGTGTGTTCCTCAGAAAGTGCATGTGCTTCTCATTTCTCTTACTCTAATGAAAAATATGTATTTTCTAAGTCAAAAAATTAAAAATAATTGGATTTAATACTCTATTCAGATTAAATAATGTCAACAGAGAGAGATTTGGAGATAAGATAAACTCCATAAGTTGGTTCACATTTAATATCTTCTTCAATGTTGAGTGCCTCTTAAAGATGGATCTCATTGGATGGAACATGATCATAAGGCTCTTCTATAATTGCTTTAAATTCCACAACTTTGGGGGCATCCTCCTCTTCTATACCAAGATATATATTATATGGTGTTGTATCTTATACATTGTAAGGAATAGTGATATCATGTTGCACCTCATTATCATTACATAAGTTGTCCATATCTTGTTGATCTCCCATACGTATCTCAGTAGGAAAGTCTTACTCATCATGAATCCACTCAAGATCACCATGGTCGTCTTTGAACTAGATCTTAAAATGGTTGAGTGGTTGATATTCTTTATATTTGGACACAGTTTCATGGATTTCTTCATTGAAATTGGATAAAACTAAGTATTCTTATTCTAGGTCAAGATTATTTTTTTCTGTGGATGTATATACGTATAGAGTTATCTACTCTATTTCTATCTATATTTGGTCTATTATTTATTTTAGTTTTCTAAGATGAGATCTATTGTCATCCACTTTTTTTTGATATTGTACTATAGGGTGTTCTTCAGAAAATTTGGGTGGATACAAGGAAGGCTCTACTTATGTCTTTACCACTTCATGATAAAAATCTAAGAAAAAATCTTGTATTTCAATTGGTTATTTGTCCAATCCATCATTAATTAGTTATTCAAGGGACACTTTATGATCTTTTATGTGGCCCTTGAATTTATTTCCTATGAAATTTTTTATTCAATATACCTTGATCTATCTATTAAAAAGAACAACACTGCCTTATGTAGACCATGTTGATTCAAGTACTGATTCTTTCATGTATAATTTTTTATTCCATGAAAAATAATAATTATTTGAATACATTATGGGAAAAGGATTTTGTTTATTTTATTATATTTTATTTAATAATGAAAACAGTGATAATTTATTTATAATGTGAAATTATAAAAATACGTTGATCATCGGATTTCCTCACAAAAAATGGAACTAGTTTTGAGGCACCCCTATTGTTGGGCATTGAAAAAAATATAATTGTTTCTGAGTATAACATAGTAGATGACTAGGTTCGTCTCAATGGATTAGCTTCATAGTTTTGTTAATTACTAGTTCTAAGACACCTAATAAATATTTATTTATTTTTTATTATTTTTTGAAAATAATTTAATTTTAATGAACGGGATTATTGAAAATAAATAAACTAAAATTCAATAAAAGAATTTGGTTAGCAAATAATCTTCTTAGTTTAAGGATTGGTATTTATATCTATCCTTATTATTGTTTTTTTGTTTAATTTATTTATTCAATAATTATACCTCACACTTGAATTAATATTCCTTTATTTAGATGTTTTCAAATATTGAATGCCTATGAAATCAAAATTCCACATTTTCAATTAAATCAAGGTAGATGGAATACCTCAATCGAGTGTGTGACATCTATTAAGACTCAACTCCATCGTAAGTTGTATCATCCATTGATCATCTCAAATACATCATATGAAGATCTTATGATCATTTGAAGGTAGATAAAATAAATAATATTATATAATATATGTAGAAAGTAGTTTCATGTTATGGTGTAAAATCACAACACTCATTCATTTTACTTACATCAACCAAAAACCGTAAATAAACATTATGAAATATTGCAAGAACACCTAACCTCCCTAGGGCCAAGCCTAGATTTAGCTCTACAATATCGAGGGAAAGAGATCAAAATGGTAGATAAACAATAATAAAGTATAATAAAATTAAATGATGAATTATAAAAAGAATAATAATAAAATAAAATAATGAAAATGTGAGACCAAATGAAAAATAAAAATAAAAATATTGAAAAAAAATTACAATGAATGGTAGAATAAATAAAAAAATAAGAAGAAAATAATTCATCATAATAAATTTTATTAAAATAGAATAACGTATTAATTTTATTTATAAAAATAAATAAAAAAATCATAGAATTATGTGACTTATAAAATAAAACAGAATAGAATAGTGAAGTAGACTGGTTGACAACCTCTCCTCTATTCTGTTGTGTCGACTCCCAGTACATTATATCATCCAACTCCATTTTATATGCGCATAAAAACCCTTCATCCTTCTCCATTGTTCAATTATTTGACTTTAAATTTTTATTTCAGCTTGAATATTATAGTTTTAAAACACAACAAACACTGGTATCTCCATTCTATGTAGTTGGGTGAAAATATTTTTGGGCATCTTTATTACTCGTGCATAGCCCATGAATGTCTTAGTGGTTATTCCATGGTGCGTGTACTATGGTTCATTGGATAGTATGCTAGAGATGGGGGGTTTCTAAAAATTCTATAGTGGTTTTGAAGAAATTAGGTAGGAATATACACATCATATGGCCTTCAAAGTGGTTGGATGAATCCTTGAAATGATCCTCAGGGAGCTCTTCTAAGGGTCTATAGATGATCTTGGGAGTTCTAGGGCATCAGTGGGGAAATATGATCTCGGTAATGAGCTCTCAAAGAGGAGGAAATTGTGGTTTGGGGGTAACAGATGGTGGTAGTCGAGGAAGAAGGTGGTGATCTATAAATAGTGGTTTCAGATAGTGTTCGAGTGTGAGGGAGTACACAACTTTAGTTATATGAAAACATTTGATTAAAAATGAATAGAAACTGATGAAAGCTATCCCACATCAGAATGTCGATGGAACTCTACAATCATATCTAATACAATATATAATGATCTCAGTATATAATTCATAACCATGGATGTATCAAAGATACACATAAAAACACCTACTATTGGGAAATTCACGTTGCTTGGCTCATGATGGCTTCAGAAAATACAATGAATGGGGTACTCCCTATGGGTCTATTCTCCCCTACCATATTGTTTAGGATCTCTTGGTGTTTGGTTTGGTCATCCATCCCCTTTTGGGATAGTTAAATGGTAATTCTTCCATGGTTTGAGTGCTAATGTCTTGAAGAATATATATTTTTACACGAAAATATCCAAAATAACTAATTAAAAATCAACAAAATGTTCAATAAAATTAAAAACATAAAATTCATAACAATTTAAATCATTTCAAATAATTTTACTTCCAAATTTCACTAAAACATTAAATAAAAGGTAATTATTCATTATATTCATTCAATAATACCTAAATTATTTTTAAAAATATGCATAAAATAAAAGGGTCATGCATTCCAACCAAAACACCCATGTAACACAATTTAAAACTACAACACCACCTCTCACCAGGAACACCACTACATCATCTAGTACCATCAATAGCAACAACATTTTCACATAACCACACCAACCAATACACATATCAAACCTGCCTCTAATACAACTAACACCCATCACTACACCGAGCACATAAATTAGGTAATTACATCCTCTATGCCAGGATACTATCCACACTGGGTCATTCATTTTTCATATGTTAGGGGTTTTATTACACATCACACGTCATCGGAAACCACACCTCTCACAACACAAAAATATCCAAATATTACATCATAAGGAAAATAGTGGAAATAAAAAAACAAAATCACTCTAGGTACTGGGTATGAATCTTAATATATCACTCCAAAGTACTCTAAAATGGCCACCATGTCACCATAGCTCATCAACAAAATAAAATAGTCATCCCACTTAAAACCATCTCTTGATGGTCCTAAATATCTACTGGACACTCCAAAAACATCACATCATTATTGATATTCATCTCTCCCCAATCAATAACATGGGAGTAATAATGAACATACTAATGAAGATGAGGTATGTGGAAGATTTCATGTATCCTATCCAAAATTATTGGAAATAAAAACTAATATCATTCCTCACCAACTCACCACAACACCTCAAGGGTCCCAACAAACCTATGAGAAAGCTTAATTCCCCTGACAAATCTCTACTGCCAATACCATGGAGAGACTCTCAAAAACACATGTCCACAAACATCAATCTCATAGGGCCTCCAACAATGACCATCATAGGTCTTCGTATGGTTCTGTTCCACTCTTATCCACTCACAAACCAACTGGAACTTCTTAGTCAGGCTTCGCACAACATAAGGTCCAATACCTACAGACACCCAAACCTCTGTCCAACACAACAGAGAATGACATGGTCTCTATTAAAACACATAAAATAGATCCATAACAATTGATGATTGATATATATTCATTATGAAAACAATACCAAAGTTAGGTTTTATACCCAATATCCACAAAAGTCTAAGACAAATGCCTGCAACATGTCATCTAGTGTTTGGATGGTTTTCTCTATCCTCATATCTTTTTTTGGATGTAGTCAAATGTTAAGGCATAACTGGGTGCCAAATTTATGTTTCAATCCCCTATATAATCATGTGGTAAGATGATAATACCAATAAAAGATGATGTTCCTTGGTACCCCTTGAAGCTTAACAGTAGCATCTATATACCTCCTTTCCAAAACATCTACGACACACAACTCATGGATCACCAGGAAGTGAGCAGATTTCCGTTTTTGGCACACTATAACCCAAAAGGCATCATATTCTCCCAGATCACGGGGAATCCGTTTGATGAAATCCATCATGATTTTCTCCCAGTTCCACTCATGAATATCCATGTACATTATAAAAAACTCCTGAAACACGGTGTTACGGTTTCACCTAATAAAAAACAAGACATTTTTCACAATCTCATCTAATAACCATTTTATCTATGAACACTAAATATATCTTCTCAAGCCTCGATGAATATTTTATTCACTACAATATAAAGATAATGGTGTGTTTTGAAAACCATGTAGAACTCACTCAAACATCACATACAAGACAAAAACCCACCTCCGGAATAATACCAATTTATGATCATCCTCTAACAATCCCTCAAGAGGATCATCATAGACAACATGATCACATATATCCTTTTCCTTGGAGCATCCCCACTATGACTCCTCCACTTTTTGAATCACAAATGAATCCACATTTTTCTAATTATGACAACCTTGTGCAAAACTCTACCCAACATCAAGATGCATCACTGTAAGCTCATTCATTCCATTCTATACATTTATTTATTTTATTTCACAAAAAAACTTATATCCATATATTTTGGTCGATGAAAGCCATAAAAACAATCACTGATGAGGTAATTACACTATAAAATTTTGGGGACCACAATTGGAACCAACAGTAGATCATGGTTTGAATAGTTATGCTTGTGGTGAAGTAACTACCTAGAACTATAAGAGGAAACTTCTCTCTAGTACATCAACAAATATACCAAGCCTAAATGGTATTCATCATAGAAAACATAAAAAACCATACTTTCATTTGGAAACTACAACAATAGATCAATTTACAACTTCTTCTTTAGGTAACCGAATGATTCCTAACACTGATCTTCCCACACAAAAACCTGGTCAATCCTGCTCAATAATGTTAGTGGGGATACAACTTGTGACAAATTATGTGCAAACCAATGATAATATCCCACTAGAGCATGGAAACTGTGAACATATTCCAAATTCATGGGTTCTATCAAATAAAATACTTATTAGACCATAAATGGCTCAACATCCATTCCTTGATAACATACCATATGCCCAATAAAATGCACCTCTGACATAGAGAAATTACACTTGGACAACATTCCATAGAACTAGTAGTGTTGAAGTGTCTCCAACAAAACACTCAGATACTCAGTATGATCCTCCTCTAACATTGAGTAAACCAAGATATAATTGCTAAATAAGGAACAAGATTGTCTTGGAACTCATTGAACATGGAGTTTATATTCCCCATTGACATAGATAATACGTTCATAACATCGAATGACTTGACTAAAGACTCAAAGTTCACATAACTTCATATTAAGGTTGTACTATGAACATCCTATTATTTCACCATCAACTAGTGATATTTAGACCATAGTTTGATCCTAGATAACCTTGTACCTCCTTTAAACTAACCTAATAGATCATCAATCCCCAGAATAGTTTATTGGTTATTGATTGTCACCTAATCCAACCTCCAGTAGTCCATACACAACATTAGACTACAATCCACCATCTAGGAGAACAACATTAGAGCACCCCATCCTAACACATTGGGTCAGTTGAAACCCTTATACATCATTTCATCCACATGTAGCCTCAACTCACCCAACCCTGTGGTAATCATCCAATAGGGAGAGATCGAAATCAGAGTGGTTCTCAGATAAAACATTATCCCAAACTCAACAACAAGTAAAGGTGACAGTGCCATAAACTCCTCGAGTAAATCATATAGTAACCCCACCAACACTCTAGGAACACCCTCAATATGATATCATATGGATATATCCTCCAATTGGAAAAAATAGGCTGCACTTTCCTACCTCCCAACCAAAAAATTCATTCACCAACGTACGCAACTTCTTATCCCTCCAAGTCAAAAAATGAAAATATTCTGTAATTTTTTTTGATGAATTCACACATAGATTATAGAAAATCTATACCAGGTATAATATCATATGAATTTATCTATAATAATAATATGTCCCTCACTAACTGGGGAAACCCAATCACTAGTCTACAACCCCTGAAAAAACATTAAACAAAGTAGTGTAAAATCTAAATGATATAGATAACACCAGGGGAAATAGAAACCTCTCTAAATTCAGTCATGATATTTTGAAAAAATAAATAGAAATAATGGAGTGTGATACCCTTGATTAAATAAAATAATAGACATGGGGTAGATGATAAATTAGTTTTACCTTGAAAATTTACTAGTTCTGTTAGCAATCTTTCCACTAATAGATCAATGTAAACATGCCCAGATTTTATTCCTCCTATAATATAGGCTCTCAGTATTTTATATTGAATAGGTACATATGTATGATAAAAATCACAATGTTACACTCAACCTACTCTACTTGATCTCGTCTTCTGAACAACTACATATTACCCCTAACAAACAAATTTCCTCAGAGACCATTACTACTAATCAAAAGCATCCTAAATTTGATAATGAAACTGACCACCCAAAGTGATAAAAAACTGAGAATATTAATTCCCTTATCATCTATATAAATATAGCTAAAATGGAAAACAACTAGAGGTAATATAGAAAGAACCTGTCCCAGATGGACTTGAATGAAAATTTCATGGTTGGTTCCCTGCAGACGGGAGCCCTGACTATGTAAACTCCCACGAACCACTGCCTGAATCACTTCTCCTAAAAACAACAGACAAGAAACATTGATGATGAAAAACTCCCAGGTAAATGTTCAACTCAATAAAAACATCCTTTTTATACTCCTCTATATACATTGATAGTGTAAATGGTGTGACTGAGTACCTGATCACTAGTTTAAAATCATCCTCGAGACAATGTTCTCTATACGGATCATCTAGAAAAACATCATGGGAAAGGTACATGAGTTACTTGAACCTAATACCATGATCCCACACACTAATTCACCCATTATGAATTGAGAGAAGCTTCATCATTGTGGATTCCATCATGATCAATGACATGAACTCCTCCTAAAATTCCCTCTAAAATATAGGCAACAAAACATCTACCTCTTTGTGATTACTAATAAAAGGTAGACACTTTATATCTGGAGATCCCCAATAACTACCAATGGTAACCAAAACATAAATTTTTCATATACAAAACCAAAAGGGATCTTGATCTCGGGCATCTAGCACTTTGTCTCCAAATATTAGACACTCCCCTCTTACTTACCCAAAATCATCCACTGAAAGGAATATAAAGCCCCTAGAATGCCTCATCCTCCTCTATCAGTACAACCCTCTGTTGATCAACTTGATAATACTATTGATTATTATATAATTGAACAACTCATATATTATGAACAAAGAGCCATTCTCTAAAATAATGAAGAACAACCTTGGCCTGATAATATGTAATTTTATCAAATATTATTTATTTTACGCATTTTATTTCTTTCAAAAACAACCAATTCAAACATGAACACAATTAATCATGATGCATTTACCTCTTCTAGGTATCTATAATATAAATTGTTCCACCTCATGTGGTTATTCAATAAGCTTAGAGTTCATGCACTGTGTCATGGGGGCCCTAAAATCTCATGTCCTAGCTAGTCTCCCAAAACTATGTAATGCACCATGGTTAATAGGTATTGTTTTCATAAAAACACATGAAAACATCATACTTCATAACCCTCAAATTCATAATATATATCAACAAATCCTATGATAGAACTATTTCTAGACCCTCTCCATCAAAAGATATACAAATTAGGAGAGAGGGATGATGTGTCACACCCAAATTTTTATTTATTATTTCTATTCTAGATTATTATTTTTCCTTTGGATTGTCTCTATATATTTGGGGGGTTATGATTTTAAATTATATGTTTTGGGGTGTTTCGATTTTGGATCATAGTTTCGGTAAACTGTGCAGCATGCTCCAAAAAACTAGGTACTTCTAGTGTTGCAGGTAGATACCTAGTGCCTGGCTTACACATAGGTTTTCAAACAATGTGGAAAGCATGTGAGGAAGTACAATCCTATGGTAGCTTCTTTTGTAATTTTTGGAACATGGTTTAGAACTCATGTTTCCAAACTATGACGGTGACCATGTGTGTCCAATAAGGGGTGAATGGTTGGCGCATGATTTGGTAAACTTGGTGGTCAAACTGTGTGAGTTTCCTAGATATAATATTTTTTTAAATATCAACTTTTCCCTCTTGGGAATTTTAACCCAAAACATCTCCTACTCCCCCTCCTAGTTGATACATCCCATAATGAGACCCTCTATTACTCTCCAAGCCTCTACACCTCTCCCATGGTTTGGATCTAGGTATTCTTCATGATTTTGGGTTAGATCTTCAAGGTAATCTTCATCATATCTTCTCCCTCTTTCTTCTTCTCCCATTTTCTTTTGAGATTGCTTTATCACATGTTAATTTGGAACTAGGTTTTGTGTTTCCCATTGGTTTATGTTGTGGTTTTTCTTTTTGGGGGTTCTGTTTTGTAAATATGGGATCTTGGATCCTTTTTGAGGTTGCTTTGGTTGTGCATCATTGATACGCCATGGATTTGTGGTAGGTTTCCCTTGCAGTTGACTTTATAATTTAAGACTCATTGGATTCATGATTTTATATCCATTATTACTTGTTAAATATTGATGTGTGGTATTAGGAATATAGTTTGGTCTACAAAAGTGTGGTTCCTTCCTTTTTTGTGAAAAATAGTATTGTTTGGTTAAATATTACACACTAAGAGTTTCATTAAATGTTAGTATATCATTAATAATTGATTTGTGACATAAAAAGAGTGGTTTGGAATTGTAAATTTTTTGGTGTAATTTGAAATGATATTTTGGGTTCCTTGTATGGGTTTCTATGTGGTTTTGGTTCTAAAAAGGAATGTGTAATTGGTTTCAAATGTGGATTAATATGTCTTTACAGTTACTGTCCTAATTACAATTTTTATAAAAGTTTATTTTTCCTAAAATCTTGATGTGATTGTTTAATAACGATTTGATAAATAATTTTGAAGTGGAAATTGGTGTCTTTACATTCTTTTATGAAGGTGGATTTGGTTCTTTTAAAGTTATAGTTTTGTGAAGAATGATTAAAGGCCTGTTTGGAATTTTTTGAAAATAGTTGAAGTGTTTAACATGAAAACCCATATTGGAAAACAGTATTACCTTAACATATAGATATTGAGTTTATATGATGTCCTATCTTTGTAATCCTTGTGACCCATTTACATTATGTGGAATTGGAGATCCTCGGAATGGAATCCATTGTGACCTATTAGTTATAGGGAAATAGGTTGGTCCTTGGGGTGACTTGGGTGATGCCTATTATTGAGTAAGCATATATGTGTGTATGTGATTGGATTATAGTATGTAATTGGTTGGATCACTCTATTAAATAAATCATGATATGGGAACATGAAATTACTATTCATTTTTTTAATAATCATTGTTTCACTAGTTGGATTAAACACAATTAGTTTCCCATGGTAGTGGGATATATTATGTTTTTATTACTATGGAATTTTTCCCCTCAGTCTATACTAGGTAGGGTGTGGTCAGGTGTGTCGGAGTTATTTATGTCATTGAGTGAGACATGTTTTTTAATATAAGTCAACATGTATAGTATGTTATGTACTATTCATGATGTTCTTGGTTTCACACATGTCTATTGGAACATGGTTACTTACGATGTATTTTTGGGACACATGATTAGTTGGATACTATTGTGGGCTTATTTATATTTCCCTTATATGGTGAATATTGTGGTGTTTTCTAGTGGGGTATATTTCTTTGGAATGTGTTGTTTTGGATATCAAAATTTTATTGAAAATTTTTTCTGCAAACATTTTAGGTCCTCTTGTTCCAGTTTTCAAATTATTGTATCCCTTTCCTACTTGAAAATGGTTTCTCCTGGGAATAGAGCTCATATTTCAAAAATAAAATGGGAAATGGACCATGTATTTCATTAAAGTAGAAAATGTTATAAATCATACATTTGTATATTATATTTCAATCATGAACTTGATGTTTCATTTATTTTAAAGGGGGTTATTTGGGAATAGATTATTCTGGAATGGCTACTGAGTTTTAATTCTCGCAACTATAGTTCTTCATATATTTTGCATGTGGTGTTGGTTCATCGTGATTTTTATCTCCATGGGTGATGGTTGGTTTTGGTATCGGAGGATGAATTTCAAGGTTATATAGAGACATTGTGGTCATCAGTATCATTAATGATGTTGTTGTTTGTCTTTGTTTAATTTCCTTTGTTTTTTTATAATGGATTTTTTTGTTAAGAAAATTTTAAATTATATTTTAATGATTTGTTTATCTTTACAATATTTATTTTATTAACTTTTATTAGGATAAATCATTCCCTTTGGTTACTCTGTTGATGTCTGGCAATATTTTCCATCCTATGGGGATCAGAAAATCCCTTTGGGCCTTGTTTTGGATCGGCACAAGTGACCGATTCTGGGTCGACCTAGGTTGGTTCATGAAAAAATGGTATTACAGTAGGTCTGTATTTGGATGACCATGATTATAAATCACCCTATATTAATTGGGGATGTCAGGGTAGATAGAGAAGGACTATCAAAACATTGGGGTGTAGGTATTAGGTATATTATGTCTAACACCATCTATTCCAAGAATTGGATTTTTATGGTAAGTCCAATATTATTTGGTCTTTTTGGATCTTGTGGTATTTTGGTTCTTGTGATATGAAATGGGAGTTGGTCTAGTGGTCTCTGTGAGATCGCATGGATTATCAATACATGTGGGGATGGGGACATGGTCTATGAATAATATCTGTGAGGGTGGTGTGTTTGGCATAGGGCCGCTGACCATAGGTACAAGTTACCCATTGACACTAGTTTCTCCTCGCGAGTTTCTTTGAGTTCATCATTATTTTGAAATTTGTTTTGGATGTATTTTTTAGGAATTTTGGAAAACAGACTTTGAAATGGAATTTTTAAGGTTCTAGAAATTAGGAAATGATATTTCAGTTTTATTTTTATAAAATTCATGGAAAGGTGGGTTTTTGTAAATTGATTTGTCGGATTTTTTGTAATGGGTTGTGTGGAAAGAAGAATATTGTTTTAAAAAAGGGGATTTTTTGAATTCATAAATTTTTTTATTGAGATTATGTTTATTGGTGGATGGAAATTCATGGGATTTTTTCTAGCATGGAATAATGGTTTGAAGCATGGAATTTATGAATGATTTTTGACATGTTAGATAGTGATTTTTTTAAAAGATTTATAAATATTGAAAATTGATGTGGGTTGTGATAATGAATCATGGGTGGAATGTTTTATTTTATAAAAATTGGAAATGGTTTTTTACCATAGGTACCTCCTTGGGTACTCCTAAGTATGTATGTTTGTGGAAAGTGGTTGGATAAAGATGTGGGTGGATTAGTGCTCAGTATGTCAAGATTTTTTGGTTCCTGAGGTGGGATGGGAATGATATTGTTATGGAGACATTAAGTAATACGATTGATGAGTGAGAAAATACACCAAGTATATTTTCTGTTAGAAAGTGTTTTCAAGTGTACAATAACGATATGTTGATATCCTGTGGTAAATTGGCCTATTGTATTATTTTTTGGAAGTGTATCATGTGTAATGTTTTGAGTTTGAGAACTCATGTTGATGAGTTGATTTGATTTAGCACTTTGATTTCTTGTTTCTTAGTGTTTTCCCACATAGGGATTTTGTGGACATTCATGGGGAATCTACAGGTGGTTCCTAGTTAGTAGGATTTCCAATTGATTTGCCTATGGATTTCGTTCTTCACTTTTCAATGTTAAATCTCACTCTCTTTTATGGTCATGTAGATTCTCTCGACGTGGAAGAGTGGATGCGAAAAAATTAAATGAACTTTATCCACAATGAGTTTCTGTGACATTAATGGTGAATTATTCTACCTTAACCCTTGTAGGTTCACATTGGAAGTGGTGAAATTAGGTCTCTCAGAACAAGCCTCGAAATGATCTTACATGGGATTTCATCATGGCTCTGTACTTCTATCAGTATTTTTGTTAGATGATGAGGAAAGAGAATAGACGGGAGAAGTGTTTTCTACAGTAAGGTGATGGATTAGTGTTGATGTATTATCACTTATTTGTGTACCTAGTTCTATATAATCCAAGGTATGTTTTATATGAATCATCAATGGCTCAATATTTTGAGTCTGGGGATCCTCCAGATTTATAGTCGAATGTGATGGTATTAAATCTAACTTTTTTTGTAGATGGGGTGAATAAATGTATTCGTGTTAAAATTGTTACGGATGTGTTACATGATGATTTCTTCCCTCCATATGTCCCTATAAGGGGTGAGGGAAATTTTATAATGGAAATGGGGGAAAAGGAATGAATCTCTTAGAGCTAGTATTGGTGTTAAAATGCCTTGTGATATTTCATCAACTTTATCCAAACATGGAATTGTGTTCTATCATCAGTGTGGCAAGCTAGATCATAAGAAGAAACTTTTTCCATGTGAAAAGAAGGCTTTCCATGATTTTCGGAACATAGGACACTTACAAAAGTTCTTCTTGGGTGTTTATAGGAAGTGATGTGGATCCAGTTCGCAAGATTAGAGTGCTTCTTGAGCACATAAAGTCCCATTATATAGAAATTTTTCTTTCTTTTGTGGTGGTTACACTAGGTGGTATTCTCTTTTTCATGTAATATTAGGGGTTGTCATATATCTCCATAGAAATAATGTTTTAATGCATGTGTGTTTTTATTTTGGGGTTTATTAATACGTGTCCGTTCTAAATGGAGGTGCCTCCCATGTGTATTTTTTTAATTTTTTCTTTGGTGATCAGATATTATTATCTTCTTGATGTGAGTCACGATATGATTCAATCATCATGGATCTATCCATAGGCCTCAGACTGAATCTCATGTGTAGTCATAAACCACATGGGTGTGAGAGACCATGTTCATGTTTTTTCATCAATATGGAAATGGAGACTGTTTAAGGTCTCGTGTTGTATGTTTCATTATCATGGTTTAATTACTACTTGTCTTGATTTTCATTCAGTAGGAACTCTTGTGGTAGGGTTTTTTGGACATGTGGGAAATTATTATTTTTTCTATTGTTATCTATTCATGCTAGTTAATTATTATAGTGTGGAGACCCTTTAGGTCTCATCAAGGTTTCTCCTAGAAATAATCGGTGTATGTTTTTTTTTTCTATCGGTAGGGATTCTTTTCTGACCTCCCCTATTGGTAACATGGCTTAATTTATGATTTTGTTATGGTATAAGTGGATTCATTGATGTTATTGATTTCCAATATTCTATTTTTTTGGAAATATTATCTTTTGGATTATTCTCATTGATCTTTTCTGAGACATGGTTGTGGAGGTTGTGGATTTTTTTCCCGTTCTCCCTCATTAAGTGGTTTTGGTTATCATTTTTTATAAAGGGGAATCAGTTCCATTTAGAAGTAATTAAGGTGTTTTTTTGAGTGGTTTGATCATAGGTATTTTGGAATCCTTAGTCATTGATCTATCAACAGGAAGATTGTGTGTCTTTCTAGGGAAAAAACGTGTTAACAGTTGGGATAATTATCACACTTGGATTTTTTTTACTTCTATTCTAGTTTCAATTTTTTTCCTTGGTGTTGCCTCTTGAGTTTCATGGGTAAATGGTTTAAATTTTGAGTTTCATGGTTTTTTTCTGTTGGTGCACAGTCTGTGCACAGTTTCGGTAAACAATCTAGCTTGCCCCAGGAAACCATGTGGATCTAGTGTTGGAGGCAGATGCATAGCGCAAAACTTGTGCACGATTTTTCAAACAATGTGGAATGCATGTGAGGAAGTTATATCCTAGGGTAGTGGAATTTGGAATAGTTGGAACACTACTTTTAATACTTGTATCCAAATAATTCTGGTGCCCTAGGCATGTCTAGTAAGGGGAGACCCATTTGGTAAACTATGTAGCCAAACCATACGAGTTTCCCAGATCAAAAAATTCATCAAATTCAAACTTTTCCATCTACGGGTTTTTACCCCCAAACGTCTTCTCCTCCACTCTCCTGGTTCATGTGACCTATATGGATCCCCTCACTTTATCTCCAAGCCTCTCCTCTTCTCCCATAATGTGGATCTATGTTTTCTTTATGATTTTTGATTTGATCCTCATGGTAATACTACTCAACTTTTCTTCACATTCACCTTTCTCCCATTTTCTCTGGACAACTCTTTATCCCATGGTTCTTTGGAGCTAGGGAATCTGTTTCCCATTTATTTATATTGGGGGGTTTTCTTTCTAGGGTTCCTCTTGGTAGATCTTGGATCTTGGATCCTACTTCAAGTGGTTTTGGCTGTATGCCATCATTGTGCCATGGATTTGAGATAGTTTTCCCTTTCACTAGCCTTTATAATTTAAGATTCATTAATTTCATTCCGTTAAATCCATTTATATATTCGAAATATTGATTTTTCGTCATTGGAATATTGTTTTGTGTGAAAAAATTTGGTTACTTCCATGTTTTGTAAGGAATATTATTTTTTTGTTATATGTTTCACACCATGTTTTTGATAAAAATGTATGGTTTTCATTTATAAGTGATTTCTAGTTTAAAAATAATTGTTTGGATAGGTAAATATATTTTTGTCTTGTGAAATGGTGTTTTGGATTTCTTTTATGGGTTCTCATGTGGTTTTAACTTTAAAAATTAATGTGTAATGACTTTCAAATGTGGTATGGAAATGTTTGACAGTTAATAGACTATTTGGATTTATTATAAATGTGGATATGGCCTGAATGTAAATTGTGTGTTTTTAAAAGAGATCAGTAAAATTATTTTGATGTAAAAAATGGTGTTTTTATACCATTTTAGAAATGTGGATTTGGTTATTTTAAATTGATTGTTTTTGTAGAGAATTTATAGTGGTCTGTTTGGGAATTTCATAACAATGGTTGAAGTGTTTAACATGAAAACTCTCCATTGAAATCATATTGCCTTGTTATATAAATATTTTATTGATGTGATTTTCTCTTCGTGGAATCCTTGTGACCTATTTCCTTTTTCTGAAATTGGTGATCCTCGATATGGACTCCTTTTTAACCTATGAGTTATTTGGAAAGAGGTTGGTCCTTGTGGTGACTCGGGAGATGCATGTTGTTATGTTAGTATATATTTGTGTATGTGATTGGATGTTGGGATGAAATCAGTTTGATCACCATCTTTTATACATCATAAAATGGAACATTTAATAGTTATTGTATTTTATGAAAATGATCATTGCACTAGTTAGATTACGAACTGGACAGTGGCCTATAACAGAGGGATATATTGTGTTGTTATTTCTATGGGATTGTTCCCCTAGGTCTGTACTAAGTAGGTTGTGGCTGGGCATATGGGAATTATTGATTTCATTGAGTAAGGAATGACTTCCGAGATGTTTCAGCATGTATTTTTTATTCGAGACTATTCGCATTCTCTTAGGTTTAACCCATGTTTATTATTACTCGGTTACTTGTGATGGATGATTGATATGTTTGATTAGTCAGATACCCATGTGCGATTATTTCCAATGCCCTTATATTGTGATTTTTGTTGGAATTTCATGTGTGGTATATTTATTTGGAATGTTATGTTTTGGTTATCGATTTTCTATGGAAATGTTTTTTCACAGTAAAATTTTTTATGCCATATGGTCTGAGTTTTCAAAAGAAAGTGTCACTTTCCATCTTAAAAATATAAATGGTTTCTCCTTAGAAACGTGCTTTTATTTCAAATATAAAAAGGGAAAGGGAATTTGTGTTTCTTTGAAGTGGAAAATGTGAAAAATCTTTCTTTTATATATTTTATTTCAAAGTAGAACTTGATTATTCTTTTATTTTAATGGAAGGGAATTGCGAATTGATTGTTCGTGCATGCTTGATGAGTTTTAATAATTATTTCTATTGTTCTCCTTATTTTTACAATGTGGTGTAGGTTCTTTGTGGTCTTGATAAATGTATGAGATGGTTGGTTTTGATATCGGGGAGTGACCTTCAGAATCACATGGAGACATTGTGGTCATCATGTAATTTTTGGATATCGTTGTTTGGATTTTTTTTGTATTTCCTTTATTTTGTGTAATTAATGTTCAGTTTGGAAATTTTTTTATTATATTGGGATGATTTTTTTGTCTTCCTTTTGTTTATTTTATTTATATATGTTCGTTGAAATTGTTACCTTTGGTTACTTTGTTGATGTCTAGCACTATTTTACATCCCATGGGGATCAAGAACACCGCTCTGGCCATGTCATAGATGAGACTAGGTGATTAATTCATGGTCTAACAGGGTTGGTTTGTTACCTGATGACCCATGAGATCCACTTCCAATAGGCCCTATGTTGGAGACTACCACTAAGGCTATAAAAATTTCATAGTATGGTATGAATTACCATCTTGAAATGAAAAAAAATTGGATATAGTGTATGAAACCACAATAAAAACACTAGTGGGGGGAATAAAGGTAAATAAAAAACCAACCAACAATGCATGAATAAAGTAAATATGATACAAATAAAACTATACTGCAAAACACCAAAAATACAAATCTACATCCATACTCAACAATAGCTCTATACTAACAACTAATATCCTGTCCATTCCCCAAAGTCCTCATGGAAAATATAAAAAATGATTATATACTTAGGGTAATCATAATAGCTATACTCAGTGTGGATATAACTAATGATTCAAGTGAAAATGATAAAATATCATGCTAATGTGATAGTGAACAAATAAAAAACAATAGTCACTTATACGTTGCTTAAAATTGAACCTAGATTCACCATGGGTCACTCACCAAATCATTTAACCAGCATAATAATATAGATTTGAGATCATAACAAAGCAAGGAGGTCATTTCCACTTCACCGATAACTTTATTCTCTCATTCCCCATCATCAAACAACATGTTATCCCATCCCTTCAAACTATATCACATCACATGACATAACATCACTTCACATTACATCACATCCTAATTATAGGAACCTAGATTACACATCACATCACTTCCCACCTGCTAACAATTGGGACACACATCACAACACTTCCTTCCCAAAAATAGTTGGACCACATCTCACATAACATCTTTCCAATAGAATTATGGGATACATATCACATAACATCTCACCCACTTTCACCTGAGACAAACATCACATGAAATCTCACCCATAAACACTTCGTCCACACAACACATTACATCACAACTTACCCACAAACACCCAGGCCACATGTCACATCACATCACATCCCTTCTAAAGACATTTTAGCTACACATCAACACTGTGAAATCTATAACACTATCCCATATCACAACTGATGAATGATGAACATGGGAGAGGGGGTAGTGGGCCATCCATATCTCTACCACCCGGTATATTGGGGAAAACACACTGAAATAAGTACCACTAAGTGTTGGTTATGTTTTCCAACTCTAGTGGGGTATGTATAAAATAACATAAACATATATGATATAATGATTTCATACAATAACCATATTATGGGATCACATAAAAATACTACAACACACCAAATCACCATCACAAACCACACATAATTTGTCTCAACCACTGCCACCAATATATGCAGCACCATGTAAGAAACATGTAATCTAGATAATATTCCCCACATTAAGATATTGGTTTTTACACATTTGTTCATTAACCATTTCATTTCACATTAAAATACTCATTATTCATTAAATTCAATAAATACATTTATCACTTATCAATTTCCAGTCCATATTTTTTATTTTTCCATATATTTTCTTTCATTTGTCATCAAATTTCAACCCATGTCTAACTGGGCAACTATCTTAACCACTCCCCACTACAAATCCCCCAACATACACAACTATTTCCATGGTACAACACAAAAACCATCATTGTCATGTCGTATTTCCAATGACATACCACCATATCATCAAATCATCAATTCTGTCATGAAACTCTATCATCATATACCACAACAAAGACACTACACCAAAACCAATGCACCAGAACCACTTCGCCATAACCAATATGCCACATCCATTGCACCAAAAACACTGTGCCCAAACTAGTGTGACATAACCTCTATTCCAAAACAACTACTCAAAAAGCACTATGCCATGATCATTATGCCACAACTACAACATCACAACCACTACACCCCAACCCTTATTCCAAAACCATTGTTCCCCAACCTCATCTCAACAAACTCATCTCAGTAACTGCACCACAACACATCACATAACTTCCCACATCAGATACATGATGACCGATAACCACACCACTACACTAAATACTACACAACATAGTTGGTCAATAAGATTAAAACATAACATTCCAAACCACATAGAGAAACACATTAATTACAAGCATAAAAAATATCCTCACAAACTGGCTTCCATAATTATTTTTTTGATTTCATCGCATTACCTTTTTAAATAGAATGGGTATTATCAAACAAACCAAAATCCAAGGGAAACTATTTTATTATCCAAATGTATGATCTTTAGCCATGAATTTTTGGTGTGATCAAAAAATAATATAGAATTTTTCATTACGGAATATTATCTATAGTTCAAAGAGGGTCCTAAAAGCCATTAGTTTTTGGATTGGAAACATACATGAATAATAACATTACCAACATATAACAAGGTAGTAAAGAATGAAATAACTCCTAATTCCAATCAATCTTATTATGCTAATTAATTATCTGATTACACGTACCATTAATATTTCCCCCAAGGAAATCAAAATCATGAAAATATCACACATAATACATAAAAAATGTGAGAAAAAGGATCCTCTACATCAATTAATATTTATAATATCATTGTACACTATAGGGTGAAGAGGAAACTGACCAATAACCACTGCCACATAAGGAACTCATGGATCAATCTATAACTAACCAAAGGGTTTTCAAAAATGTAACTCATACACACTGATTAGAAACTAAATGAGGCTAATATTCATTGTTAATATAAATAATATTCATGTTATTTAATATTCATAAACACAATTTTAGTTCATTTTATGCTTTGAACAACATTTTACATTATGATTGTAATTCCTTCTTAAAATGCACTATTATGTGGTACATTTTTTAACATCCATTAAAGTACCCAATGATTCATCTGATTTTAAAGAATCTAATTATACATATTTAAATTTGATATTTTGGGAAATTGATATAAAATTCAATATGAACATGTTTGATTCAAGGATCAATGGAGAATTAAATGATGACTATGGGGATATTTTGTGATGAAAGGAAACAATTCTAGAGAAGTGGGATTGGACACCGTCCCACTGATAATAATTTTGGGCCCAAAATACAGGCCCGATGAATCCCAAATTTCTTGATCTTATATAATCCATGTAGAGAACAAATCTCCCTGTAGGATATAAAGCTAATTTTTCTTCTATGGTGGTCATTAAGGCGTCCCAATTTGGAGATAAAATTGTGGGTCAGATTTTTCGTTCCAGAATAAAATCCTACCACTATAATCATATCTTGGAATACACAACTCTAAATGGGACCAAAATTTATAGACGGTTATAAGACATCTGCTGATCCATTTTCTTCTTCTATGGCCCACTCTAATTCGGACAACTATAAGTTCTTCCAATCACGTCTGTTCGGTGGATGAAAGATGGCTTCCACCTCAGGTCAAGTGTGGAAAAGTCCATGTTCCACAAGCTTTCAACCACACTTGGCCTACTATAATCATGTGGAATGATTTTTACTATTGGATGCTCAACCCAAGGATCCCAAAATGCCTATCTAAGGAAGTGGTGGTGGAGAAGTTGATCATCTTTTGATATTTGTTTCATTTTAATGTTAAGCTGCCAATTTGATTATGTAATCGCATTCCTTCAATTGTAAGTCCCTTGAATTACCATAGTTTCATTATAAACGATCTTCATATTCTATATTTATATTCTTCTTCTTATAACTTTGATACCATTTCATATTGGTGTGACCTTTTTCATACCAAACCTTGTGAGATTATCACACAATGGTGGAGTGATTGTTTTTTATTCTTTCTTTTTACTTCTCCAATTACTCCCTCATTGGTCTAATTTTGGCTTCCATTGAAACCATGGGATCAATGGAGGGATAACCCACATATGGGTTTATCCAAGGGATTAACAAGGGGCTGTATTGGATGTTATTTCTCAATATATTAATGGCTAATGACTTGATTTAAATGAGATATTTATTTTATGACATTAAAACTTCTTCATCCTTATTGAATTTAAGATCACACATTTAAAGTGCTAATAAGCACTTTTACCTTGAAGTGCTCAAAACATTGATCCTTCAAGTGTATAAGTGATTAGTATTAGGGTATTGAGTAATTAAACATGTAAATGATGATTTTGATTGATCTCCTTAAATTAACCCATCTCAAATATAAGAAATTGAAATATTTTTACAAGAAAAAGAATGCATCCAATCCACCCCATATAATAACCTAGGATCAACCCTTCTAATAATTTGAATTCAATTAAGAATTTTAGTGTTCATTAAAACCAATATAAAATCAACCCAATGTTTTCCACATAATATCCAAAAACAGCCCTTAGAATGTACGTGTCCATAGGTTACTTCTTAGGTCTCTGAGGATTGGGCAACCCAATCTATACTACAACGACCATTCTACCTTCTTCGCTTGGGTAAATTTGAGCGTGAATAAATTTTTGGTGTCGTTGTTGGGTACAAAAGTAAGTCATCTAAATAATAATTCTATTCTCCTCGATTTCTTCTTTTATCATCCAAATTATCTTACCTTGTCCCTTTATCTTTTTTTTCTTATGGGGCATGTTCACCTACACCTATGATCAATCAAACCGTCTAGTTAGGGTGGATAATCATGGGGTTGGGGAGTCAAGTACATAAAATGAACTATTTAAATTAGATAAAAATCTTCATAATACTCTAGATTCATAAATTGAGCCTATTTCAATGGAAGGTCTTCAAAGAAACCAACTCATAATCCCGGGTGGGAACCAAAATGGAAACCCAAATGAGGCAGCCCCAAACATGGGGAATGCAATTGATCAAACCATGAATGACTACCTCACACCTTCCCAGAGGGGATGATGAAGTGAATACCCCAAGGGAACCTCTAATAGTCTTGGGGAAGGTGACTATCACTAAGTATGCATTTCCCAAAAATGAGAGGTATTTTCAGAAGTACATATACACATGCACAAATCTCCAATCCCATAATGCTGAAATGTGAAAACACTATGTAAAAAATGAATGAATACACTAAGATATCAACCAAATTGTGTGACATTATAAAATAGAAGGTAAAAGGGGATAAAATAAAATCCCATAAAATGTAGGAATCTATAAAAGTGAATTCATAAGTCCCTCAAACGTATCTTTCAATAACCCTACCTTAAGGGAAAGGTATTGGATAGCTACCTGAAGTTGTTGGAGGACACCTCAGAAATCTGGTATCTCTAGGAACCACTTGGTCCTCATCTATATAGGACTCTGACAATCTGTTGATCATCTCCATGAGACATGCCAAGTGCAGGCAAAGCCTATGCATGGGTGAGCAAAACAATACTCAGTAGAAAACCCCAAAACCACAAAGGAAGTACATGAATAATATCACAAATAAATTAAATAAGTATACCATAAGGAAACACGTGAATTATACAAAAAATAAATACATGAAGTATACCAAAAATAAATACCTGATGTATATCATAATGAAAGATAAAAAGTTATCTCGTATAGGTATAGTTCTATAGTACACAATACAAGATTATTTGACGTAAACCACAAAACACCCATTATCGAAAATACATGTAGTCCTGATGAGAAACTCAGTCCAAATAAGGCATGTAGTCTTGATAATACATTTATCCATGGTAATACATGTATTATAGAAATGTCATGTAGACTCCGAAAGTCACGTAGTCTCAAAGTCTTATTCAGCCACATGATTTTTCATGAAGTGTGCTCATTCTGGGAGAACCTACTCCTCGAGAAATTTGGTTGTAAGAAAACATCCAAGAAAACTCAATTATAGTATCCCAAAATGATAGTCTCATCATAAGGGTCCTAATTATATGAAATTGTCATCAAACGAACACACAGTTTGAATGATATGGATATTTTGGTAAAAAGGTCTGACATGGGTCCGATCCATGTCTGATCTGACCCACCGAACCTGACCCCACCCACAGACCAACCCGACCGGGTCCGACCCAACGTGGGCCAAGCCATTGGGCCTAGTATACTGTGTCTATTGGACTATAGCATGGATCCTCTACTCTAGTATGTATGCACCCGGTCTGGTTCTCCTGCCACATGCAATTTTCCCCAACTGCGTGCCCCCTATTAATGTGGAACTATGTTGTGTACCATGTGGAATGTATGACATGTCCCCACATTCCTTGTAGCTTCACCACCACCATGATCCACTCATGTGGCGAAGCTGCCTCCAACATGGTGATGGTCACCATGTCATCATGGATCGTTAGCCCCCGCCTTCTGATCAGACCTTTGGTGCACTTTGTTCTGTGGGCCTCCCACCTTTCTCCCATACTCCATTTTTTCAAAATGGAAACACATATGCGATCCTTGGGTCATAATCTTCACTTCCTTGGACTGTGATCCATATTTACATCACTCCAGGGTTCCTATCATGTTTGACGCCTCTTCGAATATGGATCCATGACCACAAGTGTCAAATGGAGAAGAACACTAAGAATAGGGGAATGGAGAATCATTAAAACTCCTAGAGGAATGAACATCTCCACTATTTTTTTCAACCTCAGTTCATAGAAATTAGAACTTATAGTAAAAAAATATGAAATCACATTGATTATCTCCACTTTTAAAACCCCACAACATAACACACATACTGTAAGAGATCTAATCATATATAAACCTATTAATGGGTTGTTCCATGTTCATCATTGAATTTAGAAATGGAGAAAGATCAAAAATAAAACTACACCATACTTGTACTTTGGATCCATTGTTGATGGAGAATAGATGTCCGTTTAACATTGATCCATGATTTTTCATCGTTTATTAGATATAGCTCCTTCTACGCCTTTTAGAGGAATTCTAGGGTTATGAAGGCATCCCAAAATTATATAAAAAATTTTATTAAAAATATAATTGTTTCTACATTGCCACATAATTTTAAATAAAAAAATCATCATTTATTTTATTTCCTTAATCATCAAAAATTACTTTTCCCAGTCAACCCACACTGAATGATGTTAGGCCCCGCATAAGGTAAATTAATTGTTTAAATTCAACGATTACCTTATATTTCTTATGAAAAAACCCATTTAGAAGTTATTCCACTTTTTTATGAAAATTGTGTATGCATGCTATTTAGTATTTTAATATTTATCATGAAATTTTACAAGAATTCTGTGCCTCAGAATAACACATTTTCTCAATGCCTAGTCTCTTAAAAATTCTATATAATATTAAAAAAATAACACCACAAAAATATGAGATGATGAATTCTCCCCACCTTAAGGATTTACATCCCCTACATCCAAAAAATCTATATAAATAAATGAGGGTACGGAACATGAATCTGATCCTAGTGTTCTGATGTACCCTCCAGGATATTACCCTGATACCACCGAATGCACACCAAAGGAATCGACCACCCCTGAAGTATCCTCTCCTATTGATCCTCAATCTCCATAGAGTAATCAACAAAAGTCTTCCCATCATCAATGTTCAGATCACCCCATTCAATGATCTGTGATGATTCAGGTATGTATCTTTTCAACTATGACTTGTGGAAGATGTTGTGCACCCGATATGACTACAGAGGGAGATCTAAGTGGTATGCCACCTCAAAAACTCTACATTGTATCTAGAAAGGCCCGATTTACCTTGGAGATAGCTTTTCTCCTCTATCAAATCTTTTTATCACTCGTCAAGGAGAGACTCAAAGGAACACATTGTCTCCCTCATAGAAATCCAAAGGCATCATTACCCGGTTATCATAATACATCAGACAGCTCTGTGATGTCTTCATCCTCTATTATATGACCTTCACCTTCTCTGTAGTCACATACACAAACTCCAAGACCATGAGTGCAGAAACTCCTAGATCTATCTAGCAATGTGGGGACCTACCGGTTCACCTGTACAAGGCCTCAAATGGTGTCATACTGAGGGTGAAATTGTATATTTTGTTATAATAAAACTCCCCTAGGGATATGTGTTCCTACAAACAATGGAAAAAATCTAGGATGCAAGAACATAACATCTCCTCTAAAAACTATATGGTCCACTCAGTTAGGTCGTCCATCTGTGGGTGAAAATTCTTGCTCAAGCACAGTTGAGTCCCAAACACCTCCTGCAATCCCTTTCACAAATGGGATGTAAAGTGGGAATCAAGATATTATACTATTAGTAATGAAACTCTATGGAGTCTAGCTATCTCCATCACATAAAGGCTTCACATGCTCTCTACTAATTTCTAATCATGAATCGCTATGAAATGGGCCAAATTGGTGAGTCGGTCAACGATCACGAAGATGGTATCATTCTCCCTGGACGTTTTTGGTAACCTTATCACGAATTCCATCGATATCCCATCCCACATCCACTCTGGCACCTCAAGGGGTTGATTCAAACCCATTGGAACCTTGTGAAAATCATTTAGTTAATGGAATGTGATGAATCTATAAATGAACAATACCTCTACCTTTGTCATCCCAACCACTGTAACTATCATCGGTGGTCCTTGTACATATTATACATAGTAGGATATACATCCAAATGTGTTGTATAGAACTCCATAAATCCTTCCTACCATGCCACCATCAATAACATTGTGCATCCTCTGAAGATAATAATGTTCTCCCCCACCTTTATAATATCCATCAAGGGCATGCCTTTTGGATATCATGAGCCTGTAAAGTCTCACAGTTGGAACATCTGGTCTATGAATCCATGACTCTCTATATCAGTGGAGGGGTGAAAACCATATATTTGTGGTAATTTGATCCATGTCTATCATCAATGGAAATCCACAATGAGGCCAACTGCTCTGACACATCTCTCAGCAAATACGAATAGGATCTCATACTAAGATAATCTACCACTACATTCCCCTTCACAAGAATATATACAATATCAAAGTCAATGTCATGGAAGGACTCTATACATCATCTCTGTATTAAGATTATATCCTTGATAGAGAATATATACTTGAGACTCTTATGATTTGATTAGACAATAAATTTCTCCCATCAGGTAGTGTCTCCGCAACATTAATGCGAAGAAAACCACAACTAACTCAGGATCATGGTACATGTAGTTCTTCTCATGTGGTTTCAACTACGATGAACCATAGGCAATCATTTTTTACCACCGTATTAGGACACAACCAATCCTATTTCGAGATGCGTCGTAGAAAACCATGTACTCGACACCCTCCTATGGAAATCTCAACATGGGAGCGCTCATCAATCTCTACCTCAACTACTAAAAAATATCTGTGAACTTGTTTTCCCACATGAAATCCTTCCCCTTTCATGTCAAAACTTCCATGGGCGCATCAACTCTGGAAAAATTGGGTACAAACCTATGAAAGTATCCATCCAACTCCAGGAAATGTTGCACCTTGGTAACACTCTTGTGTGGTTCCCAAGCAAGCACTCCCTCTATCTTTATTGGATCCACTAAAACCCCTTTATCTAAAATGATATGTCCAGAAAAATGGAACTATTGTATTTAGAACTAACACTTGAAGAGATTCCCATAATGTTGGTGCTCTTGGGGTGTGTCCAGGACCATCCTCAAGTGTATAGTGTGCTCATCCTCAGATGTTGACTACTCTAGGTTGTCATTAATGACGACCACCTTGAACCGGTCTACGAAAGGCTAGAAAATCCTATTCATGAGTCCCAAGAACACTATTGAGGAGTACTTCATGCCAAAATAGATCCCTATGTACTCATAGTGATCAGAACGACATCTGGAAGACATATTCTGTATATCCTTATCCACTACTCGAACCTGTTGATAGCCAGATCTAAAGTATATCTTCGAGAACCACCGCAACCCTTTAAACTGATCTAAGACGTCATCGATCCTCGATACCAAATAATTATTCTTCACAGTCACTTGTTTCTGTAGTTAAATGTACACATATAACCATAATATCCACTCTACCTTCATGGAAAACAAAACCCGTGCTTCTTAGGGTGAAACAATGGGTCCAATGAATCCCTTACTCTGTAGGTCATCCAACTATACCCTCATCTCATGAAGCTCTAGGAGATACATCTGATATGTAGGTGTAGATATTGGTCTCTCCGCATGGTATAGATAAATAAATAACTCTACCTCCCTATGAGGAGGTAATCCAAGAACATCCTCAACAAATATGTTCTTGTTTTCCTCCACCACTCTAGGAAACTGGGGACTCATAACATCCACTGCACTGAGTGTCAAGATAGAGAACTGATGTATGATCAGCTACACCACCATATTTGTGAGTCCATCCTTTTCATATTGGGTTTCCCTTTCTATAACAAAGGAAAAATGGTCCCATAACATTCGTTAGACTACACTCTATTCCTAAAATAGTCAATCTGATCATTGACTGTAGATAACCAGCACATACCGAGACTAATTTCGTAAAGCCTTGACACCTATACTATGTGATCCCAACTGAAACACTTTTCTCAATTAGTAAGGTCAAACTATTAGTAATACTGTGTCATCATCGAATCCCCTCCCTTAAGAGTCTATAAACATCTGGGTCAAGTCCACGATTCCACCAGAATCTCTGTGTCTCAGACAAGGGACATGGAAAGAAATTAATTACTGGAAATTGTGTCTATCAAAACTACAGTTGAGCTGGAAAAGATAGGGATTATACCTCTAATAATCCCTGGAGTCACGGTTTCATAATCATCACATGCCTAAAGTTGGCATCATCCCTATCCACCCACTCCCTAACCCTATCGTGGACCACCTGGGGGTGGTGGTGGTAATACATCAATCCTCCATCCACCTCGTGTTGCCTTGCCTTCTATTCTACAATGTTTTCTACCCTACGAACACCCTACACCTACCTCTACCACTGCCTTGGTGGTCCCTTAACCATCTTTTGATCGTCCATACAACACTTACAGAAATCCCAAGCATGATGTCCCTTTTCACCCCACGAGTAACATAGTCTATCCTTCAGTTGACTCGCTCTACCCTAGGATCCCAACACAATCTATCCAATGTATGTTTTCATCCCCTAGAGTTCCTGACCTACATGGGTCCCTGCGATGGCTATCAGCTATCTACTGTTGAAGTCTCATCAACCTGGTGTCCAATGGTTTCTCCCACTGTTGGTGTCTGCTCTACTAGAAATCTATAAACAAGTAGAGCACTCTATAGCACCACATAATATGTATGAATTATAAGGGATCTCAGGGATTCCCAGATCTATCAGCATAATCCCTATTCGAAGGTCTGATCCCTGAAGAACGGGTCTCATACCATATCCATGGAGTAGCGAGAAGATCGGTATATTTCACTATGTAATCCACCACTGTTGGACTGACCTACTACAGATGTAGAAGATCCTATATTCACATTGAGCATAATTTAGCTGGAAATAACTCCTCAATTAAGTGATGCTCAAAATCTTCCGAAGAGATATTCATCTCATTGTGTGTATGGGTCACTATGCTCTACCATTGCCATGTTGTTCCCTGAAGAATAATCGTGTCTATAACATATATCTGGTCAAAAGGCATACTTACAAGGAGGAAGAATTGTGTAACTACATCCAAAAAATCCCCAGATACCTGGGGGTATGTCTCACCCTGAAAAATATGATGTTGATTCCTATGGAACTCTTGCAATGCACTCAGCCTGGATGTGTTTTCAACTAGTAGACCTGGTAGTAAACGTTACTCGACGAGTTATGGTATCACTACTAAACCACCTAGAGGTGATATCTCAGATACATGACCCTATACTGATGCCTTGTTTCTAGGAAGATCATCCTTGTGATCATGCAATGGAATCCTAGATGGATATCTTTTTGGAGGCATCCAAAACTAGAACCTGATGTACCCTATTCATTAAATTATACCTAGTGAGCTGACTCAAGAAGGAAATGAGAACATACCCAAATCATATATGATGCATGCACCATTTTTTCTTCCAACCAATAATGAGTTGAGATGTAGGTGTCCAGAGTCATGGTGTATGGATACATTTTCCACCACACCAATAATATAATCTATGGCCTAAACGTTGAACTCAAAACACTTAACACTATTTCCCCAAACCAACCTCCCAGACTTCGTGTCCCAAAGTATAACTAACCCCACATTTGATATCATACAGTCAAGACCCATCCTAGAGTGATTTATGTCGTCACTACACCAATCCCACCTAAAAAATGCTAGGGGCTGGTGACTAGCATCAGGTAGATATATCCAACAAATTAAAGGCATTTTCTTATGTACTTGTACACTGGAACAAATATCCATGAAAAAAATGATGAAATGTAAAAAAAATTAAAAAAAAATGAATACACAATTATGCCAACCACAGAGTACAATAGCATAAAAAAGGAAGGTAAACAGCCCTAGAATACAAGCCAACAAATATAAAGTGTCTTTAAAACTAAATGAAAAAGTTTCTGAAAATCATCTATATAAAAATCCACCTAAAAATAAAGTTACTAGATAGATGTCTAAATCTATAAAAGAACACCTTGAATTTCTAGTCTCTCAAGAACCACCTAGTCCTGGTCAACCTAGGAATCTGTCAATGTGTTGATTGCCTGTATAATGCATGACATGTGTGGTCAAAACTCGTGTAGGGGTGAGTAAAAAAAACATAGTTGAACACCTCAATACCACAAATTAAGTACATGAAGAATACCATAAATAAATAAAAAATGTATAGAAAAAGAAAATACAAAAAGTATACCACAAATAAATACATTAAGTATACCACAATGAAATAAATGAAGTATATTACAAAGAAGTATAAAAAGTGAGCCCTCACAGGTATAGGTCTAATGTTTGCAAAACTGGATTATCTGAAGTAAACAACAAAACACCCAGTATCGATAAGACATGTAGTACCGATGAGACACACAATCCTGATAAGACACACAATGTTAGTAAGACATGTGCTCTAGGTAACACACATAGTAGTGGATGGTCACGTAGTCTTAGAATGTCATGTAGTCTCAAAGTCACGGCCAGCTGTTGGATTCTTCTTGTATCACACTTGTTCTAGGAGAAACTATGCCTCAATCCATTCGTTTGTATGCAAATGTCCACAAAAACACACATAGAGTATATCAAAATGATCATCTCATTGAATGATCCCCATCTCCATAAATGGATTATCAATTGGGTACAAGGTTTGAAATTTATTCCTATTTTCATAAAATGGTATTCCCTGGTCTAGTTCGGGTCCGTCCGACCTGCTGAAACTAGTCCGGCCGACCCAGCCTGAATCCTCTGGTCTGTTCGGCATGCTTGTGGTCTAGTTCACCTACTACACGCATTCCAACCAAACTGTGTGCCTCCTATCAATTGGAAACTGTGTAGTGTTCCATACAGTTGTTCCATCCCATCTGTGTGCTCCTTGTGTGCGATAAGCGGCTAAGATTCCTCCCACACAACGATAGTCGTCATGCGCCGTAATCTACACCGGGCACTGGTTCCCCTAGATCCGTAGGCTACCCACCATTCTTTGTAGCTCTATTTTTTAAAATTAATACACATATGTGATTCTTGATATGTGATATTCACTTCCATGGAATCTGATCCAACTTTCCATTACTCTAGTGTTCTGATCACATTCAGAACCTCCAGGCATGTCAATCCATGACCACAAGGGTCCAACGGTGAAGAAAGCCAATGAAGGAGGAATGGAGAAGAACGAAAATGATCATAGGAACGAACCTCTACAATTTCCTATGTTTTTATAAATTGATACCTATTAAAATTAATAATTAAGATGTATGAAATCATATAAATTATATCCCCTTTTAAAACTCTGTAACATAAACCTCATCCCGTAAGTGATCGAACCGCAGATCAACCTCTCCATGGGTTGATCTGCATTATTTATTGAATTCATAAATGGGGAAATATGTAGAGACCCAAATCTTGACATACATGGAAATTACATTACTTTTGAGAAAAAATTAATACATGACACAAACAAACCCCCAATGATCATATTAGTTTAGTGTCTTTGCAAACTCGGAACATAATCATCTAATCATGGTGAAAGATCTTCAACATCTCCCATAAAGACCTTACCCTTTTGTATTCTTACCTAAATTTTTTTTATATCCTGGGGAAAAGAAAAAATAAAAATGGTGAGCACAAATTCACTGTAATGGAAAACATGGAGAACATGAAACAACCCCTAAACATTTGAATGTAAAAAAAAGAACATAAAACATTAAAATCGTGATTAATGACATATATCTAAGCAGTACATAAGGAATATATCATAATGGAACATTAATCATGATAAAATAGCAAGGGAATAATACTTTTAATTTTGGAAAACTGTTATGAACATGTTATGATTTCTATAGTATCCAAGGCATTGAGGCCAAGTCCATCATAGTGGACAAATTCCATTACTGAATCTGGTTTACTTATGGGTCCAGCCCTGTATTACTGAACCAGATTTTACCAATCATTCTAGCCATATCTATATCATGAGATATAAATATTTTCCCAATGAATTTTAGGGAGATATTGGTCCCACCCATCTCATAATGAAATCATTCATTCGTGTGCCACAAAATAAACATAAATTATTCTTCATAACCGAACGAATAAAATGGGTTTCATAAACATCATCCCATAGTAACATAATTCATATAGAAAAAATGGATATAATTTAATAATATGAAAAATTAAACCATGTAAATAATAGAGACATTATACATGAAACATAAACATATTTAATAATTTCATCTTAGATGGAAAATAGTTTTGATAAAACACTTGAAATGAATTATTGAGGAAAATATCCTTTCTTCATTAAAAAAAATTTCTTTTCCAAAAATGACTTAAAATTTTAAATGAAATGAATTTTTGTTAATCATTAAATCTTTCATAGGATGATTCATGGAAATAAGGAATTATGAAACCATAAAATCCATTCATTCTGCATAAGTTAAAAAACATTATCCTCATACTTTTTCTGGAAAAGTCAAAAAGTACATCGTATGGTAAACAAAAGAAATATTCCCTACATACCTTGTAGTAAAAGTAAAAAATTGGTAAAAAGTACATTAAACATATATGAAAACCATATTAGAAAACAAATACATGGATGATAAATATAACCCCAGTAAATACTTATGAATAAACAATATTGGTTAAGAACGAGATTGGAATTATTATCCCTTACCTTATGTCCAATTTCTTCATTATGTTTCCAAGACTCTTGTATAGTGTGTTTAGACACATTATTATCTTGTAAAAGTACCATTATAATATTTATTATTTCTTATAAGATTCACTTATGACTTTATATTACACGTTCATTTTTCAATTCCATGTTAGAGCAGCGTTTTGGGTAAAATATTTTCATTTAGCATCTGTGTTTTGACTTGTAATTATTTATATGATTACATAATTACAGAATTTAAAACATTATTTATATATATTTATAATAGAGTAGATTTATAAATGTAAAGAAATACACCGTTCGTGGAGATGGTAGGCCGTACGTATGCATGAATGTTGTTTTCCTTTCCTTATTGACTTCAGTGGGAGTAATTAGATGAAATATATATATATATATACAGTAGCATTAATATGTCATATATTTCATTATTATTCAATATATATACTTTATAATCATTCTTTAATTGTTAAGAAGAAGAATGAATCTCATCGCATCATGGAGACGGTAATCCGTACGTACGCACGAGTGATGATATCGTTCCCATAATTATTGAATGGTATTTGAGTGGATTATAGAATATCTCAGAATTAGTATAATGTTATAATAATCATATATACTTATTCTTTACACCTTTATACAAATCTAAGTAAGGTATTGGGGGAAAACAGATTACACCACGATGTGGAGATGGTATTCCGTACGTACGCACGTGCGGAGATTTCATTTTCCATAGGATGGATAGAAGGTAAAATAGATCTGTTTCATATTTATAATAACAGATCAGAATATTATTTATACTAATGTTGTTACTTTATAATGAAACAAATAAAAAAGAGAATGTAGAAGGAGAAATAAATTTGGATGAATCGGTAAACGATATTACCTCCTCTTCGACGTGCCTCTTCTAAACCTCCTCTTAGGGCCCTATAGTTGGTCTTTGAAGAAGATCAGGACCTCTATTATGTTGCTAGGGAAGTGGAAAAAAGAAATATACAAGATTTTTCCGAGCATGAAGGCTCAAAATTGTGTGAAGAGGAGAGGGAGGAGGTTCCCTTTTATAAGAGAGGAGAGGGGCAATTTTGGAAACCTCAAAAATATTCATATATAATAAATTCATACCCCACTTAAAAACCACCAAAAATTAATCATTTGGAAGATCGGATGATATAGGTTTGTAATATAATCATCCAATAATATTTATTCTTGTTTTTATTTTATTTTAAACCCTATCATTTTGATTTATCCTTATTTAATCTATTTAATTTTATTTGTGGTAATATGATTATAAATTATAAACTTTTATACATACTTACTTAGGTGTTGTGAATTTTCTATAATTGGAAAAATTATGAAATTTTAGAACATATAAATTTCAATTTATAATTTATAATTTTTTTTGGGATTTTTATAAAATTTATTAATATGTTAATTTTATAAAATATCAATAGTGTCAATTGTGACACTATTCAGTTTTTTGAATTTAAATAAACTACTCAAAGAATATATATTCAATAAATATATATTTTATAGATCCCTAACATGTAATATTCATCTTGAAAATTCACGGATCACATTAAATAGTTTATATAATATTTAGTTTAATATTTTTAAACCCATTTATTTGATATTTCAATCAATAAAATAATTTCTACATCACTATTGTGTCACCATTAATGATAATTATTTAATCCATAAAAATTATAAATAAATTCATATGATGTATATTATTTTATTATATTTGTGGTGAAAATTTATTTTCTATTTTTTATAAAGTTTATCACAAAATTAAAATTATTATAATTATAAGATTTAGGATAGTGACATGTTGTCACATTATTTGGTTTTAATAAGTATTACATCATTTTCATGGTCCAAAGTCCATGAAATAAATCTATTCGGACCCTTAGGTGATATGGGTCCACTTTTATTAATCCAATAGAATTTTGGCGGGTGTTTTGGTCATTTTATAAACTTATTGTTACCCTTAATTACTCGATTTACATTTAACTGTAGTAAATAAAATTTACCGTAGTTACTATTTGTAATGCCTAAATATTAAAGTATCCTATTAAAATAATTTGTTCCTACTGATTCCAAATATAAAATCCATTTTTCCAAATTCAATACACAAAAGTTTTAGTATTTAATTTAAAATTAATCATGCTATTGAGAAATCGGGTTTTAAATGTTAAAACATTGCAAAAGACTGTAATCTTTTTACCTATGAATTCAATGTAAAATTAATGATAATGACTTATATTATATTAAATGGTAAAAATATAATCTATTTATACTTTAAAACCATTAAAATTCATCATTTATCCATATAAATTATCTTGATGAAAGAATTCATTTTTAAGAAAAATTTAGCATATTTTTATATTCATCAAAATATGATAGTTAACATTAAAATATGAAAAATTTATCCAAAGTAAATTATTATATCATTATTGCAATGAAAAAGTTTATTTTTTCTAATTTAACTTATAAATGTTTCATGAAATATATTTAAATTTGGTGTTCCATCAAAAGGCGGAAAAACTGTATTTTTATAAAAATACTTATTTTTCCGGAAAAATTTATTTTGTTCTCATACCATGTTCTAGAATATGTGTAAGATGAATTATTATGTAATAATATTAAAAATGTATTTAATACTATTCATAATGTCTGGTTCATAACAAAATATCATTGTTTAGTGAATCTCGATATTACGTTCAACACATGATCTCGAGGAAGGTCTCTCTTGCAAGAAACACAAGACAAGAATAGTGTTTTCATATACTACAAGATAATACAGTGTTGTGTATAGAACAAGATTATAATGGTGTAGTATACAACACAAGACATAAAAAAATTAAAAATAATATTTCCCATCAAATCTCGTGGTGTTACATTCTACCCCCCATAAAATGAATTTCGCCCTCAAAATTCGTCGGGGTTATAAATAGTTTACTACTTGAAAGATAATTTCATAGAAACCCACATCGTAAAAAGGAACACTAAAACATAATTTTAAAAAGTAAAGTATGAAATGTAATGGTTACCCAAATAAACTCATCGCTGGGTTTCCACATAGAAGAACATAGGTGAAAACATGGATATGGAAGATAAATCTAACCACCATGTTCTCTTGGAGAGTAGTAGAGAACATGGCTATGAAAAATCCAACAATCACAAAGTGATAAATTTGTTATGATCTAAGGTACTATCTGATTCATAGGATAAGAGGGTACTAGGACATCATTTTTTGTTTTCAATATCATTTCCCTAAAGCTGATGAATTTGAAATTTAAGAAATACTTATATTATTTTGGTACAATCTCACCGTTGGTCGTTCCATGATCAATTTCCATATCATATCATAATGAAATGAATTTTATTTTTTCATTCATGAAGTGTTAGCAGATCATGTGATTAAATTGTGGGTCATTCCTTCTGTCTCAATCAAAAGGTTAGAAAAAGTTATTAAATATACGTAATTACATATATAGTGATATTAATCATATATGGATTCACAAATGGACTTATAATTCATATATCATACCACTTAATAAAATAAAACTAATTTCTACAAACATGGGACTCCCTATAGGCCAGCGGTAGGTGATAAAGGCATGTTTCAACTCAGTTGTGGGTTTGATTCCCGCATCCTTGTCTGACGGGACGAGTTGTCGCCCATCCTACGGGTTATCCTTTTTCTAAAACTATACTATTATAACATTTCAAAAATAATATCAAAAAGTTCTAGCCTTAAATAGTAAAATATGATGTCTTATGTAATCCATTCCAATCTTTAGTCTTATCCAAAATACTTCTGCCCAATCTCATGGTATAAATAAAAATATTACTAGAGAGGTCATCTACCAAGAATGTTATTACCATCATTTATCCCCCATATATAATAAGATATATCTTTTTGGTCATATTCCAAACATGTGAATACCTTAATCATGTATACTGTTGAAACATGAATTACCATAGAAAATTCATGAAAAAATGAATACTCTTAAAAGTTAATTATTTCTACGTACCAAAATCACAAAAATTTCTTTATAATCAATCCATAATGTCACTTTGTCCTTATATCAGTCATCTGCTCATTAATACTATCCAACATATTATTTTCTCCTTATCCCATCATTATGCGCATATCATCTTATTTCCAAAAATATTTGAACCATTTTTCATGGTTACTGGTACCATAAAATTATTGAAATCCACACTAAACCAATACATAGATATTCTAATATTCCACGATACTATAAATGAGATTCCACAACATTATTTTGGAATCCAGTTACATAAAAACATAATCATTCCACCACATCATTGTTATACTCAACATCGAAAATAGTGATTGCATGTGACTTCCATTTGTCCTTTTATTTAATAGGTTGTTGGTGTCGATCATCATTAAGCCTTGGATTAGGGAATTGGTTAGCATAATGCCTTATTTCCATTCATAGTAGCATTGAAGTGTTGGTGATGCATTCTCTATAGAATTTTCTCTATTCACGTCATTAGCTACCTTTTCCCCATTACATCGACACTCAGCTACTTGATTACCTTATTTTCCACACTTAAAACATTTTCTAGTTCCTTTAAGACGATCTCTGCCATGCTTCCTTCCACACTTTGAGAATAATGAAACCTTCATCTTCCTTTCACCATTGTTTTGAGATTTTTCCTTGAACACCATAATTCTTTTCTTGTCAAAACCATGAGATGGATATGTAACACCAACTTCCAATTCTAATTTTATAGAACAACAAAAAATTTATTCATAGCTACTGAAGTCTCTTATCTCTCAAGCCCTTCTATGACTTGGTTTTAAGACACTGAAAAATCGATCAACTTTACTTTCAGGTTGGATGATAATGCCAGATGCATACCTTGTAAGACTTGTAAAGTCAGCCTCGTATAAACCAATAGATTCATCATCCTTTATCTTAATATCAAGGAACTCCTTTTCCATCTTCATTCAAAAAATAAGAGGGAATTACTTATTAAAAAATATGTTCTTGAACTCGTCCCATTCCATGGATTCAATTTCATCTTAGGGCCTTGTATTTTTAATTAGAGTCCACCACTGGTCTGCTTCACCTTCTAAATGGTAAAAATCCAAAATGACTTTTTCATGTTCTGAACAGAGAAGTATGGAAAATATATTTTCAATGGTATTGATCCATTGTTCTACAACAAGTGGATCTGAAGACCCACTAAAAGAAGGTGGACGTTTCCCTATGAAGGACTCAATAGAACATTGTTCCCTTCTCTTCTCATTTGGAAGTACATAATGATTCATAGCTTGTGTAAGTATAGAAATATGATTTTGAACTCCATTTCCTATAACATAGGTTTATTAAGGAGGACAATCATTTCATTGTCCATTACATTGATCAACATGGTTCCTCCGGGTTCCATCCATCATCTAAAACCCAAAAAGAATAGTTATAGAGGCAAAAATCATCCAATGAAAACAATAGAATAAAGGGGGAGTACCTTCAATATCTAACATCTTAGGTTTAATTCTAATATTGTTACCATAATTCTAGGACTATAACCTATACTTATACTTATCCTTAGGGACATCCCTAGACATACTTTAGAAATATATCTAGGGATCTCACTAATGTTTTAGCATCCTAGTTACCAATGGTAATCTAAACCTTCACTCTGATACCAACTGTAGAGAGCCAAATACTGACATACATGGAAATTACATTACTTTTGCGGAAACCGTATACATGAAACAAACAGAGGACCAATGACCATATTATTTTAGTGTCTTTGGAAAGTCAGAACTTAATCTTCTAATCATGGTGAAAGATCTTCAACATATCCCATAAAGATATTCCCCTTTTTTCTTACCTAAAACTTTTCATTATATCCTAGGGAAAGGAAAACATAAAAAGGGTGAGCTCAAATTATTAGTGAGGGAAAACATAGAGAACATAAAACAACCAATTAACATTTGAACGTAAAAACATTAACATAAAACATCAAAATCATGAGTAATGACATAAATCGTGGCATTACATAAGGCATAGATCATAAAGGGACATTAATCAGGATAAAATAGCATGGGAATAAAACAAGTAATTATGGTAAACCATTAAATACATATTCTGATTTCAATAGTATCCAAGGCATTGCTTCCATGACCATCATAGTGGGCAAAGTCCATTACTGAACCGGGTTTAATTGCCATTCCAACAATGTATTACTGAACTGGATTTTACTTTCCGTTCCATCCATGTCTATATCATGAGATATAAATCATTACCCAATGCATTAGAAGGAGATATAGGCTCCATCCATCTTATAATGAAATCATTCTTTCATGTTCCACAAAATAAACATAAATCATTCTTCATAAACCAATGAATAAAATGGGTTTCACAAACATCATCCCATCATAACATAATCTATATAGAATAAATGGATATCATTTCAACATAAGAAAAATTAAAACATGTAAATAATAGAGACATTATTCTTGAAACATAAACATATTAATTAATGTCATCTTATATGGAAAATAGTTTTGATAAAACACATGAAATGAATTCTTGAGGAAAATATCCCTTCTTCTTTGAAATCATTTTCTTTTCTAAAAATGACATAAAATTTTAAAAGAAATTATTTTCTAATCATGAAATCTCTCTTAGGAATTTTCATTGAAATAAGGTGTTATGAAACCATAAAAATCCATTCTTTCCATATAAGTTAAAAAAACATTCTCCATGTACTTTTGCTGAAAAAGACAAAAAGTACATTGTATGGTAAACAAAAGAATGATTCCTTACATACCATGTAGTAAAAGTCAAATATTGGTAAAAAATACTTTAGAAATATATGAAAACATTTTTAGAAAATAGGGACATTGATGATAAATATAACCCCAGTAAATACTTATGTATAAAAAATCTCGGTTTAGAATGAGATTGGAATATTTATCACTTAACTTAGGTAAAATTTATTCTATATGTGTTTGAGACTCATGTATAGTGGGTTTTAACATATAATTAACTTGTAACAGAAATATAATAATATTTATGATAGCATATATGATTCACTTATGACTTTATATTACTCATTCATTTGTCAATTCCATGTTAATGCAGTGTTTTGGTTAAAATCGTTTCATTTATCATCCGTGTTTTGACTTTTAATTGTTCATATGATTACTTAGATCATGATTACATACTTATAGAATGTAAAACATTGTTTATATATATTCATAATATAATAGATCAATAAATGGAATGAAATACACCATTCATTGAGACTGTTGGTCGTACATACACATGAATGTTGGTTTCCTTTCCCTATTGACATGAAAGGATGTAAGTAGATGACATATATATATATATATACATAAATCCAGTAGCATTATTATGTCATATATTCCATTATTATTCAATATATATAATTTATAATCATTCTTGAATGGTTAACATGAAGAATAAATCTCATCGCGTCGTGGAGACAGTAATATGTACGTACGCAAGAGCGATGATATCATTCCCATAATTATTGAATGGTATTGGAGTGGATGATAGAATATATCAGAATTAGTATCATGTTATAATAATCATATATAGTTATTCTTTACACCATTATACCTATCCATGTAAGGTGGTGGTGGAAAACAGATTACACCACAATGTGGAGATGGTATTCTGAACTTTGGCATGCGTGGTGATTTCATTTTTCGTATGATGGATAAAACATGAAATAGGGTTGTATCATATTTATAATAACATATCAGTATATCAGTGATATTGATGTTATTACATTATAATGAAATAATGAAAAAATAGTAAGTATAAGGAGAAATAAATTTTCAAGAATCGGTAAAGGATATTATCTCTTCTTCGACTGACCTCTTCTAAACATCCTCTTAAGGCACTAAAGTTGGTCTTTTAAGAAGATCATGACCTCTAGTATGTTTCTATGAAGTTTATAAAATAAATGGAAGGGTTTTGGCCGATCTTGAAGGCTCAAAATGTAGTGAAGTAGAGAGGGAGGATGTGCCCTTTTATAAGAGATAAGAGGAGCACTTATGGATACCTAAAAAATATTAATTTGTAATAAATTCATACCCCCTAAAAAATCTCCAAAAATGATTCAATTCGAATATGTGATGATATAGGGGTTTAATCTCATAAACCAATAAAATATATACTTTTTTTAATTTATTTTAACCCATATCATTTTGATTTAGCCTTATTTAATCTATTTAATTTTATTTGTGGTAATAAGATTATAAATTCTAAATTGTTATAAATAATTACTTATGTGTTTTTAATTGTCCATATTTGGATAATTTATGATATTTTCGACCATTCAAAATTTCAATTTATATTTTTAAAATATTTTTGTTATTTTTAAACAATTTAATAATGTCTTATTTTTATAAACTATCAGTAGTGTCAATTTTGACACTATTCAATTATTTGGATTTAAATAAAATCCACACATAATATATATTCAAAAAAAATTAATAGATACCTAACATGTAATATTCATCTTCAAAATCCATGGAGAACATTAAATAGTTCATATAATATTTATTTAAATATTTTAAAAACATTTTATTTGATATTTTAATCAATAAAATAATTTATACATCACTATTGTGTCACCAATAACTATAATTATTTAATCCCTAAAAATTATAAATAAATTCACTTGATGTAGATAATTTTATTATCATTCTGGTGACTATTTATGTTAGAAGTTTTATGAAGTTTATCACTAAATTAAATTTATTACACTTATAAGATATAAGAGAGTGACGTGTTGTCCCTTTCTTTGGTTTTAAAAATAATTACATCATTTTCATGGTCAGATGTCCATGAACTGAATATCTTCCGACCCTTCACTGATATGGGTCAACATTTATTCATCCAATATAATTTTGGAAGGTGTTATGGTAATTTTATAATCTTATTTTTACCCTAAATTACATGATTTACCTTTAACTGTAGTAAATAAAATCTACTATAGTTACTATTCATAATGCCTAAAAATTAAAAGTATCCTATTAAAATAATTTGGACCTACTGATTCCAAATATGGAATCCATCTTTCCAAATTCAATACACCGATGTTTCAGTATTTAATTTAAAATTAATCATGCTGTTGAGAAATATAACGCCCCAAGCCCTCTCTTCTGAACTCGGTGCTTGAAAATGTTGTGAAATAATGTTTATTAAAAGAAACACAAAAATTAAAAAAAACATTAAACAAACATGTATCTTTTACCCATCTAGGTTCTGGAGAAAAGATAAATGCTAAAAAACATCCTAGTTAGAGAATAAATTAAAATTAAAAGAAAGATCAACACCGCTTCTGCGCATGCTACAACAAATACGATCAACTCTGGATTTCAAGGCAACCTGTGGAAAAACATTTTGAAAATGTAGGGTGAGCACAAAAGGTGCCCAGTAAAATGTTTTTAAAACCATTTATAAATCCCACTAAAATTATTCCCTTGATTATACATTTACAAAATTCAATTGGAAATACATTTTTAAAACAACTTTTACAAAATACTATAAATCTTTGAAAAATAATTATACTTTGATAAAACTTTTAAAGAAGTATTGTGATCCGGTTAAAAATATTAAGCAAGCCTTTAAAAGAAAAACAACTGATGACACCTCATACTTTTAAGGCTATCATGGGCCTACCCACTTGAGGGATGGATTCACTGTCCAATTCCCTATCATATTTATGAAGTTTGAGTACCAGTTTTTATAATACATTTATTTCTTAGCTTGCCTTATGTAAGTATAATTTTCTCTTGAGTTTTAACATTAAAAATATATTTATATTTATGATTAAAAAATGGTAAATTTTATTTTTAAATATTTAAAATAATAGATCTTCATTTAAAATTACATATTTGACTTAGTACAATCAAAAATCATGATACTTGATGTTACATAATCACATAGAAGATAAATCAGCATGCACACTTAAAATTTCATATCCTTATTTCCATAAAACAAAAATCCATTTTTTTAATGTTTAATTGTTCATGCATTTTTGTTTATGAAAACAAAATCATCAATGTATGGCCATAACCATTATTTTTATATGAATTGTATATGGCATGAAAAAATTATGAAATTCTTAAGTTTTATTATAATTTATTTAAAATAGTTATTAACATAAAAATTATACAAATAAATAAATAAGCATGTCATAGAATAAAATTATGTTTTAATAAAGCTTTTATAAAGAGAAACAACCATTAGCAAGACTAATATAAAATAATATAAAAATATAACTTTGATATATATATAGATATATCCACCTCATGTAACTAAAATGGTTCTAAAGAAACTAAATAATAAAAACGTTTTCAGAAATAATATTTCCTTAGCATCAAATATTTCTTTCATATTCAATAATAACAAATCTCATTAGATTATAATTCTAAAACAAGGAATAAAAATATATTCCATACGCAAAACCATAAAATTATAATAATAATTTTTAAATAAACTAACTATCTCTTACTAATAATAGATAAATTTGGAAATAAAACAAAACTACCCTTATACAAAACAATAAAATAAAAATTATAATTTGAAATGAAATATCAAAATTCCTTTACAAAAATAAAATAGAATAGCATAGTGATTATTTGAAAATAAAAATCCCTTTACATTTTTTTTGATTTAAGAACCACTCCCTCTCTAAGTAGAAAGCATGGAAAGACTTAAAATGGAAATGCAATACCCTCCCTATTTATAATATCAAATGAACAATATAGATAAAAACACTGTTAAATGTAATCAATGAAATGTCCCCAAAAATTCGATTTATTTAAATGTTCATTGATAAATTAGGATATATTATATTCATATGTTGCTGCAAATGTACAGAGAAGATATTGTATTTATTTTTTGAAAAATTGATTGATACATATTATATTGGATAATTTGGTTGGATTATAATCTTCATTGTGATGTTTTCAATACACAACCACACAAAATATGTGAATCAAAAATCAGAACAATTAGATGATAATAAAGGCAAGGAAACAGTGTCAAATTGAGGCAAATTGAACGATCAATGAAAAAAATATATATTCAATAGTATACATACAGTCTTATCTACCACGCATCGATCCACAACCATACATAACCAAACTGAATTATTGATAACCAAAACACACAACATCTTAATCTATTTTAAACATTGACGTTTGAAGAAAAATCCAAATGGAGTTGACGAAATAATTACACCAACCAGACCAAACATTGAATAAAAAACAAGTGGATTAAAATTGACAAAGATGGAAGTCAATGTACCATATTCAGATCTTGAAATTCTGCATACTTTTTGATTTGAAAAAAAGAGATAGAGCTATCTCTCTTCAAAAATCAAAACCCTACCTGCAAATTGAACCACCACTTCCAGAAATCGATCTTACATTCCAGAATCGGACCTACACCGGTGGCCAATATCCTTCATTCTACCCCGACAACGCTCGGTATTTGTGACTTGCACGGCATACCCTTCGGCCAAACTCAACCTCGAAGAACCCTCCTAGCATCAGACTCAAATTCGGAACTCGAATCCCACATATGGGATTCCCAATTTCATCATCTTATTTTTTGAAATCATTTATCATTTGATTTTTATTTAATAAAATAATCATCATACTTCTTATGTATATCTATATATATTTATCACATTTAATTCATAAATACATGTTAAATTTATATTAATCATAAGCTGAAATTTTATTAATATACATTTTTGAATAGTAATATATATATACTTTTTACTTAAATAAAATTACAAAAATAAGTTATCATTATTAAATAAATTATTAAATACATAATATTAAGTTTTTTTTAAATGAAATGTATTTATTTTCATTATTATTGTTATTCTTTTTACCATTATTTCAAATAATTTTTTATTGTAAATATATTATAGTTTATTCTAATAAAAAGCTTTATAATAATATATTAAATTTATTATTACCTTTAATTATATTTATTTTATATAAATGGTTATCATAAGCCATTTCTCAATTTCAATATAAAATCTAATAATAGATAGTTTTTATAACGGTCAGATAAAACCACTATAAATATTAATGCATAAGGGTCGATAAATCACTCAAAAAAATATCACGATGCTCACGCCACTGCTTTTGAAAATGGTTTTATATGTTCCTATTATTATTAGCTTTGTTGCTATTGTTCTTACTATAACATTTGTTCTTCTATCAGATCCAAAATATTATTACTACCCGATCAACATTGTGGTGTTTCTCAGTGGTCTTATAATCATTATTATCGATAATTGTGGGTTTAATGTGTAATTTTTTTGTGATGTACTATGGTCTTTGTATAAATAAAGTGCTTAATACTTATATCTTTGCGTTCATGAATTTATGTATTTTATTGCATCTTGGAATCATTGTCAAAACATAAAACTTATTTTCAAACCTGGGGTGTAACATTCTCCCCCACTTAAATGAATTTCATCCTCGAAATTACTTTACACTTATTGCTCCTAATTCCCATCAATTCTGAGTCTCACATGATTTCCCCAAGGTCTGTACAGTTGTCTTCCATGGTTACCATATCTTCCTAGGAGATTAAATTCTAATGTGCCTTCGAAATTGTCCACTTCCTTTTCCCAAACGCAACTTGTGAAATAGGGGTTGTATGGATGTAGGCACCAGAAGACATTCCTCAAGGAAGGATAATCAAAATAGTATTCAAGAAGTTCATCTAGAATTTGATTTCTATAAGAAAGTCTCAGTGCGCTATATTCAAAAGTTCCAAAGTCATCATAAATTCTTCCTGTGAAGCAAAAGCATAAAATTTGACACATATAAGCTGTGCGAGGATTACCTTCTTCAGATGATCTATAAAAAGTTGAGATTGATTCTAACTTCTCAAATATGGTGAAGCACCAAAAAAGCCTTTCTTAATGTGCCCCTTAGAGTCGATAGAAGTGACGTTGAATCAGTTGGATGTCTTCAAAGACGAAACAAGAACCATGATGAAAAGGAAGTATATCAAGAGTGCCTAATATATTGTAAAGTCGTTTACAGGAAATATGCATGGCTTCGTAGGGCTCATATTCTTCTTTGCATGATTTTTCCATGATCATAGCGAGTAACTCATCCAGAAGGCCTAAAGGATTTGTTTGAGTTCTCCTTCATTCCATCTAAAAATTACAAAGAATAATTTTTGACAATGAAAGGACACTCAATTTATCTAAGGGTTCTATATTTCCAAAGTTATCTTGACTATGCCTCTAATACCAATTATAACGTTCTGAGCCTATTCTTCTAGAATCGGTGATTGAAAATGCTATGTAATAATTTTTTTAAAAAAATAAACATAACAATTACACAACACTATAAACAAATGAAGATATTTTAGCAGTCTAGGTTTAAGAGAAAATATAAATGCTAAAAAAGACATCAGAGTTACAGAATAAATTAAAATTAAAATAAAGATCAACTCCACTTCAGTGCATGATACAAAAAATACGATAAACTATGTATTTCAAGGAAACCGGTAGAATTTTTTTTTGAAAACATAGGGTGAGCACAAAAGGTACCCAGTAAGGTGTTTTGAAAACCATTGAAAAATCCCAAAAAAAAATATTCCCTTGATTATACAATTGGAAAATTCAATTGGAAATACATTTTGAAAACAACCTTTACAAAATACTATAATTATTTGAAAAATAATTAAACTTTGAAAAAACTTTTAAACTAATCCAGTGATCTGGTTGAAAATATTAAGCAAGCCTTTAAAAACAAAACAACTTAGGACACCCGAAAATTTGAAGGCAATTGTGGGCCTATCCACTTGAGGTATAGATTCACTATCTAATTCCTTATCGTATTTACAAATATTGAGTACTGGTTTTATACAACATTTATGTCCTCACTTTCCTTATGTATTTATAATTTTCACTTCTGTTTTAGCTTTGAAAATATATTTATATTTATGCTTAATAATTATGTTAAATTTTATTTTTTAAAATACATAAATAATAGGTATTCATTTAAAATTATATATTCGACATATTATATCAAAACTCATGATACATGATGTTTCATAATCACATAAAAGATAAATCAACATCCACGCACTTAAAATTTCATCCTTATTTCCATAAAACTAAAATTAATATTGGCAAAATTTAATAGATCGTGGATTTTTGCGTCTGAAAACAATATCAGCGATGTATGGCCATAACCATTATTTTTATACGACTTGTATATGTCATGGTAAAATTATGATATTCATTAATTCTATTATAATTTTTTTAAAATAGTTATTAATATAAAAATTATACAAATAAATAAATATGCATCTCATAGAATAAACACATGTTTGAATAAAGCTTTGGAAAATAGAAACAACCATTAGAAAGACTAACGAGAAATAAAATTAAAATATAACTTTGATACATATATAGATATATATACATCATATAATTAAAATGATTCTTAAGAATCTAAATAATAAAAACGTTTTCAGAAATAATTTTCCCTTAGCATCAGATTTTTCATTCATAGAGAATAATAACTAATCCCACTAATTTATAATTCATAAACAAGGAATAAAAATATATTCATTATGCAAAACCATAAAATTATGATCATAATTTTTAGATAAACTAACTATCTCTTACTAATAATAGATAAATTTGGAAAATAAAACAAAACTACCCATTATACAAAAAAAGAAAATATAATTTATAATTTGAAATGAATAATCAAAATTCCTATAAAAAATAAAATATAATAGCATAGTTAGTATTTGAAAATAAAATTCCCCTTACGGGTTTCTTTTTGATTGAAGAACCACTCCCTCTCTAAGCAGCAAGCACACAAATCCTTAAAATGGAAATGTAATACCCTCTCTTTTTATAATATCAAATGAACAATATAGACAGAAACACTATAAAATATAATCAATGAAATTTCCCCACATATTGTTTTTATTTAAATGTTTGTAGAGAAAAAATGATATATTATATTCATATATAGCTGCAACTTGACAGAGAAGATATTTTATTGATTTTTTGAAAAAATGATTGATACATATTATATTGGATAATTTTTTGGATCATCATCTTGGTTTTGATGTTTTCAATACACAACCACACATAATATGTGAATCTAAAATCACAACTATTAGATGATAATAAAGAAAATAAAATCGTGTCAAATTGAGACAAATTGAAGGATGAACGACAAAAATATATATTCAATAGTATTCATAGAGGCTTATCTACCACGAATCGATCAATAGCTATAAATAAACAAATAGAATTATTGAGAATCAAATCATATAGCATTTTAATCTATTTGAAACCTCGAAATATGAAGAAAAATCCAAATGGAGTTGAGGAAATCATTACAGCAACCGGACCAAAAGTTGAATAAAACACAAGTTGATGAAAATTGAAAATGATGGAAGTTAATGTACGACATTAGGATCTTGAAATTCAGCAAACTTGTAGATATGGAAAAAAAATATACCTACCTCTCTTTGAAAATCGAAACCCAACCTGCAACTCGAACCACCACCGCTATAAATTGAACTTCCAAGCCTGAATTGGACCTACACCAGTGGCTATTCTCCTTCATTATACCCTGATGGCGCTCGATATTCGTTACTTTCCCAGCTTACCCCTTGACTAAACTCAACCTAGAAGAACCCTTCTAGCGTCAGACTCACTTTTGGAACTCGAATCCCGTATATGGGATTCCTAATTTCATATTCTTCTTCTTTTTTTAAATCGTTTATCATTTTATTATTATTTAAAAAAACAATTACCAAATTTCGTATGTATATCTATATAAATTTATCACTTTTAATTCATAAATACAAATTAAATTTATATCAATCATAAGCTAATATTTTATTAATATATATTTTTAAACAATAATATATATTTTTTTTAATTAAATAAACCTGCAAACATAATTTATCATCATAAGATAAATTATTAAATACATAATATTAAGTTTTTTTTAAACAAAATGTATTTATTTTCATTATTTGTTTTATTCAATTTTTCTTTTATTTGAATTCTTTGTTTATTATAAATATATTATAGTTTATTCTAATTCAAATCATTAGAATAATATATTACATTTATTATTACCTTTAATTAGATTTATTTTATTTCAACTATTATCATAATAAATTTCTCAATTTCAATTTAAAAACTTATAACGGATATTTTTAATAATATTTGAATAAAAACACTATAAATATCAATGCTTAAGGGTCCATCAAACACTCAGAAAAAAATATCGCGACGCTCAGCCACAGCTTTAGAGAATGGTTTTATATGTTCCTATTATTCTTTATTTCGTTGATATTGTTCTTGCTATAACTTTTGTCCTTCTATTAGATACAAAAGTTAATAACCACCTGATCGGCATTATTGTGTTTCTTAGTGGTCTTCTAATCGTTTTATTATCGATATTAGTGGGTTTAATGGGTTAGTTTTTTGGGATGTATTATGGTGTTTTAATAAATAAAGTGCATACTAATTATATCTTTGTGTTTCGAAATTTATGTATTTTATTTCATTTTGGAATCATTGACAAAAAATAAAACTTATTTTTAAACCTCTAGTGTTGCAAGAAAACAGGTTTTAAAAGTTAAAACATTACAAAAGATTGATATATTTTTACTGATGAATTCAATGTAATGTTAATTATAATGACATAAATAATGTTAAAGGGTAAGAATATATTATATTTATACTTTAAAACCATTAAATTGCATAATTTAACCATATAAAATATCTTTATTAAAAAAGTGTTTTTAAGAAAAATTTAGCGTATTTGTAATATTCATCGAAATATGAATGTTAACAGAAAAATATTAAAAATTTATCCAAAGTAAATTTCTTTATCCTTATTGAAATGAATAAGTTTATTTTGTCTAATTGAACTTATAAACGTGTCAAAAACAATATTTCAAGTGGGTGAGCCCTTAAAAGGTGGAAAAACTGCATTTTAAAAAAAAAATTTACCTGGAAAATTTATTTTGATCTCATAAAATGTTCCAAAATTTTTATAAGATGATTATTATGTAATAAAATTCAAAATGTAGTTAATAATATTCGTAATGTCTAGTTTATAACAATATTTAATTGTTTAGTAAAACATGGTATTGCGTACAATACACGCTATCGAGAGAGGTCTCTCTTGCGTGCAACACAAGCCAAGAATAGTGTTTACGTATACTATAAGCTAATACGGTGTTATGTATAGCACAATCTAATCTGGGTGTAGCGTACAACACAAGACATCAAATAAACTAAAAATAATATTTCTCATAAAAACTTTGGTTGTTACAAAATATCACCATGAAAAGTAAAACGTACCTAGATTTTTTATCATTTATTGATGAATAACAGAGGTCGCATCGTCATCGGTCCTCGATCCGCTGGAATTCATTGGAAAAAGCTCTTTCTCTGCCATTCAGAGGAACTCCATTGTTATGATGATAACCCCAAAATTCTCTAAGAAACTTTATGAAAAATAAAATGATTATTTAACCTCTTCATTATGTTAAATAAAACAAAACATCATTTATTTTATTTTATTAAATGTAAAATTTTACTTTTCATAGTCGACCCATGCTGGTTGATGTTAGGGCCCACCTAAGGTGATGTTGTTATTCTGAATGAAATAGCTCACCCAAATTTTTAACTCGGGAAACAATTTAGATGTTATTACACATTTTGGGAAAATTTCATGTGAGTGATATTTAATATTTTAATATTTTTCAAGAAGTTTTTTCGGGCACTCTGGGCCTTGGAATCACATTCCATATCAGAACCTAGTCTCATAATAATTTAAAAAATATTTAAAAAAAATAGATTTAAATTACTATATATTACATAAACTTTTAGATTTAATATTTATTTCCCCAATGATGATAAATTTATTAACATTGTGATGGATTTTTGGAATTAAATTCGCATCCTAAATTATCTATATTTATGTATCGATAAATTAGTTGTGTTAATGAAAAACATAAAGGTTGGATAAAAAACGTTTTGGGGAAACATTATAAGGATATAAAAACCTTAATCACCATCTCATTTCACATAAAATCAATCATTACCAGAAATATTTTCATAAGCAATATCATAACAGGGTGAATATCTTAAATCTATGCTTAATTAATTAATAAAAACATGGCAATATATTACTAAATATTTTTACATGTTGATGTTGCTAAATCAGGTGATAGATAAAATAATTTATTCCATAATCATTATAAATTCAATATGGTAAATAAATATATTATCAAATTGAGTCATGACAATAGTTTTATTTCTTCCAACACAAAACTCAAGGACTATATTGTTAGTTATTATCATAGACATCTTAGTGATAATGAGAACATAGAATTTCCCCTACATTATAACAATATTAATTATATTATTACTACTATTAATAATCATTTTTTTAATATAACTCTTTAAAATAGTGGAGTTAAAAATGTTATGATTGGATTAAATTCATGAAGTACAGTTGGTCTTATTACACCACAAGTTTTAGTGAATAATATTTTCCCAATTGAATAACATTTCATTTATGGAACGCATTACATGCTACACCAATTAATATCTACCTTATATGGAACTCCAAGATAATCGTTCACTACATGCAACACTTAGATTAGCTTATTGTATATAAAACACTATATTTGGCTTGAGTTACACATATTTATGAGTTCCTTCTATCGCTTATGTCACCCGCAAGACCAAGATTTTTCAAACTAAAATACACTATTAATATTATTATTAAAATATTATTATATTTTTCACATATACATTGGAATGGAAAATATGATTAAAAATAACTAAATTAATAAATTATGGTTTAAACATGTTTATAAAATTAATTATTTGGTCATCAATTATGTAATGACCCAAACTTTTATAAATGGAAATTCTTTCTTGTTATAGTTACTTTATATAGTATATATCACATTATATAACTTATATACAATAATAAAGTCTTTATAAACAATTAATTAATGAAATAAGAAGTATTTATATATTTTAAGGATCCAATACCGATGAAACATTAACTTGACCTTATGAATAGTAATAAGACCCTTATGAATAGAAAACTGTCCAAATGAATGCTAACCTCACCAATGAAAGTATAAATAAAATTTAGTATTAATATAATTAAAAATATGATATAATTATATCACAGTATATTTAAGTAAATATTTCAAAAAATAATAATTAATTGTTGGAATTATTTTGTACGTCATAAATATTTAATTAAATTTTTATGATTAATTTAATAATTTAAAAGGATAATTATTTTTCATAAAATGTATTCATAAATTAATATTTTTATGTCTCGTGATTTTAAGATAATTTTATTACACCTTAGGTAATTTATCAAAGTGTTAAAAAAATAGTTATAATTTTAAAATCTGTATTTTCCCAGTAAATGATGACTATAATTAAAAATTAAATTAATAATATTTATAAAATTATTTTCTTAAAATGGAGTTTATTTTTTAATTCTATATGTTCGAAAATTCATAGTTTAATTATAGTGATTTTTCTAAAATACTTGAATTTTTTATGAATAGTATAATACGATGATTTTAAATAATTTCTAAATACATGAATTTTTTTGAATTGTTGATATAAGGATGATGTAATAAAATTATTCTAGAACAATAAATCTTTATTTTAATATATTTAGAGATAATTAAAAAACTATTCATAGTCTTGAGAAAAAATAATTAACAAATGAATATAATGTTGAGAAAACTCCCCCTCTCTTCCACTATAACAACCACCCTTCACCCCCTCTTATCCTCGCACCTCTTATGCTTTAATACTTTCCGAAATTCTCAACAATTTTAATAAATAGTCCCCCACCCCATGTTCAGGATATCTTGCTCAGAACAAAAGATCCAAAACTGTTCCCTAAGGAGGTTCTCAAGGAGGATAAATTCAAGAGGTAAATCATCTCTCTCTTTCTTTTAATTTACTTCTAATTCATTTACTGTCTTATTCTCTCATATCCTACCTTCATCAAAATGTAATGATAAAACCATTATGTTTTATAAACAATAATTATCTCATGTTAATTTAAAATATATCAATAAAATCCACCTTCCCTCTCTTTTAATTTTAAAAGTTAAATTGTCACCCATGATGTGTCAATTTACTAACATCGTGGGTGATGTAATTTCATTTTCATTTAACAACATCAATGATGTTAATAAAAACATTAAATGGTTGAAAATAGATTTGAAATATTATTTTATAACCATATTTATGTATTGTAACTATCATTTATACATAATACAAAATGATAAAACAAAATGAGTTCGTTGAGATCGAAAACAGCCAAAATTAACCTAATATGACCATCATTAAATTTTATCAAAGAATAATCCTCTTACCAAATTAAAATACTCTGTATAATATCATTTAAACCTATTTAATATCACTAATAACTTAAAATAACAATTTTTTATATTTATCAAAATTTTACATAAACTTCTATTCAAGTATACAAGTGAACCAATCATGAAAACTAAGAAAATGAACACACCAGAATTATGAAATTAAACTCTATATCTCATAAAAAGAACAATAAATAAACATAATTAACCATAATTAAATAATTAATGTATAAAATTTCCTATAATTTTTAATTAATTAATCTCATTTTATTTTTTAGTACGTTAAAGGGAATAAATCATTTGAACAAAAGGTAAGGGGATTCTCGAACCAAAGACCCTTTTATTGGGTTTTCCATATTTCACACCATTTTCAGTATCATTATTCCATAATAATAATTTATTCATAATTATATTTCATTTTATAGGATATACATGTTTTTACTTGAGTTTATGAGAAACATAATGTGTTCCAAAAGAACTCTTCTTTAAAAAAAAGACCTTTTACTTATCGATATTGATTCTTCTTCACTCATGGTTGGTGATTCCTATATCAAGTATGTTAATTCCTCTTTAATTTGGGAACCCAATGTTTATGAATGTATTCTTATAAAATGAAACTCATTCCTTTACATGTGTTATTTTAGGTTCAATATTGATATATGTTCTATGTGGCATGCACGATAATGTAAATGTTGTAATGTGATGGGTGTGCCTAGAATTATATAGGGAAATGTAAATGTTATAAAATGAATGGTGGTATTGAAATTATATAGTGGTCCAATTCCATGGGTAATATGATTTATCTCAATATAAAAGTGAAATATGCATGAACACGATTCTATCTTTGTTCACTACTATGTGTGGTAGTTTACAACTAAAAAATGATGTTTCTTTTTTATGAATTACCACATTCTATGCCCTTATCTATTTCTTCCTCTCATGACTATGATGATGATGTTATGATTATTCTCAACCATGATATATTGTTTCATGTTCTTATATATCCTCTTACTTCTCTTTTATCTCACCCCTTTTAATATATATCTTCATCTTATGACTTGTACTAAAGAGAATTCAAGGTCCAATAAAAATATATAGAAGAAGGAATTAAATAAATGTTTATGTTCTATTTTTAAAATGTTATGTATGGTAATAGTTTTCCCAAGATACTATTCCTTTGGATCATGGTTTTGAAATTATTTTATGTTTTTATTATTTAAAATGATGTAATGGTAATATACAAAAATAAGGGTCTTAATATTTGGTATCAGAGCATAGTTCAGTTAATTTGGGAATTATGATTAGAGATCCTAAGTGAAAAAATAGTATGAGAATAAATTATAAGTAATCACATAATAAGTTGTGTTTTTAAAAATTCAAAACATAGGGATCCCATAATATATGCCTTTAGTATTAATTTGAACAAGGGATAAATTATTTATGACTTTTTTAATTATGTTTTCTTCTGGCCCTTTCTATTTTAGAAAATGATGGGAACCAAGAGAAAAAATTCAAACAACCCATATGGGTGACAATGTAGTGATTTCCCAAATTACATCCACAATGCTTTGGTAGGTGGAGTTAAATAATTTATGGGGATAATAACCCAGATGTCTCAGGTTGTGAATAATAACATAAATTACATGAAACATCATCCTTTTCCTAAGAGATGGAAACTGGATATGTAGTTCTTTATGCGGAAACAACAACCATTGTTTTGGGGATCATTGAATACACTAGGTTTAGAATAGTGGGTTAAATCGATGGACAAGACATTTTCCATTCATCACTATTATGATATATGGAGAAGAAGAATTTTTCTATTTATCATCTAGATCGAGATGTCGATCAATTATTTGATTTTATTATGAAAACCAAGCCGAAGGATGAAATTGAAGAGATAGAGTGGGAAGACATTAAGATAATGTTTCTTAAAAAATATTTCTCTAGAACACTTCGTATAATTATAGAGGTTGAATTTATAGAGTTGAAGGAAAATGAAGGATAATTTATCATTACCTATAAAGATAATTCTACAAGGCTTTCAATGCACGCTTTGGGTTTTTTATCGATATTGATAAAAATAATTGATGGATTATTTAGTGGTTTAAAACCACACATTTGAAAGGATCTAGAAATATAGGACATTTGATGTTATGAAAAAGATGTTCGATGTGATCTCAATGTGGATATGGTGTTTATATAATAGTCCCACGGATATTGTCCTAATAAATCATAGATGGAGTTTCAAGATAGAGGATATCATGTGAAATGTGGAAATAAATCTCAACCACCCATATGTCATAAATGTGGGATGAAGAATCTTCGGAACTTCCTCAAAGGGATAGGGAAATTCTTCAAGTGTTGGAGAGAATTTCACCAAGATCATAAATGTAGAATATACATGAGGATGCAGGACTATTTGATGGTGGAAACGAGAGCACCACCCATGGTCCAATGCTATGACTATAGGGTGTATGGGGAACTATACAAGACAGTGTAGTAAACCTTGATTCATAGAGGTTAATCGGCATTAGCATCCACCAAATCAAAAGGAACCAAGAAAGGATTATTCTATCACTATAGTGGATTTGGATAAATATAATGAAGTTATACATGGTACAGATCCTTTTCACTAAAGAATTGAAAAATTCATTTTTGATTCTTGCTCTAATAATTCCTTTATATCGTGCATGTTTTCAATAAATATTGAATTGTATCCCTAAAGTATTTAAGTAGACAAATACATAAAAATACCTAGTCATGAAATCATAGAAACCCAGGTGTTGGACTATTCTTGTATAATAATATATGGAAATATTCTTCAAGAAAATCTTTTGATACTTCCCTTGGTGGGATTAGATGTTATAATTGGAATTTATTGGCTCTATTTATATAAAGAATATATCAAAGTTTTGGAAAAGGAAAAATCTTTTTATATTTATGACCATACCATTCTCCTCTAGAAATTCAAGGACGGTCATGAATATCATTTGGAAAATACTGCAATGGTGTTGGTATTGATTCCCTATGAAGAAGCATAACTCATTTAAATGGTTGAGTAAAAGGAAAGTATCAACCTAGTGGAAATACCCATCACGAAGGAATACAGTAATGTATTTTCTGAAGAGTAACCCATACTCCCCCCAGATCATGAGGAATATTTCTCAATAGAACTCGTACCCCGAGTTACTCCTATCTAAAAGGGTCCATATAGGATTTATCATATAGAACATAAAGAGTTAAAGAAGTAGCTACAAGAGAATTCAAACAAAGGGACCATATTCTATAGTGCATCAACTTGGGGTGTGCTAGTGCTCTTATCCAAGAAGAATGATGGATCGATGAGATTGTGTATCGATTATTAGGAACTCAATAAGATCACCCTAAATAATAAGCATCCTATTCCTAGGATTGGCGGCTTTAACTATCATCTACAAGGATCTCAGTACTTCTCATTGGTGGATTATTGATTTGTAAATAGTCAACTGATGATGAAGAAGGGATATATTCATAAGAATACCTTTTGTACATGGTTTGGTCTCTCTATGTTTTTGGTGAATCTAATTTTACTTACTAATTTGCCTAAAATATTCATGTATTTGATGAATATATTCCTGGGACATTACCTCGACAAATTTGCGGTAGTTTTTATCAATGTTATTCTCTTATAATCCAAAATAAGGGAAGAACCTAAAGAATATATAAGGCTTCTGTATGAAACATTATGGAAGGAGAACTTGTATTCAAAGAATAGAAATGTTGAATATTGAATGTATCAAGTAACATTATTAATACATGGCATCAAAAGTGAGAGAATTTCTATAGACCCTACAAAATCAAAGGAGACTGTGGAATGGCCCAGACCCTCTAGTGTCACATAAATCCATGGTTTCAATGTCTTAGCAGTGCAATAATGTTGTTTTTTAAGAAGTTTATCATGATTTTCATGCTTATTAACAATGTTATCAAGGAAAAGGGTAAATTATATATGGAATGATGAATGTGAGGAATGCTTCATGGAGATAAATTGAAGGCTGATAACTGCGCATGTACTCAAATTACCAAAAAATTGGAGAACATTCTGTGATATACAGTGATACATACAAGAATGGATTGGGTTTTGTACTCATTTAAAATGATAGAGTGATAGCATATGACTCACAGTAGTTTATGATCCATGAGTAGAAATACCCAACGCATGATCTTGAGTTAGCAGTTGTAATTTTTCCATGAAAATATGGCAACACAAACTCAATGGTGAGAAATGTGAAATATATACCAATCATAAGAGTCTAAAGTATTATTCACAAAAAATGATAACAAAATGATTTAAAAAATATGGTTAGATATAATCAAATACTATAATTTACCTATTCACTATAATCATGGTAAAGAGAACAAGGTAGTTGATGCTGTTAGCTGAAAATAACTTTCTACTCTATCCATGTTGTAAATTGAGAAAGACCTTATCTTAATTCATATGAAATGAATGGATTTGGAAATAATAATTGATGAGAATACAACCTACCTTTCCCAAATTATTTCCAAACCATCTATCCATGAGAAATTCATGATGCACAAAGTGATGATCCAGAGTAACAAAAAAAAATTTGAATGTAGCAAAGGTAGGAAAGATGAAAGAGTTCCATATTGATGATGGTAGTGTGATTCAGTTTGAAATAAAGAATTGTGTGACTTAACCACATTGGATAAAGAGGGATCTATTGGATACTACACATAGATCAACATCATCTACCCATCCTGGTAGCACCAAGATGTGTCGTGATCTCTAACAAAACTTCTAGTGGGACAACATGAAGAATGAGATTCCAGAATATATCTCAAGCTGCATGATATTCCAAAATGTTAAATTTGAGGGACATAAATAAATAGAGATGGTGAAACCGTTTCTTATAACAAAATCGAAACTAGATAATGTCACTATAGACATTTACATGGGTCTCCCAAAGATATCTAAAGGAAATAATGCGATATGGGTTGTGGTGGACCGAGTAACCAAGACTTTCCACTTTATTTATATTCAGTAAGATATCTCACATAAACGACTTTATAATATATACATGAATGAAATGGTGAGTCTACATTGTGTTAAACTCTCAAATATATCTGATATATATCATCTATTCACATCTAATTTATAGAGAAGTCTTCAACTTGCTTTGAGTGCTGAATTAAATTTCAGCATGGCCTATCACACCAAAACTGATAAACAGTCTGAAAAAACAATTTAGATGCTCAAATTAATTCGAAAATAATTATTTATTGAAATATAATGTGTATGGGATCATCATCCCAAATTTTTTAGTTCTTATAATACTATATCTTCAACTTAAGAATTCAGATGGCTCCATATGATTCTCTCTATGGAAATGGATGTAGAACTCAAACCTATAGGGATAAAGTTGGTGAATGAAGGATACTTTGACTTGATCTTTTGCAAGAGAATCAAGAGAAGTTTCAGGCTATCTAGAAACATATAAACACTTCATAGAGTCAGAAAATGCGATATGCTGACAACTGTCGAAGGTACATGGATTTTGACATTAGAGATAATGTCTTCTATAGAATATCACCATGGAAGATAGTCATGCAGTTTGTAAATAATGGTAAGCCCAACAAAATGTACCTTGGACCCTATGAGATCTATAATCACATAGGATATATGTACTATGATCATTAAATTCCTCCAAATATGGCTCAAGTTCATGATTTGTTCCATGTATCAATCTTGAGGAAGTAGATACAAAATCCCGCGCAAGTAATGAACTCATAGTTGGTATAGCAGGAACATGATATTTATTTTGATAAGTATTGAGTAAAGTTTCTGGAATAGTGAAATAATATTCTACGCATCAAAAAAACACACCTTATCAATGTTTTGTGGAGGACCTATAAGTATGAATATGAAACTTAGGAATCAGAGGATGTTATGAAGGAGAATTACCTTCACCTCTTTTTGTAAAACAAAATTTCAAAGGAAAAATTTCAAAAGGGGGGAAGACTGTAACGACCCAAACATTTATCAATGAAATTTATCCCTTGTTATTGAAATTTAATATAGTATAAATCACATAAAATAACATATATACCATAATAAAAACTTTATAACAAAATAATTAATGAAATAAGTAGTATTTCTGGAAGATAAGGATTCAATATTGATGAAATCATAACTTGACCTCAGGAATAGTAAAATGACTCTTATGAATATAAAACCAGCCAAATAAATAGTAACCATGACCATGAAATTATAAATAAAATTTTTTCATCTCATAATTGAAAATATGATATAAATATATCATAGTATATATAAGTAAATATATTAAAAATTATTAATTAATTGACGGAATTTTTTTGGAAGCCATAAAAATTTATTTATATTTTTAAGAATAACTAAATAATTTAACAGAAATTTATTTTCATAAAATGTATTCATAAATTAATATTTTTAATTATTATTGTTTTAATATAATTTTATGAGGCCTTATGTAATTTTACAAAGTGTTTTAAAATCAGTTATAATTTTAAAATATGTATTTACCAAGAAAATGATTATTTTAATTAAAAATTAAATTACACATATTTAGAAAATTATTTTCTTAAAATGGAGTTCTTTTTGGAATTATACACATCAAAAAATAATTATGGTTATTTTTTGGGATTTTTCCAAAATATTTGATTTTTGATGAATAGTAAAATATTATAATTTTTTATAAATGCTAAATGCATGATTTTTTTAGTAATTTTTTATTTATGGATGATGTATGAAACTAAATCTATAACCATAATTCATTATTTTAATATATTTAGAGATAATGATCAACCATTCATAGTCTGGAGAAAAAATAATAAACAAATGGTGATAATATTGAGAAAACACCACTCTCTTCCACTATAAATACCACCTCTCACCCTTTCTTCTCATCACACCTCTCATGCTTTTATATTTGCCTAAATTATACCCAATACTCTTCCTAGTCCCTTCTTCATGTATTTGCGCTCTTTGTATCATCAAAAGACCAAAAACCATTCCCTAAGGAGGTTCTCATGGAAGATAAATTAAAGAGGTAAATCCTCTCTCTCTTTCTTTTAATTTCCTTTTAATTTCAATTATTTTATTATTCTAGACTAACATCCCTACATCCAAATAGAAGTATTACTACTTTATGATTGATATTATTTAATTATATCATGTTAATGGAATTTTTATCATTAAAATCCACCCTCTCACTCCTTTATTTTTAAAAATTAAATCATCATTTGTGATGTGTCAATTTTCGACATCATGGGTGATACAATTTCATTATCATTTAACATCATCAAAGAAGTTTATAAAAACATTAAATGGATGAAAATATAGTGTATGTTTTTTATTATAACCATATTGATGTTCTGGAACTAACAATTATCCATAATACTAAATAATAAAAAATGAGTTCATTGTGATCAAAAAACTATCAAAATTAACCTAAAATGATCATCATTAAATTTTATCTAAAGATTCATGCTCATACCATATAACCAAATTAGTTAAAAAATAATTTAATCTTATTTTATATCACTAATAATTTATAATATTTATTCTAGAAAATTATCTTCATTTTACATAAAATTTCATTCATGTATATAAGTGAATTGATTAGGAAATTTAAGAAAATGAACACCATCGAACAATGAAATTAAACTCTATAACACATATAAGAAACCATAATCCATAATAAAACCTTAAATAATCATATTAATGTATAAAAGGTTCTTTAATTTTTAATCAATGGAAATAATGTGTTTATATAGGATGTTAAATTGAAGAAAGATTTTGTACAGAATGTTAGGCGGATCCTCAAACCCAACTCTATTTATTTGGGTTTTCCTTTTATCACACCATTTTTAGTGTTGTTATTTCTTAAAAATTATTTATTCCTCATTATATTAACTTTTATAAGATATATATCTTTTTTAGATGACTTTAAAATAAACCTAATTTTTTCCAAAAGAACTCTTACTTCAAAAAAACATTTTATTTATCAACATTGTTTCATCATCACTTAAGGTTGATGATTATTATATCAAGTATGTTTTCCCTCTTTCATTTAGGAACCAATGTTTTATGAATTTTTTCTTATGAAATTAAACTTAATCCTTTCCAAGGGTTATTTTATGTTCAGGGTTCAATATGAAATGTATTCTAATATAAATGTTATGATGTGATGAGTGTGTCAGGAATTATACAGTGTAATGTAAATGTTATGATGTGATTGGTGTGCCCAGAATTTAATAGCACTATACTGAATCAGTTAATTTTATGTATCTTATGAGAAAAGTGAAATATGAATGAATATAATGCTATTTTTTCACAACTATGTGTGGTAGTTTACCACTAAGACATGATGTTTCATTTTTATGTATTTCCGCATTCCATTCCATTATCTAATTATTACTATCATGATTATGATGATGATGTTATGATTATACTCAACCCATATTATATTGCTTCATATTCTTATCTATCTAATTACTGGTCTTTCATATAACCCCTTTTTATGTATATCCTTATGTGACTACATTAAAAAGAATAATTCAAAGGCCAATAAGAATCAAGAGAAAAAGGAATTTAATAAATGTTCATATCTTATTTTGTAAATGTTATGTATGGTCCTTGTATTCTAATGAAATGAAACCTTAAGATCCCTATGGTTTAATTTTTTTATGTTTTTTATCTTTAAAATTATTTAATATTAATGTATGAATATTAGGGTCTCTATAAATTAATTAAAAATAAAAATAAAAAATTTAATATTAAATATGTTCTTTTAGGAAAAAAGTCAATTTTTATTCCCACAAAGGAGTTATAACATAATAATTTAATTTAATTTCTATTTTGGATGAGAGAAATAAAATTTCTACTTTATATATTAAATTAATTTTTTTGCATTCATCCAATATATTTGATTGGCATAAGATAAAAAATCAAATCAAATTTTAGGCATAAAAATTATATTTCTCTAAAGCAGTTTGGAACCTTTTAATGGAGCACCAAATTTTATTTTTTTGGAAAATTTTATAAATATAATTTGTAAAACTAAACATGATTTTTGATTAATTAATTTAAAAATTATATTCGGGTGAATTTTTTGTACTTTTATGAGAAGTTTCATTTTTTGATGAATTATGAAAAATACTGAATTCTAATTGATAACTCACTTTTTGTCTAAATAATATTTATAGCGATAAATTATATTTTTAATATATCTTTAAAGTAAAAATAGTTCACTTATAAATATATTAGTATAATTTATTTCATCCTGATTAATTTCAAATACGAAAATGGATATAAAAACATTTCAAACTTTTGAACTTTTTACTTTAAATTTTTTTGTTATATCCTGTCTGTGAGATTTATTTTAAATTAATTTCTGACACATAAGTGATTTTAATTAGGAAAAATTGATTCCATATTTTGAATCAGTATAATTTATAAGTTTTAGTATATTAAACTTATTTTTTTACCAAAAAATTTAGTGAAAAATAAATAATTTTAATTGAAGCGATTATGGTGAAAATAGTTGACTTAGTGGTTAAACAATAAAAATGATGTCTAAAAATGCCCAAAAACATTTCCTAAACCTATTATATGGACATATTTCTGTATTTATGACATTATTTTATAATATTATATGCTTTTTGGATACTATTCCATGAAATTGAACCATAAAATATATTTACAAAAAAAAATACAACAAATGTACCTTTCTTCATTTTAACTTTATATAAAGAATTAGGGATATGAAAAAACTAAATAGGGTGGGATATAAATATTATTCAAAAATTAAAATTTTTTGTTTATTATAATAATTTATAAATAATTTTTATAGATGGAATAATTACATTAAATTGTTAAGAAATTCCAACACATGAATTATATAGTAAATTACCAAATAAAATAAATGATAACAAAAAATATTAATATTAATGAAAATTGAATGGATTATTGTGTTACATTATTCTCTTGTATTAATATGTACTCTTACAGAGATTTTAATTTAAAATTTTCAAATTACATTATATTATTCATATTTTTTAAAATTTAAATTAATTGAATAATTTCTAAATTGACATTAATGTTATTTTATAAATAAATGATATTTATTATTTGATTAAAAATTTAAAAAACCAATTTTGTATAAATTTATTTTTAAATATTAATTATTATTTTTATCTTTTCCATTAATGGAAAATTATTGTATTATAATTTCTATAATTTTTATTAAGTAGTAAAAAATATTTATTAGTGTGGTAATGTTTTAAGTAGTTTTTTTGCACGTTACTTGCTTCGATATTAATGTTAATTTACAAAACAAGTAGGATTTTTTATTTTATAAATTATATATCATATTTAGAGTTATTTTGTTACAATTATATATCAAGGACCATTTTAATTAATTTTTAATGAATAAAATACTTAATTTTGAAAACTAGTTACCTTAATATATACCAAAATGGTAAATGTGGGGAATTATAGAAGTTAAGGAACAAAATTATTAAAAATGAAATTTTATTTCTATGTTTGAGGTTTTAATAGAGGATTATATCACTAAAATTTATTATGGTTTAAATTTTTAGGCGCCTGAGGTATGGGAGACCTCTAAATAGTGAATACTTTTTTTGTATTTATAAGAATGCCACTCTTCCCCAACTATAAAAAGGAACTAAATCCACCCACTTCATTGCACCAATAAATCCATTTTTCTTAATCAATTCCTTCCTAAAGAGAATAAAAACATCCATACTCTAATCCTAAAATCAAATATTTGTGTATAAATCAAACCGAGGAAATAATTTTGTGCGATCCAAAAGGACATACTCGAAGAAGTGAAAGTGTTCTTCAATGAGCAGTTTTGGTTTTATTTATTTCTCCACGCATTAAATTATTTTTATATAATTATTATATAATAAACTTATTATATTAAATATACTTATAAAAAAGGTTATTACCCACACCTTCACACAATTCTATCAAATATGATACATAATCATCATTCGTGTGTACAGTGGACTACCGCCTCACAAACTGATGTCATTCATTCTTCCATTACCACCTCTAATGGTTGGAAATAATTAAGGAATTTCTATTTTTATAATATATTTATGATATTTATGATACATAGGATTTTTTAGGATTTTAATATTTTTATATAACACATGAATTTATTTTTTCCATTGTGTGGTAATACGATAACATCATTAGCCAATGTGTGGACTACTGCCTCCTCAAAGCAATTGATTCATTCACACATTACATTTAATATATTAAGAATGGGTTTAATAGAAATATGAGATATATATAAAATAACAATGATAATTTTAATGGTAATATATGTATATATATCATTTAATTATCTTCTTTATTTCAATACGCCATGAAATTTAGAACACCATTCCGGCATACGTACAGTCTACTGTCTCCATGAACGGTGTATTTAATTTCCTATTTATATAATTTATTTATTATTATTATTAATAATATATAAAATATATATTATATTTATATCATTTTTATAATTATTTATATTAAGAAATAATTATATAATTAAAAGGACCAAAAATACACCAAATCAAAACACATGCAAAAAAACAAAGCGATTGTTACTATAAATGTATCTTTAAAAGTTAATTTTTAATAAACTGATAATAAAAGTTCATAAGAAAATAAAATATCATATGGTATAATCTAATATTTTTATTTAATATATTTATAACAAAATTATATTTATTATAAATAAGTTTGAACTAGTATGAGGAGATTCAATACATAAGGTAAGGGGATTTCTAGTCTCACATTTATTTCATTGAGACATAAGCCATATTCACCACTCGTTTATTTTGTGTGGTATATATAATACCCCTGAATATATTTTATGATTTTAATACTTAAATTTATGTATATTTACCTATCCATTTTATGATCATTATTTTATTGGTCTTATGGTTAAAAGTTTCCAAAATAGTATGGTAATTTTTTCTAAATTTTCTTTCTTTAAGACACAAGATATGTTATTCACTTATTTTTTTTTATAACGTGTTTATAAAACCCTTGGACATAGTATTTCGTGAATATCCTTCTTTTACATATATTTTATGGCACATGTCATTTTATTCTCTCTTGGGGATTATAAGTAAATGTTACTAATGTGGTAAGAGGTTATTGCCACAATCTCATTGTTTATCAGGATTGTTTACGATTATACATCCATTGATGAAATATTAGGATCCATCCCCTAAGAATTATAATTAATTTTATTATACTCTTGTTATTCATGATATCATCACGTAATGATATAATTTTCCACACTATGGGACATGAGATAATTAATAATGTTTTTTAAGAAAACCTGACCTTATTTCTATCTTCAATTTGAAATTTTATTATTCATAAAACATGTTCTCTAAAAATGTATTTAATTTTTTTTAAATGATCTTGGAAGATCTCTTTCAAGGAAAAATATTTTTAAAAAAATATTTTTAAAATGGTTTTCAAATATTCCTTTTAATATTTTTGATTTATTTTAAATGAAATGTATTTTAAAAATATTTTATTTTTTAAAAATAATTATCAAAGAAGAAAGGATTTATTCCACAGGAAATGTATTTAATGCATATTGCATAATTAATTTCCCTCTAACATGTTATCTATTATTTTTACCTATTCATTACAAGAGATATGATCCAAAAAATTCATTTATATTTTTTATCTGAATGGTTTATTCTTTTGATGGCATGTTGTTTTCGATACATGTTTCTTCTTCCACGGGTTATACTATGATAAATTCCATTGTAACCCACTTATTTTCATTGGTTATTCTGCTTTAAAATGTTAATTAAACCTATCTATTTTCCAGAATTTATGATATGATGAAATTTTGATGATACAAATTTCATTTCATGGGTTATGATATGATTAATGTTTATGATCTTATGACACAAAGATGGATGTTTTCATTATTATATAGGTGGGTCCTATATCTCCATCTCTTGCATTGGGAAAGGATTTATATCTCATGATATAGACATGGCTAGAATGTGGATTGAAACCAATACAGTAAGGTACTTTTCTCTTCTAAGATGATCTTGGGAAGGAACCGTGACTATTAATATAGTCATGAGAGTGAACCAGAACTATAAAAATAGGAAAAAATTAATGGGATTGACCCACTATGGGAAAAAGCTGTAACCTGGTCCACTATAAGGAAGGGGTTCTGACTAAGGATGGTGGTGCGTCCCCCCCAGTAGGTGTATCCTCCATGAAGTTCCATGATTATTTTTTTAAATTTCCCTTTACTTATAGGGAATAATATTATATGATTATGTGCATGCCACAAATTACTTGTATTATTCCAATGTTATGCTCCCATGTTCTATGATTTCCTTATGGTTATTGTTTTATGAACTACCAATATTTTTTCCAAGATTATTTTTTATGATGTTTGATATGATGGTTATAATCTTATAATTTTATGATCATGTTATGATACCCTTATTCTCATGTTATGCGTATATATCTCCCTTGTTTACCACTACTGATTGCCCGATCTCACCCCTTTCTTATGTTTTGATTTCCCAGGTTATCGAGAATTATATTAAGTAGGAGTACAAAAGTAAAATATATTTAAGGGATATTTTTGAGATCTTTAACCAATAGAGAATATTATTCTTCCATGTTTCTAAGGACACTAACTATTGTTTTCTATGTGCATGTACATTTTTTATGTGCGTAATATTCATCAAAAATGTTTTCATATCCATGCATGCCAATCCGGATTCGGTATTGTTGGTATAAAAGGGCGTATTAATAAACCATTGGAATCTAATATGATAGAAATTTAGTGAGATCCCTAGGAATATTTTTAAAGATATTTATAGGGATGTCTTTATGGATAAGTATAAGAATGATTCAAAGTATAGGAAAATATTATGAAATTTCAGTAAAGGATAAAGCGAGTGGTTTCCTAGAAATATGTCACATACTTGATACTACAAGTGGATGTGTCTTTGGAAAAGATATTCATAGGGTTAAACCCCATAAAACATTATATTAACCAATAATCAATTGAGAACTAGTCACAAAAATGGGCCTTGATGCACACATTGATTGACACTCCTAAGGGATATATTTCGGAAATTAAGAAAACCCTTTACAAACCACCATGGAGGATTTAAATTGAAGATGAATATGAATAACCTAAGATATACCTAATGTTTCATAGATTAAATAATTATTTTTCATTATTAAGACATCATTTAAGTAATTTTTTATAATTATGTAGTTTTTCTCTATGATTATTTTTTCTCACACTATAATTTTCGGTTTTAGTTTAATACTGTGAAAAAATAATTATTTTAACATTTAATCTGATGAAAAAATTTGTGACTATGAGAAACAAAATTGGATGATGACTAGAGGGAAATATATTTAGATTATTTTGAATTATATATCAAGATACTTGATTAACAATGTGAACATTATTGATATTCCTAAGACATATAATAAGAGGAAGATAGATTTTTATGAAAGTTAGCATAATAATGGACATAGTGGAAGAAAATTTTGATTCCTATATGTCAATTAGAATGGAAGAAGAACTAGGAGGAATGCATAAAATTGAGTGGAAGATGTTATCTATTGGAAAAAAAGGTCATAGAGTGATGAATTGTCATGGACATTGATGTCTTATCTGTGGAGAACATTGGAATTACCCAACACACATCCATGAAAAAAAATTACTTCTAAATAAAGGTAGGATATATTATATTAAAATAATATAAGAAGAAGTATTAAAGTATTTATTTATTTGGATTTATAATTTATAGAATATATAATTATTTTCCTGTACTAGTTTTTTGTTAAGGATATGAAGGAGTGTGTTGATTGGTACTTATGACCTAGAAATGTGATTTAATTGAAATTTTATATTTTATAAAAAATGATTAAGGTAAGGTAACCGTTAATATATTTCGGATGTTGATAAAATGGTGTTACATTTGGATTAAGAGATGTTTTATAATAATAAATTAAATTACAGAGTACTGGAAACTATGGTAACAGACTATGGATTTACAGAAAAAGTAGTTTATTCTATCATGGATAGAGTTTATGAAATTATTGGATCTAAGAAAAATTTCCAATAATAATTGGAATAAAATGTTATGATTTATTTCAAAAAGGATATGTGGTAATTCATGTTATTTCCATTTTTCAAGAAAATATATGATGATGGTATTAAGATTTTTTGTATTGGACAACCAAGAAATAATTTATGTTATATGGGGGTCAATGTTAATCATTTTTTGAGGAAATTAGGTACACTTTTTATAATTCTCTATATTTTCATCTTTTGGAAGGGTTATTAGGTTAACCGTTTATTGAATGGTATACGTTAAGCATCAGAAGATATTTTAGAGATTGAAGTATTTTATTTCCACATGAGGATTTATAAATACTTGATAACATATGATAACCAATTTTATATGATGTAAACTAAATACATATGGAATCACCTATCATTAATTTTTTGGATCTTAGGAATGAAATATTCATCTTTATTTTTTAGTGTAAGATATTATGACAATATTGATGAAGGAAAACCCAAAGGGTGAGATTGTGAATATGAAATAAAATTAATGAATGTTATATATGTCCTTATAGAAATTCATATAATTTCAGAAAATGGTCTTGAAATAAGATTTTCTCCAATTATCATCATATTTTATGATATCAAGGACCTTATTCGAGCATATTGGATTTATGGATTTGGGAGAGTTAACTATATGCTGACCATATTATCTATCACTATCCATAAATGTTTGAGAATATTTTCTCTTCCATGTCCATGATTTCACCTTCCAACTATGTTCTCTTATATGGAAACACAGTTATGAGTTACTTTTGGTAATTGTTATATTTTCGAATTTCTTTTTTAAAGGATTTTTTAGTATTCATTTTTACAATTGGGTGTCTGTAAAAATAAACATTCATGTATTAATCCTTGGATAACTCAAAAGAATTTTGAGGTTGAAATTCATTTTTTGGGGGTATAATTTAACACCCTGAGTTTTTATGAATTAATTTTTTTTGAATAAATTAAATTTCATTAATGTCTTATATTGTACATTACACCAATTTATGATTGTATTATATGGAACAATAATTTATTCTTACACAAAAATAACACTTAGATTAGATGTAAATAAATGAAACAATATATTTGGACTGTATTATACACAATTATGAGTTTTATCAATAGTTTTTGTTACATGCATGACCGAGTTTTACCAAACAACAATATACTGTTAATAATATAATTGAAGTATTATTATAGTTATCAAACAGATATTTGAATGGTAGATAGGAATAATATTACCTAATTTATGAAACTCTGGTTTAAAATTGTTTAAAAATGATATATTTAGACATTAATTAATTTGAAATGAAAATAAAAACCAAATGAATATAAACGATGGATTATTATGAAAAAAAATATTTCTGATTCTAATAAAGGTGTTATATGATAATAAATTAGATTAATTACTTTTAAAGGATGAGATTATTTAAATTTCTATATTATATTTTTTTCACAACCTGTCCCTCGGGGTCCATATCGTGACTACCCCAAGCCCGCCATCCATAGGCCAGGGGCTGGTGACTAGCACCAAAGTCGTAAATCTCTAAAGTTGGAAGGCATTGCCTTTAAAACATGAAAATTCACACAAAAGAGTAATAGTTGGAAGAAAAACACTATGTAAAACTGTATACAAAGATTGCCGAAAGTAGAGGTTCTGGAATACAGACCCAACATGAAATTACAAGTACAACTGAAAAAAAGTACAACTGAAAAGGGAAAAATAACAGAAACGTAAAGTGAAGCTCCTAGATCATCCACCATGGATCCTACCAGAATGGTAGAGTACAGAAATCCTCCTCAGTGCTCCACGTATTTTGGTCTCCTTCGCGTACCGACACATCGTATGGCCCACCTCTAGGTATCGTCCAGTCCGGGTACTCTCAGCCTCAGTCAGTGTTGTCTGTCATCTGCAACCAACACCATGAGGTGTAGGAATATCCCGTGCATGGGTGAGTATAACGATACTCATTAGGGAGCCCGAGACCCTCAAGGTCTCAAAAAATCCACTAAGTATAACCCAAAAAGTATGAAATCAACAGATAACCCCACTTAGGTATATGCCCATACATATACCTATTTTATCCAGTAATCCATCTCAATCATGAGGTAAATACAAAAAGTTACTGACTCAGTTCAAACCAGGATTTTATTCTTGGGGTATTATCATGTAACATCCCCTATCACACTGTAAAAACATCGGCTGCGAGAGTAATCCTCCAATATCAAGTAATGTGGGCCTTCCATGTCATACAGAGGAACTTCCCACTATCCTTGGACAGCTGAGGTACCACTCTTGTCGAGTACCATGGGTTTGCTACGTCACATAGAGGCACTCCCCACAGTGGGTCTGCTGTATCACACAGAGGATCTCCCCCTCGTAGCATGCTGAGGTACTCCTCCTGTTGAGTACTGTGGGTCTGCCGTGATCATAAAGAGGTGCTCTCCAATGTGGTTCTTCCATGACCCAAGGCACTCCCCACTGGGTAGTAGAATCTCTCCGAGTTGGATCAGTCAGCCGTCGTCAGGTCTCATCCAGCTACTAGGTCTCTGTACTATGCTTGCTCATCTACGAGAGGATCTGCTCCACGATTTGTAGGTCGAAACTCCAACGGTCACAATGTCCCACGTAGAATTATCTCAAATATCTTCCAAATCATTGAGGTCTCAATGAAAATGACGGTGCATCAATCAGACGCCTGGTCTGTGAGTTATTAGCCTTTTAGTCCTGGGGGCCCAGTTGGATTTGTGTACTATCCAACCTAACCGTATCTCAAATTTTCCCTGAACTCTAGTGGGGTATATTCAAAGGGATGGCTATGCTCGACGATTTCTAGTGCCACTGACGGTTCTTCAAACTGATGTCCAGCACCAAAGATATGGCCAAAGGAAGTAAAGGGTCTGTAATGGGCCCGGGTCCGGTCCAACCCGATCGGACCGACTCGGCCCAACCTTGTCTATGCTGACCCGGTATCGGTCGACCTGGTCAGATCTATTGGGTCAGGCCGGACCCATTGGGTGGGCCATCCTGTTAGGGTGGGCCTAGCCCGCTGGGCCTAGCCTAGCCGACCACGGGGGCAGTTCGGCCTAGGCTCGGGCCCAGTTAGGCCTGGACCGTCACGAGGGTGCAGACCTGCACGGCTCATCCCAGAGGGCGCGGTCAGGACGGTTCGACCAAGGTGTCGTGAGGGGTCCGGGATGCCGGCCCATCTAGGATTCCGCAAGGGGGTGGTTCGCAGGAGGCGTGTGGGGAGCGCGTGGAGGCCTATAGGTATCCAGCTCGGGGTGGCGCCCGCGGAGGCCGGCCGGGCAGCTGGGCAGGCCACGGTTTGGGCATGCGAGGCGCCTGGAGGCCGTTGGCAGGGTGCTCGGGGTGTAGGCAGGACGACAGGGTGTCGGACATGCCATGGGAAGGGCACACTTGGCGCGGGTAGGCTGTAGGCAGGCCGCCCGGGGCGCGGGTAGGCCGGTAGGGCGCCGGGCAGGCCGCGGGGAGGGAGGTCGGGGTCCCGGTAGGGCTTCGGGAAGGCCATGGGTATGGTGCGCAGGTGGTCATGGGTAGGGGGGCTGGAAGCCAGGTGGTGTCCCAGCAGGCCGTTTCGGCAAGGCTCGAGCCAGCGCGGGCCGGTGGTGTTCGGCCAGGATCACTTGAGCGCTGTGAGGGCGGCGCGATTCACAGAGGCCATGGGAAGCACGGCCTTTGTGGTCACCACATTCATCACCTCGTTTCTTCATCATCATGACAATGATTACCATGAGAAAGATCGGCAGAGGGGTTGGTCCATGTTGGTGTGGCCCGCACCCTCTGTGGTTAGGGTGCTATCAAGAGGCTCATAAGTATGAATCACAACAACACTCATTCTTCATTTTGAGAGAAAGGAAGAACACAGGAAAGATAATACTTATATAAAAGTAAACCCCTAACTTTTTTTGACATTCGTCATTCGTTGACGGAGTCACGGAAGGTAGGAGAAGAAGTTCACCGTTCATCGTGTCCACTACACGCTTCCAATCCCGAGCTGCGTTTGCTCGTGGATTATACTCCACATCCGTAGAAGTCTGGGGATGAAGTCGAAGAAGGATCATCACCGGTGTTCTGCGTTGTTCATTGGGATAATTATAATCCTCCCATTCCCCCCCCCCCCTCAAAACACACAAGGATTCCACTGAATGAAAAATTCCCACCAAAAGAAATAAAAAGTGATTGATATCTTATTAATTCGTTGGAACCCTATTCCAATTTTTAGAATTAAATTAATGGGCTCCACCTAATTAATTAATGTGTTTAAGAATAAAATTAATTGGGGGATTTCTTAAGGCTCTATTAGGGTGGTGACACCATTAAATGGGGTGATCAATAGGTTTTCCCCACTTAATGGGGAGTTCAAGGGGATTCATCCTCGGGTGGTCCACACCAATTTAATCCTCACATGGGAGGTTATGTTTGGGTGAGCCCCACCACCATAACCTCTCATGGGAGGTTATGGTGTGGTGGTCCCCCCTCCAACTCCCATGAGGAGGTTTTTAACCACCAAACACCAATATGAAGGCTCTAATAAAATAAATTGGAAACTCACTCTTTTTTTACGTTCCACGAAATCCCAAAATCTCTCTTCTACACTCGAACAACTGCCATCGAGATGAAAGTATCCTTAAGAAAATATTGGCACTATGAGTACAACGGTGCCCTACGATTTCAATTCCGAGTACCAGTTAAAAAGTTTTTAAACCCCACATGTATGTTTACTGAACGTACTCGAAAAAAAACAATAAAAATTGATTCCTGGTACACCGGGACTCAGAATCAAGCGCCGTCAATTTTCACGGACTCGAAAAATTCCCATGTATGTATGAAAAAAAATTCCACATAAATTCTAAGTCTTTTCATTCTCCCCACTTCAAAGATTTACGTCTTAGTAAGCTACAAATCAAAAAAAATAAAACAAATGGGGGTACTAAGAATGCATCTTATCCTCCCACTCCCATGTGCTCTCCTAGAGGTTCTGGTGCTACCAACAAACATGAACTAGAGTAATCGACCATCCATGAAGTACATGATCCTGTCAATACTCAATCTCAAATGGAACCTCCATAAATGTCGCCACATTGTCTACGTCCAACTCCCCATGGTCGATGATGTTAGAAGGTTCGTGCACGTATCTCCTCAACTAAGATACATGGAAGACGTCGTGCTACCGATGCAACTGATGTGGAAGTTCCAGGTGGTAAGCCACCTCACCAAATCTGTTGAGGACCTTGAAAGGTCTGATGAAATGTGGAGATAACCTGTTGCCTCGACCAAATCATTGTAAACCTCATCGGGGTGAGACCCGTACAAAGATGTGGTCTCCATCCTTGAAATCCATAGGTCTCTATCTCCTATCATCATATGACTTATGCCTGCTCTATGCAGTCTTCATCATCTCCTATATGATCTGAACCATCTTTGTGGTAGTCTGTATCATCTCTGGTACCACTAGTGCTGACTCCCCTAGGTCTGTCCAGCACAATGGTGATCTGCACGGTCGACCATACAAGGCCTCGAAAGGTGACATCCCATTGGTGGAGTGATAGATATTGTAGTAAGAAAACTCCACCAAAGGTAAGTGATCCTCAGAGCAACGACCTAAGTAGAGGAAAAAATCACACAACATGTCCTCGTGGGTCTGAATGGTCCGTTCAGTCTGACCATCCGCCTGAGGATGGAAGGCAGTGGACAGATGAAGCTGTGTCTTGAAAGCCTCCTTTAATCCCTTCTTTATCCATGATGTAAACCGTTTTTCACGATCCAAAAAAATAGAATAAGGTAATCCATGATGCTGCACAATCTCTGACATATAAGGGAATCCCATGACCTCTACTGAACCCTTCTCTCTGATCAGTAGGAAGTGGGCCAACATGGAAAGTCGGTCGACGATAACCCAAATCGAGTCATGAACCCTGGATATACGTGCAAGTCCCATCACAAAGTCCATAGATATCCCATCACACTTCCACTCTGGGACCTCTAAATGTTGAACCAAGTCTGCTGGTACCTGGTGCTCTGCCTGCACTTACTGAAAAGTTAGGCATCGAGAGACAAACTGTGCTACTACCTTCTTCATACCTAGCCACCAGTGTTTCCGTCGAAGGTCCTGGTACATTTCCTCCACTCCTGGATGTACCGCTAAAGGGGATGTGTAGATCTCCCTCAACACTTCCTCATGCAGTGACACTGGCACCATAGTACGTCCTCTGTAGACGATGACGTGCGCCGGACCTTCAGAAAATCCATCAGGTGCCTACTCTGTGGATATTAGAGCACATCGTGTCTTGAAGCCAGCGTCTCCATGTTGTGCCTCTGTGACTCGCGAAAGAAGTTGAGGAGTGACTTTAAGAGACTGAAGGAAAGCTAATCCATCTCATTCCACATAATAAATCTACAAAGCAGTGAGCTGCTCTGTCGCCTCTCCTAGAAGTTGTATACTAGATCCCTTGTTGAGCGGAACCGCAACAACGTTTCCCCTTCCCTGGTTTATAGACTATCTCGAAGTCATAGTTCTGAAAGAACTCAAGACAACTTCGCTCTATCAATTTCAGGTCCCTCTGAGATAAGATATACCTGGGACTCTTGTGATCAGAGTATATGGTAAAATGTTTTCCCTTAAGATAGTTTCACCACATCATCAAGGCGATGACCACTAATTCATACTCCAAGTCATGGGTAGAATAGTTTTTCTAGTGTTTTCTTAGCTTCCGAGAGACATACGTGATCACTTCTTGCTCCTACATCAGGACACACCTGAGTCTAGTCCCTGATTTGTCATAGTAAACTACGTACCATATGCCTTCCTCTAGAAGACACAAGATGGGGGCACTATTCAGCCTCTGCCTCAGCTCTTGAATGCTCTACTGGAAACTCTCCGACCACATGAAGGGTTTCCCCTTATTCGTAAAGGCTGATAGTGGTGCTGCAACTCTAGAGAAGTCTGGAAGAAACCTCTGGTAGTATCCTTCCAAATCTGACATACCTCCCCCTTTGGGAGGGGGGGGGGGTAATCCGGGAATCATATTTTGAAAAGATGTCCCCATGTTCTATCACTTCTTTTTGGAAATGAAAAGTCAAAACTCTTGTTGCCCTGAGGGTAAGGATGGCTGACTCATGAGTGATCAGCTGCACCATCCGATGCATAAGATTATCTTGTGCTGACTGGGTTTCATTTTCTTCCGAGTAAGGAAAACATTATCCCAAAAATGTAGATAAACCACAACCTTTTTTCCTAAACTATTCAATCCATATATGAACTATGTTTTCCCAGTCCATACCCAAACTAATGTCGTAAGGCCTTGAAGCTTCCACCAAGAGGTTCCAACTGAAACTCTCACCTCAAGGGTCAGATCACATTGTCATCATAAGTGTGATTATTGAGTCTCCTCCGAAAGGTATCTCCAGATGTGAGGTTCAAGTAAATATTTTGACTGGAAACTCTAGTTTTGGGAAAAGATTTTTGGAAGGAAGGAATGATTGTTACCTATGTCTATTAATACGACAGCTATTAGTAGACATAGAACATACCTCGAATCATTCCTAGAGCCCTAGGTCACACTCCATGACTGCATGCAGCTACTCTCTTCCCCTAACCTCCATCTCTCTGAGCCTGGGAGGGACTAAAAAGGCGGTTTGTTGTAACATGTCGAAATGTACACCACCTCATGCTTATCTCCTAGCTTTGCATCCACATCTTCTTCCCTGCAGATTCATTTATCCTTCACACTTCCTCTTCTTGAAACATTTTACACAGTCAAGTCTTCGAGACTAGAGCCAGTTTCATGCTTTCCCACTACTAACATTTACTAGTTGTATCTGCTCAACCAAATAAAATTCAACCACAATGGTTTTCTCAAGCATCTAGTGAAAAGGTGCTGGCTCGGATGTCCTAAAACACACCTCTCTTAATAATTTTATCCTCCTCTATTTTTTCATTATATAATTATATAATGGTACCAATTTCCACTCTTTTTTACTTATGATAATTAATAATGTGTTTTGAAGAAAACATGGCCTTATTTATCACTTCGGTTAGAAATATGTTTTATTGAAAAACAATTTCTTCCACAAATGATTTTGAAATTTTTAAATGATCTTGTAATCTAATTTTCAAAAAAAATTCAAAAATTTATGTTTAAAATTATTTTCAAATCATCCCTTATATGATATATGATTTATTTTAAATTTAAATATTTTTTAAAATGTTTTATGTTTTAAAATGAATTTCTTAAAGAAAAATTTATATTTTCTTAATGATATTTTGATAATGGATCTTTTAAAATTATTTTCCTTGTAAGATGAAATCCATCAGTGTTACATGTTCCTTACTTTGGATATGATCAAAGAATACCATTCATATTCTTTCTATGAATGGTTTAAACATTTTGTTTTATGTTTTTATGAGACTCGTTTCACATCCATGGGCTATACCATGATAATTTCCTATAAAACCCTCTTATTTAAGAAAGTTATTCTATGATGAAATTATTTTGATACCTATCTCTCTTCCAAAAGTTATTATATGATTATATTTTTTTATACATATTTGATTTCATGGGTTATGAGATGATGAATTTTTATAACATAATAGAAAACATAATTATGATTTAGTTATAGGATGGTATGGACCTATAACTCCCTCCAATTTATTCGGTTATTATTTTTATCAAATGAGATAGAAATTCATGCAATGGGGTGTGATCCTATACCGGTAATGTAATTGTTTTTTCAATGATGGTCTTGTGAGAGAACCATTACTACTAAGACGCTTTTGGGAGTAAAACTTTACTACTAATATGTGAAACATGTCGATGATATTGTCCCACTATATAACTAATTTGTAACATAATCTACTATATGGATAGGGATCCAACATGGGATGGGGGTTTGTGCTGCTCAATAGTTGTATCCCCCATTCTGTTCATTGATATGTTTTGGCAATGAACATTGACCTATAGGTAATAATTTTATTTATTTTCTTGTATGCCATAAATTATATTTTTTATTCCAATGTTATACTCCCATGTTATGTGATTTCCTTATGATTTATTTCTTATAAGAATAAAATATTAATTTCATTATTCTTTTTTATGATATCTAATATGTATTTCATGAACATCTAGTATTATGATCATGTTATGATACACTAATTATCATGTTATTCTAACATATATCCCTTGTTTAACCTTAATGAGCATCTAAGCTCACCCCATTCTTATGTTTCTTTTCCCTAGGTGATGAACAATGTTTTTACATATGAGTAATGTATGGTTAGATAATTAAGGAAGATATTTGGTATCTTTCACTGAGATAGGATATTTTATTTCCATGTTTCCAATGTAACTGAAAAATTATAGACCTGAGGCATATAATTTTGTAATTAGATGAATATTTATCTAGAATCTTGTAATATCCATGTATGTTAAACCTAGTCTTCTATAGGTCCTTGTATCTTCTAAAATGTTTTATTTCATAATTTTTGGGGCACTTTCCACACTAACATCAAAATACTAATAGTTGATTTTTTATAAGGGGTTCTCTTTAATTAAGAAAAAAATCAACGTTCTTAGTCTTGGATCATAAGGTAATAAATGGTAATCATACAAACATATTTATGGAAGATATTTTTGTTGATAAAAGGTTTTAATCTACAAATTACAGAGAAAAATAGATCAAAATAATCAAAAAATAAAAAACTTTATTGAAGATAGATGATTTGTTGAAATTGTATTTTCTATTGTTGTTTTTTTCTACTAAGTGAAAAAATAACTAAATCTACATAGTAATCAAAATAATTTCATATTTGACAGTGAGAATACTTTTATTATGACAACCAATCTTGAAATTTATATAAAATATATGAAAAATTTTATGTATTCACATCTTGGATAGATTATCCATTTTAAAGGAGAAAAATATGTGATGGTTAATTAGTTAAAGATATAAAATTTATTATTAGGGTTAAACTCATTGGAATGTAATTCATATTTGGAAGGAGAACCTATTAATTCTTCATCAATGATGAAAATAAAAATCTTATGTGTGGAAAATGGTAAATATTAGTTTGAAATAGTTGTATTTGGGATAACGTAATTATACTTGAACTTAAATTCATTCACATAGAATCAAATCAGTACAAAAATCCAAATTCAAATTCATAGATTAAACAATTCTTTTTAGTGTCCATATATTTTGATAAACAATGATTATTGTGTTTAAAATCTACTCAAAATGTATAATCACACTATTAATGGTATTATTAAAATCATTTTTAATGTGTTGGTTGATGATGAAATTAATTACACACTTCCTAAAAATATTATTTTGTTTCCAATGATTCTTTAAAAGAATTGGAAATTGAACATGAATACATACAACATTACATTAATATTTTCCAATCATGTGAATACTTTTTACATTGTGGATTTCATGTGATGAATTATAATAGTGTATAGAAGGTGAATTTATATCAAAGATTATTATAAAATGTTTCAAATTATCGTGGGAAAGTATAACTTCAAAAGAAATGACATGCATCCGGATTGATATAGTCATTGTAAATTAGGATTCCCTGTATGATTGTTACTTTTTTATTTTTCTCTACTCTATATACTGTTAATTATAATAATTATCCCATTATTACTACACTACAGAATACTTATAATGAAATACACTTCCATTTAGGTTTAACTATTCTTGGATTTGGAACATAATAGGATATGATATTATAACAGAAACATGGTAAACGAGTTATTTGGAAGATGATATAGATATTTATATTTACATTATCATACAAGATGAAATTATAAGTAATTTCTTGAATTTTTGTGGAAATGTAAAATTAGGGAGGCTGGATATAAATATTGAAAATACTAAAAACAATTACTGGGTAATAGAAGTATGAGGAACATTATTAATTTTAAGTGATATGTGATGAAGAGGAAAACATAAAGGAAAAGATAAATAGTATTTTATATATATATTGATGATATTATTATAAAAACATTAGTATTTATTATATAAATTAATAAGATCGACACACCACCTTTTATCAAAAATTATTTTTGAAAAATGGGATTCTATTGATCATTGCATAATTTAAGTAAAGGAGGCTCTATTATTCAAGATGAGAATCCATTGAAATTAATTATCACAAATTATTATAAAAACATTTAAATAATAATTTTGAAGAGAGTTTTAAATTGAAAATTTTCACTCATAAATGTTTTTATGATACTAATAATTATTTAAATAAAATTTTTCCTACATCATAGAATGAGCATAAAAAAATTACGGCCACTAATTTGGATAGTGTTATAAGGCCTGATGGATTCACTATTAAATTATTTCAATAATTTTTAGATATTATAAGTACTGGCATCATGATAATAATAGAGGATTAATTTACATAATGTATACTATATATGGTTTAAATTCATAAATAAGTTTTTATTCCAAACTCTATGAAAAATAATTAAAATGATAATATTATACAAGTGTCTCTTTTAAATTTAATTTCAATGATTATTAATGCTATTCTTATCTCCATGATGACAACTATAAGAAAATAGTTGTTTCTTTCATTGTGTATGGGTTCATTAAAGGAATAATAATCTAATAATACCACCTCGTTACTTTTGAGTGTTATAATATTTTGGAAGATAAATATCTTCTTTGAATATTTTTATTATAACTAAATAATTAGAAGTATTTTAATATATTGAGTTATAACATCATATTTTATTTTTATAATTTCTTTTAATTTCCAAATATTTTACATATAAAAATTTAACAAAATATATCTTTATCTAAAATTTAAATTTGGTTAATGGATTACAATGTGGATATTTTTAAATCTCCATAGGTGTTCAATAAGTAGATCCAAAATCATCAATTGTTTTATAAAATCATCATTTTGAATTTTATAAATTATTGTATTTATTTTTTATGCTTTTTTTAATTTGTATTTGTTTTGAGTAAGGATGATGTTCTAGTAATGAAAGGAAGTAAAGGAGATCATGGTGAAAATAATAACCAAGAAACCATGAAGATGACTAAAAAACCTAGAAGTGTTATATCACACAAAAACCATAAAAATATACATCCACCTGATTTGTGAGATATTTTACACATTTTGAATGAAGATGTTAATAAAAATGAAATATAAATTCATATGAAAGGCTTGGATATAGTCATACTTATAAAAAGGTCTTATGGATGTATTTTCCAAATAAGTATAGTGATATGAGAATATAAATAGGAGATATATTATTGAATGAACAATGGAATAATTGATCTCCCATGAAACTAATGCTTTGGATGAATATTTAGTTTTTATATAATTTTAATAATTATGATCATAATGAAGAATAAAAAACACATTCTCAAGATGTTTATTATAGTAGAGATTGAGCGATATATAAAACAATATTGAAATGGAAGGATTGAATTTATGCATGCATACATTGGTTTTTGAAATATTATTTTAGTAGACAAAAATAAATGGCGTAACTGGATGAAGTGTGGGAAATGATAAAAATATAATTATTGATTGAATCAGAAGAAAATTTTCCAAATAATCACCTAAAAACTTATATTTTTTTTAATACAAATGATGATATATTTTTTATTTCATTCAAATAAAACCACAATGATCTAAGATGAAATTTAATTCAAGATGAATGCATGTAAATATATGTTTATTAATCTAAGAAGAACTTTTTTGATTTTATTGGATGGAAGATTATGTTGTAACTTGTGTGTTTATATTACGAGAACCCTGAAGATGAGTAAGTATGAAGATGAATTCATCATGTTTAGAGTATATCATAAAAAGAAATCCATCCAAGAAGTAATCGGAATAGAATAATATAATTATTTAATTTGGAAATGAGTTGTTATATATTAAACATAATTTAATAGATATGATTAAGATTGGGAAATTTGCAAGATGAGTTGATGAATGTGAATATCGGTACATACCTTGATTGGAAGATCAATCCTCAATAAAGTTAAAATTAAGAATCATAGAAAGTTAATATATTTTTAAGGAGGATGAAAATTGTGATGAAATAAATTGAGTTGATTATAGAAAATTTTAAAAGGTGAGAATCATCATATACTTCGTCAGAGGTAATATATTAAAATAAAAATTCAAATCAATCAGTAGAAGAAGATATAAGATGAGTATGAATAGTATTAAAGTGTAATGGATAAGGACCACTAGAATTACAAGAAATAGGTTATATGATGTTTGAAGTACTAAGGCCAAATAATGATTGGATACAGGTAAATGAAAATCCAATTGGTGTGGATTAATTTATATGACAGATTATTCACTAGAATATTTATGATAGACATTACATTGTGATAAATTTAATCCATTATAAATATGATGATATTTGTTATCAAAAATAAAATATTCCCAAATAAAATTTTATTATTCTTGTTGAGATCCTAGGGATAGTTTAAGGAGAATGAATTTTTTTCCTAGAATGATTGATTTTGGTTGTTGACTCTGATGTAGGAGGATGTGTTTAGAGTATTTAAAAATAATTATGACTAAAAACAATTTGAGGATGTTCATTTCCATGGATCTCAATGTTATTCTAGAAATATATGACTATATAAAGAAGAATGTTCCTTTGATACTTTCCACTTTTTATAATTTTGGGTGAAGAATACTAGAAGTGTAGCTTACCAATTTTGTTTATAAAAACAACAGTGTTGAAGTAGATCCATAGTTCTAGATTCCATTGTGATTATAATAATGTTCCAAATTACATAAATTTTAATAGTTTAGATGAGGTATGTATTGATTCAGCTAAATGTTGTTTTGGATATTTTATACTAGACAAATTTCATAGTGAGGAAAATTTAATGTTATAATATTATATTGGATCATAAGTAGAATAAATTTTTTGAAAATATTAGAAATCGTAACTATCCATATCAAGAGATAGAAGGATCTTTAAGAGAGTTAAAAAAATTTTATTCACTCTAATCATTTATAGAAAATCTATATATTTATCGGATTTTAAACAGCATGTACTAGGTACCCACATTAGGATGTAACCCTATAGAAACATGCACACCATGAATTTGTATTCTTTATTATTATATGATATTGACGTTGAGTTTTAAATTTCATAAGATATATAATAGATTATTTCTAATTAATGGAATTTATAAATAGATCACCACTTATTGACCCCCCCAGTGGTCAACATACACTTCAGAACATCAATTGGTATCATAGAAAACTAAGTACCCATTGAATGATTTTTATATTCATTATCAATGATAATATTAATATAATCAAAAGAAAATTTATTCCTACCTTTGATGGAAAAAATTATCATGGATGGAAAAAAATAATGATACCCTCTGTTTTATCTATTTTATTAGATGTGATTGATGTATATACTGTAGTATTTACTCCCATAGAGAAAGATGATCCTATGTATTTAATTGATAGAATGAATCATGAGGTTGAAGAGAAATCTGAAAATCTTACCCTAAATTCCTTTTCTAGAAAATTTTATATGAAGGTTGTAGGTCTCCAAACTATGAAGGAAACATGGGAAAAATATGAAAACATCTTTAAGGGGACTATAAAAGTAACGGAATAATGGATTAAAATATATATTAGCATGTTCAAAGATATTAATATAGTGGAAGAATAAACTATTTATGATCAGTTAGCCCATTTGAATGATATTGTTTGCAATAATAGAGGATTCAAGTATCTCATGGATGATTTAACTGTTGTTAAAAATTAATGGCAAACTTTCAAGACATGTTTGATCATAAGTTGTATGCATTAAAAGTTAGATATACATTATCTCTTGATAAACTATATAAAATTCTTGTTTGTTATGAAATGAGGTGGATTTAATCTTTCATAATGATGATTAAAGAGGATATGTATTTTGAATCTATGAGTAAGCTGATAATTAATAAACTGGAAAATTAGGGAATGTTGTACAATGAATTAGGATATAAGGAAGATTATAATGAATACAATTAGAAGGCTATATACCATATCTCTAGTGATTATTGGAATATCAGAGGAAACTAAAAAAGTAAAAATACCACTCTAGTGTTTTAATGTGGGGATAATGGTTTTTTTTAAAAATACTATCAAAAAAGAAAGACAGATAATATGATAATCATGATCGTGAGGAAAAACCTCAAATAAATAAGTGGGATAAAACTAACTAGATGTAATAAAAAGTTCAATGTAAGGGAAAAATTATGTCGAATAAAAGGAAATGTATTACCCTAGGAAAAAAATAGTTCATCAGAAGATGACATTCGGAAAAAATTTTGAACCTTCAATGGTCAAATTAAAAGAAAGAAATATGCCTTAAATTGTGAATAAGAAAGATGTATAGAAACTTATACATTATATATATTTAGATCATAACATGGGTTATTTATTCATAAAAACAAACAAGAAAATAAATAAATAAACTAGATAATTTAAAAATTAATGTGAAAAGAAGAATTATAGAAAATAATAATTTCCCAATTGTAAAGATGCATACATAGTGGAAATTCTAAACCTCAAGCTGAATATTAGGGAATATGGAAAAATAAGCGTCTATGAAGAGAAAAATATTTATAAGTAATAATATCTATATAATATTCAATCTATATTCTTAACGATTATAGATAATTTAAAGAATATCAAAAATAATTTCAATAATGATTTGGGGGTGAATGTGAAACATCTCAAGCTACTCAGAAATGTTATCCAAAAAGTAGGTGAAATTTATATCCAATAAATTTATATGTTCATATAATTTTACTAAACATTTATTTTTAAGAACCAATATTGGATGATCTTACATTGAGAAAGCAAGTGTGAAATATCTCATTTTAATGAATGTTAAATGCAAATTATGGAAGAATTATACCCCTGTAATAGTGAAATTAGATGTTTCAACATCTGATGAATCTCAAAAAGTGTATTCTATGGGAAATTCATACTACTATGTATGACCATGGTATATTGTATATTGTTGTTGTTAGGGTATTTTCATACATAGGGTGGAAAATTATTTGTATAAGATGACTCTCTTGGGGGTAGGGGTGAATTGGGGGGGATATATATTAGAAAAAAGGAATACATTTCTTGAAGTTAAAGTAAGATACCAATGAAAAGAAATTTTAAGATAAAAATACCACTATGAAAAATAAATTTGTTAATCTAGATGATATTTATAGAATATGTGACCAAAAATGTCACTATAATTAGGATTTCAATAAAATTCCAAGGAATGTTACTTGTATAGGAAAATATAAGGAATCACTAAAATAGGGATAAAAGATAATTATTTTATTTTGGACTCTATAATGATATCTATAAAAATAAAAATCCATCTATATTTGGTTTTATAGGTTATTTAAATATTAATGGTTATTTAAAAATATTGAAAAATATTGATTAGAATGGGGGAGGAGTATTCCCCTTTGGAAATGATTGATCCTCAAAAATATGAGGAATTGGTCCCAGTGAAATTCAGTCTCAAAAGTTAATGTCAATGTTCTGTTTTTAATGGTATTGAACCAAACATATTGAGTGTTATGAAACACTATTTTCAAGGGAATAATGTTATATTAAAAAAAGGTTCTTGTATCATCTTATTTTTACATGTTGTAAATTCTGTTATTAAAGGAGAAAGATCCTGTGGTAATTTATTTCACATTTCAAATCCATGTAACTGTTGTTATTTGTGAACTGAGGATGAAAATAAGCTATAGAAATAGATACTTTTATAGATTTTCTATATGATTATATTCATAAATTCAAAGAGAGACGTAGTAAGAGATATACTATAACTGATGTGTAAAGATAATGTTGTAACTCCCCAACCCCAGTTACATAGAGTCGGTGCATTATTTGAATACATGGGCATGATTACAAGGAATCAGGTCCCGAAGGACCGATCGGTTTAGCAGTCTTGGAAAATAGATTACATACATGAAGTTAACATTATACTTTATAACATACAACACAACATAAATAATCCTTTATGAATTCCACTATTCCCTTCTCTTAACCCTGCATATCAATCACAATACACTTCTTAGAATCCTGGGAAAAATAAAACATAGAAAAGGGTGAGCTCAAACGCTCAGTAAGGGTAAGAAATACAACGGAATATAACATAAATATTAAGCATGGTGAGTAATTGAAACCACATTCCTTTACCAATAATAAACATGAATATTTTTATGGTAGGAATATGAGCTAAGTAAATAATTCTATAATAAAACATAATCATGGGTATTCTACTAGTCAAATGACCACACGATCCATCAATATTATTTTCATAATTAGGGAATTTATAATACCTGACTTTAATTTCTGTGTCAAGGCCTTGTGTTGGGACCTATGGGCTAACTGTAACCGAACCCAAACCTGAGAGAATCTGTAACTGGACTCCATCCTGGAGAGCCTCGGTAACCAGACTCCAACCCGGAGGGTTTTTTATAACCGGACCCCAAACCAGAGGGCTTACTTTTACCGGTCCCCAACCCGGAACATACATGTCCAATACATTCATCCTAATAAAAGGTTAAAATATAATATAATAATTCGTATTAAAACTAGCATATGAAATGTAAATAATTTAACCATAAACCATGAATGGTATACAAAGAGCACATCCATAGTAAAACATATCACAAAACCTCCAATATAATATGGATGTTTTATATTATAATAAATCAACTTCAAATAAACATAAAATCCATCAAATGATGTTGACAAAGATGAAATCAAAACCTTTTTTTTGAGAAATATCTCTTTCTATTTTGAAATCATTTTAGAGATTGATAATTATAAAGATAAAATTTATTTTTAAAATTATCTTATAAGCTTCTAAGGGAAGAATCGATGATTTTATAATGGCGGAAAATATCCACACCTTCTATATAAGTTAAAAAAATACATTCTTACCTTAATTTTGTCGAAAAGGTTAAAAAGGACATGGTTTGAAAAGCGATGAAAATATTCCTTTATAAACATCTTATAAATGTTCAAACAAAGGTATAAATGAATTTAAAACATAGTATATAAAATAGTAAGAATTTTTTGAAATACATTTTTAAGAAACATGGATGTGGATGATAAAGAGGTCCCAGTAGATAATTACATATAAACTACCTCGGATAATGAAGAGATTGTGAAATAAACACATACATCATTGTAATAAATCATGTCGTGTAAAAAAAAGTCAATAACCACCAAATGAATCACAGAATATCATAAATATAAAAATAATCATGATAATATATATCAAAATGTAGTATAAAATACACCACATGCAATAAATAATTGGTGAATAATGGAAATCTCACAGAATTAAAAGTGAGATAAGAAACCCCTTACTTCGTGTCTAACTAGACCAATTCGTTCCTTAATATCCTGAATAATAAACCATAGATAATTTCTACTTTCTTAAGAACCTTTTTCAAATTTATTATTCCTTTTATGTCACTTATTACCATCTTATAAATATTATGTAATAATATATGTTAATAACGTTAGTTTTGTCGATATTTGGCACTTGGGTCAAATTGAACACTTTATAGTTACAAGTTGTTCACATGGTCAGAATTTCATTATATCACTGATAATATTAATTGATTTAGATATCATATATATCATATATATCTAGTATATGCATGTATTTATAACAGTACATATCATTTTGGGGGAAGAAATGAAATGCACCGTTCATGGAGACGGTAAGTCGTACGTACGCATGAACGCTACATGCATTTATATTTTTATTTTAATGGAATTAAAAGATAATGATACATAGATATATTATAATTCCAGTATAATATAATATATAGTATCAATAACTCCATCCTTTATACATCCCACATATGGTATTAATGAGTCATATCACTTTGAGGGGGTGGTAGTCCGCACTTCCTCAAATGAAATTATTGCGTTTAACAATAATTGAAACCATTATGGTATGATATAAAAGGAAAATGTGGAATCATGAAGAAACCATAAACATAAAATATTTATAATATATAAGAAAATTTCCATCATAATGGCCACCATGAAAGGCGGTAGGAGGTAGTTGAACAACCATCGTTTCGTGAGGCATTAGTTTTTCATCCACAAAAACATTATGTTCTTCACCCATTAGATGGAGGTGTGTATAATTTTAGTTCAAATCCTTTTCATAAAAACATCCTAGTATATTTAGGATAATTTTTTGTTATAAAATAAAGGAATAATTGGAGTTTAGGGGTTTGAGAAATAAAATAAAAGAAAATAAGTTAAGAGAAAATGTTACCTTTAATTTGGGTAACATCATTTGGTTTGAACCAAAATGACTTTTTGAAGTGCCTTCTGCCTAAGGTAAGGATTATTTTAGGAGAATAGGGATGTAGGGTGCTTAATTTGTAGATTTTGGACGATCCTAAAGGCTTGAAAGGTGTATGGAATTTGTTAGAAGTGGTCTCCATTTATAAGGGGGAGGAGGGGTTCTTGAAGAATGGGTGAAAATGTTATTTTATTATATAATGATATTCCATTTTTAAAGGTCCAAAAATCATTAGGGTCGAATATAAGATGATTCAAGGTCGAAATAAAATCATCCAAAAATAATTGGACATGTTTTTTATATTATTTTAATATTTTAATCTAATTTAATTAAATCATTTATTAATGAGGTAAATATTGCATCATTATTGTGCCATAAATAATTTAATATATTCGATGTCTCAAAATTATAAAAAAATACCATGATGTAGGAAATATATTTATAATTACAATTAATATTTATAGTCAAAACAATTAATTATATTACACCATATAAAAATATATTACTAAAAGATTTTTATTTAGGTCAATTTTTCCTTTACTTTAAATTAATTAATCTAAAGTGTCATTATCCTTCATAAGTGGCTTCATGTGTTTCCAAAATCTACCAAAGGATTCCCATGTTCATCCATTACTCATAAAATAAGGTTAGTACATGTGTTAAGGTAATTATTATTACTACAATATTCTTTTTACCTTGAATTACCATATTTACCTTTAACTATGGTAAATAAAAGTCCAAAGTTACTATTTACCAAATATTATTTTAATCTTATCAAACAAAATTTTACTTACTGAAGATATTTTTGTCTCTTATATTTTTTAAATTCAACTCATAGAAGAGGTAAAATTATGTTTTATGCAAATTTTCAAATACTCTTAAGAGATGGGTAAAAGACGGTAAAAAGTTCAATAAAATTTTTAAATATCTAAAGTTATTATAAAATGACTCCAATGAATTATCATGAACATATATAGGTATTATGTATCTTTTTTGACATAAACTAAATTTAAATAAAATAAATAATTATTTAAATAAAATGCCAGTTTTAAACAATAACTCAATGTTTTTCACTATTCATCAAAAATTGATGTTTCTCAGAAAAGTACCAAAAATTCAGCCTAAGCTATATTTGATATTCCGAATTAAATTTATTTGTCTATTTTAAAAATTTCAATACATGTAATTTGAATTAATTAATTTAAAATTAATTCTCGTTGTCAAAACAAATAGCGTGTTTTAAGCAACAATATCTATCAAAATATTGGCAATTGTTTATGTCCAATTTCAAAGTGAAATTAATTATAATGACCTAAATTGTATTAAATGATAAAAATATAATCTAATTATACTTAAAAACCCATAAAATTCATAATTTATCACTATAAAGTATTTTGATTAAAAAAGTTGTTTTTAATTTAAAATTTAATATTGTTCACTATTTACAAAAATATGACATTTATCAGAAAAATACCAAAAATTTATGAAAACTAAATTTTTATCACCCGATTATAAAGAAGAAGTTTATTTTTTAAAATTTAATACATAAAAGTGTCAAATATTGGATTTAAAATGTGTTATCCCTCAAAAGGTGGTAAAATTTAATTTTCTGAAACATACTTCTTCTATCTAAAAAATTGAATTTGTTCTTATATTATGTCTAGGAAACACATAATTTGGATGTTAAAATTATATGGAGTATATAAATTTCAAAATGTAGTTAATACAATTCATAATCTCTTTTGAATGGCTATATTGGTAAGTCGTGTTGCGCTTGAATTCGGTGTTCCGTGTAGTGCAAGATATAGAATTACATTAATGAAATAACGTACTATGATATATTGGGGATGTGAAAATACATCCTAATTCAATAAATTGTGTCCTCAAAACTAGAAATTTTTCTTATAAAATAGAAGGTTGAAAATAGAAAATACATTTGTGGGAAAACCCACATCTGAAATTGGGTTAATAAACTTTATTCTTAATAGAAAGACAAAGGGAATGTAAAATTCACCACCAAATTATGATCACGATTAGGAGAAAAATGGTTGAAATTAGAGAAAAAAAATTGGAGGAAAAATGTAAATATTTATAGGGAGTTATTTAGGTCCTCAGTCACAAAAACTTTTAGAATTTAGGGCTTCAAAGCCATCAATCTATGATGATTTAAAATATCGTCGGTTCAACAAAACATAAGGTATTAGGATAACACATTTTTAGTTTTAAGATCCCTTACCTAAGGTTTAAGAATTAATTTCTTCATAATATAAGAGAAGAATATATATATATATATATGTGACAAGTATAGTTCCATCCTTTAACTTATTTCTACCACAAACTCATCTTTAACTCTAAAAGATAATATAAATTAAAAAAAATCTATTTATTATATTTGTATAGGGTTCAAAAAATATGAATTTATAATTCACCTATCATACCCTTTAAAAAACGAAACTACATTATACAATCCAGAGACTTCACGTAGTCCAGTGGTAGACGATAAATCCCATTTGCACTATGGTTGTGGGTTCGATTCCCACATCTTTGTCCGAAAAAATGGGTTGTCACACCGTTTGTGTGTTTTCTTTTTAATAAAAATCCAAAAATAACCTTACCAATAGTATATAAATCCATTCCAACCTTTATACTTATCCAAAATAAATCTATCCAAACTCACAATCCAAAATTTATGAGGAAGATAAATACAATGAAGATCCTTTTCTCCACATAATAACATGTTAACACCTTCATCATGTATTATTTTAAAACTTGGTAACACATTGAATTACTATAAAACCTTATTTATTACATTCATGATCCCTTTTCCTTCATATAATACTGGATATATTCCTTATATCAAAAATTATTGAATATTCCAACACTGATGAAATAAACAAACTATTAATCAGTTCCAAGGAAGTCAAGAATAACCAATATAATTTAGACAAGTCCACCATCTATTATTCCAAAATCCCTACCTTAGTATCATAACCATATTATGGTTTATCATTCTCTCAACCATATATTTTCCAAAAAAATTAACCTTCAATTGAGTCACTTTTCTTGGTTCCGCATAATCTCAAATCCTTGATGAAATAGTACTATAATACAATCCTTATATACTCTATAATTCTTTTAACGTGTACATCATTAGTACAATACTAAAATGAAACAATAATTTAATAACAACATAAGAAATATAATCATTCTTCTTCATCTTCGGTAGTATCATTACATTATTATTATCCAATAGTAGAATTTGGGGTATACTCAAATGATTTGGACATTGATTCGTGTAGTGTCCCAACTCCATGAAGATGAAGCATTGTATGTTGGAAACTTTTTTCCTACCCTTACAATCATGTACATGGTGTCCATTTTCTCTAAACATGTAACAAAATATCATTCCCTTTGAAAATTTACCAAGGTGATTTTTTCCACAGTTATCACAGATGTGAAAATTCTTTTTTCCCTCTTCCCTTTATCTATCTTTCTCTCTTCCATCATTTTCTTATCTTTCTTCCCTTCAAAGCCATATGACTCCAATAATTCTTAACTTATCTTATTAACACATGATATTATTTCTTCATATGTTGAGAATACATGTGACACTATTTCCCTTATAAATTTTGGCTTAATACCGTGTAAGATTTGATCCTTCTAACTCATTAGATCATATGTACTGCTGGAGTTCACATTCCTTCTACTGGGTGCCATTTCTATACAATGGAATAAACTAGATTAGATTATGAATCGAAATACATAATTCCAAACTTATAAAACCCTTAACATAAATTCAATATTTTATGGATATAATCCATAAAAATGTTTTCATTGATGAAGTATATACTCATAAACCATTTATAATGATTTGTAAAGAAAATGAGAATTATCCTATGAATTTTCCCCAGGAGTATCATAACCAATAGTGCATCAAGGCCCATTTTCGTTAACAAGTTCCCATTTGAGTCTATCTCAAAGCGGTGGTTTCAGGTTTTACCCCTAGTTCGATCTATTCCAGAGCTGCCTCTACTAGCTCGTATCCAAACAGGGATGTATTTTCTTGGAAGACGCACAAAATCTCTACATTACCAAAATTATAGGAAGTTATTCTATACTAACACTCAAAGTATATCTTAGGTCTATGTTATCTAATCAAAGTTTATCTAAATATAGTTTTCAAGGTTATTACTAAACTTCCTCTGATAGAAACTGTAACGCCCTAACCCCAGTTACCCAGAGTCAGTGCATTATTTCAATACATTGGAATGATTATAAGAAATCAAGTCCCAAAGGACCGATTTGATTATCAGTCTTGGAAAATAGATTACATACATGAATGTTACATTACACTTTATTACGTAGAACCAAACAAAACTAATCCTTTATAAACACCAATATTCCATTATCGTAACACTTCATTTCAATCACAATCCACTTCTTGGCATCCTGGGAAAAATAAAACATGGAAAGGGGTGAGCTCAAATGCTCAATAAGGTTAAGAAATACAGTGTAAGAAAACACAAATATTAAGAATGGTGAATAATTGAAAGCAGATTCCGTTACCAATAATGAACATGAATACTTTTATGGAAGGAATATGAGCTGAGTAAATAATTCCATAATAAAACATAATCATGGGTATTCTACTAGTCGAATGACCACATGAACCATCAATATTATTTTCATAATGAAGGAATTTATAATACCAGACTTTAATTACTGTGTCAAGGCCTAGTTCTAGGACCTATGGGATAACTGTAACCAGACCCAAACCAAGAGAGCCTCTGTATCCGGACTCTCTCCTGGAGAGCCTCCATAACCGAACTCCAACTCGGAGGGTCATCTGTAACCGGGCCCCAACCCAGAGGGCATACTTTTACTGGTCCCCAAACCAGAACATACTTTTCTAATACATTCAACATAAGCAAAGGATGAAATATAACATAAACATTCGTATTAAAACTATCATACAAAATGTCAATACTTTAACCATAAACCATGAATGGTATACGAATATCATATCCATAGTCAAACATATCTCAAAACCTTCCATACAATATGGATGTTTTGTATCATAATAAATCAACTTCAAATAAACTTAAAATCCATCAAAGGATGTTGACATAGATGAAATCAAAACCTTTTTTAGAGAAACATCTCTTTCTATTTTAAAATCATTTAAGAGTCACATAATTATAAAAAAATATTTATTTTGAAAATATTCTTATATGATTATAAGCGATTCTTTTGAGATTTTATAATGGCGGAAAATAGCCGCACCCACCGTATAAGTTAAAAAAATACATTCTTACTTTAAATTTGTCGAAAAGGTTAAAAAAGACCTTGTTTGGAAAAAGACGGAAAGATTATTTTATAAACATATTATAAAAAGTCAAACAATGATATAAATTACTTTCACCCATAGTCTATAAAATAGTAATAATGTTTTGAAATAAAATTTTATGAAACATGGTTGTGGATGATAAAGAGGTCCCAGTAGATAATTACATATAAATAACCTCAGATAATGAAGAGATTGTGAAATAAACCCTTACCAGGTTGTAATTAATCAATTCATATGAACAATAGTCAATAACCACCAAATGAATCATAGAATATCATGAATATAAAAAGAATCATGATAATATATATTAAATGGAAGTAAAAAATACACCATAAGTAATAAATAAGTGGTGAACAATGGAAATATCAGTGAATTAAAAGTGATATAAGAAACCCCTTACCTTGTGTCCTACTTCAATGGTTATTTCTTTAATATCCGAAATAATAATCTAAAGATAATTTCAAAATTCTTAAGAACCATTTTCAAGTTTATTATTCATTTTATATCACTTATTACAATGTTATAAGAATAATGTAATCATTTAAGTTAATAACGTTCATTTTTTCCATAAGATGAGATGATGTGTCCCAGAAAAAGGATCACTTAAATCCAAAACTGGTACTCTATGGGCTTCTGATAAAGTTGGTTCTATTAGAGTACATCTATAACCATCATTAAGTGTCTCGTGTGCTCCTCCTCGGATGTCGAGTACATTAGGATATCATCGATGATGACTACCTCTAACTGTTCTAGTAAAGGCTGAATGATTTGGTTCATGAGTTCCATTAACATTTCTAGGTATATTATCATGCCAAATGGCATCACCATGTACTCATAGTGACCATAATGACATATTAATTTCATTTTTAGTACATCCACATTCCTTACTTTCTACTGGTGATAGCCTGACCTAAGGTCATCCTTTGAGAAACATCATTCCCCTATCACCTGATCAAAGATATCATCGATCCTTGGTAGTGGATACTTATTCTTCATAGTCACATAGTTTAAGAACTGGTAGTTCACATATAATCTCAATATCCTATCCACTTTCTTGGAAAACAAAATCGGGGCTACCCATGGAGAAACAATGGGTCTAGCAAAGATATTCCTCAATACGTCCTCCAACCGCACCATCATATTGAAATGTTCTGCCGGAGCCATTCGATATGTTGGTGAATATATCATTTTCAATCTTATGGTGATTATAAATATATATGTATATCTCTTGGTGGGGTGTTAATCCTAGAACATCCTCAGTGTAGACGTCCTCATAATCTTCCACCACAGTAGGGAACTGGGAACTCATAACATCAATTTCACCAAGGTTTAGGCTATCCAAATAAAAGGTAATGTTCTGAAAAATACTATTTATGAGTTCATCATATTCTATCTAGGTTTCCTTTTAACCAAAAAAGGATAACCTAATCTCATTGATGTGGACAAACCACATCATTCACCTACAAGAGTCAATCTTGGCATGAACTATGGACAACTCATCCATACCTAAGATGACATTGTAAGAATTCATTGCTGCTATAAAGAAATACCAATGGAAAATAATGCCTCCAGGATTCAAGCCTCACTATTGAAACATGTTTGTTATTGTTGAGTCATCTCATGTAGGAGTCTCCAAGATTAATGGTCGAGCTAAGGGATCAACCGAAATCTCAAATTTTAGTATAAGATATGTGTAAAATAATGACTAAAAAGAACCTATGTCTATTTGCATTGAATTTAAGTTATAAAAGATACATATCATTCTTGAAATCATTTCTAGAGACTATGGGTCATAATATTTAATAGCCCACAGTTTTCCCCTACCCTATCCTCCAGATCCCTCTGCTTGGTGTGGAAAACTTGGGGGTGGTGGTGGAATCTAGTCAATGAACCTCCCAGCTCTTACTACTCTCTTATCTCCTTTTCTACATACTCTTCATTATGAACCTGTCTTTCCCTATAATTGTATGTGCCTCATATGCCCTTTCATTGTCTCTATGTTAGTTATACAGCGGGTCAGACAATCTCGTGCATGATGTCCCTTTTCATCACATGACTAACACTACCTCTCTCTAGGATGACTATACCCTTCATTTGGGGCCTGAAGAGAAAATACACCATCTTGTGTCCTTCCCCTACTTGTCTCACACATCCAGGTTGTTATAAATGACATTATCTCCTTCCTACTGATTTCATTGCACCTAATTTTTCACTACTGGAAACCACTTCTTGAATGTGCTCATCCAAGATTCAATAAACCACCAAATATAGCTCTAGAACCCCCTAAAAAGTTTGAATTAATAGAGGGATAACACTAGCTTATATTTCTCAATGTATCCCATGCTAAATGGTCCAATCTCTGAAGAGATTTCTATGAACCATATCCATAAGGTACATAGAGATGTTGTTATACCTAAATGAATACATATCTATGGGTTTTCAACCTTACTGAAGTGGTAGAAGGTCCAATATACATGTTTCCCTCAGAAAAGATAAAAAAACTCCTCTCTTGGATGGTGCTAAAACTTTGACCATTGTTGAGTAACATTATCATAAGACTGGGTCACTAACCACCACCATCGTCTCGCTGACCTATGGATACTTCTCACCACAGGGAACACCATCTGATATATTGGTGTTCTGACCATATGGAATACCTAGGTCACCACCTCAATCCATTCCTCAGTATCCTATGGCTTGTTAACACCTCGGAACCTGGGGGGGAATCTTGCATTGAAACATGTAATGCGCACTCAGACTATGCACCTCATTCACTGGTAATGCGGGTTCCATCAGCAGCTCAGCAAGAGGGGGTATAGCAAGTTTACCACATAGAGGTAGAATCTCTGGAACTAGTCCCTGTATCAACATCTCATCACTAAGGGGATCATACTCATGATCTTGAGGTCGAATCCTATCTGGAATACATCACCGAGACATCCTAAAAGTAGGCCAGATATACCTTGTTCAATAAGTATATCTATAGATCGGATTCAAGAAGGAAATGAAAACTACAAACCAATATTATATTATTCATGTAACATTATTTTCCCTAAAAACATTATTCTCATGTAGAATGTCAGAAAGTAAGTTTTAAATGTCCTGGTGTGTGGATTCATCGGCCAATGCACTAACACTAGAGTCCATGTCCTGAAATCCGAACACGAAACACATATCCTTCTTTCCCCAAATCAATATCGTAAACTTCGGTCCTAAGGTATAACTGACTCTTCTAATACCCCTTTATAATGAACCATCCCAATAGATCATATTATGTAACTCTGTGATCCTTCCTCCAATAGGACCAGGGATGGTGACTAGAACTTTGTAGGCATATCTCTAACATGGTAGACCTCATCTTAGATATATGTACACATGCACAAATCACCCAGGTTAATATAATATGACGTATAAAAAACCAAAAAATCATGATTTCATACATATAAATCCCACAATTAGATTACGATAAGATGTAAAGGTATGTAGTACAAAATCCCACCAAAAAGATTATGAAAATAAGTCCAAACTGAAAGTATAACTGGGACAGCTATCAAGATTCTGTATGGACACAACTCCATCTATCCAGTCTCATTATGCAACAGTTGGTCCTGGAAAATCTAGGACTCTTTTATAAGGACAATAATCCATTAAAGACATGAAATGTGTGGTAAAATACAATATAGGGTGAGTATAACAATACCCAACATGACTCAGCAAAACAATAAATCATTCAATAAAGAATACATCTATCTCCACATAGGTACATGTCTACAACACCTATAATAAGAATATTTAAATATTCTCAAAAAACACAAAACATCAATGATAATGTCACAACTATAATTACATCCTAGGATTCCAGCTTTCATGTTCCATAAAACACTCTTCCTAGAGAACACACATCTGAGTCGGATAACACTGATGGATTCTATATAAGAGGTAATGCTCGACTTGTATTTCCATTAGAAGTAAATGATGAAATTACTAAGAGATATGATACATATATGTAGATAAAATTCAAATCCATGGGGCATACCAACAACCAAATCTAGATTAACCCTCTAAGTAGAGGATCAGCACCCATGAAGTGTTGTTCACGATGATACCAGGCACTCCACCTAGGGAATGAAGATGAATAGAGGACCTCACTTTGTGCCTCACTAAGGGATTATAACAAATCTATAAAAGAAGTCCCAATGAATGGATTTATTTCCGGGGAGTAGAAGGAATTTCCATACTAACCCTCAAAGTATTGATATGATGAACTTACACAAATGAAACTCGTCTAATATATGGAGGAAATGGGATCTAAGACAAGTTTCAAGGATTAAACGGCGTGTAGTAAGGTTTTACACCATGTCCCTTCAACCTCAGGTCATGCCTGTGTAAATAGACCATATCCCATGTCTGTGTAGAAGTATGATTCATGTGGTTTACCATGTATTTATTACTGTGTACTATTATATAGCTTAGTCTATGTACATTCTCTCTAGACCTTATCCATGTGGGGAGTACACGGTGTGCTCATGTTTGTGTACTCTAGCATGTGTCCATGTACCCTATGAGGTAAATTCCCAACCACAAGAGAGAGACCACACACCATGTTATGGGGTCATATTATATGTGATACATAACTTTCACTAAAATCCTATTTTCTACTAGGAGAGGCCCACACACTGTGTGGATCTAAATTAGAAACTATGTTGTATAATAATTTCCAGATTCATAGATCTCGTTTCAAACATAATAACCATTCATCTATCCTTTGATTCACTGAACACCTATCCAGAAAATGTTTAATAAATTCTCACCATTCCATGCCATCAATGATCAATAACATCCAACCATTTGATTCATTAAAAAAATAGGATCATTTCTCATTCTTTGTTTCTCACCAAAGAACATGAAATTGGGTATACAAAACTATTTGATTTTCCTCTACTTCCATCATCACACAAAAATCATGTAGATCCTAGATTTATAATATCAGATCATTTCTTCAATAGAAAAGTTTGTAATGATTGATTCATCAGTATATGTTGAACCACATGAAAAATGAAGAACGTCTATAATGAACGAGAAATTGGGGTAGAAAATCCCAAGAAAAATAAAGAGGAATGAACCTCAGTTAATGCTTTGATAAACCATTATTAGTTTCCATTATAAATAATTGATAAGAATCAATTTTATCATAAATAAATTATCCCAATTCCCAATTAATCTAACAAAACCCATAAAATGACTGATCCATGAATAAATTTGTTAGTCTATTAATTCGTGTTCATCATATAAATTAATAAATGGGAAAGAATCTATTCAAAAAATGTCGTACTATGATTTGTGTAACGACCCGGACCCGGCCAGCCACCCGAACAGTGCCGAACAGGTTGGGTGTTACTACCTTAGGCGCACCTCCCCTGAACGCCAAAGGATGCCGACAAGCAGTGAGCGTTTGAATAGGTATAGTGGGGAGGCTATACCCTCTCGGAGGAATTAAAGGTATTGGTCCAAGTATTGAACTAAAATATGCAGAGGAAATAAATGTCTCAGCAGACCCGAACTAGACCCGCAGAGCGGAAGCACATTCAACAACAATAAACAGCGGAAGCAATATAGAAACCACATCAGTGGAAAGTAAACAGAATATCATTCCAGTAATCAAATACAATAACTGATAAAACAACCAATCATGCATCCAAACAAGTTATACAAATCAATATCTATATATAATGGCGCCAATGTATAACCAGCAGTAGCTACAATATAAAGTAAACATACTGATGCAAGAAAAGAATACTAAACAAGTAACTCCAGTACGGCAGGACCTCAGGGTCTGTGCCAGTCTCCATGTCAACAGCACTAAAGTCCAGCTCCCGAGGATGACCCTCTGCCTGCACACAATTTCATAAAGTCTACACACATCCCGAAGGGCCCGTGTAGGGTGTGAGACAAGTCTCGGTAGGATACCACCCAGAGGTGCGTACCTAATATAAGTGTTTAGGTAGACATGCTTATACAAGAAAAAAAGTAAACAGTGCAATGCCCAAAAAGTAAACAAAGACTTCACTGGTGCTCAGCAGCCACCAGGAAGTGTCACCTGCTTCAGCCAATGCCGGAAAGTCTGATCTACAACCCGAAACCACATGCCACCAGACACCATGTGTCCCAGGTACTGACGTCCCGAAGGCACGCCCAACCGTCGTAACCCAGCTGGAAAGCTCAACCTGCCCATGGCACAACATCTAGAGGAACAACAAAAACTGTCCTCAAAAGATAACTGAAGGGACAGCGATGTCTTCCCTCAAATAACGGCGAGCCTCTGCCCCCATCCTGACCGCCTCATAGCTGTCTCCCAAAGGCTCCTCACCTTCCATGTGGATTCCTATGGCAAGCACCCCCAAACCAAATATACCTAACCGCACCTTCCGGGGGCCTCTACCCAGCGAGTGGCCGTACCACCTCATCTCAGAGTCTATCTATGTGCACACTAATCAAAAGTACCCTGTGAGCGGTAATCGCCTCAATAAGTTCCCAAGCCACAACATCTCTAACACCTCGTGTCCCTGCGAACCTGTTGCTCCAGTCTGATGGTTTGGCCATCTAGTAACCCGGGCCAAGCCCAACCTGACAGTCCAACTGTCTCAACTGACGTTTGTGACACCCAATCTCGTGGTAGCAAGCACCCAAAGTAACCCGAGCTAAAATCCCCAACCTGTGATCCCCATCACTCAAAAATATATCCGGGCCATTCCCAACACAACAAGTAGTTCAACACATGCAATATCACACATTGGATATTCATACATGGAAGCATCACATTAAACAGGAAATTACTAAACAGTCAATTTGCACTACTTGTTCCATCCCATACCAGTACCTAACTCATTCACAATTTAACAATTAAACAAAACAGTTTAACTAGAGACATTAAATAAGTAGTATAAACACAGCAATTTAAACAACGGTCCAATTCACATGCATTTTGGCACCCTGGCCGAATTGCCCTAAATGAGCAACGACCTCTAACCCGGTCTTTCTCAATCACAACAGGGCCAAGGAATACCCAGACGCATCCCACAATGAAGATAATAAAATAAAAACAAAATAAACAGGGTTTCTCTCACCACCCGACATCGCGCCCGAAGGTCCCCACCCCCAAAAGTCTACAAAAACATGAAAGAAGGTTGGAGCCACCTACCTCGTACTCGTACGATGCCACTCCTTAGATTTCAGCCTCTGAATCGGACTGAATTGCAGTAGATCTATGTTTCCGTCAAATCCGGAAATTCCGTTCAGATGGAATCTTTGGAGGAACATGTGAGGAATCAAGGAAGAAGAAGGGTGTGCGAGGTTAGCCTCTATTATGCGGTCCCGCTGCCTCCGACGAATCGAAGAACGGAGGTCGTACGGCGGATCTAGAACGATTTGTGTTCGTGGAGGTATTTCGGATGGACTTTTTGTCCAAAGGGGGAGAAGAAGAGGAAACTGGGAATGAGGCACGACGACGCCTCGGTCGATCAAATAAAAAAAAGTACATGGCTTTTATTTCCCAGGTACATGCTGTGTATACGTGTTTCCATACTACGACTTAAGAAGTGTCCGGCACACGGACTGGACCGTGTACACAGTCAGTACACGGCCAGGGTCTCGGCCGCTACATGGGGCATGGGTACACAACGTGTCAAGGAAGGCTACACACCGTGTAGATAGAAATTTACACCTGGGCACCACACAATATGTACCTAGACTCGCACGGTTAAGGAATACATGGTGTTTCTATAAACACATGTCGTGTAGTAGGAAGTTTCTACACGGTCTTCACACGGCATGTACTTGGTGACCAGACGGACAGTCACTCGGGTAACTCATACACGGCGTGTAATTAATGTAAACGGCGTGTAGTCTGGAAATTTCTAGAAACTGCCCATATTTTCTAGACTTCTAAAAAAACCAGTCAACAGCTTAAACCGGGTCAAAATTTGACCTGTTTCCAAAAACTCGGGTTCTTACAAACTCCCCACCTTAACGTAGCTCGTCCCTGAGCTACCAAATGAAACTAGGAGATGTCACCAAACATGCCCATCCCAGTTAAATAACCAAGACTACCCCGGTCTCAATGTTCTGTCTAAATTCCTAAAAAGGGTCTCCCCACCTTAGGAATCACCTACTCGGTCTCAACTCGAAAAATGTTCAAAGAAAAAAATTAAACAAACAAGGCCCAACGAACTATTTCCTAGACCCATGGTCCTCCTGTGATGCATCGTCGCCCCTGCACCTCCTCTGTTCTCACGTGTCGCTTCTGACACCCAATGTAACTCTCACCGCATCAGCTTCCGCCTCCCTGAGGTCCTGCATCTAATAGATTCTCAATTAAATCCTAGTTCCATGCACCTCAAGTAACCCACATCCACAATGCCATGATGCCCATGGCACCCCAAGTAACCTGCATCCTTGATGCTCCTGATGCCACGTATCTCAGATATATAAATAAAACATAAAACACATCTAATATGATGCCAATCCCACTAACTAGCATCTAGTCAGTCCACAAGTATCCTGTGTAGCCTTTGCACTCAACCAGACATGCCTCAAGAGGCCATGCCAAAATAAATGAAATAAACACACGGCCACACCTGCGGTGTACCTGCCATCGTCGTCGGCTCTACAGCCTGCTCAAACCTTGGAAGCTTCACAGCTTCCACCTGACCTGACACACGGCTCCCTAAAGCCTGGCCTCCCTACGGTGTTGCCCCAATCTCCGGACAAGGACCCATTAGCTGGGTCCTACTGTCCCTGTCACGTCCTCTACATGTAGCTAAACCTCGGCCACCCTCTCTTGGTACCAAACCTGAACCAACTCATGATGCCACAGTCTATCATGGTCCCTGTCTGCTGGCTGTCTGAGAAGGCTTCCTGCAAAATTTCTCAAGATGTCCGACCTGTCCACACACCTGACACTCCTTCGGTGGCCTATCGCACTGAGTTTGATCATGTCCTGTCATTCCACAATGAAAGCAAACCACCGCTGAACTACCACGAGGTGGTCTAGCTGAGTCCTTGGCCTGCCCGCCCCACTGGAACTCATCTCTCCCTGCTTCCTACTGTCTGAATCGTCGCCTGAAGTTGTCACCCTACCAAAATGATATTTTACACTCTCATTTCCCTCAGATATGTGCACCTGGTTCACCGCCTCGGAGAAGGAACCTAGCCTAAAGATGTTTACCTGAACCCGAATGGCTTGTCGTAAGTCGTCCTAGAAGCGCATCACCCTAGCTGCATCATCGCTCACCATACCAGGTGAAAAACGAGAGAGATCTGCGAATATAGCTGCATAATCCATGACGGACATGTCTCCCTACTGAATACTCATGAACTCCAGAGCTCTCTCTGCCCTTAGCATCTCCGGATAAAAGTGCTCGAAGATCCTGTCCTCGAAGTCCTTCCACTCTAGTCCCTCGTGCCTACAAGCCTGTACCGACACATCCCACCAATGTTTCTCCGGTCCTCTCATCGTGTACATCACCAGTTTGACCCTCCACCCTGGAGGTGTCTCGAGCTGCTTGAAGATCATGTGCATCCTCTCTATCCAGTTTTCTGCCTCCTGTGGACCACCCTCACCCTGAAAAAGTGGCGGGTGCTGCGACTGGAACTCCCGTGTCAGATACTCCATAGAAGGCTCTATACCCTGCGTGCCTCTGTCAATCCCCTGCAAGACGGAAACTAGGCTAGCTCGGAGCTGCTCGTCGAGCCACGGTCTGAATGCTGCCAAACCCAGCTGCTGCCCTTCCTGCACTGGATCCAGAACCTGATCCTGTCCCTGAGCCTGTACCTGCTGCTCATGTTGTGCCTACACCGGATTCTGAACCTGATCTTGCGGTACCATATCCTCTCCTGCATGTCGCTCCATCGTGTTGTGAAGAAGTAACCTGATGAATACCATAAATGGTCAGACAACACACATATATCTATATAACAATATATTCTACGCAGATAAGGAAAGCAGTAAAAGGCAGTGCATAACAACTACCCTTAATCCCCCTCACCGCAACCCATGCCCTCGGCATCCCGACCTCACGACCTCTTTACCTGCCCTCAACAGATCACAGAATCAATAGAACCTCAGGTTGTTCCCATCCTGAAAAACAACGTTGCCTCAGTCCCGACGACCAAGTCGCCCAATCCTGACAGTTACACTGCCCGAACCATAGTTCATGCCTGCTCTCATAAGAGCCAAACTCATATGTCCTGCACATGCAATTCTACAAAATACAAAGCATGGAATATACATCACCATAAACAATCAATTCTCTCAAGATTTTTACCTATTCACATTTCAGAGCATACATAGCATGGCAATTGATTTTATTCACATGGTATTATCACATCACAAATCATACGTGCGGTTATGAAATTGAAATAACCTAAAATGTGCCTATCAAAATCCAGCAATTAATCCTTTCCATAATGGCCAAGGTTTTCATGTCATAATCAGTAACATCACACAAACAGTGAGACACTGAGGTGGAAATCCTAGAAACTGTAATCTGAGAAAAAAGAAAACAACAATTCCCACCCCTGTCAACTCAATCCATCCCTCGTACATGGGGTTACAGGCACCCAAGCACAGGTTCAAAAATCAAGTTTCAACAACAACATATCTCCAGTCTACCATATCACAAATAGAAAAACCAGCAGAAATAAAAAGATAAGTCTCAATCTCATTAGTTTCCAGAAAAACACTTCTACTAAATCCTTGTCAAGAACCCCTCTGATACCACTTTGTAACGACCCGGACCCGGACAACCACACGAACAGTGCTGAACGGGTCAGGTGTTACTACCTTAGGCGCACCTCCCCTGAATGCCAAAGGCTACCGAAAAGTAGCGAGGGTCTGAATAGGTATAGTGGGGAGGATATACCCTCTCGGAGGAATTAAAGGTACTGGTCCAAGTATTGAACTAAAATATGCAGCGGAAATAAATTTCTTAGAAGAATCGACATAGACCCGTAGAGCAGAAGCAAATTCAACAACAATAAACAGTGGAAGCAATATAGAAACAACAGTAGCGGAAAGTAAACAGAATACCATGCCATCCATCAACTGCAATAACTGGTAAAACAACCAATCATTCATCCAAACAAGTCATACAAATCAATATATATATAATGGCACCAATGGCTAACCAGTAGTAGCTACAATATAAAGTAAACATGTTGATGCAAGAAAACAATACTAAACATGTAACTCCAGTATGACACGACCTCAGGGTCCGTGCCAGTCTCCATGTCAACAGCACTGAAGTCCAGCTCCCGAGGCTAACCCTCTGCCTACACCCAATTTCATAAATTCTACACGCGTGTCGAAGGGCTCGTGTCGGGTGTAAGACACGTCTCAGTATGATACCACCCAGAGGTGCTTACATAATATAAGTGTTTAGGCAGACATTGTTATACAAGAAAAACAGTAAACAATGCAATGCCAAAAAGTAAACAAAGACATCACTAGTGCTCAGCAGCCACTAGGAAGTGTCACCTGCTTCAGCCATCACCGGAAAGTCTGATCTGCTGACCGTCACCTCATGCCACCTGACACCATGTGTCTCAAGTACCGACGTCCCGAAGGCACGCCCAACCGTCATAACCTAGCTCGAAAGCTCAACATGCCCATGGAAAAACATCCGGAGGAACGGCGATACCTGTCCTCAAAAGACAACCGGAGGGACAGGGATGTCTTCCCTCAAATCACGGCGAGCCTCTGCCCCCAACCTGACTACCTCAACGCTCTCTCCCGAAGGCTCCTCACCTTCCACGTGGCTTCTTATGACAATCTCCCCCAATCAAAATATACATAACCACATCTACCGTGGGCCTCTACCCAGTGAGGGGTCGTACCACCTCAGCTCGGAGTCTATCTGTGTGCACACTACTCAAAAGTACCCTATGAGTGGTAATCACCTCAATAAGTTCCCAAGACACAACATATCTGATACCTCATGTCCCTGCGAACCTGTCTCTCTAGTCTGATGGTCTCGCCATATAGTAACCTGGGCTAGGCCCAACCTGACAGTCCAACTGTATCAACTGATGTTCGTGATGCCCAATAATGTGGTTGCAACCACCAAAATTAACTCGAGCTAAAATCCCAAACCTGTGATCCCCATCGCTAAACAATATATTTGGGCCACGCCCAACACAACACATAGTTTAAATTGGAAATATCACACATTGCATATTCAGACATGGAAGCATCACTTTAAACAGGCAATTACTAAATAGTTAATTTGCACTACTTGTGCCATCCCATACCAGTACCTAACTCATTCATAATATAACAATTAAACTAAACAGTTTAACTAGAGAAATTCAATAAGCAGTATAAACACAACAGTTTAAACAACGGTCCAATTCACATGCATTTCGGCACCGCCGGTCGAATTTCCCCAAACGAGCAACGATCTCTAACTCGGTCTTGCTCAATCACGACAGGGTCATGGAATACCCAGAGGCATCCCATAATGCAGATAATGAAATTAAAACAAAATAAACATGGTTTCGATCAACACCCGGCATCGCACCCAATGGTCGCCACCCCCAAAATTCTACGAAAACACGAAAGAAGGTATGGACCACCTACCCCATACCCGTACGATGCCCCTCCTAAGATTTCAGCCTCTGAATCGGACTGAATCGCAGTGTATCTATGTTTTCGTCAAATCCAGCAATTCTGTTTGGATGGAATCTATGGAGGAACAGGTGAGGAATCGTGGAAAAAAAAGGGTGCGCGGGGTTAGCCTCTTTGATGCGGTCTCGCTGCCTCCGACGGATCGGAGAACAGAGCTCGTACGGCGGATCTAGAATTATTTGTGTATGCAGAGGACTTTCGGATGGACTGTTTGTCCAAAGGGGGAGAATAAGAGGAAACTAGGAATGAGGCATGAAGATGCCTTGGTCTATCAAATAAAAAAAATTACACGGCGTGTATTTCCCAAGTACACACCGTGTATACGTGTTTCCGTACTCTGACTTAAGCGGAGTCCGGCACATGGTCTGGACCACGTACACGGTCATCACACGACCACGGTCTCGGCCACTACATGGGGCATGGATACACGGCATGTCATGGAAGGCTACACGCCTTGTAGATGGAAATTTACACCTAGGCACCACACGACATGTACCTGGCCTCGCACGGGTAAGGGATACACGACGTGTCTATAAATACACGATGTGTAGTAGGAAAGTTCTAGCCAGTCTTCACACGTCATGTACTCGGCGAGCACACGACCGGTCACTCGGGTAACTCATACAGGGCGTGTCCTTAAAGTACATGGTTTATACTCTGGAAATTTCCAGAAACTGCCCAAATTTTCCAGAATTATCAAAAAAACCATTTAAAAGTTTAAACTAGGTCGGAATTTGACCCGTTTCCAAAAACTCGAGTTCTTACAATTTAGATTTATTGCTAATAATGAATAAGGTTTCTCATTGTAACAGGTGAGATCCTTTGATGTTGTTACATGTTTATCGCAGATCCATGATCTGGAGAAAGTTTTTCTGAGAGGGATCCTTAAATACTCTCTCCAATGGCTCTTCAATGGCTCCATCGTTATGTGGTTAACCCTCAAATTTGATCAAAATCATATTAATATAGAATAATTTATTCCACTCTTTAAAGGTATTAATCAAATACTTTTAGTTTAATATTTTATTTATTCTACACCAACCACAACATTTCCACAAACATCTCATGGAGACAGAGGTTATGTTATGCCTAGGGTAAAACATGCATTTTAAAATCAAAGGTGACCTCATATAGGTGATTCGAGACCCCATTTATATGTAGTCTCACTCTTTGAGGAAATGTTTTCATGCTTACTCTTTATTATATTTCAAAAATTTATTCTGAGAACACTGGGGATTGGAATCAACACTATCTCAGTTTATGGTCTCAAAAATAATCCATACAATATCAAAAAAATAATTTATGGAAAATCTGAGTCATTAAATCCTTACATGTACCACATTATATACATAAAATATTTTCTTCCTTTCACGTAATGGCACCCATGCAGCAAAGATACCAACTTCCTCGACCATTTGTTGACAACATCCTTACTTCCAAATTACTTCATTAGTATATAAAATATACACATCCATGTGATTAGTACTGTTAAACTGAGATATATTCCAACCACTAGGGATAATGATCTCAATTCAGCAACACCAATTTATGATAGTCCTCTATGTGACTGTTCATTATTCAGAATAGTATGATAGATACTGTGTGCTGAAGTTTAAACTATTGTAATATTTTTCTAAAAATAACCTTCAAGAAGTGATTCAAGTTACCCTTAATTGGTTTCTATTTCTACCACATGTTATTAATACCTAATTTGAAGGAAGTAGAATTGATCATGAGTGGGTATTTGAGTACCTAACATGCAATTATTTAATGTTACTAAGTGGAATATTCCAACATACTGAAAATGTAATTAGAAGTTACTATAAAGATAGAAAATAACATACAATGAACAAAATTATATATAACATGTGTACCTGTTGTGAGATATACTACCTACCATGTGTGGTATTTTATACATTCAATGTGTATTGAATTTTTTGATTTAATCACCTGAAGTGTTATATTTTTACTAACTATAAGTAATTTTTAGTGATAACATGAAAAAATTGGTTGCATAGTCATTATACCTACCACAAAATAATTTTTTCACATGGTCAATATACTGACCATGCACACATGGTACATATACCGACCACTAGGCTTATTTTATGCATGTTTAGTTTTTTATTTTTTTTTTCATAGAAAAATATTTTTACAAATTGAATTGATTATTTATTATTCTGACTAATTGATTAAAATCATGTTCATCCAATAAATTATAATTATTTTATTTATTTGAAAAATTAATAAATAATACAAGGAATCTATGTAAAAATTTTAGTATAGAAAATTATTTGGATATAATTATGAATTTATAATGTTACATAGTGTTATTCCATAATCTTCTAGTAATATGTTTTCTAAAATAAATTACTTTGAGTTTTATTAGTTTTTTTAAATGTTTATTGTTTTAAAAATTGAATAAATTTTTAAATAATTGTGGTATAAACTATTGAGTAATAATTACTATATAAATTCATATAAAAATATTATTTATAATATTATTCACTTCACACTTTGTTTTCATATTGATTGAAATATGGAATTACTGTAAGTCTATGAGAGTGATTTTTATCCAATTAAATATTTTAATCATTTTCGTTTATTCTAAATAATATATTAGAAATGGTTTGAATTAATTAATTGAAAAAAATAGAAGCATTCATACTCCCTGATAATGGATATTGTATTTAAAGTTTTAGGTAATATTAATATTATGCTTTATTTTTCACTAAGACATGGAATTATATGATTATTGAATTAGAAAATCCTCCAAATCCTGAATATCTTCTAATTAATTGTGTTAAATTGCTATTTTGGATTGTGATTAAGGAGATAGAGATAAAAAATGCATATTATTTACTCTATGATCTTAAATGTAATACACAACTAATTTTTTATTCAACATTGAAATTCAACATCTATTATTCCATTATCATGGTCATGACTCACTTAAAATATTATATACAATAGTAATAAAGTGATAAATGATCATAAGGTAACGTCATCATAATATTTTGATATCTACTGGTTTATCATTATGTCTATTTTTGTTTGTATTTGTTTATTTCATCCATTTTTAACAGTAGCATTGGTTTAGGTTTTTATAAATCTTACAAAATTCATAACTGGTTATTGTAGCATTAAAATCAAAGTTCTTGGGTTGTGACTCCTAAAGAAAATTCAATTGAAAATATGGGTGTGACTCCCGAAAAAAGTCAGTGTTCTGCCTCAAGGTATTTTAAAATGTTGAGATTGTAATAGGTTATCAGAACATTAAATTAGATTTTCAAATTTGTGTGTATTGATATTCTCATGGATTATATAATATTCAATATTGGACTAGGATCTTGGGGATATAAACAACTAAAAAATATGTTCATTATTTAAATTTTTGTAGCCCCATATTATAAATATTTCACTCACTGTTGATTTATTCAATAATTTTACTCTGATTTATTATTCATATTAAAATTTTTATATAACTATTAACCCCCCCAACCTATAGTCTATTTTTCACCAATATTGATCTAAAAATTGGTGTTACAGATTGGTATCTTATTACTTATCACATTTTATTTTATTAGTCTAACACCAAGAAAATAGTATTAGAGATTTCTCATTTTTAACTATTATGTTGACTTAAATTCCTACACCTAACAATATAATGAATAAATATTATTTATATGTGGTGGAAGGTATTATTTCCAATTATGGATGTATTCCATAAATACCCCGCAATTTTTAGGAAGCGGTTGTGGAAACTAAAAAACCGTAATGGATGCCTATCAGAAATAATTGTGTGTGAATCATTGGAATATTATAGAGAAACCATATAAATTACTTCTGTCTAATTTGGTGAAACTTTTATTTAATTACATTCTAGTATATTATGTTATCAATTATAATGTTAAGAACATTCTTTACGACTTTTTAAGTATTAGTTTCTATAGAAATATTTCAAGATGTGAGACAACCGATAACATATGTGGAATCCTTAATGTTTCTCACTATAGGATAGACATGCTAAAAAGAACCAAGATAAGAATGCTCAAAGTATAATAATAGGATTTCAATGGGGAATAATTTGAGATTATGAACCAGATGCACCACTAGTTTACAATTATTACATATTTTATGAGTAGACTTGGTTAGGTATGAGAAATAATTTCCTTAGATTCAATAATACGAAGATATTTACCTAAAAAATGACATGAAAAGAAAATAGTTATTGATAAATTTAATAATTTTCAAGATGATACCATAGATGAACTAATTCGTTCATTTCTGTGGTATGATCTTGACTTAAAAAAAATTGTCGGTGAGTAGAATACAAAGAGAAATGGAATATATTTTAAATATAATGTTTATTAATTATCAAAATATTCTAAACCTGAGTTCCAAGAATGTGATAAATATATGGATAAGTTAGAAATAATAATTTAAAATTTATGAAAAGCAATAGTGGAAAGATACAGTTCAAAAAGGATGTTTAAAAATGAGTATAAGAAGTGTAATACTAGTAATAATCATGATTATTCTGAATTAACTTTCTATGACTGTAGGAATAAATCTCATATCAGGAAATATGTTTACAAAATCAATCATTAAATGATTTTAAAAATTAATTAAAAAACTAACGAATGATGTTTATGGAGAATAGGATTGCTTAAATGGTTATGATTCATATAGTGACTCAATAGGTGTATAAGAAACTCGAAAAATTTCTTTAATGAGTGCACAGTGTCAAGTTCCTGATTGATTTTTCACTAAGTTAATTAATCTTTCTAATGTTGATAATAATTTTGTATCGAAAAATTAGAAAATAGTTTCAAATTCTTGTTATAATTATGATTCTATTAATTATAAATATAAAAAACTACTTAAATAAATTGAAGATTTAAAAAATGATCGTGTCTGGATTATTTAAAAATATATTAACATAAAAAATAAAGATAATAATTTAGTCAAAGATAAGAGGAAATGAAAATAGAATGTGATAACTTTAATATCTTTTCTTCACAAAATTATAAATTTAAAATGAAATATTATTCTGAGGTTTTTAAACTAAAATAATGAGATCATTGAATTAATAAATTTCTGGCAGTTAATAATAAAGACTAGGAAAGATGATTTAATTTAGTCATTGATGATTTAACTAAATTTGAAAATTAATGTAATGAAATTAATCAAGGAATGAGAAATAGAAATATATAAATTTTTCTTCTAATGAAAATATTCTTATTTATTTTGAAACTATTCAATGGAAGAATACAGATTTGAAAAAGGAAGTTGTCAACCTTAATTAAACATTATCTATATTTATTAAAGGTGAGGATAAGTATTATAACATGATGTCTGTGATAAAACCAAATTGTTATAATAACGGTTTTATTAATAATATTTTTTCACCAAACATGGATTAGACATCCTTTATTAAGAGTAAAAAATGAATTATATCTACTATAACATGTTTTAAATATAAAATGAAATTCCTTTATTCCAATGAATTATCATTAATATTTAAACAATATTTTAGTCACACTAAACTTATTTTATAAAGGAATTTATTTTCAAAAATACCATGAAACAAATTTTTGAATTTTTTTTGGGTTTTCAAAAGATCCTATATTAATTTTGGTAAATCCATGACAACATTGGTACCACAATGATGTTACTCAAATCCTATTGGACAAAATCTATTTACAATTAACGAGTAAATATTTTCATTCATCCATAATGAATATTATTTTCTATTAAAAAAACTAGTATATTAGCATGAATAATTTTTAATATCTTATATGATGTTATTCTAATATATGAATTTTTTGGTGTATACATGAAATTATATTTTTCAAAAATGTAAAAATTATGTAGCTTATTTAGTTCAAAAAATTTAGTTTCATATATAATAATTATATGTTAAAAATTTCTATAAATATTTTTAATTGTATTTATATATCTACATTTACATATGAATTAATTTTTTTGATTTAAAAAATGTTTTATAAATTAAATAATATACTAGAATGTAAGATTTAAATTTAGTGTTTAAAAAGTTCATATATGTAAACATTAAATAAGATTATTCTACTCGAAATAATTATCAATATCTATTTTATGTTTTAGGAAACAACTTATTTTCTATTTATTAGGTTTCATTAACTTTATGTTAAGAATTTGTTTTCTGATTTTTTTGTTAAATTTCTCAACAATCTACTACTTTTACAATTTGATTCAAATAGTGATTGAAATTTAATTTTTTAGTAATTATAATCCAAGGAAGTTTTCAAGAAACTTTTAAATATATTTTAGGAATTAAATTTTTCCTTATCATATTTTTTAATATAAATCTATTTGAAATTCTAAATTTATTTAAATTTTTAGTTTATGTTCAAATTGTTTTGATTTTAAAAAATGTGATTTTTTATTTTCTTTCTTGAAAATAAGAAACTTTATTCAATTGAATAATTTATTTAATCTTATTGCAAATAATTTATATTTATTTTATTTTATAAACAATTTCGTATTGTATTGACTATAAAATTTTATTTTTTGATCTTATTTTAATATTATATTTTTATATTCATTATTCTGAGGGGTAGTATGTTTTTTTAAATGTTAATGAAAATTGTCGTATCATTTTTTGTAATAGTGTTCTATATACATGCTATTTTGTTTATTATAATTATTGGTTTTTATTTTTTTAACATGGGTATTGTTTTTAAATATTAATCTTTATGAAAATGATTACTTTGTCAGTACATCATAATGGATTTTTTTTAAAAGAGGTTGAATTTCATTTTTTTCTATTTTTGATAAACTTCAAATAAGGGGATAAAAGTTTTGTTTTTATGTAAATTTTTTATTATCCAATTTATAAAAAAGTGGGATATTGTATATATTTGGAATTCTATTTTTATTATTTTTCATGATAAGTTGGAAAACCCAAATTTTAATATCATGTGTTGAAAATTTAATTTCAATATTCTTTTGAATATATACATTTAAATTTTCATTTTAAAATTTTCATTTCAATTAAATGTTGAAATTTTAACATTTAAAAGAGGGGTTTGATTGAATTACTAATGGTTTCGAATTTTTTTTTAATTTTTAATAATTTTCTTCATAAACATGCTAACTTTGATTAATTTTGATTTTTTTGTCTTATATTTTAAAATTTTATATCTTTTTATTAACTCAAATTTTTGTAAAAAGATATTTGAATTTCTAAATTTTAATATAGATATCAGGTAATATATAAATTTAAATTTATATAAATAATATACACGTTAATGTTGTATTTTCTTCTTCATCATCACATTACATCCACATGCACACTTTTATGTTTCATCTCATGGACAGTGTTCTTGGCCTCCACATTAAAAGTGCATCACCTATACTTATACTCTGTAACGTCCTAGATCTGGGTGCCACCCCAAAGTTCCCCGAACCCAGTTGGTCAACTAATAGAAAGTGAATTTCCATAAACACCATAGGCTTCCAACTCGTTGGGAGAGATATGTTAAGACATTGGGGAAACTATGCCCTCATTCATAGAGTATACACAAGGGAATCTAAATATTAAAAAAAAGTGGAAGCAGTAATACCACAAATGTAAACAGAGGAATACTGAATGTAATTCCAATAGAAGCCACAATATATATATATATATATATTATGCATGGAATATGTATCTAAAAAATAGCCAAAAAGTCACAATTATGGAAATAAAAATAGAAAGAAAAGTACAAATGAAACAAGTAAAGTTCAGCAGCATCGCAAGCCATACCATGGTCCTATGCTCTCTAGCTCCAATACCAATCAAGTACCTGATGAGGAAGGGTGATTTCCCTTATCTATACTTGAAACCATATAATATTTTTGGGTCGAAAACTAGACCCAATCATTGTGTGAGAGTAATCCTAGTATGCAACCACTGAAATATGTGTGCCTAACTGTCAGTGAATATATATAGAAGGTAATATGCAGAAATAAATAAATAAACTTGGAAGTTATCAAATGTAAAAAATACTATAGTTTTTAAATTATATTAATTTAAAATTATTATTCAATCTATTGAATCATTCAAACCTTGTAATATATCTAATTCTATGAATCACTTATGTAATTAACAAAACAAATGTCTTAGAAGACTATCTAAACGATCATGTAAAACTGAGTCCAAGCTTGTGCCTTGGTTTGGCACAATCATCACAACTATTAAATTATTCAAAAATGAACTTCTAGGAAATCCATTATAGTCAACCCTATTTGGTCTAACATATAACCAATTAATTAAATATGGAATCTATGGAATGATCTCATGGTCTAACCCCTTATGTTCCACAAAGTATTGATCAATTACAAATGACCACCCAGGCAGCTCTCACGGTCAGTACCCCTTGGTAAACATTGAATCAATAAATTATAAACGACCACTTGGGAATCTCCCACTATCATTCCGCAGGGTCAACATAGCATAAATAAATTATAAATGACCACCTTGGTTTATTTCATGGTCAATACAACTAGGTCGATCATCTACACGAAGGCTCTCACGGTCTTATGTAAATAATCTGGAATTCCCCTAAATCTTCTTGGACTAAGGATCTCATGGTCCATTGGAAAAATAGTGTGCATACCAAATAAAATAAGATCATGTAATATATAAATACTACATGGATAATCATTCACAAATCATATCACATGAATTTTATATAAAAAACAGCTCCATATCAATATGACAAGGCATGGAAAACAAGGCAAGCCGAACATGCATCCTGGACCAAACGGTCATAAATAATCAATCAAGGGAAACACACCCATGGGGTGTCCCATAAACAATTTATTCAAACATAATCATAAAAAACCCTTTATTAGTAAAAAACCATACCAGGTAACAAACATAGTTAAATTCCAAATCATGCAATACCCCAATCGTGGGTATGCTTCACTTTTAGCATATAGAATCCAAATACAAACACTGAAAGACATAAACCATCTACCTTGATGTCATACGATCAATATACATAATCATCAGCACTTGAATCAGTCTGTATCAGCATATATCTATAAAAAGTTAAAAATTTCCCAACCTTGAATAACTCAAGTGAGATAAAGAATCAGGAAGAAAGGCTCTATGGGTTTTGAGAATTCACTGGTGGGATTCCAAGGAACCTGATAGTGTGTCAATCAGAGCATGGATATAGAATCGGAAGGGTTTTGGAGTTCATTGGTCATTTTGTTGCACTCCTTCATGTACCACTACTAGAAGAAGGTGTTTCTGGAGATGAGACATGACCCGGTACTAATATATATATAATAAATCGAAAAGTACACGACATATTGATTAAATCTATATTTCTTGTATTGGCTGCAACCAACCCTTGACATAAGAGGTCTACTATGACACCACATGGCCATGTACTCGGCCATGACATGGCCAGTACGCAGCTCTTCTTGGAAACTAGGTATAGGGTGTGTACTCATACGAATATGTAATGTACGTAGAAAAACATATTTTTTTCCTTTTTCCTCAAACAACCTAAAAACAAGATCCATTCCTAAAATAAAGATCTAGTTGCTTAAAAACATCCCCCTTTAATGAAATTTATCCTAGAATCTCCCTCCCATTGGTGGTGACGAATAAAATTTGAAAAAAATCTTCATATTGTGATCTTATATCGACCTCTCTATCCCATGTCTCATCCTTCACTCAGTCGTGCTTCTGTAGCACTCATACCAATGAACAGACTGTCCATGTATAACCTTTGTGTGGTGATCCACAATTCAAATAGTGTGCTCCTTGGAGGATTCACCCACATCCAAATCAACCTCTTTGGGTTGAAAACCATTAAATGGGTCAGAGAAGTAACATTTTAGTTGAGAAACATGAAAGACGCCATGTATATCCTAGTACCTCTAAGGTAACTCTAACATATAAGAAACCAGCCCGACTATCTCCAAAATCTCAAATGGCCCAACTTATCACCATGAAAGCTTCCTCTATCTCATAATATACTGTATCTCAGCCCCGTTGTGACAAGTAGGAAACCCCAATCTCTAAACATGAACTCCAGAGGTCATCACCGTCGATCAGCATAAGACTTATGTCCAGATTCTGATGTATACATCCTCTTTTGAATCAACTCTACCTACCCAGTGGTTTCCTTGAAAAGATAAGGCCATAACATAGCTGTCTCTCCTTCCTACAGCCAATATATGGGTGATCTACATGGCCTACTATAAAAAGCCACATATAGTTCCATCTAAATCATTCCCTGAAAACAATTATTGTAGGAAAACTCCTCTAGGGGTATACGTCACACCCATGATCCGCTGAAATCTATGGTTCTTTCCCAAAGCATGTCCTCCAAAACCTCAATTGTGAAATTGGACTAGATATCTATCTAGGGATGGTAAGTTTTACATAGAAGTAGCTTTGTACCCCAAAGCCCTCTTTAATCCCTACCAGAGATGAGAAGTGATCTCTGCGTCTGTATCTGAAATGATAGAGTGTGGAACCCCATGAAAACATACTATATATTTGATGTACAACCTTCCTAGCTCATCAATACTGATGGTTTCCTTAATCAGTATTATATGTGCATCCTTTGAGAGCATGTTGATAACAACCCCAATCACATCATTACCTTATTGAGGTCTTGAAAAACTTGTCACCAAATCCATCAGGACATCACTCCAATTCCACTCAAGAATGAGTAACTATTGCAATAGCCATGATGGTCCTTGATTCTCCACCATCACCTACTGAAAGGTGGAACATATCTTAAAAATACCAGCCACATCAGTCTTCATACATGGTCACCAATACTAATGATGTAAATCTCGGTACATCTAGGTGACACCAGGATAAACTGCCCAAACTATGGAATGAAAATCTCGCAACAGCTCCTCACGTTTGTATGTTGACACCCATAAGCACCCATGAAAATGAAAAACCTCATCCTCATATATGGTACAACAAGAATTATGGTCCTCATCAGACACACTATATTTTAACACTAGGCCTTCATAAACGGATAGATTCCTCATTCATATTTGATCTAGTATACTAGAGTTTACAACTATAGAAGAAAGTAACATCTACCCCTATTTTACATGCACCTCCAAATGAATTTTAGAGAATAGAAATATAATTTTACACTCACTAAATGCATCCTGATCTACATGTATCTGAGTCCTCATACTCAATTCCGCAGCCACTACGTTGCCCTTCGCAGGTGTGTAGGCAAGTTCAATGTCAAAAGACTGAAGGAACTCAACCCACCTTCACTGTCTCAAATTTAGATCTTATTGAGTAATGATATACATGAGGATTTTGTGGTCAGTGTATACCACAAAATGCTCTCCCAAAATATAATGTCCCTAACAACGCAATGTATGAATATCTATAGAAAACTTGATAACTTATGTTGGGTAATTCCTCTCATGTGGCCTCAACTATCGAGACCCGTACGCAATGACTCCTCCCCCCTTCAAAAGCACTGCTCCAAGTCTGACTCCTGATGTGGAAGTGTTAATGGTGTAACTCATTCCTGGATCCAGAAAAATCTGGATTGGTATTGAATTCAATCTCTCTTTCAGATCCTAAAATGATGAACCCCATGAATCTATTCACAAGTACTTCACACCTTTCTTAGTCAGGCCTTTCAAAGGCACTCCTATGTGTGGAAAGTCATGTATAAAGCTTTTGTAGTAACCAAAAAGCCCCAAAAAACATTGTACATAAAATACATTCTACAAATTCTCCCCTAAAACTACCACTCTAACCTTCTCTGGGTCAACTAAAACTCTTATCTCTGAGATGACATGACCCAAGAATTTAATCTAGTCCATCCAAAAGTGGAATTTTGTGAGAATATTATATAAATAATTCTCTCTCAGTGTATTCAATATTATCTCAATATGGATGGAATGGTCATGTTGAGTATTATAGTACATCATGATATCTTCCACACAGACTAACACAAAAGAATTCAAGTAAGTTCGGAACACTTGTTTCATTAGTTCGATGAAAACTGCCACCGCGTTCGTGAGACCAAATGGCACAACCAAATACTCGTATAGACCATAACTTCCCCTAAAGGCTGTAAGAGTTATCTTTGATGGTAAAATGTGAAACAGATGGTACCCAAATCTCAATTCAATCATTCAGAACACACGGGATCCTTGAAGCTGATCAAAGAGATCATCAATCCTCAGCAAGGGATATCATTTCTTGACTGTCAACTAGTTCATCTTCCAATACTCTACAAAAAGTCTGAGGGTACCATCAACATTCTTTATAGAAAGGATTGGTGAACCCTATGAAGAAGTACCGGGTCAAATAAAAACATTTTCTTGCAACACCTCTAACTGATTATTGATATCTTGTAACTCTGGTTTAGCCATCCTATAAGGAGGAATGGACACTAGTGCCACTCCTAGCACAATATCAATAGATAAATCTACATTTCACTCTATAGGTAAACCTCAAAAGTTGTCTGGAAAGAATTATATGAAACTATAAACCACTAGGGGAATGTCCATCTATCAAGTACCATGGTCATCTAGATATAGACTAAAAATATGGGATGTAAAACCACCAAACCCATGATACTCAGGTCCGGCTCTGCTCACCAGAACATCCCATTTTCCTTTGTAAATAAAGGTTTAATCCTCCGGTGATGTAAAACTCATGAAAATAGACTTACCATTCCATTTGAGAGTGACATAAAATCCTTTAATCACTAAAACCTAGAGGTCCCACAAGAAGTGACACCCACAGACCTTAAGGGGGAACTCCTTTCACTAGCATACACTATCCATTATAATCCCCAATGGAGTGTCTAGAAATATTACTTCATCAAATTTAAAGATAGTAAGCTCAAGAGTCTCCACAATGGAAACAGATATAAAACTATTGGAAGACCTAGTATTAAAAGGAGTCGAAGCTAAAACTGAGGAAACAAGAATCATATCTCTAATCGTAGAGGTTCATGGATATTGCTCTTATTGAGTCTTCTCTATATCAAAAGTCTTACCCATACCACAGCCTTGAGACCCTCCCTAGCTACCCTGAGTTGATCCACCCTACTGTCACTGGAAACCTGTCATCTAGATACCATGGCCACGACCACCTCCTTGGCCAGAAATCATGGACCAACTCCAGTTCCCTAACAGATGAGAAACAGGTGGCCCTGCTCCAGAATGTGGAGTCATAATATATCCCCTCTCAATCATTTTTGGTGAGAACATCTTGAAAAAACACTGAATATGACCCATCATGATGCAGGATCAACACTCGACTAGGTCCCTCGGGCAATTTGGTCTTGTATTAAACTCTTATCGCACTGGTATCACCTCACCTAACTAATTAAAGAATCATCGCATGAAATATCCCTACAGAGCTTCATGATTTTAGTCAATGGAGTACCAACCCTGGATGCTGAACCACCCTGGCATGTAGATCCATACTCCCCCGTATTTCACTCAGTAATCAGCGGGTGGTTTACAATAACAGTCAATAATGTAATCCTGGAAACATTCACGTACAATCAGATGTCATACCTTAAAACTTCATCAAATTGCCTAGCCAATAATAACTTGTCACCTCCCAAAATAGGTGTGAAGAGCTGAAGCACTGTGAAGATAGTACAATAAACCATCTCTGAAAGAGTGCCCCTCCTCCAAATGCATGAACTCCCAAGCTCAGTCGGGCCTCATCATCTTGGGGTAGAAGTAATCATAGAAGGTCCGCTGAAACTCATCCGAAGGAATTTACTGATGACGTCCCACCTCTAAGATAACATCCCACCATCTCTTAGTATAATCATGTTGTATGTAATAAGAGATTTTCATCCACCTCTTAGGAGGAGTCTATAGATGATTTATTATAGATATCACGACATCCAATCGTGACTCTACAGCATGTAGTCCTCCACCCCCAAAAAAAGTGGAAGGGTGCTTCTTCTAGAACAGTTGCATCAACTCTTCCATTGTCATGGCAGGATGTGGTGCTCCCAAAAATTTTTACATCATCCTCATAAATCCCTCATAGAACTTTACATTTTCACCTGTATCTATCATAATAGTTGTGCCAGTATGGGCACAATGAGAGGATATGTCGGTAGTCCCTAATCTACCGTTTTCAGTATCTGATCAGTTCCCTATACCTGGCGTACATCCAGAGGGAGTCTTGGTTACACGACTCTACAATGTAAAGCATACACCTTAGTTGAGGATTAAAAAAACTAAAACATATAAATTCATGTATGAAACAGGTGAAATAAAGCATTCATGTTTTCAAAAATATAGTTACACTTTGTATAGAAAAAATACACATCATGTTCCATTATTCTTTACCATGGTTGTTTATCCCTGCCAAAATGGTTGTGTAAAACCCCATACACATGAAATTTTATTCCTGATACATGATTTGTACATAAATATTCCCTCCTACCGATGTACATCTACATGTCTTGAAATACATGGTCATACTGGTGTAACACTACATGGCTTGTTCACCCTAGACACGACGTGTACTCAAATGTTTTATCCAACCATGTCATTAGTCACACGGTTGGATACATGGCTAACTATAGAACGATGTGAACTCCTTGTACATGAAATGTTCTAACTAATGTTTACCAACCCCATTTATATACTCAAACAATCAGTCACACATTTAACAACTACACGACATGTACATATGGTAAACGGTGCGTATATAGGAAAATCATATTCTTCTACAACAAAAGAACAGATGGCGAGTGTTCATGACATCACACACCATGAATTCTGGGTTTTCTAGATAATAGGCCTCTGAAATTTATCTGGAACCCCCACAATCATAAATATGGACATGGAATTCCAGGTTCTAATTTGTGAGATCACATAATCCCTAAGAATAAAAGTTTTTCATCCTCATTCAGGTCATATGTTAACATAATTCAACTACAGTTCAAACATGATCCACCAAATTCCTATCCAAGTGGGCTCATAGATTCTCAGATACCAGATCATGGATTCCATAAAAAAAGAAACATTTCATATAGCAATAACCTATCAAAATTGTTTGTATTTCTATCAAAACATCTATCACAATTTCATGCATATCTTGCACAACATCTATCACAACAGTTTGCAACAAGAAATGCATCCTAAAGAGAATAATAAGAATATATGACATGTGATCTCTAGAAAGTGCCTATATGATGCATGATATGTAATACCCTAATCTCATTGGTTTTCAACAGATATAGAACAATAATGATATCAATCATAACAGCACAAAACAAGTGAATCACTTAATGGTGAAATCAAATCAACTTTAATAATTGATAAACATGAAAATTTGGAATATTTGAGGTAACATAGGTTTTATATATAATAGGGTTAGCTAATCCCTACCAAAACCAATTAAAACAATCCTTTTCCTTTCTATCCCAATATATTGGCTTAAATAGTAAGGAAAACAAGAAAAAATATCTTTTTATACCACTTTTTAATGTCCCAAATCGGGGTGCCACCCAAAAGTGCCCTGAACATGGTTGGTCACATAAACTCAAGTATGTTTCCCCAAATTCAATTGGTTACTGACCAGAAGAAAGGGATAACATAAAACATTGAAGAAATAATGCCCTCATTGGCAGAGTTTAAATAGCGTAATCTGAATATTAAACATAAGTTGAAGCAGTAAGACCACAAAAGTAAACAAGAGAAGACTGAAAGTTTGTCCAACAGAAGCCACAATATATATATATATATATATTTGTTACATGGAATATGTATCTAATAAAACTTCTAAAAAAGTCACAACACTAGAAAGAAATACAACAACCAATGTACATACGAACCAAGTTAACATCAGCTGCATTGCAAGCCTCATCTGGGTCCCATGCTCTCCTACTCCAACAAAAATCAATTTCCTGATAAAGAAGGGTGATTTCCCTTAACTATATATACAACCATAAAATATATTTGGGTAAAAAAACATAAATCAAATAGTTTGTGAGACAAATCCTAGTATGAAACCACCATAATCTTAGTTACTAACTTTGGGTGAAGATATTTATATAAGGTAATATGTAGAAATGAAGAAAAAAACTAGGAAGTACTGAAAAGTAAAAAATCCTATAGTTATTAAATTACATTCATTTACATTTATTGTTCAATCTAATGAGTCATGTAAACCATGGGATCTATCCTAAGATCCACATCACCTATGTAATTAAGAAAATAGATTTCTCAAAAGACCATATAACCAATCGAGTAAGACTAAGTCCAAGCTTATGCTTTGGCTAGACAAACTCGTCACAATCATTCTATTATTCACAAACAACCTAATGGGAAATCACTTCAATTATAACCCCTTTGGTCTAACATAGCACCAATTCATTAAATAACAACACTTTGGGAAGCTCTAATGGTATAACCCCTTTGGTTCTACATAGTATAAATCAATTAAAAACGACCACCTAGGAAACTCTCATGGTCAATACCCCTTGGTCAACATTGAGTCAATAAATTATAAACAACCACCATGATAGCTCTCATAGTAAATTTCCCTAGGTTGTCATGGAATAAATCAATTATGAACGACAGCATGGGTTGCTCTCATGGTCAATACCCCTGGTTCAATCATCTACAGGAAGGATCTCATGGTCATATTTAAATAATCTAGAAGCCCCTCAGTCTTCCTGGTCCAAGGCTCTTGTGTTCCATTGGATAAATATCATGTATACCATATTAAAGAAGATCATGTAATCTATAACAACTATATGTATAATCATTCTCAATGCACATCACAGGAATTTCATATAAACAAAAACTCCATCTGAATAAAACAGGGCATGGAAAACAAGGCAAGCCTTACATGTATCTTAGACCAAACGGCCATAAATAATCAATCAATGGAAACCCAACCATGGGTGTCCCGTAAAAAAAGTATCCAACCTTACGCATAAGAAAAAACCCTTTATTAGTCAATCAATCAATAGTATTTAATAAGAAGTGTAAAATTCCAAATCAATCAATACCCATAATGTGGGTATGCAGTGCATTTTACATATATAATCCAAAGATGAACAAAAAGATTCCCAAACCACCTACATCAATGTTGTACGATCGATATACTTACCGCCAACCCTTGAATCGGCCTAGATCATCATTGATCTAAAAAAAGGAAAAAAACTCCCAATTGTGAATAACATAAGCGAGAGAACGAATTTGGAATAAAGGATCTATGGTTTTGATAACACAAAGAGGATTCCAACACACCTGACTATGTCTCAATCAGATCCCAGATAGATAATCTGGAGGGATTTAGAGTTTTTCATCGATTCTGTCACGATCTTGTATGAACCACTTCCATAAGAAGGTGTTTTCCAAAAATGAGATGCGACCCTACTATGATATATCAAATAAAAGGAAAACAAACATTGAGTGTTCATAGAAACTACATTTCATGTATTAGCCTCAATCAACCCCCTACTTCATCATTTTTTCATGTCACTATATGGCCATGTACTCATCCATTAGACAACTAGTACGTGGTTGTACTCTGCTATTACAAGGCCAGTACGCAGCTGTACTTGGAAACCAAGTTCACAGCATGTACATAGGATTACATGGTGTATACTTAGAAAAATCTATTTTCAACATTTTTCCCCAAACATCCCAAAAAAAAGATCCATACCTAAAATGAAGATATGGGTTCTTATAATCGCCTCCTCCTTTTATGTAGTAGCACCCCTATGGTGATGATACTAGCTTCTCCACCCATGTGTTTAAAACATCCTTGCTTCTTCATTCCATTACCAATATATTGACCATACACAACAATATGATCAGTAGTATTCCACTTTATAGTGAACTATACACCAGCGATAGTGATATCAATTTAGAAACATCGGTTTATTAAAGTATTTTTCACAGAAATTCATTCTTTGAACTACTTTCACAATTACCGTGAGTCAAGGTTTAAGCTAATGTAAGAGTTTGGTTAAAATGACCATGGAGTGGTGATTCATGTGTACTGTGAAGTGTTTTCTGTTCCTACCATACATTATTCATACCTATTGTGATAGTAGTAAATGTGATTGTGAGTGTGCATTTTTGTACCTATCTTGTAGTGCTTTGAAGTTACCAAGTAGTATTTTCCATCCTAACATGGAGAAAATTTGTACTTACCATGAAGATAGGCTAAAACATACCATGATCCATATCATACCTATCATGTGAACCTACCATGAGTTACACTACCTACCCAAATTGGTATTTTATAGTATCCTTGTGTATTAAATTTTTTTTTACTAATCACCACAAGTGTTATATTTTTATAGATTAAAAAAATAGTTACCAAACATCAAAATTGGAAGTACGATCAGTATATCTACTGCATGATCATTTTATTTTCATGATCATTATACTGACAATGTGCACATGGTCTTTATACTAAATCCAAGGCTTATTTCTCACACAATCAGTTGTTTACATTATTCATTTTGAAAAAAATTATATTTTTATAGAATGAATTTTTTATTCATTATGATAATTAATATCTTAACTGAATGTTTATTTAGTTAATTTACTCATAGTAATTATTTGAAAAATAAATATATAATATATATACTATGTGTAAAATTATTATTAGGTAAAATTTTAAGGAAATATTTTTGAAATAAATGAATTACATATTATTATTCCATACTCTATTCTATCTATATTTTTATCAAATTAATTATTCTACGTTTGATTAATTTTATATAACTATTTTTTTGTTTGGAAATATAAATAAATATTGTAATAACTATTATATAAAAAATTGAATAAAATATATTGTAGAAATTTGTATGAAAATAGAAAATGTGATATTATTCATTTAAAACTCTATTTTCATAGTTTTTAATTATGGAATTTCCACAAGTCTAAGAGAGTTATTTTTATCATTTTAATTTTTTGAATAATTTTCATTTATTATAATGAATATATGATAAAGGGTTTTAATTATTTTCTTCAATAAATATAAGAGTTTTTGTGCTCCTTTTTAATAAAATTGGAATTTAAAAATATGGGTAATGGTAATATTAAGATTTATTATTCTCTAACACCTTGAATTCGATTATTAGAGAATTGGATCATCATAAAAAATCATGAATATAATTGAATTAATTGTGGGGATTTGATCTATTGGAATTCTTTAGAGGAGTCCATGATTAAACAAACATTATTCTCATTATTCTGTGCATGATCTTTGATATAATAACCAATTTATTTTTCTTATTTGACATTAAGATTTTGTGATTGTTGTTCCATTTTCATGGACCTAAAGCACTTTAACTACACTATACACTACTGATGAAGTTATTAATGATCATCGAGCGATATAATCTTCATATTTAAACTCAAATGGTTGTACAGTGTTTCTGTTTTTATTCATATTTTTTTTTTATTTCATCCATTTGTAATAGTAGCATCAGTTTATGATTCTCCCAGTCAAAATGAAGTTATCACTGGTTATTATACAACCCAAAAGGTTGGTTATGGGTTCTTAACCCCCAAAATATGATAGGTCCATACTAGGTTGTGACTTCTGAAAAAAAGTCATGGTTTTTCCTCCAGGTATTATAAAAGGCAGAGTCTATAATAGGTTATCATGCATTAAAATTTGAATTTTTTTTAGTGTATATCATTTTAATCATGAATTATATATGGTTAAAGAGTTAACTAGGATCTTGGAGACCAAAAACCATATAAAAATTTTGTGTTCATTATTATAATTTTCACTAAACTAAATTCTCAAAAATTTCACTCACAATTGATTTTTTCAGTAATATTACTCCTGCTGAATAATGGTATTAAAACTTTCAAATGGATATTCACATCCCCTATAGTATATTTTTCATCAATATTATTTGAATAGTGTAGTGTGAGAGATGTTGAATATCCCTTTTTAATTTAGATTTTTTTGTTCAAATCTCTAAACACACTAAACCTTTAATCTTATAGAGTGGATCATAATTTTATATAATCAATATTGACCTAAAATGATTTATTTTATATGTATGATATTATTGGGTCGTTATATATGTATAGTTATGAGACAATAGTCTAAAAAGGGTGATTTATAATTTATAACTTTTTTTAATGACTTCACTTAGATGACTAATTTAATGAAACATATATATAAATCACAATATATAGAGATATTCACAATCATTAAAAGGGATTTTAAAAGGGAGATGGGAAAACATATTTTTAATTTGTGAATAGAAAATTGAAATGGGTATGTTGGTAACTCTTTCAAGTCCAATATCAATAAATATGGAATTAAACACCTTTATAGTTCTCCCTATAGTCCTAATCAAAATGGAGTTGAAGAAAGGAAAAAAAATCTAGTAGATATAGGAAGTTGTACTCTTAAAAAATTTAATCATTCAATATTTTTCTAGTGAGATATTTTAATTATAGTTATACAAGTTCAAAAATGATTTTTAATTTGAAAAAAAATTAAAATGACTTCTTATAATATGGGGTATAATAAGAAACATACAATAAAATATTTTAATCTTTTTAGTTTTCATTACGTAATAAAAATAAGAAATACATATTTTGGAATGTTTAATAAAAATGTTACTGAAGGAGTTTATAAGTGATATTCACCCAAAAAAATATGTATTAAATGTTTTAATATTATACTATATAAGTTGGTTTAATTTCTTGATGTAAAATCCATGAAAATTATTCCACCGTAATGGATGTTTTTGAAAATTATTTGGATGGTTTAATAGAAAATGGGATTTTAAATTCAAGATATGTTAATAAAAAAAGAATAAAATTATAAGACTAAACTTGTGTAAATCTTTTATGATCAGTCTAATGATGAAGATAAAATTTCAAAAGAAAAAACATAAATTTTAGACTTTACAAAAAATAGGTTGAACCAGATAATATCATAGGATGTTAGGCATCTCTAGTTCTGAAAAGATAAAATTGTTTTTGAAAATAAAAAGTTACTTATCATAAAAGTATAAACACAATATGTTTTGGAAGTATTTGATCCTAAATAACTAACAAATGTGATTAATGAAGAGTTGGATAAAATTTATAACAATCACCCGTGGTATCTTATTCTTCAACAGAAGGGAAATAATTTAATTGTAATTAAATGGGTGTTCAAAAATAATCTTAAGGATAACAGATAAATTTGAAGAAATAATAATATTTTAGTTTTCAAGGGATACTCATAGGTATAATGGGTTGACATTTAATACACTTGTTATCTTGTACTAAGGATTGAAACCAATAGTTTTTTCTGGTTTTTCTTACTCATTGAAATTAAAAAATTAGATTAATATTATTTTACCATTCTTGAAGAGTGAAATTGAAGAATAATTTTATGTCAAGAAACATGATGAGATCATATTTGAAAATGATAGAACCATGGTGTTAAAACTAATGAAATTTTTTTATGGGTTTATGTTTCCCCACATTCCTGGTATTCAAAACTTGATTGTTGCAAGAAGTTGTTAAACTATTCTAAAGTAAAACTGGATAACATTTTTTAATAAAAATACATTATTACTCGTACCGTGATTTTCATTTCTTATGTTGATGATATATATTTTTAGTGAAAAATGATAAATCATGTGATTAATTTGAAATAATATGAATAGGGACATTGAGATACTAATTCTTTTATATTTTAATTCCTTTTTAGTCCTACAAGTTCAATTGAATAGAGGATACATCTTTATTTTACAAAAAAATTATTCATTAGAATAACTATATAAATTTGGTATAGATGAATAAAAATAATTTATCACGCCCATTACAGTTTTTGTAAAAATGAAAAAGTTGAAATGAAAAAATGCATGAATCAGAAGGAATTTTCAAATTAAATAAGAAGTTTTCATTATCTTTGTTGAACCCTATGTGAGATTGTTATTATAATAATCTCAAATCATTGTTATATTTGTTTATAAGTCAATTTAGTCAATTATTTATTCTGTTTCAAATATGTATATATATGTTTAGTCATGTCTACAGATGTTTATCTATGATTATTTATGGTTTACAAAAGACCTGGAAGTGTTCTGGATGGAACAGACCCTTTGTAAGAATTCCATGTTTTTTACTCACCGTTAGTTATTCTCATGGGTCACTGATTGTGTAAATTGATGACAACGGTCGCACCGATGTCAACAGTCGCACCAATGAAAATGATCACACTGATGACAACGGTCACACCGATGACAACGGGTGCACTGATGAGAACGGTCACACCGATGAGAACCCTCGCACCGATGAGAACAGTCGCACCAATGAGAACAGTCACACCGATGCAGATCATATGTCATACTGATGCTGATGCTGATCGTGTGAAATACTGACGTCGATGCTGATAACATGACCTACCGATAACGATGCAAATTCAAATGACTTACTGATCTCATGAATCACCGATGGTTATAAAAACTATTTGAATTTCTATTAACTTTTATTTAATTCCAACGATTATATTTTTCTCAATTTAATTCACCTACTATTAATTAATGTTGATGGTTGGATATCAAGGAATCGAACCGAGTACCAGTCAAATATTAATTACTCTTTTTTCCAGATCTCAAGGAATAAAAAAAGATCTATCTTAACTGATAAGATAAATGAGACAACATAAAGAATAGAAACACACAGGAAGTGACTCACAAGAAGATGAAGGTGCACGTTTGTATGAAGTACTATGAAACAAAAGGAATAACTCGAAGAACACCTGAAAAAGATAGAGAGCTTTAAGCAGATCATTTTTCCCTAGAAAAAACAATGAAACCAAGTTGTTGTGCTTACTGAACATCGTATGAACAAGGCTGAAAAACTTTTGCTGAGAAGAACTACGACACTATATATTTTTGTCATCATCACTAGAAAGGACATGAATATCATCTGCAACATTAAAACGAGTCCAAAGAACATCTGTAATCACTCAGAGAATTCTAAACTCCTTATCCATTTATTTTCTCTGTATTGAACATTTGTTTAACTTTTTTAGCAGTGTGTGTACATCAGTCTATTGAGACACACACTGACTCCTGAGCTGAACTGGAGGATACTAAATCCTCAAACCAAACTCTTTACAACTTATTGTACTCCACTATAAATTGTGGAAGAGGTCAAGTGTGACCTGGACAGCCTGTGTGTTTTTGTTTAGCATTCCCACGAAGAACTGTGGAAGAGGTATGAGTAACTGAATAGTCTGAGTACTATTGTAAAACCTCGATTCAGGGTGTGGATCATAGTTTATATAAATTTTTTGAGAGGTCTAAGCCTCATCCTGAGACTGAACCTCTTCTTATACAAATTGATGTTCTTTTTATCTTTTTTAAAACCTATTTTCAATATTCTGTTGCTAAGTACTTTGAAATACAAATCTATGTTGAAGAAACTCTGATAGTTAAACTAGAACGTGTTTACATTTATTATAAAGTAGTAAGTTAGTTTCAAAAGCTAATCTAATCTTCATATTAGATTAACTGAGAACTAATCAATCTCTTGAGAACCTTCACTCAGCCTTTATAGTATTGAAAATTCACTACAGTTTAGCTTACTATTCAAATTGGGGGATTTTTAATAAGAATATTTTTAACAAAAATTTTAATTGGAACTCAATTCACCCCCCCCCCCTCTTGAGTATCCACTCTGACCAACATTAGTTATCAGATGAAATTTGTTTTCAAAGGATTTCCAAATACTATATTTTTCAACTGTTATTTTAGTTGTATCTTAATGATATTAAATTTCTGTTAGTTCTAAATTTTTTCAATTTAAATATACTTGCTAAAATCTAGTTATGGATAATATACTAGAAGGTGATGCTACCAAAATGAAACCTTTATGTAATGGTGTTAATTATTCCCAATGGAACTGAAAATGAAAATTCATTTAAAAAGTATGGGATTCGATATATGGACTGCTATAGAGACTCAGTATAAGATTACAGAAACTGAAATAAGTACATAGGATGAACCTACTAAAATAGCTTACAATAATAATTGTAAAGCAATGAATTCTTTGTAATGTGCCTTAGGTGATGAAAAATTTAATCGAATCTCTTCTTTTAAAACTTCTTATGAAATTTGGGATACTTTGGATGTTAATCATAAGGGAACAACCAATGTTAAGGAAATGAGATTGAATAACTACACTATTAAATATGAAAACTTTAAAATGAAGCCCGATGAACCTATTTCTAACATGTATCTCAGGTTCAACGAAATTGTGAGTACAATGAGCTCACTTGGAAAACTTGTTCCTGCAAAAGAGAAAATCATGAGGATACTAAGATGTCTGCCTGACAGATGGAGAGGTACATCAGTTTCAATTAGAGAAACTTGTGACATTGGTGCTCTACCTGTTAAAGAACTGATTGATAAGCTAATGATGTATGAAGAGGAACTGAAAGCAAACAAGGAAGAAGATGATGAGCCAAGAAAGAAATCAGTAGCCTTCAAGACTTCTACTTCAGAACCTAATGACAAAGGGAATCTTCAATGATAAATTGATAGCTCAAGTTATGAGGAATTTGCATAAGATAGGGATTCTTAAATGGCTCGGATATCAAGACAATTTACTATGTTTTATAGGAAGAAGAAGTTTTCCAGTAAATCAAACTACAATGGAAAATATGACAACAAAGGTCATTGGAAGAAAGATTGGAAAAGAACTGACAAAGGAAATGATATAGTCTGCTACGTATGAAAATGGAAAGGACATGTTAAAGTTGACTATCCAAAGTTAAAATTCAAAAGGAAATATGACTATAAGGACAAAAAATACAAGAAATCCATGAAAGAAACATGGAATGCTTCAGAAGACAGATTAAGTGATTTTTATTCCACTCAAGATTAAAACTATCAAAAATATAATATGTGTTTCATGAAAAAAACATCTGAGGTAACATTGCATACTCCTGCTTTAAATTCTTATTATTCTGGATATGACTCTGATTTTGAAAACATGTATAGTGAAGAGTTATTTGAATAATTTAATATTCTATAAGAAACCTGTAATTAATTGAAGGACAAGTACAATACCTTGAAGAAACAGCATGCTTTTGCCAACACTGTACAATCTGCACTTGATATAGAAAAGGAAAAGGATGATCAATTACTTAAGTAAAGTACTGAACTGAAATTATCAAATGAGAAATTAAGGAATGACATATAGAAATTAACAAATAGAAAGGATAATCTTACACAAATTCTTGGAAAATAAGTGGCACCAAAATATACCACTGGAATTGGTTATCATCCTGGACAAAGACAGATTACTAAAAATTGATTTATTCCTAAATATGAATAAATTGATGTTAGTTCTAGTTCTGTAAATTCATATGCTTCAACAATTTATTCACATGGTTATAGATCAAACAATTTTTATTTTTCAAAATCTATTGAATATATTGATTACATGAGACCCATTAGACAAATATGGGTACCAAAAGTTTTTCTTACTAACCTATTTGGACCCATGAAAATCTGGGTACCAAAATCATTTTATTTTTAAACACGTTTTGTAGGGGGCTTTCTTGAAGAGTTCTTATAAGAAGACATGTTACTTGGACAGTGGATGTTCAAGACATATTCCATGAGACATTTCTTGTTTTAAGAGCTTAGTCAAGGTTGATGTAGGACATGTCACCTTTGGTGATAATTCAAACGGAAAAATCATCAGATTATGCCTGATTGGTAACACTGATTCAATTTTAATTTCTAATGTTTTACTTATTGATGGATTAAAATAAAACCTGTCAAGTATTTCTTAGTTATGTGTTGATGGTTTCAATGTTAAATTTGAAAATTATTCTTCCATTGTTTTTTATTTTAAAAATGCATTGGTATTTACTGCCTTAAGAAATGAAAATGTCTATGTTATAGATTTGAATTCTTTTTCTAAACAGAACATCACTTGCTTAAATGATTTTCATAAAGAGTCTTGGGTATAACACATAATATTAGGACACTGCAATGTTAACTAACTTAGGAAACTGACTAGGAAAAACATTGTTAGAGACCTACCTAAACATGAATTCCCAGCTGATAAGGTTTGTAATCCCTGTCAAAAGGGAAAGCAACATAATGTTTCTTTAAAATCAAAGAAAGAAGTTTCAACTTCTCAACCTATCGAGTTGGTTCACATAGACTTGTTTGGACCTTCTAGAGTTTCTAGTTTAAATGGGAAGCACTATGTCTGTGTATTAGTAGATGACTTTCCTAGATTGACTTGGGTATACATTTTAGCTCACAAAGGTGAAGCTTGTTCATATTTTATTACATAATAAAACTCTTTAGAGAACCTTAGTGGATTTAAGATTAAGACCGTGAGAAGTGATCATGGTTGTGAGTTTGAAAATCATGAGTTTTAATTATACTGGTCACACAATGGCTATAATCACAACTTTTCTACCACTAGGACACCTCAACATAATGGTGTAGTAGAAAGAATAAATATAACACATCAGGAAATTGCTTGAATTATGCTCAATAAATATGACTTAATTGTTTATTTTTGGGCTGAAGATTCCAATACATGTTGTTATATTATAAATAGAGTCTTTATTAGACCTGTTCTTAAAAATACCCCTTATGAAATGTGGAATAATTGGAATCCTAAAGTTAGTTCCATCAGAGTTTTTTGGCTGCGAAGTCTTTATTCTCAACACTAAGGATAATCTTTATAAATTTGCATCCAAGTGGGAAGAAGGAATATTTTTAGGATATTAAATTACAAGCAAATCCTATAGAGTTTTTAATAAGAGAACCAAATGTGTGGAAGAATCTATTCACCTAAAATTTTATGAAACTAATCCACATAAACCTAAGACCACTTTTGAAACCCTTGAAGAATATTTGAGAATTCCAAATATTAATGACAAAAATAGTGATCCTGTTGTCAAGATAACCAGTTCCGAAAATACACCAAAACTTGCTTATGATGAACTTGAACTGAGAGAAGAACCTGAAACTTATAGTCCTACATTTACTAGATCAACTAGAATGATAAAGAATCATCCTTTAGATGCTGTTGTTGGTAATAATGATAGAGGGACACAGACTAGAGCTTCTATATGAAATCAGGTTGAACATCAAGAATTTATTTCACAGCTTGAACCTCAAAATATCAATGATGCATTCAATGATGAATTTTGGGTAATGGATAGGAAAGAAGAGTTAAATCAATTTGAAAGAAACAAGGTCTAGGAATTAGTAGAAAGACCTAAAGACACCATGACCATAGGAACTAAAATGGTATTCAGAAATAAATTTGATGAATCTTGAAATATCATTAGAAACAAAGATAGATTAGTTGCAGAAGGTTACAATAAAGAAGAAAGAATAGACTATGAAGAAACCATTGCACCTATATCTAGATTAGAGGCCATTAGTATTCTACATTCCTATGTTGCTCATCTGAATTTCATGTTATGTCAAATGGATGTTAAAAGTGACTTTCTAAATGGTTTTATAATTGAAGATGTTTTTGTTTAAAAACCATCTGGACTTACAAACCCCCATTTTCAAAATAATTTTTTTTAAATTTCTAAAGCATTGTATTGTCTAAAACAGGCTCCAAGAGCTTGGTATGATAAACTAACATATTTTCTTATCTCAAAATGTTTTACTAAAGGAATCGCAGATCCCACTCTTTTCATTAAAATAATTTCTAAAGATATTTTGATTGTATAAATATATGTTGATGATATTATATTTTGATCTTCTAAACATTCTTTATTTACTGACTTTTCAAAGATTACGAAAAATGAATTCGAAATGAGTTCAATGGGAGAAATCAAGTATCTTCTTGGTTTTCAAATTTTTCAAAAGAAAGATGGTATTATTTTAAATTAATGTAAATAAAAAAATTATCCTTTAAAATGTTTTGGATTGGATAGTAATAAGGGAAGTGACACTCCTATGAGTACCCCATGTAAGTTTGATGATGATGACACGAGGAAACCAGTTTATCAGACCAATTATAGTGGTATGATTAGAATTTTACTTTACCTTACTGCTAGTCGACCAGATATCATGTTCAGTGTATGCATATGTACAAGATTTCAAGCTGATGCTAAAGAATAACATTTAATTTCTGTTAAAATGATTTTCAAATATCATAAGCATACTACCAATTTTGGTTTGATTTATCAAAAATGAAAATCCTTTGACTTTATAAGTTATTCAGATGCTGACTTTTCTGGTTGCAAGTAAGATTGGAAGAGCACATCTGGAACATGTCATCTTTTGGGAATGTCCTTGGTGTCTTGGTGTAGTATGAAACAGAACTCTGTTGCATTGTCTACTGCTGAAGTAGAATAAATTTCTGGTGGTAGTTGTTGTGCAAATATTCTGTGGATGAAACACACTTTGTTAGACTATGGATATCAATTTATACATGTGTCTATAAATTTTGATAACACTAGTGCAATTAACATCTCCAAGAATCGTGTGTCTCACTCTAGGACCAAACACATTGATGTTAGACATCACTTCATTAGAGATCATTATCAAAAAGGTGATATTTATCTGGAATTTATTGACTCTGAACATCAAGTAGCTGATATCTTCACCACACCCTTATGCTCTAAAAGTTTATATTTTATTACTCAAGAGTTAGGTATAATCGATCAGTGAAACCGATCAGTGAAACCAATCAGGGAAACCGATCTTTTCTATCGTTTTAATTATACAGTATAAGAAACCATTAGTATTTTTCAAAATGAAGTTTTTTTAATTAATCATTTTTATTTTTTATAATTTTAACCCTAAATGATAAAATTTATGACGTTTGGTTATTTCTTTATCTAAAAACGGTTGACCTTCCATCTCCTGCCGAACTCTAATTTTTCTGAATCCCGAAACATTTTGAACCCTTAAAACCTCTCAAACATCTAGAATATCCAAATGGAAATGAAAAAGTGACAAAGCAAGGAATATGAAGGTTACACTACAATGAAAAGCAAATGAGGAGAATCAAGAAGCATGACTCAAAGGTCAGTGAACCCAGAGATGGAAACTCAGGTGGTCATCGCAGAAAAGGATATGATTTTTGATTGGGTGTTATCCAATAAGTCTGCACTTCTAAAAGTATCAGAGATGCAAGGATGGAAAGACTGGTTCTATGATAATAACCGAGTCTACTACACAAACCTAGTTCATGAGTATTATCTAAACGTAACTACTGTATTGGTTGGAGCAGAAGCTGTGAGATTTTCTTCAGTGATCAAGGGGAAGAATATAACATTTTCAACGAAGCAATGGGAAGAATGTTTGGGAGTACCACATAATGGTAGATATGAGGATTACACAGGTAACATTCCCCCTACTACTAAATATTTCTCTTATGAGATTGCTTTGGAGATACTGACTGGAATGTCTAAATCTAGAAAAATATCATCTGCTGAGTTAGATGGAGAAAGTAGAATCCAGTTTAAATTTATTCAGCACCAAATCTATCCAAGAAAAGGTGTGTTTGCTGATGTAAATTATAAAGATGTTTTCTTGTTATTTTTATTGTTGAATGGTTTGAAGATCAACTTATGTAGATATATTTATGTTCATATTTCTGAAATGGTAAGCCATCCAAGAAGGCTACACCCTTATTCTATTCTATGGAAATATTTGTTGTACTAAAGTTTTTGGGGTGTGTTGAACATGAAGATGATTGTATCTCATCAATTAGTATCTTTTGTATTAACAAGGAAATCTGAAAAATAATGAAATTTAATTGGAATCCATAGAAGAAGTCATGGGTTGCTGATGAAGATAAGTTGTATGGCTCCTTTAATCCTTGTGACCATTCTATGAGACCAAAGGTGATGAGTGATCCTAGTTTAAAACCTTATGAGGAAGTTGTCTAATCAGATGAAGAAGAAGAAACCGAAGTTCCTAAGGAAACTGGAGAGTCCAGTAAGAAGGGAAAAAGGGAAGCTGAAGCAGAAGATGATGAGGGTATGGAAAGGGAACTTAAGTCACCTCTTGAAAACAGGAGTGATCATCATACAGTAAGTCCTAAGAAAGGATGAATAGAATTTGGACAAGCTAGTCCACCTCATATGTTACCTGAGTCAGAACCCCTTCAAGGTGATGAAGAAGAAGCTGATAATTAAGTATATAATTCTTAGCAGTATGAATCTAGTATCAAATATACTACCGATGAAACCTTAGTTAAAAATAATTGTCATGGAGATAATAATAATGGTGATGATGGTGATGATTATGATGACAGTGAAGATGGTGATGATTATTATGATGCAAGTCCTCGACTATTGGATGGTAAAAATATAATTCAATCTGATCAACAACCTCATTTTGATGAGTAGGAAACTGTTCCTGAGGCTGAAAGGACAATGCAGATAGAGATTGATGTAGGTTAAGAAGTCTCACATGAAAATTTGGGAAAAGATAATTTTGTAATTCCATAGTATGCCTCTTGTAAAACAACATGGGAGGAACTCCCAGGTTTTGCGGTTATTGGTTTGGAGTATTCAGTGGAAGAGGAAAAAGAAGTGTTTATTGCAAAGGTAATCCATTCAGTTAAGGGTAGACCAATTGATGATAATGTGCAGGTGACAACAGAAAGACCTGGTTCTTCATTTTCTCTGTCTATTCTGGATAGATTTAAAGATGAGTCTCTCCACACAGTTAGAGAGACAGTGAAAGAGAATTGTGTAATGCTCTTACTCATGATCCTGTGAATTTATTTGAGGCTGCTATGGATGCTTTAACACAAAAAGTGGTAAGTAATATTTATCTAGACATGTGCAATACTGGTGTGATTATTGGGATGCATATTACCTCCTTGAATCAAGTGCTCAAGGATTTGAGCAGCGGATTAGTATCTTTGTCAGGTGAATTTAGATCAACCATCACTGGCATGATGTAATTTTTTAGAAATTTTATAAAACACTTGATGAAATATGATTTCAGAATGTTGAAGGCTAAGATAACTCATATTGTTGCTCAAGCTAGCTCCTCAAAAGTGACAATGATTACTGGAGATGAGATAAATTCTTTAAAAGATGTTATAAAAGAAGATTTAGTAGCTCTTGGACATATTATGGATTTCGAATCATTGAAAAAGATGAAATAAAATAGTGACCATATTCACAAGATGGTAATGCTTTATTTTGTTGATGCTACTAAGGCTCAGAAAGAGATAAAAGAAAAAGTGGATCACTATTTTTCTAAAATCTATATCAAGCATGAGTTGAACCATCAGTTTAATGTCCTGGATGAGAATTTGCAACTTCCCCCAGTCACTCAAGAATTTAAGTCTCATGTCCATCAGTTTAATGATTTTACTCTCACTCAAGAGAGTTTTATGAAGAACAAAAAGGATTTTTAGAAGGCCATGAAATATGGTAGTGAATTATTTCAGTATTTTATCAAGCTACTCAAACCATATCATCATGTGCAAGCTAAGGAAATTATTTTTCCTACTTCTGATCCTCTCTGTCCATCCAGCATTGCTTCTGGTTAGTGATCAGTTTCTTAGGATCTCTCTAATATTCGACCAGTCATTTAGTAGCCACCTTCTGGAAGATCGTCCACTCAGCCGCAAGTGACCTTAGCACCTACTATGTTACCAGCCCGAGCTGTGCTACCTCCTCTCTCAATCCGGCTAGATCAACCTTCCACCAAACCACCCTCTGGCCCCTCCTTTCCACCATCTACAAAAGGGAAATCTCTTATGCACCCCATGAAGTAGTTGTTCCTATCATTTTTGATAGGGTATATTTTTTTGTGTACATTTTTTAGTGGTTGTTCTAATGGAACCTTCTTATTTTTACTCTTTCTGCTCTTTTTTTTTCTTCATTTTGATAATCCCGATGTGGGAGAAATGATGAATACTACTTATATAAAAAATGGGGAGAAATGATGACTACTACTTATAGAAATGAATACGTAGATAAAAGGGAACAAATGACTATTTATATATTTTTTCAGATAGGGGGATCATACTGAATGGTATATCCTCTCCTCCCTCTTCTTTTATGCCATATATTTTTGATTATCATGTTGAACCCTCTGTGAGATGGTTATTTTAATAATCCCAAATCATTGTTATCTTTGTTTATAAGTCAATTTAGTAAATTATTTATTCTATTCTAAATATGTTTATATATGTTTAATCATGTCTACAGATGTTTATCTATGATTATTTATGGTTTACTATTGATCTGGAAGTGTTCTGGATTGAACAGACACTTTTTAAGAATATCATGTTTTGGACTCACCGTTAGTTATTCTTGTGAGTCACTGATTGGTTAAAGTGAGGACAATGGTCTCATCGATGACAACGGTCGCACTGATGACAATTGTCACACCTATGACAATGGTCACACCGATGAAAATAGTCACAGCGATGAGAACCATCTCACCGATAAGAAAAGTCGCACCAATGAGAACGGTCACACCGATGCTGATCACATGTCCTACCAAAGCTAATGCTGATCATGTGAACTACAAACGATGATGCTGATAACATGACCTATAGATACCGATGAAAATTCTAATGACTTACTAATATCATGACTCACTGATAGTCATCAAAAATGTTTTAATTTCTACTAACTCTTATTTAATTCCAATAGTCATATTTTTCATAATTTAATGCACCGGCTCTTAATTAATGTTGATGGTTGGATGTCAGGGAATTGTTCCTAGTACCAATCAAAAATCAATCACTCTTTTTGCGATATATCAAGGAATAAAAAGGAAGATATATCTTCACTAATATGATAGATGAGATGACACAAAGAATAAGCACATATAGGAAGTGACTCATAAAAAGATGAAGGCGCACATGTGTATGAAGTACCACGAAACAAAAGGAAGAACTCGAAGAACACATGAAAAAGATAGATAGCATTAAGAAGATCATTTTTTACCTAGAAAAAACAATGAATCCAAGTTGATGTTCTTATTGAACATCATATGCACAAGGCTGAATAAATTTAGATAAGAAAAACAATGAAACTCTATTTTTTTCTGTCATCCACACCAAAAAGGACTTGAATACAATCTGCAATATTGAAAATAGTCTAGAGCGCATCTGAAATCACTCCAAGCATTCTAAACTCCTTATCAATTTATTTTCTCTGTAGTGAACTTTTGTTTATCTTTTTGAGCAGTGTGTGTACATCTGTCTATTTAGACACACCCTGACTCTGCAGCTAAACTGTAGGATACTAAATCCTCACACCAAACTATTTACAACGTATTGTATTCCACTGTGAATTGTGGTAGAGGTAAAATGTGAACAAGAATGAATGTGTTCTATTCATAGCTTTCCTAAGAAGAACTGTGGAAGAGGTCTGAGTACCTAAATAGTCTGAGTACAATTGTAAAACCTCGATCTAGGGTGTGGATCATAGTTTATATAAACTGTTTGAGAGGACCAATTCTTGGCTTGAGAATGAACCTCTTGTTTTAAATTTTTTTTTATTTTTTATCTTTGTTAAAGCCTATTTTGAATATTCCGTTACTAAGTACTTTGATATAAAAATATATTTTCAAGTAACTCTGAAAGTTAAACTAGAAAGTGTTTACATTTTTTCTAAAGCAGTAAGTTAGTTTCAAAATCTAATCTAATCTTTAGATTAGATTAACTAAGAACTAATCAATCTCTTGAGAACCTAACTGAACCTTTATAGTATTGAAAATTCACTAAATTTTATCTTACTATTCAATTTGGGGGATTTTTAATAAGAATCTTCTTAAAAAAATTAATTGGAACTCAATTCACCACCCTCTTGAGTATCCAATCCGATTAACATTCTTATTGTATCATGAATAATAATTGTATATGTTTTAAATTTATGGGAACTATATAAGTGTGATCTAATTGAATCACTGATTCTAGTAGATAAAATAATCCTCATGTATCTTAAAGTAACATCCCATTATTGACTAATGTATATATGGGCTAATGAATTGAAATAATTGGGTTTCACATATGCTGATTAGGTTGGAGATTACAATGATAACGAAACAATATTAGGAGAAACATTATTTTTAGGAGAATGATGTGTGAGCTATTTCAATAAAAAAACATAGTGTTGTGAATTTAAATATAGAAAAATGAAGAGTTTGTTTTCAATACCCATGGATGTATAGAAATCACATGGATGAGAGTTTAGCTAGAGTATTTGAGGGTGAGTAAAAAATCCTTTAAAATAATTTGAGATTACTAGAGTGAAATATATCTATTGAAAAATATGATTTAGCACTATAAATCATATTATTTCGATATCAAATATCATTTAATCAAGAAAAAATTGGTTTTCAGATATTTAAATATAGATTGTATTTATACATAGATCTAATTGATGATGCTTTCACCAAAGATATTCTTAGGGATATTTGAGTAATTTATTCTAAAACCTCACGTTGATCTTCCACTTCTGTTATAATAAATTCTATGAGGCACCCCCAATTTTCATTGGATTATGTTATAAAAGAGGTAGTATAATTATACCATACATTTTTTCTTTATTTATATTTTTTGAATATAAAGTTGGTATTATCATAGAAAGTTAGAGTGAATGTTATAGAACCTAAACCACCCAAAAGTTCTTATGGGAAAGGATATCAATATATAATACACATAATTTTTTTTCATCATGGTGTTAAATTACATCAAATAAATTTCATAATCTAGCAGTGTTGTTTTTGGATTCTGCACTATGAGAAGGCATATGGTTTTATGGAATGTTGAGATCTACTAGTGTAAAAATTATTGATGATAGTTTTTGTTTCAAATATGAAGTGGGTATTAATGAACCCTTGGTTGGGAATTGGTATTTTTTATTGATTCCTTGTATGTAAATGTTGTTGAGTTTTTGGTAAATATGAATATATGGTTACTATAGAAATCATAGGAACTCATTATGAGATTCACAACTGTGAAACAAGAATGAAGAATGCAAATCTTGGAAGAAAGAGATTGTGCATGAACCATCCAAATTTACATCCACCTAATATATTAGAGGTTTCACTCTTATTAAAGTATGATGATAAGAAACCCATAAGATAAATTAATATAGAATATGTGGGTATATTCATCCCCTTTGTAAGCTTCTGTGGATGGATTTTTAGAATAATAAACATTAGATGAGCATACATATAAATCTTTTGTTTCAAAATAACCATGACATAATTTACCACCCCAAAACCTAATGATTATAAATAATATTATGTTATTGGATTATCAGATGAATAATGATTAAAAATAAGTATAAGAAACACATTCTAGAGAAGTTGAGTATATATAATATTCTGTGATGTGTAAAAAATATGAAATTAATGGAGTATAGTCATGAATTCATACATTGTTATGTGAAAGGAAATTTGAATTTAGAAAAGGTATAATGAAAATCACAATAATTTTAGATCAATATTCAAACTATAATTATCGATTGCATCAATAAAACATTTACTGGATGATTCAAATTGAAAATTTCTTTTTTTGTAAATTCCAATTGTTATATGCTTTCAGTTCATCGAAAGAACAATAATTATATGGAAGCTAAAAAGTGATTTAATATAAGTTGGTCAAAATATATATTTTAATGAATAATAAGATGTTTTTTATGTCATTGGAAGGAAGATTATACCATGACAGATGAGGTTACAACTAAAGATCCATGAATATGAGTAAGATAGATAGAGAATTCTTAAAATTTTGATATTATGAATTAAAAAATCCATTCATACTATGATTGGATTGGAAAAATATCCTCCCTGAATAATTAACTAAGTTAGTATCTAATAAATGTGAACTTAGAAAAGAAAAAAAATTTGGAAATTAAAAATATTATCTGATTCCAAAGAAATTCATCAAATAAATTGATCTGAAGATTGATCAAGATTAAATACCATATGATGAACTATCAGAAGATGATATATTTCAGAGGAACCATTGTGTGAAGAAAGAAATTGAGTTCTTTCGATATATAAGGAGAATATCAGAATCATAAGATTTCAAAGGTTGAGTTGATCAGAAGATATGAAAATATGATGTTCAGTAGATTGGTAGAATAAGCAACAAGACTTGTTCAAATAGTATAAACTTCAAATGGATTGAGACCACAATAAGGACAAGAAATGTGTCATTTGAAGTTCTAAGTACTAAATTATACTAATGAATGGATTTAAGAAAAGGTAAAATAGTAAGGACTTGATTTTCTTCCATAAATTATTTTTCACTGGAAGATTCCATATGGGATTTATGTTGTTTTAAATTCTAACAATTATGATGATGTTGAACTAGTGGATAAATATTACAGTATTCATGAAATTAATTTATAGATTCATTTTATGATCCTCAGGAGACTTGAATGTGGATGAAGTTTCATTATAGGGAAAGAATGTTGTGAGGTGTTAAATCTGATGATGATGGAAGGGTTTGAAGCCATTTAATGAAAATTATGAATATATGAAATTCGATTAACTTCAATTTTATGGATATTTGGGTTATTTCATGAAATAAGGATTTTATTAGTAAGAAATTTCATTTGAGACATGATGCTATGTTTTTTATAATTCTAAGAGAATAATACTAGAAGTGTGGCTATCCAATGTTGTTTAGAAAATAATAAGGGTCAATGAATATTTATAGTTTTATTAGTATTTGTACTCAGAATAATGATCTAGATTTTAAAACCATAAAGAGTATGTATTTCATAATTATATCTTTCATCAAATGTAGTTATGGAGAATTTATACCAAAAAATGTTCATAATGAGTAGAAATCAATGTTACAATATTATGTTGGCTTAAAAGAACAATAAAATCTTAAAACATGTAGGGAATATTTATATTTATCATGAGGAGAAAGAAGGATATTGATGTTTTTTCTAAAATTTGTATTTAAGTGAATTATTTATAGGATATTTTTTGATTGGTGGGACTCAACACAGAAAATACAACATAACCAAATTGGGAAATGATCATTTTTATACTATGTGACTGGAATTTACCTACATTATCATTAAATGTTATTGAGGTAGAGTTTAAAAGTTTGTATAATAAAATCATTAACAATTTGTAGAGGTTTGTTTCATCAAAAATTATAACATTAAAATATCATAATGAATTCAACCGCCCAGTGGTAGATATATTTATAAGAAACATCAATTTTCAGAATTATTTAGGGTAGTCTTAGTAAGATTATTATTTTAAAAAGTCATGTTTGTAAGATTTTCAAGATTAATATAGGAACCATTATTCCCCATATATATATCCCCAAACCGTTTACACATTATAACACCTCGATACTAGTTAGCCAAAGCCTGTGTAATATTTTTTACATTGTCAGGATCACAAGAAAGTCTAATCCTGAAGGATCGATCAGTTTACTAGCAATGGAAAAACTATATACAAACATAAATTTTTAAATTTCATCTTGAAATAACGGAAAACATAAAAACACCTTTGGAAACAATCTTACTAACTTTCCCCATCCCTATAATTCGTTTATAATGTACATCTTCACATCCTGGGGAAAATGAAACGCAAAAATGGGGTGAGATTAGATGCTTAGTGTGGGTAAATAATTCAGCAGAGGAAATCAAAAATAATCATAAACTTTTTAAGGTTAGATTTATAATAAAAACAAAGGCATTTTAAACAAAAAATTGAACATAATATGAAAATAATAAATAAAAAATTGCCTTATAAACATGAACATTTATATTCTACTAGTTGAACAATCACATGTAATATCTAACCTTATAAAGAGGGAAGAAATAATGTTCGACATATTAATCACACTGTTAAGTCTTCATCTAAGACATGATATATAATTGGGTAAAACATTAGCCAAAACACAAACATTATTTTCTCTTGATACATACTGAGGAATCAATGGGCTATATCGGGCCCCGCTCGACACTTAAAAAGTCAAATGAATTCCTCTTATTAATCGGGTAAAACATAACCAACGTTAACATTCATATCAAAACTAGCATATGAACTGTCAATAATGTATTGATAAGCTATGAATGATATCAAAATAGAAAATCCACAATCACATATATAATAAAACCTTAAATAAAATGTGGAATATTTTATCATAATATATTAACCTTAATTAATCATAAAATTCAACAAATTATGTTGACATAGATGAAATTGAACTAATAAAATCATTAAAACTCTTTTAGAAATATCCCATTTTTACTTTGAAATCATTTGAAAGCTTGTGTAGTTATAAAATAAAAAATTTCGTCTGAAAATAGCCTAGTAATCTTATAAGTTAACCTATAAAATGTTAGGGAATCATAACTGCATAAAATAGCTGCTCGGGCCATATAAGTAAAAACATTCTTTCCTTAATTTATCAAAAAGGTCATATAGTACTTCGTTTGGAAAATAACAGAAAGAATCCATTCAGAACGCTTTATAAAAAGAAATACGTGGATATATATGAAATTCCAATATATTCTAGGAATACAAATATTATTTTTAAATACATGTATATGAAACAAGGATTTGGATGATAAAAATTTCCCTATTGATACTTACGTATAAACAATTAAAGATAATAATGAGATTGTGAATTTATCTCTTACCTTGTACTTTCCTTTAGTCAAGGGTGTGTTAAACTCCATTATAATGTTTCAATATTGTTAATAAATTATACCTATACTAAATAAATATTTATGATATAATATACTATCCCCTTATATCGTTTTGTTAATAATATTTTAGTATTATTAATATTTCGGGAGTTAACTGCTTTGTTTTCTTATGCATGTTTTCTTAAGTAAGTACAATTTATTATGGATAGGATATATTTTATTCAAATAAATATTGACATTTAGTTAATAAATATTATATTTACATATCATATGATGTTTATAATCATTCTTGAATGGTTAGTGTGGAAAGTGAATCTCATAGCGTCGTGGAGACGGTAGGTCATACGTACGCACAGGTGATGATATCATTTATTTAATGATTTGATTATATGGGAATTAATTGTATATTAATTATATAGAATCATAATCATCTAATATTAATTATTTATTCCTATTATACTAATCATTATGCACATCTGAGTAATTTAATGTTTAATAGCAAATTACACCACGACGTGGAGATGGTAATCTGTACGCACACACGCATGGTGATATTATAATTTATAGGATGGATAAAATTATGAATATAGTTGTCCCATTAGTATATTAACCTTTTATTATATTTATTATACTCTATTTATTAATTGGGTACAGAAACAAAACATGAAGAGGAAATAGAAGAAGAAATAAATTTTTAAATAAGAGAAAAAACGATTACCTCTTCTTCGGGTGTCTCCTTTTGATATTCACAAAAGTGATTCTTAACATGGTTTTTATAAAAAATAGTGCCATATAGTATAAATTTAGGGAATTTTTAAGGGTATTTGAGCCGGTTTTGGGATAGAAAAAGGGATTTTGACGTGTCAATAAAATAGAAGGATAAATACCCTTTTATATGATAGGTGAGGGTCTCTTTAGGAATGTATTCAAATATAAATTTATTATAAATTGATTTTTAGTTTCTACTGAATCCAATGTTATTTATGTATAGAATTATATGAGTATGGGTCTAAATCCTCTAAACCAATATTTTTTAGAAATGTTTTGGTTACAAATATAACATTATATTTTGGCTTTAACCCATAGTTATATAAGTTAACTCTTACCATGTCTTCTTGTATGTATATAATATTTGGTTAAAATAGCCAATAAAAAAGGACAGAAGAACCTAAAGTCGATCATTAATGAAATTTTTAACACTATCCAAGTCATTTTTCTGAATCATATATTTTTATGACTATTATATCATTTAATAAAATAGTATTTGTTTTAAAAACTAATTTATGTCAATTTTGACACTATTTACTAATTGATTTTATTTAAACTCGTAACAACTACGTTCCTTCAGAAAAAGGAATAAATCATCCATAACATGTCAATATTATACAAAAATATATTTTATGGAACCAAAAATAAGAATTAAATTTATTTTAATATTTATTATATCATTTATTTTAATCATTCATTAGTAAGGTAATCACTACATCATTATTGTGTCATGAATACATTTATTGATTTAACATTTAAATATTATAAATAAAATACCACGATTTATTAAATCTATTTATCTATCTAAATAATATTTATAGTCAAATTTTTTACTTATATAATGACACATTAAAAAAAATTTATTGAAAAGATACATGGTTATGTTATATGTATCTTTACTTTAAATTAATTGTTATAACATGTCATTATCACACCTACGTAGCTTCCAAACGAAAACTTTGCATCCCAGGTGTATTCTTGGCCTCCCATAACTCATAAAATAGAATTAAAAAAAATGTTTTTTCGTATTTATATATTATTATAACATTACTTTTACCTTTATTTTCTAAATTATCCTTTTAATTATGGAAAAAAAATATTTGAAGTTACAATTCATAATGCCCAAAAATATAAAAAAAAGTTAAATAATTTTGAAATTATGATTATAAATTTCAAATCCATTTTTACATATTCAAAACATAGAAGTTTTATAAATTAATATAAAATCAATCCCTATTTTCGGAATGAGAAAATGATTTTTTCAAAAGTAAGAACCATCAAAAGATTTAAATGTGTGTATATCTAATTTTAATGTGTGAATAATTCCAATGACCTATATTATATTAAATAATAAAAATACAATATAATTATACATTAAAACACTAATATGTATAAGTTAACACTATAAATTATTTTGATTAAAAAAGTTGTTTTCAATTAAAATTTAGTATTTTTCATTATTAATCAAAATATGAAAGTTATTAGAAAAACACAAAACAATTATTCAAAATAAATTTTTATGTAACTCTTCTAAATAAGAAGTTCATTTAAAATTGAATTTATAAATGTATCAAATATTGTATTTAGAGAGGATTCATTATTAAAAGGTGTAAAAACAAGATTATTTTTGGAAAATACATCATTTATTCAAAAAATTGTATTTTTTATTATATCATGTCTAAGAAACATATGCAATGAATATTAAAATTATATATAATATATAAAATTCATAATGTGATTAATAATATTCAAAAATTCTCATTAAATGGCTAGTTTTGGGGTGCTCGAAATTATTGTTGCATTTAGTACAAGCTACTTGAATTATTAAAAAAGAAGAATTCCATAGAAGATTGGGGTGTTACAATCTCCACATCTCCAATAAATTGTTTCCTCGAAATTTATACCTAGGATTGAAATCTGTGGGTTTTGATAATATATTCATTGAAATCCCACATCAAAAAATGGATTAATGAGATCTCTATTTTAAAATAAATAAAGAGAAGTATGAAGGTTACTGGAAATAACACATACTATGGTTCCATATTGGAAGACATAAAAATCAATAAAAATGTAAACATCAAGTTATGATGGAGTGTGATAGAAAATATTATTAAGAGAAAGTTAACAACTATAAAGCTATAAATTTTTGATGATCCAAGGGGCCATTTAATTCAAAACAAAATAAAGTACTAGGAAAACATTTTTGATTTCATGATCTTTTACATAGTGTTATAGAATTAATTTACTTCATAGAATAAGAACAAAAGTAAGTCTACTTCATTGACATGTAGAGTTTCATCCTTTAACTAATTCCAACCAAAAACTGATCTTTCTAATCAAAAGATAATAAAACTAAAAAATATTATATATATATTAATTTTATAAGGATCCAAATATAAACATATACAATATAAATAATGAAAACTATGTTATAATAACAATGAACTTCTTGTAGGGCAATAATAAGTGATAAAACCTTGTCATAGTTTGGGTTTGGGTTTATTTTTCGCGGTCTTTTCTGACGCATTGGGTCATCACCTGACCTACGGGTTGTCCTTTTTTCTAAAACATTATTATTATAATATTCCAGAAATAATCTTAATAAATTTTTTAACCATAAAAAATATTATCGAATATACAAATTAATTCATTCCATCCTTTTGGCTTATCCAAAATACTTTTATCCAAACCCACAGTCCAAAAAATTTATAAGGAACGTCACATAACATAATGAAGATTTATTTGTCACATAACAAGCATGTGAGTACCTTCATCATGAATTCTCTTAATACAAGGTAATACGCTAAACTACCTTAAAACCTTGTAAGACCTAGAATATTGGATGTACTCCTTAAATGGAAAAATATTGTAAACTCCAATAATGATGGAATAAACAAACCATTAATTTGTTCGAAGGTAGCCAATAATATCAAATATACATTATCCAAGTCAATCATATCTTTATTTAAAAGTCATTATATTAGTATCATAAAAATAATAAGGTTTATATTTCCTTCAACTAAATATTTTCCAAAAGGTGGAACTTGCAACTGTGTCACTTTACATGGTACCATACAATCTTAAATCCTTAATGAAATAGTACATCTATACAATGTTTATTTATTTTAATAATTCATATAACCATTAAATTATTGATAAAATACTCAAATGACATAATTATTCAGTAACATTATAAGAAAATTAATCATTCTTATCCATCTGTGGTAGTATCATAACGTGATTATTATCCAATAGCCTCATCTAGGGTATACTCTGATGATCGAGAAATTGATTCTCATAGGGTCCTATCTCATTGCAGATGAATCATTATAAATTTAATCTTTTTTACTACACTTTAAATCATGAACATGGCGTCCTTTTACTCCATTTTTATAACACACTCCAATTCCCTTCAAACATTTAACAGGGTGATTCTTTCCACAGTTATCACATGTGGGAAAATCCTTCTTTCCCTTCTTCTATTTATCCATATTTCCATCTTATATCCTTTCCCTTCTTCCACTTATCCATATTTCCATCTTCCATCCTTTTCTTCACATGCTTCCATTCCAAGTCATAGGACTCCGATAACTATTTATTTCTCTTCTTAACACCTAATACTATTTGATTGTATGATGAGAATATGTGGGAGACTATTTGCCTTATAAATGTTAGATTAAGACTATGAATGATATTACCCTTCTCACATGTTAGATCACGTATATTGGTGGATTTATCATTACTCTTACTAGGTGCCAATTCTAAATGATGAAAAACACTAGGTTAGAATATATTTTAATGTATAATCCAAAACTAAAAAAACACACATTAATTGATTATTTAAACTTATCTAGTATCATAATCATAAAAATGGTTTCTTTGTAGACATATTTAATCATAATCCTTAATAACGGTTTGTAAATAAAATGTGGACTCTCCTATGATTATCCCCTGGGAGTGTAAAAATAGGTGTGCAGTGAGGCTCATTAATGTGCACCAGGTTACCCTGAGTCATGCCAGAAACACCATGTTGTAGTTTTCACCCTTAGTTACATCCATTCTAGAACCATGTCCACATGTAATATCCAGATAGGGATTTATTTTCTGGGAATTCCCAATAATCCAAGTATTAAAAAAATTAATGTATGGTCTTCTATCTTATCCTCAATGTCTTTCATAAGATAATGTAATCTAATCAATGTTTTTCTAAATATGGTTTCCATGGATTGTACTAAACTTCCTCTGATACTAATTGTAACACCCCAACCCTAGTTACCCGGATCCAATGCATTATTTATTATATTGGAATGATCACAAGAAAGTCAAATACCAAAGGATTTATCGGTTTAGTTTCCTTAGAAAAACTGGATACAAATATAAATTTTTTTATTGCATCATTAAATTTAAGGCAACATAATAAATCTTTTGAAAAAACACGTATTCCCTTACATCATTCCAATAATTCATTCATAAATTACATATTTTCATCCTAAGGAAAATGAACCATAATAATTGGGTGATCTCAGATGATCAGTAAGGGTAAATAATTCAGTGAAAGCTATCATAAATAAGCATAAACTTTTAAGTCAATATGTATAATAAAAACCACAGCCTTTTAATCATAAATGTGAATATAATATGGATATAATAAATCAACAATTACAAAATAAATATAAACATGGTTATTATACTAGAAAAATAATCACATGTAATAACTATACTTATATATAGGGAATATATAACGTGGGACATATTAAACACACCGTCAAGGTTTCGGCTAAGACCCTATACATAATTTTGTATGACATTAGCCAAAACCCAAACATAATTGTCTCGTGAGACCTACTAATACATATAGGGGATATAGTGGGTCGTGCCAGACACTTAAAATGTCCAATGCATTCCTCTTATGAAAGAGGTAAAACATAACCAGCATAAACATTCATATTAAATCTAGAATATGAAAATTTAATACTTAAACCATAAGCTATGAATGATATCAAAGTAGTACATCCACAGTAAAAAATTTCATAAAAATTTAAATACATTATGGAAGATTTTATCATAATATACTAACCTTATTTAATCTTAAAATCAAACAATGTATGTTGTCATAGATGAAAGAAATCTACAAAAATCGTTAAAACACTTTTAGAAATATCCTTTTTTTACTTTGAAGTCATTTGAAAGCCTGTTTAATTAAAAAAGAAAACATTTCCTTTTAAAATAACCTAGTAATCATGTAAGGGAATATTAAAAATGTTTAGGTTTCATAATAATTGAAAGTATTTTCTCATACTATATAAGTGAAAAAAAAATTCATTCCTTAATTTTTCAAAAATGTCATATAGTACCCCATTTGGAAGACAATTGAAAGATTATTTTCAAAAAAATTTATAAAAATTCAAAAATAGGAATAAATGAATTTTAAAAATATTCTAAGAATATAAATATTATCTATAAATTCATGTATAAGATACATTGTTGTGGATGATAAATATTTTCTAATAGATACTTAAGTATAAACAATCTCGTATAATATTGAGATTGAAAAATTAATTGTTGCCATCTACTTATCTCTAGTAAAGGGTTCATTAACCTCCTTTATAATGGTTAAATATTTTTAATAAATCATAATAGGAAAACATAAATATTTATGATATCATATACGATCCTTTTATCTTATTTTGTTAATAATATTTCAGCATTAACATTATTTTGGGTATTAAGTGCTTTGTTTTCCTATGTATGTTTTATTAAGTAAGCCATGTTTTTATGCATAGGAAATATTTTATTCAAATATATAATGATATTAAGTTCATAAATATTATTTTTAATTATCATAATATTTTTATAATCATTCTTTAATGGTTAATGTGGAGAATGAATCTCATCGCATCGTGGGGACGGTAGATCGAACGTTGGCATGAGCGATGATATCATTTCGTTAATGGTTAAATGATAAGGAAATAGATTGTATAGTAATTATACATAATCATAAATAGGACATATTAATTTTTTATTTCTATTATACTAATCATTATACCCATCCAAATAAAGCAATTTTGAATAAAAAATTACACCACAGCTTGGAGATAGTAAATCGTGTTTATGCATGCATGGGGATATTATTATTCATAGGATGTATAAAATGATGAATATGGTTTTTACATGATAATAGTAATATATAAGTATATGTATTATAAGGGATATATTACTCTAGTATGGAAACTACATAGAAAGTGGGAATAGATGAAGAAAAGAATATTGAAAGAAGAGCTAAAATGATTACCTCTTCTTCGGGTGTCTTTTTTTGATGTGAAAAAAATGACTCCTTATGATTGTTTTATTCATAAAGGTTGGCCTTTAGGATGAATTGACAGATGTTTGGAATGAATTTGGGAGGGTTTTTGCCAATCCAAATGGCATTATAGGTCTGAATAAATGGGAATGAGAATTTCCCTTTTATAGGAGAGATGAGGGTCACTTTAGGAATGTCTTGAAATACCAATTTATTATAAATTTATTTTAGAATTATAATGAATAAAAAGTGATTAATTTAATGAATATGATGATTATAGGTCTAAAACCTCTCAACCAATTTGTTTTATACATGTTTAAGTCACAAATTAATCCTTATATTTTGGCATTAACCCCTAGTTAAATAAGTTAACTATTACCGTGACTTCTTTTATTTTCATACAATATGGCTAATATATTAACTATAAAATTACAATAGAACCTAAATTGCGTAATTAATGAAATCTCTTTACTATCTATGTTAGTTGGATAAATATTAAATTTTTATGACTATTATGTCATTTAATTAAATATTTTTTGTTTTTAAAGTTCATTTATGTCAATTTTGACACAATTTAGTAAATGATTTTTTAAAGTAATGACAACATGTTTCCATTGAAAACCAGAATTAAATAATCCCTAAAATTTAAATTTTATCCAAAAAATCCATTTATGGAATAAAAAATCTAAATTACATTTATTTTAATATTTATAAATTCATTTATTTCAATCATTCATTAATAAAGGAATCATTGTATCATTATTGTATCATAAATAAATTTATTTATTTAATGTATAAAATTTAAAAATAAAATACCATAATTTATTAAATACATTTATATTTATAGTGACTATTTATAGTCAAAGATATCAATTATATAACCCAACATTAAAATTGTATTAGAGAAAGATACATGTTTACATTATATTTCAATTTACTTTAAATTAATTATTATAACATGTGATAGTCACAACCAAGTTGCTTCCAAAGGAAAAATGTGCATACCAAGTGTTTTATTGGTCTCCCATATCTTATAAATTATATTAGGTCATGTTACATGGTAGTTTTATGTTATTATAATATTATTTTTACCTTTATTCGCTGAATTTATCCTTTAACCATGGAAAATAAAAACAATTACAGAAGTTACTATTCTTAATAGAAAAAAATAAAAGGTAACTATTTACATAATTTGGAACATATAATTACTAATATGGAACTAGATTTTAAAAATTCATAATACATAAGTTGCAATAATTAATTTAAAATTTATCCCTGTTGTCAAAACAAGAAAACGAGTTTTTCAAAAGTAAAAACCATCAAAATAATAACTTGTGTTTATATCTAATATTAATTTAAAAATAATTCCAATGACCTAGATTATATTAAATGATAAAAATGTAATAAAATTATACTTTAAAACCATTATAATTTATAATTTAACACTATAATTTATTTTTACTAAAAAATTTGTTTTCAATTAAAATTTAGAATTTTTCACTATTCATCAAAATATGAAAGTTATGAGAAAAACACAACAAGAATTATCCACACTAATTTTTTATGTCCCTATTCTAAATATGATGTTTATTTTTCATATTTAATATTTAAAAGAAAAAAATATTGGATTTATAAAGAGTTCTTTATTAAAAGGCGGTAAAAATGTATTTTTTTTTGAAAAATAATTCTTTTTTTCGAAAAAATGAATTTTTTATTATATCATGTCGAAGAGACATATGGTATGAATATTAAAATTATATAAAATATATAAAATTAAAAAATGTGGTTAATAATATTCATAAAAACTCTTTAAAACGCTAGTTATGGTGCGCTCAAATTCAGTGTTGTGTGTACTGAAGCAATATGAATTATTTAAAAGAAGTGTACCATGGAAGATTGAGCTATTACAGACATATTAATATTTTATTGTTAACATAAATTTATAATAAATAGAAATAAATTATTAAGACGCTATGTGTATTTGTAAGACTATGTATATAAAAAATCAACATGAAACAACAATAAAACAACATTATTTAAATCTATATAATGAATAATAAATCCCTTTAGGATCCTAACACATAATAGGATTTCTTGTAAAATACATAAAATAAAGGGGTGATCTATAAAACCTAGTAAGGGGATAATTTTGATAATTATGCCTAAAATTTGAGTCATACAGGATAACATGATATCAAAAAATAGAATAGTCATGAATAATAAATTGGGAAAATAATATAAATAACATGGTATAATAAGATCATATATACATAAAAAGTGGATTAAAAATATAACATGACATAAGAATAAGTCAAGGATAATTTCCAAGACAACATCACATGGTGGACAGAGTCCCTTCATGGATAACATTCACTCTATAATCCCATATATAATGTCTCATGAGCCAAAAATATTTCATAATTCATTAGAGTTATATCTGGGAACACCCATAATAAAAAATATATGATTATGTGTTCCATAAAAATACATCAATCATTATTCATAAAAATATGAAATATTCATTGAAATGAATGGGTTGCAGAGTTGTGTCACATAGCATAACCAGATGGCCTATCAAAATAGTTTCTATAAAATAAGTGAATCAAGAATTTATGGATTCTTATAAATATAGAACATATAAACTATTTCTATGTGAAGTGAAAATTTTAAAAAAAGTAGATAAATACCTTTGTAAAACTACATCTAAAGTGGAGTTTTAGGAAAAAGGTTAATGATACCTTAAATACAGTAAGTGAAACATTATTTCCATAAAACCAGAAATAAAATTAAATGGTTGTCCATGATAAAATAAATTATTTTAAGAAACATGAGTTATTTAAAACATTTTAATGAGTGGTACTTGAAAATATGTGAGAAACATAGAAGTTCTCTTTAATTGGGTATATTTATTAAGAGAAGTTGAAAATGGAACCTTTTAAAACATGTGTTTCTCTTCTAAGGAAGAATGAATTAAGATGCATATATATGAGAAGAGAATATATATGGAGTATATAAAAGAACTAAATAAGAATATTAAAGTGAAAAGTGACTTAAGTTAGAGAAATTGAAATCCTAAATAAAATAGGGTGGTTTGCAGAGATCCCATAACAGATGACCAGATCTATTCAGCATTTACACATAATTTACTATATAATAAAATTAGATTAAAAAATTAATTAATTTAGAACATTTTATGTTTAATTTTTATTATTTTAATATCATTATCTTCATTTATAACCATTTTAATTAGATATTATTTGTAATTTTATTATTCTAGAAGTATTTTTTTCATGTCTCCATGGTTGGATCACCTGTGGATAATTAATGATGTTCTTTTCAAATGAAAAAAACTATAAAAGTTACCTAAAATTGTATTATTATATTTATATAAATTTAAATATTCTAAAATAATCATATTTTTTCCAACACATGGAAGATTATTTAAGTAAAAATGTTATAATTTTACAGTTAGTTCATTTAAGTGGTTTTACCGACCCTCACATACTTGATTTGTTTTATTTATTATAATGGGAAAAAATATTAAAAGTAAGAAAAAATTATAATATAAATAAATAGTTCATTTTAAATCATTATAAGTGAATTTAATCTTTAGATTATGTAAATAGTGGAAAATGAAAACTCATTGTCCGTGAAAGCGGCGAACTGACATAATATAGACAATGGATTCTATTTTTAGAATAAGAGGAGCTGAGAAAGGGGTGGATTGTAGATTTTACATTAGCTATAAAAACATTCAGTATATATATTACACTATTGTTTTTATGAAAAATTTTATGAGGGAGGTGAGGAGAATGTATAATAATAAATGAATTCAGAAGAGGTAAACTAAGAATATTGCCTGTTATATGTCATCTCATTGAAATACTACTTAAGTCTTAAAGAATTGGTATTTAAGTGATATTAGAAGCACTAAGATGTTTTGGAGATTATTGGGTATGTAATTGGGAAGAAATTTGGAAATCTCCATCTCTTAGAAGATGTAAGGAGAAGTGACGGTGAGGGGTGGTATGTAAAAAGAGAGGAGAGGGGTGTTTTTGAATATTACAATCATTAGTTTATTATTTTGCATTGGGAATACAAATAGTATTGATCTGTATCACTATATAAAGTAAATTTCATTTGATTTAAAATTAATAGGTTCTTACATCATCCATGACCCAATAATTCATCTATTTAGCTTATAATATTAAATATTATATTTTACATATTTCACTATGTACTAAAAATAGAAAAATTTAGAAAAATACAAAAAATTAACCCAAATAATTTTTTGATGTGTAGATTCCAAAATTGAACTAAATTGTATAAAAAAATTACAAATATGATAAATCTAATTATTTAATGAAATCATTATTTATTTAAAAAATATAAATTTTTTATATTATGGACAATTTTACAACCATTAGAAAAATTACTTTAGATCTCATAAAATTATTTTATCATTATAATAAAATATAATATTGATTTATAAATCCATTATATGAATATAAATTCTTTTTTAAATTAATATATTTTTTATAAATGTTCACTTAAAACATTAAAGATTTAGAAAAAACAACACTTAATTTATGATTTTTACAATATTTATTTACTTATATTATGGTATAAATATTTCATATTTATACTTTATAAGATACCGAATTAATATTTTACATTTCCATAAGTGATGTTATCATTAATAATGGTATTATTATAACTCCAATGGATATATTACTATTCTAATGGTCTTTATACTATTCCATTGGTTAGATTTGTAACTATCAAATGGGTTCCTATCATTATATAAATACCTCCCATTTCATTCAGTGATCATTAATTATATTTTCTCTCAAGGATATAAATATTTTAATTCAAAAATTTCACTTTCCATTACAAATATTATTATTTATTTTAATAGGTTTTTTGTGAATGCGATTGTTCTATGGGATCGAGAAGATCCAAATTTTCCTGTTATTATTTTGTTATTTTCTATTTTCCCCTATTGTAAGACATTAAATTTTTTTAGAAATTTTTAATCTAAAAATGTAATGTTTAAATTAATATAACATGATTTAGTTAGTTTTTTCATTTGGTGAATGTGCATTATATAATATTATATTCTATAAATGTGACAAAATTATGTATTTAAAAAGTAAATTCGGTAGACAAAATTCAAGATTCTTAAATTATTCCCTGATTAATAAATTTCACCCTCAAAATTTGGTTTTACGTCCTAAGGTAAAAATATTTGACTATACTTATGCTTCATGACTTCCTACGATTCTCTTGTTACCTCGTTAGATATCTGGTTTCACCATAGTACATTAATTTGGTGAGTTTCCTTGTTGTGTAAAACCTTATCTCTATGTTCCATGATCTTCACTTATTACTCCTAATAAGAGAGACCATTTTCATGTATTACCACCTCTAAATTCATTATATGTGGTGGATCTAGTATGTAATTCTTTAGGATTGATTCCTAACATTCATTGTGTACTTGATTTATGGTTGGTGGAAGTGTTAGTCCATAATATACTACATCTATTAAATCCAGATCCTAGAAGGGGATATCTACCTAGGATATGGATTTCACATCTTATCAAATCTCACGACTCTTTTCCATGGGAATATATGGATGAACACTTTATCTGTAACATAAAACTCCAGGTCTTGTTGATGATAGTCAGTAATGCTCTTCTATTGACTTTGGGTGTCCCTGATGTGATGTTGAATGACTGTAACCATTTCAACCACTTCCTCAACCATTTCAGAACCTAGCATCTTACATACCCCAACATCATCTCTACACGTAGTTTTTTTACATCACTTCCCATAATGGGATTCATATGGAGCCATTTGGATTCTTGAGTGGAAACTAATATTATATGATAATTCAACCAGAGGTAGATATTGATCTTAACCAACTATTATGCCCATCAACAATGATCCCAATAGGTCCAACTGAGGTAGATATTGATATTAACCACCTATTATGTCCATACACCATGCTCCCAACATGTCCACAAGTGTCTAGATAGTCTACTTATATTGGCCATCATTTTGGGGGTGATAATCTGTACTGATATTTAACATAATTTTTATAGCATGATAGATAATATTTTGGAATTTAGAGGAAAATCTTATATCAAGGTCAGATAAAATTGATATTGGTGTTTTATATAGCCTCACCCCATTTTTTATTTATATTCTTGGAAGTTTATAGAGTGATAGTCCCTAATTAATTTGAATGAAGTGGGTAGTATTTGTAATAAGATTCACAAAATAACAGATAGCATTATTTCTTCATGATTTATTTAGAAGACTAGTGACAAAGTACGGTGTGATGTTTTCCTAATTCCATGTTGGTATGGATAAAGGTTATACTATCCCCTTATTATTTTTCCTTTTAGCCATCACCTATTTATATAACAATAATTTTGAAATACATTTTGAGATCTCTGTCTTTATATTGTCCCACCAATTGTTCACTTGGTGATATCAATTATAATAACCCTGACTCCAGTAACCTAGATACAGTACCTAATTTATTACATTGGAATAGGTACAAATGGTCAAATACCAAAGGAATAATCAGCTTAGATGTTTTGGGAAACCATATACATACATGAAACACATTTTACATATGGAAGAAAATAAATACCAATGTAATGGAAAACATTTGGCATCCTTTAACTCATTATAATAATTCTTCTTCATATACTATGGAAAGGAAAAAAAATAAGGGTGAGATCAAAGCCTAGTAAAGGATATGTAATGCCAAAGATATCATGAATAAATAATGCATAATAACTAAGGAAATTCAAATAACTGAAAAAACATTCAATTTATTTGGATAAGACATAATCAATATGGAATGGTAAATAACAGAAATCACATTCAATTTAATCAATATACTATGAATGAAATGCATAAAAATGTAATATCATCTTGAAAAAATCATGGATAATAATAGAAATAATAACTGAATTTTCAATTAAAAAATTATTAACTATTATATTTCATGATCTTGGGCATCATGATACATCTATTTTCCAGACCTTTCAAAAGACAACTCAAAACAATGACTAAAAAACTCATCATATTTTTTCAACTGATTTGTCTCATGAGACATATCGATACACTCGGGTGCTATCTATAAGGCCCCAGCCTTAAACCTTACTTAATCTTGATTTATTACAAGATTACACATTGAGGATCTTTTCAGGTTTAGAGTTTTAGAGAATTAGATCACAAAACTTGCATTACATTCCACATTTAAAAAAAGTGGTTACATAAAAGATAGTATTCATTTTTTTTCAACAACGGAAACATATTTAAAAAATAAAGCATGGATTCTTTCTTGACACTTCCTTGACACTATCATCATATCATGTACCTTTTCCTTGACCTGTGAAAACCATTTTAAAAACATAGGATGAGCATAAAAAGCTCAGTAAGGGTTATAAAAAATATGTAAAGGAAACATGAGTTCATAAATACATAAGAATGAAATAATACTTTACCCATAAAACATAGGCTCTTTAACATACCTCATCAAATCATGAATAAATCATAGGAATCATAAGACGTAAAAGGTAACTTGAGGCATTCATAACATTCTTACGTAAGCAGCAACCCTCTTGGTTACGTTTGGAATACCCACTATAGTATATTCCCTAAATCTCTTTGGAGAAACCTTAACTTTTCACTCCTTCACGTTACCCAATGCATTGTAGAGCTATATCAGGCTCACCATCCCTTAGTTTATCATGGAACCACCCGTCTTCAGAATAATGCCCAAGAACCATAACACAGTCGTATCACATAAACATTCATAAAGGAAACATAACATTTCCACATTTCAATCACAAGATATCAATACAACAAATTAATATAATAAAAACATTACGAAAACCATTTTCAATACCAAAATAAAAGAGAAGTAAAACATGGTATTTATTTTTCTTTTAAAAAGATGTAATGGCTTCTAGAGGAATCCAAAACTCAAATAATGGTCACGGCAGCGGAGAATTCGTTGTCGCCGCATACGTATGACAAAAACATTCCCTTTTGTCATTTTAGTAAAATGATTTGTATAAAAAATATTCCTTTTGGATAAATGTAAAAGTCAAAGGGGTTTATACACCGTATAAAAGAAGGTTTTGTATAAAACAAAATATGCCTCAATGAAAGGAGATTGAGACGAAGTCCCATACAAAGACAGTATCCTTGGTTTAAGGAAAAATCAATTACATATTTATGTGTGACAAACGAATACACCAAATATAAGTGGATATTAAGTGTAAACCAATCGGTGGTTCTTCACACATATTCATAGAATGGCATATTCAAGGAGTACATGTTTATCCCAAAGAATCAAATTTGGGGTAAGAAGTTCCCTTGCAAAAATTTGACATCGTAACGGTGTCACTACAAAATTCAGAAAATGAGTTGATGAGAGATAAAAAGGGTATCTCATCACTTGGACATAAAATGTACGTTAATAAGGATATAGAAGAACATATCCCAACATAATAGTATGTGAATTAAAATATATAACATAAGAAGTCTTTTAAAAAGAGGAGGGTGAAAGGTTCCCTTACCGACTTGGATAACTTTCGAAACGTACACCCCATTGAAGAAGGGTCATACAATGAATATGTAAGTACCCATAAATAAAATTATATTACACAAAGAGTATAATAATGGGAAGTACATACACCACTCAATGTAAATGTTGGCAAATGTAGCATAAATCTCATGGGAATAAAAGTAAGATGAAAAATCCCTTACGAAAACTCGGCAGCCTAACAGCGCCACTTAAAACTTCCAAAAATGGATTGATGAGGTCAAATAGAGTATCTCACAATATTACAATAAAATTTACATAAAAAGGAATATAAAACAACATCCCCCATCATAAAAAATACTAGCTTAAAATAATGACATAAATGAGAGTACTTAATGAAAAGAGAGAGGTTAGATCTCTTACGAAAATTCGACAGCCTAACAGCGCAACTCAAAAACTTCAAAAATGGATTGATGAGAGAAAATAGGGTCTCTCACCATATGAAAATTAAAATTATAGTAGGATTAATATAAAATAACATCCCAATCATAATAAATATGATCTTAAAAGGAATGACATAAAAGAGTGTACTTAAAAAGAAAGAGAGGAGTAGGATCCCTTACCTCGTGTCCGACATGACTCGATCACTTTTTAATCTTCTGAATAATAAAATTTTGTCAATTAATAATTTCTTAAGGAACTCCTTTAAATATTATTATTCAGTTCATATCAAATATTATAATTTTATAATAATTGGTTAATAAAGTGAGTTCATATCAGAGGTTTTTGTCAATGTTCAGTACATGAGTAAAAATTGAACTTGTTGGAAAAAAAATTTCCATGTAGTTATAGGTACATCATCTCAAAAATAGTAATTATGTTTTAAATATCATAGATATCCATTATATATTCATTTTATACTATTACATAGCATTTGGAGATAAAATATTAAAATCACCGTTCATGGAGACGGTAAGTCGTACGTACGCATGAACGCTACTTTCATTTTTTTCCATATTAATGGAATTTAAAAAAATGAGAGATATATATATTATAATTACAGAATGATACCCATCATTTAGATGTAATATATTACATATATATCCATTATATATATGTACTTATAATAGTACATAACATTTGGAGATAATAAATGAAATGTACCGTTCATGGAGACGGTAAGACGTACGTACGCATGAACACTACTTTCATTTCTTTTTTTTTTTGTATTCAAGGGAATGAAATAATAAATATATAAATTTATATTATAATTCCAGTAGGATAACATATGTAATACCATTAATTCCATCCTTTATATGTCCCACATATGGAATTAACGAATCAAATCACTTTGAGGGGGCTGATGTCCGCACTTCCTAAAATGAAGATATCACGTTTACCCATAATGGAAACCATAAACGTATGCCATAAATGAAAAATACAGAAGCTTAATGAAAACATAAACATATTATATATCATATATAAATATAGTGACATCCTAATTTCCACCTTTGAAGGTGTTACAAGAATATTGAACAATCATCGTTTCGTGAGGCAGTAATTCACCATCCACAGAAACAGTATGTTCTTTAACCATTAGACGAAGGTGTGTGTAATTGTAGCTAGAATACATCACATAAAAACATCCTAGAATATTGGAGATACTGTAGTTGTTACAAAAGAAATTAATAAAAATATTTTAGGGGGTTGGAGAAGAAAAATAAAACAAAAGGACACCGGTGAAGACATTACCTTAAAGTCGGGTAACTCCCTTTGGTTTGAGCTCAACGGCTTCCATGGAAAGACTTCTTCCCAAAGTGAGGCTTCAAGGAGTTAGAGACGGATGTGTAGAGAAAAAATGGGCAGGGTTTGGTCGAGCCAAAGGCTTTGGATGTGTGGGTAAAGGGGTAGAGGTGGGGGCCTTTTATATGAGGAGAGGAGGGGCACTCTTGGAAAGTAAAGAAATGTTACATTATTTTAGAATGAGTTTCGGATTTTAACGGTCCCACATTGATTTTTTTCGAGGATAAGGTGATAAGGGTTTGAAATAAACCCATACAATAGGTTTTTGACATGTGTAGGTATTATAGTTTACATTATCTTTCCATTTTATTTAAATCGTTAAATAATGAGGTCATCGCTGCATCATCATGATGTCATAAATAATTTAATTTATTTAATGTCTAAAATTTATAAAAAAAATACTATGATGTAGGAAATAATTTTATCTTTCCAATTACTATTTGTAGTAAAAAATATGACTTGTATAACCCCATGTAAAAATTGTTTTAGTAAAACAACTAATGTTTCTGTCATTTTTAATTTTACACTAAATAAAAAGTTATTTATGTCATTTCCGAACCAAAGATGTTCCATGGGGTCCCCAAGTTGACCCATGGATTTTCTTGGTCGGAAATGAAGCATAAAATAATGTTAGTACATGTGTAAATCTCATCTCATATTAATAAAACATTATTTTTACCTTAAACTACACTAGTTACCTCTAATCGCGATTAAGAACATAAAAGTTACTATTCACAAAAAAATTATTTTAATCCCATTGAACCACATTTTACTTCCTAATGACAACCATGTATGTCAGATTTTTGAAATTCAAAACACAGAGGTGGAAAAGTTTCATTTAAACGTAAAATCAGTTTCTTTAACTACCACTTAGTGGTTTCACTATTCATCCAAAATTGAAGTCTTTCAGAAAAATACCAAAAATTCACCCTAAGCTAAATTTGATATTACGAATTCAAAAATGAATTATATTTTAAAAAATTCATAACATATAAGTTTCATTAATTAATTTAATAATTAATTCCCGCTGTCAAAACAAATAGCGTGTTTTTAAGAAACAATAAGTATCAAAAGATTGACTCTGGTTTAAGTTCAATTTCAAGATGAATTACTTCCAATGACCAATATTGGATTAAATGGTAAAAATATATTCTAATTGAACTTTAAAACCAATTCAAAAGATAATATAATCATATAAATAAATTAAATTAAAAAGAGGTTTTGAATTAAAATACAACATTTTTCATTGTTCATTAAAAAATGAACTTTATCGGAAAAAATACCAAAAACATACACAATGTAAATTTTGATGTCCCGATTCTAAAGAAGAATTTTATTTTGTTAAATATAACACATAAAATTGTCAAAAAGAGGATTTAAAAGAGGTTCCCCATCAAAAGGTGGTTAATCGACCTTTTAAAGAATATTAGAATGTTTATGCTTGAAAATTGGATTCATTCGCATTTTCAATCCTCTAACATTTATTGTAAAGAGTTAAAATATTTAACAAACATACATAATCATCTTTTAGTTGTTTCCATTCTTTCCCGCCGTTACAATGGCTAGGCATTAACACCATTTAAAATAATATTATTTTATTATTAGAGTGCAACGTAAGATTTCAAAGGAACTCGTTGTCGCGTATTGGGTACTCCATCGAACATAGTGTTCCCTTTAAAGTAATATTAATATTTTTTTCACAAATAGGGATAAATATAAAAATGTCATATTGTTTATTTACCTGGGGTGTTACATCCTTCCCCCTTTTGGGAATTGCATCCTCGCAATTTTAAAATTGGGCTTGGAAACACCCTTGAAAGTCCCACATCTGAACAAGAGTCGGTAAAACAATCACTTTAAAATAAAGAAAGATAAGTACAGAGGTCACCCGAGTTAACCCATACTAGGGTTCCATGTAGGAAAACATGGACATGGAGGAGAAAACATAGGGTCATGTTCTAATGGAGAGTGATAGAAAACATGTTTAGGAGAAAGTTAACCACAAGAAAATCACAAACTTGTGATGGGTTAAACGGTATTCGATTCCCCAGTAGGAAAATTTAATAGACAAAAGTTTTGTTTTAAGTTACTTTTTATTGAGGAATTTATTCATAAGGAAACATAATCACTTATCATGTTGACTTTCAACATTTATTATATTCCTTACACAAACTCATATTTTCTCCAAAAGACGAGTATTTAGGAAGACTTGTTCACATTAAGAGTACTATAATCAACATCTATAGAATCACCTAATCCACAAAAGAGAACTATATACTTCCCATGTATTTAGACTTTAACCAAAACTAAAACCAAAAAGGTTAGTACATGATCAGATAATCCAGAAAAGGATAACCCTTTATAAAAAGAAAATCTATTCTTAATCTCCAAAATTTGTCCAACAAAACCCAAAGTTCAATGAGTACCATTGGATAAACATTTTGTCCACAAAATTCTTCAATGTAAACCAAAATAATATTAAAACCGAAATATTTGAAGGATTTAATCACAAAGTATTCCAAGGTACAAATTCAATTTTATCTCCAAATAACATCAATTGCTCTTAAATTCTCATATTGAAAAAATAATTAACCTAATCACATATCCTCCTTGATAGGTTAATCATTTCCATAGATAACCCAAAATTTACTTACACTTGATTCCTAAAATCATCTAACTAAAAAAAATTAGTCAAAATAACCTGGGACATCACGTAATCCAGTGGTAGGTGATAAATATCAGTCGCACTTTGGTTGTGGGTTCGATTCCCGCAGCTTTGTCCGACGCGATGGGTTGTCACACGGTCTGCGTGTTGTCCTTTTTACAAAACTATATAATTCTCAAATCATTCCCCAAAAAGAGATAAAATAATCAAAAATAACCATAACATATTTTAACCTCAAGTTTATCTCATGCCTTTCATTTTCCATCTTAACATATAATAACCCATAATTAACTCAAAAGTAAGGATCATATACACCCTAATGGTTACCTTTATAATTATTACCTGAACTTCCACATCGATTGGTCATCTCGTACATGATTAATTTCACAATATACCACGGTACAAGTGGTTGATCATGACTCCTGGATAGTTGGTTTAGAACAACCATGAGTATCCTCATTGAATCCCCCATTTCATCCAGTCTCTTAATCCGAGAACCACCACTGTTTCCTTCAAACCTATTGTCACATTGGTGCCTGCTAGATCCATCCATTAAATAAAAACAGAAATGTCAGTGTGAGTATATCAACAGAACCATCATTTACTAATGAGGAAGATAAACACTAAGATATACTTACTCATTCAATTTATCTAAAATTAGGACTCTTTCTGAAATCCTAACCATTATGGTAATGTCACTTATGCTTAAAGAGTACCCTAACCTCTAAAGTTATCTAAACCGACCTTTGATACCCACTATAAGGCCCCAGCCTTAAACCTTACTTAATCTTGAGTTATTACAAGATTACACATTGAGAATCTTTTCAGGTATAGAGTTTTAGAGAATTAGATCATAAAACATGCATTACATTCCACATTTAAACAAAGTGGTTACATAAAAGATAGTATTCATTTTTTTCCATCAACAGAAACATATTTAAAAAATAAAGCATGGATTCTTTCTTGACACATCCTTGACACTATAATCATATCATGTACCTTTCCATTGACCTCTGAAAAACATTTAAAAAAACATGGGATGATTATAAAAAGCTCAGTAAGGGTTATAAAAAATATGGAAAGGAAACCTGAGTTCATATATACATAAGAATGAAATCATACTTTACCCATAAAACATAGGCACTTAACATACCTCATCAAATCATGAATATATCATAGGAATCATAAGACATAAAAGGTAACATGAAGCATTCATAGCATTCTTACGTAGGGAATAACCCTCTTGGTTACGTTTGGAATACCCACCACAGTATATTCCCTAAATCTCTTCGGATAAAACTTAACGTTTCACTCCTTCGCATTACCGAATGCATTGGAGATCTATATCGTGCTCACCCGACCTTAGTTTATCACGAAACCACCCATCTTCATAATAATGCCGAATAACAATAACACAATCGTATCACATAAACATTCATAAATGAAACATTACATTTCCACATTTCAATCACAAGATATCAATAATACACATTGATATAATAAAAACATTATGAAAACCATTTTCAATACCAAAATAAAAGAAAAGTAAAACATGGTATTTATGTTTCTTTTAAAAAGAAGGTATGGCTTGTAGAGGAAGCCGAAACTAAAATAATGGTCACGGGGCAGAGAAGTCGTTGTCGCCGCATACGTACGACAAAAACATTCCCTTTTTTCGTTTTAGTAAAACGCTTCGTATAAAAAAGATTCCATTTGGATAAACGTAAAAGTAAAAGGGGTTTATACACCGTATAAAAGAAGGTTTTGTATAAAACAAAATATGCTTCAATGAAAGGAGATTGAGACGAAGTTCCATACAAAGACGGTATCCTTGGTTTAAGGACAAATCAATTACATAATTATGTGTGACAAACGAATACACCAAATATAAGTGGATATTAAGTGTAAAACAATCAGAGGTTATTCACACATATTTATAGAATTACATATTCAAGGAGTACATGTTTATCCCAAAGAATCAAATTTGTGTTAAGAAGTTCCCTTACAAAAATTTGACAGCCTAACGGCATCACTACAAAATTCAGAAAATGAGTTGATGAGAGATAAAAAGGGTATCTCATCACTTGGACATAAAATTTACATTAATAGGTATATAGAAGAACATATCCCAAAATAATAGTTTGTGAATTAAAAGAAATAACAAAATATGTCTTTTAAAAAGAGGAGGGTGAAAGGTTCCCTTACCGACTTGGGTAACTTTCGAAACGTACACCCCATTGAAGAAGGGTCATACAATTAATATTTAAGTACCCATAAATGAAATTATACTACACAAAGAGTATAATAATGGGAAGTACATACACCACTAAATTGAAATTGTGGAAAATGTAGCATAAATCTAACGGGAATAAAAGCGAGATGAAAAATACCTTACGAAAACTCGGCAGCCTAACAGCGCCACTTAAAACATCCAAAAATGGATTGATGAGATAAAATGGAGTATCTCATCATATTACAATAAAATTTACAGAAAGAGGAATATAAAAGATCATCCCCCATCATAACAAGGAGGAGCTTAAAATAAGTGACATAAATGAGAGTACTTAAAAAAAGAGAGGTTAGATCTCTTACGAAAATTCGGCAACCTAACGACGCAACTCAAAACATCCAAAAAGGATTGATGAGAGAAAATAGGGTCTCTCACCATATGAAAATAAAAATTACAGTAGAAGTTATATAAAATAACATCCCATTCATAATAAAGATGATCTCAAAAGGAATGACATAAGTGTACTTAAAAAGAAAGAGAGGAGTAGGATCCCTTACCACGTGTCCGACATGACTCGATCGTTCTTTAATCTCCTGAATAATATAATTTGGTCAATTTATAATTTCTTAATGACCTCCTTTAAATATTATTATTCAGTTCATATCAAATATTATAATTTTATAATAATTGGTTAATAAAGTGAGTTCATATCAGACGTTTTTGTCGATGTTCAGTACATGAGTAAAAATTGAACTTGTTGGAAAAGAATTTTCCATGTAGTTATAGGTACATCATCTCCATAATAGTACTTATGTTTTAAATATCATATATATCCTGTATATATTAATTTTATACTATTACATAGAATTTGGAGAAAAAAAATTAAAATCACCGTTCATATAGACGGTAGGCCGTACGTACGCATGAATGCTACTTTCATTTTTTTCCATATTAATGGAATTAAAAACAATGAGAGATATATATATTATAATTACAGAATTATACCCATAATTTAGATGTAATATATTACATATATATCCATTATATATATGTACTTATAATATTACATAACATTTTGAGATACGAAGTGAAATGTACTGTTCATGGAGACGGTAAGCCGTACATACGGATAAACGCTACATTCATTTATTTTTTTTGTATTAAATGGAATAAAATAATAAATATATAAAGGTATATTATAATTCCAGTAGGATAAAATATGTAATACTATAAATTCCATCCTTTATACGTCCCACATATGGCATTAACGAATCAAATCACATTGAGGGGGCGGTAGTCCGCACTTCCTAAAATGAAGATATCGCGTTTACCCATAATTGAAACCATAAAGGTATGCCATAAATGAAAAATACATAATATTAAGGAAAAAATAAACATATTATATATCATATATAAATATAGTGACATCTTAATGGCCACCTTTAAAGGTGTTAAAAGAATATTGAACAATCATCGTTTTGTGAGGCAGTAATTTTCCATCCACAGAAACAGTATGTTCTTTAACCATTAGACGAAGGTGTGTGTAAGTGTAGAACTAATAATTCACATAACAAAATCCTAGTATACTGAATATACTGGAGCTGTTACAAAAGAAATAAATAAAAAGAGTTTAGGTGGTTGGAGAAGCAAAATAAAACAAAAGGACACAAGTGAAGACATTACCTTAAAATCAGGTAACTCCCTTTGGTCTGAGCACAAAGGCTTCATTGGGAAGACTTCTCCCCAATGTGAGGCTTCAAGGAGTTATAGAGGGATGTGGAGAGACCAAATGGTCAGGGTTTTCTGAGCAAATGGCTTTGGAAGTGTGGGTAAGGGTGTAGAGGTGGGGTCCTTTTATAAGAGGAGAGGAGGGGCACTCTTGGAATGTAAAGAAATGTTACTTTATTTTAGAATGAGTTTCGGATTTTAATGGTCTCACATTGATGTTTTTCGAGGATAAGGTGAAAAGGGTTCGAAATCCACCCATCCAATAGGTTTTGGACATGTTTAGGTCTTAGAGTTTACATTATCTTTCCATTTTATTTAAATCGTTAAATAATGAGTTCATCACTGCATCATTATGATGTCATAAATAATTTATTTTATTTAATGTCTAAAAATTATAAAAAAATACTATGATGTAGGAAATCATTTTATCTTTTCAATTACTATTTGTAGTAAAAAATCTGACTTGTATAACCCCATGTAAAATTTTTTTTAGTAAAACAACTCATGTTTGTGTCATTTTTAATTTTACATTAAATAAAAAGTTATTTATGTCATTTCCCAAACAAAGTGGCTCCATGGGGTCCTCAAGTTGTCCCATGGATTTTCTTGGCCGGCCATGACACATAAAATAATGTTAGTACATGTGTCAATCTCATCTCATATTATTAAAACATTATTTTTACCTTAAACTACACTAGTTACCTCTAATCGCGATTAAGAACATAAAAGTTACTATTCACCAAAAAATTATTTTAATCCCCTTGAACCACATTTTAGTTTCCAATGACAACCATGTATGTCAGATATTTGAAATTCAAAACACAGAGGTGGAAAAGTTTCATTTAAAAGAAAAATTAGTTTCTTTAACTACCACTTAGTGGTTTCACTATTCATCAAAAATTGAAGTTTTTCAGAAAAATACCAAAAATTCACCCTAAGCTATATTTGATATTATGAATTTAAAAATGAAGTATATTTTACAAAATTCAAAACATATAAGTTGAATTAGTTAATTTAATAATTAATTCCCGCTGTTAAAACAAATAGCGTGTTTTTATGAAACAATAAGTATCAAAAGATTGACTCTAGTTTAAGTTCAATTTCAAGATGAAATTAATTCCAATGACCACTATTCAATTAAATATTAAAAATATATTCTAATTGAACTTTAAAACCAATTCAAAAGATAATCTATTCATATAAATAGATTAGATTAAAAAGAGTTTTTGAATTAAAATACAACATTTTTCACAGTTCATTAAAAAATGAACTTTATCGGAAAAAATTTCGAAAACTTACACAATGTAAATTTTGATGTCCCGATTCTAAAGAAGAATTTTATTTTGTCAAATATAACACATAAAATTGTCAAAAAGTGGATTTAAAAGAGGTTCTCCATCAAAAGGCGGTTAATCGACCTTTTAATGAATATTAGAATGTTTATGCTTCCAAATTGGATTCATTCACATTTTCAATCCTCTAAAATTTATTGTAAAGAGTAAAAATATTTGACAAAAATACATAATCATTTTTTCATTAGTTCCGTTCTTTCCCGCGATTACAATGGCTAGGCATTAACTAGCATTTAAAATAATATTATTTTATTATTAGAGTGCAATGTAAGATTTCAAAGGAACTCGTTGTCACGTATTGGGTATGCCATCGAGCATAGAGTTCCCTTTAAAGTAATATTAATATTTTTTTCACAAATAGGGATAAATATAAAAATGTCATATTGTTTATTTACCTGGGGTGTTACACTATCTATAACTGATCTCTACCCATAGCTACATGCACAATGAATTCCACAAATATTTAATATGAGATTTTATTTATGAATCAATATTCGATATCCTCAAATATCTGTATTGAGTAAAGAGTAATGATTTATCAATATTTCCCCAGTTAATATAATAAATTTCGAAGTAAACACCATATGGATAAATATTGTAAATTTTAAGAAATAATCATGTCCTTTATAAAACAATATTTATATTTAATATAAATAAAATTTACAATAAAAAATGATTATAATAAACTGATTGTTTCAAGAAAATGTAAAAAATCACAAAACAAAGTGACATTGTACAATATTTTTTATCACTTTAGTTGCATTTTAAATTGTTACCCCTAAATAAAAAACCTGAAATGAAACATTAAACATTATGAGTAAATATTTATTCATGTTATATACATCAATGGGGTATTATAAATACCACATAAATAGAAATATGTTCATATTAACAATTATGTCTCAATGAAAAGGAAATTTCAACGAAATCCCTTACCACTTAGTAACTTTCAAGTAAAATATCCTGGGATGAAATAATAAAAATTTAAAATTACAAATACAATAAATTTTTATGTATTCAATATATAATATTAAAATATTACATATGTACACCATATAAAATTATTTAGGTGCACAATAATAAAATATTCCTCAATGAAGGTAAATTGAGAGGAATTCCCATACAATGATCATAACATTGAAGTGAGAATCAATCAATGAGTCGATTGTGTGTATAAAATATAAATCCACATAAAAATTGTAATTAATATATAATATAATCAAAATTCATTACACATGTAATCAAATAATATCAATTTCAATGAATATGTAATATAATTCCTTGAAAAGAAATTGAGTTTTGAAACTCATTACCACTTGGTAACATTCAATTCAAACGAAATTAGATGAAACAATTCAATTTAAAGACTAAAATAAAAATTTTTATGTGTAATAATGATATTATATGTAATGTAACATTATATAAAACATATAACAGAAATTTGGTTCATTACATTGTAATGTGCCTCAATGGAGAGAAACTGGGATGATGTCCCTTACAATGACTATAACTTGGATGTCAGAATTATTCTATGATTATATTATTTATATAAAATTTAAATACATATAAAAAATTATAAATAAAACATAAGATAATAAAAATTCCTTACACATAGATTCATAGAATATAAATGACAATAAATAAGTAATATGAGCTAATGAAAAGAAATTAAGTTATGAAAATCATTACCACTTGGTAACTTGCATGTAAAACTACCTTAGATGAAATAATTCAAGTTGAAACTTAAAATAACATGATTTATGAAGGATTGAATATAATACATGTAAAATTTCAGTATATACACTGTATAATATAAATTATGTACATCCCATTAAAATATGCCTCAATTTTGGGAAATAGATACGTACTCCCTTACCTCATGCTTTCCATTAGTTGAATGCTCGTTAAACACTTATATAATGGTTTTAAGGATAAAATTAAATTATAACATAACCATACTTGTAATATCATATATTATACTCTTATAATATTTTACCATCTATTTGTTTATAATATTTCATTGTTTTTATTGTTTTGAGTGTTAGTTGCCTTGTTTTATCATGAATGCTTTTTCATGAACGATCCAATTATTATAAATAAGATAAAAATCCATAATATGAATAATTATTATAACTATATATATATAATATTAACTCATTATATAAATTATTATAATAGTTCTCTTATTTTTATCTTGCAAGATGAGTTGTGTCGCTTCATTTAGATGATAGGTTGTATGTATGCATGAGTGGTGATATCATTCCCTTAATGGGAGAAAGGGTTAGAGATTTTATGATATATTAAAATGATATAATTTATATAATTTCATATATTTCACATATATTCATTAAAAATATCTTAATTACCTTCCATGTAATGCAAGAGTGGAAAACAAATCAAATCATTTCGTGAGGCGATAGTCCGATGTACACACGAGCAACGTTATCCTATTTTAATCCCAAAGGAAATTAAGAAGTTATTTTTGATTTTATAATTCACGGAGTATAATTATTTAGTAAATATTATATATAAATATTTAATCAATCGTTATTTTCATCAAATAGATGTGTTTATGGAAAATGAGTTACATCTGTTCCTGAGGCGTTAGTCTGCCATACACATGACTCACAATTTCATTTACCATTTGATGGAATATGATATAGATATAGGTTATGAAATTTACAAAATAAAATATTATTATATGGGATATACTGCTGATATTATATCCTCTTTATTTAATAATATTTTAAATATTTGGAAGAATAAATAAATGAAAATGCTTATTTATGAACATAACCTCTTTTTCAGAGAACTTCTTTAGATTTTTATTGAAATCCTTCCTTAGAAGGATTTATGATCAAAAAAGAGCTATAGGATGTTGGGATCGGAATAATTAGGTTATTTGAGTAGGTCATGGCTGAAAGAAATGGATTTGAATGTGTTAATAGTGAAGGATACGTGTAGGCCTTTTATAATTGGTAGAGGGGTCATACATTGATGTTTTGAGAAGAATAAATTACAACTACATTTTTATCACTCCAAAATCCATAAAAATTGGAAATTATTGAATAATAGACAGTTTAAGGTAGAAATATTTCTATGAAATTGGTTTTTTTAAAAGAATAATGTTATTTTAACACTTATCTTTTTAGTTTAACCCCCATATAAATCTATTTTTACCATAACCATGATCATTAATTTTCACTTGTTTTACTATTAGTAATGGTAAATAATATTCTTAACTTATTTAAAAATAAAAATTATTCTGATTATAAATATGAAATCCATTTTTTTAAAATTAAATTCCTAAAATTTTGAAAATACAATTTAAAATCGTACCTATAGATGTGATGAAAAAAATATTCAAAATGAAAAATTATCATAATAATGTAATGTATTAGTATCAAAATTCAATATTAAATGGATTAAAATTAACTAAATAGAATTTATTAGAAAATAATTTTACTAATATTAATTTTAATCAAAAATAAAATATAATTTAACTTTTTTAATAGTTTAAATGATGGGAAATTTTTAATAAAAATCATTAATTTTCACTATTCATTGATGAAATTAAAATATTCAGAAAAATCACAAATATTTACCCTAATATAATTTTAATATGATTATTTTTAAAATAAAATTTATTTTATAATATAAATTTTATAATTTTTTCCCAAATTAATTTTATCATAATGGTGCAAGAAGCGAAAAAAAAATTTTCTTTCAAAAAAATACAGCTTTTCAGAAAACATATCTTTTACATTTAAATGATGATTATTTTTAATTATAATAAATAGATAACCAATAAAAATGTATGAAGTATACATTTTTATTATTTTTATCTTTTTCATACCTTCAAATTTAATGGGTATGTTATAATCATGATTTTTAAATAATTTATTAATAGAATATCTTGTTTCATTTAAACTCTTTGTTTCATATATTGCAAGCTATCAAAGTGATCGAATTTAAAGAAATTAGTTGTAAATTATTGGGGAATCACATTATTAAATCATTATATATTTTATCAAAATATCATGCGTATTACCTTCTAAATAGATGAGGGTAGTTATTCTTTATTACATCATCTATTTCCCATGTAGCTTCCTCCATTTTGTGATTTCTTTAAAGAACAATAACCAATCGAATTATCTGGTTCCTCAATACAAGACCTCTAATACCAAGAATATATATTGGATATTCATAGTAAAATATATCAGGTTCCAATTATATCTCTTCATAGGTGATCACATGCTTTGGGTCTTGTATGTAGTTCATTAAATATGATATATGGAACACATCATGTAATTTTGAGAGATTTGGAGGAATTTCCAATTGGTAATCCACAACTCCAATACTTTCAAAAAAATTTAAGGGTCTAATGTACCTAGGGATCATATATCCCTTCTTACTGGAACATATGACACCCTTCCATGGATATAATTTCTTGAAAACCTGATCTCCTACAAAGTAATCAAAATCCATCATCTGATTATTGGAAGAATTCTTTTTCCTACATATAGATGATTTAATATAAGATCAAATAGTTTTTACCATTATTTTTTCTCTTCAAGAATATATATTCCATGAACATTCCTTCTACCAAGTTCATATAATCAAGTGGGAGTATGACAACTCTTTCCATATAATGCTTTATATAGAGCCATTTTAATACTTGATTGGAAAATATTTTTATATGAAAAATCAAATGAATGTAAATACCGATCCCATATACCTTGAAATTCAAGTGATCATTACCTCAAAATGACTTCCATTTATTTAAAAGACCCTTCATAATTTCCATCTATTTGAGGATGGTAAGCAGTGCTCAAATGAGTCTATATATCTAGAGCCTTCTGAATACTTTTAGAAAACATTTATGGAAAGTGTGGATCATAATCTGACATTATTTCAAGAGTTGAACCATGAATTCTTACAAATTCATTAATATAGATACTTTCTAGGATCCCATGTGTTAAATATCCTCTTATATAGAGGAAATGTTCATATTTGGTTAGGTGATCAATGACAATCCATATTGGATCATACATCCTTGGTTACTTTTTTAGTCCTTTGAAAATGACCATAGTATTGTCATCCTATTTACAAATAATAGTAGGAATAGGTATCATAGAAACTTAAGGAATATAAATCAAATATTTTTCTTGTCGAAAGACCAAACATTCTAACACATAATCCACAATTTTAGGTTTCATGTTATCCCACAAAAAAATGATTCCTCAAATCCCTATACATGTTGGATCTACCATGGTGTATAGAGAAATTAAATCTATGGTATCAATAAAAATATTATTTTATCTTAGGTACATATATAACCCATAATCTATTTCCAAATTTTAGAGTAATATCTTCATAAATGATGTCTATTACATTCCCATCATTCACTTATTTAATTATCATCAGAAATATCTGCTCATAATATTGATAGATTTTATTATTTTCTAATTAAAATTGTTTGTAAATATTTTGAAAAACAAATTATGTATTGCTTTCCTTAGTAATTCTTGTATCCATATTTATTAGATTAAAAACATAGGAACCTTCTATACCCTAATTTTGGTCAAAACTCCATGATCCTTGCTTCTTAAAGCATCTACTACATTATTTTCCTTCCCTTTTTTTAGTGTATTTAGTAATAAAAATCATTGTGTAACTCAAGACATCACCTTTGACTCATGTATATCCCTTTCTATTAAAATATGTGATTTTTTATTTTATTATCCATGTATAACTCACATCATTCACCATATAGATAATGAATTTTTATCTTCAAAGAAAATATTACATTAGCTAACTCAAGATCATGGGTTTGATAATTTCTTTATGAGTCTTCAATTACTATGATGCATATTCAAAAACATTACCATTTTTTATTTGGAAACAACCAAGTCCCTTCTTCTATGTATCACAATATATCAAAAAACCCACAATTTTAGATGGTGGAATCAAAATCAAGGAATTGGAGAATATCCTCTTCAAATCATCAAAACATTCTTCATATTTCTATGTTCAAATGAAAATATCCCATATACATATATTATTGGTTAATGGTTTATCCAATTTGGAAGAATTCTGAATGAGTTTTCGATAGTATAAAGCTAAATAATGAATCAATATACCTCAGTTATGTCTATTAGTGTGGTTCATTATCCAACTATCATTGTAATCAAAGGATAAACAGAGATTCTATCTTTGCAGACAATATTTCCATGAAAAGAAAAATCTTGAATCCATAAATGACACTAACTAAATTTCCTATATAATTCATTATTTCCAAAATCCTAGAATAATATTAATGTTATTATCATGGTCCTTATATCCTTTAGAATAGACCAATCATTAATAAATTAATAACACAAAAAACATCATGATATTCCTTGAATACTATTTTCATTAGATCTATATAAATATATAGATCATGGAAATACTATAAACTCAAAATGTACAAATGTCATTTAAAATGTTTTCATTGAAATATCTTTTATATTTACTCCCAATTGATGATACCCAAAATGAAGTTCAATATTTGAAAAATATTGGGCTCTGAGAAGTGGATTAAATAATCCATCAATGATAGGTATAGGATACTTGTTATTTATCTTAATAGATTTTATTTAATTATAATCAATAAAAAACCTCATGGATCTGTCTTTCTTCTTAGTAGTGATAATAGGGGCTCCCTTGGTGAAACACTAGGGAGAAGAAATCCCTTATCACACAACTCCACTAGATTTTTCTTAAAAGGTACTAATTCCATCATGGGATATCTATATGGAGTTTATGATATTGATCTTGAATTAGGGATTAAATCAATGAAAAACTCAACGTCACAATCTTGGGAAGGTCTAGGTTATTCCTCAAGGAACACATCAATATATTCCAATACAATATGTATATCCTATATTTTATGATTACCTTCTCCATCCCTATGTTGGGTCAACTCTTCTTCCAATAGAATCTCAATTATTATAGCTACTAAGGTTTTGTCTATAAGTTCCTTAAATGATTATTTATCTTTTATAATGATAAGGAAACATATATATTCATCAAGAATCCTAATTTACTTCTTATTACCATAATTGTTTTCATCATATTAGGAAATTAATTCTATTAAAATTATTATATCAAATTAAACCATAATTATGATAATAAGGTCATCAAATAAATAATGTTTATGTGTCATAATGGGGACTTCCTTGAACATCTTTATTGTAGTGAGACATCCACTTTGAGTTTTGATTGACAACTACCTTCTTAATGTTCTATGAAAATATCTAATTTTATTTTCAAAATTGGATGATGTCAAAGAGTTAGAGGATCTTGAATAAAATATATAATTATCTAAATTTTGAATTATGATTAAAGTACATATCACCATATCATTGTGTACATCCACCTCAGCTATGTTGATTTCATAAGCTTGTTCTTATACCTTTTTCCTCTTCCATTATTCATTCCCTTGAAGCCTGGGGAATTCTCTTGAATATTTCCCTATCTCTATATTATTAAAACACTGAATAATAGTGTTTTAATTCTTCCCTTTTAATTATTTATCTTGATGAACCTATTATCCACACTTATAAAGAACTCGCAATCCCTTAAATAATTTCTAATTATGTTTCTTTCCATAGTTACCGCAATATAGAAATATTTTCATTCACTTTCTCTGATTTGACACATTCCCATTATATTGGTGAGCTTTAGACTTCTTATTTTCTTGAGTTCCATTGAACATGTAAGATACAGATAATATCTTCTCTATTTTTATGGAAATTAAAACAATTTCATAATATTATGAATTTTTTTGCGTGACCAGTTACCTTCGAAGACCTATCTTAATCCTATAAATGAAATGGTCGATCATGAAATCTATGTTGCATATGTAATACATTAAATACATGGATAACCATGTAAAGGATTCCTCAAACATAGTAATACATTATTATTCATTTTTCTTTAAGATTAATAAAATTATCTTCATTTCTTTCAATTTCTATTAGGGGAAATATTTTTTGATGAATTTATCCTTAAAATATTTCAATTTCATGTCCTTTATTCCCTCTTCTTCTATATTATTCTGGATCAACTACCACCATTAATCCGCATTTACTTTTAGACAACACACTATAAGTATATCCTTTTCCTTTTTTTAAAATCCCATATCTTTAAATATCTTTTGAAGAAACATAATCCATTTCTTGGATTCCCTTAGACTAGTATTCCCACCAAATTAGGGGGATTATGTTGCATGAAGTGATCTGACATATGATAGTTGTACTGTGGAAAAATATGTTTCTCTATTTTGGAAAGAATATTTTTCATAACACGATTAATCAATCCTATTATATCGATGACATGATTTGTACCAATACTCAATATATTGAATTTCTTGGAAGGGAAGTCTCTGAGATGCCCATGACTATTAATACCCTCATCCTTTCTTGAAACCATTTCTATACATTGTAATATACTATATTAGCTCAAACAATTAGGAATTTTAAATCATAATGTATAATACAATATTAGTTTTAACACATAACTGAAATTAAAAAATTTATTCATTTTTAATCTCATGGTTAAAAACATGGTTTCTTTCAGGATATATTTATTTTCAAATCAGTAATAATAATTTATAAATAAAATTTGAATTATCTTAATAATATACCATAGGAGTGTCAAACTAGGTGTTTATTAATGCCCATTTTTTGTGCACCAATTTATGTTTGGGTTAATTACAATGCAATTGCTGTGTCCGAAAATATATGTATATCTAGGAAAACTAATAAAATGTCTTCCTTAAAAAAATATTAGTATTTATTCTATACTTATCCTAAATACCTATCAAAGGTTAATGTTCCCTAATATATTTTTTCATTTATCCAGTTCACAAGGTTTCTACTTCTCTTTCTCTAATACCAACTGTAATGACCTTGGCTATAGAAATTTTGTTTTGGTGCCTACTTTAATACATTCTCATAGATATAAAGGGTAAAATCTCAAATAATTGATTATTTTATCATCTTTTGAGAACAAGATACCTACAAGATACCCATTTAACATCAGATAAAAATTAAAAATAATAGTAATGGAAAATATTTGGATTCCTGGAACTCATTCAAATAATTCTTCTTCATATCATGGAGAAAGGAAATAAAATAATATGATCATAAATGCTCATAATAGTTTTTTAAAATGAATGATATCATGAATAAATATGTCATTATAAATATGGAATGGTAAATAACATGATGCATATTTCGTTTAATTGGTAAAGTTTCTATCATAATAGGATATGGCATAATTAATATGGAATTTTAAATCACTAAAAACAAATGTCATTAAATCAATATAATGAGAATTAAATGCAACGAGAGAAAATATCATTGATAAAATTCCATATATATTAATAATAACTAAATTCTAAATTAAGGAAAATCTAAATTATTGGATGTCATGATATCAGTAATCAAGATAACTCTATTATCAAGATCATTCATAAGATTGTTTTATATTATGTGTAGAAACTCATCTGATTTTTCCAAATAATTTTTATCATGAAACATATTGATGTACTGAGGGGATATCTTTAACGGATCCCACACATAACTGTCTATCCAAATAATTCCACATATATCAAATAATATATTTAATTCAAGAATCAATATGTGTTATCATCAAATATCTCTATTGAGTAATGAATATAGATTTATCAATATTCACTGGTCAATCAAATAAATTTCAATATTAAATTGTATTTGAATATGGTACAAGGTTTAGTAAATAATAATATAAATAATAATATAATTTTTATACTTAACAAAAATGATATTTCCAAAGAAAAATGATCACCAGAAATTGATTCTTTCAAGAGAATGTAAACAATTTCAAAATAAAGAGATATTATACAATAATTTATTCCACATTGGTAACATTTTAAATGATAAACCCTTGAAGAGTAAACCTGAAATGAAACATTAATAATCATGAATAAATAGGTATTAATGTTATATATATATATATATATAATGGATAGTATACACACCATACAAAATTGAATAGGTGCATATTAACAAATCTTACTCAATGAAATTGAAATTGATACAATATCCCATTGGATGAAATTATAAAAAAAATTAAACAATACCATGAAATTATAATTATTCATGATATAATATTAAAAAATTCAGCATAAAAAATTTAAAATTAATTAGGTTAACAATAACAAAATATGCCTCAGTGAAGGGAAATTAATAAGAATTCCCAAATAGTGATCAAAATATGGAAATTAGAATTCATAAATGAGTAAATTATGTTTATCAAAGGTAAATACATGTAAAAAAGTTATAAATACCCAATAAGATAATCATAAGACATTACACAAATAATCATATAATGTTATGACAAAGATGAGGTAATATAACCAAATTAAAGGAAACCGAGTTATGAAATTCTTTACCACTTTTTTAATTTCATGTAAAACTAAATTAGATGAAATAATTCAAGTTGAAACTAAACATACCATGAATTTTTATGTATTCATGATATTACACAAAAAGGTTAAGTGAATACACCATATAAATGAGATTTTTCGAATAACATTACCATATGCCTCAATAGATGGAAATACAGATGAAGTCCCCTATAATGATCATAACATTGAAGTGAGAATTAATAAATGAGTCAATTATTTAAACCAAATGTAAATAAACATATAGAAGGTGGAAATAAAAAATAATATAAAAAATTTCATTACTCAAATTATCTTAAAATATAAAATAAAATGAAAAAAATAATATAACCCAATGAAAAGAAATTGAGTTGTGAAATTCATTACCACATGGTAAATTTCAAGTCAAACTACTTTAGATAAAATAATTCAGGAAGAAAATTAAAATACCATGAATTAATAAATATTTATTACATTAAATATTAAACTTCAGGACATACCATATAAAATAATTTAGGTGTATAACCTTACAACATACCTCAATTGAGGGAAATTTAGATGATGTTTATTACCTCACACATTCCTTTTGTTGAATGTGATTTAATCTCTTGTATAATGATTCTAATAATGTTAATAATTTAAAAAAACAAACTCATAATTTCATATATTATCCTCTTATAAAATTTTACAACCTATTTGTTAATAATATTTCATTACTTTCATTGTTACTCGTGTTAATTTCTTGGTTTTCTCAGGTAAGGTTTGTCATTAAAGATCTAATTATTGTACATATAATATAAATAAATAATACCAATAATTATTATAATGTTATAAATATACCAATTAATCATTATATACCATATTATAACCATTCATGATTTTTATTCCTCGAAAATGAGTCACATCGGTTCGTGGAGATAGTAGGTCATTCATATGCACGAGCAATGATATCATTCTCTTAACGGGTGAAAGGGTAAGAGAGAGTAAGATATATTAACTTTAAATAACTTATATAACTTCATATATATCAAATATAATTCATTAAATATCTCCTTATTACCTTACATGTAAGGATTAAGTGAAAAATTAATCACATCGCTTCTTAAGAAGGTAGCCTGCCATACACACTAGTGTCATTATCGTATTCTAAAAAAAAGAAATGTAAGAGTTTAATTGTAATTTTATAATTAATTAAGTATAATTATATGATAAATAATATATATTATGATTTAATCCATCATTATTCCCAATCATTATATGATTTTATGGAAAATGAGTTGCATCGGTTCATTAGGTGGTAGTCTGTTGTACACCCGGTCAACGATTTCATTTCACTTTTTTTTGAAGAGGATATAGACACAAGTCCAACCATTATAATAGTAAAATATATTTATATTTTATATATTTTTGTTATTAAACCATATTTATTTAATAATTTTTATATAGTAGGAAGAAGATATAAAATGTACTCTCATTTAAGAACATTACCTCTTATTTGGGTAACTTATTTAGATTTACACCAAAAGGCTTCTAAGGATGGATTTATGATCAACCAAAAGGACTCTTGGAAGTTTTTTGAGTAATAATTAATTAATTGTTTCCGTTATTGTCTTAATCAAATGTATTTTTATGCATTAATAAGGGATAATAGGGGTGGCCTTTTATGAGTGGGGGAGATGACACAAATGGAATTTTTTGAAAAGAATCAATTAAACCCACATTTTTATCACGAAAAAAGAATAAAAATGATTCATTAAAGACATTTAGATGTGTTATGTTATAAATATTTCCATAAATGGGTTTTGGAAAAGTTTTTAGGACATCGTAACACATATATTTTTATTTTAACCCCCCAGTAAATCAGTTTTTACCTTAACTATGGTGATTAATTTTTATGACATTTACTTTCCAGAATGGTGAAAAATTAAGTTGAACTTATTAGATAATATAAATAATTATTATTAAAAATATTTAATCCATTTTTTCTAATTCAATTCCAATAATTTGTAGAATCCAATTTAAACTTACACTAGTAGATGCGATCAAAAAGCGTGTTTCTAAAGGTAAAATTCTCATAATTATGGTTTTTTTAATTTAAAATTCAATATAAAATAGATTAAAATAACCATAATTGTATTTATTGTAATATAATTTAACTATTTTTTGTTTTAAAAAAATAAAATATTGTTTAAAATTGTTAATAATTTAAAAAATGGATGTTTTTAATAAAAATCATTATTTTCACCATTCATCGAAAAAGATGACATTTTTAGAAAATTCCAAAAATTAAACATAAGATTATTTTTATTTGTTGATTTTAAAATAGAATTTTATTTTATCAAATAAATTTTCTAAATTCATTAAAAACTAATTTTATCATTGGTGTTTAAGAGATGATGAAACCATTTTCTTTGTTTCATAGAATATTTCTTTTAATTTCTAATGATTATAATTTTTTATTCTAATCAATCAAAAAAAATGTTTCCATGTAAAATATATTTTTCTAATTATTTATATTGAATAATTCATACCAAATAATTTAATATAGAGGTTATAATTGTAATGTTTAAATAATATTTTAATAGAGTATCTTGTTTAATTTAAACCTGGTGTTTTGGCATCAAAAGTTATCGAAGAGATTGAATTTATATAAATGGAAATAAATAATAAAGTCTCAAGGTATAAAATAAATAAATCTTCTTGATCCCTAGGTGAATGGAGAACATCAATATATATGCATCATTCAACAGCTCTTTCTTTATCTCAGGATTTCATGTCACAAATAGCCATTACCCAAATCTTACAACTCCTTCTTCATCAATTTTGAACTCCAAGGATTTCCCTTCTCATATATCATCAAGGTTATTTTGAATTTCCACATAATTGCTTTCGGTACCCATTATCTTATTAAGAAGGTATGGTTTAGAAATCATTTGAGGAAGGAATGTTGATGTTTATTCATTTATGATTCCCATGTCAATATTTTGCAAGTCCATGAAAATTGGATCCCTATCAATTCTTTTCATTGATAAAGTCACATTATCATTTCTACTAAGAGGATCATCCACATTATTTTCTTTTCTAGGATGGTGGTGGATTGAGAATTCATGGTACTAGAACAAATCTGACCATCTTCACTAGTGTATGTTAAGATCCTTCTATTTTAATATATATTTGAGGCTCTTATTAGATGTATATATGTCTAACTTCTCCCCTATTAAGATAATTCTACAATATATTCTATGTAAATATCACTAAAACAAAATCCAGATCATTCATTGGATAGTTTTTCTCATGTAAATCAATTTACCTTTAGGAAAAGGATATTAGTTTATCATTATGTATAATTTAATTGACAAACCCCTTCTCTTAATCATCCATTTATACTATGAAAAGTTCCCCAATTGTGAGAAATATAATTTTTTTTGGAATTAAACCTATTTTTAAATTCCATGGATCTTTCATCATATTCATTAGTTTAATATACCTTCACTCACTTCAAATTTAACTTGTTTATAGGGTTTTAAATGGTAATTTTCTCACAAATTATTGATAATTACTGACTATCCCAAGGAAACTATCATTCTCTGTTGTAGATATTGGTCTTAGAATCACATTAATTTCTATTTTCATAAAATGGTCCACATATATAAATTTTCTGGTGATAAAATTCCCTAATAATGTTACGTCCATTATATAAAAGTTACATTAATTATACTGTTTATAACACTTCTCCTTTCAGAATGTATTTATAATAGTATTCAAATTATCTTCATCCCCCTCCTTGTTTTTGGTGTATATCTAAATATAATCTATAGAGACCATGAATTTTTTAGTTATGGTGATATTTAAAGATTAAATTCATTATTTCATTGGATATTATTGGAACATTATTGAGACTAAAGTGCATTAGTATGAATTTTTATTGTCTGAACCCTATTCAAAAGGAGTTCTTGGGAATATCTGCCTTCTTTAACATTATTTTGTGATATCTTGACCGAAGTTCAACCTTGGAGAAATAATAAGTCCCTCTTATTTAATAAAACAAGTAATCTATCCTGGTCATGGGGTAACTATTATTAACCATGAATTTTTATGTTTGGGGTAATCAATGTAGAAGTGCATCGACCTGTCCTTCATGAAAAATGGGATGGGTGTACCCTATGGTGAAGCACTCAAGGGTATAAAAATCTTGTCTAGACAATATTTTAACTTAATACTTAGTTATTCAACTCAAAAATGGCTATTATATAGGGAGTGTTGTTTATATTTAGATATCTAGGCATCTGTTCAATTGGGAACTAAACCTCTCAATCCGGAGGAAGACCATGAAACTATTTTGGGAAAACATCTGTATAATCCGTCATGATAGGCAAATCATCCAAAATTATTATATCCTTTATTTGAATAATTTAACCTTGATATGATTTCTCCTAAGATAATAATATACAAACTTTAGAGAATGTTACCTAAGGATATTCATCTTCCTTATTATACATGAACAGAATTGGAGGATAACTCAGGAAATGAAAAATTCACTCACTCTCCCAAAAAATAATGTTGGATTTGTATAAGGACAACCAATATAAAAAAATATAGAATAAAAATACACTAAAGGATGTATTACGTTATTTTCTATGAGTTTTAGTTCAGAAAAAGTTATTTAGGAGGAGTTATATGCTTGGGATGCAATAATTGATCCATTTTCTATTCTCACTGTTAGCTCAATACACTTATTTTTAGGTGGTGTTTTAATTGTTCCACTAAACATTAAAGGTATGAATGAATGTATAGAACCAAAATAAAAAATTATTTTTTCTCTTCTGGAATTAATAACCATCATACTTATCACCAGACTATTTTTGAGATCCACCTATTGTTATGGGTATCGTATTCCGTTATTTTCTCTATAGGACTTGGAGGTTTTTGTCATTGATTATCTCTAAAAACCCTTGAATTATGATACTTGTCCACATAACACTCTTCTCTATTATAGTTGAAACATTATACTATTGGATGAGTGTTTATCTAACCCTTCCTACCTCTATAGTAGTATTGGGATTCTTAAAATTCCTTCAATATTGATTAGCTTGATGACTGTCTTTTTTGTATTTAAATAATGTCATGGTTCCCTTGGTATTGTTTTTGGGATTCTTCTTACCACCCTTTTAACAAGTGCGTAGTGTATTTTTCTTCCCTCCATGAGCTTTATCTGTTGATTCTCCTGAATAAGACTCCATTTTATTATTTTTTTCAGTCTATGAGACCACTCAGAGTCACCTATCTGTATCAAAACTTTAAGGGGACAACATAAAATCACTTTTTATCTATCAATGTCTTTAATTTGTGAATAATTATATAGACTTAGATTTAATACAATAATGAAATTGTACACCTTAATTCTGGTTTTGGTGAAAATATCATATTCACATCATAAAATCATTGTGATGTTTGCCTCATTTTCCCTGATATACTCAACATCATTTTTCATTAGTAGAAGGAAATCCTTCTAAATTTTATAGGAGATAGTATAGGTAACATATTTATTAAAAAATATTTTCATAAATTCTTATCACTCCATAAAATCAATTTCCAATTTATAAATCATGTTCTTGATTAGTTACTACCACAGATTGGATTTCCCTTTAAGATGATAGATAGAATGTACAACATTCTCTTGTTTTGAGCATTTTGGTGTAGATAATATAATTTCAATGGAGTTAATACATTGATCTAAGATGAGGGATCTGAATTTCTACTAAATTTATGAGTTTTTTCATAACGGACTCAACCACAACATTCTCTTTATTAGAATATAGAGAAAATTCCACAATATTCTATTTATTAATTATATCATGAGTCAGCTAATCTTGTACATCCATGAAGTTCCAAAATCAAATTTATATATGTATACCCATATAATTAGGTATATCATTTTATTTTTTATCATGTTGGCAGTTTTCATGGTTCATCCTATTTCCCTCAATTATGTAAAAAAAGAGTATGATATTACTCCATCAAAAAATATAAAAAAATAGAAACAATGATCATAGAAGGAATAACCTATAAATAATACGAAAATACTAACTTATGAGCCTATTGATATTGATCTAGTTTATTCATGTTAATCTTTCCCACAAGGTTTTCTAAATTAACCATCTATTCCAGTGCTTTATAATAGTTCATAAAGAGTTTGATAATTTTCCAAAGAATATACCATGGGAGTGTCACACCAAGCATATAGTAAGGCCTATTTATCATATATTAGGTGATGATTGAGTAATTATCTAATGAAACCTTTTTGATATTATAACACCTATGTAAAACATTGATATAGTCATATTCACTTGTTGTATGCACATAGGTATGTAATTTCATAGAAACCTCTCACAATATAATTCACCAAAATTTTAGGATATTTTAATATATTTAGACTTATCCATTGAGTTATCACTAATGTAATCTATCGCTAATCCCCCAAAATAACTTTACCTTCATCTAACACATAATATAGTGAACCTGTAATTTTACACATATTATTGCATTAATTTTAAAAAGAATATCCAATAAATAACACAAATGGATCAAAAAGGATAGTTTTCTTAGAGGAATTAGGGTATAAAACATCATAATTAAAATAAAATTAAACATCCATATTTTAATATACAAAATGATATCTTAAATAATATTGATCATTAAAACTGCAAAGGATAACATTGGGAATTCATGAAATAATTGGGTGGGTAATAAATCCCAATAAGAGTAAATCTTGATAATGTGGTATAATATGTGTGTAAAATAACACGAAATGATATTATAAAATAAAAATATCATAAATAATCACATGGGAGAATAATGTAGAGAAATTTGTATTACAAGATCCCGACATCATAGTAATGTGGAAGAAACATATAACCTAAAAATAGAATAATTTAATGTTCAATACTAAGACTACATCACATGGTGGACAAAATCTTATCATTGAATAAGTTAACTCCATAATCTCATACAGAACATCTCATGAAATAAAAATCATTACCCAATGAATTGGTTTTTTATCTGGGGGAACCATTCATAACATGTTTCTGTTTATGAGTTCCATAAAATGAAATCAATTATAAGTCATAAACATAATAATTACTCAGGAAATGAAATAGGATTCATAAACGTACCACATAGAATTACCAATTGGCATGTCATACTTCTTGCCATAAAATATAGGATTTAAGAATTATCATGCGTTCATAATCATAGACTATGATAAATAATGTCCATGTCAAGTGAATATATTAAAAGGAGTAGAGAAATCCATTTGGAAAAGTACCTTTTAAGCAATGATTTAGGGGAAAAGGACATGGGAGTGTAAGAGAATAATTATTTACAAAAATCAAAAAAAATGTAATAAAATGTTTTTACATGATAAAATTATGGATTTTATAAATAAAAATATGGTTTAAAATATTTTAAGGAGTGGTACTTGAAATTGGGTAAGTAATAGAAAATTTCCCTTTAATTTGGTTAGCTTATCGAAAAAAGTTAAGAAAGGAACCTTTAAAACATGTATTTACCCTTTATGGAAAGATGAATTAAGCTAGGTATATATTTTTTGTAAATATATAAGTAATATAGAAAATATTTAAATAATAATATTATATAATGAAAATTAGCTGAGAGAGTGAATGCATAATCCAAAAGAAAATACGGTGATTGGGAGAGATCCCTTACCCTATTTCCATATATGTTCTGCACTTAAACTTAATATATATGACAATAAAATTAGAATAATTAGTTACTTAATTAATTACCTCTTACTTCTATATTTAATTTATTACAATTTTATTATGTTTATTTAAAACTATTTCAATGCGATATAATGATTACTTTTGTTGTTCGGGGAGTTTTCATTTCAATGATCAATAGTCAGATCACATGGGGAAAATTATTGATGTTATTTTAAAATAGGGATAAAACCAAAGAAGGGAACTGAATTGGTATTCATGTATTACAAAAAAACTTATATTATTACCAATATCTATATTATTTTAATATTTTTATGATTCTTTTAGTAAAATATGTAGTGTTATATAGTTTTTTCATTTAGGAGGTTTTACTAATAATCATAATCTAGTTTTGTTTTATTAAATATTTTATTGTTTTGGGTGTAGTCTAAGTGTGCGATGGTGAGAGAAATATTAAAATTTAAATTAATATTTCTATGGCTTAAACCTAGAGTGAATATCTTCCATGTCAAATTTAAGATTAATTTATTTCATATCGAAAGAAATGATTACCTTTCCTTAGGGCCTTTTCTTTATTAATTATGGTGCCATCTGAAAAAGGGACTTTTTATTTCCTTCATTGATATATGAGTATCCAATGATATAATCCATATAATTATGATCCATTCCTTCTAATTTGATCTCCATGTTGTGTCAATCACTCTTCGAGTGCTGACATGGCCTGTAAATTTTCTTATGTGGCATGTCTTGACCGCTCGTCCTCCAGTATCCAAGGAATCCCTATTGTTTTTCTCATTATTCAGTGGTAGATAGAAGTAGGAGATGAGTCGATGGAGAATTTATTGTGTACAAAAATTATCTATTCTCAAATTCCCCTCAATACAAAATAAACATAATTTTTAATTTACAGAGCTGGGGTCTAGGTTAAAATAATCGTTTCATTGAATGATTGCTATTAAATAATATTATAACCTTTCATGAACCCATTTCCCCATAATAATAATAATTTTTTTCTGGTTCAATCCAACATCTGCAAAAAAAATAGTATTTAACCTATTTGTTAAAATAATATTTTTCACTAGAAATAGTTATAAACCATTCAAACTCCCCGTGAATTTATTGAACACCGAAACAAATATATAATTTAAATATTTCATTCAATAATAAATTTTTTTTTAACAAACTTGAATATAATTATTCCTCGATCTTGGGAATAATATTTATTCAATTAATGAAATTTAAATACAATTTATTATAGATCATCAGAAACACTTAGTCTGTGACCCTCTAGGATTATTTCATAGTGGAATTTGGAGGGCTTTCCCAATGTACAAGATTCATATCTAGTAATGGTTCATGGAAACCCAAATAATAACATAATGTATCAATGAAAAAACCACATATGAATGCTCATTGTATAATATAATCCCTTTTTTCAATATCTTATCTAGATGGTTTCAAATTTATTTCACCAAACTATTTGCTCGATATATATTTCATTGAATATCAGAAAAATAAAGATGTCATTACACCATGTCCATTGAATTTAATGTGATGGTTTTATTCTAATCAATGGGCTATGATATAAGATTCCATAAAGAAGAAATGGAAAAATCCTTCATCAACCAATCCATTAATGACATGTCAATCGTGATGCACACAATATACCCTACCTCACCAAAAACATATTTCATCCTAGTTTTAATCAGAAAATCAAAATGCACGAGTCATGAAATTAATTAATGGTAATATTTAAATCTATGGACCATTTCCAACAAATGAAAATATGAATCTATAAAGACACCAAAATAAGAAGAGTTCATACTTGCAGTTTTGTTCTCATAATAATCAATCATAGAGATTACTAAGTGAGATCTTCAAGAGAAGAGGCCTCATCATTTTTCTAGTTCCCAAACATTAAATTCTATGTACTATGCATCAAATTATACTATATTATTGAACTAAATAACATTATTTAACAATATCATCATATCACTTCAAGGTTCTCATCATAGAAAGGAACTGTTATGACCTTATCAATGTGACATATACTCTAGGACATTATTCCATTAGAGTCATTCCAAAAAATGAACAATATGTAATAAGAGAATTTATTAATATTCAATATATATAATATACATTTAATCAATGTAGAAACAGTTTTTCATAGGATACCAACTCCAACAAACTATCACAACGACTAAATCTAACTACTGATGACTTTTATTCCACTAGAACTCACATAAAAATCTTGTTTATGCTATTAAAATTCATTAGTCAAGAGGTCTACCAAGTTTTCTTTCATCAAAATACTTATCAGTGAAACAAAAAACCCTCAATGAAAAATCCCTCAGGTTATTATTGTTTCGAAGTATGTACTTCATCTAATGATGTAATCATATATCTTTTGAGAGAGACACAACTATTTTATTATCATAATAGACTATTGACCTATTTTTATCATGGGGGGTGTCAAAAAATATATACTAATTTAAATTGTAGTAAAGTGGTTAACCTAGGATTTCTCTATAGATGAGCCATAAAAATCACTTTTGTCACATAAATTTGAGAAAAAAGTAGAGGATTTTTTTTAAAAATTATTTCAGTATAAAAAAACACAAAATTAAAAATAAAGGTTGAAAATGAATGGATGAATAGAGTGGTGGGGTTAGGGTAGGATATGTTTTTCCAATTTCACTATAGATGTAAATATAATTCCCCCTATCTTTCTATTTAATGATAAATAAAAGACTCCTCAATTTATTTATCAATCACCCTTAGATGAAGAGGGTAATTAAACTCACTCCTATGTTCATGGATGTTAATAAACAATTCCTAAACAAATAAGTAAAGTACTGATAGGGAATTTTATATCCTTGGAAACCTATAAATGATTAAATAGTTCTACATATGTGCTAACGATTGCTAGACGCTCACAACCTAACAAAATATTCTCAATCTAGACAAATTTCATTAAGCGGAGGGAGTTTAATGTTATTCAACCAAATCTATAAACAATGAATGAAACCAAAATCCAAAATATAATCACACTAAATTAATTGAATATCACTAAAAATATAAATCATTCAATCATAAAAGAGAGTTTTACATTTATACACAAGAGTATGACATTACAAAAGTGAAACTCCCCTTTCCCAAATCACTAAATGATTTACTTCTCAATGTGATGGGTAAGAGAGTTGAAAGGGGAATAAGATAGAATAATGAAACAAAGAAAAATATAAAATATAAAATACAAGGAAATTAAATACTCTAATCCTCCATCATATCCCCTCTTTCACATTCTTCAATAACCCGTGAATTTAAGTGGAAAAAAATATTTATAGGCTTGACGATGGAAAATTTTACCTTTGGATTCAATCATAAAAAATTTTGAGTTCACTTATTTTATTAAATTACTTAATGGTGAGAATTTTTCTTTAGAAAAGTTGTTCAACTCAGTCTTTTACATGTTCCCAAAAAATATTAGTGGATTTGGACAATTTTTCAAAATGTTATTCTCAAATTAAGGATGAATATTTTTTCTGCTAAGGAATTTGTTCAACTATCTCCAATTTGGAACAAGAAATGGATTCCTTAATTACATAATTTCTACTTAAATAATTCTTGAAAAATGTGTAATTGATTTATATTTCTCCTCTAATGGGAATCATCTCATTTGGACATATCTAAGATGAGTTTTTCCTCCCCAATAGATATGTGGTCCATTCTATCGTCCAATAAACTTTATCCACATGATTTATTTTTATGGGATATTTTATAACCATTACTGAGATTTTTATGCTCATCCCAAGTTTTATTAATTTAAATGTATTAAATAATTAAATAACATATGAAAAATAATGAAAATATTATCTATATCAACTATTAAAGGGTAAATATCACTAGTTTCCACATCGATATCTTGGAAAAATATGTGTATCCATACTTCTCCTTTACCTTCAATTAAAGACACAATATACTTATAATACGTTGTATATTCTATGTCCAGAACCTACCTTGATCACTTAGAACTCATAGAACCTCCATTAAAAGTGAATATTTATCTTTTTTTTACATCAAGTCATCATGATCAGTTTGGAATCTAGTATATGCATATCCTTGGATAACTAGTTCCTCATCTCTTCTATAAACCAAGAACATATCCTTAGTACACCACATATACTTTAGTATAATCATGAATATTATCTAATATTATTCACATGAATCATATTGATATCATTATATCAGGCTTAATGTGCAGAATACATCTTGTCTAGTACATAGCATAACATACATGACTAACCCAATTGTTGAAACATATGGAATTATTGTCATTCTATTTCTTGAAACATGTTTCTACAAACACATTTTCATAGAAAGAATAATGTAATGTGATGTTGGAAACAATCCCCTCTTTGATTCATCCATATTGAATCTCTTTAGTATCATGTAAATGTATGTACTTTTAATTATCCCGAGAATCCTCTTAGATCTATCAGGATGAATCTTTATCCAAAGAATATATGTTTCCCCACCCAAGTCCTTCATAGAGAATAATTTATTCAACTAAAACCTGAAATATTATAAGGCCATTATTTTTCCAAATAATTAATATGTGATCAACATGATATTTTTTTTGAAAAATACACTCCCACTAAAGCCTTTGGAGAAACATGGATCACACTCATTCTTTATGAATCCAAATTCCATTACGGCTTCATAAAAATTAATGTTCCAAGAAATATATTCATTCATTAATACAAAATTGGATTTTTTTTAATTTTCATATCTTTTTGGAATCCTTTTTAGTCACAAACCCTTTGGGTTGTTTTATTAGACATCTTCGTAAAGGTTCCCCTTAATGAAGGATGTTTTAATATCAATTTTAAAATATAATTTTCATGGAAAGTCACAATTTCAGGTAAAATTATGATGGATTTCATTCTATAAACTAATTAAAAGGATTTTCCATAGTCAATTCCATAACCCTGTTAAAACCCTTTTGAATCATGTCATTCATTATAGGTACTAATTATTCTATTCATATCCATATTATTCATTAATACCAATTTTCAACCAATGGGATTTACATCCACTAGAGGATCTATGAAAATATAGACATGTTTTTGGTACATGGAATCCATTTAATTATGTGTGGCTTAATGACACTTGGAAACATCTATATAACATAGTATTTACAAGTAAATTATAGGACCATTATTTTAAAATAATAGTGATTCGCAATCCTAGGTGACAAGAAAACCATACTTTTCTAGTTCTATAACCTCTATAGTACTCCTCTTTAGTACTTGTGTCTCTGTAAAAACTTATTATTCTATTTGATTTGTAGAATTTGTTCATGTTCCATATCTTGTTTATCTTAATACTAGGCTTTATCTAGGTCTCTCTTACTCCCACTATCTCTTTTAGAAATAAGATCCTCATTTGGAAATGTGATATTTCAATCAACCAAAACCTTTTTTACGAATTATTTTATAGGCAATATCCCTGTTTTTATTTGTAATATCCTATAAAGATCTAATTTGTGCCTTAGGGTTAAATCTTTTTATCTAGAGAGGCCTTAATAAACACTTTTCAACCCCACACATGTATGTAAGATTACATGGGTTTCTGTTCATTCAATAATTGGTATGTTATTGTGTCTATTACATTAGTTCGAACTCAGTTTAACAATCATGCTTCTATTTTTAATAAATATCATTAAAAGGATAATAATATACTTTTATGAATCATCAATGATATTACTATATACAACAAGGGGTGGTTCCTTCTTTCTCTTATAACATTCCACTAAGGTGTATAAGAAGGGGTAATTTGAGATAGTATCCCAAACTCTTTTAAATAATCAATGAAGTATTTATTAATATATTTTTCACCATGGTCTATGTGTAGTTTTTTAATATTCATACAAATATGGTTCTCAAATTTATTCTACTATTCCTTGAATTTATCAAAATAATATGACTTATACCTCATTAAGTTGACATACAAATGTCTTCTAAAATCACTATAAACAGTTATGAAGTATGAATACCCACCCATTAATTAAATATAAAATTTTCCACACACATTGGTATTGATGAATTCATGAATATCTTTATACCTTTTACCTTTTCCTCTAAATATAGATCTGTTCATTTTCCCTTATAAACAAGTGTCAATAAACAAAGGGGTTTTAGTTTAAAATAATATAAATGTACATCTTGATATAATTTGGTTAAGATTTTTTCTATAATATTACATAGTCTATGATTCCAATGTTGGTTGTGATATGATTCATATTATGTAAATTGGATATTTATTTTCATTACTTGGTCAGTGTAATCCAACACATAAAGATTGTAATTTAAATTTTTCATACCATAACAAATGATATATTTATAAAATAGGAACCATTTATTCCCAAATTTGAAAATAAATTCACATGTATCAAGTATGAATATATAAATAATGTTTTTTAACTAATGGAAGATAATAATAAGCCTTTAAACCCAATATCATTTTTCGTATTAATTTGAGGTGGTAATCCTAATAGCCACAATAGAAAGTTTATCTCCATTGATTGCTTGTAGATCTACCTCTTCTATTTCAATAATTATAAATCTACTTGGTTCTTGTATTTGAAGAAATATGTGAGCACCACAAACTGTTTCTAATTCCCAATTTTTAGAAATAGATAAATTTCACTCGATAACAAATGCACTTGAAGCTTCCCCTTGCTTCTTTGGTTGGGTGCAGTTTTTCTTCCAGTGGCCCTTCCTTTCAACATGGAAAATAGACAACATCTTATTCCCATGATTCCCCCTTAGTCTTCATCTACATGGAAGGCTTTAATTAATATTTTTTACTTAAATATATTTAATTTCCCATTCCATTTGTTCACCATAGGGATGGAAGTATTTTCACGCTTTGTGTCCTTATATACTTGGCGAAGGAGAGTAATAATATCTAGTAGTGACTTATATAAGTAGTTTGTATTGAAATTTAAATCCAATATAGAGAATCATTGAGGGTGTGATAACAAAAATAGATCAGTTACCTGTTATTTGGGGAGTTTAAACCTAAGAACCGCTAAGCACACAATGAATCCAATATGTTTGACTATGTAATGCCCAACTAGGAAACCCTCCCCAACCTTACTATAAAAGTGAACTATGGAAATATTATATAGTTCCTATCTAGATCTCTCATAGAAAATATCATGGAGGTTCTCAAGCATTTTATACACATCCATGTTTCCATGAGACTTCATTATTTCAATAGACATATATAAAAGCATCAAGCATTAACAAACAAATATGCCACTCAATATTTCATTGTAGACTAATAACTCTTCATCACTCACCTCATTGGAAGGTTGATAAAGCATTAATTATTATAGATCATAAGATTTTTGTTCATAGTGAAGAATAAGCTGAAGTATTTCAAACCACTTATGGATTTTACCTCTATTTAAGAGGTTGCCTTTCTCTAATATTGATCATATGGATAGTGTGGATGACGAGCTTTTCATTTTATTCTACAACTAAATTTATATATTATTACTATTATTCATGATTAAAAATTATGTGAGAGATAATAGGTAAATTAATTTTTTTTTAATTCTCCCATTATTTTTCCATGTCAAATATCCATCACCATTAAACTAATAATTTCTAGTTACAATGTAATTCTTGTGGAAATGATCCAGATTAAATTTCTTAACCATCTATAATTATCCTTAAAAACATTAAAAAATTAATTTTCTATATATTATTTCCATATATAGGCTTGTATAACCTTGATTTGTTGAGTGGACTTCCCTATCCTAAATTCCTCATATGGATTTACTCAAATTGTTCCTCTATATATTTATTGAGAAAATTCATGTTATTAAACCAAACCCATGTTTTTTTATTCATCCTAAAACCCACATGACAACTCCTAGATAATAGTAATTATTTATAATTTCTCCATGTACTACACTTAGTTATGTGGTTTCATTCATAATCAAGTAATTTATAATGACCATAAACATTTACACATATTTTTACAATATTTTAAGAATAATTTTCCTGGAAATACAAACCATGGATTATAAATTCTAGTGACTTTTAAATATTAGTTACATAATTAAACACCATGAAACAAAAATATATACATCATTTATTTAATATCCATAAAGATATCCTAACATCCATTATGATCTAACATCTACAAAGGATAACCTAAGGAAATACATACACAAAGGGATGAGCTCGAAAGACCATTAAGGGGAAAATAATATAAATAAAGAATACTGGATGGTTTATAATTCCTAACATGATGACATAAAAGTCATAAAACATGAATAAACATATGGAAGAATAATATATAGAACATGGGATCATGTAATCATGGAATCATAGAATATGGAAGCAAAATAAAACATGACATAAATATGAGTCGAAGTTAACCACCAAGACCACTAAACATGGAGGATCATGAGTCAAGGAAAACGTCCAAGACTATTTCACATGGAGGAGAATGAGTCTAGGATATCCACCAAGACTATTGCACATGGTGGAGCATGAGTCAAGGATAACCACAAAGACCATTCCACATGTCATCTCATGATATTAAACATTAATCATTTCATTAGAGTGCTATCTGGGTGAACCCATTATAACATTTTCATTCATATATGTGCCACGTGAATAATCATACAAATGGAAAAAACAGAAGGCTAACCCATGGAAATAAATGAGTATTGTAATCTTGTCATAAGGAAATATAAATAGGTGTATCATAATAGTGTCCATGATGTAATGGATTTAAATCATAAATGGAAATTTATAAGGTAAAATAGACTTAAAAAATTATAGTTTATGTCAATATAATGTGAAAACATGAAAAAATAGTGTCAAAGAATGTTTAGAAATGATCCACATTAGGGTAGTTTATGGGAGAATTTTAATTATTCTTTAAAATGGAAATGACCTATTTTTTTGTATAAAACAATAAATGAATCAAGATATTTTTTCTTGATAAAATTAGTAATTTTATAAAAATAATTATAGCACAAAACCTATTATGCGGTGAACTTAATAATGGGTTAGAAATCGGGAATTTCCCTATAATGGGGCTTCCTTATCCCGAATATATGAGAATGGATCCTTTTAAAAACATGTATTTCCTATTAAAGAACCATGGGAAATTCATGATAGATGAGTTAAAAACATATAAAGAGAATATTTAATAGTTATATAAAAATACATAGTAATTAAATTCAGGTAAAGAGAGATAAAGAATAACCCAAATGAAAAAATGGAGGTTCGAAATGCATCCCTTACCTTATATCTGAAGTTCTATACACTTGTACTAAATGTCTTGCATAATAAAATTTGATTCCATAATAATTTAATTCAGAACTTATTTAACATGTATTGTATTTATTGTAATTGTATTAATTTCATTTATGTCCTTTTGGACAAGTTATAAGAAACAGTTTCAATGTTCTGGTAGTGTTTTTTCGTTGGTTTTCATGATTGGTTTACTTGTATATATGTTTGAAATATCATGTGAGATGAGAATAGTTGTCCAGAATTTAAATTATATTTTATTAATGAACGTCGATAATATTAAATGTTCTTATATATCATTTTTCTAATGTGTGGATGATTCATTAGATAAAACGTTAATGATTACCGTTTATATTATTTTGGAATTTTTTGATCATCACGAACTAGTTTTATTTTATTTATTAATATTACATATATATAATATTTATAGAACATAAATATGTTTTAATTAAACTATTAAAATATATTTTTATCAAAAAAATGGTTTTACGACCAGCCTTTAACCCAATAATGGAAATTGAAAACTTATAGTCAATGAATACAATAAATTTTCACTTCATGGATGATGATTTCATTTTTAGAACAAAAGATGAGGGGAACATAAACGATGATGGGTTTTTCCATTTAAAAAAATAATGTTATATAATATAAAATATACTATAGTTATCATTCTTATTGAAATAGGGTAGGTGAGGAGAGTAAAATAAAATAAAAAGAAATTAAATGAAAAAGAAAGTAGTTTTTACCTCTTGAATTCTTCTCCATGAGAACCTCCTTAGGGGAATTTCGGTTTGGTCTCTTATTGGAAAAAAGGAACCTGGGTGTGTGGATGAAAATTTGGAATATTATTTGGTACAATTTAAACAACATTCAAGGCTTTTGAGTTCTGAGTAGAAGAGGTTGTGGGGGTTGAATTTATAGTGGAGGGGAGGGGGTTTTTTGATTTGTTTTATTCATTTGTTTATTATATTGGATAAACAATATCAATAGATTGAAACTTATCACTAAATATATTAAATAATGAATGATATTTTAGGATTATGGGATTACATCACCCACATATCATCTGCAACTCAACAAATCATTTATTTCTTAAATACCCTAAATTAACTTACTTCAATTTTCAAAAAAAATATTATTTGAGAAAAATACAAAACATTCACCCTAACCATTTTTTGACATTTATAATTAAAAAATGGAATCAAATTTATGAAAATAATTTTCTAATTATGATAAATTTATTTTTTTAATAATAATCCTCATGTATTAAAAAATTACCAATTTTTAAATAATAACTTATTTTATAACTCTTTGAAAAATAATTTAAGAACTCATAAAATAATATTATAATCATAATAAAAAAAAATATTAATTTTTTAATATATTTTTTGAAAATAAATTTCATTTTAAATCATTATATTAAATATGAAATTGTAAATAATCATTAAGGTTTTATAAAAATACGAACACATAATTTATCACCATTAAAACATTTATTTACTTATTACATCATATAAATGATTCATAATTTCATTTATTATAGGCCCAAATTTTATTTATACTTTCATGGTTGAGGTAAAAATTATATTTCCTATTTTACTATTTATAAGGGTTATATTACTATTCCAAATGTCATGTTACTATTTTATTGGTTTAGGTTCCTTAATTTATTTAAATACAAATTATTTCATTCATTATTCATTTATAATGTTTTTATTGTGTTGTCTAAGTTATTTTATGTGGCATATAATATATTAAAAAATTATAAGAAGGAAAATTGTAATTGATAGATATTTGGGTTGTAAAATTCTTCCCCCTTATGAAATTTCTCCCTATAAATATAGTTTTACAAACTAAGGGGAAAACAGTTGAGGGTGTTTATCCTTCATTTATTATTATGGTTCCCATGTTTCCTCTTTATTCATATGGTTATGCCATAGTACTTTGATCAAGTGAGTGGTATTTTTTAGTATAGCTTTATCTTTACAGTCCAATAACATCACTTTCTACTCCCCGTAAAAGAGATCATTTTCCAACTGTAACACCTTTGAATTCATAATATGTGAGGGATCATGTATGTACATCTTCAATAGGGATATGTGGAATACATCATGTAATTGATACACGACTAGTGGATGTTCTTTTTGATAGGACATAGCTCTAAAATGATCAAGAATCTCAAAGGGGGTGAAGTTCCTGGGACTCAAAATTCATTTCATACCAAATCTCATGATCCTCTTACGTGGTGATATGTGGAGGAATACCATGTATCCATTCTTATACTCAAGGTATCATAAATGATTATATTAATAGTTATTCTTTCTACTCTATGATTCCTTGATGTGATGTTGAATGGTTTTCATTATTTTTTCAAAAATTCCAGTTCCTAGTAGATAACAGTCATTAACTTTATCCCAGCATGCAAGTGTTCTACATCTTTTCCTCTATAGGGCTTCGTAGGGAGTTTCTCATATTATTGATCAGAAATAATTTTGTAGGTGAACTTGACCAGAGGTATATATTGGTCTCATCATTCTTTTCAATCCATAATACATTCCCTCAACATGTATTCTAGTTTCTAAATAGTCTTCTCATACTAGTCAACAGTTTGAGGATGATATGCCGTATTTAAGTTCATCTTAGTTGTTTGAGCATGTTGGAGACTTTTCCAAAACATGTAGGTGAATCGCAAATCTCAATTAGTTAAAATCGATAGTGGTACTCCATATCTCCTTACCTATTATTTAATGTATATCCCTGAAATATGAACTTATGAGAAGTTCTCTCAAATTCGGTAATGTCAATTGTCTTTGTAAGACAGTCCACGATAACCGATATTTCATTATTTCCTATGAATTTATTTGTATGTCCAGTGATTAATTCCATGGTGATGGTTCCCCAATTCCATGTTGGTATGGGTAATGGTTTTATCATCCCCTTATAATGTTTCCTTTATACCTTTTCTTTATGGAATATAAATCACTTTGATGTATATTAAGTGATATATTTCTTCATATTGTCCCAACAATAGTGCTCTCGAATATATTGATATATCTTTATGATCTCTGGATGAATATAGAAGGTTCAAGTATCTATGTCATTCAAATTCTCTTTATTTTTCTATGGATTTTATGGTACTCATAATCATGACCAAAATATCACAAATCCTTCATAATCCATTTAGAACTCTGAGGATTTCTAATTTCTGGTAACATCTACCTTTTTCTGAATTTCCACATCATTTTTTTGAGCATCCATTATTTTCTCCATGAGAGATGGTCAAGAAATAATTTTAGAAAGGAGTGATGATGTGCTTCCCTTAAAAATTCACATGTCCAACCTTTGTAGATCTATGAATATTGGATCCTTCTCAATTCTCATCATTGAAAAATGATTCACGATCCTTTCTACTTAGAGCATCTTCAACCTTATTTGATTTACTAGAATTTTAGTGAATTGAGTAGTTGTTGTCCTTGATGATATCTAACCATAATCACTGGAATATATTAATATCATTATTTTTTAAATTATATTTGAGGCTCTTACAATCCGTATATATCTCACACTTCTCCCCATAGAGACAATACTGCAATATTTTCAATGCAAAGATCATAGGCTCCAACTCCAGATCATGCATTGTATAGTTATTTTCATAAGTTTTAAACCGAAATGAGGTTTAATATATTAATTTATAAATTTTAATCATTATATATCCTAATCACTTATTTTAATAATAGTTTTACACTGAAAATAGTTCCCAACTTTTCGGTAGTGCGAGTATTTGTGCAGCGATAGGCCTCTTTTTCAACACTTTTAAGTAGTCCTCACATTCACTGCTCTAGAAAAACATTACTCCCATCTGATTTAGCTTGGTAATTGTATTTTAAAATTGTGATAAGTTCCTCAAAAATCATCTATAATACCTATCTCATCCAAAAAAACTATGGATATCCATTACAGATATTAGCTTGGGTCACCCCTCAATTGGCTTTTCATGGAAGGGTCCATAGATATTGCTTTTTTGTTGATAAAAACACAAAAAAATGAAACTTCCTCCATCCAGAACTCACATTTACTATACTTTTCATAATTTTTCTCCCATATAAAATTCTTCTTACACAGTTTTCAAATTCTCATCATGTTCCTCCTTTCTCTTGGAGTATATCGAAATATCATCATTAAAGGATACCATAAATTTGTCGAGGTAATATCTTAATAATATATTCATCAAATCCATGAAATTTAAAAGATAATTGGTGACTCTAAAGGGAATAACTATGAACTCATATTGTCTATAACTCTTTTGAATGTTATTATTGGGAATATATTCCTTCCTCACCTTCAATTAGTGATATCCCTACTAAAGGTATGCCTTAGAAAAATACATGGCCCCATGTAGTTGATTAAACAGGTAATCTATCCATGTAATGGGATACTTGTTCTTTATCATGATCTTTTTGGGCTCACAATAATTGATTTAGATTCTCATTGATCCATTCATATTTTTTATGAAGAGGACCTGTGCACCCCATGGTGAAGTACTCTGGTGTATAAAACCCTTATCTGGATTCTCCTATAACTACACTATCAATTTGTTTAAATAAATTTTTTCCATTCTATAAGGTGTATTTGATATAGGAAGTGATCCTGGAATATGTTCAATCGAGTTCTCAACTTCTTGGTTTAGATTAGGAAACTCTCTAGGGGAACACATCAGGGTAGTTCCTCCCAATGGGAATGTTTTTTTGCATGATCCCCTCCTTTTTCTCAATCATATGGTCTATATATTATTTACCATAAGTTAATAAAATCCCCAAGTGAGTCAATTATTCTGATATATATTCATCCTCCTCCTTACACATGTACAGAATTATTAGATAAATTGATATGTGAAGGGTGATCTACATTTCTTGACAGTCAAGGTTGGATTTTTATAATGATTGCTAATAAATTACCAATATTGGATCTAACTCCATTAAATGATGTAGGAAAAAACGTTTTAGGAGGTTTATTCCCTAAACATTGACTTGGGAGGATTTATATACTTTGGATGCAATAATTTCCCCATTTTTATTCTCATAGAAAACACAACCTCTATATTTTGAGGTTCAAATTGAATAGTTATAAAAAAAATTCAATATATGAAATAATGCATTGAGCCTCCTATAATAATACTACCTTTCTTATTTTATTCTAGTTATAATAATTGAATTTCATTCGAAATGGACTTTAGGATAAGAATTTTTTATCATTAAAACACATGAATGGGAAATCGTTGGAATTAAATGGATAACTTATAAATGAAAATTATATGATAATTTTGGATTCCCAATGTTTTAATATTATTTATGCATGGTGATATTATTATCCCTAAGGTTCCTAATAAAGTTCTATAGTATTAACTTCCAAAATAACTAGACCATGCTCTGATACCAACTATAATAGCCATATCCTTTTAGACATATTTTTACAAGATCATAACCATAATTAACCATGAAATAAAAACCAAGTATTGTAATCACTATTTTCTTTAGAAGACTATGTAAATAAATAAATTTCATGAAACCAAAATAAAATATTTATTTAATCTCCATAAAGGGATCCTAAATCTTATTGATCTCTTACATATATATTGGATAAATTTAAGAAATACATAAATAGAGAGATGATATAAAATGCTTAGTAAGGTTAAATCATGTGAATAAATCATTGAACATGTCTTAGAATGCATAATATGATGACATAAAAAATCATGGAATATGAATAAACTTATGGGAGTATAACATACAAAACATGGAATCTTGTAATCATGTAATCATAAAAATTTGGAAACAATATAAAACATGAAATAATCATGAGTCAATGAAAACCACTAAGACCACTTCACATGTTGGAGCATGAGTCAAGGTACCCCACCAATACTATTAGACCTGGAGGAGCATGAGTCAAGGCTAAACGCCAAGAACATTGCACAAAGATGACATGGTGTCAAGGACAACCATCAAGACCATTACAAAAGACATATCATGAGACAAAACACTAACCAATGAATTTTAGTTCTATTTGGAACACCCATTATAACTTGTTAATTCATATTTTTTCCACATAAATAATTGTACATAAGGAATAAACATAAGGGTTTCTACTGGAAATAAATTGGTATCGTAATCGTGTTTTAATACATAAAAATGTGGGTATCATAATAGTGTCTATGAAATAATGGATTAAAATATAAAATGTACATTAATAAGTAAAAATATCCATAAAACAAGATATGTGGTGTCAAATAGAAGTGAAAACATCGAAAAATATTGTTAAAACATCAGAAATGAGCCACATTTGTGTGGCTTAGGAGGATCATTTAATGACAATGAAAAAAGTATATTTTTTTGTATAAAACCAGAAATTAAACAAGATATTTTTTCCTTATAAAATGAATGGTTTTAAAAAATAATTTTATTTTCAAACATATTGTGTAGTGAATGTAAAAATGGGTGATAAATCGAGAAGTTCTCATTAATCGAGCATGCTTATCAGAATGATTTGATAAGGGAACCTTTTAAAAATATGTTTTTCCTATAAAATATGGATGAACTTATCTGGGTAAATTATTTTTTAACATATAAAAATGTAAAAGAATAATATAAAATTAATGACAATTTACATCTGGGTAAAGAGGGAGAAAGCGTAACCCGAAGGAAAAACCAGAGGTACCGAAAGAATTCCTTATCTTATGACTGAAATTTTTCTTCACCTGTACTTAATGTCATGGATAATGAAATTAGATTCATTAATAATTTAATTTATAAAATATTTAAAAATTATTTTTTCACTTTTTTTAGCACATTTATGGACTTTTTTATAAGTTATAAGATATAATTTTATCATTCTGGAAGTGTTCGTTTCCTTGGTTTTCTTGATCATTTTACATTTATACATGTATGGAATATCATGTGAAATTATAATTGTTTTCCAGAATTGAAATTATATTTTATCAATGAACATTAATAATATGAAATGGTCTTATATATCATTTCTTTCCAGATGTTATGATGATTCATTAGATAAAATTTTAATTATAACTGTTAAGATTATTTTGGTGTTTTTTTGATCATCAAGAACTTGTTTTGTTTTATTAATTATTATTAATTATATATATGGGTTCCATAACATTAAATAATATATAATAAATATATTATAATCTGTTTTAACCATTAAAATTGTTTTGCAACCAGCCTTGAAAGTGGTAATGTAAATTGAAATCTTGTCATCCTTGAATACGATAAATTAACACATCCCAGATGATGTTTTCAATTTTTGACCAAAATGGTTGGGGAAGAGAAATGATTATATGTACTTCCATTAAAATAAAATTCTAGTATCTAAAATATACTATATTTATCATGTCAACTGGAATTGGGAAATTGAGGAGAGGAATAAAAACAGAATTAGAAAATAAATTAAAAGGAAAATGAAGATGTTTTTACCTCTTGAATTATTATCCTTGATATCCTAATTATGGGAATTTAGTTTGGTGTTTTGTTCAGATAAAAAGGATCCAACAAGTGAGGGATAGAATTGGGAAGAGGGTTGGGTAGTATTTGGACAACATTCAAAGCTTTTGACATGATAGAATTGCGAAGAGGATTGGGTTTGGTATTATGTTGAGAAAAAAACGCTCATGGAAGTAGGGGAGAGAATTGGGAAGCATTTGGACAAGATACGAGGTTTTTGAGGTGTGAGGAGAATACTTTATGAGAGGTGGTATTTATAGTATGGGAGATGGGTGTTTTTTGATTATTTTATCCATTTGCTAATTATTTTCTCTTAAGACTATGAATAATTTGAACCTTATTAATAAATATATTAAATAATAAAGGAGACTTATATATTATTTTCTTAAATCTTCCTTACATCATCTATGACTTAATAAATAATGTATTTGTTAAATAATATAATATACTATATTTCATTATTAAAAAAAATAAACTATTTTAGAACAATCAAAAAAATAACCCTTACCATTTTTATAGATGTATGCATCAAAAATGGAATACATTTTAGGAAAATAATTTTATAAATATGAGAAATTTAATTTTTAATTAAAATTATCGCTTATTTAAGAAATAGTTATTTTAAAATTGAAATGGATTTTGCAACACAATGAAAAACTTATTAAGGTCTTAAAAAATTATCATACAATCATAAGGAAATAAAATATTAATTTATTAGTATATTTTATGATATTAAATTTTCATTTAAATAATTATATTAATTATAAAATTTTAAATAACAATTTAGGTTTTTTAAAAATACAAACACATAATTTATCTTATTTAAAACACTTATTTACTTATTTGATGATATAAATAGATCATATTTTTATTTTTAAGATTCAAAAATTTTATTTATACTTTTATAAGAGAGTTTTCAATTCAATTGGTCGGTTTACTATTCATAAGTGTCATATTACTATTCCAAAGGTCATGTTAGTATACCATTAGTTTAGGTTCCTTAATTTCTATAAATACCACTTTTTCATTCATTATTTATTTTTAAATTTTAACTGTGTTCTCTAATTTATTTTATGTGTTTTATAATATATTATATAATTATAATTATGGAAATTTACACTGATATAATGTTGTTTCATTATAAAATGGATTTCTTAGTTCGACTTAATATTAAGTTGGGGGTTTTAGTAAATTATGCATAATTTTTTTCTTCTTTTACCCTCTATATGTCATTTTAATATTAAGTGCATGTTAATTAATTAATATACCATTTCGTATAAACAATTTAAACATAATTAATTAATTTAATTTTATAAATTCCAAATTAATTAATTTAATTATTTGGTCGTGGCCTTGCTTCGAAAAACTCTATATATTCATATGAAAAATAAAAAAAAGAAATCTTCAGGAGCTTTATCTACTTGTTGATTTAGTTAAACGACATTAAATAAACCTTTTACCTAGGGGAAATTTCACTTTTTTCTGTCTTGGAATGTGTTATAGTATTTCACACATCCACCTATGTAACACCTGGGTTGGAATTATTATGGTTCCATCATGAACTTCCTCCACGTGCCTTGGGAATCATCATAAATTAAAAATATTTATAACTCACATATAGGTATGGGTAAGGAAAGGATTGGCTAAAGGGGGGTTACATAAATATATTTGATAATTCATATCCTATATAATAATGTATGGAATGATGGCTCAAATTCCATCAAATTTAATTTAATAATAAATAATTTTATGTCCATGCCATAAAATAAATAAATAAATTAATTCCATTTCATCTTCATGAACATTTGAACCCTATTGTAGATTACAATAATTAAGGAATTAATGAAAAATAAAATATATATATAATAGTTTTACATTAATTGAAATAAATTGATTTATATTTGATATTTTTTTAACCCTTATTAAATTTCCAAACACAATATGTTCAATCAACGAAATAAGGTTTTAATGCTGTAATTTTTCAACTTAATCTAATTTAACCATTCCAGTAATTGGGATACTACATGGTGTTTAATATCTATATACATGTTTTTTATCACTTCTTTTATTTACCCTGGTTACACACCTCATTACATAGTGTTTTGATTCGGTTAGACTACATGGTGTGTACTTGAAAGCTACACACTGTGTATCCGCTTTATGTGTTCCGGATAAACTCGCGTGGGACTTTAGTGTACATATAAATAGAGTTCATAGAGTGTATAGGATATCTACACACCATGTCCTTTGAATTTCATGTTCCCATGAAATTTGTTGAATGAATCAGTGTGTTCTCAAGCAAGAGACTAGACGATGTGTGCACTCCAGCTGCACCTCATGTATCTCTAATTTCATGTGTTCAGATAACTCTAGGTGTATACAGAATGAGGGAATTTATGAACTAAACATTGTGTAGATCTGATACATGTTCTTTATATCAAAAATAATTCATGTTGTTAGTGTCACATTGTTAGACCATGTATAATAACCACATATATTACACAATTTACATCGCTAACCCATGTAGACTGCAAGGAATGCACACTAATGCATACTGTGTAATCTAACAATCTTGTTCTGAGTCATCTGGTAAATCCATGCTGTTCACCTCATATAATAATTATGAATCATGTTTTTTTATCGTGGGGCATGTCAATGATCAATGTACTAGGGTACACGACATGTACATTCGAGTAAACGTTGTGTGACCCTTTCTTACTAAACAAAAATCATAATTCTTGATGGAATATTCAGTCATTCGTCATCTATTATTAGAGCATTAAGAAAATTAAACATTGAATGAATATGATTGATATGTTGATAGATTTTTAATTTAAATCATATTAGATAACAAATAATATGAAATGATAATTCAACCATGATTATATATGGATCAACAATTAAATAAATATTTATAATTTTTTAGAGAACCACTTTGATGCCACTTTATGGTTCTAGGTAATGTGGAAGTGTGCAATGATGGGTGATATATTAAAATTTATTTTAATATTTCTATGGCATAAGCCAAGAGATAATATTTTTCACATTAAATTTATAATTAATTTACGGAATGAAAGAGGAAATTATTAATTTTTCTAAGGAACCTCTCTTCATAGATGATATTGATCATTCAAAAAATACCCTTTCATATTTCCTTCAATGAATAGTGAGGAGCCAATGATGGAATCACTCTAGTGGTGTTCCACACATTCTCCTTTGATATCCATGTAATGTCAATTGATCTTTAGGTTCTAGCACAGAGAATCGGTTTTATGGGCTTGATTGTGTTGATTACTCATCCTTCACTCTTGAATAAATATCTCTAAGGTTTCTCATTCGTGAGAATTATATAGAAGGAGGAGAGGAGTTGATGAATAATTCATTGTGCACGGTAATTATCTGTTCTAAATTTTTCACAATACACAATAGACATTACCATCTTTTTATAGAGCTACGATTTAAATTAAAATAAATATATAATTGAATGATAGCCATTAAATAATATTATACACTTTAATGAACCCCATGCACCATATTATTATTGTTATTATTATTATTATCTTTTGGTGTGTACTAACTTGCGTAATAAAAAATATTATCTGACAAACTTTTTAATTAATATGTTTCACTGTACATGGTCTTGGTCCATTCAAACTCCTTTAGAATTTATTGAACACTCAAATAAATATTTAATTTAAATATTTCATTTAATAATAAATATTTTCAATCCAAAAAACGTGAAAAAAGTTATCTCTTTGTCTTGTGATTAATTTTTATTAAATTAATTAAATTCAAATAATATTTAATCAAGATCATTAAAAACACATAGTGTGTGGCCGTATAAGATTCTTTTTCATTGGTATTAGGCAAGATTTCTTAAAGTCCAATATTAAAATATACTAATGGGTTAATGAACCTAATGGAAATAATTTAATGTAATAATGATGACAACCACGTATGAAGTATCACTGTGTAATATGATCCCTTTTTCACAAAATCTCCTCAATAAAGTTTAACATCTATGTCCCCAGCCTATTTTATCAATACTTATTTCATTTACTATCTGAAAAATAACATGATGTTAAATAATGGACATGGAATTTAATGCAAAAATTCTATTCCAATCAATGGGAAAAGATATCATCTTCTATAAATATTGAACATAAAAACCCTTCCTTAACTTATCCATTAATGCAATGTCAATCCTGAAACACCAAATATACCCTACATCGCTGTGAACATAATTACTCATAGTTTTTTATGAATATAAAAGTGTGATTCATGAAATTCATTAATAAAAGTCTTTACGTATAAGGACTGGTACACACGCTCATATATAGGAAAATATTATGACACCAAAACATGCAAAATTCTTACTTATAGGTCTTTTAACAATGTCTCCCATATTAGATATTACCAAGGGAGAAATTCTTGAGAAGAAGCCTCATCTGATTAAGCGTACTTTCACTAGACATTTTATGCACAATGTTTCCAATCAATGTATATTATCTTATTGCATAAAAATATTTAAGGATATCAGCATTTCACTTCCAGGTTGTCATCATAGCGAGGAATGGATATGACCTAATCAATATAATGTATACTCTAGGACATTATTACATTAAATTATTGAAGAAAATGAACAATATGTAATAATATGTTTTATTATCATTCAATATATCGAATATGTAGGTAATAAATGTTCCAAAAGTTTTTCCTAAGACACAAACCCCAATAATAATAATATCATATATTAATTCCATAATGTGAAAAAATTTATAAAATAAATAATTTTTTCATTATAAACCATTATAGCTGAATTTAGACTATCCCTAATCGTGGTAGTGTAAAATAAATATTCATCATCCATAAAGGTGGTAAATTGGCATAATATGGAAAATGGTTTAATTTTTTTGAATAATAGTAGAAGAGTATGAGTGGATGGTAGATATTTCGATGATAGTAAAATATTTAAATATATATATTATATTTATTTCATTATTCCATGTTTGATGTGGGATTTGATGATAAGTTAAAAGATCAAATCAATATAGAAGTGGTAAATTGAGAATATTAACTCTTAAATGGTGTCTTCTTGAAATACTTCTGGAGGCACTTGGAATTGGTCTTTTTGTGAGACAAGAACAACTATGACATGGTGGAGATGATGAGGAATTTAATTGTGTATAATTTTTTAATGATAAAATCATTTAAGATATGATGAGAAGGGGTTGTGGGTGGTATTTATAAGGGGAGGAGAGAGCAGTTTTTTAATATTATATTGGTTACTTTATTATTTTGGTTCAAGACTACCAATAGTATTAATTATTGAGTGTGTATACAGTAAATGGTGTATCTAAGTTATAACTAATGGGTTCTTACAAAATTCATGACTCAAAAATTAAAGATTTTTCTTACAATGATATATATTGTATTTTACTATATTTCACTATTCACCAAAAAATTTGACTATTTTAGAAAAACACCCAAAAAAATAACTCTAAGAATTTTTAAATGTATTGATGTTAAGAATGAAATAAATTTTAGGAATATGATTTTATAAATATGGGGAAATTAATTTTTAAATAAAATCCTAATTTATTAGAAAAATATTAATTTTATTATTATGTTAAAAAAATTACATTTTAAAAAAACTACTTATGGTCTAATAAAATTATATTATAATTTTAATAAAACTTAATATTGATTTATTAATCCATTTTATGAAAATAAATTATCTTTTAAATAATTATATATTTTATAAATGTGAACGTAAAATAATTATGTTTTTCAAAATATAAAAACACTTAATTTATCATTTTTAAACATTTATTTACTTTTACGTTGGTATAAATATATCTTATATCTCATTTATAAGATACGTAAATATTATTTTTCATTTCTATAGGTGACGTTACTATACCTAACGGTCATATTTCTATTCCAACAATCATATTACTATTCTAATAGACATATAACTATTCCAACTGTCAGATTAGTAATGATCAATTGAGTTTCTTAATTTCAATAAATACCTCACATTTAATTCATTATTCATTCACTTTTAGGATTATGATGTTAATATATATTTTCATTCCTAATATTTATATTTAATTTCTTATATTCTTATTTATTTCTACAATTTTTCATGAGTTTGATTATTATAGGCCATCGAGAATATCTATATTTTCATATTATTATGGACCTCTTTTCTATTTAATGTAATGTTTTAATACATAAAATTTTTAAATTAATTCTTAATATGTAAATGTACTTTTAAATTAATATAATAAAATTTTAGTTTGTTTTATAATGTGGTGTGTGTGAATTAAATAATATTATATTTACTAAATATGAAAAATTATATATTTAGACATGAAATTACATTAATAAAATTATAGGTCTTCATACTCCAACGTCTTTATTTTGACCTTAATAAGTCCTCTATTTAGAAATGGAAAAATTATAAAAATGATATACTTTTAGGATCTCTATAGATATGTAGAAATGTTTTTGGGGATCAAATTATCTATAAATAATCCTTTGTCTTCTTTAGTAAGAAAGTTTTTCTATTAATAAGGGTGGAATCATCTATAAATTAAAAGTAAAAAATTATATCATTACAAGGTTTTTTGTCAATTAGGTATTATAGGTATAATGAATGAATAAATTTATATTTGAAATGGTAAAAGAATCTAATTTATTAAAAGATTTTTCTTGGAAAATTATTTGAGAACGTTGAGGTTTCTAACTCATTCCCCATTTATAGATACCTTGATGAGTTATTAAAAAAAATGAAATTTTCCAATATATATTTTTTTATTATGAAAACTTATTGGGAATGTGGTTTATTTGGTCCCCTTGGAGTAACTATTATAGGGTACTTTAGTATATAATAAATTTAAATAAAAAATTTAGGTACTTAAATACAGATATAATAGTTTAGTTTATGTGGATGTAAATCAGTACAGAAAACAAAATTAGTAATTTTTATAGAAATATTATCAATATCTTGAATAGGGGTTATATTAATTTCCTAGATCCCTCCAATTATATTGAACAACTGTACAAATTTATTAATATCATGAATATTTTTATATAGTTTCTTTGTAGGAAATATGAATTAAGATTCAAGATTGAATTTTTATATAGTGGAATGTTTTTTATGACTATGAGGTGGGTGAGGGTGATATTGATATTTTGATCATAAAAATTTTCATATAAAATAGGATGGGTAATCACTGTGAATTTCAAAATAAAATTGAATCCATTAATTCACTACCTGGAAAAGATATCTCATTTTTTATATTGGATACGAATGGAATACACTCTAATATAAAAAATTAAATTTTCTTCTTTAATGGGAATGATTATTGTTTCATGTTTCTCAAAAAAAAATGGATGGAGTTATATATGACTTATAAAGTCATGAAAATGATGAAAATATATCGATGAAGGATGACTACTAATGATTACCTTTTTCACTTTCGTATCACATTATCTTCTAGATGTGATGAATGTCATGTTGATGTTAAAAATATCAGACATGTTTTCTTTCAATAAAGCTTTTCTGAGGTATAATTGAAATATCTATGTGACCTATCCTAATTCAATACATGATCTAGTAATCTCAGGTAATAAATACTCAGGGTATCCTTAGTTAATGTTTTTATTGGTGGAAATAGTGATGAATTTTTTATTTAATCTCTAGAATAATATAAAATATGATTAAAATAGTGTATTTATGATGAAATATTTATGGTTTTAAGAAGTATCTCATTATAGGTTTAGTAAATAAATAAATTAGTGGCTTGTGAAATAAAATTCTTTTTAGAATCATTATATCCGTTATAAGTTTATAGTTTTAGGGAGATTCGTAGCCTACACATGTGTCTTTCATGTATGATGAAAAAATCCACCTAATAGATAGATGAAATTTAAAATGGATGGATCCACTAAGGGAAAAAAATATGAAGTAGAAAACATATTGGTGGCATTAAATAACAATTTCCATATTCTTGGATATTTTTTCAAATATACTATATGGGTGGTGTCATTTCCAGATAAATTAGATGGTTTTATTCATGTTGTGAAATATATAAATAACATTAATTTTATTAATGTTTATATTAAATGGATCCCTATATTTATGGTTTATTTTAATAAATAGGGACTGAAATGATCCATGGAGGATATTGAATCAGTGGGAATAGTTCTTAGAGCTTTTATGATCAAAAAATTATATGGTCACACATGGTTATATGGAATGTAACTATATAGAAAATTCATCAAGAAAATTTTCTTGTGTTTTAATTTTTTTGAGGGATAAAAATGTTTTTGATACATATGAATTTTTTATACCTCTGTAATAAAATGGAAAATTATAGGTGGATCAACCCTTTGTGGGGTTTCCTTGTCCAATTGGCCATCTACTGGTTTGTGTGTGATTTTTTTTTAATTTCTACCCTAATGAATTTATAAAATAGTTGTTGATATAATGGTTTTTATTATTGTTGTATAATTATATATATGAATGGGATAGATTTAAGGAGGACTGGTTGGTCATCATACCTAGATTTTATATTGTGCATGTGTATATATTTTTAAGATATGAGATCGATTATTATCTAGGGTTAAGTAAAGCTATAATTGGGATTGTCAATGAAAAGAGGGTGTGTCACCCAACCTTTCTCCTCTATCATCCCTCCCTCCAATATATACCCTTTATCCCTCTCAATCTTTACATCTCATTATTTCTAAAATTATTTATTTAAACAATATTATATTTTTGACCCATATATGGTGGTTTGTTCTTGGGATAAAACTGAATATTTCTAAATACATTTTATGTTTGGGACTTATCAAATCTATACATACATGTGTATAAATGCCCCGAACCTACCTCTAATAATTTAGAGGATACAAAAAATGATTGAGGTATCCAAGAATATAATGCAATGTGTTACCAATTAATATTATATTTCTTCTACAATAAAGATACATCATCTACCATAATATAATTAATAATCAAACATGAAATATAAAAAATTAACATATAACAAGTAGTTATATAGTAAAATATAAAATAATCAAATGATTCACCACATGTGAGAAAAACATCATGAAGAGGTATAAAAAAATTTAATCTAGAGTACTAATGAAAAACATTAAACTATTCTAATAAAACATCACACTATCTGCAAATATATCTACTCTCCATATCCATCCTCTGGGATCATCAATTTCATGTATCTTCTTAACTACATGAACACAAACAATGGAAAATTTGGTTTACATGATGGATTTCGAATAGAAAAAGAAACAACCATAATACAACATTAAAAATTATAACAATATTTATCATTAATTATTATCAAGTTACTTATATCTCACAATTATCTCACTCATAAAATAATAATTTGTTCATTTTTATAATCATATATATTAAAATTATGAAAATATCACAATAAGAAGGGCATCTAGGAACTACATCCTAATAGAGGGGCACCAAGTTCTCATAGTTGTATTAGAACCCTTGTTATTAGAAGGAAAAAATATAATTCTCTATCTATCTAATGAACCACCCCATACCTCTCCTAATGGATGTTGTAACTCATCCACCCCACTTGTCAATTGTATTAATGTAACAATATACCATTTAAGAAATTAGAATAATCACACATCCCATTGAAATTTTTCCCACCCATTGATTATCCATACATGAAATATTGAGGAAATACCCCTGAAAAATTTTAAACAATATTCACTATGATATATCTAGCTTGTCTAAAGCCCATGGATATAATTGGAAGACCAATAATCACCCAATGCATCATAGTCCCCCTAAATTCAAGAGTAAAGGGATATAAATGGGGTAAACACAAGGGAAAAAAGTCGATGATTTTAGAAATATATTAGACATTGAGATTATTATTAAACATGGGTGATTCATCAATTCTATATAACCTTGTACAGTGGTTTAAAGAGAATACATGGGTAAATATTGTTGTCTATTTCCAACGCCAAACTAGTTTGTGAGTACTATATATATTCACCAATACATCATTCTAATAATAATATCCATGCAATAATTTTCCTCATTCATCAAAGTAATATGAATTACAAAATAAATCCCAAAAACCTAAAAATTATCCATTTTTCAGAAAAATGAAAATTTCTAAATAACTAAAAATTCCATTACATAATTATACATGAACATCAATGTCTGAAAAATGTAAAATTCTAATAACAATTTAATTTTCATTGATTGATTAGTCGATTCGTCGCAACATTAAAATACTAATATCCATACCCACATCATAGAATTTTGACACATAGAGTTAAACTATCTAATGTATAATTAGAAACCATTAATTTAATTGTATTTTTTACTTCTATAAATTTATCAATAATCTATATCCTCAATTAATAATAAGTGTCTCTTCCCTCTTCATAATATTTGTGAGAATTGTAAATCAGTTAATAATATTCTTAACCCTTCAATGGATATAATTCACCATTACTGGAATATTATTTTCCCATTATTAAGTTCATTATTCTTCTTAAATTAGTATTCCAATCATTAATAATCTTTAATAGAAGTATAAAATTCTTCTTCTTTCCCCATCTCACTCACAAACACACACATAATCTATATATATAAATATATCATTAAGCTTTCTCCACTATATTTCCAAAACAACTAAATAATTTAAATGAAAATGAAATCATAAAATAATTAATAATAGTTATGTTATCAACTTATATTCATAATATCATCATTAAACTTATAATAATTCTCATTTTTTTAATCATTACACTTGTCCTCTTTAATTTTAAAATCATTACATACATACATTCCATGTAATAAATTTCATACAATCAAGTCATTTCCTTATAATGAATTCATTAATTTTAATTTCATTTATACATAATAAGTAAAATAATTAATTATTTAATGGTTTATTTAATTGATTTTCATTAAAATTTTATTATTACATCATAAGAGTTATAATCATCAATATAATTAATTTACATCACTTTTTTGGTAATCCTATGCTTTTCTAGCAAATAAAAAGATACCTTAAGGGTGATAAATTTTTGTATGTTTAATTAAAATGAGATTTCCTAATGATATTATTCTACTATTAAGAAAAATTCTATGTTATAACATATAGTAAATGGTTAAATAAATGATTAATGAGAGCCAACTAATTTTACATGGTTCACACAGTGATGTTCCAGTGTACCAAAATCACTAAAAAATCACTATTTGTTCATATAATTTCTAGGGTGACACATTATATATACAAGATTTTTTTTAAAGGTTGGGTCGAAAGCCTCATTTATTTTTAAATCAAATCAAGAACCTCTTTTTCTGTGTATAGGGAGACCCATTACAAAGCTCGAAGGCCCAGTGGGCATTTAGCCTCTTTCATGACCCGTATGCCCATTTTTTTGGCCCAAGGCCAATTCTATTAATAGTACTACTACAATACCCATGCTTCTACAGTAATTTACACCTCTAACAATATGCTGAACTTCATGAACTTCCAGTAAGATAAATTATATGAACTCTCTATTTTCTTTCTATGGAATTTTGAAATTCTACTTCATATTTTCAATACATATATCTCTATACTTCTTCACTATTTTGTTTTAATAATATATCTATTATAATGCTAAATACAATATCAATATTTCCCATCATTAATATCTAACATTATTCATAAATTTAATTTGAAAATTCGACAATTAATCCTATACAAATATATCAAAACATTATCCATTTTGAAAAAAAAAATATTCCATAAAATATTAGAAATATATGAATGATTAAAATAACATGATCACCATCATCATAGATTAAATAATAGATGAAGATAATATTTAAAATATTTCCAATGTCTATTTAATTTTTTTAAAACTCACCAATTTTCCAATTTGATCTTATTTGTAACAATTTTTAATTTAGAGTGTGTTTTGGTATAAAAAAATTAAATTTCATAATTATGGATTTTTAACCTATTTTTATCATAAGGGTATTTTGGATATTTCTCATAAAATACAAATCAATATTTTGTGATTCGAATTTTTTTGAACCCTTATTTTATTTCCATCATATTTTTCTTCAGGACCAGGAAATTATTCGTGCATCATGATGCCTAAAAAATCAATGAAGTTGACAATTTGTTCGGGCGGACTTCATGGACTCCACCATAGTAATGGAAGCATAATTCGGCCTAAACACCTCTAAATGATTTTATTCTACTTTTATATTAAATATAATCCCCTGAAGCATCGACAAAAATATTTTGAAGCTGTTTGGAATCCTTTATGATGGCCCTTTAGTGATAAAGTCTTGAAGGAAGCTTCCAGGAAGCTTCATCTAGAGAAAGCGATTTACAATAAAAAAAATAACTCATTCAATACGCGTCCAATGAGTCTGAAATTTGGAGGGGAGATGGAAATCACATTTATGAAAAATATTTATGAAGAGGTCCACATGTGAATCGTCCAATTAATGGGTCGAAAACACAACAACCTTTTGATAATGAAATCTGCCTATAAAAGGAGAGGAGCTCATACCTCTAAATGATATTCCATTCATCACCACACTATCCGTCACAAAGGGAGTCGTATTGAGAGAGTGAAGTGGAAGGTGGAGATTTTTATCCTTAATAATATGACATCCTTTGAATATTCAACAGATAAGATGAAGGCTTCTCAAGTGATGGAAGGCTAAGCGGCAAGTTATTGCGGACGGTGACACCCGACAGATACTCTCTTCCGAGCTTTTATTTTAATGTGTAATATCTTTTTAAATTTCTCTTGAACCTATATTTTTGAATGAATCTGGTTGTTTTATTTCATAAATATATTTTTAACAAATTTGTTTTGATCTTTGTTCTATCTATAATGTATAACAATTTATTTTCCTATTTAAAATTCATTGGTTAGATTTTTCCATTGAGCATGGAGAATTCGATTTGGTTCAATTACATGGAGGCCTTTATGTAATTGAATCACTTATATAGGTGATACCACAATCATTTTTAAGTCTAAAATATGATTTATTTTCAAATTTGAGTGTATCCTAGGGGTCCTTGGGGGTACATTTAGGAATTTAAATTAAGAGATATATTTTTATATACATGGAAGAGGGGAGTGTCCGAGAGGGTGAATCTTGTCTGCAATCGCTGTTTTTTAATCATGATTTAAAAAACACATTATCTTTCATTTAAAATTTTTTCACTTTAGTATTAAATTAAAATTATATTTTAAAATTTTTAAGCCAACCCTCATTTCCATTTATGCAAAAAAAATTAATAACAAAAGTGACAGTTTTGCAACTCGAACTGCAACCTCCTTGATCGTTGGACAAACATTGATCGTTGGACACACGTTGATCATTGTACACTCCCCTTATCATTGTTTACGAATATATTTTAATTTTATTACACAATTTATACCTTTAGACATCAAGGTATACACCTAAATTATCTAGATTCCATATTGAAACCTCATACATGGGTTCCTATCTTCTAATGAAAGTGTTCTGATTACCTGAAGACCTTCGTGTAACGAAAATAGGTTAAACTCATCGTGGTCAAAGGCGAGGCCACGCCAAAAAATTTAAACCATGAGGGAAACCACTTTAAATTAATTAAAATATAATCAATATAGAATAATTTATATGAAATTGAAAACACAAGAGAAAAAATACCTCCTTCATTCATGCAAACAAGTTTCAGGATAGTTTAAAAGAAAATATTTTACAATGAAAGCACAAACTCAAAAGGGGAAATGTCTTTGGATCTCCGCTGCCCACCACCACATGGATTTAGCCCTTCATGGCTTGATTAGATCATGGAATACTCCTATAATCTTTCTCTCCCAATCCCACCCCCTTTGTGATGGATGGTGAGATGATGAATGGAATGTCCTTTAGAGGTAGGAGCTCCTCTCCTTTTATAGGAAGATTTCATCATTACAACGTTGTCGCATTTTCGACACATTAAGTGGCTGATTCACACATGGAACTCTCCATAAATATTGTTGATAAGAAAATCGGCCGTCCATCCTCAAAATTTCAGATTCATTGGACACGTATTGGAGGAGGTATTTTTTTTGTATTGGAGATCACTTTCTCTAGATGAAGTTTCTTGGAAGCTTCCTTCAAACCTCTATCATTGAATGGACATCATAAAGGTTTCTAAATGGCTTTAAATTCATTGTGGGGACGAGTCTGGGAGTCCTATTTAATATCCAAGTAGAATAGAATCATTTGGAGGGTGTTAGGCCGAATTATGTTTCCATTAGCAATGTGGGGTCCACGCAGTCCGCCCGACAAAATCTTTCACTTCATTGATTTTTTATGACCTCTGGAATATCGATTCAGCCCCTGGTCCTGAAGACAAAGTTGAAGGAAATAAAATAAAGGTTCAAAACAATTTTGAATCACAGAATTTGGAAATATATTGTATGATAAATGACAAAAATACCCCTGTGATAAAAATATGTTAAAAATCCAGAGTTAGGCCATTTATCCATTTAGGCTCAAAATAACACAAAAACCTAAATATGTAACAATTTCCCATTAAATAACACTATGGTGGGTTTATAAACATTAAATTATTCTATAAAATATGTTAAAATATTAGCTTCATCAATCCCCCACACTTAATCATTTCACACCTGAGCAATTATTGTAAATTCAAATCAAAATTCACTCAACAATCAAGAATTAGAAAACATCCATAATCTTATCAAAATATAATTTCATCATGTCTCTTCTATGAAAAAAAATCTCCTTTCACTTTAATTCCAAAAATTTAAATCTTTTCAACCTCATAAATCCATCCATGGATAAATCAAAACCTACCTCACATTGAATTTTATGTCACTCTTCACTCAAGAGAAATAAATTATGGAGTTATGATCATACATGGAAGATGCATGTATCACCATAGGCTTGTGACTATTCTCATTTCTCCACAGAATGAAACATAAAAATGAACTAAATCATGAGGTATTTCTTGAAAGGTTGAATTGAATCTTTGGAGTTGGGTTGGAGGTTAAATGATTTAAAATTTCAAGGCTAGAAAGAGAAGGTTTGACTCTTAGCTACAATGCATGAATAATCAAGTGAAAACCCAGAAAATTACTCACTCAATCCACCTTGATAATGTGAAACAAAACACCACCCCCATTTATTTAACATGGTACATGAGCCAATAAATTATTTCAAGGTATTATTTCATCCAAGTTCTCCCCATATTTTTGTAATGATCCAGAAAGGAAAAACTTTATTTTCCTTATATATATATATTTTTTAAGCAATAGAAAGGCACATCTTTTAATTTTTTTTCTGAAGGATAAATGAATGAAAAAAATGAAGCATAATGAGATTATGACTCATTCTCAATTATTTCATTTTCCAAAATTTTGACGCATACCGCACAATACACGTCAATGAAACTAATTCCAATGATCACACATGAAAGGACCTTCCCCCGCACTTAAACTTGAATGATCCATGAAACAATACCAAGAGAATGGGTAGGTAAGGATAAATTATCTTTTACTGTTGCATAAACCTATAAGCCAATTCCTGGAATCTAAGGGCTAACGAAGGATAAATGTAAAGTTAGGTCTCAGGATAATATGTGGCTAGCCTAAGTAGTGCCTCAATCAGATTAAAAACATTCAATGAAATCCAAATCTTCGAAAAAGAAAAATCAAAAATTATGGTTCTCACAAAAAATCCAAGTTTCCCTCAAGAAAGTGTGGGTATTATAAATAATATGTCAAAGTGGTTTAGAATACCTCATAGGACTAGAAACATATTTTGAGTCAGTGTTTCAGGACCATGGATTTCAAAAATTGGTGAAACACATAAAAATGATTGAAAATCCAATTTAAGGTAAAAACATATCACCTCAACAATCATTTAAAATACTTTTTTTAAATCATTTCAATTTTACCAAAAATAATTAATGTGTGAAATGTGATCAAATTATCATTAATGATCAAGGTTCCTAAAAAATGAAAAAAAAAATGAAAGCACACAAAAACAATTAAGTAGGTTTACACTCCCCCCACACTTAAATTTCACAACCGTTCATTTTAGCTTGACAAAATATAAATAAGTGAAGAAAAACTAAATAGAAGGAAAGACACAACCTAACATTGTTTTTCTAGCAGAACCATTGAGTTAAGCTCCTACTTGGCACCACTTATTCCTAGAAAGCAATAAATAAATAAATGCATGAGAAAAAAATTGAAAGGGGAAAGTGAAGGGATAATGCATGGTTTGACCCCCAAGTGGGTGCTAGGGTTTTACTACCCCTAGTTAGGCAGTTGCAGTAGGTTAACCCCAATCCGAAGGTGGATGGGGGTTCTTACTTATAAACCACCAAAAATTATTTCTCCTGACATCCATCTGTGGATGCCAGAAGTGACAACCCCCATAATAAATAAAAATACCTCCAACCCCCAAAAGAGATGAAAGAAAGAATTTCAGTTGTAGAGGGGGAGGGAAAATGATGTAGGGGTGCTCCCTGTTTTTGTCATCTGGAGGAGTAGTGTCCACCGGTGTTGAAAATAGAATAATAGGATGTGGCTTTTCATATGGTTCTGGTTCATAATATTTTTGATAATAAAATTTTTCTTTAGTTCCATCATCCTTTTTTGCACCAACGTGCAGCTCAACAGGCACCTCCATTCCCTCCTCAACATGAGGACCTTCGTCTTCGTCTTTATCTAGAGCGTGCAGTAGTAGTGTTGAATCTACAAATTCAGAATAAGGGATATTATATTGAAAATAAAAAATAATGAAATTTGTATGAAATGAATGCTGATAATTTAAAACTCCCTCATAAATTTCAGCTTTATATCCCTTTTCCTCAAGCAAAGCTGCTAGGAACTCTTTTGTTGGCAAGGGAAGTGGGTCCTCAAGTTTTTCTCCCAACTCATCAACATCTTCATTAAATGTATATGGAACAGGTATTTCATTCTCATAAGCTTGTATTTTTTGTCGTTCCATCCATAATACATTAAAATCTTCAACTTGGGCGGCCAATGATGTTATCATCTTGCTTGATTTTTCCACCTTTCTGCAATTCTCTTGAATTATCAAGGCATTTTCTATCAATTGTTGGGAATTTTATTCCAATTGTTGGGAATTTTTAAGAATTTGAATATTCAATGTATCTTCCCTACTTGTATTATCATAAAAGTTAACCACATGCCAATAATTATAATAATTTCCATAAAAATCCATATTGGCTGATGAAATGAATGATATGCAACAAGGCTCTTTTTTTGTTTTTGTTTTTATTGTCTTTTTTTTTGAAAAACTGCATGTGTAAGCAATTGGCCTCCCTGAAAATGGTGCCAAATTGATGGTATGGATTTCAGTCACTTTACCCTATTCAATTAAATTCTTATTAACTTAAGACTTCACCATAGTGTCACACCCCAGGGTCGATCAAAAGGAGGCCGCATATACGCACTGTATTTTCAATTGTCACTTTTTATTTAACAAATATAAAACTAGTTTATATAATATATATTGGGGGATGTTTATTATGAAAATTAAATCAAAATGAAATATTAAATATACATTAGAAATTAAAATACCAAAGAAAATCGAGCTGGAAAGAACAAGCTAAACGTAGCAGCGGTGGACAAACGTTGATCGTTGGAAACTCCCTTTAACATTGTTTACAAATATATTTTAATTTAATTATCCATTTTATACCTTAATACATAAAGGTATACACCTAAATTATCTAAATACCATATTGAAACCTCATACATGGGTGTCGATCTTATAATGAAAGTGTTCTGATTACCTGAAGACCTTCGAGTAACGAAAACAGGATGAAGTCATCATGCTCAAAGATGAGACCTTGCCAAAGAAATTTAAACCATGAGGGAAACCACTTAAAATTCATTAGAATATAATAAATCTAGAATAATTTATAAGAAATTTAAATCATGAGAGAAAAAATACATCCTTCATTCATGCAAATAGGTTCCATGATAGTCTAAAAGAAAATATTTTACAATGAAAGCACAAACTCAAAAGGGGAAATGTCTTCGGATCTCCGCTTCCCACCACCACATGGAGTTAGCCCTTAATGGATTGATTAATCATGGAATACTACTATAATCTTTCTCTCTCAAGCCCACCCCCTTTGTGATGGATGGTGAGGTGATGAATGGAATGTCATTTAGAGGTAGGAGCACCTCTCCTTTTATAGGTAGATTTCATCATTACAACATTGTCGCGTTTTCGACACATTAATTGGCAGATTCACGTGTGGACCGCTTCATAAATATTGTTGATAAATCTGTTTTCCGTCCATAATCAAAATTTCAGATTCATTGAACACGTATTGAAGGAGTTATGATTTTTTTTATTGGGGATCACTTTCTCTGGATGAAGTTTCCTAGAAGCTTCCTTCAAAACTCTATCATTGAATGGACATCATAAAGGTTTTTAAACGGCTTGAAATTCATTTTGGGGACGCATCTGGGAGTCCTCTTCAATATCCAAGTAGAATCGAATCATTTTGAGGGGTTTAGGCCGAATTATGTTTCCATTACCAATGTGGGGTCCACGCAGTCTGCCCAACAAAATTTTTCAATTCATTGATTTTTTATGTCCTCTAGAATATCGATTCAGCCCCTGGTCCTGAAGACAATGTTTAAGGAACTAAAATAAAGGCTCAAAAAAATTTGAATCACAGAATTCGAAAATATATTTAATGTGAAATGACCAAAATACCCCTGTGATAAAAATATGTTAAAAATCCTGAATTAGGCCATTTATGACTTTAGGATCAAATTAACACAAAAACCTAATATGTAACAATTTCCCATTAAATATCACTATGGTGGGTTTATAAACATTAAATTATAGTATAAATTATGTGAAAATATTATCTTCATTAATAATTTCATCATAATGTAATTTATTTTTATTCAAAACATTATTGTTTATACTAATATTGTATCAAAAATTTATAACATTATATCCTTGTCAACATATTACTTCATTCAAAAAATCATAGTGAAATATATTTTCCATAGTGAAATATAACCAAAATTGAGAAACACTAAAATCTCAGGTGGTATCATATTTCAGTGAGAACTATCACTTTATGAAAAAACATATGATATTATTACAAAATATCTTAATTTTTCTCAAATTATTTAATTATATAAAAAATTTGGTTCCATTTTACTTTATATTCATAGTGTAAGTCACTGGTTAGCCTAAAAATTCATAGCACCAAAATATATTTAAACAACCTTATCTATATTTTGGAATTTTTTTGGTTCTTCTTGCCAGACCTCATTTACATTACTATAAAATTCACTACACTGTATGACATTAATAAATAATTATTTCAGGATTTTTTTAGATGATTTAAACATTTATTTACCAATAAAAACAACCAAAAAATACATCTCGGTATTTTTTACAATAATATATCATTTCAGATTGTTGAAAAAGTGCTTCATTAAAAAATTTATCTTCAAAAACCATCACCCAACAACAAACTATATATTTAGATATTGAATTAAATAATTCATTAATCATCTACTCTTATATCATAAGAGTCATGCTCAGTGTGATAAATAAGAGTTACAATAAATACTATCAATTAATCCTTTTTTTATTTCATTATTCAACATCAATTTTCAAAAATCTTTACATGACTACTATAGTTATTGTTTGTTAATTTAGAAATCTTATAGGCCCAACTTAATTCTATCATCACCTGGATATCTCATTCACGCCACGTATTACTTATAAATTCCAATACATCTTTAATCATTCAATGAATAAAAAATTATATACTCCCCCATGCCTTCTAAATAAATTACTCCACCTTTATCAACATAGAATGGATCTTCCTTTGTAAACATGAAAAAATACACTCTCATCATTGTTTATAAAACATTATATCTCATTTTTTTGGAAAAAAAATTGAGCTATGTCTTAATATTTATCAATGAAACCAAACAGAACTTCCTCCAAGGATTAAAAAATAAAAAATAACAATATATAAAATTAAACCAAGATGGACAACATGCATTTCTAGGAACCCCATGATGAGGATACCACATGCTGGGTGGAATAATTAAGAACAAAACATGGAACTAAAATTAAATTAGGGGATGAGAGGTCTCTTTTGCATACTATTTTTGTTAAAGGGGATAGTTTAACTCCAATAGTGAATTGATGATTCTCAATTACTTCATTAGATATATAATTATCATGATATTTTCAATTTCACGTTGAGTAAACCCATACTCAAATATAACCATCCACTACTCAACATTTTATTCAATAAAATGATATTTTTTATTAATATACTTTTTTCTAAAATAAATTTCTATTGAGTTATCATACATTCTTGTTATATAATTATTCACCTTAACTCCAATATCTTCATGTTTTTATTAATCCAAAAGTGTTTTGTAAAAATTGGGTAACCTATATATATTTAACATATATAGTACTCAATGAGATTCTATATTTCTTCTTTCATATCTAAAAAATACAAAAAGCTCCATGAAAAAATTCAACTCCTATTGTTGACATCTATTTTATTTTAATCATCTCAATATTCATATATAAATCCCAATAAAACCTAATATGATGTTTCATTGAAATAAAACAAAAACTCTCCCTTAAACTTCACATAACATGTTATCTTTTTCATTTCTAAAATTGTTATTTCTTTGTGATAACATTTATACTATGTTATGTTACATGTTATTACAAATATTGGCTCTCATATCAATTAAATACAATAGTATTTTATTGATTTTTATATACCTAGTGATACCAACCAATGTTTTATTTTAATATCTGGAAAAAATTATTTTGTTAGAGATTGGTGTTTCTGCATCCTTGAAATCCTCCATTCCCAAATTTTCATTATCTACATGGAAAAGTTTTATTATAAAAAAATTGTTTCATTTTTTTATCACATGTAAACCAAAAAAACATAATTTAACCCATTAATGATATTTTAAACTCAATACTCATGAATTAATACAACATATTATAATGAACTTAATTCAATCCACTATATATTATTTCATCAATATAAATATATGAATTATTGAAATTTATTAATTATCGTTCATTGAATAGTGATTAGGATCAACCATTCTATGATTATATCAAGATCTCTATAATATTTATAAAGAATATAATGGCATGATATACGTTATTAATTCATCAAATATAGAAAAATTTATGGATATTACACTTTCGTTTCATATGAATTAATAAGATATTTATTCTAATATTCAATAAAATCATCCATTTCTGGAACTCCACTGAGGAATGCATATTTGAAATATATTTTTATTACCTTGAATTTCCTTTATTTTTATATAGTAGACAATAAGAAAATAATTTCAAACATTTAAATATGAGTGAATGACTCATCTATATAAATTTCCTCAAATTTTTTGTTTCTCTTTTATACAAGTCCTGCTTTGTTTTGAATAAAAGTTCATTAATCATTGAGATTATTATTGAAAACCTAATTTGTTTTGAAAACCATCTTATACTCTATCATTTAAAAATATAAACCTTGTATGAGTATTCAATTTTTTCAGTCTATGAATTCATTACCTTTTTCAAACTATTATCATTTACAACACTATTAAAAAATATTAGCTCTACTTGATATATGGGTGAAACATGATTTAGATCCTTCATTATACTTTTTTGAACTAGAGTTGTACGATCACTAATAATTTTTCATGATTGATTTAATCCCTTATTATACTTCTATATAAAAAAATAAATTAGTAAAAGCTCTTTATTGTCAATTTGTTCTTTAGAATCAATGACATCCGTTTTTATTTTCCTTGAGATACTTAACTCATCAACACTTTCCTTCGGAATTTACTCACTATTTTATTGAAAAATTGGATCATTTTTCACCATAGTGACATATTAGATATAAATAATTATTTAAATTCATTTTATGGAAGTTTTTTACACATTTATCTTTGAATAAAATAAAATAAATGACTATTTATCTCTATGAGACAAAACTTCATGTGGTTCTTCTTTTTTGTTTTTAATAAATCATTTTCTTTTTATTATTTTTAATTAATTAAATATTATCCTATTACCATTCCACAAATATTATGGATTCCTTTCATTATATAAAATATTAGGGATCAATTTTTATATATATTACATTCAAGAACACTTCTTTTAAAATTTTATCTATTGGTACTTTTTTGATAAGCATCATTTGAGTTATGTTATTGAATTCCTCATTCATCCTCTCAGATACAATATTTTGTTCATTATTACTCAATATAGATACTTGATTCCTTATCTCGTGGTTCTTGAGATAATCCCCTACATGTATATTTTTGAATTAAAAGTCATTATTTTCCCAGAATTTTATAATTTCTTATATGATCATCTTCTCTACTATCATCTTCCAATTTGTTATAAACTTCATCTCCATTGATTTATAAGTCATCACCATCAACCATGTTATTTTACTAAATACATCAATAAATAATTTATAGTACATATTCTCATCAATAAATAGTAAAGATATCATTGTAAAAACATCAATGTTTACCAATTTAAGAAACTCTATTTATTTATTATCTATTGGATTGAAATTCATATGAATGATCTTTTGCTTTTTTTAAATATCACACTTATGAGAACTGTCATGTATAAATACATGGATTCCAAATTATCTATCATGTTTCACTATATCTTTTAATAATTTTTGTCATAACTAGTTGAGACATTTATGAAGCAATATATTTTTTTTATTACTTTTAAATAATGCATATTTCTTCCTTTATATTAGTGAGGAAGAGATTCCCCTATGTGAAATTTCATTTCATTACTATTTTTTATCCTTAATCATAACTGTGAAAATTTTCTTCATGAAATTTATTTCATAACCTGGTTCATATGATTGGATAACACTAATTAATTTTTGACCAAGTCCTTCAACAACTAATACATCCATCATTTTCATATACATTCTTCCAATTTTATCTTTCACAAATCCAATGATATTATATCCCTCATTATCACAGTTAAAAATTACACCATTCATATCATATTTAACTCCCATGACACAATTGTTGTTTCCTTTTATATTATAAGTTTATATGGTATCAAGAATTTAAACATTGGTTCGGTCAGTTTATTTCAAATAAATATCTATTACACCTTCATTATCATCACATTTCTTCTTTACCCAACTTTTATAGTTTATATATACTATTGATTTAAATTACCGTTCCTCCTCTATATTTTATGGTTCTTATTAATCTACAAAAGTTATGAATTTATTTTGAATTTTTATCTTTCATGAAAACTCTGTAAGTTGTTATATATTACTTTATTGAGTCTCCGTTGGAATATTACTTTAGATTAATGAGTTAAATGCAACTATTTATGTCCAAATCATTGACAAAAAACATAAAAATCAAAATAATATTGAGTTTATTGAATAACTATCATCTATATTTCTCTTATTTCTGACATTCCTTTTATCTAAAAAACACACATCTTTTGTATAGCCTATATTTCATCAATAAAAAAACCTAGTTCTGTGTATTTTTTCATTTTTTCATTGATACATCAATGTAATTTGTGGTTTACCCAAAATAAATCATAATTTTAGGAGACAGTGCGGATGGATTATCCTCAACCATGATCTACCTTTTCTTACGATCAAGACACACACATAATTTTTATTATAAATAGGTATATTTTTGTTAATTATTTTATTCACACTTTTTATCATGATATATTTTCTTATCCTTAACCTTCCCCAAATAAAAAATAATATAGTGTCGCAATTTCTTCAAGGGATTCATGAATCATACTTAATCCTTGATATTTTTCCTTAGGTGAATAACTTATTTGTCAAGTCCATCATTATATTTGACATTATCTTTCATGGTGTTGTAAAATACATCAATGATTTTGGTTTTGAATTTCTCTTAAGATCAATTAATTTCTATATCCTTTCTATCTACTATAATTTTTTTACTAAATAATTACATTATCATATTTTTTATGAATATATTCTTTGGAATCATATATTATGTTATTATATTTCATTGTTTTAGATCTATAAAAATATTTCACTTTGAGTGAATCCACTAACTATATTCAAGGTTGATAACATTCTTAGAATTAGTATAATTATCAATTTCTTGCACCCAAGTTTATGGTTTTTAAATAAAATCCATAAAATAATCTTTATTGTGTTATTTTTTATCTTAAATATAAACCATTAACATTTCTCCAGATATATTTTCTTCTTAAAAAATATAGTTATTATAATTAATGAAATTATTATTTTTACTTGTTTTTTCATTCACTTTCTCATAATACTTATTCATGGATACATCATATTCTCCATTATCTTAAAATTTCATGGGAAAACTATAAAAATTATTTATAACCATTATTTATTGAAATAATTTAAAAGAAAGCTTCACTTTGATCTTTAATTTCCCCATTTTTATATTTTAGTAAAGGCATTACAAGAATTCATTAACCTCATTTTCATAGGGATCATCCTTAACTGGAAAATTATCTATTTCCTTGGATTCATTATTGTGATATTTATCCTTTTCCAACTGATCGTCATCATCTTTACTCATCTCATATGTAATAAGTGTATTATAAATACTACCCAATGCAACTTGTTTTAGATTATATTCCTCAAGAATTGAAACCTTTGTGTTGAATAATGGTGGAAATTTTGATAGAATACCCTTAAAAATATGATATAATTGAGGTTTTCTCTAAGTCAATGCATGTTCACACAGTCACATTCACTTAATAAAATATATTATCAATGGATTCATTTAAGTTCATTTTCAAGTCTTCCTAAATGTTCAATAGAAATTTAATTTTAGTTCTATGTACCGTTGATTTTCTGTTATGAATTTTCACAATCTAATCCCCCCATTCCATGTAAGGATTTAAATTATTAAAAAACCATGTATATTTCATTTTAAAATATCCCCCACTTCATTCATACCATTGGAATCAACACACAATTTCTTATTATCTCTTTTTGATAGAGCTCAATTGTATAAATTGACTATAATTTCATGTGAAAGCCACGTCAAAATATATTATGAGGGATGACAATTACTATTTCATCTAATTATTCCAATGATGAATGTTTTTATCATCAAATATTATAAAAAAAATTGTAATTCACACTCACTATTAGGACATATGACATAATAAAACTTCTTCAAATTGATCTATATTGTCTAATATAACTTTTTGGTACCATAAATGGATTATATCCTAGTGGAGGGGGTAAATTAATGTATAATAAATTAAAAATAAACCTTTATAATGATCATGATCTATGGTTATGAAAAAGAATCTTATATCACTAATAAAAAATGAAAGTAGGAAAGAATAAAAAGAGAGAGGGGAAATTTTACAAAGTTCACATATACATGGAAATAAAAACGAAGAAAATAATAAATGGTTTGGAATTGTATTAAAGTCACTAAAAATTATAACTCTATTTCATAAAATTTCATATGATAGTTAATTATCCCTCTAGTTTTAAAATCCATACAATGTTTTGTAAAATGTTTTATTCATATAATTTTAAAGATCACTCTTTATCTAAGAGAAATGGCTTGATCAACCATGACCCAAGAATTGAATTTTACACTAAGATAGGTTTAGAAATTCTAGAATCATTCCCCTATATGTTAAATTTAATGATATTCATGTATAATGAACCCTTGTAACCCTCTATTTTCTTTCCAAAATAATTCTATAATTCTACTCTCTTTTCCGCACATGGATATCTCTACTTCTTATATTTTTTTAGAGAATATCTCTTCTAACTCTAAAGAGAAGATAAAAATTTCCTTTCATTAAATACATTATTGATTATTCAATTTCATGAAAAACAATACATTATAGATTATAAAAATATAGTAAAAAACTCATAATTTAGATCACAAAAGATTCACTAAAAGATAGAAAATATGAAATTGAATAAAAATAAATGATCAAAATCATTATCATGGTATGAACAAACTCATCAAATCATAATTTTTTAATGCTTTAAAAATAATATCATCAACTAAATAAATATTTTTAATTTTTTTTTTTTTGAACTCCTTTACAAATTTTCACTTCATTGAAGAAATAATAGTGAAACATAAATTATATAGTATAGTGGACCTGAAATAGAGAAAAACTATAATTCAAAAATAACTCATGTTACGAGTAAACTCACTCCTCATGGTATGAAAAAGGATATTGTGGCATGATATCTTATCAATAGTTCATGAATTTAATCATACAGAACATATTATTGGGTATTCTTATGTAATTGTCGATCTATTCCCTAACTACCCTCTAACATCCCAACACTAAAATATAGAGGCGTAGCATCAGCTTTATTATATCATAATTTTTTTATTTATTCTAAAACACCTCAGCTTATGTTAAACTTATCCAAACTCCATGAAACCAATTCATAATGATTTCATGTGTCTTTTAGAGGATTTAAGCCTTAATTTGACAACCAAAACAATCCAATCATGCTCTGATGATTTTTTTTGACATCGTGATTATCATATTGAGTTCTTTCCCATCATTAACATTTTATGAATTCATAAATTCTAAGTTTAATTAATTTATATGAAATAGATAAATATATTATTATAAAACTAATATAAATTTAATAATACTAGTTTATATAATATTAAATCCATATTTCAATAAATGGACAAATAAATTTGTATTTTAATAAAAATAATATCCTGAAATAATAATAATAAACTCCCCAACTGTGTTTCCAATTTATAAAAGGTCAATGGCCAGTGTAATGGTATCTACTTAAAACATTGTATACATTACCACTAAATATAACCATTCACCTGCTATAATGTATACATCATCCAACATAATATAAATTAATAATAAACAATGAAATATAAAATACACATATGAAATGGGAGTCTCTATTGTACAATATAAAATAATTAATACAATGACCACATAAAACTAACACATCTCAAATATATGTAAGCCAATATACATATAAAATAAACGTGGTAACCAAAATTAAAACTCCATGTCATCATCCACCACATCAAACATTCATCCCCATCCTCCATGATATTCCACCAACTACAACTAATTTTAATCAAAATAAAAGCAAAAAACACAAAATTGTGCATGAAGGGGTGAGAAATAATGCTCAATATAGTTATCCTAAACATTTAATTGAAATTCATAATGTACCAGTGTATATTTCATGTTAAATATTTATTTTTTATAAAAAAACAACATCACAACCCATTATTATTAGATATAATTATTTTCAAGTGAATTTAATACCAAGATAAATATACCTCACAATATTGGCATTTATTATATAACAATTAAATCATATTTATATACATATAGTATTTATGTTTCCAAAAATATAATAATAGGAAGGGACATAAGAATAAAACTATATTAAATATCCACCAAGAAATCATAACAATATCTAATACCCACATTATTAAAGATTTTATCTTGTTCATAACAATTAACCATTTAAAAATAAACTTTAAACCTCCATTGATAGACATTATAATTCATCCTTTCCACATATAAATTATTGTAACATAAAATAAGTATCAAATCAAAATGTAATAATACCATCTCACATATAATTATATGTATTCCCACCCAATCATTCATCATAGTTATTTCATCAAGTGGTATTGGATAAATACATCTAAAAAATATCATCTCAATTACCCAATTGTCTGTCTGTTCTACGTAAACCCCAAATCAATTGGTGAAAAAGAAATAAGTAATTGGTACATCATCATCTACCTAAATTACATAGATATGGGAGATAAAATGTTATAATATTCAATAGAATCATCATCAATCTGAAAATAATTTTTCATCAATGGGTCTTATCCAATAACTATAGGAGAATAAAAACATATACAAACATGTTTCATTGACATCCTCAACCTAAAATAATGGATTGAAATGGAATAAATTCTAAAATATCATTATCTCACTCAATCCCATGTGGATGGATTATCATGACAGTAATAATAATAACAAACCATTTCCATAAATATAAACCGTTCAAAATAAAGTATCAAATAGAAAAGTAAATGAGTAAACTAAGTAATCCCACAGCCTAATGAATGATGCATCTATCAGTCATATGAAACATTACAAATAAAATATAAAACATAGTTATATTGCAAGCTAATAATTTCCAAATACTAGATCACTGAAAATGAATATAACTAAATATCAGTTATTGTATTCTTCATATCACTATATAATTATAATACGGATTTTAATTTCCAGATATGTTAATCTTATCCATGGATCACAAGTTATAAAAATTATTATAAAAAATATTTTTCATTATTCCCATATTTTATCTGAGTATTTTTCAAAAATATTTTACCACATTAATATAATATAATATAATCATTCCTAATTTTCTCTCAAATAATAAAAATTAAACTACTAAATATGGATGTCCTCACCAAGGTGATGCATTGTAATTTATTTAATATTACATTAATTCTTAATTTCATTATTATTTTACTTTTATGGTTCAACTTATTAGTATTGAATATAATATTAACAAAATTTGTCATCGTAGTTCACATTAATTTATTTTAACAATTGAAATTTATAAATATACATTTATTTATGATTAATTAATTAGATATATATCCCAAAAACATAATTAGAAATCAATGGATACCTTTAAATTATTTTTATCTCATAAGTAATTAAGACATAATACTATTGCGTAAATTAATATTATCAAAATCCATATGTTAATTCGTAATATTTTTAGTGATAATTAGAAATAAAATTTTAAATATGAAATAAATTATTACATTCATTCTATTTTCTAAAATTCCATTGCATAAAACATATTTTATCATAATGATTTAATCAGAAACAGGTGATCCAATGAGAAAAAAACACCAATTTCAAAATATGATAAAATAAAAAATTATTACATGACATGAAGAAAAGAGGACATAAATATTCATCACATTATTTATTCTATTTAATGTGTTATGCTATCAATCCAAAAAAGAGATAACCCTCCCTCCTCATTTAGGGAGGTAATATTCTATTGAATTGTTTAGTTTTAAAATATATGTAATAAAAAAATCAATTGATTTTATATAATCCAGAAAAATAATTTAGTGATCCAAATTCCACTAAGAGAATGTTCTATAGTTCCATTTAATGTCATGAAATAAATTTAATGATTATATATGAATGAAATTTGTTACCATTATCATTTATTTAACATTTTGATATCCTCAATTATTCCCACCATATCTACCTCTAGATTAATTTCCTTCCCAGGACCTTTGACGAAACATATAATGTCCTCATAAAGGAAAAACATAATGATTTTAGTACAACCAAACGTACCTAGACACCCATTTTCAATAAAATCACAATTGATATTCATCCAACTTGTAAAATGATTCATTCTAATAACTGATAAGAAATCATTTTAATCTTAAATTAGACATCAATAACCATGAATAATACAATCCTCAAATCGATGATGTTATTTCTAGAATTCCCATTTTGGATTTGGTTTACATCCAAAATAGAGGTAATAGTCTAAGAAATTTTTTCTATAATTGATAGATATTTCCCCTCAAATTTTAGAGAATTTTGATTTCACCATAGCACATATATCATATCAATATTAACTAAATAAGAAAAATCATGAATATGTTTAAATGATAAATATCCAAGAAATTATTTAACCATGAGAACACTAATTATATATAAACTAATTGAATTTCAATTAGACTGAAAATAAATCTCCATTGAGACTTTGAAAAGGGGAAATAAATTAAAATATGCTTTATTTTTTCTTCCCCTATTTACAATGAACAAAATTTATTGTACATTTGAATGCGAAACTACCTGTATTAATAAGTAATAGGAAGATTACAATGAATCAATTTCAAGATAAAAATGAATTAACAAGGAAGAATCAATTCCTTATTCAAAATTCTATATAGGTACAGATTAGGAATAGGATTCTAATTTAGAAAATTTATAATATTTTATAATATATAAAACTATTTATTACTAGATAAAACATAATTATGCCCTCATAGTGAGAAATTAGTACTCATCAATAGCACTACTTGCCTAAGATGAGTGATTGTACAAATGCATTGACATTTTATCCTTTATAAGGACATCGATATCTGAATAAATATAGTATTTGAAAAATATTAATAAAATGAGTCCCAATACAATTATCTAAACATAGTTTCATGGTATAATGATTAGCATCCATAATTCTTGAATGAATATTAATTTGAGAGAAATATGTTTTAGTAAATCATATGAAAAACGAATTTAAATAGAAATAATTTTCATGTTTGATATTATTGAGTGACTTTATCTTTTAAAAACTTGTACCATCTGAGGAAGTAGTATTAATCCTTCATATAATGTGATATTTCGATGCCTAGTTAAAAAATTAATGTTTTTAAATACCAATTCCACCTACATAAGGTACTATTTAACAGATTTTCCAATTAATAATAAAAAACCTATTTATCAAAATAATACTAGTCATAAACATTTATAAAAATTATGAGGATTATGAGTTAAATAGGCCATTGGTATATTATAAATAAGTATAAAATTTTATATAAATACACATTATGAACTAGGAATACCCAACCTTCCATGTAAATAAATTTTACCTTCAAAGATAAAAGTTTATCCTTTATTTCATTCACAATATCATTAATGTGATTTAAATTGGTTCTTCCCCAAAAAATTTGATCTCCCCAAAATATAAATGGATTCATGCCTTTATTAAGTTAATGAATATATAACCATACTTTTTTCTTATATTAAGTAAAATATTTACCATAAAATTTGAGGTATTTATACCATCTAATTTCTTGGCTAACCATAGATTCATAATTATCAAAAAATCATAAAAATTCAATGTTGTTTCTACTACCTTCAAAAAATAAGGTCAAATAATTAACATAGAATATAATGGATGGTGCAGAGAGTCACCCACTTACTTGGATATCCCCAAGACTATCCTAATAACCTATTTAAACACATCAGTGTAATTAAATTCATAAAAATACTATAAATAAAATCTTTAATAATTATATTGATTTATACTCTTCATTGTAATAAATATTTAATTATTATCATGAAAATTAAAATTACCAATAAAAATAATTTAAATTCCTCTTGATTTAATAAAGATATTATTTGTAGAAATATTTAATTTTAAATATTCCAATATATTAATATATATTATTATTATTAATTTAAAAATAACAATATAAAAAATTATCATTAATAATTTATCATATAGACACAAAATATATTTCATTTTATTTTTAAGGAATTATTCATTATGTAGAATATATACTTTAACAATTGAAGTATTCATCAATGATAAGTATGAGAAAATGTAAAAACTTGTCCATAAAACTATTTTATTGAAATTTTGATAAATTGTTCCAATAAATATCTAAAAAATTATCCAAATAGGGTTCCACTATGTATATATTGTTAATATGTGTCCAACACTACTTTCATCTTTCAAAAATGACCCCACAAACACTCCCACATTCCTCATATGATTTTATCCAATTAAGGGGTTTCTTGTGGTGCCTGATATAATACATTTGGGCTGCCCCCCCCCCCTCGTGGTGACCACATAACTATTAAATATAAAATAAAATAGATCTTATTTTATGTATCAGTATAGGATAAGTCATCCATACCATGGTAATGTATTCATATGGGGTATTATTAAAGCACTATCATGAGAATATTATATAGATCGTGTACCATTCAGTGTGAACTGTGGACAAAACCACAAACTATATCTATGTAGAACTACCCCAACCATTTGATAATTCATTAGGGATTCTTCACCATAATATCACAACCTCATGGCTCTGCCACTATGCTCCACTATCTACCCCACCCATGGTTGTTTCTAGAAAGATAATGTGCTCCAAAATTTTCAAAATTCATAATGTATATTCATCTCATTGTTATGATCACTCAACGATAAATTTTAAGATGATAATAAAACAAATATAATCCCAAAAGTTATAGAGAAGGTTAAAATCATAAAAAAATATAATTTATTACATTTTATTTATATATTGAATCTACACATTATTGGATTCACTGGATTAAATTTGATATTGTCTATATCAGGGTATATTATTTCAAAATGGATTCTTTATTAATTAATGTTTTTATCAAAATTTTCAAAAAGGAATCAAAATTTTAAATTAATAAATCTCTAAATACATAAATATAATTTTAAAAACATTATATTAATACAATTCTTTTTATTTAGGTTCCAAATATATAATCGATTTTTAAAAAATAAGCATGCTTTAGCCCTCAAATGTTAGTGATAAAATTTAGATAATCAAACATACCTCAAGCAACATCCTCAATCCGGAAATCAAAATATTTTCATTCTACATTTATTAATTTTTTATTGTTTAATCATCATAATATGTAGATTTCACACTATAATTCATTTGATAGAGCAAGAAATAAAAAAATAATAAGAATTACATAAAATTTTTAAATAGAATTTCCTTATAAAATAATCGTACACATTCATCATCAATTCAAAATTCACTAGATAATTATTTGATCATGGTGGTATCCATACTTGACAGAATACTATAAACATAAATTATGTGGCCATTAAATTAAAATAAGATTAAATATGTTCATTTTAGGTCAAATATAGTCTTCAAATAATAAAAAATATATATTATTTAAAATATTCACTACAACTATTAAAATTTACAATAGATTATATAAAAGTAAAAAAATCATTACATAAAGAAATGTTATATTTTAGATGGAGTTGATAACTATATTTCTAAATCAAAATTTTTTTTAATATAAAATATTGATTTAAATATTTAAAATGAAAATAATAATATTTCTGAACAAAAAATTCACTTTATCTATGACACTAAAATGTCTCATTTATTTAAAGAGATTAATAATAAATTCAAATAAAATTTGAATTTGTGACAAATTCTAACTATAGACAAATTCATTTTCAGAAGAAATATGTATTGTTAAATTATCTCTAGCTTTAAATAAAATCACCCTTTAAAATAATTTAAACTATTAAATTACAATAATAGAATTTATTTTACCCCATGTGAAATACATTCTATGTTTTTTTATTATTCTCATGTATTCAAACTATAATGGTTGAGTTATCAAAAAAATTTCATGGTTCATGAAATATGATAGAAATAATGAAAACGAATCAAATTTATACATTCCTAAATAATATGAGACATTGAAAAATGTCATTTGAATTTATATTAGCATTATCATAGTCAAAAAAAATTATTAGGAATAATAAATTCCCCCGGAACTTTAACATATGTTTAATAATTTTAGAACCACTTCGTATATGAATATTGCATTCGTTTTCAATGGGTTTACTTGTCGACTTGAAGAATGGAAATATCCTATGTTAAATCTAGAATGGAAATTATATGATTCTTGAGCTCCTCCTAACTTCCAAATACATATATCAAAGTGATACATGTTTACACTATCATGAAGAAGAAGAGAATAGGAATAGGATTTTTGGTATTTCTATGAGAAGTGTAAGGAGCTTTTGGTATTTGTTTATGGCATATAATCATGGATATAATTTCTTTTTAACATTGTAAATTTGTTATATGCCAATACTAAAAATATGGGCCACCTTAAAAATCCATCAATGGATCTCAAACCTTAGGTGTATACGGATCTCAAGGGTCAACCACACCCAAAGGGAAGCCCTCAAGGCCAGCTTTCAAGAGGCACATGGGGGCCATGAATAAGTCCCCAGGGTATGCATAGTGGGTTCTAGGTGCACGCCCAAGGAGTCATAGTGGGAGCTAAGAGTGTACCCGCACAGAACCGATACAGGGTAGCTGTGGAGGGTGAAGAAGACTAATTTGGCTCTAAGGCCGAGTGAATTGATTGTTAAAATGTTTCTTTTCCCCATCTATTTTTTTATGTGGGATGAAGATTTTAATGAACAAACTAATCTAATCAATCTATATGATCTCGCATGTGATCCTGGCCACACGTCTCATCCCACAACCTATGATCTAATCGTTATCATCCACTCCTGATCTAAGTTGATCTCACGCCCGCAGATCGAACAAGTCATCATCTTCAACCTCCGAACCCATGATGGTATCCCAATGTCACAGTTCTATAGAGACACAATCAAACCCCATTTCTTGATTTTCAAACATCACTAGAAATGAAATTCACTTCATTACACTAGTATGGGAATCAAAAAAACATGCATGAAATTTCATTTTCATGCATGCAACAAAATAGAGAAGTTCAAATATGGCTGAAGCAAATGATGATGTGAGTCCATGTCATGGATATCAATGTATCTCATACCTATGGTTTAAAGATTTTAAAACCAAGAACTTCATGGAATATCATAGGTAATTTGAATGAAGAAAAGATTTGATCTTTTCTTATAAAAAAAAGAACCACTCATCTGATAAGGGTTTGTTGCTCCCAAGATTTGAAGATATCTTGTTTTTGAGAAATAGAGTCTCTTCAATCCTCCCATTCATGAGGGGCAAGAAAGAGCCGAAAACTATTCTGTGTCTGTGTTGACAGATCCGCGAACCACTATGTTCCATGAAAAGAATGAGTTATGTGTACCTATTAGGTTTGTGTATCAAGGAACCATGTACCACATGGGTATGCGAAGGAGGGATGTGAACCATTCATGGTTAGAGAAGAGAGTTCCTGCGAATGATTATGGGTCTATGAGGAAATGGTATCGTGTATCGTTCTGGTTCTGTGAAGAGAAGGTCCTGTGAACCAGCTCTATTTCGGCAAAGGGTATAATCGCATACCACATGGTATGCGGAGGCATGCACTCTCTGTTTGTCTGATTTCCATACATCCCGTGTGTGGGGAGGAGCCTCAAACCATCTTGGTTCATGAAGGAGGATTTCATAGTCTGTGAAAAGAAGAACCACATACCCTCAGTTTGAAAAAGTAAAACACAGACACCATAACCAATTTGAGGCAGTTTTTGTGTTTAAAGAGCAATTGGAGATCACATTCATGATGCACATGCAAATAATATGCATGATTAGAGACTCCCAAGTGTGAAAGAATAAACCAAATAGTGGAATACCCCCATTCTGGTTATGAAAAAGATACATGGATAAACAAATACATGAAACATAAAATTGAATGAATTGAATACGGATTTGGGGGTGCACTTCAGAAGAAGGCAAATGAAAGTACATACATGCATTAAATTTTATTTTGAAGAAATTTAAGGCAACAAGTGTGTGCATTTTTGAAGAAATAAGAGTTAAAAGGTGGAATGAATTCGTATTCTTTCTTGCATATGTAAAGACATTTAATAAAGAGCCGCAACTGTGGGAACACGTGTTTAAAGATGTGAAGAGTAAGGGAACATCTAAATTTCCATATGCATGGTCATATTCCTACATGGAAGAAGAAGAGTTTATTCTGGTGATTCTTTGTGAGATGTTTTTTAGAGTTTGAACAATCACAAAAGGATTTGTCATTCAAGAAAAGAAGAATAAGAATTCATAGTAAATCTAGTTGTTGTACTAAAGAATAATATTTAACATTAAAGATAATCAAATTTGGTCCTAGATTAATGAAAAGTCTCATACTGAATAAGAGACAAGGACTTCCATGACAATCCATTGAAGGGACCTTCATGTCTATAAACTCAGTGTGACTTCACCCAAGGTTGTGAGCCAAGGGGAGTCAACGGAAGTGATCCGATCGAAGTAGTGATCTATCCCTGAATTCTTGTAAAGGAATTGTGCCTAGTATAGAGTGACTATACCCTAACCTTATAATCTATATCTAGTGACGATTAGTGAAATTAGGTAAGACTGATAACCTATCAGTGTATGGTCCTTGGACTTAGCCCTTAGTGGTGAAAAATGTAAAAGTGTTTTGTTTTCCTTCTGCATGAGAATTTTTTTAATTATTACACATATCCATCATAAAGGTTTAAATATGTTATTAACAATGTGGGAACAAGATCCACTAAAGATGTGATAAAATCGAGATCTTGATTCACCCCCCCCCCCTCAAGGTGTCCTAGGGACGTTCAATTGGTGTCAGAGTGAAAACATTTCTGTTTGTTCTATACTATTAATTAATTCTATATGGAAGAGGATTTGAGTTTACATTCTTATGTCAGTAATGAAGTGAATTATTCATGTAAATTCAGTTACATCTGGGCATGAGTGTATATCTAGGAATACCCTAACATATAAGAAAAGGAAATAGAATAAGCAGCTGATGAAGTCACTCGTGCCTACGGAAGATGGAATACCTTGTTCTCCATTCCTTATTAATAATAAAGAAATATTATGCTCGGAATTTAAAGAGAAGGTGGCTCAGGTTTCAACCAAAAGGAAGGATTCCAACATAAGTGGTGATGATGATCAAACCATTACATCAAATGAGCTGACAATGGAGAAATTAAGAACTTATTTTCATGATATTTCTGAAGGAATAATTATTATTATTTCTATAATATTTTAATTTATACAGGTTGAGATCACCAGACTGTAAAGAGAATCTGATAATATGTAAAAGTTATTGGGAGAAAAATCTATAGAATTTTTAATGATCTCCAAACAGATTGAAGCCATTAAAGAGAAACAGTTACTCAATAAGACTCTGGAAGAAAAGATCCATGCATTTAAAGATGAGGTGAAAAGGTGAACTGAATGAAAGGTTCTAAATTTCAAAGAAACATCAAATAAAAACATAGACCTTGTCTCTTTTTTACAAAGAAAAATTAAGATGTGTGATGATTGAGTTAAAGTATTGAAAAAGGCTCGTGATGAGAAGATGATCGTGATTGAATATCTGAAGATCATCCGCAATATAGAATGTCTAAAATTGGAATCCTGGTTGATCAATCCTAAGAAGACACGTATTGAGACTACATATAATAATTAAATAGTTTAATTTGGTATCAAATACTCAATTTATGATTCAAATGATCAAATACATATAATGTTTGACAAGAAGATTATGAAAACTCTTGATTATCCATCTCAAAAAAAAGTTTTTTTCTATTAAATTCTCACAAGAAGATTTTATTATCCAAATACCTCCAAAATTTAATAAAAATATCACTACTTCACTTATTGATCTATCAAAAGCAGCTGAGAAAGTAAAAGTACCATCCATTCCAAATTGTACTATTGTTTCTAAATATGTTTCTAAAAAAGTGCAGGTCGGGAGACAAATTCTAAACAAGTATGTATGGGGAAAGGAGAGGAGAAGAAAACTACCACCATGACTAGGGTGGATGGGAAGAATAAGCTAGAGGATGGTTCCCCAGATAAAGCACAACACATTAAGAAGAATTCCTAAAAGCCTTATACATAAGATATCAAGAAGACAAGATTTGTGTGTCACAGTTTTTTTTTTGCAACAAATTTAAAAATTGTGCAATAGATTTTTGGTAGAATCCCTAAAATGAAAAAGCACAGAGAAAGACTGTGTCAAAAGGGATAAATATATAGTATAAGAAGCAATATCAACAGATCCAAAATCATTTGTATACTGCAAATAGATTTGGAATGCTATAAAACATTTGTGATGCATGAAATGGGAGTGGTCACAATAATGGAGCATGCTTATCTCAACATATACCCATAGTTGATAAGAACCTAAGACCACATAATCCAACTAAGAAAGAAGAAGCTAACATGGGAATAAATCATAATATTGTTTCAAAAGAAAATTCTCCCAATGAGACACCAATAAGGAAAGGTGAGAAGACCTTAGATTCAAAATCCAACATGTTTAAGAGTGGTACATCCAAAATAATTCTTAAAAATTATGACAGTGAAGAAGATTCCATGTGGAAAATCCAAAAATGCATTCATAGTTCCTAGATACATATTGGTTATCTGGCTGGATGATTTGGAAATAATTAGAATGAATGGAGATGCACAAGCTAAGGCTAGTTTAAAAATAATTAATAAGATTCTACCTGAAGATAGATAAGTCTTGTGTGTGAGTTGCAACAAGGTTAGTCACACTATTGATAATTTATGTTCATTTATTCTGAATAAATAATAATTCCTTAAGATGATGAAATTTTCACCGAGAGATTATAGTGCTTTGAAATCTCTTGAAGAAAGATGAATCACACACAATGATATGGAAGAAATATTGAGATCAACACAAACACAATCATAACTGAAGATCAAATGTGAAAGTCTAAGGAGTGGAGAAAACACATCATCTTGGTTTAGAAAATCATCTCATCCTTCCTCCTCAGAATGAATAAGTAAGGAGGATTCACCTTATTCCCTTAAATCTGTGTGTATTATATTTTTTCATATTGTACAGGGAATTGAAGATGAAGAAATATCTCAGGGGTAGAACCTTTGAATCATTGGTGAGAGGTGTTCCCTTGAGGGGGAGTTCTAGATCTATCAGTTCAATAAGTATCAACGTCAAATCAGAATCAAATTTAATTACTCCAAAGATTGTTTGAATATCATGTCATTGGAAAAGGAGTTTGTGGTGGAGTATCTTATGTTACACTCACTATCCTCAGCCTAGAATGAATGTTAAAAGAACCTTGAAGAAAAGTACATGGGTTCTCATCAACCGAGGTTTCATGATCAGGGGATTGTTGACAGCTTTTTCGTCTCAATAAAATCATCTTTTTTTCTATATGGAGCAATTTTCAAGTATAATTTGAGTGGAAATATTGATGGCACATTTCTTAAGAATGTAATAATACCCCATATACCATAAACATTGTATTTATTTTCAAAAAGGGGGAGATAAAGTGAATTAATAGTTAAAATGTGAAAGGAAGAGAGAAGATAGAAGACTCTCATTTTGACATTAACATGATCATTTTAGATAACGATGAAGTATTGAAAACAAACACAAATGGGATATTGTTGGGACCAATTTATATATACAAATTTTATTTGTAGCCAATGGTTGTCAACATCAAAATGAATAAAGGAACTCTCCTATTTGAAATGGAGAATGGAAATTAGATGATTGTTGATCTAATCCTAAGTCCCAAAGACTTGTATCAATGTGATACATGTTTCCACTATCATGAAGAAGAAGGGAAGGGGAATGGAATTTTTGGTATTTGTTAGAGAAGTGGAAGGATATTTGGTATTTTTTTATAGAATAAAATATTGGTAATACTTTGTTTTCAACAATGTATATCTGTTCTAGGCCTTTGCTAAAAATATGGGCCACCTTACAAAGACATCCAAGGACCTCAAACCTCAAGCATATGCGGGACACGAGGTCAATCGCGCCCAAAGGGAATTTCATAAGGCTAGCCTGCAAGAGGCACATGGGGGCCATGTATATAGCCCCTAGGGTATGCATAGTGGGTGCTACTATGCTCCTGAGGAGTAGGAGTGGGTGCTAAGAGTACGCTCGTAGAGGACTAGTGAGGGGCGGAACTAGAAGGGAGAGAGGAGTAATTTTTCCCTAACGCTGTGCACATTGATTGTTATACTACAGCTTTTACGCTTCTCTATTTCGATGTGGGATGAATATTTTAATTAACAAAATAATCTAATCCATCCATCTGATCATGTGCGTGATCTTGGTCGCACATGTCATCCTACCACCAGTGATCTAATCATCACCGTCCGTGCACGATCTGAGTTGATCCCACAACTGTAGATCAACCACATCATCATCTTTATCCTATGAACCCATCATGGGATCCTAATGGAAGATACCGCGGAGCTACAATCAAACCCCCTTGATTGTGCTTCATATCATCACTAGAAATCCAATTCCCTTCATTACACTCATATAGGCATCACAAAATAATGCATGAAATTTCATTTTCTTGCATGAAACAAAATAGAGATGTTCAAACATGGCTGAATAAAAAAAATTGAGACCACCTCATGGATCTCAGTGTATCTCATACCTGTGGTTTGAAGATTTTAAACCCACAATATGTACAGAATATCTTGTGGAATTTGAACGAAGAAACGATTTGATCTCTTCTTATAAAAATTGAACCTTCGGTCTGAGAAGGGGTTGCTGCTCCAATGATTTTCAAAGATCCAGTTTTCTGAAATAGAGTCTCTTCAACCTTCCAGTTCTCAAGTGGAAAGAAATAACTGAGAACCCCTCTGGAATGAGGAAGAGTGAACCACATACCACTCTGGTTCTGTGAGGAGAAGTAGTTCTGTGTACCTATTGGTTTCTCAAGGCAAGGAACTGCGTACCACTTGGGTACGTGAAACAGGAGAGTCCTAAACCATTATTGGTTCTTGAAGAGAGTTCCTCCGAACCATTCTTTGTTCCTGAGGAAACGGTACCATGTACCATTCTGGTTCTGCGAAGATAAGGTCATGAAAATTAGCTCCATTACGAAAAAGTGGATAACCACATACCACATGGTAAGAGAAGGAGGTCGGCACTCTCTGTATGTTGGAATTCCACACATCTCATGTATGAGGATGATCTGAGAACCATCCTGGTTTGCGAAGGAGGCTTTTCACCCTCTTTTCAATGTATAACTCTATAACCTCAATGTGAAAAAGTAAACCAACCCATCATAATCAACCCGAGGTAGTTTCTGTGCTCAAAGAAAAAGTGGATATCACATGAATGATGCACATGAAAATCATATGCATGATTTGAGAATCCCAAGTGTGAAATAATAAACCAAATAGTGGACTGCACCCATTCATGTTTTGATGAATATCCATGGATAAAAATATACATGACATATAAAATTGAATGAACTAAATAAGGATTTTGGTGTGCACTTGAGAAGATGATAAATGAATGTACTTACATGAATTCACTTTTAATTTGAATAAATTCAAGGTATAATGTGGGTAAATTTGCGAAGAAATAATAATTAAAATGTGGAAATAATTTTTATTCTTTCTTTCATATGTGAAGACATTTAAAGAAAGATCCACAACTATTACTGTACATGTGTAAACAATTGAAGAGGAAGAGCACATCTAAATTTCCACATGCATGGTCACATGCCTACATGCAAGAAGAAGAGTTTATTCTGATGATTCCTAGTGAGCGATTTTTCATTATTTGAACAATCACAAACGAATTTGGGATTCATTCCACAAAAAATAAGAAGTCGTAGTACATCTTGTTGTTTCACTAAAGAAAAAGGCTGAAAATTAAAGGGCATAAACTTTGGACCTAGATGCAAGAAAAGTCTCATGTTGAACAAGAGACAAGGAATTCCATTCATATACATTAAAGGGACCTTCACATCCATAAACTGAGTGTGACTTCACCTAATGAAGTGATCCATGGAGAGTCAACAGAAGTTATCCGAGGGAAGCAGTGAGCTATCTCTGAACTCTTGTAAAGCCAGTGTGCCTAGGACAGAGTGGTGGTACACAAACCTTTCAATACACAGCTAGTGAAGAATAGTGGAATTTGGTACAATTGAAAACCTGTCAGCATATTCTCCTTAGACGTAGCCCTTAGTGCTGAACCAAGTAAATGTGTTGTGTTTTCCTTCTGCAGGTGAATGCTTTAATTGCTGCACATATCTATCATAAAGGTTTAAACAAGTTCCTACCAATGTGGAAATAATAACATATAATGAAGAGAAAAAGTTGACTCCCAGAATCACCCTTCCACTTCTCAAGGGGACCTAGGGTTCTTCAACTAATGCATCATCCAAACCACAAAAATGTTAAAGGACATAGGAACCAACATACATTAATCCCCTTTCTTCAAGATGTTAGATTTTGATATACCAACCCATGAGAAACCTATTACTTAACATCCTTCATCACATATAATTAAAAATAAGAAACTATTTTAATAAAACATAATATACTCAAAACAACCCAAACATTGGATTTAATGATATCTCATTTATAACATTTGATATACCACTATCCAAAAGTTTGAGACAATCTCAGAACCTTCTTCCTAATCATAAAACATTTTCTTATTTATCTATAGAATAGAGAATCTATCCCTTAAAATTAAGTATAAATATCAATATTTAATCAATTAAAAATTTACCTTGATGAATTCCCTCATTAAATTCTTCTTAATAGATCACATCATATTAACAATAAATAAAAATAAATACAGAATTATAAACTCAAGTATATAAAAAACCACTTGGAAAAACATATCAACATCACATAACAGTTCATCATTATTTTATTTGTAAATTAATATTTTAATAATATCCCATAAGGTCATAATAATAGGTTATCATCATAGATATTTTCCTTTTATTATTTACGTAGAACTATCATCCTCTCTTGTTGTTCACTTTAAAGTTGAATGCATTGAACAAAAAGTCTTATCACGTTTTTCTTTCAATGTAATTAATGAAGAGATATCATTAATAGTGTAGTCAATGAACTCCATATCAACTAAATTTATTCAAGGTAAGGTTACAAAATATTAAAATTCTATACAGTGAAGATTAATAAAATAATCATGAATTGTCTTCAATAATTCCATCGCTATATATTTACAGAATTATAAAGGAATTTGACTTACATTTCTTATCACTATTGCTTGTGACTAACATAAATTGATCCTTCGCCTATAACTAAAAGGTCAATGTTAAAACTTAATGTATAATTATTAAAACATGTTTTTTGATTCTATTAATTGTTTTATTATCCAATAGTTAATATAGGTTAATAACATATTCACATTATATAGATGAATATACCATTACAACTATTTCATTACAACCACCAACTCTCTTGATAAGAAAAATGTATCATCGTCATGATCATTACACTAAATAAAACACTAACCATTATCAAATAATGATTTCATCTCATTTACTATACTAATGACCAAGGGTTTCAATTAAATTTTATCTATTCAAATATTTTAAAATAAAAATACTAATAACTTTATTATGTATCAATTTTCATTACATACATGCGGTATCTTGATCATATAATCATTAATATACTATATAAGGTACTATTAAAGATGTATTGTATACAAAACTTATACTACCACCACTATCCATTTTATGAAATTTCTAGAAGATAATCGGGGACCCATAATGCCACATATGAAGTGGGTTTCCTTGAATACTTAAAATTGACCATAATTGATCTAGCTTATATCCCTTATTAATAATTAACTAGACTAGAGATACTCTAATGTGAATGAAATAATAAAATACCCTCAATTATTTTAGTAAACCATCACTACATACACAAAACACTTGCCCAACTCTTAATCAATTTTCTACCAGAAAAAAAATGTCACAATATCCATTGTCACTACGTAGTTTATTAATTTTATCTAAAATTAGACATTTTAATCCTATAAATAAAATCATTACTTTTCTATCAATCTATAACATAATGAGATGACCATGTTTATATTTCTAATTACATCATTTTGAAACAAACATGAAATATGAAATAATAAACTTATTCCCTTCCATTATATGAATATTCATATAGATGATTCATCAAAAGCATCCACAATATTTTTTTTAAAATTACCATAAAATTCCTCATAATATACTCCCAATTACTACAAAATACACTATATATATATGATCTTGGATGGAATGAGAAGCATCACATGACATCCATTTTAGTAACTCTTCGTATGGTAAATGAGAAATAATCAAAATAAAATTTTTATTTATGAAAATATAATAAATTGATTAACCATATGGAAGACCCATCATGCATAGAATATCCCATAAAATATATTTCATTATGAGAAAATCATACAACTAAATTTTATCCATAAATATTTCTCAAAATATCATTAAACTCACACAACATTACAAAATTTAGAATGTATTTAACATCAACATGATGATAGAATATGTGAATGATAATAGGTTAGGCACCCACAATCTAGTCCAAAAAAAAATTATTCAGTAATAAACCACAAATTTCACTCAAATCAGTTGAGACATAGGGATCATGATTCACAAATTCACATAAAATTCATTAATATTTAAACTAAAACATAAGAAATAATTCCCATATTTAGATAAATTCCTTAAAAGAAGATGAATTCCGTTTAAAATATATAAATTAATTTTACTTCTTGTTCAAAATACATTAGTAACTACAACATAATTAAAATACTATTTGAGTCTCTACTTGAGTACTCTAGAAATATTAATCTTTCAATTTGTATGATCTATGAAACAACATCTCATATTTTATATATAAATCATATCACTATCATAACCACTGAAGTAAAGTGTATTATACCGATCTAAAAGAAAATTTATTATTGCATCCATGAAACCTTCCTTATTCCAAGATTGTAGCATATTATTTGATTATTAATTAATCGCCTATATATTTATTCTTCACAGACTATTCACTAATACTGTCAAATCGGGAAAGCATAAATTCAGAGTATCATAACATAAATTTATATGATGAATGTTGTCTTCAATTATATACATGGTTCTTATAACATGTTTTCTCATTCATGGGTCATTGATTAGAATATTTCCAAAAAATACATCGACCACCCATAACCATTGTAAAGTACACTATTTTGAAATAATGAAATAAATTTTACTCATAAATTTATAACATTTTATCCTAAAAAACATTTAGTAATTCAAAATTCACAGTCCAACATAATTATATGATTCAAAATTACAATTACATGTCATAATGGTAACTGAAAACCCTTAACCTACATCAAATAAGTGACGGGATAATGATCAATGTCGAGGTATGTTCTCAAAAGATGGGTGGTGTTGCCTTTAAATATAAATTGTCACCTAATATCATAAAGCATTAAGAAATATAAAATAAATCAATAAATATACATTAAAATATATACATAATAGAATATGTCTCTATGATATAGTGTAAAATAATAAAATTAATTACCACATTTTGGTAACACATCACAAACTGATAAATGTATGTATATAGACTATTTGAATGTTGTTATCATAATGGAAACTACTTTCCATTATCTATAAAATAATTAAACCATAACCATCCTCTAGGAATACAAAATATACACCGATAATTATTCATGAAAAAAATAGTGGAAAATTCTTGAGTTCACATGTAAGGATTTGTAATAATACAATGTATGGTCATCCCAAATAGGGAGTCGGCCCCTAGATATCTAAGCTTTTATGTGTATCTTCAATAAGAAATGTGTATATAAATCCAAACTAACTTCTCAAATTCATTGGAAACAATAATATTCATAATCATTTCATATCATGAAACCCATAACTCACCATCATTATGCTCTTGAAATCATAATGTGTTCATAAGTAAATATATATATATATATAGTGCTGAAGTTTCAAAATAGTTACTAATATTAAGGGCCCTCATGTTATATATCCATCTATTGATACATTGGGTATATTTTATTCAATATAATGACATCATAATCATACAGTATATACTTATGGTAACACTCTTTAAATCTAGATAACCATTGTATTCTTATCTCATTGTATTTTGGATCTCACTCATAGTATATGTTGATGGTAGTTGCATATTAGTAGTAAAATATCATAAAATAGTAATATCATCTCATACCCTTTAATTTTTTCCAACCCAATGATCCATCCTATATGCATCATAAATATATTCTATAGAAATAACTATACAATAATCTAACACAATATCCCCAGTTATATATCTATTTTACCTTAAAACCATATATTTGGGTGAAAATAATTATGTACTAAGGCTATCATCTTCCTCCATGGATTCATGTCTATAATAGAGAATGTGTGTAAACTATGGGTGAATCCTCATCAGTATTAATCACATGAATCATCAATTCAAAAAGAACATATACACATATGTTTCATCGTTATCCTCTATAAAGAATAGTTGGTGGATAGATAGTAAAGGATTAAATGTCTTCATAAAAGTATTAAATATAATATACAAACTCCACCAATATCAAAAACACATCAGACTACATTAAACAAAAAATTAAATAATCAAAAAAATAGTCACATCACTGAATCAATGTTCCTTCTATAAATTATATAAAAATTCCCACCAAACAATCATTAACATTGTCACTTATTTTTCCATTAATTTTAAATCCATTATTATTAGAAACCAATAAAAAATATAAGTATGTTATTGGATTATTAAACTTACTACATCATTGGAATACTAATATCAATATCCACATCATATCATCATATTAACAAGATTATAAAGGATCTAAATAATCACCACAAGATTCCTTGTTATTCATGTATTTTATCTAAATATTTATGTAAAATAATTTACCACCTTAATAATTATTTTTATCACCATTACTTAAATATTTTCAATGGATAATGTGTTAACTGAAAAATATTAAAAAAATATATAAGTTGATACTTCATATTCACCAGAATATTTCTTAAAATGGTTAAGTTCAATAGATTTTTCTTTTTATCACCCTTGTAAATTATAATTTATTATTGTCTTAATATAATTAATTCTATAAATTCACATTAATTTTTTTATTAAATGAAATATAAATATATACATGTACTTAAAAACCTCCTTGGATCTCCACCTCAATCAAACAATATAAAATTATATTTTTTCATAAATAATCAATATATCTTAACTTTTTAGTCATATTCCTATTACACTAATTAATATGTCACAATTATTTAGAGAATTCATTTTAAATCCACTGATTTTTAGATGTAACCTTATTTAAGGTCAAAAACACTATTAAATAATTTATATGTAATAAATGAAATCAAATAAAACTCATTTTTTATAATGATTTAATAATTAATATTCATGGGAAAAAATATTATAATGAAATTAATTATCTATTTTATTGATTTCTCATATTCATTACAATTAATATTTTTTTATCATCGTGAAATTTAAAATTATCAAGATAATTAATTAACATTGGTCATGATTAAATTCACAGTATCTCAATATAGTTCTTTAATTTCATATATTCTAATATATTAATATGTTAAATTATTATAAATTTAATAATATTTTCTTTAAATTATCTTCATAAATTAATCAAATGTTAATAAAATAAAGTAATAAAGTTAAAACCACATCATATTGAAATTTCCAACTGAAGTATTCATCTGATTTTGATACAAGATAAAATGAACACGAGACCCTGAGTCTCCTTTAGTGAAAATTAGCTAAATTAGTATAAAAACATCATCCAAATGATCCAAAATAAGTTTTACAAGGTCCATGATTTGAAGAGTGGAATGATATTTTTTCATCAAAAAATGACATTATATCCACCCCCATGTGGCTCTTATTCTTTTGACCAATTAGAGGATCCATGTGTCACCCCCAAATTGATATTACACACCTACCACCATCTCAACACCACGCACTAGTGTGGTCTCCTCTTTTCTATATGATCTCAAATTAAAAGAACAACCTTCTACACATTGTCCTTAGTTGACTCCACCCATATAGGTAGACATGGCCATGTATGATATTATATGGTAATTTGGTTTTCATTGTCATGCAAAACCCACACCCTTCCTTGTGTAACTATATCCCAACCCCCTAAACATATATATTTGAAAATTTTCCCTCATAAAATTAATGATCATATTTTCCTTATCACACCAGTATTGCATCATTATTTAGCCCCTATTCTCTATCATGCTTTGTGACTCATAGTGGTATTAGAGAGTGAAAGCTCATAAAAATACATAAATTCATAGTATCTTCATATTTTTATATGGATAACAAAAAATAACATTCAAATCAAAAATAAATCCAATAATCCACTAAACGTTAAAGTGAATTTATAGATCATAAAAACCTATATATTTTATAAATTTTAACAAATACATTTGATAATTATGTTCTTGGTGTCATAGAAATCATTTCAAAATTACCACACTATTATATATTATTTAGATGAAAAAATTGTTCACTTATTTTATTTATTCTAAAAAAAATATGAAAATATATCGAAGGTTCTCTTTCAAATATATATATAATAATATATGAAAATTTCACCTGAATTATGTCATTAGATACATTCTATGAAATATAATAAAAATATCTAATATATTCCATAGGAAACTAAAATCTTTTCCACAAATTCTTATTAAAGATTTTGTATTGCCAAGTTCTATTGTAGAATAACTTTAACCTGTAAAAGAAATTGAAAAAATTTAAATTTTATTATGATAATTATTATTTAAAATTGTACATACATATATTTCATTACAATATTTATTTTATATATAATGAAATAATATTTTTTCTAATAATTTTTTAAATAATTAAAAGATAATTATTGGATGAAAAAACCAAACCCCTTCATTATTTATTCCACTTTCTCTGGTGAATTCCATAACATTGGTTGTATCCACATTTGAGAGAAAATTATAAACTACAATTAAATTTCAATTAATCTATAATATGAATATATTGAGTCCAATTTTGGTTATATATTGTTTATAAATAATAAATAATATGTCCTATTTAAATTCACTCTTCACTACAACAAATATTTTAAAATTATTAATGAAAATTCATTAAATTTAATCCAAATGGAGATTACCCATTATAAACATAATGAAAAATTAAATTTCTCAAACTAAAAATATGTTGAATGGGAAATTTCAATTATTTCATTTCATTTAGAAAAATAAAATTTCTCACAAAATATTATATGGTGTCTAACTATACAACTAGATTTTATTTTTTATTTCAAATAACTTTAGTAAATTAGATAAAAATATAACAGGTGAAAATTTATAAAAATAAGGAAATCCATTCACAAATGAAACCCATATATTAATTATTTCTCAAATCCATAACCCCCTCCCAACATAGATACCCCTAATGGGATGTCTGTGATTTAATATAGAGAATGATCCATAAGTCCTGCCACCAGTAGGCCTCCGGTTAGTGACAAGCACCACGGGTATAATAATCTCACTTATGGGATGCGTTAACCTCTAATATAAAATATGATCTAGAGAGAGGATAGAAAACTTCCATGAAACTATAAATGGTAATGTAATATAAACCCAAAACCATCCCCAAATTCATGATAAATGTCAAAATACAATAATAAAGTTATATAATGTAAAAAACCAAAAGACAAGTCGTATACAAGAGAATTAACAAAAAATTCAAAACCCAAGGTATCAAAGTTCATATTGATTCACAATGTCCTCCTGGAAAACTACAAATATTGTTTATATATATAATGTGAGCATACAAGTCTACTCAGTAGGATCATACCCAAGGTCTTAAGTAAACATGAGAAAAGATAATTCTAATACACTAGTGATAAAACAACTGAACCTATAAGAACATAAATAGTTCTACTAAACTATCCCAAGCTCGCCATGGATCACTCACCAAATCACACATACAATATATTGACGTAGCAACTCAGTAATAATAAAACACGACTACCAATTTCCACTTCCCTATTCATTTTTCGTTATCACGCCCCAATATTAAACATCCAATTATCTTATCGCTTTCATATATATAACATCTCATGATACATCTAAGATCTGGTTTGAGATAAAACAATACCTACCCCACACTCACAAGTTCTAGAATTTCGTGCTAGAATTAAGCATCTACACATCACATATTTTCCGAAGACAGCTGATCCATCACAACATGTCTCACCTGAAGAAACATAGGCTATCACACCGCATATCATCTCATCATATAACCAAGATAGTAAGGAATAATAAACATGAAGAAAATAAATCTCACTCCCTCCTACTAACATGCAAGAACCCAACCATTTTTCATATCACATCACTACCTCATCACATCATATCTCACTCAAAGACACCTGGGTAATCAAAACAATGTCATACAAAGACACATGGTCCATCACAATACATCTTTCTTAAAAACAGCTGGTCCATCACAGCTGAAAATATATCTGGGAATAGGGGGTAGCCAGCCATCTATTTCACCACTATCCTTTATGATGGGAAAAATACAAAGAACCCATAACCTCTGATCATTGGTAATGTTATAAAACTTGGGTAGGGAACATATATAAATATCATAATGATATATGATATATAGATATCACACAATACCCAACCTAAGGGTTGACATAAATTGTCCTAGAACACACCATATCACCACTACCATACTATACATCAGTCATTATACTTGCTTCCATCAAAATATGCAATATTCCACATAACCACCACACAATCCACACACTCCCACTTTCATTTACAACACGCCACTAAATTTTATTAACATCCATCTCACTCACATTTACCGAACACATTATTTTATTCAATTAATTTAATAATTTCATTCAGCATTATGATTTTTTCCATGGATAACTGAAAAACTAACACATACCTTCCACATCATGTTTATCCTGAATCACATCAACCATTATCATGACTCCCCGCTAGAAAAAACAACTAACCAAAATAACCACACATCTAATCCACCAAACACCACAGCCAATACACATTACAACCATTATACACCATGGACCATACATGACACATACTTCACACATCACAACCACAACCATCACGAACCAAAACTACACCACACAACACCATCACACGACACAACACCACCAGACATCTCACCACTAAAGTATTACACCACCACACACCACAACCACATCTACCCAAATTGCATCCAAACCAACAAACCACATAATCAAATCCCTGCACAACCTAGTTGGTCACCTTATTCATGAATGACAACCCAAACCATTCATGGTAAGACAATAATGACAAGAACGCACAATAGCAACACATTTGGGCTTCTAAAATTTATTTTCGGATTTTATCACATTACTTCTTTTTTTATAATGGGTACTATAAAACATTATATATTCCCAATATCCATGAATTTATTATCCATATATGTTTTCATTATCATTTTTTTAGGGTTTGGTCAAACAAAACAAATAAAGGGTCTCACAACATATCATATATAGAAAAATAGAGTCTCCCAATAGACTTTATTTTCATTAATTGTAAATAAGCCTACATAATATCATCAACAAAATATATCAACTAGTAAATCAAGTGACATCTCTCCCATGACCATAAATTTGAATTATGAATATTTATTATCTTATTATGGTGACCCTTATTATCCACCTAAAGAAAATAATAACAATGAAATCTTACCACATAGCATGTAAAAAGGTATATAACAATGATCCCCAACATCAAAGAATCTTTAAAATCCCACTACATATTTTAGGGTGATGAATGAACTATTTGGAAATATCAACATCACATGGGAAACCATGATCACCCAAAATTTCACTAAATGGTTATCAAAACATATCCTACAACACACCATGATCAAAAAAACATCACCATAGCGAACCCCCAAAAAAATAATGGGGCCAAATGGGGATAAAGAGGATGTAAGTCACCACCTATCACCAACAATAAACCACCAAAACCCAAGGATATAGGTTTGAGGAGATGGGATGGATGGTCCCTCAATATGTCATAGGGTTCATCCATAAAATGAGAAGAATTGTAGCCAAATGATAGTTTTTGGTTGAGCCTTTCTGTTATATACAGGGTGTAACTGAACTGATTTATGATATAAATTTCAAGCTTTCATTGTAAATTGTACTATTTTATATTTCAACTTGTAAAACTAACTATTTCAAAATAAACCCCTATTTCTACGGAAAAAACAAGGAGTCCTGTGATTAAAATATTTTACACTGTAAACTTATAATTTATGGAATAAACTCATTTCATGTGGTTCTCCACTACAGAACACAAGTCGTAAAAGACTATACACACAAGCCCTAAACCACATGCTTATGTTGTAAACAACTATTTTGTGGAATAAAAGGCCTTCTTCATCACAACTATAGCTCCAACTCCTATAGACCCTCTAAGACCTCCTCTAAACACTATCCAACCAGAAAATAAAAAATTAACAATCAAAGAAGGAATGAAATATATAATTAGATACCTTTCAAATGATTCTCACCCTTAAGAATAGAAACCAAACCTAAAGATAATAAAGTGGTCAAAATGACCATACAATGGGATACCTCTCATGGTTATCATTAAACCTCTAACATTACAACCTTCTTTTCACACCAAACAGAAACTCTCACAAGCACATTGCGCTACCACACTACCACCTCTCACTATGAATAAAACCATATCATCTGGAATTAGCCACAAACCACCATAATCCTGTATAGCCACATCACCTGAAAACCACATCACCACATCACTTTACCATCTGCACAACTATATCAACTTCTTCATGGACAAAACTAATAACCATTGCATGTAGCACACAACACTACCCTGAACTCAAAAATCGGGGAATTCCATATTCCATGAAAATTTAATATTCAATTTGGGAACATTGACTACCCTATATAGTTTTAATCATTTCAAGGTATAATGAATCATGAATTGGATCCATGTATTTGTATTTTAAAATTATAGAATATTTATCACACAATGCACGATCATGGAAAACAAAACATATCATAAAAACTAAAAAACCAAATATCACATCATCAAAACAAAATAAAGGAAAATATCAAAACAACTCTAGGTACTTGTCACAGTTGTGTCTCTTGCTCCCAGGTACTCTCTTATAAGCCACCATGTTCCCATAACACATTAACCAATGTAATTCTGTATTTATGTAACACCTTTTCTTGATTATACCATTTATCTATTAGTTAATCCATGAACGTTTCATCATCCTTGATATGAAACTCTCTCTAGGTAATAATGAGGTAGTCCTTGTGAAGATACCAATGAAATTGGGACATGTGGAAGACAACATGGATCCACTCCATACATGGCTGCAACACCTAATTTTATGACACTTAGTGAAAATTCCAAAATACCTAAAAGGTCCCAATAAGAATGGGAGAAATCATACCCCTGCCAAAACCTCTACTTCCCTCATCGAGGGGATTATTTCAAGAACACATGGTCTTCAACCCAGAACTGAAGGGGACTCGTCCTATGATCACTATAGGAATTATGAATGTTTTTCACTACCATCATCTTCTCTCAAACTAACTGTGTCTTCTTAGTCATGATCTATACATAATCACGACCAAGAATTATAACTCCCCACCCTTTATCTAGCATAATAGATAAAAAACGACCGCCCATAAAATTTTTAAAAAATAGTCATACCAATGGATTATTGATAGTTAATTTTTTACCCAAACTTGAATAAGGGTAAATTATTTACTCTTGATCTGAAAATGTTCAAGACACATGTTCACAACATATCCTCTAGAATCTAGATGGTCTTCCCTATCTTCCAATCTATCTGAGGATTCAAAGTAGTGTTAAGTTACAACTAGGAGCTAGAATAATGGGGAAAATTGTCTTTAATTTCAAGGTAAAACGGGGATCCTGGTCTTATATTATAGTACTTTATACCCTACTAAGCCTAACCACATCACCCCCATGTCACCTTGTTATGAAATCCATGACACTCAACTCACATATTTCTGAAAAATGATCTGAATTTATTAGTCGGTCCACTATCACCCAAATTGTAATACATCCACCCCGAGACTATGATAAAGTAGTGATGAAATCCACAATTATTTCTTCCAATTTCAAATCAATAACATCTAGGATATTAAAACAACCACCAGGAACATAGTTCCCCTCTTTCACCTACTAAAAAACCATAATCTTTTTCACAAAGTCTCCCATGAGAAACTTCATCCCCATTAGCCAAAGATACCTCCTCAAACATAAATATATTTTTCACACTATAATGAACTGATAAAGGTTATTTATAAAACTCAAAAATAACATCTTCCCACACATTTATTGTAACAAACAACATCCCCTAGACTAACACTAGGTTCTTACTATCCTTTGACCATCCCTCTAAACTATAAACATGGCTATCATGGTTACACATCTCCTTTATCATCGATTATTCTCGTTGAGTCTCCTCCACTTTCCAAATCAAGGATTACTCCATAGTAATATAAAAAAGACAATAAATACAACTTCTCTCCCAGAATTCAAGCAGAATCATTGTATGATCTTCTGTCCTATTTTAAACATCTATTGACTCTCAAACCACGACTCACCGAGAAATCTATATCATGAAATTAGCAATATGATTCCCCATTCCCGAGTTGTGTGATATCCAAAAATCCTAATCCTAAAGATACTACTTACACCTCCATTGGTTTAAATTCAAAACTCCTCAATAGAAAACAGATTTTAGGATATTATGGTCTCTAAAACCACAATGTGCTCACCTATAAGGTAAATCCACTACAGTATTTGATGAAAATAACTAATTCCAACTCCAGATCATGGGTGGAATAGTTAGTCTCATGTGGATGTAACATCATATTATCACAAGTGATCACTAATCAATGATACATCAACTTGTTTCCCAAACCCAAATTGGATGCATCACAGAAAACCATAAACATCACACCCCCTCATGAAACCAAAGAATGGGAGCACTGCCTTAAATATCTTTTGGATAACTAAACATTTCCTTTCATCGATCAATACACAAAAAATCATAGTCCTTCCTGATCAAAATGGTAATCAAATCTATAACTCAAAATAAATTGGAAAAAACATCTATTTATAGAATGTGAAACCAAGGAAATAGCAAACTTCTACAACATTATTATGTACATTACAAGAAAAAACTCCCTCGACCATTAATCCATCAACTTCCATACCCAACTCAGACATTTCACTCCCAAGGAAATAGACATGTCACATAGAAAATGTAAACTTTGAAATATTTCCATAATGATAATGGTGTCAAAATACCAACCAAAAAACTCTGAGATGCTCAACATTTCACTCCTCTAACTTCAAGTAGATCAAGATATCATCGATGATTGTGATGATGAATCTATATAAAAATTCATGGAACACATAGTTCATGAGACCAATTTACATGTTCGATGTGTTTATAACATCGAATGTAATGAACATAATGTCAAAGATACCATAACTTTATTTGAAGATAGTATTTCATATATCATCACACTACACCCTCAACTGGTGATATCCAAAATACATACCAATCATAAAAAATGAACTGGCCTCTCTAAACAGGTCATACAGATCATCAATCATTAGGATAGGGTAATGGTTATTAACTATTACCAAATTCAACCTATGTTAGTCTATACACAAACCTAGAATACAATCTAACTTATTTTAAAACAACACTAAAGCACCCCACGGTGACACACTATGTTATATGAAACCCCTATACATTATATCATCCACCTACAACCTCAAATATCTCAAATCCACAGATTCCATTCGAGAGGTATCTATCAAATTTAGAGATTCACCCAATTGTAACTACACCCCAAATTTGACAATTAATTTCAAGGGTAGTTCCATAATGTCATCCAATAAAACATTTTGAATCTCCACCAAATCTCATCGAACATACCTTGATTGATATTTATCCAACAACACTGACAACTAAAACAAATGAATCTCTTCTTCCATATCATGCAACAAATAACCTCACTCTCCAAAAAACACCATTCAATGGCCCCCACATTGATAACCAAAACTATCATGTGGAAATAGTTGATGATTACATCCCCAGAATAATGCCAATTCCATCTAATGATGATCTGAAATGGTTTTATATGATGAAAAAAGAAATATGACATAGATTTTTTATTCCCCATCATTAGAATACACCCTAGAACACATCAAAAATATAATAATTACCCCTAATTGGTGTAGATAACACCACAGGAACTGAAAGACTCTATGCATCCACTCCAAATGAATAGACCAAATTAGTAGAAAAAAAGAGTATGAGGATCCCTGATAAAATAAGGCACAAAAAAGGATATATGATAAAATAATAATAATTTGAACTACTCCTATCTTTATTGGAACTATCTCATATAATGTGTTTATATGACCATACTTGGTTCCTCTACCACTGTATAACTAACCTCCATGGCCATTATCTATCCTATGTCTCTCAAGACATGGGAAATTATGATTCTAAACTTTTCTAACTCCACATACTCCCAACTACTAAATAAGATATGGTGGTAACTTCTACTGAAGCTATATCGGAGGAAAATATTATTGATTTAGAAAAGTGGCATAAACACCCACATGATATAGGGCTCCTATGTAAATTGGTCACTAGACCTAGTGATTCCTAATTCCCCAAAAAATGAATGAAAAAAATAAATCCTCTAGCAGTTGACCAGAAAATACCTACCATTGAAAAAATAAATGAGATATTATATGGTTAGTTCCCCACTTACTAGAACCCAAACAACTTGAACACATGTGGCCCACTACCAAAATCTATACTCCTCAAAATTCTCTATTGGCCACTCTGTTAAGTCTCACCTCCTAGAGAAATCATTTTCTTTAAAACCAATACTTTCTTTTCCACCTTTAAATACATAGAGATAATAAAATGTGTGAACACATACCTGATCATGGGGTGAAACTCCTCCTATAGACACATTATTGGAATAATCATCTGGAAAAATATCCACTGAAAATAAATGGTGTTCCTAAAAACTAATCCCAAACTATCACACACTTAGGTTCCCCTACTAAATGCAGATAAACTTTTTCCACTATAATAACTTTTTCATTGATGAAAGGAATTCCCAATGAAACTAATTCATAAATTATTGGCATAACACATCTACATCTTTTTATTCACTGAGATACAACATCCACCACTGACCCACAGCTCCCAATAACTGACTAATGGACAGAAATACCCATAAAAAATCTCGTTCTCATATTAGACCAAATGTGGTCTCAAGATCTTACAAGAAATGCCCCATCTCCATATTCTCCCCTCATACATTCCCAAACATTATAATTGAATGTCACAAAAGGTCTTATGTTAGGCCTCATCATCCTATATTAGTTTGATCCACTGATGATCAACCAAATTTATCTTCTTAAAATTAATTTACTAGACCAGTCACGGAGGGTGAATAAGATCAATCCATGAAAAAAGAACATTGTAAACATGATTTCATTAAATTTTATCACTTGTTTATTTAATTAATTATTTTACACATTTGACTTCCTCAATTACCTAATTCAAACACAAAAATATCAATCATTATATATTTACCTCTCATAACTGTCCACCAAACTAATAGGACCACCTTACTTGTTTGTTCAATAACTAGATCACAAGGGGGCCTAAAATCTAATGTTGTAACCAGTCTCCTTGGCCAATGACATGTGACAAGATCAAATTTAAGAATTTAATAACAACCCCATGAAATCAGCATCATTACAGTAACACCCCAAGCTTCTACGGTACGCTTCTCTTTGAATAATGTGATAGCGTGTGTTGTACGCAACACCGAGTTCTAAAACACCATAACCGATCAAACTAGCCGTTATGAATAGTAATACCTACTTTTTGAAATTATATATATTTTATTCTTTAAAATGGACTTCATTTTTGGATTCATAATATCAAATTTATCCTAAGGTGAAATTTTGGTACTTTTCGGATAACTTTAATATTTTGATGAATAGTGAAAATTAATAAATTTTAATTAAAAACAATTTTTCTAATCAAAATAATTAATAGTGATAAATTATGAATTTGAGTGGTTTTAAAGTATATTTAGAACATATTTTTACCATTTAATATAATTTTGTTCATTGGACATATTTTTACAATTAAACCAGACATAAACAACTGCCAATCTTTTGATAGATATTATCTCTTAAAAACACGCTTTTTGTTTTAACAACGGGAATTAATTTTAAATTTATTTCTGCCACTTGTGTGTTTTGAATTTGGAAAAATGGATTCCATTTTTGGAATTAGGATGTACAAATTGTGTAAATAGGTAACTTTTATTTTTAGACATTTTCAATAATTACTTCGGTAAATATTTTATTTACCATGGTTAAGGGTAAATCCGCTAAATAATGGTTAACAAATAATATTATAATAATACTAAATTACCCTAAACAGTGTCCTATCCTTTTTGGTTGATACATGTTCAACCATAGGCATCTTTGGGTCGATTTAGGGACTCCATGGAGCCACTTGTAGGTGATAGGGACACTTAATTTTAATTAAGTTAAAATGAATACAAAAATGACACAAGCATATATCTTTTAGAAAAACAATTTTTACATAGGGTTATATATGTTGTAGTTTCGACTATAAATATTCATTAGAAAGATAAAATGATTTCTTACATAATGATATTTTATTTATAATTTTTATAGATTACATAAGTTAATTTATTTATGACACAATGATGATGCAGTAATTACGATAATAGTGAAAATTCAAAATAATTGATATTATAAATACCCAAATAAATATAATTTGAGACATTTAATGAATTAAAATAACATTATAGGATAATATGACCTATTTGGATTTATTTAATTAACTTTTTTATAAGTAATCATTCTATTATGAGTTTCTCAAAAATCAACTATTGAATATTCTCAAAATTGACATAAAAGAGTTTTTAAAACACATATTATATTATAAACTGATATTAAATTCTTAAAAATCTAAGGTTCGTCTGAGAGACTTATATAATAATAGATGTATCATTAATGGACCTATTTGGGGTCTCTTGCATGTATATAGTATGTTTATTAACCATATAATATAAAAATACAAAGAGACATTGTAAAAGTGAAACTAATTAACTTAGAGTTAATACTTAAAGAATATGTCAATATAAGTACCCAAACATATATAAATTCTATTGGTTGAGTGATTTTAGACCCATCCCCACCTTAACATTTAAATAATACACTTTTGAGCCATTAGAAACCGAATATGAATTTATTATAAAGTAATATTTCTAGCTTTTCCAAAGGTGCCCCTCACCCCTCTTATAAAAGGGCACTCTTCCTTATCATTTCTTCACACCTTCAAAGCCTTTTTGTTCGGCAAAACACTTCCCAAATACTCTCCCAACTTCCCTCACTACAACATATAGGCCTTAGTTTGATCATAAAGCCACCCTAAGGAGCCCTTTTGATGAAATCAAAAGGAAGAACCCGAAGAAGAGGTAATGATTTCACCACCCTTTTCCAAGTTCCTTTCTTCTTCCACTTCTTCTTCCTTTGTTGTTACCATTCTAAAATAATAACTCTATTATCATATATATACTGTGATGTTATTATAAATATGGTACAACCATATTCATTATTCTATCCACCCTTTGAATAACATGTCACCATACGTGCGTACGTACGGCTTACCGTCTCCACGTCATGGTGTAATTGTTATTCAATATATTATTATTTGGATGGGTATAATAATGATGTGTAACTCATGTAAATAATAAATATAACATGTTAATGATTCTGTATATATTATATACCATCCATATATATATTATTTTAATATCAAAAGAATGATATTATCGCTCGTGCGTACGTACGGACTACCGTCTCCACGAACGCAATGAGATTCATTCTCCATCGTATCCATTCAAGTATAATTATCCTTTGATGATTTAAAAAAGATTTTTAATGACTTGATATCATCCTGGTTATGAATAATATACACCCTATCCATTACAAAAATGGCTTACATAACAAAACATATAAAAGAAAACAAGTAAGTTAACAGCCGAAACAACGATAAAACTAATATATTATTAACAAATAAATGTTAAAAGATCATATATGATATCATATGAATGTATATGATTCTTTTATAATTTAATAACAATTATTTCACCATTATACAGGAGGTTAACCTACCCCAACCCATGAAACGTACAAGGTAAGGGTTATTTCACAATCTCTTCATTATCTGAGGTTGTTTATACGTAATAATCTATTGGGATCTATTTATCATCCGCATCCATGTTTCTTAAAAATGTATTTCAAAACATTTTTACTACTTAAAAGAATCTATGTTAAAGTCATTTATACCATTGTTTTACTTTTTATAATATTTTTATAATGGAATCTTTCCATCATTTTCCAAACAAGGTATTTTTAACCTTTTTTACAGAATTAAGGTAAGAATGTTTTTTTAACATATACAGTGGGTGCGGTTATTTTCCACCGTTATAAAATCGTTGAAGCTTCCCTTACAAGCTTATATGAATTTTTTCAAAGAAAATTATTTCTTTTATAAATATATGACTCTTAAATGATTTCAAAAATAGAAAGAGATATTTCTCTAAAAAGAGTTTTGATTTCATATATGTCAACATCCTTTGATGGATTTTACGCTTATTTGAAGTTGATTTATACAAAACTTCTATATTGTATTGAAGGTTTTGTGATATGATTGACTGTGGATGTGCTATTTTTATACCATTCATAGTTTATGGAGAAAGTATTGACATTTCGTATGCTAGTTTTAATATGAATGTTTATGTTATGTTTAAACCTTTTCATATGGGACTGCATTGGACTTAATATGTGACGGGTAGAGCCCGCTATCGCTCCTCGATGCATTGTTAGGTCTCATGAGACAAACCAGTGTCTTGTCATAAGGCCTTGACAAAATATTATTTGTATTCTTGGCACGAGGCCTTGGCTATGTGGTTATGATAGTCTGGAATTATGCATTCCACCATTATGAAAGTGGTTATTGATATTGCATGTGATTATTCGATTAGTAGAATATCCATGTGAATAAGTAAACGGAATTATTTCATTTTATCTTTTACATACTATATTGATGTTCACGTTTAAAAGTCTTTTGTTTTAAGTCATACATTGCCGTAAATGTTTATTCTTATTTATGAAAGTTTCTTCTATATTGTTATCCTTACTGGGCATTTGAACTCACCCCTTTTCTATGTTTTATTTTTCCCAGGATGTGAAGAAGTAATTTATTAATGACCTGTAGGGATAGTATGTGGGGATATGAGTGTGGAATATGGATACTATGTTGTTGTATTAGTTTTTCACTTTATGGTGTAATTTAAAACATTATGAATATATCTAGTGTTTCCAAGGATACTAAACCAATCGGTCTTTTGATATTTGATCTTTCTTGTGATCATTCCAATGTTATGTAATAATGCACCAACTCTAGGTAACTGGGGTCAGGGCATTACAGTTGGTTTCAGAGGAACTTTAGTACAAACCTTGGAAGCTAGATTTAGATAAACTCTGATTAGAGCACAGAAGCATAAGATGAACTTTGAGGATTAGTATAGAATAACTTCCTAGAATTTTGGTATTGTAGAGATTTTGTGAGTTTTCCAAACAATACATCCCTGTCTGGATACGAGTAGGTAGAGGCGGCTCTAGCACAGATATACCTAGGGGTAAAACCCGAAAACACAGCTTTGAGCTGGACTCGAACGGGAACTGGTGCACGAGAACGGGCCTTGCTGCACTCTTGGTTACGACACTCCCAGGGGATATGCTTAGGATAACTCTCATTTTCTTTAAAAATCATTATGAAGGGTTTATGAGTATATACTTCCTCAAAGAAAACATTCTTATGATTATGGATTATATCCATAAATAGTTCTATTTATGTTAATTGTTTTATAAGTATGGGATTATGTATTTTGATTCACAAACTGATCTAGTTTATGCCATTGTTTAGAAATGGCGCCTAGTGGAAGAAATGGAAACCGTATCAATGCACGCACTCCATGTAGGGATTTCCCTCCTGTTCAAGATAATTATAATGGAGTTGGTGATGCAACAGGTGCCGATCAGCTAATCACCATACTGGGACAACTCACTCAGGTTATGAATAATAACCTTACCTGTATGGAGCACCCTGATCCGCAGCATGGATGATCAATGTTAGATCGATTCATGAGGCAACAACCACCAACATTCATTGTGAGTAAAAATCCCTTAGTAGCTGAGCAATGGATATTTTCCCTAGAGAAAATATTTCAGGATTTGGGGAGTAGTGAAAGGGAAAAATTTATCGTGGCAATTTACCGCCTCACTGTAGATGCTGATCAATGGTGTTCATTGATTCAAAATACGAAGGAAGATGATGAATTATCAAATATGGAATGGAGGGAGTTCAAATATCTGTTTTTAGAAAAATACTTTCCTCGCGACCACCGAGAAGATATGGAAAGGCAGTTTCTGAGTCTGAGACAAAAGGAGGATGAGAATGTCGCAAAGTATGAGGCTAACTTTAAAAAGATAGCAAGGTTTGCTGGAGATTATATACGTAACCCAAGAAGTAAGATTGATCGTTTCTTTGATGGGTTAAAACCATTTCTCCATCAAGAATTAGTCTCACAATCCTTTTCATCACACGAAGAAATTGTCTCATGTGCTATCAAGACCGAAAATGAATTCTCTAAGTCTTATGACTTTAAAGAAAAGTAAGAGAAGAAGAGACCTGCTGATCAATCTGGGAATGGAAATAAGGGTAAGAAGGGAACAGTTTAATATCCATCCTATGGTAAATGTCGTAAGAAACACCCCGGTACTTTCTTGAAGGGAATGGGTGTCTGTTACAAGTGTGGTGAAAAAGGCCACCAAGCTTGTGATTACAAGGGGAAGAAGGAAGCTACAAATGTTCAGTGCTACAATTGCAGGGAGATGCGGCATTGTGAAAATGAATGTCCTAAGCGTCAGGAAAACATACCTCAGAAAAGGCCAAGGGATCAAGGCCAGGCTTATGCTATCACTACTGCTGAGGTAGAAGCTCTGAAAGACGTGGTGGCAGGTAACATAATGGTTTCCTCAAGTTTAGAAAATGCATTATTTGATTCTATATCATCGCATTGTTTCATATCTTCCCAGTTTGCTAAGAAAATTAGATATTTCCAATTTGATTTAACAAGGGAGTTGTCAGTTAAAACTCCTAAGGGAAGTATCATTGCAACAATGTTTTCTGAATCAGTCCCTATTAGAGCACATAAATGTTCTTTATCTGCTGATCTCATCGTCATACCTATGATTGAGTTTGATATAATCCTAGGTATGGACTGGATTTCATACTATGATGCGAAGAATTATTATAAGAAGAAAGAGGATACGATTCTTGATGATGATGATAAGGAACACCTTATCTTTAGAGAAGAATCATCACCACCTAATTCTTATCTAGATCCACCCCCAGTAGCTCAAATAAATTCAATTATTGGGGAGGAAGAGAATGAAATAATTGTGGGTGAGGAAAGGAATGTTCAAATAGAGGATGTACCTGTTGTGAAAGAATTTGTAGATGTATTTCTGGAAGATTTACCTGGACATCCTCCAGAATGAGAAGTTAAGTTTTCCATTGATTTAATTCCTAGATCAAGGCCTATATCAAAGACCCCTTATAGAATGGCCACTGTATAATTAGTCGAACTAAAGAAACAACTAGAGGAATTGAGTAATAAGGGATTTATTCTCCCTAGTGTTTCTCCATAGGGAGCCCATGTTCTTTTTGTTAAAAATAAAGACGGGTCTATGAGGTTATGTATCGTCTACAGGGAGATCAATGCTATAAAAATAAACAACAAGTATCCCCTACCATGCATTGATCATTTATTTGACCAAATGCATGGAGCTAAATACTTTTAAAAGATTGACCTTCGATCTGGATACCATCAGTTTTGTGTGAAGAAGGAAGACATTCCGAAGACAGCATTTTGAACTAGGTACAGCCATTACGAGTTTACTGTAATGCCTTTTGGATTGACTAATGCACCCTCTGTATTCATGGATCGGATGAATAGAGCTTTCAAGGAGTATCTTGATGAATTTGTGGTGGTATTTATTGATGATATGTTAGTATACTCCAAAAGCTAAGAAGATCATGAAAATCACTTGCGTATTATCTTAAAGACTCTGAGAAGGCATTATTATATGGGAAGTTTAGCAAGTGTGAATTCTGGATTCATCAGATTTCTTTTCTTGGCCATATTGTCTCTAAAGATGGAATCTCTGTTGATCCTTCTAAGACCAAGGCAATCCAAGAATGTCCAGCACCTACGAGTATAACTGAGGTACGTAGTTTTATTTGTTTGGCAGGTTATTATCGATGTTTCGTCCATAATTTTGCCCGATTGGCTAACCCATTAACGAAGCTCACACGTAAAGGGGTTAAATTTGTTTGGACAAAAGAGTGTGAATAATGTTTCAAAGAACTGAAGAGAAGCTTATTTAATGCTCCTATATTGACTCTACCATCGGGGAATGATGGGTTCGTTATTTATAGTGATGCATCGAAGAAAGGACTTGGTTGTGTCCTTATGCAGAATGATAGAGTTATTGCCTATGCATCACGACAGTTGAAAATTCATGAACAAAACTATCCTACTCAGGATCTCGAGTTAGCAGCTATGATCTCTGTTTTGAAGATATGGAGGCACTACGTCTATGGTGAAAAATGTGAGATTTATACTGATCACAAGAGTTTGAAGTATATTTTCTCACAAAAAGAACTCAACATGAGGCAAAGGAGATGGCTTGAATTACTCAAGGATTATGATTTCACAATACACTACCACCCTGGGAAGGCAAACAAGGTGTAAGATGCTTTGATCAGAAAAGATCATGGAGTTTTGAACAATATGAGAATTGAAAGGGATCCAATTTTCATGGATCTAGTGAAGATGGACATGGGAATAACTAGGGAAGGAGAAAAATCAATTTTTTTTCAAATGGTTTCCAAACCATCTTTACTAGAAAGGATTAAGAGTTCTCAGGCTGATGATGAAGAATTTCAAATGAAGATTAAACCTGTGAATGATGGGAGACTGAGAGACTTTGTGTATGAAGATGGAATTTTGAAATTCGGGAAGAGACTTTGTGTTCCCGATATACCTGATCTAAAAATGGAATTGATGGATGATTCTCATAGTTCCAATTTCTCTGCACACCCTGGGAGCACCAAAATGTATAGATATTTGAAGGAAAAGTTTTGGTGGGACAATATGAAGAGGGAGATTGCTGATTTTGTGTCAAGATGTATGGTTTTTCAACAAGTGAAAGCTGGAAGGCAACACCCTGGAGGAGTCATGCAACCTCTTCCCATACCAGAGTAGAAATGGGACAATATTACGATGGACTTTGTCATGGGGCTACCAAAGACTCCTAGAAGGAATGATGCAATATGGGTTATTGTTGATCATCTTACCAAGTCAGCACATTTTCTTGCTATAATAGAAGATCTACCACTGGAACATCTAGAAAGACTATATATTAATGATGTTGTGAGACTTCATGGAGTACCCCTATCGATTGTTTCTGATCGTGATCCCCGTTTTACTTCAAGATTCTGGAAGAGTCTTCAGAAATCCCTGGATACTGAACTTCATTTGAGCACTGCCTACCACCCTCAGACAGACGGACAATCAGAACGGACTATTCAAAACTTAGAAGTCATGTTGAGATCCTGCTCACTTGACTTTCAGGGTATGCGGGATCTGTATTTACCTATGGTAGAATTTTCCTATAACAATAGCTTCCATTCGAGTATTCAGATGGCACCATATGAAGCGTTATACGGAAAGAGATGTCGCACGCCAACCTGTTGGGATGACGTTTGTGAAATAAAACTTGTAGGCCCAGAACTGTTGGAGGAAACGATGGAAAAGGTGAAGGTAATCCAAAATCACAACAAAGAAACTCAAAGTAGGCAAAAGATCTATACCGATAATCGAAGGAAGGATTTGGAATTTCAAGTCAGTGATCATGTTTTCCGGAAGGTATCTCCATGGAAGGGAGTCATACATTTTGGTAAGAAAGGTAAATTGAGTCCTAGGTACATCGGACCTTTCAAAATTCTAGAACGAATTGGGGTTGTAGCTTATTGATTGGCAATGCCGCCAAGTCTCTCCAAAGTTCAAGATGTGTTCCACGTATCTCTATTGAGGAAATACATGCCTGACCCAACCCATGTACTCACCTATGAAGAATTACAACTGGAACACGATCTGTCTTATTGGGAAGATCCCATCAGGATTCTTGATACGAGAGAACAAGTACTGAGAAACTGGATGACGCGTCTGGTAAAAGTTTTGTGGAGAAACCATAAGATGGAAGAGGCAACGTGGGAACCCAAGGAATTTATGATGAAGAACCACCCGAGTCTTTTCATGCAATAATATTCTATAAATTTCGAGGATGAAATTATTTGAATGAGAGGAGAATGTAACACCCCAAGCTTCTACAGTACGCTTCTCATTGAATAATGTGATAGCGTGTGTTGTACGCAACACCGAGTTCTAAAACACCATAACCAATCAAACTAGCCGTTATGAATAGTAATTCCTACTTTTTGAAATTATATATTTTTTATTTGTTAAAATGGACTTCATTTTTGGATTCGGAATATCGAATTTAGCCTAAGGTGAAATTTTGGTACTTTTCGGATAACTTTAATATTTTGATGAATACTGAAAATTACTAAATTTTAATTAAAAACAAATTTTTTAATAAAAATAATTAATAGTGATAAATTATGAATTTAAGTGGTTTTAAAGTATATTTAGAATATATTTTTACCATTTAATATAATTTTTTTCATTGGACATAATTTTACAATTAAACCAGACATAAACAAGTGATAATCTTTTGATAGTTATTATCTCTTAAAAACACGCTTTTTGTTTTGACAACGAGAATTAATTTTAAATTAATTTCTACCACTTCTGTGTTTTGAATTTTAAAAAAATGGATTCAATATATGCAATAAGTATGTTCAAATTGTGTAAATAGGTAACTTTTATTTTTAGACATTTTGAATAATTAATTCGGTAAATATTTTATTTACCATGGTTAAGGGTAAATCTGGTAAATAAGGGTTAAAAATAATATTATAATAATACTAAATTACCCTAAAACGTGTCCTAGACTTATTGGTTGATACATGTTCGACCATAGGCATCTTTGCGTCGATTTGGGGACCCCATGGAGCCACATGTAGGTGATAAGGACACTTAATTTTAATTAAGTTAAAATGAATACAAAAATGACACAAGCATATATCTTTTAGCAAAACAATTTTTACATAGGGTTATTATATGTTGGTTTTAGACTATAAATATTAATTAGAAATATAACATGATTTTATACATAATGATATTTTATTTATAATTTTTATAGATTACATAAATTAATTTATTTATGACACAATGATGATGCAGTAATTACCATAATAGTGAAAAATTAAAATAATTGATATTATAAATACCCAAATAAATATAATTTGAGACTTTTAATGAATTAAAATAATTTTCTAGGATAATATGACATATTATTATTGATTTAATTAACTTCTTTCAAAGTAATAATTCTGTTATGAGTTTCACAAAAATCAACTATTGGATAGTGTCAAAATTGACATAAAAGAGTTTTTAAAAAAAATATTATATTATTAACTGATATTAAACTCCTAAAAATCTTAGGTTCGTCCAAGAGACTTATCTAATAATATATGTATCATTAATGGACCACTTGGGGGTCTCTTGGATGTATATATTATGTTTATTAACCATATAATAAACAATACAAAGAGACATTGTAAAAGTGAAACTAATTAACATAGAGTTAATACTTAAATATAAGGTTAATATAAGAACCCAAACCTGTCTAAATTCTATTGGTTGAGTGGTTTTCGACCCATACCCACCTTAACATTTAAATAATACACTTTGGAGCCATTAGAAACCGAATATGAATTTATTATAAATTAATATTTCTAGCTTTTCAAATGGTACCTCTCACCCCTCTTATAAAAGGGCACTCCTCCTTCTCATTTCTTCACACCTCTAAAGCCATTTTGTTCGGCCAAACTCTACACAAATACTCTCCCAACTTCCATCACTATAACCTAGAGGCCTTAGATCGATCAGAAAGCCAACCTATGGAGCCCTTTTGATGAAATAAAAAGGAAGAACCCGAAGAAGAGGTAATGATTTCACCACCCTTTTCCAAGTTCCTTTCTTCTTCCACTTCTTATTCCTTTGTTGTTACCATTCTAAAATAATAACTCCAGTATCATATATATACTATGATGTTATTATAAATATGGTACAACCATATTCAGTGTTCTATCCACCCTTTGAATAAAATGTCACCATACGTGCGTACGTACGGCTTACCGTCTCCACGTCGTGGTGTAATTGTTATTCAATATATTATTATTTGGATGGGTATAATAATGATGTGTAACTCATGTAAATAATAAATATAACATGTTAATGATTCTGTATATATTATATACCATCCATTTATATATTATTTTAATATGAAAAGAATGATATTGTCGCTCGTGCGTACGTACGGACTACCGTCTCCACGAACGCGATGAGATTCATTCTCCATCGTATCCATTCATGTATAATTATCATTTGATGATTTAAAAATTATGTTTAAGGACTTGATATCATTCTAGATATGAATAATATAAAATCTATCCATTACAAACATGGATTACAAAACAAAACATATAAAATAAAATAAGTAAGTTAACACCCGAAACAACGATAATAATAAGATATTATTATCAAATCAATGTTAAAAGATCATATATGATATAATATGAATGTATATGAATCTTGTATAATTTAATAACAATTATTTCACCATTATACAGGAATTTAACCTACCCCAACCAAGGAAAAGTACAAGGTAAGGTTTATTTCACAATGTCTTCATTATCCGAGGTTGTTTATACGTAGTCATCTACCGGGATCTCTTTATCATCCACATCCATGTTTCATAAAAATGTATTTCAATACATTTGTACTATTTAAAAGAATATGGGTTAAAGTCATTTATACCCTTGTTTTACTTTTTATAAGAGTTTTATAAAGGAATCTTTCCGTCGTTTTCCAAACAAGGTGTTTTTAACCTTTTCGACAGAATTAAGGTAAGAATGATTTTATTAACTTATACGGCGGTTGCGGTTATTTTCCACCATTATAAAATCATCGAAGCTTCCCTTACAAGATTATAAGAATATTTTCAAAGAAAATGTTTTATTTTATAAATATATGACTCTTAAATGATTTCAAAAATAGAAAAAGATATTTCTCTAAAAAGAGTTTTGATTTCATCTATGTCAACATCCTTTGATGGATTTTACGCTTATTTGAAGTTGATTTATACAAAACTTATATATTGTATTGAAGGTTTTGTGATATGTTTGACTATGGATGTTCTATTTTTATACCATTCATAGTTTATGGCGAAATTATTGACATTTCGTATGCTAGTTTTAATACGAATGTTTATGTTTTGTTTAAACCTTTTCATAAGGGAATGCATTGGACTTAATATGTGACGGGTGGAGCCCGCTATAGCTTCTCGATGCATCGGTAGGTCTCATGAGACAAACTAGTGTCTCGGCATAAGGCCTTGACAAAATATTATTTGTAGTCTTGGCACGAGGCCTTGTCTATGTGGTTATGATAGTCTGGCATTATGAATTCCATCATTATAAAAGTTGTTATTGATATTGCATGTGATTATTCGATTAGTAGAATATCCATGTGAATAAGTAAATGAAATTATTTAATTTTATCTTTTCCATACTATGTTGAAGTTCAAGTTTAAAAGGATTTTGTTTTAAGATATACATTGCCTTAAATGTTTATTCTTATTTATGAAAGTTTCCGCTATATTGTTATCCTTACTGGGAATTTGAGCTCACCCCTTTTCTATGTTTTATTTTTCCCAGGATGTAAAGATGTAATTTATGAATGACCTGCAGGGATAGTTTGTGGGGATATGAGTGTGGAATATGGAGACTATGTTTTTGTAGTAGTTTTTCACTTTATGATGTAATGTAAAACATTATGAATATATCTAGTGTTTCCAAGGATACTAAACCAATCGGTCTTTCGAGATTTGATCTTTCTTGTGATCATGCCAATGTTATGTAATAATGCAATGACTCTAGGTAACTTGGGTCGGGGAGTTACAATACCAAACTCTAAACATAAACCGCTATCTAAATCAAACCTTTTGTAAAACTCTATCATGATACACTCCCTCCAAATATAACCCTCCTAAGATAGAAAAGAAGGAAGAGAGATAACGATCCCTGAGCCCTACCTCTAATATTCCCCATCTTGGAAGATAGTACCAAGGGTATAAAAATATCAAATAAGGGAAGAATAGCCCTATAATATAAAATGGGATCATGATATAGGATTAAAAAGCACCAAGAAACTCAAGTAGCTAATCTAAAATAAAGCAAAAACTATCCCACAATTCATGATCATCATTAAAAGATACAAATAAAGGTATACAATGAAAAATACTAAACGAAAAGTCATATACCGTTGACTAAACAATCTCCCCAAATCCCATTACGTTAAATTATATCTTGTTCCCCAATGTCCTCTTATAAATATAAAATTATTGTTCAGGTATGTAGATTGAGCATACAAGTTTACTCTATAGCATTATGCAAATGGTCTTGAGTGCACATGTGAAATTTTCAGTATAGTGTGCTAGTGAAAACCCATAATAATCAACAAGAACCTATAAATGTCAACTACCCAATCAAATCCCCACTATTGATTTCTCACCAAATCATACATCCAATATAGTAACATAGCAATCAATAAAATAATAAAACAAGGCACCCTTCTGACACTTCCCCATTGATGTAATTCTCTTATACCATAGCATAAAACCTCAGGTTATTCCATCCCTTCTATAGAAATCACATCTCACAAAAAATATTTGATGTGTGTCATATCATATCCTTACATACCCTATCCTCACATGGACTTTATTCCATGATAGCATCATGTATCATCACATAACGTCTCACATAATGTTACTTGGTCCATCAACACACAAATTTCCCAAAGATACGTGGACCATCAAACCATATATAATCATATTATATAACAAAGAGGGTAGGGTTATCATGAATGTGAAAAACATCAACCTCATTATCTACTCCCACCAAACATGACCCCCCCCCCATATATCTTATCACATCGCTGCATCAGCACATCACATGTCACCCAAACACACCTGGGATATCACAAACATCTCACATGAAGACACCTGGTGCATCACAATACATCTCTACCAAGGACACCTGGTCCACCACAGCTAAAGGGGGAGTGGGGGAAAGGGGGTTTCCAGACATTTATCATACCACCATCAAAGATTTTGGTGAAATCCCCTAGAAATCAGAACCTCTAAGAATTGGTATGGTTATCTAACTAGGGTGGGGTATGTATAGAAATAAAATAAATATAAATGATATATAGATTTCCCACAATAACAAATTTAAGTTTCTACATCAACTACACAAGTTCACACCATAATTTCACCACCAAACCACACATTGATCATCACAATAATTTACAACATAGTATGAAACATACCACATAACCACCATACATGCCACACACATCCAAATTCATTCACAACACCCAAATATATTTTATTCAAATCCATATTACTATAATTTATATTAAACATTATTTTATTCAATTTATTTATTCATTTAATTTGGAATCGTCATTTATTTCATGATTAAACGAGAAACTAACACAACCATGTTGCATTACATCTGGGCTAACTCACATCAACCATCATCATTATGCCACACCAGTAAAACCAACACACCATAAAAACCACAAATCACATCCACCACAGACAATAACCACCATGCATCATTCCCACTATAACTTTTAACCAAAAAAACATCACACAATACCACCAAATATCATTACACCACCACACATCATCAGTTTAATGCATCATAACCCTGCTCACCGCAACCACATATACCCATATTGAACCCATGTCATCCAACAACAGAATCACATCCCCACACATCACACATCATAGTTAGTCACCTCTATCATGCCCAAAATCCCAAACCATGCAGGGTATTAAAAAAATAACAACCAAACACAATAAAAACACATCATGGCTTCAATAATTTATTTAGGGATTTTATAACATTACCTATTTATTTAGAATGGGTACTATCAAGAAAACCATATTTCCATGGGAAACCAATTTATTATCCATATAAATATATTATTTAGATTTTTATTCAGGTTGCGATCAAACAACAAAAAGTAATGGTCTCACAGCATATCATCTACAATTAATACAGTTCTCTAAAGAACATAAATTTTTATAATTGTAAACAATAATGAATTATATCATCAACAACATATATTAAAAATTAAATAATGTAACATCTCCCCCATACCCATAAATATAAGTTATGAAAATTTATTTTCTTAGTATTCTGAACCTTACTATCCACCAATAGAAATAAAAACCATGAAATCAACACATGTATCATCTAAAAAGGTAAATAATGTGGATCTCCTACCTCAAAGAAGCTTTAATATATTGATACACATCGGAGTGTAAAAAATGAATATATCAAAAACCTCAACCACATATGGAAAACCAATATCATCCCAAACCTCAGCGATGGGTTATAAAAAAATCCCAAAACACACCCCCGATCAAAACAATACCACAATAGCTAACCCATGAAAGAAAAATGGATGAAAACCTGGGGATAAAGATGAAGTAACTCATCATTGATTTCTAACGATAAACCACTAGAAACCAAGGATCAAGGAAATATGAGACAAGATGGAAGGTATCCTATAATATTCTAGGGTTTATCTACAAAAAAAGAGGTATAATGACCAAATGTTAGGGTTTTTCTAATAATTCTCATGATATTCTAGTTGTAACTTTAGCGATTTATGGAATAAGATATAATTTTGCCCCATAAATTCTACATGTCAGAAATTAAAACATGTAAAACCAAATGTTATTTCAAAAATCACTTTTTCCACCAGAAAACATGGTACCTGATGTTTAAATGATTTTATTCTATAATGTTTTATTTTATGGTGTAAGACTCTTTCACGCGATACTACCCTACTGAACACAATCCATAAATGACATTCACCACAAGCTATAAACCACACAAATACACTTTTAACTCCTATTTTATTGTGTAAACGTATTAATATAGTAACAATGTAGCTCCAAATCCTCTTGACCATTTGGCACCTTCTTCAAACCAAATCAAACTAGAAAATAGAAAAGTAACAGGTCAGTAATGAATAGGTCATTACCCCCAGCCTTTAAAAATATTATCCATTAGAAGAAATTAAAAAACAAAAAACTATATAATTACATTAAATTCACTAAATTTTAGTTGTATCCAATGATGTATAACAATTATAATGTATTCATAAGATCATTATTGATGAAATAGTTGAATTTTAATGAAAATGTATCATTTTAATACATTCCTAAACATTGAGTGATTATGAAGCATCACATTTGAATTTATATAAGTTTCATCTATCTTAGACATTGTTCTCATTAGTAATAACTAATTTCCTCCCCAACATTATCCCTCATTTATCATGATATAACTAGAGACACCCCTATGGTAAGGGACGTAGACACCACATTATATTACTCCCCATTATCCAAAAAGTTACTGGTTGACATACCGACCCGGGAGAATATCATTACCCAAACTCCCACGAAAATTCATTATAAATCATAATAATATATATAATAAACTATTAATATATCCATATATATCTATCTATATGTGTCCAGATAAAAATTTATTCACATGTATAAAAAAATTGTATTTCATTTCTAAATTATCTCTATTGTAACAACCTAAAACTTCACTTTGTATTTTCCTTAAGTACATATTTTAAAAATATATTATTCTACATAAAACATTGAAATAGAATAAAATATATTATATTAAAATAAAAAATTTCAATTATAATATAGTCATTAAATTATCATGTATAAAAGTAACTAACCATATTATGAAATTGGTGAAACAAATGGAAAGAAATGGCATCAGGTTGTGAGAGTCTTCCTTATGAAGCTCATTTATCTGAACTTGTGAAAGAAGTGTATTCAACGGGGTTTTATCTATACTAATACAAATAAAAAATGAATAACTAAATTTTGAGCTAAATCATATATGGGATATATTCAATCTCATTGAAATTTCCATGAGTTCTATGCTAGAGAAATCACCCCCCTCTATTGCCACTAGAGTATAACTTATGCATATATATTATACTAATATAATGGGTAGATATTTAACTAGAAATTTATATGATATAATAAATTATTTATTAATTTAATGGGTTTTTTATCACATTTATTTTATATATTTCTCATTTTTAGTTTTAAAGAGAAAAATAATGTTTATTTTATATACAGTAAGAGTTTTTCATTATATTTTATATTCAAAAACTAAATTTTTTAATTCTAAATCAGAATTAGATAAAAATAATTCATTTTATTGATTAATAATTCCAAATTTTCTTTTGTATTATTTTCTATGATTTTTTGAAAAGGTTGGTTTTTAGGTGAATAGAGAGAAAATAGTGATTTCGATAAAACCATTACTTGGATGGAATTATCATAATATAATAATGAATTAAATATTTATTAAACCAATTTATATAAAATATATATATTTATATATATAATAAGACGTCCAAAATGACAATATTTTATTTATAAAACCCATCTTTATTGTTTTGGAAACATAAGTAATGTTTTACTATAAAAACTTATATATAGCTTATATCAAAAATTAAATTTAATAAATTAAAAAATTGGATTTAATATTTTAGATCAACATAATAATTTTTTTATTAATTTTAATAACATTTTTAGGCCTAAAATTATGATTACGAAAGATAATGTTTATAACCATGATAATATTAATATTATTACTTTCAAAAAACGTTTTTAATACTCTGTAATTTTTATCTAATTGTAAAAATTAATATAATCTCAAAATATATTTTAATATAATTTATAAACATATATTTAAATATATTATCACTTATTAAATTGTATATAAATACTAAATAATATGAAGAACACATAATGGTAAGAACTAGATTTTCTAAAAAATAGTTTTTCTATATATGAAATGTTTCAACTTAATAGATACTTTTATGTCACTTATAAATTTAATTATTTAATATGGTATATAAATTTTGATTCATCGCACTAAAATTTGATAATATGGGTTATTTTATATGTTTAGTAAAGCATATGTTATTTAGTTAAAAACAGGATACCCTAGTAGAAACAAAAAAAAGGTAAAAATAAAAATATACAAGTAAATGACTACAAATGTTTAAAACATGTCTGGAAATTCATGGTTTTGTATTAATAAACCCAATATCAACTCAAACTCCATATTTCTAACATTTTTATTCATTATTCCTTTAGTTGTGTAATGATATCAATTAAAAGTAAAGGGTATTCATAAAATTTTCTGTTTCGTTATTTATAAAAGTGGATTAATTCCACCCATTTCATGCTCCAAATTCCCTCTGAAATATCATTAAAAGCCTGAAAATTTCTCTTCTTCAATAATGTATCATTCTGGCCCCTGAAATCTAGGATTCAGATCCAGATACAAAGATATTGTCATAATTTTCATGTTAATTGTGTCAAAAAGGACGGAATAGTTTATTAGTCTTTATAAACTAAATGCATACATGAGTCCAAAATTACTAAATAATTTTTTTGGGGATAGTACTTTTTTTCATTATAGAGTATCCTTGCATAACTATCATAGTACACTTTAGGTAATCCCTTGGAAAGGAGAAAAAATAAGGGTGAGATCAAATTCTTAGTGAAGGTTATGTATAGTAAAAGTAATAAAGAATGAATGAGGATAATCATTGTGGAATGGTAATTAACCAAACACTCATTCCATATTATCAATAAAGTTAGAAAGATGTGAATAAACAATATTTAAAGGTAATAACTGAAAAAAAAATCTATTTAAATAACTTTATTATCATGATAATATAAATAATAAATAATATGGAAAAGAAAATAACTAAAAACACATGACATTTAATCAATAAACTGAGAATGAAATGCATTTAATGAATTTTTTAGTGAAAATATCATGGATAATAATAATTAAATAAAAAATAATACAATTCTTAATTATTGGAGGCCATGTCTATGGAACATGAAAAACAATACCATCAAGACCTTTCACAAGATGGATTAAAACTACAGGTCAAACCCCGTTTAATTTATGGGACTAATTTCTTTCATGAGAACATGATGATGCATCGAGGGGATATATAAATTCCAGATACCTCTCATAATTATCTTTACAAATAATTCCTTGTACTGTATAATAAATTAAATTAATAAATAATATTCCTTAAAAATCCATATTTGATAAAGGATATGGATTTATCAATATTTCCCTAGAAAATAAAATAACTGTCAAAGTAAAAACCGTATGTAAAAATGGTATACTACATAGGAAATAATAATATCCATCACCCAAGAATATGTATATTTAATTAAATTTCCAAAAAAACATTATAATAAAGTGTTTGTTTCAATATAAAGTCAACAATCACAAAATAAAATGAGATTGCAAAGATAACTTTTACCACTTTGTAATTTTTAAGATAAACCCCTTGGGTGAGATAATTCAAATTGAAACTAAAAATACCATGAATTGGTATATAATCATGATATTAAATGTCAAAGTTATAGTATTTAAACCACATATAAGTGAATTGGTCCATAAAAAATAAATAAGTCTCAATGGAATGTAAATTAAGACAAACCCCCTTACTACTTTGTATGTTTTGAATTATAATCCTCATGAGAGTGATAGCTTGAATTAAATCTCTTTATACCATTAAGATAAATTTACTCATGATATAAAATATAATATGGTAATTATATACACCACTGAAAATAAATAAGTGGTGGAAATGTTGTATGCTTCCCGAAATGAAAAGTGAGACCAGAATCTCTTGCCCTGTGTTTCCTTTTGCATGAACATCCATTAACTTCTTGTATAATAGATTTAAAAATTTCACTAACTTATAAAAAATAATTATCATATTAATTATATAATATATTATCATTTTATACTATCTTATTAACTTTTTTAACATTCATTATTTATTTTCACAATTTTGGGTGTTAATTGCCTAGTTTTTCGAGTATGTGTTGACTTATTACTGGTTTTATTCTTATAAAGTCATGATTTAATAATATATTTAATGTATTCCATGACCTAAATATAATATATATTCATAATATTTTAATTTATAAAATTCCAAAAAAATAGGAGAAATAATGTGAAATGCACCATTCAGGGAGACGGTAGGTCGTACGTATGCAAGAACACTACATCCATTTCCTTGTCATTTTTAATAAAATGAAAATTAATGATATATATATATATTTTTGTGTGTGTGTGTGTAATTATATTATAATTCCAATATCATATTTATGTCATATATTTCACATTGGTTTATTAAAACCATCCTCTATACATTCAATTTATAGCGTGAATGAATCACATTGTTTTGAGGAGGTGGTAGTATACACTTCCACAAACGACGTTATCATATACCCAAAAAATAAAAATCATGAAGGTTTGTATTATATAAAAATTATATAAGAATAAATATATATAAAATATCTTATATAAACTTTTAATCCATCATTATTTCTGACATTTAAAGGTTCTAAATGGAATGATGAACAACATTGGTTCATGAGACACTACTCTACTGTAAACATGAACGACGATTGTGTATCCCATTTGATGGATATTTGTAAAAGTGTAAGTATAAGTTTTTTCATAAAAATTTAGTTATATTTAATATAAAATGTTTATTATATAATCTTGATATAAAAATAATTTAAGGGGTGGATAACTAAATGAATAAAAAGTCATCATTGAAAAATGTTACCTCTTAATCAGGAAATTCACATTGGTTTACCCCAAAAGCGTTACTTGGTTGGATTTTTTCTCAAATTCAGGCTTATATAATGAGGGGAAGGAAGTTAATGTCTTATTCCATCATAATTTTTTCAAGAAAAATGTCTTGAATGGTGTGAATAAGTGTGAGGGATGAATGCTTTTTTATTTTTGGGGAGGTGTGGAATTCTTGTAAATTTTTGAAAGAGGGAATTCCACCCACGTTTTTATCATGTAAAGTGGATCCAGTAATAATCAAAATTATATAAAATCTATTATATGATCTAAATATTCATATCTAATGGATTTTGGATAAGTTTATCTGTCATTATTTCTCTTACATTTAACGATTAGTCACTTGTTAAGCTAATGTTTCTCTTAATCTCTGTAATTAATATTAATTACATTCACAAATATTTTAGGGGAAAATAATTTTAAACTTAGTTGAATTTATAAAATATTTTTAATAAAAATATTTAATATATTTTTCTAAATTCTTAGTCACATAATGCTAGAAATTAATTTCAATTTAATCCTGTATATATGATGACAAATCTAGTTTTTAAAGTAAAAAATTTTCAAAAGTTTAGATATGTTTTATCTAATTTCAAAAGTAAATTGATTACAATGACCTAAATTGTGTTTATCTATTTAAATAGTTATATTTTTTCTTAAAAATAATTATAATATAATGTATCCTTTTAAATTATTGATATGAATAGTTATTTTACACTTAAAATCAACTATTTTATCATTATTCATCATGAAAATAGACTTCTCATAAAAATACCAAAAATTCCACATAAGTTAATTAATAATTTATGACGTAAAAAATGAGGTTTATTTTGACCTAAAAATTTCATGAATGTTATATAAATGTATTTAAAATATGTTCTCCATTAAAAGGAGGTAAAACTACCTTTAAGAAAATATAGGTTTTTATGTGTAAACTTGGGCTTGTTCTTATCTTAAAAGTTTCAAATATATTAGATAAATACTAAAAATATTTTATTTGATATACTATATATATATATATAATTAATATCAATAAATAATAGTAATTAATTTAATTTATCAGATAAAAAACTTTTTTGATCATAAAAATAAAAATATTTCCTATATAATAAATTTTTTTATATCTTCATATTAAATTAATTATAACCTATAAATTAATTTTATAATTTTTTAAAACATATATTTTCATAATTTATTTAATAATATTCATAACAACTAATTTAATGGCTATTTTATATCTTATTATGTTAAAAAATAAAATTTTAATATTATATTGTTGTTCGGTAAAACATAGTCTTGTATGTAACACAAACTATCGATTAAAATCATTTTATCATGTTATTCAATATAACTCATTATTGAATGCATTAAATATATATAATATATTAAATATATAATAATTTCTCTATAGGTTATTTTTTTCTACGTTTGGTGTTGCTTGTTATATATACTATCACTCATAATGTTCTTACTTTATAATTCGGTGGCGTTACATTCTCCCCACATTAAATAAATTACATCTTCTCAATTTAAACTCAATCATTGTGATAAATTTTTTGATATTTCCTATGAAAAAATATCACATCGTGAGAATGGTTTATAAAACATCATCTAGAGAAGAGAGAATGGTAAGTAAAAAAGGTCACATGGACTAACACATAATTAGGTCTCTATGTAAGAGAACATTTATAGAAATTAGACATATATATAGAGAGTAAAAGTGAAAAAATTTATAGTGGGTGATTGAATTCATCGACCATAAACAATTGAATGTTAAATGGAAAGTTGATCACCTAAAATCCATAAATCATTAATGATTTAGAATACCATCGGTTCAACAAAAAATAATGTATTAGGATATCACACTTTCTGGTCATTTTCAAATGTTGAGTAATTAATTTTCTTCCTAATTATATAATGAAATATACTTGCTTGATATACTTCAACAGACAATATTTCATCCTTTAGTTTTGTATCTATCTATTTACAATTCATTCGTTACTTCGAGAAATGGATATCCAAAAATTAAATTTGATCAATGAAGCAATTGAATAAACATTTAATTGATCGTAGGTGTCATATAAGAGTAAAGGGACTTTATATTTGTCCGTAAATATTCTCTAATCCCATATGGTTAATACATTAATCTCAAATCCAAAAAATTGTTAGTTCTAGTTCATCATTAATATTTATTCCTCATATTTTTTGACTAAGAACAATGAAATATTAACTGATACATTGTGTATATTAGTGGTTGTCATTAAACCATTATTACCCTTTGGTCATGGGTTTAAGTCCCACAGCCATGACGGACTTGATGGTTTATCCCCCAGCATATATTTTTTCCTTTTCTAAAACCATATTAATATAATTTCCAAAGTAAATATGATGGACATCCATAAAATAAGGTTAATCACTAAATATCCTATCAACTATGGTTTTCAATACAAACATAATAAATAAATTATTAACCCATTTTATTTAAACATTGGTCCTTACATAGTCTATGTTTTGATCTAGGTTATTCAATTTCATTATCTATTCAAATCCTTTATAATTATTTGTAAATAAAAAGTAAATTATCTTTGGTGGATCCCCCTTGATTGTCAAGCCATTTGTGTTGTAAGGAATATTGTCATGTACCAGGTTACTCTTGAGTCCTCCCTAATGCACCTTTTCAGAGTTTTTACCCATAGGTACATATGTTCCAAAACCATTCCCACATGTCATATCCAAAATTTTATGTATTTTTTGGAAATACAGATGATCACTATATAATCCAAACATTTTTATGTTCTTCAAAAATTCTCATCATTGTCTACCTTAGGGTTATGTCTCTAATCTATGTTTCCCTAAATATAGTTCCCAAGGTTTCTAATTAACCGGATCTAATGCCAATGTTAGAGACCTAATCCCAAAAACCACAGATTCAGTGCTTTTTACCATTACATATATATAAGATACAAGTAAATTGTGTCCCAAAGGACCAAACAGTTTAGTAGTCTTGGTAAACTAGTCATGTACATGTGTTAAAAATGACAAAATACTTTTTTTCTAAGGATAATAACATTATTACTTCTAGTCTATCATTTCATAACATCATTATTACACTTCAGGGAATCCTGGTGGAAGGAATCAAAATAAGGGTGAGCTCAAATGCTCAATAAGGGATAAGTATAGAAGAAAAAATAATTAATCAATGAGGATAATCATTATGGAATCGTAAATAACTGAACACACATACCATGTAATCAATAAAAAGATAAGTATGCCTATAAAATTAATATGGAAAGATAAATAACTAAAAATAAATTCCATTAAAATAAATTTACTAACATTATAAGAAAATTAAGAATCAAAATAGCATGGTAAATAACTAGAAATGCATTCCATTTAATTGATAATGAGGGAAGTAAATGAATCTATATATTTTTTTCATAGTGAGAATATCATGGATAATAATAAATAAATCAAAATTAATTCAATTATTATTTATTTCACATCATTTTTGAGGAACATGAAAACTTACACCAAAAAGACCTTTCACTGGACGATTTAAAACTACAGGTAGTAACCTGTTTAATTTTTACAATTTATTTTTCTCATAAAACCCATTAGATGCATCAAAAGTATATATAATCTCTAGGCCCCACCCATCATTTAATTTATAAATCATTCCTAATATATAATAATAAATTCAATTAATAAACAATATGTGTTATCAAATATCCATATTGAATAAATGATAAAAATTTGTCAATATTTCCCCAAAAAATAAAATAACCATCAATTTAAACACTATTTATAAAAATTTTATATGGTTTATGAAATAATTATATTCATCACACAATATTTTGTATATTTGAGAAATATTCGCAAAAAAATAATTAAAATAATGTGATTGTTTCAAGGGAACGTTAATGATCACAAAAGAAAATGAGATTGCAAAGATAACTTTTACCACTTGGTAATTTTAAATCTAAACACCTTGGGTATGATAATTCATAGAGAAATATAAATTCCTATTTATTATGATAGAATCCTGGTATTAAATGTCAAATTTTTAGTATATATAACACAAATAAGTGAATTGTTACATAATAATAAATAATTCTCAATGGAATGTAAATTGAGACAAAACCCATTAATACTTGGTACCTTTTGAATTATAATCCCTATTAAATAGAAAAGATGAATTAGAACTATAATTACCATTAATATAAATTTATTCACTAAAGAAAATACAATAGTTCTAGTATATACACCCCACAAAAAAATAAGTTGTGAAAATGGTGTATGTCTCATGGAATGAAAAGTGAGACAAGAATCCCTTACATTGTGTTTCCTTTCAGGTGAACATCTATTAATTTCATATATAATAGTTTTAAACCTATCACTAACATATTAATGAACTATAATAGTATTTATAATATCATATATTATCTTCTTCTAATATCTTATTACCATTTTCTTAACAATCATACATTATTGGCACCATTTCGAGTGTTAATTGTATGGTATTTCGAGTATGTTCAAACTGGTATTTTTGGTTCTTATTATATTGATCATGATTTAATAATATCCAGAATGTAAACCATGATTTAAATATCATATACTTTCATTATAAATGTATTTATAAAAATCTATAAATATTGTATATAGTTAATGAAATTCTCCATTTATGGAGACGGTTGGTCATACGTACGCATGAACGCTACTTCTATTTCATTATTAAATATAAAATAATAAAATGTAAATGATATAAATATATATCTGTGTGTTTGTGTGTATTATAATTATAGTAAAATATTTATCTCATATATTTCACATATATTTATTAAATCCATCCTTTATACTTTCGATTTATAGCGTGAACGAATCACGTCGCTTTGAGGAGGAAGTGGTCTACACTTCCGCCAATGATGTTATCATATTACCAATAAATGGGAATAATGAAGTTACGTGTTATATAATAATTATATAAGAATAAATAATTAATAAATATCATATATATCATATATAAGATATAAATCCATCATTATTTCCAATATTTAAAGGTGGTAAATGGAAGAATGAATGACATCAGTTCACAAGGTGGTAGTCCACCATACACACAAATGATGATTACGTATCCAATTTAAGGGATGTGTGTGAAAGTTTCAGTTGAAATCTTAGAATATAATCATATTAGTATATTAAAGATACTTATGTTATTATATAATCATTATATAAAAATAATTAAAGTGGTGGAGAAGTAAATGAAGAAAAGTGATTATTCAAGAACATTTCCTCTTATTTGGGTAATACCTTTTGGTTCACACCAAAAGGCTTCCTTGGTAAGATTGTTTCCCAAATATAGGATTATAGGATAATGGTGGATTTTGGAGTTTTTTTTATGATTTTATCTTATCCAAATATCTTCATAGGTGTTAATATGTGGGAGGGATGAGTTCATTTTTATAGTGGAGGAGGAGTGGCATTCTTGTAAATTTTTTAAAGAGGAAATTCCACCCATGGTTTTCCAATGTACAATGTCGCCAATAATGGGCCAAATTCGATTAAATAGATTATAGTTTCTATATATATATATACATAAAATGTATTTTGGACTGGTTTCAAGGTCATTTTGGATCTTATTTTTATGGTTTAGTTCCTTGTTATGCTAATTATTCTCTTAATATCTATAAATAATTTTAATTACATTCATGAATATTTTTGGTAAAAATTAATTTGAAATTATTAGAAAATATAAATAATTAATATTACAAATATGGATTATAATTTTCAAAATTCCACATAAATAAGTCGTACTAATTAATTTAAATTTAATCCTACATATGGGACGACAAACCGGGTTTTTAAAGTATAAATGTTCAAAAGACTGAGATGCCTTTATATCCCATTTCAATGAGAAATTTTTTTCAGTGACATAAATTGGATTAATTTATGTTAAATTTATATATTTTTAATTTAAAACCAAATTTAAATATAATTTATCCTTATATATTATTCATAAAAAAGTTAGTTTTCAATTAAAATCCATTATTTTTTACTATTCATTAAAAATGAAACTCCTCAAAAAATTCCAAAAATTATCCACAAGATAATTATTATATTATGATTTCAAAAATGAATTTTATTTTGACATATAATAATTATAAAAGTTCCAAAAATTTTATTTAAAATATTTTCTCTATTAATAGGTGGTAAAACTACCTTTAGAAAAATATAGGTTTTTATGTGTAAAATTGGATTTGTTCTTATCTTAAACACTTTTAATTTATTGGATGAATATAAAAAATATCATATTAAATATATATTTTATATATTGCATTAATTTCGTTCAATAATAGTAATTAATTTAATTTATTATGATAAAACACCTTTGTGATCATAAAAACAAAAATATTTTCTTTATATTCAATATGTTTACATTTTCGTTTCTAATTTATTACTAACCAAGGAATTAATTTTATATTTTTCTAAAATATATATATTTAAAATTTAGTTAATAATTTTCATAACCACTAATTTAAAAACTAAGTTACATCTTTTTATGCTAAATAATAATATTTTAATAATATATTTTTATTTGGTAAAACTCTATCTTATGTGTAAAACAAACTATCCAAGAAAATCATGGTTGTATTTGATACAAGATAAAAAAGTATTTAATGAATTTTAAGCTATAAAATATATTAAGTTATTTAAAATATTAAATGTATAATTATATCTCAAGAGGTTATATTCCTTTCTATGTTTGGTGTTTCATGTCATACGGATTATTGAATACAATGTTCTTACTTTTTGAATTTTTTGGTGTTACATATAATTACGTTTTATTTCATAAATCCCATGATCAAAAAATTTTATCCTATGTCCTTAAATGATAAGTATTTCATTAAGAGGAATTTCACATTCTCAACATAAGTATTACTTACTCTTTACTAATTCATCTTAATTAGTATCTTCCAAAATAACCCTAACCATAGTAATATAATGAAATTATAATTATTTGTATACTTAAGATTTATTATATTAATTTAATAACACATATTTATTCCATACCATCCACTTAGAAAAATAAATAAGCAGAGATCATGCGTTGTGCAGACTACCGCCTCCATGAAGCAACATATTTCATTTTTCACCACCAACATTATTCAATGGGTATATCGATGTAATTGAATAATGAATGTGAAATATATGTAATATTTTTTAATATGAAAAAAATTATTAAAATACACCTTCATTTCATCTGATTCATTAGGAAATGAAAACGTTTAGTATGAATTGTGCACACAACCATCCCTATAATGTAGTATTTTTCATTTTTTATCTTGACATAAATTATTTAACAAAAAAATTAAAATATTATTCAAAAACATAAATTCATATAAATCATATCATTATGATTCTAGTTTTATATTATATCAAAATAAAACAATTCCTAACAATACTCACCCATCAAATTATGGTATATTCATGTTTGGGTGTTTCTAACCACCTACTTGAAAAATGGTATAAAAATATATCATTGGTAACTATAGGAACATAAATATTAATATTATTACAAGACAATAAAAGTCATTATTGTTTTATATTTCTAGAATGTTTATATTAATTATTTAACTTTTTATCAAAATATCATATTCTATCGCTTAAATTACCGAAGTAAGCTGACAATGTTTCCATTTTCACACACCATAAATAAAACAATAATGTAATGAGATGTTTTTAAATAAATATATGTTATATATTACATAATTTTAAATTATCTTACAATTATGAGCTTTGGGATGAGAATATAGAACAATTCTATTATATGAAAATAGTTCAAAATGAACAAGATAACTCACACCTGATTTTAAAAATAAATAATAACCAATAATTATGTTTGTAGATAATAATTATAAATGAATTATTTTAATTGTTTTATAAATGAATGAGGATATGATATATTTGATTAACATTGTTATTTTATTATACACGAGACTCAATTTCGTTAGTGAAGCATAGGAAGTAATGTAAGGTTTTTTTCTCTCAAATTTAATTTCACTAGAAATATTTCTTATTATATACCATTTTTTATTTGTAATGTTGTATCTAAATATAATTATGTATTTTTATAAAAATAATATAATTATTTAGGATATTTAATGTTTCATTTGAATTCAGGACCTTCGAGGTGTTTTAATTCAAACGTATCTAAATCTATAAGGGTTTCATTGACTCGATTTTAGATACATTAGGTTTTAGTATATCTTAATTTAATATAATTTTCATGATTTCTTGGATCCTAAAATTGAAATATTTTATTTAGAACATCATATTTTTATTTGGTGAAATTACTTCTCATCATCAGTAATCACTTCTTGTTTAAAATGATATATGAATTAAAACTATATTGTTAGTAAGAATGGATCCCATTATTTTTGGTGAAGATTTTTTCCATGTCCATATTTTCATTCCTTCTATTTTTTTCATCTTATCTGGGAACATAAATATGGATTAATTCATGTGATAAGACTACTTATCATCTCCAATTTTTAGAGAAAAAATTTATTCCCTTATTTAAAATGTGGATTTTCAATGATAGTGTTTTAAAATATTAAATGTTTTTAGATAAACTAGATATATTTCTCATAATTAAATCCATATTCACTATATAAAACATTCGAGTCCTTTTAAATACTCCATTTCCAGAGATACCAGAAAAAATTGTTTTAATATATATCATATGTTTTCTTTACAAACATTTTGAAAATTAATTCTCAAGAAAAGACCAGTGAATTTATTGCTTATACATTCATTATAAAAATAAGGAAAGAAACTTTTTTATAAAACATTCTAAAATAAAAATATTTCCCAATATTCTTAAAATTATTAACCATGTTTCTAACTTTGGAAAAGTATATTAATTTAATATTATTATATGAATTACATTTAAAAGGATTTTCAAAGAAAATGAGTCATTTTCATCATTGTTTTCATTATAAGATTCTAATATTCTTCATAAGGAATTCATAATCATCGAGTTGATTCATAACAATGTTTCAAAATATGATAAAAAATAAATATTTATAAGAGAAATGATTCATCATGAATTTTTTCTTAACCAATTGTTTTTATGTATAACCTTAAATTTCCTTAAGATTCATTTCCTATATGAATACCCTAATTTTTCCTTGATTGAAGTTTGTTCACCTATATGTTATACATCAATTTATTAGGGAGATTTTTAACTTAATTTATTAGTTGTTATCAATGTGGTTAAAATACCATTTTCTTTATTATATTGATTAAAGGTTATTAACCTTGAATGTTATTAAATATCATTGTATACCAATTTATTTTTCCATGGTTTTATCATGCTATTATAATTGATTGAATTATAAATTATTTCATTATGTGAATACATTTTACCAGTAAATGAAACCCATATTCATTATATGGTTTCTCTATGATGTGATGGGTGGATCTTAATTTATTCCCTTGGGTTCTTTATGATATGATTATGAATGATTTTATTTGATAACATATGTATGCATAATGGGTGTTGTAGACCTATATTGTAACACCCTGAGCTTCCACGATACACTTCTCCTTCAATAATGCAATAGCTTGTATTGTACGCAAGTTCGAGTTCTAACACACCGTGACTAATCAAAGTAGCCGTTATGAATAGTAATACCCACTTTTTAAAATTATAGAAATTTTATATTTCCAAATGGACTTCATTTTTGTATTCGTAATATAGAAATTATCCTATGTTGAATTTTTGGTATTTTTCTGAGAACATCCAATTTTTTATGAATAGTGAAAAATACTTAAAACAACTATTTTAATAAAAACAATTTATAGTGATATATTATAATATTTAGTGGTTCTAAAGTATAATTAGTATATATTTTTACCATTTCATCCAATGGTGTTCATTATAATTAATTTCACTTTAAAATTAGACATAAATAATTGTCAATCTTTTGATATATATTGTTTCTTAAAAACACGCTATTTGTTGTGATAGTGGGAATTAATTATAAAATTAATTAATGAAACATATATTTTTGGAATTTTGTAAAATAGACATCATTTTTTAATTTGGAATATCAATTATATCAAGGGTGAAATTTTGGCATTGATCTGAAAAACAACAATTTTTGAGGAATAGTGAAACCACTAAGTGGTAGTTAATAACTGATTTTTCATTTAAATGAAATATTACCACTTCTGTGATTTTATTTTCAAAAATCCGACATACATGGTTGTCATTAGAAGTAAAATGTGGTTCAATGGGATTAAAATAATTTTTTGGTGAATAGTAACTTTTAAGTTTAATTAATCGCGATTAAAGGTAATTACTGAAATTTAAGGTAAAAATGGTATTATAAAAATATGAAATGACCTTTAAACTTGTCCAAACCCTATTTGATGAGTCATGGACCACAAAACAAATCCATGGGTCAACTTGGGGACCCCATGGAGCCACTTTGGTAGGAAAATGACATTAAAAACATTTTATTTAATGATAAAATAAAAATGTCACAAACATGAGTCGTTTTACTAAAACAATTTTTAAATGGCGTTATACAAGTCATATTTTTTACTATAAATATTAATTATAAATAAAAAAATATTTCCTACATAATTATTGTTTTTTTATAATTTTTATACATTAAATAAATTAAATTATTTATGACACCATAATGATGCATCGATTACCTCATTAATTAACGATTTTAATAAAATGGAAGGATAATGTAAAATCTAATCATTAAACTTGTCCAAAAAATTATTGGATGAGAATATTTAGAACCCTTATCACATTACACTCGAATTATATAAGTGTAGGACCTTTAGAATTCGAAAATCATTGTATAATAAAGTAACATTTCATTACTTTCCAAGAGTGCCCCTCCTCTCCACTTATAAAAGGCCCCCACCACTACCACCTTACTCACACTATAAAAGACTTTTGGCTCGGCCAACCTCTTCCCAAATACTCTCCCAACTTCCCTACCTTACTCCTAGAAGACTCACTTTGGGCAGAATGCTTCCCAAGGAAGCCTTTATCTCAAATCAAAATAGTTACCCGATTTTAAGGTAATGTCTTCTCTAATGTTATTTTGTTTTATTTTTCTTCTCCAACCCCTTAAAATCTATTTATTAGTTTCTTTTGTAACAACACCAGTATCCTCAATATACTAGTATTTTGTTATAATAATTATTCAAGCTACAGTTACACACACCTACATATAATGGTTAAAGAACATACTGTTTCTATGGATGGTGAGTTTCTGCCTCACGAAACGATGATTGTTCAACACTCAAATAACACCTTAAAATGTGGCCATTAAGATGTCAATATATTTATATATGATATATAATATGTTTATGTTTTACTTAATCTTCTTTATTTTTCATTTATGACATACCTTTATGGTTTCCATTATGGTTAAATGCGATATTTTCATTTTAGGAAATGCGGACTACCACCCCCTCAAAGTGATTTGAATCGTTAATGCCATATGTGGGATGCATAAAGGATGGAGTAAATGGTATTATACATTATATTATACTAGAATTATAGTATACCTCTATATAATTACAACTTCATTCCATTAAATACGAAATAGAAATGAAAGTAGCGTTCATGCGTACATACGGCTTACCGTCTCCATGGACGGTGCATTTCATTTCTTACCTCTAAATGTTACGTAATATTATAAATGAATGTGTATACTAGATATATATGATATATATGATATCTAAATCATGAATATAATTCTGGATATAATGGATATTTCACCACATGAACAACTTGTAATTATTAGAAGTTTATTTTTGACTCAAGTACCAATGATCGACAAAATGACCGTTATTAACATAAATAATTACATAATGTTCATAACATGGTAATAAGTGATATAAAAGGAATAATTAACTTGAAAAAGGTTCTTAAGTAGGTATAGATTAACTCTAGTCTATTATTCATGAGGTTAAAGAGCGGTTGAGTCAAGTCGGACACGAGGTAAGGGAACTTCTTAACCCAATTTCTATTCTTTGAGTTAATCTCCTACATTCAAATTATGTCATGATATTATTATGTCGTATCTCGTATTTGTACTTTCTTTATGTGTAATTATAGTGAATACACATAATTGATATATTTTATTTAAAAATTATCTTTTTAAGGGACTTCGTCTCAATCTCCATTCATTGAGGCATATTTTGTTTTATACACAAATTGCATCTATACGGTGTATAAACCCCTTTGACTTTTAAGTTTATCCAAAAGGAATATTTTTATATGAATAATTTTACTAAATGACAAAAGGAATGTTTTTGTTTTCGTACGTATGCCGCCCAAGGAAGCCTTTGGCTCAAATCAAAAGAGTTACCCGATTTTAAGGTAATGTCTTCTCTAATGTTATTTTGTTTTATTTTGCTTCTCCAACCCCTTAAACTATATTTATTCATTTATTTTGTAAAAAAACCAGTATCCTCAATATACTAGGATGTTGTTATAATAATTATTTTAGCTACACTTACACACACCTACATCTAATGGTTAAAGAACATACTGTTTCTGTGGATGGTGAATTTCTGCCTCATGAAACGATGATTGTTCAACACTCATATAACACGTTAAAAGGTGGCCATTAAGATGTCACTATATTTATATATGATATATAATATGTTTATGATTTAATTATGTTTCTGTATTTATCATTTATGGCATATGTTTATGGTTTCCATTATGGGTAAACACGATATTTTCATTTTAGGAAGTGCGGACTACCGCCCCCTCAAAGTGATTTGAATCGTTAATGCCATATGTGGGATGTATAAAGGATGGTGTAAATGGTATTATAAATTATATTATAATATAATTATATTATACCTTTATATAATTATAATTTCATTCCATTAAATACGAAATAGAAATGAAAGTAGCGTTCTTGCGTACGTACGGCTTACCGTCTCCAGGAACGGTGCATTTCATTTCTTACCTCTAAATGTTACTTAATATTATAAATGCATGTATATACTGGATATATAAGATATATATGATATCTAAATCATAAATATAATTCTGGATATAATGGATATTTCACCACATGAACAACTTGTAATTATTAGAAGTTTATTTTTGACTCAAGTACCAAAGATCGACAAAATGACCGTTATTAACTTAAATAATTACATAATGTTCATAACATGGTAATAAGTGATATAAAAGAAATAATGAACGTGAAAAAGGTTCTTAAGCAGGTAGATATTAACTCTAGTTTATTATTCAAGAGGATAAAGAGTGGTCGAGTCAAGTCGGACACGAGGTAAGGGAACTTCTTAACCAAATTTCTATTCTTTGGGTTAATATCCTACTTTCAAATTATGTCATGATATTATTATGTCATGTCATGTATTTGTACTTTCTTTATGTGTAATTATTGTGAATACACATAGTAGATATATTTTTTATAAAAATTATCTTTTTAAGGGACTTCGTCTCAATCTCCATTCATTGAGGCATATTTTGTTTTATACACAAATTTCTTTTATACGTTGTATAAACCCCTTTGACTTTTATGTTTATCAAAAAGGATTCTTTTTATACGAAGTGTTTTACTAAATGAAAAAAAGGAATGTTTTTCTTGTCGTACCTATGCGGCGACAATGACTTCTCCACTTCCATGACCATTATTTGAGTTTCGGCTTCCCCAACAATCCATGACTTTTTTTAAATGAAAAATAAAAGCCATGTTTTAACTTTCATTTATTTTGGTATCGAAAATGGTTTTGATAATGTTTTAATATATCAATGTATTGTATTGATATCTTGTGATTGAAGTGTGGAAATGTTATGTTTCCTTTATTCATGTTTTATGTGATACGATTATGTTATGTTTTATGATATGTTTAAACCTGTTCATGTGAGGAATGCATTGGACTTAATAAGTGACGGGTGGAGCCCGCTATAGCTTCTCGATGCATCGGCAGGTCTCATGGGACAAACTAGTGTCTTGGCACGAGGCCTTGACAAAATATTATTTGTAGTCTTGGCACGAGGCCTTGGCTACGTGGTTATGATAGTCTAGCATTATGAATTCCATAATTATGAAAGTGGTTATTGATATTGCATGTGATTATTTGACTAGTAGAATATCCATGTGTGTAAGTAAATGGAATTATTTAATTTTATTTTTGCCATATTATGCTGATTTTCAAGTTTAAAAAGGCTTTTGTTTTAGTTATATATTGCCTTAAATGTTAATATTTATTAATGAAAGCTTCCGCAATATTGTTATCCTTACTGAGCATCTAAGATCACCCCTTTCAATGTTTTAATATTTTCCAGGATGTGAAGAAGTATTTTATGAATGACCTGTAGGGATAGTTAGAAGAGGATATGAGTGTGGACTATGGAGACTTTTTTATTGTATTTTTTCACTTTATGATGTAATGTATCATTTATGAATGTATCTACTATTTCCAAGGCAACTAAACTCATCGGTCTTTAGAGACTTGATCTTTTGTGATTATGCCAATGTTACGCAATAATGCACCGAATCTGGGTAACTGGGGTCGGGGCGTTACATATATCACCCTCCAATAAATTGGTTAAGGATATATATTGTAACGGTATAAGATTTTATGAAATAATTTTTTCAATTAAATTTTATTTTATTTTTTATCTTGTGTTACGTACAACACTGAGTTTAAATAAACCATGATATATTATTGAAATATTATTATATGTTTATTATATCCTAGACATTAAATTAGAGAGTATGAATAGTGTTGATGAATTTATGTGATATATAAAAATATACTACTCAATATAAATTAATTTATTAATTATTAGTAAATGAGTATTCAATTTTTAAAACTCTTATATAATGCTTAAAAATAAACTTCCCTTAAAATGTTTTTTATTTATTTTTGGAAAAAAATATTGTATATAATTTTTAAACTATGAAAATGTTTATTCCAAAAAACTAAATAAATTTTTGAAATCATTATATCAAAATTATCTTAGGTCTATGTTCTCAGATATTTTTAAAATGATTAATTTTCTGATTAATAGTGAAAATACTAATTTTTAGTGAAAAATTATTTTTTCAATCATGTATAAAGTTACTATTTATTTTAAAATGGTTTCAAATTAAAATTAGTTCTATTATATTTTAAATAATCCAATTGTGTTTATTTGAGTCAATTTTAGGTTTTATGTTTTTATAAAATCATTTTTATAGGTAAAAAGGCATTTTTTTAAAACAGTTTTTATGCAAATAATGTGTTTTTATCTTAATAAATTAAATTAATAACTATTGTTGAATTTTTTTTTTAGTAAAATCAATTTTTTATTTATTAAATTAAATATTTTAAAATATGTCTAATATTATTCTAGTCATGGAATATGAATAAATCCTATTTTATACTTAAAAATTTTATTTTTCTAAAAGATGTTTTTATCTAGTTTTACGCACTTATTTTAAATTAAAATTATTCCACTTATAGGAGTTTAATTTTATAAAATGTATTAAATATAATGAATCATGAGTTTAATATTTTTTAAATATTCCCCTTTTATTTTTGCCAATATGCATTGTTATCTTGGTAAAATTTATCGTCTCTGAAAAGGGAAATCAAGATAATTTTTATTAAAACTAAGTTACAAAGTAATAATTGAGAATAATAATTCAAAATTTATTAATTTAATCATACCATTTTAATATTACTCTATAACTTGAGTTTTTTAATGGACACCTTTCCTTGAAAATAATGGATACAATATTTAAAGAAAATAATGTTTCAAAATATGACTCTCTTAATATTAAATATCTCTTATATATCCATATATTTAAAGCATAATGTTATAAATGAATATAAATGTCTATATTGATCTTAATTAAATTATTTTAATGCTAAATATTTTTTTATAAGTTTTAGAAATTATACAATTAACTTAAATTCTTGTGCAATGCAAATATAGTATTTATTAAATTAAGATAAAAACAAAATATATGATTTTACAAATATTAAAACTGATATAATTTGAATGAGTTAATATTTAACCTGAATTTTATATATATATATTACATATTATAGTGGTTTAAATAAATTTTAATCTAAATCTCCCTTTTCCATGATATATTTAAAGTCAAATTAAGTGAATACCATTAAAAATGACAGTAATGAAATTTTATAAAAAATAATAATTTTTTAAATGATATAAAAATAATAAAAATAATATATTCCAAAAAATAAATGGAATTTGGTTTTAAACATAAAATAGTTTACATTCATGGGTTTTCCCATTTTATTGTATCATTATTAACCCTTAAAGAGTATACAATTATAATATTATAGTAATAGTCAAAAAGGATAATGAGGGTTAATAAAAAGGATAACAGTATAAATATCATCTAGAATTTTCCAAAATTTATTGGATTAGTGTATTGAAACTCATAATAATATTATATTAAAATATTATCAATTTCAATTAATTTAGACAGAACAAGTAACTTATGTTAATTCAATGTTTTAAGAAATTTCGTGAGTTCCCCTCCCCTAAATTATAAATGGGCACCCATCCTTTCTCATATTCACCCTAAATTAGGCCTTCTATATCAACCAACTCTACTAATTTAACTTCAACACAAAACTATACACATTATTTTGGTTCTTATATTTCCAAAATACCAATCACGGAGCCCTTAAAAGGAGATCCAAATGAGTTATTTCAAGGAAGAGGTAATTTCTCTAATTAATAACATTTTTTAATTATTATTTTTCCACCATTAAATATTGTTTTATTTATAAAATAAAAAATTATAATCATAATTGTTCATAAACTTTATTATTATAAAACAATCACTTTTATTCAACCTTTCTCCATCAAATGGGAAGTGAAAATATCGCTAGTGTGTATGCATGACTTATCCTCTCCAAATAGTGATATGATCCATCGCCCCCCCCCCCATATTTTATGGATGGGTGCAATGATGGGTTAAATTTTAATATATTATAATTAATAAAAAATTATACATCTATAATGAAAATAAAATATCTACCTCTTTACCTTCCAAACCATTGGAAAATGACAAGATTGATCGTGCGTTTGTGTGGACTACCACCTCCACGAAGCGGTGTGATTCATTTTTCTTTTCTATTTTAAATATATGGTAATAAGGATGGATTTTATTAATATATATGATATATATGATATAATAATGATTATTTAAATGTATTTTTTTTTATTTTTCATCATTCCATCCATCAAAAAAATTATGTGTACGTATGGTCTACCATCTCTATGAACGATGTAATTCTTTTTTATCTATATATTTTATGAATGACTATAAAAATTAATATAATGAATATATATATATACCCACATAATATTTATATAACTATTAAAATTCTAGATATGATGTGCCCATGATCAAAATAAAAGTACTGAAACTACCAAACCATAACATAAATAAAAACGACGTAGATATCACCCAATAGAGTGATTTTAATAAAGATGTTTTGAAAAATGGGTTGAAAAATGTCATAAGTAAATCATATGTGGTATGATAAGTATTATTATGGATCATTAATATATTTATAATTTATATGTTTTTATTTTTTTATTTGTTATATATGATTTTCCAATTCATACAAAGGAAGTCAGATCAATGTTAAGATATTTCTAGTACCTCTTTTATTTCTAGGAGACATATATCATATTCATCACTAGTTTATTTTGTATGGTGTATATACTACCACATTAAAGTTTAAAACATGAATATAATTATTCTCATGATATATAATGTTTCATTTTATGTTATTCTTTATTGTTCTTACAATTCAATGGTTTTCAAAGTGGTAATTGATATTTGTCTCACATTTATTTCTATAGGGAACATGCCTAATGCGACCCTAATTTATTTTATCTGGATTATATACTTCCCATTAATTAATTTTATTATGATACCTGTGAAAATTATGGTATATACATATCTATATGAGGTTAATGTTTTATGGGGTTTTAATTCAAAAGTAACCAAAGTGTTAAGGGTTTTATATTCCAGTATAAATGTTTGTTGAGATTATTTATGATTTTGTTTTCGATCATCAAATATTATAATCTACCAATCTTGAAACTCATCCCTATTATTATCCTTTTTTATTTCCTGATAAGTCACACTTTCCTTTCATTTTCATTATCTCGAGTACACAGGACACCAAATTATTTTTACATAAAGTTGATATTATTTCTCTCTTCAATTGAAAAACATTTTTCTACCATTTTTATGTTCTATAAAAAAAATTAAATAATGTTTTTAATATTCTATTATTATTTTTGAAATACATTTTTACCCATATAATACTTTTTAAAAAAATTAAAATTAAATTTTTTTTTTCTAGATGAGGTACTTTTTTACTTTTCTACAAATGTGTGAATGGAATGTTTTATTTTTACATATACGTATTGAATAAAATTTACCACATTAATGATTGGTTAATGATTTGAATATTTATTTTCATGTTTTCATGGTTATTTAAAAAAAATGTTTTCCTTACTAATTAGAAAATTTTAATGTTTTAAAAAGGTAATTTCAATGTCAAAAATATATTTTCCAACTAAAATTTCATAACCATTTTCTATCTTCGATGAAATCCTTTGATGACACTCAAGATTTACATAGGATATAATACAATGATACCATACTTATTAGTTCTAGGGATGTTTTATATTTATGATAAAAATATGTTTATGAACCCCGTTTCATTTCTAGGGGTTATTCTATGATAAATTATTTATAAAACACATTTAATTTAACGAGATCTGATATGATGTTTTTTTATAGTATTGTAGCACACATATGTATGATTATAATTATTTGGTGGGTAAGACATATATATCCCTCTAATTTAATGGATAACGATTTATATCTAATGAAATAAATAGGACTATAATAAAGATTGAACCCGGTTTAATAAGGGACTTTTCAATTATGATAGTCTTCGGGAGTTACCCTTGGCTAATATGATGGTTTAAAGAGTGAACACATTCCTCTTTGAATGTCATAGAAATGATCCTTTACTACTATGTCAATGATTTTATATACTTAATTATATGAAAAAAAACATATATACTATAATACAACTCTTCTCTCATGGATCATATTCTTTTATTTCATTATGATTCATGTATTATAAAACTGATAATATTTATGTCATGATAGAATATTATGATCTATGATATACAGGGCATGATTTTCGAATGTTAGTCTCATGATATCCTAACCTTATCTTTATGTTATTCTCCAATTATCTCAAATATCTTACATTTTTACAATTAATGATCAACTAAGATGACAATTTATTTGGTTTACTTTCCCCAGGTTATGAATAAAATTACTAATTGTGATATGTCTAGTAACGGTCATAGTTATGAATAACTTACTGTGATATTATTTTGATATTTATAAACATGTTATTTATATGTCTATTTTTATAATGGAATATACACTATACAATTCTGGCATGGATTGTTATGTTATTTAATGAATATTCATCTAATGAGATGTGCTATTTTGTATGAAATTTCTTGGTCATTATATTTGGTATCAGAGCAAGGTTTAGTTAACCTTTATAGTCTTATAGGGAATCATTTCTTATAGACAAGAGCATTGATAGTTAGACAATGATGGTGAAACCACCCAAGCTATCATAAATTCATCCTGAGACATTATTTGGTAATGATTTACTAATGTATATGCTAAATTATAAGGTGATGAATATTATATATTTTGTAGTTAATAGGAATGTGTATTGTTGTATATATACATGAAAAAACAACACAAGTATTTTGGAAAATAATGAATGTTACTCATATAGGTGAAAATGAACTAATATGAACTGAATTAGACATGTTATGATCTCATTATTGGGAATTAAAATTGGGATAAGAAGAGATAGTTAATAAAATGATTCATATAATTAAAAGTATTATTAAAGTCTTGAGTTCCCTAAAATAAATATTAGATAATTCGATTCTGATTTAATGGATTTTAAATTATTTATTTAATAAATGGAATGCTAAAACATTAGATAATGATGAAAGTAAAAAATATCAAAGAATATTTTTTTATCTTATCAAATATTTACTAAAATAAGAATTATAATTTAAAAATATTTCTCAAGAGGAGAATATTAAAAACAATAATATTTATTATTAATTGAAAATCCATGCTACTGCTCACTCATCCGATTTATAATTTTGAAGAAGTGAAGAAGACCAAGTTGTATAGTTTTCTCAATGGAGAATTGAAACATTCTACTCAAGAAGAAGCGAATGGAATTACTTATTGAATTAATAAATAAATAAGGGGTAAAGGTATAATGAAGTAATCAGTTATAAATGTAGAGAAATATGGAACATCATGCCTATCCACCAAGGACAGAAGATTGATAAAAAAATAGATAATAATACAAAGAGTAAAGTAGATAAATTGAAGCTGGTTGGAGTTACACTTGAGATTCAGATTTATGTGATGAATCTAGTATACAAAAATAATTAAAAAACACATGTGTAATGGATTCATAAAAATAAATTGGTTAATTTGATTAATCTTCATATTTTGAATCTGATTTTGATCCCCCTAAAGATGAGTCTTATAAATATATCGATAGTCTCAATCATAAAGTTGACAAGATTACTACATTCTTAAAAAATCATAGCAGTAAACATAAGGATATTCTTACTAAAAATGAGAAATTAAAAAATAATCCTTTTATCTCTACTGAAAAATTATGTGTTGATCTGTACATTATTCAACATAAGAATCTTATATGATGAAGCTCAAATAATTAAGTTTGATTATAACATATAATAAAATTGTTTTCTTAGAAATGTAATCGATGCACAAAAATATAATTTATCAACATTGTTTAGAAGGAAACAATGTTATGATTATAAAATGAGTTTAAATAAAATTAAAAATAAAATAAAATCAGTGTTGGAAAAGATAATATTTTACAAAATATGAAGAAAATATTCTTTTTAATGTTCTGAGTGGAAATGGTTCTAGTGTTACATGATTTTGATGTCACATGAAAGACCATTAATAAAAATAATGTGAATAATTATTTACATAGTCTCTTGTCCATGCTACACATTCTATTTCTAAATCATATCCTTCAATATTTCTTGTAAACACATGTTTGAAAGCTATATCTGTTCTCAAAAATACAAATACCAATCCTATTAGAGACAAATAAGTATGGGTACCAAAGATAAATTATTTTAATTTTTAAGTAATTTTTTTTGAATCATAAAAGGATTAGTGGTATATGGATAGTAGATGTTTGTGACATATGAATGGTGATATCTCTAAATTTATATCTTTTATTGACTATGTTGGTGGTAATGTTACTTCTAGTGAGAATTCAAAGGGAAAAGTAAATGTTTTTAAATAATATTCAAATTAAAATTAAATAGTTATATCAATGGTTCAATTTATTAAATGATTAAAAAAAAATTTAATAAGTATATCAAACCATTGTGATTATAAAATTAATGAGAAATTTGGAAATTACAATTTCACTATTTTCATATAATAATTTTTTTTAAATATATAAAGGTCATCATTTATTGAATTAATTTTTTTTTACATTGACTAAAATAATTTAAAATTATTAAATGTTGTATAAAATGAAATTTTATTGTGGCATAAAAGATTGGTCCATCCAAATTTCCTGTTATTACATTTTCTTTCAAAAAGGAAAAAGGTGTTGGATATTCTTGGGTGGAAACTATACTACACCTATGTATACGATTAATTCTTCAAAGGTATGTAGCATAAAGATTTATTAAATTCCTTCCATGAGTAGAAAAAATTAATATTACATCAACGTTTACATTTATAATTATTAGGAACCATAAAAAAATTATGTTTTAGAGGAAAAATAAAGGTTTTTTATTATTTTTTATGACTAGAGTAGATTTTCAATGACTAATTTTCCTCAACATAAATCTAAAACATTTTCTAAATTTATTCCATATTTTAAATTATTTCAAAATTAAAATGGTTATTAATTTTATACATTAAAAGTGATATAGGGGTGAATTATAAAAATTTTAATTTCATTAATTTTAAGAAGATAATTGGTATAATCTTACTTTTTTAGCACGTTAGATTCCACAAAAAAATGGTGTGGTTAAAAGGAAAAAATATAACATTACAAGAAATATCTAAGACAATGTTAATGATTAATCATTGAAAAATTATTTCTAGGTAGAAGTGGTTAACTCAGCCAATCATGTTTCTAATCAAATTATTCTTAGGACATTTTTAAGGAAGATTCCTTATGTAATATGAAAATGAAGGAATCATAAAATTAGTAACTTTATAGTATTTGGATATATAATTTTTTCCTAATAGAAAATATTCAATTGAAAATTTTTATTCAAAATGAGGTGAATTTATTGTTAATCGTTATTCTAATTCTACTATGGAATATATAGTTAATAGAAAATAACATTACTAGTTGAAGAATTTTGTTGATGTTAAATTTGATGAAAATCATGTAAAGACCCGGAAATTCTCTGGATTTTTTTTAATACATGGGAATTTTACGAGTCTTCAAAAATATATTGTGTGTGATTCCGAGGCCCGGTGTGCGCAGAATCATTTTCTAAATTTTTGTTTGAGTACGTTCAGTAAACATACGAGAGGGTTTTTATAAATTTTGAACTGATGCTCGAAATTGAAATCTGAGGGCACTGTTGGACTTGCAGCACTGGTATTATCTTAATAATACTTTCACCTCGATGGCATTTAGTCGAGAATAAAAGTTAGTTTTTTGGATTTTTATAAAAAATAATAAAATAAACTGCATAAAAACATTATTTTATTTGAGCCTCCTTTGGGTGTGTGGTGGGTAAAACATCCAAGAGGAGGTTGGTGGGGGGGTCGCCACACCCTAACATCCCATGAGAGGTTATGGTGGTGGGGCCCACACGAACATAACCTCTTGTGAGAGGTTACATTGTGGGGACCACACAAGACTAAAACCCCCCAATTATTGGGAGGGTGGAAAATCTACCAACTCCCCTCATTAATGAGGGGGGAGTCCCTTGACCTCCTCTACCATTAATTGGTGCCACCTCTCCCCAAATTAACTGTGCCAACGCATGTGAATTAATTAAGGGGTTCCTCTTGACATCCACCAAATTTAATGTTACACCTCGTGTAATTAATTTGGTGGAGTCGGGTTAATAAATTCACCTTTTTGAATTATGTGACAAAAATAAAATAATATACATCCTATTATTATTATTTTGTTGGCATTCTCTTTTGGTGGAACGGAGGAAGAGGAGAGCTCGGTAGAACCATATTTTCAATGAAGAATGTGAAAAAAATCAGCGATGATTCTTCCTCGATCTTCTACCCTGAACACTTTCCGTCGTAGAGCTACATCCATCCTCATCATTGTTAATGAACTGATGCATGATCTAGAATTGGGAGGGTGTGACGAACGCGGCGAAAGAGGAACTTCATCGTCTTCTTTCCAAAACACCATCAACGAACGACGACTGACGACTGGAGAATCAAATGTATGGGGTTTACCTTCTGCTTTTCCTTTTCTTTTCTCATCATCCTTTGAAAAGAAATCGTTGCATGGTTGTTAATAATTGTCATTCATCTTTCCTTTTTTTGGATTAACCAATTGTTATAACATTAAATGTGGAGGATTTGGGCCAACCTAACATGGCTTGACATCCTCCGTCGATTCTTCTCTCTTGTGGAGTTTTATGGAATGAAGATGAGGGGACGACGAGAAAGGGGGCAACGACGAAGGCCGTGATACCCGCGGCCTCAGTGACTCGCACCGCCCCTACAGCGCACCGGTGATCCTGGTCCAACACCATCGACCGAGCGGTGCCTGACCCGCCTACCCATGGTATCCTGAGGCCATGCCCGGTGTGCTCCCTGGACGAACTCGTAGCCTACCCCACAGCATGCCCGGCCCCACCGGCGCCCTGCCCCACGTGCTGATTGGCGCCCCCCCGCGCGCTTCCCGCGCCCCTATGCACTACCCCGCGGTCGGGCCGGCACCGCCGATGCCCTTCCCGGCACCCCCGCACGATTCCCGCTCCCATGGGTGTTTCCCCATAGCCTACCCAGTGCCCTACCGTAGCCCGTATGGCCCCTGTCACGGCCTGCCCGTTGCCCCCCACACTCTACCCAGCGCCCCTGCGGCATCCCGGATCCCTTGCGGACACCTGGCTGAGCCGGTTTCCCTGCCCCCTCGCGGTCCCCTAGCCGAACCAGCCTTGTCACGCCCTCCGGTCAGATCCGTTCCCAGTCACGGCCTCACAATGCTCCTGGCCGAACTGGCCCCGAGCTCGGGCCTAACCACCCTAGAGGTCCGCTGGGTCTGGCCCAGCGGACCGGGTCAAAACCTAGCTGGCTGACCCACCCAACGGGCTGGGTCAGACCCCACGAGTCTGACCGGGTTGACCCAAACTAGGTCGGCCCAGACTATGTTGGGCTGAGTCGGTCCGACTGGGTCGGACCGGACCCGGGCCCATTACCGGCCTTTTTTTCCTTTCTCCATAACTTTGGCACCGGACATCCCTTTGACGAACCGTCAGCGGCGCTGGTATTATTCCAGCGTAGTCATATCTTATAGTATATATCCCACTGGAGTTCGGGGTATTGTTGAGTAACGGTCAGGTTGGATCGTACATTAATCCAACCAGGCCCCCAAGACTAAAATGCTAATAACTAATAGATCGGGCATCCGATTGATGTGTCGCCTGTTGTATTGAGACCCCTATGACATGGCAGACCTTTGAGATACTTCTTCATGCCACTTCATGACAACTGGAGTATTTCCCAAAAGCTAATGGAGCGGATCCTTACAATGACGAGCAGGCAGAGTGCAGAGACCTTGTAGCTAGCAGACCTGGCGACTGCTTGACCATTTCATCTCGGAGTGATTCGACTAGCCCAGTGGGGAGCACCTGGTAGTTGTTGGCAGAACCATGGCGGAGGAGCACCTGGTAGTTCGTGGCAGACCCACAGTACTCGATGGGAGGAGTACCTCTACAGGATATTAGGGGAAGCGCTTGGTAGCTGTCGGCTAACCCACAGTGGAGGAGCACCTGGTAGTTGGCTGGAGACCCACCGTACTTGACAGAGGGAGTACCTCAACAGTCCAAGGTTAGTGAGAAGTACCTTGGTGTCGTGACATCCCATTGTACATGACAGAGGAGGAGTTCTCTATCAGCCTTGGTTTTGATAATGAAAATCCTGGTTTGAGCTGAGTCAATGACTTTTGTGTTTTCCACATGATTGAGATGGGTTGCTAGAGAACAGAGGTATATATATGGGTTCCTACCTAAGTAATGGTTATACGTTGAATTCATACATTTTGGTTTATCCTTGTTTAATTTTGTGAGACCATGAGGGTCTCGGGGTCCCTACTGAGTATCATTATACTCACCCCAACACGGGCTCTACCTGCACCTCGTTTTGTTTGTTGCAGATGATGGACATCGCTGACAGAGGTAAGGAGTAACAGGACCGGATGGTACCTGAAGTTGGACCATAGGGTGTGATGCTACTCGAAGGAGACGGACAGATATAGAGTGCTGAGAAGGTTGTATTAACCTACCCTTTAGGTAGAAACCCTGAAGGAAGACCTTGTTGTTGCTTTACTTTTCTTCAGTTGTACTTGCTTTTCGGTTGTACTTGCTTTTCAGTTGTACATGTACTCTCATGTTGGGATTGTATTTCAGGCCCCTTTTGCTTTCCATTACTTCCTTTGTATACAGTTTTACTTTTTTTTTCTTCTAGTTGTGTACTTTTTTTTGTTTATTTATAGTTATAATGGTAATCCCTTCCCAGTTTAGGTATTTATGCCTTTGGTTCTAGTCACCAGCCCCTGGCCTATGGAAGGCGGGCGTGGGGTAGTCACAATACGGACAATGGGGGAAGGGTCATGAAAAATTGGTACCAAAGGATTCAGTTATACTACATAACTTATAACTCTGATCTTTTTCTTCTGTGAAGCAATAGTGTTACGGGTACTAGGTGTGGTTTTCAGTTCAGTGTGTCCAGTGTTGGTGTGGGCGGCCGATGTGTCCATACACCAGGACCCTTAATTATGATTAAGCAATAGTGTTATGGGTACTAGGTGTGGTTTTCAGTTCAGTGTGTCCAGTTTTGGTGTGGGAGGTCGATGTGTCCATACACCAGGACCCTGAATTCTGATTTCCGACTATGTGCATGAAAACACTGGTTGCGTGTGGGTTTTCAAAAGTTTTTCTTTAAGTCAGCTCAACTAGGTCAGCTCACTAGGTATAATCTTTTGACTGTGTTGCATCTGTTTCATTCATGATGCCTCCACACAGACAACCAGTTAGGCCCTCGAGTGTTGTACACACTGACCACCCACCGAGTGACGAGGCCTCGGTGCAGGGCCCTTTACCATCGAAGGCACCAGCGGTACTACACCTCGTTGGGCCATTGATGCCACCATCGCCAGTAGCAGACGATGCACGCCACTTGAGCACGTTTCATGAGTTCCAGCACTAGAGGTCATCCATGTTCCAGAGAGTGATGGACCCACGGGAAGTTGAGTATTGGAAGGAGGTTGTGGTGAGAGTCTTCATGCTATTAGGGACACCAGCAGTCTTTATGGTGATCCTTGCTACCAGTCTCCTTTATATTGTAGCAGGAAGATGGTTGATCCTAATACTCCAGGTGCATGATGAGGTGATGCTACTATGGAAAGACTTCGAGAGCCTGTTTCGAGCAGATTTTGTCTCAATCACCCTTCGAGCGGTGCAGATACATGACCTACTGCATCTACAACAGAGTAGCATGAAAGTAGCACAATACTCAGCGAAGATCACCCACATCTCACGCTACTCCACTAATATGGTACAGGACCCATTCTTTAGGGCCCGGACCTTCGATCAGGGGATCAGGAGAGATATCAGAGCTATGATGATCTCACTCAGCATCCTGACGCAGGCTGGGGTTCAAGAGAGAGCCCGCCTAGTAGAGAGTTTCCTAGCTGAGAAGTCTCTAGTAGTGAGACCCGCCACTAGGTGACACGCACTAGAGTCTTCTACAGCTGGTATTAGATAGATTTTGTAGAGGTCCAAGAGTACCAGACCTACATGTGGTCGACCGCATGACTCCGGATCGGTTGTGCGGGGCACCCAGAGTGGAGACAGAGCCAAAAATTCCAGGAGCAGATAGTGTTACTCATGTGGCGGGCTTGGTCACATGGCTCGTGACTGTCTGATCTGCCATTATGATGATCAACAGACAGTTGAGGGACCTCCCAAGAAGAGTCAGAGGTTCAATTGAGGTGGTCCACAGGGAGAATGTGTTCGTGGTAGAGGAGTTGGACGTGCAGCTGGCGGTGAACGACATTTGGAGGAGCTACCGCCGCCACCACAAGGAGGTCCACCCCGACCATAGGGACCATGTGAACAATAGAGAGCTCAACTTTAGGTAGTTGAGGCTTATGATCATGGCGCTCAGGAGATTATTTGAGGTATGATCTTTTTCTACTCCAACTTAGCTGCAGTTCTTATAGACACATGTGCGAGTCACTCTTTCATTTCCACTGCCCTCATTCGGAGCTTGGAGATTCCATCAGAGCCGTTGGCTCGATCCTTATGGCTAGAGACTCTTACGTTAGCAGACTCAATGATTACCAACTCATGATGGTAGTGTGAGCATACTCTAGGAGATGAGAGCTTCGGTTGGTATCTCCTTGTAGTGGTGTCGAGGCCTTACGATTTCATCTTGGGTATGGAATGGCTATCTACAGTCCATACTTAGATTCACAATATTAGGTGAAAAGTGCAGTGTGTTCACACGGTTGGGACCAGGATCACCTTCACCTGTGAGAAGGGAACCTTAACAGCATAGGATGGACTTACTCATATGAGGGTGCATCAGATCACTAATCAGTTGGCTTGCCTTACCCTCAGAGAAGTTAATGTGGAGAGTCCAACTTATCCTTTAGTGGTGGACCAGTACGCGGATGTTTTCCCTGACAATGTTTCAGGACTACATCCCCGAAGAGAGGTGTACATATACATTAACATGATCCCTAGGATGAAACTGATATCTACTCAAGCATATCGGATGGCTCTAGCTGAGCTTCGCGAGTTGTGGGTACAACTAGAGGACTTGTAGGGAAAGGGATTCATCTGTCCCAGTGTTTCTCCCTGGGTAGCCCTGATTCTATTTGGTAAGAAGGCATATGGGAGCTTGAGGCTCTCTGTTGACTACCATCACCTGAACTAGGTGACCGTGGAGAACAATTACCCACTCCAGAGGATTCGAGACCTCTTTGATCAGCTAAAGGGAGCATGGTGTTTCTCGAAGATAGACCTCATATCAGGCTATCACCAGCTCAGAGTTAGGATGTGCATAATATGTCCTTCAGGTGTCGTTACGGCCACTACATGTTCTTGGTTATTCCCTTCGGAGTATCCAACTCTACAATAGGGTTCATGAGTCTCATGAACAGGATCTTCCATCCATACCTCTATCTCTTTGTCGTATTCTTCATCGTTGACATTCTGATTTACTCTACTACTGAGGAGGAGCCTGCCTAACATTTGAAGGTAGTACTGGACACACTCCGAGAGAACCAGATTTATGGTAATCTCTTCAAATGACAGTTTTGGATTCGAGAGGTTAACATCTTGGGACACGTCATCTCGGAGGCTGGAGTTGTAGTGAATACAGTGAAGATTAAGGTGGTGCTTTCTTGGGAGCCATCCTGGAGTGTGATGGAGGTACAAAGTTTCCTGGGTTTGGCTGGATACTACCAGAGATTCATTCCATACTTCTCTAGAGTTGCAGCAATACTATCAGCCTTGATGAAAATGGGGAAACCCTTCGTGTTGTAGGATAGATGCCAGTAGAGCATTCAGAAGCTGAGGCAGAGGCTGACTAGTGCCCCCATCTTGAGGCTTCTAGACAAAGGCATAGCATAAGTAGTGTATTGCGACACATCATGGAGTGGACTTAGCTATGTCCTTATGTAGGAGTGAGCAGTGATTGCTTATGTTTCTCAGCAGCTGTGACAGAATGAGGATAACTACACTAAGCATGACCTGGAGTTAGCATCAGTGGTCTTCACCTTGAAGATGTGGTGACACTATCTGATGGGCGATCATTTTACCATGTACTCTGATCACAAGAGTTTCAGGTATATATTCTATAATAAATACCTGAACCTGAGAAGGCGGTGATGGCTTGAGTTCCTCTAGGACTATGACGTCGAGGTATTCTATACTCATGGGAAGGGGAACATTGTAGCAGATGCTCTCCGCGTGAAACTTGTATACAGCAGCTAGAAGGGGTGACAGAGCAGTTACCTTCCTTACAGATATCCTTTGTGGATAGAGATGGAGTAGCCAATCTACAGTCTCTTACAGTAACTCCCCCACTTCTTCAGCGAGTTAGGGAGGCGCAACATTGGGATGCTGACTGCGAGACAAGACGTGCTCTAATATCCACAGTACATGCACCTAATGTATTTTTTGAAGTTGAGAAGCATTTCATCCTCTTCAAAGGATGTACCTCGGTATCATTGGCACTTTAGGAGGAAGTGTTGAGGGAGTTCAACGCATCCCCTCTAGAGGTACATCCTAGAGTGGTAAATATGTACCAAGAGCTTCGATGACAGCACTGGTGGCCTGGTATGAAGAAGGTGGTAACGAAGTTTTTCTCACAGTGCCATACTTGCCAGAAAGTGAAGGCAGAGCACCAGGTACCGGTAGGCTTGGTTCAGCCTTTATAGGTCCCAGAGTGGCAGTGGTATGGAATACCGATGGACCTTGTGATCGTTCTTCCATGTACTTCCAAGGGCCACGACTCGATTTGGGTGATCGTCGGCCAACACACCATGTCGGCCCACTTCCTACTGATTAGAGACCAGGGTTCAGTAGAGAGATTGGGATGCCTCTATGTGTAGTGTATTGTGAGTTTACATAGAGGACCTTCCTCTATTGTCCTTGAACGTGACACACGGTTTACTTCCCCAATATGGAAGGGGTTGCAGGAGGCTTTCAGGACACAGCTTCGCTTGAGTACCGCCTTCCATCCTCAGATTGACGGTCAGACTGAGAGGACCATCCAGACCCTCAAGGACTAGCTATGAGAATGTGTCCTCGACTTCTATCGCATCTAGGAGGATCACTTACCTTTGGTGAAGTTTTCTTACAACAACATCTATCACTCAACCATATGGATTGAACCTTTCGAGGAGTTGTACGGGAACGCTTGCAGATAACCCCTGTGTTGCACTGACCCTGGGGAGTTAGAACTCGTGGGACTATATATGGAACGAGCTACAACATATAAGTTGAAAATCATCTAGGAGCGGATGAGGACTGCACAGAAAATGAAGAATTTGTTTACTGACAGGAGATGGAGACCTCTGGAGTTTGAGGATGGAGACCACATCTTTCTATGGGTCTCACCTCGATCGGGTCTATAGAGATTTGGCCGTGGTGGAAAGTTATCTCCATGATTCATCGAACTGTTATAGGTCCTCAGTAGAGTAGGCGAGGTGGATTACCACTTAGCTCTTCCATCTTAGTTGCATCAGGTGCATTATGTCTTTCACGTATCTCAGTTGAGGAGATACGTGCACGACCCTTCCCACATCATCAACCATGGAGAGTTGGACGTCGATGATGGGGAGGAATTTACGGAATTTCCAGTGGAGATTGAAGATCAATAGGATCAGGTCCTACATAGACGGTCAATACCTCTGGTGTGCGTTCGCTGGCATCACGGGAACCTCCATGAGAGAACATGGGAGCGGGAGGCTCAGATTCGTGCTCAGTACCCAATTTTGTTCCCATAGTTCGAGTTTTACCTTACAGGGACGTAAATCCCTTAGGTGGGGAGAATGTAAATAACTTTAAATTACGTGTATTTTTTTAAATACATAGGAATTTTAAGAGTTGGCGAAAATTTATGGCGCTTGATTCTGGGGCCCGGTGTGCCTGAAGTCAACTTCTGATGTATTTTTCGGGTACGTTAAGTAAATGTATGAGTGGGTTTTTATACTGTTAGAACCATTGCTCAGAATTGAAATCTGAGGGCACCGTTGAACTCATAGTAGCAGTATTCTCTTAATAATAATTTCACCTCGATGGGAGTTGGTCGAGAATAAATGTTAGTTTTTGGCTTTTTATAAAAAATAATAAAATAAAGTGTGTAACAACTGAATTTTATTTTAGTTACCTTTGGGTGTGTGGAGGTTAAAACCTCCAAGAAGAGTTTGGTGGTGGGGGTCGCCACACCCGAACCTCCCATGAGAGTTTATGGTTGTGGGGTCCATCCGAACAAAACCTCCCGTGAGAGGTTACATCATGGGGAACACACGAGACTAAAAGCCCTCAATTAATGGGAGGGTGGAAAATCTCCCAACTCCCCACATAAATGAGGTGGGAGTCCCTTAACCTCCTCTAACATTAATTAGTGCTACCTCTCCCCAAAATAACTACGCCAATGCATGTCAATTAATTAAGGGGAGCCTCTTGACATCCACAAAATTAAATGTGACACCTCATGAAATTAATTTGTTGGAGTTTGGTTAATTAATTCACCTTTTTGAATTATGTGCCAACAATAAAATAATAGAAAACCTATTATTATTATTCTGTTGTCATTCTCTTTTGGTGGAATAGAGGAAGAGGAGAGCTAGGGAGAACCATCCTCCAAATGAAAAATGCAATGAAAGCGGGTGACGCTTCTTCCTCAGTCTTCTAGCCTAGACACTTTCTGATGTAGAGAAACTTCCCTCATCATCGTCGTCAACAAACTGATGCATGATCATGGATTGGGAGTGAATGATGAATGCGGATAATGACGAATTTCATCATCTTCTTTCCGCAACACCTTCAACAAATGATGAATGATGACTAGAGAATCAAAGGTAGGGGTTTTACCTTGTTCTTTTCCTTTTCTTTTCTTATCATCGTTTGAAAAGAAATCGTTGCATGGTTGTAAATAATTGTCATTCATATTTCTTTTATTTTGATGAACCAATTGTTATCACTTTACACGTGGAGGATGCAGGTCGAACTAACATGGCCCGACATCCTCCATCGATGCTTCTCTCTTGTGGAGTTCTATTGAAAGGCGATGAGGCGATGACGATGAAGGTGGAAACGATGAAGTTCGCGCTACCAAGAGCCTCCACGGATCGCACCGCCCCCACGGCGCACTGGTGCTACCGGCCAAACACTGCCTGCCAAGCGGCGCCTGACCCGCCTACTCGTTTCCTCCCAATACCTTGCCTAATGTGGGCCCTGGCCAAACCCACGGCCTGCCCTTCCGCACCGGCGCCCTGCCTGGAGCCCCCGCGCACTGTTCGCACCACCGCACGCTGCCTCGTGCGCTGCCCGGCACCCCCGCACGCTGCGCGCACCCCGGTGTGCTACCTCACGGCCTACTCGACCCTGCCGGTGCCCTGAACGGCACCCCTGCACGCTGCCTGCACTCCGACATGCATCCCCGCTGCCTGTCCAGCCCTGCAGGTGCCCCCATGCAATTCTTGCACCCCTGCGCGCTGCACCGAAGACTACCTGGAACCCTCGGCACCCTGTCGTGGCCTGCCCGGTGCCCCCGCATCCTTCCCAGCGACCCCGCGGTGTCCCGGCTCCCTCGTGGCCACCCAACAGAGCCGGTGTCCCATCCCCCTCGTGGTTCCCTAGCCGAACCAGGCCAGCCCCACCATTCGGGCCGAGCCGTGTGGCATCGCGCCCTCGCAAGCTGGCTCACCCAACGGGCTGGGTCAGACCCAGTGAGTCTGACCAGGTCGACCCAGACTGGGTCAGCGCAACCTAGGTTAGGCCGAGTCGGTCTGACCTAGTCAAATCAGACCTGGGTCTATTACCGACCCTTTACTTCCTTTGGCCATAACTTTGTAACCAGACGTCCGTTTGATGAACCGTAAGAAGCGCTGGTATTCTTGGAGTGTAGTCTTCCCTTTCAGCATATATACCACTAGAGTTTGGGGTATAGTTGAGTTACAGTCCGGTTGGATCATACACGAATCCAACCGGGCCCTCGCTACTAAAAGGAAAATAACTAACAGTCCAAGCATCCGATTGATACGTCGTCTATTGCGTTGAGACCCCTATGACGTGGCAGACCATTGAGATTATTCTTCTTGTTACTTCATGATAGTTGGAGAATTTCCCAGATGCTTTTCGAGAAGATCCATCTAGTGACAATAAGGCAGATTTTGGAGACCTAGTAGCTGGCAGACCTGACGACTGCTTGACCGTTTCGACTCGGAGTGATTCGACTAGGCCAGTGGGGAGAGCTTGGTTGTTGGCGGAAGATCCACGACGGAGGAGCACCTGGTAGTTGGTGGAAGACCCATGGTACTTGACAGGAGGATTACCTCTATAGGCTATTAGGGGGTGCGCCTGGTATTTGGCGGCAAACCCACTGCAGAGGAGCGCCTGATAGTTGGCAGCAGACCCGCGGTACATGACAGGAGGAGTACCTCAGCAGTCCAAGGATAGTGAGAAGCACCTTTTTGTCGCGACATGCCCATTGTACATGATAGATGATGAGTTCTCTAGCAGTCGTGGTTTTGATAATTAAAATCTTGGTTTGAGCTGAGTCGATGAATTTTGTGTTTTCCTCATGATGGAGATGGGTTACTAGATAACTTAGGTAAATTAATGGGCATATACCTAAGTAATGGTAATTCTTTGATTTCATACTTTGTGGTTTTTCCTTGTTGTATTTTTTGAGACCTTCAGAGTCTCGGGGTCCCTATGAGTATGTATCACCCCAAGCTTCTACGGTACGCTTCTCTTTGAATAATGCGATAGCGTGTGTTGTACGCAACATCGAGTTCTAACACACCACAACTAATCAAACTAGCTGTTATGAATAGTGATACCTACTTTTTGAAATTATATATATTTTATATTTCAAAATAGACATCATTTTTGGATTCGGAATATCGAATTTATCCTAAGGTGAAATTTTGGTACTTTTCGGATAACTTTAATATTTTGATGAATAGTGAAAATTACTAAATTTTAATTAAAAACAACATTTTTAATCGAAATAATTTATATTGATAAATTATGAATTTGAGTGGTTTAAAAGTATATTTAGAATATATTTTTACAATTTAATATAATTTTGGTCATTGGACATAATTTTACAATTAAACCAGACATAAACAAGTGTCAATCTTTTGATAGTTATATATTCTCTTAAAAACACGCTTTTTGTTTTAACAATGGGAATTAATTTTAAATTAATTTCTGCCACTTCTATGTTTTGAATTTGGAAAAATGGATTCCATATTTCAAATCAGGATGTTCAAATTGTGTAAATAGGTAACCTTTATTTTTAGACATTTTGAATAATTACTTCGGTAAATATTTTATTTACCATGGTTAAGGGTAAATCCGGCAAATAAGGGTTAAAAAATAATATTATAATAATACTTAATTACCCTAAAACGTGTCCTAGCATTATTGGTTGATACATGTTCGATCATAGGCATCTTTGGGTCGATTTTTGGAACCCATGGAGCCACTTGTAGGTGATAGGGACACTTAATTTCAATTAAGTTAAAATGAATAAAAAAATGACAGAAGCATATATCTTTTAGGAAAACAATTTTTACATAGGGTTATATATGTTGTATTTTCGACTATAAATATTCGTTATAAGTATAAAACAATTTCCTCCATAATTATATTTTATTTATAATTTTTTGAGATTAAATAAGTTAAGTTATTTATGACACAATGATGATGTAGTAATTACCATTGTAGTGAAAATTTAAAATAATTGATATTATAAATACCCAAATAAATATAATTTGAGACTTTTAATGAATTAAAATAATTTACAAGGATAATATGACATATTAGTATTGATTTAAGTTACTTTTTCTGAAGTAATAATTCTATTATGAGTTTCACAAAAATCAACTATTGAATAGTGTCAAAATTGACATAAAAGAGTTTTTAAAACAAATATTATATTATTAATTGATATTAATTTCCTAAAAATATAAGGTTCGGCCAAGAGACTTATCTCATAATATGTGTATCATTATTGAACCACTTGGGGGTCTCTGGGATGTATATAGTAAGTTTATTAACCATATAATATAAAAATACAAAGAGACATTGTAAAAGTGAAACTAATTAACTTAGAGTTAATACTTAAAGATAAGGTTAAAATATTAACCCAAACCTTTCTAAATTCTATTGGTTGAATGATTTCCGACCTATCCCCACATTAACCTTTGAATAATCAACTTTGGAGCCATTGGAAACCGAATATTAATTTATTATAAATTAATATTTCAAGCTTTTCCAAAGGTTCCCCTCACCCCTCTTATAAAAGGGCACTCCTCCTTCTCATTTCTTCACACCTTCAAAGACATTATTTTAGGCCAAACTCTGCCCAAATACTCTTCCAACATTACTTAATACAACATAGAGGCATTAGTTTGATCATAAAGCCATCCTATGGAGCCTTTTTGATCAAATCAAAAGGAAGAACCCGAAGAAGAGGTAATAATTTCACCACCCTTTTCCAAGTTCCTTTCTTCTTCCACTTCTTCTTCCTTTGTTATTACCATTATAAAATAATAACTCCAGTATCATATATATACTGTGATGTTATTATAAATATGGTACAACCATATTCAGTATTCTATCCACCCTTTGAATAACATGTCACCATACCTGCGTACGTACGGCTTACCGTCTCCACATCGTGGTGTAATTGTTATTCAATAAATTATTATTTGGATGGGTATAATAATGATGTGTAATTCATGTAAATAATAAATAAAAAATTATAATGATTCTGTATATATGATATAACATCCAATTATATATTATTTTAATATCAAAAGAATGATATTGTCGCTCGTGCGTACGTACGGAATACCGTCTCCACGAACGCGATGAGATTCATTCTCCATCGTATCCATTCAAGTGTAATTATCATTTTATGATTTAAAAATAATGTTTAAGGACTTGATATCATTCTGGATATGAATAAGATACAAACTTTCCATGAAAAACATGGCTTACGTAACAAAACATTTAAAATAAAACGAGTAAGTTAACACCCGAAACGACGATAATACTAAGATATTATTAACAAAGCAATGTTAAAAGATCATATATGATATCATATTAACATATATGATTCTTATATAATTTAATAACAATTATTTTACCATTATACAGGAGTTTAACCTACCCTCAACCAAGGAAAAGTACAAGGTAAGGGTTATTTCACAATCTCTTCATTATCCGAGGTTGTTTATACGTAATAATCTACTGGGATCTCTTTATCATCCACATCCATGTTTCTTAAAAATGTATTTCAAAACATTTTTACTATTTACAAGAATATGGGTTAAAGTCATTTATAACCTTGTTTGACTTTTTATAAGAGGTTTATAAAGGAGCTTTCCATCGTTTTCCAAACAAGGTGCTTTTTATCCTTTTCGACAAAATTAAGGTAAGAATGTTTTTTTAACTTATATGGCGGGTGCGGCTATTTTTCGCCGTTATAAAATCTTCTAAGCTTCCATTATAATATTATAAGAATATTTTCAAAGAAAATGTTTTATTTTATAAATATATGACTCTTAAATGATTTCAAAATAGAAATAGATATTTCTTTAAAAAGAATTTTGATTTCATCTATGTCAACATCCTTTGATGGATTTTACGCTTATTGAAGGTTAATTTATTATGATACACAACTTCTATATTGTATTGAAGGTTTTGTGATATGTTTGAATGTGGATGTGCTATTTTTATTCCATTCATGGTTTATGGTGAAAGTATTGACATTTCGTACGCTAGTTTTAATATGAATGTTTATGTTATGTTTAAACCTTTTCATATGGGAATGCATTAGACTTAATATGTGATGGGTGGAGCCAGCTCTAGCTTCTCGATGCATCGGTAGGTCTCATGAGACAAACTACTACCTTGGCACAAGGCCTTGGCAAAATCTTATTTGTAGTCTTGGCACGAGGCCTTGGCTATGTGGTTATGATAGTACGGCATTATGCATTCCATCATTATGAAAGTGGTTATTGATATTGCATGTGATTATTCAATTAGCAGAATATCCATGTGAATAAGTAAATGGAATTATTTCATTTTACTTTTTTCATACCATGTTGAAGTTCAAGTTTAAAAGGCTTTTGATTTAGTTATACATTGCCTTAAATGTTTATGCTTATTTTTGAAAGCTTCCGCTTTATTGTTATCCTTACTGGGTATTTGAGCTCACCACTTTTATATGTTTTATTTTTCCCAGGATGTGAAGAATTAAGTTATGAATGACCTGCAGGGATATTATGAGGGGATAATAGAGTGGACTATGGAGACATTATGTTGTTGTAGTAGTTTTTCACTTTATGATGTAATGTAAAACTTTATGAAAATATCTAGTGTTTCCAAGGCTACTAAAACAATCGATCTTTCAGATTTGATCTTTCTTCTGATCATGCCAATGTCATGCAATAATTCACTGACTCTAGGTAACTGTGGTCGGGGCGTTACAGTTGGTATCAGAGAAGGTTTAGTACAAACCTTGGAAGCTAGATTTAGATAAACTCTGATTAGAGCACATAGATCTAAGATGAACTTTGAGGATTAGTATAGAAGAACTTCCAATAATTTTGGTATTGTAGAGATTTTGTGAGTTTTCCGAGCAATACATCCTTGTCTAGATACGAGTAGGTAGAGGCGGCTCTGGCATAGATGTACCTAGGGGTAAAACCCAAAAACACCACTTTGAGCTAGACTAGAACGGGAACTAGTGCATGACAACGGGCCTTGCTGCACTCTTGGTTACGACACTCCCGAGGGATATTCTTAGGATAACTCTCATTATCTTTACAAATCATTATGAAGGGTTTATGAGTATATACTTCCACAAAGAAAACATTTTTATGATTATGGATTATATCCATAAATAGTTCAATTTATGTTAAGTGTTTTATAAGTATGGGATTATGTATTTTGATTCACAAATTGATCTAGTTTATGCTATTGTTTAGAAATGGCGCCTAGTGGAAGAAATTGAAACTGTATCAATGAACGCACTCCATGTAGGGATTTCCCTCCTGTTCAAGATAATTATAATGGAGCTGGTGATGCAACTGGTTCCGATCAGCTAATCACCATACTGGGACAACTCACTAAGGTTATGAATAATAACTTTACCCGTATGGAGCACCCTGATTTGCAGCATGGAGGATCAATGTTAGATCGATTCATGAGGCAACAACCACCAACGTTCAATGGGAGTAAAAATCCCTTAGTAGCTGAGCAATGGATATTTTCCCTAGAAAAAATATTTCAGGCTTTGGAGAGTTGTGAAAGGGAAAACGTTATCATGGCAGTTTACCGCCTCACTGGAGATGCTGATCAATGGTGGTCATTGATTCAAAATACGAAGGAAGATGATGAAGTATCAAATATGGAATGGAGGGGGTTCAAAGATCTTTTTTTAGAAAAATACTTTCCTCGCGACCATCAAGCAGATATGGAAAGGCAATTTCTGAGTCTGAGACAAAAGGAGGACGAGAATGTCACTATGTATGAGGGTAACTTTACAAGGTTAGCAAGGTATGCTGGAGATTATATACGTAACCCAAGAAGTAAGATTGATCATTTCTTTGATGGGTTAAAACCATTTCTCCGTCGAGCATTAGTCTCACAATCCTTTTCATCGTACGAAGACATTGTCTCATGTGCTATCAAGACTGAAAAGGAATTCTCTAAGTCTTATGACTTTAAAGCAAAGGAAGATAAGAAGAGAACTTCTGATCAATCTGGGAATGGAAATAAGTGGAATAAGGGAAAGGTTGAATATCCATCCTGTGGTAAATGTGGGAAGAAACACCCCAGTACTTGCTTGAAGGGAATGGGGGTCTGATACAAGTGTGGTGAAAAAGGGCACCACGATCGTGATTGCAAGGGGATGAATGAAGCTACCAATGTTCAGTGATACAATTGTAGGGAGATGGGACATTATGCAAATGAATGTCCTCAGCATCAGGGGAACTTACCTCAGAAAAGGCCAAGGGATCAAGGCCATGCTTATGCTATCACTACTGCTGAGGTAGAAGCTCCGAAAGACGTGGTGGCAGGTAATTTAATGGTTTCCTCAAGTTTAGAAAGTTCATTATTTGATTCTGGATCATCTCATTGTTTCATATCTTCCAAGTTTGCTAAGAAAATTAGATATTTCTAATTTTATTTAAAAAAGTAGTTTTCAGATAAAACTCTTAAGGGAAGTATCATTGCAACAAAGTTTTGTGAATCAGTCCCCATTAGAGAAGATAAATGTTCTTTATCTGTTGATCTCATCGTCATACCTATGAATGAGTTTGATATAATCCTCGGTATGGACTATATTTTGGACTATGATGTGAAGATTTATTGTAAGAAGAAAGAGGGTACGATTCTTGATGATGATAATAAGGAACACCTTATCTTTAGAGCAGAATCATCACCACCTAATTATTATTTAGATCCACCCCCAGTAGCTCAACTAAATTCAATTATTGTGGAGGAAGAGAATGAAATAACTGTGGGTAAAGAAAGGAATGTTCAAATAGTGGATGTACCTGTTGTGAAAGAATTTGTAGATGTATTTCCGGAAGATTTACCTGGACAACCTCTAGAACGAGAAGTTGATTTTTCCATTGATTTAATTCCTGGATCAAGGCCTATATCAAAGACCCCTTGTAGAATGACCACTGTAGAATTAGTTGAACTAAAGAAACAACTAGAGGAATTGAGTAATAAGGGATTTATTCTCCCTAGTGTTTCTCCATGGGGAGCCCCTGTTCTTTTTTTAAAAAAGAAAGACGGATCTATGAGGTTATTTATCGACTACAGGGAGATCAATGCTATAACAATAAAGAACAAGTATCCCCTACCTCGAATTGATGATTTATTTGACCAACTGCATGGAGCTCAATACTTTTCAAAGATTGACCTTCGATCTGGATACCATCAGTTGTGTGTGAAGAAGGAAGACATTCCAAAGACATAATTTCAAACCAGGTATGGGCATTACGAGTTTACTTAATGCCTTTTGGATTGACTAATGCACCCTCTGTATTCATGGATCTGATGAATAGATTTTTCAAGGAGTATCTCGATGAATTTGTGGTGGTATTTATTGATGATATCTTAGTATACTCCAAAAGCTACAAGGATCATGAAAATCACTTGTGCATTATCTTGAAGACTCTGAGAAGGCTTGAATTATATGGGAATTTTAGCAAGTTTGAATTCTGGCTTCAGGAGATTTCTTTTCTTGTCCATATTGTCTCTAAAGATGGAATCTATGTTGATCCTTCTAATACAAACGCAATCCAAGAATTTCCAGCACCTATGAGTATAATTGAGGTACGTAGTTTTATTGGTTTGGCACGTTATTATTGATGTTTCGTCCAGAATTTTGCCTGATTGGCTAACCCATTAACGAAGCTTACCCATAAAGGGGTTAAATTTGTTTGGACAAAAGAGTGTGAAGAATTTTTCGATGAACTGAAGAGAAAATTATTCAATTCTCCTATATTGACACTACCATCGGGGAATGATGGGTTCGTTATTTATAGTGATACATCGATGAAATGACTTGGTTGTGTCCTTATGCAGAATGATAGGGTTATTGCCTATGCATCACGATAGTTGAAAATTCATGAACAAAACTATCCTACTCATGATCTCGAGTTAGCAGCTGTGATCTTTGCTCTAAATATATGGAGGCACTACCTATATGGTGAAAAATATGAGATTTATACTGATCACAAGAGTTTGAAGTATATTTTCTCACAAAAAGAACTCAATATGAGGAAAAGGAGATGGCTTGAATTGCTCAAGGATTATGATTGTACGACACACTACCACCCAGGGAAGGCAAACAAGGTGGAAGATGCTTTGAGAAGAAAAGACCATGGAGTTTTGAATAATATGAGAATTGAAAGGGATCCAATTTTCATGTTTCTAGTGAAGATAGACATGGGAATAACCAGGGAAGGTGAAACATCAATGCTTTTTCAAATGGTTTCCAAACCATCATTACTAGAAAGGATTAAGAGTTCTCAGACCGATGACGAAGAATTTCAAAAGAAGATTAAAGCTGTTAATGATGGGATACTGAGAGACTTTGTGTATGAAGATGGAATTTTGAAATTCGGGAAGAGACTTTGTGTTCCCGATACACCTGATCTAAAAAGGGAATTGCTGGATGATTCTCATAGTTCCAATTTCTCTATACACCCAGGGAGCACCAAAATGTATAGAGATTTGAAGGAACATTTTTGGTGGTACAATATGAAGAGGGAGATTGCTGATTTTGTGTCAAGATGTATGGTTTGTCAATAAGTGAAAGCTGGAGGGCAACAGCCTAGAGGTGTCGTGCAACCTCTTCCCATACCGGAGTGGAAATGGGACAATATTACGATGGACTTTGTCAGGGGACTACCAAAGACTCCTAGAAGGAGTGATGCAATATGGGTTATTGTTGATCGTCATACCAAGTCAGCACATTTTCTTACTATAAGAGAAGATCTACCACTGGAACGTCTAGCAAGACTATATATTAATGAATCTGTGAGAATTCATGGAGTACCCCTATCGATTGATTCTGATCGTGATCCCCGTTTTACTTCAAGATTCTGGAAGATTCTTCAGAAATACCTGCATACTGAACATCATTTGAGCACTGCTTACCACCCTCAGACAAACGGACAATCACAATGAACTATTCAAACCTTAGAAGACATGTTGAGATCCTACTCTCTTGACTTTCAGGGTATGTGGGATCAGTATTTACCTCTGGTAGAATTTTCCTATAACAATATCTTTCATTCCAGTATTCAGAAGGCACCATATGAAGCGTTATACGGAAAGAGATGTCGCACACCAACCTGTTGGGATGACGTTGGTGAAAGAAAACCTGTTGGTCCAGAACTGCTGTAGGAAACGATGGAAAAGGTGAAGGTAATCCAAAATCACATCAAAACAGCTCAGAGTAGGCAAAAGAGTTATGCCGATAACCGAAGAGAGGATTTGGAATTTCAAGTCAGTGATCATGTTTTCCTGAAGGTATCTCCATGGAATGGAGTCATACATTTTGGTAAGAAAGGTAAATTGAGACCCATGTACATCAGACCTTTCGAAATTCTAGAATGAATTGGGGTTGTAGCTTACCGATTGGCAGTACTTCCAAGTCTCTCCAAAGTTCACGATGTGTTCCACGTATCTCTGTTGGGGAAATACATGTCTGACCCAATGCATGTACTCACCTATGAGGAGTTAAAACTGGAACCCGATCTGTCTTATTGTGAAGATCCCATCAGGATTCTTGATACGATAGAACAAGTACTGAGAAACTAGACGACGCGTCTGGAAAAAGTTTTGTGGAGAAACCATAAGATGGAAGAGGCAACGTGGGAACACGAGGAACTTATGATGAAGAACCACCCAAGTCTTTTCATGTGATAAGTATTCTAGAGATTTCGAGGATGAAATTATTTGAAGGAGGGGAGAATGTAACACCCCAAGCTTCTACGGTACGCTTCTCTTTGAATAATGCGTTAGCGTGTGTTGTACGCAACATTGAGTTCTAACACACCACAACTAATCAAACTAGCCGTTATGAATAGTGATACCTACTTTTTGAAATTATATATATATTATATTTCAAAATGGACTTTATTTTTGGATTTTTAATATCGAATTTAACCTAAGGTGAAATTTTGGTACTTTTCGGATAACTTTAATATTTTGATGAATAGTGAAAATTACTAAATTTTAATTAAAAACAACTTTTTTAATCGAAATAATTTTTATTGATAAATTATGAATTTGAGTGGTTTTAAAGTATATTTAGAATATATTTTTACCATTTAATACAATTTTGGTCATTGGACATAATTTTACAATTAAACCAGACATAAACAAGTGTCAATCTTTTGATAGTTATTATCTCTTAAAAACACGCTTTCTGTTTTAAAAACGGGAATTAATTTTAAATTAATTTCTTCCACTTCTATGATTTGAATTTTGAAAAATGGATTCCACATTTGGAATCAGGATTTTCAAATTGTGTAAATAGGTAACTTTTATTTTTAGGCATTTTGAATAATTATTTCGGTAAATATTTTATTTACCATGGTTAAGAGTAAATTCAGTAAATAAGGGTTAAAAAATAATATTATAATAATAATAAATTACCCTAAAACATGTCCTAGCCTTATTGGTTGATACATGTTCGACCATAGGCATCTTTGGGTCGATTTTGGGACCCCATGGAGCCACTTGTAGGTGATAGGGACACTTAATTTTAATTAAGTTAAAATGAATACAAAAATGACACAAGCATATATCTTTTAGAAAAACAATTTTTACATAGGGTTATATATGTTGGTTTTCGACTATAAATATTCATTAGAAAGATAAAAAGTGTTCCTAAATAATTTTTAGAGATTACATAAGTTAATATATTTATGACACAATGATGATGCAGTAATTACCATAATAGTGAAAATTGAAAATAATTGATATTATAAATACCCAAGTAAATAGAATTTGAGACTTTTAATGAATTCAAATAATTTTCTAGGATAATATGACATATTAGGATTGATGTATGTAACTGTTTTCGAAGTAATAATTCTGTTATGAGTTTCACAATAATCAACTATTGAATAGTGTCAAAATTGACATAAAAGAGTTTTTAAAACAAATATTATATTATTAATTGATATTAAATTCCTAAAAATCTATGGTTCGGCAAAGAGACTTATCTCATAATAGTTGTATCATTAATGTACCACTTGGGGGTCTCTTGGATGTATATTGTACGTTTATTAACCATATAATATAAAAATACAAAGAGACATTGTAAAAGTGAAACTAATTAACTTAGAGTTAATACTTAAAGATAAGGTTAAAATAGTAACCCAACCCTCTCTAAATTCTATTGTTTGAATGGTTTTAGACCTATCCCCACCTTTATATTTGAATAACCAACTTTTGAGTCATTGGAAACTGAATATGAATTTATTATAAATTAATATTTCTAGCTTTTCCAAAGGTGCCCCACACCCCTCTTATAAAAGGGAACTCCTCCTTCTCATTTCTTCACACCTTCAAAGCCTTTTGGTTTGGAAAAACTATGCCCAAATACTCTCCCAGCATACCTCAATACAACATATATGCCTTATTTGGATCAGAAATCCAACCTAAGGAGCCCTTTTGATCAAATCAAAAGGAAGAACCCGAAGAAGAGGTAATAATTTCACCACCCTTTTCCAAGTTCCTTTCTTCTTCTACTTATTATTCCTTTGTTATTACCATTATAAAATAATAACTCCAGTATCATACATATACTGTGATGTTATTATAAATAAGGTACAACCATATTCAGTATTCTATCCACCCATTGAATAACATGTCACCATACGTGCGTACGTACGGCTTACCGTCTCCACGTCGTGGTGTAATTATTATTCAATAAATTATAATTTGGATGGGTATAATAATGATGTGTAATTAATGAAAATAATAAATATAAAATTATAATGATTCTGTATATATGATATACCATCCAACTATATATTATTTTAATATCAAAAGAATGATATTGTCGCTCGTGCGTACGTACAGACTACCGTCTCCACGAACGCGATGAGATTCATTCTCCATCGTATCCATTCAAGTATAATTACCATTTGATGATTTAAAAATAATGTTTAATGACTCGATATCATTCTGGATATGAATAAGATACAAACTATCCATGACAAACATGGCTTACGTAATAAAACATATAAAAGAAAATGAGTAAGTTAACACCCGAAACGACGATAATACTAAGATATTATTAACAATGCAATGTTAAAAGTTCATATATGATATCATATTAATATATATGATTCTTATATAATTTAATAACATTTATTTAACCATTATACAAGAGGTTAACCTACCCTCAACCAAGGAAAAGTACAAGGTAAGGGTTATTTCACAATCTCTTCATTATCAGAGGTTGTTTAAACGTAATAATCTACCGGAATCTCTTTATCATCCACATCCATGTTTCTTAAAAATGTATTTCAAAACATTTTTACTATTTACAAGAATATGGGTTAAATTCATTTATACCCTTGTTTTAATTTTTATAAGAGGTTTATAAAAAATATTTTTGTAGTTTTCCAAACAAGGTGCTTTTTAACCTTTTTGACAAAATTAAGGTAAGAATGCTTTTTTTAACTTATACGGCGAGTGAGGCTATTTTTCGCCGTTATAAAATCTTCGAAGATTCCCTTAGAATCTTATAAGAATATTTTCAAAGAAAATGTTTTATTTTATAAATATATGACTCTTAAATGATTTCAAAATAGAAAGAGATATTTATTTAAAAGGAATTTTGATTTCATCTATGTCAACATCCTTTGATGTATTTTACACTTATTTAAAGTTTATTTATTATGATACAAAGCTTCTATATTGTATTGAAGGTTTTGTGATATGTTTGACTGTGGATGTGCTATTTTTATACCATTCATGGTTTATGGTGAAAGTATTGACATTTTGTATGCTAGTTTTAATACGAATGTTTATGTTATGTTTAAACCTTTTCATATGGGAATGCATTGGACTTAATTTGTGACGGGTGGAGCCCGCTCTAGCTCCTCGATGCATCGGTAGGTATCATTAGACAAACTAGTGTCTTGGCACAAGGCCTTGGCAAAATCTTATTTGTAGTCTTGGCATGAGGCCTTGGCTATGTGGTTATGATAGTCTGGCATTATGCATTCCATCATTATGAAAGTGGTTATTGATATTGCATGTGATTATTCGATAAGTATAATATCCATGTGAATAAGTAAATGGCATTATTTCATTTTACTTTTGCCATACCATGTTGAAGTTCAAGTTTAAAAGTATTTTGTTTTAGTTATACATTGCCTTAAATGTTTGTGCTTATTTTTGAAAGTTTCCGCTTTATTGTTATCCTTACTGGGCATTTGAGCTCACCCCTTTTCTATGTTTTATTTTTCCCAGGATGTGAAGAATTAACTTATGAATGACCTGCAGGGATATTATGAGGGGATAATAGAGTGGACTATGGAGATATTATGTTGTTGTAGTAGTTTTTCACTTTATGATGTAATGTAAAACATTATGAAAATATCTAGTGTTTCCAAGGCTACTAAAACCATCGATCTTTCATATTTGATCTTTCTTGTGATCATGCCAATGTCATTTAATAATGCACCGACTCTAGGTAACTGGGGTCGGGGCGTTACAGAGTATCGTTATACGCACACCTGCATGGGTTTTTTCCGAACCTCTTTGTGTTGGTTGTAGATGATGGGAAGCGCTGACTAAGGCAGAGAGTACCAGGACTAGATGGTACCCAGAGGTGGACCACTCGGTGTTATGATACTCAGAGGAGACTGACAGATGTGGAGTGTTGAGGAGGCCATCTATACCTACCCTTTAGGTAAGAACCCCAATGGATTACCCTATTTCTTCTTTACTTTTCTTCAGTTGTACTTGTTTTTTAGTTGTACTTTCTTTTCAGTTGTACTTATACTATCCTTTTGGGATTGTATTTATGGCCCCTTTTACTTTCTAGTAAATCAATTGAATACAATTTTACCTCGTGTTTTTCTTCCAGTTTTGTACTATGATTTGTTTGTTTGTAGTTATAATTGAAATGCATTCCCATATTGGGGATTTATGCCTTTGGTGGTCGTCACCAGCCCCTGGCATATGGAAGGCGGGCTTGGGGTAGTCACGATACGGTCCCTAGGGGACGGGTCATGACTAATCATATAAAGAAATTTAAATATAATTTATAAAATTTTGATGGTGAATTTAGAGAAATTAACTTTGGCGAACCCAAAAATTTAAATTTGGAAGAATATGCTATGGGGGAGTATTTCTCAAGAAAAAACTTTTAAAATTACATAGTTATCATCCTATTTATAATTTATTTGGTGATCTAAATGTGGTTATTAAAAATATAAATTCCTTTAGAAATTTTTATTCTTAAGAAGATATTTTTTATAATTTTTATTCCTTGGAAAAATAATGAGGATTTATCGGATTCAAATTATTTTATAGAAGTGCATGAATAATTATATTAGTTATTCCAGAATAAATTCTAGACCTTAGTAGAACCTATTAAGGAAAAAAAATTTATTGGAACTAAATGGATCTTTAGAAACTAGTTATATTAATATAGAAAAATAATTAAAAACCAAGCAGTGTTAGTGGTTCAACATTACAATCAACAAAAAGAAAATCGTTTTTAATAATAATTTTCTCTGGTTTCTAATTTATAGTCTATAATAATTATATTTATATATTCATATCATTATGGGATTATAATTTTCAAATGAATTTAAAAAGTGAAATTTTTTATGGATATATATCTAAAAATTATTTTGTAAAATAACACCAAAGTTTTTAGAATAATATAAACATAATCATGATTTGAACCTTTCAAAATATATTTATGTACTGAAATTAGATTTTTGAACATGGTATGAGAGGTTGTCATTATTTTTTCCGAATAATGGTTTTGAAAAGGAAAATTTTGATCTAAAATTATTTATTAAAATGGATTAAAAATTATTTTAAATTTACATATATATATTAATGATATTATATTTGGATCATCAAGTGATTTACTTTGTTATGAATCTTCAAATATTATGTCTTCAGAGTTTGAAATAAATCTTATGGGTGAACAAAATATTATTTTTGGGTTTGAAAATAGTTCAATGAAAGCTTGTATATATATTAAACAATCTAAATATTTTAAATAATTAGTTAAGAGGTTTGGTCGTGATAATTGGAAATGACCAAATATTACGTTTTTTATTTCTAATTATATATATGTTAATGAAACTATACAACCTATTGATAATAAGTAATTTAGAGCATTGATTGGTAGATTATTTTATTTGAAATCATCTAGACATGATTTTATGTTCTTAGTATGTGTATATGATGGATTCAAATATAATCCTAAATAAAGTGATTTAAAAACATATAAAATAGTAATTATGTGTGTTAAAGGATTTATGATTCGTGGATTATTTTATCCTACACATACATTATGTCAGGTAACTATTTTTTCATATTTAGATATTTTTGGATGAAAAATATATTGAAAAAACAAAATAGTTATGTGTCACATTATTGGGAAATTTTTAGTTCCATAAAGTAATATAAAAAAATATAATTTCTTTGTCAACTTCTGGGAGTATGTTCATTGTATTTTCCTATTTTTGGTAATAGCCTTTTTTTAAGAAGCACGTTCTTATTTTTATTTTAATTTTGAGAAGATATCTGTTTATTATGAAAACACTTCTTCAATTTAATTCTCTAAAAATATTTTTTATAACTCTATGACTTTATAAATTTATTTCATGTATCACTTTCATAGTGATCACGTTCAAAAAAATAAAATTTATTTTTTATACTACTTTTACAAAAAATTAACATACTATTATTTTTACAAAACCCTATATTTTGTAATGATTTATAAAAATAAATTTTAATATGATATAATAGAAATATAAATTTATATAATATTTTTAAGGGGTATTAAAAAATGATATAATTTTATTATTATTAATGAAAATCTTTTATTCTTGTCACTATATTTTTCTGTAACAGCTAGCTACAATTTAATTCATTAGAAATATTTCATTAAAAATAATTAAAATTCATATGGATTCTTCAGGGGTTTAAAATATTTTCCCAAAATAATTTATAAACTTTTACAGAATTTACTTTTTATTTAAGAACATGCTACATAAAAATTCAAGAATCTAGGGGAAGCATAGTTAGGTGTTTCATGTAACCTTTATGTTTAGTTTATTTTTTAATAATAATTAAGGGGGTATTTCCCTGTTTTGTGTTAACATTAAAATGGTTTGTTTTATTCCTATTAATCTATATTTAACTATTGGGGAATTTAAGAATGTTTTATTTGTTAAATATTTGTTTATAATTTCAATAATGGATAGAAATTTAGATCTTGTTTGGTAATTACCAAAGAGGGAGAGAATGTTGAAGTGTCTCTCTAATAAACTTTTTTATGTATTTATAATACCTATTTTTTTATTATATAAATATAATTTTTCATGGAGTTTATCTCAATACTATATTCCCTATAATATTAGTTAACAATATTATTCGTTGTTTTAATTCACTATTAAATAATAATTTTATAGTTAAGAAGAAAAAATATCAAAGGCCTGATCTTATGACTTGAGTATAAGACCTCAATAATATAGAGAAATGAAAAAGTCATGGGAATAATAATTTAGGGCACTAAACATAATACATTTGAGATGAATATGTCTTGAGTAAAAGACTTCAAGTTGGAGTGTAATCTTTTGAGGACCACAAGCCATTGGAGCATACAACTTTATAGCGTAATCCTTTCACAGAACTAAGCCTATCTATTAACTATAGGAATTCACCATAAACCATCCTTGTATTGAATATATGAATTTTTTTAACCAACAATTATGGTTACATCTAGGTGAAATTTTAATATTATAGAAACATTCTTTACGTTTCTTAGACATTTATATTACAAATTACTATATATTTGTTTTATATGTTTCTCTTGAATTATTTACTTATTATATAATAAATAATTATTTTAATACTATGGAAATTTATTTAAGGATATTTTATTATATTTTTTATATAATTAAATATTATCATAAATATATTAATGTACACAATATTTTCATGAAACATGAAATGATTAAATTCTAATTATTGAAATGTGGAAAATATCGTCTCGTGTGTATTTTGGGAAATTTATGATAATTTTTATATTTGTTATTATGAGTTATTTTACTATTTGGTTAAATTTTATAATAATTTGTGTTATATATCGTACTTTAGTTTTATATATTTTCCAATTAAACCCATGGGGGAATAATTTTTATGTGCATTCAATGAATTTTTCATGTGTTTCTTTGTGAAGGATGAAATGCAATGAGATTATTTATTTGAATCTATTATGGATTAAATATATATATATATATATATTGAGTTTAACAAAACTAAGTCTAGGTAATTTAGTTCGGTATATACTTAAATTTAACTATTTCTTACATCTTAGTGATAAAATACTACTCTCAGTTGAACATCATTTGTTTGATCCATTTCTACTGGATAAAAACTATTTTCCTTGATTCATAGACCTGTTATTATTCAACTAATTTCTTTTGTTATTACTAATTTTTTTATCTTTATAAAATAATTTCATGTTATAATACCCATAAAAGGTCTGAGTTGGGTTATAATACCCCACAAAAAACTATTGGTTCATCCATAATAGAAAAAAAGGTTAGAGGATCAGTTGTGACTTGGTCTGCATAAAATAACATGTTTCGTTCTACCTATACTTTAAAACGTATATTATAGGTTCTATTATAGATGACCCAATGTAATGGTTATATATTTGAGCCATCATATGTAAAAAAATCTTTTCATGGGTTGTTCACCCATGGTTAAAAAGTTGGTTTTATAGGGTTTTGACTCCCATAAAAAGTTGGATAGTCTGTTATAGTGGGGTAACATCTCTCTATATTTGATAGGGTTGAATCATATATTTGGTTCATTTAGATTCAAAATAATATAAAAATAATTCTTTTATTTTTTTTTATACTTCATAAATTAACTTAACTTTTATATGTTTCTAAAAAATATTTAAATATGTCAACCCCCATCCTCTTAACTATTTTCTTATTCTTATAATGATTCAAAAAGGAAATCTTTGAAAAATATAGATTGTGAGGTTTTCCTAGAAATAAAATCCATTTCAAGATTCAACAAGTAGGTACAAGTTCTAGCATAGATGTGCCTATAGGTTATAACTCTGAGAAGGGAATGTTAGGTATTAACTCCATCATCACCCAGCTCACAATAAATAGACATAACTTCACATCTAGATTGAAACTCTTAGGGGATATTATTTAGTTAATTTCATACTATTTAAAAGATATTATTGTTGCTCCACGAGATTTTATGAGGAAATTTTTTTTTTTAATTTCATTGATGTGTTGAGTTATATGATGTACCAAGAAAATCTTGCACTATACACAACACCGTATTAGATTGTAGTATATGCAAACACTATTCTTGGCTTCTGTTTCACACAAGAGTGACCTTCCCCGATAGTGTGTGTTGTACACAATACTGAGTTTCACTAAACAACGATATATTGTTATGAACTAGATGTTATGAATAGTATTAACCAAATTTTGAATTTTATTACATAATAATTCATCTTACACATATTATAGAACATGGTATGAGAACAAAATAAATTTTTTTGGTTAAAATAATTATTTTTAAAAAACTGTAGTTTCGTCGCCTTTTGATGGCGCACCCACTTTAAATCTAGTTTTTCATACGTTTATAAGTTCAATTAGACAAAATAAACTTATTAATTGCAATAAGTATATAAAAATTTACTTTTGATAAATTTTTTATATTTTTCTGTAAACTTTTTTATTTCGATGAATAATAAAAACACGCAAAATTTTTCTTAAAAAAAACTTTTTTCATCAGATAATTTATATGGTTAAATTATTAATTTTAAGGGTTTTAATGTTTTACTAGAATATATTTTTACCCCTTAATATAATTTAATTCATTATCTTTGATTTTACATTGAATTCATAGGTAAAAATATTTCAATCATTTGTAATGTTTTAACTTTTAAACCCCTTTTTTCTCAACAGCGTGATTAATTTTCAATTAAAGACTGAAACATATGTGTATTGAATTTGAAAAAAAATGGATTCCATATTTCAATCAGTAGGTCAAAATTATTTTGATAGGCTGATTTTAATTTTTATGCATTATGAATAGTAACTACGGTAAATTTTTTTTACTACAATTAAATGTAAATAGGGTAATTAAGGGTAAAAATAAGATTATAAAATTACCATAACCACTTCCAAAAATTTCTTGGATGAATAGAAGTCGTCCCATATCACCTAAGGGTTAGAATAGATTCATTTCATGGACTTTTGACCATGAAAATGGTGTAATTATTATTAAAACCAATGAAAGTGACAACATGTCACTCTCTTAAATCTTATAGGTGTAATAATTTTAATTTACTGATAAACATCATAAAACATTGAACATAAATAGTCACCAAAAATTTAATAAAATTATCTAAATTATGTAATTTATTTATAATTTTTAGGGATTAAATAATTATCATTAATGGTGACACAATCGTGATGTAGAAATTATTTTATTGATTGAAATATCAAATAAATTTTTTTCAAAATATTAAAATAAGTATTATATGAACTATTTAATGTTCTCCATAAATTTTTAAACTGAATATTAAATGTTAGGGATCTATTAAATATTTTTTTGAATATATATTCTCGGTGGATTTTATTTAAATTCAAATAATTGAAGTGTCAAAATTGACACTATTGATATTTTATAAAAATAACATTTTAAATTGATTAAAAATCACAATAATATTTAAAAATTATAAATTGAAATTTATATAGTCTAAAATTTCATAAAGTATCCAATTATGGACAATTAACAACACATAAGTACGTATTTATAACAATTCATAATTTCGAATCTTATTACCACAAATAAAATTGTACAGATTAAATAAGGATAAATCAAAATGACAGGGTTTAAAATAAAATAAAAATATGTCTAAATTTTATTAGATGATGATATTACAACCCTATATCATCTAATATTATAATTAAGTCATTTTTGGAGGTTTCTAAGTGGGGTCCTAGTTTATTAGAAATTAATTTTTTAAGGTTTCCAAAAGTGTCCCTCTCCTCTCTTATAAAAGGGCACCTTCTCCCTCTCTTATTCAAAACATTTTTAGCCTTCAGGCTCTGCTAAACCCTGTCCATTTATTTTCTCCACTTCCATAGGAACAAACTAGAGGTCCTGATCTTCTTCAAAGACCATATTTAGTTCCCTAAGAGGAGGATTAGAAGAGGCACGTTGAAGAAGAGGTAATATCCTTTACCGATTCTTTCAAATGTAATTCTCCTTTTAATTCAACTTTTTTATTTGTTTCATTATAAAGTAATAAAATCAGTATCACTCATATAATGATATGTTATTGTAAATATGAAAAACCATATTTCACCTTTATCCATCCTACAGAAAATGAAATCACTGTGCCTGCGTACGTACGGAATACCGTCTCCACGCCGTGGTGTAATCTATTTTCCACCACCACCTTACTTGGATGTGTATAATGGTATAAAGAATAACTATATATGATTATTATAACATGATACTAATTATGAGATATTATTTCATCCACTCATATATCATTCAATAATTATGGGAATGATATCATTTCTCCTGCGTACGTATGGATTACTGTCTCCACGACGCGATGTGATTCATTATTCATGTTAATCATTAAATAATGATTATAAAGAATATATATTGAATAATAATGAAATATATGACATAATAATGCTACTATATTTGTGTTTATATATATATATATATCATCTACTCACTTCCATTAAAGTCAATAAGGAAAGGAAAGCAGTGTTCATGCGTACGTATGGCATATCGTCTCCATGAACGGTGTATTTCATTCCATTTATCGATCTATTATATTCTGAATATATATAAATCATTTTTTACATTATGGAAGTAAGTAATAATGATCTAAGTCATCATATGAATAAATACAAGTCAAAACATGGATGATAAATGAAATGATTTTACCAAGAACACTTCATTAACATGAAATTTACAAATGAACAAGTAATATAAAGTCGTAAGTGAATCATATATGATATCATAAATATTATTATGGTTATGTTACAAGTTAATAATATGTTTAAACCCACTATACAGGAGTCTCAGATACATAAGGAAGAAATTGGACATAAGGTAAGGGATAATTATTCCAATCTCGTTCTCAACTGAGATTGTTTATTCGTAAGTATTTATTGGGGTTTTATTTATCATCCATGTACATGTTTTCTAAAAAAATTCATATATGTTTGAAGACTATTTTACCAATTTTTTGAATTTTAATACATGTTTTGTATGGAATCATTCTTTTGTTTACCATACTAGGTACTATTTGACTTTTCTGACAAAAGAATGAGGATAATGCTTTTTTACTTATACTCCATGAAAGGATTTTTACGATTTCATAACGCATTATTTACATGATTCTTTCTATGAAAGATTTAATGATTAAAAAACATTTCTTTTAAAATTTAATGCCATTTTGAGAAAAGAAAATTATTTTGAAGAATAAAGGATATTTTCCTCAAGAATTCATTTCATGTCTTTTATCAAAACTATTTTCCATCTAAGATGACATTATTTAATATGTTTATGTTTCAAGTATAATGTCTCTATTTTTTACATGGTTTCATTTTTCTTATGATGAAATGATATCCATTTATTCTATATGGATTATGTTATAAGGGGATGATGTTTATGAAACCCATTTTATTCATTTAGTTATGAATAATGATTTATGTTTATTTTGATGTACATGAAAGAATAATTGCATTATGAGATGGGTGGGACTTATATCTACCTCTAATGCATTGGGTAAAGATTTATATCTCATGATATATACATGGATGGAATGGAATGTAAAATCTAGTTCAGTAATACCGGGCTAGAATGGAAAGTAAACCCGGTTCAGTAATGGACTTTGTCCACGATGATGGTCCTGGCAGCAATGCCTTGACTACTATAGAAATCCTGACATGTGCTTAGTGGTTTTCCATAATTACATGATTTATTCCCATGATATTTTATCATGATTAATGTTCCTTTATGATCTATGCCTTATGTACTTCCAAGATTTATGTCATTACTCATGATTTTGATGTTTTATGTTCATGTTTTTATGTTCAAATGTTAATGGGTTGTTTTATGTTTTTCATGTTTTCCCTTAATGAGCATTTGAGCTCACCCTTTTTATTTTTTATTTTCCCCAGGATATAAAAAGATATTTTAGGTAAGAAAACAAAAGGGGAAGATCTTTATGGGAGATGTTGAATATCTTTCACCATGATTAGAAGATTATGTTCCGTGTTTCCAAAGACACTAAAATAATATGATCATTGGGAATCTATTTGTGTCATGAATTATGTTTTCCGCAAAATTAATGTAATGTCTAGGTATGTCCTACATTGGGTCTCTATAGTTGGTATCAGAGCGAAGGTTTATTAAAACTTTTGAAACTATGATGCGAAAACATTAGTGAGATCCCAAGTTATATTTCTAATGTATGTCAAGGGATGTCCCTAAGGTTAAGTACAAGTATAGTTTATTGTCCTAGAATTACAGTAATTATCTTAGAATTAAACCTAATATGTTATATATTGAAGGTAATCCCCCTTTATTATATTGTTTTATTAGCATGATTTTTGCCTCTCAGGCTATTCTTTTTGGGTTTTAGATGATGGATGGAACCTGAAGGAACTGTGTTGATCAATGTAAGGGGAAATGAAATGATTTTCCTCCTGAAAAAACAAATTTTATGGTAAATGGAGTGCAAAATCATATTTCTATAATTACAAAATCTATGAATCGTTCTGTACATCCAAATGAGGAGAGAAGGGAGAAATATTCTTTTGAGTCCTTCATGAGAAAATGTCCACCTTCTTTCAGTGTGTCGTCGGATCCACTTTTTTCTGAACAATGGATCAGTACCATTGAAAAGATATTTTCCATACATCATTGTTCAGAAGATGAAAAAGTCATTTTGGTTCTTTACTGTTTAGAAGGTGAATCAGACCATTGGTGGACTCTAACTAAGAATACAAGGCCCCAAGATGAAATTGAATCCATGGAATGGGATGAGTTTATGAACTTGTTTTTCAATAAGTATATCCCTCAAATTATTTGAACAAAGATGGAAAAAGAGTTCCTTGATCATAAAAAAAGGATTATGAGTCTGTTGGTTTATACAAGGAAAATTTTACAAGGGTTGCAAAGCATGCATCTGGATTTATCATCCAACCTAAAAGTAAAGTTTAACGATTCTTCAGTGGCTTAAAACCAAGTCTTCGAAGGGAATTAGTGATAAGAGACTTCAGTTTCTTTGATGAAATTGTGCATTGTGCTATCAAGGTAGAACTAGAAGTTGGTGTTACATATCCATCTCATGGTTTTGACAAGAATAGAAAGATATAGTTCAAGTAAAAATATCAAAACAATGGTGAAATGAAGACAAATGTTTCGTTATTCATAAACTGTGGAAAGATGCATAGTGGTGATTATCTTAAAGGTACTAGAATATGTTTTAAGTGTGTAAAAGAAGGTCATCGAGTAGCTGAGTGTCAAAGTAATGGGAAAAAGGTATCTAATGATGTGAATATAGAAAATACTATAGAGAACAAACCACTAACACTTCAATGCTACAAGTGCAAGAAAATGGGGCATTATGCTAACCAATGCCCTAATACAAGGGTTAATGATGATCAACATCAACAACCTCTTAAGGAAAATGAAAAAGGGAAGTCACATGCGATCACTATTGGTGATTTTGAGCATGAAAATGATGTGGTTGAATAATAAAGTGTTTATGTAATGGGATTCCAAAATAATATTGTGGAATCTCATTTATAGTATCATGGAATATTGGAAAATCTATGTATTGGTTTATTATGGTTTTCAAAACTTTTATGGTACCAGTAACCATGAAAAGTGATTGAAATATTTTTGGAAAGACGATTATATGTACATAATGAAGGGATAAGGATAAAATAATATTTTTGATAGTATTAATGAGCTCATGACTGATATACAGACAAAGTGGAATCATGGATTGAGTATATAGAAATTTTGGGATATTGGAATGTGGAAATAATTAACTTTTGATAGCATTCAGGTTCTCACTAAGGTTCTATGGTAATTCATGTTTCAAGAGAATACATGATAAAGGTAGTCACATGATTGGAATATAACCAACAAGATATATCTTATGATAAATGGGACATAAATGACGGTAATCACATTCTTGGTAGATTTCCACTCTAGTAATCTTTTTCTTTATACTATGAGAATGGAAAAAAGTATTTTGGATAAGGCTAAAGATTGGAATGGATTACGTTAGACATCAGATAGTATTATTTAAGGTGAGAACTGTTTGATATTATTTATGAAATGTTATAATATTATAGTTTTTGAAAATGGACAACCCGTAGGATAGGTGGCAATCTGTAGGATGGGAGACAACCCATAGGACGAGCGACAACCTGTCGCGTAGGACAAGGATACATGAATCGAACCCACAATCGATTTGTTACAAGACTTTATCACCTACCACTAGCTTACAAGGGAGTCCATATTTTGTATAAATTAGTTTTGTTTTTTTAATTGGTAATATATATGAAGTATAAGTCCATTTTTTGATCCATATACGATTAATATCTCCATATATGGGCTTATGTAAATTTAATAACTTTTTCTAACCATTTCATTGAGATAGATGGAATGACCCATCAATATATCACATGATCTGCTAACACTTCATGAAGGACAAATTCAATTTTATTTCTTTAAGATATAAAGTGGAAATTGTTCAAGTAACGACCAATGGTGAGATTGTTCCAAAACCAGGTAAATATTTCTTCAAATTAAAATTCTTCAACTTTAATGAAATGATCTTGAAAACCAAAAATGTTTTCCTAGTACCCTCATATCCAATAAATAAGATGGTACCTTAGATAATAAAAATTTTATGGATTTTTTATTATTGACTTTTTCATATCCATGGTCTTTACCACTCTCCATTAGAACTTTATTGTTAGATTTCTCTTCCATATCCAGGTTTTCACCTATGTTGTCCTATGTGGAAATACAATGATGAGCTAATTTGGGTAACCATTATGTTTCATACTTTAATTTTTAAAATTAAGTTTTATTATACCTTTTTATGATGTGTTTTTCTATGAAAGAAACTTACAAGTAGTAAACGATTTATAACCCCGAAGAATTTCAAGGGTGAAATTCATTTTAATAGGGGTAGAATGTAACACCTCGAGATTTTATGAGAAATATTCTTCTTAATTTCTTTGATTTGTTATGTTTTATGCTATACCAATATTATCTTGTTCTATATGCAACACCATATTATCTTGTAGTATATGAAAACACTATTCTTGGCTTGTGTTCCATGCAAAAGAGACCTTCCTCAATAGCGTGTGTTGTAAGCAATACTGAGTGTTACTAAACAACGATATATTGTTATGAACTAGCCATTATGAATAGTATTAAATAAATTTTGAATATTATTACATAATAATTCATCTTACATATATTCTAGAACACTGTATGAGAACAAAATAAATTTTTCAGGTAAAATAAGTATTTTTCAAAAAATGCAGTTTTGCCACCTTTTGATGGTGCACCCACTTTAAATCTAGTTTTGACATGTTTATAAGTTCAATTAGACAAAATAAACTTATAAATTTTCTTAATAATATAAAAATTTACTTCGGATAAATTTTTTTATATTTTTCTTTTAACATTCATACTTTGATGAATAGTAAAAATACTCTAAATTTTTCTTAAAAACAACTTTTTTCATCAAAATAATTTATATGGTTAAATTATGAAATTTAATGGTTCTAAAGTATAAATAGAATTTGTTTTGACAGTTTAATGTAATTTAATTCATTATCATTAATTTTACATTGACTTCATAGGTAAAATGATTTCAATCTTTTGCAATGTTTTAACTTTTTAATCTTGTTTTCTCAAAAGCGTGATTAATTTTAAATTAAATACTGAAACTTATGTGTATTGAATTTGGAAAAATGGATTCCATAATTGGAATTAGCAGGTCCAAATTATTTTAATAGGATACGTTTAATTTTTAGGCATTATTAATAGTAACTACGGTAAATTTTATTTACTAGAGTTAACGGTAAATCAGGTAATTAAGGGTAAAACTAAGATTATAAAATTACCATAACACCTTAAAAAATTATATTTAATGAATAAATGTATACCCATATCACCTAAGGGTCTGAATAGATTCATTTCATGAACCTTTGACCATGAAAATGATGTAATTATTATTAAAACCAAAGATAGTGACAACATGTCACTCTCTTAAATATTATAAGTGTAATAATTTTAATTAAGTGATTAACATAATGAAACATCAAAACTAAATATTAAATAGAAATATAATAAAATTATCTACATCATGTGAATTTATTTATATTTTTAAGGGATCAAATAATTATCATTAATGGTGACATAATAGTGATGTAGAAATTATTTTATTGATTAAAATATCAAATAAATGGTTTTAAAAATATTAACATAACTATTATATGAACTATTTAAGGTGATCCATGAATTTTTTAGATTAATATTACATGTTAGGTATCTATTAAATAATTGTTTATAATATATCATCTATGTGGATTTTATTTAAATTCAAATAATTCAATAATGTCAAAATTGACACTATTGATATTTTATAAAAAAAACATATTATTAAATTGTTTAAAAATCACAACAAAACATAAACATTATAAATTGAAATTTATATGGTCGAAAATGTTATAAAGTATCCAATTATAGACAATTAACAACACATAAGTATTTATTTATAACAATTTAATATTTAGAATCTTATTACCACAAATAAAATTAAATAGATTAAATAAAGATAAATCAAAACGATAGGGTTTAAAATAAAATAAATAAAGTCTAAATTTTATTGGTTAATGGGATTACAACCCTATCTCATCTCATCTTCTAATTGAGTCATTTTTTGGGGGTTTTATGTGGGGTCTGAATTTATTATAAATTAATATTTTTGAGGTTTCCAAAAGCGTCTCTCTCCTCTCTTATAAAAGGGCACATCCTCCCTCTCCACATAAAAATATTTTGAGCCTTAATTCTCGGCCAAAACCTGTCCATTTATTTTATCCACTTCCCTAGAAACATGCTATAGGTCCTGATCTTCTTCAAAGACCAAATTTAGTTCCCTAAGAAGAGGTTTAGAAGAGGCGTGTAGAGGAAGATGTAATATCCTTTACCGATTCTTTCAAATTTATTTCTCCTTCTACTTCATCGTTTTTATTTGTTTCATTATAAATTAATAACATAAGTATCACTAATATACTGATATGTCATTATAAATATGAAACAAATCTATTTCACCTTCTATCCATCCTACGGATAATGACATCACCACACGTGCGTACGTACGGAATACTGTCTCCACGCCGTGGTGTAATCTGTTTTCCACCACCACCATACTTGGATGGGTATAATGGTGTAAATAATAACTATATATGATTATTATAACATCATACTAATTATGAGATATTATATCATCCACTCCAATACCATTTAATATTTAAGGGAATGATATCATCGCTCGTGTGTACGTACGGATTACCGTCTCCATGACGTGATGAGATTCATTATTCATGTTAACCATTCAAGACTGATTATAAAGTATATATATTGAATAATAATTAAATATAGGACATAATAATTCTACTAGATATATGTATATATATATTTTTGTGATTCATCTACTTACATCCATTCAAGTGAAAAAGGAAAGGAAAGCAGCGTTCATGCGTACGTACGACCTACCATCTACATGAACGGTGTATTTCATTCCATTTATCGATCTATTATATTATGAATATATATAAATCATGTTTTAAATTCTGGAATTAATTAATCATGATCTAATTCATAATATGAATAATTAAAATTCAAAACATGGATGATAAATGAAACAATTTTACCCAAAATGCTGCTTTAAAATGGAATTTTCAAATGAATGAGTAATATAAAGTCGTAAGGGAATCATATATTACATCATAATTATTATTATGGTTCCATTGCAAGTTAATAATATATTTAAACCCACTATACAGGAGTCTCAGACACATACGTAATAATTTGGACAAAAGGTAAGGAATAATTATTCCAATCTCGTTCTTAATAGATATTGTTTATTCATAAGTATTTACTGGGGTTATATTTATCATCCATTTCCAGGTTTTATAAAAATATTTTCATATAAGTTTGAAGTATTTTTTACCAATTTTTGACTTTTACTACATAGTATGTAAGGAATCTTTCTTTTGTTTACCATATGAGGTACTTTTTGACTTTTCACGAAAACATACAAGGGGGTTGTTTTTTTAACTTATACGGCAGGAATGGATTTTTACGGTTTCATAACACCTTATTTCCATGAAGAATACTATGAAATATTTCATTATTAACAAAATTTCATTTCTTATAAAATTTTATGACATTTTGAGAAAAGAAATTTCTTTTGAAGAAGAATGGATATTTTCTTCAAGAATTAATTTCATGTGTTTTATCGAAACAATTTTCTATCTAAGATGACATTATTTAATATGTTTATGTTTCAAGTATAATATCTCTATTATTTATATGGTTTAATTTTTATTATGATGAAATGATATACTTTTATTCTATATGGATTATGTTATGATGGGATGATGTTTATGAAACCCAATTTATTCATTGGGTTATAAAGAATGATTTATGTTTATTTTGTGGCACACGAATGAATGATTTCATTATGAGATGGGTGTGACCTATATCTCCCTCCAATGAATTGGTTAAATATTTATATCACATGAGATATACATGGATGGAATGGAAAGTAAAATCTGGTTCAGTAATACAGGGCTGGAATGGCATGTAATCCCATTTCAGTAATGGACTTTGTCCACTATGATGGTCTTGGCAGCAATGCCTTGGAAACTATGGAAATCATAATATGTTATTAATGTTTTTCCACAATTACATGTTTTATTCTCATGCTATTTTATCATGATTAATGATCCTTTATGATCTATGCCTTATTTACAGCCAATATTTTTGTCATTACTCATGATTTTGATGTTTTATGTTCATGTTTTTATGTTTAAATGTTTATTGGTTGTTTTAGGTTCTCCACGTTTTCCCTTACTGATCATTTGAGCTCACCCTTTTTATGTTTTATTCTCCCTAGGATATAAATAATAGTTTTAGGTAAGAAAACAAAAGTGGAAGATCTTTATGGGAGGTGTTGAAGATCTTTCACTATGATTAGAAGATTATGTTCCCAATTTCCAAAGACACTAAACTAATACGGTCAGTGGCTGTCTGTTTGTGTCATGTATTAAGTTTTCCACAAATGTAATGTAATGTCCATGTACGTCAAGATTTTGGTCTCTACAATTATAGAGGGTTTTTATGTGATGGAATTAGGATAATAATTATGGGCAAGCCTGACCTAAAGAAACCTAGATTGGACCGAAAGTTATTTAGGTTGAACTAAAAGATTATTTAATAATTTTGAAAAGTAAGACATCTTGATGTTGGATTTTTCATATAATTATCTTACAATTATACTATTCTGGTGTGAATTATTCATCACTCTTGATAGAATATTTTTAGATTTCATGATGGATAAAGCTCTAAGGAACTAATAATTGATTTTAGGGACAATGTGGAGACATCCCCTTTAAGAAACCAAATGGGATAGGATCTGGAGTTAGGAAATTTTTTATTTTTCCAAACTACCCAACCAGAATTATGATTAATTATGTGAATTTAGTTATGTTTTAAGACACACCAAATAATATAAGGATTAATTATAATAAATGTATATGTGATTAAAGTAATAAATGAATGAATGTTAAATTTAATTTATTTCAAAAACGTGGGGAGAAGCATAAAAAAATGTATTAATAAAATTATAATATGTTTTATTTGTGGAAAATGATAGAATATATCAAATAATTATTGAGGAAAACTTAAGATACTAGTGGTAATGGTAAAAATGAAAAAGTTTCAATCATAAAGTACCACAAAAAATTCATTGTCTTAGATGTGGGAACTTGGAAATTATCATCTTCAATGGCCTAATTAAAAGCCTAATGAGTATTATAGGAACTATAAACATTCAATAAAATTGATTTTCTATTCAACCAAAACTATAAAAGTGAGATTGAAATATAATGTAGTGAGAGTAACATTAATCTCTCACTCAATATTTATGATTTTGTATTCATATCTTGTTCAACCTACTCCTGTTTTCCAAGTGTTTTTGTTAAAAATGTTAAATTTCCACCTCAATAAATAGATGTTTAATTAATAATAAATAATTTTAGTGATAAAGTTATAGTAAAAAAGTATTTAACTCCTCTCTATTATATTTTTATAGTAAATTCCTTCCTATAAAATCCTATCATCATTCCTTTAGTAAACCTTTATGTGATACAAGGAATGGTTTAACACTCTTGACATAGGTGTCATGATAATTTCCAAGTTAATAAAATAAAATCTAAAAAATCAAACCGTGATCACTTATTAATATAGGACTGACTATAAACTTTATATAAAACATTACTCCAATTATATTGGTGTATTTAAGAAAAATTGTTAGAGAAAAACTGATTGTAAGTCATGTTAAAATTATGAGGGTAAATGTGAGTTATAACAATAAGTGTACGGATGAACCCTCATTAAAAATTAAATCTAGAGTCATTTCTATATTATAATTGCCTTGAAGTATTTTATTAGTTATGAATAATTTAAATTTCATGGATACAATTTATTTAATGGGGAGAATTTAATGACCTGAAACGTTAGTAAGTGTTGTCCTTAAGTTAATCTAATATTAAAAGCTTATTATTTAGGAAAAAAACTAAAATTAAACATTGACATGATGAAATAAAATATTTCCATTATAATATATACATTAAATTAGAAATTATAAAACCAATTAACCATGTTATAAAATTTAGAGACAAAAAAAAAGAATGAAATTGAATTAGTTAGAAAAATTCTTCCTTATGAATCCCATTTATATAATCATGGTAAGGAGGTCGCATCACTATGATTTTATCTATAACAATACCAATTTGAATGCAAAAAATTATGGTATCAATGAAATTTTATCTAAGTTAAATTTAATCTTGTACAAATTTCCATGAGGTCCATGCTAATAGAATCACCCCCATCAACATCCACTAGAGTATAAATTATTCTTGATTATTTTAGAGTGATATTAAGGGGATATATAACTACAAATTATGATAATATAATCAGTTATTTATTATTGTAATAACTTATTTATCACATTTATTTTACGCATTTTTCAAGTTGATATTTAAAGAAAAAGGAAAGTTTTTTTATATAAAAATATTTTTTCTTTATGTTTCATATTTAAAAAATAAATTTATACATTTTAGAACCATAATAAGATAAAAATAATTTTTTGTTTGATTTATATTGTCAAAATTTTCATAGTACAAATTTTTAGGATTTTCCTAAAACCATTTGTTTTTATGTGAATAGTGAAATAGTGCAAATTTTACTAAAATAATCATCTTTACGAAATTATCATAATACTACAGTAGATTAAATTTTTTTTAAATGTTTTCCTAAAAAAATACTTATATTTATATGTAAAATAAATCATTTGAAATTGTTTTTTTATAAAACCCATGTATATCAATTTGGAAACTTAAGTAATATTTTTCTCTAAAGACATATTTATTTGATAATATTAAAAATTAGTTTTTCTCACTTGTATAAACTAAATAAAAAAATTAATTTCATATTTTAGATGAAAATGTTCATATTAATTAATATGATCAATTTTTATTTTTGGAATAAAGGTATGTATACAAAGATTAAAAATAATATCTATGATAATGTTAAAAGTATTATTTTTGAAGAATGTTTTACTAATATTAGGTTCTTTTTATATAATAAAATAAGATAATATATTCAAAAAAATTAATTTAATATAATTCATAATCATATATTTAAATATATAATAATTCATTTAATTAATAATCAATATTAATAAATATTAACAACCCTTAATGGTGAAAAAAAAATAATTTTATAAAAAATAATTTTCTTATATATATATTAATTTCAAAGATAAATTAATTTTATTTAGAAATTGAATTAAATTAAATAAATATTAAATTTATTCTAATCATAACAAAATTACTTATTATAGGTTATTATTTATGTTTATAAAAACATATGTTTCTTGGGTTAAAACTAGTTACTTCGGTAAAAAAAATTATAAGTAAAAAAATTGGGTAAATAACATAAAACATGTTTATAACATATATGGTAATATTTTTCTGAGGCTTTAACAAACCTATACCACCACCAAACCCCCTTATTTGTAACCTTTCATTTAATTTCATATAACGATCAGACTCCAATTAACCAGTGTCGGTGCATTATTATATAACATTGGCATGATCACAAAAGATCAAGTATCGAAAGACCTATTAGTTTAGTAGCCTTGGAAGTACTTGATACATTCATAAGGTTTACATTACATCATAAAATGAAAAATTATAGCAATATTGTTTCCATAGACCACACTCATATCCCCTCAGAATATCCCTCCAGGTCAGTCATACAATACTTCTTCGCATGCTGGGAAAAATAAAACATAGAAAAAGGTGAGCTCTGATGCTCAGTAAGGTTAAAAATATAGCGGAAACTTTCAAAAATAATCATAAACATTTAAGGAAATTTATAAGACTAAAAAATACTTTTAAACAAGAACTTATTCATAATATGGAAAAGGTAAAATCAAATAATTCCATTTACTTACTCACATTAATATTCTACTAGTTGAATAATCACATGTTATATCAATAGCCACATTCATAATGAAGAAATGCATAATTCCAGATTTTCATAACCACATATTCAAGGCCTTATGCCATGACTACAAATTAGATTTTGTAAAGACCTTGTTCCAAGACACAAGATTGTCTCATGAGTCTTATAGATGCATCGAGAAGCTATATCTTCATCCACCCCACACCTACTATGTCCAATGCATTCCTCATATGAAAAGGTTTAAACATAACATAAACATTTGTATTAAAACTAGTATACGAAATTTCAATACATTATCCATAAACCGTAGATGGTATGAAATAACACATCAGTATTCAAACATATTCAAAACCATTAATACAATATGGATGTTTTTTATCATAATAAATCAACGTAAAAAACATAAAATCCATCAAAGGATATTGACATTGATGAAATCAAAAACAAATTAGAGAAATATATATTTCTATTTTGAAATCATTTAAAAGTCGCGTAATTATAAAATAAAACATTTATATTTGAAAATATTCTTCTAAGCTTGTAAGGGAAGCTTCGACGATGTTATAATGGCGTAAAATAGCCGTACACTCCGAATAAGTTAAAAAAGACATTCTTACCTTAATTTTGTCAAAAAGGTTATAAAGGACCTTGTTTGGGAAATGATAGAAATATTCATTAATAAACATCTTATAAAAAGTCAAACAAGGGAATAAATTACTTTAACCCATAGTCCATAAAATAGTAATAATTTTTTGAAATATGTTTTTTAGAAACATGGATGTGGATGATAAAGAGGTCCCAGTAGATAATTACATATATACAAGCTCGGATAATGAATAGATTGTAAAATTAACCCTTAACTTGTAATTCTCCTTGGTCGAGGGTAGGTTAACCTCCTGTATAATGGTGGAATAATTTTTATTATGTTATAAAATAATAATATACATTAATATTATATCATATATGATCTTTTAACATTGCTTTTAATAATATCTTAGTATTATCGTCGTTTCGGGTGTTAACTGATTTGTTTTTCTTTATATGCTTTGTTTGGTAAGTAATGTTTGTTATGGATAGGATATATCTTATTCATATTCAAAATGATATTAAGTCTTTAAACATTATTTTAATCATCTAATGAAAATTAGTCTTGAATGGATAGTATGGAGAATGAATCTAATTGCGTTCGTGGTGACGGTAATCCGTACGTACGCATGAGTTATAATATCATTCTTATGATATTAAAATAATATATAACTAGATAGTATATTATATATACAGAATAATTATCAGGTTATATTTATTATTTACATCAATTAAACACCATTATTTTACCCATACAAATAATAATGTATTGAATAACAATTACAACACGATGTGGAGACGATAAATCGTATGTACGCATGTATGGTGACATTTCCATCAAAGGATGGGTAGAATAATTAATATGGTTGTACCATATTTATAATCACATCACAGTATATAGAATATAATATAGTTATTACTTTATAATGTAAACAATAAATAAAGAGGAAGTGAATGGAGAAAGAAACTTGAAAGAGTTGATGAAATATTTACCTCTTCTTTGGGTTCTTCCTTTTTATTTGAACAAAATGGCTCCTTAGGTTGGCTTTATGACTAAAGTAATGCCTCTAGGATGAAGGTACGACAGTTGAGTGGGTATTTGGGCAGATTTTGGCAGATCCAAATGGCTTTTATGGTGTTAATTAGAGAGAAGGGTGAGTGACCTTTTATAAGATGGGTGAGGGGCACCTTTGGAAAAGCTAGAAATATTATTTTATAATAAAATATTATTCGGTTTCTAATGGCTCCAAAATAGATTATTTCAGGTATAAGGTGGGTATGGGTCGAGAACCACTCATCAGATAGGTTTTAGATTGTTTTGGGTAACTATATTAACATTATATTTTAGATTTAACTATTAGTAAAATAGTTTAATATTTACCATGTCTCTTTGTATTTTTATATTATAAGGTTAATAAACATACTATATACTTCCTAGAGAACCCAAAGTGGTTCATTAATGCAACACCTATCATTATATAAGTCCTTTGGAAGAACCTTATATTCTTAGGAATATAATATCAATTAATAATATAATATTTATTTTTAAAACTCTTTTATGTCAATTTTGACACTATTTGGTATTTTTTTTCTAAATTCATAACAGCATTATTACATAGAAAACAATTCATCTAACCAACCCTATAATTTCATATTAACCAAGAAAATTAGTGTAATTCATAAAAAGTCTCAAATTACATTTATTTGGATATTCATAATATCAATTATTTTAATATTTCATTAATTAGGTAATTACTACATCATCATTGTGTCATAAATAAATAAAATTATTTAATGTATAAAAAATATAATAAAATACCATTATTTTGGATCTAATTTTATCATTCTAATGAATATTTATAGTCTAATTTATCTTATGTGTAACCTTGTATTAAAAATGTTTTATTTATTAAACTTTGATTTTAATTCTTTTAACTCTTCTTTGAATTAAATAATAATAAATGTCCAAATCTAATCCAAGTGGACCTAAAGGATCATATTTTATTCCTATGGTTGTTTTTGTACGAATTCAGCTTATCAAATAGAATTATGAAATATGTTAGGGTAATAATAATATCATTTTTACCATTAATTACCCTATTTACTTTTAACCGCGGTAAATAAAAGTAAAAAGTTACCATTCACCAAAAATTATTTTCATATCATTGAACCACATTTTAGTAACTGATATCATCCATGTCTCTTGGATTTTTGAAATTAAACTCATAGAAGTGTTAAAATTATGTTTTATTTAAATTTTCAAATGCTTCTAGGAGGTGGGTAAATGACGGTAAAAAGTTCAATAAATTTTTTATATATCTAAAATTTATATAAACTGAATCCAATGAATTACATTAAACTTATATAGGTATTATATATCTATTTTGAACTAAAATAAATTTAAATAAAATAAATATTTATTTAAATCAAAAATCGGTTTTAAACTATAACTCAGTGGTTTTCACTATTCATCAACAATTGAATGTTTTCAGAAAAATACCAATATTTCACCCTAAGCTAATTTTGATATTCCAAATCCAAAAATGAAGTCCATTTTGAAAGATAAATTTTATAATATTTCAAAAAGATGGTATAACTATTCATAACGGTTAGTTTCAATTGTTGTGGTGTGTTAGAACTCGAAGTTGCGTACAACGCACACTACTGTATTATTCAAAGAGAAGTGTACCGTGGAAGCTTGGAGTGTTACATTCTCCCCTCCTCCAAATAATTTTGTCCTCTGAATTTCTAGAATATTATTGCATAAAGATACTCGGGTGGTTCTTCATCATAAGTTCCTCGGGTTACCACATTTCCTCTTCCATCCTATTGTTTCTCCATAGAACTTTTATCAAACGAGTCGTCCGGTTTCTCAGCACTTGTTCTCTTGTATCAAGAACCATGACAGTCTCTTTGCAATAAGACAGATCAGGTTCATGTTCTAATTCCTCATAGGTGAGTACATGCATTGGGTCAGGCATGTATTTTCACAATAGTGATACGTGGAATAAATCATGAACTTTAGAGAGACTTGGCGGAATTTCCAAACAGTAAGCTACAACCCCAATTTGTTCTAGAATTTCAAAAGGTCTGATGTACTTGGGACTCAATTTACCCTTCTTACCGAAATGTAAAACACCCTTCCCTGGAGATACCTTCAAGAAAACATGATCTCCTACCTAAAATTCCAAATCCTTCCTTTGGTTATCATCATAGCTATTCTGCCTACTTTGAGCTTCTTTGATGTTGTTTTGGATTACCTTCACCTTTTCCATCATTTACTCCACCAGTTCTGTACCTATGAGTTTTATTTCACCAACATCATCCCAACAGGTTGGTGTGCATCATCTCTTTCCATATAACGCTCCATATGGTGCCATCTGAATACTTGAATGGATGGTATTGTTATATTAAAATTCTAATGGAGGTAAATATTGATCCCACATAACTTTAAAGTCAAGTGAGCATGATCTCAACATGTATTCTAAGGTTTTAATAGTCTGTTCTGATTGTCCATCAGTTTTGGGGTGGTAGGCAGTTCCCAAACAAAGTTCAGTATCCAGGGATTTCTGAAGACACTTCTTTAATCATGATATAAAATGGGGATCATGATCAGAAACGATCAATAGTGGTACTCCATGAAGTATTAAAACTTCATTTATATGTGGTCTTTCTAATCAATCAAGTTGTAAATCTTCTCTTATAGCAAGAAATTGTTCTGACTTTGTAAGATGGTCAATAATGACCCATATTTCATCGTTCCTTCTCAGATTCTTTGGTAGCCCCATGACAAATTCCATCGTAATATTATCTCATTTCCACTCAGGTATGGGAAGAGGTTGCAAGACTCCTCCAGGCTGCTCCAATCCAACTTTCACTTATTGAAAAACCATACATCTTGACAGAAAATCTAGAATCTCTCTCTTCATGTTGTCCCACCAAAAATTTTCCTTAAAATCTCTATACATTTTGGTGCTACCATGGTGTACAGAGATATTAGATCTATCAGCATCGTCTAACAATTCCCTTTTTAGATCAGGTAAATCAGGAACACAAAGTCTCTTCCCAAATTTCGAAATTCCATCTTCATATTCAATGTCACTGAATCTCCCATCACTCACAGCTTTAATCTTCTTTTAAACTCTTAATCACTAGTCTGAGAACTCTTTATCCTTTATAGTAAACATGGTTTTGAAACCATTTGAAAATTATTGATGTTTCACCTTCCATGGTGATTCCCATATCCATCTTTACCGGATCCATATATATTGGATCCTTTTCAACAATCATCTTGTTCAAAGCTCCATCATCCTTTCTACTCAAGGCATCTGCCACCTTATTTGCCTTCCGTGTGTGGTAGTGTATAGTGAAATCATAATATTTGAGTAGTTCAAGCCATCCCCTTTGCCTCATGTTGAGTTATTTATGTGAGAAAATATACTTCAAACTCTTGGGATCTATATATATCTCACATTTTACACCAAATAGATAATTCTCCATATCTTCAAAGCAAAGATTATAGTTGCTAAATCAATATCATGATTAGGATAATTTTTCTCATGAATTTTTAGCTGTCCTGATACATAGGCAATAACCCTATCATTCTTCATAAAGAAAGCACCATGTCCTTTCTTTATGCATCACTATAAATAACAAACCCATTATTCCCTGATGGAAGAGTCAAGATAGAAGCATTGACTAATATTCTCTTTAGTTCTACAAAACATTCTCCACACTCTTTTGTCCAAACAAGTTTAACAACTATTCGTGTGAGTTTTTTTAATGGGTTGGCCAACCGGGAAATATTATGAATGAAATCTCAATAATAACCTTCTAAACCAATAAAACCACATACCTCAGTTATACTCGTCGGTGCTGGGCATTCTTGGATTGCCTTGGTCTTAGAAGGATCAATTGAGATTCCATCCTTGGAGAAAATATGGCCATGAAAAGAAATACCCTGATGCCAGAATTCACACTTTCTAAACATCCCATATAATTCATATCTTCTAAGAGTCTTTTGAATAATGTGAAAGTGATTCTCATGATCTTCATAGCTTTTGGAGTATACAAAAAAATACCATCTATAAATACCACTAAAAAGTCATCAAGATATTCATTGAAAAATCTATTCATTAGATCCATTAAGATAGAGGGTGCATTAGTCAATCCAAAAGGCATTACGGTAAACTCGTAATGCCCATACCTGGTTTGAAATGATGTTTTTGGAATGTATTCCTTCTTCACACAAAACTGATGATATTCAGATCGAAGTTCAATCTTTGTAAATTATTGAGCTCCTTGAAGTTGGTAAAATAAATCATCAATGAGAGGTAGGGGATACTTGTTATTTATTGTTATAGCATAGATCTCCCTATAGTAAATGCACAACCTCATAGATCCATCTTTCTTCTTAAAAAAAAGGATAGGGACTCCCCATGGAGAAAGACTAGGGAAAATAAATCCCTTATTACTCAATTCATCTATTTGTTTCTTTAGTTCAACTAATTCCAGAGTGGCCATTCTATAAGGGGTCTTCATTATGGGCCTTGAACCAGGAATTAAGTCAATGGAAAACTCAATTTCTCATTCTGGAGGATGTCCAGGTAAATATACTGGAGAAAATCAACATATTCTTGCACAATAGGTACATCCTCTATTTGAACATTCTTTTCCTCACAAACAATTATTTCAATCTCTTCCTCCCCAATAATTGAATTTAGTTGAGCTACTAGGGGTGGATCTAGATATGAATTAGGTGGTAAGCTGTCCGTTCAAACTGTTTTGGTATCTGTTTTTGAAAATTGAATTTGGTATTTGGAATTGATTGGTTTGTTTGTATTTTGAATGTGCGGTTCCCACTAACCCAAAAATTGGGTTATTTAGAAAATAAAAAAAGGGATTTGAAGGATAAGAATTATGTGGTGACGTTTCTTCTCTAAAGATATGGTGTTCATTATCATCATCATAAAAATTTGTAACCTCCTTCTTCTTATAATAAATCTTCACATCATGGTCCAAAATCCAATCCATACTGAAGATTATATCAAATTCAATAATTGGTTTGACAATGAGATCAGCAGATAAAAAACATTTATATGATCTAATGGGAACAGATTCACAAAACATTGTTGCGATGATACATCCCTTAAGAGTTATGACTGACAACTCCCTTGTTAATTCAAATTAGAAATATCTAATTTTCGTAGAAAATTGGGAAGATATAAAACAATGAGATGATCCAGAATCAAATAAAGCATTTTCTAAACTTGAGGAAACCATTGAATTACTTTCCACCACGTATTTCAGAGCTTCAACATCAGTAATAGTGATAGAATAATCTTGGCCTTGATCCCTTGGCCTTTTATGAGGTATGTTCCCCATAAGTTTAGGAAATTCATTCGCATAATTCCCCCTTTCTCTAAAATTGTAGAATTCAACATATACAGCCTATTTCATCCCCTTCTAATCACGAGCTTGGTGGCCATTTTCGCCACACTTTTAATAGACTCCCATTCCCTTCAGGGAATTACCGGGGTGTTTCTTCCCACATTTATTGTAGGATGGATATTAAACTTTTCCCTTATATCCCTTATTTCTATTTCCAGAGTGTTCAACAGATCTATTCTTCTTTTTCTTTTCTTTGAAGTTGTATTACTTAGAGAATTATTTTTCTCTATTGATAGCACATGAGACAATATCTTCGAATCATGAGAAGGATTGTGAGACTAATGCTCGATGGAGAAATGGTTTAAACACATCAAAGAATGACCAATCTTACTTCTTGGTTTACGTATATAATCTGTAGTATGCCTCTCTAACCTTATAAAGTTAGCCTCATAATTTGCGAAATTCTCATCCTCCTTTTCCCTCAAACTCAAAAATCGGCTTTCCATATCTTCTCATTGGTCACACAAAAATTATTTTTCTAAGAGAATATCGTTAAACTCCCTCAATTCCATATTTGATAATGCATCATCTTCCTTTGTGTATTGAATCAATGACCACCATTGATCAGCATTTCCAGTGATGCAGTACACCACCATGACAACTTTTTCCCTATCACTACTCTCCAAGGCATGGAATATTTTCTATAATGAATTTATCCATTGATCATCCACTATAGGATTTGTACTCCCATTGAATTTTGGTGGTTGTTGCCTCATGAAGCGATCTAACATTGATCATCCACATTGTGGACTAGGGTTCTCCATATGGGTAAGGTTATTATTCATAACCGAAGTGAGTTGTCCCAATATGGTGACAAGCTGATCAACACCAGTTTCTTCACCAGCTCCACTATAATTATCTTGAGTAGGAGGGAAATCCCTACATGGAGTGTGTGCATTGATATGGTTTCCCTTCCATCCACTAGGTTCCATATCTAAACAATGGCATAAACTAGATTAATTTATGAATCTAAATACATAATTCCAAATATGTACAACACTTAACACAAATTGAACAGTTCATGGATATAATCCATAATCATAAAAAAAATTTAAGGAAATATATATTCATAAACCATTCATAGTGGTTCGTAAAGAAAATGAGAAGTATCCTAAACATATCTCCTCGGAGTGTCATAATAAAGAGGGCAGCAAGGCCCGTTGTTGTGCACCAGTTCCCATTCGAGTCTATCTCAAAGAGGTGTTTTCAGGTTTTACCCCTAGGTACATCTTTGCCAGAGAAGCCTCTACCTGCTCATATCCATACAGGGATGTATTTCTCGGGAAATTCACAGAATCGCTACAATACCTAAATTCTAGGAAGTTATTCTATACTAATCTTCAAAGTCTATATTAAGGCAATGTGCTCTAATCAGAGATTATTGTAATGTGGTTTCCAAGGTTTTTAATAAACTTTATCTGATAACAACTATAACGCCCCGAACCCAGTTACCCAGATTTGGTGCATTATTACATAACATTAGCATGATCACAAAAGATCATGTCTCGAAAGACCGATTAGTTTAGTAGCATTGGAAGTACTAGACAAATTTATAAGGTTTAAATTACATCATAAAATGAAAAACTACAAAAACATTGTTTCCATAGAACACACTCATATCCTCTCAATCTATCCCTTTTGTTCAGTCATAAAATACTTCTTCACATCCTGGAAAAAATAAAACAATGAAATAGGTGAGATCAGATACTCTATAAGGATAAAAATATAGCAGAAACATTTATAAATAAACATAAACACAAAAGCCTTTTAATCCTAATCTTCAGCATAATATGGAAAAGGTAAAATCAAATAATTCTATCTACTTCCTCATATGGATTTTCAACTAGTCGAATAATCACATTCAATATCAATAGCCACTTTCATAATGATGGAATGCATAATGTCATACCTTCATAACCACATATTTAAGGCCTTGTTCCATGACTACAAATAAGACTTTTTCAAGGCCTTGTTCAAACACACTATTTTGTCTCATAAGACCTACCGATGCATCGAGGAGCTATAGCAGGCTCCACCCTTCACCTACTAAGTCCAACGCATTCCTCATATGAAATAATATAAACATAACCTAAACATTCGTATTAAAACCGGTATACAAAATTTCAATACGTTATCCATAAATCATGAATGGTATTAAATAACACATCCACAGTCAAACATATCACAAAAACTTCAATACAATATGGATGTTTTGAATCATAATAACTCAACTTTAAAAAAACTTAAAATCAATCAAATGATGTTGACATAGATGAAATCAAAACCATTTTAGAGAAATATCTCATTATATTTTGAAATAATTTAAATGTCATGTAATTATAAAAGAAAAAATTTATATTTTAACATATTCTTATAAGCTTGTAAGGGAATATTCGACGATGTTATAATGGAAGAAAATATGTGAACCCTCCGTATATGTTAAAAAATACATTCTTACCTAAATTTTGTCGAAAAAGTTATAAAGGACCTTAATTGGAAAATGACGGAATGATTCATTTATAAAAATCTAATAAAAATTAAAAAAACGGTATAAATGACCTTAACCCATAGTCTATAAAATATTAAGAATACTTTGAAATATATTTTTAAGAAACATGGTTGTGGATGATAAAGAGTTCCTAGTAGATAATGTATAAACAACCTCGGATAATGAAGAGATTGTAGAATTAACCCTTACCTTGTAATTTTTCTTGGTCAAGGTTAGGTTAACCTCCTATATAATGGTGAAATAATTGTTATTAAATTATACAAGAATAATATACATTAATTTTATATCATATATGATCTTTTAACATTGTATTGTTAATAATATCATAGTATTATCATCGTTTTGGGTGTTAACTGATTTGTTTTCCTCTATATGCTTTGTTATGTAAGTAATGATAGTTATGGATAGGATTTATCATATTCATATTAATAATTATATTGAGTCTTTAAACATTTTTTAATCATATAATAAAATTATTCTTCAATGGATACGATGGGTAATGAATCTCATCACGTTCATGGAGATGGTAATCCCTACGTACGCACCAACGACAATATCATTATGCTGATATAAAAATAATGCATAATTAGATGTTATATCATATATACAGAATCATTATCATGTTATATTTATTATTTACTTCAATTACACATCATTATTAAACCCATCAAAATAATAATGTATTGAATAACAATTACACCACGACGTGGAGACGGTAAGTCGTACGTACACACATATGGTGACATGTTAGTAAAAGGATGGATAGAATAATAAATATGGTTGTACAATATTTATAATAACATCACAGTATATATAATATTTGGGAGTTATTATTTTATAATGGAAACAACAAAGAAAGAGGATGTGGATGGAGAAAGGAACTTGAAAGAGGTGATGAAATACTTACCTCTTCTTCGGGTTCTTTCTTTTGATTTGATAAAAAGGGCTCCATAGGTTGGCTTTATAACTAATGGAAGGCCCCTAGGATTCAGATAGGATATTTGAGAGGGTATTTGGGAAGAGTTTGGCTGATCCAAATGGATATGAAGGTGTGAGTTAGAGAGAAGGGGGAGTGCCCTTTTATAAGAGGGGTGAGGGGCACCTTAGGAAAATCATGAAATATTCTTTTATAATAAAATAATTTTCGGTTTCTAATGGATACAAAATGAATTATATAAAGTAATAGGTGGATATGGGTCGAAAAACACTCAAAATATTGGTTTTAGATAAGTTTGGGTCACTATATTAACTATATATTTTAGATTTTACTCTTAGTTAAATAGTTTGACATTTACCATGTCTCTTTGTATTTTTATATTATATGGTTAATAAACTTACTATATACTTCCAAGTGAACCCCAAATGGTTCATTAATGATAAACCTATCATTATATAATTCATTCTACCAAAACCTATATTTTTAGGAATAGAATATCAATTAACAATATAATATTTGTTTTAAAAACTCTTTTATGTCAATTTTGACACTATTTAGTATTTTGTTTTTTATAAATTTATAACAGCATTATTACTTCGAAAAAAATTCATCTAACCAACCCTAATATGTATTATTAATCTATAATATTATTTTAATTCACAAAAATTCTCCAATTACATTTATTTGGATATTTATAATATCAATTATTTTAATATTTCATTAATTAGGTAATTACTACATCATCATTGTGTCATAAATAAATTAAATTATTTAATGTATAAAAATTATAAATAAAATACCATTATGTAGGAACTATTTTTATCTTTATAATAAATATTTATAGTCTAATTTATCTTATGTTTAACCCTATATTAAAAATGGTTTAGTTATTAAACATTGATTTTAACTCTTTTAACTCTTCTTTGAATTAAAAGATAAGAAATGTCCTAATCTAATCCATGTGGACCTAAAGGATCATATTTTATTCCTAAGATTTTTTTTGGATGAATTTCACTTATCCAATAGAATTAGGACAAGTGTTAGGGTAATAATAATATCATTTTTACCCTTTATTACCCTATTTACTTTAAATCGTGATAAATAAAAGTAAAAAAGTTACTATTCACCAAAAATTATTTTCATCTTATTGAACCAAATTTTAGTAACTAATATTAATCATGTATCTTTGATTCTTGAAATTCAACTCACAAAAGCAGTAAAATTATGTTTTATGTAAATTTTAAAATGCTCCTAGGAGGTGGGTAAAAGACGGTAAAAAGTCCGACAAAATTTTTATATATCTAAAGTTATTATAAACTGACTCCAATAAATTACATTGATATTATATAGTTATTATGTATCTGTTTTGACCTAAAATAAATTTAAATAAAATAAATAATTATTTAAATAAGAAATTCGGTTTAAAACTATAACTCAGTGTTTTCACTATTCATCAAAAATTGAATGTTTTCATAAAAATACCAAAAATTCACCCTAAGATAATTTTGGTATTTAAAATCCAAAAATGAAGTCCATTTTGAAACATAAAATTTATAAAATTTCAAAAAAATTGTATTACTATTCATAATGGCTAATTTGATTGGTTGTGGTGCGTTAGAACTCAAAGTTGTGTACAACACACGCTACTGTATTATTCAAAGAGAAGCGTATTGTGGAAGCTTGGGGTGTTACATTCTCCCTTCCCTCAAATAATTTCGTCCTAGAAGTTTCTAGAATATTACTTCATAAAATGACTCGGGAAGTTCGTCATCATAAGTTCCTCTAGTTCCCACATTGCATCTTCTATCTTATGGTTTCTCCATAGAACATTTCCTAGACGAGTCATCCGGTTTCTCAGCACTTGTTCTCTTGTATCAGGAACCGTGACAGGCTCTTCGCAATAAGATAGATCGGGTTCCAGTTCTAATTCCGCATAGGTGTGTACATGTGTTGGGTCAAGCATGTATTTTCCCAACAGTGATACTTGGAATACATCGTGAACTTTGGAGAGACTTGGCGGCGTTTCCAATCAGTAGGCTATAGCCCCAATTCATTCTAGAAGTTATAAAGGTCAGATGTACCTAGGACTCAATTTACCCTTATTACTGAAACGTATAACACCCATCCATGAAGATACCTTCAATAAAACATGATATCCTACCTAAAATTCCAAATCCATCCTTCGGTTATTGGCATAGCTCTTCTGCCTAGTTTTAGCTGCTTTGATGTGGTTTTGGATTACCTTCACATTTTCCAACATTTCTTCCACCAGTTCTAGGCCTATGAGTTTTCTTTCACCAAAATAATCCCAACAGGTTGATGTGAGACATCTCTTCCCATATAACGCTTCATATGGTGCCATCTGAATACTTGAATGGAAGCTATTGTCATGGGAAAATTCTACCAGAGGTAAATATTTATCTGAAATACCTTGAAAGTCAAATGATCATGATCTCAACATGTCTTATAAGTTTTTGATAGTCTGTTCTAATTTTCCATCAGTTTGGGGTGGTAGGCAGTGCTCAAACGAAGTTCAGTAGGTAAGGATTTCTGAATACATTTCAAGATACTTGATGTAAAATTGGGATCATGATTAGAATCTATCGATAGTGGTACTCCCTGAAGTCATACAACTTCATTAATATATATTCTTTCTAATCATTCAGGTGGTAAATCTTCTCTTATTGCAAGAAATTGTGCTAAATTGGTGAGATGAACAATAATGACACATATTGCATCGTTCCTTCTCGGAGCCTTTGGTATTCCCATGACAATTTCCATCGTAATATTATCTCATTTCCTCTAAGCTATGGTAAGAGGTTGTAAGACTGCTCGAGGCTATTGCCTTCCAAATTTTACTTGTTGACAAACCAATAATCTTGACACAAAATCTGGAATCTCCCTCTTCATGTTGTCCCACCAAAAATTTTACTTCAAATATCTATACATTTTGGTGCTCCTAGGGTGTATAGGGAAATTGGAGCTGTGGACATCATCTAACAATTCCCTTTTCAGATCAGGTATATCGGGAACACAAAGTCTCTTCCCAAATTTTAAAATTCCATCTTCATATACGAATTCACTCAATCTCCCATCATTCATAGCTTTAATATTCTTTTGAAACTCTTCATCACCAATCTGAGAACTCTTTATCCTTTCAAGTTAACTTGGTTTGGCAACCATTTGAAAAAGTATTGATGTTTCCCCTTCCATGGTGATTCCCATATCCATATTTACTACATCCATATATATAGTACGTTTTTAAACTCTCATCTTTTTCAAAACTCCATGATCCTTTCTAATCAAGGGATCTGCCACCTTATTTTCCTTCCCCGGGTGGTAGTGTATGGTGAAATAATATTCTTTGAGTAGTTCAAGCCATCATCATTGCCTCATGTTGTGTTCTTTATGTGAGAAAATATACTTCAAACTCTTGTGATCAGTATATATCTCACATTTTTCACCATAGAGATAATGTCTCCATATCTTCAAAGAAAATATTACAACTACTAACTCAAGATAATGAGTAGGAAATTTTCCTCATAATTTTTTAGCTATTATGATACATAGGCAATAACCCTATCATCCTTTATAAGGAAACAACCATGTCCTTTCATTGATGAATCACTATAAATTACAAACCCATCATTCCCCGATGGTAGATTTAAGATAAGAGCATTGACTAATATTCTCTTCAGTTCTTTGAAACATTATTCATACTCTTTTTCCAAAAAAATATATCCCCATTTCGTGTGAGCTTCATTAATGGGTTGTCCAACCGGGAAAAATTCTGGACAAAACATCGATAATAACTTTCAAAACCAAAAAAACTACGTACCTCAGTTATACTTGTTGGTGCTGTCCATTCTTGGATCGCCTTGGTCTTAGAAGGATCAACATAGATTCCATCATTGGAGACAATATGGCCATGAAAAGAAATCTCCTGATGCCATAATTCACACTTGCTAAACTTCACATATAATTCATGTCTTCTAAGAGACTTTAGAATAATGCGCAACTGATTTTCGTGATCTTCGTAGCTTTTGGAGTATACGAAAATATCATCAATAAATAACACTCCAAATTCATCAAGATATTTCTTGAAAACTCTATTCATTAGATCCATGAAGACAGATGGTGCATTATTCAATCCAAACGGCATTACTGTAAACTCGTAATGCATGTACCTGGTTCGAAATGCTGTTTTAGGAATGTCTTCCTTCATCACACCAAACTGATGGTATCGAAATCAGAGGTTAGTCTTTGAAAAATATGGAGGTCCATGAATCATCAATGCGAGGTAGGGGATACTTGTTCTTTATAGTTATATCATTGATCTCCTTGTATTAAATGCATATCCTCATAGATCCATCTTTTTTCTTAAAAAAAGGATAGGGGATCCCCATGGAGAAACACTAGGAAGAATAAAACCCTTAGTACTCAATTCCACTAGTTTTCGCTTTAGTTTCACTAATTCCATAGTGGCCATTCTATAAGTGGTCTTCAATATTGGGCTTGAACCAAGAATTAAGTCAATGGAAAACTCAATTTCTCATTCGGAAGGATGTCTAGTTAAATCTTTTGGAAACAATTAAAAATATTATTTTACAATAGGTACATCCTCTTTTTGAACATTCTTTTCCTCACCCAAAGTTATTTCATTCTCTTCCTCCCCAAAAATTAAATTTAGTTGAGCTACTAGGGGTAGATCTAGATAAGAATTAGGTAGTGATGTTTCTGCTCTAATGATAAGGTTTTCTTTATCATCATCATAAAAAATTGTATCCTCTTTCTTCTTACAATAAATTTTCGCATCTTGGTCTAAAATCCAATCCATACCAAAGATTATAAAAAATTCAATCGTGGGTATAGTGATGAGATAAGCAGATAAAGAACATTTATATGCTCCAATGGGAACTAATTCACAAAATATTATTGCAATCATACTTCCCTTAAGTTTTTTGACTGACAACTCCCTTGTTAAATCAAATTGTAAATATCTAATTTTCTTAGCAATTTGGGAAGATATGAAACAATGAAATTATCCAGAATCAAATAAGGCATTTTCTAAACTTTAGGAAACCATTAAATTACCTGCCACCACGTCATTCGAAGCTTCATCCTCTGAAGTATTGATAGCATAAGATTGGCCTTTCTCAATTGGCCTTTTTAGAGGTAAGTTCCCTTGACACATATTAAATTCATTCACATAATGCCCCCTTTCTCTACAATTGTATAATTTAACATCGACAGCCTCTTTCTTCCCCTTGCAATCACGAGCTTGGTGGCCTTTTTCACCACTCTTGTAACAGACTCTCATTCCCTTAAGGCATGTACTAGGGTGTTTCTTCCCACATTTACTGTAAGATGGATATTCAACTTTTCCATTCTTCCCATTATTTCATTTCCAGAGTGTTCAACAGATCTCTTCTTCACTTTATTTGCATTAAAGTCGTAAGACTTAGAGAATTTTTTTTGTCTTAATAGTACATGAGACAATATCTTCGTACGACGAGAAAGATTGGGAGACTAATTATCAACTGAGAAATGGTTTTAACCCATCTAATAAATGACCAATATTACTTCATGGTTTACGTATATAATATGCAGTATGCCTCGCTAACCCTTTAAAGTTAGCCTCATACTTTGCAACATTCTCATCCTCCTTTTGCCTCAAACTCATAAATTGCCTTTACATATCATCTAATTGGTCACGAGGAAAGTATTTTTCTAATAAAAGATATTTAAACTCACTCCATTCCATATTTGATAATTCATCGTCTTCCTTTTTGTTTTGAATCAATGACCACAATTGATCAGCATCTCTAGTGAGGTGGTAAACTTCCATGACAGCTTTTTCCTTTCACTACTCCCCAAGGCATGGAATATTTTCTCTATTGAATTTATCCATTTCTCAGCCACTAATGGATTTTTACTCCCCTTAAAAGATGGTGGTTGTTTCCTCATAATGAAATCTAACATTTATCCTCCACGCTCTGGATCAAGGTGCTCTATATGGGTATGGTTATTATTCATAACTGGATTGAGTTGTCTATCAGCACCAGTTGCTTCACCAGCTCCACTATAATTATCTTGAGTAGGAGGAAAATCACTACATGGAGTGAGTTCATTGATACAGTTTCCATTACTTCCACTAGGCTACATTTCTAAAAATGGCATAATCTAGATTATTTTATGAATCGAAATACAAAATTCCATACTTGTAAATAACTTAACATAAATTAAACAGTTTATGGATATAGTCCATAATCATAAAAAAATTAGTTTCATTGAGAAAATATATACTCATAAACCCTTCATAATGGTTTTTAAAGGAAAAGGGAATTATACTAAGAATATCCCTTGGGAGTGTCATAACCAAGAGTGTAGCAAGGCCCTTGGTCATGCACCAGTTCCCATTAAAGTCAAGCTCAAAGTAGTGTTTTTGGGATTTAACCCTAGGTACATATTTGTCAGAGCCACCTCAACCTGCTCATATCCATATAGGGATGGATTTCTTGGAAAACACACAAAATCTCTACAATACCAGAATTATTGGAAGTTATTATATACTAATCCTTAAATTCTATCTTAGGGCGAAGTGTTCTAATCATAGTTTATCTTAATCTAGTTTCCAAGGTTTATACTAAACTTCTCTGATACCAATTGTAACGCCCCGACCCCATTTACCCAGAGTCGGTGCATTATTACATAACATTGTCATGATCACAAAAGATCAATTCTCAAAAGACGGATTAGTTTGGTAGCCTTGGAAGTACTACATACATTCATAAGGTTTACATTACATCATAAAATGAAAAAGTACAACCACATTTTTTTAATAGACCACACTCTTATCCCCTCAAACTATCCCTATAGGTCAGTCATAAAATATTTCTTTACATCCTTGGAAAAACAATACATAGAAAGGGGTAAGCTCAGATTCTCAGTAAAGATAACAATATAGTAGAAACATTCATAAATAAGCATAAAAATTTAAGGCAATGTATAAGACTAAAAAAGCCCTTTAAACTTGAACTTCATCATAATATGGAAGATGTAAAATAAAATAATTATATCTACTAACTCACATGATTATTATACTAATCGAATAATCACAATCAATATCAATAGCCACTTTCATAATGATGGAATGCATAATTCCAGACATTCATAACCACATAGTCAAGGCCTTGTGCCAAGACTACGAATAAGATTTTGTTAAGGACTTGTTCCAACACCCTAGTGTGTATCGTGAGACCTACCGATGCATCGAGGAGCTATTGTGGGCTCCACCCATCACTAACTAATTCCAATGCATTTATCATTTGAAAATGTTTAAAAATAACATAAACATTCGTATTAAAACTGGCATATGAAATTTCAAAAATTTATCCATAAAACATGAATGGTATGAAATAAAACATCCATAGAAAAAAATTTCACCAAACCTTCAATACAATATGGATGTTTTGAACCCTAATAAATCAACTTAAAAGAACTTAAAATCCATCAAAGGATGTTGACATAGATGAAATTAAAACCTTTTAGAGAAATATCTCTTTCTATTTTGAAATCATTTAAAATACATGTAATTATAAAAGAAAACATTTATATTTTAAAATATTCTTATAATCTTACAAGGGAATCTTTGACGATGTTATAATGGTGGAAAACAGTCTCACCCGCCGTATAAGTTAAAAATGTCATTATTAACATAATTTTGTCGAAAAGGTTATAAAGGACCTTAATTGGAAAATGGCAGAAATATTCCATTATAATCATATTATAAAAAGTTAAACAAGGGTATAAATGACTTCATCCCCTAGTCTATAAAATAGTAAGAATGTTTTGAAATATATTTTTATGAAACATGGATGTGGATGATAAAGAGGTCCCAGTAAATAATTACGTATAAACAACCTCATATTATTTAGAGATTGTAGAATTAACTCTTACCTTGTACTTTTCCTTGGTAGAGCGTAGGTTAACCTCATTTATAATGGTGAAATAATTGTTATTAAATTATACAATAATAATATATATTAATATGATATCATATATGATCTGTTAACATTGCTTTGTTAATGATATCTTAGTATTATCGTCATTTCGGGTGTTAATTGATTCATTTTCCTTTATATTATTTGTTATGTAAGTAATGTTTATTATGGATAGGATTTATCTTATTAATATTCAGAATGATATTAAGTATTTAAACATTATTTTTAATTATCTAATCAGAATTAGTCTTGAATGGATACGATGTGGATTGAATCTCATCGCGTTCATGGAGAGGGTAATCCGTACGTATGCACGAGCGACAATATCCTTATTTTGATATTAAAATAATATATAATGGATGTTATATCATATATACAGAATAATTATCATGTTATATTTATTATTTACATCAATTACACGTCATTATTATACCCATCCAAATAATAATGTATTGAATAACAATTAACCACGATGTGTAGACGGTAAGCCGTACGTACGCACGTATGGTGACATGTATTTCAAAGGATGGATAGAATAACTAATATTGTTGTACCATATTTATAATAACATCATAGTATATAGAAGATACTATAGTTATAATAATATAATGGAAACAACAAAGAAATATTAAGTGGTTGGTGAAAGGAACTTGAAAGAGGTGATGAAATATTTACCTCCTCTTCTGGTTCTTCCTTTTCATTTGATCAAAAGGGATACTTAGGTTGGCTTTATCACTAAAGTAAGGCCACTAAGATGATGGAGGAAATTTTATAGGGAATTTGGGTAGAGTTTGGCTGAGCCAAATGGCTTTGAAGTTGTGAATTAGAGAGGAGGGGGAATGCCCTTTTATAAGAGGGGTGAGGGGCACCTTAAGAAAAGGTTGAAATATTATTTTATAATAAAATCATGTTCGGTTTCTAATGGCCTATAAATGTATTATTTAAAGTCTAAGGTGTTGGTGGGTCGAAAAATACTCAACCAATAGGTTTTATACAGGTTTGTGTAATTATATTAACTTTATCTTTTAGATCTAACTATTAGTTAAATAGTTTGACATTTACCATGTCTCTTAGTATTTTTATATTATATGGTTAATAAATATACTATATACTTCCAATCAAATCCCAAGTGGTTCATTAATGATGTACGTATCATTATATAAGTCTTTTGGCCAAACCATAGATTTTTAGGAATATAATATCAATTAATAATATAATATTTGTTTTTAAAACTAATTTTTGTGACTTTTGACACTATTTGGTATTTTGTTTTTGAAAAATTCATAACAGCATTATTACTTAAAAACAAATTCATATAAGCAACCCTAATATGTCATATTATCCTACAAAATTATTTTAATTCATAAAAAATCTCAAATTAAATTTATTTGTATATTTATAATATCAATTATTTTAATATTTCATTAATTAGGTAGCTACTGCATCATCATTGTGTCATAAATAAATTACAGTATATAATGTCTAACAAATATAAATAAAATACCATTATGTAGGAAAACCTTTTTTCTTTACAATAAATATTTATAGTTGAATTTATCTTATGTATAACACAATATTAAAAAATTAGTTATTAAACTTTGATTTTAACTCTTTTAACTCTTCTTTGAATTAAATACTAATAAATGTCCTAATCAAATCCAAATGGACCTAAAGGATCACATTTTATTCCTACGGTTGTTTTGCACGAATTTCACTTATCCAATAGAATGAGGAAATGTGTTATTATAATAATAATATCATTTTTACCCTTAATTACCCTGTTTACTATTAACAGTGGTAAATAAAAGAAAAAAGTTACTATTCCCAAAAAATAATTTTCAACATATTGAACCACATTTTACTAATTGATATTATTAGAGTCTCTTGGATTTTTAAAATTCATCTCATAGAAGCGGTAAAATTATGTTTTATATAAACTTTCAAATTCTCCTAGGAGGTGGGTAAAAGACGGTAAAAAGTTCAATAAAATTTTTATATATCTAAAATTATTATAAACCAACTCCAATGAATTACATTGAACTTATATAGGTAGAACGTGTCTTTTTTTACCTAAAATAATTTTAAGGAAAATAGAAAATTATTTAAATAAAAAATTTCTATTTTAAACAATAACTTAGTGTTTTTCACTATTCCTCAAAAATTGAATGTTTTCATAAAAATACCAAAATTAACCCTAAGCTAATTTCGATATTCCGAATCCAAAAATGAAGTCCATTTTTAAATATAAAATTTCAAAAATTTGGTATTAATATTCATAAAGGCTAGTTTGATTGGTTGTGGTGTGTTAGAACTTGAAGTTGTTTACAACACATGCTACATTATTATTCAAAGAGAAGCATACCAATGAATCTTGGGGTGTTACATTTCCCATTGAATAATGAAATTATATTATTAAAAATTAAATGGAGTCATTTTATTTATATTCAAAAGGGGATCAATTCCACCCTTTCAATGATCCACTTTGTTTTAAAAAATATACTTGAAACCCTACCAAAATTTATTCTACTTTAGTTTCATTGAATTTAGTAAAACCAATGTTCACTAAAATTTATCCTAATTCTTTCAATGATAAGGAATTCATAAATAGGATGTTCATAGTCTCAACGTAATTATTACTAAATCCTTAAGTTTTCTAATTATTATTTCTCTTCCAAATATACCCTAAAAATTATAATATAATAAAATAAGTAACATTATTATAATGAATTTTTATTCGGGTTAAATAACAACCCTTATTTATTCCTTCCTATCAACTTATAAAAATAAAAAAATATTGATCGTGTGTTGTGAAGACAACCGCCTCCATTTTTCACTACGGCATATCTTCATTCATTATAAGCATGGAATTGATTAATAAATGTGAACAATATAATATAATTATTAATATTGAGATCAAATTATAATCCACCCCCATTTCCTCTCTTTCTTTGGGAAATGAAAATGTTAACCATGCATTGTGCGAACTATAGCCTCCATAAAGTAACATTTTTGGGTTTTCATAATGATTTTAATTATTTATAAAAACCACGTAAGATGTGAATAAAAACCAAAAAAACAAAAAAATAATATAATTATTAAACTTTTATAAGGATATTATTTTAAATTAATCAATTTTTTAACCATACTCAACCATCGATTCAGGGTATGTTCATGGTTTGGTATATATAAACACATAATTAAATAATCAAATAAAACTCTATCATGGATGACTATGGGAACCTGAAAACTATTATTATTATAATTAATAAGAAAATAATTATTTTTATTTAATTCATTAAATTTTTTAAAAAAAATATTTAGGATATTGTTAAAATATCATCTTCTATCACTAAAATTACTAAAATGAGCTGACAGTGATTCAATTTTCAAGAAACAAAACTAAAACCCTAATGGAATGAGATAGAAGATTTATACGTAAATATATTTTAACTATTTAATACACGTAAATTATCTAGTAATTATGAAATTTTTTATAATAATCAGGAAAAACTCTACTATTATCAATCTAGTTCAAAAAGATCAAGATAACACACAACTAATATTGAAAAAGGATAATAAAAAACTAATATACATGTGGATATTATTTGTAAAATAAATATTTTAATTTTTGTAGATATTATTAGGGTTTTTAAATATGTTATTATGAAATTTATTTTTCATATAGAATATATTAAAGCACTTTTGATAATGTTTTGAATTAATTTAATGGTTTCTTATAACAAATTTTTTTTATTGAGACATATTTCTTATTAGAAAATAGGTTTTCATTGGAATAGAGTATACCGGTACATTAATATTCTATATCATGACGGTACCATTATTTATGGTGTTTAATGTTTCAATTGAAATTGTTATCTTTAAGGGGTTTTCAGCCATAATTTTTTAATGTCATAAGGGTTTCATCAACACAATATATGATACATTGGGTCATAGTATTTCTTACTTGAATATAATTTTCATGATATATTTAATCCTTAAACCAACATCTTTTATATGGTATTTCCCATTTTTATCTATGGAAATTAGTTCTCATAATCAATAACTATTTCTTTGATAAAAAAAATTTCCAAAAAAAGAATAACAATCATTCTTACCAATGAATATTTTCTTATGTGTTCATATTCTCCACAGCACTAATGTTTTTAAATCTTTTTAGGAACTCAAATATGGATTAATTGATGTGATCATCTTACTTCTCATCACCACTTTTCCAATGTAAATTTTATTTCCCTACTTATAATATCAGTTTTCAATAATGGTGTTTCAAAATATTAAAAGGGTTGACATAACATAGAAATATTACATATCTTACACTCTATGTTTTATCTATAAAACATTTCTATATATTTAAACACTCAGTTATTATTGATTTATTAAAAATATATGTTTTAATATATCTCAAAAAATTTCTTTATGACCTTTTCAAAATTGATTTTTCATAATATACCTATTACTTTATTACTTAGTCATTCTTCATAAAAATAATAATATAAAATTATTTATAAAATTTATTCATATGAATATATTTCATATTATTTTGAATAATATTTTTCTTGGTTTGTGTTTTTACAATGTAAATTATTTTACCATTTTTTAATGATTTTTATTTAAAATGCTTTTCATGGAAAGGGGTTCATTTTCATCATGCTTTTCATAATAAAATTCACTTATTATTCTAAAATTATTTTTAAACTACCAAATTATTCTATTTCTATTTTTTCAAAAATTATAAACATTAAATATCAGTATGAGAAATGATCTATCACTTCCTTTTTCTTTCCTAATCATCTTCTGTGTATAGCCTTAATTATTCTTCCAATATCTTTCCTCTATGAATATCTTATTTTTATTCCTTTAATTAAAGGGTGTTCACCTAGATTTCATACATCAATCTATTATGGATATTATTGAATTAACTATATACCGTTTATCTATATAGTGTATATACCATATTATTTATTAACTTGATTTAATGGTATTTTTTTTAAAATTCATTGAATATATTTAGATACCTATTTATTTTTACATGGTTTTATCATGTTATGATTATTCATGGAAGTATATATGATTTCCATATATGAATCATTTTGAAGATGATATATCTAAAATTTTCCTTCTAGGTATTCTCTATGATATGATGAATGAAACCAATTTTCTTCCCATGGTTTCTCTATGATATGTTGATGATTGATTTTATGAGGTACGCATATGTATGGATAATGATCGGTGGGGTCTTATATCATTATCCAAATCATAAGTTAATGATTTTAATCACATGAGGTAATTATGTATGGACATACTTGGATTTTTTCACAACTAAAAGGGTAGATATACATAGATTTTTTTCACAACATAAAGGGTATACATACTTGGATTTCTTCACAATGTGTTCATATTCATGTGTTTTATCCATAGTTTATTGCTTATCCTTGTGACTATGTTAATCTATCATGGATTATGTTTAATGACTCATGCTTCCACACTCTATTGGTTGAATTATTATATTATACCATTCCATATGTCATGAATCATATTTTATGATCTATGATTTATTGGTTATGATTTTATTTTTTATTTTTATTATACCAATTTCTCATCTTATTCTCAATATTGATCGTTAATTATTATCGCATATGTTTTCCCTTATAGAGCATCTCATCTTACCCCTTTATTATTATTATATTTCCCAAGGTTATGAATAAAAGTAATATATATGATGGGTCTAGAATAGTATCTTGTGTGGAGAATTTGTGGGAGATATTTAAGACTAGTAATCGATTAAGGAGTTTCTTATATAGCAGTAAAAAAATCTATTGGATGAAAAAGTCATGAGCTTTATTAGTTAATGTTATTTATTAATTATATAAAACTATATACCTAAAAGTTAATTGGAATTTATTGTAATGAAATATTTTATTTATGTCATGTAATTAATATGGTTACGTCCATTGGTTTTTATAAAATTTGGAAGGGCCCCATGAACTTAGATTTTATAGGGACTGACATGTATTTATAGTTATGTAAGAACATTCATCATCAATGAGCAGGTAACAATTTGGACATCAGAATAATTGCCTTATGAATCTTTCAAATAGATATTGGTGCTCATACAACCAAATTATGGATGGTCACCATGTTCAAATCAATATTTCAAAAAATAGTATCATCTCACATACATTTAAAAACTTTTATATTAAATGATTCATCCATGATGGAACCCCATGAAATACTAAAAAATACATCCATAACAATATCACTCCAACTTCGTTGTTATGTATCTAGTATACATCAAACATCGATCAATGGGTGAACAATAAATATGTACTTAGTACAACCTTGTCACATAAATCCCCGAGTTCATTGAGAGAATGATTTTAAACACTCTGTTTAAACATAATAAATACAAAACCTAGATGAGTTTTTGAGAATAGGATAGGTACACATATGTGAAAGTAATAACCTATAACCTATAGTAGTGATTGTAAGAGAATAAATACTTGGATATTGTCATCTATTTATAACCCCAAGCCGATAGGTGAGAACTGAATTAGTCCTTAATGCATTATCTTCATTGGGATACACTTATAACAATCTACATTACGTATATACAATATGAATAAACTAATAAATCACACCAACCAATTAATTATCCATCTGTTAGTTAGATAAATCTTTCTAAATAGTCAACAATTATATCACATAATTCTCTTTGAACTTACACTTCCTTTTCCCATCAAAATGAAATAACAATTTAATATTAGTTATTATATTACTTGGTCTACCACTTCATCATAATAAAAGAATTCTTACCCACATTATATCACTATATCAAATATTTATAATTGATGTAAGGTATCTTTACAAAACTCACCTTAAATGACATTTTGTATCTTTATCACTGACATAAGAGTCCATATAAAATATTAATAAGAAATACATGCTTGAATGGCCCAAAGGACATAAATTTTTATTTATTTTTTTATAATCCATTTTTTTAAGGGATGAATGGGATCCCTTAAATGGACCTTAGGCGTAGGCACACATTACATGACTTGCAGGCGTTAGAAGAAATCATCTCAAATGGACAGCTTGAAACTACCCCTCCATAGAAAATATCTCGATGTCAGCTCTCCACCATGGAAAGGTTGTTCAGCTAGCTATCAAGTGCGGATATTAACAGGGATAGTACAGATGGAATTCTCATACCCTCTCATTCTTCCAATTCTAGTTAGCTCTACTCCGGTGAATGCGCCTACTCTTGAATCCTCATCTGGAGCCTTTTTCCTTGATGTTTTCTAGGTTTCATCTACATTACATGTGGCTCGAAGCCCTTGAGGTGGCTTGAAGGCCTTGGGTGTCCTAAAACACTTACTTCCCTGAAGGCCTTGGTTGTCCTAAAGTCCTTGCAGAACTTGAGGACCAAAACAGGGGCCTGAAGGATGAAACGGGTGAATAGTTTTAGCTACTACAGTACCAAAAAGTACCTTTTATAGTTCTTCCAACATTTCATGATATATTTCCTACTATATAACTATAATAGTACCAAGAAATATTCCTCCTCCCGGAATTGAACTCGAGTCTCTTGGATGCACTTGGTGTAATTCATTTATCTCAAATACATAAATTTGTGAGACTAAAACTATTGTCAATTTAATAACAATAATTTTTCACAATTTATTATTCTTATATAAACAAGATATTTTCCTTTTTATATTAATGTGTTAAATTACTTACCATGGCATATCTATCCAAAAAATTAATAATTATTTTAAGGTGAGAATGATAGAATGTAAACATGATATCAAGAATCATCATTAATATGGACTAGAAAATTTTATCTATTAAACTTATCTAAAATTATACAATATTGGTTATATTAATTGTAAGGTGTTTTTATAGGTTAAATTAAATTTTCAATAATGAAAACCAAGTTCACATGCACTCCCATACATGGAATTTAAGGAACCAGCATTAAATGTAACATAATCTAGTTAATGCAACTAGAATTCACTTTAATACATTCTAAAATATATTTTATGTTTATAGTCTCAGGGAATTAGTTCATAACCTCATATATAGAATATAATATATTACAATGTAGACACTTCAACCCAATATCCCATTTTCACAATATGAAACTTTTAAAAAAAACATGATTTCATTCTATAATAAAACTTCACAACTTTAAAACTGAATTATTCCTTTCCCTTACCCATCCATAAATCCTTTGAAAAAAAATTAAAACTTGGGTGAGGAAAAAAATTCTAATTAAAGAACATATAATGGAAGAAAGAATATATTAGTACTTGAATGGAAACATGTTCACAAAGTTATAACTTTTACACATAAAACATAATCTTGTTCACTTACATTACAAAATCATAAGTTTCTTGTATAACTATATAAAGAATAAATAAATCACAAAATGTAACTTATGGAATCATTTTCATACCAAAATTACATATAAATTATCTCTCTGGACTACATTGGTAGGAAATTTCATGGTTACACATTGAATAACCATTGTAGTGTATTCCCATAATATCTTTGGGGAAGCCTAACCAGTTATATTTATCACATTACCCAATTCATTAGAGATATATAATGGGATCAACCTCCCTTGGTTTTTAATGGAACCACCCATAATCATAACAATACCCATGAACCAAAATATAATCAAAACACATAAAACAATCACAAAAGAAACATTCTTCAGGAAAATAATGTTTCCATTTTAAAATCAATTTTCATTTTAAAGAAGTCACGCACTCATAAATAAACACATTTTATTTGAAAATAAACATTTAAACTTGTAAAGGAAACATTCAATCAATAAGGAATCATGAATTTTGGAAAATATGCTTATGTGGTATAATAAAAAAATCGTTAATAAAACTAGTTATAACATGAAAATGGTATTTTTTAAAAAGAAAGTCCCTTACAAATATAATATCATTGAAGTTGGGATTATAAATTAAATGAAATTTGTGTATTAATAATAAATACACGAAATAAAACATAATTTAATGAAAATTCATTTCAAAAATAATATAATCAAGAAATAATTAATTATGTATATGGTTAATCCAAAGAATGGAAAGTGGGTTAAGAATTCCCATAATTGTTTTGAAAGAATTCTACACTTGTACTTAATTTCATGGATAATAAAATTAGAATAATTAATTACTAAATATATAACCTATTATTAATTTTTATGATTTATTTTAATTTTATCTATTTCTTTTATGGCCATTTGAATGACTTATAGAGTTCAGTTTCGTTATTCCAGGAGTACTCATTTCATTGTTTTATGGTCATTTCTATTGAGTATAATTATGGGAGTTATTCTAAAATGGAATAAAAACACCAAAAGTGGAAATAAATCATATTAATAATTTTAGATAATTGTAATTGATTACATATATCATTTTTTCTTATATGATGATGATTCATTAGATAAAACATTAATGTAAAATGTTCGGTTGGTTTTTGGGGGGGTTTCTGACCATCACAAACTAGTTTCATTTTATTAGATTATTTGGTCTATAAATTAGTTACATAACATTAAAAAAGTAATAATATAAATTATAAAAAATGGTTTAACCATATTTATGGTTTTATGACCATCCTTAAAGGTGGTAATAAAAATTAATTGTTCACGAAGGTGGTGGATCAACACGTCATGGAAGATGTTTTCATTTTTTAGAATAAATGGGGAAGAGAAGAGGTTTAATGATAGATATTATATTAAAAAAATAAAATTATAGTATATATATGGTAATGGTTTTATCATTACTGTTTGGATATATGATGTTATGATAAGGTATAAATAAATAAATATTGAAAGAATTTAAAAGAGAAAGGAGGGTTTTTCCTCTTGAATATCATCTCCTTGAGAACCACTTTAAAGAACTTTTTTTGTCTTTTTGTGAGACCAAAAGTTCATTGACATAGGAAAGTGTCTTGGGAAGGGAATTTTGTATAATTAATATAATATTAAAATCTTATAAGGTGTGATGAGATGAGATGGTAAGATTTTGGATTTATAGGGAGAGAAGAGGGGTGTTTTTGATTATTTTATTCATTTGTTTATTATTTTGGCTCAAGTCATTAAATAGTATTGATTATTGTGAATAAATAATGTTACTAGTGAATTTGAGTTTGAAATAATTTTCTCATACATCTAAAATGACTCTAAAATTCATGTATTTAACTTATAATGTTAAATACTGTAAATTTTTATATTTAACTATTCAAAAAAAAACTATTTCAAGAAAATCCAAAAAAAATCACCGTAAAATTTTTTAAACATATTTATTTCAAAAATAGAATTCATTTTATGAAAATAAATTTCGATATATTTGAAATTAAATATTTAATTAAATTCATCATTTTTTAGAAAAATGTTGATTATAATATTATTACTATTTTTAAAACACTTTGAAAATTTAATTATGCTCACATAAAATTATCTTATAATTTTAATATAACTAAAAAATTAATATACTAATCTATCTTATGAAAATAAATTTTCATTTATATAATTATATTAATTATAAAAATATAAATAAAAATTTACATTTCCCAAAGAAACAATACTTAATTTATCATTTTTAAAACATTTATTCACTTATTCTAACATAAAAATATACCATATTTTGACATATAAGAAACCAAAAAAAATTATAATTTCATAGGTGAGGTTATTATTCTAATTTCTATATTACTATTCGTAATGTTAAAATTACTATTTCAATAGTCATGTTACTATTTCATTAGTATAGATTCCTTAATTTATATAAATACTACTTATTTCATTATACATTTATAATGAATTTGACTATTTAATTCCATAATGAAAACAAATTATTATATAGGTATATATTTTGTTACTTGGACACTAATTTTATACAATTATGGGGTTTTAAATGGTACCCTTACATTTCCAAAAAACCCCTCTCAACCATGTTATGCCATGTCACCTACTTGGCTATCCAATCTATGATTACCCTGACAATATAAGACTATTTTAGTACAATCACCCATGTGTGTCCATCCCCCATCAAAAAGATCCATTAAATATATTGATCATAAAATATATATATTTATAGAGTTAACTGCCCATGTTTTCCCCTCTTCATGTCTGAGTTTCCATGCTATTTACCTTCTAATCAAATGATCAGGAAGGCATTTACCAACCCAAAAACATGTTATTTATAATGATATGGGAGGCCACATGGCCCCATATTTTCCATTTTATATCACATAAAATGGTTTTATCTCATCCATAACACCTTCATAAATGCCTCTATTCCATCATTAATCATTAAAATCCATAATTTTATGTAAATAAAAACATAGAGATAAAAATTAAAATGTCATAAAAAAATTTATAGAAGTTTTATTTCATTAAAACAATCATAGAAATAAAAATATGAACAAAGAATCAAAATTTCAATCCCATAAAGGTTATATAGATGGTATAAATCAAGGAAAATTCCCTCTATATAGACTTTCAATTCATATTCCATATTACAACGTTATTTATCACATTAGATCCATTTTAATTATATTTGTACAATGCTTTAACATTTGAAACATTATTCTTGAAATATTTATGTTTTTATCATGATTAATAAAAACACATCAAAATATATCTCTAAAATCCCTCCCTAAAAATATCCAAAACTCTATATTAATATATTTTTGTTGAGACATATAATCAAAGTTTATATGATTTTTACCAATATTTTCAAGATTCGGACTATAAATTTTAGAGCGACGTTTTTAATTTCTAAACATCTATTTAAGAATATACTAAAATATTGTATCGATTTATTATACTTTAATTTTATTATATTAATAATTTATTAATTTTTAAGGTACATCAATTTCATTCCATGATGAATTTAAAAGAAAATTGAAATTATGATTTAGATAATAATTACTAAAAATCATCAATGGGAAATGTCATATCAATTAACCATACCTGTTTTTATGTTGATTCCTTATTATCCAGTAAATTTCCAACACTGATGGTAACATCGATGTCAAAAAAAACTAGAACCCCACACTCTATATCAATATATATGAAACTTTAATATATAGATGAAATTTAATTCAAAATGTATTTTAAAAATAATATTATATTTTAAAAAAAATAAACCCTCATTACTAATATTAAAATATAAATAAAATTAAATTAAATTATAAAAAAATTCTAAAAATTGAAATTTTTTGTTTTAGAATCAATGAAAAAGATCATTTCTCAATAATAAATATCATTATGAAGGAAATTATGGTTTAATTATTTTTCAACAAAATTTAATATTTTCTTTTAATAATATTAAAAGTGCATGTCTCAAAATAAAAAACAAATAATTTAATAAATAAATAAAACATTGAGTATAAATAAATCCAATTCTGATGTCAAATTCTAAAAATAGTAAAATTCATTAGCAAAAGAAACATAAAATATTACATTTTCTCAACCATTAACACTTTTCAACCCGAAAATAAATCCATGAATTTTTTTCACATCCACCCTCCCAAACCTTTTATTTTGGAATGATTTAAACTATTATCCATATATCATCCAATAAATGTAAATAAATAATTAAATAATATATATTGATAAAATATGCTATAACACATTCATTAACAAATAACCACTCACATCAATTCAATAAAAACAAATATCATTATACGAGAGGGAGAGGAATAGAAATGATACATTTTCATACCTACCTAATGATTGTTTGGATAGTAAGAATCTCATTTAAATATACTTAAACTTCATCAAAAATAACAAATCACATTCAAAATTACTAAAAACTTATTTATGACAAATATTTTTTATTTTATAATGCACTTTTATGATCATATGTTTGGTAAGAGGCATACATTCCACTATAACATTTCCCTCCTATGTCTAAGAAGTGAAAGACTGATTTATAAGTCTATAAGATAAATCATTATTCATATTATATTATAATATATAAGGAAAAAAAGTAACCAATACATCATCTCCTAATATTATTAATATCCAAAAAATATGTTCTTAAATCCAAATTACATGTCCATAACATTCACAATTTCACTATTTGAAAATGTGAGACTTACTCAATGATTTCTTCAATACATTATAAATTTTTATTATTAATATTTATAAGATATAATAATGATCCCCACCTTTATGAAGAAAATTTATTGAATTTCACAATGAATATAAAACAAAAACAAATTTTCTCATTACATACTTCCCAAAATATTACAATATTACCACCACAATCAACAAATCTCAACACAGCTTCTCTATCTTGACCATGTGAACACCCTCCATTTTAAACATAACAGTAACACTTAATGATTATTCATTATGTTTAAGTAAAATTGCCATTATTTTAAGTTATACTATATCATAAATATGGATTACTGTCATATAAATTTATCTTGAAAGCACCACTAAAAATTTTCATCTTCTTTTATAATTCACATAAAAGTTTATGATTTGAATGAAAAATAGATATCACATAAAATTATAATGGTAAAATTGAATAAAACTTTATTGGTTGTTATGTCACTCAGTTTTACTAACATTTAAGTGAGATAAGGTTATAAAATATCTTAATTTTAAATGGTTATTGTTAATAATTTTTTAATTGAAAATCACTTCGGTTATTTTTTCATTGCTTATATATTTCATTATGGTGTACTTATAATTAAATGACTTACCACTAAAGATACTGATATAGGTATACTCATCCTTCACCCAAAACTATGTGTTCATTTTAAATTATCCTAGTACAAATCCAACATATGAACTTCTTTAATTGAGAAAATAGTATCATCATCCAAAATTGACTCTAGGTCATCGACATATTCATAGTATAAAAAAAAGATACCTTTACTACAAACTTATTAAAACTATCCTCCCACTATAAAGGAATCATATATAATCATATTTATTGTCTGCTTAAATAAAAAATCCTCATCACTCCACCACTATCATCAAACTACAAAAATGACCAATGAATTAACCATATTTTCAGACATTATAACTCTTCACAAATATAAATACAACTGAAATCAAAAAATATAAAATTTCCTCGCATATGGATGTTATCACAGTCAATTAATGGTCACTTTATTGTGAAATCTACTATAAAAGAGTTAAAAAAGACAATGAGTATACTACAAACTCCAAACATAGTAAAAAATTGTTAATATTTTTCCAGGGACCCATACTAAATAATCTAAAGTAGAAATTCATAAATATATATAGTTGAATATAATTAGTTCTTTCTAGACCCAAAAATAACACCTAACCAAACCAGAGCCACATTTATATGATAAAAAGAATCACATTTTTCAACATTCTTCAAAATACCATCACTTCATTCCTAGAATACTAGTATGATACCACAGGAACACAACTATCGTTTTCCTATATGAACATTGATTTCATCACTTGTATATAAAATTTTGATACCAAATCATTTTTTCATAATCCCTACTTCCCTAATAATATTCTCCAATGAGATTATATTTTTTATATAACTCATTATATCATCACAAATTATAGAAAAATATAAAATTAGTATATAATTCCTTTCCATGAAATTTTTATATCTATATAGATGTATCATCAAATTATATTTAATCATATTCTTTAAAAATTACCTCAATAGTCATGATAAATTCTAAATAGCTACCAAATAACATATTAATTTCAATTCATTTCCTAAAATAGATTCATCAAAACACCTTTAATTTGGTTTCCCTTCATCGAATAACTAAGAATAAATATACTAATTACTTATCCTTCAAAATAATTTCTCATATGTATTAACTTCAAGTTAATTTATTCAAAATAATATAAAACACTAATTAGTGAAAACTCAAGAGTCCCTACACTTGAAAACATACTGATGTCCTTAATATTTTTAATATCATATAAGTACGATTTTAAAATCCAAATCGATTTGAAGCATAAATGAAATCAAAGTTAAATGATATACAATAATTTCCCAATAAACCCATAGGGAGTGTGTACTACAAGAAAAAATATAATTCTAGTCTAATCTAATATTCAATAAATCTGCATCTCTAAGATCATAGGATAGTTGTGCCAGATTATCTCATCACCTATCACTGTCTCTTATCTGTTTCAAAAGATATGATGTATAATGAGACATCCTAATATTAGTACAGAATGATGATTTTATTTATGAAGATATTCCAATCATGTGTTCATATAATATGATATGATTATTACTAAACCCTATTTTATTCGAACACGTGTAGGTTTTTCGCAAATGCAATCAAATAAAATGTATTAAAAATGAATATAATATAATTGATTGATTTACCTTCCACAATATCAAAAATTTGTATACCAAGGATTCTAAGTCTTGGAATACATCATCAGCTTGAAACAATTACAATGTCCTCTATTATGAAACACTAAACTAAAGTTCTTTATGTAAATTATCCAATATCATCTCAACAATAAATCATATGTATCTAAATCCAAATTATAAAATAACACATTCATATGAATATGTATATCCTAGTATACCAGTAATTTAACTCCCCAAACCCATCACCAATAAGTCATGTGGTATCAAATTTTATTTAGTATCCTAAATAAATTATGAGAGTCATTATCTCAAAATATAATTTATCACCTAATATCATGAAATGTCACCCCCCATAATAAATGAAAAATTATCCAGGTATTCTAACCCTTTAATATTTAACGCATAACTCCATTATACAATATAAAATAATCAAATGAGTCACCAAATCTAGGACACTAATCCCAAAAATGTAAATTAGTATTATACTTAATAAATATTAAATTTTTCTATTTTTTATAACGTAACACTACACAATTAGGTACAACATGTAATCTCCATCAATTGTTTCCACGATCATCCACTATATTCATATTCATCTCTTCATGAACATAATAGGGAAAAATGCATGAGTTCACATGTAGGTGAGTGAAATAATACTTGGTATGGTTATAAAAAATATTAATTCATCCCCCATAAACCACTTGGTTCGATATTCATCATCAATAAAAAAATGGTTATAAAAAGTAACCATCACAACACATCATCAAACATAATAATATTTACAATAAATTCCTATAAATATACCATTATCTCTCTATTTTCATGCTCAAAAAATAATAATATATTTATATGTAAAAATATAAATTATTAAAATTTCCAAAATATCACAATATGAAGGTACTATTATGAATTATATCTTTTCATAGAGAAATGTTTAAATCTTATTAATCAGAGAGTAAATCTCAGTAAAATGCTTTAGACATCTAGGGAATCACTCTATGCCTCTCTCAAATGATGTAATAAAATATAAACCCCACATTTAGATAGTAGGTACATAGTTAAATAAAATATCAAAAATTAGTATTATCTCACATTCCTTTAGAAGTTTTATAACAAGATGATTCACCCTTGATGCACCATCATTCAATGCAAGAGAATAAAAAAATCATGATTATATATCTAGTATGCACCAAAAACAAAGATGAGGGTGAAAAGGAGATAAGTACTCTATCATATAAAATCCACATTGATCATAGGGTTGTGGGTGAGAAAGACTATAAATAGTCTAGTGAAACATCATCAATCTCAAACCTAAATCAGCATTTGAGGTTATGATCAATTCACAGTTGTTTCATCAACATCTTCATACCCAGTGGTGTGTATTGAATATAATATATTCATAGATATCATTGTCAATTTTTAACCACAATCTATACATTTTTTTATTAAATTAGGTCTTATTATATCATCAGTATCCACTAGTCATTGTCCACATCACCCCTAAAAGTAAGATAAATAATCAATGAAATCACACCACCTAATCAGAGACTATATAGAAGTCACCTAAACCTTTCTAAATAATTTATGATTTTATAAAACCATTATCTATAAACTTCAACATAATTTTCACATACAAATCCAATAATAAGTTAAAAGTGGTTATTAGATTACTTAGCTTTTCACAACATCATAACACTAATATCTTTATGCACATCATATCATTACGTCACATGTTTATAAATTATTTAAAAACTATAGTCTCAAAACTCTCCCTTTTTTACATGTTATATCTCCCACATTTTTTAAATAATCTATCTCCTTAATTAAAAAGGATAATATCCTTCTTCCTTATCAAATTTGAAATAGTTGAATGTCTGCTAGTAAATATTCATAACCTAACCAAAGAGGCAATTTACTATTACTAGAGTATTTATTTAACATTATTAAATTCATAATTATTCTTCATTTTGGATTTCCATAATTAGTACTCAATACATACTTATAATAGATCATCATAAAAGTTATAATTTATTTATTTTAATATATAAAAATTTCTACATATATATATTATTAATCTATCCCCACCGAATTTTGACCTCAATAATAAAATTTAAAACACCATGAAATCTTTAAATAGTATCTACTTATTATATAATTAACTCATGTTATACTTATACTAATTAATATGATCATAAATATAATTATAATTCAAATTTATTGATATCAATCCTATGAATAATGATCTTAAATGAAAAAACTATTATTAAAATCCTTTACATCTACTAATTTTCATCACATAAAACTCATTTCACTATAATAAATTACTAATTACGTCTAAATTCATCAATATACCATTAATAATTTTATGATTTATCGTATTTATTTTCATTATAAATTAATTATTTCATCATAACATTTATAATCATCAACTTAATTAATTTATATCTCTTTGTATATGATCCACATTATCATATTTATCTTTTAACATTTTTAATAATTCATAATATCTCAATGTTATTAATTAATCTCAAATACCTAAATTTAAAAGCATAAAACTTTAAGATCCTGATTTTTTATGAGGTATGGATACATAAATACTTAGTATAAATATATTATAACTTCCATTTAGTGGATCTCAATGGATTCAAGAAGGGTTCATGGGGGTCCTAGACTAATTCAGAGCCCAGAGCTCTGTTTTTTTGAGAAACATGTTAATTCTGATGGTTAGTGAATGGTTAGAGCATGGTTATGGATAATAGTGTGATACATAAAGGGTACTTCACAGTTTAATTAACCATGTGAGGGTGGCCACATTATTTTGAGAAATGGTTTAGAATTTTTTCAAAGGTGATTCACATTTTGTGTGAATGGTTTTTCCAAATGTGTGAAAACCATGCAAGGGGGTGTACCATAGAGATAGTTGTGGTGCACGGTTAGTGCATGGTTTGGAAAAATGTGTGGCCAAACCATGCACCAATTAAAAAGTGGTTTAAATTAAAATTATTCCATTAAATACCAATAACCATTAACCCTCCTTCCTCATTCGTTCTATGCAAAGAATCTTCCACCATTGTAGAGCTCTATTCCACTCCAACCTTGGATTTAAGAAAAGTCTTTTGTATGGTGTCTGATTCAACTATGGTTTTTCATGTTTGATCTGTCTTGGTGAGTCTCTCATTACTCTTTATATGACCTATTTTTAGTGAATTTGTCTTTTTATTTGTTCTCTCCCTTTCTAGCTTAGATTAGAGGTCAGCAATGGAAGAGGTGCTTCTACTCATTTAAGGTAGGTGGTATTGTACCTTTATATAGTTTTTTGGGAGTTTATATTATGTCTCTATTGTTCTACATGTCGATCCTTTTGGGTGATGTTCTAAAAAATGATAAACCATGACCCTAATCGTTCAAATCTTGGAATGAACATTCTAAGACACCCTTTTACTTGGATGGAGGTTGATTTCCTCATCCCAAACCACCCCTTGGGTGTTTTTTCTTATATACATTAATGGATTATGTTTCCCTAGTGACTAAAACACCACTAAGGTGTGTATGACTTAGAGTAGGCCAGTGAAATATTTTAAAGTCACTTAATGAAATGTTGTAGTGGCATTGATTAGGAACTTTTTACAATTATTATTTTGACTTATATATTTTACCTCTCAACTAATGAAATTAATTGAATAATGTAAAGAGTGATATTCATTATCCTTCAATGTAATATGACATGAATGTGATTAAATTTTTTGATCTTCAGTAATAAACATGATGTTCCTAATTTTTTATTTAGAATTTATGGATATGATGTTTCTTATTGTTCACATGGAATTTATGGATAGGATAGTCCTTATTATTAATTGGGAATAAGTGACATAATATTCAATATTATATATTTGGAATAAAAATAAATGATGTTAATTAATGTTTATTTATGATTAATAATCATGATGTTTCATATTGACTATTTTTAATTAATGGAAATGATGTTCCACATTTTTTTAGTAATTAAGTGACATGGAATTTGTAACACACCAAGATTTTATGAAAAATATTCTTTTTAATTTCATTGATGTTTTGTATTGTATGATACACCATGATTTGTTTTCGCTATACGCAACACTGTATTAGATTGTAGTATACACAAACACTATTCTTGGCTTGTGTTGCACGCAAGAGTGACCTTCCTCGATAGCGTGTGTTGTACGCAATACTGAGTTTCACTAAACAACGATATATTATTATGAACTAGTTGTTATGAATATTATTAACTATATTTTGAATTTTATTACATAATAATTCATCTTAAACATATTCTATAACATGGTAGGAGAACAAAATAAATTTTTTGGGTAAAATAAGTATTTTTCAAAAAATCATTTTTGCCGCCTTTTGATGGAGCACCTACTTTTAATCTAGTTTTTGACACATTTATAAGTTAAATTAGACAAAATAAACTTATTCATTGCAATAAGAATATAAAACATTACTTTGGATTAATTTTTTATATTTTTCTGTAAACTTTTTTATGTCGACGAATTGTAAAAATATGCTAAATGTTTCTTAAAAACAACCTTTTTCATCAAGATAATGTATATGGTTAAATTATGAAATTTATTGGTTTTAAAGTATAAATAGAATATATTTTTACCCTTTTATATAATTTAAGTCATTATCATTAATTTTACATTGAATTCATAGGTAAAAAGATTTCAAGATTTGGCAATGTTTTAACTTTTAAAACCCATTTTCTCAACAACGTGATTAATTTTAAATTAAATACTAAAAATTAATAGAATTTAGAAAAATTGATTCCATATTAGGAATAAATATGTCCAAATTTTTTTAATTTTCTAATTTTCATTTTTAAGCATTATAAATAGTAACTACGGTAATTTTTATTTACTGTAGTTAAAGGTGAATCAGGTAATAAAGGGTAAAAATAAGATTATAAAATTACCATAACTCCTGAAAAAATTATATTGGATGAATAAAACTCAACCCATATCACCCAAGGGTCGTAATAGATTAATTTCATGGACTTTTGACCATGAAAATGTTGTAATTATTATTAAGACTAAAGAAAGGGACAACATGTCACCTTTTTAAATCTTATAAGTGTAATAATTTTAATTTAGTGATTAACATCATAAAACATAGAAAATAAATAGTCACCAGAAATATAACAAAATTATATATATCATGTGAATTTATTTATAATTTTTAGGGATTAATAAATTATCATTAATGGTGACACAATATTGATGTGGAAATTATTTTATTTATTGAAATATAAAGTAAAACATTTAAAAAATATTAAAATACATATTATATGAACTATTTAATGTTCTCCATGAATTTTTAAGATTAATATTTCGTATTATGGATATATTAAAAAAAATTTCTCGAATATATATTTTGTTTGGATTTTATTTAAATTCAAATAATTGAATAGTGTCAAAACTGACACTATTGATATTTTATAAAAATGACATATTATTAAATTGTTTAAAAATCACAAAAATATTTAAAAATTATAAATTGAAATTTATATGGTCGAAAATGTGATAAAGTATCCAATTATGGACAATTACCAACACATAATTAAGTATTTATAACAATTTAGAATTTAGTATCCTATTACCACAAATAAAATGAAATAGATTAAATAAGGATAAATAAAAATGATAGGGAATAAAATAAAATAAAAACAACTCTAAATTTTATTAGTTTATTAGATGACAACCCTATCTGATATCATCTTCTAATTGGGTCATTTTTGGAGGTTTTTAAGTGGGGTATGAATTTATTATAAATTAATATTTTTGAGGTTCCCAAAAGTGTCTCTCTCCTCTCTTATAAAAGGGAACCTCCTCTCTCTCCTCTTCAAAATATTTTGAGCCTTAAATCATTGAAAACCCCTATCCATTTCTTTTATCCACTTCCATAGCAACATACTAGAGGTCATGATCATCTTAAAAGACCAACTATAGTGCCCTAAGAGGAGGTTTAGAAGAGGCGCATCGAAGAAGAGGTAATATCCTTTACCGATTCATTCAAATTTACTTTTCCCTCTACTTCATCTTTTTATTTGTTTCATTATAATGTAATAAAATCATTATAACTCATATAATGATATTTTATTATAAATATGAAACCACCCTATTTCACCCTCTATCCATCCTATGGAAAATTAAATCACTGCACGTGCATACGTACGGAATACTATCTCCATGTCGTGGTGTAATCTGTTTTCCACCACCACCTTACTTGGATGGGTATAATGGTGTAAAGAATAACTATATATGATTATTATAATATGATACTAATTCTGAGATATTCTGTCATCCACTCCAATACCATTCAATAATTCTGGGAACAATAACATCACTCGTGCGTACGTACGTACGGATTACCATCTCCACGACATGATGAGATTCATTCTTCATGATAATAGTATTGGCAGCAATGCCATGGAAACTATGGAAATCATAACATGTGCTTAATTATTGGCCACAATTACATGTTTTATTCCCATGAAATTTTATCATGATTAATGTTCATTTATGATCTATGTCTTATGTATTGCTAAGATTTATGTCATTAGTCATGAGTTTGATGTTTTATGTTCATGTTTATATATTCAAATGTTTTTGGGTTGTTTTATATTCTCTATGATTTCTCTCACTGATCATTTGAGCTCACCATTTTTTTGTTTTCTTTTCCTCAGGATATACAGAAAGGTTTTATGTAAGAAAACAAAAGGGGAAGATATTTATGAGAGATGTTGAAGATTTTCTCCATGATTAGAAGATTATGTTCTGAGTTTCAAAAGACACTAAACTAATACGTTCATTGGGCAGCTATTTGTGTCATGTATTATGTTTTCTGAAAAAGTAATTTAATTTCCTTGTACTTCAAGCTTTGGGTCTCTAAAGTTGGTATCAGAGTGAATGTTTAGTTAACCGTTGGAAACTAGGATACGAAAACTTTAGTGAGATCCCTAGAGATATTTCTAAGTTATGTCTAGGGATGTACCTAAGGTTATGTATAAGTATAGGTTATAGTCCTATAATTACGTTAAATATCTTATAATTAAACCTAAGATATTAGATATTGAAGGTACTCCCCCTTTATTATGTTGTTTTCTTAACACAATTGTTTCCTCTCACACTATTATTTTTGGGTTTTAGACGACGGGTGGAACCCTATGGGACCGTGTTGATCAATGTAAGGGACAATATAATGATTGTCCTCCTGAACAAACCAATTTTAAGGAAAATGGAGTGCAAAATCTTATTGTTGTAATTACAGAATCTATTAATCATTCTGGACTTTCAAATGAGTAGAGAAGGGAATAATATTCTATTGATTCCTTCATTAGGCAATGTCCACCTTCTTTCAGTGGGTCTTCGAATCCACTTGTTGCTGAATAATGGATCAGTACCTTTGAAAAGATATTTTCCATACTTCGATGTTCAGATCATGAAAAATTCATTTTGGTTGTTTACCATTTAGAATGTGAAGCAGACCATTGGTGGAATCTAATTAAGAATACAAGGCCCCAAGATGAAATTGAATCCACAGAATGGGACGAGTTAAAGAAACTGTTTTTCAATAAGTACTTCCCTTTTATTCTTTGAACAAATATGGAAAAGGAGTTACTTGATATTATGGAAAATGATGATGAATCTGTTGGTTTATACGAGGTGAATTTTACAAGGCTTGCAAGGTATGCATCTGGATTTCTCATCCAACCTGAATGTAAAGTTGATCTATTATTCAGTGGCTTAAAAAAAGTCTTAGAAGGGCATTAGCAATAAGATACTTCAGTAGATATGAAAAAATTGTGGGTTGTGCTATCAATGTAGAACTGTAAGTTGGTGTTACATATCCATCTCATGGTTTTGACAAGAAATGAAAGATGGAGTTCAAGGAAAAATCTCAAAATAATGGTGAAAAGAAGATGAATGTTTCATTATGCTCAATGTGTGGAAAGAGGTATGATGGATATTGTCTTAAATGGACTTGAAAATGTTTTAATTGTATAAAATAAGGACATTGAGTAGGTGAGTGTCGAAGTAATGGGAAAAAGGTATCTAATGATGTGAATAGAGAAAATACTACACAGAACGCACCACCAACACTTCAATGCTACAAGTGTAAGGAAATGTGGAATTACGCTAACCAGTGCCATAATCCAAGGGTTAATGATGATCGACATAAAAAACCACATAAAGAAAAAAAGGAAGTCACATGCAATCACTATTGGAAATGTTGAGTATGAAAACGACGTGGTGGAATGATTAAGTGTTTATGTAATGGGATTCCAAAATAATGTTGTGGAATCTCATTTACAGTATCCTGGAATATTATAATATCTATGTATTGGTCTATTGAGGTTTCCAATAATTTTATGGTATAGGTCACCATTAAATGTGATTGAAATATTTTTGGAAAGAAGATAATGCACACATAATGAAGGGATAAGGAGAAAATAATATGTTTGATAGTATTAATGAGCACATTACTGATATAAGGACAAAGTGACATCATGGTTTGAGTGTGTAGAAATTTTGTGATTTTGGTATGTGGAAATAATTTACTTTTGATAGCATTCATGTTTTCACTACGGTTCTATGGTAATTCATGTTTCAAGAGAATGCATAATTATGTTATTCAAATGATTGGAATGTAACCAACAATATATATCTTAGGATATATGGGGGATAAATGATAGTAATCACAAGCTTGGTAGATGACCTCTCTTGTAATCTTTTTCTTTATACTATGAGATTGGATAGAAGTATTTTGGATAATCCAAAAGATTGGAAGAGATTACGATAAACATCATATAGTATTGTTTATGGTTAGAAATGTTTTAGATTATTTATGAAATGTTATAATGGTAATGTTTTAGAAAAAGAAAAAACCTATAGGATTGGAGACAACCCATCACGTCGAACAAGGATGCAGGAATTAAACCAACAACTGATGTGTGAAAGTCTTATATCGCCTACCACTGGCCTACCGGAAGTCCCTGGTTTGTATAAATTAGTTTTATTTTATTATGTTGTATGATATATGAAGTGAAATTCCATTTTATGATCCATATACGATTAATATCACCATATATAGACTTATGTGTATTTACTAACTTTTTCTAACCTTTTCTTTGATATAGATATAATGACCCATCATTCTATGACATGATCTGGTAACACTTCATGAATGAAAAATTCAACTTCATTTCATTAAGATATGAAGTGGAAATTTTTCATGGAATGGCCTACAGTGAGATTGTACAAAAATCAAGTAAGTATTTCTTCAAATTCAAGTTCTTAAACAATAGGGAAATGATCTTGAAAACAAAAAATGTTGTCCTAGTACCCTCATATCTGATGAATCAGATGGTACCTTAGATCATCACAAATTTATGACATTTTTATTGTTGGATTTTTCATAGTTATGTTCTCTACCACTCTCCATCAGAACATGATGGTTAGATTTCTCTTCCATATCCATGTTTTCACCTATATTCTCTTATATGGAAACCCAGTGATGAGTTAATTTGGGTAACTGTTACGTTTCATACTTTACTTTTTAAAATTAAGTTTTAGTATTCATTTTTACATTGTGGGTTCCTATGATAGAGACTTACAAGTAGTAAATGATTTATAACCTCGATGAATTTTGAGGGCGAAATTAATTTTAAGGGGGGTAGAATGTAACACCCCGAGATTTTATAAGAAATATTCTTTTTAATTTCTTTGATGTCTTGTGTTGTTTGTGACACCACTATTATCTTGTGCTATATGCAACACCGTATTAACATGTAGTATATGCAAAAACTATTCTTGGCTTGTGTTGCATGCAAGAGTGACCTTCCTCGATAGCCTGTGTTGTACGCAATACCAAGATTTACTAAACAATGATATATTATTTTGAAAAAGACATTCTGAATATTATTAACTAAATTTGGAATTTTATTACATAATAATTCATCTTACACATATTATATAACATGGTACTAGACAAAATAAATTTTTCGGGTAAAATAAGTATTTTTCAAAAAATGGTGTTTTCACCCTTTTGATGGCGCACCCACTTAAAATATAGTTTTTGTCAAGTTTATAAGTTCAATTAGACCAAATAATCTTATTCATTGCAATAAGGATATAAAAATTTACTTTGGATAAATTTTTTATATTTTTCGGTTAACTTTCATATTTCGATGAATAGTGAAAATATGCTAAATTTTTCTTAAAAACAACATTTTTCATCAAGATAATTTATATTGTTAAATTATGAAATTTAATGGTTTTAAAGTATAAATATAATATATATTTACCCTTTTATATAATTTAAGTCATTTTCATTAATTTTACATTCAATTCATTGGTAAAAATATTTCAATCTTTTGCAATGTTTTAACTTTTAAAACCCATTTTCTCAACAGAGTGATTAATATTAAATTAAATACTGAAACTTATTTGTATTGAATTTGGAAAAATGGATTCCATATTTGGAATTAGTAGGTATAATTAATTTTAATAGGATACATTTAATTTTTAGGCATTATGAATAGTGACTTCAGTAAATTATATTTACTACAGTTAATGATAAATCGGGTAATTAAGGGTAAAAATAATATTATAAAATTACTATAACACCTGACAAAATTCTATTTGATGAATAAATTTTTACCCATATCACCTATGTCTCGGAATAGATTCATTTCATTGACTTTGGACCTTTAAAAAGATGTAATTATAATTATAACCAAAGAAAGTTACAACATGTCACTCTTTTAAATATTATAAGTGTAATAATTTTAATTTAGTGATAAACTTCATAAATCATAAAAAATAAATTGTCACCAGAAATATAATAAAATTATATACATAATGTGAATTTATTTATAATTTTTAGGGATTAAATAATTATCATTAACTGTGACACAATAGTGATGTAGAAATTATTTTATTGATTGAAATATCAAATAAATGGTGTTAAAAATATTAAAATAAATATTATACGAACTATTTAATGTGATAAATGAATTTTTAAGATTAATATTACATGATAGGGATCTTTTAAATATTTTATTTTCTAATATATCTTCTATGTATATTTTATTTAAATTCACATAATTGAATAGTGTCAAAATTGGCACTATTGATATTTCATTAAAATAACATATTATTAAATTGATTAAAAATCACAAAATATTTAAAAATTCTAAATTGAAATTTATATGGTCTAAAAGGTCATAACATATCCAATTATGGATAATTCACAACACATAAGTAAGTATTTATAACAATTTAGAATTTAGAATCTTATTACCACAAATAAAATTAAATAGATTAAATAAGGATATATCAGAATGATAGGGTTTAAAATAAAATAAAAAAAAGTAAAAATTTTATTAGTGTATCAGATTACAACCATATCTCATCTCATATTCTAATTGATTCATTTTTGGAGGTTTTTATATGGGGTCAGAAATTATTATAAATTATTATTTTTGAGGTTCCCAAAAGTGCCCCTCTCCTCTCTTATAAAAGGGCACCTCCTCCCTCTCCTCTTCACAATATTACGAGCCTTCAATCTTGGCCAAACCCTATCTGTTTATTTTCTCCACTTCCCTTGAAACATACTATTGGTCCTTATTTTCTTCAAAGACGAACTTTAGTTCCCTAAGATGAGGTTTAGAAGTGGCTTGTCGAAGAAGAGGTAATATCCTTTACCAATTCTTTCAAATTTATTTCCCCTTCTACTTCATCTTTTTTATTTTTATTTTTTATAAACTAATAACATCAGTATCACTCATATACTGATATTTTATTATAAATATGAAAAAACCATATTTCACCTTCTATCCATCCTATGAAAATGAAATCATCATGGGTGCGTATGAACGGAATACTGTCTCCACATTGTGGTGAACTATGTTTTCCACCACCACCTTTATTGGATGGGTATAATGGTGTAAAGAATAACTATATACGATTATTATAACATGATACTAATTCTGAGATATTCTATCATCCACTCCAATACAATTCAATAATTGTGGGAACGATATCATCGCTTGTGCGTATGTATGGATTTTCGTCTCCACGACGCGATGAGATTCATTCTTCATGTTAACTATTCGAGAATGATTATAAAGTATATATATTGAATAATAATGAAATATATGACATAATAATTCTATTATGTTTATGTATATTTATATATTTCATCTACTTACTTCCATTCAATTCAATAAGGAAATGAAAACAACGTTCATGCGTACGTACGGCCTACTGTCTCCATGAACGGTGCACTTCATTCCATTTATCGATATATTATATTCTGAATATATATAAATCACATTTTTCATTCTATAAGTAATTAATTATTTTATAAGTAATCATATGAATAATTACAAATCAAAACACAGATGATAAATGAAACGATTTTTCCCAAAACGCTGCCTTAACATGGAATTGAAAAATGAATGAGTAATATAAAGTCGTAAGTGAATAATATATGATATCATAAATATTATTATGGTTCTTTTACAAGTTAATAATATGTTTAAACCCACGATACAGGAGTATTGGACACATACGGATGAAATTGGACATAAGGTAAGGGATAATTATTCCAATCTCATTCTTAACCGAGATTGTTTATTCGTAAGTATTTACTAGAGTTATATTTATCATCCATTTACATGTTTTATAAAAAATATTCATATATGTTTAAATACTTTTTTACCAATTTTTTACTTTTACTATATTTTTTTACGGAATCTTTCTTTTGTTTACCATATGAGGTACTTTTTGACTTCTCGATCAAAAGTACGAGGAGAATGTTTTTTTGTATCTTATATGACATGAATTGATTTTTACAGTTTCATAACGCCTTATTTCCATGAAGCTTCATATGAAAGATTTCATGATTAACAAGAGTTAAGTTCGTTTAAAATTGTATGTCATTTTGAGAAAATAAAATTATATTGAAGAAGAAAGGATATTTTCCTCAAAAATTATTTCAAGTGTTTTATCAAACCTATTTTCCAACTATGATGAAATTATTTAATATGTTTATGTTTCAAGTATAATGTCTCTATTATTTACATGGTTTCATTTTTATTATGATGAAATGATATCCAGTTATTCTAGATGAATTATGTTATGATAGGATGATGTTTATGAAACCCATTTTATTCATTGGGTTATGAAGAATGATTTATGTTTATTTTGTGGCACACGAAAGAATGATTTATTTTTATTTTGTGGCACACTAAAGAATGATTTAATTATGATATGTTTGGGACCTATATCTCCCTCCAATGAATTGGGTAATGATTTATATCTCATGAGATAGACATGGCCGGAATGACATGTAAAATCTTGTTCAGTAATACAGGGTTGGAACGACAAGTAATCCCAGTTCAGTAATGGACTTTGTCCACTATAATGGTCTAGGGAACAATTCCTTGGCTACTATGGAAATCATAACTTGTGATTAATGGTTTTCGGAAATTACATATTTGATTCTCATGATATTTAATCATGATTAATGTTACTTTATGATCTATGCCATATGTACTGCCAAGATTAATGTCATTACTCATGATTTTGATGTTTTATGTTAATGTTTTTACGTTCGAATGTTTATGGGTTGTTTTATGTTCTCCATTTTTTCCCTTACTAAGCTTTTGAGATCTCCCTTTTTATGTTTTCTTTTCCCCATGATATAAAGAAATGTTTTACGTAAGAAAATAAAAGGGGAAGTTCTTTATGGGAGCTGTTGAAGATCTTTCAGCATGATTATAAGATTATGTTCTGAGTTTCTAAAGACCCTAAACTAGTACGGTCATTGGGCATCTGTTTGTGTCATGTATTAATTTTTCTGCAAAAGTAATGTAATGTCCATATATGTCAAGATTTGGGTCTCTAGAGAATTCCATATTTCCTATGACTAATTAATGGACATGACGATCATTTTTATTTACAAAGTAGTATGTGTTCAGAGACATTCTATATTATTACCAAGAAAGTAGTATCAGATGTGTGTACCATGAACAATGTGAGCCGACATGGGTTTTACGTGATTCATTTACTAATTTTGTTATCATTACATGCACAATGATTCATATATATATATTCACAAACTGAATAAAACTAGAAACTGTTGTTGGTGGCCTGCTAAGTTTTTCTCACACCCAATTAGGACCATCAATGGGTACCCATAAAAATACCATGGATGCAAGTTAAAATAAGGTAAATCTCCCAACTATGGATGATTGATTTTCTTTACTAGGATGGAGTATAGGAGGAGAATAATGAGATTATTCTTTGATGCTATTTGAGATAGATTTTGACATTTTGTTTATTTTTTGTATAGAATGTTGTATATTTCTGCTTCTTTTGTTTCCCTTATACACCCATTTTGTATAGAATCATGACATCAATTTTTTTTATGATACTAACTATTGATTTTTTCTGTCATTGTTTTCCTGGAAGGTTTATATTTCTATTATTTATTCATTTCTATACAATTTTTGTTTTTTTTATTATATACTTTTATTCTCTCCTCGAATGATGATGTTATAGTCTTCCCATTGTACCAATGTAGACCCTCAATACTAGTCGATAGCTTGGAGAATACGTGGAGGTGCACTTGAGTCTAAATAGCCACTAGGTCAAGAAACATATAAGTGATATAGATATAGTACATCACAAAGAGGTATCTAAGGATTATTTTCTTTTCTGTACTATTTTGGGATATTTGAAAAGATATTATTACTTGTTAGAATTTGGTAATGAGCCTATTCTTGTCATTAGCTATCTCGTGTATATAGAAATCCAAATTACCTAGATAAGACTGGTTGTTCAAGATTTTTCCTATTATAGTCGTACAGATTTTACTGATGGTTGACGAATGTGATTTTTGGAATTTATTATCATTATCATTTTGGATTTTCTTTTTAACCTTGGTCTGGTATGGGAAGGATTCATTGTCTCATGCATCATTATAGGAATTTGAGGACTTATATGTCATGCATATTCTATTCCATGTTCAAATTATTGAGATAATTTCTTATTGCATAATGTTGGTTCCTTGACTATGATATTTGTTATTTCACTAGAATTTTATACAAGAAGAGGATAAATATTGGGTCTTTAAAATATCTTCTTTAACCTAAAATGTTGTTTTCCGCCTGAATTGAGGGTTTCACCTTAACTAAATAGTTATCACATGTATGAGCTATGTAACTATGGTAACATGGAATAAAATAATAATTGATTGTGATTACATATATTCCAAATGAAATTTATAAAGTTGGAGTGTCTATAAATTGTTAAGGGTGATACATATAATCAAGCTATTATATATGTATTTTTACATCATGAGACCAATTGTAAAAATTTTGTTTATAATTACATTACATCCTATTTATAACGTATAATGCATAGTCATTTATAACTTGTGAGTGGAAACTCATCCAATTGGACCATGATATATATATATATCTATATGTATATCCTTATTAATTGTCAATATGTAAATGTTAAATTAACTAGTTATCAATAAATGGGGATATTAATTACAACTTAAAGGTTGTTTCATCTATAACTTCCAATGACACTAAATATATCATGACCTTTACTGTGAAATATATAACTTGACCTTGGCCTAGCTTTAGGTGCAGGAAGCTGGGAATTGACTCTTCTATAAGATGGAATTGCATTTATCATTTTTATTTTAACTTAAATATTTTTTGTTATTAAATCATGTTATGAGAAATTTGTTTGGAATTGGATAAATATTCTACTATAACAACCTTGGGTTATTGGCTAAGAAGGTGCTGATGACCATTATCTTAAGGTTGTGGTACCTAAGACATAAGTATTACCTCCCATAGTGCCACTTATTCTACCACCTTCTATTATTCTTCTAGGAGATGATTCCTAGTTTTGAGATGGTTTCTTATGGATATTGTAGTCTATATAGGGAGCATTATGACCTTCCACATCAATAGAAGATTTGAATAGGGAATTTCAGCAGTAGGACCATACTACCATTTATATGGAAGCCAGTCCCCAGGATACTAAATCATCGATGGAGGTCATGTTATCTATATTCAAGAATCTTGAGACATATCATGCTATGAGAGTTAATCTCTCCACATATATTATTCATGGATCTAGTAAGAGATAGTGGGATGTTATCTTACAGTCATACAAACATTTGTTTATGGTCTTAAGGGATATCTAGATTGGTTTTTATGATTACGTCTATCCCGAGTCATTGAGAGATGATAGGGATATGGAGTTTATAAACTTGAATCATATTACTATGTTCATTATGGATTATTTAACTCACATTAAAAAACATTAGTTTTTTGCACCAATTTTTATGGATGATTAGATACCCTAAGCTAGGCAATTTGAGGATGGGGTCACCAATGACATATGGTCATAAGTGAACATATTTAGGTTGACTACCATGTTTTAGATAATAAACTTGGCCCTCATTACCGAGTGAAAACTATGGGAAGCTGTGGATTTCATCTTGGGTAGTTCATCAAATAGATTGGGAATTACTTCACGCAATAGAAGGAAGAATTGATGTGAGATTAGTAATTAGGGTGGTGGTGGTAAGAGTATATACAGTGGTACGTAAGTGTCATTCCACTAGTTTGGAATGTTAGGTCACACAAATCCTCAATTTGATAGAGGACCCTTTGAGTGTTGATATTATGGAATAATATGACATAATCAGCAGTTTTGTTGAACCTTTTCTTTAGTGGATAGTGAGAGAAGATATGCACTAACCCCATATTCAAAAGTAGGGTATGTAGCCCCTCGTCGGGAGGGAAATAGCAGTACCATGGATCATATAGTTCAAGGAGCTGGATGATTTCAAGGAAGTCAAACTTCTAATATGTAATAATAGTAGTGTGGTCCTACTCAAGATAATTAGGTTTTGACTCAGGGATAAGAATCAGGTCAGATTTATTCAGTACATGTGACTCCTAAGGAGTAGAGTGTTGGGAATTCTACAGTTTGATGTATGATTTTGGAAGCCTCTAATTTATTATATTAATGATTTGATATAGACATGTCACACTCCTTTATATATGTTTCTATTTTGTAATGTTTGGTTCATTATATTTAGTATATTTTTTGGAGTGATTAATCACGATACTTCGTTGGGAGTGAAATCAAAAATTGTATGCCAATTAAAGTAGTTTCCCCATGAGATTTCTAGCTATCATTTCATATTAAATATTTTTTCCTTGAGAGGATAGGCTTTGATATAATTATATTGATGGACTAGTTATTATCTTGTCATGCTTATGTTTATTTCTATCATCAGAGGGTGTTCTTCACATCACCTGAGGGATTATTCTATATTGATAAAGAATAATGGGATTTCATGGAAAGTCAAGATGGACCTGATCATCCTAGGATGGGTGTAGTGATATCTCAAATTGTTGGTATTTTCCTGAGTGATTAAGGAATTTATCAGATAGATTTTCCTCCTGTATTGGACCATTTCACAGTTTTCTTTCTTAATGGATTTTCTGGGATACCTCCTAAGAGAAAGGTGGATTTCAATATTGAGTTAGTTCCATGAGTAGATCTAGAATCTATTCCTCCCTAAGGGATATAATCTACTAAGATTCTTGAACTCAAAAGGTAGTTAGAGGACTTGGAATCAAAAGTTATCCAAACAAATACTTCTCCTTATGGTTTACTCGTGCTTTTTTGAAGAAAGTGGATAAATCCCTTATTATTTTCATGGATTACTAATATATTAATTAGATAATGGTTAATAACCACAATACACTACCTTCACTAGTGGAAAAAACATTTACCACATCGGTATTTTTCACATCGGTTCTATATAACTGATGAGAAAATCTGTAAAAATCGATTTATCATGTTGGTTACCAAATAACCGATGTGATAAATCGATGAGAATCAATTTTTTATGTTGGTTATTTTTTAATTGACATAATAAAAATTGAAATTATCATTATCATGTTGGTTATAAAATAACTGACTTGATAAAGAAAATCTCGGAAATTTATCATGTCAGTTATCAAAATAACTAACATGATGAAGTTCCATTTGTCACATCAATTAAAAAATAACGGGAGTGATAAATTATTTTCTACACCAGTTATTAAATAACTGACATTATAAAAATAAAAAAATAGTTTACCATATCAGTTATTAAATAACCGATGTGATAAATATTTTAATGATTTATCGCACCCTGTATTCAGTCATTATGTTTTCTTTGATCGGGCCACCTGCGACTTCTCTCTCTCATGTGGAAAACCTAGAAAATATTCTTCAAATTTGTGCCCTCTAGTCTTTTTTTCCAACATCATTCATCATCTTTATTATCATAAGAACTATTAGGTAGACTCGCAACACTCAACTAATCCTCACACAGCACGGTTTTAGTTTTTATTTTTCGTAATGCCCTAAACTAATTTTTTGAGATGTTATTGTTTTATCATTGTTCTCAAAATTATGGTAAGTTTCATAGTGTTCATTTATACCATGTTAAATACTTTTGTAGTAAAATTACCCTATAGAAGTGATATTAATCAATAATATGATTTGTGTGTGTTCTATCATTTGTTTGAGCGTGTACAGGTGGTTTCCAAGGGGGTGGGGGTGGTGTACAGGGGGTGTGGGGCTGTCCAAGGGGGTTGGGGGTTTCCAAGGGGGTGGGGGTGGTGTAAAGGGGGTGAGGGGGCTGTCCAAGTGGGTAAGGGTGTACAGGGTTGTGGGGGTGGTGTCCAGGGGGTGAGAGGGTTGTCTAGGGTGGTAGGGGTGTCCAGGGGGTGGGGGTGTCTAGGGGGTGGGGGTGTCCAGAGGGTTGGGGGCTATCCAGGGGGTGGGGGGATATCTAGAGGGTTTGGGGTTGTCCATGGGGTGGGGGATGTCTATAGGGGTGGGGGTTTTCCTATGGGGTGTTGGTGTCCAGGGGGTTTTCAAGGGGGTGGGGTGGTGTCCAGGGGGTGAGGGGGCTTTCCAATTGGGTATGGGTGTCTAGGGGGTGTGGGTGGTGTCGAGGGGGTGAGGGGGATGTCCATGGGTGGGGGTGTCCAGGGGGTTGGGGTTGTCCAGAGGGGTTGGGGGATGTTTAGGGGTGGGGGTTATCCAAGGGGGGTGGTGATGTCCAGGGGTTGTCCAAGGTGGTGGGGGTGGTGTCCTGGGGGTGAGGGGGTCCAGGGGGTGGGGGTGTCCAAGGGGTTTCCAAGGGGGTATGGTGGGTGTGGTGTCCAGGGGGTTGGGGTGTCCAGGGGTGGGGGTGGTGTCCAGGGGGTGAGTGGGTTGTCCAAAGGGATATGGGGTGTCCATGGGTGGGGGTGTCCAGGGTGGTGGGGGTTATCTAGAGGGGTTGGGGGATGTCCGGGGGTGGGGGCTATCCAATGGGGTGGTGTTAATCATGGGGTGTCCAAGGGGGTGGGGTGGTTTCCAGGGGTGATGGGGATTTCGAAGGGAGTGGGGGTGTCCATGGGGGGTGGTGTCCAGGGGTGAGGGGATATCCAAGAGTGGGGGTGTCCAGGGGGTGGGGGTTTTCCAGAGGGTTTGGGGGACTGTCCAGGGGGTGGGGGTTGTCCCAAGGGTGGTGGTGTCCAAGGGTGTCCAAGGGGGTGGGGGTGGTGTCTAGGGGGTGAGGGGGATTTCCAAGGGGGTGGGGAAGTCCAGAGGGGTTGGGGGTTGTCCAAGGGGTGGGGGCTGTCCAAGGGGGTGGTGGTGTCTAGGGGGTGTCCAAGTGGGTGGGGGTGTCCTGTGGGTGAGGGTGTTTTCCAATGGAGTGGGGTGTCCAGGGGGTGAGGGGGCTATCCAAGGGGTGGGGTGTCTAGGGGGAGTCCAAGTGGGTAGGTGGGGGGGTGGTGTCTAGGGGGTGGGGTGTCTAGGGGGTGTAGCCTAACTGTGGGCAGTGCTCGGGTTCTTTAAAAATGCATTCTTTACCATCTCCCCTATCGAATTCTAACACCAAAACGCCTCTTTCTCCCCCATTTGTAACATGAAACCCTAGGAGTATCCTTCTCCTCTTCTACATGCCTCACACCTCCTTCCAATGGTGATTCCAAGTGGTTTCTACAATTTGGGGGGTGATTTTTCAATATAATATCCTCGTTCTCCATCTTCTCCCTTATTCCTTTTTCTTTTTAGTAGTTCTTTTTCATTGGTTCCTTTGGTCTAGGGTTCTTGTTTCTCTGTTTTTAAATTTAGGGTTTGTTCTTTTTACGGTTCTTCTTGGTATTGCTTTCCCATTTGTACCTTCTTGAAGCCATTTTGAGTTGTCATCATTGAAGGCGTCTTGGATTGAGGTAGGCTTCCCTATCTATTGGCCTTTTAATTTAATAATCTTTTATTTTTTGATGTATATACCATGATTTTCTTCTTGTTAAAAATATTTAATTTTATGAAATATTACTTTTATTAAATCATGTTTCATTACCATTGAATTAAATTTTGTGGAATTATTTTACATATCCTTGCACAACAAATTTTTGATTAAAATCCAAGTTTTCCATTATAAGTGGTTTATGATTTCCAAATGATGTTGTGACTTTTCAATTGTGTTTCAAATATTTCATTGATTCCTAAATGGTGTGTTTGGGTACTTTTGAAAACGTTTTTCTTTTGAAAGAATGGGTGTGTCCTTGTTGGGACATTTAGAAAGTGGGTTTTCCTTGGAAAACTCTCCTAGTAATGTGTCTCGTGCCTTATCATTATTAAAAGGAATGTAAATTTCCTTGGTATGGGACTTCCTTTGTGAATTGATTGCCCTAAGGCAAGGGGACTTCCTTGGAGTTGGGTTATGGGGTGATTCTTGTTGATGTCTGGCTTATGTGTGTCTTGTGCTTATTCATTATATATGGTTGATTGTTTTATACTCCTCTAATCACCCCCATTTTAGAAATAACATGGTAAACAAGAATTGGTACTGGATTATTTGAGAATTCATGCTGGACTATTATAAGATTATTCTCTGGCTAATTGACCCTTAGTATAAACACGCTCTTCTTTGGGGATGGTTCCCCTCATGCGTTAGGGTTATTTTATTTCATCAGGAATGCCAAAAGGACGAATTAAGTTACAATATGGTCTATATTTTCTCCTAAACTCCTAGGTATTACCATGTTCTCTGACACTTGATTATTCATGGAGGATAATCTAGGTGCCTCATCTGGTATGGTTACATGAAAAATTCTAATCAATTGCCCTCATTATGTCATCATTGATTATGCTACCTAATTGTGGTGTGTCTCTTTTGAAAAATTTAATGCTTGATTTTAAATGTTATCAGAAGATTATTTTTTGAAAAACTATGTTTATTTTCCTATATTTCAAACTAACAGCAAATGAATCTTTTATTTAAATGAAATTCATAGGGACAACCCCTACCCCCTAGACACCCCCTGCCCCCTTGGATACCCTGGATAGCCCCTACCCACAGGGATAGTCCGTACCCACTTAGACAGCCCCCACCACCCCCCCTGGATAGCCCCATACCCCCTTAGACACCCCCTTGATATATATATATACCAACATTTTCATTGAAACCATTCGAATATTTTAACTACAATAGTCTATACTAATGGTTCCTCAAGAATTGTTGGTATAGGGCTATTGCAATGACCATCATGCCAACAGTGTGTGAAACCATTGGGGTATTCTATCCCAATGGTTTCAAATCATTGGGATATGTGTAATTTTTAGTATTGAATGTTTTCTTATTTTTATATTTACACTTCATATTTCTTTTTTACGGATTGGTGAATTTGGTATCCAGTTTCACCAGGATGTATTCTTTGTTTACCTTAAGAATATAGGATCCAAGTTGAATTTAAAACTGTTATATCTAACTATATTTTCTTTTTAAAATCATTTTCAAGCATATTTTTTTCAAATACGAATATATTTGGATTGTATTTCAAAAAATTTTTACATTCAACTTATGATATTTTTCAAATAAATAAATATTTGTATTTTCTTAACAATATGTATAATTTTGATATTTGTTATAGGTTATAATGAGTCAATTTTGGATTACGTCAAATCGAATAAGTAATGAATATGAGGAAGGTGTTGATGCCTTTTTGGAATTTTCCAAATGGAATGTTCCAAGAAGTGACATTTTTTCTGTCCTTGGATGAAAACATTTAATATAAAGACGTTGAAAAGTAGAGAGATCAAAGATCATCAGATTTGTCATGTTTTTAATCAGAGTTACAGCCCTTGGATTTGTCATGGTGAAACTGGACTGAATTTTAGATCTAGTGATGTTAATGATTCGCAAGATGGTAACTTTGATGGAATTGAAGAAATGATCCATGATATTGCAGTAGAACAAATTGGGATAGAACTGAAAGTTTTGCATCTATATGGTGATACTAAAAAATAATTGTATCCTAGTTGTACGGATTATACGGTTTTTTTTCTGGGTTTTTAGATTTATTAACCTGAAGGCGAAACATGGATGGAGTGAGAGAGGTTTTACAGAGCTGGTACAACTATGGAAATATATTCTACCAAAAGATAATGATCTTCTAGATTTATATTATAAGGTTAAGAAAATATTATTCCCAATGGGATTGGGATATAAGAAAATACATGCATGTCTGAATGAATGTATGATATATAAGAAGGAATATGAATTTCTATCAGAGTGTCCTAAATATAGGACATCATGGTATAAGTTGAATGAAAAACCATAGGCTGATGTAGAGATTACAAAGATCCCTTCCAGGATATTTTGGTATCTTCTTATAATTCATCGTTTGAAATGTTTATTTGCTAATTCACATGATGCAAAAAGGTTAAGATGGCATGCTGATGAGTGGATATATGATGGAAAAATATGTCATCCAGCTGATTGTCCACAATGGAAGAAAATTGATGGTAAATTTAATGTATTTAGAAATGAAATTATAAATCTCATACTAGGTTTGTGCACAGAAGGAATGAATCCATACCGAACCCTTATTTTCATACATAGTTCATGGCATGTTTTATTGGTAATTTATAACCTCTCTCCTAAAGTTTCTACAAAGAAAAAATATGTCATGTCAAGTATAATGATATCTGGTCCAAAGAAACCAAAAAATTATATTTATGTTTTCTTTTCACCATTTATTGATGATTTGAAACTTTTATGGGAGGATGATATTAGGGTTATGGTGTATAATTCTTATACAATGGAATATTATCAACTGCATGCAGTTCTTATGTTTACAATAAATGACTTCCCAACATATGGAAATTTGTCTGGATACAATTTTAAGAGGATTAAAGCATGTCCAACTTGCGGACAATAGGCTTCATATTGTCAATTTCTTTACGGGAGGAAAACAGTGTACATGGGTCATCAAATGTTTTTTCTTATGGATCATTCTTATAGAAGACTAAAAAATGCATTCAATGGCTCAAAATAATTTGATATTGCACAAAAACCTTTATCCCATGATGAATATTTTGATAGGGTGGAAAACATGATGTGACATTGATAAAGACACATAAATCTAGTAATGATTGAAATATTTTGAGAAAAGGTAAATATTTTGTGAGCTACCATATTGGAGAAATCATGAAGTGCAACATAATATTGATGTCATGCACGTGGAGAATAATATTTGTGACATTTTTATTGAAACATTTCTATATATTAAAGAAATGACAAAATATTGGATAAATTCAATATTATACTTACTATCAATGGGAATACGTTTAGAGTTAGCTCCCGCTCCTAGTGGAAGACAAACATTTTCCCCTTGCATGTCATTCATTATCCAAGAGGGAGAAAATTATATTTTGTCAGTGTCTTCTTGATTTCAAAGTGACTCAATGTTATTCATAAAATGTAAAAAATCTCTTTAAAGGATTTGATGTGATAGTTATGAAATCTCATGATTGTCATGTCATGATGCAACAACATCTACCAGTTGCATTGTGTGGAATATTGCCCATCCATGTCAGAAAGACTATAACAAAGTTATGTTAATTTTTCAATTCAATTTGTAATAAGGCGATTGATGTGAATGATTTGAACATTTTGGAAAAGGATGCAATTTATATACTTTATCAATTTGAAATGTATTTTCCTCCATCTTTTTTTATATAATGGTGCATTTAATGATTCATCTGGTTCAAGAAATAAAGCTTTGTGGACCTATATATAATCATTGGATGTATCCTTTTGAATGTTATAAGAAAATATTTAAGGGGTATCTTAAGAATCCATATCTTCCTAAAGCCTCCATTATTTGAAATTATATTTCTGAGGAGTTTGTGGAGTTTTTACGAGCTACTTGGCTATGGCAGAGCACATAGGTTTGCCTCCATGTCTCCATGAACGAGTTAATAATGAGGGGAAGGGGATTCGTGGATGGAAATTCAAATCACTGTTAGATGAACAGATGAAGATTTTAGAATTATACAAATTAATTAACATAGTTTATTCTCAACCATATATCACATTGCATATTAATTTGTTGAAAAAAATTCATCCAAAGAAGTAAAAAATGTGGATTTTGAATGAACACAACAAAACTTTTTTGTCATGGTTTAAAAAGACCTTACTTGGTAGATCAGATGTATCAAATACATTAATATGTTTAGCGGGTATTCCATGTTTAAATGCAATATCATGGTCTGATTATGACATTAATGGAAATACATTTCATATGAAAGATCAGGACAATAGAAGTACAGTTCAGAATAGTGGTGTATTAGTGTTTGCAGGAGCTATGCATTTTTTGAGTTCTAATGATCAAAACCCATTTTTTGCATCCACTACATATTATGGAGTTGTTGAGAAAATATGGGTGGTTGATTACATTAAAACTAAAGTTCATTTTTTTAACTTCAAATGGTTTATCGTTAACAACATTGTCAGACACTATGAATTTGGAGTGATAGTTGTTAATATGAATAGATTGGAAGACATGGAAGATTCTTTTATAATGGCAACACATGAAAAACAAATTCCCTATGTATTTGATCAATATGATATGTAGTGGTTTGTTGTTTAACAAGGGAAAAACAATATTTTGTTGAGGATCAACTTGATGAAGATTCTGATTTATGGGAGATCCATAAATCCATGGAAGGATTATCAAAACATAATGTTGAGCATGTTAATGACATGGTTTTTTTCATAAGTAATGATCATGATGAATGAATTTGGGAAAACAATCCATTTTTACCTTCCTAATATTACAGGTAACATATGTTTATTTCTTTTTTATATTTATTATTTTCATAAAATGTTATATTTTGTAATTTTATTCTTTATTAAAATGAATATTAAAACAAATAAGTATAAGTTTTTGTTTATTTTAGTTTTGTCTAGTTTAGTTTATCATTTTTACCATTATGTAAATTATATACCTATTATTTTTGTTTAATTAAAATTACATTACAATTTTTACCATGTTTACCATGTTTACCGTGTTCACCATTTTTATGATGTTTACCATGTTTACCTTGTTTACCATGTCTACCATGTTTACCATGGTTACCATGTTAACCACAGTTTACCATAGTTTATCTTTACGTAACTTTTATATTTATTGATTTTTTTGAATGAAAATTACAATACAGTGTTTACCATTATTACCATTGTTTAACATGATTACTATATTAACCATGTTTAATATTATGTAACTATGTTCAATTTTCCATTTTATGTTTACAGTATTATTTTATTATTTGAATGTGTATATTTGTGGACTAATGTTTTCTTTTTTATTTGAAGGATAATGACAGATCAATTAGTTGATCAACCTCACGATTTTGGAGATGAGTATAATGATCATTCCTCAGGGGAATAACATTCACATAATCCTCTTGATGTTCCCCAATATTACTCATGTGCTCTCATAATGACAAGGAAGAGTTCAAGAGTTTGTAAAGGTGGGTGCACACATTTTCCAAAATTATCACTTTCTCGTACAATGGACCAGAGGATACTCGTTGAGTTAGATAAGAATGATATTCCTAGAGGTCCAAATCCAAAAGATTTAAAGAGTTTTGTATCAACTCAGGGTAAGGGAAAAGTAATCATTTTTTATGATGATTGGAGAAGTGTGGACAAAGCGATAATATCACAGTTTTGGGAGAAGATTTCGGTAAGATATTTTTCTATTGTTTGCGTATTCATTAAATTTTTCTAGTATAATATGTTTTACCTATTCTTTATAAGATGAAATTTGATATTCCTGACACTGGAGGTGTCAGGAAGAAATTCTTATTGATGGGTACTAGAATATGGAGGGATTTCAAATAAACCCTCACATCTGATTTCATTTTTTTTCATAGGATTCATGACAATCCATGTCAGAAATATCATTTCATAGATGAAGAGACATGGACACAGTTTGTTGAAATTAGAATAAAAGATTCATTTTTGGTAAGGGAAATGTAAACATTTATAATATTTCTTATATGAATGATCTTATTAAAGTTTTGTTAATTATTTCTTATTCTTAATTTACAGAAAGCAAGGACATCTCATCAGGAGATCCATTCCAAAAATTTATACCCTCATAGTTTATCTTGGGGAGGGTATACATTATTAGAAGAACAAATGATGGCAGAAAAATTTCAAAAACTGAGAGGTGAGTCTTCAAGATCTAGAGAGGTTTCCCCACCATCCCCTCCATCTAGACATGAATAATAGAAGAGATATCATATGGGAAAAATGGGTAAATATCTTTCATAAGATGCGAGAATCGTAGATGAGAGGATTGTAAGATATTTATTTATTTTATTTAAGTTAACTATATTATTTATATAATTTGAATCATTATAAAAATGTTTAATAAATTAATACAAGATTCTCTTGAGGAGTAGAGCTCATAGGGGGTATTTATAGCTACTGGGAGGTAAGATACTTTATCTGCAGCATTGGGAAAGCCCGAACATACTATTCATGTACGATGATATCTGACGGGTGTATTGGTTAGAAAAGTGTTTCCACATTCATAATCTTCTTCTGTAGAGGGTGTTTATAAAAAAAAGAATCCTTGGAGGTTGAATTTCATAATATTAATGTGACGATGGTGGGAATGATTAGAGTGTCGGTATAGTCTATGTTTGCAGACATGCAAATACAATTTAAGACTGAAGCTCCCACTCCTCTACCTCCCCCTATAGACCCCATTATTTATCCTCCACCTCTGCCAGTAGCTCCCACCAACACTTAAGCCTACGAACACCATTTTTTATCCTAATCCTCCGCCGCAGCTTTCTACTTATTGCGAGTTGAATGTTTATGATCCTCAACATCATATGGTCACATATGGGATGGTTTATTGTATAGGAGATACATTTCATCATCAATAGTTAGAGGTATAGCATTATAGGGTCACTGTAAAGGATATTATAGATAGATCAGCTCGAGTACCATTACTGACAGATGAGGTAATGATAGTTGTACATAGTATCGACCATTTTTTAATTTGTCCATCCAGACATCTACAACTCATTACCATAGAGGTATTTATGTTATATCTTCTATTTTATTTTATTTATTAAATTTGTTTTAATGTTTCAAAACTATAAATTTTTCTATTTATTTTTATAGGAATACTTCAAAGATAAATAAATAATTTTTAGACAAAAACAATGGAAAATGGCTATGACATCAGATAAAGTTTCTAGTAGTCTTGAATGATTGTCAAGATATTCAAATCTTTTAGTCAATCATTATTACTTCCAATGGATGCTCATGTTTGTACATCTGCAATACATGTGGGGATTCTAAAAAATGATATCATGGAGCATGTTACTAGATATAAGTTGGGCATCAACGTGGGGAAACAATTTCTATGTAATTCATAACACCTTTTCCCTACGTTATATTTAATAAAAATGTATACTTATTTATATTTTTTATTAGGTGTATTTATAACATGTGTGAGAAGAATGAGTGGACATATGTATATGGATTCATAGACCCGCATTTGATTTCCCCTAAAGGACATGCATTGGATGAGGAATAAAGAACACTTTATATTGCTAAATGATTTCAACAGAATATAATCACATAGTGTTGGATGATGCCTTTTTGTGAGAGGTATGAAACATATCTCTGGAAAATAGTTCTTTATCTTTTAACATAAATACCCAAAAACCTTAAATTTTCATTTATCAGTGATCATTGGATGTTATGTGTTTTTTTCCCAAGGGAGAAACCACTTCATTGGATATTCTCCTTCCATGACGATGTGTGGGAAAGTATTAAGAATATTTTGGAAAAGTATGTTTCAATTTCTTAATAGTTGTATATATTATATTGAATTTTAAATTTATCCCATTCGTATTATTTTCTAATAGGGAATGGGTCTACTTTTGAAAAAACACAAAGAAAAGGGTTTCCAAGATCAAATATGTAAAATTAAAGGTAAATATACATTATAATTTTTATGTTTTGATGTTTTACATAAAAATAATATTTTGAATTTAAACTCATTTAAATATAATTTTCATGAAAAACAAGGCTTCGTTGAATGCAGATATTATATTTTAATATTTATGTATGAAATAATTAAAACTGGAACACTTGTGCCCATTGACATGGTAATATTTCCTTTTAAACATCAATAAAATATTTTATTTGATTTATTCATTATAAATGTTAACTATTATCCTTTTACTTTGTAGCTACTTGATTACCCTCAACCATATAGTTCTCAAGATTTCAAACACATACAAGTGGAATGGTCAAATTATTTTACAGGTTTGATTAGATTTTACTTTGTTTGTAGTGTAAAATGTAATTTTGAATATTTTCATTATAAATATGTATTTGGTAGTCATTTTGGTTGGATTTAGGATTCTTTTTTAGTTGTATTTTATTTTTTGAATGTTATATATTTGAATATATAATTTTGGTCTACTTCTTGTTTTCGTCTAGTTTGGATGGTTTTTCTGGTATGGATTTTGGTCTTGATGGGTGTCTAGGGGTGTGGGGGTGTCCAGTGGGGTGGGGTGTTTATAGGGGTGTGGGACGGTAGTCCAGTGCGGTGGGGGTGTCCATGGTGTCCATGGGGGTGGGAGGGTGTCTAGGAGGGTGAGAGGGTTGTCCAAGGGAGTGGGGGGATTTCCAGGAGGCTGGGGACTGTCCAGGGGATGTCCAGGGGTGTGGTGGGTGTCTAGGGGGTGGGGTGTTTCCAGGGCTGTGGGAGGGTTGGCCAATTGGGTTGGAGTGTCCATGGTGGTGGGGATGTCTAGGAGGGTGGGAGGGTTGTCCCGGGGTGGGGGTTGTCCAGGAGGGTGGGGGTTGCCCAGGGGTGTCTAGGGGTGTGGGGGGTGTCCAGTGGGGTTAGAGGTTTCCAGGGGTATGGGGGCAGTTAAGTGGGGTGGGGGTGTCTAATGTGTTGATGGGGATGGGAGGGTGTCCTGGAGGGTGGGAGGGTTGTCCAGGGGAGTCGGGGGTTATCCAGGGGTGTCCAAGGGGTGGGGGTGTCTAGTGGAGTGGAGGGTTCTAGGGGTGTGGAAGGGATATTAGTGGGTGGGGGTGTCAGGGGTGTGGGAAGGTTATACAGTCTGGTGGGGGTGTCCAGGGTATCCATGGGGGTGGTAGGGTGTCCAGGAAGGTGGGAGGGCTGCCAAGGAGAGTGGGTGGTTGTCCAGGAGGATGTGGGTTTCCCATGGTGTGTTTAGGGGTGTGGGGGTGTCCATTGGGGTGGGGGTTTCTAGGGGAGTGGGGGGTTTTCCAGTGGTGTGGGGTGTCCAGGGTTTCCATGGGGGTGGGAGGGTGTCTAGGAGGGTTGGAGGGATGTACAGGAAAGTGGGGGATGTCTAGGGGTGTTCAGGGGTGTGGGGGTGTCCAGTGGGGTGGGGGGTTTCTAGGGGTGTGGGTGGGCTTTCCAGTGTGTGTGGGGTGTCTGGGGGTGTGGGAGGGTTTTCTAGTGAGGTGTGGGGTGTCCAGGGTTTCCATGGTGGTGGGAGGATGTCCATTAGGTTTGCAGGGCTTTATAGGGGTGTAGGCGACTGTCCAAGAGAGTGAGGGGATGTCCAGTGGTGTCTAGGGTGTGGGGATTCCAGGGGGTTGGGGTTTTCTAGGGGTGTAGGAGGTTTGTGAGGTGGGGTGGTGTTGTCTAGGGTGTCCATGGGGGTGGGGGTGTCCTGGAGGGAGGGGTTTTTCCAGGGTGTGGGGGTTATCCAGGAGGGTGGGGGTCCAGGGGTGTGGGAGGTATCTCCAATGGGGTGGGGTGTCTTGGGTGTCCATGGGGGAGGGAGGGTGTCCAGGAGGGTGGGAGGGCTGTCAGGGGGGGTGTGGGGTTGTCCTAGAGGTGGGCTGTCTAGGGGGTTTTGAGGGGTGAGGGTGTCTAGGGGGTGGGGTGTGGGAGGGTTGTCCAGTGGGGTTGGGTGTCCAGGGTGCCCATGGGAGTGGAAGGGTGTCCAGGAGCATGGGAGGGCTGTCCAGGGGGTGGGGGCGGTCTAGGAGGGTGGGGGCTGTCCAAGGGGTGACTATGGGTGTGGGGGTGTTCAGGGTGTCCATGGGGGTGGGAGGGTGTCTAGGATAGTGGGAGGGTTTTCCAGGGGAGAGGGGGTTTTCCAGGAGGGTGGGGGTTGTCTAGGGGGTGTCCGGGGGTGCGGGGCTGTCTAGTGGGGTGGGGGATTCCGGGGTGTTGGAGGGATGTCTAGTGGTTTGGGGGTGTCCATGGTGTCCATGGGGGTGGGAGGGTGTCTAGGAGGGTGTAAGGGCTATCCATGGGAGTGGGGGATGTTCATAAGGGTGAGGAGCTATCGAGGGGGTGTCCAGGAGTGTGGGCGGAGTTCAGTGGGATGGGGGGTTTCCAAGGGTGTGGATGGGTTGTCCAGTGGTGTGGGTGTCGATGGGGGTGGGAGGGTATCCAGAAGGGTGGGAGGGATATCCAGGGGCAGGGGGCTACCCAGGTGGGTGGGGGGTTTTCCAGGGGGTGTTCAGGGATGTGGTGTTGTCTAGTGGGGTGGGGGATCGAGGGCTGTGGGAGGATTGTTCAGTGGGGTGGGGGTGTCTATGGATTCCATGGGGTGGGAGGGTGTCTATGAGGGTGGGAAGATTTTTTAGGGGAGTGGGGGTTGTCTAGGAGGGAGGGGGGTTTCTAGGTGGTGTCCAGGGGGTGGAGGTATCCAGTGGTGTGAGAGGGTTGTCTAGTGGGGTGGGGGTGTCCAGGGTGTCCATGGGGGTGGGGGTGTCCCGGAGTCCGGGTGGGCTATCCAGGGGGTGGGATGGTCCAGGAGGGGGGTTGTCCAGGGTGTGTTAAGGGGTGTGGGGGTGTCCAGTGGAGTGGTGGTTCCAGGGGTGGGGGAGGGGTTTTCTAGTGGGGTGGGGTGTCCAGGGTGTCCATGGGGGTGGGAGGGTGTTTAGGAGGGTGGGAGGGCTGTCCAGGGGAGTAGGGGGTTGTCCATGAGGGTGGGGGTTGTCCATGGTGTGGGAGATTTCTTGTAAGGTGGGGGCTATCTAGGGTTGTTCAGGGATGCGGGGGTGTCCAGTGGGGTGGGGGTGTCCAAGGGTGTGTGGGGCTGTCCAGTCGGGTGGGGGTGTCCAAGGGTGTGGGGGGTTGTCCAGTTGGGCGGGGGTTTCCAGGGTGTCCTTGGGGTGGGAGGGTGTCCAGGAGGGTGGGAGGGCTATCTAGTGGAGTGGGGGTTTCTGGGTTGTGCATTGGGGTAGGAGGGTGTCTAGGATGGTGGGGGGATATCAAGGAGGGGAGGGGATGTCCAGGGGTGTTGGGGTGTCCAGTGGGTTGGGGGGTTTCCAGGGGTGTGGGAGGGCTGTCTAGTGGGGTGGGCTGATTTGTGTCGGTTTTTGTTCTGTTTTTCTCCATTTCAGGTTTTCTTTTGCAGGGCATAGTTTTGGATGAAGGGATTTTTTAAAAAATTATTTTTTAGGTCGGTTATTTTATAACTGACGTGAAAATTGATGTTGATGGGTTTAATGTTTTCTATTTAAAAACTGACGTAAGAAATGCATGGTAATGGGTTTTTATTCCGGTTATTTCATAAATGACGTAATAAATGGAATGAAAATATGTTTTTATGTCAGTTTTTTGATAACCGACGTAATAAATGGTATGAAATAGGTTTTTGTGTCTGTTATTTAATAACCGACTTAGTATATATGTTTTCATTTCAGTTGTTATTTAACCTACATGAAAAAAGATTGGTAGGATGGCTTATAACGTTAGTTATGAAAATAACTGAAGTGATAAACTCTTCAGAGGTGTAGTTTATTACTTCAGTTAGTTGATAACAGATGTGAAAAACATTATACTATATCGGTTATTTAAAAACTTCCATAATAAATCACAACTCCAATGCCTTTTCCACATCGGTTTTTGATGAACCGATGTGAAAAATCCTTCGAATTATTGGTTTCTTCATTGGTTTTAAAATAATCTCTGTAAAAAACAATGTTTATAATGTCTCCAATAATAACGTTGGCCAAAATAAAATGTAAAAAATAAAAATCAACCGCTGGAAAAAACATTTTCTGCACTACTGCTTATATTGAAGAACATTTTTATAATCTCTAAGGGGTTTGGGTCTTCTCAAATATAGACTTCTGGTTGGGCTATCATCAGGTGAAAGTTAGGCCTTTGAATATACCTTGTACGGATTTCTGAAGTAGATGTGGACTATATGAGTACTTGGTGATGTTGTTCAGTATCACGAACACACCTGCTATTTTTATGGCCATGATTAATTAGTTTTTTGATACATACTTGGATTATTTTTTATGCATTTTCATGGATGATATATTGGTGTACTCACAGACTCGACACGGTTTGAAAAAACACCTTGAAATCATTTTGAGTACATAGACAAAGAATAGGATTTATTCCAAGGTACTATAATAAAATTTTTGGATTGATAAATTTCACTTCTTGGGTCACATAATATCAAAATTTAGGGTATCTATAGACCTAGAGAAGGTGATTACCATAGTTTCCTAGGATCATCCAAAAACATCTTTGACATTTGTAATTTCTTGGGGATAGGTAGACATTATAGGAATTCTGTTTTGGATTTATCATGCCATTAATCTTCTCTTATAGGCTTGATAAAGAAGGGTGTTGAATTTTTTTGGTCTGATGCTTGTAAAAAAATCTTTGAGGAGTTGAAAGGAAGACTTACCTTGGCACCAATCCGAGTTCTTCCTAGGCCTAGTAGAATCTATACAGTATATTGTGATGAATTAGGCATCGATATAGGAGCTATTTTGATGTAATCAGGTCGAGTCAAGGAGTATGTATGTCATCAGTAAAGGCCTCGTGAGTGTAATTACCCGACGCATGATCTTGAGATAGTGGAAATTTTCATGCCTTCCATTACTGGAGGCATTACTTTCTTGGAGAGAGATTTTTTTACATGATATAAAAAAGCCCAAAATACTTATTCACTCAATGTGAATTGAACATTAAAAAAATGGGTTTAATACTATCACAACCCACCCCCAAGGGCCTTTGTCGTGACTACCCCAAGTCCTCCTTCCCCTAGCCAGGGGTTGGCAACTAGCACCAAAAGGCATATCCCTGAAAAGTGGGATGGTATTTCCATTAAACCTGCAAAAAAACTATCCAAGAATACTATGATCATAACCCACATAGTAAAACATCCGTAGTAAAAATATGTGTACTGAAATAAAATATTACTATAGGTAAAGGGTCTGCAATACAATCCCAATTGAAAAGTGCAACAGTAACAAAAAAATATTTCCCGGAATCATATTACAAGGTTCTTGCCTGATGGGTAGGTACATCTCGTGGTCAGTGGTCACTATAGCCTGCCACGTCTAAAGGTCCACCTCTGAGCACCTTCTAGCCCTGTCTCCCGATCCATAGTTAAATTTGTTCGTCTTCTGAATAATACATAATAGGGTGAAGTCAAATCCTATACAGGGGTGATTATATCAACACTCAGTAAGTTCCCTGATACCCCTGAAGGTCTCCTAGAGTTCCACAATGGAAAACCCACAAAGTAAGACCTCAATCCCAAAGCACAAAGCAATAGTCAGCTCATGACCAGGTATACAACACAATGTTGTGGAATATAGATGATTAGTCTTAAGCTATATCATCTTATTTCATTATAAGTTCCATAACTGATCCACAAGAAGTTTTTCTACTATCGGTCCACTCTTGGACATAAGTCGATGATCCAAAACAGGCCATTGTGAGGCGATTCATCATCAGGTCATGCTACTGTTGATCCACACAGGGTTTCTAAAATGTTGATCCACAAAGGGTCATTGGAATGGTAATCCTTGATGAGCCACTCTAAAACTGGTCCTCGTTGGGTAGCTACAATGTTGATCCACACATGGTCACTATGATGATGAACCACACACATTATCTATGATTTTGATCCACATAGGGTCGCTATATTCAGATCCACATAGGTTCTCAAGATGTGGATCCACATAGGGTCACTATGATTCTATCACACACAAGGCTGATGCTTCAAATACAGCAGGTCATAGGATTCCTGCTCATAGAACACATGATTCTGGGAGAACCGCTCCTCAAGCCATCGGTCATATTTCAACCAGCATGAAGTCTCACAAAAAGTGTATCCAAGGGACCACTCCATCATTGGCGTCCCAACATGAAATATGGTGTGTTGATCGGATGTCTGGTCTGTGATATATAGGTACTTTTGTAAAAAGGGTCTAGTAGGAGTAAATTATTATCCAACCCAAGTCACATGTCAAACACCATAAAAACTCACTTAGTGTGTATCCAAATAACTGCCTTGTAACAAGGGTCCTAATGCCACCGACGACGCATTGATCAGACTCCTGGTCTATTACCTCAGTTCATCCCAGCTCAATCGAGCCAGCTAGAATATTCCAAAGGGGCTGCTTCCAAAAATGGTTCCCAACGCCACTGATAGAATGTCAAACGGACACCTGGTTCATTAGTTACAGGGCATTTATTTATTCAGATCCGTGTTGGGTTTGGTCATGGTCTTACTCGATCTGATCGACCCGATTCAATGGTTCCTGGGGTCTACCAGAGCCCGTTTGGGTCTGGACCATCTTGGTTGGCCCAGTTCAGTAGGTCAGGCCCATCGTGGTCGGCAGATTGGTTCGCAGGCCCAGGCCGCACTTGGCCTGGCCTTCTTGGTGGGGTTTTGTGCACCCGCACTGGCCCGCTGGGCCGCAAGTCCAACCCACTTGGCTGGACCACATCTGTCCCGCTCCGACAGAAGTCGGACCCCATTCTCCACTGGCCCCATGGTTGAGGGGCCGTTTTGTCCAGCTGGTGGGGCGCTGCCGCACCACATGAAACAGTTTGTCGTTTGGCTAACTGGCTTCTTCCAATGTGGCATGGCATAGGTTCACACCGCACCCTCATGTCGCGGCCTGCTGGCCGCAGTTGTAGGCGCTGCCCTTAACCTACACGACTGGCTCAGGTTGGCCACCTCTGGCCGTTGCGGTGCGCGATGGCGCACCCCTTCCCACTGCCTAGAGCCAGTCTTCGTGGGACTCCTCCAGCCACCACCGACATGGCGTGCTGGTGGTTTCTTTTTCGGGCCACCATATGTGCTATGGTGGTCTGTTTTGGGTTCCATCAGCGTCTATAAGGCTCTTGGGTCACCATCGCTACTGCATGTCCTCTGGTTTCATCCTGCCGCTCTGTTTTAAAAACCATTCTAGAAAAATGAGATAAATACCAAAGAGGCAAGGGGGTGGGCCTTATTCGTATGGCTCGCGCCCTCCATGTTAGAATCATATTAGGAGGCCAACAAGTTAATTCAAAAACAATGAACATTACAACAGTCCCCCTACATGGATATGAAATCCTCTGATGATGATCGATGTAACTTCCTTCGTCACTGTCTTTGGTTTGTGATTCAGTGGTGCTCGTCACTGCTCGCTGAAACCTGTCTCATCCTCCAGGTGGTTGGCATTGTGGTACTTTTCCAGAGCTTCTTTCCTTGGTGAATTCTTGGCAAAACCCCACCCTGAGCTCCATATAAATAGGAGGGGGAAGAGGTGGGTAATTCTCCAATTAATTTATGATGTTTATTTAATTAATGGACCAACCAAATTCCCAACAGTTCTATTACAAGGAAAGGAGAGTCAAGACCCTTAGTGGCTTAACATGTCATCAGTCCCTCCACCACTGCTCGTCTGTTGGAGGAAAGGAAAAAAGAGAAATAAAAAAACATTGTTATTTTATTAATCTATTAAACTTCCAAAAACTATCTTTTTTGTAACACCCCATGTTTCCACGGTACGTTTCCCTTTGAATAATGCAATGGCATGCATTGTACTCAACTTCGAGATTCTAACACACCACAACCAACCAAACTAGCCGTTATGAATAGTAATACCTAATTTTTGAAATGTTATAAATTCTATCTCTCAAAATGGACTTCATTTTTGGATTCGGAATATCGAAATTATCATAGGGTGAAATTTTGGTACTTTTCAGATAACTTTCATATTTTGATGAATAGTGAAAATTACTAAATTTTAATTAAAAACAAATTTTTTAATCGAAATAATTAAGATTGATAAATTAGGAATTTGAGTGGTTTTAAAGTATATTTAGAATATATTTTTACCATTTATTTCAATGTTTTTCATTGTACATAATTTCACAATTAAACCAGACATAAACAAGTGTCATTCTTTTGATAGTTATTATCTCTTAAAAACACGCTTTTTGTTTTAACTAGAATTAATTTTAAATTAATTTCTGCCACTTATGTGTTTTGAATTTGTAAAAATATATTACATATTTGGAATCAAGATGTTTAAATTGTGTAAATAGGTCACTTTTATTTTTAGACATTTTGAATAATTACTTCAGTAAATATTTTATTTACCATGGTTAAAGGGTAAATCTGGTAAATAAGGGTTAAAAATAATATTATAATAATAAAAAATTACCCTAAAACGTGTTATAACTTTATTGGTTGATACATTTCCGACCGTGGGCATCTTTGGGTCGATTTGGGGACCCCATGGAGCCACTTGTAAGTGATAGGGACACTTTATTTTAATTAAGTTAAAATGAATACAAAAATGACACAAGAATATATATTTTAGAAAAAAAATTGTTATATAGGGTTATATATGTTGGATTTTTGAATATAAATATTAATTATAAATCTAAAAATATTTCCTACATAATGGTATTTTATTTATAATTTTTAGACATTATATAATTTAATTTATTTATGGCACAATGGTGATGGAGTTATTACCATAATAGTGAAAAATTAAAATGATTGATATTGTATATACCCAAATAAATATTTGATATTTTTATGAATTAAACTAATTTTATAGGTTAATATGACATATTATGATTGATTTAATTGACTTTTTTTGAATTAATCATTCTGTTATGAGTTTCACAAAAATCAATTATTGAATAGTGTCAAAATTGACATAAAAGAGTTTTTAAAACAAATATAATATTATTAATTGATATTAAATTCCTAAAAATATAAGGTTCGGCCAAGGGACTTATATCATGATATGTGTATCATTAATGGACCACATTGGGGTCTCTTGGATGTATATAGTATTTTTATTAACCATATAATATAAAAATACAAAGAGACATTGTAAAAGTGAAACTAATTAACTAAGAGTTAATACTTAATGATAAGGTTAATATAGTAACCCAAACCTGTATAAATTCTATTGGTTGAGTGTTTTTCTACCTATCCCCACCTTAAAATTTAAATTATTCACTTTGGAGACACTAGAAACTTAATATGAATTTATTATAAAATAATATTTCTAACTTTTCCAAAGGTGCCCCTCAACCCTCTTATAAAAGGGTACTCTCCCTTATCATTAACTCACACCTTCAATGCCTTTTGGTTCGGCCAAACTCTGCCCAAATACAATCTAAAATTCTCTCACTACAACCTAGAGTCATTAGTTTGATCAGAAATCCAACCTAAGATTCCTTTTGATCAAATCAAAAGGAAGAACCCGAAGAAGAGGTAATGATTTCACCACCCTTTTTCAAGTTCCTTTCTTCTTACACTTCTTCTTTCTTTATTATTACCATTCATAAATAATAACTCCAGTATATTATATATAATGTGATGTTATTATAAATATTTTACAACAATACTCAGTATTCTATCCATCCTTTGAATAACATGTCACCATACATGCGTACGTACGGCTTACTGTCTCCACGTCATGGTGTAATTGTTATTCATTAAATTATTATTTGTATGGGTATAATAATGATGTGTAATTCATGTAAAGAATAAATATAACATGATAATTATTCTGTATATTTGATATACCATCCAATTATATATTATTTTAAAATCAAAAGAATGATATTGTCGCTTGTGCGTACGTACGGACTACCGTCTCCACGAAAGCGATGAGATTCATTCTCCATCGTATCCATTCAAGTATAATTATCATTTGATGATTTAAAAATAATTTTTAAGGACTTCATATAATTCTGGATATGAATAATATAAAACCTATCCATAACAAACACGTCCTACATAACAAAGAATATAAAGGAAAACGAGTAAGTTAACACACCAAATGACGATAATACTAAGATATTATTAACAAATCAATGTTAAAAGATCATATATGATATCATATTAATGTAAATTATTCTTGTATAATTAAATAACAATTATTTCACCATTATACAGGAGTTTAACCTACCATCGACCAAGGAAAAGTACAAAGTAAGGGGTTTCTTATCTCACACTTAATTTCGTGAGAATTCCATTGTTCACCACTTATTTATTGCATGTGGTGTTTGTGTACGTCTCATGATTGTATTAATTGTGTAATATACTTTAATTTATGGGTATTTAAATCATCATTGTATGATCCTTCTTTCATGGGTTCATGTTTCATAAGTTACCAATTCGATAAGGGAATTTGAAATTTCAATTTCTAATCATTCGGCTTTACGCAAACTTCATTGATTATTTTACTCCGGGATTATGTGTGGAATCACTATTCATTTGATTATGTCATAATTTCCACTCCCCTTTTATTTAGATATACTTTTGATACACATAATCACTCCATTTATAATTTCTCAAGTCATCAATATGAATTTGATAAGAGTAATTTTAACTCATTCTCCATTTGTTGAGTTAAACATCCAATTCATTGGTGTTGTTTTTACAAGATTATGTGTGAATGTCCTTTGATTGTTTTACACTGAATATCCAATCATATTTAGTGTATTTATATTTTTCACACAGAACTATGTCCTTGATTTATCCTTAACCTAAGGATACATCCTTTATGAGTGATTTCATCTCAATTTACATTCCATTGAGACTTCTTTGTTGTTATACACAAAATCACTTTTATATGGTGTATATAATGTACTTTGACATAGTATATCATGAATCCCATTATTATCATGATATTAAAAAAAATTATTACCTCAATTATTTGTATTCAAGTGTCTCTCTTTTGGTTAGAAACTCTAACTAAAATACCATTTTTAAATGTTTGAAAGACTTATTCTTCTAAAACTTTATCAGTAATGTCCATGTTTTAAAAATGGTTTTAAGGATTTATTTATATGGACATTAAAGTTTTAAAATTAAAACTCCTTCTAAAAGTTTCAAAGTTGTATGGGACACTTTGATTCTAAAATATATTTTAAATGGATTCTTGAAAAATAGTGTGACTTTTAAATGATTTCAAGAAAAAGGGGGATATTTCACTCTAATTTTTCTGATGATTATTTTAATATGTGTCAATATCCTTCGTCGTTCTCGATTGAGGTTAATATGAGACAATACAATCTTCCATATTGTATCAAATGAGTTATGTTTGACTGTCTATGTTCTATTTTTATACCTTTCATGGTTTGTGGATAAATTATTGACATTTCGTATGATATTTTTAATACAAATGTTTATGTTATGTTTAAAACTTTTCATATGAGGAATGCATTGGACTTAGTAAGTGACGGGTGGAGCCCGCTATAGCTCCTTGATACATCAGTCAGTCTCATGAGACAAACTAGTGTCTTGGCACAAGGCCTTGGAAAAGTCTTATTTGTAGTCTTGGCACGAGGCCTTGGCTATGTGGTTATGATAGTCTGGTATTATGCATTCCATCATTATGAAAGTGGGTATTGATATTGCATGTGATTGTTCAACTAGTAGAATATCCATGTGAATAAGTAAATGGCATTATTTCATGTTATCTTTTCCATATTATGCAGAAGTTCAAGTTGAAAAGGCTTTTGTTTTAGTTATAAATTGCTTTAAGTGTTTATTCTTATATATGAAAGCTTCTTCTATATTGTTATCCTTAATTAGCATCTGAGCTCACCCCTTTCAATGTTTTACTTTTCCCATGATGTGAAGAAGTAATTTATGAATGGCATGCAGGGATAGTATGAGGGGATATGAAAATAATATGTTTTTGTTGTTTTTATTACCTTATGATATAATGTAAGACTTATGAATATATCTAGTGTTTCCAAGACTACTAAACTAATCGGTCTTTCGAGACTTGATCCTTTGTGATCATGTCAATGTTATGTAATAATGCACTGACTCTGGGTATCTAGGGTTGGGGTGTTACATTTTTCTCCCGACATTCTGTGGTTGAAGTGAAGCCTCCCTTAAGTGTAACTCAGCGTTGCGGATTCAATGGTGCCCTTAGATTTTTAATCCATGCCCTGGTTCAAATGATAGAAAACACCTCCCACGCATTTAATTAACGTAGCTTAAAAAAGTTCACAAATTCATTTCGGTCACACTGGGCCTCGAAATCACGCGTTGTCAATTTTCACAGACTCATAATAATCCCAAATAATTAAAAAAATTACATGGAAAATCTAGGCATTTACATTCTCCCCACCATATGGATTTTTGTCCCCGAAAGCCACAACATAGACTAAGGAAACAAATGGGGGTATTGAGCACAAATCTGAGCCTCCCACTCCCATGTTCTTTCCTATGGGATCTCGTGATCCCACGAACATGCAATGGAGGGATCGATCTTCCATGAAGAACACACTCCTCTCGATCCCCAATCTCCACTGGAACCTCTGTACATGTCTCCCCATCATCAATGATCAGATCGCCCCAGTGAATAACATGCAATGAATCATGCATGTACTTCCTCAGCTGAAACATGTGGAAACATCATGAACCTGATGCATCTCTGGGATAATACCTTGGTGGTACGCCACCTCGCCAACTCTACTGAGAAACTGAAAGGGTCCGATGAACCTTAGAGATAGATTACCGCCTCGGCCAAATATCCAAAAACCTCATCGAGGTGAAAACTATAGGAAGACATGGTCTCTCTCCTTGAACTTCAATGGTCTTAATCTCCTATCAACATGAGACTTTTGTCTTCTCTATGCAGTCTTCATCTGCTCCTGGATGATTTTTACCTTTTTAGTGGTAGCCTATACTAACTCTGGACCCATAAGTGCTGACTCCCCCAGGTCTTTCGTGCATAGAGGTGATCTACATGGTCAACAGTAAAAGACCTATAATGGTTTTGTACCAATGGTCGAGTGATAGATATTGGTGTACGCGAACTCCACCAAGGTAAAGTGATCCTCCCAACTGCGGTCAAAATCTAGGACGCAAGCATGAAGAATTTCCTCTTGTGTTTGAATGGTCCACACTGTCTGACCATCCGTTTGGTGGATGAATTGCATTTCTCAAATGTAGCTGAGTCTCGAACTCCTCCTATAATCCCTTATACAACTAGGATGTAAAACAATCATCATGGTGAGAGACTATCGTTGATGGTACCCCATCGAGTCATACAATCTCCTATACATAGAGGCATCCCAATCCCTCTACATATCCATGCTCTCAGATGGGTAGGAAGTTGGCCGACTTGGTGAGTCAGTCAATGATCACCCAGATAGAATCATGGACCCAATATGTACGTGGTAGCCCTATCATGAAATCTAGGTAAATACCATCCCACTTCCACTCTGGTACCTCCAATGGTTGTGCTAAGCTTATTAGAACTAGATGTTCGGCCTTAACTTGCTAAAAAGCGAGGAATCATGAAACAAACAATGCCATAACTTTCTTCATCCCTGGCCAATAGTACTGATACCAGAGGTCGTAGTGCGTCTTTTCCACACCAGTATGTACCTCTAGAGGGGAAATATGGAACTCCTTCAATTACTCCTCTCGTAGTGCCACTAGTACCATAGTGTGTCCTCTAAAGAGGATGGCGTGCTCCCCACCTTCAGAAAATTCATCATGTGCCAATCCTGAGCATATCTGAGCATGTTGAGCCTCATAGTCAATGTCCCCAAGCTGCGCCTCCTGAATCCACTGATGAATTGGGGGAGTGATAGTAATATACTTGAGGTAAGCTCCTCCATCTCTATCCACAAAACATATTTTAATGCGGCTAGTCGTTCTGTCACCTCACGCAGCATCTGTAGACTACACCTACTGCTTAGTGAGTCTGCTACTAGATTACCCTTCCCAGGATTGTATACTATCTTAAAGTCAGAGTCTTGGGGAACTCTATCCAAAGACACTTTCTTAGGTTCATTTCCATCTGTGAGAATATATACCTGAGACTCATATGATCAGAGAAAACTGTTCACCCATCAAGTAGTGTTTCCACATGGTAAACGCAAATACCAATGTTGAAAACTCTAGGTCATGGGTGTCATATTTATAGTCATGATGCCTCAGATGTAGTGAACCATAAGTGATCACTAAACACTCTTGTAGTAGGACACATCCAAGTATAATCCCTGATGTGTCGAAGTTTACTACATACCCAACACCCTCTTCTGGTTACCTCAATATGGGGCACTCGTTAGTCTCTACCAAATCTACTAAAAACTCTGATGGCATCTCTCTATCCACACAAAGGGATTTCTCTTCTTCTTCAATGATTACAAGGGTTTCGCGACTCTGGAAATGTCAGGTCAGAATCTCTAGTAGTACCCAGCCTACCCTAGGAAACTTTGCACTTCGATCACACTATTGGGTGGATCCCAAGAAAACACAACATCTATCTTTACTGGAGCCACTGTAACTCCAGCCTCTAAGATAATGTGTCCTAGAAATTGGACATCTCATATCCAAAACTACCACTTCGAGAGCTTACCATAAAGCAGGTGCTCTCAAAGTGTATCCAGTACTATCTACAGATGATAGGCATGCTCCTCCTCCATCGCCGAGTATATCAAGATGTCGTCAATGAATACCACCACAAAGTGATCTAGGTATAGATGAAAGATCTTGTTCATGAGTCCCATGAACACTGTAGGGGTGTTGGTCACACCGAATGGCATAACCAAGAACTCATAGTGGCTATACAGACATTGGAAGGTAGTCTTATTGACATCCACATCTCGTACGAAGAGTGGATGATAGCCTGATCTATGGTCTATCTACAAAAACCAACGAGCTCCCTTTAGCTGATCAAAGAGATCAATAATCCTTAGAAGTGGATAATTGTTCTTCACAGCCACCTGGTTCAGGCGCCGATAATCCACATAGAGCCTCAAACTCCCATATTCCTTTTTGGTGAACAAAATCAGGGCTGCCCATGGTGAAACACATGGCCTTATGAACCCCTTCCTCTATAAATCTTCTAGATGTACCCATATCTGACGAAGCTCCATGGGAGCCATCTGATATGCTGGTGTAGATATAGGTGTTGTCTCTAGGTATAGGTCGATGTAGAATTCCCCCTCTCAATAGGGAGCTAGTCCTGGAACATTGTCAGGGAAGACATCTGCATATCGGTCCACCATTATAGAATATTTTGGACTGTCAAGATAAACTTATCAAAGGGTAATGCTAGCCAAATAATCTGTGATTCTCCACACCCTCCTCTAGGTAAGTCCATCATGTGTTGCAAAGGATCCCTTCTCACCGGTGAATGAAAAACCGGTCCCATCCTCATGGACACACCGCACTTTACGCCTAATGTAGTCAAACTGAGCATGGACTGTAGATAACCAGTCCATACTCAAGATGACATTTTAAGGCCTCAATGATGATACTAGAAGATCCCAGTAGAAGCTCTCATCTCCTAGAGTAAGCTCACACTACCAACACCAATGTTTAATCGTCAAATACCCTCTTGTAGGAGTCTATATCTATAAGGATCGATCCAATGGCTCAATTGGAATCTTCAAGCTCCAAACGATGGTCATGGAAATGAAAAAGTCACAGTAACCTATGTTTATAAGTACATTTCAAAGGTGGAGTTAACACAGATCATACCTCAAATCATCTATGGTGCATCGTGGTCGTAGGCCTCAGCTGCCTAGAGCTGAGCTCGTCCCTCTCCACCTACTCCCTGTGGTCGGGGTGGACCACCTGGAGGTGGTGGCGATAGAACCTCGAATCATCATCCACCACCTATTGCATGACCCACTCCTCTTCCAAATTCATCACCCTATGGACCTCCTTTCTTGAATCTCTTCCTCAACCTTAGAAGTCCCTTGACCCTATACTGGTTGTTAGTGCAGCTGGTTGGGCAGTCGTGAGCCATGTGACCGTACCCACTACACGTGAAGCCTAGTCTGCTCGTATGTTGTCCTGCTCTACCTCCTGACCCTCACACATTTAACCGTACATCCCATGTTTGTCCACCAGATGTTCTAGTCTACTTGGACCTCTGTATAATAAGCATACTACCAACCGCAGATGACTCTTCTACATGTCTCTCCGGGGTGGGTCTTGCTGCTGGTGTCTTCTCTATAGGGAAAATCTCCACCAAGAGTGATCTCTCCAAAACCCCATCATGCATAGGAATGATGAGAGATACCATCGATGTTTTAATCTCCCATTGGAGTCCCTTATCTAAGGTTCGGGCCATGAATAATGGGTCCTGCACCATGTCGGTAGAGTAGCACGAGTGGTTGGTGAACCTCGCCGAGTACTAGGCCACTGTTTGGTAGCCCTTCAGTAAGTGTAGCAGCTCCTATATACGCACAAAGCATAGATTAATTGGAATGAACTATTCCATGAATAGGACCTTGAAATCGTCCCTAGCGAGGGTCGTCTCGTTGTAAATTTGGAGTGTCAGGCTCCACCATCTCTCTGATGTGCCCTGGAAAAGGCTTGCAGTTTGGATAACTATCTGGTCAGCTGGTGTCGCAACTAGGAAAAAAACTTTGGCCACAGCCTCCAGCTAGTCCTCAGCCGCCCACAGATCCGTCTCGCCCCAGAAACTCGTAGGCCTCTACTATTTAAACTCATTAAATGCATGCAGTCAGCATGCACCATCTGCTGGTGGGGCTGGTGGAATATACTGCCCAATGGGTGGTGGTGCTATTGGTGCACCACCAGATGGTAATATTGGCAAAACAGGTTCCTACGTTAAAGCCTCATCGCTTGATGGTCTGTCATCATGTACTCTATTAGGAATCTTGTCTAGCTATCTATGTGGTGGCATACTTAAAGAAAATAGGTGTGCCACAGTAATTTCGTTATACCTAGTCACCTGACTCAAAAGAGATCAAGTAAAAACATTTCAAAAAAACACAAGCAATCAATGTTCTCATGTACTGATTCAGAATTCAGAATTTAGGGTTCTGGGGTATGGATACATTGGCTTCCACACCAACACTGGACTCCCCTAACTGAAAACCACACTCAAAATAGTTAACAGTATTACTCCATTAAAAATATCAAAGTCCTAGTTCTTCTGTAAAACCGACTCCTCTGAGACCACTTTGTCACGACCCGTCCCTCGGGGCCCATGCGGTGACTACCCAAAACCCACCTTCTTTAGGCCAAGGGTTGGAGACTAGAACAGAAAGTTGTATACCTAAAAAATGGGAAGGCATTTAATTTAAACCAGCAAACATAGAGTCCATGATTACAACAAGAACAACCCACTTAGTAAAAGAGAAGTAGTAAAAAGATGTGTATTGAAAGTAAAGATCACTGTAGGTAAAGGGTCCGGAATACAATCCCAACCGAAAAGTAAAACAGAAATAGAAAAAAAAGCTCCTTGAATCATCCACCAATGTTCCTACTTGATGGGTAGCTACAGCTCACAATTGGTCATCATTGTGGCTCATCACGTCTAAAAGTCCACCTCCAAGAACCTTCTAGCCCTGGCTCCCAAACCTCGGTCAAAGCTATCTATCATCTGCAAAAGACACAACAAGGTGTGGGAGAATCCCATGTTGGGCTAAGTATAACAATACTCAGTCGGGACCTCGAGACCCCCAAAGCTCTACCAGAGTTCCACAAAGGAAAAACCACAAATCAAGACCTAAATCACAAATATCGAAGCGATAGTCATCTCACGGCCATGTATACAACTCAAGGTTCGGGAATATAGATGATTAGTCTTTAGAAATATCATATAATTCCATTAGAAGTTCCAAAACTAATGCATAAGAAGTTGTTCTATTATCGTCCCACTCTTAAGGTAATTTGATGTTCCATGACGTTCCATTGTATGGTGGGTCCTCGTCGGGTCATGCTACTGCAGATCCACAAAGGATCGCTATAATGATGATCCACACAGGGTCGTTGGAATTCTGATCCTCAAAGGGTCACTCTAAAACCGGTCCTCATCGGGTAGCTACGATATTGATCCACACAGGGTCTCTATGATGATGATGTAGATAGGGTCTCTATGATGTAGATCCACACAAGGTCCCTAGATGTTGAGGCACACATGGTCGCTATATACTGATCCACACAGGGTCTCTATGATGTTGACCCACACAGGGTCGCTACTTCAAAGACAATCGGTCATAGGATTCCCGCTCATAGCACTCTTGATTATGGGAGAACCACTCCACAATCCATCAGTAATATTTCAACTAGTACGAAGCCCTGAAAAATGCATTCCCAAGGGACTGACATGTCATAGGGGTCCCAACATGACAGACAGTGCTTCGATCCGACGACCGATCTGTGTGATATGGGTACTTTTGTAAAACGGACATGGCTGGATTCAACTCTGATCAAACCCAATTAGCACATCAAACTCTATCAAAACATACATAGAATATCTCCCAAGGACTGCCTCATCACAAGGGTCCTAAACCCACAGACGACGAATCGATCGGATTCCCGGTCTGTTAGTTACATCGCTTTTCGTGAAATGGGGTGACTGGACTCGGTACGGCCCGGCTCAGTCGGGCTCGCCAGAATATGCCAAAGGGACCACTCCCCAAAATGGGTCCCAATTCCACTAACGGAATGTCAAACGGACACCTAGATCATCAGTTACAGGCATTTATTTATTCAGGGCCCGATTGGGTCTGTGCCCTGTCTAACTCAGTTTGACCGGCCTGACGCAACAATTTTCGAGGTCTACCTAATCCCGCCTAGGTCTGGCCCGAATAATTCTTCCCGGTTCACTAGGATCGGCCCGTCGGGGTCCGCCCCTTGGATCGCAGGCCTGGGTCGCGGTTGGCCCAACCCTCCAGGTGGGGCTCAGCCCGCCGGGTGGGGCTTAGCCCACCTGCACTAGCCCTCTAGGTCGCGGGTCTGGCCCAGCCCGCTGGCGGGTTCAGCCCGTGGGGTGGATCCAGAACCCTGGTCCATGGGTCTGGCCCAACTCACTTGGAGGGTCTGGCCCGCTCGGTTAGACATCGCTTTCCAGAAGGCAAACTGCCTTCTCCTCGGCCCCCGTGGTTTCAGGGTCGTTTCACCCAGTCGGTGGGGAACTACCCCAGTGCACGAAACTGTCGGTCGTTTGGCCGACCGGCTTCCGCCAACACAGCACGGTGCGGGGTCGTGACACCCCCTCATGCTGCAACTGCTTCCTGTGGGTGCCGCCCTTGTCCCCCACGGCTAGCTCCATCCATCCACCACATTGGGTGATGGAACACAACTTCCCACCGCCTACGACCGGTCACCGCGGGTCTCCTCTGGACACTGTCAGTCGCCGCCGACTTGGCGCACCAGCAATTTCTTCCACTGGCCACCAGACGCGCTCCGGTGGTCCATTTTTTGTGTCATCCATGCCTACAAAGATATTGGGTCACCGTCACTATTGTGTGTCCTCCAATATCATCCTGCCACTATGTTTGGAAAACCATTCCAGAAAAAAAAACAAATACCCAAGAGGCGGAGGATCCATGCCCTGTTCATTTGGCATGCACCCTCCGCATTAGCATCGTATCAGGAGGTCAACAAGTTAATTCATAAATATGAACTTTACAACAATCCCTCTACATGGATAAGACATTAGCTGACGACGATCTACGGAACTTCCTTCGTCGTTGTCATCGGTTCGTGATTTGGTGGCGCTCGTCACCGCTTGTTGTACCAGGTCTTGTCCTCTAGGTGGTTAGTGTCATGGTACTTTGGTAGAGGTTCATCACTTGGTGAAGTTGTGCCAACACACCACCCCGAGCTCCATATAAATTGGAGGGGAATAGGTTGGTAACGCTCCAAGGGATTTCTGATGTTTATTTAATTAATGGACCACCCAAATTTTCTAACAGCGCGGTTACAAGTAAAGGAGAGTCAAGACATTTAATTTCTTGACATGTCGTTGGTCCCGCCAACACCGCTCGTCCGTTGGATGAAAGGAAAAAGATAAATAAAATAACATTTTTATTTTATTATAATTTTAAATTTCCAAAAACTATCTTTTTCTCCCGACCTTCTGCGGTCGAACTGAAGCCTCCCTTAATCAAATCCTGGTGATGTGAATTCAACAGTGCCCTCATATTTTTAATCTGAGCAGCAGTTCAAAAGATAGAAAACGCAGCCCAAGCGTTTACTGAACGTACCTTAAAAATGTTCAGAAATTCATTTTGGGGATACCGGGCCTCAGAATCATGCGCCATCAATTTTCGCAGACTCGTTATAATCCAAAATAATTAAAAAAATTAAATGGAAAATATTGGTATTTATAAATAAATATATTCCTATGATTTTTAACTTGAATATATATTTGAGAAATGAAATGTAGTGGTAGATTCTCTAAGAAGGAAGTCTCAGACTCAAGCAGTTTAGGAGGCCAGTAGTAAATGGAAGTTCATGCACTACGGAAAAAAATCTTATTTGTGACGAGGTATTTGTGATGGGTAGGGGTCTCATTGGAAATAGTCCATCTGGAGGGACTTTTTGTGATGTGGAGACGGTCCCCGTCACAATAGGTTTGAGGCTAATAGTGCACGAAACCGAAGGAAGCATATTTGCGATGGATATATAAGCCCATCGCAAATACCCTGCGGCATTTTTTAGTATTTGCAACGAGATTTATCTCTCATCACAAATAGTATATGGGCATGTTGGTATTTAGGACGGGTCCCATCACAAATACCTTTTTAACCACCACATCTAATTGATAAGCGAGTTAGCATTTGCGACAGGTCTCATCACAAATAGTACCGTCACAAATAATCTAACTAATATACCCACCCTCCGTTTTTTCCATTCCACACCTTTCTCTACCCCTCTCTCCATCTCTACATATATATTTTCTCTAAAAAATTTTCAAAATTTAAAATTCTAAATCGGAGCAATATTCGTGGCTTATATCCTCCGAAAGACTCAGTTTTTAGGTATTTAACTATTTCTTTTATTTTTTAGTTAATTCATTTTAAATTATATTTTTTATAATTATTATTAATTGGCTATAATTATGTTAAATTAGAATTAGATGGTTTTATTTTTTGTTATTTATTTTTACAAATAATTGTGTGTGATTAGTATTAATTAGTACTAATTAATTATTATTATATTAATTATTATTAATTTGTAGTAATAAGTATTAATTAGAAAAATTATTATTATGTAGTCATAATTAGAGATAATTAGAAACAATTAGTGATAATTTGTAATAAATTGAAATAAATATTTATAAATAGTATCAAATAGGAAATAATTAGTGATAATTAGAAATAATTAGCGGTAACTAGTAGACATTATAAATCATTAGCGGGAATAAGTTAAAATTAGCAGTAATTAGAAATAAATTTTAATAATTAGTAATAAATTATAATATTTAGAAAAAATTTGTAATAAATTTTAATGAATTTTAATAAATTGTAATAATTAGAAATAATTAGTAATAAATTGTAATAAATTGTAATAATTAGTAACAAATTAAAATAATTATTATTAATATTTTATAATTTGTAATAAATTGTAATAAATAGAAATGTTTAGTAAAAATTGTAATAATTAGTAAAAAATTGTAATAATTAGTAATAAATTGTAATAATGTGTAATAAATTGTAGTCATTAGTATTAAATTGTAATAAATTGTAATAATTAATAATAAATTGTAATAAATATTAATAATTAGTATTAAATTGTAATAATTAATAATAATTAATAATAATTAGTAATAAATTTTAATAATTAGTAATAGTTAGTGATAAATTGTAATAATCAGTAATAAATTGTAATAATTAGTAACAATTGGTAATAATTAGTAATAAGTTGTAATAAATTTTAATAAACTGTAATAATTAGTAATTAATAGTAATAATTTGTAATAAATTGTAATAATTCTTAATAAATTGTAATAAGGAGAAATAAATTATAATTATTAGTAATAATTAGTGGTAATTAGAAAGAAATTTTAATAATAATTAATAGATTTTAATCATTAGAAATAATTAGAAATAAACTGTAATAAATAGTAGGAAACTGTAATAATTAGTAATAAATTAAAATAATTGGTAATAAATTGTGATAAATTGTAATAATTAGTATTAATTAGTAATAAATTTTAATAATTAGTAATAACCTCTAATAAATTTTAATAATGAGTAATAAATTGTAATAATTAGAAAGAATTTGTAATAAATGTTAGTAATTAGTAATAAATTGTAAGAATTAGTAATAAATTATAATTATTATTATTAAATTATAATTTTTTCTAATAATTGGCGATAATTAGTAACAAATTTTAATAATAAGTAATTAATATTAATAATTAGTAATAAATTGTAGTAAATTGTAATAATTAGTCTTAATTAGTAATAAATTGTAATGATTTGTAATAAATTTTAATAATTAGAAATAAATTGTAATAATTAGTAATAAATTTTAATATTTAGTAATAATTAGAAGTAATTAGTTCTAAATTCTAATAAATTGTAATAATTTGTAATAAATTGTAATAATTAGTATTAATTAGTAATAAGTTGTAATAATTAATAATAAAATATAATAATTAGTAATAAATTGCATTAATTAGTACAAAATTTTAATAATTAGTAATAACCTATAATAAATTGTAATAAATTGTACTAAATTGTAATATTTGGTGATAAATTGTAATAATTAGTAATAAATTGTAATAATTAGTATTAAATAGTAATAAATTGTAATAATTAGTAATAAATTGTAATAATTAGTAATAAATTGTAATAATTAGTAATAAATTGAAATAATTAGAATTAAATTGTAATAATTTTTAATAAATTGAAATAAATAGTAATACATTTTAATAATTAGTAATAAATTGTAATAATTAGTATGAATTAGTAATAAAATGTAATAATTAGTAATAAGTTTTTATAAATTGTAATAATTAGTAATTAATTGTTACAATTAGTAATAAATTGTAATTATTAGTAAAAATTAAAGGTAATTATTAATAAATTGTAACAATTAGAAAAAACTATCAGTAATTAGTAATAAATTGTAATAAATTACAATAATTAGTATTAATTTGTAATAAATTGTAAGTATTTGTAAAGAATTGTAAGAATTGGTAATAATTAGAAAAAACTTATAATAGTTTGTAATAAATTAAATTAATTAGTAATAAATTATAAAAATTTGTAATAAATTGTAATAATTAGTAATAAATTTTAATAATTAATAATAAACTATAATAATTAGTAGTAAATTGTAATAATTAGTAATAAATTGCAATAATTAGTAATAAATTGTAATAATTAGTAATAATTAGAATTAATTCGTAGTAATTAGTAATAATTATTAATAATTAGTAATAGATTGTAATAATTAGTAATGAATAATTATAATTATTAATTATTTTTAATAATTAATAATAAATTGTAATAATTAGTAATAAATTGTAATAGTTATTAATAAAATGTAATGATTAGTAATAAATTATAATAATTAGTAATAAATTGTAATAATTAGTAAGAAATTGTAATAATTAGTTATAAATAGAAATAATTAAAATAATTATAATAATTAGAAATAATTAGAATAATTATAAATAATTAGAATAATTAGTAACAATTAAAATAATTAGAATAAATCATCACAATTTCCAGGACGGTAATAATTAGTAAAAATTTGGCATAATTTTAAATTGATTGGTGGCAGCACTTTTTCCTGATGGTTCATCTCTTAGAAACTTTATCCTACTAAAATCACTAGGAAATATCTTCTCTCACGTATGGATATCCATTTTCATATGCATGAGAATAGAGAGAAATGCGGTGAGGCCTCCTTGCTCTCAATTCTCATGCGTGTAGAAATGGATATGTGTACATTGGAGAAGATTTTTTATATTGATTTTAGTCTAAGATATTTGCAAGGAGATGATTCATCAGGAAAAAGCGGCTCTTTTTCCCAATGCCTCATCTCCTTGCAGTTTCTCCCACTAAAATCGCTATGAAAAATTTGTTCCAAAGTATGGATATCCATTTCCATATGCATGATAATAGAGAGTAATGTGGTGAGGCCTCCCTGATCTCCATTTTCATGCATAAAAAACGGATATTCATACACTGGGGCAGATTTTTCATAGTGATTTCAGTCAGAGAAATTTGCAAGGAGATGAGTCGTCATGGAAAAGAGTTTTCACCAATCTGTTGGAAATTGTGCCACTCGTAATTAGCAATAATTAGTATAAATTAGCTGTAATAACTAATAATTAGTGGTAATTAGTATAAATTATTACAAATTAGTCTAGATTAGTAAAAATTTTAAAACAAATACTATAAATAACTATGAAATAATAGAAATTATTAAAAATTTATAGAAGAGTTAAATTAAATTTCATCTGTTTTTTAGATAGTATTTTTATTATATCAAATTATTCAAAAAACTAATTATTTTATAATTTTGAGATAAATATAAAATAATAAAGTTTCCACAAATCATTATTAAATTATCTTTCTTGGATAAAATAGCACAAGAGTCTAAACATTTCAAGTTTAAATTATGTATATATTGAGGGTTTTGAGGTTGTCTTATTATTTGCATCATCAAGACCAGAATTTGTTTCAAAAGGGACAATTAATTTTCCTTGTAAAGAAAATTCTTTGATGACGTTTGACACATTTGAAAATGTTGGGGTTCATCTATTTAATTTTGATTTTCAAACTGATTATGTTTTTTGGTATCAACATGGTGAACCCAGTTCTAGATAAGATACTAATAATTTGGTTCTAGATCCATCACGGTTTCAAAATTTAGTACACAATGTGTCAGGTCTATTTTTTCAACAAAATGTAACTTGAGATGATATTGATTTAACTCCTGATGTGGAACCATCTCAATTTTAGGAGTTTTTGAGGTATGCTGAGGATTCCTTATATCCTGGTTACAAGTTAAGAAAAATTGAAGTGTTTAAAAAATGTATGGCTAATAAATCAGATAATGGAATGTAAAATAGATATTTTGATCAGATATTCTCTTTAGTTAAAACACTATTATATGAAAAAATGTGTCTCCAATAAATTTCGTTATGTTTAAGAGGTTGGTTCCTAATATGAGTCTTGGTTATCATAAAATTCATGCATGTTCAAATGATTGCATCTTATATTATATTTAAAATGAGTCATTGGATAGTTATCACACATATGGATAATTAAGGTATAAAGATGCCCGACTAGAGAAGTTTGGATTCATGCTTGTAAAATAATTAAGATATTTCCCACTTAAACCCAAATTGCAGCATTTATTTATGCCTCAAAACACATAGGCATTGATGTCATAGCATAAAAACAATATTTTAACTGGTAAAAAATTAAATCATCCCTTTGATGGTGATTCATGGAAACATTTTGACCAATTGAATCTGTCGTTTTCTTTAGAGGCCCAAAACATATGATTGGGTCTTTCTGTTAACAATTTTTTTCCATTTGGTTCTTACAGTAGTTAGTATTCATGTTAGCCTATCTTTATAACTCTATACAACTTATCTTATTTGAATTTGATGAACGATCCGCATAAATTTTTGACCTTATTAATTATAGGACATCCCAAAAATAATATTTATGTTCATTTGAAACCATTTATTGGTGAGTTAATTATATTGTAGAGTGATAGTGTCAGTACATATGATGTTGATGCGAAACAAAATTTTCTATTGAAAGCTGCATTGATGTGGACAATTAGTGACTTCCTTGAATATTTCATGTTATCTGGATGGAGTACGCATGGTCTAAAATCATTTCCTTACCATATGAGAGATAGAGAAATATTTATACTCATCAATGAAAAAAACCTTTTTTTCAACTATCATCGCAGATTCCTTCCAACCAATCATCCTTTTTGGAAGAAAAAATATCATTTCATAAAAGGTAAAATTGAACACTATTGACCTAAAACAATGATCATATGAATATATTTAAATTCCATTATCTCTTCATTACCACCCATCAAATTTGAACTGATAATAATCTAACAAAAATTGATGGCTTTGGGAAAGAACACAATTGCATAAAACATAGTATTTTTTAGGATCTTCTATATTGGTCTGATTTATTTTTCTATCACATGTTAGATATCATGAATATTGAGATGAACTATTTTTATAATTTATTTCATACAATTTTGGATACACTAGGTAAGACCAAATATAATGTAATGGAATGATTATATCTTGCCCAAATTTACAGGTGACCAGAACATGAACTATTTAAAAATGTCATGTCATAGAAGTTAATGAAGAAAAAAGAAGCTTATACACTTTCCAAATAAAATAAATTATTATTTTGTTAGTACATTTCATATCTGAGACTTCTATATGGTTATGATTCAAATTTGGGAAGAGGTGTCATAAATGGTCATATTACCGGATTAAAAAGCCATGATTTTCATGTTGTAAGGGAACAAATTCTTCTGATTGTATTAATAAGTTTGTTGAATTATATGATTTGGGATGTGATAACCGACATATCATATTTCTATGAGACATTTGGGTGGAAAAAATATACTATTGTTCACTAACAAGACTTCGAAAAGGTGTTGTTTTTATTTTATGTAAACTAGAAAATGATTTCCTTCCATATTTCATTAACTCAAAAAAACATTGGATATTACATTTCCCATATGAATAAAATTGTATAGGTCAAGTACAATTAATACGGATGTACCCATTTGTGATATGAATCAAAAAATTGAAGACAAAAGTACATAACAATACATCAGTGAATTCTCAATTGGAGAATATTTTTTCAAGAGGAAATTTATTTTTTCTGGTCTCATTATTTTATATCTGAATATCCCTCAAAACACAACCGCAAGGGATGTAATCAGGGAAATATTGATGATGAAATGATAAATCAATTATCAATTTTTTGTCAGAATGAACGTTTCTTTACTGGAGTTCATTAACAACGGATTTTAGATGATGAACATCACAAATCTCATACATATGTTCTACTCAACTTTGATGAAATGGAACCAATTTTTTTTGTGACTGATCCTATCGATTTTCATATAATATTTGTTATAATAAATTAGTATTAAATTATTTTTATGTCATATAATAATCATATCAAGAAATAACTTCCATAAATTATAGCAGATTCAAATGAAGAATGTCGGAAAAATAATTTTCCCCACCAGTTTCAAAAATTGCTAACATAAATTATTTATTTTTAAAAAATAAAATAAATTTATTTCTTCTTACATTGATAATTGTTTTTCAAATTTTTAGGTATCTCAACACCCTTATAAAATTTATAATATATTGTATGTATTGAGTAACCCACCATCCAAAAATGGTTAAATATTATAATGCATATGTGGTAAATGGTTTTCGATTTTATACACGTGCATTTAGAGAATAGATGAAACAATTAATAGTTGTGTTTTCTTATGAGTATCTCATCATTGATAAACTAATGTTTACTTTTATGACATGTTGGAAGAAAATATTGAACTGTGTTATCTAGGACAGAATTACATAACTATTTTTAAATATAAGTGGTTGGATACTTGGAGAGGATTGTGTGTTCATTTGACCCTTGGAATCGTTGATGTTAAATATAAAAGTCTTCTTGATTTAAATGAACTATTTTTATTGGCTCATCAGACACATAAATTTTACTTTTCAAATTAATATGCTACTTCAAGATAGTTGGGTGATTGGTGGATCATAATAAAAATTAAATCTCATGAAAATAAGTTTACTCAAAGTGAATGTGGATCTACTGAAGTGAAAGGAATTGAAAATTTTCAAGAGATTACCCCAAATCCATATTTTTTATGAAGATAAATGAATAGAAATGATGAAACCTCACATTTATGGATTGATAGTGATGATTATGTTATTGATGTTTCCAATAAATTTGAAATGACAAGAGATGATTAAACTGAAACTCACTGAAATTGATGATGCTGAGGAAGAATATAAAGACATTGACATTGTTAGATATGAAGATGAAAATTGACATAGATAAATATTGATTATAATCACATATAATATATATCGATATATAACCACTATTTTTACCTATTTTCTAACAACATTCTTTTTTTGTTTCAAATGGATGAGTATCTGTATCATTAGTTAAAGGAGGATAATCTACCATTGTATGAGAAGGATGTTAGATCATCTGACCCTCAGACTGATGGTAGTTCATGGAGTACTCAGAGGGGGCGTGGTCCTATATGATTGATGATTCCTATCCCCATCCTAAAGAAAATTTCACGTATTGGCATCTATCTACACATGAAAATATTTTCTTACTTGTTTATTTTAGTTAGATTAATTAAATTATTTATATAAAAAAAATTATATTATTTGTTCATTTTTTCATAGATGTTTTTATATAGTTGTTGGAAAGGGGAGAGCTATTTTCCACTATTATTTTTCTGAATCATGGGTCACATGGGATCAAATTCACATTGATTTTAAGTGATTCATGTTCGATCGTTGGATGGTACATAAATAAATAATATTTATTTTGAAATTTTTTTAAATAATAAATTTTTATTATAAATTATTTATAGGTTTTATTGTATCTAATCGATGAGAGAATTCATGGATCTATATGGAAGGAATAGGAGGGGTTTATGTGTGAGAATTATCGTCAGTTTTCACACAATTTAATAAAGAATGCAATTATGAAAGAAAGAGTGATAGAGTTTGATGATTCTTATCACGCCCACCGATCAGATTACATTTCATCACAGTTTTGGGATGGGTTATGTTCACACTGGTTAGGTGGTTATTTTCAGAGAAGATCGTCGTTAGGTTGACAAAACTGAGGGAGACATGAGATGACACATCGAGCTAATATTCATACATTCAGTACGCATTGGGAAAATATGGTAAGTGATTTTTTAAAATAATTTATATAAATTTAAATGTAAACGGTTTATTTTATATTAATATAGGCAGTCGAGCAACCTGATATTATTGAGTTCGATGTTTATAAAAGGATGTACAATGTTCCAGTCATTGGAGAGATTGGAGGTGATCTCCAATGATAGATTTTGATTAGTATAATTTTTTTTTGAGTTTTAAAATTAACTTCAAATTATATTTTAATTTTTAAATTGAAATTAAATGAGTCATATGTTGAAGAGACGTCTCAGACATAGACTTAGAGTCAGGCTGAGACCAATGATCATAGTAGTCTCCACCGATTTGATGAGGGAGTATGGATTTTGGCCACCCAGTATGCCTTCAAGAAAGAAAGTTGTTGGTATCAGCTCTCAATTGATGCCTGAGAGTTATTATGGTACCACTATGATGTTAGTGTTCAACTCGAGATAAGATCATGGAGAGTCATCATCATATGCTACACAGTATCAGGAGTAGCTTGGAGCTTAGGGCAAGCTTATATAGAGTATGTGTATGGAACATGAGGAGATGAGTCAAGGGAAGCAATAACAGTAGGAAGATCTTGAACGATAGCAGCAACAACAGATGGAGGAGATGTTTTGATTACAGTAGCAGCACCATGAGAAGATGGAGTACATGCGATGTCTGACTCATGGTTTAGGGAAGGAGTTCCCTCCATTATCTCATACATCTCCTCCAGAAGAATCTCCCCCTTATTGATATATTTATTTTTTTATGATAAAATATTTGAATGTAATTTTTTTATATTATCTGTTTACATTTCTATATAGTGCATTTTATATATTGTTGTGAATATTTTAGTTTTTTATTATTTATTTTATTTTTATTGATTTTTTACTTTATTTAATTTTTTATTATTTTTTATTATTTTATTATCTCTTATTTTTTATTATTGTGTTTTGATTATTATTTTTGTATATTTTGGTGCATATTGGGGTTTTTATTATTTTAAAAATAGGAATATTATTAGTTCATCAATATTAATAATAAAATTATTATTATATTATTAATATTATTATTATATTATTATTATTATAATAATAATAATATTATTATTATATTACTATTATTTTTTATATTGTGTAATTATTTTATCAAAAAATATTTTATTAATTATATTATTATTATTTAATTAATATTAATATTATTTTATTATTATTATTATATTAATATTATTTATATACTTAATATTAGAATGATTATTATTATTTTTTATTATTATTATTAGTATTTTATTCATTTTTTTTAAATAATCTATTTGTGATGGTGCTTTTGCAGTGAGTTGTCGTAATAGGGTTTTTAAAAAAATATCATCAAAACTAATTGCAACGAGATGTCAAACTATTGTAAATAGTTTTTTTGTGATGACCCATCACAAAAAAAACTAATTACGACACCATTTTCTGCTACATTCCATTTGCGACGGGGTCCCGTCGCAAATATATCAATTTCTAAAAGTGATGACCTTATTTTCGTAGATATACTTAGAGGTGAAAGACCATCATGGAAATTTTGCAATAACATATTTATTAGTGATATCTTCACCACTGTAAAGACTGATGATTAGGTTGAATTCAAATCATGAAGGATTAATCCTTTGGAGTAACATTTCATGTCTGTACCCACCGCCTGGTTAGGTCATTAAAGAGGATGAGAACTTGCAAATTTATGAGAGCATTTGGGTTCCTACGAACATATGAGAGTAGTTGATATGAGAGCCTCAAGACTCCTCTTAGGTAGTGAATCCCAGAAACACTAAGATGTACCATGATTTATGTTTCTAGTATTGTTGGATGGGTATGAAAAGGGAGATCACAGGTCTTGTCAATTGTTGTTCCACTATCAGTGGGTGAAGATAGAACATCAACGACTGGTGGGGATTTTATTAGCATTTCCTATCCAATAGTGTAAATTGGATGAGTTCACTTTGTATTTCATTACTGGATTTCTGGGATCACCTCAAGGTAGTGATGTAGTTTGGTTGATCATAGACAGGATGACAAAGTTGACTCACTCCTTATCTATCAGAGAGACTTTCTCAATGGATGATCTAGGAAGGATATATTTCAGGGAGATCATATAACCTCATGATGTTTCTAAAGACATAATATCATATAGGGAATCTTTATTCACATTGCGGTTATAGTAGGGGTTACAGAACGTTTTGGGTTCACAGGTTCTGCTAAGTACAATCTATCACCCACATATCGACGGTCAATCTGAGCATATGATTTTGTTGTGGAGGACATGCTGAGAGAATGTGTCCTTGATTTTAAAGATTCATGGTAGTAAAATCTTCCGCATTTTTAGTTCTCTTATAACAATAGATTCCTTAGGACTATAAAGATGGATCTTAATGAGGCCATATAGGTTAGATCATTTCATTCACCCAGGTTCTGATTAGAGGCAAGAGATGCAGCACTACTAGGACCTCATCTCATTCAGGAGACTTTAGTGAAGAAAAATATGATTGGGAAGTATAATGATATAGCCCAGTCTAACCAGAATCTATATGTAGATCTAAATCATGAACCTATATATGTTTAGGTGGGAGATTAGTTCCGCTTATGTGTTTTACCTAGATTGGGGCATCGATGGATTAGGAGGTAAGGTAAGCTAGCACATATATTCATCAAACATTTTGAGGTTTTGGAGAGGATTGAACCAGCTAATTACCTGATATAACTCCTTAAATGAAATAGGGATATGCATGATATATTTCACATTCTCAGTTATGTCATTACAGTTTAGACTCATCTCATTTCCTTCGTCCTAATGGGGCTGAGTTGGATATTGGTACTTTTGAAGAGTATTTGATATGTATCATTGATCGGAGCATGAAGGCTCTTCATGGTAGGCCAGTTCCTCTATTTCGGGTGCCATGGTAGTACGTCTGTATAAAGGATGAGACTTGGGAGTGATAGGATGAGGTACATGCTCAATCGCCAATGCTATTCTTAGATAGTGGTCAACGACCCTGAAAAGGGTAACACAGGAAGGATTTGATTTACAGAAGAGAGGTTGTAAGATCTTGGTTTTTCAATGAGGTATGGATCCTTAAATTTTTAATCTAAATATATTATGTCATACTTTTAGTGGTTAATTAGGGTTTATGGGAGGTTGAGGGAGTGTTTGGTGATTTTTCGGAGCACGTAGCTCTAGTTTTTGTATAAACAGTGTGAGGTGCATGGTTAGTGCTAACCGTGTTACTCAACTGTGCATGCCAAAAGGGTTGAATCATGGTTTTCTTAACTATGTGAAGGAGGCCACACAACCATGGAAAATGGAGTAGACATGCTGTAGAGGTGATTCGCACAATATGGGAATGGTTTTCCAAACTGTGTAAAAATTTTACAGGGGGTTGTTTTATATAGACAGTGGTAGTGCATTGTTGGTGCACAGTTTGTCCAACCATGAGATCGAACCATGTGCCCCTTAAAAAGTAAGGGAAATTAAAATTTTACCATTAAATCCTTATAACCCCTAACCCTCCTTCCTTCTTTCTTCCAAATATATATGCTTCCGCTGTTGGAGAGATATCTTACCCTCCCATTTAGTCTTTGAGATAACTCTTCTATCTGACATCTTATTCAACATTCATTTTTCAGGGTGTATTCGTCCGGATAATTCTCTCATTTGTCTTCCTTCATTTCATCGTTAATATCACTATATTGAATGCTAGTTCCAGGAAAGTTTATATGGTCTTTTTCAGGGTATTTTTCTTTTTCTCTGTTTTCTCTAGTTCTAGCCTAGATAAGGCTCACACTTAATGAGGATTTTTCTACCCATCTAAGGTAGGAGGTATTGTATTTTTTCCCAAAATGATTGGGTGTTTATATTATATCGACCTTGTGCCGCACATTGGGCCTTCCGATCGTTTCTCCTAAAATAAATCTTCCCTTATATTAATTGTTTAAACCTTTGAATAGATATGTTATGAAAAAACTTATACTTGGTTGGAGGGTGACAACCTTAGCCCAAACCACCACTTGGGTATGTTTGATAATATCACTATCGGAATTTCGGCTTTTTTGCGAAGGGCTATTTGCAACGGGAGTAGGACCCGTCACAAATAGTTCGACAAAATAGACTCTTTGCAATGGGAATTTTGACCTGTCATAATTAGTCGATAAAAAAGAGGTATTTACGACGACTCATTGAAAATACCTTTGGCTCGCTGTCTGCACCAAAGAACGGGAAGAGAATTTATGATTCAACTAAACCCCTGTCGAAAATAATGTGTTAGTATGATAGTATTTCTGACGGGACCTGTCGCAAATACTATTTTTTAACACCACCTCAATTAAAAGCTGCTTAACTATTTGCGACGGGTACCGTCGAAAATAATCATGTCACAAAAGATCTCACTTATATATACCCCCTATTTTCTTTTCATTCACAACTTCTCTGAACATCTATGACTCTCTCTACTATAATATTTTTTAGTTTAATATTTTCAAGGTTTTTAGTGTTATTAGGGATCAACTTTCAAGTTTTACATATGCTGAATAATTCATTTTGATGGTATTTATTTATTTTAATTTTTTTATTTTTTTAATATTAATAATAATTATTATTGATAAGTATAAATTATATTTAATTAAAATTAATTAGTTTTTTGCACAATTTTTTTAGAACTATTTACTTTTATTTTTCATTAATGTTTTTAATTGAAATTAAAAAGTTTTGACTTGCTATAATTTATTTTAATTATCTATAACTAGTAATAATTAGTTGTAATTACTAATATTTATTTGTAATTAGTAAACAGATTAATAATTAGTGATAATTAGTAATAATTGGTGGTAATTGGTAATAATTGGTTTTAATTAGTAATAATTAGTAAAAAATTATATAAATTATTAATAAATTGTTATATATCAATAAAAATTAATGTTAATTAAAGATAATTAGAAATAATCCGTAAATATTAATAATAATAAGTGGTAATTGGTAATAAATAGTGGTAATTATTAATAATTAGTGGTAATTAGTACTAATTAGTGGTAATTAGTAATAATTAGCAAAAACGTATAAAAATTTGTAATAGATTGTTACAAATTAAAAAAGGTTAATCTTAGTTAGTAATAATTAATCCTAATTAGTGATAATTTGTAATAATAAGTAATAATTAGTAAAAAATGGTCATAATTATTAAAAATTAGTAATAATTAATAAAGATGAGTAATAATTAACATAAATTAGCAATAATTAACAAAAAATTAGAAATGATTTCTGTCAATTAGTGATAATTCGGAACATATAGGAATAATTAGAAATAATTAGGAATAATGGGAAATAACTAGAAAAAATTAGGAATAATTATCAAATAAAATTATGTTTTGGAATAATTAGTAAAAATTAGGAATAATTAGTAATAATTAGTAATAATTAGGAATAATTAGGATTAATTAGAAATAATTAGAAATAATTAGTAATAATTAGTAATAATTACAAATAATTAGGGAAAATAAAAAATAATTATTAATAATAAGTAATAATTCCTAACAATTCGTAATAATTAGTAATAAATAGTAATAAGTAGTGATAAATAGAAATAATTAGTAATAGTTAGTAATAACTAAGAATAATTAGGAATAATTAGTAATAATTAAGAATAATTAGTAATAATAAGGAATAATTAGTAATAATTCCGAATAATTAGTAATAATTAGTAATAATTAGTAAAAATTATGAATAATTAGGAGTAACTAGAAATAATTATTAATAATTAGTAATACTTTGTAATAATTAGTTATTATTAGGAATAATTGGTAATAATTTTGAATAAAGAATAATAAATAGTAATAATAAGTATTAATTAGTAATAATTAATAATATTTTGTAACAATTTGTAAGAATTAGAAATAATTTGTAATAATTAGTAATTAATAGTAATAAATTGTAATAAATTGTAATAAATTGTAATAAATATTAATAAATGGTAATAAATCACAATACATAATAATAAACAATAATTAGTAATTATTGGTTATACTTAGCGATAATTAACAGTAATTAGCGGTGATTAGTAATAATTAATGGTAATTCGTAAAAATATCGGTAATTAGTAAAAAATAGCGGTAATTTGACGAAATTAGCGATAATTAGAAAAAATTAGTGTTGATTATAAAAATTAGCGGTAATTATTAAATATTAGAGGTGACTACTAAAAATTAACAGTAAATCCACATAATTATTAAAAATTTCTCATAAATAGTAATAAATTTTAATAAACTAAAAAAAACTAGTAATGATTTGTGGTAATAAATAGTAATTCGTAATAAAAACTACTAATAATCGATAATAATTAGTATTAATTATTAATAATTAGAAATAATTAGTAGTAATTAGTAGTAATTAGCATTCATTAGCAATAATTAGCAGTAATTACTAGTAATTAGTTGTAATTAGCACTAATTAGTAATAAATAGTATGAAATAGTAATAAATTGTAACAAACAGTAATAATTAGTAATAAATAGTAATAAATAGGCATAATTAGGAATGATTAAGAATAATTGGTAATAATTGGTAATATTTAGTAATAATTTGTAATAATTAGAAATAATTAGGATTTATTAGGAATAATTAGTAATAATTAGTAACAATTAGGAATAATTGGCAACAATTTGTAATAATTTGTAATAATTTGTAATAATTAGAGATAATTAAAATAATTCGACATAATTAAGAATAATTAGAAATAATTAGTAATAATTAGTAATAATTAGTACAAATTTGTAAAAATTATTAGTAATTAGTAGTAACTAGTAATAATTAGTACTAACTAGTATTAATTAGTTATAATTACTAATAGAGTATTAAATAAGAAAAAATAGTCATAATTAGTCATAATTAGTAATAATCAGAAGTAATTAGAAATAACTAATAGTAATTAGTAATAATTAGCGTTAAATAATATTAATTAGTGGTAATTAGTAAAAATAGCGGTAATTATTAAAAAATTACGGTAATTAGTAAAAATTAGTTGTAATTAGTAAAATGTAGTGGTAAATCGCAGTAATTAGTAAAAATTAGCAGCAAATACATATAATTGTTAAAAAATTGCAGTAACTAGTAATAAATTCTTATAAACTAAAAAAACTACTAATAATTAATGGTAATTAGAAGTACATAGTAATTAAACTAGTAATAATTAGTAGTAATTAGTAATAATAATAATAATTAGCAGTAATTAGCAGTAATTTGTAACCTTTAGTCTTAATTTTTAGTAATAAGTAGTAATTAGTAGTAATTATTAATAAATAGTAATAAATACAAATAAATAGTAATAAATAGTAATAATTCGTAATAATTAGTAATAATTAGTAATAATAATAATAATTTTTAATAATAAGTAATAATTACTAAAGATTATAAATAAATAGTATTACATAGTAATATCTTGTATTGGTTAGTAGTTATTAGTAGTAATAAGTAATAATTTGAAATAAATATTAATAAATAGTAATAAATATTAATAAATATTAATAAATATTAATAATTTGTAATAATCTTCATCCTATGAGAAATAAAATATATGTGCATACATGGTTGAAACAAATTAGTAATGATCAATTTAGGTTAACCATAAATTTGAACATATGTGGTTGACATAAATTAGTAATGACCAATTTACGCCAACCATTTTCAAATCTATCATTAGGTCTCTTGAACTGAGATATATATTATTTGATGTGTTGATGAAAGCATAAATAGGAGGAGATTTGTCGATGAAATGACATAATTGATATAAATTGGTGTATTGATAAATTTGGAAATAGTTGGAAAACATTGGTTTCCTAACCTCATGATTCTAAAATCGATGATTTACTGTCTCTACACCCTCCCTCAAATGATGCCTCTCCTGAGCTGTCAATGAATAAAGGGAGATAATGAACCCTAACTCCCGCCTCCAATAGGCCTCGAGGTGGCGACCAACACCAAGGGTGTAGAAATATCACAACATGGTAGGCATTACCTTTTTTATAGTAACCCAAATCAGGATATAAGATGTATCAACCTCAAAAAACTCCAAGACATATATATAAAACAAGCCAAATATATCCCTCATGCATGTTTCCAAATAACACCACTAGATGTATAATAAAAATCTCCAAAGAAAATAAAAAAACAAACAAATTTATGTAGTGACATGACAATTATCCTAACATTCGAGCTAGTAATGCCAAACATGGTCCTCGTAGTCCCCTTAGAAACCTGAATGTAGTTTTATATATGTAGGGTGAGATTACAGGTATACTCAATAGGGAAAACCCAAAGTCTCTTGTGCATAAGTTGGGGAGACATACTAATGACCATGTGAGAAATAGTAGAAACCAAAAGCACCTAACAAGTTATACTAGCCACCCCAACCTCACGAAAGGCTTTCTCACCAACGAACGTAAGTCAAGTAAAGTAATATAGTAAGCACAGAGATGATAAGGTACCCCATGCCACTTTCCCACTGATTATACACTCTCAAACCATAACTACAAACATCCTGGTGCTCCCACCTCTTCTGAAAGAACCAGATCACAATCCTCTCACACACACATGGGCAACAACCATATCGTATCCCACCTGCACACTCATGGGACTCACAACCACATCTCATCCCACCCATAGAAACCTAGGCCACAAACCACACCACATCCCAAATACACAAGGGAACCCCAATACATATCATCCCGAAGACACGTGGGAGCCACATAACATCTCATCTCAAAGAAATCTGGGAAGCATTACTCTCCTGAACACACCTAGGCTACATACCACTTCTGGCCCGAAGATTATTGGGATATCACCGCATAGAAGAGGGACTAGGGAAGAGCATGTGGCCATCCATCCATCTTCCCACCATGATGTTTGAGAATGACACCCTCCCTCATAACAATGGGGGTGTTCGGCATGTAGTTCTCAACTAGGGTGGGGTGCGTATAGAATATCAAGTATGTACAAGAATTTATATATATATATATACCAAACACGTTGCCCAACCTATGAAATCTGAAGAAAAAAACCACCCTATAACTCTTCCACCTTTACTTCTACCTCTAAATGCACGTATGAAGATGAATGATTGTAACATCCAAAGTTGATAAAATAAATCCTCTTAACCCCCAATAATTTTGACATTATTAAGCCTTTACCTATTATTATATCCTTAATTATGAAACTAACAACCATAACACATGACTGGCCTCACAACCAAGCCAAACAGATGAAGAAACCAATGATAAAAAACTCCTCCACACTTCCTCCCCAGTTAGCACCCAAAACAACCACTACCATTATCATTCGTAAAATTCATGTTTCCATGTCCTTCATATAGACATGAAAACCCCCAACTTAAAGCTAAACACCACAACACACCTCATCATAACCATACTCAGCAGCCTCACTGTATATCCACACCATAGTCATCACAACCATAAACATACATCTCCACCAAACACAACCATCAACAACGCTACTGCATAAACATACCATACCCCAACCACAATAACATAGCCCCGATGAAGTCCCAGTACATAAAATGTTCATCTATTCCAATATCAACCAATCAAGATTCCATTAGACCACATATACCACACCATACACACAACCACACCCCCATCCACAAAAGAACATGATTAATACAACACACAAGGCCAAACAGTACCACTATCTACACCAAACCACCCAAAACTCTCAAAATGTATTCAGATTTAGTTGTACTCATTCTTTAATTAAACATTAATTATTCAGGTGTGATCACAGAACAAGTTCAATCGTAGGGAGTCTATTTATTTAACTAAATATATGTGATTAATCATATTCCCAAATTTGTAACATTAATACACAAGACATACAGTTTAAAAAAAGAGGCCACCAATGACCATGACTTCCAGATGGAATGCCATTCAAAAAATGGATAAAATAAAATAGATAAAATAAATGATCATCGTCAACTTCTTCCCCTCCCCTCATTTATTAAAAATGTTACAAAACATGTTATCATTACAAGTATAATTATCTTTATAATAGGTTATAATATATTTGTAACAACCTTAATTAAATATTGGTATTTGACTGTAATCACAAAAGGACATTAGCTTACCCCCCTCAATGTGATACAAAAATAAAGACTAAGGGATCAATAACTAGAATAATAGATGACCAGAAACTCTTCCCTACACCAAAAAACATGGGGGTACGTGAGCATATGGAAGGAATCAGAGGGAAAACTGGATCTGATGGACACAACACAACACACAGCTCCATAGGGAAGAAAGTCACTATGAGCACCAAGAGAAAATAGAAGAGTTAAAGGAAGGTGGGATCTCGGATTTAGAAAATCCCAGATCCTATATTAATATAAGGGAGATTATTTCATTGTACTTACAAGTCAGGTCATGGATGTTTCAAAGTCTCCATAGTATTAGGATATTAAATAGATTATTAATAACCTGGAAATGTTGGAAATGACTCACTATTGGGTGAGTCACCGACGTGAGTCACTGATGCCACCTATCAAAACCACCTACCGACGTCTGACTCACTGACGCCACCTACCGTTAACACCTATCAACACCACCTACTAAAGCCCAACTCACCAATGCCACTCAGCATTGAAAAAACTAGAAAACAAGAAAACTCTTAAAATGAGTCACGGTGACCTCCCAAAACACATCAAACACAGGATTTTAAAAAAGGAATGTGGCAGTGGGGTTTGGTCCATTACATTATATACTTTTCAAACTATTATCACCCTCGATAATTCAATACCAAACCTAGATGAAAGAGGGGTCTGAACAACCACCATGTGAGATACCACATAAGGATAAACCACCCTGGGAAACTCGTAAAATGGAGAGAATCTTTGACATCCAAGAACACCAACTCGAACATCTACAACCCCAACATAATATAAGACCTACCACCCATGCATCAAAGTAAACATTTATCGAACACGAGAATCTGAGAATTCCATACTTCATGTCAATATACTGTCTACTTTAGGTGGAACTGACTCACCCAAACAAGTTTAATCGAATCTGAATTAATGATTATTGATTAGGTATCAGGTCCTCTCAACTTCATATGTCCGGAATTTATCACACATTATAAAACAAGGAAATAAATCATCTCATAGAAAACATGGTTGAATAATTACAATGAAAAATACGACAAGGTGAAACTCAAAACAACTATGGGTACTAGGAATGCATCGTCATGTATCTCTCCCAAGTACTATCATCTAGGCCACCATGCCTCCAAAACACATGAACCAAAAGAATGGTCCATCCACACAGCACCTTCGACCGATGATCTTATATCTCTACAGGATTCTCCACAAATGATTCATTGTATTCGATATCCAACTCTCCCCAGACAATGACGTGGGAGTCATCGTGAAGATACCAATGAAGTTGGGAGATATGAAATATTCCATGGATCCTCTCCAACTATAGTGAAAACAGCAAATGGTATGCCCCTTTTCCTACTTGTCCCAACACCCCAAAGGGTCCAACGAACCTGGGAGAAAGCTTGATCCCTATATCGATCCTCCTCTTTCTGTGTCGATGGAAATCCTTCAAGAACACATGGTACCTAACCATGAACTCCAAGGTCCTCATACAACAATTAGCATATGACTTATATCATTCCTATGCTGCATTAATCCTCTCATAAAAAATATAAACCTTCTCTATCATGCTCTGCACTACTTTAGGAACAAGAGCATTTCTCTCCAAAACATTTTTCCAGTAGAAAGGTGAACTACACGATCCCACATACAAGGATTGAAATGTATCCATGCCAATGAAGAGTGATAACTATTATGGTAAGAAAACTCAAAAAAGGGAAAGTGTCACACCCAAGACCCACTAAAGACCAAAAAGCATTCTCACAACATGTCCTACAATGTCTGGATACTCTGCTCTGTCTTCGCATCTATCTAGAGGTGGAAGACGGTGATAAGGTGTAATTGAGTGCCAAAATCATGCCGCAATCGCCTCCAGACTCGTGAGGTAAATCATGTATCTTAGTCTGAGAAAATGGATCTCAGAAAACCATGAAACCAGACCACCTCATCCACACACCTCTGTGCCAAGGAATCCACCACGCTCTACTCCTTGATCGCTAAGAAGTGAGTCGATTTCCTCAGCTGATCCACTACTACCCATTTTTAATCATAGCCTCCTTAATCCGTAGGTAATCCTATGAGGAAATCCATCGATATTTCAAACCACTTCCACTCATGGACATCTAAGGGAAACAATAAACCACCGGACACATGATGCTCAGTATTCAATGCTGACATGTTAAGCACTTTTCTACAAACTCTGCCACTTCCTTCTTCATCCCAGGTCACCAAAAATTGTATCCTCAAGCCACAATACATCTTAGGAACCCTTGGATGCATTGCTAATGGCGGTCTATGTAACTCACAGAGGAATACCTCATGCATTTACACTGAAAAAAAAGATACTCATGAAACAAAATCTGATTCTGACCATCCTCCGACCATCCCTCCCGAGAATCACCCTGGTCGACACGATCGCACATCACCTCTACCTCTGAGTCTCCACATTGAGACTCCACTGCCTACTACATCAGAGATGACTACACTATCATATGAAATAGATAGCCTCTACACCATCCATTCTTACATCTTAGTTCTAGGCATCCAACTCCTCCATCACCTTCCAAGAGTCTTCAGATTCCCAAACTACTTTATTCTATGACTTCCTTTTTAATGAATCAGCCACTACATTTTCCATTCATGAGGTGCTGGAGATATTGAAGTCGTAATCCTATAGAAACTCTATCCACCTCCACTTTCATAATTTCATATCTCACTGGGAAAATATATACCTCAAACTCTTATGGTATGTAAAGACCACAAAGTACTTCCCAGTGAGGTAATTCCTCCATAACTTTATCACTAAAACAACCGCTTCATGATCTAGATCTAGGGTGAAATATTTACGTTTATGGGGATGTAACTGAATAGACCCATAAAAGATCACTCCTAATTATTTTATTATAACACACCCAAATCCTAGATGGGAAGCGTCACAAAACACCTTGAACAACACCCTTCCTCTAAAAAATAGAGCACTAGAGTACTGAACAATTTTCCCTTTAGGTAGCTAAAATCTACCTAACACTCCTCACTCCACACAAAGGTTTGGTTATTTCTGGTCCAGGCCCAAAAACAAGCAGCTACATGAGAAAACTCAGGTACAAATCGCCAATAATAGCCTACCAAACAAAGAAATCAATGTACCATTGTAACATTATTTTGTCATGAACAAGAAAAAACTACCTCAAACATCGACAGGTCCACTGCTAACCCTGATAATACACCATTTTTCCTAGGAAGTGCATATTCCACTTCCAAAACATGCACTTGGACAACTTTCCGAAGAGTTGGTGGTATCGAAGGACCTCCAAGACGTCCCTCAGATTCCTAATATGCTCCTCCACTGTCTTTGAGAAGATTAGGATATCATCAATGAATATGATGATTGAAATGTCTAGGAACTCATGAAAGATAGAGCTCATGAGCCCCGTGAACATGGCTGGTGCCTTTGTAACACCGAATGACATAATCATGAACTTGAAGTGCCCATACCTACACCTGAAAACTATCTTCATGATTTTACTCACCTTCACCCTAATCTGGTGATACCCAAACCATAGATCGATATTAGAAACCCAACATTCTACCCTCATTTTGTCAATAATATCTTATATTATCAGTAGAGGGTAATATTTCTTGACCGTTAATTGATTCATCTTCTGATAGTCTATGGACTACCTCAAACCAATATCCATGTTTTTCAAAAACAAGAAAGGAGAACCACATGGTGATGCATTGGGAAAGATAAAGCCTTTATTCATCAGATCATCTACCAGAATCCTCAACTCCCTCATCTCCGAAGGTGTCATCTGATAGGGACCATAAAAAATGGAGCATCTTCGGGATACATGTTTATCACGAACTCAATATCACATCGATGGGGTATAGTCACAACCTCCTCAAGAAATACATACAATAATTCATCAAAAAAACTGGGAACCTCCACCATCTCAGCATCTACTGATTCCACTGACAGCTCGGCTAACAAGAAAAGAAGGTGCCCCATACTCTAACTGCCCATCTGAAAACTATACTCGCAAATGAAAGCCATGCATTAGAAATCCACTTCTGAAAACATGAATCTCCTCAAAAAGTAGTCAATAATAGAATGCATAGTGTAAAACCATTCAATTCCAAGGATGAAATCATACTATTTCATCTATAATAGGAAAATATCCTCATGGGAGTGATGCATCCCAATTATTAGTCTACATCCCTGAAAAACATCAAACAAGATGTATTGGCCTCTGACTAGTGTACTCAACACCAGGGGCATGTAAATACTATTTATGTCTAGTCCCATTGAATTGGATTGAGAAGGTGAAATGAAGGAGTGTGAATCCTCCAAAACAAAAAAATCCCAAGCAAGAGTATTGAACAAGGTAATAGTACCATGAACGATCTCTAGCCCTACTAGAACTACTCCCCCTATGCTGTGTAACTAACCATGTGGACCTCCTCTTCCATATGCAGATGACCTCTTCCTTAACTATGTCTAGGTCGAGGTCCTTGATGAACACCCTGAGGTCAGGCTCCACCTACTCTGTCTCCCCTCGGTAGAGAAGGATCTTACTGTCCCCACTACTAAAATGGTCTAAACGGATCCTTTGGTTGAGGCGGGCACTGAACCTACCCACCTCCATCATACAAAGCTCGAATTACCATTAGGAACTGAATCTGAAGGTTCCTAAAAACTCCATCGATAAAACATACTTTCCCAAGGCCAGTAGGATGGGCACAAGGACTAGATGGTTGAAACAGAAACCACTGAGGTTGGCTCCCTGACGGCCAAAATTTCAAAGGCCCAGGTTCTTGAGACTGGCTACTGGTAGACTTACCCTTCAAATAAAAATAATGGATCCCCTATTGAAATATAACTCTTCATGATTGCATTCTCTCAACTATTGATTCCTTCTTCTAGACCTCTAGGTATGTCGACAAGGTGAGGGGAGTAACTGCATACCAGAGATACGGACGAAGTACCTCCTATAAGAATATCACCTGAGACTCCTCATCCAAAAGGTGTTCTATAGAACAGTGAAGGACATCCATGAACATGATCCCAACTCTCATACTGACATACTCCCCTACTGGAGGGAAAATATCTCTTGTCGCTTCTCAATCTTCATGGTTAAAGAATGGAATTCTACCTATAACTCCTTCTCTAAATCGACCCACAAGACATCAACCTCATTTATCTCCCCTCGGTACAACATCCGCCATGGAAGCGTAGATTCCCTCATTTGGATAACCACCAATAAAACCCAGTACTCCATTGGAGCCCAAATCAGGCTGAAGTTTATCTCAAACTCCTCAAAAAATCTCTTTGCCTCCATATCTGAGACATTATCCTCGTACGTTCCCAAGGTCTACCACTGGAAAGTGAGTAATGTTCTCTGGCACTGGTTATCTTCCTCTTCTGGATCAACCCTCCCCTGATCAGCTAGATCGACCTACAGAGCTTCCACTTCCTGAGCCACTTGTGGACGATGATGAGGTGCCATAGTTAAAAAGTAAACAAAGAACTAAAAATCCAGAGTAGTATAGAATTTTATTTAAGACTCATTTTAACATTTTATTATTTAAATTACCTGAAATGACTAATTTAAATAAGAACACAATTCAACATGATGCATTTACCTTTCCTAGGGTATCTACCCTACAAATAGTGTAGCCTCACTTGGTCATTCAGTAGACTCAGAGTCTATTCATCGGATCACGGGGTGCCCTAAAATCCCATGTCCTAGCCAGTCTTCCCTGGCCTATGTCATGTACCAAGATCACCTATCACTTTTTCCCTACCAACCTATGAAATCCTCACTATTCCAAATCCCAAACTCCATCTTATATCTCAAACATCACCTTTGATACCATTTTCTCAGGACCCCCTCTCTTTAAGGATGCCCCTCCTGAGATGGAATTGAAGGATGATAGATAATGGCCCCTAGGTCCTGCCTCCAGTAGGCCCTGAGGTGGAAAATAGTTCCAGGGGTATATAAATCTGACAACATGGGGGGAATTTCCATTTAATAGTAACCAAGATATGGATATATGATATATAAACCTCAAAACATATGATGAAATACATATAAATGAATAAAAATTCATCCCTCATGCATGTTTACAAAAAAAACTGATAGAAATATAATGAAAATATCCCAAGTAAATACCAAAAGAATTGAGATAAGTAGAAACATGGAAACTGTCTCAACATCTGATCTAGTAATGCATATAAAGGACCCTATATTACTCTTGGAGACCTAAATGTAGTTTTATATATATAGGGTGAGCTTACAATTATACTTAGTATGAAAACCCAAAGTCTATCATGCACAAGTGGGGGTGACATACTAATGACTACATGGGGAACAATATAACCCAAAACCACCTATCAAGGTATACTGCCCACCCCATCCTCACCAAAGGAATTATCACCAAATAATTCTAGTCATAAAAGTAATATAATAATCACACTGATGATAGGGTACCCCACACCACTTTCCCACTAATTAGATGATCTCACATCCTAACAGACAACATCCTGGCACTCCCACCTCTTCCAAAAAAACCATGTCACAAAATTCCCCCACACACCTAGAACACAACCAAATCATATCCCCCCCCCACAAACTCATATTCCTCGCATCCACATCTCATCATGCACGTAGAAACCTAGGCCACAAAACACACCACATCCCAAAGACACATGGGAACCACAACACATCTCATCCCGAAGGCACCTGGGAAGCACGACTCACCCACACACACCCGGGACACATACTACATCCTTATTGATGATTTATGGGCAATCACCACCTAGATGAGGGAGCAGGGAAGAGCAGGTGGCCATCCATCCATCCTCCTATGGGGATGTTTGGTAAAGATACCCTCCCCCATAACAATGGGGGTGTTCAGCACGTAGTGCTCAACTTGGGTGTGTGCATATAGATTCACACGAATGTAAAAGTATGTATATATAGGTACCGAACAGTCATCCCAACCTATGTTTTCCTTGGAAAACACCCACCCCATAACATGGCCACCTTTGTTGTTACCTCTAAATGCATGTATCGGGATGAACGATGGTCACTTACGAGGTTGATAAAAAAATATTCTTAACTCCCCATCATTTTAATGTTATTAAGAATTTAATAGTTATTTTATACCTACCACGGAAACTAACTTCCACAACACATGACCATACTCATAACCAATACAAATAGAGGAAGAAAAATATGAGAAAAAACCCCTTCAAACTTCCTCCCCACTTAGCACCCAAGCCAACCACTATTATTATCATTCTTAAAATTCATGATGCCCTGTCATTTCTCTTAATAAAAAAAACCCCAAATTTCAACTAAACCTCTAAACGAACCTCATCACAACCATACTCAACATCCCAACTGCATAAACATCCCACTCCCTAAAAACAGTTCAACAACCCAGATGCAGTCCCAATGCATGACTATTTTATCCATTCTATAATCAACCAATCTCTCAACCTGAGATTCCATTACACCACCTGTACCAACACATCCACACATCCACACCCCCATCCATAGAACCACATTATTAGCACAAAACACAATGACAAACATAACCAAACACAACACACAACCATAGAAAACACTCAATGTGTATTCAGATTTAGACGCACATGTTCTTTAATTCCACTTCCATTATTCAGGGGTGATCACAAAACATGTTCAATCTCGGGGCATTCATTTATTTATCAAGATATATGTGATTAATCAGATTTCTATATTTACAATAGTAATTCACAATCCATAAAGATGTGAAAATAGAGGCCACTGGCGAACATGATTTTCATAAGGCATAACTTTCACAAAATGAATCAAAGATAATATATAAAACAAATGATCATAATCATCATATTACCCGCCCAACATTTATTAGTAATGTAAAAAACCTATTATCATAAAAGGTATTATTATATTAATAATATGTTGTATTATCTTCATAACATCCTTAATTAAAAGTTGTGATTCGACTATAATCACAAATGGAAATTAGCTTACCCACCCCGTAAGATACAAAAATAAAGAAAGACTAAAGGATCCCAACCTAGAATAATAAATGATTTGTAACTCCTCCCTATGCCAAAAATAGGGGGTGCATGAGAAGCTGGAAGGAATCCAAGGGAAAAATAGATACAAAGGCTACGTCACAACACACTAATCTTTGGGGAATAAAGGCTCTGAGTATACCAAGTGGAAATGGAAGGGTTTAAAGAAAATAATATCTCAGATTTAGAAAATGCAAGATCATATATCAATAGAAGGGAGAAGATTTCAATGTACTTATAATTTGGGTCATGGCTAAGACCACACGTATTGGACTTTTCAATGTCTCAGTGAATCAAGATATGAATGATATAATTAATAACCATTTAAAATGATTCATAAATGGTCAAAAACCTATTTAAAATGTATTTATGTCAAATTAAATGTAAGAGGGGAAAATCTAAAAAAATTAGAAATGTTGAAAATGACTCACCATTGTGTGAGTCGCCAATGTGAGTCCCCGACGCCACCTACCAACTTCACCTATCGATGCCTGACTCACCAATTCCACCTACCAATGCCACTTACTGGTTCCCAACTCACTGATTCCACTCACCATTGGAGAAACTAGAAAACTGAAAAACTCTAGAAATGAGTCACTGTGACCTCCCATAACACCTCAATCGTTGTATTTTTACAAAGGAATGGACCAGAGGAGTTTAAGTCATTACATTTATACCTTTTGTTAAATCATATGATTTCAAATATATAGGTGATTTCAAATGACCAATTTAAGCTAGCCATGTCCAAATTTGTTGTTAGGATTATAGAATCAGGATAGGCATGATGTGTCGCATCGATGATAGCAGTTGAAATAAGATGAGGAGATGTGTCTATGGATGGACTAGCAGCATGAACAGACGATGTAGTACATGTGATAATTATTTTAAATTTTTAATATTAATTTTTAATTAGTTAAAAATAGTGATAAATTGTTAAACAATATAAATAAATTATTAAAAATTTATGGTAAATCATTTTAATTATTTGAAATCTTTTGTAATTAGGAAAATTTTGTAATAATTAGCGATAATTATAAATTAGTAGTATAAATGAATATTAAATCACCATAATTATTAAAACTAACGATCATTAGTAAGAATCGGTGATAAATAGATTAAATTGATAATATCTAAAAGTAAATTATCATTGTCTTTATTTTTAAGCTTTTTTGGATCGACTTTTTATTATATCAAATTAATCATAAACAATTTATTTATTTAATATTTTTTAGAGTAATATGGAGCAAGGAAGTTGGCAATAACTTTTATTACATGATCAAGATTGGATAAATTATCACAGGAATCCAAAATGTTTTGGTATAAATCATGTATATATTGAGGGTGTTGAATATTTTTTATCATTTTCATCATAAACAACAGAAGATGATTCAGATGTTAAAATTAAGTTTCCATGTAAGAAATGTTTTCTGATGAGTTTTGACAAATTTTTCAACATTGGGAGTTATTTATTACGATTTGGTTTTAGAAATGATTATGCTTTTTGGTATCAATATTGTTAATGTAGTTTTTAATAAGATACTAACAATTTGGTTCTAGATCCATCGTGGTTTCATAATTTAGTATATGATGTGGCTAGTTGATCTTTTCACCAAAATGAAACTCAAGATGATATTGATTTAACTCTATAGTTGGAACCATCCCAATTTTATGAGCTGTTGAAGCCAGTAGGGAATGCCTTATATCCTGGTTGCAAGATAAGAAAATTTGAAGTTGTTAAAACATTTATGGATATTAAATTAGATAATAGAATTGGAAATAGAAATTTCGATCAAATATGCTATTTTTAAAAATAATTGTTACCTAAAGGAAATGTGTTGCCTAAAATTTTCTATGAGAGAAAGAGGCTTGTGGGTAATTTGGGTCTGGGTTATTAGAAGATTAATTCAGGTTAAAATGATTGCTTCTTATATTATGATGAGAATGATTTGTTAGTGATATTTTATACATGTGGGAAATTGAGTTACAAAGTGTCTCAACAAAGGAATTTTGGATTGATTGTGTAAAACAATTGAGTTATTTCTCAATTACTCCCAGATTATAGCGTTTATTTATGTCTCAAAACAAATATTCATTGATGTCAAGGAATAAAACCAATATTTCAACTGTTAAAGGCTAAAACCAAGCTACTGATGGTGAGTTATTGGAACAGTTTGAAAAATTACATCTGTATTTTTCATTAGAAGCTCAAAACGTGTGATTAGGTCTTTCAACTGATGGTTTATGCCCATTTGGATCTTAAGGTAGTCAATATTGTTATTGGTATGTCTTTGTAACTCTGTACAATTTACCTCCTTAGATGTTGATGAATGATCCATATATTTTTTGACATTATTAATCCCGGACATCTGAAAAATAATATAGATGTTTATTTTAAGCCATTGATTCATGAGTAAAATTTAATGTGTATTAATGGTGTCATTATTTATAATGTTGTTACGAAATGAAATTCCTAATTAAATCTATATGGATGTGGACAATTAGTGACTTCCTAGCATATGAGATGTTATCTATCTAGAGTATAGATGGTGCAAAATAATGTATCTGCTGTATGAGAGGAAATAGAGAATTAATGCTTGTTAATGAAAAAAAAACCTTATTTATTCACCTGTCATTAAATATTTATTCCTACTGATCATCCTTTTGGGAGGAACAGATACAATTTCAGAAAATCTTTAATTGAAATAGATGGACCTCCAACAACAATCTCAGGTATTGAGTTAAAATCTATTGCCTCTTCATTACCTCTCATTACCTTTGGACAGACTATAAACCAAAAAAAATAGATGGCGTTGGGAAAGAACACAATTGGTTCAAACATAGATTTTTTTGGGATCTTCCATATTGGTCTTATTTTTTTATCTATCGAATGTTGGATGTCATTCATATTTAGAAAAAATATATTGATAATATATTTCATGCAAATTATTATATACTTGGAAAGAACAAAGATAATGTAAATGCATAATTATATCATTCCCAAATTTGCAAATGAGTAGAACTTTAACTTTGGGAAAATGATATACAAAGAAGTTAATAAATCAAAAATAGGCTTATACAGTTTCCATATAAAATAATTTTTTTTTTCAGTGGATTTTATATTTGATGATTTTATCTGGTTATGTTTTCCATTTGGCTAGATTTTTCAGTATGGTCATATTACTGGATTTAAAAATCATGATCGTCATGTTATAATGGAAAGACATATATTAATTAGATTTAGTGGTTTTTTGTTTTTGAATTATATGATTTGGGATCTTCAAACAAAAATGTAATATTTTTTCAAGAAATTTATATGGTGACAACATACTATGATTCACTAAGTAGACTGTAAAGATATGTTGATTTAATTTTATATAAACTAGAAAAAATATTCTGGTTGGATTTATTTGATTTAATGAAAAATTTAACACTACATTTCCACCATGAAACAAAATTTAGAGGTCTAGTGTAGTTGTGATAGATATACCCATTAAATATATTGATGCATAGATATAAGAAATTTTTTTAAAACAAAGCATCGGTTAAAGGATCAATTACATGAGCTTATAAGAAGAAGGAATTTCTTTTCTAATCCCATTATTTTCAATATGAAAATAACTCAAACATAACTACATGGGCCACAATGAGAGAAATTTTGATGATGAAATGAACAATCAATTATTAGTTTTTAATAAGCCTAAACTCAGCTTTTTTGGAGTTCATGAATGATGGAATTTAGATGATGAACATCATAGGGCTCATACATATGTTTTGGTCAACTGTGAAGAAATGAATACATTCGTACTATGAGTGATCATATGACTTAATATATAAGAGTTTTTATAGTAAATTAATATTTTTTATTGTTAGATTATATGATAATCATATCATGAAAATATTTCCACAAATTGCAGCTGCTCTTGAAGAACGTTAGAAATTTAATTTTTCCTACTGGTTTCAAAAACTTGTAAAATAATTTGGTTATGATTCAACATATAAAATCAATTTATTTCTTGTTATATTGATAATTTTTTTACAATATTTCAGGTATATAAACATGCTGATAAATTTGATAACCGATTGTGTGTATTGATTAACCCACAATCCCAAATGGTTAAATCTTATAATGCATATGTGGTGAATGGTTTTCCATTTAAAATATGTTAATATGGGTGATTAAAAACAATGAATAGTTGTGTTCTCTTGAGATAATCTCATCATAGAGAAAGTGAAGTTAGATTTTATGGCATGTTGGAAGAAATATCTAAATTGTGTTATCTGGGACAGAATACCATAATGATGTTTAAATATTTGTGATTAGATTCTGATAGAGGATTGCATGTTTATCCATGCCATGGAATTATTGATATTAAATATAAAATCCATCTTGTAGTAAATGAACAATTTTTATTCAATAATGAGGAACATCAAATTTTTTATGAAAATTATTGTGCTACTTTAATAGAGTTAAGTGATTGATAGAGAATAATAGAAATGAAATATTAGGAAATTCAGTTTATTTAAATTGATTGTAGTATTTCTAATGTTCAAGGAATTGAAAATTTTCAAGAAAATACTCCAAATACATATTTTCCATGAAGATAGATGAATATCAATGATAACACCCCGTGGTAAAGGGTCGATTATGATTATGATTTTATTGATGTAACAAATGAATTTAAAATGGAAAGATATGACGAAACAAAAATTCCAAGGGAAATTCATGATACTGAGGAGGAATATAAAGATACTGACACCGTTATATTTAATGATGAGGATGGAGATGAATATTGACACGGTTAAATACAGGTTTTAATTATTTATAATATGTATTTATATATAATAGTTTTTTTCAAATATTTTCTTACAATAGTCATTTCATATTTCCGATGAACTCGAAAATATTTTGTGAGTTGGGGGAGGCTGATCTACCTGGTGAAGAGCATGATGTTGCATCATCTAACCCTCATAATTTTTGTGGATCAGCAATGACACAAGAGGTCATTGGCTTCTAAGATTGATGATTTTTTACCTTATCCCTAAGCGACGTTCACATCTTGACTTCAATCCACATATGAGAAGGTATGTTTACTTATATATTTTAGTTAGTTTTCATTAATTATCCTTAATTTATTTATATTTTTTTTATTTTTTTTGTTTTGTAACATATTTTTTCTTATAGCTGTTGGATAGGGGAGTTCTACATTGAAGAATTATTTTTTAAGTGCACGAGCGACATGGTATCAGATTACCATTGATGTTCAATCCCACATATTTGTGCATTAAAAGGTACATAAATAAAAAATAGTTATTTTTAAATTTATTTACTTAAAAACATGATATTATTAATTATTTTTATATTGTATGGTATCCCATCGATGATAGCACACGAGAATCTATCTGGGAAGTGTAAGAGATCTGTATGTGTGAGCATTGTTGTCAATTTTTGAACAATCTGAGGAGGATAGCATTGTAGAAAGTGGGATTCATAGAATTTTATTAGTCTTATTGCGCCCACCGACCGGATTAAATATCATCTTAGGTTTGAGATGGAATTTTTTCATACTAGATGAGAGCTACTATTTAGAGGAGAGAATCATTAAGTTGAAAGAATTTGGGGAGGTAAGAGGCAATGCATTGAGCTAGTAGTGTTACATTCAGTATGCATCAACTATATATGGTAATTAATTTTTTTAATAATTTATATAACATTAAATGTAAACTATTTATTTTACTCATATAGGTAGTATAAAAACCCAATATTATAGAGTTTGGTGTTTATAGAAGGATTTATAGTGATCTTATCACTAGAGAGATTAGAGGTGATCGTCAACATCATACTGTGGTTAGTATAATTTATATTTTGAATTTTAAAATTATCTTTAAATATTATCTTAGCTATTTTAATTTTAAATTACAATTGAAAGAGTCATATGAGGTCGTGATATCTCATACATAGGCTGAATGTCAGGCAATAACCATGGATCAAACCTCTAGTGCAGCAGGATTCGATGATGCAGAATGGATACATGTGACTCATTATTCCTTCAAGAAAGGCTGAGTTGTAGGTATCAACTCTCAAATGATGTTTGGGAGTTATTATGGTACCATTTTGATGTCATCATTCTGCTCAAGTGAAACTAATGGAGATTTATCATCATCTGCTACACAATATGTGGAGCATTTGTGAGCTCAAGGTGGGATTATAGAGACCATGTGTGGGGAGCTGGAAGAGCTCTGTCGACCAAAGCAGCAACAATGGGAGGAGATGTGTCGATGGCAGGAATAGCATCATGAGAAGATTATGGATTACATGTGACACATGACTCGTGGTTTTGGGATGAAGTTTCCTGCACCATCTTCTTTAGCACCTCTAACTCCTCTATGTGACCCTCCCCCTTAGTGATTTATATAAATTTTCTGATAAAAATTTGAATGTATTTTCTTTTTTAATATTTTTATTAATCAATATATTTACATTTCCATATAGTGCGCCTTTTATATTGTTGCCAATATAGTGTTTTTATTATTTTATTATTTATTTATTATTTTTATTATTTAATTATTATTTAATTATTGTTATTACTTAATTATTATTTAATTATGTTTATTATTTTATATTATTACAAATATGGTGTTTTATATAATGATGTGGAAAACGGATTATTTTACTAATAAAATTATGATTTAAATTATATAAATTTTTTTTATAGAATTTGTAATTAATTAAAATTAAGTAGATTAAATTATATGGGTTAACATAAATATAGAAATATTGTTAAATATTATGTTTATATTATTCTAACATAGCAAATAAAAATGGTTAATATTTACTTTTAATGATAATGAAAAGAAATTTATTTTGGTATATTTATGTTAATTTCTATATAATGTTAAAATTATATTAATTTTCTAATGATTGTTGAATTTTTTTATGATTGATTATAAATAATCTATAAATCAATTTAGTTAAATCATATAACTGATAATAAGTAAATATTGTTATAAAAATTTAAAAGGACTAATTAAGATAATTTTTGAAGGATAAATTTAAAAAAATTTAAAAATATATAAATAATTGATTTTATAATAAAATTCTAAAAGAATAAATTTTCCTAGTTTTCTTTTGTGTCTGTTAAATATGAATATTTTTTATATAATATAATATTCTTTTATGTATGATTGAAATTTTCTTATTTTTTATTATTTAGATGTGGGGATTATATTTGTAGTTAATTCTTAAAAATATTATAATTAAAGATGGTGTTAATGATAATGTAGAATAACAGGATATTGAGAAAATGTTGAATTATGGTATTATGGGATGAATTAAGTTTGATATGGAAATTATTATGGATTTTGATGAAAATGTATAACTCCTGTGGGACTATATTATGGGTAGTATGAATAAATTATTAAAACTAGTTAAAAAAAATATTATTATTCTTATTAAAAGATCATAATAAATTTAGAAACTCATGGGATTATTATTTTAATGACCAGAACAAAATATCTAAGACGACCAGAGCCAGAATACCACAAGATAGTAGGTACACCTCCCATTCAATAGCGGCTATTGTAAATTTCTAATGATATTATACATATATGTATATATATTTTTTGTCAGGGGAGATATGGTCTACCCTATTTAATAATGGATATGAAAAAAATAACAAACAATTTAAGATAATATTCCGGCATGGCCACGAGGTTCATCAATCCTAGGGGACCAACACATAAACATCCACCTATATAGCAATATTTCATCATGCAACTTGGTCAATGAGGGATACCAAAAACTATATGAACTTGAATTCATATCATATCAAAATCTAAAAAATCCATAACATCTACATGCAAAGTAAAACTAGATAATTTCCATTTTTTCCACAAATTTCCAGCCAGACATGCCCAAAATTTCCAAAATTGGAAGTCTCAAGGTGAAATACTCTATATGAACAATAAAAGATATCCCAGATACACTTTCTCTATTATCCCACAAAAAATCTATAAAATAATTCATCATAACTCTACACTCTAATTTTGGTATTATAAAAACCCAAACCACAGTACAAAAAATTTGGGGTATACTTTATTACATTATCATATGATATAAGAAACCACATCAAAATGGACCGAATAGTTTAATAGTCTTGTTAAACTTGATATATATATAATTCCCATATTATATTTGAATATAAAAAATAAAATATATTTTTATTAAATAATATCATTATTCTTTCTAGAATATCCTTGAATATCATTCATAGTAAACTTCCTAGATTCTTGGGAAAAGGGACAAAATAATGGTGATCTCAAATACAAAGTAATGGTTAAGTACAATTGAAGCTATCCTGAATCAATAAAAATAATTGTCGTGGAATGTAAAATAACCATACAAAAATTATATTTAATAAATAACATGAATATCTTGATTAGATATGGAATAATAAATATATAAAGGGAAATAATTCAAGTCACATTGTATTTAAATAACTTAACTATCATGAATAGATAAGGTATAATCAATATGGAAAGGTAAATAAATAAAAAACATGTCATTTAAATAAATTGACTATCATGAATATATAATGAATAATCAATATGTAAAGTTAAATAACTGAACACAAATTCCATTAAAATAACTTGACTCTAATAAATATATAAGGTATAATAAATATGGAAAGGTAAAAAACTAAAAACACATGACATTTAATCAGTTAACTAGAAATGAAAATGCATCCACATATAATATCATTGTGAATATCTCATGGCTAATAATAACTGGATTCATAAAGAAGGAAATTCATAATTATTGAATGTCATGATCTTAGGCATTAAGATACATATACTTTCAATACCTTTCAAAAGAAAATTTAAAATTGATGGGTATGTATACACTAGGAACCCATTTAACTAAGGCTATCGAACTAATTTATCTCATGAGAATACCAATGTATCAAGGGGATATCTGTAACCAAGAACAACCCATATCTACATGTCTAAATAATTGTTTATATATTTAATAATTTATTTAATTAATGAATAAATATACCTTATCATCAAATATTCATATTTAGTAAAGGGTGTGGATTTATCAATATTTCTCCATTTAATAAAATAATTTCCAAATTAAATAGAATATACCAAAATCTTATACAGTTTTTAAAATAATCATAACCATAATATAATAATATGAATATGTTATATTAATATAGTGACCAATTAAAAATTATCACAAGAAAGTGATTGTTTCAAGAGAAAGTAAATAATCACAAAATAAAGTGAGATTGAATAATAATTTTTTACATCTTCCATAAATTTTAAATTAAATAACATTGAAGACTAAACATGAAACAAAGAATTAAACATCATTAATAAATATGTATTCATGTTAAATCATTATATGGTAATTATATAGACCACATAAAATTGAATAGGTGCATATTAAGAAGTATGTCTCAATAAAATGATAATTGAGATGAAATATCTTACAATGATCATACCGTTGAACTGATAACTAATCAACTAGTTGATTATATATATAATTTAAATCCACATAAAAAAATTTCAAATATATCATATGATAATAAAAATTCATTACACCCATAATCTTAGAAAATGAAATATAATGAAGAAGTAATATAGCCAAAGGAATAGAAATTGAGTTAGGAAATTATTTACCATATCTTAATTTTCAATTCAAATACACATGGATGAAAAAATTAAAATTGAAATATAAAATACCATGAAGTTTTAGCTATTAATGATATTACATGTAAATTTTTTAGTATTTACACCATAGAAAAGAAAATATGTGCACAATAATAAAATATTCCTCAATGAATAGAAATTGAGACGAAGTCCCTTACCTCATGATTCCCTTTAATTAAAAGTTATTTGAACTACTGTATAAATATTTTAAACATGTTATTAATAAATAACTGAACCATATTAATATTTTTCAAATCATATATGTTCCTTTTATAACATCTTATTATCCCTTTATTAATAATATTTCATTTTACCATTGCTTTGGGTGTTAATTGTCATGTTTTATCAATCATGATTTGTTAAATATTTCTTGTTCTTATTAATATGATATATATATCCATAATATCCAAAATTATATTAATGTATTAAATATTATATTTACTTATTTGATACATTTTTAGAACCATTATTGAGTTTTGGACATTGAAAATGAATTGCATCACTTCATGGAGATAGTAGGTTGTACGTACGCACGAGCGATGATATCATTCCATTAATGGGTGAAATTATAAAGAAGTGCGTGATATTTTAATTTTTAAAAATCAATATCACGTCATATATATCCCACATATTCATTAAATTCATCCTTATTACTTTCCATGTAAATTGTAAGTGAAAAAACGAATCACATCTCTTTGTGAGGTGGTAGTTCGTCGTACATACGAGCGCTATTATCATAATTTAAATGGAATGGATAGTAATAAGGTATATATAGTATTATAATTCTAAAAGTATAATAATATCATAAATATAATATAAATATGTTAAATTAATCATTATATCCATCCTAAAAAGGTGGTGTTGTAAATTTAATTACATTGATTCGCGAGGCGGTAATTTTTTGTACACATGAGCGACAATTTATTTTCCCATTTGAAGAAGAGGAGATGGATAAAGGTTATTACCATAACATAATAACATATAAGTATATTTAATATACTTATGTTATTATATAACAATTTTTTAATAATATTTCATGTATCTTTAATGAGAAACAAAATAAAAACACTTGTTTATGAATGTGACCACTTCGTTGGAAAGCATCATTATGTTTGCACCAAAATCCATCATAGGATGAATTTATGATAGTAAAAAAGGGATCTGGGATGATTTTAGGGGAGTAAAGAAGTGATTTGTTTTGGTACTTTCTGAACCAAATTTCTATGTATGTGTGAAGAGTATAAGAGAGGGGTGGCCTTTGATAAGTGGGGGAGGGGTAGACATGGAATTTTTGAAAATAACCAACTACACAAACTTTTTTATCATGCCAAAATCATAACAAATGAGTCATTATAGACACATAAATGTTATAAGATTTAAATATTTCCATTAAATGGGTTTTGGATAAGTTTTTAGGTCTTTTCAACCCTTATCTTTTTATTTTATTCCCCAGGTAAATTAGTTTTTACCTTAACCACAGTAATAAATTTTTTACTACATCAACTAATCATAATGGTAAAAAATTAAGATGGAATTATTGGATTATATAAATAATTATGGTTGAAAATATGGAATCTAGTTTTTGAAATTTAATTAATATAAGTGGTAGAATACAATTAAAATTATACCGACAGATGTTTTGAAAAGGGGGTTTCCAAAGATAATATTCTCAAAAGTATATAAGGTTTTAATATCAAAATTGAATATGAAATTGATTCCACTAACCTAAATTGTATTTATTATAATTCAATTGATCTTATTTTAATATAAAAACAATTTAAAATAAAATTTAACTTTGTAAATAATTTAAATGAAATACCATATTTCAATAAAAACATCATTTTCACTATTCATAAAAAAATCTTTTCTAAAAAATCCCAAAAAATAACCCAAAGGTTATTTTTACACATATATTTAAAAAATTGAATTTATTATTTATAAATAAAATTTTTAAAATTGGGGAAAATTCATTTTATTTTATGTGTGAAAATCACGACAAATCCACCTTTTAGAAAAATATAGTTTTTCATAAAAAGTTTCTTTTTATTTCAAATTATTTATATTTTATTTCGAATAAAAATATAACCATTGAATTTATTTTTAAAATGTATAAATAATATAATTTTCAAAAATTAGTAATTTCTATTCATATATTCCAACTTAACCTCTAGGTTATAACAATAATATTTTAAATAATAATATTTTACTAGATTATAATGTTGTGTTTAAACTCGGTGTTTCATGGACTGAAATCTATCAAAGAGTTTATTTTTTTTAAATAAATATATCATAATGCCTTGGGGTGTTATATTCTCTTAGTATATTTTTTTGTATCATATGTGCTATCAAACCCAATTTTTTTCTTTTAATATTCCAGGATGTTACATTCTCCCCACCTTCAGCAAATTGCATCCTCACAATTTTAACATGCCCTCATAAGTCAAGGTATTTTTATCTGAAATTTTAATTTATGAAAAACCCACATAATAAAAAGGATTAATAAAAATTCATCTTAATTCATGGAATGATAAATATAAAAGTTCATATGGAATAACAAATAAATTGGCTTCTTAGCAGGAGAACATAGGTGTGAAGTGAAGATATGGGCATAGAAGAAAACCATAACGCCCAAATAATTATGGAAGGTGATATAGGTTATTGATAATAAGAATGTGAATGACCAATATAATTTTAACAACCACAAAACCATAAATCTATGATGATTTAAAATACCATTTATTCGTTAGAACAAAAGGTAATATGATAAAATTTTAGTTTCAAGATCCTTTTCTTAAAGTTGAGGAATTATTTTATTGTCTATATATATAAAGTAATATAAAAACATTATATGTTTCTATTATTAATAAAAATTTCATCCTTTGGTTTTTCTTCAATCAATTTCCACTTCAGGAATATCAAAATTTAATTTTTATACCTAAAGTACTAAAATTAACTTTTAACTGGTCATAAGTTCTATAAAATACTGAAGAGTCTTTCCACATTTTCCATACTATTTTTGAAAACAATTATGGTTAGCACAAGTTATCCAAAATAATAAATTAATCTCTATACATTAATAGTAACACCATTGGTTCATCATTAATATTTATTCAAAAAAATGTTTTATGTAAAAATAATGGCATATTAACCAAAACATCATGTATTATAGTGATAGATGTTAAACCCATATCTTTCTTCAATTATGGGTTCATGACCTATGAGCTTCACCAAATAAAATTGGTTGTCCTTTATCGAAAATTATATTAATATAATTCCTATAATATGACCAAAATTGTGATGACCCATAATTACTATAATATAAAAGATAAGATAAAACTTAAATATTACCAATACCTTTAATCTTAAGTACAAAAAATGTAAAGTCATTCAGCCTCAAATAACTCCATCATATACTATACCAAAAGGTTATATTTCTAGAAATATTATCCAAAAATATCATTAATCATGTTATATCCATACCACACAAATCTTAAAATGAGGTGTTTAATATTTTGAAATTATGATCAAACACAAATTAATAAAACAATTATGGTATCCATAACTCTTAAGTTGATGAAGACATATGTTCTTCTAGAATTTAACATAATATTTAGATGTTTCTAGATTCTTTTAACAAAGATACCATTAAAAAAACTTCTATAACTTAATTATTGAATCCCAATACATATATACTTTATCAATTTTTTTTTGAAATAAATCCTTCCTTGGTCTAGGGGTTAACCATTTAAAGAGGGAATTGAATTAGATGATTCCAATGTTCCCCACATTTAATAAAAGAAACTATAAATGTATACCTAGGATTAAATTTATTTTCTTCCATTATACTCTTCATTTTCCCTCATCAATTATTTTCATTATTCCCTTCTATTACACACATAAAATATTTTACATTTTAATTGGGTCATATTTATGGGTGTATCTTTCCACATTTATGAAATGAAGTAAGTTGAGAATTATTTCATCCACTATCTCTATAACTCGAGCTCCTAGAGAACTCCATCCTTATATTCATTGATGGGTTTAAGAGTTGGTTAAGGTTTTTTTTGATAATCATATTTTGGGATAACTAATTAGGTATAAAATTGATATTTTTCACTCCAATCATAATCCTATTTAGTTGCTCATATTCACCTCGTTATCCTCCATATTCAATGTTAACAATATTATATCTGGTTATATAAATTTAAAATAACCAAAATATATAATGTTAGATAAATAATTATAGTGGGAAAACCATATAATCATTTATAGTATTTATATATCATGAAATATTCTTTTATATCTAAGACACCTTATATTTAACCTAGGTTGTGCATTATCATCATCTATTCAAGTCCTTCAAAATGGTTAGTAATGAAAATGAGAATTATCCAAATCATTTCCCCCATGAGTGTCAAACCAAGTGTGTAGTATGTTTCATTGTTTTATAACAGGTAACACACAAGTAAATCCCAACATGCCTTTTTTCATAGTCATTTCCTCTAAATATATCTATGATACAACCATGTCTATATGTAGTATCTATAAATGGATATATTTCTAGGAAAACCCACATAATATCTACTTAACAAAACATTAGGGTGATCTTCTATACTTATCCTCAAATTCTATCATAAGTTTATATTATATAATCTATGTTTTCATAAATCTAATTCCCAAGGATTCCACTAAACTTGATCTAACAACAACTATAATGACCAGACCCTAATATCATATATCTAGTGTCTACTTTATTACATCGACATAAGATACAAGTGATCACAACCCAATTGACCAAATAGTTTAGTATTCTTTAGAAACAAGATACATACATGATTCCCATGTTAAATTTTAATACATAAATTACGTAATATTTTTTTTAAAGAATATCATTATTACCTATATCATATCCTTTCATATCATTCATAGTACACTTCCTAGATTCATGGGGAATAAATTAAAATAATGGGTTGTGAAAATTCTTAGTATGGGTTAATTAAAATGGAAGTTATCATGAATGAATAATCATAATCAAAATGTTAAGGTAAATGGATATAGACATATTTAATTTAATAAATAGCATGACTATCATGATTAAATAAAGAATAATGAATATAGATAGGTAAATAACTGAACACACTTTCAATTTAAATACATTGACTATAATGAATAGATATTTCATGATCAATATGGAATGGTAAATAAATAAAAATACATTCCATTTAATTAAATTGAAAATCATGAATATATAATGAATAATCAATATAGAAAGGTAAATAACTGAATAAGCATTCCATTTAAATAACATCAATATAATGAATAGATAATATATAATCAATATAGAAAGGTAAATGCCAAAAAACATTCCATTTAATCTATAAAATGATTATAAATATGAATCTAGAGATAATATAATAAGGAAAATATCATGGATAATAATAACTAAATACTTAATGAAGAAAATTCATAATTATTGTATGTCATGATCTCAAGTATCATGACACATCTACTAACAAGACCTTTCATAAGACAATTTACTACTGAAAGGTAGTTATATACAATAATCCCTTTTAATTAAGTCTATCCAACCAATTCTTCTCATGATACTTTCGATGTAATGTGGGGCTATCTATAACTAGGCCTCACTCGTATATGCAAGTCTCAAACATTCCTTATATATATAATATATGTCAACCGCTCGAATCTTAATATCCATCGTAAAAGAATATATTTTTTTTAATAACAATATAGTTTATAATGAAAAATTATCATAAGAAATTTATTGTTTCAAGAGAGAGTAAACAATCACAAATGAAAGTGTGATTATACAATAATTTTTTTACCCCTTAGGTAACCATTAAATTGTAACTTATTGAATATTAAACATGAAATTAAACATTAAAAATCATAAATAAATATTTATTCATGTTAGTTACATAAAAGTATTACAATATACACCGCAAAAAAATTAATAGGTGCATATTAACAAATATTTCTCAATAAAATGGTAATAGAGACAAAATCCTTTAAAATGATAACACCATTGAACTAAGAACTAACAAATGATTTGATTATGTGTATAAAATTTAAATCCACATAATAAAATTATAAATATAACATCAAATAATCAAATTTCATTACATACATATACCAAAGGTAATGAAGAAGTAATATAACCCAATGGATGGAAATTGGGTTTTCAAATTCTTTACCAATTGGAAATTTTAAAGTCACATACCCTTGGATGAAATAATTAAAATTTAAACCTATAATATCATGAAGGGATAATTATTCATTAATTACATGTAAAATGGTTAGTATTTATACAATTTAAATGAAATTATGTTCAGAATAATAAAATATGCCTCAATGAATGGAAATTGAGACAAAGTCCCTTACCTCACGCTTCCCTTTAATTGAAAATATTTTAATCCTATGTATAAATGTTTTAAATGTGTTATAAATTTATAATAGAAAAAAATTAATATTTATAATATCATATATGATACTTTTAGAACATCTTACTTCCAATTATTTAATAATATTTCATTTGTACCCTTACTTCGAGTGTTAATTGTCTTGTTTTACGATGCATGTTTTTTCATGGAAGTTCTTGTTCTTGAACATTAGATATATATAAATCATATAAATAATTATATTAATGTTTTAAATATCATATTTACTTAATTTATAAATTTTTATAACCATTCTTGAATGTTTTTCATTGAAAATAAATTACATTACTTCATGGAGACGGTAGGTCGTACATCTGCACGAGCGATGATATCATTCCCCTAATGGGTGAATGTTCAAGGAAGTTGGAGATATATTATTTTTTCAGAATACATATTATGTAATATATATAAAATATATTCATTAATGTTTTCCATATTAATGTCTATGTAAAGTGTATGTAAAAAAACAAATCACATCTCTTTGTGAGGCGATAGTCCACCGTACACATGATCATCATTATCATATTTTAAACGGCACATAATGTAATAAGTTATGTGTAATATTATTGTAAATAATATAATAATATCATAAATATCATATAAATGTTTTAAATATATCATTTTATCTATCCTTTGAATGTGGTGATGGAAAACGAATTACATTGGGTCACGAGGCGGTAGTCTGTCGTACACACTATCGATAGTTTTGTTTCCCATTTGAAGGAAGAGGATATTGTTATAGGTAATTACCTTAACATAATAACATATAATTATATGTAAGATACTATGGTCATTATATAATCATTGTTTAAAACTATTTTAATGATGTTTTATAAGAAAAAAAATTAAAAAACACTCATCTAGGAAAGTTACCTCATCTTCAGACAACTTCTTTATGTTAACACCAAAATCCTTCCTATGAGGGATTTCTGATAAAAAATACTATATTATATTTTTAGTGGAGTAATTAATTTATTTGGGAAGGTATTGTTAGATAAAAATGTATTTTTATGTGTCAATATTGGAGGAGAGTAGGTACCCTTTTATAAATGGGGAGTGGACACACATGGAATTTTTGAAAAGGGTTAATCACACTCACATTTTTATCATTCCATAAGCATCCAAAATGGGTAATTATCGACCCTTTCCGATTATAAGGTTAAAATATGTTCATATAGTTATTTTGGACATGTTTTAGGGCATTTTAATCCTTATTTTTTAGTTTGACACCCTGATAAATCAGTTTTTACCTTAACCTTGATAATTAATATTTTCACTTCATTCAATATTAATAATGGTCAAAAATTAAGTTTTCCTTATTAGATAATATAAATTATTATGATTAAAATTATTGAATCTTTTTTTATTAATATAATTAACATATTTAAAAGAATCTAATTTATTATCATATCTATAGAAGCGATGAAAATCGGGTTTCCGAAGAGAAAATTTCTTATAAGTTTAACTTGTTTTAATATCAAAATTCAATATAAAATTGATTAAAATGTCCAAAATTGTATTTATTATAAAATATTTTATCTAATTTTACTTTAAAAATTATTTAAATTATAATTTAACTTTTTAAATAATTTAAACGAAAATGCAATTTTCAATAAAAATCAATATTTTACACTATTCATCAAAAAATTAATCTTTTCAAAAAAATCCCAAATATTCACCCAAATATAATTTTTACATGTATATTACAAAAAAGAAATATATTTTTTCAAATAAAATTTCTAAAAGTAGAAAAAATAATTTAAAATTATGTGGTCAAAGAGTGTCTAAAACACCCTTTAGAAAAATATTGTTTTTAGATTATGTTTATTTTTATTTAAAATAATTTTTATTTTATTTCTAGAAAATAGATAATCATTGAATTTATTTTTTAATGTATAAAACATATAATTTTTATAGATTAGTTTTTCCTATTCATACCTACCAAAATAACATCTATGTTATAATGGTCACATTTTAAATAATAATATTTTATTATAGTACTACATTTCGTTTAAACTCATTGTTACGCGTACTGAAAACTACAAAATAGATTAATTATTTTTTAAAGATATATATCATAATGTCATGGGGTGTTATATTATATTATAATGTTGGGTTTTCATCTATATTATCGAATCCAATTTTATTTTTTTAAGGTCTCAAGGTTTTATAGGTCTCCTCTCATACATGAGAATACTCAATTGTTATAAGTAGGTGTCATTCCTTTACCCGAGTCATAGAGAAATAATGTGTACATGTATTCCCAAGGGGAAAATTGGTGAGTTTAATTACATCATTCCCCATTAAAGTCACCGCAAAACCACATCCATTTTATAATTAATCTAAGTGTGAAATTTATGAATATAATGTATGCATGAAACAAGTAAGCATATGTAGTATGTCTATCAGGTAATGGTAATCAAGTTATCAGGAGAAAAAAATGCATGTTATTAAAATTATGTGAATAATAGTGATAACACATAATTAATTATTTAATAAATTTTATCCACATTAGTTCAACCTTCGTTGAGTCATTCTTAGAATCTATGTAGGTCACTTATCCACCATAACGGACCAGTATGTCAGAGGTATACGACCATATCCATCCTCTATAGAAGGAAGTGTACATATATATACAAACACTAATATAAATATGTATATATTTAAATATATATATGTATGTGTGTATGTATTTGTATATTCATAATCAACCACTCAGGGATGAACTATATAAAGGTATCTACCTCACTTAGAAGGACACATGTCCCTATTCAAGGAGTTACCATATATATTCCATCCTCAAATAGTAGGAACCATATTCTCATATAATAGTATATATATATATATACATATCATAATCATATATATATATATATATTCTTTTCCTTATATGAGTCATCTCTCCCTTTTTGGGGGAATTTATTTTATAAATATACATATATCTCCTCATATATTACTATTACACATGTATTGAGCTAGAAAATAAAAAAAAAGGCTCAACACCTGCATGTGAAATACATGGAAAACAAGGAAATACCAGTTAAATATGAATAAGTATCCTATAACAATTAAAATAATTTTACTTTCATACATAAAGAATGGTTATATCATTATCAAATAAAAAAACTCATAAGATTTGATGATTATGTAATAGCGTGATCATGTATTTTATAACATTTAAAGTAATATGAGAATAATATAATTAGCCTAAATAAAGAGAATATCTAAACTTGTTATATTAAGAATAAGTTTTAACTTTAAAGGAAATAATAATGTATACATTATATAGGATTTATTTTAAAGCATCTAATCATTTCTTATTCATGTTTAACATATATGTTAATTACTAAATTCATTAATACCAAGTAAAGGAAAACCAAAATATATAGGGAAATTATTATAAGTAATAATCCAAAATGAATTCCTAATTAGATCATAATAAAGGAGTGATAATTCAGCTGCCCATATTATGGTACAATTCAACATAATACATTTAAGGAAAATCATAAATTGTATCATTCATTGATAATATACATGGGTGCATTTAGATAAGCACAACCAATGAATGTGTATAATAAAAAAAACTGGGTAAACCATTTTATTCAAGGTTTAGGTAAAACAAATTTGTTATTAGATTTTCTTAATGGAAAATATTAGTTGGATAATCCATTACTCTACTCCATTCCCATATAATAGCCACACTTTAACAGTATGAGACAAATATAATTGGGATACTTATCCTAAACTATATTTAATTTATTCCATAAGCCAAGAAGACATATATTACACCACCAAAACACATTAATTTCCCGAATATCTATGAAAAGTGTGTTTACATCATTTTTAATTTGGGAAAAGAAATTCAGAAAGTAAAACACTAGAAATACATTCAATTTACCTAGGAAGAACTCCCACAGTAATCAGGTAAGAAAAAAACCAAAGGAATAAAAAGGATTCATAAGACATTTATTTAATGAACAAGAGGACACACTTTCTATCACGAAGTAATAGAGAGTAAAATAATATTGGTTATAGTAACCACAAAGCACTATCCATATGGGAGCTTCTGTAACATCATTAGAGTGACCCAAATAATGATTGATGATTGGGATTCTTGGAGAGTAAGGGAAGATCTTGAGAGCAACAAAGTGAAGATAGAATGACTAGGAGATGAAAGAATCCCAAGACATCTTTATTTTATTATAAAAATGTTTGGATAAAAAATATGAAATTACCCTTCATTAAATGGATTTTACCATGATATTATAGGGTATTTGTTTTAAGATTACTAATAACTTTGTGGAAAAAATAGAACCATTACCACCCCCAAGACTTCCACCACATACCCAGTCCAAGCCCTTTGACTATGTTTTACAATCTGCAATTATACCTCTTTTTTACGTCTTATAATTGCCCTCCAAATCCACAAAACTCCCTTAAAAGTAAATACATATAAAGTGGGAGATTTCATATCTAAAATTAGGATATAATTATGTTAATAATATTTAGTTTAAACCACCAATTAGACATTATTTCATCTCAAAATTAACATTCCCTTGACACAACACTTAAATAACGAAAAACAAGTAGATAAAAGTAACCTAGAAATGAGGTTCATTATAATGCCCCCTCCATTTCCCTTCTTATCCTCAAGAAATATCCCAATACATTCAATATGAATATGATAATAAAAAATACATGAATTAAAACAACTCAAGGGTTTCATATTATGATAAAACAACTTAGTGGATCCCCATTATTTAAACATCCATGAATTGAAGCACCTAAAAAAACGAAACCAACCCCACAAGGTAGAAGGATAATAAGAGTGGTGGCCTAAAGGATAACTTGATATATTACCTTGAACTATAACCATACCATACTACCATCCCCAAAATTTATTTAAGGATTATTATAGTGACCCATAAACATCATTAAAGTAAACTTTCCTATATAACACAACCATAATTTTAATACAAACTCAACCTTTTACCATTGAGTAAATATTTCTTGGTAATTTATATTCTCTCAAATTTATATACTAAAAATAATATTTGTAGGAATACATAGAATCCATGAAATAATTAGTCATTTTATTTCACCCTCTAAATTAACTAGATAACATATTAAAATTCCATTTTATAGAAAAACAATTGTTATTCAGTTATGTCATATTGAAGGTGCACATGTTTATTCATAGTATAATGTTTTTATATAAATCACTATTAAAATAAAATTTTAGAGTATAATGAGTAATATAAATATATAATCATTTAATCATTAAACATAATTCCTTTGAAAACTATTTATGTATAACCAAGTGATACCGTCACATTAAAAAATCATATATTATTTGTAATTATTTTAATCAATGCAATAGATAAAAATATTTTAAAGTAAAAAATATTCCCAACACTTTAAATTATTCCAATTATTTTTACACTAAAACACACAATAATTTAAAATAAACATGAAATCATTTCAATGTTCAAGAGAATGTAATACTACCAATTGAAAATAGTTTTCACCTTTATAAAATAATATTGGGTAATTTAGTTATTCATAAAATGAATATAGAATTGAAAATGAAAAATTTAAATATTAAAATATCCCTTTGTTAAAACCTTACTACCTTACCCAAGGAGAATATAATGGTTCTATCCATTATTAGATCGTTAATTAATCAATCCATTTGTGTAGAAAAAAAAGATTTATTCTATTTTTAAATCCATTCTTTTTAAATCAAAATCGTTTTTCTATGATACTGATTCGAAACATTTCCTCCCCCACATCATTTTACTATAAAAAATCACCGTAAACATATATTCATAGAAAACATAAAGTATTTCAAACTTCATTCCACCCATAACAGGAAAATGTTTTAACTGTGTAATTTATAAAAAAATTTAAAACTTCCAACCTTCCTAAAACTATTTTTTATAAAACATTTGAAACAAAAAAAAATTCAAAGGATGGGAAACTCACCTATTGAAAAAATCTACTACCAATCACTTTATATCCTTTTCAAAGAACATTAAAAAATTAAATCACCTTAAAAAATATTTTTTAACTTGAAAATAATAAATACATGGAAGATATTACATTGTAAGGTACCACATTAATATTTCTCATCTTGTACCCAAATCCTTATAAACCATCAAAGTGTATTTAGTAAAAAACCAATAACATTAAATGAAAATTATTAAATAAATATTTACCATCCAAATTTTTTTGGGTAGTTATTACAAACAAAACAATTCTAATATGGTGATGCTCTACATCATATGAAATGTTTAAATTATTTAAAGTTATATAATATTTTCAATTAAATATGTATTTATATCAAATCACATACCATACAATAGTGTTTAGGCATAACCAAATCAATAAAAAACTATTTTTTTAATTCTATTTTCAAGGGTAAGTCCTCAAAAAATTAAAATTAAAATTATATAACATGAATGTTTAGTTTTATTGGTTAGGAAAGACCACATATTTAAAATCTCAATCATATGTAAAATTACAAGAACCCATTTATGAGGAATATGATTCTAAATAGGGAAAATCAAAGACATGGAATATATTTACTAATTGTAAAAAGTTTACATCAATGTTAAACCATAAATGATAGAATCAAAACATGGATGGATCATTTTACCAAAAGTGGATCAAGCTGCAGTCTTTAAGGTGGTTTCACTATATAATGATGAAATTTCATAATGAATCACCTTATCTAATATAAAATACCTAATTAGAATGAATGTTAGTGATCTATTATATAGTGAGAATATTTTTATACTAGTTATAATTGTAAAATACCCCCTAAGAACCATACATAATAAAAACAGGATGATAAAATAATAAAGGGGAAATAGAATTTCATCAGTTGATCGATAGTTGAAAAAATTGGTGTGAAGATGACCCCTAGATGGTTTCAATATATATAAAGGGAAATAAATTTCTACACCTTTAAATTTATAAGAATAAAAAATCCTTCTCCAATCATCTTATGGTAGCCCAGTGAAAATTGTCTCACTACTGTGTTCACCGGGTACCTGATAACAAACAATTGGGAACCCCGCAGCCACCTATTACAACCACCCATATTATTTTCCTTCTCCTAGATCACTATTCTTATGAAACCTATTTTAAATTATTATAAAAATATGAACATTACTAATAACACACAATATAATTTTCTTAATGAACAAACTTTAAAAATGATACATGTTTCTGAAATTAATGTGAGTTATATTAAATTAAATTATACACTTACATCACAAAGAGAAACAAACAAAACTTTATTTCATTAATATATTTTGTTGTATTAGTGAGAAACTAAAACTCTTAAAATGAAAAATATTACAATAGGAAAATAATATATTAAATATAAAAATTGGATTTTGAAAACTTAGATCATTCCAATTTGTAAGAATTATCACCTCCATGAACAACACTATACAAAATAAGCTTAATATTGGTATGAAAATCGATATCTATGAAAAAGAAAATATATAACCATGGGAAGAATTTTAGATAATAATTTATGAAGTAATGAATTGGTATTTTTATGAGGCAATATGACCATTGTAATAGTGAAGTGATAATTAAAATAGTTACTATGACATTGGTAATAGTAACCAGACCATTCGAAATAGTAACATATCCGTTGGAACACTAATTTCACCTAAGAATAATAAAATTTAGTTTAAATAATATTTTTCATGATTAATTTAGGAAAATATAAATATTATAATTCCATAAAATAAATATCAATATTAAAAACTCAAATAAAATATAAGAATATTTTTAATAAAATTTATTTTAATGTATTTTATAAAAATCATAATTTTTATTATAAATATTAAAATTCACTATGATAGAAAATTATTTTTATAAAATTAATTTTATTTTAAGAATTTTAAAACTATATTTTTCCAAGTGTTATTTTTTTTAATTTTCTACAATACATCAATTTTTATGTGAATGGTTAAAATACGTTTTCTTCGTAACTAGTATGTTTTAAATTACATCGTTATTGATGTAATAATGAACTAATAAATTTTATAAATGTTTTATTTAGAAAATACGTGATTAATTTTATATATTAATCATATAAATTTATTATTTTTTTCAAACTAATAAAATATTTTCCAAAGTCTAATGTAAAAAAGTATTCTATTAAAGTAACAATTTTATCATTTTTTCCACATTCCGTTTTAATAAACCGGTGGATTTAGTTTATAATGGGGTTTAAAGTCCTAAATAAATTTTAATTTATTTATATAGGATTCATAATTTAATAAATTACACTATAATAAGGTTTACCATGAATATAGTATTTTATTTGATATTTTGTCCTTAAAATACCCCTCTTCTCAAGTATAAATATCCCATCACCCCTCCCGTGGAAACCACTCCCCCCCTCTCTTACCAAAGCCAAATATATTCCCAAATACACTATATTAAGCCATAAATAATTCTTAGGTAAATTATATAGTAATCAAAATATAATATTTAAATATGTTAAGGGTCATAGAAATGGAACAACTTCAAGAAATAGGTAATGTTATTTCGTACTTTTATTCCATTTTACATTTATAATTCCATGTCCTTGTTTTATTTTAATGTAAAAACCATCTTAAATAAATTAAATAGGTTGTTTAAATTATATTTAAAATATTAATTTCCAATAATATTTTTTTTAATATAATCACCTAATATATATCTTTCACATCCCCTTTGGACAACATCCCGTTAGGGGTTGGTAAACCACAATTGAGGACGTTGCAAATTATTTTATTATCACCACCATTATCGAGGATTATAATAAATTATATATAAATTATAATTATTTAATTACATGTATTATAATATTTTTTAATTAGTTTTACTTATGTATAAATAACCTTTAACAAAATATTGAAATCGAATCAAAATGGGATATTTTTAAGAAAAATATGATATAAAAATGCTACACCATTAAAGAAGGGAATTAAAGAATAGAATATAGTGGCTATAATTGAAAAGGTTGAAAAATATTGAACAAAATTAACCTCTGGTTTCAGGTTTTATTATCCCAAACATTGTTATTCAGTAGGCAGAAATACGATGAAATAAAGTAAGATTTATGTTAAGAGGATTCAGAGACCCAAACTCCTTCTTTTTAGGTTATCTCCTATTTAAAATTTTCTCTCTATATATGTTATTTTAATGTACATATAATATCATTACAATATACTTAACCATTTTATTTTAGTCGTATACATGTTTCTACCCTTTCAAAATGTTTTCTATGGAATTTACAATTTTTTTCAAAGACTTTAATTTCCAAAACATCATACTGACTCTTGTTGGTTTATTTATTATCCACACAATAATAATGATATTTATGAAAAAATATGATATAAAATATTTATTTGGGTTCTCGAAATGTTATTCATGAAATTATTCTTTTCAAAAAATTTATGAATCACAATCCTTTCCATTGGTTTATTTCATTACTACAATTGTTTTACATTCTATGTGGCATGCATGATTATGAGAATTTAATGATGTGATAGGTGGTCCTAGAATTATATAACCCTCCAATGAATTCTGTAATGTGATATATATAATGAGAATAATTTTATTATGTGTGAACCTAATTTATTCTTTGATCATAATTATGATGTTACTATTTATGCATGTATGTTATACATGAACGTAATGTTAGGTTTGTTTACTACTATATGTGGTATTAGACCACTATGTTATGATGTTTCATTATTATTCATATTCCACATTCCATGTATTTATAAAATGATTCTATAATAATTAAGATGATGATCCCATGATTATTAAATGATAGTGACAATTATTCTCACCCACGTAATATTTATTCATGTCTCTTATTCCTTATATGATATATCTGTCATTACGGTAATTTTATCACATCACATTATTTTATGTATATCCTAATGTGATTACATGTAATAAAGAGAATTTGGGAGATTTTAGGAGGATAAATAAGAAGGGTTTAAATAGAGTTCACTTTTATTATGTACAAGTTACTTAAGAGCATAATTTTTCAAAGATACTAATCCATTTAATCCTTGAATGTATTATAATTATTTTTTTTCTTTAAAAAATGATGTAATTGTAACATAATTAAAATTTAGATCTCTATAATTTCAAAAATAACACAAAACATCAAAGTGGGAAATTTTTCTACCCCCTAAAAACCACTATTTAATCCCAATTTAAATTTTTAACAAAATCATTTTGGAAATGTTTTTCAAACTCTATAGAAATACCCATGAAAGACCAAGGAATAAATTAGATATAATTTACATTAAAAAAATCAATAATATCCTATATATGTTATTAAAGCATCACTTTGAATATCAAGCAACCTTAAAACACAAGTTTACCACAAGTACCAAAATTAGGTTTCTAAAATAACATCAACATTCCATCTACCTTAATTTAATTCAAATACAAATATTTTTTTAAAAATTAGTTAAACTCATTAATTTAACACAATCTATTTTGATCCTAACTTTAATTACAACCCTTGAAACCATTATAGATATCATTCCATTATAATGAATGATCAATAATAAAATTATGTTTCCAAAAATCACTTTTAAATACATAAATAAATCAATTATAGAAAACAACTGTATTACAATAGAGAGAAAAATTATTTTTTAGATACAATTATATACCAAAAATGGATTTATATATCTAATTACTATTCAAAAAACTATGTCTTATATAGATATCACATTAAACATTAACTACCCATACACATGTAATAAATAAAATGGTTACCTACCACCCTAAATTTCATGATTCAATATCACCCCATAAAATTTTAAATAAGACATTAATTAAATATGCCCCTTAGGATTAAATAACTCCAGAAAAATAGAATTGAGGTAGGTAACTACACCATCTTATTTCACCCCATTTTATCACTTTCATATTCTTACTTGTTAAGACTTTTTTTATTTAGAATACAATTTAGAAACAATTAAAAATACAATTTTTAAATATAATAACTAATGGTTTAATCATTGATACTTTAACTTGATTTGAAAAATACTTAAACAGGTTCAAAAAATAAATTTAAAAACATTTTAAAGATTAAAATTAATGTATTAATGGTTAAAATAGATATAAATAAAAATAATTAATAGCTTACTAAATTAAGGAATAAACTATGAGTCCATATTGACATAATAATTAATAAAAAAATAAACAGGAAAAAACTATTTATTTATTGTTAATGTTTGAGTTAATGTGAATTATCAATTGTTTCTATAAAAAATATGTAATCCAACATAATCATGAATATATTATGGTATATAATCCTATATATGAATCCCTAAAGACACCAATAATGATTAATGAGACATAAATATATATAACAACCCCAATAAATATAAAATAGTTCTTATAATACGCTTAGTAACTTGAGATTCCACTATAATTATGCCAGCTAGGCATTTTTAAGTATTAATTTCTAAATTTTGATATCCAAACTTTATGAAACTCTCAAATACCATACCCATGATCCCTTAGTGTTATTTAAAACATTTTTTTAATGACTCAACCCAAATATTCAATAAAACTGAGCATAATCACCATAAGGACTCATGCCCCCCTCCTGATTATGAGAGGTCGATGTAAAGGTTGGGGGATAAAATATATACATGTTTATGATAGTTTAAGCTATTTAATAATAAATCTAACAATAAATGAATAAATAAAGGTCCAGAAAAATTATGGAATGAACCCTTGGGTCATTAGACCGAGGTGACCAATACAAAAACATCCACTAGTGTAACACCTATTTATTGGGTTACATAGTCAAAGAGAGATCCCATAAACTATATAAACACGCATGAATATTAATTAAAATTTTAAACCATCCATAACTTCTAAACTTAATTTAAAATAGAATAAAACTAACGTACATCGAGGTGAAATCCTTCATTTTACCAAATGATCCCTTTGTGGACAAAATTGAAATACTCGAGGTGAAATATTTTATATTAAAAATTACAGATAGCCGTGATTAACATATTCCATAATCCTAACAAAATCTATAAATGAATCCATCCAGACTCCACAATATGTTTGTGGTGTCCCCCCATTCTTTAGAACATTAGTCCCTCATAAGAATGTTTCGTTCCATTTCCTTGGTAAATACATGGTTTATATTCCTTCTTAAGGGAACACGTGTATGGTGTGAGTAAATTATACCCTATGTAAGTCACCACCTAACCTCATTTTTTTCATAAAGGAAACTATGCAATGTAAGAATATGAAGTAGTGAGAAACAAGTGAGAATAATATATCTGTTAGTTGGGTACTAATGAGAATGTATTCAACCAAAACATGAAGTTGTTTTATTCAAATTATACAAAACATAAAGAGAATACTAAATTAATTAATTAATAATTTTCATCTATATCAACCAAAACTGACTTGGGTCATGATCGAAATTTATGTAGGGTACCTGTCTACTATAAGGGACCTGACCTTCAAATATTTCTAACCAAATCCATCCTCTATAAGAATTAGTGAATACATATATACATTAATATTTATATATATCCATAATCATCCTCTAAGGTTGTAACTATATATATATATATAAATATATATATACATTCCTCTCACCTAGGAAGCCACATGTCCCCTTTTGAGGGGCTACCATATATAATTCATTCCTACAAAAGAGGAACAATCTTCTCTTAGAAACAAGTGTGTGTGTGTGTGTGTGTCTTAAAGATATAAAAATTATTTCCTCTATATGATACCCTACTCACTTTCTTGAGTAATTTATCTTATATGTATACATATATCTATGTATATGTTTCTAACGACCCAAGATTGACATACATGGAAATTACATTTCTTTTTTGGAATACTTAATAAATTACACAAATATATTTCCAAATACCGTATTAGTTAACTACCTTCGAAAACATGGAACATAATATTTTATCTTGGTGAAATATCATCAACATCTCCCATAAAGATCTTCCCCTTTTGTTTTCCTACCTAATTTTTTTTTATATCCTGGGGAAAAGAAAACATAAAAAGGGTGAGCTCAAATACTCAGTAAATGTAAACATGAAGAACATCAAATAGAACATAAAAATAATAATGTAAAAACATGAACATGAATTTTTAATATCATAATCGTGAGTCATGAAATAAATCTTGGCAGTATGTAAGGCATAGATAATAAAGGAACACTAACCATAATAAAATAGAATTGGAACAAAACATGGAATTGTGGAAAATAAATAAACACATAATATGATTTCTATAATATCCAAGGCATTTCTTCCAAGACCGTTATAGTGGACAAAGTCCATTACTGAACCAGGTTTACTTCTCATTCCATACATGTATTACTGAACTATATTTACATGTCTTTCCAGCCCTGTATTAATGAAACTAATTTACTTGTCATTATTTCAATGTCTATATCATGATATATAAATCATTACCCAATGAATTAGAGGTATATATAGGTCTCACTAATCTCATATTGAAATCATTATAACAGGTTCCACAAAAAAGTATAAATCATTTTTTATAGCATAAACCATGAAATAAAATGGGTGTCTTAAACATCATTCCATCATAACATAATCCATATAAAACATCATTACATAATTAACTTAATAAAATAATATTAATAATATGTATAGAAACATAACCTTATTTGATAGTGTGATATTATATGGGAAATAATTTTGATAAAACACTTGAACATAATTCCTGAGGAAAATATCATTTCTTATTCCAAAACATTTTCTTTTCTCAAAATGCCGCAGAATTTTAAAAGAAAATAATTTAGTAGAAAATAAAATTGAAAAATAGAGGGGAGGTTTCATGTAAATAATTCATTATTAACATAAAACAAATATGTACATATCATATAAATTAAAAACATTCTCCTCATACTTTTATTGGAAAAGTCAAAAAGTACCTCGTATGGTAAAAAAAAGAAATATTCCTTTCATACAATGTTTTAAAAGTCTAAAATGGTTAAAAATGACATTAAACATACATAAAATAATAGTAAAAGTTTTATTAAAACATTTTTATACAAAATTGATATGGATGATAAATATATCCCCAGTAAATACTTGCGTATAAACAATCTCAGATAAAAATGAGATTGTAAAATGATCCTTAACCTTTGGTCTGAAATGATTTGTATGTATCCAACCCCCCTGTATAATTATTTAAATAATGTTACTGATTTATTCCATAATCAAAATCATTTTAGGATAACATTTAGGATCATATTAAAATCCATTTGTTAGTAACATTTCACTTTTACTCGTTATTTAGGTATTAACTGCTTTATGTTCTTAGAAACATGTTTTTTCAAATAATATCTTATTACTATTTTTAGGTTATAGTTATATCATTTAAAGAATTATATTAGTATAATATATATCATATTTATTTATTCAATTAATTTATATAATCATGGTTTAATGAAGATCATGTAGAATGAATCACATCACATCATAGAGACAGTAGATTGTGCGTATGCACGAGTGATGATATCATTCCCTAATATATTGAATGGTATTGAATTGATTGGTGTATAATATTTCAGAATCAGTATCATGTTATAATAATCATATATATTTATTATTTCCATCATTATAACCATCCATGTAAGGTGGTGGTGAAAAACAAATTACACCACTCCGTGGAAACGGTAAGTCGTACGTACGCATGCCCAGTGATTTCATTTTTCATTGGATGGTTAGAAGGTGAAATATGGTTGTTTAATATTTATAATATAATATAATTATATTATTTATACTTATGTTATTACTTTATAATGAAAAAACTAATTATGAGTAAGTAGAAGAAGAAATCAGTTTGAAAGAATTGGTAGAAGAGATTACCTCTTCCATGAAGTGCTTCCTCTAAATCACTTCATAGAGCACTAGAGTAGGTCATTGAATATGACCAGAAACTGCAGAATGAAAACAAGGAAGTTGAGAAGGAAACTTTTAAGGGTTTTTACGAGCTTTATGTCACAAAATAAAGTGAAAGGATGAGGGAGGAAGTTCCCTTTTTATAATTGAGGTGAGGGGAACTTTTAGAAACTTCAAAAATATTAATTTATAATAAAATAAAACCATGCCTAAAAAACAAAAAAAATCCAATTTAGAATATTAGATGATATTGGGTTGTAATATAATAAACCAATAAATTTTAGGCAATTTTTCATGTCTATTAAGACCTTATCTGTTCAATTTAACACAAAGTTATTCTATTTCATTTTAATTAGGGTAACAAATATTTCAATTCTAAGTGTAAAATATATACTTATTTGATGGATATTAGATCATAAATAAATAAATTATATCATTTTTAATATATCATAATTACTATGTATTTATAAAAAAAGTTTTATTATTTTTAAATAATTTAGTAAAATTGTTTTCATTGATTTCCATTCAATTTGTTAATTTTTATATCATTAAAGAATATGAATTTAAGGTAATTATTTATTTCATAAAAAATAAGAATAAATTACCATGATGTAGGTAATTATTTTATCTTACCAAGGACTATTTATTTTCTAATATATCACTTGTCTATCTATATTTTAAAATTATTATACTTATAAGAAATTAGAGTTTGACATTTTGTCAGTTTCATTTTTTTTATTAATATCTATGTCATTTTCATTGTCAAGTAGACATTAATTGACTATGATTCAAACCTAAGATGTTAAGGGTAGAATTATATTAATAAAATAGTATTTTGGAATGTTTTTTGATAATTTTATTCTCCTTATAATATTATTTGTTACTCAATTTACCTTTAACTACATTAAATAAAAAATATTGTAGTTACTATTCATAATATCAAAACAATAAAAGTAACCTATTAACATAATTTGGAACAAATGATTCTAAATATATAATCCATTTTTAACAATTCAAAATATAGAAGTTTCAGTAATTAATTTAAAATTTGTCGCATTTTCAGAAAAAAAAAACGGGGTTTTGTTTAAAAGATAAAACATTGTAAAAGATTGAAATGTTTATGCATATGAATTCAATATCAAATTAATGAAAATAAATTAAATTGTATTAATTTATAATAATATAATCTATTTAAAATTTTAAACCATTAAATAATATAATTTATCCACATAAATTATTTTTATGAAAAAAGTTATTTTCAATTTAAATTTAGCGTATTTGTACAATTCATCAAAATATGAAAGTTATTAGAAAAATATAAAAACGTAATTCAAAGTAAAATATTATTTCCCACTTCCAAAAAAGAAGTTTTTTTTGTCAGATTTAACTTATTAAAGTGTTAAAAACTATATTTAAAATGCGTGCTCCCTTAAAAGGTGGTAAAACCACCTTTTTTGAAAAATAATTCTTTTATCTAAAAAAATTCAATTTGTTCTTATATAATGTTCTAGAAAATATGTAAGATGAAATCTAATGTTATAAGAAATTCCAAATTTGGTTAATTATATTCATAATGGCTAGTTTATATCCCATTAAATAATAACATTTTAATAATATATTGTTGTTTAGTGAAACTCGGTATTGCATACAATGAAAGTTATCGAGGAAGGTCGCTCTTGCGTGTTTTACAAGACCAGTCAGTGTTGCATGTTGTTCAATTTTCCTTTGGTTTTTTATATGAAATAATCCAAAATTATTTTATTTATACATTGAAAAAAATATATACTCAGTGTTACGTGAAATGATTTCTATCAAAAGAACTAGAAATTGGGTGTAACACAAGCTAAGAATAGTGTTGTGTATACTGAAAGCTAATATGGTGTTACGTATAGCGCAAGTTAATCTTCACACAACAAAAGACATCAATAAAATTAACAAGAAACTATCTCATAAAATATGAAGGTGTTATATTCTACCTCTCTTAAAATGAATTTCTCCCTTGAAATTCGTTGGGGTTATAAAAGGTTTACTACTTGACTCTTTCTTTCATGGAAACCCACATTGTACAAATTAATACCAAAACTTTTATTGAAAATGGAAAGTTAGAAACATATCGATTACCCAAAGTAACTCATCACTAGGTTTCTGCATAGGAGAACATAGTTGGCAAGTGAAAACATTGATATGGTAGAGAAATATAACCATCATGTTCTGATGGATAGTGATAGCGAATAAGGATTGGATAAAGCTAACTACCAAAAATCCATAAATCTATGATGATTTAATGGACTCTCTGATTTATCAAATAAGAAGGTACTACGATAAAAATTTCAATTTCAAGATCCTTTACTCAAATTTTATGATGTTTTTCATGAGGGTAAATACTTACCTGATTTTAGTACAATCTCACCATTGTTTGTTCCATAAAAAATTTCCTCTTCAACTCTTATTTATAGAAATGAAGTTGAATTTTTCATTATTGTAGTGTTATCAAATCATGAGATAGAATTATAACTCATTCCATATGTCTCACCAAAAAGGTAAGAACAGGTTGTATAAGTCCACCAATAGTGAGATAATACATTAATCTAACAAGATTCAACTAGAATATAACTTATAATATCCATTAATGGATAACATTACAATCCCTTTTAAAACAAAAAATATAAAACTTTAGAAATAGGTGAACAAAATCTAAATAACATTTATCTCCCATATCTCATAAGGTAGTTCTTTATTGTCACATTCCAAACAAGTGAATACCTTAATCTTGTATGATATTGAAATATGATAATTACCATAGAACTTTAATGAAAACATGCATTCAATAAAAATTAACTCTTTTCCCTATCCAATAATACCAAAAATTCTATATACTCAAACCTTGATATCACTTTGTCCTTATATTATTCATGTGCTCATTAATGCTACCAAACATCTCATTATCTCCTTATACCTTCATTATTCCCATTCCATGATCTTTTCAAAAATATTTCCATCACTTTTCATCGTTATCGGTACCATATAATTATGGAAAACCACAATAGACAAATACATAGACATTCAAATATTCCATAATACTATAAATGATATTCTACAACACTATTTTGGAATCTCATTCCATAAAAACATAATCATTCCCCCACATCATTTTCACACTCAACATCTCTAATAGTGATTGCATGTGATTTTTCTTTGTCTTTGGATTTAATGGGTTGTTGACGTTGATCATCATAATTAACCCTAGAATTTGGTAATTGGTTAGCATAATGACCCATTTCCTTGCACTTATAGCATTGAAGTATTGGTGGTGTGTTATCTAAAGTCTTTTTTCTATTCACATCATTGGAAACCTTGTTTTCATTACTTCGGCACCCACCTTCTTGATGACTTTCTATTCCACACTTGATACATTTTCTATTAACTTTAAGATAATCTCCACCATGCTTATTTTAAAAATTTGAGCATAAGGAAACATTCATATTCTTTTCACTATTATTTTGAGACTTTCCCTTGAACTCTATCTTTCTTTTCTTTTCAAAACCATGAGATGGATATGTAACACCAACTTCTAGTTCTACCTTGATTGTGCAACACACAATCTCTTCATAGCTACAAAAGTCTCTTATAGCTAATTCCCTTCGATGAATTCTATTTAAGAAACTAAAGAATTGATTAACTTTACTTTCATGTTGGATGAAAAATCCAAAATCATAACTTGCATGTCTTATAATATTCGCCTCGTATGTACCAATAGATTCATCATCCTTTTGATTAAGCTCAAGGAACTCATTTTCCATATTTTTTCAAAGAATACCAGGGATGTACTTATTGAAAAAAAAAATCATAAAATCATTTCATTCCAAGGATTCAATTTCATTTTACTGCCTTGTATTCTTAATTAGAGTCTACCACTGGTATGTTTCACCTTATAAGTTATAAACAACCAAAATTACTTTTTCATGTTCCAAATACTGGTGGATGGAAAATATCTTTTCAATGGTACTGATCCACTATTTAGTAACAAGTGGATCTGAAGACCCACTGAAACAAGGTGGACGGTACCTCATGAAGTATTCAATATAATGTTGTTCCATTCTCTGCTCATTTGGTAGTCTAGAATGATTCATAACTTGTGTTAGTATAGAAATAATATTTCTCACTACATATCCCATAACATTTAGTTGTTAATGAGTAAAATAATTGAATTACCCAGTTCATTGATCATTTACACGGTTTCACTGGGTTCTAACCATTGTCTAAAACCCAAAACGAATAGTGTGTGAGGCAAAAATCATACTAGGAAAACAAGAGAATCGATGGGGTACTTTGAATCCCTAACATATTAGGTTTAATAATAGGTTATTCATTATTTTTACCATAATTATAATATTGTAACCTATAGGTAGGCATACCTTTAGGTACATCCCTAGACATACTGTAGAAATATCTCTATGGATCAAACTAATGTTTTTATATCCCACTTTCCAAATGTTAACAAAAACTTCACTCAAATACCAACTCTAATGACCCAATATTGAGGTACATAGAAATTAAATTTCTTTTGTAGAATACTTAAAAAGTTAGAAAAATATATTCCCAAAGACCATATTTGTTTAGTGTCATTGGAAACATAGAACATAATCTTCTATCTTGGTGAAAGATCTTCAAAATTTCCCCTAACGATCTTCCCCTTTTGTTTTCCTACCTAAAACCTGTTTTCTATCCTTTGGAAAATAAAACATTAAAAGTGTGAGATCAAATGCTTAGTAAGGGAAAACATGAATAACATAAAATATAACTTGAAAATAAGAATGTGAAAATGTGAAAATGAATTTTTAATAAAATCATTGTGAGTCGTGAAATAAATCTTTGCAGTACGTAAGTCATAGATCATAAGGGAAAATTATCCATGATAAAATAGCATTTGAATAAAACATAGAATTACACCAAAAAAATAAGCACATAATATGATTTCCATAGTAGCGAAGGAACTACTGACAAAACCATAATGGTGGAAAAAGATCATTAATGAACCGGGTTTACTTGTCTTTCCAGCCATGTATTACTGTACCAGATTTACTTGTCGTTCCAGCCCAATATTACTGAATTGGATTTACTTTCCACTCTATTCATGTCTATCTAATGATTTTTAAATCTTTACCCAATCCATTTTAGGGAGATATAGGTCCCACCCATCTCATAGTGAAATCATTCTTACATGTTTCACAAAACATCTACCATTCATCATAGCATACCCCATGAAATAAAATGGGTTTCTTAAACCTCATTACATCATAACATACTCCATATAAAAGTTCATTCCATCATTAACACAATAAAATTATATTAATAATAGGAACCAAATTATAACCCTATTTAGGATTCTCATCTTAGCTGGAAAATAATTTGGTAAAACACTTGAACTTAATTCCTGAGGAAAATATCCTTTCTTCTTCAAAAATGTTTTCCTTTCTCAAAATACCATGAAATTTTAAAATAAAATTATTTAGTTGAAAATAAAATTTAAAACATGTAATGTTTGATTCATTTAAATAAGGAGTTATGGGGATATAAAAAATTGGTTCATGCCATATAATTTTAAAAACTATTCTCCTAGTACTTTTATAGGAAAAGTCAGAAGTACCTCATGTGGAAAACAAAAGAAAGATTCCATCCATAACATGTCGTAAAATTAAAAAATGGTTAAAAATTACTTTAAACATACATAAAAGTATAGTAAATATTTAATGGAACCATTTTTATAAAACATGGACATGAATGATAAATATATCCCCAGTAAATACTTATGTATAAACAATCTCTCGAAAAAATGAGATTGCAAAATTATCACATACATTAGGCTCGATATGATTCATATGTATATTAACCATATATATAATTATTTAAATATTGTTACTGATTTATTCCAGACTAAAATTCATTTTTATGGTAACATTTATGATCATATTTTAATCTGTTTGTTAGTAACATTTTATTGTTACTCTATATTCGGGTATTAACTACTTTATGTTCTTATGCATGTTTTTTCGGATAATTTATTATTCCTATTTTGAGGTTATATTTATATCATTTATATAATAATATTAGTATAATATATATCATAATTATTAATTCAATTCATGTATATAATCATGGATTAAAAAAGATCATATAGATTCAAAAGCATGGTATCGTGGAGATGGTAGGTCGTACGTATGCACGAGCGATGATATCTTTCCCAAATTTGTTGAATGATGTTGAAGTGGATGGTTTATAATATTTTAGAATAAGTATCATGTTATAATAATCATATATAGTTATTATTCTCATCATTATACCCATCCAAGTAAAGTGGTGGTGAAAAATAGATTACACCACGGCGTGGAGACGATAAGCTGTATGTACGCATGCACAGTGATTTCATTTTTAATCGCATGGATAGAAGGTGAAATATGGTTTTTTCATATTTATAATAACATATAAGTATATGAGTGATATTTATGTTATTACATCATAATGAAAAATTTAATTAATAAAAAGTACAAGAAGAATTAAGTTTTAAAGAATTGGTAGAAGAGATTACCTCTTCCACGACATGCTTCCTATAAATCTCTTCTTAGAGAACTAGAGTTGGTCTTTGAAGATGACCAGAACCTCTAGAATGAAAATATGGAAGTTAATAAAGAAAATTATAAAGGTTTGGCCGAGCTTTAAGTCTCAAAAGGAAGTGAAGAGTTGAGGGAGGAAGTCAATATTTATAATTGAGGAGAGGGGCAATTTTACAAACCTCAAAAATATTAATTTATAATAAAATAAAAACTCACTTAAATACCTCAAAAATGTTCCAATTTTAAATATAAGAGGATATAGGGTTGTAATATAATCATAAAATAAATTTTATACAACTTTCTATGTCTATTAAAACCTTATATATTCAATTTAAAACTTAGTTATTCTATTTCATTTTAACTAGGGTAACAAATATTTCAACATTAAAAGTCTAAAATATATACTTATTTGAAGTCTATTAGATCATAAATAATTAATTTAGAAAGTTTTTTACCATAAAATAGTTACTCTATATTTTTAAAAAATCTTTTATAATTTTAATATAATTTAATAAAAACTATTTCATTGATTTCCCATCAATTAATTAATTTTTACATCATCGAAGAATAAGACTTTTAGGTAATTATTTATTTTCTAAAAATTAATAAAACAATTACCATGATGTAGGTAATTATTTTATCATTATATGGACTATTGTTTATAATATATCACCTGGTTATCCCTATATTAAAATTATTATATTTATAAAAAATTTGAGTTTGATATTTTGTCACTTTCATTTTGTTTATTAATATCTATGTCATTTTCATTATCAAGTGGACAATAAATGACTATGTTTCAAACCTAATATGTTAATGGTAGAATTATATTCATCAAATAGGATTTTTTTTAGGATTTTGGATAATTTCATTGTCCTTATAATATTATTTGTAACCCAATTTACCTTTAACCAGGTTAAATAAAAAATACAGTAGTTACCATTCATAATATCAAAAAAAGTAAACTATTAAAATAATTTGGACCCTCTAAATCCAGATATATAATCCATTTTTAAATCTTCATAACAAAAAATTTATAGGTATTAATTTAAAATTAATCTTATTGAAGGAAAAAATAGGTTTTTTTAAGTTAAAACATTGCAAAAGATTGAAATGTTTTTACATATGAATTTAATGAAAAATTAATGAAAATGAATTACATTGTATTAAATTAAAAAAAAATATTATATTAATACAGTAAAAACATTCAATAATATAATTTATCTATATAAATTATTCTGATTAAAAATTTTGTTCTCAATTAAAATTTAGCGTATTTTTACCATTTATTAAAATTTGAATGTTATCAGTAAAATACCAAAAATTAATCCAAAGTAAAATTTTATCTCCCACTTCCAAAGAAGAATTTTATTTTTTCAAATTGAAGTGAAAAATGGTGTCGAAACCAGATTTAAAAGGGGTTCACCATCAAAAGGCGGTACAACTACATTTTTTTAAAATACTTCTTTTATCTATAAAATTGAATTTTTTCTTATATCATGTTCTAGAAAATATGTAAGATGAATGATAATGTTATATTATATTATAAATGTGGTTAATACTATTCATAACAGCTTGTTTATATTCCATTAAATAATAATACTTTAATAATATATTTTTGTTTAGTGAAACTTGGTATTGCATATAACACAAGCTATCGAAGAAGGATTCTCTTGCATGTAGCGCAAGCTAGGTCAGTGTTGTGTTTAGCACAAGCTTCCTTTGGTGTTGTTAAAAATTAATATAAACTTAGTTCATTTATAAATTGAAAAAAATATATAATTAGTGTTTCGTGAAATATATTTTATCAAAAGAACTTGAAATTTTGTATAAAACAATCCAATAATAGTGTTATGTATATTACAAGATAATAAGGTGTTATGTATAGCACAAGTTAATCTTTGTAAAACATAATAAACCAATGAAATTAAAAATAATATATCTCATAAAAATCTCAGGATGTTAAAATGTTACTAGAATTCATATATTGAGCTATAACATTAAAATCACTTCTCAACACATGCATATACCATACATGGAAAACAAGTTTATACATGTGAAATATCGACAAGAAACCTCTAAACATTATAACAGATTCATATAGCAAGCATGTGTGGATTATTGAAAAATCAAAAAATGATATGCTTCAAGGATATAATTATATAATGAGATTGTATTTTAAAACATTTAAATACATAACAGAACACTACAATTTATATCAATTTAGTTAATCCCTAAACAAGTCATATTATGCATGATTTTACAATTTAAAGGCCATAAAAATATTTCATGACGAAATGTCTATAGGGAATCCCCCAATCTTGTATTATTCATGATCAACATGTTTGTTAATTATGAAATTATTTATAGATAAATCATGACAACCAAACATCAAAAGTACTTATACCTAGGGATACATCACTCAAGAGTGATTTCTATTCCATCACCATTCCAACACCCAATTTTTATAAAACTATAATAATTTTTTTGATTTTATTTAATAACCTAATAATGACACAAATTCATGTTAGAAGAGAAATATATCATTTATCATACTTAGTAAGTTACTATTTATATTTATGTATTATAATTTAGTAGTATATGTCTCGAAGCCTCTGATTGAATCAATATGGATTAAGGTAGAAGAAGAATTACGGTGCTTCTAGAGGGTGTATTTTGAGTGTGGGTGTGACTTTTGTACCTCTTATTATTGACATGACCACCACCAGAAAGTTTTTTGGTGTCACCCCCCATCTATAATTTTCTTAATTAATTTATTTATTTATATTTCATTGTTTTTTATCTTAATTTTCATGTATTTAAATTTTCAAATTCATTGACATTTTAGTTTTTCTACATGTCGAACAGTTAGTGAACACCTTGTTCTAACTAGAAGAAACCCATGAAGAAGGGGTGTATATTACTATAGAACCATTTTTAAGGTTGGAGAATGCTTTTTTCAACTATTAAAACCAATTGTGTGAGTTTACAGTTGTTCTTAATATGATGAGCATGGTTAGGATAAACTGTGTGACATCCATTTGAATTTTCCAATTATTAAAAATTTATTTTTTAATTTTCATATTACCCTAATTTAATCCTCTAATCCCTAATAATCTCTATTTATATATGATTCATGGCTTATGGGGGGCCTACATGCATGGACTCCATCCATTTCCTCTCTTTCTTTTAAATTTTAGTGCTCCTACCTCTAATTTCAAGAATCTGGTCTAGGTAAGAGTCTCCTCTAGTTTTCCTTCTACTTCTAATTACTCTTCTTAATCTTTTTTCCATCACTTATTTTCTCCTATATCCCTTTTTTGTCTATGAAATTCAATACTCTAGGTTATTTTTTCCATTAATTGTGTGTTTTTTGTCTTTTTGGGTGTGCAGCTTCTGTATTGGGTCCTCTTTTCACTATTTTTTAAGGGTTCTCACTATCTAGTCATGTTTTAGGTAGGTGTTTCCACGAAATTACATTATATAAACCTACCAAATGATAATTGGTTTTATTAAATTAATTTTTTTTAAAATTATTAGTGCTTATTATCTATATTTCTTGAACCATAAAGTATTTTTTAAAAATTAATCTAATTACATATATTAGTCCAGACTAATTTGTGAATCCTATATGATTTCTAAAATTCCTATGTTATTTTTTAGGATAAATAAATTATTATTGGATATATAAAACACTTCCATATTTCTAAGGTGATTTTACATAAATTATTTTCATAAGTTCAAAAAGTTTAGTGGGGTGGTTTTATTCATATGGGTAATTTTATTAGGTAATTCATTTTCTTCTTAGGTTTTTACTTATTACATGTGTTAAAAATGCCTCATATTGTAATTTTTTTATCCATATATACTCTGGTGTATTTATATATTTAAATATATACATATTCAAACATCAGTGTGTGAATATGTATATTAAAATAAAAAATTATTTGAATACTCAAGTGTATATGTGAATAGTTATAAAATAATGTTGTGTGAATGAATCATGATATTTTAAATTATGATTTCCAAAATAATATTTTAAATTTAATTTATAAAAAATGAGTTTTAAAGGATCTTTTTTCATATTTAATAAATGGTATACAAAAACAAAGGAAAGCCCTTATTTATAGCCCCATTTTAGGATGTTCTTATGTTTTAAAATATATTGTGAAATGAAAATAAATTTGGTTTTGATGCTTATTTGAATACAAATGGGGTCCTTTAATGAAGGCTATGGGGAGATGATATGATATATTTATAATTTGAAACTTATCTTGTATTATGTTATTGATGTATGTGTTTAGTGAATGGTTTAATCAATACCTCACCCCTCTTCGAAAGCATCATGGGAAACTCATGGTACCTAAGTTTTTATTATATGACAAATAAACAAGTAAAAGGTCTTCCCTACCTAGAATTTTGTTTCTAACTCAACACTAACTAATCAATATGATCAATTGATATAGTTACCATGAGGAATTTAGATTATTCATCCCTACTGACTTGTGTGCAGTAACAGTTATGTATAGTTTAATCACTATGAGTATGAGGGTCCTAGGGTTCCCTTGAACATTCTTACCTTAGGGTATCCCCATGTTACTTTATTGTTATTTTCATTAATATGTTTTCCTTTTTATTTTTCAACTATCAATAAGTGTATCTTATTTACTTTCATAAGGTATTTCACTTTCAGTCACATTCATACAATTGTTTCTTCTTTGCTATTTGATTCATATATTCCTTTTCTAAATTTACTATTATGTGTTTTTAATTAATATGATTGACCCCTAGTTATTTCCCTACAGTGACTTAATTAAAATAACATATATTCTAAAAAACTGATGATAATGATGGTATATTTCATTTATTTTCCAAAAAATAGTAAAAAACATCATTTTAAATTAATTTATTTCACACCATAATTTTTATATAGTTTATTTTAATATAATTAATTTTATAATTAGTAAAAATACTTCTAGGATACTTATCTCACACCTTACTCACACCACTCGATGTCTATAGACTAAGTGGATCTAACAGCTTCTGGTTTAAATTATAAAGAGTGAAATATTATGGATTTAATCACTAGATCAATCTTGGATCAGGGTTACTATGATATTGGTCGGAGAGTGACCTTGATTCACATTGGGTATCTTAGAATTTACATTTATTTTAGTTTCTTTATCACATTGTCCAAATCAACCATCCCTTCTTTCTTTTCCTTAATCAGTGGTACACTATATCTATGGAGTTATCAATGTTGGAGCTGAAATATGTTCTGTATATGGGTGTTTTTTGTGACAGGAGGGAAATTATATGCTTTTTATATATTTTATTTTACCTTATTTTTCTATATATGTTATTTGGAATGGGCTTCTGACTTATGAATGGGTCATATTGAAATTTTAGTTGAATTTCAACTAATTTTTTAATTTAATTTATGAGAAAAATCATCGCAAAAACTTTATTAGGATTCCTTTAATTATTATCATTGTAATGATGGTATTGGGTGTTCCCCTTGGGTATATCATGTTCCAAATTAGGTTTCCAACATAGGTATGACCCGAGTTACTTCGTGTAGAAATGGTATTCAAGCCTAAGTTCATAAGAGGTTCTTGGTTCAATAATCACCCTTGTTATTTGATAAAGTCCAGTATAAGGGAGATAGGATTGTTGGGTCTCATGTTGTAGGTCATGGGTTGTTTTCCTGATAACCATATCTTATGATGAAACTTGAGTTTACATGGGATTTCGTTATATGTATTTTTTATTTTAAGTTTTAATTATGATTTTTTTTCTAATGGTTTGTGGTTATGTTAATGATGTTTTGAATAGTTTAAATGATTTCTATGTTGTGAGTGATGATAATGGAATTGAAATATCATTACCTAGTGAAATCGAATGACCTATTGAACCATGTGGAGTTTGATTTCCATGTTTTAAATGGATTCTAATGGTATTTTTATGATTGGTACATGGTAAGATAAATCATGTGAAAAATCCATACATAGCTTCTGGTCCCTCATCTGTATTTCTATTATGTGGTGTTATTTATTGGGATATAATTTTATTTTTATAATAAAGAGTTTTTTATATATGGGAATGATTTTAGGTTTTCAAATTTATAAAGGTACTTAATGATAGGATATCATTTTGAAATAAATTATTAAGGTTTAAAAGAGTGGTTTTTACATAGGGAATTTAAAAGTGGTTTAGTATTTTATAAAGTGTTTCATAAAATGGTTGATTTTAATATGGAATTTAGGAGTCTTATTCAAAAGGGGTGGTTTCTTCTTTGGTTTTTTTAAATGGGATATGGTGTTTTCAAAAGGGTTTGAATATTTCTAAATTTTATTTTTTTCTATGAAAATCATTTTAAATGATTTAATATGATATTTATGATTTTTTAAGAATAAGTAAGTCCTTTAAATGCTTTTATTTTTAGAGTTATATGTATTTTTTTGTTTTTATATGGTTTATTTTTGGGAAAATTGGATTTTTTGGGTTTTTGGTATGGTTATTTTGAGTATTCCCATAGAAATTTCTTAATGGAAGGATGGTTATTTGAGAGAGTCCTTGGGGTTTATCATTAGGGAGTATTAGGAAGTCAAAAACCATTATGGTGATCAATTTGTGATTTGTTATCTTACATAAATTATTGACTATTCCATATGGGATATTGGATATTTTGGATATTCTCATGCCTTGGTGATTAGTCATGATCTTTTCCTAAGGTAGTGTTAGCCATGGGATGAGCATTTACTTTTAAGGGGTTCTACATAAGAAGACTTGGGTAAGTGTTTGGAGTCACAAGTATGGGTGTTATATTTCTATTTTCAGTAGGTTCTCTAGGGGTCGGTGTCCTAAGAGTTTGGAAGTATTTGGAGTGATTATTATGGTTGTGTTACTTCTAGTTTCTTTTGTTTCTGGTATACACTTATACTACTAGGAGGGTTTTATTTATTAATTTTAATTAAAAATATTTATTTTTCATGTTTTTTGTTTTATAACTGATGTGAAAAATATAAAAAAAATATCTACAATACCTTTTAAAAAAAACCACATGATAAATTATCTTCCATGACGGTTTTCATATAACCAAACTAGAAAAACACCACCAAGTATAAATTTTTAGGTTGTTTTATAATTTATTTTTCTATAAACTAAGGTTTAAAAATATCTATAAGAGATACTATTACATCAATTTTTACATAACCAATGTCATAATATATTTCTTACGCTAATTTTTTCCAAAAAAAACCAACATGAAAAAACACATACTAATTTAAAACATTTATAACATCAGTTATTATTAACTGATGTTAAAAACTTTTTTACAACATTTCCTAAATAAACATCCAAACTAAACCAATGATAAAAACCAAAATAATCCAATTCAGAAAACCTTGTTTACACTAGTGAATCACGCATCCAAATCATACAATGTAAATGTTTCTATATATGATTTTTTTTTGTGCTATAGACTTATTTTTATATGGTATTTATTAACATCATGCTCATGAGAATGTTTATGATTTATTAAAATTTTATTATTTCAATGGAATAATTATTTTTTAGAGAAACTAAAATCATATCATGATTTTGAATCAAACACAACATGGTTTTTCTAAGGAAAACACAATTGGAAAAGTTTGATAAAATGATCATGGATCCAACCATGGATTACTATGTAAAATAATAAAGACAATAGATTTCATAAATTTGAAAAATAACCCTTTACCATAGAGTTATTATAAAAATATTTACAGGCTCACATAATTTGGTCTTTTATTCAACCTTTTCATAACTTCTATGAATATATATTAACTTGCATGAAACATTTAATTTTTATCATGGATATTCCTATGGCATGAATCTTTTACACTTTGTGAAACTCCCTCGGCCATGAAAACCGAATTCCCTTTATATGGCAATTAATAAATGAGTCAGTTTTTCACACACATTTTTTTTATAAAACATTTACACTTTATTTGAAACTCTTACATGATGGAGAGACCCAATTTTATATAAGGTTTTAGTTACTAAAATGGGGGTGTGGCCACATAATTATTGATTTTGTTGACCTTGCATGAAAAATCCTCAAGTGTCTTCCCCTGTGCGCACAATGTTTACACATGTGAGGAACTTCTGGTTTTGAAATCATATTTATAGTGTAACTCTCTTTCATGGGTGTGTGCACATCTATCTCTTGTGTCACACAAAATCATATTTCTTTCAATTTCAAAACATGTGAATAATAATTTCCTTTACTGAATTTTAGTATGATGTCCCCAAATATTCACTTACACGCAACTTCTTGAAAAAAGTCACCCTTGTGTGGATCTTTTTATATTTACAAGGAAATAATTTCTTTCCTAAGAACCTCGGTCCGTCCTCCATGTTTTGGACCCTAATATTTATAAAACATTGCTAAATGGAGTCACCTTGTAAACATAATTTTTTGTACCATCGCTAGTGTATCCATTCCTTTGTCTTGGACCTTTTTCTACATACCATGCCAGAAATCTCTTTTGAAATCCACTACTAAACTTTTCAACTTACTTTTTCAACAATCATAATCAACCAAAAAACACTACAATGTATACTTTAATGATTTTTACACAACAATCTCCCCCTTTGTTTTTGTTGACAACTCTTCTCATTTTGATACATCAATAAAGCTTCTTCTATATTCTACCAAAAAATTGCTTCTTGTGATTCAGATAGATATCAATGATTTACCCAACACACACTCTAATATCTCATGAGAAATACTCAGTGGTAGAAACAAGAGTAGCATAAAAATTTCATCAATGAATCACTTCATTCTCAAAACCGCCCAACTGAATTCATCATGAACTATATTTATCGAGATATATAAATTTTGATCAATTAACATTAGAATCATTATGAAACAAAATAACACTACTTGACTGATCCTACTATTAAACTCTACCATTTATATATTAAAACATTTTCTCCTCATTTTATAGCCACAACATCTCTCCCTTTCTCAAAAAATAGGAAAGGCACTCCTTCATGTTCTCCAAGAGGGTAAAGAACACTGGTCAACACATTAGGAAAAAACACATCATACCTCAAGGAGAGGGGGTCCCATATCTATAATCTTTTTAGTGTGGTGAGTCATCTAAACTCCAAAAGCAATTTGATATCATTCAAACACTTCTTTGGGTAAGGCCTTCACCAAAATGTGTTCAACATGTAGATCTGTAGGCACATAATCCAACTTGACAAGCCCATACTCTACCTTCTCCTTGATGAAGTGATTCTTGATTTCAAAGTTAGTTGTCCTCAATTGATGGACTAGATTGTTTTCTCATATTTATAGAACTTGAAATATAGTAATGAATTATGATCTGAGACTTCACTTGAACACTCATACTATCCAACTGGTGCTCCATCCACTTAAAATATATTCAAGCATGAGTGGATGAGATATATTCATATTTTGTGGTGATCAATGAAATGAAATATTATTTCTTTCTTATCCAAGAAATACATAATCATGCATGATAGAGTGCACCACCCGACATTGATTTTCTATCATCTGTTGAACCGGCCCAATCTGCATCTTTAAATCCCAATATCTCTTTATAATATTTTTTATTGTATCGTATACCAAAATCCACTATCCCCTTGAGATTCCAAAGTATTTTTTTCTAATACAAGTAAGTGGATTTCATTTGTATTACTTTGATACTGCACGTATTGGAATGTGGATAAAACAACATAAGGTGTTATTTCTATCAAGTATAATATACTACCAATTATTTTCCTATACTCTATGACTTCGACTATATTTTCATAGTCATCTCAAGATAGTTTCTTTCAGGTAACCATTGGAGTCGTCATATCCTGGGAATTATCCACTCCAAATCTTATTAAAACCTCTTTAGCATATTTTAATTGAGATATGAATGTGTCATTCCTTCCTTGTATCACCTATAAACCATAGAAAAAGGTTAGTTCCCTAATCATTGACATTTTAAACTCACGTTTTATGAATTTTTTGAACTTATTGCACTATGATTCAACTAATCCAGCAAATATTATATAATAAATATACACTAGAACCATAATCCTTTAATTACATTCATTTTTGAAATAGGGATTTTAATCCACTTCACGTTTCTAAGAACCATGCTTCTTTAAAAAAAATGATCAATCCTTGAATACCATGCACTCAGTGATTGTTTCATCCCATATAGTTCTTTACCTAGATGAAAAATGGTGTTCTCCACTTAATGAATGAGAAAACCATATTGATTCTCGATATACACTTCTTCTTTTAGAACCCCATTCAGAAATAATGACTTGACATCCATCTAAAACACTTTTAACTTTTTTTCTCTACTATGGGCACAAATAATATGATTGTCTCTTGCCATGGAAAAGGTGAAAATGTATCATCAACCTCAATACCCACTATCTAGGAGTACCCTTTTCACACTAGTTGTGCTTTGTTTCAAATCATTTTACAATCTTAATTAAGCTTATTATGAAAGAAATATTGGTTGCGATGACATTATTATATATTGGTCTCGAACAAATCTCCCTTGTATGATTCATCGGAATTTTTTCTAGCTCTTTATTCATAGCCTAAAACCATTTTTCATCCACATCTTCTTTATCGATACATTTTGCCTCCAATTAAGATATGAAGGATTTCTATTGTAAAGACATCATTTTATATGTTTTAACTGGAGCTACCTGACCACAAATTATATGTTTCCTATAAATCTCAACTCGTCTCTTTATCTTCCATAGAAAAATAGATTTTAATTCCTTTTACTCATTGTCATTATCTTATTTGGAATCATTATTTTCCACTTATACACTTCTGTAGTTTCTTACCTCCTCATCACTTTTATCAGGGAACATTTTAGTATGTTGTTGGATGTTATCTTCATTTTCGGAAATAGTGACATCATTTCGATAAATTAATTTTCTCCACCTCTTGTTGAAGTATTTATAAGCTTTTATTTTTCTGGAGAATCCATGGAATATCCTATTATCCCTAAGAAACTCTAATTTCATTTGTTTCTCTTTATTGATAATAAAACACTTACTTACCAAAATTAAAAATTATTTAAATGTTGCATCCTTTATATGCCTTATATCATAAAAAGTATTTTCTTCCATCAGGCACAAAAAATCCCTATTATATATGTAGACTGATGTCAAGAATACTTCCTTCTATAATTTCTCTGGTATGTCATTTCCAATAAGAAATGTTCAAGTCATGTTGTTTTTAATATGATTCCTCCTCTCAACCACTCATTTTTGTTTAAGATTTCTCACTACTGAAACAAGATTCATTTCCATGTGTTTCTCAATATAATCTTCCACTTTGGTAATTTTTAATTCCATACCAATATTAGTATGAAACATTAGAATCTTCTAACCAAGAATCCTTTAAGATCCCCTCAGATCCTTTTTTTTACAATTGAAGATGTCATCCTTGCGGGATGTGATAAATACTCATGCCATCATATTGAAATCATCAATGAAAAGAAAATAATACCTCTTAATGTTAATTTATTTTGATGAGATGGGTTCATAAATATATGAATGTACCAATTAAATCACTCTAGTCTGCTTCTATTCTTTTGTCTTGTATGTATTTCTAATAATATTCCATTTTTTATAAGCATCACACATGTGATCATGATCACATGATAACATGGAAAGATATCAAGCTGCGTTGCATTTTATTTGATCTTCCATGGATGGTTGACATAGATATAAAATATATTTATGCCACAACCTATTTTATTCCTCTCAAGATAGAAATCACATATCTTCTTCTCAACTCAAAAGGTAAGGATTTACCTTTATACCTTTTCCCTATAGAACTATTGTACCATATTTTCCATTGAAGATATATATGTTCTTAGTAAAACATATAGCATTACTTGATTCACATAGTTGACTAACACTAAGAATGTTACGACTGAGACCATCAACAACCAATCCATCAATATGTTTTATTTCTTTGCCCCTAAATTTTTCTTTTTCTCGAGCCAATAATCTTCAGGCCTTTATCATTTCTGTATTTTACAACACCTTCTTTGTTATATTTGATTCCTATAACCATATACTAATTACCAATCAAATGGTATATGAATCCACTTTCAAGGATTCATACACCCGAACAATTTGAAGCTTTGATAGCAATCTCTGCAAACATTTCCTTCTCATCTGTTTTCTTTTTGATACATGTCTTGGAATTTATAACCGTTATGGATTGATAATATTGATATTATTTAGAATATGATAGACTAACTTCATCTTGTATATATGAAAATTGATTCTGTTTTTCAGTTCATTTAATGATTCTTTGAGTTGTTGCATATGACCACATGGGTTTTTCTTCAGCATATCCTTCTACAATTCTGATGATAAATATCTGGCCACAAATTTAATCCTCTACAATAGAAACAGTTACCATCAAAGTCATTATTGGAATATTGAACTCTATGTGTTTATCTTTTCTTCTATTATTACCTTCATCACCATTGGGTAATGGAACATAAATTTTGATAATTTCCCATATTTCCATAGCAAAAACACCTGATATGAGGTTTATTACTATATATTAATATTGGAATAGTTCTTTCTTGAGTTATATGAGTCATCAGATTCGGATTTTCTCATAAATCAATTTTCAACCCTAGTGTGGGAACATTAGGTTTAAAATAAATCACCATAAATTTTTATTTTGAATCAAGCCCCATACTAGCCTTTTCATTTGTATATGAATGTTTCTTCTATTCATCTAGATCTCTATAATCCACTTCTATATTTTATGTATTTTGAATGATCTGTTTTCCGGATGTCATATTGGGAGAAAATAGTTTTTCTAATCCATAACTTTTTTTCGCAGGACAATGACTACCTCTTCATGTTGTTCAATGCATTTGATTTGTTATTTTTTTTTTGTTATTCAAACCATTGACCACCCTTTTTTTTCTTCAACTTTGAGTTTGTACTCACCATATGTATTTTATTCCTATAGAAATAATGACTTAAGATTTTAAATTTCTTCCATCAGCTCAGACTTCTCTTCTTCCTTCTACTGTATATAGTTATTGGCATCATGAACCACTTTGTTGGATTATTTCCATACCACATCTCATACATAGTCTTTTCCTTCTTTACACATAACAAATACCTATTAGATATGTAGACTGATGTCAATATTACTTCATTCCATAATTTCTCTAGTATGTCCCTTTCAATAAGCATTATTCTAGATATGTTGTTTATGATCTATTTCCTACACTCAACCACACCATTTTGTTGATGATTTATCACTATCGATAATTGATGCTTTATCTCATGTTACTTTAGATAATCTTACACTTGGGTATTTCTGAATTGTGTTTCATTATTAAAAAAAAATATCAGAATCTTCTATCCAAGAATTCTTTCGGATTCCCTTCGATATTGTTTCATGCAACTGAGCATGTAAGACATGTGGGAAAACAAAAATACCCATTCCATTATATAGAAATAATCAATGGAAAGGACTTAATACCTCTTCCCTTCAAGGGATCTTAGTGAGAAAGGATCACACACATAACAATGTACCAGTTCAATCACTCTAGTTGACTTATGTTCTTTTCCCTTGTATGTATTTAGGATAATCTTCCTTTTTTTACAAGAACCACACATGTGAGTACGATCATGTGACAACCTGGGGAGATCTCGAGCTAAATCACATTTGACCATATTTTCAAGGTATGGTTAACATATATGGAAAATCTATTTATTCATCAATATGTTTTCTTTCTCTCTTGATATAAATCATGTATCTTCTTCTCGACTAAAAAGGTAGATATTTCACGTCATCCACATTACCTATAGAAATATTTCATCATATCTCCCATTGATTATACACATATTCTTAGTAAAACTTATAAATGGTCTAATTCACATAATTGGATAACACTAAACAAGTTGTAACTAAGACCTTCAACAACCAAGATATCAACATGTCTCATTTCCCCCCTCGAATTTTCCTTTTTCCAGTCTAATAATCTCAAGGCATTCATCATTTCCAAATTTTACAACATCATGCTTCTCAAATTTTCTTCCTACAACCATATCCTTATTTCTCATAATATGGGATGTGCAACCATTCTTAAGGATCCATACACCAAAATGATATGATGCTTTGATAGTAATATCTGAAACCACTGCCTACTCATATATTTTCTTTTTGATTCATGTCTTTGAATTTAAACCCATTATAGATTGATAATATAGATATTATTTATAGTATGATAGACCAAATACATCTCGAATAACTACAAATCAATTCTGTATTATCATCTCATTTGATGATTCTTTAGGCTGCACCTTATAACCACATGAATTTTTCTTCAGTACATCCTTCTAGATTTTTTATGAGAAATATATAGCCATGTGTCTAAATCCTCCAAAATAGAAATAGTGACCATAAAAATAATTATTGTATTATTTAACTCTGTGTGGCCTTATTTTATACTTTTCTTCCCATTGGTAACTTTTAGAAATAAAGCATACATTTTGATAATTCTCCATTTTTTCACAGCAATAACACCTAATACGAGGTGTATTCCACTACATTTTTATAAGATCGGTTCTTCCTTAGGTTATATGATTCTTATTTCTTTCAAAATCAATTTTAAACCTCAGAGTTGATTCTTGAGGTATAAAATCAATCAACACATATTTTTGTCTTCAATCAAGCCCCAAACTAGCCTTATCATTTGTATATGATTGTGTCTTTTGTTCTATTGGTCCTCTATGCTCCACTTCCAAATTTTTTTTCTTATTAATGATCTTATTTCCTTATTTCATACATGGAGTTAATATATTTTCCCAATCCTTATATTTTCATCATAGGCTGATGACTTCTTATTGAAGTTCTTCAATGTGTTTGATTTGTCTTTATATATGATATTCAAACCATCAATCACCCTTATTTGTTCTTCAACTTTGATCTTGTACTCACAAAATATTTTTATGTCCTCTAGAAATTAAAACTTGATATTTTCAATTTAATTCATTAGTTTAGACTTTTCATCTTTTTAACACTACATATAGAGTTTTGAATCATGGACCATTTTGTTGTATTTTTTTGTTTTGGCTCTCTAAATATCCATCTCTTCAAGAGGGATTCAAATTCAACCTGCATATCAACACTTCCTTTAACTTCTTATTTATCATTGTCAATTTCTTCCATTTTTTGGTAAATAAATACAACTTCCACAATATAATTTCTCCACAATATTTTCAGATCTCCATCTCTTCAACCTCAAATTCATCTGAACATTCATTTTCTTGTGAGAGAATATTCTTAATTTTGATGAAATTTCTATCAATTTTTTCTTACCATTCACATATGATGAAGTGGTCTTCTTGGGAATTTCAAATTCAACCTCATCATATTCATAAAACTGATTAGGGAACCTTTACATAAGATGTCTAATAGTTCCACATCAGAATCTTGTAAGTGGGATTTTCCCTTTGAAATTTCCCTTTCCTGTTAGTAGATTTGAGGAGAAGAATGACATGACCTCATCAGTATCTTCTTCTTCCCATTCATCATATATGGTGAGATGTTTCATGGAATTTAATTCCACCTATTTGGAAATACCTTTTTCCATAGACTCAATATCTTAATTTATCATTATGGTATTCAACAAGAGTACTACAAAATCTATCCAGGGTCAACTCCTTTGGATCATTATCTTCAAAATAGTAACTGTGGAATCAAACCAAGGTGGAAGTCTCATCAAGATGTGTTTAAAAATATATACATCTTCAATAATTTCTTTAAGTCCGTGCATTTCTTCTCCAACAACAATTACCCATTCAAAGACTACATTAACAGACTCATTGGGGTTCATTATTAGGTCCTCATATTTTTCCCACATAACTTGAAATTTTGCTTCAATGATTTTTGAATCAACTTCATTGATATTTAATATATTTTATCACATGTAATGAGTTGACTTAAATAAAATCACCTTTGTATATATTTCATTTGATAAGGCTCCCATTAATCATTGATTAGTATGGCGTCAGCATCCAATTTCCTTCAGTCATATTTTAATAAAGAACCACTATCCACACTTGCCAAAATACCATGTTTTTTTCCTCTATAGACATCCATACCAAAGGATCAAAAATAGTTATGCATATTATTCTTCTATAACTAAAATTTCTTTTCCATCAAATATCATAATCCCTTTATGATTAACAACCTCAATTGAGAGAAATAATGATTAACCTTTAGATATCATACCAATTTTTAGCTCAACAAGGTTAAATACCTTGAGAGGGGGGTGAATCGGGTTATTATAAATTAAAAAACTTCCCCTATGGATATTGTTTCATCATTAAACAAAATACTATTATTTCCATTTCTTGTAGCAGTGTACGAATAGAAAATAAAAGCATACACAGGACATAAAAATTTTACTCGGTTCACCTACACTAGGCTACATATAATGAGTATAAAAAGGAAGTTTTCTTTTTTCCCAATCCACTAAATGTTAACCACTATTATAGAGTTTGGAGTGGAATAATTGTCCCTCCTATTTTACAACCAATCACAAATTGAAAGCTCACTGCTCTATAAACCGAAGTGCTCTCACTACTCCTTAATATTTCTCTTTGATCACTTGAATAAATATGTTATACACCTCATTTGTTGCATCATTAAGTCCCACATTAATCCATTTGATTAATAACCATTTACTACAGAGTTATTATGAAAATCCATATATGTTTACACAAATTTTTATTTCACGAAAACATTTCATGACTTACGCGCAACTCTAATTACTTTCACGCAACATTTATGTTTTTTATAGAACTTACTTTTTCATGAAAATTTTTCAATTTTCCAGAGACTCCCTTGGTCATGCAGACAAAATTCCTTTTCTAATCACAAATATTAAAAGATTTTTTGTTTTATGTAACTCTATTTATAAGAAAATTTTAAGCTTTACATTAAAATTTTACATGATTTTGCGCACTTTTTTTCTCTAATGGTTGAGCTACTAAAATGAGGGAGGTAGCCAAAAATTTATAAACCTTGATAAAAATACACGAAAAATACTTTAGTTCTTTCCTCTATGTGTGAAACTTTTACATGATCATGTAAATTCAAATTTTAACATCATATTTGGGTCATAAATCTCTAACATGGTCATGCACACCTCTATCTCTTCTATCACAAAATACCATCTTTTTTTCACGTGAATAACTTTCATTAAATATTTTACAATACCATATTTTGATATGATGTCCCCAAATCTTCACTTTTATGAAACTTCATTAAATGTATCCACCCTTGGAGACAAATTTTTATATGAACACGAAAATACTTCCTTTTCTAAAAAAGCCTTTTTCTATCCTCTAAATTTTGGATCCAAATATTTAGAAAACATAGAGAAATGAATTTACCATTTATATTCAATTTTATGTACCACTACCAAGAAATAAATTCCTTTTTCTTGGATATTTCTCAACAAACCATGTAATCAATCTATTTGGAACTACACAAATGACCTTAAAGATCAACTTTGTCAACAAACACAATTAACCCAAAAAACACTATAATATTTCCATGACGTATTGTTTCCCAATAATCTCTCCCTTTGGTTCTATTGACAACTATTATAATTTTTCTACCTCAAAAAATCTTCTTCCATCATCTATCAGAAACTTACTTCATGCGATTAAGATAGTGATCAATGATTTACCCAACACAGACTCTAATCCCAAATGAGAAATTCTCAACATGAGAAACAAGAGTAGCATGAAAAGTTCATCAATGAATCACTTCATTCCCAACACCACTCAAATATTTTCATCATGAAACTAGTTTTTCATGATATATATCCTTTTACCAATCATCTTTAGCATCGTCAAAAAAAACTACAACTACTTAACTTCTCCCCCTATAAGCTTCTCCCCCTGTCATGATTTAGACCTTTTATCCCCACTTTATAGCCACAACTTCTTCCTCTTCATTAATGAACCCCAAGGGATATTTTTTTGGTTTGTAATAGGGGAAAGAACACATATCAGAACATTTGGGGAAAATAGATCATACCTTTAAGATAGGGGATCCCGTATCCACACAATTTTAAGTGCGGGGAGTGGAATCAACTCCCATATCTAGTCAATGTCATTCAAACACTTCTGTGTGTAAGACCTTCACTAGAATTTCTGCAACTTGTAGTTATGTAGGAACATAATCCAACTTCAAAATTATGTACTCTACCTTCTCCTTGATTAAGTAATTTTTTATTTAAATATGCTTTGTCCTTGAGTAATGGACTGATTTTTTTCTAAGATTTATAACACTTGAATTATCGCAATGGATTCTGATCAGAGAATTCACTTTAACTCTAATATCATCAAGCTGTTCATTCATTCCTAATAATTGTGTTCAAGATTGAGTTCCATAATATATTAATCTTTTGTAGTGCTTAAATAAATTTAATGTTTTTTCTTTATTTTCCAACAAATACATAATCCTCCAAGATAGAATGCAATACCTACCATTGATTTTCTATCATCTGTTAAACTAGACCAATCAATATCCGTATAGTCTAATAACTCTTATTGTGATTTGTCAATGTAAAACAAACCAAAATCCAGAATCACCTAGATATAATGAAGTATTATTTTTACTGCAAGTAAGTGGATTTATTTGGTATTACTTTTATATTTTCCATCTTGGCATGTGGTAAAAAAATATCAAGTCTTGTTACTATCAAGTACATTAGGTAGACAATAATTTTCATATATTATGTGACATTAACTGCATTTCCTTCATCATCTCATGATATTTTTATCTGGGTATCCATTAGTGTAGTCATCTACATAGAATTATCCATTCCAAATATTCTTAAAATCTCCTTGGAATATTTGGATTGAGAAATGAATGTCCCATTCCTTTCTTGTGTCACTTATAATCTAAGGAAAAGGTTCATTTCACCGATCATTGACATTTCAAAATCTCTTCTCATGAATTCTATGAATTTCTTTCACTGTGCTTAATTTGATCCATAAAAGATTATATTGTGAACATACACCATCACAGTCGTCCTTTGATTACTATCATTATTGACATATAGATTGTAATTAACTCCATCACACTGAATATTGAGCTTTTTCAAAAACTGAACAATCCTTGAATACCATGCTATCAGTGCTTTCTCTAACCCATATATCACGTTTCAGAGCCAAAAAAATATTTTATAATCATTATGAATGAGAAAACCATCTGGAATCTCAATATACACTTATTATTCCAGAACTCCATTCAGAAATTATGACTTGATGTCCATTTGTAAGACTTTGAACTTTCTTTTTACTACTATGTAAAATAATAATATGATTATATCTATACTTTCAACATGTGAAATTTTTCCATCAACATCAATACCCTCTATCTAGGAGTACCCATTACACACTAGTCATGCTTTGTTTCGAATCACTGCACCATCTTCATTTAACTTATTGTGAAAGACTCATTTAGTCTTAAATGCATTCTTATATATTGGTCTCAAGACAATATCCCATGTTTAATTCTTATCAATTTGTTCTAGCCCTTCATTCATATCCTGAACCCAGTTTTCATCTCTAGATGCTTCATAAAATCATTTAGGCTCTACCTGGTATAATAAATATTCATGTTGTAATGACTAAATTCTCTATGTATAAAAATATGCTTCCTAATCACCAATGATATTTTTTCCATCAATTTCAGATCAAATCTTAATCTTCTATGAAGTTACAGATTTGACTTCTACTCATCATCACTATCTCAATTTAAGTCATCATTTTCCACTTTTTCTTCACCTAACTTTCTTACCTCTTCAACACTATCATCAGGGAACAATTCATTGTGTTGTTGAATATATTATTCATTATCTAAAATAGTGACATCATTTCATTAAAATAGTTTCTTCCAACCACTTTTTGAATAATTTATATGCTTTTCATTTTCTTAAGTAAACAATGAATATCCTCTCATCTCTAAGTGACTCAAATTTTACATGTCTCTATTTATTTACAATAAAACACTTACTTCCAAAGATTCAAAATTATTTCATTGTTGAATAATTTCTGTACCACATCTTTTATGGAGCTGTTTATTCCTTCAAACATAACAAATCCCTATTAAATATGAATACTAATGTCGAGAATTCTTCCTTATAGAATTTATTTGGTAAGGCATTTTCAATAAGAATTGTTCGAGTCATGTTTTTTATCATATGATTCCTTCTCTAAACCACTCCATTTAGTTGAGGATTTCTTATATCTGAAACTATATTCTTTATCATGTGATTCTTGAGATAATATTACACTTAGATATTTGTTAATTTCATACCATTATCAGTATAAAACATTAAAATCTTCTTTCCAAGCACACTTTTAGATTCCCTCTGATATTTTTTTATGAAACTGAACATGTCGAACTAGTGGGAAATGAGAAATACCCATGATAACCTACTGAAATTATCAATCAGAAGAACTTATTACCTCTTCCCATCAATGGTTCTTAAAGAGATAGGTCCAAAAACATCTACATGTTCCAATTCAAGAACTCTGGATGAATTCTATTATTCATTCATGTATGTATTTTTGATAATCTTACCTTTTTGACAAGCACCGCATGTGTGAGTACAATAATCTAATAAATTGGTGAGATCTAAATCAATATAATATTTGAACAGATATTTAAAATATGTTTACATAGATGGAAAATCCATTTATTTCACTTCTTTTTTCCCTATCTTGATAGAAAGAAAATATCTTCTTCTCCACTCAAAAGGTAGCGATTTCCCTTTATTCACTTTCCCTATAGAACAACTACACTATCTCTTCCCTTAAAGATTCAAATCTTCTTAGTGAAACTTATAGCATGAATCAAGTCACATAGTTGACTTACACTAAGAAAGTTATAATTGAGACCTTCAATAACCAAACCATTATCACATCTCATCTCTTTTCCCCCAAATTATCCTCTTCCAAAGAGAATAATATTGAGGACTTCATCATTTCCAAATTTGATAATAGCTTCCCTGTTATATTGGATGCATGTTACCAGATTATTATTTCTTGTCATATGGGATGTTCATCCACTATCAAGGATCTATAGACAATATCAATATAGTGATTTGAGAGAAATATCCACAACCACTGCCTACTCAACTGTTTTCTTTTTAATCCATGTATTTTACTTCATCACCATTATACATTGATAATCTTGATCATATTAAGAGTATAATGGACCAGCTTAATCTTCAATAGCTAAAAATAGATTATGCATTTTCAACTCATTTGATGATTCTTTAGTCTACTGCTTACGACCGAAGGGGGTTTCTTCAGCACATCCTTATGAATTTTTTATGAGAAATATCTATCCATGTTTCTAAATCCTCCACAAAATAAATAGTGACCATAGAAATCATTATTGGAATATTGACCGATATATGGAAATATTTCCTACTCTTCTTCCCTTCAATACATTTTGTAAATGGAAAATACATTCTTAGAATGTCCCTTATTTCTATAGAAATAACACCAAATATGATTTTTACTCTCGTACGTTATTGTATGACTGATTCTTCCTTTAGTTCTTTGATTCCTTAGATTCTGATTTGTTCCCAATTCAATTTTAAACATCAGAGTGGGTGTTTATGGTCTAACATCAATCACTACAACCTTCTGTTTGTGATCAACCCCTGTACTAGACTTATCATTTGTATATGACTCTTTCTTCCATTATAATAGGCCTCTATCATCAACTTCTATCTGTTATATCTTTTGAATGATCATCTTTCCTAATGTTATACAAGGAGTCAATAGTTTTTCTTGATCCTTAGATTTTTTTTAGTTTGATGACTACCACTTTATGTTCTTAAGTTCTTTTTATTTATTCTTTTGTTATGTTATTAAAACCATTGATCACCCTAATATGTTACTAAATTTTGAGCTTCCACTCACCAACCTTTTTTAAGTCCTTTAGAAATTAAGAATTAATATTTTCAATTTCTCCAATTAACTCAAACTTCTCTTCTTCATGATGCTGCATATAGAGTTTGGAATCATGAATCGCTTTGTTGGATTAAATCATTTCACTCTCCAAAAATCTATCACCTCAAGAAAATATTCTAATTTATCTTGCATATCAACTCTTCATTTACCTTTCTCTTTATAATTGTCTCTTTCACCCCTTTTCTAGAAGCTACCTACAACATGAACTATATAATTTTCTCTATGATCATTTCAGTTCTCAATCTATTTAACTTTATATTCAACTAAAATGAAAATTTCTTATGAAATAAGATTTTTCTTTTTGAATAAATTTCTATTAAACATTTTATTACATTTCACATATAAGGAATATGTCTCCATGGGAATTTCATCTTCAACCTCATCATATTCTGAACGCTTCTTGGGGAACCTTGTTGTAAGATGCCCGACCATTCCACATCAGAGGAATGCAATTGGGAGTTTCCCTTTGAAAATTCCATTTCATATTTACATATTTGAGAAGAGGAATGACATGAACTCATAAACATCTTCTTTATTACTTGATATATTAAATGGTGATATTTTTCATGGTCTTCAATTCCACCTCTTTGAAATTACCTTTTTCCAAAAATTGAATATCGTCATTTATCATCTCATATGTGACAAGGGTACCATTCAAGCTATCCAGTGTCAACTCCTTTGGATATCTATATTCTAAAATTAAAACTTTTTAGTCGATCCATGGAGTATGTATGATCAATATTTGTTTAAAAAATTTTAAATCTTTAATATTTTTCCCAAGACCATGGATGTCTTCCACAACAAAATTCACACAATCAAATAATGCATTCAAAACTCATTGTGGTTTATTCTTATATCCTCATATTTGTTTCACATAACTTTTAATTTTTCTTATAAAATATTGGAATTACTTGCATATCTATTTAATAGATTTTCCTACATTAAATCAGTTGACATACATGACATGAGCTTTGTATATGTTTCGTTGGATATGGATCCCCCTAAAGTATTGATTCCAATGAAGTCAGTATCCTATTCCCTTATGTAAACTTCTCATAAATCACCACTATCCACACATTCCTTAATACCATGGGTTTCTACTATATTGACATGTATACTAAAGGATCATAAATAGTGTTACATCTAATTCTTACATAAATGAAATTTTTTCCATCAAATATTGGAATCGCTTCAAGATTGACAACCTCAATTGAGAGAAACACTGAAATTTTCCTTTGTCTATGGTACTTATTGTTATCCCAACTAGGTTAAATACCCTAAGATGGGGGTGAATTAGGGTATGATATATTAAAACAAAAACATGTTTGGATATTGTTTCATCATTAAAAAAACACTATTTTCTCCATTTCCTATAGTATTTTATGAATATAAAATAAAAGAATGCATGAGATACAAAACTTTTACCTAGTTCACCCACAATGGGATACATCCAAAGAGGAAAAAAGGTAATTTTACTTTTTAATAATTCCACTAAAAGTGAAATGTTGTTACAGAGTTCAAAGTGAAATCACTATCCCTTATAGTTTATAACCAATCACAAATTGAAAGCTCAGTTCTCTCTCAGATAATGTGTGACCACTTATCCATCAGAATATTCCCATTTGATCACTTGAATCAATATGTTCTACACCTCATTTTGTGCATCATTAAGTTCCACTTTCATTTATTTTATAAATAACCCTTTACCACGGAGTTACTAGGAAAATCATTATAGGTTCACATAATTATTTATTTAGTAAAAAAATTTCATTAATTCCATGAAAATATACTAACTTACATGAAACATTTAAGGTTTTTCATGGAACTTCCTATTGAGGGGAATTTTTACAATTTTCACGCAACTCCATTGGTCATACAGACATAAGTCATTTTCTGTATGCAACTAATAAATGAGGCATTTATCACGTAACCCTTTTTCCTAAACCGTTTTTACATTACATGAAAATATTACCTGATTTAGATCCCCAGTTTTCTCTATGGTTTGAACAACTGAAATGAGGGGATAGACACCTATTTATAGACTCTACTGAACCAAGCTGCAAAATTCTTATGTGCCTTCCCCTATGTGCAAAACAATCACATGATCATGAAACTTATTTTTTTACGTCATATTTGGCATGTAATTCTCTTTCGTGGGTGTGCATACCTCTATCTCTTGGGTCGCAAAAACCCATCTTTAGTGCATTTTTAGAACTTATGTGTAATAGTTTCCTTTATAGAATTTTAGTCTGATGTTCCAAAATCTTCACTTGTGTCCAGGTTCTTAAAAAATATTCACCCCTGCACAAAACATTTTATATTTATACTAAAAAAATAATTTTCCAAAAACACATTTTTCCATCCTCAAAATGTTAGACCTAAAAATCTAGAAAACACTGGGAAATGAATCCACTTTGTATACTCAATTTTTCGTACCACCATCAGAGAATCCATTCCTTTTTATTAGACATTTTTTTACATAACTTTTCAGAAATCTATTTGGAACTCTACAATTGACCTTTGAAACCTATTTTTTCAACAGACCCAATCAACCAAAAAAACTATTATGTCTGCATGAGGGAATTTTTTCCAATATCCATGATCCAGGTTTATGTCATGATTATGTTTCTTACACATTTCCTATGATTTCATGAAATTATAATACCATGTTCTATATGTTATCATTCCATGTGATTACTCATGATCCTTCTCTTTTATGACATCATGTTGTACTTTTGACTCACATGTTATGATTCATTATCATGTTTATTCCCTTACTAGGATTTTATCTCCCCTATTTATTTTATTTATTCCCCAGATTACCCATTACAGTTTGAGGAGCTCAAATGGATTTAGGAGATCATTATAGAGAATGAAATTATAATTTTATGTTTTAGTTTCCTTTTGATTTATCATGAACCTAGTCTTCCAAAGATTCTAAGTCTTGCGATATTTGAGATATACTTATTTGATACTTGTGTTTAAAAATCACACACTTGTATTTTTAAATGAATTATGTTACTATAGTTGGTATCAAAGAGAATATTTATCTAACCATTGGAAAATATGTTGAGAAACATTTTGTGAGAACCATAAGGATATGTTTAATTCTTGGAAAATTTCATTGAATTTTGTTAAAGGATAGAGTGAGTGGTTTCCAATCAATTACATCCTTGTATGAATACTACAAGTGGATGTTCCTCTGAAACAATTTTACTTAGATGTAATAACTCCAAAAATGGTGCACTGGTATTTGACTAGATTATCACCTGGTGTATGAAAATTATCCTTGTTTCACACTTGTTTTGACACTCCTATGGTATATAATTTGGAAATTCATAAACTCTCTATGAATCGTGATGAAGGATTTGAATAAATGATGACCATTGATGTCTTAGTATAAATCTAATTTGTCATAGAATGAAATTAATGTTTCATGATTTAGACATCCCATAAATGAGTTTTCAAGATTATTTTGTTTCCCACTATGATTAAATTTCTCATACTATTATTTGAGGTTTTAGTTAATGGTTGGAACGAGGAAGAATCTTTTAACACTAAATGTGATGGAAAATTTGGTGATTATGAGAAAAAAATTAGATGATGACTAGAGGGATATTTTGTGAATATTCCTACTAATATATTGTTATATATAACTAACAATGAGAACATTAGTGATATTACTAACACGTAAAATAATAGGAACATAAATTTTATTAAATTTAATGTGGTAATGAACATGGATTAACGAAAATTCATCTTACTACATATCAAAAAGGTGGGAAGAAGAATCTAGAAGAATATCTCAAATAGATGGTAAGTTATTTTATATGTGGTAATAGAGGTCATAGAGTAATGAATTGCTAATTAATTCAATGTATTATATGTGGGGAACTTGGGAATTGTCTGATTCAATTCCATAAACTAATGGTTAGCCCCTAGAACAAGGAAGTACATATGTTATACTAAATAATTTAAGTAAAATCGTTGAATTATTTATGTATAGGGACCCAAGAACTAGGTTCTAGAATTATTTTTAAAAATGGTTTTATATTTATAAGAATCATAAAATATTTAATGATTTTTTTGATTTTGGTATCATATATGTCTTCATGTAAGATTAACTTAAGAGTTATTGATATAATCAGGGGTTTTTGAGTTAATGGTTTCTTATAAGTTCAAAGTCTTATACATGGCTTTTTAAGTTCTAAGTGATGGGATTTTAATGAGATTAATGATATTTTTGGAAACATTATAATGGGTTAAGATATATATTACCTTCAGGTTTAACATAAAGGATTATTTGGGAATAATGTTATTATGTTTTTTGAGATGTAAGTTAAAGAATATGTGATAACCATTGATGTTAAAACATTTTTTCATGTTCGGGTTATTGAGGTTTTTTAGGATATAGGGTTATTTATTAAAGGATTTTTCTATGTTAAACCTTTAGATTTATTGTTGAATTTTGGATATTAATATATTCATATTCATTTGGGGTATTATATTACTTTGTGTTAACAATTTTTTAATTTAAAAAATATATGTGGATTATATTGTTACTCTCTTATGCATCTTATGATCCATTAAAGTTAACTTCAGTGACATAAGAATTATAAATTTATATTGGATATTAATTCCTTAGAGTAAGAGGTGAAGTAGAAATTTATCGAAGTATAATGAAGGGATGAAATTGTGTTTATGAAATAAGAATATATCCAGTAAGTATATTTTTTGGGGTTCTCTATCGTGATAGTATAATAATCCCCCAACTGTAGGAAAAAGTATCTTGAAACAAAAAAAATTACCCAATTACCTTTATATTTTATGAATCAGTGGTCTTTTAACTCACCACATATTTATGGTTTTTTTGGTTATTAACTTTATATTGATAATTCTCTTTCTTATAATAAATGATCTATATCACTCTTCATAATTATTTATATTTTTCTTACATTTATATATTTTAAATTCCCAATAATGTTATCATACTTGGAAACTAGGTTATGAGTTATTCTAGAAGACCTTTATATTTCCCTTTCCCTCTTTTAAGAGGATGTTTTATAAACCCTTTTTAATATGTGGGGTTTCCACAAAGGGGATTTTCAAATGTAAAACCATTAATTATTAAGCATAAGTTAAAATTGAGAGGATGAAATTTATTAATGGGGGTATAATTTAACACCCTGATATTTAAAAATAACACTATATTTGATATCGTATTCAACACACGACACTGAGTTTAAATGAAACATGTCATATTATTAAAAAATTATGTTTTTAAAATATTATCATTTTAACATACCCATTAATTTGGATCATGTGAATAGGATTAAATAAATTATTAAATTGAGATAAATGTTTTATGAATATAAATTTATTTATAAATTCTAAGTACAAATCCCTAATTTTTTTATAAAACATTTAATTCAAAAATGATTTTTATTACTATTAGGGTGAAAATATTATAATCAATTATTGGAAATTTTCTAAAATTTAATTTATGAAATGAAAATTATTTTTAAAATCATCATATTGATATTAACATAGCGTGAAATTTTGGGATTTTTTTGAAAATATTAATTTTTCAGTGAATAGTTAAAATACCGTTTTTTATTAAATAGTCATTTATTTTTATTAAATTATTTAATTTAAAAGTAACATTATTATTTTAATAATATTTAACAGTAAAAAAATATTATTTATTTATATTTCATTTAATTAATTACATTTAATTCATCTTTATATTGTGTTTTAAGTTAAAAAAATTAGGTATTAAATCACATTTTTTTAAAAATAGTTTTAACATTCATAATGTTTGTCCATTTTTAATAATTTAAAAAAAACCCTGATGAGGAATTATTTAAAACAAATTTATATATTATATTTCTATAAATATTAATTCAAATTAATTTAATTATGATTACTTTTCAAATAGTTATAATAAGATCATCTTATGCATGAAAAATGCATTTCGTGAAAAATCGTCTTTTGGACAGCTCTACATGTTTAATATTTAATTAAATTATACCACTTATATGAATTGAATTTGATAAAATTTAATCAATATTTGGAATCAGAATATTTAATATTATATAATAAGTTCAACTTAATTTTTTTCATGATGAATAGTAAAAATATATTACCCTGGTTAATGTTAAAACCATTTTACCGAGGGTTAAAATAAAGAGGTAAGTGTAATATCATGTTTAAAACATGTTTATTTGAAATTTTAGAGGTGTATATAGGCCTTATATCTATTCAAATAATTTATTTTTTTTATTTTTTGAGGCACTTTTATTGAGATTAACATTAAATTATTGAATAGTTCTGCGAATTTGCATAAATTCCACTCATCCTCCCTTATAAAATAGTAGCCATTATCCTACACATTACACATATAAAAAACACATTGTTTAGAAAATTAATACCCAAATAACATACCTAATTCTATTCCCACATCCTATAGTACATTGTTTGACCTGAAATCCAATCTAGGAAGGCATTAGTTATAATCCTAAAGAGATGGTCTGAAGAAGATGTATCTTTCTTATCCAAGAATCTTTGTTTTATTTCATCATTCACCAAAATAAAACCTATGTAAATCATCATGATATAATAAAATAAATATATACAATATAATAATATTTTATTATGTTAATGGAATAAGTAAAATCCATCTGCACGTCCATCAAATTGGAAATGAATCCATTGTTCGTGTGTATGGCAGGTTACCGCCTCATGAATCAATGTAACTCATTTTCCATCATCGCTTATTAGGGATATTCCTGATGATAGATTTAATATTTATATATGATATAAATTTAATATTAATAATTCTATAAAATTAACAAATCGTATAGATTCTGACTTTACCAGCCATTGAAAATGATAAAATCGTTCTTAGGTAATGCAGACTACCGCCTCATGAAGCGATATGATTGTTTTTTATTTCTCAATCACATTGATTTTATATATATAAGTGTATTTAAAGAAATAATATGATATTTATTATATAATTATCATTATTTATATATTAAATAACACTTACCATAATTCCATAATGATCATTGAAAAATGGAAGTATTACTCATTCTTACATACGACCTACCATCTCCATGATTGTAACATAGTTAATTTTCCATAACCATATTTCATGATTGATTTTAGAAGTATAATTTATTTATAAAAATAATATTTAATTCTATATTATTATTCTAGATATTACTTAATAATGACCCCTTTGACCATAGTCAACACACCGGTGTAGTTTCGAAATTATGTGTTGAGTATCCTCAAAACACCCGACATGGACATAACCGATTAAGTAATTAAATAAATAATTAACATAAATTAATTAAATAGTTTTAGTGTACGGTATTAACCCTATAAAATTTTCTTAATGGCATATATAATTTATATAAGTTTACTATATGGGATATAAAATACATACATGATAAAGTATGGGCATAAGGTAAGGGATTCCATCTCAAAACTTCCTTCTTTGAGACACATGTTCTTTTATAAAACTAATTTATTTTATATTATATATATAATTACCCTTTAAATATTATATAATCAATAATACATAATTAAAGATATTTTAATTCAAAATTAATTTAATTCATTCGTGGGAGTTATGATTTGTAACAGACCAACCCGGGTTAACAAAATCATACACCTAAGTCGGTCATCACATGGTGAGGGGAAACAAAGAAAAAATAACAAGTCTTGAATGTAACAAAAAAAGACATAAATACAGGTTACAAAGTTGAAGGAAAAGGTACAACAAAATCTATATAAACCAATCCATACAAGCTGAACCAAAAAAATATTATAAATCATATAATACCTACATATCTCCATATGACCATATTTCACCTCCAAACCACCCTACTATGAAGGAAAAAATGGAAGAAGATTCTAACATGCTAAAAGATGACTTCTCTTTACCTATATCCTAAATTACAACATCTACCACAACCTAAATAAAAAATTAGGGTGTATTCATAAAATTTAATAGGATATCACCATAGATTCTATATAAGGTATAATATCCAGAATGAAATAGTTCTATTTTTGAAATAAAAAATACTTTTTCAAAGAACTTACATAAATTCAAAACCATTTGAAAGTCTATTTCCCTTGGTTTTTACTAATAGCCTTTCATATCCTCAAACCTATAAATATGACAAGTATAATTTATAAGACAGGAAATCTTATCCATGAATCATACAGTAACCATGTAAACATGTATCCATGAAATACCATCAAGCGATGACATGTGATACAACCTCATATAAAAACCTAGGAGCGACAATCAATTGCAAAAACCATAATGTGATAAAAATATATAAATGAAAAATTTCACTGTCATTTGGGCTCTCGACTATTGTAAAATATGTACTAGGAAAAAAGAGAATTTATTACATATTTATCTATATTCTAGATCCCAAATGATAGTTTGATTTTTCATTTATGTGTTTTATCGCATGATGGTTTTAATCATGGATTGTTGCTGATGTGTTTTTATATGATTTTGTGTCACATGGAATCACATTATGGTATTTCATGGATATTTTTTACTTTATTCCCTTATGATGAATAGAAATGATTCCTTATTTTGTCATTTTTACTTGTGATATTTTGATCTTTGAGGGTATGAAAATATTTTTTGAAAAAAACAATGGGAAAATGATTTAAAAATGGGTTTGGATTTATGAAAATTATTTATAAAACTATTTTTGTTTTAAAAGCTAGATCTATTTCATTCCTGATATTTCACAATGTATTGACTCTTTGTTGGTATTCTATTGGGATTTCTTCACGCATCCTACTTTTTTTCTTTGGGTATTTGTAGATGTTTTATTGAGAGATATTGATTAAGGGGAGGGAATTTTGTTACATTTAATCTTATGCTTTCATATTTTCCTTCATAAAAGGATGGTTTAGAGGTTATGGTGGTCACATGGAGACTTTTTGTTCTTTTTTTATTCATACTTGTTTTGTTTTAGACTATATGTCTTGGTTTGTATGGATCTATTTTTACCTTTTATTATTCTATCTACTCTTGTTTTATGTATTGTTTCATTATATTAAAGACTTTTTCTATTGTATTTATTTCACCTCAGCATGTGATAACTGACTTGAGTGTATGGTTTGGTTGAACCAGGTTGGTTTGTTACATGATTTTAATGTTACTAAAGAAGTAAGGGTTTATGTTTCAATATTATTTTTATTGAGATTGTTTATATTTGAATTTATATTATAGGAAAATATTTTATCATTTTCAAATAAATAACTTTTTTTATTATCTTATTATAATTCATTAAATTCCCAAGTAAAACTTCTATTTTTCCCTCTTTGGTACTTAAAACAATTGAGAATGTTTTTTAAGAAAAGTTTTCTTTATTTTTATCTTCGGTCGAAATTATTTTTTCTTCTATTTCTATGATTTAAAAATAATGAAAATATTTTTTATCATTATCAAAATTACATATTAAATACGTTTTTACTCATGTTTTAATTTTTATAACAAATTATGAAAGGAATCATCTTTTTTTCTTAATGAGGAACTTTTTTATCCTTTTTATAATAGTATGAAAGTAATGTTTGTTTTAACTTATACAGCGTGTACTAAATTACCCACCATCCTATAAACTAAACTCTTTTAAGATTACTTTATAAGTTTCCAAAGTTATTTTTAATGAAAATGTTTTTATAAAATATTTTAGAAATATTTTAAATATGTAAGAAGTGATTTCAAAGTGAAAAGGGTATTTATATCAAAAAAATGTTCCATGTAAAATTTTAAAGACATTTTAATCAATGATGGAAATTATTGATGCTATTTATTGATTCTAAATTATGTATAAATGTCTATTGAATATAAACCAAACTTGTTATCCCTTACTTTTATGGGTTAATTCATGCCTTATGTTCATCTATCAAATTCCTTCATTATGAAATTTCTTTTAATTATGATATGAGACAAGATTATACAACCCAACTCTTTCCATGGGTAATTATTATGTTTATGCAATATGATATACTTTCGTTTTATGGATAACATAATTTCTAAGATGTTTTGATAGGTTTGCCTATATAGAACATTAAAGCGTTGGATAATGTTTTTACTCTCATAATTCATCATCAATGGGATTATTGAGTAAACATAATTTGTTAAGGGACGTTTTCCACCATGTGATATTGCTTAGGGATTTAGTCTTGAATCATGTTTATGTCAGATTATATGTTTCATCCACTTTTACTATGATTCTATGATCTAATGATACCATGTTCTATATGTTTTTCTACCATGTGATTACTCATGAGTCATGGGAAAGGTGATAATTGTTTTAGAGTCTAGAGCCTCAGGGTAATGAATGAATTGTAGTCAATAAACCTTCTTATACGAAAGTAGTGAACTAATATCTCCTCTTAACAATGATATTTAGAGATAATTTGGCAGATATCAGATAGAAATGTACAATAGTAATTCTTCCAGTTGTTGGATTGCATTTTTCTGATGGTAAGGAAAGGAGAAACAATGACCATTCTAGACTCGATGATTGGAATATATATATATGGGATAGTCCAAAAAGATACTCAAGGGAACCTCCACTGGGGATGGAACCCAAAACAGGTTTTTGGTGTTTGGTGATGGTGAGATAATTCCATTTAGAGGAGGGACTTTTTATGTTATAGGTCCTAAAGGTGATATTTCTCAGGGAGGGTACATGGATGAATTTGAAGCTAATGTGGATTGTAACATTGGTACAAGTTATAATGAGAGTAAATAAGTGGAAAAGGAGGAATAATTCTTCTGGACCTCTTCTATGAAGGAAAATAAGACACATGTGTTATTATAGGGATTTATCATGCATGTGAGGAGGCCACAGAGCTGAAAATAATACTCTCATTTTCTTAGACCTCCAGTTAAAAGATATTCTTATAATGGATCCCTCATGAAAAATTAATATATCATTTTTGTGAAGACATCGATGAAAATTTAAATAGAAAAGGTCCAGACTTCTTTGAAAGATAAAGAAGTAATATCTCTTTGTGAAGAATTTTTGGGGTCTCAACCGGGAAGGAAAACAGTTTCTGATTGGAAACTGGAGCCGCCTCTTGGAGTCATGGAGGATGTAGGTAAGGGGGAATCTCATGTACGTTCGGACCTAATGTGTTCTGATAGGAAATTATACCATTTCCTTATTCATTTACCTGTGAAACAGTATTCAATGGATCATGTTACCAATATCAAAAAAAAGACTTGGCTCCACTATAACTAGATTCAACACAGGTCATAGTGGAGGTTGATAAACAGGACCCAGTTTCCCCGATGTTCTAGATCTAAGCCTCTTCTCCCACGCCCCACACTTTTCTGAAAAATGAATAAAGATATTATTACCCCTTATCTAGCATTGAAATGTCATTGAGAACCCTCTATCTTGAGAGCATTTGTTTCTTACACAGTTTAATGGAATCTGAACATGTTTGGGTATCAATTCTGAAATTGTTCTACTGTTTTTCTGGTTATTTTTCATTGAATGGTTTGTTTTCGTTTGTTTCCTTTATGCATGATGGTTTTTCTTTATGGTTCCCACTACACCACAAATTGGTTTATTGAAAAATCAAAAAAAAGGATTGTGACTGATTACTCCTGAGCCTTCTCTTTTATGATATCATGTTATATTTTTGACTCACGATTTATGATTCCTTATCATGTTTATTCCCTTACTTGTCTTTCTAACTAACCAATTTCATTGATGTATGTCCCAATTTATCCTATATGCATTTAGAAGACAATTTATACTTGGTGTCTCATTATAAACAATGAAATAATGATGTCATTTTTTAGTTTCCTTTTGATGTATTATGAACCTATTCTTCCAAAGACACTAGGAATCATGATCTTTGGGATGTACATATTAGATACTTATGTTTAATGAACTTGAAATAGTATGTGTAAAATTCTTAGGTTTCTATAGTTAATGTATATTTTCATTATTAATATGCATATGGTATTTTCAAGTTGGAAAAATATTTCAATGTAGTATAGGTAATGTTCGTTGTACTATATGATAATGACCTTAATAAGGGGGTGGTGTTTTTTCTCATGAGTTTAGAACATTTAGTTAGCCTCACTATAATTCGGGTTCCATTAGGACGATCATGGAATGATTTTCTTGGTGGAGATGTTGGTGTTAGAATGGGTTGGTCATGAGTTCATGAGTTCACTTAGTACTTTTTCTATTGCAGTAAAGTTAATTTTCAATAAAATATTGTTATGAGTAATGTATGTGTGTTTACACTACTTAGATTTTATATTGTAAGATTTACTTTTCATTATATAAAATATTGAGATAACTTGTTTCTTTAGATAGTGTGTATGGGATGTATGATTTATTTCCTACTGGGAATGATTACTAATCCCCTACTTGTGTATCTTGATGAACATATAGTTTTTTTACTTGTACATTAGGAGTATATTGGTTTTTTTTATTGGGATAGGAAATGGAACCATGCTAATCTAGTGTTAAAAAATCGATTTAGTCATCAATTTCATTTATTTTTATATTTTTTCTTTATTTTAGAGCATGATCATCCTCTAGTGGAATAGTCTCTTTGTTTTTATATTGGTTTTACTATATGGTCATCTATAATTTAGACGTTCATATCTATATATAGTTTCACCAGTTTTCTATTTTGTATTCATGCCATATAGTGAGTGGTTTTCACTTTATTATATATATTATATTGTAGATTTTCCATACCTTATTTCCTCATGTATTTTGGTTAATGGTTCCAAGTATTGTGTGACGTAATAGTTCATCCTTTTTTGGGCTTGAGTGACTTGTTCTAGGTTGTAATTTTAGATATATAGTGGTGAAACATTTATAAATCCTCTTATTCATGATATTTATCTTATTGGTCTATTGTTCATTATGAATCAACATGTTGAGAAAATATTTCTATTCACTATTCAAAAATAATAACAATTTTTTTGACATTTTTTTATGAGAACTGATTCACACCTATAAATTATTCACATATCCACCTCGATGAATCTATTTTTATTAGTTCCATTTTTCACTCTCAAGTATCATGATTTTTTATCTTTCATATCTTATTTTATTATATTATTCCATGTGAAGAACATGAATTCTTGCAACAACATGGGGATTTCAATGTTCATTGTAGAGGGATATAATCTATAGAAAGATATGATGATTATTGAAATTCTTTCATTGGGATTTAATGTAATTATAATTAATATTAAAGGATTTATCCCATATAAATCATGTATATTTTATACATTGATTGATTATAAGAACATTTAATTTATTTAAAGATACTATAATGTATTAATATCATCCCATTTCTATATGGAATTGATGAAGGAAATATTTTATAAATCCAATAATCATATTAGAAAAGCTATATGGTATTCATAAATGTGATAATAAGGTTAAATAATCTCTATTATAATTATTTCATTCTCAATTTGACATTATATGAATGGCCTTGAATGAGATAATGACAAAATCTTCTACAACGATAAATAATAATGTTAGTACTAACATGGTTTTATGGAAACTCTTAAATATTCAGTAACAGTATAGAATTATTAAAAATTCACCAAATAGACTTTATGCATGGATATCTCCCCTTATGGATAAAAATATGGATATATTATCAATTTTTAAACAAAAAAATATCATAAACACTTGTGATATGATAATTTTCCTAACATTAAAAATAAAGGAAAAATTAAAATAACTATATTGAAATAAAAACATTCCTAGTCTTGAGGATTGATGAAAAAACCAATGTCATAATAACAATTCTAAGAATAAAAAGGATAACATTAGATAAAATTTCTTCATGTCACTTTTCAAAAAAGGATTCTTAAAAGGAATAGGTAAATAGTTGGGTATACTTTGATTTAAATGTTTTAAGCATAGAAATACTTGAAATTTTTAAAAACATTTATTACAGAATATGTATATGGGAGGTGATAATGATCCTCCAAAAATATTATTTATGAAGAAAAACAATAATGTGGAAAATTATTTCAATGGCAGTAATATTTATAAATTCAAAAGGTTATTTCCTTCATTATCAAGAAAGAAGAATTTTTCGTCTAAAATTGATGTTTTTTCTTTTGAAGAGTAAATTTCATAAAAGAATGTAATTTATATGATATAGGTGATTATTATTTCTTGTCCCAATCCAAACACAATAACAATTCCTATGGTAAAAAGTAATATAGTGAATAGCATTATGAATATCAGGAGATGAAAAACAGAGTATGACTTTTGAATAATGGTTGGGTTATTTTTCCAAAATATTTTAATGCATGAAAATATAAATGAATCATTAGAAAAATTTATAGATAAAAATGATAACAAATTGAATGTTTATAAATAAAGTGACTTATTAAGAAAGATTGATTATCTCAATGTCATTCTTTTGAAATGCAATAATATCATTAATAAAACTATAATTTTCTTTGTAATGATATAAGAAGAGGTTCATGCAATATATGCTAAGGTACCTGAATATGAATACCTCAAAAAAATATTTAAGGTTTATTATGATATATCTATTGAAGAATTATACAAATAATCTAATTATCTAGAGAAAATTAAATAACCATAAATAAAGTTGATGAATGACTAAAATAAAAGTTTTCATGTATTTTTAGAACTAAAATAATCTTATATATTGAAGTATGTATCATAAATATAAGGTAAATAAATAATTTTTCACCATTGTAAGAATAAATAATATGTCATATTTCTAGGTTAAAGTGTTAAAAATCAAAATAAATGTGATATGTGGATGAATAAAAAGTTTAGAGTTCAAAAAAAGAGAGCATTTTAGAGATGAAATTCACAATTAATCCTTAAAAAGTTAAAAAATATTTAGTGATCAAAACAGAAAATAATACTAAATGTATAAATTATTCAAAAAAACATCCTCTTAGGATATGCTAATTTGAAGGTAGATATTAGTTTTTTTGTGTGTATGGGAACAAAGATTATATGTTCTTGTATAATATATATTTTTTATAAAAAAAATTGGGCATTGAATTTAGTGGTTAATAACCTGAAAAGATAGAGTGCAAAATAATACAACAAGATAGAAATAGGTATCAGTAAAAACCCATTTTCATGAATTTTAGAAGATATATTGAAAATTAATGTTGAAGGGGCATGTATATAAATTTTTTCCCACTATACTAACAAATAATAAGAAGAAATGTATAAATGTTAAATATCATAGGAAGAGGGGTGATCATGAACCTAAAATGATAACTATGTTTTTATAAAAAGAATAAAATAATGAAAATCATTGGATCTTGGACAATATATTCTCATAAAATATAATCAGGAAAAAAAATAAATTTAATGTAATTTAGATATATGATAGGGGTATAATTAAATTTGGGAATGATAGATAGTTGAATATTAATGTCATGGGAGGAAATAAAATAAATGAACATAAGTTCACTTCATAATATGTTACATTTGTTGATGGGTTAAGACATAATTTATTTATAATACCTTAATCATGTGATAATTGGATATTTCATTATAATAATGAATGATGGAATAATTATTTTGAGAGGGGATTAAATAAGTAAAAAATATTTTATAATAAAAGATGAGATTAATTCTTTCTACTTTATTATTAATTAATATAATGAGTTATGAAATTGAAGAAATTGTCACAAAATCAAAACGGGCAAGAGAAAACATGACTTCCATGATGTATTGAGAAATATTTCTATGATTAACATGTATAAAACTAATTCTTATGAGGATTCTTAATAAATAAATATAGTGGAACTCATAAATATATGGTAATAAATATTTGAAGTCCCCTAAAACTTATACACATGGATGTGTGTGGGAATGTGGATCTGAAATTGACCATTATTTATATAAATTTCATAAATGTTTTCAATTTTTATATTTTTATAACTTATATTTAATTTATTTAGAGTTATCGATAGAGATTATATATGTTTGAAGGATATAAAAGTGATATTGAGAAGTAAATAAGACAATTTATTAAAATGTTTTAATCTGATAAGGGGAAAAATTAAATAAACAAAGATCTTGAATAATATTTTGAAAATTATATTATAATTCATTAATATAGATCTACAAATAATCCTAAAAATGGAGTAGTATAGAAAATTAATCATAAAGATTTCAATTTAAGATTAATGATATTATAAAAACATTGAACATAGTATTATTTTAAGAGATAAGATATAATAAAATTGGATTACATTAAAAACCACTAATTTCATCAACTTAATTAAATAATCATACCATATGAGTTATGGTTTTAATAGAGGAATTTGAGACTATGTGGAATAACTTGACTAATCGAAATTGAAGGAATAAATTTTGGAATATTTTATAAATGATCTAATGTGTGTATTTTTTATTGTTATATACTTAGTGGATACAATTATCAACATTATGTCAAGTTTTGTACAGAGCTAGTAACTCAAGAAGTGGGGTGAATTGAGTTCCCAATAAAAATTTCTATTTAAATAAAATTTAAACCATAAATTAATCCAATTTATTAAAAATACACACTTAATCAAAATAGTAGAAATATATAATTTGATTTTTCAAATATCATCTCAAAGAGGGATCAATTATCAATTAAAATAATCTTTGGAATAACATTAAATTTTGAAACTAAATTAAATTATCAATAACTCTATATAGAATAAAAATTAATATTTACTATAAGAGTAATGTTTTGATACAGATTTTAAAATAGATATACTTTTGAACTTTAAAATACAGAAAAAATACTAATAAAAACACACAACAGGATTAAAATCGGTGGTTCAGTCTCAAGTCGATACTTACCCCCTCCACTTGGAAATCACCCACTTATAAGTAGTATATTCTGTTGGATCTAAATAGTGTACATAGATGCTCAATTACAAGAGGGGGTGAATTGTAAGTTTAAAAATGTTCATTTTTAACCTTAAGGAAAAATATGTTTAACAAATTTAAACAAGGTAAATTCACAAAATCTCATTAAGTTATTAACTATGAAATAAACTTGCATAGGGTCTGGAAATATGAATCTAGAAGAGACACTTAAGAACAATTTTCTTAAAGGATGATTCAACCTTAAAGTATATAGAATCTTATTTATCAAATTATGTAAAGTACAAGAATGTATAGGATACAACACTTTCTTTCTTTAACAAAATTATAAAAGAAAGAAAACTTGAAATAATAATAAGTAACGAGTAGGACATATTTTATCCCAAATAGTTGGGCATCCAAAAACCTTGGATAAAGGTCCCTTGATTTATACTTCAAGAAATTAAGTCTTACCCACACCATAGTAAGTCCTTGATAGGAATATCAGAATCTATCTTGTTATCCCCACAAGCCCTAGATCTTTAAGGTAGTCGGCACCTCTGTCTTCCTATCCTTGGAAGCCCTCGATTGTAATCAGCAGCTATCGGAGTCGTATGAAGCAATCTGAACAAGATTTTCCCGACTAAACAATATGTTCATAAAAACGCACAATGAATGAGATTATCTCTCTCTAGAAATCACTTCACAGCATCACAACATGTAGTCTCTAGATTGATCAATATATTATGATCTCTTTCAAATGAGCTCCAATTTTTAAGAAAAACTCCAACGGTTAGCTCCCTCCTCCGATGGTCATATTTATCCTTGAATTTCAGAGGGACATGTATATGTGTCACTCAACCAACAGTTAGTTCGAAACAAATTTTATGAAATTGTTTCATAATAATATCATGTGTAAGGAAAATAAATCAGTTTAACCAAATCTGAATATCCGAAGTCTAAGAAAAAAATATAATTTGGAATCTAATCATAATGACAATCGAATTCTATAAAACATGGATATTCATATTCTAGTTTACAAAGAATTCTGAATCGATATTCAATAGATTCTGGATTTTGAATTCCAATGAATTCAAAGTCTGAATTCTGAGGAGTTAGGAGTATGAATTTGAGGAATTTGGTGTCTAAATTATGAGGAATTCAGAGTCCGAATTTCATAGAAATCTATGTCTGAATTTTGGAGAATTTAGAGTCTGTATTTTAGAGAGTTCAGAGTCTGGATTTTAGAGAATATGGAGTCTAAATTTTAAAGAATTTAGAGTCTGAATTTCATATAATTTGGAGTTCAGAGTCTGAATTTCAGATAATTAGGTGTCTTAATTTAAGATAATTCAGAGGCTGAATTTTAGAGAATTCAGAGTCTGAATATCATAGAATTCAGAGTCTGAATTTCTGAGAATATAGAGTCAGAATTTCAAAGAATTCCGAGTCTTAATTTGAGATAATTAAGAGTCTAAATTTTAGAGAATTCAGAGTCTGAATTTCTAAGAATTTATAATCTGAATTTTAGATAATTCTGAGTCTAAATTTCAGAGAATTCAGAGTCTCTATTTTAGATAATTTAGAGTCTGAATTTCAAAAAATTTGGAGTCTGAGTTTTAAACAATTCTGAGTCTTAATTTCATAGAATTTAGAGTCTGAAAACAAAAGAATCTATATCCAAGGAAGTATAAAATTATGAGGTCTTAGATAATAATCAAAATATTTTACTTAGTAATAAAATGAGTTTAGTTTTGAGAGGATATAAAATGAGGAAATGAAAAACATTGTAAGGATAAATTTTTCCTTAAAGAAGGGAAATTTTACTTAAGAAAATAATCCTTAAGGAAAGATAATTCGCCTTAAGATAAAGTGTTTGTGATTTTCAAAATATATAGGAATAGAATAATCATAAGGAAAACTTATTAACTCGACAATATCCCCCTTTTTAGAATGAACAAACAACCTTTCGAAAAATAATATAAGGAATAATAATTTGCTTTAGGATCTTTCAAAAAAACTTATCTCTCTTTACATATAAATCATGATGAATATGACTAAATCTCCCTTAGGTTTTGAAATCCCTAAGGATCGTATTCTTGACTTCCTTAGAGATATTTTTCTTTTTCTTTCATAAGAAAGTCTTCTTTAAGTAAACTACCCCTTACTTAAGGCATTATCTTCTTGTATACTTAGTATTATTTTTATCATTATTTTATCCCCCTTTTTCATTTTAAAAAAAGAAGAGAGAGAAGGAAATAAAATGGTGCCTAAAATATTAGATCTATATAACAAAACAAATTAATGACAACAAAATTTTCATTATGATTGGAAAAATTGACGTTGAGAAATACAAAAAAAAGATCGGAATTGAGAGGAAAAATTATTCATTTTTATTTTCCTTCGACATGATCTTCCTCAATGTATCCTTCAACTTATTGAGGTCCTTATGATATTCTTCAAACTTCTTGAGTAATAAATACTAATCCAGATTTTTATTTTCCAAAGTCCTGATTTTTTCATGCTTAGGCTTAAGAAATTCATCCTAAGACATCACTATCTCTTCTTGCTGGTTGAATTTTTCTTGAATCTCTTCCCTGAAATCCCTTCCTATCTTCAAATTTAAATCAAATAAATTAAACGTTACATTTAGATCTTTTTCTTCTTTCTTCTGATCTACTTTTACAAGATTTATCTTCTCTATAAAACTGGTCGAATGATTTTTATTCTATCATCTGATCTATCAAAATCATCTCACTGAGTCTTGGAAATCATCAAGAATTCTCAAGTCTTCAATTGTTCTTTTAGACCACTGTCATTTCCAAACATGATCTTATATGATAATCATATCTAATAATGAAATCTTAGAAATATATTTCATTCTTAATGAATTTTTCCATAAGCATGTTAACTGAATCTAACTTATGATTAAAGGAGTGTTGAAGCAGCTGACACCTGGAATCAATACTAGGAAATATGGGAATGGTGTTTACTAACTTCTTTAGAGAGTTTACCAATAAATCCTGACTCATGGAAGATGATTTGGAATTTGATTCCCTTGTAGGAGAATATTATTTTTCTAGCTACTCATCTTTCTTCTTTGATGAACCACCAGTATCCTTCTTAATCACCACAGCCTTCTTAGGTGTATCATCAATCACTTGTTTTCCATTATCTACTGTAAAACACTAATATTTTATGAGATATATTATTTTTTAATTTCTTTGATGTCTTCTATTATATACTACACCAAGATTATCTTGTACTATACGCAACACCGTACTAGCTTGTAGTATATACAACACTATTCTTGGATCGTGTTACACACAATTTCAAGTTCGCTTTGTGGAAATTATTCTACGTGACATTAATTATAGATTTTTTTTAATGTATAAATGAAATAAGTTTTTATTATGTTATACGCAACACTAAACGGAGCATTCACTACACGCATCCCTGACTTCGCTTCCATTATACACAATCGCAACCTTCCACGATAGCGTGTGTTATACGCAAAACCGAGTTTCACTAAACAACGATATGTTATAAAAACTAGCTGTTATGAATAGTAATACCCATTTTTTGAAATTTTATAAATTTTATTTTTCAAAGTGGACTTCATTTTTGGATTCAGAATATCGAAATTATCCTAGGGTGAAATTTTGGTATTTTTCTGAAAACATTCAATTTTTGGTGAATAGTGAAAACACTGGGTTACTATTTAAAAACCGACTTTTTATATTAAAAAATAATTATTTTATTTAAATTTATTTTAGGTAAAAATTGATACGTAATACCTATATAAGTTCAATGTAATTCATTGAAGTCATTTTATAATAATTTGAGACATCTAAAAATTTTATTGAATTTTTCATCGTCTTTTACCCACCTCCTAGGAGAAATTACAAATTTACATAAAACATAATTTTACCGCTTCTATGAATGGAATTTCAAAAATCTAAGATACAAGGTTTATATCAGTAAGTAAAATATGGTTCCATAAGATAAAAATATTTTTTTTGAATAGTAACTTTTTCTTTTATTTACCATGGTTAAAAGTAAATAGGGTAATTAAGGGTAATAATTATATTATTATTACACTAAACCATGTTTTAATTCTACTGGATAAATGTAATTCGACCAATAACAACCTTAGGAATAAAATATCACCCTTTAAGTACACTTGTATTAGATTATAACACTTATTGTTATTTTATTTATAGAAGAGTTAAAAAGGTTAAAATCAAAGTTTAATAAATAAAACCTTTTTAATATAGGGTAATACATAAGGTAAATTCTACTATAAATCTTCATTAGAAATATAAGAATATTTCCTACATAATGGAATTTTATTTATAATTTTTAGACATTAAATAATTTAATTTATTTATGACATAGTGATGATGCAGTATTTACCTTATTAATGAAATATTAACATAATTGAAGTTATAAATACCCAAATAAACGTAATTTGAGACTTTTTTACGAATTCCAATAATTTTATAGGTTAATATGACATATTAGTATTGATTAAATTAACTTTTTTCTAACAAATCATGTTTTTATGATTTTCACAAAAATCAATTACCAAATAGTGTCAAAATTGACATAAAATAGTTTTTAAAATAAATATTATATTATCAATTGTTATTATATTTATGAAAATCTACGGTTCGGTCAAATGACTTAGATAAGGTTATATATAATAATAATTAACCACTTGGGGTTCATTTGGCTTGTTATAGTAAGTTTATTAACTATATAGTGTAAGAAACCAAAAAGACACGGTAAAAGTTAAATTATTTAACATAGAGTTAAATCAAAATGATAAGGATAAAATAGTAACCTAAACTTGTCTAAAACCTATTTTTTGAGAGTATTTAGACCCATACCTACCTTACCTTCGAAATAAATCAATTTTGAGCTATTAAAAACTGAATATGACTTTATTATAAAATAATATTTTATGTTTTTTGAAAGATGCTGCTCTCCTCCCTTATAAAAATGGCACCCCGTCCCTCTTCTCTTCACACCCTTTTGAGCCTTGAAACTCGACCAAACCCTGCCAATTCCTCTTCCCAAGCTCTCTAGTTATATCATAGAGGTTCTGGTCTTCTCAAAATACCAACTCTAGTGCCCTAAGAAGACGTTTAAAGGAGGTGCGTCGAAGAAGAGGTAACCTCTTCTAACGATTATTTCAAGTTTCTTTCTTCTTAAACATCTTCTTCTTTTTTTGTTTCATTATAAAGTAATAACATAAGTATTAATTATATAATTATATGTTATTATAAATATGAAACAACCCCATTTCACTTTCTATCCATCCTACAAAAAATGAAATCACCGCGCCTTTGTACGTACGGAATACCGTCTCCACGCCGTGGTGTAATCTGTTTTTCCAACACCACCTTACTTGGATGGGTATAATGGTGTAAATAAAAACTATATATTGCTATTATAAAATCATACTAATTCTATGATATTATATCATCCAGTACAATTCCATTTAATAAATATGGGAACGATATCATCGCTCGTGCGTACGTACGGATTACCATCTCCACGACGCGATGAGATTCATTTTCCATGTTAACAATTAAAGAATGATTATAAAGTATATATAGTAAGTAATAATGAAATATATTACATAATAATTCTACTTGATTTATTTATATATATATTTATGTCATCTACTTAATTCTATTCAAGTCAATAAGGAAAGGAAGACAGCGTTCATGCGTACGTACGGCCTACCGTCTCCATGAACGGTGTATTTCATTTCATTCATCTATCTTATATATATATATATATATATACTGAATATATATGTTGTATAAATAATGATTTACATTCTGGAATTATTTTAATCATGATATAAGTAATAATAATATCAATAACAACAAATCGAAACACGTAGGATAAATGAAACGATTTTACCCAAAACGCTGCTTTAACATGGAATTTATAAAAGAACGAGTATTATTAATTCATAATTGAACCATATATGATATCATAAAAATGAATATGATTATTTAATAAGTCAACAGCATTATTTAAATCGTTATACATGAGGTTTGGAAACATACGAAGCATATCAGACATAAGGTAAGGGATAATTTTGCAAATCTCATTTTTATTCGAGATTTCTTATACGTAAGTATTTACTGGGGTTATATTTTTCATCCATGCCCATAAAATGTTTTTCATAAAGTGTTTAAGATTCTTCTATGTATGTTTAATGTCATGTTTACCCTATGTTGACTTTTACTTTGTGTTATGGAATGAATCTTTCTTTTGTTTACCATACGATGAACTTTTTGACTTTCCGACAAAAGTACGAGGAGAATGTTGTTTTAACATATACGGCATGAACGGATTTTTACAGTTTCATATTGCCTTATTTTCGTGAAGCTTACTTTACTATATTTCATGTTTATTTTCAACAAAATCGTTTGCTTTTAAAATTGTGTGTCATTTTGGGAAAAGAAAATTATTTTTAAGAAGAAAGGATATTTTTTTCAAGAATTATTTTAAAGTGTTTTATCAAATCCATTTTCCATATGAGATGAAATTATTTAATATGTGTATTTTTCAAGTATAATATCTATATGATTTACATTGTTTCAATTTTATTATTATGAAATGATATCCATTTTTATATAGATTATGTTATGATGGGATGATGTTTATGAAAAACATTTTATTCATTGGGTTATGATGAATCATTTATGTTTATGTTATGGCACACGTAAGAATGATTTCATTATGAGATGGTTGTGGACTATATATCCCTCCAATTCATTGGGTAAATATTTATATCTAATGAGATAGACATGGCTGGAATGGTATGTTAATCTGGTTCAGTGAAACAGGACTGGAATGAGGAGTGAACTCGATTCAGAAAGGGACTTTGTCCACTAAGATGGTCTTGGCAGCAATGCCTTGGCTACTTTGGAAATCATAACATGTGCTTAATGGTTGCAACAATTACATGTTTTATTCCCATGCTATTTTATCATGATTAATTTTTCTTTATGATATATGCCTTATGTACTACCATGTTTTATGTCATTTCTCAAGTATTGATGTTTAAACATTATGTTCATGTTTTTATGATCAAATGTATATGGTTTGTTTTATTTTCTCTATGCATACCCTTACTGAGCATTTTACCTCACCCTTTATATGTTTTCATTTCCCCAGGACATAAAGAATGATTTTAGGTAAGAAAACAAAAGGGAAATATCTTTATGGGAGATGTTGAAGATCTTTCACCACGATTAGAAGATTATGTTCTGAGTTTCCAAAGACATTATACTATTACGGTCCTTTGGTGTTTGTTTTTGTTATGTATTAAGTATTCTTAAAAAGTAATGTAATTATCATGTACATCAAACTTTGGGTCTCTACAGTTGGTATCAGAGGTTCGATTTAGTCAACCTTTGGAAAGTAGGATGCGAGAACATTAGTGAAATCCCTAGAGATATTTCTAACGTATGTCTAGGGATGTCTCTAAGATTATGTTTACGTATAGGTTATAGTCCTAGAATTATAGTAACAACCTTAGAATTTAACCTAAGGTGTTATATATTGATGTTACTCCCCATTTATTATGCTATTTTCCTAACATGATTATTACCTCTCACACTATTCTTTTTCGGTTTTATAAAATGGATGGAAATAGGAAGATTCACGATAATGGATGATATGATGGACAATGGAATGATATTCTTCATGAGAAACCAAATGAAATGGTATTTGGAAGTCCAAACATCGTTATTATGCCTAATCAGAAATCTTGAAATATGATCAATAATTTCTACTTTGGTAAGTTTCTTGACTCAACTAATAAGAGAAAGATGGAGTTTCATGATAATCCTAAAGGAAAGAAAGTTCAATTTCCCACATGTAAATCATGTGGGAAGAGGCATAAAGGAGAATGTTTCAAAGGAACTGGAAGATGCTTTGGGTGTGGAAAGGAAGGACACAAAGCCATTAAGTGAAAAGGAAAAGATCCAGTTAACAAAATGGACACAGATAATGGGATTGCTAAGACATCAACAATGATTAAATTTTTTCAATGTGGAATGTATGGGCATTATGAAAACCAAATCCCTAAGGGAAAGTCACATGAAGAGAATCAGAATGGTCATATGGTTAATATTTATGTTGATGATGATGATGAGACTACAAATGATATGTGAGATGAAAGAATTGTTGAAGGTCAGTCAATGGTTTAAGAAGGTAGGGGAATGATTTGTGTTTATTAAGAGTTATGCAGTATAGGTAATGGAAATATAGAATAAAGACACATCTAAGGATTTTTACACTATTGTTTTTCCTAAAGTATTTGAAAGTATATGATGAATGGTATCAATAAGCATGAAAGGTTATTCAGATATTTTTGGAAAGAAGATGATATGCGCATAATAAAGGGATAAAGAGATAATGAAATGTTTGATAGTATTAATGAGATCATAACTGATATAAGGAAAAAGTGATATCATGGTTTGAGTATATAGAAATTTTGGGATTTTTGTATGTGGAAATTCTTAACTTTTGAAAGCATTCATGTTTTCACTAAAGTTCAATGGGTATTCATTTTTCAAGAGAATACATGATTAAGGTATTCACATGTTTGGAATGTGACCAACAAGATATATCGTATGATACATGATGGTATTGACATGATCGACAGATGAAATTTCTAGTAATTTTTTTGGATAAGCCTAAAGATTGGAATTGATAATGTTGGACATAAGTTAGTATTGTTTACGGATAAATTTTTTTTGATATTATTGATGGAATGTTATAATAATGTAGTTTTAGAAAAAGGGCAACCTACAGGATGGATGAAAACCCGTCGCATTAGACAATGCTGTGGAAATAGAACCCACAACTGAAGTGCGGCAGGCCTTTATCTCCTACCACTGGCCTATAGGAAATCCCTGGTTAGTAGAAACTAGTTTTATTATATTAAGCAGTATGATATATGAAGTATAAGTCCATTTTTGGAACCATATATGATTAATATCACTATATATGGACTTATTTATATTTGCTAACTTTTGCTAACCTTTTGTTTGAGACAGATGGAATGACCCATCATTCTATCACATGATCTGCTAAACACTTCACGAATGACAAATTCAACTTCATTTCTTTAAGAGATGAAGTGGAAATTGTTCAAGGCACGAATAGTGGTGATATTATACCGAAATTAAGTAAGTATTTCCTCTAATTCAAATTCTTCAACTTTAGGGAAATCATCTTGATAACAAAAAAATTTGTCCTAGTGTTCTTATATCCGATGAATCAGATGGTACCTTAGATCATCATGAATTTATGGCTTTGTGATTGTTGGCTTTTTCATAGCCATGTCCTCTACCACTCTCTATTAGAACTTGATGGTAATATTTTTATTTCATATACATATTAACACCTATGTTCTCCTATGTGGAAACACAATGATGAGTTAATATGGGTAACCGTTACCTTTATTACTTTACTTTTTAAAAATTAAGTTTTAGTATTCCTTTTACGATGTGGGTTTCTATGAAAGAAACTTTCAAGTAGTAAACCATTTATAACCCCAACGAATTTCGAGGGCGAAATTCATTTTAAGGGGCGTAGAATGTAACACCCTGAAATTTTATGAGATATATTATTTTTTAATTTCTTTAATTTCCTCTATTATACACTACACCAAGATTATCTTGTACTGTACGCAACACTGTACTAGATTCCAGTATACAAAACACTATTCCTGGATTGTGTTACACACAATTTCAAGTTTGTTTTGTTGAAATTATTATAGGTAACATTAATTATAGATTCTATTTAACGTATAAATTAAATAATTTTTTATTATGTTATATGAAACACCAAACAGAGCATTCACTACAGGCAGCCCTATCATGGCATGCATTACACGTAATCGCGACCTTCCACGATAATGTGTGTTGTACGCAATACCGATTTTCACTAAACAACGATATGTTATATAAACTAGCCTTTATGAATAGTAATACCAATTTTTTTAAATTTTATAAATTTTATTTTTCAAAATGGAATTCATTTTTGGATTCGGAATATCGAAATTATCCTAGGGTGAAATTTCGGTATTTTTCTGAAATCATTCAATTTTTTATGAATTGAGAAAACACTAGGGTACTATTTAAAAACCGACATTTTATATAAATAATTATTTATTTTATTTAAGTTTATTTTAGGTAAAAATTGATACGTAATACCTATATAAGTTCAATTTAATTCATTGGAGTCATTTTATAATAATTTTAGACATATAAAAATTTTATTGAACTTTTCACTGTCTTTTACCCACCTCCTAGGAGAATTTGAAAATTTACATAAAACATAATTTTATCGATTCTGTGAATGGAATTTCAAAAATCTGAGGGACATGATTGATATCATTAAGTAAAATGTTGTTTAATAAGATAGAAATAATTTTTGGTGAATAGTAACGTTTTACTTTTATTTACCACGGTTAAAAGTAAATCGGGTAATTAAGGGTAAAAATGATATTATTATTACCCTAACTCATGTCCTAATTATACTAGATAAGTTTAATTCGACCAAAAACAATCTCAGGAATAAAATATTACCCTTTAGGTCCACTTGGATTAGATAAGGACACTTATTATTATTTTATTCAAAGAAGAGTTAAAAAGGTTAAAATCAAAGTTTAATAAATAAAACATTATTAATATAGGGTTATACATAATATAAATTATACTATAAATATTCATTATAAATATAAAAATATTTCCTACATAATGGTATTTTATTTATAATTTTAAGACATTAAATAATTTAATTTATTTATGACACAATGATAATGTTGTTATTACCTTATTAATGAAATATTAACATAATTGATGTTATAAATACACAAATAAATGTAATTGGAAACTTTTTATGAATTAAAATAATTTTATAGGTTAATATAACATGTTAGTATTCATTCAATTAACTTTGTTTGAACAAATCATGCTTTAATGATTTTCACAAAAATCAATTACCAAATACTGTCAAAATTGACATAAAACAGTTTTTGAAACAAATATTATATTATTAATTGTTATTATATTCCTAAAAATATAATTTTCGGCCAAATAACTTAGATAAGGTTATATATGTTAATAATTAACCACTTGGTGTTATTTTGTCTTTTTATAGTAAGTTTATTAACCATATAGTGTAAGAAAACAAAAAGACATGGTAAAAGTTAAATTATTTAACATAGAGTTAAATCTAAATGATAAGGATAAAATAGTAACCTCAACTTGTCTAAAACCTATTGGTTGAGATTATTTCGACCCATACCCACCTTAGCTTCTAAATAAATCAATTTTGAGCTATTAAAACCGAATATGTCTTTATTATAAAATAATATTTTATGTTTTTTCAAAGGTGCCCCTCTCCTCCCTTATAGAAAGGGCACCCCTTACCTCTTCTCATCACACCATTTTGAGCCTTGAAGCTCGGACAAACCTTGCCAATTCCTCTTCTAAACCTATCTAGTTATATCATAGAGGTTATGTTAATCTAAAAATACCAACTCTAGTGCCGTAAGAAGAATTTTAAAGGAGGTGCGTCGAAGAAGAGGTAATCTCTTCTAACGATTCTTTCAAGTTTCTTTCTTCTTCAACTTCTTCTTCTTTAGTTGTTTCATTATAAAGTAATAACATCAGTATTACTTATATAATTATATGTTATTATAAATATGAAACATCCCCATTTCACCTTATATCCATCCTACGGAAAATGACATCACCGCGCGTGTGTACATACGGAATACAGTCTCCACACCGTGGTGTAATCTATTTTTCCAACACCACCTTACTTGGATGGGTATAATGGTGTAAATAATAACTATATATGACTATTATAACATCATAATTATTCTATGATATTATATCATCCACTCCAATCCCATTCAATAAATATGGGAATGATTTCATCGCTCGTGTGTACGTACGGATTACCGTCTCCACGACGCGATGAGATTCATTTTCCATGTTAACAATTCAAGAATGATTATATAGTATATATAGTAAGTAATCATGAAATATATGAAATAATAATGATACTGGATTTATGTATATATATATATATATATGTCATCTACTTAATTCCATTCAAGTCAATAAGGAAAGGAAAACAACGTTCATGCGTACGTACGGCCTACCGTCTCCATGAACGGTGTATTTCATTTCATTCATCTATCTATTATATATATATACGGAATATATATGATATTTAAATCATGATTTACATTCTATAATTAATTAAATATTGATATAAGTAATAATAATATCAATAACAACATATCGAAACATGTACGATAAATGAAACGATTTTACCCAAAACGCTGCTTTAACATGGAATTTATAAATGAACGGGTATTATAAAGTAATAATTGAACCATATATGATATCATAACAATGAATATGATTATTTAATAATTAAATAACATTATTTAAATCATTATACAGTAGGTTCGTATACATACAAAGAATATCGGACATAAGGTAAGGGATAATTTTTCAAATCTCATTTTTATTCGAGATTGCTTATACGTAAGTATATACCGGGGTTATTTTGTTCATCCATTCCCATAATATGTTTTTCATAAAGTGTTTAATATTATTCCATGTATTTTTAATGTCATGTTTACCCTACGTTGACTTTTACTTTGTGTTATGGAAATAATCTTTCTTTTGTTTACCATACGAGGAACTTTTTGACTTTCCGACAAAATACGAGGATAATGTTGTTTTAACATATATGGCATGAACGGATTTTTATGGTTTCATATTGACTTATTTTTATGGAATCTTACTCTACAATATTTCATGGTTATTTTCAACAAAATCCTTTTCTGTTAAAATTGTGTGGCATTTTGTGAAAAGAATATGATTTTAAATAAGAAAGTATATTTTCCTCAAGAATTCTTTTCAAGTGTTTTATCGAAACCATTTTCCATATAAGATGAAATTATTTCATATGTGTATGTTTAAAGTATAATATATCTATGATTTACATTGTTTCACTTTTCTTATGATGAAATGATATCCATTTTTTTATATAGATTATGTTATGATGGGATCATGTTTATGAAACCGATTTTATTCTTTGGGTTATGATGAATTATTTATGTTTATGTTATTGCACATGTAATAATGATTTCATTATTAGATGGGTGGGACCTATATCTCCCTTCAATGCATTGGTTAAAGATTTATATCTCATGATATAAACATGGCTAGAATGGTAAGTTAATCTCGTTCAGTGATACATGACTGGAATGAGGAGTGAACTCGATTCAGAAAAGGACTTTGTCCACTAAGATGGTCTTGGTAGAAATGCCTTGGATACTATGAAAATAATAACATGTGCTTAATGGTTTCCATAATTACATGTTTTATTCCCATTATATTTTATCATGACTAATGTTTCTTTATAATCTATGCCTTACGTACTGTTAAGTCAAAAGTCTTCTTTTGTCTTCTATATTATGTTTTGGAAATCACAAATGTATTCTATCATATGTTTGTAAATTACATTTGTCTTTTATCATATTTATCGTATCGTACGATGACGATCATACCGACTATATCGTACCATACTGACTCTGTCAATCGTACCATACTGACTCTGTCAATCGTATCGTACAGACTCTGTCAATCATATCGTACTGACTCTGTCAATCGTATCGTACTGACTCTATCAATCGTATCGTACTGACTCTGATGATCATTATTTGTTTTGGTACTTTTTCAAAAACACTCTCTACATTTGAATCGTACTCATGTTTTTCATTTCTAGTTATCTCTTGTCCTAACAAAACGATGTCGTTGAGTTAGTTACAAACTAATCAAAACGATGTCGTGCATTCTGTTTCAATATGACCGTTGGAGGCAATATGACCGTTGGAACCCGAAGCCTATAAATAGGAGGTCATTTGAAGCTGAGAGAACAACGATGAAAAAAGAGAATGAATGAAGAGACTCTGTGAACTACAAAGATTCTAGAGAGAGACACTGTGACTTCTCTCGTCAGCCTTGTGCGTCGGATCATCGTATCGAGGGCTTTCAAGTAATTGAAAGACAGAGGTGCCGATTACCTACAAAATCGAGGGCTACCGGGGATAGGCAGACAGACGTGCCGATCATCGTATCGAGGGCTGCCGGGGATAGGCAGACAGACGGTCCGATCATCGTATCGAGGGCTGCCGGGGATAGGCAGACAGACGTGCCGATCATCGTATCGAGGGCTCACCAAGGTGTTGGTGAGACAGACCTTTTATCCTAGGTGAAAGGATAACCCTTCTCTTTGGGTTAAAAGAATTGTATTACTTTTACATTTCCGCTATTACTTGTATTAGAAAGGGATTTGTATTGTTTCCTTTCTTCTTTACATATTCAATTGTAATTGTTTCAATTACAATCATTCTATTACTTTTTGTATTGATTGATTCTATACGCTTTAAGGTAGAATCATTCATCTTTATATTAATCTGATTATTGTGTTCATCTTGAATACGATTGTTTTACATTACATTAGTATTACAATACATCATACCTTTTACATTCAATACAATTGTGGGTGTTTGTATTAGTATTAGTTTAAGATCATTTAAACTAATCTCTTTGTTACTAAAACTCAAAGGTTTTTAAACCTACAATTCACCCCCCCCCCCCCTCTTGTATTGTTCCATCTAATAGACATATATATATCTACTATTCGATCCAACAATTGGTATCAGAGGAGGTTTTCCACTAATTTGTATTACTAGCTTTATTTTTTTATTACTATCTTGAATACTTACTACACTAACGTGTGGAGTGGAAAAGTTGTTGTTGTATTAAATGGCAGGAATGAATATCAGATCAATAGATAATCTGAATCCTTCTAGACCACCAATCTTTGATGGGAATGATTATGAGTATTGGAGAGATCGTATGAAGACTTTCGTCATCAATACTGGTGTAGACAATTTTATTATGCTTACTGGGGGTTACAAAATTCCTGACAAAGAAGTCAGTACTTTTACCAATCAAGAGAAGCAAGAATATCAACTGAATTACAAGGTACGCAATACTTTATTATGCTCTATGACCAGGAATATATATAGTCATATATCTTCGTGTGAAGCAGCCAACTGTATTTGGAAGAAATTAGAAGTCACTCATTTTGGAACATCCAAGGTTATAGAAACAAGGAGAGCAATGCTTCGAGCAGAGTATCATGGATTTGTTTTTCCTTATGGAGAACCTGTATGTAAAGTGCAACAAAGGTTTATGACAATTGTCAACAGTTTACAATCTATGGGAGAAAAAGTACTTGATGATGAAGCTCTTGTTGATAAGATTATAGGTATTATGCCAAATGAATGGGAGTCGAAAAGGACATCTATTGATGAAAATAGAAAAGTTTCCCAGATTACTCTTGATGAACTCTTTGGAACTCTTCTACATCATGAGACAATAATGAAGAGAGATGCTGATTTCAATAAGAAGAAGAATGGGAATGGAAGTATAGCCTTTGCATCTAAAGCAAAAACACTTGAAAGGCTTACAAGGTCAAAATCCAAGAAAGTTGTTATATCTGATTCAAGTGATTGTAATCTATCGGATAATGAGTTAGCCAATCTTGCTCGGAGGATGAACAAGATTGTGGGAAAGAAAGATTTTCAATATAGATTCAAAAAGAAAGACAGGAAAGATAGGAAAGATTCAGAGGTAACTTGTTATGAATGCAAGAAAGCAGGACATATAAGGCCTGATTGTCCTTTACTGAAGAGGAATGATAGAAAAGAGAAACACTCTGAAAGAAACAAGAAAAGGTTTTATAAGACAAAGAAAGTCTTGAAAGAAAATGATACGTGGAGTGCAAGTGGCAGTGATTCCTCAGACGATTCTTCAGAATATGAGACATCAGGACAAAGAAATATTGGACTCTTAGCCAGATTACCAATCGAAGATCATTGTCTCATGGCTAAGGTACATAATGCTGAAGCTATTACAAATGTCTCTTTAAATGAAAATTATGTTGATAATAGATATTATGAATATTCAAATGATGAACCCTCATCATCAGAAGATGATACTTTACCTTCTTTTGAAGAAGTCTCTAGATTTGCTAAGTTACTTGAAAATGAAAATTATAAACTCAAAAAGAGATTTGAAAAAGAAAATTCTAGAATTTCAATTTTGACTAAAGAAGTATCAGATCTTTCTAAAGATCTTGATGAGACAACTTCTGATTTTGAAAGTATTTTGAAAACCCTTGAGAAAGTTAAATCTGATAAGGATAAACTTTCTAAGGATCTTGAAACTGTAATTTCAAAGAAAAATATTTTAGAGTCTAACTCTAGTTCAAATTCAAATGTTTTAGAAAATAAGAATTTGGTTTTAAAACTAAAGTCAAAAATTTTATCTTTGAAAAAGTGTTTGTCAAACTTTACTCATGGAAAAGAAAACTTTGATAGGATGTATTCTCAAATTAGACCTTTGAGAAATCGTTCTGGTCTTGGTTATACTTATTCCAAACCTGTTTTTAGTAATAACTATTTTGTTCCTCAAAAAACCATTTTCTGTTCTAAGTGTCAATGTGGTGGACATTGGAGAAGAGATTGTTCTCTTAACAAAACTCAATCCTTAGGATTTCATAAAGCTCATTTTGCAAAACAAATGTGGATTCCTAAAATTCTTTTATCTAACCCTTCTGGATCCAAACAGGTTTGGATTCCAAAAATATAATTGTTTCTTTTTCAGGAAAATGAGAAGTGTATCAATAAGAACATTTGGTACATGGATAGTGGTTGTTCTCGACATATGACTGGAAACAAAGATTTCTTTGAAAAGGTTATCAAAACAAAAGGTGGAAAAGTTACCTTCGGAGATAATGCTCAAGGAAAGATTGTTGGTATAGGTAATATCGTTTTTCTTGGAAAAGTTCTTATTTCAAATGTTTTGTTTGTTAAAGGTCTTAGGCACAATCTCATCAGCATAAGTCAATTATGTGATGAAGGTTACCTTGTGAATTTTAGAAATGATAAGTGTCTAGTTCACAATTCCAAGGATGAATTCATTCTATCTGCCCATAGGCAAGAGAATGTTTACACTATTAACTTAGAAGACCTTAGGAACCAAAACTTACCTTGTTTAAGTGTAATAGAAGACCAATCGTGGCTATGGCATAGGAGACTAGGACACTGTAATTTGAGAAACCTAAGAAAAATCTCAAAGAAAGGACTTGTAAAAGGGCTACCGGACCTTAGATATGATTCTTCAAAAGTCTGTGATCCTTGTCAATTTGGCAAGCAACATAAAACTATATTTAAACCAATTAATAAAGTTTCAACTTCTAATGCATTACAGCTTGTGCATATGGATCTGTTTGGTCCTTCACAATCTGGAAGCATTGGAGGCAAATACTATGTATTTGTTTTAGTTGATGACTTTACTAGATTTACATGGGTCTACTTTCTCACAAAGAAATCTGAAGCCTTTTTCTATTTCAAAACCTTTAGATCCCAAGTTAAAAATGAGAAAAACCTACCATTGATAACTATTCATAGTGATCATGGTGGTGAATTTCAAAACTCAGATTTTGAAACTTTTTGTAGTAAGAAAGGTATTACTCACAATTTCTCAGCTCCAAGAACTCCTCAGCAAAATGGGGTTGTTGAAAGAAGAAATCGTATTCTTCAGGAAATGACTCGAACCATGTTGAGTGAATACTCAATTGCTAAGCACTTTTGGGCTGAAGCTGTTAGTACTGCCTGTTATACTATAAATCGTGTTTTAACTAGACCATTTGTTAATAAAACTCCTTACGAGTTATGGACTGGCCGAAAACCTAATGTTTCATACTTCAAAGTTTTTGGATGAAAAGTATTCATTCTGAATACAAAAGACAATCTACACAAATTTGCACCAAAATCTGATGAAGGAATCTTTCTAGGCTATTCTACAACCTCTAAGGCTTATAGAGTTTTTAATAAAAACACTTGTACTGTTGAAGAAACAGTACATGTAAAATTTGATGAAACTAACCCTTTTGTTTTCAACCAACCCAATCCTACATCCTCGGATGTGTTTTCCAAAAATGTTTATCAACCTTTATTAGAAGAACATTCTGATAAGGAAAATTTTCAAGAAAGTATTCCTGAAACATTTACCACAGAAGATTTTCTTCCATATGTTGATGAACAGGTTTTACAAAACCCAAATCAATTGTTTCTTAGGAATCATCCCAGTGATAACATCATTGGTGATATAAATCAACCTGTAAGGACCAGAAATTCCTTAAGAAATGAAATAGAACATCTTGCTTTTCTTTCCCAATTTGAACCTAAAAGTCCAAGTGAGGCCTTAGGTGATGATGATTGGATCAAAGCAATGCAGGATGAACTAAATGAATTTGAAAGGAATCAAGTATGGACTTTAGTTGAAAGACCTAAAGAAACAACTGTGATTGGTGTAAAATGGGTTTTCAGAAACAAGTGTGATGAAAATGGAATCATTTTAAGAAATAAAGCAAGACTTGTTGCTAAAGGCTATAATCAACAAGAGGGAATAGACTATGAAGAAACATATGCTTCAGTAGCTAGACTTGAATCTATTCGTATTCTATTAGCCTTCACAGCATATTTCAATTTCAAACTATTTCAAATGGATGTCAAATGTGCTTTTCTAAATGGTTTTGTTCAAGAAGAAGTTTTTGTCGAACAACCTCCTGGTTTTCAAGACCCAAAACATCCTGATCATGTTTTTAAACTTACTAAGGCTCTATATGGTCTTAAACAAGCCCCTAGAGCATGGTATGATAGACTCACATGATTTCTTTTACAAAACAATTATACAAAAGGTACAGCAGATCCAACTCTTTTTATCAAAATGGAAAACAAAAATGTTTTGATTGTCCAAATCTATGTTGATGACATCATATTTGGATCAACTCAGAAATCTTTAACCGATTCTTTTGCAAACTTAATGAAATCTGAGTTTGAAATGAGTATGATGGGTGAGTTAACATTCTTTCTAGGTTTTCAAATTTCTCAAAAACCAGAAGGAACTTATATATCTCAACATAAGTATATTAAAGACTTACTCAAAAAGTATGGATTTGACAAAACTAAAAGTATTAGCACTCCAATTGGTACCTCAAATACTCTTGATCTTGATGAAACTGGTAAACCAGTAGATCAAACAATTTTTAGAGGTATGATAGGGAGTTTGCTATACTTGACAGCTAGTCGACCTGACTTGATGTTTTCTGTATGCTTATGTGCAAGATATCAATCTAATCCAAAAGAGTCTCACTTAATAGCAGTAAAGAGAATCTTTCGGTATTTAAAAGACACTATGGATTTAGGTCTTTTCTACTCTTCTGGAAATGATTTTGTTTTAAATTTTTTTTCAGATGCCGACTTTGGTGGTTGTAGAATGGATAGAAAAAGTACATCTAGAACATGTCATTTCTTAGGAGACTCTTTGGTTTCTTGGTCCTGCAAGAAACAACACTCAGTAGTACTCTCCACTGCTGAAGCTGAATATGTAGCAGCTGGAAGTTGCTGTGCTCAAGTATTGTGGATGCAGCACACACTCACTGACTATGGTTAGAGTTTCTCCAAAACTCAAATTCTTTGTGATAATACAAGTGCCATAGCTCTTAGTAAAAACCCAGCACATCACTCTCGTGCAAAACACATAGATGTTAGGCATCACTTTCTTAGGGATCACACACAGAAAGGATATATTGTTTTACAATTCATCGGAACGCAAGAAGAACTTGCTGACATTTTTACAAAACCTTTACCTTCCGATAGATTTGAATTTATAAAACAGAAGGTAGGAATGATTACATTAAAATAATCATTCATATCTACTTCCTGTTTTACATCTCTCCTAACAGTAAGAAACTCCTCGTAAAAAGGGGGAGGACATTTCTTTCTTTCTGTCTTTATGTTTACCTTATGTTCTTTAACTATTTACTCTTTGAATTGTTTTGTTTTCTGTTTATCGTATTGACAATTTTATTTGTCTGTTTATCGTGTTGATAGTATTATTGTTTCATTCGTTTTTCTATTTATCGTATTGAAATTTTTTTTTATTGTTTCTTTTATCGTTTTTCTGTTTATCGTATTGACAATTTTATTGTTTCATTCACTGTTTTTCTGCTTATCGTATTGACAATTTGATAGTTTTGAATCGACCGATGATGGTATTGAAATTCTTTTCCATCGTATCATTCGATAATTTTGTATCGACCGATGATGGTATTGAAATTATTTTCCATCGTATCTTTCAATAGTTTTTGTATCGACCGATGATAGTATTGAAATTCTTTTCAATCGTATCATTCGATAATTTTGTATCGACCGATGATAGTATTGAAATTCTTTTCCATCGTATCATTCGATAGTTTTGTATCAACCGATGATGGTATTGAGATTGTTTTCCATCGTACTGTCAGTATATGATAACAAGATTGTTTTCTATCGTATGGTCCGATCATAGTAATGACTTTGTTTTCCATCGGCATCATTTTTTTTCTCATGATTGTATTTTCTTTTGATTCTTACCAAAACCAACAATCACCTTATCTTCTCCGACAGGTATCTCTTTCATTTTTTTTCATTTTTTTTCATTTTTTTTTCTTTGTTTTAATCCTAACCATTGATCTGTTTTGTTTCTAATCCTGTCCGTAGAATATCAACGGTCACCCTTTTTCGACCGTAGAAGATCAACGGTCATCTCTTTATCGCCTATAAATACCCCCCCCCCCTCCCCTCCCCAAACCCACATTGAAGTTTCAGGATTTGAGGCGAAGCTCTGCTCCACCAGCTATATATCATCGTACGATCTTCTCAATCGGCATCACCTTTATGACTCAATCCTCTGCCAACACTCCTGCTGAAATGTCTTCAAAGACTTTTACAGAGAAAGACTTTAACAGAGAAAGGTTAGTATCTAGAGACTTTTTTGATACCTACGATTCTACAATTAGGAGGATCATTTTGTTTCAAGGATGGGAACATCTCTGTGTGTAAAATCCTGATATTCAAGATCCAGTTCTTTTTGATGAAGTTTGTCAGTTTTACAAAACTGTTTCTTTCGACAAAGATATGACTATAAACTTCGCTGTGTACGATAGAAAATTATCTATGTCTGTGAAACAAGCCGCACATTTTCTGAATGTTTCTATGGAAGGAGATTCTTTTTGTCCATCTCACAAACTACCAGAGGAAGTTGGTACATTTAATAGAGAAATGCTGAAAAGTCTTTGTTTCTTATTAATGAGGAAAAGAGGAAAGTGTCTCATCTTTCACCGGACAATCGTTTTGTCACTTTATGGATGCAAGGTTTTCTTATCCCAAGGAAAGGGGATAGAGAAACTCTTAAAGTTTCTGATATATTCATGCTCGACTATCTTGTAAATATGAGGAAAGTAAATCTCATGGGGTATATTTTTGAAACCATCAAGAATGTCAAGACAGGAGGAATTAAGTCCCAGATGATAATGTATCCAGCCATCCTTACGAAGTTCATTTTTGAAAGTATGAAGTTTTGTAACATTCCTTTGAAAGGAAAACCCATGGATTTGAGGCCATCATGGATTAATAAGAGTACGATGAAAAAGCTGAATGTTTGTTTTGATTCAAATTCAAAACTTTTTGTCAGAGATGTAGAAGCTGAATTGGCTCAGAATCAATCGGCACCTATGCCAGCCAAGGACATTCAATCTACCGGTGTTACTCAGAAGTCTGATCCGCAAACCAGTTCGAAGCCAAAGAAGAAGCCAAGGTATAGTAAGGAAGTTGTAGCAAAATGGAGAAAAGATAAGGAACAGAGAAAGGAAGGTGATCCGAAGTTTGGTCTTGACCCTGCTGAGGCCTTTGCAGAAAGAATAAGGGTAGAAGAAACCCTTCAGGCCGAAAAGAAAAAGGAGGTTCTTTTGAAAAGGAAGGCTCAGGAATTTGATGTTTCTAAAGTCTTAAAAGCAGTTGAAGATGCTAGTGCTCAATTAATTGAAGATGTGCACCAAGAACCCATCGTACAGAGTCTGCCTGAGAAAGAAAAAGGAAAACAAGTGATAGAAGAAGCAGAAGAAGAAGAAGGAGACTTTCTTTTAGAATTTCTTCAAAGTTCAAAGAAGAGTAGAGAAGAATCGGTTCAAAAGCCGAGTGAAGGTGTTCAACAAATCCTTCATGCCGATCAAGAACAATCTCCGGACAGAATGTCTTTTCAAGAAAGGCAAGGTGATCAATCTTCTCATTCTGATAAAGTTGTTGTCATTAGTGACAAAGTGGAAGAAGAAATAAAACAGAAAGAAAAAGCGAAAGGGAAACAGCCAGTTGTTGACTCAAGCAAATCGTATGAACTACCATCGTATGATGAGGATACTGATTCAGATCATACAATCTCTCTCAAGAAGGCTGATTACATTGTTCATGTTTTGAGAAGGGTGGAGAAAACCATTCCTTATTTCCCGAGGCTGGAAGGGAAGATTGATTTTATTACTGAAAATAAAAGGAAGAAGTTTGGCTCTGTAAAAGAGATGAGGAAGAAAGTTTTGTCTGTAGAAGCCGATTTGAATGTTCTTTCAGAAAGCTCGGTTGCTCATAAGAAGGCTTGCAATAAGATGACCAAGTGGTCATACAAAATAGAGAGCTCAATCAATGATCATGAAATAGCTATTGAAGATATAAGGAGGTTATCAAATGAGCTTGCAATTGCTTTCAACAAACTTGATAGAGAAACGGTTGAAAGGTTGAATCTTTTGTCTTCTCAAAGAGCCTATGTTCCTTCAGTGAAAGACTTGCAAGAAAGAATGAATGTTTTCCAATCTGAATTCTCGAAGGTTTCATCTTTCAAAGATGAAATGATTTTACTGAAGAATCAAAACTCTATGTTGTCCAAGGATAACAAGACTCTGCAAAACAGAATTGATACCCTTGAAGAGGTAATCAGAGTCCAGGAGGAGACTATCAGAAATCAAGATCAGATTTTTGCAGATCAATAAGAGCTTCTCAAAACTCAGGGTGAATCAATTTCTGAAGACAAGAAGGAGATCAAGAAGATGAAAGCTGTGCTTTATGATCTTATAAAGAAGGAGAAGGAAAGAGAAAACAAATGATTGTTGTATTTGTTTCTTTTCGAACTTGTCTTTGTTTTTTAATAACTCTTATGATCCTTTATCTTTTATCCATTGTCTTCTATTGATTCACTAACTCTTTCAGACAATTCAAGATTACTCCTTTCTTTTTGTAAATCACAAAGGGGGAGAATATTTACAAAGAAAAGATTGTTTTACAAAGGGGGAGAATGCTTTACAATGCTCTTAAGGAAAATCTAAGAATACAATCCTTAGGAAAGTCCATACCTAAGTGGGAGTTAGTTGTATTCAATTTCTTATTCAGAAGAGTTTTCAATAACTCAGGGGGAGATAAGTATTTCTTGTTACATTTACTTTGTGTGTTGTGCTTTCCAAAAAGGGGGAGGTTGTTATGTCAAAAGTCTTCTTTTGTCTTCTATATTATGTTTTGGAAATCACAAATGTATTCTATCATATGTTTGTAAATTACATTTGTCTTTTATCATATTTATCGTATCGTACGATGACGATTGTACTGACTATATCGTACCATACTGACTCTGTCAATCATACCATGCTGACTCTGTCAATCGTATCGTACTGACTCTGTCAATCATATCGTACTGACTCTTTCAATCGTATCGTACTGACTCTGTCAATCGTATCGTACTGACTCTGATGATCATTATTTGTTTTGGTACTTTGTCAAAAACACTCTCTGCATTTGAATCGTACTCATGTTTTTCATTTCTAGTTATCTCTTGTCCTAACAAAATGATGTCGTTGAGTTAGTTACAAACTAATCAAAACGATGTCGTGCATTCTGTTTCAATATGACCGTTGGAGGCAATATGACCGTTGGAACCCGAAGCCTATAAATAGGAGGTCATTTGAAGCTGAGAGAACAACGATTAAAAAAGAGAATGAATGAAGGGACTCTGTGAACTACAAAGATTCTAGAGAGAGACACTGTGACATCTCTCATCAGCCTTGTGCGTCCGATCATCGTATCGAGGGCTTTCAAGTAATTGAAAGACAGAGGTGCCGATTACCTGCAAAATCGAGGGCTGCCGGGGATAGGCAGACAGACGTGCCGATCATCGTATCGTGGGCTGTCGGGGATAGGCAGAAAGACGGTCCGATCATTGTATCGAGGGCTGCCAGGGATAGGCAGACAGACGTGCCGATCATCGTATCGAGGGCTCACCAAGGTGTTGCTGAGACAGACCTTTTATCCTAGGTGAAAGGATAACCCTTCTCTTTGGGTTAAAAGAATTGTATTACTTTTACATTTCCGTTGTTACTTGTATTAGAAAGGGATTTGTATTGTTTCCTTTCTTCTTTACATATTCAATTGTAATTGTTTCAATTACAATCATTCTATTAATTTTTGTATTGATTGATTCTATATGCTTTAAGGTAGAATCATTCATCTTTATATTACTCTGATTATTGTGTTCATCTTGAATACAATTGTTTTACATTACATTAGTATTACAATGCATCATACCTTTTACATTCAATACAATTGTGGGTGTTTGTATTAGTATTAGTTTAAGATCATTTAAACTAATCTCTTTGTTACTAAAACTCAAAGGTTTTTTAACCTACAATTCACCCCCCCCCCCTCTTGTATTGTTCCATCTAATAGACATATATATATCTACTATTCGATCCAACACGTACTGCCATGTTTTATTTCATTGTTCAAGATTTCGATGTTTAAACATTATGTTCATGTTTTTATGTTCAAATGTATATGGTTTCTTTTATTTTCCCTATGCTTACCCTTAATGAGAATTTGATCTCACCCTTTATATGTTTTATTTTCCCCAGGACATAAATAAAGTTTTAGGTAAGAAAACAAAAGGGGAAGATCTTTATGGGAGATGTTGAAGATCTTTCACCACGATTAGAAGATTATGTTCTGAGTTTCCAAAGACACTAAACTATTAAATTCCATCGTTGTTTGTTTTTGTTATTTATTACATATTCCATAAAAGTAATGTAATTTCCATGTACGTCATGATTTTGGTCTCTACAGTTGGTATCTGAGGTTTGGTTTAGTCAACCTTTGGAAACTAGGATGCGAGAACTTTAGTGAAATCCCTAGAGATATTTATAAGGTATTTCTAGGGATGTCTCTATGGTTAAGTATATGTATAGGTTATAGTCCTAGAATTATGGTAACAATAATAGAATTTAACCTAAGGTGTTATATATTGAAGGTACTCCCCCTTTATTATGCTATTTTCCTAGCATGATTTTTACCTCTCACACTATTCTTTTTGGGTTTTAGAAAATGGCTGGAACAGGAAGATTCACGATAATGGATGATATGATGGACAATGGAATGATATTCTTCATGAGCAACCAAAGGAAATGGGATTTGGAAGTCCAAACATTGTTATTATTCCTAATCATAAATCTCATAATAAGATCAATAATATCTACTTTGGTAAGTTTCCTAACTTGACTAATAAGAGAAAGATGGAGTTTCCTGATGATCCTAGAAGAAAGAAAGTTCAATTTCCCACATGTAAATAATGTGGGAAGAGGCATCAAGGAGAATGTTTCAAAGGAACTGGAAGATGCTTTGGGTGTGGAAAGGAAGGACACAAAGACGGTAAGTGCAAAGGAAAAGGTTCAGTTAACACCATGGACAAGGATAATGGGATTTCTACAACATCAACAACGATTAAACTTTTTCAATGTGGAATGTATGGGAATTATGCAAACCATTTACCTAAGGGAAAGTCTCATGAAGAAAATCAGCATAGTCGTATGGGTAGTATTTATGTTGATGATGATGATGAGACTATAAATGATATGTGAGATGAAAGAATTGTTGAATCTCGCTCAATGGTTTAAGAAGGTAGTGGAATGATTTATGTTTATTAAAAGTTATGTTGTATAGGTAATGGAACTATGGAATAAAGACACATCTAAGGATTGTTACACTATTGTTTTTCCTAAAGTATTTGAATGTATATGTTGAATGGTACCAGTAAACATGAAAGGTTATTCAGATATTTTTGGAAAGAAGATGATATGCGCATAACGAAGAGATAAAGAGATAATGAAATGTTTGATAGTATTAATGAGCTCATGACTGATATAAGGAAAAAGTGATATCATGGTTTGAGTATAAAGAAATTTTGGGATTTTTGTATGTGGAAAGAGTTGACTTTTGACAGCATTAATTTTTTCACTAAGGTTCAATGGATATTAATTTTTCAAGAGAATACATGATTAAGGTATTCACATGTTTGGATTGTGGCCAACAAGATATATCGTATGATAAATGATGGTATTCACATGCTCAGCAGATGAAATTTCTAGTAATTGTTTTGGATAAGCCTAAATATTGGAATTGATTATGTTGGACATAAGTTAGTATTGTTTAAGGATAAAACTTTTTCGATAGTATTGATGGAATGTTATAATAATGTGGTTTTAGAAAAATGAAAACCTACAGGATGGACGACAACCCGTCACGTCGGACAAGGATATGGAAATCGAACCCACAACTGAAGTGCGACAGGCCTTTATCGCCTACCACTGGCCTACAGGAAGTCCCTGGTTACTAAGAACTAGTTTTATTATAATAAAAAGTATGATATATGAAGTATAAGTCCATTTTTTGAACCATATATGATTAATCTAACTATATATGGACTTATTTATGTTTGATAACTTTTGATAACCTTTTTTTTGAGACAGATGGAATGAACCATCATTATATCACATGATCTGCTAAGACTTCACGAATGACAAATTCAACTTCATTTCTTTAAGAGATGAAGTGGAAATTGTTCAAGGCACAAACATCGGTGAGATTATACCGAAATAAAGTAAGTATTTATTCTAATTCAAATTCGTCAACTTTAGGGAAATCATCTTGATAACCAAAAATGTCGTCCTAATGTCCTTATATCCAATGAATCAGATGGTACCATAGATCATCACGAATTTATGGCTTTGTGATTGTTGGCTTTTTAATAGCCTTGTCCTCTACCACTATCCATTAGAACATGATTGTAATGTTTCTCTTCCATATCCATATTTCCACCTATGTCATCATATGTGGAATCCCAGTGATGAGTTAATTTGGGTACCCATTACATTTCGTACTTTAATTTTTAAAAATTAAGTTTTAGTGTTCCTTTTATAATGTGGGTTTCTATGAAAGAAACTTTCAAGTAGTAAACCATTTATAACCCCAACGAATTTTGAGGGAGAAATTCATTTTCAGGGGGGTAGAATGTAACACCCTGAGATTTCATGAGATATATTATTTTTTAATTTCTTTGATGTCTTCTATTATACACTACACTAAGATTATCTTGTATTGTACGCAACACTGTACTATCTTGCAGTATACGCAACACTATTCCTGGATCGTGCTACACAAAATTTCAAGTTCCTTTTGAGGAAATTATTCTACGTAACATTAATTATAGATTATTTTTAATGTATAAATGAAATAAGTTTTGATTATGTTATACGCAACACCAAACAGAGCTTTCATAACACGCAGCCCTGGCTTGGCTTGCATTATATGCAATCGCAACCTTCCACGATAGTGTGTGTTGTACGCGATACCGAGTTTCACAAAACAACAATATGTTATATAAACTAGTCGTTATGAATAGCAATACCCACTTTTTAAAATTTTATAAATTTTATTTTTCAAAATGAACTTCAGTTTTGGATTGTAAATATCGAAATTAGCCTAGGGTGAAATTTTAGTATATTTCTGAAAACATTCAATTTTTGATGAATAGTGAAAACACTAAGTTACTATTTAAAAACCGACTTTTTATATAAATAATTCTTTATTTTATTTAAATTTATTTTAGTTCCAAATTGATACATAATACCTATATAAGTTCAATTTAATTCATTGGAGTCATTTTATAACAAATTTAGACATATAAAAATTTTAATGAACTTTTCACCGTCTTTAACCCACCTCTTAGGAGAATTTGAAAAATTACATAAAACATAATTTTACCACATATGTGAATGGAATTTAAAAAATATGAGAGAAACGGTTGATATCAGTATGTAAAATGTGGTTCAATAAGATAAAAATAATTTTTGGTGAATAGTAACTTTTTACTTTTATTTACCACGGTTAAAAGTAAATAGGGTAATTAAGGGTAAAAATGATATTATTATTACCCCAACACATGTACAAATTCTACTGGATAAGTGTAATTCAACCAAAAACAACCTTAGGAATAAAATATTACCCTTTAGGTCCACTTGGTTTAGATTAGGACACTTATTATTATTTTATTCATAGAAGAGTAAAATAGGTTATAATCAAAATTTAATAAATAAAAAATTTTTAATATAGAGTCATTAAAAAGATAAATTCTACTATAAATATTCAATATAAATAAAAAAATATTTCCTACATAATGGTATTTTATTTATAATTTTTAGACATTAAATAATTTAATTTATTTATGACACAGTGATGATGCAGTAATTACCTTATTAATGAAATATAAACATAATTGATGTTATAAATACCCAAATAAATGTAATTTGAGACTTTTTATGAGTTCATATAATTTTATAGGTTAATATGAAATGTTATTATTGATTCAATTAACTTTTTTCTAACTAATAATTCTTTTATGATTTTCACAGAAATCAATTACCAAATAGTGTCAAAATTGACATAAAATAGTTTTTAAAACAAATATTATATTATTAATTGTTATTATATTCATAAAAATATAAGGTTAGGAAAAATGACTTAGATAAGGTTATATATATTAATAATTAACCACTTTGGGTTCGTTTAGGTTCATATAGTATGTTTATTAACCATATTGTGTAAGAAAACCAAAAGACACGGTAAAAGTTAAATTATTTAACTTAGAGTTAAATCTAAATAATAAGGATAAAATAGTAACCTCAACTTGTCTAAAACCTAACGGTTGATAGGATTTAGACCCATACCCACCTTATCTTCGAAATGAATCAATTTCGAACTATTAAAAACTTAATATGACTTTATTATAAAATAATATTTTATGTTTTTTCAAAGGTGCCCCTCTCTTCCATCATAATAAGGGCACCCCTTCTCTATTCTCTTCACACCCTTTTGAGCCATGAATCTTGGCCAAAACCTGACAATTCCTCTTATTAACCTCTCTAGTTATATCATATAGGTTCGGGTCTTCTCAAATGACCAACTATAGTGCCCTATGAAGAAGTTTAAAGGAGGTGCGTCGAAGAAGATGTAATCTCTTCTAACGATTCTTTCAGGTTTCTTTCCTCTTCATATTCTTCGTCATTAGTTGTTTCATTATAAATTAATGACATCAGTATTACTTATATAATGATATGTTATTATAGATTTGAAAAAACCACATTTCACCTTCTATCCATCCTACAGAAAAATAAATCACCGCGCGTACATACATACAAAATATCGTCTCCACACCGTGGTGTAATCTGTTTTTCCAACACCACCATACATGGATGGGTATAATGGTGTAAATAATAACTATATATGATTATTATAACATCATACATATTCTATGATATTATATCATCCACTCCAATTCCATTCAATAAATATGGCATTGATATCATCGCTCGTGCATACGTACGGATTACCGTCTCCACGACGCGATGAGATTCATTTTCCATGTTAACAATTCAAGAATGATTATAAAGTATATATAGTAAGTAATCATGAAATATATGACATAATAATGATACTAGATTTATGTGTATATATATATATGTATGTCATCTACTTAATTCCATTCCAGTTAATAAGGAAATGAAAACAACATTCATGTGTACGTACAGCCTACCGTCTCCGTGAACGGTGTATTTCATTTCATTCATCAATCTATTATATATATATAATGAATATATATGATATATAAATCATGATTTAAATTCTAGAATTAATTAAATCATTATATAATTAATAATAATATAAATAAAAACAAATCTAAACACATACGATAAATGAAACGATTTTACCCAAAATGCTACTTTTACATGGAATTTATAAAAGAACGGTTATTATAAAGTCATAATTGAACCATATATGATATCATAACAATTAATATGAATCTTTAATAAGTCAATAACATTATTTAAATCATTATACAAGAGTTTTAGATACATACGAAGCATAATGGACATAAGGTAAGGGATAATTTTTCAAATCTCATTTTTATTCGAGATTGTTTATACGTAAGTATTTACAAGGGTTATATTTTTCATCCATGCCCATAAAATGTTTTTCATAAAGTGTTTAATATTCTGAGATGTATTTTTAATGTCATGTTTACCCCGCGTTGACTTTTACTTTGTGTTATGGAAGGAATCTTTCATTTGTTTACCATACGAGGAACTTTTTGACTTTCTGACAAAAGTATGAGGAGAATGTTGTTTTAAAATATACGGCATGAATGGATTTTTACGATTTAATCTAACATTATTTTCATGAAGCTTACTCTACAATATTTCATGGTTATTTTAAACAAAATCCTTTTCTTTTAAAATTGTGTGGCATTTTTTGAAAAGAAAATTATTTTTAGGAAGAAAGGATATTTTCCTCAAGAATTGTTTTCATGTGTTTTATCAAAAACATTTTCTATATAAGATGAAATTATTTCAAATGTGCAAGTATAATATATTTATGATTTACATTGTTTCAATTTTCTTATGATGAAATGATATCCAATTTTTTATATGGATTATGTTATAATGGGATGATGTTTATGAAACCCATTTTATTCTTTGGGATATGATGAAAGATATATGTTTATTTCATGGAACACGTAAGAATGATTTAATTATGAGATGGGTGGGACCTATATCTCCCTCCAAGTCATTGGGTAAAGATTTATATCTCATGAGATAGGCATGGTTGGAACAGTAAGTTAATCCAGTTCACTGATACAGGACTGGAACGAGGAGTGTACTCGATTCAGAAAGGGACATTATCCACTAAGATGGTCTTGACAGCAATACCTTGGCTATTATAGAAATCATAACATGTGCTTAATGGTTTCCACAATTACATGTTTTATTCCCTTGCTATTTTATCATGATTAATGTTTCTTTATGATTTATTCCTTATGTACTGCCATGTTTTATGTCATTACTCAAGATTTCTATGTTTAAACATTATGTTCCTATTTTTATGTTCAAATGTATATGGTTTGTTTTATTTTTTCCATGCTTACCCTTAATGAGAATTTGAGCTCACCCTTTATATGTTTTCTTTTTCCCAGGACATATAGAAAGGTTTAGGTAAGAAAACAAAAGTGGAATATTTTTATGGGAGATGTTGAAGATCTTTCACCACGATTAGAAGATTATGTTCCGGGTTTCCAAAGACACTAAACTATTACGGTCCTTCTGTGTTTGCTTTTGTTATGTGTTAAGTATTCCGCAAAAGTAATGTAATGTCCATGTACATCAAGATTTGGGTCTCTACATCTACTTTTAAAATAGTCTCCACATCTATTAGAGATTCATGCCCACTATGTAAAAGTTAGGAAATTTTATCTTCATCAACATATTCTTTCTCAGCATCTCCCTTATGATCATCAGGTTGGATGAATTTATTATTGCTACATTCATCATCAAAAGTTTTGTTAACCTCTTCCTGTCCATCATTATCTTTTCCTTGAGAAAAAATCTTGGTTGACTCAACCTGGGAAGTCCAGATTGAATTATTTTCTGAAGGACATTCCTTCTCAACGTATTCCTCTACTTGTTTTATCACATCATCACTCTCATATTCTTCTTCCACTTCTTCTACTTCTTCAATTTCTTCTTCCTGAACTATCAATTCTTCAACAATAGGTACCAGAATTTACATCTTTACTTGAGTGTCTACTTGTACTAATTCATTGAGAAATGATTATGTTACTTAAATTTGTTCATAGGCTTTCTCAGTATCTTTGATAATTTCTTGAACGATATCATCTTTAGAAATTTACATCTTTTACTTTTATTTTTATTATCTTTCATACTCATGAGAACCTTTAATTTTCAAATCCTTTTCATCTAGAGGATCTCGGTAAAACATATATCTCCTTATTTATTGTTTTTCTTTTGTTCCCTCTATTTCACTAATACTTCATCAGGGATAGTCTTTTGTTTTTTCAGCTTTGGTGGAGCAGACTGAGTTTCTTAAACTATAGGATTCTCTTTGGTTTCCAGTTATTTTTTCATTTATCTTCTTCTAATCTCTCTTGGAAGTCTCCCCTACTTCCAATTTCTTATCTAGAGCTTCAAACTCACTTTATGAAAGATTATAAAATTTTCCGAACTTGGTATTGAAACCAATTTTCATTACTCTCAAGGTGTTATCACATATCAAAAAGATCTTGAAATTTCATGGCATAGAACTGCATGAAATTTTGAACAATTATAATAATAGAACTGTGATCTTAGAAGAAATTCCGCGATACATGATTATTTGGGATTTGAGAGTTCCATTCTTGATATTGGGGACTTTCATAAGGATATACTTCACAAGATTTATCTTCCTCAGGTTAACCAAAAAATCCAAAATAAAGATGTCAATTTTCTTTAAGGAGTCCTTGTCTCCTTTTCTTGGAATGAGAAACCCTTTTACCCAAAAGGATAGTATCCATAGATTTGTTGACAGATGATTGACCTTCAGTGATTTTACTTCTTTCAGTCCGAGGCACTCAATTTCGTTTTCCGTCTCAAAATATCATGATTGATCTGGAAAAGTGTGAGAGGAGAAAATTGTTTCTCATTCATACAGAACTCCAAGAATATTTTCAACTATATTAAAATATAGGGAATAGGTTTTACCATTGCTCTGGAATGAAAATTCTTCTCTTACACCTTCATTATAAAAAATTATTATATCATAGAACTCTATAAGTAATTATGGGTAAACTGGATCCTGATTTTTTGTCTTGGCTACTCAAAAACTCTCCCATCCATTGAGTTTAATATATTTTTTTAATCAATGAATTATACTTAGAAAATAATCTTGGATCAACCAACCATTCCCAAATAGATTTTCCATTCCTTTAATTCTGTAGTTGAATACATCTATTTCTACGAGGAGGCTTCCAATGACATCCGGAGTCTAAAAAAACATTGGAAACTCAAAATGAGCTTTTTGAAGAGAATCAGAGCTTTGAAATAGAAATTCCTGAAAACAGATGTGGGATAAAGAACATAGGGTCTTTTTATAGTCATCTAAGAAAAGGTTCGAATTCCCAATTTGATACAATGGTTGAAATAATCATTATTTGATATGACGATTGAGATGAAAGCCGAAGAAGGACTTGGTAGGTTCCATTATTTTGAGGTTTTAAGGAAAATTTGGTTTTAAGGAAAGTGAATTAAGAAAAAAATGTCTTTAATACAAATAATTACAAAAAATTATGTAATGAAACATACCTTATGAATTTCTAGGAAAACTTTTAGAAATGAAAAATATTATTGTTGAATAACATTAAATTCCCAAAAAATTATTATGTAAAGGAAAATTTGGGTCATAGAATTTTGAGTTTTGAAAAAAATTGGTTAATGAAGAAAAGGAAAAAAATTATAAACATTTTTTTTAAAAACAATTTGGTTATGAAAAAAATTTATAAGAAAAGAAAACAAATTTATTTAATAAGAAAATGTACACCACCTGTGAGAAGGAGTTACTTAATGTAAGGAGATAGGTATCAACACGATGTTAATATGGAAGATTAATTTATTGTTATCATTACTAACTTTTCTTTAATGTATTCATATCTATAGAAGGATAAATAATTTCTAAAAATATCTGGAAGTAGATCTTGTGTTCTGATAAATTGAAGAATGATATCTCCTTTAAGTGTGTTATCCCTAAGAATGTTTTGCCTAATATCTATGTGGCTTTCATGGTATTGATGTTTAGGGTTTTTTCTTAATGAAATGGAACCTGTGTTATCAAAAAATATCTGTGTTTTGGTAAAACCCATTCCATATTCTATGAGTGTGTGTTGCATCTACAACACTTGGGCACAGTAACTTCCATCTGATATATATTCAGATCCAGTAGTGGAAATTTCTACTAAGTGTTGCTTCTTGCATGACCAAGAAAATAATAAATCTAATAAGAAATGACAAGTTCCATATGTACTTTTTCTATCCATTCTACATCCACCAAAATAGGCATTCGAAAATCTTTTTCAAACAAAATCATTTCCAGAAGTATAGAAAAGTCCTATATCCAGGGTTCCCTTTAAATAGAGAAAAAAAATTTCACTACTTTTAAATGAGATTAATTTGGATTTGATTGATATCTTGAACATAAACATTTTGAAAACATTAATTTTGGTCAACTAGCTATCAAGTATAGTAAAATTCCTATCATACCACTAAATGATGTTTTATCTACTGGTTTCCCAGCTTCATCAAGATTAAATGAATTTGAGTTACTGATTAAAGTGATTATACTTTTAGAGTTTTCATACAAATACTTTTTAAGAAGATATTTACTATACCTATGTTGTGATATATAATTTCCTTCTAGTTTTTTAGAAATTTTAAAACCTAGGAAAAATGTTAACTCACCCATCATAGTCATTTCAAAATTAGATTTCATTAGACTCTCAAACAAATCAATTAGAGATTGATGATTTGATCTGAATATAATGTCATCAATATATATTTATACAATCAAAACATTTTTCTTATCTTTCTTTATAAAAAGTGTTAGATCAGTATTTCTCTTAACATAATATGTTTGTAACAAAAATATTATAAGTCTAGCATACCAGGCTCTAGGGGATTTTTTAATTCTATATAAATCTTTGGTATGTTTGAAAACATGTTTAGGATGTTTTGTGTATTCGAAACCAGGAGTTTTTTCAACATAAACTTTTTCTTGAACATATCCATTAAGTAAAGAATACTTCGCATCCATTTAAAAAAGTTTGAAATTAATGAATGCTGCAATGGAAAGTAAAATGTGAATATATTCATGTCTAGCTACTAGATCATATGTTTCTTTATAGTATATTCCTTCTTGTTGATTATAGCCTATAGAAACTAATATATCTTTATTTCTTACTATGATTAAATTTTCATCACACATATTTATGAATACCCATTTTACTCCAATTACAGAAGTTTCTTTATTTATTTCAACCAAGGTCTAGAATTTGTTCCTTTTGAATTCATTTAGTTCATCTTGCATGGATTTAATCCAATCATCGTCACCTAAAGCTTCATTAGTGATTTCTGGTTCAAATTAGGAACAAAATTCTTGATGTTCTACTTTATTTCTTCAGGAAATTCTCGTTATTACTGTTTAATTTACATCACCGATGATATTATCGATGGGATGATTCTTAAGAAACAACTGATTTGGGTTTTGTAAAACCATTTCATCAACTGATGGTAGAAAATATTCTAGAATAAATACTTCAGAAATGTTTTCTTGAACATTTCCCTTATTGGAAGAATAATCTATCAAAGGTTGATAATCAGTTATTGAAAATACATCTGAGCATTTGGGTTTGGGTTGTTTAAAAAAAGGGCTAGTTTCATCAAATTTTACATTCATTGTCTCTTCAAAAGTACAAGTTGTTTTATTAAAAACTCTATAATACTTAGAAGTAGTGGAATATCCTAGAAAAAGGCATTAATCATATTGGGGTGAAAATTTAGGTAAGTTGTCTTTTGAATTTAGAATGAATACTTTTCAACTAAATACATTGAATTAATAAACTCAAGGTCTTCAACCTGCCCAGAAGTTATAAGGTGTTTTGCTAAGAAATGGTCTGATTAAAACTCGATTTATTGTATAACAAGAAGTACTAATAGATTCATCCAAAAAGTGTTTAGCTATAGACTATTCACTCAATGTGGTTGTAGTTCTCTCTTAAAGAATTTGATTTCTTCTTTCAACAACACCATTCTGTTGAGGATTTTTTGGAGCATAGAAGTTATGAGTAATGCCTTTCTTACTACAAAAAGTAACAAAATATGAATTTTGAAATTCTCTCCCATGATCAATATTAATAGTTATCAATGAAATGTTTTTCTCATTTTTAACTTGGTATCTTAATGTTTTGAAATAATAAAAATATTCATATTTCTTAGCATGAAAATATACCCACATAATTCTAGTTTAATCATCAACTAAAACAAATACAAAATATTTTCCTCCAATACTTCCAGTTTTTGATGGACCAAAAAGATCTATATGCACTAACTGTAATTCATCATAATTTGAGACTTCACCAATTGATTTAAAACTTGATTTATGTTTCTCTCTATATTGATAAGGATAAAAAACTTTTGAAGAAACAAATCAAATCTATGGTATATCCTCAACAAGTTTTTCTTAGAGATTTTCCATAGGTTCCTAAGGATACAATGTCCTAATCTTCTATTCCATAACTAAGATTGATCTTTCATTGCACTGAGTCAAGGTATATCTTGGATTATAAGGTCTTATAAGTTTATTTTATATACATTATCAGGCTTATGGGAAAAAAGAATAAACTCTTCCATGGTATTTTGTACTAAGCATTTATCATTCCTAAAATTCACAAGGTAACCATCATCACATAATTTCCTTATGATAATGAGGTTGTTCGTAAGACCTTTAAAACATAAAACATATGAAATTAAAGTTTTTTTCAAGAAGAAAAATGTTACCTATACCAAAAATTTCTCATGGAGAAAAATCTTTTAAAGTTACCTTTCCTCTTTTCATCTGAAACATATTTTCAAAGAACTTTTTGTTAACAGTCATATACCGGGAATATTCACTATCCATATACCATGTATTGCTATTGGTACTTTATTTTTATCCTAAAAATTATAGAGTTTGAATTTTGTAATCCATACATTCTTGGATCAAGAAATATTAGAAAGTAAAATTTTAGGTACCCACATTTTAATAAAAAAAGATTCATGAAAACCTGAATATTGGATTTTATTTAAAGAACAATTTTTCTCCCATTGTCCACCACATTGACATTTACTAAATAATGGATCACTTTGGGGAACAGAATAATTGTTACTATAACAAGTTCTGAATGAGTATAACAAAATCCAGAACTATTCCTTAAAGGATGAACTTGGGAATACATCTTGTAAAAGTTTTCCTTACCAGAGGTAAAGTTTGATTGGAATTTCCTTAAAAAATATTTCTAACATTAGTTTAATAACCAAGTTATTATCCATTATGTTATTAGTTTTAGAATTTTAGTTATGATCTGAAATATTTTTCTTATAAATAACATCATTAAGATCCTTAGAATGTTTATCCTTCTCAAAATTAACTTCCTTGAAATTTTTAGAAACACATTAAAAATTAAATGTTTTCTGATCAATATTCTTAAAAATATCTAATACTTCTATAGTTAAAATAGAAATTCCATAATTTTCCTTCTCAATATTTTTCTTGGGATTAGTGTTCTACTTTTCAAGAAGTTTGGAAAACATAGACACTTATTCATTATAAGCTCAAGAGTTATCTTCATCAGAAGAATATTCTTCATCTGAAGATATATAATATTTATCGTCAATATAATTTTCATTCAAGAATATATTATTGATAGATTCGGCATTGTGTACCTTGGCTATTAGAAAATAATTTTCACTGGGTACTTTGGCTAGTAGACCAAGATTCTTCTGACTAGAAGATTTATACTCTAAATAGTCATCAAATAAGTTACCACCACTTGAACTCCACTTAGTGTTTGCCTTCAATACTTTCTTGTCTTTATACTTATAATTCTTCTTTCTTTTATTACCAAAATGATTTTCATTTCTATTTTTTCTTTTAATCATGGAATAATAAAGTATGATGTGTCCAACTCTTTTCCATTCATATCAAGTGACTTATGAGTCTTTCTTGTCTTTTATTTCATTCTACTTATATCTATACTGAAGATATTTCTTTCCCACTATCTTGTTCATTCTTCAAAAAAATTAGATAATTCATTCTCTGAATGATCACTATCAGAAGATTTAGATATAACAACAACTTTATTTTCTTTAGATCTAGTTAACCTTTCTGAAGACTTGGATTTAGATGTAGTAGTGAAAACTACACTTCAATTACCATTCTTTTTTTTTGAAATCATCATCTCTTTTCATTCTTGTTTCATGTTGAAGAGGAGTTCCAAATAACTCATAAAGAGTAATATTGGATACTTTTTTGTTCTCATCAATGGTTTTCCTTTTTTAGTCCCACTCATTGGGAATGATATCAATTATTTTATCTACAAGAACTTCATCATCAAGTTATCTATCTCCCATATATTGAATACAGTTGACAATTTTCATAAATTTTTGTTGTACTTTGAAAACAGATTCTCCGTAAAGAAATAAGAATCCATGATATTTAGCTCTTAACATAGCTATTCTATTTTATATCACTTTAGAAGTCCCAAAATGTTTAACATCAAGTTTCTTCCAAATTTAGTTGGCATATTCACAAGAATATATTTGAATATATGTATTCCTGGTCATAGAACACAATAGAGTATTACATACCTTGATGTTAAGTTGATATTCTTGCTTTTCCTAGTTTTTAAAGGTTCTTATTTCCTTATCATAAATTTTTTAATCTATAGTAATCATGACAAAATTGTATGATCTAGTGTTTATGAAAAGATTATTCATCTTATTTGTCCAGTACTCATAATCATTACCATCAAAAATTAGTGGTATAGTAGGATTAATATAATCAATGGAACCAACATTTATACCTACCATTCTATAAGAAATTACTTTTCCATAATACTTGTTAATAAAAAAGATAAAAATCTTTAAACTAAACTTGAATATGAAAATTTAAGCAATAAAATGTTCAAATAAGGAAAAATTGAGCTGTAAAAACTTATATGTAAGTATAATTATTTCAGATTCCTTGCTCTGATACCAATTGTAGTATCTAAATAGTGTATGTAGATTCTCAATTATAAGAGGGGTGAATTGTAAGTGTAAAAACTTTTATTTTTTTCCTGAAGTAAAACTTTTTTAAAAAAATTTAAACAAGGTAAATTCACAAACCCTCGTTAAGTTCTTAACCATGAATTAAACTTGATTAGGGTCCGGAAATATGAATTAGGAAAAGACACTTAAGAACAATTTTCTTAAAGAAGATTCTACCTTAATGAGTATATAATATTATTTATCAGAGTAAGTAAAGTACAAGAAACTATAGGAAAAAAATACTTTATTTATTTAACAAAATTATAGCAAAAATAAAATTTGAAACAATAACATGTAACAAGTATGAAATCTTTTAACCCGAAGAAGAGTAGGTTATCTAAGAACCTTGAATAAAGGCCCCTTGATTTATAATTTCATGAAAGTATATCTTACCCACACTAGGGTAATACCTTGATAGGAATATCGAAATATGTCCTTATATCCCCGAAAGCCCTTGATCTTTAAGGTAGTTTCCACCTCTATCTTCCTATCCCCGGAAACTATCGACTGTACTCAAAAACAATCGGAGTTTCATGAAGCAATCTAAAAAGATGTTCACAACTAAACAGTATGATAATGAAAATGCACATGGAATGAGAGTCTCCCTCTAGAAATCTCTTCACAATATCACAACATGTAATCTCTTGACTGATCAATAGATTATGAGCTCATTCAAATGGGATCCTATTTATAGGAAAAAATCAAACAGTCAGCTCCCTCCTCCAACAGTCATATTTTTCCTTGACTTTTGGAGCGACCTGAACACATGTTAGTTGACCAACAGTTATTTAGAAACAAAATATATGAAATCATTTCAAAATAATAATATTTGTAAGGAAAATGAATTAGCTTAACCAATTCTTAATATAAAAGTCTACGAAAAAAATATAATTCAGAGTCAAATAATATTAACATTCAGTTTATTTAAAACAAGGATATTCAGATTCTATTTTATAAAGAATTCGGAATCAATATTCTATAGATTCTAGAGACTGAATTCCAATGAATTCAGAGTCTAAATTCTGAGGAGTTTGGAGTCTGAATTCTATGTAATTTGGAGTCTGAATTCTGAGGAATTCAGAGTCTGAAATTCATAGACTTTAGAGTCTGAAATTCAGATATTTCTAAGACTAAATTTCAGGGAATTCAGAGTTTGAATTTCAGAGAACTCAATGTTTGAATTTCATAGAATTCAGAGTCTGAATAATAGATAATTCAGAGTTTAAATTTTACATAATTTGGATTTTGAATTTTTGATAATTAAGAGCCTGAATTTCAGAGAATTTGAAGTTTGAATTTTAGAGAATTCAGAGTCTGAATATTAGAGAATTTGGAATCTAAATTTCATAGACTTCAGAGTCTGAATTTTAGAGAATTCAGAGTCTGGATTTTAGATAATTCAAAGTCCGAATTATAGAGAATTCATATTCTGAAAATAGAAGACTCTATATCCAAGGAACTATAAGATTCCAAGGTTTTAGATAAGAATCCGAATATTTTACTTAATAATAAAATGATTTTAGTTTTGAGAGGTTATAAAATGAGGCAATGAAAAAAATTAATTATAAATTTTTCCTTAAGGAAGGGAAATTTTCCATAATAAAATAATCCTTTGGGAAAGATAATTTTCCTTAAAATAATGTGTTTGTGATTTTCAAAACATAGAGGAATGGAAAAGTCGTAATGAAACCTTATTGACTCAAAATATTAAACAATATACTTTATCCACAAACTATATCAGGTTTTAAAAATAACATCATAAAATGTTGTCTAGGAACAAAGAATATTTCACATTTATAAGTGGGATAACAACAAATACTGGTCTCACACAAACTCTTCCATGGTTTTCATGGTAACACAGATGAATAAATTTGAGAGAGTGTGTTGAGAAATCTCCTATTCATTATAGGATACAGTGTTTCATAGATAAAAAAAGTAAAAATAAACATACCTCAAATATAATGCATAAAAAAGAAAGATAAAATGATTAAAGATAAGAAAAAGTGATTCTCTCCGATCTAAATAGGTTCATATGTTGAAAGGTCCTCAAATCAATCTTATTGAAAATATCAAATGTGTTTCGAAAAATGTGTTGTAATATAGATTATCACAAAGGTATGAAAATATTTATGTTTCTACTCTATAGATCTCCAGATTTCTTTCACAGATAAGAGTATTAGAGATTCCTCTTGATTTGTGAATATATCACTAATTTCATCACTATTAATTGGCTACTCATGTGCATGAGAGAGTTATTATGAATTTATATTGCTCCAGGTAAAATTATCTATTGGATAATAATGATAATATAACTGGAATCCTCATACTAAGAACAAAATTAGAAAAGTATGACATTTTATATAATGTATCTTTGGAGTTGTTTATGAAATATGATTCTTAAATCCACATACATATTAATAAATTTAATTCCTTAAAGTATCTATTAGAGTAATTAAATTTGAAATTAATCTAGACAACAGTAGTAGTACTCTTGTGGTATCTTATCCTAGTGGTAGATGAGTTCTAGCGGTAGCTCATACTAGTGGTAGCATCAATGAATAGTAGCATAGACTAGGAGTATCACAATTCAATGATTGATCAGTTATGATGGTAGATGTAATGATGGTAGATGTGATTATGGTAGATGTGATAATGGTAGATCCAACTGGTGGTAAGTCTATCTGATAGTATATAACTTCAGTGGTAGATCTCTTTGGCGGTAAATATATCCAACACTAGATCTGTCGGTGGTAGATCATTCAGTGATAGATGTAGTCTACTAGTAGATATGGTTGACCTAATGGTAGATCATCATATCTAGCAGTAGTTATACTTGAACTGACGGTATATCCATTGAATTAATGGTAGATCAATACATAACCAATTTTTTTCAAAACGTTTCATATAAAAATATTTATATCATTAAACGCTATCTAGTTAGAAACATAACAAAAATGATTTTTGATCATTAAAATAAGTAGGTGCAATCAAAATCCCCCTTTTTATTGACCACAAATCATGGCATTTATAGACATGTATAAATAAGGATATATAGATAGGTATAGAGAAATTTTAATAATTTTTTACTTAATATTTCAATGCAATAATGTGATACATAGATTTACCCATAATTAGAATATGATTACTATCTTAAATGGAATTCAAGTATACTCCCCCTTTTTTATTATCAAAATGAAATAAAATAAAATAAAATAAAAGATATAAATATGAACAATATACAATGTGCATTAGATATAAATGTAAAATGTTACATCTTAAAAATTAATAAGAGTAAAATATATTTCCTATAAAAACTCATGGGTGTATGATCCACTATTAGCATGATAAGGTGAGGGACCTCTGGATCATTTCATTTTTCAGTGACTAGAGGGAAATAAGTGGTAGAGGGTGTAGGAGTATGTAAATGAGGATCCCTGATCTTGACATGTATGAGATGTTAAACGACATCAACAAGAGTCTTTCCAAAAGTTTGAAACTCTATAGGCATGGGTACTGAATAAGGTGCAAAAGTTCTGGAATAAAAGGATATAGCCTAAGGTTCAACTACTATATTTTTATAGGAATTCATAAATGGTTTCATTAAGTTAACAAAATCTATAATAATTTTTCCACCATGCTCTATTTCTTTGAATAAATACTTCTTCTCTTCCATGAAAATTTTGAGCATAAGTACCAAAACCTTCAGTTGGTTCACTTGATCCTTCAATTCCTTGGTCACATAAGGCATTCTTATATTCCCAATAAGAAACATATAGTTATAATTTATCTCAAACTTTATATAAATCTAGTAAAGTTAATACTTAATTACTATAGTGATCTCCTCTCTATCACTCATAAACTCATTCAATCATTCCCTAACCATCTTATAAATATGATCACTAGGTTCCTTTATTTTAATAAGTTCCTCTTAATGAGATGTATAAATATTACACACAATATCATTTATATCTTCTCTAAGAATGGATCAAATCTCCTCTGTATCAACTGAAGGAGAAGGAGGTGGAGTACTAGAAGAGAAAGCACCAACTATATGCAAGGACTCCAATCTCTCCCTAAGTGATAAATTACCTTGATAAAATACCCATTTAATCTTCTATATGATGGATATGTTATATTTCATCTAATCAGCCAACCACTTATTCTAAATTTCCAGTTCTTTAATTTTCAAGATCATCTTAGGTAGGATATGATATCTCACTAACATATAAATCCATCAGGTATTAGAATCAATGATAAAGGTCCCTTAAGAAGGTGTGGATATAAGGATACCACTAATATATGATATCATCCTCAATCTAAAATAATCCAGATCATATTTTGTTACATAATTATAAGGCATTGGATTTGAAGGTAGAAGATATTTAATCCTATCTTAGCTAGGTGCATAAGCCTCTATATGTATATATTTAGTTGTATGATCACCATAGAGAAATACTTCCAACTAACTTACATTGTCTATCTATTAAACCAGAGATACCTTAGTATACTTTCCATCAAAAGAGTTAGCATGTCCACCATGCTCAGTTGGAATTCCATGATCAACACCATCACCACCATCATCTAACTATGACTCTGGATAGTCAATTCCAATCATATCATATCCAGGGTATTTCTCTCCCTTAGTAGTTACACTATCCTCAACTCTATCAGAAACCACTGGATCAACTCTATAACTTCCAAAATCCTAACCTTCTTCACCAGAAATACTTGAAAAAGAAGAACTGTGACAGGTATGTGACTACCCTTCCTTATCAGCATCACCATTATAATTCTTAGATCTATTAGATCCTTCATATACATTAAAAAATTACCTTGAACTCTTAGAATAAGTATTAAAATATTCTTAACTTGATATTTTTGTCTCAATGGATTCTTCGCCTTCACTTAGTAGGATTTATTTATAAGTAAGAGTAAGAGATGGAATGGAAGCTCCATAGAAAACATTTTGGCTTCTAACCAAATCAGGGTCACTTCCTTCCTCTACTAAAATAGCCACTAACAATTATTCTATAGATTCATCTTCTTATTACTCGGCTTACACATCAGGGGAAAAAATTAAAAATTCATCTAGCACCAAGCCAGGATCAACCATATCTCTAAGTCTAAAAGGGTTTTCATAGGCTTAGATTTTTAATCAATTGGATCATGATCAACCAGCCATTTTTTTAGCCAAGGTTTCAAATTAACCTTTATTATTTTTTTGGTAAAATAACATAAACAAAATCTTCCACAACTAATTACAGCTTCTTTATCTTTAAGCACTATACTTTTTTATTTCAAAATAGCTGAAATAAATTTGGGGTAGATCGAGGAGTAAGATCTAGATGAGGTCTTGATCATTTCTATGATATGGAATATCCAGAATCTATACAAGTTTATCTTATCTCAACATTTCATATAAAGTAATATAAATAAATATTGGTACCTCATGGTTCTAAATTCCCCCTTAATGGGACAAATATTATGTTGGATAAACTTAAACCAAAGTATTTATGCCCCATAAAGCTCTATAACTATAGGTCTTCACACAGTAGCATTTTCAGTCAACTCTGATAGGGAATCCTCATGCATTAAAAGCTCAATGCTTCATGGGATTGATCCCTAAAAATCATCATATATACCTTTATGAGGAACATTGATATATTTATCCCATCGTTTCAATGAAAATATCACCTTTTCCATCAATCACAACCCATATAACATCCTTATATTCACTAAAACTATACTCTAAAAATTGATAAAACTATTTGACCAACCTTAGAGAGAATGTTTGGTCATTAATAAAAAACCATTAGATCCATCCTTGGTTCTAGATCACATTTAGAACTAGTTACTTTGTCATAACTAACAATTCTGCATTTATTTCCTTTTTAGGAACAACAACTCAAGACAAGAGTTAGGGGTTATTCAATTTGACAATAGCAGAATGAGTATATTAACCTTGTGATTTATTTGAGATATATGATCCTTTATGATACAAAACAAAAACAAATTTTACACTCAATATATTCTCACAAATTTTATGGTAGAAGGGAGAACACAAGTAGTGTTGTAGGGCAAGAGAGAAAAGAGAGGGGAATATTCTAATGCATGATAGAAAGTGTTCTCAAATTCATATTTTAATTTTATTTTATCATTTATGGATTCATAAATGAAAAATATACATAAAGTTACATAAATAAACTCAATAAAAATTTAATCCTAGAAATCAAGAGCCGTGGAATATAATCGGAAGCACTCGAATGGTATATAACCAATAGTATATCATCAATGATAGATCAAGAATAGTGGATCAACAATTATGGAATTTTATAAAAATAAAATCTGAAGATAAATATTTAATCAAATTTTATCATTCCTATTTCATTTATGATATTTCTTAATATCTTCCAATTTAATGTCTTTGTAAATTTTTTATGAAGCTAATGTTTGGTTCCAATGAATTCAAGAGCTAAATCCCCGTTATGGAAATTACCTCTTAAAAAGTGATGTATTATATCAATATGTTTTGTCTAAGAATGATAAGAAAGATTCTTAGAGATATTGATCTCACTTATATTATCAAAATTTATAGGAACATGTAAAAATTGATATATATAGTCTATTAAAGTTTATTTCATCCACATAATTCGAGAATAGTAACATCCTATACCTATGTAATCACTATGAGTAATAGACGGTGCAGTTGAATTTTTATTTTTATTACACCATAGAACTAGTGACTATCCAAAAAGGGGAAATTTACCATAGGTTCTTTTTCTATCTAACTTACAACCACCAAAATCAGCATCTGAATAACTAATTAAATCAAATTCTTGTCATATTAGATAAAATAGTAATGTGTTTGTTTTATACTTGAGGTATTTAAATATTATTTCAACATCAAGTAAATGTGACTATTTATGATTTTATTGAAAATGGGAACACATACATACACTAAACATAAAATCTGATTAGCTAGAAGTTAAATATAATAATCTTCTAATCATACCTCTGTAAATGGATTGATCAACCGATTTTCCAATTTTATTACGATCTGGTTTACAAGTTGTACTAATGGTAGTATCACTACTCTTTTTTCCATCCATACCAAAAAAAATTAAAATGAATTTTGTGTACTTCCTTTGATTTAAAATAATTCAATATTTATTTTGGAAATTTTGAAAACCAAGAAATAATTTAAATTCACCCATTAAACTCGTTTCAAATTCACATTACATCATTTTTGAAAAATAAATACATAAATAATTTCAAGAAGATCGTAAAAATATATCATAAAAATAAATTTCTACTACTAAAAAAGATTTTGATATTATTTTTATAAATAAATTATGGTCATCTATGCCTTTATAAAAACACTTAGAAACCAGAAATGAGTTGATCCAGTCATACTAAGATTTATAAACTTATTTTAAACCATATAAATATTTTGTTAATTTCAATACATGATTTTTAAAATGGGGATTTTTAAATCTATGGTGTTTATAAAAAAACTTCAAATATATAACCATTTAGTAATTCGGTCTTTACATCCATCAAATATAAATTTAAATTCAAATTTTCTACATAGGAAAGTAGCATTGTAATGGATTCAAATTTATATATTGTTTTAAAGGTTTAATCATAGCCAATTCCCTCTTCTTGAATATATCATTATGAAACCAATCCAGATATGTTCCGAACTATGGTTCCAGAATCACCTACATTATTTCTAAATACCCATTTAGTGCTACTATTCAAAATGCATTTTGGTCTATCCACTAATTCACAGACATTTTTTCTTTCAAATTAATTGTTTTATTATTTCATTTACATTACCTATAATTCATCATTAATTACATAATTGATTTCTTAGGTTCAAGATCTAATAATAAGTCATTATATTCAACATAATTTATAAGAGATGCTCTATTTTGTGTTCATCTATCTAGGTATCCAACTACAACATCTAAGGGATGATATCTATGTTTCCTAACAGTTCTAGGAAATTATGTGTTGGATATTTCATTATCCATTGTGGGTTTAGGTACAGGACATTTATTGGAACTATAATATTTTTATACATGTTTCAAATAACTATTATAATGTTTAACATTTATGTTTAGATTATTTAGAAAATATTAAAGGTTTTTTAAAGAATTATTTGACTCATGTTGATCTTTTTCATCAAATTTGACAGATAAAGATTCTTACATAATTTTAGTTCTTTTAATAAATACACTATAAGACTTTCTAGTTAAATAATATTCACGGAAAATTCATTAATCACTCTTAGATGAAAATTTTTCAATATTTTCCATTTTATTGTGAATAAATACATTTCAACCAAAAACTCTAAAGAAATCAACCTTTAGTTTTCTTCAATTACATAAGTTATATGGGTTTTTCATTAGATGTGTCCTTATAATAACTCTATTGATTATATAGTTGGTTTTATTTATAGATTCATTCCAAAAATAAATAGGTAGATCATACTCATTTATTATGGTTCGATAAATACTTTAAAGGGTTATATTTCTACTTTCTACTACACCATTATATTGTGGAGTTCAATGAGAAGAAAATTTATGTTTATATCTATGTTGTGAGAATAATAGTTCAAAATCATGAATTTTAAACTCATATCCATGATCACTTATTAAGGTATTAATTCTAAGTACACTAAAATTTTCTATAGATTTATCATTATTAGTAAAATAAAAATAAACATCACTTTTTTGAACTAGAAATAATAAATAAATTTATATATATATGTTTTCTACTGCAATATAAACATAGTTGATCTCATTTAGGATAGAAACACTATAGGGTCTAAAAAATCCTTGTAAACCAAATCTAGGGGTTAAGAAGTTGAAACATATTTCTTTTATCTGAAATATATTTTTTGTTATCTCTCATTTATTAATGTGTTACAAACTTTTTCATTTGGGAAATCAAGTATAGGCAAGTCTTCAACTAGCCCTTTAATAGTTATATTTTTAAGTGAGTGTATATTGTAATGAATTTGTCTTCTCTGCCAAATCCAAGACTCATTGTGAAAGTAACTTAGATATGAAATTTTTTGAGAAAATAAGGAATCTAAATTAACATCATATACATTATCATTTCTCAAAGTAGTGAAAACTAAAAAAATTTATTAAAAGCATTGAAGGAATTATTTTCAAACCTATCGTGGAAACCATAATCAGATAACTATGATATTCTAAGAAGATTATACTTTGATCCATCTAAAAATAAAATATTGGAAATTAAAATGGTATTATAGTTACTGATTTGACTAAGCCCAAATTATCTTTCCTTTAGAATTTTCAATGAAGGTGACATGTTCACCATCAACCATGATTCGGTTCTTGAAATTTGAGAAGTCTCTAGTAATGTGTCTAGAGAAACCAATATCCAAATATAATAATTACATACTAGATATTTTCAAGTAGGATTCTTATAAAAGAGATTTAAACTAAAAATTAATTTCGTACCCATATCTTTAAGGGTATAGAGATTTTAATAATAACGTACTTTTTAATCCATAATTGTATAACAAGTTTCTTATATGTATATCGAAGTATTTTATAAATAAAAACTTTTTTAGGATCATATGAATAGTAAATATTCACAAAACTAATTGAACTATAATAATAAGAAAAAATTAGTCTTATTGATATTTCTTTGTCTAGGTTGGTATCGAATTCTTATGGTATAAATAAGTCCCATTTCATTTCCAATCATCTTAATTAAATTGTGTTTGTCTAATTGTTAATTTCTATATATCCTTTTTTAATTGTTCGTGGGATAATTTTAGCTCATTATTTTATTTTATAAATTGAGTAGTTTTGTTATTTTATATACTAAGATCTATTTTAATGTGAGAAGAGAAGGAATGATTCTAATTTAAAATTCATATTTATCTTTAATTTCAGTGAATGTGTCCTATAGTAAATTAAAATAATCAAACATTGCTTCACTTGACATGTTTTAGATAAACGAAAAATATTAGATACCTCATATGTGTTTGTCATAAAGCACATATTGACTATATTGTGATTGTCCTCTTTTATTGGGTCTGACACACTTGAACTATATTTTGAAGCACTCTAAGTTTCTTTCATAGCCTTCTTGTACCTCTTACCTCTATCCTCATTCTTTTTATTAAGCATGAACTTAGGACTCTCTACTTTTATGTGACCTTTTCTCTTGCATTCATAATGTTACTTAATTTTTAGAATCATCCTTTTTCCATTATTTTCTATATTTACCTCTATTATCATACATATCTTTATAGTTGGTATTCATGAAAATTTTATTCCATTTTTAAAATTTCATTAATCTTTAGGAAAAGTGAAACATTTATTTATCACTTTCAAAAGATGAATCCCCATCAGATGTGTTTTTTCTTTAATATTCCTTTTTTCATTGAGTAAAAATTATTTTAAGCTATTAACTTCATATTCGGTTCATATTATTCTTCTATATTCTATTCAAGTTCCACTTTACACATCATGAGCTTTCTTATTAGCACTTTAACACGAATTTTACTTATATCACATGATTCTGAAATTGAAACTAATGTTCATCTCCATCTGTCTGGTAAATATCTTAGCATGTGGATCACTCTATCCTTTTTAGTAATTGGTTTCTTGAGTGAATTCATCATATTCCAAATCTCATTGAACTTGAGATGTATATAATAAATTGATTCATTTTGTTTCATCTTAAATGTATCATATATGATAGTATATGTATTCAAATTCATTTCATTGACATTTGAAGTTATGTCATGAGAAATAGCCAAGGTGTACCAAATATCAAATGAAGTGATACAGGTATATATTCTATTAAAATATTCATCTCCTAAATCATGGTATAATGTATTCATAGATTTATATTTATTGTTATAAGCTTCTTTAGTAGGATCACTACATTCAGCTCTAGATGCTATAGGTAGTTCATATTTATCCTGAATTGTAGAACAAATTTCAAATCCCATGATTTCAATATGTATTTTCATTTTAATCTTCCATTGAGTATACTTAGTACCATTAAAATAAGGAGGTTAATTATTTTTAGTTTCCTCTTGTATATTATTCTCCATAAAAAATTGAATTTAGAATAAACAGAAATTTAATATCTATAAATTGCATCTAGAACACAGTAAAATATATTTTGACAACACCTCTCATACTAAATTTTGGTCAGAGTGACTAACTCAAGAGGGAGGGTGAATTGAGTTCCAAATAAAAACATATACTTAAATATAATTTAAAACATAAATTCCTATAATTTGATATGAAAAATAGTTAATAAAATATTTATAAATATATAATTTTATTTTTCAAATAGATTCTAAAAGCGGGATCAATTCTTACTTAAAATAATCATTAGAATCACTTTAACATTTGAAACTAAATTACTAGATCAAACACACAATATAGAACTAAAATTAAGATTAAATATTAGAGTAAATTTTTTATCCATATTTTATTATAGAAACAATTTTGAACATTTAAATACATAAAAAACTAATAAAACACAAAGTGTAATTAAAACAAGGGGTTTTGTCTCATACTGAGAATTAATCCCCTATACTTTGAAATTGCTCATTTACATGTAGTTTATTAAACAATAAACTTGATCAATAACCTGAATCAAGCTTTATAAAGAACAACACACAAGGATGTTTAGGAAAAAATCCTCTTCAATAGTTATAGGTGTGATAAAAACAAGTACATGTCTCACATGACCTATTCCACAATATTTATGTGTATAATAATGAATAAATTTTGGATGTAGTTCCAAAAACTCTCTTGTTAAGTATAGTATACTATTTTTTATTGATAAATAGTGTAAAACTAAACAAAACTCAAATATAAAGCATAAAGAGAAAGACAAAATGATTAGAGATGAGAAGAAAGTGATGTTTCTCAATCTGAATAGCTTTAAATGTTCAAAGGACCTCGAATATATCTTAGTGGGAAGCACGAATTGGTTCCAAAAAATGTAAATAAAAACATATTATTGTGAAGGTCTAGAAATCCTTCTATTTTTGTTCTGTAGATGTATAAAGTTTTTCAAAACATAATTGTATTAGAGATTCTCCTTGATCTTTTCATTTATCAAAACATGTATCACTATTGTTAGATACCCATGAACGTGAGGGAGTTAATATAAATTTATACCACTCTAGGTAAAATTATCCATTAGAGAATAATGATAATAAAACCAAAATCCTCATACTAAGTAGAAAATCAAGAAATTGTGACTTTTTCATTAATTCTATCATGGAATAGTTTAAGAATAATGATTCCTAAACCCATGTGTGGATGAATACATTTAATTACATAAACTAGATGTTGGAGGGATTAAATTAAACAAAAAAATTATGATAAAAATAATACCACTCTAGAGGTACCTCATCCTAGTGGTAGATGATTTCTGGTGGTAGCTCATCCAAGCGGTAACATCAATGAACCGTAGAATAGTCTTATGTTAGTATAGTTCAGGGGTAGATCAGTTATGAAGGTATATATTCTAATGGTATATGTTATAATGGTAGATGTGATGAAGGTAGATGTCTTGATGGTAGATGTGCTGACAATAGATCTAATTGGTTCTATATCTATTTGATGGTTTATTTCTTCAAGGGTATATCTCTTCATCAGTAGAAATTTCATTGGTAGATATATCAGTGGTAGAAATAGTCTACTGGTAGATCTAGTTGAACTAATGGTATATCATCATATCAAGTGGTATGTCTTCCTAAACTAATGTTTGATATGCTGAACTAATGGTAGATTAACAATTAACCATGTTTTTTCAAAAAGTCACTTAAAAATGATTTAATATCATAAAACATTGAACATGTTAAAAACATATCAAACATGATTTGTGATCATTATAATAAGGAGGTGATAACATCAAGAACAAAAATAATATAATGAAAATAATTTATGTCATCAAATTAAAGGAACTTGGTACTCAATGAAAATCGATGCAGTTTGAAGTTCATATTGAGGAGGCTCATAGATAAAAAAAATATCAAGATACATTTCATACTGGTGGAGTAAAATAGAATGAATAACAAGATAATTATGAGATCTCAAGTGATAAATAGGGCATATTTTTAAGAAAAAAACATAAATGGATTATACCTCACTGAGTCTTCTTCCAGGTGCTACCATAATTCGCCTCTTGCGATTATGATAGCGTTCAAGGAATCACTTAACACGTACTATAAGCCCACATGAGCAATGCTCGGTGTGAGAAACAAGAGAAGTATTATAAGTTCCTCAATGAATCACTTCATGTCAAACACCAATTGTCGATTCCAATATGATACCAATTCTTAAATTGATACCAATTGTTGAGCCACACTGATCCCAATTGATGATAGCTGGAAACCTTCTCTCACCATTCCAACGCCACTGTTCTGCTTTTATCACGATCCTCAGCTGTCGTGATATCTATTATTTGATCGATCATTTCTAGCATCGTCATATTTAAAACTCTCCCCCTTTCTCATTGCTCCCCCTTTCTGGCTGGTCAACCTGTCAGCTTCTCCCCGTATCAATCATGATTTATCAAATTTCCACATTGTCTCCCCCTTAAACAATCACTATTTTCTCCCCCTTTGTCAATGAACCTAAAGGTTACCCCTTTGTAGTCTGTAACATAGTAGAGAACACATATCATCACATTAGGGAAAACGCATCATACCTCTGGGAGAGGTGGGTGGTTTCACATCCACACGCTTTTAAGTGCGGGGAATTGACTGAACTCCCAAAGCCAGTCGATGCCTTTCAAATGCTTCCTTGGGTAAGGCCTTTGTCAGGATGTCTGCAACCTCTAGTTCTGTAGGCACATACTCCAACTTCACGATCCCCTGCTCAACTTTCTCCTTGATAAAATGATACTTTATCTCAATGTGCTTTGTCCTAGAGTTATGGATGTGAAGTTTTCTAATATTTATAGAACTTGAGTTATCGCACTGGATTCCGATCGAAGACTTCAGTTCAACTCCCATATCTTCAAGCTGTTGTTTCATCCATAATAATTGTGTGTATGCTTGAGTGGCCGCAATATACTTAGCTTCCGCGGTGCTCAATGAAATGCAATCTTGCTTCTTGCTTAGCCATGAAATACACAATCCACCAAGATAGAAAGCACCACCTTACGTTGATTTCCTATCATCCACTGAACTGGCCCAGTCTGCATCAGTATAGCCCAATAACTCTGTCTGAGATTTATCAGTATATGTCAAGCCGAAATCCACTGTGCCCTGGATATACTGAAGTATTCTTTTCACTGCAAGCATGTGGCTTTCCTTGGTATTGCACTGATATCTCACTGCTTGGCATGTGGCGAAAACAATATCAGGCCTTGTTGTAGTCAAGTACAACAAACTTCCAATAATTTGCCTGTATTCTGTGATATTAACTGACTTTCCATCTTCATCTTTTGATAATTTCATTCGAGTGGCAACCGGAGTCTTCATATCCTTGGAATTTTCCATTCCAAACCTTCTTAGCACCTCCTTGGCATATTTATATTGATAAATTAATATTCCATTCCTTCCTTGTGTCACCTGTAGACCAAGGAAAAACGTAGCTCTCCAATCATTGACATTTCAAACTCATTTTTCATGAATTCGAAAAACTGTTTGCACTGAGCTTCATCTGATTCGCCAAATATTATGTCATCGACATAAACCAACACCATCATCCTTTGATTACTGTCATTACAAAAATAGAGATTGTAATAAACTCCTCCACGCTAAAAACCAAGCTTCTTCAAGTACTGATCAAGCCTTGAGTACCATGCTCTTGGTGCTTGTTTCAGCCCATACAATGCCTTCTTCAGCCTGCAAACTTTGTTCTCATCCTCAGGAATGAGAAAACCATCTAGCTGCTCAATGTACACCTCTTCTTCCAGAACCCCATTGAAGAATGTGGATTTGACATCCATCTAGAACACTTTGAACTTTTGTTGCACTACTATGGCCAAAAATAATCTGATTGTCTCCAGCCTTGCAACCGGTGAAAATGTCTCATCTACATCTATTCCCTCGATCTGGGAGTACCCCTTGCACACTTGTTGTTCTTTTTTCCGAATCTTTGTGCCATCATCATTCATATTTTTGCGATAGACCCATTTAGTACTGATGAAATTCTTGTCTGCTGGCCTCGAAACAATCTCTCATGTCAAGTTCTTCTTAATCTGATCAAGCTCTTTATTCATAGCCTGAACCCAGTTTTCATCTTCAGCTGCATTAGAAAAACATTTCAGCTCCACTTGAGACAAAAACTATGTTTAATTTAATGATTTCATTCTTCGAGTCTGGACTAGGGATGATTGATCACCAATGATATTTTGCCTATCAATTTCAGCTCGACTCTTTGGCTTCCTCGCAGACACAGACTTGACACTTTCTTCTCCATCATCAGTATCTTCTTCTAAGTCAGCTTCTGCCACTTCTGCTCCCCCTGGGTTTCTTACCTCATCATCACTTTCATCTAGGAACTGTTCACTGGATCGCTGAGTATTCTGTTCATTTTCAACTATAGTGGCATCATTGCTCTCAATGATTTTTCCTACCCTTTTGTTGAAACATTTATACGGTTTGATTTTCCTGGAGTAGCCAAGGAATATCCCCTCATCTCCTCGTGCCTCAAACTTCCTGTGATTTTCTTTGTTGAGAATAAAACACTTACTTCCAAAGATTCGAAAGTATTTCAACGTTGGCTTCTTTCCGTACCACAGTTCATACGGAGTCTTCCCTTTCTTTGGACACAACAAACACCTGTTCGAATCACAGACCAATGTCAAAACTTCTTCCTTACAAAATTTATCTGGTAGGACTTTATCAATAAGCATCGTTCTGGCCATATTGTTGATGATCTATTTTCTCCTTTCAACCACTCCATTCTGTTGGGGAGGTCTTACCGATTAAACTTGATGCCTTATCCCATGTTTCTCGAGATAGTTTTCAACTTGACTGTTTGTGAATTCTGTACCGCTATCAGTATGAAACTTCAGAATTTTCTGCCCAAGCATCTTTTCTGATTCCCTCCTATACTGCTTTATGCAACTGAACACCTCTGTCTTATGGGTAATGATGAATACCCAGGCCATTCTGCTATATTCATCAATGAAAATGACATAGTACCTTTTCCCATTTATAGCTCGTGGTGAGATAGGTCCACATACATCAGCATGAACCAGTTCGAGCACTCTAGTTGATTTCTTTTCAATTGGCCTGTCTGTTTTTCTGAGGATCATCCCTACTTGGCAAGCATCACACGTATGATTGCAATCACGTGATAGCTTGGGAAGGTCTCTAGCAGCATCACACTTTACGAGATCCTCCATAGATGGTTGGCATAGATGACCAAGTCGCTTATGCCACAGCTGGTTTTCTTCCTCTATGTATAAAAGACATTAATCTTATTCCCCACCTACAAGGTAGAGATTTCCCTTTGACCTTTTTCCCTGCAGAACAGCTGCTCCATATTTTCCTTTCACAACACACATCTTCTCGGTAAATCGGATAGAGTTTCCAGAGTCACATAGTTGACTGACACTGAGTAAGTTATGACTAAGACCCTCTACTACCAAGACATCAGCATGTCTCATCTCTTTACCCCCAAACTTGTCTTTCACTGAGCCAACAATCTTTAGACCTTCATCATTTCCAAATTTGACAACTCCTTATGTGTCATATTTGATACCTGTAACAGGATCCTTATTACCCGTCATGTGGGATGTGCAACCACTGTCAAGGATCTTGTTACAGTCATCAAATATGACAAAGAAGGAGTTGTCAAATTTGGAAATGATGAAGTCCTAAAGATTGTTGGCTCGAGGAAAGACAAGTTTGGGGGAAAAGAGATGAGACGTGCTGATGTCTTAGTAGTAGAGGGTCTCAGTCATAATTTACTCAGTGTCAATCAACTATGTGACTCTGGGCACTCTATCCGATTTACAGAGAAGATGTGTGTTGTGAAAGGAAAAGATGGAGCAACTGTTCTGTAGGGAAAAAGGTCAAAGGGAAATCTCTACCTTGTAGGTGGGGAAGAAGATAAATGTCTTTTATCCAAAGAGGAAGAAAACCAGCTGTGGCATAAGCGACTTGGTCATCTATTCCAACCATCTATGGAGGATCTCGTAAAGTGTGATGCTGCTAGAGACCTTCCCAATATATCACATGATCTCACTCATACGTGTGATTCTTTCCAACAAGGGAAGATCATTAGAAAGACAGACAGGGCAAAGGAACAGAAATCAACTAGAGTGCTTGAACTGGTTCATGCTGATGTATGTGGACCTATATCATCACGATATATAAATGGGAAAAGGTATTATGTCCTTTTCATTGATTACTATAGAAGAATGTCATGGGTATTCATCTTTACCCATAAGACAGAGTTGTTCAGTTGCATAAAGAAGTATAGGAGGGAATCAGAAAAGATGCTTGGGCAGAAAATTCTAAAGTTTCATACTGATAACGGTACAGAATTCACAAACAGTCAAGTTGAAAACTATTTCGAGAAACATGGGATAAGGCATCAAGTTTCATCGGTAAGAACTCCCCAACAGAATGGAGTGGTTGAAAGTAGAAATCGGATCATCAAAAATATGTCCAGAACGATGCTTATTGATAAAGACCTACCAGAGAAATTTTGGAAGGAAGCAGTTTTGGCATCGGTCTATGTTTCGAACAGGTCTTTGTTGTCTCCAAAGCAAGGGAAGACTCCGTATGAACTGTGGTACGGAAAGAATCCAACATTGAAATACTTTCAAATCTTTGGAAGTAAGTGTTTTATTCTCAACAAAGAAAATCACAGGAAGTTTGAGGCACGAGGAGATGAGGGGATATTCCTTGTCTACTCCAGGAAAATCAAAGCGTATAAATGTTTCAATAAAAGGCTATGAAAAATCATTGAGAGCAATGATGTCACTATAGTTGAAAATGAACAGAATACTCAACGATCCAGTGAACATTTCCTAGATGAAAGTGATGATGAGGTAAGCAACCCAGGGGGAGCATAGGTGGCAGAAGCTGACTCAGAAGAAGATACTGATGATGAAGAAGAAAGTGTCAAGTCTGTGTCTGCAAGGAAGCCAAAGAGTCGATCTGAATTGAATTAAATATTTTATTGTATTCAAGAATTATGAATTGAATTAAATAGAAAATAATTATTACGATGATATTGGGTCATATACTAAAGAGAATAATGTGAGAGTGATGAAATGGATTTTAGTAAATAAAATCAATAATAAGGATTAATTTTTATAAAACAAATCTGATTTAGTTTATAAAGGAAAGTCACAAATTAACAATATTTATTTAGATGAGACATGTTTTCCAGTTTCATGAATTCAAAATATTCATATATTACTCTAAATATGTTCTTAATGTAATTAAAATATCATTCAAATTGTTTTAATATCTACATTCATAAATAGGGATCCTTGTGATTTGGTTTACATATATCAACAAGACAGATTTCTTATCTACAGTGATGGAATATTGGTTTATAATCTAAATAATAAACTTTTATGTTGTATACAATCAACTCAAGAATGATATTATATGAATAGTTTTTTCTTCAAGAGAATGTTTTTTAAATGATGTTAAGTGGATAAAAATAATTACATCAAATAAAATAATATTAATTCACTCATTATAATAATATGTCAAAATTTCCTATTCTACTAAAAAGAATAAAAAAATGCGTGATAAATTTTCTTCTCAAATTAAGAAAAACTAGGAAATATTTGGGATTGAAAAAATTTCATTTCCATGATTTTTATGTGCCACACACAGCAAGTTTCACTTTTTGGTCACAAAATATTTTTTTTAGTTGTTGAAGAAATTATGAATGAAACAATTGAAAGATGTGTGTATCAATACTTCTATTGTTACATAATTATATAAGGATTAAAATGTAAGGTAATTAGATAAAAACTATTTAAAAATATTTTTCAAGAGTATGTTATACTCAGAAAGATCTAAAATTAACATTTTTTAAATTGTAACATTATGTGTATGATTCCAATGAAATTTTAAGAAATAAAATCTCATTTCTATGAAAATAATAATGTAATGAATCAAAGGAAACCTTGAGTATGGATTCATATATGTTAAGGATAAATCTATTAATAATTACTAATTTTATAATAAAGAATGGATAAGTGAAATTCGAGATCAAAAGTACACTTATGGAGGATTATTTTCTATCAGTGAAATGTGTATTACATGGTACTCCATGAATAAAAATTAAGAACCTCTTAGTACCACTATATATAAGTATGTTTTAGTATAAAATCCAAAATTCAAATGATTAAGGAGAACTTATACCTTGATGATATTAGAGTATAAGTTCCATATCCATTAGTTATTTGTTACCATAACCAATATACAGTAAAACAGTTAAATAATTAAATAATCATTATTTATTGATGCATTTTGATATCAAATAACATTTTATCAATGAGAATGTGGAAGGTGGTGAACTCAACTTTTAACATGTTTCTATAAAGGAACAAATTGAGTATATCATAATGAAACCCCAATTAAAGGATGCTTTTTAGCACTTGTGAGTATTATATAACATGAATTCTCTCTCAAAATACTTATATTTTTGTTATATATACTCTAAATCATAAATTTCATAGTATTTTTATTAAATGGGATATATTTTTATAAAAACCCCTTTTAAATTGGATTATATCTATTAAAGGTGATGATAAAAACTGAATGAGGAGGCATAGAAGCTATAAAAGATCAAGAAATAAATTTTAACAATGAAGGGAAAGACATTGGTTAAAAAGGGGAGAATAAAAAGGTTTAAAAAATAAGTATTATAATGAATAGATTAAAGGTGTAAATTCATGATTTATTAATGATGTAAATTAGGATATTTAATGGTGATTAAAAAAAAGTTTTAGAGATCATAGATCCCTTAAATGATTTTCATGTTTTCTAGGGGGAGATGGAAAGTCACTTGATGTTTTTAAACATAAATTTTGAGATTATATAAACCCTTGGAAGTTAAAATTATATTTTTCAAATATATATTTTTTTATTACATAAAGATATGGATTTATCATGAAAAAAATAATCTATACAATAATATAGTGTTTATAAAATTCTCAGATTGATATAATATTGTGGACTAGTTTTTTGAGATTAAGATTCCTGAGTTATTAATTATACTTCATTTTTTATTTATTATGAATAAGATAAAGAAATTTTTTGAGATCTATTAAATCTGTATAGATTTAAATGGAATTAATATTTCATATAAAATATTAAAACATGAAATTTTACTAAATTAATCACATTATATTTTTTCAGAGGAGAATTTTCTTAAGAAGAACTTTGAGAAAACATTTCTGGTCCAAAAAACTATTTACTAAAGAAGAATTCAAAACTTGATAGATTCCACATAGAGTGGAAATATATCTTTTCTTAATTAAGTAAATTTATGTTTATAAAGAAAAATGATTTTGGTTGACAATTTGTAATGATGGTATAGTTTTGTGAAGCTATGTTTCACTATTTGAAGAAACCAATTCATAATATTGATCATGGTTTTGAAATAATTTTCTTGATTTGATACTTGAAAATTCTTTGTGGAAGAAAGTTTTCTTGGATTATTAAACAAGTTTATGGGGATTGGTACTAGATTTCTTGAGGAAAAACCATGTCATTCTATGGAGGAAAATAGGACATGGTTTCAGTCTAATCTCTAAGATATAATACCAAAATGGATTCTAATTTTTGTAGAGGTTTTGGATATTAATTTTATTTTTATATTTACAATTTATCAAGAGACACCACATAATGGAAAAGGGAATAATACCATGGATTTTTAATCTCTATTTAAATGTATAGATTTACTTAGATATTATAAGAGATATAAATTCAAACTTTTATAAGACTTTTATAGAGACAAATTATTTGGTTGTATAGTAACGAACAAGTGAATTAGTAAAAATTGAATCAAATTCACTTATGGATGAAGTATAACCCCATTCAAGTTCAATATAGGCATATTGTAGATCATTATTCACATTGAGTTTCCAATTTACCTATTTTATATCATGTGGTATGCACGTTTTACTATTAAATAGATTAATTATAGAGTATTTAATTTCATCCTCATTCGATTAACATTAATTGTTAAAAAAATCAAAGATTGTGTGACATTGGGTAACAAATGCTCATCTTAAATGACTAGCCATGGTCATGTGTTTTTTATTTTCCACACCCATCAAAGGATGTGTTAAACAGTAATGCATATTTTTTTCTATAAAAATCAAATGAAGTGTGTATCTCGTAGAAGTAAATGTTATATTTCAATACATAATCAAATTATCCATTTTTACCATGAGGATTTGAAAATAAATATGATATTCCTAGTTGAAAAATCATATGATAAATCTAGAATTTAAAAATTAATGTTCTGAAATAAATTAATTACTAGAATTAATTATGGATTTTCCTTATGAAATGGATTGAATTCCACAATAATGGTAATTTCATTTTATTATAGGAAATCATTTTTTATCCACCCAAAATAAACATGGTTCATATATTTATAGATAAGTTATTTTTAAGAAGGTTCAATTAAAATCCAATATCTAGTATTTAAAAATATTCCATGAAAGGTTGGCCATTCACTTATTAAAATATATCACAATTCCATAAATCATATACTTAACTGTTTTGCCTCTAATGTCCTTGGCAATAAAAAAATAATTTGAATATAGACTCACTGAATTGATTTCAATAATGTGGGAGAGACTAAGATTGTAAAATAAAATGAAAATACACTAAAATAAAACCAATAACTGAAAAAAAAAAGTGTAATAGTATATATATCTTACTATTTTATGCCTATATAGACTACTTAGGGGAACAATTTATATGTTTTTTTTAATTAATGGAATTAATTGAATTACATGACATTTAGTTTATAATTGACATCATTTTTTAGTTTTTCATAGGGGGTTTCACCCATTTTTTAATTTTGATCAACTGTGAATAGAGGGATAGATAGAATGCTAAATATCCCCCTTACTTACATATCACAAAATACCAAACATGTCAACCAATATTGGATTTATAGGTGAGTTATGTGACATGTTTTTTTATCATTGAAATGGAATGTAGTCTGGGAATTGTGGTTAGTGTGAAGTCTGCATAGATCAAGTCATGTGTTATCCTAATTTTATGGTGTGTTACTATGGAATTAAAAAACACGTTTTAGAAATATCAAATAATGAAAAACAATATTTGGATTAAGGTCATCACACCATGGTCTATGATAATGAAAATATTGTAGTGAAAAAGTTCATTATATCATGGTTTTTTGTATAGAGGTGTTCATTTTATGTGATAACACATTATTTGATATCATATAAAATAATCTATTATAATTTTTTGATCATTATTTGATAATGTTATAATGTATTTTTAACCTTTATATTTATTATGTAAAAAAATTATTGAAAGGTTATTAATCCCTATGTTATAATAATTTTTAATGATTTGAATTTTTTTAAAATGTTTACGTTTAGGCTGAACATTTATAAAATGTTAGGAAATCTATAAAATATACTTAAACTCCTATATAATGTGTTTTAAGCCTTTTGAAATGGAATATAAGATTTTTTTTCCACTCAATCTATGAAACATAATGTTGTAGCTCTTATACTCCATTTTTAACATAATGGTTCTAGAAGTCCATGGATAAATAGAGAATCCAACCTAAATATTAACAGATTCATGTAACTAGTTGTCTATCCAAGGAGGGTAGAGCCACTTGATTACTTTTAAATAATATTCATCACCCTTTTTTATAATATCATAGAATAAATAACTCTAAATATTGAGGTTTATTCTTCATTTATATTTTATTCAATTAAATCAAATGGTTATATCTTTTTTTTATGATTATTAGTAGTTAATTTCCATCGTATATATAAAAATGTTGTTCCTATGAAATCCCAAAAAGGTATTTGATGAAATATTATTATATATTGATTAATGTTTTTATTAAAGAAATAATATTTAAAATATCCATACATGTAACATCCTATGTTTTTGACTAGGTTGAAAATTCCATGGGAATTTGAGACTTTTGTTTGGTGGATGCCTCAAATATTAAGTCGATCCTCGAAATGTAAATGTAACAATTGGATCATTTAAAAGTGATGTTTTTTATAAAATCTTAATTCCGTAACAGTTTTCTCTAGTTTTCAAATGAGTTTCATGAGTATTTGGCACCAAAAACTCAGTTTTGAGAGAAATAGATAGTGGTTCACGGTTGGTAAACTTTTAGTACTAACCATGCATCCCAAACCAAGTGGAAAATTTTTTATCAGGAAATGGTTTGGTTAAACCATGAGAAACCTTAATGTAAAAAATGTTAAATGTTGTTGAGGGGATACAAGGGATGCACACAATTTTCCAAAACTATGTGCCAATCATGCATGGGTAGTGCCACTTAACCAGTGGGTGAGAATAGTTGGATCACAATATAACAAACCATTATTCTCGTTAAAAATGGGTAAAATATATATTTTTTTACCTTCCCCATTTAAGTATTTTTACCCCTTTTCCCTCCAATATTCCTTCGATAACTCCCTTACATGCACCAATCCTCCTCGTCTTCCCATTTGGGGTCTCCTTCGTTCGGGCTTGAAATTGATCATCATTCATTGAGATGGAAGTGAAGACGTAAGGTTGAGACATCTCCTACCCCTTGTTCCTTTCCTTCACTATATGTAATATTATTTATATGCGAGATAATTTCTCTATTTGTAGGGACTTTTTAAATTCTTCCAATTTCTCACATTTTGGTTCAAATCAATGCCTGATAATAGATAAATGAAGCATCTTAACTGCGAGGTAGCTAGTCTAGTTACATTCCCCTAAATGCATTATTATTAATAGAATTATTCATTGTGTCTCACACCTGACCTTCTATGAGTATATCCAAAATTATGAACTACCTTATATTAATTTTTTTATACCATAACCTTATTTTATTAGGCAACTTAGCATGGTTGAGATCAATAGCCTCAACCTGAACAACCATGTAAATTGATTTTGATTAATGTTTTTAGAATGTTTTTTTTCCTATTCTATAAAACGACCCCTTTTGGTTTGTTGAACAAGGCCCCCCTTTTATGTAATGCCTTAGTAAATTTATTGGGTTAGATAAACCATTAGTCTTTGATTATGTACCTTGTGCTTGATGAGTATTAATGGGTAAATAGAATCAATTATATTGTATTTTGTATTGTTAAATTAAATGTGACAGTATTAATTATATTATGGAATATATTTCTCTCATGGCATTTATATTGTTATAAATGAATTGAATTCAGTTTTATTGTGTACTCACATGGACCATCTGATTTCTTATAAATTAAATGTTAAACTGTGTGATATGAAATTGTAATTTGGAATGGATAATTTCATGGCCTATAAATCACCTTATAAATTGTAATACTCAAGCATTGTGTCCCTTATTAATTATGATACTCGACCTTAGAGACCCTTATTGATTGCGATACTCGAGCATGGCATCCCTTATGATTTATGATACTCAAGAATGTAATCCCTCATTTCTCATGATAGTCATTCATGTAACCTCGTATGATTTATGATACTTGGGTATGGAGTACCTTATTTCTCATGATTCTCATGCATGGAATCCCTTATTACTCTATAAGACTATTATGACTATGGATAGACACATAAGCTATGCCTCAAGTCATGGATAGTATCGGTTTTTATATATATGGAAATATATGTCACTAAATATATATTTCATATATATACATACAAATATATTCATATATATATATATATAATTATATGTACATGATAGAATGTAATCAGAGACATTTTCGCGTAGGCTAAAGCAGGTTCGGTCAGTCAAGTGTCCATTAAGGAATCTGAGCCTGACTTAATTACATGTATTTACACACTTCCTTATTATTATAACTAAACACTACATTAATTTATATTAATAGACTGAATTTCATTATACACTATTGGTGATGGAATAATGAGTTTATATCACACCTTGTTTGGGCCTCCATTGGAAACTCAAACTGACCACATGGTTTCAAATTCAAGATCATGGATTTTATTTTGTGATGTTACTCATGTACATGGGAGATTAGGAGCACATGACTGAGCATGTGATCAATATTATCCTGGAGATATAATTTAGGTTTTTTCTCCTTTCATTATGCTTATTAATGTATTTCATACTGTATATCTATTTTTATACTTTGTAACTTTGTCATTCATGATTATTTATTCAATTATTATTTATTGTTAGTTATTATTATCTTCCACCCTTCTATTATTCATATTCTTCCATTGGTTCTTTATTGTATATATATTTGTGCTAATTTTATCATGATGGTATAGTCCCCTTACTGTATCAATTTGGTATCAAAGGGTTCTTTCTACTTCTTCTTTCTATTTTAGGTTGTTAGATAGGAGACTAGGAATGTTTCGAACATGGTAGATATCTCTTGTTTTATGACTGTCCAAACCTCACATGAGGTAATGATCAAGTTTCTAGGGATGGTATTATTTATATTTTTTCTGTTATAGTTGATTATTATTTCACCTTGACTGTTTTCATACTTCTATTGTTTTTTGATTTATAGATTTCTTAGATTTAACACTTTACCTGGTATGGAAAGAGATGAGGTGTGTTCATGCATCATTATAAGCACACTAATATTCAAATTTCATTAATATTCTATGCCACATAGGTTATATTTTTTTTAATCTTGATATTTGAGGGATGTTCCAAACAAGATTATTCAGCATGCCTATATTTATACCATTCTTAGGTGATTTTCGTCTTTAAGTGACAATGATTCCTTCTTACATAGTAGTTCTTCATTATTATTTTTATGCCTATAGATATTATGTTCAATGTGATTTAATTACTCATTATGGTTATGATATATGATTTGTTATTAAAGTGTTTGTATCAAACTAAATGGTGTTTTCTATTGTAGCTTGATGGAGGCAACTTAACTAACTAATTATGACATATCTGAGCCTTCAACCATTGGTTGAATGGGACAAAATGTTAATGGTTGTGATAAATGGGTTCCAAATGCAATTTATAAATATTATATGCCTCTATAAATTAGACATGGATACCCATGTAATGAAACAATCACATATAAACTTTTTATATTTTCAGATAAGGTGAAAACCAAGTTTTAGTAACATGAAGTGCCAATTGTAACTTATAAAGTCTTATACCTTTATAATTTAGGAAAGGTGAATCATCTAACTAAAACATGGAATATATATATAAATCCTTTTACCTTTATAAATTTGGATTGATTATCCATATGATTATATCCTTAAATACACAATTGGACCCAAGTAGTTCAGTTGGGGATTATTTCTTGGAAGATAATTCCCTAAAGGCACAATTTATCCTAAGTAGGTCTGTTGGTCCATGTTTCTTATGATATAAACCCATTAAGGGTGTTTTTAAATTTTAATAATTTAACTTTTATGGGTTTCACTTAATTGAACCTTGATTAGCTTGATTAGACCCTAGTAGGTCACCTTTATCTTCTATGCTTCAGTGATTGACCCAGTGGGGGTATATTTATTCTATGTGGGATGGTTATTTAAAGTCTCATCAACCACTTATACTTTAGGTTGAATATTACTAAACATATTCCCTTGTATTTTATAAAATACCCCTTTATCTTCTTTTGAGATTTATATTTTGAGTCTTTTATTAATTAAAATTACAATTACAATATAAAGTGTTCTCCCCTCTATATCTTGAAATTTAAATTTCTTTTAACTAAGTATATTTTGATAATTTTATTGGGATATAAATAATTATTAAATATTTATAAAGGAAGTTATGGGATAATTATACTATTATGTTGCATGGTGTTAGCCAATTAAATAATTATTGCAAGGAAATTGTTATAAGTTTTCTATGTTTCCATGTGCTGTTATACAAATAAAGTATTTAGTATAGTTTCCATGAAAACTAGTACTTGGTATCCCTTATTCATGAAATTTTTTATATTTTGTGACAATCATGTACTTATGAGTAGACGTAATGAAACCATAAAAGAACAATTTGAAATGTTCAAAATGACTTCTATAGGAAAGTGAATTTTAAAATTTAACCTTTCAAGTATCATCCATTGAGATGATTTTTAAAACTCCGGTTTTATTTTCAACCAAGACTGAATGCTAGATTGTAGCTTGGATGGATTCAGTAACCTGGTAGTTTGATGGGTCGGTAACACCTCTATTCTTGCAAGACAACATGATGGTGAGGTGGTTGGTTTACTACCCAACCATTAAAGAACATCGAGAGTTGTGATAATACTTATGTTGTAACACCCTAGGTAAATAAAGAATATGAAATTTTCTAATTTATCCATATTTGTGAATAAAATATTGATATGACTTTAAAGGGGACGCTATGCTCGATGGCGTACCCAACTTGCAACAACGAGTTTCTTGGGAATCTTATGTTGCACTCTAATAATAAAATAATATTATTTTAAATGGTAGTTAACATGTAGCCATTGTATTGGAGGGAATGGATATAAATAACTAAAATATGATTATATATGTTTTTAAATGTTTTTACATTTATCCAATAAAAGATAAAGGCATAAAATACGGAAAGAATTCAATTTTAGGCTTTTATACCCTAATTTTCACTAAAGGTTCACTTATCGCCTTTTGATGGCGAACTGTCATTAAAAATAGTTTTGATCACTCTTATACATTCTTTTGGACCAAATAAAACTCTTCTTTATAATCGGGACATCAAATTTTACTTTGTGTAAATTTTTGGTATTTTTCCGATAAAGTTCATTTTTTTAATGAATAGTGTAAAATGTTGCATTTTAATTCAAAACCACTTTTTAATCTAATTTATTTATATGATTATATTATCTTTTGAATTGGTTTTAAAGTGAAATTAGAAAATATTTTTACCATTAAATCCAATAGTGGTCATTGGAATTAATTTCACTTTGAAATCGGACTTAAACCAGTGGCAATCTTTTGATACTTGTTGTTTCATAAAAACACGCTATTTGCTCTGACAACGGGAATTAATTATTAAATTAATTAATGTGACTTTTATGTTTTGAATATTGTAAAATAGACTTCATTTTTGAATTCTTAATATCAAATATAGCTTAGGGTGAATTTTTGGGATTTTTCTGAAAAACATCAATTTTTGATGAATAGTGACACCACTAAGTGGTACTTATAAAAACTGATTTTCCGTTTAAATAAAATTTTGCCATCTTTGTGTTTTGAATTTCAAAAATCCGACATACATGGTTTTCATTAAGAAGTAAAATGTGGTTCAATGGGATAAAAATAATTTTTTGGTGAATAGTAACTTATTAAGTTTTTAATCGCGATTAGTGGTAATTATTGTAGTTTAAGGTAAAAATAATTCTTTAATAAAAAGAGATGAGCTTGACACATGTCCTACCCTCATTGGTTGTGTCATGGCCGACCAAGACAAGCCATGGGTCAACTTGGGGACCCCATGGATCAACTTTGGTTGGGAAATGACATAAATAACTTTTTATTAAATGTAAAAGTAAAAATGACACAAACATGATATGTTTTACTAAAAAAAAATTTAGGTGGGGTTATACAAGTCATATTTTTTATTGTAAATATTAATTGGAAAGATAAAACGATTTCCGACATCATAGTATTTTTTTTTATAATTTTTAGACATTAAATAAATTAACATATATATGACATAATAATGATGCAGCGATGACATCATTATTTGACGATTTAAATAAAATGGAAAGATAATGTAAAATATATGAACTACACATGTCCAAAACTTATTGGATGGGTGGATTTCGAACCCTTATCACCTTATCCACGAATTATATCAATGTGGGACCTTTTTAAACCGAAACACATTTTCAAATAAAGTAATATTTCTTACTTTCCAAAAGTGCCCCTCCTCTCCTCTTATAAAATGCCCCCAACTCTACCTCATTTCACGCACTCCTCAAGCCTTTGTATCGGCCAACCCCTTCCCATTTACTCTCTCCACATCCCTCTCCTCATCTTATAGGATTCCCATTGGGAAGAATCCTTTCAAAGGAAGCCTTTAGGCTCAAATCAAAAGGAGTTACACTTTTAATGGTAATTCATTCTCTCATGTTCATTTGTTTTATTTTGGTTCTCCAACCCCCTAAACTATTTTTATTTACTTCTTTTGTAACAACACCAGTATCTTCAATATACTAGGGTGTTGTTATAAGATTTATTCGATCTACACTCACACACAACTACATCAAATGGTTAAAGAATATACGGTTTCTGTGGATGGCGAAATTCTGCCTCCCGAAACGATGATTGTTCAATACTCATTTAACACCTTCAAAGGTGGCCATTATGATGTCACTATTTTTATATATGGTATATAATATGTTTATGTTTTCCTTAATCTTATGTTTTTTTTTTCATTTTTGGAATACCTTTATGGTTTCCATTATGGGTAAACGCGATATCTTCATTTAAGGAAGTGCGGACTACCGCCCCCTCAAAGTGATTTGATTCGTTAAATACCATATGTGGGACGTATAAATGATGGAACTATGATATTATATATGATATTATACTGGAATTATAATATAACTTTATATAATTATTATTCCATTCTATAAAATACGAAATAGAAATGAAAGTAGCGTTCATGCGTACGTACGGCTTACCGTCTCCATGAACGGTGCATTTCATTTCTTACCTCTAAATGATTATGTAATGTTATAAATGCGTGAATGTACTGGATATATATGACATATATGATATCTACATCATGAATACAATTCTGGATATAATAAACATTTGGCCACACGAACAACATGTAATTGTAAGAATTCCACTTTCGACTTAAGAACCAAATATCGGCAAAACAAATACTATTAACTTAAATGATTACATAATGTTTATGACATGGTAATAAGTGATATAAAAGGAATAATGAACTTGAAAATGGTTCTTAAGGAAGTAGAAATTATCTCAAGTTTATTATTCAGGAGATTAAAGAACGATCGAGTCATGTCGGACCCGAGGTAAGGGATCCTACTCCTCTCTGTCTTTTTAAGTACACACTTTTATGTCATTCCTTTTAAAGCTCATCTTTCTTGTTATTGGGATGATCTTTTATATTACACATACTGTAATTTTTATGTTCATGTGTTGAGAGACCCTATTCTCTCTCATCAATCCATTTTGGAAGTTTTGAGTGGCGCCGTTAGGCTGCCGAACTTTCGTAAGAGATCTAACCTCTCTCTTTCTTTTTAAGTACTCTCCTTTATGTCACTTCTTTTAAGCTCCTATTTGTAATGTTGGGGGATGTTATTTTATATTAATCTTGCTGTAAATTATATTGTAATGTGATGAGATACCCTATTTGATCTCATCAATCCATATTCGGAAGTTTTATGTGGCGTCGTTAGGCTGCCGAGTTTTCGTAAGGGATTTTTCATCTCACTTTTATTCCTGTGAGATTTATGCTAAATTTGCCAAAAATTCCATTGAGTGGTGTATTTACTTCCCATTATTATACTCTTTGTATAATATAATTTTGTTTATGAGTATTTACATCAATGATCTATTGTCCTTCTTTCATGGGGTGTATGTTTTGAAAGATACCCAAGTCAACAAGGGAACCTTTCACCCTCCTATTTTTTAAAAGACTTCTTTTGTTGGGTCTTTTAATTTACATATTTTTATGTTGGGATATGTTCTAATATATCCTTATTGATGTAAATTTTATGTCCAATTGATGAGATACACTTTTTATCTCTCATCAACTCATTTTGATGTGATGTCGTTGGGCTGTCAAGGGAACTTTTTAACCCAATTTCGATTTCTTTGGGTTCAACATGTAGTCATTGAATATGTCATCCATTGAATATGTGTGAATGACCTTTTATTGTTTTAAACTTAATATCCACTTATATTGGGTGTATTTATATTTGTCACTCATATTTTTGAGATTGATTTGTCTTTAATTTAAGGATACCTTCTTTATAAGGGATTTCATCACATTTGACATTTCTATTGAGGGTTCATTGTTGTTATGCACCAATTCGCTCTTATATGGTGTATATACTGTCCTTTGGAGTATTATATCATGAATCCATTTATTCTCATGATATTACAAAGTTCTGACTAAATGTTATTCCTCAATTATTGTATTCAAGTGTCTCTAATTTTGGTAAAACCCCTTTAACCAAAATATCGCTTTAAATGTTTTAATTATTTGTTATTATTAATATCAATGTTCTCAAAATGGTTTTAAGGATTTATTTATATGGATATTAATGGTTTAACATTTTAAAAGCTTCAAGGTGGTATGGGACAATTTGATTCAAAATTCTCTTTATTAAATGTTTTAAATGGTTTTTGGAAATGGTTTCTTTTTGAATGGATTCATTATTTCAATATAATAAAATGTTATATTGTGATTGAAATGTGGAAATGTTATGTTTCCTTTATGAATGTTTTATGTGATACATTTATGTTATGTTTATTGGGAATTGTTATGAAAATGGGTGGTTCCGTGATAAACTAAGGGCGGGTGAGCCCGATATAGCTCTCCAATGCATTGGGTAACGCGAAGGAGTGAAACGTTAAGGTTTCTCTGAAGAGATTTAGGGAATATACTGTGATGGGTATTCCAAACGTAACCAAGAGGGTTACTCCCTACGTAAGAATGTTATGAATTCCTCAAGTTACCTTTATGTCTTATGTTTTCTATGATTTATTCATGGTTTGATGAGGTATGTTAAAGTGCCTTTATTTTATGGGTAAAGTATGATTTCATTCTTATGTATATATGAACTCATGTTTCCTTTCCATATTTTTATAACCCTTACTGAGCTTCTTATGCTCATCCCATGTTTTTGAAATGTTTTTCACAGGTCAAGGGAAAGTTACATGATGTGATGATAGTGTCAAGGATGTGTCAAGAAAGAATCCATGTTTTATTTTCAATATGTTTCCGTTGATGGGAAGAATGAATACTGTCTTTTATGTAACCTCTTTGTTTAAATGTGGAATGTAATGCAAGTTTCATGATCTAATTCTCTAAAACTCTAAACCTGAAAAGATCCTCAATGTGTAATCTTATAATAACTCAAGATTATGTAAGGTTTAAGGCTGGGGCCTTATAGTTGGTATCAGAGGTCGGTTTAGATAACTTTAGAGGTTAGGGTATTCTCTAAGCATAAGTGACATTACCATAATGGTTAAGATTTCATAAAGAGTCCTAGTTTTAGATAAAGTGAATGAGTAAGTAAATCTTAGTGTTTATCTTCCTCATTAGTACAAGATGGTTATGTTGATATACTCACACTGACCTTTTTGGTTTTAGTAAATAGCTGGATCTAGCAGTCACCAAAGTGACAATGGGTTTGAAGGGAACTATGGTGGTTCTCTGATTAAGAGACTGGATGAGATGGGGGATTCAATGAGGAATCTCATGGTTGTTCTAAACCAACTAGCAAGGATTCATGATCAACCACTTCAACCTTGGTGAGTTCTCTAATGCATCATGTATGAGATGGCCAACTCGATGTGGAAAATCAGGTAATAATTATTAAGGTAACCATTAGGGTTTATATGATCCTTACTTTTTAGTTAATTATGGGTTACTCTATGATATGATGGAAAATGAGAGGAATGAGATAAACTTGAGGTTAAAATATTTTATGATCATTTTTGAAGATTTTATCTCGTTTTGGGGGATGTTTTAAGAATTATATAGTTTTGGAAAAAGGACAACACGCAGACCGTGTGACAACCCGTTGCGTCAGACAAAGCTGCGGGAATCGAACCCACAACCAAAGTGTGACTGGTATTTATCGCATACCACTGGAATATGTGAAGTCCCTGGTTATTTTGACTGATTATTTTTAGTTATATGATTTTATGAATTAAGAGTAAGTTGATTTTGGGTTATTTATGAAAATGATTAACCTATCATGGAGGATATGTGATTAGGTTAATTACTTTTCAATATGAGACTTTAGAAGCAACTGATGTTGATTGGAGATAAACGTTACGATTTAACTTGGAAGACTATGTGACTAAATCCTTCAAATATTTGGGTTTCAATCTCAGATTGGTTTACTTTGAATAATTTTATGGGCAAATTGTTTATCTAATGGTCCTCGTTGAACTTTGGGTTTTGTTGGACAAATTTTGGAGGTTAAGAATAGATTTTCTTTTTATAAAGGGTTATACTTTTCTGGATTATCTGACCTTGTACTAACCTTTCTGGTTTTGGTTTTGGTTAAGGCATAACGACATGGGATTTATATAGTTCTCTTTGGTGGATTAGGTGATTCTCTAGAAGTTGATTATAGTACTCTTAATGTGAACAAGTCTCCCTAAATACTCATCTTTTGGAAAAAATATGAGTTTGATTAAGGAATCTAGTAAAAGTTGAAAGTCAACATGATAAGTGATTATGTTTCCTTATGAATAAATTCCTCAATAAAAAGTAACTTAACACGAAAATGTTGTCTATTAGCTTTTCCTACTGGGGAATCGAATACCATTTAACCCATCACCAGTTTGTGATTTTCTCATTGTTAACTTTCTTCCAGACATGTTTACTATCACTCTCCATCAGAACATGACCCTTTTCTTTTTCTTCCATGTCCATGTTTTCCTACACGGAATCCTATTATGGGTTAACTCGGGTGACCTTTGTACTTATCATTCATTTTTTTAAAGTGATTGTTTTACCGACTCTTGTTCCAATGTGGGACTTTCAAGGATGTTTCCAAGTTCAATTTTAAAAATTGCGAGGACGCAATTCCCAAAAGGGGGGAAGGATGTAACACCCTAGGTAAATAAAGAATATGACATTTTCTTATTTATCCATATTTGTGAATAAAATATTGATATGACTTTAAAGGGGACGTTATGCTCGATGGCATACCCAACTTACAACAATGAGTTTCTTGGGAATCTTACGTTGCACTCTAATAATAAAATAATATTATTTTAAATGGTAGTTAACATGTAGCCTTTGTATTGGCGGGAATGGATATAAATAACTAAAATATGATTATATATTTTTTTAAATGTTTTTAAATGTTTTTACATTTATCCAATAAAAGATAAAGGCATAAAATACGGAAAGAATTCAATTTTAGGCTTTTATACCCTAATTTTCAATAAAGGTTGACTTATCGCCTTTTGATGGAGAACTGTCATTAAAAATAGTTTTGCCACTCTTATACATTCTTTTGGACCAAATAAAACTCTTCTTTATAATAGGGATATCAAATTTTACTTTGTGTAAATTTTTGGTATTTTTCCGATAAAGTTCATTTTTTTAATGAATACTGTAAAATGTTGTATTTTAATTCAAAACCACTTTTTAATCTAATTTATTTATATGATTAGATTATCTTTTGAATTGGTTTTAAAGTGAAATTAGAAAATATTTTTACCATTAAATCCAATAGTGGTCGTTGGAATTAATTTCACTTTGAAATCGTACTTAAACCAGTGGCAATCTTTTGATACTTATTGTTTCATAAAAACACGCTATTTGCTCTGACAGCGGGAATTAATTATTAAATTAATTAATGTGACTTTTATGTTTTTAATTTTTTAAAATAGACTTCATTTTTGAATTTGTAATATCAAATATAGCTTAGGGTGAATTTTTGGGATTTTTCTGAAAAACATCAATTTTTGATGAATAGTGACACCACTAAGTGGTACTTATAAAAACTGATTTTTCCGTTTAAATGAAATTTTTCCATCTTTGTGTTTTGAATTTCAAAAATCTGACATACATGGTTTTCATTAAGAAGTAAAATTTGGTTCAATGGGATAAAAATAATTTTTTGGTGAATAGTAACTTATTAAGTTTTTAATCGCGATTAGTGGTAATTAGTGTAGTTTAAGGTAAAAATAATTCTTTAATAAAAAGGGATGAGCTTGACACATGTCCTACCCTCATTGGTTGTGTCATGGCCGACCAAGACAAGCCATGATTCAACTTGGGGACCCCATGGATCTACTTTGGTTGGGAAATGACATAAATAACTTTTTATTTAATGTAAAAGTAAAAATGACACAAACATGATATGTTTTACTAAAACAATTTTTAAGTGGGGTTATACAAGTCATATTTTTGATTATAAATATTCATTGGAAGGATAAAAATATTTCATACATAATAGTATTTTATTTATAATTTTAAGACATCAAATAAATTAAATTATTTATGACATAATAATGATGCAGCGATGACATCATTATTTGACGATTTAAATAAAATGGACAGATAATGTAAAATCTATGAACTAAACATGTCCAAAACTTATTGGATGGGTGGATTTCGAACCCTTATCACCTTATCCACGAATTATATCAATGTGGGACCTTTTAAAACCGAAAAAAATTTTCAAATAAAGTAATATTTCTTACTTTCCAAAAGTGCCCCTCCTCTCCTCTTATAAAAGGCCCCCACCTCTACCTCATTTCACACACTCCTAAAGCCTTTGGATCGGCCAACCCCCGCCCATTTAATCTCTCCACATCCCTCTCCTCATCCTAGCGGATTCCCTTTGGGCATAATCCTTTCAAAGGAAGCCTTTAGGCTCAAATCAAAAGGATTTACACTTTTAAAGGTAATTCATTCTCTCATGTTCATTTGTTTTCTTTTGGTTCTCCAACCCCCTAAACTCGTTTTATTTACTTCTTTTGTAACAACACCAGTATCTTAAATATACTATGGTGTTGTTATAAGATTTATTCGAGCTACACTCTCACTCAACTACATCAAATGGTTAAAGAACATACGGTTTCCGTGGATGGCGAAATTCTGCCTCCCGAAACAATGATTGTTCAATACTCATTTAACACCTTAGAAGGTGGCCATTATGATGTCACTATTTTTATATATGTTATATAATATGTTTATGTTTTCCTTAAGCTTCTGTTTTTTTCATTTTTGTCATACCTTTATGGTTTCCATTATGGGTAAACGCGATATCTTCATTTAAGGAAGTGCGGACTACCGCCCCCTCAAAGTGATTTGATTCGTTAAATACCATATGTGGGACGTATAAATGATGGAACTATGATATTATATATGATATTATACTGGAATTATAATATACCTTTATATCATTATTATTCCATTCTATAAAATAGGAAATAGAAATGAAAGTAGTGTTCATGCGTACGTATGGCTTACCGTCTCCATGAACGGTGCATTTCATTTCTTACCTCTAAATGATTATGTAATGTTATAAATGCATGAATTTACTGGATATATATGACATATATGATATCTACATCATGAATACAATTCTGGATATAATAAACATTTGGCCACACGAACAACATGTAATTGTAAGAAGTCCACTTTCGACTTAAGAACCAAATATCTGCAAAACAAATATTATTAACATAAATGATTACATAATGTTTATGACATGGTAATAAGTGATATAAAAGGAATAATTAACTTGAAAAAGGTTCTTAAGGAAGTATAAATTAACTCAAGTTTATTATTCAGGAGATTAAAGAATGATCGAGTCAAGTCGGACCCGAGGTAAGGGATCCTACTCCTCTCTTTCTTTTTAAGTACACACTTTTATGTCATTCCTTTTAAAGCTCATCTTTCTTGTTATTGGGATGATATTTTATAGTAAACATACTGTAATTTTTATGTTCATGTGATGAGAGACCCTATTCTCTCTCATCAATCCATTTTGGAAGTTTTGAGTGGCGCCGTTATGCTGCCGAACTTTCGTAAGAGATCTAACCTCTCTCTTTCTTTTTAAGTACTCTCCTTTATGTCACTTCTTTTAAGATCCTCTTTGTAATGTTGGGGGATGTTCTTTTATATTCCTCTTTCTGTACATTATATTTTAATGTGATGAGATACCCTATTTGATCTCATCAGTCCATATTCGGAGGTTTTATGTGGCGCCGTTAGGCTGCCGAGTTTTCATAAGGGGTTTTTCATCTCACTTTTATTCCTGTGAGATTTATGCTACATTTGCCACAAATTCCATTGTGTGGTGTATGTAATGCCCATTATTCTACTCTTTGTGTAATATACATTCGTTTATGAGTATTTACATCAATGATCTATTGTCCTTCTTTCATGGGGTGTATGTTTTGAAAGATACCCAAGTCGGTAAGGGAACCTTTCACCCTCCTCTTTTTTAAAAGACTTCTTTTGTTGGGTCTTTTAATTTACATATTTTTATGTTGGGATATGTTCTAATATATCCTTATTGATGTAAATTTTATGTCCAATTGATGAGATACACTTTTTATCTCTCATCAACTCATTTTGATGTGATGCCATTGGGCTATCAAGGGAACTTTTTAACCCAATTTCGATTTCTTTGGGTTCAACATGTAGTCATTGAATATGTCATGTATTGAATATGAGTGAATGACCTTTTATTGTTTTACACTTAATACCCACTTATATTGGGTGTATTTATATTTGTCACACATATTTTTGAGATTGATTTGTCCTTAATTTAAGGATACCTTCTTTATAAGGGATTTCATCACATTTGACATTTCTATTGAGGGTTCATTGTTGTTATGCACCAATTCGCTCTTATATGGTGTATATACTTTCCATTGGAGTATTATATCATGAATCCATTTATTCTCATGATATTACAAAGTTCTGACTAAATGTTATTCCTCAATTGTTGTATTCAAGTGTCTCTAATTTTGGTAAAACCCCTTTAACCAAAATATCGCTTTAAATGTTTTAATTATTGGTTATTATTAATATCCATGTTTTCAAAATGATTTTAAGGATTTATTTATATGGATATTAATGGTTTAACATTTTAAAAGATTCAAGGTGGTATGGGACACTTTGATTCAAAATTCTCTTTATTAAATGTTTTAAATGGTTTTGGAAATGGTTTCTTTTTGAATGGATTCATTATTTCAATATAATAAAATGTTATATTGTGATTGAAATGTGGAAATGTTATGTTTCCTTTATTCATGTTTTATGTGATACGTTTATGTTATGTTTCTTGGGCATTGTTATGAAAACGGGTGGTTCCGTGATAAACTAAGGGCGGGTGAGCCCGATATAGCTCTCCAATGCATTGGGTAACGCGAAGGAGTGAAACGTTAAGGTTTCTCCGAAATGATTTAGGGAATATACTGTGATGTGTATTCCAAACATAACCAAGAGGGTTACTCCCTACGTAAGAATGTTATGAATGCCTCAAGTTACCTTTATGTCTTATGTTTTCTATGATTTATTCATGGTTTGATGAGGTATGTTAAAGTGCCTTTGTTTTATGGGTAAAGTATGATTTCATTCTTATGTATATATGAACTCATGTTTCCTTTCCATATTTTTATAACCCTTACTGAGCTTCTTATACTCATCCCAAGTTTTTGAAATGTTTTTCACAGGTCAAGGGAAAGGTACATGATGTGATGATAGTGTCAAGGATGTGTTAAGATAGAATCCATGTTTTATTTTCAATATGTTTCCGATGATGGGAAGAATGAATACTGTCTTTTATGTAACCAATTTGTTTAAATGTGGAATGTAATGCAAGTTTCATGATCTAATTCCCTAAAACTCTAAACCTAAAAAGATCCTCAATGTGTAATCTTTAAATAACTGAAGATTAAGTGTGGTTTAAGGCTGGGGCCTTATATATGTGGTTATGTTAAATGATCATGGATACCTTTTTATTTAAGGTGAAGTTATGAGGATATAAATTCTATATTGGATATTAATCTAGATGATTCTCTATATCCCAATATGGAATTGATCAACTAATGCATTCAAAATTAAATATCAATGGAGGGTTAAGGATATCAATTGTGTGTAACATGTTTTATTATAAAAATGTTAGGGTTGTGAACATTATAACCATACTAGTATAGGTATGATCATGGTTTTAGGGAGCCATGAGGTAGTTGACCCATAGTTTTACTTAGTCATACATCATCAGGAGATGCCGTGATAAGGCTTATTTCACAGAAAGTGCACTCCATTTTGATGGATCATGGATTGGGAGATCTATACACACTTATCAGTGGTATTTTTCATTATTATCTTAGCTTAGTTATAGTTTAATGATGAGCATGTACCATATATTAACATCTTTATGAGTACACTAGGATAATGTCATCTTTACACTGAGCTAATAAAATGAATTTCTAGTTTGATATATGGAATCACATGTATGGAGATTATATCTTATGACTAATATTTGGATTGTCATTTTGGGAACCTGGTGTTCCATTGGATAAATGGAACAGCGTATGACTAGATTTCTCATTGAATTAAACATATAGGTTTGTACATGAGCTCAGTGACCATTTACAAAAAATAACTCAGTATGCCTTGTAATAAAGGTGTTGAATATGGTTTGGATATGTTGGATTTTTAAGTTGGTCAGTTAAGGAAATTGTAATTTATTGGTGACTCGAATCACATTATTTTATTTGGATGAATGTTTCTAGTTGAGGAACCGCATTGAATACATCATTGGAGGAGACAAGTATTGGTTAATAGTGGATTAGGGATTGTCAAGGAAAATTAAGATCGACCTGTTAAATCATAGTCAATTGGAATTCAACCATTTCAATTTAATTGAGGAGAGAGGTTAGAGTCCTTTTGTACAACTAGATTTCATGAGTTGATAATCATTCAAAAAGTATCATTAAGATGCTAGAGATATATTTCAATAAGAACTTCTCATGGAGGTAGTATTGTAGCTCAAAATTAGAATTTCTAAAGTAAAACCTGTGGAGTGGAGTATTATAGGTATAATGAAGAAATAGATGATGACATGGTCATGTATTGGGTTATATGGGATCAGGCAATCCCCATATTGATTTTTTAGTAATGATTATGAGTTATGGCTCAAGTTTTAATTTCTTAAGTAATGTGTGACTAAAGTAGCTCTTGTAGGTGCATTGGGCATGGGAAATGCAATACAGAAATTTGAGTGGGAATTCACAACCTAAGTAGTTTATGTGATGTTTTAATTATTCCAAAAGACTTCTCTAGGATGATAATTTCTAAGGTTGGGACACTTTAACATCCCATGTTTTGGATAGGGTTGAAAATTTCAAGTGAATTTGATCATTTCATTTGGTGTATGGGCTGAATCTTAATCTATTCATTGTAAAATAAATACACGAATTAAATAATTTATAGATGATATTTTTAGACAAGGTTTAAGTCTCGATATGTATCTTTCATTTTTAGATGATTTTTAGATCATTAGGCTCTAAAAACTCAAAATTAGGGGAAACCGACATGGACAGAGGGTCGGCACATGGTTAGTACTAACCATGTGTAATATTTTGTAGGAGTACATGGTTTGGCTAAACTGTGTTACACATTAAGAAAAATAATGTGAATTATACTAGAGGTTTTGTAGATGGTACACATGAGCTATGCACGGTTTTTCAAAACTATGTTCTAACCATGTATTGGTAGATCCACTGAACCAGTGGGTGCATATGATTATTGCACGGTTTTGAAAACATTTTGGCCAAACCATGTGCCCCATTAAAAATGGATCAAATGTTTATTTATTCCCCTTCCTCCAATAATTTTTTTATACTTCTTTTCCTCCCTCATTCCTCCAATAGCTCCCTGATGCACACCACTCCTCCTCTTCCCATGGTGGGTTCAACTTTGTTTGTTCTTGGAATCAACCACCATTTTTTACATTGGAAGTGTATATGTAAGGACATGACTCCTATTACCTCACTTGTTCATTTTCATCACTATATGTAATAATATATTCATGAAAGATCATTTCCCCAATTTGTATGGTGTTTGGATATTCTTCTAATTTATTTAGTTTTATCATGAATCAAAGCCCAATAATGGACAAGTGAATCATCCTAATAATGACATGGGTGGTTTAGTTTCTTTCCCTTGATTCTTGATATATTATAAAATTTTTTGTTGTACCTAACTCTAAAAAATTCATGGGTTTCTCCTAAATTGTGAAATAACTTAAATTAAATAATTTAAACCATGACCCTATTGTACTTAATCCCCCTTAGAATGCTTGAAGTCAATGACCTCAACCCGAACCACAACATATGGTGAGTTTGATTAAATATTTTAGAATTTTATTATTCCATATTCTATAAAACCACCCCTATGGGTGTGTTGATCATGACCCCCATTTTTTGTGATTTGTTAGTAAATTTAATGGGTTAAATAAACCATTATTCTTTGATTACATACCATATGCTTGGTCAGTATGAATGGGTTAATAGAATCAATTAAAATGGATTTGTAATTGTTAAATGAAGTGTTTTGTTATGAATTATATTATAGAATGTGTGTTTCTTGTGTACTTCATGTAGTTGTAAATGAATTGAATTAATTGGGCATGTTTACGCACATGGCCCATTTGATTTCTTATAAATTAAATGTTAAATAGTGTGATATGGAATTATGAGTTGGAATGGATAATATCACAACCTATAAAGAACCTTATAAATTGTAATACTTGGGAATAGAATCTATTATTAATTATGATTATTGTTTATAGAGACCCTTTTAATTGTGATAATCGGTCATGAAATCCCTTATAATTATCTAAAATCTTGCATAGAGTCTCTCATTTCTAATGATACTTAGGCATAGTGTCCTTTATGATTTATTATACATGGCCATGTCATCCCTAAATTATCATGATACTTTGTCATGGAATCCCTTATTACTCTATGAGACTCTTAAAACTATGCACGGACACCTGAGTTACACATCGAGTCCTTTCTAGTATTGGTATCTATATATATGGCTATATATGTCGCTACATATTTTGTTCATATATATATACACATATCTTCACAAATATATTTTTAAATATACTTATATATATATATATATGATGGTATGTAATCAGAGACATTATATCTTAGGATGAAGCAGGTACGATCAGTTAGGTTTCCATTGAGGAACCTGAGCCTAACTTGATTACTTTTATTTATGCACTATCTTATTACAATACCAACACAATGATTTATTTTATATTAATAGAATTTTTTGAATTAGACATTGTTTTTGGTGGCCTACTAAGTTTATCTCACACCCAATTTTGGCTGAATTTTGGTACTTGAATAGAACTCATTGTTTCAGGTTCGGAATCATTGATTATTTTATATGTTGTTATTTGTATACATGGGATCTTAAGAGAAAAATAATGAGGTGGTTCTCAGGCTGCTCATGGAGATAGACTTTGGTATTTTTGTCCTTTATTTATTCATGTTAATTTATTATGTAATATATTTCTATTGTAATATATTAAAGAATGTACATGCATTATTATTTATTCATTTATTATTGATTTTTATTTATTATTGTCTTTCGCTACTCTGTTAGTCATCTGCTTCTATTGTTTCTATATTGTATATTCTACTATGATAATCAAATCATGAGGTTATATTATCCCCACCATACCATGATTAAACCCTTGCTACTGATCTATATTATATTATTCCCTTTGTATCCACGGGAATATGGAGAGGTGAACTTGAGTCCATGTAGCGGATTAGATCGATTCACCATTTTATTAGCTCTCATGATGGGACTTTACAATACCCATGAATGTTTATTAGGAAAATTTAATCTTTTATGTTTATTTTCATAAAAATAATGTATTTAAAAATAAAATAAAAATGGTTTATAAAATTTAAAAAAATAAATCATTATTTAAGAAAAATGAGGCCTGAAAAATGATTTTGAGTAATATGGAATTGTAAGTCCACATTTTTCATGTCCCAGTATTAGAAAAAAATATTCATGGTTTTTATAGAAATAATATTTCTAAATGAAAATATATAACATGGTTGAACAAAAAAACATCAATTTTCCAGTGTATGAATTTTTAATGATTTTATTAAAATTTATTCTAGGGAGTAAAAATGTTTTGGTTAATTTTGTTAATGTTTTTTATATATGTAAAACCATGATGTGGTTAATAAACATCATAACAGGGTTTTAATATTTATTTAAAAATATTGTTTTTATTAAATTATAAGACCCCTTTAGGAACACACATAATAAAAATGGTGATTTAAATCACACCAAAAATTGATTTGGTGTACTATATCTATGTTTAAAGCCTTTAATATTCATGTTTAATTAATTTAAAAATTAAATAAGGCTAATGAAAAATGGTTTTCATTATTTTATGAAATTTTCATAAAATATAATATGAGTTAGTCAAATTAAACTATTTATTTTAAAAAATTATTTAAAATGCATCAAAATAATATTAGAGGATTTTATAAATGAATTAAAAAATTAAAAAATTAATATAAATTATTTACATTATTAATTTGAAGTGTTTATATATGATGAAATAAAATGGATTTGTATTTATTAAAATATATTGTGTTTTAATATGAAGTGATTGTGAGTTCCAATTAAATTATTATCTATTATTTATTCAAATTTATATGATAAATATAAAATTTTAATATTCATATGTCATGAAATGTCAATAAAATCATTTCTAAATTATAAAATGTTTGTATTTATTTATTTATGAAAAAAAATTAACTCATATCTCATGTATCCCTGAATATAATTTTTTTATTATGAATGAATATTTTTTTAGTTTAAATTGTTGAAACTACTTATTATAAATTTCATACCATGTATTTAATGGTTTACATGTATGGTATGATGTAATATTTAGTTTTTTTAACTAAGACTATGATTTAATTTTGGTTATGAACTCATTAGTACATGGTGTTTATAATTTAAAAATATTATTCATTAATATTATATTAGAATTATGGACTCTTTTGAATACTAATTTATGGATATTGGGTTGCTGGGATTGACTTCTCACTACCCTGAGAACATTGGCTCAGTTCTAAAATAGTTTTGGTTGGTTTCCTATTTCTCTATACTTACTATTACATGTATTTTGGGTTCATATGATTCTAAAATTTCAATAAAATGGTGTCATATATCTTATTTATAGATAAGTGATGATATAAAGTATGAAGTGACAAAAATGTTAGTAAAATGGATCATGAGCCGCTTTTAGATAGGATTAAAATTAAAAAATGGGCCACCATTTTAGTCATCGTGAATTTAATAAATTTCATTATTAATTTATCATAAAACATGATACAAATATGATAAAAGATTTTATTCTAGATAATATGGATTTTTAATCAAACATTTTATTGATATTAATCATATAAAAAAGGTAATATTAATTCAATAAAGTAATAAAATCAAATAATTTTTCAATATCAAACCAAATTTTCAAAAATCCACCTAAAATATCAATTCAATTTCCTATTTTTCGAAGAAAAAATCAATTCTTGTATTTTAATTCTCCCCTTTGAAAAATGATGGAACTTATCCTCCCATTCATTAAAGCTCCTCAATTCATTATTATCAAACATGCAAAGTCATGATTTACCTCACTTTTGATTATTTTACCATATCACACTTGGTAAAATTCAATTATATTTATTCCCATATAATTAGAACATTCTCCTTATCCATAGCATTTTGAATTAATTACTTTCTCCACTTTGTAGAGACAAAAGGCACATAAAATCATGGGGACTTTTCAATAAAGGTTCAAATGACTCTGAATCTTAAAGTTGGTTCGATTTGATGATTTAAAAATTAAGGCTCAATGAGGAAGATTATATCTTATATATAATGAATAATATTAAAAATTTTAATTAAATTATCCCCTTAAAAGTAGAAACACACAATTCCCTCATAATTTAAAGCAAATATCATGATTAGTTAGAGCATAATGAATGATTTATTCACCCTCTTGAATATTTTTTCCTTTTATACTTTTCTTTTTAGTTTTCAATGAAGATTTTCATTATTTTATTTTTTGAAAGTTATTCTTTAGAATAAAAATCACATCCAACACCTAACCATGCATGATAAAAATCATAGGTCATGTAATAGTGATTTTTGGTTTTCCAAAATCATAACCCATTTTTACCTTTTTTTTTGTTCTTTTGTCTTTTTCATTTTTTATTCAAGAGGGGAAAAACAATAGAGTATAATTAATGATTCCAAAATCTTTTAAAATGAAAAAAATAATCACCCACACATTTCTTCCTTACAATGTAAATAATATCATTTATTGTGACTCCCTTTACCCCTTCACTTCAACTTTTAAATATCATGAAAATACCAAGAGTAGGGTGGGAATGGATAAAAAATGGATTGAAATATAGCTAATCTCTATAAGGTTCATTCAAGATCTCTATGGGAAAAAGGAATTATTATTGTAAATATGGTATTTTAAGGATAAGGGATTTTTAAAAGATTCCTTAATCATATTAAAAATTGTTTTTGAATAGAAATATCTTTGAAAAATTCAAATTCAAGTTCTAGTGGGTGACATGTCCCAAGATCACTCAAGAAATATACTCGCGAAAAAATAAGAGGTTCTTGGTCTATAAATCCTCTATAAAATGATAATATGATATAAGAAAATCACTTAAGTCATAATGAACAATAAAATATAAATTGAAATAAATTTTAGGAATTAAAATCATGAAAATTTGTTAGGAAATTTAATTTAAATGAATCAATAAATTCTCTCAAATCAAGAGTCGCCATTTCTATATACGCGATTCAATTTAAACATTAAAATCACTATTTTACAAATTAAATCTTATTAATATTGAAATCTAAAACATGGAATCATAGGATTACTATGAAACTCGTGTCTCCTATATAATTTTTGTAAAAAATGAATTCATGTGTGGGAATATATTTTCTAATTTAATCTCAAAAGCGGTTTTTGGAAAAATGTAGGGATTTTGTTGTACGCTGGAATAATATAAAAAAATAAATCGAAATCTAAATTCCAATGATTATAATTTAAATTGCTATAATAAATGTAAAGGATAAATCTTTGTATGATCCCCCAAGAAGGCCTTGAATTTTTACTGCCTCTAGATGGGTAGTACTAATTTTTATCCATAATCTGTCAGTGGGTGGAGTTTCTGGGACTTGAACATTCACATGTGGATTTTCTTAGATTGTGCTTCTTTGTTAGTGGTGATTAATGATACATGGATAGAGTATACTAGATACATCACCTTCATAATTAAGTACATATTGTGTGGAAGGTGTAGGATAATTTGTGGGTCATCCTTTTCTTTGGTTTCTACTTGTGAAATCTTCTCCTTCATTTAATGTGACAGCTCAACATAGACTGTATGAATTGAATGTTCAAAGGTAAATTAAGAAATTAATTTCTCTTTAATAAAATTAATATTTGAATTAGAAAAAATATTTTCCATTTCAAAATGAATAGCCTCTATCTCGATCTCCACATTCTCATCTACATGGATGTATTTGTGGGCCTATTCAAATGTATGTTCACCAAATTAGGGAGCTCCATGTGTTCCTCAATAGGGGCATGTTCAGTTTCTTCATCTTCCTCTAAGGAATGACAAGAAATTACAAAATATGACAATTCAAAAAAATAAGTAGTGATAATAAAATCTGATTTAATATGATTAAAGAAATAATTTAGAATAATATCATCTCCCTGATTTGTTTCTCGTTCAACCACTTCCTCAGTGGTGAGTGCCTCTTGAAGGTGGGTCTCGGTTCATCGAAGTTGGTAGTCATCCTATTCAATATTTTCTTCAATTTCAAAGCGGAGTTGTGAAGTTTATTCAACCACTATCTTAGTTTCAATGGAAGGAATGGGGAGATCATGTTGTTCTTCACAATCTTTCCAAAATTCATCCAGATCTTATTGATCTCCCACATACAGATCAAGCTCTTGTTACTCTTGTGTAGCATGGACATATTCTGTTAGTCTTCCAATTTTTCTCCATACTTCTTCTATGTAATCTTTAAGTTTCTTTAATTAAGCACTGTTTTACTATAAAATATTTTCCTCTTGTTGATGTTTCACATGTGAGTATTCATTCCATGTATAGTAATTGTAGTTTGGATACATCATGGGAAAATGATTTTTTATATCTTTTTTTATTTGTAAAAAAATGAAAAATAATGAAAAATATAAATATTAAAGTAAAAAAATCAATTAGATCCTTGAAAATGGCTCTAGTTTTGATGAACACCTATCTTATGGCATGGTAAAATAAAATTTATAAGTCTTGATAGTGTAGCATTGTGGCTGACTAGGGTGATCTCACTGAAGGATCATTCTTAGTTTATTCACCTACTTAATCTAATTCACCTAATAAATAATTATTTTTCATTTTTTTATTATTCATATGAATGAAATGTAGTTTAAATGAAAATATAAATGAAATACTAAATAATAAAATTGATATTAAATGACATAATGATGTTAAACATAAAAGAGATTCTCTCAAGAGAATACCCAGAGTGAACCTTCATCGTCTCTTTATTAGTTTAAAATTTAATTAATGAAAACTCTCCATCGTATTCTTATATATAATATTCTACCTATGGTTTTTAATATATAGTGAACTCAATGATCACTAAGAGACCATACATCCACCTACTTGATCAAGGAAAAAATATTACAAAAGAGAAAGATAAGCCTTGGGTGGCAGGTTGAGACACAAAGGAGCCTTACCCATTAAGATCCCCCTTGACATATCTCTAATAAAATAACATAAAATAAGAATGAATGCTAAATGAACTGGGTTCAACACTAGATTGATCACTTGAGAACTTTATGGGGTCATTTACTCATGATCATGAGTATTATAGATCATAGTAGAGAAGAATGGGGTGGAATGATAAAGAAATAGAAGAAAAGAAAAGAATAATAATAAGAGAGTTGTGTAGAAGAAGACACAAAAATAAAAATAATTAATGAATTATATTATATTTAAATTAAAATAAAATTTAAATTACTTTTAAAATAAAATGAAATTAAAAAGAATAAAAATAAAAATAAAAGAAAACAAATCGGTGCAGTAGCTCCCCTCCAGAATCTGTCTCTAGAACGTTATCTTCTTTTTGGCACACCATATGTTCTAATAACAGAAATATACATTCTTATAGGATAATATAAGTAAACGTTTCTATCATACCTAAAAATTTCAGATTAATGTGAGTCTCTTAGAGGAATTTATGGAATTTATATTGGGTTTTAATTTTTTTGGCAGATAATTATATGAATATTTATTCAAAGTATATCATTCAATTGACACCATAATGGTTGAATAACTCAATGTAATTTAGTTTTAAAATGTGAATATGGGTCCTATTTAATATCCAGGTGGAATCATCTCAATTGGAGGTGTGTAGGCCGAGTTATAATTCAGTTACGGAGGTGGGGTCCACATTGTCCACCTAAAAGGTCTTCCAACATTAATGATTTTTTAGGGCCTATAGATGTTTGAATAAGCTCTTATCATAGAATAAAAAATTGAATACCATGAATTTATACAACATATAAAAAATAATCATATCAATTAGATCAATATTGTAAATGTTATTCTCAAAATACTAAAGTTCTAGAAAACTATTAAATTTACAAAACTAATCCATTTTCACAATTAATCCCAAAATCAATAAAAATACTAAAATGATGAAAATAAGCTCAAATTTATTAATTTAAGGGTATAATTAATTGAAATTCATATAAAATTTATGAAAATATTATCTCTATCAATCATGTTGACAGTCCTCCCACAAATCACTCCCTAAATTTGGAGTGGCTCCCACAAATCTCCCTTTTATAACTAATTTGGGGTAGAATCTAGAACTATAGTCACCTTTCATTCTTATTTTCAAATTTTATCCATAGAAAATAAGCATTTTGGTCATTAGAAAAATTATGGAAGATACTCTTTTCAGTCAACAACCTAATTTGGGTAGTACACTTTTTGTTGAGTACAACCCACTCTGCATCAACTGGCGGGGTGCTAGTAGATTTATTCTCATCGGACTGACCACTTTTTTATATTTTTTAACCTTTCACTATAATGGTCTTAGTGGTCTCCACTTTTGATTTCCACAAATATTTAATATAAAAAATATCATCCATTTTAGGTTTCCTAATTTCATAATTTAAATTGGTTAGTTTAATAATGTTAGAAGTAATTTTTTCTTATTGATAAATTGAAAATTACATAAATCTAACCAAAAAATGAATCCACTATAGTTGAAATAGCTGTAAATGACTCCTGGATTTCAAAAAAAAGACTCTAAATGGCCAAAATGTTTCCAAAACAGATTCAACATTCCAGATCAATCAATTTGATGAGCTGACGTGGCTGAATGAAATAGTTTCTAGAAAACCTAATAAGAAGTTACCACTATGATGAACAGTACCATCTTCTCTAACATGGTGGTTATATTTTTCCTAGGGTTTAACTAAAACATTTACTTACTCTGTCAAATTTTTTAGCCCTATTTTTTATGTCTCTTGCACCATTAGAAATGAATCAAAGATCTCTTCAGGAATATTTCTTCAAAAAAATATGAAAACCATAAATTTTATGGTCATTGAAAACCCACTATTCACATCACTATTTCAAATGCAGTGGCTCTAATACCACTTTTTTGGGGTGGTGGATGTTTTAGGAAACAAAATAGAACACAAATAGAAATAAAAACAAATGAACATGAGAGATTTAATGTTGTTTGACGGTGTACCAACATCCACCGAAGAAGGGGATAGACTTTTATTATTTCTCTCACTAGATGAAACGTTATAAGATCACACCAATTAAAAATTATATGAGAATAATTTTGATTTTATATATCAAAGTTCACAAAATATCAAAGGGTTACTTGGGTGGTTTATCAACCCTTAAAATTTCTTTCTCCCCACATGCTACTTCATCCATAGTCCAAGAGGATTCCTTGGTTGGTCTCTGCCTAAAGAAAAACCCACCACTAGGTTACTAATAATAAAGAAGAAAAATAGTCGGTCAATAGTCCTCCCACAAATCACTCCCTAAATTTGGATTGGCCCCCATAATAAGTTTTTATTCTCATCTGAGTATTTTTCAACTACAATAGAGTCTTTCCACTCAACATCTTTGCCCAAAAATATTTAATGCATCAATAATACTCTGTTAACTTTATTCTTTAGATTCTTAGAAAGTTTAGATTCATTGGTGGATCAATATTGAACTTGGTTTCACTCTCATGATATAGGGTTACCTCGATCTCATATTTTATTCCATAGTTTTTGTTGTCGTCAAAAATATTGAGTGATCATATTGGCTTTGATCTTAGTTTTGATTTCATCAGTGACTTTAGTTGGGAATATTCTCCCTTATTTAGAGTTTATCTGCACAAAGAAACATCCTCCACTTTAGAGTCTTGGTCAAATTTTTACAAAGGTATAAAACATTACATTCCTTCATTAGGTCTTATGATGTGGCTACCTCAAATCTTGTTATGGCCCTTATAAAATCTTATGATGGTGTGAAATTTTAAATTTTCTATTTTTTCTATTTTTTATTGAAAAAATAGTAATTCTCACAACACCTAATTATAAAATATAACAAAAAAATCTGAAAAAATTTAATGAAGTAAAACAAAATGAATTCAAACGTTAAGAAATTATACACCAAATTCATTAATTTTCAAAATCCCATAAAAGGATTAAAAAATTTTGTTGTAAAAAATGATTGAAAAATAATAATAGAATAAGAAATAATTAATTCAAACACCCTCAAACACATCAAAAAAATTATTTCAATAAAAAATGAAAGTAAAAAAAAATTGACTCTAAATAGATTAAAATAAAACCAAATAACGTTTTAATCGATTAAACCCAAAATCCACTAATTTCCATTAAATTATACAATGGATAAAAATTTCCAGTCAAATTAAAAAAAAATTCCATATTTACCCAATTAACCAAAAACTCAATTAATTCCAAATATATATTAGGAACAAATGTATCCAATAAATGTTACTTCAAATTCTCCCACACTTAAGATATTATTTTACTATAAGCAATCCATTAATAAAATTCAATGGAAGAAAAGTAATATCAAAAGTGAAAAACTAACATGCCAATGAATTTATTTTTAATAAGAATTCCCCCATGGACCCTCTCAGGTAAAAATTGTGATTTATATCTTAAAATTAAATGGTTTTAGTGAAAATTATGAGGTCCTCTTCAATAATTTCCACATCCATTTAGGTTTTAGTTTCTCTATTTTTGAAAAAAAATCCTTACTCATATTTTCAATAAATTATGGGATCTTTTGTGGTGCCTCATCTAGTGAATTTTCAGTTCCTTCTTGAATATCCAAAGAGGAAAAATGTTCAGGTAACTATTCATTATCTTCATAGGGAAACCCAACATCAAAATTAGCTTCAATATAATCAAATTCAAAAAAATATCATCTTATTCTGTGAAATAAATATCTCCCAAAATTTTTACATCTTGTTTTCCATGATGAAATAGTGCTCTTAGAAGTGCCTCTAGGTATGGAGAGAGGTTTTCATACTCTTCCATTCTTTCATCAAAATTAAACACATCATTTGTGGTGTCCACTAAGGAAAGGGGTAGAGAATCAGGAGTAGGTTCAATCTGTTCATTCATTGAAAAATAATTAGACAAATCAGTATATAAAAACTTATCACATTGATTATTATAAACTAATACATATTCCAAAAGTTTCCAAGATTCTTCAAATTTGTCATGTCTCGTATCCTACCAACCCTTAGAAAAGGTCTCAAAATGTAGAAATTGAAACACCAAATTAACAATTAAAGGCATGTCAAGCTCAATTATGGGTAGATCAAACATCTTATTTATTCTCTTACTTCTTTTCACCTTTTTATAATTTTATTTATAGAATCTTCTCCAATATTTTTTTGAGCTACCTTTCTCTTTTCATCCTCTTGAGATGATTTGGAATCTTTAACTAGATGTATTAGCCTCTCAACATTATCCATGTCAAATTTAGTAGGTTTATTAACTATTTTTTCGTGAGAAAAGTTTTTAAATCCTTCCCTTTCTTAGGTAATTTCAAAAACATGAGACATTTATAACAATGGAAATGGTTCAAGAATGTGTGAGCCTATCACTATTGGTTTTAATAATTAAAATAAATCAAAGAATCACTAATAAAAAACTTTTCTCTCTGGTAACATTTCTATTTTTTATTGTTTTTCATTAAAACTGTCAAAGATGTATTTATAATCTACCAAGATATGGCATAATGGCTAACCTCAGGGTCGGTCTCAATGAGGTAGTGTATTCATCATTCTGATTTTTCCAAATTATCTTTTTATTTTTTTTATTTTCAAAATCAATAAAATAAGAAAAAAAGTGATTATAACAGGGAAATGAAAACAATAAAAAAGGACTAATAAAAAAGATAAAATAAAACAAAAAACAAATAAAAAGAAAATAATGTTAGTGAGAAACAAAGCAATCTACAAATTTATTTTATTTCTTCTGCCTATCACAGATCTTAAAGAATTTAACCATCAACCTTAAATCTCTCTCATTTCATGATTAGAGCCTTAATACATACCTGATTGTCTCCTTAAATAGTGAACACACATGCCTGGGATTTCACCCTAAACATGAGGACTCTTTCAAATTTGAAAAAAAACAAAATCCAACCACTGATCACATAATTTCTTCCATACATAAGTGATCTTACTAAAAAAATTAAAATTACAGAACCTCAAAAAATTCAAATCACTACGGGAAAAATCAATATTTGCGACGGATTATTTGCGATGGGAATAAACCCTGTCGCAAATAACCCATCCAGGAGGTCATTTCCGACAGGGAAATTTTCCCGTCGCAAATAACCAATTATTTACGACTGGATTTCGTCTCCTGTCGCATATAGTTTGGCGCGACTTGTGCGCCAAACCACACGAATATTATTTGCGACGGGGCGATGTCTCCTGTTGCAAATAGTTTGGTGCGTCTTGTGCGCCAAAACGAACGGCTTGCGCGCCAAACTGCGCAAGGGTATTTGTGACGGTACCTGTCGCAAATACCCATCGGCGGTTAATAATTTTTTGCGATGGGAATTCGTCTCGTCGCAAAAAGAGTGTCGGCAGGAACTATTTGTGACGGGGCCTGTCGCAAATACCCTTTTAACAGCTGGCAGTAATTAATGCGGGCGAGGATATTTGCGATGGGGCCCGTCGCAAATAACCCCATCGCAGCTAATCTAACCAATATATACCCCCACATGTTTTTTTTCAAATCACACAGATCTTCCTCTCCCACTCTCTTCATTTTTCAATTTCAAGGAAAAAATTTACTTTAGTTGAATTTTTTTAGACAAGAGCAATTGGAAGGCACCAATACCTTCAGAATATCAAAGTTTAAGGTATTTATATTTTATTTTTTTATATTTATTTTATTTTTTATGTTAATTTTCATTGTTCTTTATTAGTTGTAATTAAATTAGATTTCAATTGATTTTTATTTATATTTATTTGTACTAAGAAATTGATATTGTCAGTGATAATTATAAATAATTAGTCATAATTAGAATTAATTAGATATCATTAGATATAATTAGTAATAAATAGATATAACTAGGAATAAATAGATATAATTAGCAATTAATAGATACAATTAGCTATAAATAGATATAATTAGCAATAAATAGATATAATTAGTAATAAATTGATATAATTAGGTATAATTAGTAATAATTAGATATAATTAGTAATAAATAGACATAATTAGATATAATTAGTAATAATTAAATATAATTAGTAATAAATAGATATAATTAATAATAAAGAGATATAATTAGATATAATTAGTAATAATTAGATATAATTAGTAATAATTAGATATAATTAGTAATAATTAGATATAATTAGTAATAATTAGATATAATTAGTAATAATTAGATATAATTAGTAATAAATAGATATAAATAGTAATAAATAGATATAAATAGTAATAAATAGATATAATTTGTAATAAATATATATAATTTGTAATAAATAGATATAATTTGTAGTAAATAGATATAATTTGTAATAAATAGATATAATTTGTAATAAATAGATATAATTAGTACAAATTAGTAATAATTAGTAATAATTAGTAATAATTAGTAATAATTAGTAATAATTAGTAATAATTAGTAATAATTAGTAATAATTAGTAATAATTAGTAATAATTAGTAATAATTAGTAATAATTAGTAATAATTAGTAATAATTAGTAATAATTAGTAATAATTAGTAATAATTAGTAATAAATAGTAATAATTATTAATAATTATTAATAATTAGTAATAATTAGTAATAATTCGTAATAATTCGTAATGAATAGTAATAAATAGTAATAATTAGTAGTGAATAGTAATAAATAGGAATAAATAGTAATAATTAGTAATAATTACTAATAATTAGTAATAATTAGTAATAATTACTAATAATTAGTAATAATTAGTAATAATTAGTAATAAATAGTAATAAATAGTAATAATTAGTAATAATTAGTAATAATTAGTAAAAATTAGTAATATTTAGTAATAATTTGTAATAATTAGTAATACTTAGTAATAGTTAGTAATAGTTATTAATAGTTAGTAATAGTTAGTAATAGTTAGTAATAATTAGTAATAATTAGTAATACTTAGTAATACTTAGTAATAATTAGTAATAATTAGTAATAATTAGTAATAATTAGTAATAATTAGTAATAATTAGTAACAATTAGTAATAATTAGTAATAATTAGTAATAATTAGTAACAATTAGTAATAATTAGTAACAATTAGTAATAATTAGTAACAATTAGTAATAATTAGTAATAATTAGTAATAATTAGTAATAATGAGCAATAATTATTAATAATTGATAATAATTAGTAATAATTAGTAATAATTAGAAATAATTAGTAATAATTAGTAATAATTAGTAATAATTGGTAATAATTAGTAATAATTAGTAATAAATAGTAATATATAGAAACAGATAGTAATAAATACTAATAAATAGTAAGAATTAGAAATAAATAGTAATAAATATTAATAATTAGTAATAATTCGTAATAATTAGTAATAATTAGTAATAATTAGTAATAATTAGTAATAATTAGTAATAATTAGTAATAATTAGTAATAATTAGTAATAATTAGTAATAATTAGTAATAATTAGTACTAATCAGTAATAATTAGTAATAATCAGTAATAATCAGTAATAATTAGTAATAATCAGTAATAATTAGTAATAATCAGTAATAATTAGTAATAATCAGTTATAATTAGTAATAATTAGTAATAATCAGTAGTAATTAGTAGTAATAAGTAATAATTAGTAATAATTAGTAATAACTAGTAATAAAAAATTATATTATCAATATTTACTAAACATCAATATTATTATTATTAAAATATTAAAAAATTTATAAAATATTAAAATTATCAATATTCTCAATAGACTTTGCACTATTCTTAACAAGTTCAAATATATAAGGGTCTCCAATTGTCAGGTCATGCGCAATAAAAAGTTTGTGTCAGCCATATATAATGTAAACTCTATAATTATCCTTGCATAGTTGATCACCTCATAAGTAGTGTTGCAATAGGACAACCCAAGTCATGCCCTTCTCATCTATAAGAATTATCTCACATGACCCTTTACATAGACCATTCTTCCTTGAAAATTTAAGGGAAAGATACTGATATCCCCTTAAATTTTTAAAGCAGAATGATCTATGTAAAGGGTCATGTGAGAGGATTCTTAGAGACGAGAACGACATTACTTTGGTCGTCCTATTGCAACACTACTTGCGTGGTAATCAACCAGGCAAGTTCAATTATAGAGTTTACATTCGACATGGATGACATAAAATTTTCATTGCGCATGACCTGATAATTGGCGACCCATTGAGATTTGAACTTGTTAAGAATAGAGCAAAGTCTGTTGTGAATAATGATATTTTAGATATTTTATAAATTTTTTATTATTTCAATAATATTAATAATGATTTTTCTTAAATATTGATAACATATATTTTTTTATTAGTAATAATTAGTAAACGAAATCTGCTTGGATAATGAAGGGAAAATTTGTAATCATCTCCACAATGATGATTACCAAATTTCCTTTCATTATTCAATCAGTTTTCATTTTGCTAAGTATTTCTATGTATAGTTACATTAGTAATAATTAGTAATAATTAGTAATAAATTTTAATAATTAGTAATAATTAGTAAGAATTAGTATTAATTAGTAAGAATTAGTAATAATTTGTAAAAATTAGAAATAATTAGAAATAATTAGCAATAATTAGAAATAATTATCAATAATTATTGTGAGAAAGATTTAATTAAATGATCTGTCGGACAAAAGAGTAGCCGTCAATCCATTCTAAATTGTGTCGCCCTTAATTAATGGTAATTATTAAGTAGTTGTAATTATTTTTCTTCTTTTTTCAGATAGTGTTTTTATAATTTCAGATTATTCAAAAATAGTGATGATTTTATATTTTATGTAGAAAAATATAGAAAAAGGAAGTCAACATCAGTCATTATTAGATGATTGAGCTTGGATAAATCAGTGTAGAAATCGAAATGGTTCTGGTTTAAACCCTTTATATATTGAGGGTTTTGAAGATTTCTTAGCATTTGCATCATCAAAACCAGAATATGTTTCAGAAGTCACAATTAAGTGTCCTTGTAAAAAATGTGCTCTGAGAATGTTTGACACATTTGACAAGGTTGTGGGACATCTCTTGCGGTTTGGTTTTCAACCAGATTATGATTTTTGGTATCAACACAGTGAACACAGTTCCAGAGAAGATCATAATAACTTGATTCTGGATCCATCACGGTTAGAAAATTTAGTACATGATGTTGAAGGTCCATCTTTGCAACAAACTAAAACTCATGATGATATAGATTTAACTTCTGAGTTGGCACCATATGGATTTTTTGAGTTGTTGAGGTCTGCTGAGGATGTATTATATCCTAGTTGCAAGATAAGCAAATTAGAAGTGGTTTCAAAATTTAAGTCTATTAAATTAGATAATGCAATGCCAAACAACTATTTTGATAATATATTTTCTTTGTTTAAAACACTGTTATCTGAAGGAAATGTGTTGCCTGAAAATTACTCTGAGAGCAAGAGGTTGATTCGTAATCTATGCCTTAGTTATCAGAAGATTCATGCATGTCCAAATGATTGCATCTTATATTTTGGAGAAAATGATTCATTGGATAGTTGTCCCACATGTGGAAAATCGAGGTATTAAGAATCTCAACCAGGGAAGTCTAGATCGATTCTAGTAAAATAGTTGAGATATTTCCCCCTTACACCTAGGTTGCAGTGTTTATTTATGTCTCAAAACATAGCGTCAATGATGTCATGGAACAAAACCACGATTTTAACTTATAAAAGCATGAATCATCAATCTGATGGGTATTCATGGACATATTTTGACAGTCTGCATCTGTATTTTTCTATAGAAGCCCGAAACGTGCGATTGGGTCTTTCTACTGATGGTTTCTGTCTGTTTGGTTCTTATGGTAGTAAGTATTCAAGTTGGCCTATCTTGATGTGGAAAATTAGTGACTTTCTGGAATATGGCATGTTATCTGGTTGGATTACACATGGTCTGAAATCATGTCCTTACTGTATGAAAGAAAAAAATCCTTTATGATCATCAATGGCAAAAAATCTTTCTATTTTGATTGTCACCGTAGATTTCTTCCAACCGATCATCCTTTTCAGAGGAACAAATCTCATTTAAGAAAAGGTACAATTGAAAGGGATGAACCTTCAAATATGATCTTAGGTATAGAGTTAAAATCAGTTGTATTTTCATTACCCTCCATCACATTTGGACCAATAGTAAACCAACAGAAAATTCATGGCTTTGGGAAAGAAACTAATTGGATAAAACATAGCATTTTTTGGGTCTTCCATATTGTTCTGATTTGTTGGTTCGCCACATGTTGGATGTTATGCATATTGAGAAGAACTATTTTGATAATTTATTTCATACAGTTTTAGATACACCAGGTAAGACCAAATATACTGTAAATGCATGATTAGATCTTGCCCAAATTTGCAGGTGACCAGAACTTGAACTATTTGAAAATGTCAGATCATAGAGATTAATGAATCCAAAAGAATCTTCTACATTGTCCAAAGAGATTATCTTATTAGTTTTTCCATGGATTGAAGATTTGAGACTTCCAGATGGCTATGCTTCCATTTTTGGAAGATGTGTTAAGAATGGTTATATTACTGGATTAAAAAGTCATTATTGTCAGGTTATAATGGAAAGACCTATGCTGATTGGATTTATAGATTTGTTGAATTATATGATTTGGGATTCGATAAGAGACATATCATATTTTTTCAAGACATTTTTCCAGTGACAACCGACTGTGATTCGCTAAGAAAACCGGAAGAAGATGTTGCTGTAATTATATGTAAATTGGAAAAAATATTTCCACCAGATTTCTTTGACTCTCTGGAACATATGATATTACATTTTCCACAAGAAGATAAATTTAGAGGTAAAATACAGTTTCTATGGATGTACCCATTCGAGAGATGCATACAGAAATTGAAGAAAAAAATACGTAACAAAGAATCAGTTGAAGGCTCAATTGCTGAAGCTTATTTGCAAGAGAAAATTGATTTTTTTCTCCCATTATTTTGAATCTCAATATACCTCGAAACACAATAACATGAGATGAAACTAGGGAAATGTTAATGATGAAATTGAAAATCAATTAACAGTTTTTAATCAGCCAAATCTTGGTTTCGGTGGAGTTCATAAATGGTGGATTTCAGATGATGAACATCACAGGGATCATACATACATTCTGCTCAACTATGAATAAATGACGTCATTTTTCCTATGAGTTCTTCTATCACTTATTCTATAATTTATGTTACAGTATTTAAACTTATTTTATTTGTAGGTTATATGATAATTATATCAAGAAAAAACTTTCACAAATTACAGCAGCTCCTCTTGAAGAACGCAGATAAAAAAATCTTCTCAATGGTTTCAAAAACTGGTAACATAAATTATTGATGTCTTAATATCAATTTCGTTTATTATTTATTATATTGATAATTGTTTTACAAATTTTCAGGTGTCTCAATATGAAGATAAAATTGATAAGTTACTTTGTATATCAAGTAACCCACCATCCAAAATGGATAAATCTTATATTGCATATGTGGTGAATGGGTTTCAATTTCATACACATGCATATGGGGAATCAAAAAAACAATGAACAGTGGAGTTTACATGAGAGGATAACATCATAGAGAAACTAAAGTTGAATTTTATGGCATTTTGGATGAAATTATTGAGCTGTGTTATCTAGGAAAAAATTACATAACAATATTTAAATGTCAGTGGTTGGATACTGAGAGAGGCTTGCATGTTCATCCGACTCATGGAATCATCGATATTAAATATAAAATTCTTCTTGCAGTAAATGAACTATTTTTACTGGCTCAACAGGCACATCCAATTTATTATGAAAATTAATGTGCTTCTTCAAGATACTTGATCGATTAGTGGAGCATAATAAAAATGATATCTCAAGAAAATCAGTTTAGTCAAAATGAATGTGGTTCCACTGAAGTGGAAGGAATTGAAAATTTTCAAGATACTTCTCAAAATCCATCTGATTCACAAAGAGACTTGAATATCAATGATGACACCCCATAATTAAGGATCGATTGTGATGATGATGTTAATGATGTTATAAATGAATTTGAAATGACAAGAGATGCTGAAACTGAAACTCATATGAATATTGATGATGCTGAGGAGGATGATGAAGACATTGACATTGACAGCTATGGTGAAGAGGATGAAGATGAACATTGACACAGTTAAATGCTGGTTATAAACATAACTAATATATATCTATATATAATAGTTATTTTCAACTATCTACTAACAATAATCATTTTTTGTTTTAGATGGACTCTGATTTGTTGCATGAGTTAGAGGAGGCCGAGCTACATTTAGATGATGGGGATGTTGGATCATCTGACCCTCAGCCTACTGGTGGTCCAGGGGGTACACGGAGGGGGCAAAGTCTTGCATGACTGATGATTCCGGACCCTATCCCCGAGCGACATCCACATCTTGGTTTCGATCCACACACACGGAGGTATGGTGACCTGTATATTTTTGTTATATTTCATTAATTTATTTATATATATACTAATTGTTTGATTATTTATTCCTTTTTCACAGTTTTTTGCATGTAGCTATTGGAAAGGGGAGCGCTATCTTGCGCAATTATTTTTCTCAGCCATGGATCACATGGGAACAAATTCCCATTGATGTGCGACGTGACATGTTCCATCATTGGCTGGTACGTAAATAAATAATATTTATTTTGAAATTTTTTTTATTAAAAACTTGATATTATAAATTATTTGTAGGGTTTATGGTATCATATCGATGATAGCATGCTTGAAGTTATCCACGCAGCATGGCAGGTTTCTATGTGTGACTGTTTCCATCAGTTTTTGCCCAATTTGAGAAGGAAACCCATTAAGAAAGCAGGAGTGACAGAATTTGATGAGTCGTGTAGATCTCACCAACTAGATTACAATTCATCTCATGTTTGGGATGGATTATGTTTACACTGGTTGGGTGGTGGATTTCAGAGGAGATCTTCAGTGGGACAACAGAACCGGGGGAGACAGGAGGTGACGCATCGATTTGGTAGTCGTACATTCAGTTCACATAGAGAGAATCTAGTTAGTATTTTTTTAAATATTTTATATAACTATAAATATAAATAGTTTATTTTATATTTCTGTAGGAATTCTAGCATCCTGATATTACGGATTTCGACATTTATCGGAGGATGTACAGCGATCCAGCCACTGGAGAGATTAGAGATGATCTCCAGCGTCTGATTGTGGTTAGTATTATTTATTCAGTTTGACAATTAACTGCATATAATACTTTCACAATTTAAATTTTTAATTCGAATTGAAGGAGTCATATGAGGCTAAGACCTCTCAGACACAGGCAGAGGGTCAGGACGAGACGACTGAGCAGACCAGTGCTCACCATTTTGATGAGGCAGCATGGATTTAGGCGACTCAGTATGGCTTTGAGAAGGGCAGAGTAGTTGGTATCAGCTCTAATTTGACTCCTGCTACTTATTATGGTACTGTTGCGATGTCAGTGTCCATCTCGAGAGGAGCTCGTGGAGAGGCATCATCTTCTGGCTCACAGCATCAGGAGTAGTTACGAGCTCAGCCTGAGCTTATAGAGACTTTTTAGAAGCAGTAAGAAGAGATGTGTCGGCGGCAGCAATAGCAGGAGCAGCATTATGTGGAGCAGAAGCGTCGATGGAAGTAGATGCATCCGTATGAGGAGGAGACGCATCGATGGTAGCAGTAGCATCACGAGCAGATAGAGTACATGCGATGTCTAACTCATAGTTTAGGGATGGAGTTTCGTCCACCAGTTCCTCCACCTCCTCTAGAAGATGACCCCCCAGGGATTTTTTTATGTTACAAACATTTGAATTTAAAATTGTAATATGAATTATTTACATTTTCTATCTTTTACATCTGTCCAAATATTACATAATTTAATTTTTAATTTTTTTTAATTTTTTTTAATTTTTTTTAATTTTTTTGTGAATATTGAGAATTTTAATATTTTTTATTATTTTAATAAAATTAATATTATTTTATTAAATATATTTTTTTAGTATTATATTTTTCAATGTTTGTTTATTTACTAATAATATTATTATTATTAATATTTTATGATTTTTTTAATTTTTTGTGAATATTGATAATTTTAATATTTTTTATTTTTATAATAATAGTAATATTATTTTTTCATTAATCGTAATTTTATTAAATTTATAGTTTTAAATTAATTTATTATTTTTGAAGGGACCTTTTGCGACAGGACCCTGTCCCAATTAGTCTAACTAAATATTTTAAAAAACATATTTGCGACGGGACTACTTTCCTATCGCAAATACTTTGTTGTGACGGGCCCGTTGTAGAATGTTATATATATATATATATATATATTCATATTTGCGATGGGAAAAGGGCCCATCACAAAAACTATTTCCGATGGGCCCGTCACGAAAAAATGTATGTATATATAATACATATAATCGGAGACTTATTTGTGACGGTGATGTTTCCCATGGAAAATACGTTTATTTACGACGGGCCCATCACAAATAATGGTATTTGCGATAGCGTTTTCTACAACAGGCTATCTGTGACGGGACCCCATCGTGAAAGCCTATTTGTGACAGGATCCCGTCGCAAATAACTCGTCACAAATACCAAGAATTATAGTAGTGAGTTATTGAGTGTGATGTGTGTAGAAGAGGAAAAATAATGAATAAAATAATGTATCACATCATTCATATGAATGATTCTACCATCGTATCTCACTAATTAACCATCACAACTAGATAAGAGTAAAGAAAAAGAATCTACAATAAAGATTATATTTAATCTCTATGAAGCTTTGAGCTTCACCTCATTAAACTAGCTTAAAATGTTATCCCTCTATGTATAGGGATTCAAGATCACACACACTTGGAGGAACAAAGTAACACTAATATTTACATAATAGAAGTTAGGTTATAGAGAGAGTGTGTCCCAATGAGAAAAATGGGGAATGGGGAATGTCCTTGACAATGTCTCAGCACCCTATTTGAAAATTAAATAAGAAAACATTAACCAATCTAACATATGTTAAAAGTGCTCCATGTGGATACCTTTATTACATGTTATCTTATTAAGGATACACGAGTATAATTCCCCTTAAAAATGTCACAGATTCAATGTGTGTACTTACTTTGGATCCATGTAAAAGTACATGGACATGTTTTTTTTGCTCATTTATATTTTTTGTGATCTTTAGTATCATCTCAAATAGGCCTCTTCAATTCCACTTCCTCTATATAGTTATATGTGACCAACTGTACTCTATTTATTTTAATATCTTCTTTTGTTTTTTTAAACCCCTTCTTTATACCAGGTAATTGGAGGCCACATATAAATCTAATAATAAACCCTAAATCATTCAATATAGTTCAAGACTACTTAAATCCTAATATAAATCATGCTCCGGCATGCTCAGGCTCCTTCCCAAACCAAGATTAACCTAAGAATCTGTATTACTTGATCATTCAGTATAGGTTAACTAGTTTTCTTATACAAATTATGGTTTCCACAATCTTTAAACTCAACATGTGACTCTAAATAACTAACATTTTCCCTCCATGGACGGAATTTTAAGTGTTTCTTGGGTCATCCACACATGAATGTCCTTGTCTTTTTTAAATAGTAACTTTGACTACTGAATATTTTAGTTGAATTCATCTAGGAAATTCACCAAACATTTTGTGTGAACATTCAATTGAACTTGCAGCTATGGAATTAGGAAAGATATATTCCCTATAAATCATTGAATCTATATCCTACAATAAATAACCAATGGCATAATTCTTCTCCAACATAGTTTATTGGAAACCTTAATTTAACAATCTTGATTTTATCCCAATTTAAGTCTGTATAAAGTGCCAGTATTGTAACAACAAAACAACTTTAGAAATGGATCAAATTCAATTCCAAATTTTTCAATATTCATCCTATGAACCTGATATCTCACTCAGATTCCCTCAGAATCATTGATGGTTTTTTTCTTTAAGCTCTTTCAAATGATTCAACCAAAGTCAAACTCTGCGTTCTCTTGTAATCTTGGGTTGAGTACTCATAAATATGATCTTATCATCTTAGTTCCATTTAAATTAAATTGAATATTTCAACTAAACTCATTCACCTAAAAATATTTAATTACTTCATAAGTCTCAGTTTTAATTCTTAATTGGACACTCAGTGAGTGTATCTTCATGGGTGGACTAGGCTAAAACAAGGATTCACTCTCATTATTTAGTGTTACTTTAGTCTGTTCTATTATTCCATAGTTTTTATTTTCATTGTCAATATTTGGTGTTATTCCTATCTTGGATCTTGGTTTTGGTTTCATTAATGAATTCATCATGGAAGATTCTCTCTAATTTGGAGTTTGGCTTCACCAAGCCACATCCTCAAATTAAGAATCTTGATCAAAAAAATACATAGATTGTAAATCTTTTGTTCCTTCAGAAATTATTACTATGGGGCTAAAACATGTATTATGATAGTACTCATCAATTCTTAGGTTAATTCAAAATTTTAACTTTTCCATTTTTTCCATTTCCTATTTATTAACATAAGTCTTATGATATCTACATATAAAATATAAAAACAATATTTTTGAATTTTTTTGAAATAAAATAAAATTAATTAAAAAATTGATAAATTATACACCCAATTCATTAATTTTTAAACTCTATCAAAAGGATCAAAAAAATTATATAAAAGGAATATTGATAAAAAAACATGTAATAAGAAATAATTAATTTAAATAACCCAAAATATTTCAAAAAAATATTTTAATAAAAAAAACTGACAAAACATTGTCTCTTAAGATATACAAAAATAAATCCAAATAATTTTTTAATAAATTAATCCAAAATATCAACAATTTCCATTAAATTATTCAATAAATAATAGTCTATAATTAAATTGAACAATATTCAATATTTACTCCATTAAAAATGTTTTCACATCAAAAACTCAATTAATTACGTAAAAAAGATATGTAAACATTATATCTAATAATGTCTACACCATTCATCATGATTCAAAATCTCATGGGTAGTGGTACCTTTCTTGATAACTCATCCTAGATATGAATCCTTTAAAGAGGAGAAAACTCACCTCATTCATTTATCAATAGGTCCTCCATCATGAGGTTTTTCATCATCTTCCTTAATCCGAACCTTTGAAATAGCAATTCCAGCCAAGATACCCTCGACCAAGATTTCAAAAAAAATAGTATTTTATGGGAATGGAATTGAATAGATAGGAAACTATACATGATGTAAAATTGTGTTAATAACATGTGTCATTTTTATGAGTAGAAGATAGATATAAATAATTACTAAATAAAAACCACATCATAATGAACTTTATTATATCATAATTTGTATTATAGAAAACATGGTAGTGTTGAAGGTCGTTATATTGTGGTTTTATGCATGGTATTTCATATGTTATGTGATAACATATTATTATATCTTCATCCATATAAAAAATCACAAATAGTTTCATTATTATTGGATAATAGTAGAAAAGGGATTGAATATTGATATTACATTTTTAAACATTAGTAAATCAATGGAAGGTCAAAATACATGTTATAATAAGTTTCAATGTTTTAAAATGTTTATAAAACATTTATATTATGAAAAAATGTTTATTAAAAAATAAAAAATGTAAGAAACCAAAAAAATATTAATAAAATAACTCTTTCCTCTAATTTTTTTATTATGTTTCACAATAGTCTCATATATAATGACTATTAAATTTCATACACATCATGTGTTAATATTTATTACTATATCTATGAATTTTAAAGGTATATAAATATTCAAAAAATAATAAAATCCATAAGAGGAACTCCATATGTGTGAATTCCCATATGAAGATCATTCCTCCCATAATAACTATAAAAATAAAGAGAATCATTAGGAAAAATATAAATATTATCAGAGGATGTGTAAGAACCTTTGTAAGGGAAGTATTTAACTATAAAGCGAGAATGATGGTGTATTTATATGGAAATTTAGACATTTGGTATTATAATTGTCTTAAAATATGTATAATGGTTATTATGACCATTGGTCGATAAGAAAATTGTTTATTATTATTGTTGGTTAGTAAGAAGTAATAAAGTGACCATTGGAAATTATTTAATTATATAAAAAAATTGAAATATAAAAACTTGTTTAGATTCAATTAAAAATATATTTTATAATAAATTTGGAAGTTTAAAATGAAATTTACTTTCATGAAATAATTTTATAAAACACTATTTAAATGATAATACCAATTAAGAAAGACATAATAAATTTTAAAAATGGTTAAAAAATTTATTATGTTATAGAAATTGGTACTTTTAAATGAACAAGAATTTTTATTTAAAAGTTAAAATTGTCATTTTTAGATAATTATTTTTATAAAATAAATATATATTTTTTAATCATTACATATAAATTATCTTACTGTGAACTTATGATAATTTTTTTAAAAATTGATTTTCGCGTTAAAAAGTAAAAATACAATTTTTTATGAAAGAACATAACTCCATTGATAAAATTTGGATATGATCATGACTTAAAATTTCTTAATCCTACCTCTTGATAAAAATTTATTTAATTAATAAACATAATATATAATTTGTAACATTTAGAAACACTTTATTATCATTTTGCAACAAAGATTTTATCTTTTCCAAAATATTGTTTTTATGAGCTATATGTGTATCATATTTGAATTATTTTTTACTACTATTATAAATTTAATCAATTAAAATGGATTAAATATTTAGAATTATAAGTTCAATTTTTTTTAATAAGTTCAATTTCATTTTATGAAAATTAAGTTACTGTGGTAAAAAAAGTGTTACCAACATAACGCTAAAATAATGTAAATAGTTAAAATTAAGTAAATACATTAGACAACTAAAAATGATAAATTTTAATGGGTGGTTGGGGTATTTATTTTCATTAAAAAAGTTAAATACTTATTATCAACCAAATTCTTTTAAATTAATTCCACCCAAAATTAGTTAGACTTAATAATAAAAGAATCATTATTTAATCCCTTAAAACCACCCCTCCTGAAGTATAAATACTCACCCATTGCAACCTAAGTCTTCGCACAAAATAAATTGAACATGAATCCTAAACCAATATCCTTATCAAGAGTTTGACCAAGTTGGATCTAAAATTCTAATGACTCTCTCTCTAGCTTTAAGAATCATCCTCCCATGGTAAGGGATCTCTTCCTCCACTTTTTCAATTCATGTACTTATTTTGAATAAGGATTCTAATTCCCAAGTTATTATATTGTATTGAGTTTATAAAAACCCCCATTATTTTATATATTATGTTTTTTTAATTAGATATTTCTTTTCCCTATTATTAAAACCAATGAAAGAACCGTTTTGTATACCCATTAGCTATCAAAATAAACCCTTGATTTTACAAATCTATATTTTTCATGTCAGGAATAACCAGCCTTATTTTCATTCAAGGGTGTTCATTTAGATGTATTATTAAAATATTAATAAGTAAAATCCATGTATGTAACCCACATTCCTTAATTATTTTTTATAAATGAAATGAAACTATGATTTTTTAATTAATGTGGCATGCATAATATTAGACATATGAAGGGTGTGCCATGATAGCTCTCCAATGCATTTGGTAAAGAAGTAATCTCTCGATATGACATGTTCAGGATACCTTTTAAGCATTACATGGTATTTTTTTATGATAACTTGGTCAAGATACTTGGTAATATGTTTTATGATGGCTTAGAGATTAGATTTGATGATATATTTATGAATGTATTTTTTTATATTAGAGCTGCATTTCTATGTTATGCCTCATGTTATTATATTCATATACTTATTTTATGCCTCAAGTTATTATTTGAATGTTATTATGTTATAATTCATGTCCCACCAATGATGTTATCTGATATTTTTTATCACAGACTTGGATTTATGCTTTGCCCTTTCATTTGATAAATGTCCCTAGGAAATACTATGTAATGAGATGAACTTGGATGGGATTTAAATAATACTTTAAAGAGAGTTGAAAATTTGTTTATTTTTTCTTTTATGTACCATGGATGTCATGTAATATGCACCCAATTTCCAAGACACTAAACCTAAAAAGGTATTTCAGAGTTATTTATGTAATATTTCGTTAAGGAATTATGATTAAAATCATGTTGTAAAAGGTGGGTCTCCATAGCTTGTATCAAATTATGGTTTAGTTATTTGTGGAAATTAAGACAATAAAACATTATTAATAATAATAGGGATAATTATAAGTATATAAAAACTTCATTAAATTTTGGTGAAGTATAAAATGGATGGTTTTGAAGAAATAAAATCTCTATTTAGATACTATAAGTGGATATGGATCGGGTACAGTCATACATAAGGGTACTAACCCCAAAAAGTGTGTATTGGGTACTGACTCAACAATCACCTAGTGCATGAAAAATGCCTTATTTTATACCTATTTTTACACTCTTGGGGTATATTCTTTGTTTATCATATTCTTTTTACAAACCAACATAGAAGTATGTATAGAAATTGTTTCTTTTTATTTTAAAAAAATGAAAATATTAAGTTATATGAACCTAGAATCCATGTGTTATAAAAACTATAAGATTAAAATATCATTTGTAATTTATTACTGTTAAAATTATCCCCCTTCTTATTTTAGATTTTATTTTTTAGAGAATGGATGAAGATAGAAGTGATCATCTTAGCAACAGAAGGAATGGGAAATTCAATGATGGAATTTTTAATATGATTGAATCCAGACTAGAAAATTCCATTATGATTTTATCCTATCTTATAAATAACAAAATAATCTATATAAATAATCTATATTCACATAGGAAATAGAAATTATTAATTAAATACTTAATTTTTCAATGACTATCATCCTTTTGTAGACCCTCTAACCCTTTGATTGTGGTAATATAGGTTGGTACAATCAAAAAAATATTATATCTACTACATCAAACTATAGAATATACAGAAAATTTTTTGTGTATCATTTTAATGGGGGAAATAATCAATGGTGTAAATTGATCAAAAATTCTATGAAAAAGGAATAAATTAATTCTAAGAAATGGTGAGACTTCAAAAAGATCTTTTTCAATAACTATTTTCCAAACACTCTATGAAAACATATGGATTGGGAATTCATTGAGTTAAGGAAAAAGGAAGGTCAATATATGGGAATTTATGAGAGGAAATTATAAAGCCTTTATTTTTACACTCTAAGAATTTATGTCAATTTTTATGGGAGGAATGGTTGATTCTATGGTAGGTAGAGACCTTATCTACAAAAATATTTTGAAATCTGAGACATTAAACTCAATGAGGAAATAGTATAATGTTTCTTCAAGGTGGATATGGAATTTTGGGATTCATAGTGGTCCAATTGATATAATTATAAAAAGATAATGATGTAGAAAATCCATGGGAATAATACTAACCATGATAATAAGGGGAAGAAACTAAAACTTCCCTTATGTGACAATTGTGGGAAAAGGCACTCGGGGAACTATATTCAAGGAAGTAAGAATTGATAAAAATGTTAAAAAGAAGGTCATGTTTCTCTAAATTATATGAGAGATATAGAGCCACAAAATCCCAATGCTAATGATAAGAGGAATATGGTACAATTGAATCCTATGGTGCAATGCTTTATATGCAGAGAGATTTGTCACTCTACCAACCAGTGTCCAAATTTGATAATGGTGGTGTGAAAACAAAATCAACCCCATTAGAATAAAAGGGTCCAAACATATTCCTTTTCTATAAATATGGATAATATTTATTCTCCAAATTATATGGTATTAGGTAAAAATTTTGTTCACTCAAATATTTCTTGTACATAGTATGATTATAGGTCAACACATTCCTTTATTTATTTTATGTTTTCAAATAACATCAAATTAAGCTCGGAGCTATTAAAATTAGTGTTATCAGTTAAATAACATGGATTATATATCCAAGACACAAGATTATATATGGATTCGATTATTAACATTGTATAGGAACAATATCATCACAAATCTACCACTCAATCTAATGGTGGAATTCGACCTGATACTAGGGATGTATTTGATCTCAAAGTATAATTCCAATATTAAACATAGAATCTAGGAAATATTAGTTGTCTTGGGGGGAACAGGAAATCATTTTCAAAGGAGAGATATCCCATCATGAGTCTTCTCAAGAACTTACCCTATAACCTTATTTTTGTAAATGATTAGTGAAGAATGGGGAGGAAATGAAATTAAAAAAAGATAGAATTTGTACCCATTTTATTGGAATAAATTAACATATTTCATAAAGAATAATATTTTCCTCCCCAAAAATAGAGATAGAATTATCCATTAAACTTGTACCTAGATCCAAACATATATTAGATATATCATATATAATGGAATTCATTGAGTTAAAATAATTGAAGACTAAACAACATGATTTTTGGATAAGGGGTTTATCTATCTATGTGTGTCTCATAGGGGAGTGTCTGTTAACTTTGAGGAAAATAAGGATATTCCAATGAAACAATGCATTGAATAAAAATAACATTAATATTATCATAGTAAAAAAAATACCCTCTTATAATAATTTTTGACTTATTCGAACAGCTTCATGGAGCTCAATTCTTCTATAAGTTTGATCATTTACTAGGGTATCATTAAATAAGGGTGATGAAACTAGATATCTAGAATATTACCTTTCAAAAAAGTTATTTATATTTTGAGTTAATTTTTATTCCCTTTGATATGACTACTGATCCCATGATATTTATATATTTTATGAATAAAATATTTAAGTACTACCTTAGTAAATTTATAGTAGTCATTATTGATGATATTCTGATATATTTAAAAGTTGTAAAGAACATTCAGAATAATTAAGGGTCATATTGAAAATAATAAGTAACGGTATTATTTTTATAAATTCAGTAAACTCTATCTCTAGTTACAAAAGGTGGAATTCATGGGACTCATTTTATCATGAGAAGTATTTTTTATGGATCCAATAAACACTAAGGCAGTAGAGGAGTGGCCCCATCCAACAACTGTGACTGAGATTCTTAGTTTCCTTGGTTTAGTTGGGCACTATATAATGTTTGTGAAACAAATTTCACAAGCATATAATCCACTAACAAATTTAACATGAAAAGGAGTTAAGTTTACCTGGGAAAATGTTTCTAAATAATTTTTTCAATAGAAAAATTAATGTCTAGTTAGCGCCCCAATGTAAACTTTACCCTCTGATAGAGATGGATTTTTCATTTATTTTAGTTCATCTTTAAAAGGAATTGGATATGTACTAATTTTGAATTATTAATTGATTTATTATGCACCGTGATTTTAAAATCCTCGTCATAATAATTATCCTATCAATGACTTGGAGTTAGATGCATTTGATTTCACATTAAGGATTTAGAGGAACTATCTACATGGGGATAAGTGTGATATATGCACATGACACCAAAGTCAGAAAAATATATTCACACATAATGAATATAATATGAGAAAAATGTGATGTTTGTATCTTCTTAAAAATCATGATTATTATATTCATTATCACCCTAGAAAGCTAACAAAGTAACAGATTCACTAAGTATGAACGAATCTAGAGTTCTTACAATGATGAGGATTTAAGGAGATCCTTTAATCAAGGACATGGAAAATATGGACATAGAATTCATAAGAGAGGTAAAACCCCTAATAATATCACAAATTATTTCCCAAACATCATTACAAGATAAGATCAAGAAATTACAAAGAGATAATCTTATGATACATAGGGAGATAAAGGTGATGAAAACTATAATATTTCTCGATTTATGTGTTGATGAAGAGGGAGTACTGAGGTTTCAAACAAGGATATATATCCCATATACTATATATTTAATGAAGGAACTAATATATGAAGCTTAAAGATTCGAATTCTCTTTACATATTGGAATCACTAAAATGCATAAGGATCTATAAGACCATTATTGGCAGGATGGTATGAAAAGGTGGATTTTAGACTATATGAAAAGTCTTTTTGCATGTCAGCAAGTAAAGGTAAAGTAGAAAATTCTTAAGGGTGTGATAAAACCACCTATAATATGTTTATGGAAGTGGTAAAACATCATTATGGACTTTGTTCCTATGTTTCCTAATACATCTAAGAGAAACAATGTCATATGTGTAATCATTGATAGATTAAAAATACTACCCATTTTAAATCTATACATGAGGATTTATCCCTTGAGTTCCTTGATCATCATTATATTCAAAAATTCATGATAGTTTATGGGGTCCCTATATCTATTATTTAGGACCATGATCTGAGTTTTACTTCTACTTTCTGGAGGATCCTTCAAAAGGAAATGACTAAAAAGGTAAACCTAATCATATCATATCATCCCTACACAGATGTTCATTTTGAGAGAACTATTTAAACTTCAGAGTATATGTTAAGGGATATATCACTTGATTTTAAAGGTATTCTATAACAACATATTACAATTATTTAATTATTCTATATAACAGTTTCCACTCAAACATTCAAATCCCTCCATATGAAGCACATTATTGGAAGATTTTTAGAACTCTATTTTTTGGGATGAAGTTGGAGAGACAAAACTATTATGACCAGTCATTGCTAAAGAGACTATGGAAGTTATACAAGTGATTGAGAGGCATATCATGGCATCTCAAAGATGATACAAGAGTTATAAAGATAATTAAATAAAGGAATTATAATTTTTTGTTTGAGATCATGTGATCCTAAATGATCTCCTATGAAGGGGGTCATGAGATTTTGAAAGAAGGTGAAACTGATCGTTCATATGAAGAAAAACTGGTCCAGGTTCTTGATGAAAATGAATAAATGTTGAGGAAAAGGATGAATTAACTTGTGAACGTTTTTTATAGAAATCACATGTTTGAGGAAGCAACCTGAAATCCTTAAGAATCGATGAAGGGTAAATACCCACATTTGGGTTGAGTTTATAAAAAATTGAGTGAGAAATTTATTAAGGGTGATAATGAAATGACCTAAAAAAATATTAATAAAAGAACTATTTTCTTTCAATAACTTTTTTTATTATATTTTACAACATTCACACAATGAAATACTATTACATTTAATACACATCGTGTGTTAATATTGATTACAACAATTATGAATAGTAAATGGTTATAAACACTGAAAAATATTATAATGACTAAGAGGTCATCCATATATGTGAATTCCCCCATGAAGATCATTCATTCAATAATAACTATAAAAATATAGAGAAGCATTATGAAAATGATAAATATTATTAAAGGATATTTAAGAACCTATATAAGTTAAGTAGTGAATGATTGTGTGAGAATTATGGTGTATTTATAGGGAAATATGGTTATTTGGAATTATTAATATTAGATAATACATGTGATTGGCATTATGACCATTGGTAAATAAAATATTTGGTCATTATTATTATTGGTTAGTTCAATGTAATAAAGTGACTATTGGGAATTATTTTATGATAAAACCAAATATTCTATTTTTAGAAACTAAAAATATGTTTAAATTCGATTAAAATCATATTTTAAGATAAATTTTTAAGTTATAAATAAAATTTATCTTCAATAAATAAAATTATAAAATAATTTCTAAATGATAATATAAATTAAGGAATTCCTAAGTAATTTGACAGATTCATTGAAATTTATTAATTCAGAAAAACTGTTAATTTTAAATAAACATGTATTTTAATTTAAAATTTAAAATTCTCTGTTTTATAGAATTGTTTCTCTAAAATAAAAAAAAATTTATCATTAAGTCAAAATTATCTTAGGGATTATTTACATAATTTTTCAAAAAAAAGTAAATTTTTGGAGTAAAAAGTGAAAATAATGATTTTTACAAAATAAAATAAATCCTATGATATAATCATGTTATTATAATGAATTAAAATTTATTAATCCTTCAAATTTATAAAGATTTATTTAATAAATAAACATAATACATAATGTGTTCCATTTATAAACACATGCTTATCATTTTGGAACCACAATTTAATATTTTATGAAAAAACTACTTTTTTTAGTTGTACATGTATCACATTGTAATTATTTTTTATCATGATTATATATTTATTTAATTAAAATTAATTTTATATTTGTAATTAGAAGTTTAAAATTAGTTAATAAGGGTAATTTCAATTTTAGGAAATAAAATTTACCATGGTAAAAAAAGATTTACCCCAATATAGGTAAAGTAATGTAAAGGGTTTAAATTAAAAGGTAAATACATAAGAAAACAAAACATGAAAACATGAAATGGTTTTTTTGAGGTATTTAATTTCCTTATAAATTCAACATTTATTATCAACCAAATTCATAGAAAAGTCCACTCAAAAGTGGTTATCCTTGATAATAAAATAATAATTATTTTATCCATTAAAACCTCTTTTCAAGTATAAATACCCACCCATTCCCTCCCCACTCAGCACATAAAATACATTGATAATGAATACTATATACATATACCTATCATGATTCACTATAAAGTTTTTCTAAGGTTCAAAGAAGTCTCTATCTTCCATTATGAAGTATCCTCCCAAAGTAAGGGATCTCTTCCTCCACTTTTTCAATTCAAGAATTTATTTTTTATAAGTATTTTTATTACCAATTTATTTTGTTTCAATGTGATTATAAGCACCAACATTATTTTATATATGATTTAATATTAACGATATATTTAATTTCCCTATAGTTAAACCCATTCCAAAATCCATTTTGCATACTTGTTATGCTACCACAATAAGTCCTGGATTTTATAAAGCTATATTTCCATGTCATGAATACCCTACCCTATTTTCATTCAAGGGTATAAATTTAGACATATCATTAAACTATTTAAAGGGTACATATGTGTATAAAATACAAATTTCCTACACATGTGTTATAAATGATGTGAACTTATCATTTTATATCGATGTGGAACACATCATATTATATATATGATGGGTGTACCCTGATAGTGCTGTAATGAATTAGGTAAAGAAGTAATCTCTAGAGAAGAAATTTTCATGATACCATGGAAGCATTACTTGGTAAATTTTTATTATACCATGTTCAAAGGCCTTTGTAATATTTTTTACAACACTTTTGTAATGAGATTTCATTCCTTTTTTATGAATGTTCGATGTTTATACTATAGCAACAAAGCCAATGTAAATATTTTTATTATTGAAGTTAAAGAAAAACAAAGAAACACAAGATGAGTGGAAATAATTAGGGGGGGCTAAAATAATTTAAACCAAGTGCATCCCCCCTAATGATGTTCACCCCTTCTAGGGGAAGGGATTGAAAGTTCTGGAAAAGAGTCATGTTTGTACAGTGAGGCATCCAGGATGTAAGGAAATATACAGCCTTGTTTCCCTCCCTCCAAGTGTGTATCACATTCATCCTAATTTTAATAAACCTCCCAAACCTTATAATGAAACAAGAAATAGACCATGGGATCCTCCAATAATCATTCAATGATTCAAATAGGATTCTCTATTCCACTTACACTAATGCTAAGTTAATGTTCTTCGAGTGGAAAACATAGAGGCTAGTGAGGAGGGATAAGGATTCCACTTAGAGGGAGTGACCCTATCCAAAAGAAACATTGAATGTCAAAATAAGGGATCCATTTGGGTCTCGGACCACACCACCTCCATTGGCCATTCCTGACATGAAAGGTCTAACAATATTAATTTTAACACTCGAAGGGTGGGGGTTACCAGTGGACCCAGTTGTGGGTCAACTTAAAAAATCGATGGAGAGTACTTAGAGTCCTATATAATGTGGTTGATGTATTATGAAATGGTAAGAATTAATTTATATATAAAACTAAATAAATTAAACTACAATCCATTTCTCTCATTTTATCTTTTCATTTAACACCAATGTTTTATCTAGTCATAAATTAAAGGAAAATGATCCCTAAATTTTAGATGATTTATGAAACCTATTAACTACTCTAAGAGGATGGAATATATTTACTAATCTTAAGGGATCTCCCCCAATATTAGGTAAATGGTCTTTAGAGATCTGACTACAGATAGGAACATGTGTTTTTGTTGATATATTGTGAAATTAAAATTAATGTTTAGACATGTAGAAGAGGATTTTAGTGGTTGTTTTTTTGTGATTTGGTTAGTTTTTTCCTCACTAAAACCCAATTGTGTATATTTGATCAATAATTGTTTTCCTCAATTTCTCACCCTATCTCATGTTTATATTGAATTTTTACTTTCTTTTAAACTCTAAATTTGACCAATTATCATGAATTTTACTAAATAACAATCAAAATACCAAGATTATGGGTAAAATCGATCAAATTTTATATGAAATTATTACAAAAATCATGCATAAATTGATGATCATAAAATTTCCCCACATATAAACCTTGTTTATTCTATGTAAAAACTGTCTAAACAACCCCACTAAAAATAAATTTTATTCATAAATATATCTATAATGAATAAAATCATAGTACTATTCTTTTCTTATAAAATATTTTTAAGAATACTTTGTATTTTATTTAATATTTATTATTTTGTTCAATTTATTTATTAAATTATTCTTTCATTGATGATATTTTTACTTAATATTACCCCCTCTCATGGATAAATTTTTTATCGTTGTTAGTTTTATTTTTTTCCTCAAACATAATCTTGTAAAACATTTTCCCATGGGATGGTAGATAAATGTTTATTGAAAAAGTGTTGGTTTTTCTTAAAATTGTTATCTTTGTTTATTAAAAAATAAATCTTATAACTATTTTAACATCTTGTTAATATTTTCAGGTATTCCTAAACTATCCTTTTATTTCAGTTTTGGTTGGGTTTCGTTTGGGGTTATTTCAGGATGAATACTTTAAGAATTTTGAAAACATTTGGGCTGGTGTGTGGTTGGCACATGACCTATGCACGATTTTCCAAACCGTGCACCGTAATATAGGAAAATGGAAAGTTTTGGATAGAGAGATATACATTACTTTTTCTCAGTTATTAAATACATGTGTCCCCATAGGAAACATCATGTGACCCATTTATAATGGGTATACAGCCTACGCACAGTTTTTCTAAACTGTGCGTTGTTTCCTAAGAAACCATGTGGATGAGAATTTAAGAGATCTAAAATTTTATAAAAAATCAATGAACACCCTTTTTAGCCCCATATGGACCAGTATGAACCATTATTTATTTCTCCCTTAATCAAAGCTCCCAAAGATAATTTTTGGCCCCTCTAATCCCTCTCAAAAGTGATCTGAATCTAGAGGAATTCCCTATGATCTCTTATCGATTTGTTTCCTTTTATCGTTCTTGATGTCTCACAATCTCTCTCTTTATCCATAGGGTTCCATGGATCCTTGTGTTAATTTATATATATAATACCCACTGTTATGGTTCTGAACCTAGGTTTTGTTTCTTGTTTCTCCCAGATCCCATTGTTTTTGTTCTTCCTTAGCAAATCCTGATTAGGGTTTGACGCTTCAAGATCTACCAAATTTGAGGTAGGTAGTTCTGTTATGATGCCCAAATTTTATAAAACCTAAATATTTTATTTAATCCCAACTATTTTAAATTAAAATAAATTTATGGATTTTTATTATGTGGATTTCAATTTTTATTTGAAAGACTCCCAATTCCATTGAATTGTGGTGTTTTTATGGAAATTATAAAATTTTAACTGTTTAATTTAAATTATGTATGTGATGGAAATTGATTTAATTAAATTTTTGGATTTAATTGTCATAAAAAAATTGATGTAAAATTGTGAATAACCTCAATTAAAGTGAATTGGGGTGTGTGTTGAAATTGATAGAATTTTTTAAAAATTAAATTTATTGAATTTAATTGTGTAATAGATTCTAAAATTTCAAAAACTGGTTTTGAATCCTTATTTATGAAAAATTTCTTACAAATGGTTTTGATGTAAACCCAGTGGTTTCATCTTTTTGAGAAGGCATGTTTTTTATTAAAAACCCATTATAGTTTTTAAAGGAAATATTAGCATACTAAAATGAAGTATGGGATTTAATTGTATTTTAATATGTATTAAAATAATTTTCCCATCATTGTTTTGTACAAGAGAACATGAAATCCTTAGGTAGTTAGTGTGTTATATTGGGTAACAATTCATGACTTACAACATTGTAAAACATCATATTTGCACATAACATCCATTAGGCGATGGTGATGAGTTCTCTTGGCCTTGGTTCAAAGGGGAAAATACTTTCCTTTTCATATTCACATTTTTGGGTCCCAATATCCGAGAACTGTCATATCTACCTGTCACATGACCATTTTTATCAATTGGTTGTATTTTTAATGTATGTATATTCCATTTTTATAAACTATTGTACATTCCATATGAATTTATATAAACTATTTCATACAAAAGTGTTTCATTCATCCATTTTTTTTAAAAGTTCCATTTGTGTGAAAAAACCTTTATTTAAGGTAAATTCCAAATTTTTAAATGTATTTATATAATTTTAAATGTGAATCATAAATTTCTAAATGTATTTGCATCTTTTAAATTGTAAAATAATGATTTTTTAAATATGATATTATAAATATCAAACATTTTTATTTTAAAATTGAAAGAAAATTATTGGTTAATTTGATATTGTAATATTTTTATGAAATCTTTGGTGACATCCTACTGGTATTTGGCTCACTCCCTACTTGTGCCCTTAGGTGTTTGTCTATTATCTCCTTCAAGGTTTGAGCAAGGGAAAGGATCTCTTGGATGTGGATCTAGCTGTTGAAACTTGTACTTGGTGAGTTGTGTCCTTAGGTACTTGGTCTATTTTCCCTATTAGGTACTTGGGTTGTGGCAATTTATGCTTTTTCCCTTGTTGACTTCTCGTACTTTACTCCTAGTGGAGTTTCTTTTGATATGCATGTTGTCTTCTTTCTTTTACTTTTGCATTGTTAGTGGAAAACGCATTTCCACTTTCATTTTTTATGATACAGGATGCTACTCACCAACCCGTGGGGATCGAGAAGTCCCTTCGGGATATGTCAAGACAGGCTTAGTTATTAGGTTAATAGGGTATCTAGGTTACTTTGTGACAAAGTGGTATAAGATCTCTAGGTTGATATTTTTTCTTGACATCTGTATACATATGTGAAATCTTTTCGGGACTTATAAGGTAGTTTTAGTTGAGTTCCTATCAAGATCTCACCATGATGAACCTTAAGTCGCTAGGGGTGGTTAGGGAAAGTCACCTTGTGGATTAGTTCAAGTCTTTCCCCTGTTTTTATTTGGATATATTTATATCCAAATCTTGTTTATTAATTTATTATGATTAATTTCCATTGTCTCTCTATTTGAGTGTTAATCTAACATCTTCTATATTGTCTACTAATGTTTTGTAGCATCATGACTCCTAGAAGATGTGAAAATCGGATCAGAAAAAAATTATGAACCTCAACAAGTGAACCCTCTAGTGGACCTGATTCTTGGTGAGGTGATTGTGTTCATTGTCCAATATCTGGGGTAGGCACCACATCTAATTCTCATTCAGGATCTTGTGGTGGAACCTCAGAGGTATGTTTTGAAGATCATCTCTCAATAGTTTCTTTTCTGGAATCCTACACCATTCAAAGAATCAAATGGCCCTCAAGAAGATGAGGAATGGTTGAGCTGAATGGAACATTTTTTTGGGTTCTTGGACACACTCAATGAGATAAAGGTGAAGTGTTACACCTTCTCACTAGAAGGAGTAAGAAGAATATAGTCAGACACGATGTTAATAGAAAAGAAATATTAGGGATTAGAGTGGAAAGACTTCAAGGTTCTTTTCACGGACTATTTCTATCTGGATTCGATGTTGTAGTCCAGGTTTGTAGAGTTTTTCAAAATCACTTAAGGTGATAGGACCACGATAGAGTATAAAAATAATTTTCCTATGATAGTGTATTTCCCACCTAAGACAGTATCAAATGAGAGGATGAAGGCTTGAAGATTTGAGTTGGGACTTCAGCCATATATTTGTTCTCAGGGTTTCTTTCTAAAACTACCTTCTAATACTGATGTAATAGATAGACCACTGATGGTCAAGCTGGACTTGGCTAGAAAGATAGGTTTTTAAGAGTTTATTTCTCTCCTAGTGGTTGTGTTCATTCTTCTAAGGGAAATAAAAATCGTGATGAATCTCATGGTGGTTCTTAATGGTAGGGTTTTTTAAACCTCCTGTAGTTCATGGAAGAAGACATTTAGTGTTCTGCCAGTGTGGAAATATGGTACATTCAAAGATTTCTTGCACTGAAGAACCCAATAACTATGGTTCTTGTAGACATTAAGGAAACTTTTAGAAATTCTTCTATGTTTATTCCACTCCACGTAGTGGCACAGGATCATCCGCGCATTCTAAAACTACAGGACAATCATATAATTCACATGCAGAAGAGTTCCAACCATAGGCATCTAGTATTAACCTTCTTCATGTAGTGGAAGAGTCTCCAGAGGAATCTAATACGGATCCAGCAACTAGGATACATACCATCACTATAGCTTCATTATTAGTGACTACCCTTTTTTATACGGGTGCATCTCATTCATTTATTTCAATCGGTATTGTTAATATTAAAAATATTACTATAGAGATTTTATCTTTTTAAATGGATATTACTACACCCCATGGTATTAAGAGAGAGAAGAACCTCTATAGTCTCTATTTTTTTTCTCTCTAGCAGATATTGTGATTTCTTGGAATTTTTTGATTCTCAACATGAAACCTATTGAAGTAATTTTTATATGGATTGGATCATTTCCAATAAATGTTGAATTGACTATTATATTCAATGGGTTTTCGTTATTACACCTGATGGTGTGTGTTTTGAGGTTGAGCATATCCTAACAATCTTATCCAAAGTTTGGGAAAGTGATATTTATGTTTTCATTTGATATGGATTAGGAATATTTGAGTTGTGATCTCCTTCAAGTCATCTTCGATTTTCCCAACATGTTACCTTTAGTCTTCTCTTGTTTTCCCTTAGTAAGGGAGGTAGAAGTTTCTATCAAATAGATACTTGGTACTCAAAAAATATTTATTCCCTCTTACCGCATGGATCTATATGAAATGAAATAGATGATGTCCCATCTAGACGATCTTTTTGAGAAAATATTTATACGCCCGAATGTGTCACCTTGGTTGGAGTATGTTCTCTCTACTAAGAAATATGATGGATCAATTTATCTTTGTGTTGATTATTGGAAACTCAATTGAGTAAAAATAAAGAACAGGTATTTGTTACCATGGATTGATGATCTATTTGATCAGTTCAAAGGTTAAAATTGGTTCTCAAAGATTTAACTTCAATCTAGTTACCATGATTTGAGGATAAAATATTATGACATTCAAAAAACTAAATTTCAGAGCAGGTATGGTCACTATGAGTACCTTGTTTCACCCTTTGTCCTAACCAATTATCCTACAGTTTTAATGGATATTATGAATAGTATTTTCCATGATTATCTTGATACATTTGCAGTACTCTTTGTGGATGAAATACTTGTTTACTCTAAGTCTGAGGAGGATCATGTGCATCATCTAAGATCAGTTTTGAGTTTTCTAAGAAATCACTGACTTTATTCCAATCTATCAAAAAGTGATTTTTGGATCTATTATGTAATTTTATTGGGTAAAATGGTGTCGAAACATGTCATACCAGTTTATCCTGAGATGGTGAAGGTTGTTATGACATGGGAAGAACCACAAAATGTCTTCAAGATTCTTGGGATTCTTAGGATTGGATAGAAAATATCACTGGTTTGTTAAGGACTTATCTAACTTGGATTCTCCGATTACAACACTAAATCAGAAGGTAGTAATGTTTTCTTAGGATGAGAAGTGTTAGTGTTATTTTGTTGAGATGAAATGTATTTTGACTACTACACCGGTGTTGACTCTTCCAGAGGCTGGGTAGGTCTACACGGTCTTATGTGATGCACTATGTTTAGGTTTGGGCGGCATTCTAATTCAAGGTGATAATGTTGTTTGTTATGGTTATCATCAGCTTAAACTATACAAGAAAAATTATCCAACCCGCATCCTTGAACTTTTAGTTGTGATGCATGCACTTAAGAGTTGTCGGCATTACCTTTATTGAGAAAGGTTAACCATGTTTTCAAACCATAAGAGCTCAAGTTATATCTTCTCTCAAAATTATTTAAATATCCACCAGAGGCTTTGGGTGAAATACCTCTAGTATTTCAATTTGAATATAGCCTATACCCTGAGGAAATGAATTGTTTTTGTTGATGCTTTGAGCAGGAATTTTCTGACCCATCATAAGATTGGAACATGATGGGTCTTTTTGTACAGTTGCATATTAAAGTCCATGAATCAGGGAATGAGGTTTCCTTTTCATTCATTAAGTTGAAATCTTCTCTTCTTTAGTTGATTCTTCAGGAGTGTTAGCTTTTTGATGATATCCATAGAATTAGAGACTCTCTTTATGGTGGGGAGAATGTTCTTGATTGGTAGTTCTCTAAAGGGGGAATTTTATGATTTTAGAACTGTTTTGTGGTACCATATTTGGTAAATAAATATGTGTTGGGAGATTTCTATAGTTCCTAGTGGTTATTGAACCTAGGAACCATGAAGATGTTCTAAGACATGTAGTGGAAGTTCTAGTTTCTGGGTAAGATACAGAGAATTTCTATGTTTGTTTCTCATTGTTATACATGCCAACAGGTGAATCTCGAGCACGAGAAACCTTTATGTTTTCTTCATCCACATCAAGTACCTACTTAGAAGTGGGATGAGATCTCTATGGACTTTGTGGTTGGGTTTCCTCATGCCCAATAAATGAAAATTTTGATTTGGGTTTTGATCGATAGGTTGACTAAATCAGCTCACATTATACCCATTTGTGATATGACCAAGGTTGAGGAGTTGGGAAATATATATGTGAAATAGATTATTTTTTTGAATGGTGTTCCATATGTTATAGTCTTTAATAGGGATCCTTGGTTCACTTATAATTTTTTGGGGAGGCCTTCAGGAGGAACTGGGATCTCACATTCGTTTCAGTATGGCATACCATTGGTAGTCTTATGTCCAGATAGAAAGATCTATATAGATTCTTTAGGATATGATTTTCACTTATGTTCTCAACATTGGTGGGTCTTGGGATGATCACTTAGGGTTGTTTTAGTTTTCTTATAACAACATTTACCAGTGAATGATCAAAATGACTTATTATGAGGCCTTTTATGGTTGGTCTTTTAAATCTCTATTATGTTGGTTTGAGATTTGATAAAGTTCCTTGGTTAGACCGAGCTTGGTCAATGATATGATATAAAAGATTCAGTTAATTCGTCAGAGGATATTGATGGAAAAAATATGATATAAATCTTATGTTGTTCATCATCACAAACCATTGGAATTTTTAGTTGGTGACTAGGTTTTCTTGAATGTTTCACCTTAGTCAGGTCATTGATGGCTTGGGAGGAAAGGGAATATTGATCCTCATTTTGTGGGACCTTTTGAGGTTGTTGAGAATGTGGGGAAAGTTTCTTATAATTTATCACTTCCACCATAGATGACATCAATACATAATGTGTATCATGTATTGCAGCTAAGGAAGTATCTATCTGATCCATCTCGTGTTCAGAGTTGGAGTGATCTTGAGGTCGAGTCTGATTTATCCATGACTGAACAACAAGTTAGGATAGTTTATTCTAAAACCAATGTAATTCATGGTAGGATGATACCTTTGGTTCTTGTGTTATGGTATCATGGTTCTGATTCTCATGAGATGTGGGAGAGGGAGGCACTGATGAGAGAGCAGTGGCCTCATCTTTTTGACATGGCAGCTTCACCGTAGGCTTTTTTGGGGATAGAAAATTTCTATGGTGGGGAGGTTGTAATATCATGTTACAATTTTTAGTTATTCCCAAACCATTATTTTAATTTATATTTTTTTGTTTGGGGTTGTTTCGGGTTGAAAACTTTATGAATTTTCAAAAAAATATGGGTTGGTGCATGGTTGGCACACGGACTACCCATGGTTTTCCAAACTGTGTGCCCCACTACAATAAAATAGAATGTTTTGGATAGAGAGCTCTGCATGGATTTCACATATTTATTCAAGCCATGTGTCCCGGCAAGAAAATTATGTCACCCATTTATAATGGGCGCACGGCTTGTACACGATTTCCCCAAATCGTGTGTTCTTTCCGAGGAAACTCTGTGGATGGAAATTTAAGAGATCTAGAATTTTATAAAAAATTAACAAACCCCCTATTTAGACCTCAGATAGACTTTTATGAACTATAATAGTTTTTCCCTTCCTCAAAGCTCCCAAGGATGATTTCTTTCCCCTCATATCCCTCCCGGAAGCGATCCAAAGCTAGACGAACGCCCTCCAATATCTTCTCAGTTAGTTTCCTCCTCTTCTTCTTGATCTCTTGTGGTCTTTCTTTTTCTCCTTATAGTTACATGGATACTTATGTTAATTTATGTATCTAATAACCACTGTTATGGATCTAAACCAAGGTTTCAATTCTTGTTTCTTTCGTATCCCATTGTCGTTGTTCTTCCTCGAAAAATCCCATTTAGGGTTTCATGCTTTGAGATCTAGAGACTTCAAGGTAGGTGGTTTCGTTACAATGCCCAAATTTTATTAAACCTAAATTGATTTACTTAATCTCAACTATTTGGAATTAAATAAAATTTATTGGTTTTAAATATGTGGCTTTAAATTGTTTTATTGGAAATACCCAATTCCAGTAAAATGGGGGTTTTATGAAAAATCGGTATTTATCATGAAATTGGAAAACCCTCAATTCAATTTAATTGGGGTGTGTTTATGGAAATTGTGAAATTTAAAGTTTTTAATTTAAATTGTGTATTTTATGGAAATTGATTCAACTAAATTGTTGGATTTAATTGTGGGAAAAAAATTTGATCGAAAATTGTAAAAAAAACCATAATTACCGTGAATTGGGGGTTTGTGATGAAATAGGTGGAATTGTTTAAAAATTAAATTTTTTGAATTTAATTATATAATGGATTGTGAAATTTCATGAATTGTTTTCAAATCCTTATTTATGAAAATTTTCTTAAAAATGGTTTTGATGGAAACTTAGTGGTTTCATCTTTTTTCAAAGTAATGTTTTTTTATTAAAAAATCGTTATAGATTTCAGAGGGAAAAGTGGAATATTGAATTGTAATATGGGATTTAATTGTATTTTGAGTGGTATTAAAATAAATTTCTCATTTTTTTTACAAGATCGCATGAAATTATTTGGTCGTTATTGTATTATATTGGAAAACACTTTACAACTTACAACATTCTAAAACATCATATCAGAACACCACATCCCTTAGGTGATGGAAATCAGTCCTATTGGACTTAGTTCAAGAGGGCATGTATATGATTTTATGTTTCCACAGTGTTGGGTCCCTATAGCCTAAAAGTATCATACCTACTTGGAATATAACCATTGTCACGGCCCATCCCATGGGGCCCAGACGTGACTACCCCAAGCCCGCCTTTCATAGGTCAGCGGATAGTGACTAGCACCTGACGGTTTTTACTGAATAGGGAAGGCATTTCCTTAGAGATATGTACACACCCAAAAGGTCAAATGAAGTAAAAAAACAACGAAGTTGAGGTATATCCATGAGATTAAAGTAAAACCACAAGTAAAACAATAAACTGAAAATGGTGGGCTGAAATACAAGTCCTAGAAACTAAAAAGAAAGTAAACAGCTATCGCATCCACCCTGGAGCTCTACCGGGAGGGTAGTTATTGTAAGTCCAAAACTGAAGAAGAGGATATCAACTTCTCTCATTTCACAAATCTCCACCAAGTCCCAAACCACCAAATTCTTCCTTAGAGCATCAGTAGTCTGCACCAGACACACATCTCTGGGCAGAGCCCATGCAAGGGTGAGTATAACAACTTATTAGGGGACCCCGAGACCCCCGAAGGTCTCTTAGTAATCCACAAAGGAAAAAATAAAAAGAAATACCACCAAAGTAATATCACAATTAGGATCCAAATCATAAAGAATAAATAAAAAAGATACATTTTACTCTAATGGTATAACATCAAGGTTACTAGAATAGGGATGACTAGTCATAAAGACAGATCATCCTATCTGTAGTAACTCCACTTCTGACTCGTACAGATCATTGTATGCTGACCCATATTGGTCACTAGATGTTTACTAGTATTGGTCATTGAGGCTTGCAATGTCCCAGTTCCTGGATCCACCCAGAGGTACCTCATACCTGGTTGGTCACATGGCCTCAAAGGTATTTCCCCAAATGCCAGAGGGTGCTAACTAGTAGTGAGGGCCATGGGTGTGATAGTGGGGAAACTATGCCCTCATCTGTAGAGTAACAAAATGGAAGTAAAACAGATATACAATAGTGAAATCAGTAAAAGCATGCAGTAAGTAAACAGAATCAGACTGAAGAAATAAACAACTAGTGCACACACACATACAAATATATATATATATGATGCATGATACATATATCTAGGAAAGCAGCCAAACAAGTCACAATGTTGTAATACAATAATAAACCAAAGTGAACAAGAAAAAAGATAAACTACTCCACAGAATCACAAGCCTCAGTTTGGTCTCATTCTCCCCATCTCCACAGAATTCAAGTACCTGAATTAGAAGGGCTCTTGTCCTTATATATAACTACAGTAATATAATCTGTTTGGGCCCATAAACATGACCCAAACAGGGTGTGAGATGAATACCAGTAGGCAGCCACCCAAAGATCTATTCCTAACAGTCAGTGAATATAGACGGAAGGTAATAAACAAAATGAAGCAATAAACAAGGAAGTACACATAGTAACAATCATACAATTTAAAATGAATTCTTTTTCATATATCAAGTAAGTATCTAATAAAATTCAAGTAACCCTCTAGGAAGTACTCACAGCCTAACCCCTTTGGTTCAACCAAACAAACACAATAAACCATATGGAAAGTATACACCATCTAACCCCTCTAGTTCAGCTTTAGCAAAGTCACTCTGAGGAATCACTCACCGTCAATTCCCCATGTGGTCTTGTGTCGGTAACTAATAGGCACTCTGAGAAAGCACTCAACATCAAATTCCCCCTATGGACCATATCTAGGAAACTACAGACACTCTGAGGGAGCAAAAATTCCATCCCCCCTACGGTCTCGCAACGTAATAGTAAACAGACACTCTATAGAAACACTCAATGTAACACCACAGTTCTGAAAGCCACCCAAATTTGCCCCATACCCGGTTGGTCACATGCCCTCAAGCACATTTCCCTGAATGCCAGAGGCTGCCAACTAGCATCTACGACCTAGGGTGTGATGGTGGGGAAAATATGCCCTCATTGGAAGAGTAACACTGTGGAGGAGAAACAAATATACAATAGCAGAAGCAGTAAATATCCAAAAACTTTAAATAGTGGAAGACTGATAGAGAAACAACTGGAGAAAATATATATATATATATATATATATGTGATGCATGATACATATATGTCTAGGAAAGAAGCCAAACAAGTCACAATGCTGAATACAGTACTAAACCCAAGTTCAAAAGAAAAACAGATGAGGAAATCCTCAGAATCTCAAGCCTTGGCTTGGTCCTATGCTCTCCAGCTCCAAGAAATCAAGTACCTGAAGTCGAAGGGTGCTTTCCCTTGTCTATACCAGCAGAAACATAATCTGTTTTGGCCCAAAAGCATGGACCAAATAGGATGTGAGACTAAATACTAGTAGGCAACCACCTGATGATCTGTGCCTAATAGTCAGTGAGTATATGGCAGGTAAAAGTACCGAAATTAGTAAACAAGGAAGCACTAAGCAGTAAACAATCCATAGTTTAAGCATTCAAGACACCACACCAAATGCAACAGCAAAATAGATAACACAACAGGTAACCCTCTATGAAGTACCCACAGCCTATCCCCTCTAGTTCTACCTATCAAGAACAAGCAACCCTCTGGGCGGCACACAAAGTATCACCCCTCTGGTTCAGCTAATGTATAGAATCTCTGGGGAAGCACTCACCATCAATTCCCCCTATAGTATCGTATCATACTAAAAGAACTCTGTGGAATCACTAAATTTCAATTACCCCTATGGCCCACGTCGAGGAACTACAGACACTCTAGGGAAGCACTCCACATCAATTCCCTCTATGGTCTTGCATCGTATAATTATAAAGACACTCTAGAGAATCCCTCAACGTCAATTCTCTCTATGGTCTATACACTCAGTTTTCACGGCCCTGTATAAGTCAAGAAATCATAGCATCTTGTAATGGCCAAATTAAACATCAAGAACTAATTTTCTATAATGCTATAGAATAACAGCATGTCAGAACAAAAGTCACTCCATCCTACAATACTAGGCATGGGAAATCAAACAGCAGCCTAACAGCCAAACAATACTCAAAGGTCAAAACAGGAAAAACATGCATGGGTAATACATACAAAGCACAAAAAATCACCCTATTCTCAATCAATAATCATCTACTTAGGAATACCAATATAGAAGAGAATCAATAGGGTCAAAAATGTAATCATGCAAAACCCCATTCAAGGGAATTGTAGGAATTTTCACATAAAACTCGAAGACTTTCAACCAAAAGGCACAAACCAACTACCTCGGGGTCAGGAGATCAATATACTTGAACCTCAAAGCATGAATCTCTTTAGAACTTCATAGATCTATGAAAATTCATAAAAAAGTTCAACCCACAATAACTTGGAAAAGAGGAGGAATTGGAAAATGATGATCTAGAAGAAGAGAGAACTCACCGATGTGATTCCAACTCAATCAATAGTGCTCGAAATAGAGGAAGGACAGAGGATCAGGGGCTCATTGAAGATTCACGGATTCTCAGCACTCTCGGATGAACAAAACCTAAAATAAGTGGTTCATATCCATCAAACGTGACCTCGGTGCGTTTAATGAAAAAAAAAGTACACAGTGTGTACTATTGAAGTACACGGTGTGTACTCATCTTTTCCATACTTCACTTTAAGCGGCCTCCAAGTCACCCCACATGACCGTGTGTGTGGCCATGACATGGCCAGCACAAGGCCCCCTGTGGCAATGAAGTACACAGCATGTATTCATAAAGTACATGGCGTGTACTTCAAAAATTTCTAGAAACTCCTCTTTCCTCAAAAACTCCAGAAAATGGAAAAACATACGAGAAAAGATGGTCTGGGTTCTTACAAACTTCTCCCCTTAAATAAATTTATCCTTGAATTTCCCTAGCATGGCATAGAATAAGAAAACTTGAACAACTCTGGCCATTGCGATCGTACATCGGCCTCCCTCTCCCAAGTCTCATCATGTACTTTCCCATGCTTCCATAGCAGTCATACCAGAGGAATAGACCAGCCACGGAGAACCTTCGTACTGCGATCGAAAATTTGGATAGGATGCTCCTCGAAAGATGCATCTTCCTCTAACTCTACTTCCTCAGGTTGGAAAGCATGTGACGGGTCTTAAAAGTAACGTTGTAGCTGAGAAACATGGAAGGAATTGTGCAAAGATCGGTACCTCTGAGGTAACTGCAACCGATAGTCAACTGGACCAACTCTCTCTAACACCTCAAACGGCCTGATGTACCTTGGTGAAAGATTACCTTGTCTCTTAATCCACTTGTGTCCCAACCTCGGTGCGACATGCAGGAAAACCTGATCCCCGATCTCAATCTCCAGAGGTCATCTCCACTGATCAGCATAAGACTTATGATGAGACTATGCAGTAGCCATCCTCTTACAAATCAACTTTATTTGCTCTGTAGCCTCCTGAACAGGACAAGGTCCCAGCAAAGCTGACTCTCCTGCCTCCAGCCAACATAAGGGTGATTGGCATGGCCTACTGTACAAAGCCTCATATGGTGCCATCTGAATAGTTTATTCAAAAATATTGTTGTATGAAAACTCTACAAGAGGTATATGCTTCTCCCAAGAACCTCCAAATTCCAGAATTCATGCTTGGAGCATATCCTCAAACACCTTAACCGTATGCTCGGAATATCCATCTGTCTGAGGATGGTAAGCTGTACTCAAAGGCACCTGTATTCCCAAATCCTTCTGAAGCCTCTACCAAACCCGAGAAGTAAAACGGGCATCCCTGTCTGAAACAATGGAGTGTGGAACTCCTTGCAGACGTACAATCTCTCAGATGTACAATGTCCCCATCTCATCAATACTAAAGGTCACCTTGATTAGAAAGAAGTGTGCAACCTTCGCGAGTCTGTCAATGATAACCCAAACTGTGTCATTCCCTCGAGGCGACCTTGGCAAGCCAGTCACGAATTCCATCGTGACGTCATTCCACTTCCACTCAGGAATGGGTAAATGCTGAAAATTCCCTGCTGGTCGTTGATGCTCCGCCTTCACCTGCTGACAAGTGGAACACCTCATGATGAAGCTAGCAACATCCCTCTTCATACTTGGCCACCAATAATGATGGTGTATATCATGATACATCTTGGGGATGCTAGGATGAACTGCCCAAACTGAGGAATGAAAGTCCCTCATCATCTCCTCGCGTATATCTGTTGTCACCCATATGTGTTCCTAGAATCGCAGGATCTGATCCTCACCTATGGTCCACCCAGGAATAGGGTCCTCTCCTGACATGCTTTCCCGTAGGACTAGGCATTCATAATTTGATATCTGCCTCATTCGTACTTGATCAAGAAGGGTAGAGGTAACAACTACAAAATATATAAAATTATACTTCTATCTGTCATGCACCTCCAAATCCATCTCATAGAACAGAGCCATAAGATTCCACTCATTGTTGGCCTCCCGAACCGCCTGTACCTGATTCCTTATACTCAATGCATCATCCTCTGCAGTTCCTTTCCCTGGCATATAGGAAATCTCGAAGTAAAAAAGGCTGAAGGTACTCAACCCACCTTTTTTGTCTCAAATTCAGATCACGCTGAGTGAAGATGTACTTGAGACTCTTGTGTTCAGTGAAAACCACAATGTGCTCTCCCAGAAGGTAATGTCTCCAGTAGCGTAGGGCATGAACAACTGCTGCCAACTCCAGATCGTGTATCGATTAATTCCTCTCATGTGGCCTCAACTGCTGAGACCCGTACGCAATGATTCCATCTCTCTGTATAATCACATCTCCCAGCTCGATACCGGATGCATCGTAGTAAACGTTATAGCTCTTTCCCGGCTCTAGAAAGACTAGTATCGGTGCTAAATTCAACCTCCCTTTCAGCTCCTGAAAGGCTGACTCACAAGAATCTGACCATAAGAACTCTGCAACCTTCTTGGTCTAACCTGTCAGTGGTGCTGCTAAGCGTGAAAAGTCATGTATGAAACGTCTGTAGTATCCAACCAACCCTAGGAAACTCGGCACCTCAAAGACGTTTTTCAAATGCTCCCAGGAAACTACTACCCTCACTTTCTATGGGTCTACTAAAACTTCTGTATCTGAGACAACATGAACAAAGAAGTTAATCGGGTCCATCCAAAAGTGTCATTTTGAGAGATTAGCATATAACTGAGGCTCCCTCGGTGTACTCAAAATGATCTCAAGATGGGTAGCATGGTCGTGTCGAGAGTGAGAGTACACCAAGATATCATCCAAAAAAACAACCATGAAAAAATCCAAGTATGGATGGAACACTTTTTTCATCAGTGCCATGAAAAATGTAGGTATGTTCGTGAGACCGAGCAACATAACCATATAATCGTATAGACCATACCTAATCCAGAAGGCTGTGAGAGGGATATCAGATGGTCTAATATGAAAATGATGATAATAGGACCTCAAGTCAATCTTCGAGAGCACCCTGTGCTCTTAGAAGATGATCAAAGAGATCATAAATCCTAGGAAAGAGATATCAGTTATTTATCATCAATTGGTTCAGCTCTTGATAATCTACACAAAGCCTAAGGGTACTGTCTGCCTTCTTTACAAATAGTATAGGCGAACCCCAAGGAGAAGTACTGGTTCGAATGAAACTCATGTCCTATAACTCCTCCAACTGTTTCTTGAGATCCTGCAACTCTAGTGTAGCCATCCTATAAGGAGGAATGGACACCAGTGTTGCCCCTGGCACAAGATCAATAGAAAATTCTACCTCATGATCTGGTGGAAAACTTGAAAATTCCTCTGGAAATACATATCTGAAACGATCCACCACTGGAGGAAAGTCTAACTATGAAGTCCCATGGACATCCAGATAAAGAAAAGCAATCTGGGTTGTAACGTCTCCCAACCCATGACGCTCCGGACCCGCTCTGCTCACCTGGACATCCCACTCACCCTTATGAAGAAAAGATCCACCCTCTTATGATATGAAACTCACCCTACGGTGATAGCAGTCGACGACTTCCTGGAAGGGAACTAGCTAGTCCATTCTGAGAATGAAATCATAGCATATAATCTCCAAAACATAAAGATCCCAAAGGAATTGACACCTACCAGCCTCAATAGTGCACTCCTTGCACTAACGTACACTAGATGTTCATGTCCCCAATGGAGTGTCTGGTGTCAAAAAATCAGTAGAAGAAAAGATACAGAGCCCAAGACTCTCCACAACAATGACTGATATAAGGCTATGCATAGAACCAGTATCGAAAAGAGCTGAAGATAAAACTGAGGAAACTAGGATCATACCTCGAACTGTAGAGGGGACAGGATCCTGCTCCTGATGGGTTTTCCCCACTGCAAAAGTATGTCTAGCTTCATGGCCTTGTGACCCTGTCTGACTACTCTGATCTGATCCAACCTGCTGTCATTGGTGGCCTAGTGACTGACCACAGCGGCCACGACCTCCACCATAACCTGAATGGCTAGAATAACTCTAGTTTCCGGACTGTTGAGAAACTGGCGGAGCAGCTCCTGTATGCGGAGTCGTAAAATAACCCCTATCACCAGCTACTGGTGAAAAAGATCTTACATAAATGCTGAAGGTGTCCCAACTTTCCTCAATATCGATACTCCACTAGGTCTCTCTAGCACTATGGGCTCATATTCCCATTTCTCCCGCACTAGTAGCACACCACATGGCTTCTAGAAGATGCATCCCACCTACTCGTATCTCCCTGTGTACTCTCACCGTGGCGCTTCCGGATATCATATGGAAGAGCAGTAACTTTGGAAGTTGAGCCGCCCTGGCTCACAACTCCAGATTCCCTCAGATTCTGCTCCGTGATTATTTCTTGGTTGATGATGGAAGTAATGGAAGTCAACCTGAAGATATTCACCTAAGAGCGGATGTCCTGTCTGAGGTCATCCTCGAACTTCCTTGTCAAGGATAACTCATCTCTTCCCAGGAAGGTTGTGACATGATGAAGCAAGGTTAAACAAGAGGATTAATCCATAACTGATAGGGTACCCTGCTCAAGGCTCATAAACTCTCGGGCTCGATTGGACCTCAGGGTCTCCGGATAGAAGTAGTCATAGAAAATGCACTAGAGCTCCTCCCAATCCATAACCTGCTGATGACCTACCTATGAGATCACATACCACCATCTCTTGGGAGAATCATGTACCATATAGATAGTAAGCTTGACTCCCCTCTCTAGAGGCATCTCCAGATGCTCAAAGATCGTCAGCATGGCTTCGATCCATGACTCTGTAGCTTGAGGTCCTCCTTCTCTTGAGAAAGTGGGAGGATGCTATTGCTGGAAGACCCATGTCAAATCAGCCATCGATGGGGCAGGAGGAGGCTCTCCCTGAAAATTCTACATCAACCTCATGAATCCTTCCATGAAATGTGCATCAGCACTGGTAACAGGTATAACTACTAGTTCCATGACCGACACAACAGGAGGATCTGCAGGAGGTCCCTGATCAGCCATGTCCAGTGTCTGATCACCGCCTGGGAACTGGCGTACAACTGGAGGATGTCTCGGTGGCATGACTCTATAAGGTCAAGTGCACACCTTAGATCAGAATTATCAAGGACCTAAAACAAGGAGTATAAGAAGAGAACAAGTGGAAGGAAACATTCACGTTTTACAAAACATGACTACATGAAATGTACACTACCTACACGGCGTGTTTCCTGAAGTCATTCACATGGGTGTGTACTTTTTCCTAAACTGGTCGTGTAACACCCCAAACACATGGCGTGTTCTCAAAACACACAGCATGTGCTTGAATCCTCTTCCCCTGCCCAGGTCCCCCTATATGGTTAAGCCACATGGCTCTCCTAATATAAGACTACCCGGTGTGTTGAAGGTAGGCACGACATGTACTGGACAAGCTTCAACTGGCCTGTTTTGTTAGTGGCACGGTCAGACACACTGCTAAAACTACACGGCGTGTTCCTGATAGACATTGCATGTACATGAAAGGATAAAACCGACCCGTTTTTTTCATGACACGGCCAGGTACCTCGGTCAGACTACACAGGGAGTTCAAGGGGAACACGATGTGTATAAGAAGATACTCCACCGAACCATGTTGTTAGCTACATGTTCAGGTTCCTAGGATTGTACTACATGGCATGTTCAACGTGGATAGGGCATGTTTCCAAAAGATGTTTCCCATCCCATGTCTCTGCCCACACGACCTACGATATGGTCAAAGACTACACGGCGTGTACATAAAGTACACGGCGTGTACTTAAGAAAAATTGTTTCTTCTCGAACTGAAGAACACATGTCGTGTACTTAACATTACACGGTGTGTATTCTGGGTTTTCCTGGAAAGTAAGCCTCAGAAACTACTCTGTAAACCAGAAAACACTGAAATAATCATTGAAAGTGGCAAATTCTGATCCGTGAGGGACCATACACACTGCGAATCAATGTTTGGCACCCTATACATGTTATAAAAAGAAAGACAGTGCAATGATCCACCAAATCCAGGTCCATGAGGGCCCATAACACCTCAAGAACCAAAGTTTGGCGTTCATTCTAAAAAAACATAACACACAATTCCCTATCAAATATTAGGTGTCTTTATCAAGGCATCTATCACAACAGCATGCATATTATACACAATATCTATCACAACAACATGAAATTGCTAATCCATCCTAGATGACATGTCAAGAATGCATGGAATATGATTTCTAACAAGTTCTTATATGATGCATGAGATGGCATACCCTCATCTCATCGGGTTGTGATAGAAATAGAACCTCAATAACATCAATAGTAACTGCACAAAACATGTGAATCACCCAATGGTGAAATCAAATCAACTGTAAAATTGAAAAAAAATAAAAATTTCAATAATGAGGTAGATTGGATTTTCCTTGTACACGGGTTAGCTACTCCTGGGCACAACTTATTACCAAGTACCTATTCTGTCCTATCACTGGCTATAGGCTCCAAATAGTAAATCCAGAGAAAAGAATCCCTTTGATACCACTTTGTAATGCCCCTATTCCAGAAGCCACCCAAAGGTGCCTCATACCCAGTTGGTCACATGGACTCAAGCGCATTTCCCCAAACGCCAGAGGCTGTCGACTAGTAGCGAGGGCCTTGGGTGTGATGGTGGGGAAACTATTCCCTCATTGGTAGAGTAACACAGCCGAAGAGAAATAAATATACAATAGTGGAAGCATTAAATACCCAACAACAGTAAACAATGAAAGACTGATAGAGAAACAACTTGAGAAAAAAAATATATATGTGATGCATGATACTTATATATCTAGGAAAGATGCCAAAAAAGTCACAATGGTGAATACAGTACTAAACCCAAGTAAAAAAGAAAAACAGATGAGCAACTCCTCAGCATCTCAAGCCTCGTCTTGGTCCCATGCTCTCCAACTCCAAGTAATTAAGTACCTGAATTCAAAGGGTGCTTGCCCTTGTCTATACCTGCAGCAATATAATCTTTTTAGGCCCAAAATCATGGCCCAAAAAGGGTGTGAGACTAAATCCCAGTAGGCAACCACCTAAAGATCTGTGTCTAATAGTCAGTGAGTATATGGCAAGTAAAAGTACTGAAAGAAATAAAAAATGAATCACTAAGCAGTAAATAGTCCATAGTTTAAGCATTCAAAACACCACAAGAAATGAAACAGAAAAATAGATAACACCACAGGTAACCCTCTGGGAAGCACACATAGCCTATCCCCTCTAGTTCTACCTATCAATAACAAGCAACCCTCTGGGTGGCACACACAGTCTCACCCCTCTGGTTCAGCTAAAGTATACTCTCTGGGGAAGCAGTCACTGTCAATTCCCCCTATAGTCTCGTATCGTACTAAAGTCGCTCTGGGGAAGTAATCAACATCAATTCCCCCCATGGCCTGCATTGAGGAACTACAGAAACTCTAGGGAAGCACTCAACGTCAATTCCCCCTATAGTCTCACATTGTATAATTATAAAGACACTCTGGAGAATCCCTCAATGTCAATACTCCCTATGGTCTATACACTAGGTTGTCACGGCCCTGTGTAAGTCAAGCAAGAATAGTATCACATAACGGCCAAAGTAAACCTCAAGAACTACTTGGATAGTAGTCTATAGCATAACAGCATGTCAAAACAAAAGTCACTCCATCCTACAACACTATGCATGGGAAAGCAAACAGCATCCTAACATGCAAACAAGACCCAAAGGTCAAAACATGCAAAACATGCATGTTCAATACATTCAAAGCACAAAAATTCACCCTATTCTCAATAAATAATCATCTACTTAGGAATACCAGTATAGAAAAGAAATAACATGGTCAAAACGGTAATCATGCAATACCATGTTCATGGGTATTGGTGTAATTTGCACATAAAACTCAATGACTTTCAACAGAAAGGCACAAACCACCTCCCTTGGGGTCAGGAGATCAGTATACTTGAACCTTAAATCTTGAATCTCCTGATAACATCGTATATCATTGAAAACACATTAAAACGTTCAACCAAAAATAACTTGGAAAAGATAAGGAAATGGAAAATGATGCTCTAGAAGAAGAGAGAACTCACTGATGTGATTCCAATTCAATCAACGATGCTCAAAATAGGGGATGAACAGAGGATTAGGGGCTGGTCAAGGATCTGAAAATGCTCAGAACTCTCAGACAAATGAAACCTAAAATAAGTTTTTACTGTTTATCAGATGCAACCCCGATGCGTTTAATGAAAAAAAAGTACATGGCATGTACTTTTGAAGTGCACAGTGTGTACTCAGTTTTTCTATACTCCCCTTTAAGCATCCTTCAATTCACCCCACACGACCATGTGTGTGGCCATGACACGGCCAGCCCATGGTCTCCTACGGCAACAAAGTACATGGAGTGTACTCATAAATTACACGACGTGTACTTCAAAAATTTCCATAAAAATCTCTTTTCTAAAAGACTCTAGAAAATTGAAAAAACTACCTGAAAAGAAGGTACGGGTTCTTACACTCAACGTCTATTCTCCCGATGGTCTACTACACTACGTTCTCACGACCCTGTCCAAGTAAACCATGTACAAATGAAACATGGAAGCCAGAGTCAACCTCAATCACTACTTGTCTAAACAATCTACAACATACCATATCATGTCCGATAATAATCACTCCATCCTAACAATACTAGGCAAGGAATGTAAATATCCAAATAAGCAAAACTAGACCAAATGGTCAAAAGCACACAAACATGGGAAAACACATCCATTGCAGGGTAAATAGCCCTATTTACAATCACCAAACCTCTACTGAAGCACACAAGTCATAGAATGCAAATAATAGGGCTAAACCCATAAACATGCAATACCCCAAATAAAGTAATTGGGAACTTTTACACATAAAAATTGTAAGACTATCTACAGAAAGTCACAAACCACCTACCTTGGCATCGTGAGATAAATATATGCGAAACTCAGGAATTTAATCACCCTAGAAAGCCATAGATCGATGCTATTCCAACACAATCGACAGAAGTCGATTCGGAGAACGGATGACAAGTCGGGGACTCAGAGAATATCTGCGGCCGTACGGATGCTCCTGGACGAGACGACCGAATAACAAGAGTGTTCTTCCAAATAAACACAACCTTGGTCTGTTTAATGAAAAAAATAAAGTACACAGCGTGTATTTTAAAAGTTCAAAGCATGTACTTGCCTTTTCCAGCCTCCTCTTTAGGCGGTCTCTAGGTCACCACACACGGCCATGTACTCGGCCATTACAGGGTGAGTACCTGGTCACCCACGGCACCCGGGTACACAGCATGTACTTAAAGTACATGACATGTACTCTTGAAATTTCAAGAAGCTCCGCTTTTTCTAAAAACAACTGGAAATGAAAAATGTACCTGAAAAGAAGATTCGGACTCTTAGAAACATCCCCCCTTAAAGAAATTCATCCATGAATTTCCCTAGGAAGGCGGCGTAGAAGAAGAGACCTCGAACAGCTTTGGCCACTATGATCATACATCATCCTCCCACTCCCAAGTCTCATCCTATACTCACTGGTGTTTCCATAGCACTCGTACCAAAGGAATAGACCAGCCACGGAGAACCTTCACACTTCGATCAACAATCCAGATAGGATGCTCCACGAATGAGGCACCCACCTTGAGCTCAACCTCCTCGGGTTGGAAAATATTAGACAAGTCTGAGAAGTAATGTCAGATCTAAGAAACATGAAAAACGTTGTGCATAGCATGGTACCTCTAATGTAACCGAAACCGATAGGCAACCATCCCAACTCTCTCCAACACCTCAAATGGCCAAACGTACCTGGGTGAAAGCTTACCCTATCTCCTAATCCTCATGTGTCCCAACCTTGATGTGATACGTAGGAAAACCTAATCCCCGACCTCAAACTCCATAGGTCGTCTCTATCGATCAACATAAGACTTTTGTTGAGACTGTGCAGTTGCCATCCTCTTCTGAATCAACTCTATCTTCTTTATGGTCTCTTGGACAATACGAGGTCCTAGCATAGCTGCCTCTCCTACCTCCATCCAACATATGGGTGATCTGCATGGCTTACCACACAAAGCCTCATAAGGTTCCATCTGAATAGTTGCTTGAAAATTATTATTGTAGGAAAAATCTACAAGAGGTATATGCTTCTCCCATGAACATCCAAAATCCAGGATGCATGCTCGAATCATGTTCTCAAACACCTGAATCGTACACTCGGACCGGCCATCTATCTGGGGGTGGTAAGCAATACTTAGAAGTACCTATGTACCCAAAGCCCTCTGAAGTCTCTTCCATACCTGAGAGGTAAAACATGTGTCTCTGTCTGACCCAATGGAGTGTGGAACTCCTTGAAAACCCACAATCGCTCAGATGTACAACCTTCCCAACTCATCAACACTGAAGGTATCCTTGATTAGAAAGAAGTGAGTAAACTTTGTGAGTCTATCAATGACAATCCAAGTTGCATCATTCCCTCGATGTGACCTCAGAAAACCTGTAACTAAATCCATCGCAACATCATTCCACTTCCACTCAGTAATGGGTAACTATTGCAAAAACATTGATGGTCACTGATGCTCTGCCTTCACCTGCTGACAGGTGGAACACCTCATGAAAAAACCAGCAACATCTCTCTTCATACTTGGCGACCAATACTGATGGTGTAGATCATGATACATCTTGGTGACACTAGGATGAACTGGCCAAACTGAGGAATGAATGTCTCGCATCAAATCCTTGTGTATGTCTGCTAGCACCCACATGCGTCCATGAAAATTCAAGATCTCACCCTCGCTTATTGTCCATCTGGGAAGAGGATCCTCTCCAGAAACACTCTTCTGTAGGACAAGGCCTTCAGAATCTGATAGCTGCCTCATTCGCACTCAATGAAGAAGAGTAGAGGTAACATGATTAGAAGAAATACATGTCTGCCCCTAACTGTCATACACCTATAAATGAATCTTATAGAACGTAGCCATAATATTCCACCCATTGTTAGCCTATTGAACTTCCGATATCTATGTTCTCCAACTAAACGCATCGGCCAGAGTGTTTCCTTTCCCAAGCGTGTAGGAAAGCTCAAAGTCAAAGGACTGAAAGTACTCAACCCACTTTCACTGTCTCAAATTTAGGTCACGGTGAGTGAAGATATACTTGATACTTTTTTGTTCAGTGAAAACCAAAAAATTATCTCCGATAAGATAATTTCTCCAATAGCATAAGGCATGAACAAATGCAGCCAGTTTGAGATCGTGTGTCGGGTAATTTCTCTCATGTGGCCCTAACTACCAAGACTCGTATGCAACGACACATTCCCCATGCATAAGAACTACTCCTAGCCCAATACCTGATGCATAATAGTACACAATATAGCTCTTTCTCGGCTCTATAAATACTAGCATCGGTACTGAATTCAACCTCTGTTTTAGCACCTGAAAGGCTGACTCATAAGAATCTGACCACAAGTACTTCATACCCTTCCTAGTCAAACCCTTCAGTGGTGATGCTAAGTGTGAAACGTCCTGTATGAAACATCTATAGTAACCAACCAGCCCTAGAAAACTCCTCACCTCAAAGACGTTCTTCATCTGCTCCCACGAAACTATTTCTCTCACTTTCTCTAGGTCAACTGATACTCCTGTATCTGAGATAACATGACCCAAGAAGTGAATTTTGTCCATCCAAAAGTGTCATTTTGAGAGCTTATCATATAACTAATTCTCTCTCAGTGTACTCAAAATGATCTCAAGATGTGTGGAATGGTCATGTCAAGTGTGAGAGTTCACCAAGATATCATCCAAGAAGATTACCACAAAGGAATCCAAGTATGGATGGAACACTCAGTTCATCAGTGACATAAAATACTGCAGGTGTGTTTGTGAGACCAAACGACATAACCACATACTTTTATACACCGTACCTGCTCTAAAAGGTTGTAAGAGGTACATATGATGGTCTAATGCTCAACTAATGAAATCTGAACCTCAAGTCAATCATTGAGAACACCCGAGCTCCTCGAAGCTGAACAAAGAGATCATCAATACTCAACAAGGGATATCAGTTCTTGAACATCGACTGGTTCATCTTATGATAATCCACACAATGTATGAGGGTACCATCCACCTTCTTTGCAAACAAGACAGGATAACCCCAAGGAGAAGTACTGGGGTGGATGAAACCCTTTTCTTACAACTCCTCCAACTGCTTCTTGTGCTCCTATAACTCTGGTGTAGCCATCCTATAAAGAGGAATGGACACCAGTGATGCTCCTGAAACAAGCTCATTAGAAAAGTCCACCTCTCGCTCTATAGGAAAAACTAAAAAGTCCTCTAGAAATACATCTTTGAAATGATCCACCACTAGGGGAAAGTCCATCTGTGAAGTCCCTTGGTCATCCAAATATAGACTAGAAATCTGGGTTGTGACTCCTCCCATCCCATGACGCTCAGGTTCCACTCTACTCACCTGGACATCTCATTTGCCCTTATGAAGAAACGATATGCCCTCTGGTGACATGAAACTCAACCTATGATGATAGCAGTCGACAATATCCTGAAAGGGAACTAGCTAGTCCATTCTGAGAATGAAATCAAAACTTGTTATCTCTAGGACATAGACATCCCATAAGAAGTGACACCCACAAACCTTTAGAGGTAACTCCTTGAAATTTTTTACACTAGCAATTTTTTTCCCCAACAGAGTGTCTAACGTCAATATATCAATAGATGAAAAGATACAGAGCCCAAGTCTCTCCAAAACCGCAATAGATATAAAGCTATGGAAAGACCCTGTATCGAAGAGAGAAGAAGCTAAAACTGAGGCAACTAGAATCGTACCTCGAACTGTTGAGGGTCTAGGATCCCGCTCCTGGTGGGTCTGCTCCACTACAAAAGTCTGACCTGCATCGCAGCCGTGTGACCCTATCTTCCCACTCTGAGCTGATCCACAATATTATCACTGAAATCCTAGAGATTGGCTACCATGGCCACAACCTTTACCTCAGCCTAAACATCTGGAAGAACTCCAATTCCCAAACTAATGACAAACTGGTGTTGCTGCCCCTGAACATGGAGTCATAGATGAACTCCTATCACCAGCTTCTAGGTAAAAAATCTAACATAAATTCTAAAGATGGCCCATCTTTTCGCATGATCGGCACTCCACTTGGTCTCTCAAGCAATGTGGCCTTGTATGCCCACTTTTCCCACACTGGTAGCACACCACCTGGCTACCAGAATATTTCTCTTTCCTACTACTAAAATCTCCATGTGTAGACTCCCTATAGCACTTTCTGCTTTCAGTATAAGGGATACCAACTCCGGCTGTCAAGCCGCCCCAGCTCACAACTCCAGAATCCCTCAGATTACGCTCCGTGATCAGTGCATGGTTGACTATAGAAGTGATGGAAGTCAACCTAAAGATATTAACCTAAGATCCGATGTCATGCCTAATACCATCCTCAAATTTCCTTACCATAAATAACTCCTCACCTCCTGAAATAGGTGTGAAGCGTTGTAGATCAATGAAGCGAGAAGAATACTCCATAACTAAAAGAGTACCATACTCCATACTCAAGAACTCTCATGCTCGACCATCCCTCAAAGTATCTAGGTAGAAGTAGTCATATAAGGCATGCTAGAACTCATCCCACACCATAAACTACTGGCATCCCACCTGTGAGATCACATTCCACCAGCTCTTGGAAGAGTCCTGAAGCATATACATAGAAAGATTCACCCTCCTCTCTGGAGGTGTCTCTAAATGGTCGAAGATAGATAGAATGGATTATAACCATGACACTGCAGCCTAAGGTCCTCCTTCCCCTATGAATGTGGGAAGATGTTGCTGCTAAAAAACTTGCGTCAACTCTACCCTAGAGGGGGCAGGATGCGGTACTCCTCAAAAGGTCTTCATAAAACTCAGAAATCCATCTTGAAACTTTGCGTTACCACCTTTTTCCAGAATGACGGTCGATGCCAAGACTGGCACAACTGGAGGATCTACAGGTAGTCCCTGGTCAACTATATCCGATTTCTGATCACTGCCCTGTAACTGGAGGACAATCGGAGGATGTCTCGGTGGCATGACTTTGCAAGGTCAAGTGCACACCTTAGATTAAGATTAACCGGGATTGGAACATAGAAGTGTGATAAGGAAACAAGAGAATGATAGTATTCAAGATTTTCAAAACATGGATACACATCTTGTATAATGCCTACACAGCATGTTCCCTTAAGCCTTCACATGGGCGTGAACTTCTGCCAAAATTGGTCGTGTAACACCCCCATACACATGGTGTGTTGTTCTAACACACGATGTGTATTTGAATCCTCTTCCCCTACCCATGTTCTTCTACACGACTAAGACACATGATTTCTCTAGAACAAGACTACACAACGTGTTAGTGACAGACACGGCCTATACTAGGTGAACTTCACCGACCCATGTTGTTAGTTACACAACCAGTTACATGACTGACTCTACATGGCTTGTTTGTTCTAGACACAGCGTGTACAAGAAGGTTTCCACCATCCTGTGTTGTTCGTTACATGATCAGATACAAGGGTTACACTACACAGCGTGTTCAATCTTGACATGGTGTGTATAACCTATGTTTTATCCATTCGTGTCATTATTCACATGTTTGGACACATGGGATATGCAACAATACATGTACATCTGGTACACAGCATGTCCCACCATAGATTTCCAAACTTGTGTCTCTGCCCACATAGCCAGTGACACGGTTAGAGGCTACACAACATGTAAATATAGTACACGGCGTGTACTTAAGTAAAACATATCCTTCCCAAACATAAAGACACATGGAATGTATTCATCATTACACACTATGGATTCTTGGTTTTTTTCAGGATAGTAAGCCTAAGAGACTACTCTGGAACCCATAAAAACCATGAAATGGACATTAAAGTGCCAAATTATGATCCTTGGGGACCCATACTCCCTGTAAACTAAATCTTGGAATCTTATACATGTCATATATAACCTAACAATGCAATGATATACTAAATTCTACTCCATGAGGGCCCATAACACCTCAAGAACCAAAGTTTGGTGTTCATTCAAACGAAGCCTTACACAATTCAATACCCTATGAAAAGTAGATATTCTATTAAGGCATCTATCACAACAGCATGCATATCTATCACAACAACTATCACAACAACATGCAATCACTAATGCGCCCTAAATGGCATGGAAGGAATGCATGACATGTGATTTATAACAAGTTCATCTACGGTGTATGAGATGGAATACCCTCATCTCATCGGGCTGAAATAGAAATAGAACCACAAAAATATCAATGATAACATCACAATACATGTGAATCACCCAATGGTGTAATCAAACCAACTATAAAACTGAAAAATCGGAAAAATTTAAATAACGAGGTAGATTGGATTTTCACTGTACATAGGTTAGCTACTCTCGAGCAAAACTTATTACCAAGTACCAATTCCTTCCTATCCCTAGCTATAGTCTCCAAATAGTAATTCAAGTAGAAAAGAATTCCTCTGATACCACTTTGTAACATCCCGGTTCTGAGAGCCGCCCAGAGGTGCCCCGTACCCGGTTGGTCACATGGCCTCAAGCGCATTTCCCCAAATGCCAGAGGATGCCAACTAGCAGCGAGGGCCTTGGGTGTGATAGTATGGAAACTATTCTCTCATTGATAGAGTAACACAGTGGAAGTAAAACAAATATTCAATAGAAAAAGCAGTAAAAGCATGCAAAAAAGTAAATAGTGGAAGACTGAAGAAATAAACAACTAGAGCACACACACACACATAGATATATATATATATATATATATGATGCATAATACATATGTATAAGAATGCATCCAAACAGGTCACAATGATGGAATACAATACTAAACCAAAGTGCATAAGAAAACAGATAAACTGCTCCACAACATCACAATCCTCGGTTTGGTTCCATGCTCCCCAGCTCCACATCAATAAAGTACCTGAAGTTGAATGGTGCTTCCCCTTATCTATAACTGCAGCAATATAATATGTTTGGGCCCAAAAGCATGACCCAAACAGGGTATGAGACGAATCCCAGAAAGCATCCACCCAAAGATATGTGCATAATAGTTATTGAATATATACGGTTAGAAATAAACAAAATGAATCTATAAACAAGGAATTACACATAGTAACAATCCTAAAATTTCAAATGAATTAATTTTCATATATCAAGTAAGTGGCTAATAAATCTAGGTAAACCTATGGGAAGTACTCACAGCCTAACCCCTCTAGTTCAACCAAACAAACACAATCAACCCTCTGGGAAGTACACATATTATAAGCCCTCTGGTTCAGCTTTAGCATAGACACTCTGAGGAAGCACTCACCATCAGTTCCCCTTGTGGTCTCGTATCAGTTACTAATAGGAACTCTAAGGAAGAACTCAATGTCCAATTCCCCATGTGGCCCATATCGAGAAAACTTCAGACACTCTGAGGGAGCACAAATTCCATCCCCCTTATGGTCTCGCAACGTAACATTAAACAGACACTCTGGAGAAGCCCTCAATGTCCATTCTCCCTATGGTCTACTACATCAGGTTCTCATGACCATATGTAATTAAATCATGAACAAAAAAAACATGGTATCCATATTCAACCTCAAGAACTACTTGGATAAACAATCTACATCATACCACAGCACGTCAGATAATAATCACTTTATCCTAACAATACTATTCATGGAAAGTAAACTTCCAAATTGGAAATCTAGACCAAATGGTCAAAATCACGAAAACATGGGAAAACTCATCCATTGAAAGGTATATAACCCTATTTACAATCAAAAAACCTCTACTCAAGCACACAAGGAATAATTGGAAAATAACAGGGCTAAAACCATAAACACGCAATAACCCGAACAAGGGAATTGGTCACTTTTGAACATAAAAATTCAAAGACTATATACAGAAGGCACAAACCACCTACCTCGACGTTTTGAGATCAATATATCTGAAACTTAGTCCTTGAATCTCCCTTAAACTCCATAAATCGATGTTATTTCAATGCAATCAATGGCGGTTGATTCGGAGAACGAACGACGAGTCGAGGGCCTGAAGAAGATCTGTGTTCGTACGGACGCTTCTGGATGAGATGGACGAAGAAGAAGAGTGTTCTACCAAATAGACATGACCTCAGTCCATTTAATGAAAAAAAGTACATGGCATGTATTTCAAAAGGGCAGAGCATGTAATTTCATTTTCCAGGCTCCGCTTTAGGAAGTCTCCAGGTCACCACACACGACAATGAACTTGGACGTTACACGGCCAATACACGGTCACCTGCGGCCCCTGGGTACATGTCGTGTACTTACAGCACACAGAGGTTACTCATGAAATTTCCATAATCTCGTATTTTTCTCAAAAAAACAAGAAAAGAAATATGTACCTAAAAAGAAGATCTGGATTTTTATAGGGCTGACCTGTATTGGTCATTGGTGCTGACCCGTATTGGTTATTGGTGCGGACCCATATTGGTCGTTGGTGCTGACCCATATTGGTCACTGATGCTAACCCTTTTTGGTCACTGGTATAGAGGTATGGATGATTAGTATTACAGCTAGATCATCTCACTCTGGAGTTTCTAATGCTGGCCCTTATTAGTCGCTCTTCTTCTTCATGTCAGAGCCAACCATCGGATTCTTGCATGAAGCACACTGGATCTCTAGAAGACTCTCTACAAAAGCCACCCATCATATTTCAACTTGTACTAAGTCCCAAAATAAATCATACCCAATGTATATCCCTGTCATAGAGGTCCCAACGTGATAGCCAGCGTGTCATTCGGATGCCTGGTCTGTGAGATATCTTCACTTTTGTAAAAAGGGGTCGATTGGATTCAAGTCTGATCCAACCCATGTCTCACATCAAACTCCATAAAAACTCACATAGAGTATATACAAAGGACAACTATTTCACAAGGGTCCTTATGCCACAGATGATGCGCTGTTGGATGCTCGGTCTGTTAGTTATTGGAATTTTAGTGCCAAGGTTCCGGTTGGATTCGGAGTCGATCCAACTCAGTCGTACTCCAAATTTCTCAAAAACTCTTTTGGAGTATCTCAAAAGGACCATCTCGCTCAATGGATCTTGGTGCCACAGATGGTTCTTCAAACGGATATCTGGTTCACATGTTATGGCCCATTAATAGTTTACAGGCCCGAGAGGGGACCGGGTCCGGTCCGACCCTATCTCGTCTGACCCGACCTGGTTTGGGTCCACCCGACCCGGTCCAGGTCCAACCCAGCCTGGGCCGGCCTGGTTGGGCTGGGCCACAGTGGGCTCGGCCCATTGTGTAGTAGACCGGCCCACCCTGGCGGGGCTCATCCGTGGCAGGCCTTGTCCGCTGGGCCGTAGACCAACCCAACCTACTGGCACACCCCATACAGGACGTGTGGTCTGCCTCCCAAATGGCTCATAGAGCCATTCAGTTTTACTTAATGGAGGCACCAGGTGGCGCCGCCTTGTCACCTACGGGACCCTCAGGAGGTGGGTCCCTTGCCAGCACACCATGGCTTTGAGTCGCAACCCCCCTTTAATGCAGCGCATGAAGGAATTCCACTGCCACCTGCGTGGTCAGCCCACTGCTGGCCACCTATCCGGCCACCACAGTGTCGAGTGGCGTCACGCTCTTCCACAGCCAGCAATCACTGGCTACTGTCTCTACTGTCAGCGTTGTTCTCCAGTGCCGCCACTATGGAGCTACACCGGGAGATCTCCATTTCCATTACTGTCTGTGACTACAAGCCTCCCAGACTTCCACTATCATAGTGTGACCCTCAGTATCATGTTGTCATTTAATTGGGAAAACCGTCTCTGAAGAACGCAGCGATAAGCAAAGCATTGGAGGGTTAGAGCCTAGTTCATGTGGTCCATTCCCTCTGCGTTATCATTAAAACAAGAGAGAATAATTATTCATCACATATCAATAATATTAAACCACATCCAAACATAAACCCTTTACCTAGAGATCTATTGGAGGTGTCACGGTTACAGCTGGAGGAGTGTCCACGTTGGATGGAGTCGTCGGCATTCATCGATCCGGAATCGTTGCCTCTAGAGATTTTGTCCTCCATCGGTGGATGTTGCCTCAGAAATCCACCAGAGTTTCCTCAATTGAAGAATTTTTTCCAAAACCTAACCCTGAGATCCATTTAAATAGAAGGGGGAAAGGTGAGTAAAACATAAAATAATTAATGAGGTTCATTAAATGAGTTAAGGAACCTATTTTAATTCAAAATGGTGGAGTTACGCCGATGAAGAGTCAAGCCATTAAATGTCATGATAAGTCACTGGTCCTTCCACCGTCACTCATCCATTGTAGAAAAGGAGAATAAAATAGAATTTACATGTTATTATATTATTCTTTAAAATTTCTAGAAATTGTCTTTTTCTCCTGAAAAACTGTGGTCGAAGTGAAGCCTCCCTTAAGAGAATCCCAGCATTGCAGATTAAGTGGTTCCCTCAAATTTTTAACCCGAGCACTGATTCAAAATATAGAAAATTCCGCCCACACATTTACTAAAGGTACCTTAAAAAAGATCATAAATTCATTATGAGCACAAGAAGACTCATAATCATGCACAGTAAATTTTCTAAGACTCGTAATAATCCCAAATAATTAAAAAGTTTCATGTAAGTTTCCGAGTCTTTACATTCTCCCCACCATGGGGATTTACGTCCCCGAAATCCAAACAAGGCTACACAAACAAATAGGGGTACTGGGCATGCATATGAGACTCTCTCTTCTGCGTGCTCTCCTGGATATTCTCATGCTGCCACAGAACATGCACCAGAGGTATCAACCACCCAAGAAGGATCTTCTCTTGTCGATCCTCTCTCTCCGTCGGGTACTCCGCAAAAGTCTCCACGTTCTCAATCTCCAGCTCACCATGGTCGATGAAGTGAGATTGGCCATGCACATATCTCTTTAGTTGGGATACGTGGAAGATTTCATGCACCCTCTTCAACGGCGGTGACATTTCCAAGTTGTACGCCACCTTGAAAATCCGATGAAGTATCAGGAATGGTTCGATAAACCTTGATGATATTTTTCCACCTCGACCAAATCATCGTAGTCACAATCAAGGGGAGACTTGTAATAATATGTGTCCCCCCTCCTGGAACTCTAGTGGTCTCTGTAGACTATCAACATAGGACTTCTATCAGATCTATGCAGTCTTCATCCGCTCTCGAATGACATGCACCTTCTCAGTGGTAGCATGTACCATCTTGGGGCCCATGAGTGCTGGCTCCCCTGGATCCATAAAACACAAGGGTGATCTGCCCAGTCATTCATGCAACACCAAAAAAGGGTTCATGACAATGGTGGAGTGATATCTATTGTTGTACGTGAACTCCACCAAGGGTACATGGTCCTCCTAACTGCGACCAAAATCTAGGAAACATGCACGAAACATGTCCCCCATGGTCTGGATGGTCCGCACAGTATAACCATCTATCTGAGAGTGAAAATTTTTGATTAAGTGAAGATGAGTCCCGAAAACCTCCTACAATCCTTTCCACAACCGGGATGTGAAGCGTGCATCATGGTCTGAGACTATCATCGAAGGTACCCCATGAAGTCGCACAATCTATTGAACGTAGAGATGTCCCAATATCTCTACCAAACCCGTCTCTCGAATAGAAAGTAAGTGGGATGACTTGGGGAGTTGTTTAATGATCACCAAGATAGTATCATTCTCTTTGGACGTACGTGGTAACCCCATCACGAAGTCCATCGACATCCCTTCCCACTTCCACTCTGGTATCTCGAGGGTTTGGGTCAATACTACTGGAACTCTGTGCTTGGCCTTCACATACTGGAATGTGAGGCATCTAGAAACAAACTCTGCCACATCTTTCTTCATCCCTGACCACCAGTACTGACACCAGAGGTCCGGATACATCTTCTTCATGCCTGGATTTACTTCAAAGGGGGATGTATGGAGCTCCCTTATAACCTCCTCTCATAGAACCACTGGTATAACTATATGACCTATTAAAAGTATAGCATCGCCCGCAAATTCTGAATATCCATTAGGTGCATGGCCTGAGGATATCTGAGCACATTTAGTCTCATAGTTTTTTTCTATGAGTTGCACCTCCCTGAATCACTGAAGGAGTGGAGGGGAAACTACCATCGACCAAAGGTAGAATATCTCATCTCTATCCACGTAGGATATCTGAATTGAGGATAACTGCTCTAAAGGCTCGTTCAGTATCTTCGAACCCGATCTCCGGCTCAGTGCATCTTCCACTATATTCCCCTTCCCAAGAGTATAGAATATCTCAAAGTCATAGTCCTAGAGAAACTCTAGCCAACGTCACTATCTCATATTTATATCTTTCTATGTGAATATATATCTGAGACTCTTGTGGTCTGAGTAAACAATGAACCACTATCCCATAAAGTACTGTCACCACATATTCAGTTTGAATACTACCATTTCCAACTCCAAGTAGTGAGTTGCATAATTCTACTCATGATTCCTCAGATGTCATAATCCTTAAGAAATCACTACATTATTCTGCATCAAGACACAACCGATTCAGGTCCCTGATACATCACAGTTACCATGTATTCAGTGACCTCCTTTAGAAACCTTAGGATGGGAGCGCTGGCCAAGATTTGCCTTAGCTGTTGAATGCTCTGATGGCATATCTCTAACCATAGGAAAGGTTTCCCCTTATTCGTCAAGGCAGTCATAGGTGCTGCTACTCTGGAGAAATAAGGTACGAACCTCCAATATTAGCCTGCTAATCCAAGGAATCTATACACCTTATTAACACTCCTGGGTTCCTCCCAAGAAAGTATTACATCCCTCTTTGATGGATCCACTAAAACTCCAGCCTCTGAGATGACATGTCCTGAGAATTGGATCTTGTATCCAAAACTCACACTTCGGGAGCTTCCCATATAACTGGTGCTCCCAGAGTGTGTCCAGAACTATCCTCAAGTGTACAGTGTGCTCTTCCTCATACGCTGAGTACACCAGGATGTCATTGATGAAGACCACCAGAAATCGATCGAGGTATGGCTGAAAGATCTTGTTCATGAGCCCCATGAACACTGCTGGAGCATTGGACACATCGAAAGGCATCACCAAGAACTCATAATTTCTATACCGAAATTTGAAAGCTGTCTTTGGTACATCCTTGTCCCGAACCCTGAGCTGATGATAGCCTGGTCCGAGGTCTATCTTCGAGAACCACTTCTCTCCTTTCAACTAATCAAATAGATCATAAATCCTCAGTACAGGTTACTTGTTCTTCACAGTCCCCTAGTTTAGGCACGGAAGTCCACGCATAGCCTCAAACTTCTGTCTTCCTTCTTGGAAAACAACACTGGGGATTCCCATAGAGAAACATTGGCCCTTAAAAATCCCTTACTCTTTAAGTCATTCAAGTATACCCTCATATCCAAAATCTACACAGGGGCTATCTAATATACTGGTGTAGATATCAGTGTTTTTCCTAGTTACAATTCAATGCGGAAGTCTACCTCTCTACGAGGAGGTAGTCCTGGGACATATTTTGGAAATATGTCCTCATACTCATCCACCACTGCTGGGAAATTTGGACTCACCTCATCCATCATTTAGAATTTCATGCAAGCCAGCTGATATGTAATCAGTTTCACCCTCCTGAGTGCAAGTACATCTCTCACTGCTCTGTTTTCCTTCTCACCAACAAAGGACAACTAGCCTCCATCTCTGCGCGTATATCTTACTATACGTCTCAGGCAGTAAATTTTTGTGTGAAGTGCATATAGCTAGTCTGTGCCTAGAATGACATCATAGGGATTTAACGCTGCTACTGTAATATCTCATCTGAAACTCTCTCCTCTGAGAGTAAGATCACACTATCGTCACTAGTGTGTGACCGCTGAATCTCCTCCCTTAGGTGTATCCAAATGCAAAGGTTGATATAAAATCTCAGTCAGAATCTCGGAGTCCTAAACTAAGTCTATGGTAAGGAATGAATGGCTAGAACCTATGTCGATAATCAGTGCTACAAATGTAGAGAAGATATAGATTGTGCATCGTATCATCTTAGGGACTTCTGGATCGCGAGCCTCTACTTCCTGTAGTTGGGCTTGTCCACGTCCACCTACTCCTTAAGCTCATGGTGGACTTCATGGGGGTGAAAGTGGTAGTTCATGGTGACCTCGACCACCTCCCACTGCACGTTCTTCTCCCCAACCTCATCCTCCGCCTGTTTGATGCTCATGCTCCTTTCATTGTAGCTAACTCAGTGACCCCGCCACCGTCTGCCGGTCATCGGTGTGGGGAGTCAGATAGTCACGAGCTCTATGACCCCGTCCCCTGTAGAAAAAAATAGATCATGCCTCATTGGTGGCTCCCTCGGCCTCTCGATCCTCTCACCTCTGACCCTGCATCCCCAAGTCTCCCTCTAGAATGCCCAACCCACTTAGGCTTCTGCGATGTCTGTCTACTTCCAGTTGCAGATGACTCTGCTAGCTGTCCTCTGGTAGGGTATCTCACTATTGCTGCATGCTCGGTAAGGAAGCTCTCCATAAGAAAAGCTCACTCTAGCACACCAACCAAGGCCAGGATGCTGAGAAAAACTATCTCATCTATGATCTCTCATTGGATCCCCTTCTCAATGGTTTGAGCCCTATAGTAAGGGTCTCGTACCATGTCGGTGGAGTATTAGGAGAGGTCAATAAATATCACCGAGTACTAAGCCACAGTCTGGTTGGCCAACTACAGATGTAGAAACTTTTGAATACGCACAGAGCATAGTGTCAATGGAATGAACTTCACCCTAAAAAGGATCTCAAAGTCCGGTTAGGTGAGGGTCTTCTCCTCATGCATGTGGAGTGTTGAGCTCCACCATCGTCCTGTCGAGCCTTCAAGAAGGCTAGCGGCCAAGATCGACATCTATTCAATGGGTTCCTGTACTAAGTGAAAGACCTGTGAAACTGCCTCAAGCCAATCCTCTACTTCCTAGGGGTCTTTCTCACATCGAAACCTCATAGGCCTCTGTCTCTGGAACTCCTGAAATGTTCTTATCCAACATGCATGATCCCCTGGTAGCATATTCATCTCAATAGGTGGTGATGGTGGTGGTAAACCACCTGAAGGTGCCATCACTGTGAGTGGTCCTTATACCGATGTCTCATCGCTCGGTGGGCCACTATCAGGATCTCTAACTAGAATCCTAGATGGCTGTCTTCATGGAGGCATCCTGTAAGAAATAGATCCCCCACAGTCAATAAGTTATACCTAGTGAGATGACTCAAGAAAGATCAAGAAAACTATTCAAAACACTATCAAAAGGTGTTTTCATGTATCGAGTTGGAAAATAAAATTCAGGGTCCTAGTGTATGGATATGTCGGCCACCGCACCAACACGAGACTCCCTATACTGAAAATTGAACTGAAGAAACTTTACACCTTTTCCTCATTAAAAGTAGACTCTTAGTTATTCTGGTAGAACCAACCTCCCTCTGATACCACTTTATCATGACCCGTCCCATGCGGCCCAGACGTGACTACCGCAAGCCCACCTTCCATAGGCTAGTGGTTGGTTACTAGCACCTGAAGGCTTTTCTTGAGCAGGGAAGGCATTGCCTTAGAGATCTGTACACACCCAAAAAGGTAAAATAAAGTAAAATAACCAACAAAAGTATGGTATCACCACAAGAGTAAAGTACAACCACAAGTAAAACTATAAACTAAATACATTGGTCCGGAAAACAAGCCCTAGAAACTAAAAATAATGTAAACTGTTGTCTCATCTTCCCTGGAGCTCTACCTAGAGGATAGTAGCTATAAGTCAGAAGTCAAAGAAGAAGATCTCAACTGCTCCTGTCACAACAAGCTCCACGAAGTCCCAAACCTCCAAATTCCACATTTAGAGTGTCAGTAGTCTTCACCAGACATACACGTGTGGGCGGAACCCGTTCAAGGGTGAGTATAAAAACTCAGTAGGGGACCTCGAGACCCCTAAAGGTCTCTCACTAATCCAAAAAAGAAAACATGACAACAAATACCACAAAGGTAATATCAAAAGCATGATCTAAATCATGAAGCACAAAGAAAAAGAGATAGCTCACTCTAATGGTATAACTTCATGGTTACTGGGATAGGGATGATTATTCATAAATTTAGATCATCCTATCTATAGTAAATCCACTACTGACTCATATAGGTCATTGTATGCAGACTTGTATCAGTCGTTAGATGCTGACCCATATTAGTCGCTGGTGCTGACCTGTATTGGTCGCTGGTGTTGGACCGTATTGGTCGCTGGTGATGACCCATATTGTTCAATGGTGCTAGCCTATATTGTTCGCTGGTACAGAGGTCGGTATGATTAGTAGTACACCTAGATCATCCCACTATAGAGTTTCTAATGTTGGCCCGTATTTGTCTCTCTTCTTCTTCATGTCAAAACCAGCCACTAGATCCTCACACGACGCATGCATGATCTCTGGAATTCTCTTCTCATAAATCCATCAGTCATATTTCAACCAGTGAAAAGTCTTTCAAAAAAAATACCCAAGGTGCCTCCCCATCATAGGGGTCCCAACGTGGAAGACAACGCGTCGATCGGATACCGGGTTTGTGAGATATGGGCACTTTTGTAAAAAGGGCCCGGCTAGAATCAAGTCAGATCCAACCCAGGTCACATGTAAAACTCTATAAAAACTCACTTAAAGTACCTCCAAAGGACCGCCATGTCCCAAGGGTCCTTATTCCATAGACAGTGCATAGATCAGACACCCGGTCTGTTAGTTATTGGCATTTTAGTGCCAAGGGCCCGACTGGATTCAGAGTCGATCCAACCCGAATATACTCCAACATTATCCAAAACTCATGCGGAGTATCTCAAAAGGATCATCTTGCTACACAGATCCCTTTTTTGTAGACGGTTCATCAAACGGATTTCAATTTCACATGTTATTGCCCTTTAAGTGTTTCTGGGCCCAAGAGGGGTCTGGGTCCGGTCTGACCCGGTCGGACCGGCCTGACCTGCCAGGTGACTCAGCTCGGCTTACTGGCGCACCCCATGTGGGGTGTGTGTTCTGGCTCTCGAACAGCTCATATAGCCATTCGTTTTTACTTAAGGGTGACACCAAGTGGCATCGCCTTGTCCCTAAAGGACCCGCAGGAGGTGGGTCCCTTGCTAGCACGTCGCGGCTTCGAGTCGCGACTCCCCTTCAACGGGGTGCAGGATAGCACACCTCCTCCACCTCAATGATAGGCCCACTTCCTACAACCGCAGAAATGAGTGGCTCTGCACTCTTCCACGGCCAACAAGCATCGTCTGTCGTCTCCACCACCGACGCTGGTCACCAGTGTCGTGTCGGCAGAGCTCTTGCAGGGCTCTGACGATGCTCTGAAGATCCATTTCCATTCCTGTCTGCACCAATGGGCCTATTGGACTACCTCCATCATTTTGTGACCCTCTGTCTCGCATTGTAATCAAATTGGTAAAACCTTCCCCAAAGAACACAATGCTAAATGAAGCAGCGGAGGGTCCGGGTCTTGTTCGTTTTTCCTGCGCCCTCCACTTAATCATTATATCAAGCGGGGATAATTATTCATCAAATTTCAGTTATATTAATCCACATCCAAACATAAATCTCCTACCACGAGATTTTTTGGAGGTGTCGCGGTTATTGTAGGAGGATCGTCTACCTTGGATGGAGTCGTCGACATTCGTCGATCCCAGATCGTTGCTGCCCGAGCTTTCATCTTCCATCTTTGGATGTGGTCGCAGAACTCTTCTAGAGTTTCCTCACTTGAAGAATTCATGAAAAGACCCCACCCCAAGCTCCATTTAAATATGAGGGGGAAATGTGAGTAAAGCATTGAAGAATTAATGAGGTTCATTAAAATAATTAATGAACCTATTTTAATTCACAATGGTGGAGTTATGCAGTTGATGAGTCAATCCATTAAATGGATTGACAAGTCACCAGTCCTGCCACCACTGCTCATCTGTTGGAGAAAAAAATAACATTTACTTGTTATTTTATTATTTTTTAAAAAGTCCAGAAACTGTCTTTTTCTCTGGACCAACTGCGATTGAAGTTAAGCATCCCTTAAGTGAATCCCAGCGCTACAGATTCAATGGTTCTCTCATATTTTTAATATGATCACTAGTTAAAAAGATAGAAAATTCCACCCGTGTGTTTACTGAACTTACCTTAAAAAGTGTTCATAAATTCATTCTGGGCACACCGGGCCTCGGAATCATCCACCGTAAATTTTTGCAGACTCGTAATAATCCAAAATAATTAAAAAAAAATACATGGAATTTTTCGGGTCATTACAACCATGTTGGTATCCTGGTTTTATTTGGAATGTATATATATGCCATTGTTATAAACTATTTTGCATTCCTTATGAATTTATATAAACTTTCTTATATAAAAGTGTTAAATTAATACATTTTTTGAAAATTTACATTTTTGTAAACTAAACATGATTTAAGGTAAATTCCATCTTTTGAATTGTATTTCCATCATTTGAAATTTGAATCAAGAAGAGATAAATGTATTTTCATCTTTTAAGTTGTAAAGTATGATTGGTTTAAATATGATTTTGTAAATTCTAAAACATTCTATTTGAAAATGAAAAGCGCGTTATTGGTTAATTTGACATTAGAATCTTGTTAGGGAATATTTGGTGAAATCCTATTGGGATTTGTCTCACACCCTACTTGTTCCTACAAGTGTTTGTAGATTATCTCCTTCTAGGTTCAAGAAAGGGGAAATGATATCTTTGAGGTGGATCCAACTGTTAAACCTTGGACATAGGGAGTTGTGCCTTAGGGAATTGAGTTGTTTTCCTTGTTTGGTACTTGGGTTTTAGTACTTTATGTTTGTCTATTCCCTATTGACTAATGTAACTTTACTCCAACTGGAGTTTCTTTTGATATGCATAATGTCTTTTTTCTTTTACGTCCACATTGTTAGTGTAAAAATCATTCCCTCTTGAATTTTTTATGATGTTATGTGCTAGTCATCGACATGTGGTGATCAGGAATTCCCTTCAGGCTATATCAGGATTGGCTTGGTTATTGGGTTACCAGGGTACCTGGGTAGGATGTTTATAACTATACATCAAATAATCATTTCGATGATCATTGTTTTTTGATATTTTATTTTTTCACATATAAAAAATATAAATATTTATTTTAACTTTTTATAATGATAATTGGAAATATATTTGGATAATATTTAATCCCATTAATTTTCATGACCTGACCCTAATCGAGGCTTGACCAACAACTGCTCGAAGCCCATCTCTAGAGGCCAGGGGGTGGTGACCAGTGTCGAAGTAACAACTAACATGTGGAGGCCTTTACCTATAAACCTATATGTACACACATCCATCTCAATGTTGAAGTTTAGAGGAATAACAGTAAATGGGTGAAACAACTAGAATGTAAACCAAGCTTGCAAAACCTCTAGGGTGTACAAGAGTATGATAGTGAAAACTGAAATATAAAGGGGAAAAATACACACCCCACCAAAAAGATGTCCCAACCAAATAAAACTAGAAAATAAAACATAGAGATATCCCAACTCCTAACTACAAAGATGTGACCACCTTATGCAGTCCAAAGTACCAGGTATACCTAAGCTCTTATATAGTCACTACCGACTTGTATGTCATCTTCATAAGACACAACACATGCAGACATAGCACATGAAGGTATGAGTATATACAAACCCAATAGGATTCACCGAAATCTGAAGCGGGAGTATTAAGAGATACAAAAGGGAAAGAAAGAGAGTAGATGGTAAACAGGATGTAGCTCAACCCAAATCAAGTGAAGTAGTAACCTCATGCAAGCACAAGGTGATAAAAATAGTGTGTATATGGACTACATGTTGATTCATTTCCACCCATATCATGAGATTACATTCATACAAACTCTTACTTTACACATAGGGAATATGCGGATCGTATTGAATACGCCGGAAGCGCCTCCGGGATTTCAAATCCTACCGACCGTTGCTTCTCCTCCAGGAGATCGGCCTCCGGCGCCTTCGGCCTCGGAACCGTCCGCCCATGGCCTCCCTGATGCAGGATCGTTGGATAGGCGGCCGGTTTCTTTCTGTGACACTCTCTGTGGATCATCCCAGGCCTCCCAGTCTCCTTGCTTCCCGGCTATAGGTTCGTTCTCCCCTTCGGTCTCCCATTTCGGGGCGATTTTCTTTATTGAATTTCCCTCGGGAGTCTATGAGGATGCATCTGCCCATCTTCATTGGTGCCTGGTGGCGCGTTTAAGTGTGGCGAAGCCATCCTTGGGTGTCTTCAAGAATTTGTTTTCCTCATGGGGACTCTCTTCCCAGTCTCGGATCTTGCTTCTTCACTGAAACTCCTTCGGTCTGGTCCTATCTTCCGAGGCTAACTTTATACAGGCTTGGTGTTGTGCCCAACGGTCGTTTGGGAGTTGGCGTTTTAGCCTCACCCACTGGTCGATGGACACGCACTGGGGAAATGAGAGTGCTCGTGCGGCGGTGTGGCTAGGGCTTTTGGGCCTACCCCTTCCCTTTCAGAACAGGGCCTTCCTGAGATCTATCGGTGATTCCCTGGGAGGCTTCTTGTGCGCCGACGCTCGTACCCTCTCCTGTGAATATGTTCAATGCCCACGTATTTGTGTGGACATGTTGCTTTCGTCTGTAATTCTCGAGACCCTGGTCATTGCGGTGTCGGAGGCGTCTTGAGACCAGGACATCGTTTACCCTGTCTTCCCTAGTTTATGTACGGCTTGCTATCTCTAGGGTCATTCTAGCCCTCAATGCAGGAACCATTCAAGGAGGAACTTCCGTTAAACCAAGGGTCCAATTACTGGAGACCCTGGTCCTTTAGTCTTAGTCCCGGAGTCTCCTGAGGCTTCTCCAGCCATAGTCCCTCCCTCACAGATCAGGGACTTGATTCCTGTTCCTTTGCTCTCTCAGGATCTGGGGCCGAGGGTCACACTGAAGGGGCCTTCCCTCTACTTAGAGCATTTGTGGGATCAGTTGGTGGATTTGGTCTATCCTTCTTGGAGTCTTCGTCCTCGTCCTCATGTGTTCCAGGAGGCAGGCCTTCTAGTTGGGGATAAGAGAGCCTCTACCAGCAACACTCCCTCCTTGTCACTATGTCTTCATACCACGGTTTATGGTCATGGGGAATGTCTGAAGCAACCTGAGGCCCCTCATCTGGAGATCAGTAGTGTGCCTAATCAGTGAAGGGATGAAGGGAAGTCTGTGATGTCCCTCTCTTCCTCTTTGGCACAGGCCTCCTCACCCTCTGTACAGAGCCCTGGTGCCCACACTCAGTTTCAAGTAAGGCTTCAACGGGAGGGTGATTCTCTAATGATAACAAAGTCCAAGAAGTCTGGGGCCAAATCCGGATCTTCCCGTGATAGATGATGAACATGATAGTCTGGAATGCTCAGGGACTTGGAGCTAGGTTAAAGATGGACATCATAGCTTCAGAATCAGGGGGGAAATCATGTCTCGTGGCTATCTTGTAACTGAAACAACACCCGAGGAAAATTAACTCTTTCTGTCGTCGTTGCAGGATGCATGGACACATGCATGCAGACTCTATCAACAACCACATCTAGGTGTTCTGGAAGAAGGATGTCTCAGTGGATTTCATTGATGTAGGAGACCAATTCCTCACGATGAAAGTCAAGAAAGGATAAGACTTGTTCTTTGAAACCTTTGTGTATGGAAGCTGTGATCCTCATGAAAGATTGAGACTGTGGCATGACCTCAAAGCGTTCAGGCCGATGAACATTCCCTAGTTCATGGCGGGCGACTTCAACATCATCAGTGACCCGGAGGAGAAGAAGGGGAGAGGAACCTTTCCGAGGCAGGCCAGTCTGGAGTTTTCTTCCTGTATGACAAAAAGTGTACTCCTCGACCTGGGTTTTCGAGGGGACTGTTTTACATGGTGCAACAACCAGGGTGGAAAAAAGGGGTGTTGGAGTAGGCTCGATTGCTGTCTAGCTAACTCTGATGCCCTGCATTCTTTTCCTCAGGCCGAAGTCACTCATCTTGCCCGTGGTATTTCGGACCATTCCCCGCTGAAGATATCAATCATACCCAGTAATCCTTCTCAAGACTCCTTCAGGTTATACCCCTACTGGGACAAATACGATGGTTACCACGACGTAGTACGTGATCAATGGAATGCTCCCACCCAAGGTTACTCATGGGTAGCCATTCATAAAAAGCTTAGAAGTGTTAAAAACGGGTTGAAGGTCTGGTGCAGAAGCATTTCCCTTAATGCTAGAAAGCTTGAGTCCCTTTCTCAGGAGGTGGATCACTTTGAACGGAGTCTGGAGGAAACATGGAGCGAGGAATCCGCCGTAGAATTGGAAACTAAGAAGGCAATTTGGGTGGAGTAGATGTTGAAGCAATAGAGACAGGCTTGGGATCGGTCCAGAGTGAAGTGGCTCTAAGAGGGTGACAAAAATACCGTGTTCTTCCATGCATGCATTTCAGAACGGAAGCGGTGGGAAAATCCAAATATCCTATAGGAGGACGACTCGTATGTGAATGACAGGGAAGAGGTTGGGAATTTGGCTCTTCAATACTTCTAGGATCTTCTTGCTGTTCAGAACCCCAGAATGCCTAGTGGGTATCCAACTGGAACGTCGGGGCTGTGGGAGGCGATCTAGAAAAGAGTTTCAGAGGAGGAGAATCGTTCTTTAGAATACATTACTTCTGAGGATGAGATCCTTCAATCCATGAAGAAGTAGGATCTGGAGAGTGGCCCTGGGCTAGATGGGTTCCCTGTATCTTTCTAAAGGGGATCGTGGGAGGTGGTCAAAGGTGACGTTATAGAAGCTATTCAGGATTTCTTCAATGGGGGGTCCTTACCGAGGGTGGCCTCAGCCATGATACTATGCCTTCTTCCCAAGGTTAAACATCCCAACTCCCTATCCTATTATAGGCCGGTCAGTCTCTATAATTTCCCATACAAAATCCTTGCTTGTCTCATCAACCTAAGCCTGGCTGCATGGTTGCCTTCATGGATTTCTCCTGAACAACATGGCTTTGTGTGAGGAAGATCAATTCAGGGGGCCATCGCCCTTGCATAGGAGATGGTGAGGGATATTAACTAAAAGACTCATGGATCCAACCTCACCATCAAAGTTGACATGAACAAATCCTATGATCGGATTGAATGCAGCTATCTCAACAGAGCCCTGGCGACGATGGGGTTCTCGGCAAAGGTGGTGGACAATGTCTTCAGATGCGTGATCTCTTCTTGGCTGGGAATTTCCTTTATGGGTAAAACTCATGGTTTCTTCTAGGCTACTAGAGGTATAAGGCAGGGAGACCCTCTTTCCCCCAGCCTGTTCATTCTAGCCTAAGACGCTTTGAGTGCTTCAATCAGTAGGAGCATACTCCAAGGGAACCTACTTCCTTTCCGGAGGAAATATAGCCTCCCTACTATCTCCCAACTTATTTTTGCCAACGATACTATGATATTCCTTAATGGGGGAAGGAGATACATCCAATGTATGATGGAGATTATGAATGACTATTGCTTCTAGAGCAGTCGGGTTCTGAGTAAGGATAAGAGTGAGTTCTTCATCTCCAACCGTAGCTTGTCTCAGCGTCTAGAATCCCTCAAAAACAGGTTCAACATGCAACTCGGGCGGTTCCCAATGGATTATATGGGAACTCCCATCTCTTCTAGAAGATTGAGAATTCGTGACTTCGATGGAATCTTAAGCAGGATTTCAAGACGTGTTCTTAACTGGAAGAATCAGTTTCTTTCCTTCGGAGGACGCATTTCTCTGGTAAATAGTGTACTTTCAGCCATTCCCATTCATGCCTTGGCTTCTTCCAACGTGCCGAAAGGAGTAATCAAAGAAGTGGACTCCGTTCTTTGTAACTTCATCTGGGATGTTAAGTCTGAAGGTAAACGACACTGGACAAAGTGGGAGAGGTTGGCAAGACCCATCCATGAAGGGGGGATCAACTGTCATAGCCTCCATTACACTATAGAAGGGGCCCATGCAAAGCTTGCATGGGAGATTCTGGAAGAGCAAACACATTGGGGTCGATTCATGTCACCTTTGTTCAGAGGTAATGAGGAGGTAAGTTGTGGACCGGCTTCCCCGCTGTGTGCCAAAGTCATACCTCTGGTTCTCTACTTGTCCTATTGCTCTTGATGGATTGTGGGTATAGGGGACATCTCCTTCTGGAATAAGAATTGGTCAGGCTCTGTTATGGCTTTCCTAGGATGTCCGGCACCTTTCAACTCGTTCAAGGAAGCCCAATGCCATCCCCACTTCATCAAGGTAGTGTTGAATGCGGACCAACAGGTTGTCTTTGATTCGATCATGTTGAATTATGAGAAAGACAGGTGTGTCTTCACTCCATCATCCTCGGTGGTCTTTAATAACAGAGAATTACAAAGGCGTAGGGTACACACGAGGACCCTGTATCGGTGGAATGGTGTGGTCTGGTGTCTCCAGATCCCGACCAAAATGAACTTCTTGACCTGGCGGATCAGGAATCTGGCCCTAGCTTCAGATGACAATATCAAGAAACTAGGGATTAATTTGGCCTCAGGATGCCACTGTTGTAAGCAGCAAATGGAGGAAAGCTTGGATCACCTGTTCTTCAAAAGTGAATGGGCATTGGAGGTTTGGTCTTTTCTTGGGGGAGTCAGGTCTCCATTCTCTGAGGAGACAGAGTATGATTTTATGGAAAGATGGTTTGAAGGTGCACTTGGTTTGGAGAAGACTCTCCTATCTCGTGCTGTCTCCTTTAATTTGGGGTGCTGGTGCATCTGGCAATCCAGAAACCAAGCCCGATACGAAGGAGTTAGAACTTCAACTAGAGGTATCCTTGCGCGCATCTGTTTCCAGCTTATTGACATGTCGTGGCTCTTTAAAGAGCGGCGGTGGTCCTTCCCATTCCCATGCATGAAGAAGAACAATATATATCCTTCCCTTCCTGAGGAAGTAGGATCTGGGAAGTGGGTTCGATGGAACCCCCCTGTTGTAAGATACAAGCTCAATACTGACGGAGCTTGTGCAGCGGGGGTGATATCTGGAGGGGGGTTGTTAGAGATAATAAGGTTGATGTGATCCTGGATTTCTCTTGTTTTCTGGGAAAGGGAAATGCCATTCTAGCAGAGGGTCGGGCTCTTCGCACAGGACATTCTTTGTGCATTCAGGAGGAGGTTTCCATTTCTAAGGTGGAGGTGTACTCACTTGTCCTCCTTAACTCCCTTAAAGATAATCTCTCTACACCGTGGTCCATAGAGTACGTGATCATGATTTGCCGCCATATGATTGGTCATAACATTACTCTTTCTCACATATATCGAGAGGGGAACAAGGTTGCAAATTTTTTGGCCTCCATGGCTGACCATAGTTCCACAAACACGCATATCTTCTGGATTAATAGTTTGAAGGCAGAATGTTTTGATTTTATCAGAGGGGATGCCCTTGGTCTGCATTACTTTAGACCTCTGTAGTCTTCTTTGTGTACTTTCTTCTTCTATTAATAAAAAATTTACTTTGGATGGATGGATATTCATACAAACATGTGAAGATAAACACAAAAATCACATGGCATACGTCGCGCTTCTTCTCAACCCATGGTTTAAGAGTAACCAAATATGAAGGTATGGATATAGATGTGTGTGTGTGTGTGTGTGTGTGTGTATGCTTAGAAAAGTAATAACAACTGATAGAGAATGGGGATCTCCATATCCTAGATCAACCTAGAAAAAGGGTCTCCAGCATTTATAGAATTCCAACAATGATGCACAGTATCTCACACTTCTACCCAACTGGAAACATCCAAGTCAGGACACACCTAAAGACCTTATCGCACAGTCGATGAGAAATAATCTCGTGGTAGAGTATTGATACCCTGGTATAATAGGAGGGTCCCACTCAGTATGATAGATAGAGGAACCATTCCCAGATCCAACAAGGGGGTTCCACTCTAATAATAGATAGAGGACCCATGCCTTTCCCAGTAAGAGGGTTCCACTGTTGTAGTTGATAGAGGACTCATGCCATGTTCTAACAGGAGGGTTCCACACTGATGGTAGTGGACCCATGCTCAGCCTAGTATGAGGGTTCCAATCTAATAGTCTGTAGAAGACACATTCCATACCCAGTAGGAGGGTTCCACTCTAGAAGTCGATGGAAGACTCATGCATTATGCCAATAAGAGGGTTACACTATAATGGTAGAGGAACCATGTCCATCCTAGATAGAGGGTTCAACTCTAAAATTCTATAGAGGACCCATTCACTTATAAGTATGATGGTTCCACTCTAATCATCGAGGACTCATGATTATCCCAGCCAGAGGGTTCCACTTGATATGCCTCTAGTGATAATGTGTGATCACTTCCTTCATTAAGCATCATCTAAAAACGATACATACCAAGAAAAATATCACATCATATCCCAAAATCCATAACTAAGTGAACCATCACGTTCTACATGAAAAAACACTCAGGATAGTCTAATCCTGGTCAAAATGTGAGTCCAAACGAAGGAGATACAATAGTTTAAAGTTTTCTAAAAAGGGAACAAAGGTTACACGACATGCGAGGGAACCCACAGGGTGTATGGTTCTACTCCATCATCTGGTCCTGTCCCTAGGGATACATGGATCATCAACCATTTAGGGGATATAAGGTGTGTAGGGGATCTACATGGTGTTCTCATGCCACTCAGGGTATCGTTCGTGTGCTTGGTTGTGTCCTTGTATCCAAGTTGTGTTTGTGTACTTTATTACATGGTGTGCCTATTCTCAGGGAGTTCCACCCATGTCTTTGGTCATGTCCGTGTACTCAGGCACATGACATGTTCTTTTCCATGTGCTCCACCACATATTTATTCCACTAGGTGAATAGGTGCATAGTGTTTAGGAGTTATACATAGCATTTTATCCTTATAAATTTTCAAAACTCTAGTCGTTATAGCATAGGGGCTACACACCATGTGTTCATCATGATACACTGTGTATATTGATGTTTTTCATAGTTTCTTAGATCCAGACTCTATGATTCATATCTAGCCTTTCCTCTTCGATTCTAGCCTCTTTCTTTCCCAAAAATTGTGGATCTAGTCACCCTTGGTCGTTTTTGACCATATTGTGGCTATAAATCGGCATCTATTTGCTACGGTTGTTCGTCGCTCAACCCCCATGCCTTGGGTTCTTTCTTTGTTGATGATTTGATTAAAGATCATAAAAACAATCACCCATAACCTTAAATTGTTCCAAAAATATCCCTAGTTTTTTGTTCTATCCTTTTCACATGGATCTTTTGCAAATAAAGGGGTCTAATAGATCTTGATACCACCCGAAAATGTCGAACCCGAACCATAGGGTACAACTGTTGAAGAATGAGAATAAATAGTGGGATAAGGCACAAGAACAATGTTTTATCAATAGTTTTCAAGCATTCTTGTCCAACAATCAAGAACAGGGATATCCGTGGTTAGAAATAAATTTAATAATCAATGAAAATGGTACAAATGTGCATGAAATGGTTGAAAATTGGTCCAGATCATAGAATGAATAATTTCTCTAAATCAATTTAATAAAAAAGGAAAAAATACAAAATATTACAAGTCTCACCTATAGATTGGATCTTTTTTGTCAAATAATAAACTCTCTAATGAATGGAATAAGTCATTGTGTTCATTGTATCTTGATCTGCTCTTATCCAGATATTTATCATCGTCATAAGTCAATTCACCAATGGAAGGAGGCAGAAATATCTAGAATCCTCTCACGGCTTATATATCTTACCCTAGAGGATTATCCATAGTAGTTGTTTTATAGATATTATAGTTAGGTCAAAATAAAAAATTAATTTAATTAATTTAATTTAATTAGCCAACTGAATGTACCACTAATGGGTGAGATATCTGAACACCCAGTTCCGACCTATTTTAGGTCGTTCCTAGGGTAAGCATTGAAATCTAAACTCAACCATGGTCTCAGATTTTTGATATGTGCTTCCATTTAAGATTTATCTCATTTTCTTTACTAAACCATGTGCGTATAATTTAAAATATATTTAATATTTTTATAAAATTAATTCCATGAACACTGGGTCTTGGAATCTCATGTCATCGTAGCTCTTAGATCTAAAAATATATATAAAAATATTTCAAAATATTACAAGGAAATATTTGGGTCTCTAGATCATTCACTCCTTTCACATTTTCATCCCTGAGAAGAAAAACTAAACATAAAAATTAAGATACTAAGCATGCATCTGGCTCCCCTACTCCGAGGAGATCTCCTACACATTCATATGCTGCCACAACACAAGAACCCAGGGTATGGTCCATCCATGAAAGGCCCTCTATTGTCAATCATACATCATCCTCCGGTTCTATGCAAAGGTGGACCCTTCTTATATATACATATCACCCCAATAGATAATTTTTTTAGGGTCATACATGCATCTCCTCACATGTGACACACGAAACACATCATGCACCCACTCTAATGGTAGGGGTGGGGAATGGTGGTAATAAACCTATCCAACCCTCTTCAAGATCTCGAACAACCTGATGAACCTTGGGGATAGCTTTAATCTTTGGCATAATCTCTTCAATTCTCATAATGGGGAGAGTCTTGAGAAAAATTGGTCTCCCTGCTCAAACTCTAAGGGCCTATGACAGTTATTGGCATATGATTTACGCCTACTCTGAGCCATCTTCATCCACTCATTGATAACCTGGACCTTCTCTGTCATTTCATGCAACAACTCTGGACCCACAAGAGATGTCTTACCGATCTTTGTCCATCATAAGGGTGACATGTAGGGTCTCCCATACAAGGAGTCAAAGGGTGTCATGCCGATAGTAGAGTGGTAGTTATTATTGTACGCAAACTCCAACAAGGTCAAGTAATCCTCCTAGATTTGTCCAAAGTCTAAAATGCAATCCATAAACATATCCTTCAACAGCTAGATAGTGCGCTCGGTCTGCCTATCTATCTAGGGGTGAAAGGTTGTACACATCCTCATCTAGGTCATGAATGCCTCCATCGGGCCTCTCCACAATCATGACATGAACCACAAATCATGGTCTGCGATAATAATCAAAGTAACCCCATGAATGATAACAATACCCCATACGTAACATTTTCCCAAACTCTCCATCAAAATCTACTCCCTAATAGCGTGGAAGTGTATCAGCTTCATGATTTGGTCAAAGATCACCCAGATAGAATCATGACCCTTCACTATCCACAAAATCTGATTATCCAATGAAAGAGGCTAATATTCATTGATTATATTTTAATATTATATTTTTTAAATTCCATAAGCACTAATTGTTGTTAATTTTATTAATTGAACTTCATTTCACATCATGTTTCAATTCATGTTCAAAGTGTGCCAATTTGGGCCTAATTTATCATTAGCTTGTGGAATTCATTATTTTGATTATTTGAATTTGGTATTTTGGGTTATAATTTATCAATTGTTTTGTAATATTTTTTATTTTAGGATGAATGGATGAACTAAAAGGTAAAATGGACATTATTGGCCATGGATGCCAAAAATTTTGGACAAGTCATAGTGGGCCTTAGGCCCATAAAATAAAGGTGGTGCCCAAAATTCAAGAACGATGAAGCTAAAATTTTAACTATAGATATATAAAATTATGGGGATCATTTAATTCAAAAAATTTCAAAGATAATTTTGAATTCTTCAAGGAGATCCAGGGAGCCCAAGTTGAGGACTAAATTATGGGCCAGATTAGAGGTCCCATAAAATCAGCCCACCAATTTCATCATAAAATCCTAATGGAATGTCCAATTGTGATGAAATTTATACATAAATTATAGGATATATGTATGAAAAATATTTATCTTATATTACCATCCCATATTCATCCATCTTCAACAACATATTTTCATTCCAAAAAGGGAGATGAATATAGTCTGAATTTTCTTATAAACATTGAAAAGTAAAATTTCCTTGGTTTTTCACCCCCCCCCATTTAGTATCGTAATTAAATGGGGTGAAATTTATTTCTGGGGAATTGAACAAAGGACAAAAAATTCTATTTAAGTAGTGTTGTTGAAGGAATCTAGAGTATTTGTTTTTGTTCTTTCAATTGTAATTTTTTACTTCCAATTTTGTAATCATGTCTTCAATTTCTCTCATCTATGTTGTTCAAATAAATTATATTTATTATAAAAAATTATTCTTATTATCTTATTATATTATTATTCATATAAATTTGATACTTTTTCCTTATGGAGTTAATCTATTAACAAAATATTTTTGGTAATTCTTCACACAACAGTGGATTGATCGTTATTTCACTGCTTTTCTTCTTCAATTCTACCCTCATAAGTCTACTTCCCACTTCCATTTATAGAATAAAATCAATAGTGGTATAACACTATTATCAGTTGGTACATGGGAGTATAAAGGTCATGAATTTTATGTTATTTTTTATTCTTTAATATTTTAATAATTTCATTATTTTAAGATTTCCATTCGATGAGTTATTTTATTCTTCGTCTTCGCTAACTTTAATGATGACACATTTTGACTGATAGTACGATCCAATTACTTGGATTTATCTTTAAAGTGATATTATAAGTGAATTTCTGATTATTATTGAACTTTTTAGTTTTTAAATTGGTTAATGATGTTGTGGAATTATCTCGTTTTGTAGATACATCTTGAATAAGTGATTTGTAACATTGTATGAAAACAAATACATCCAATATAACCCTAGTGGAAATCTAGGATTGATTTGTGTTATTTAATTACTTTTGTTGATATATTTAGTTATTTAATTATTTATTTCAATAAATTCTATTTGGTACTTTAGTATTCTATTATCCCAATTACAATTAACCCCATAGTTGGCTACTTCACAGGTAATCCTCCCAACTAATCTAAGTGTCTCAAGGTTTCATCTTCGATACTTGTGGATTTGATCCCAACTTGTACATCAATGACCACTTCATCCATTAAGAAAAATTTTTGAATCACCAAATTTTGGTGCCATTTTTGGGTCTTAAGTATGTTATCATTGACACTAGCATCCTTTTCTCACCCAAAATTCATTATTCTCACCCCCATTTCTCTTTTATCATCCCCTTTTTATTTTTGTGTGTCTTGAAAATCTCAAATCCAAATTTCTATCTACCCTAATGAAATATCATCAAAAATAACCCAACATAAACCCAGGATGGAATCAAATGGAAAATCAATATCGGGAAACCCCTAAAAATTTGATTTTCATTGATGAAACCTTTAATGATTACTCCACACCCACAGATATGTATAATCATTGGGATGATAGATGTTTGAAGGATAAATTTACATCCATATCAAGTATTGTTAAAAAGATCAATCATAGTGAATTTCATGATTTCCACACTCCTATCTAGACTAATTCATAATAACTTATTGAAAAATTGTGTGAACAAGTGGATAAAATGAATCTGGAAGTTTCATAATTTAGATTAAAACTTCAATGAAATGAAACAATTATGGAACTCATTCCCAATTATGTTATATCATACTTATCATTGATAGAAGAATATTGTATCCCATAAACCTCTCATGAATTTATTGAAGAACCAACCTTTGTATTTGGGATATATTAGAAATATTAAGGAATTTTTGAAGGGTTTTTAAATCAAGAGTAAATTAATTTTCTATAATCACAAGATATAAATATGTCTTCATGGATTGAATATTATAAATATATCTCCAAGGATTATTTTTTAGGACCACTAATTAAAGAAACATTGGGATAGATCATAAAAATTGAGTCCATTCCCATTAATGGCATTCAAATGGTCAATTTTAGAGATAAATCTAATTTTCATAAAGAACCAATTCTTTCTAAACATTTTGGAGAGGAAAATAATTTTTATTTAAATTTCCAATTTTCTTTAGGAAATTTTAATCAACCCAAACTCAAAATTATATTCCTCGTTTTCTTGATCAGGTATCCCTTCATAGAATATATAACCTTGGATTTTTAGTTGTAATTAATTATTCTCTTGAAACCCAAAAAGGGGGATTAGTCCTTGATGTCTTAGGTAAGACTTATGAAGCAACTAGATCAACCATTGTTAACATTCCTTGGATTTTCCTAGTCATTGGGGCACATATGTTTGTACTTGAAATAGATTCTAAACAAATTATCAATCTAAATATATTAGAGGGGTTAAAAATGAAATACTAAAAATGTTGAAAATTGCTATTAGGTAAGTTGGGGGGTCCATATCGAGCTAAATACTTTAAACTAAGAGATTTTTGGGAGGAAAATTGGATTCTATTTTTATTTTTTTAATTCTATTTTTTGTTTTTAGTGTTTTTTTGTTGATGGTCCCCCTTGGGGTTTCTAATGTGATCTAATGTTTCTTGTGTCTAAGATTTGATAGCTAAATCTATTCAGTATTTTCAAATGAAACAGGTTCCTTCCAGAGTTCAAACAAAACCTACAATCATCCTTAAGGATTCTACTTGTTACATGATGAAAAAGTGATTAATTTCTTATTGATGGGTCATTAACTTTAAAACATATGATTTTTTTCCATGATTTCATTTTAAATCACATTCTCCCCATCTTCCTTCCTAATTCTCAACTATCTCTTCTCTTCTATTTCAACATTGAGGGCAGTGTCATTTTAAATTTGGGGGAGTAAAAATAAATTTTTTTTAAAAAAAAATGGATATTATGAAAAAAAATCAAATAATTATCCTTTCATGCATTAATGTACTTTGTGAAACATGAAAATTGGATTTCAAATGATTTTGAATGCCTTGATTATGATTTTAATGCATGTTTAATTTCACGAGCATAAATTTTGGAAAGTTTTGATATCTAATGTGATTTTTCAGAATTTACATATTCATCATTTTAATAAAAATGATAAAATGCACTTCCATTGTATATTTGGTGTAATTTTTAGTTTTTGGGTCCCTTTCATAATATCATAACGGTTCAGTCTATTTTTATTTTAATTTAAGTATACAAAAAATGAATAAAATACCACATAGAGCAATTTTTTCCAAATGTGTGGCTTCTGGATCTTGGGGATCAAGTCTCTATAGTTTTATCTCCCATAGTTATTATTTATATCTCTATTATAAATATTGAAATTGAAAACATTTGTAGTTTTTGGAACTTTAGGGTCATAACTGTATAGTTTTCTTTTCCAAATCCGGTCTTTCCATCTCTATTATAGTCCAAAAAACAAAAAAAACAACAAAAAAGAAAAAAAGGAAAAATAAAGAAAATGGATACTCATCTTAATGTTTAATGTGAATCCCACTTATAAATTCCTTTTTTACCACTTGAATAAGAAAATATTCCTCATGTATTTTCTGATGCACAACACATCCTCTAGCTTAATTGAAATTGGATGAAATATGATGATTAATTTGAACAAAAGAATGGTCTTTGGATTGGAATATGCTTGGGAGCTTATCTTTTGTTAAATGTTTTTTATAGGTTTCATTATTTTTTTCATGACTTATTTTGGGGAGCATTGTATGTTAAAATGTTTTTGAGAAAGGGAATTAAAATTTCATTTTCTTGAGATATTTTTTACTTGGAACTAGAAAAACTCAAGTTGGGGGTGTGATTAGCCACTAAAAGAGACTAATATTGATCAATTATGTTTTAATATTATTTTGTTTTCAAGTCTATAAACTCCTGCGTTAGTGCATTTTATTGATTGAACTTCATTTCACATCATTTTGAAATTAACGTTTAAAGTGTTCCAATTTGGGACCAATTTATCATCACCCTGTAGAATTAATTATTTTTGGTTAATTTAATTTGATATTTGGGGATGTGATTTATCACTTTGTGTGGAACATTTTTTTCTTTTATGGTCAAAGGATGAATTACAATGTAAGATAGACATTTTTTCCATTGATTTGGAAATTTATGGACAAATCATAATGAGAATTAACCCCAGGAAGTAAGGTTTGTTCCCAAAATCAAAGCCCAATTAAGATAAAATTTTAATTTTAGATAGAGAAAATTATGGGGATCATTTAATTAAACAGTGGATGAAGCTAATTTTGAAGTCCTCAAAGAGATCCCTGGATCCCAAGATGAGGATTAAATTATAGGCTAGATTAGATGCGCATAAAATCATCCCACCAATTTCATCATAACATTCGGATGAAATATACAAATGTGCATAAATTTTTACATAAATTATAAGAAATGTGGAAGACCATATTTATATTCAATAACCATGTGATGCCCCGACCCGGGAGCCACTAAACGGTGCCCCGAGATGGTTGGCCACATTCCCCCAAGCGTGCCTTCCTATATGCCAGAGGGTGCCAACAATCAATGAGGGTCTGGTAAGTTGGTCTTGGGGAGAAAATATCCTCTTTTATCATAATCAAAACACCAATAGAAGCAAACAACAATAATCAAGTGTGTAAGCATATAAATTACTAGAATAATACATGTCATATGATAGTCAAACAAGAAAATGCAATACTCAATTGGAAGGTAAAACATTCTATGAAAATGAAAGTGTCAAGTTTCTACAATGAAACTAAAAGTAAAGACATAACAACTCCCAAGTGGGTCCCGAACCATTTCTTGTTCCCTCTCTCATGCTCAAATCCCAAATACAATCCTATCCCAGGGCCTTGACCTTATCCTATCCTTCAACAACAAAGTCCACTCAGGTCCCTATCAAGAATCCCAAATAGGGTGTGAGTATAAATCAGTAGGCCCCCACCAATGGTGTATAAAACGAGTCCAATAAAACGATAGTTCATGCAGTTCTATGAAGTAATAAATACAATTCATAATTAAAAAATCATTACACTGGAATTTAATCTTTAATCATCACATTATCCCTAGTCTCAATCCATCTTTACCATTTGAATCACCATTCATTATTATTAATCATTCGGTGTAGGTCGTCATGCCTATCACCCTAAATCTAATTTATTGCAGGCCGCGATGCCTACCACTCCAAATCTCATTAAGTGTAGGTCACCATGCCTATCACTCCACAATCTCATTCGGTGTAGGTATTCATGCCTAGTACCCCTTATTATAAATCTTGGATAACTATTGGGGAGGAACGCCATGTCCAATTCCCAAATTCTAATTGATCTATAATTCCATGTCCTTCACCACAAAAATACCATACATTTAATCATCCATTAATTCATAATATTTAGCAACATAATTCAATTATTAATCCAATGATTAGTTAAACATTTCAAAGTCCATTAGTTAACTCAAAAATTAACTAAGCACGTAACCCATTAATTAATTCATCAATTAATTAATCAATTAACACAATTCTCTTTCCATAATTAATTTTTCATAATTAATTATTCATATCAAATCTCAACATGACATAATTAATTCTTCACAATTAATTATCTTTGATTAAAATCATGGCATATAATTAATTCTCACAATTAATTATCTTTGGTCAATATCATGGCACATAATTAATTTTCACAAATAATTTTATTACATATCCAAACATAATTTTATAATTAATTACCCCCAATTAATTATCTTAACATACTAAATTCAATATCTCAACCCATAATAAATCTCCAAAATATCTATTTTGGACCCCCCCCCCCCCCTTCATTTGTTTCATGATTCAATTATCAATTAATCACCAAGGCAATCATAAGTCAATTCCACATTCCGAATTACTCTAATTTAGGAAATCAATTATCAAGGGGATCTTGCAATTTCATAAACTCACATTCACATATAAAAATCATGACTATGGGAGTTCAATTTATATCACTTACCTCGGTTTATTGATGTAGGTTAGCCTAATGGAAATCCCAAAAATCCAAGCAGCACAACTTCGTTGATCAAGCATCGGATCTAAATCACTAAACTAAAATTAAGATCAAAGGCCTCAAGATATTGAAAATTAGATATAGATCCACAATCATAGATGTATATCTCAACTCATAGGTTTATATCCATGGAAATGGTGGAGATCTTCCCAGAAAAGATCAAGGAAATATAGAAGAATGAACTGGAGAAACAATGGGATAAAATCCACTTACCGGGAAGAGAGAGGATCTTCAATCTAGGCTTTAAATCTCAAAGAACAGTGTTTAGAACACCTTGGAATCTCTCCAGAAGGCTCTGGGAACACCTATAATTTGTTAAGCCTAATGAAAGGTCAAAATATGGGAGTCTCGGGGGTTCGAATGGTTTTAAAAAATATTTTTAGATATTAAATTCCACTGGAATGGTTTCCTGGGTAGAGGTGCACGGTTAGGGAAAACTATTTTCCAACTTTGTAGACTCCTCAGTCCATGTTTTCATAGTTGAAATGGTTTATTTGCACCGTTTTCAAACCATGCACAAACCATGTGAACCTCTCTGTTGGCATGGTTTAGCCACACAGTTTTTCAAACTGTGCACATCCCACTGTCCTTTAATTTCCCTTAAAAATTCACCCAAATTCACCCCAAGTCACTACTCCAAATAAAAGGTACTTAAAATCTTCAAAAATTACTTGAAAATGTGCTCAAGATGACTCTAGAAAGGCCTGGGATCTTACAGTCTCCCCACCTTATAAAATCTCATCCTCGAGCTTTAATCCCAAACATCTCTAAGATTTAGAGCCATAAATATTGGTCCATTGAGCCCTCATGTCTGCTTCCCGTTCCCAAGTTTCCTCTTGAACACTTCCATGCTTCCGTAACACATGAACTAATTGCACAATATTTCCACATAACACTTTCTCACTGCGACCCAACACAGGTATCAGATGGTCCTCAAAGGACGCATATATCTTTAGGTAAAACTCTTCCACATCAATCACATGAGAAGGGTCGGGGTGATACTATCGTAGTTTTGACATATGGAAAACATCATTTATAGTGAAGAATTTATATGGAAGTTCTAATCGGTATGCCACTAGCCCATTTCTCTCCGACACTTTAAACAGTCCTACAAACTTGGGTGCCAACTTGCCCTGCCTTCATATCCTATGGTGTCCCAATCTAGGAAACACTCGAAGGAATACATGATCACCCTATGTAAACTCTAGGTTCATATCTGTCTATCAGCATATGACATCTTCCTACTCTGAGTTATAGTCATACATTTTCAAATCAGCTACAGTTTCTCTGATGTCTCAAAAATGATACTCGTTCCCAACAACTCTGACTCACCTACCTCAAAACAACATAGTTGTTATATGTAAGTTCTTCCATATAGTTCCTCATATGGTGGCATCTTTATATTTTCCTCATAACTATTGTTATAGGTTAACTCCACTAAATCCAAGTTCTTCTCCCAATAACCACCAAATTCAAGCACACATTCTCACTAAATATCCTCTAACACCTATATGGTATGCTTCGACTACCCATATGTCTGTGGGTGGAAGGCCATACATAAAAAAACTTATATACCAAGTGACTTCTGTAAACCCTTCCAGAAGTGTGAAGTAAAGTGTGAATCATGATCTGAAACTATAGCCTGTGGCACACCATGTAGATGAACTATCTCACACACATATAGTTCTCCCAATTGTTCTACTCCAATGGTTTCCCTAATAAGAAAGAAATGTTCTACAATCGTTACTTAATCCACAATGACCTAAATAGAATCATTCTTCCTAAGAGACTTTGGAAGTAAATCAATTAAATCTATAGTCACATCAACCCACTTCCATTCTGGAATAGACAATGGTTGAAATAGGCCTCCATATCATTTATTCTCTACCTTCACCTACTGATAGGTGAAACATCTCATTATGAACTCTGCTATATCGTTTTTCATGCCTGGCCACCAAAATTATCTTTGTAGGTCATGATACATTTTATTCACCCCAGGATGTAATGCCCACTTTGAGGAACGAAACTCTCTCATGAGTTCCTCTGGAATTCTCATAATCACAACAACCCAATTTCTCACATGGATAATCTCATCCTCATCAATGATCCAGTCTAAAGGTGTCTCCCCACCTTCAAGGCTTTCAATTAAGGATAAACACTCTGGATCCTCATAATGCCTATCCTTGATATGTCTAATGAGTGTAGACTCCACTGCTATAGAAACTAGAGTCATTCACTCTTGACTCTCCTAAAGTACAACATGCATTTCCACCAGAAAATTCATCATCTTCCACTCTGCACTCAACTCATATTCCAAATAATTTTGAGTTTTCCATCTTAATACATCAGCCACACTATTCCCCTTTTTGGGTGTATATACCAGTTCAAAATCAAAGGAATGCATATATTCTACCCATCTTCACTACCTAATATTCAAGGTGTGATGTGAAAAGATATACTTCAAGCTTTTTTTATCTCTAAAAACTATAAACTTTTCACCCAAAAGATTGTGTCTCCAAAACCTAATATCATAAAACACTAATATCATATTGAGGTCCTGAGTAGGTTAATTTTGTTCATGTGGCATCATCTATGGAGACCTGTAAGAAATGACTCAATCCCCTTTCATCAACACATCTTGGAGTCTTATCCCAGAAGTGTCACAATAAATCATGTTCTCCTCACTCGACTCAGGTAAGATCAAAATTGTTGTCAATATCAAGTACTTATTCAACTCCTGGAAATCATTATCACATTCTTTTACCCAATCAAAAATTATCCCTTTCTTTGTAAAAACTAACAGCAATGCTTCCAATTGGGAAAATTCCTAGATAAACCTCATGTAATAACTAGATAATTCCAAAAATCTTCAGATATAAAAAACATTCTTTGGATACTCCCAAAAAACTACTTCTTGTACTTTTTTAGGTCCACTACCACACCTTATTCTGAGATTATATGCCCCAAAAAGTGTACCCTATCAAACCAAAACTTACATTTTGATATCTTGGCATATAGCCAATGCTCTCTCAGTTTAACCAGGATGATGTCAAGATGTTGGGCATGATCATCATGAGTCTTAGAGTACACCAATATTTCATCCACAAACACCACCAGAAACTGATCTAAGTATAGATGAAAGATCCAGTTCATCAAGGACGTAAACACTACTGGATAATTTGTCAACCCAAATGACATTACAATAAACTCATAAAGTCCATACCTACTTCTAAAATAATTTTTTGGTTTATTAGAGGTCTGGACTCTCACTTAATGATACCTTGATCTAATATCGATCCTTGAGAACACACAAGCCCCCTTCTGCTGGTGGAATAGATCATCGATATGTGGAAGTGGATATTAGTTCTTCATGATCATTTTATTAAAATTCTCGTAATCGACACACAAGCATAAAAACCCATCTGCCTTCATTTCAAACAAAAAAGGTGATCCCCAATGCGACATACTTGGATGGATAAACCCTTTATCCTCTAACTCCTCCAACTGTGTTTTGAGCTCTTGAAGCTTAGTCAATGACATTCTGTAAGGTGGAATAGATACCAGCTCAACCCTCAGCATGAGCTCAATAGTGAATTACACATCTCTATTAGGTGGAAACATTGAAAATTATTTAGGAAATACATCCTAAAATAGTTATACTACTGGTGGAAGGATGTTTCACCTACCACTCCCATCATCCAGTAAAAGAAAAGAAACTTGGGTTGCGAGATCTCCTAGTTGCTGAGTAATTGGCCTAGCTCATCCTGCATGGATATCTCATTCTCCACAATGAAAATAATGGTCACCCTTAGAAGATACAAAGGTCACTCTACAGTGGTAAAAATTTATATGGGCTCGGTATGTGACTAACCAGTCTATACCCATAATCAATTTTAAGCCTGTTATATCAAGGAAATATATTTTCCAAAGAAAATGATACTCTCTAATCTCTAGAAAAAATTCCTTTCAAAAACAGATATCCCTAGACTGTGTTCCCAACAGTGTATCGATATTCATCACCCCACTTATAGACTCCACATGCAAGCTCAATCCATTAAAAATATTTTCAGATATAAAGGAATGAGAGGCACTAGTATCAAACAAGGAAGTAGCTAAAGTAGAAGCAACTAGAAAAGTAACTCTCACTCTCAATAGACCAGCCTCTCTCTCCACAAGTATAGGTTGAACTGCATGTAATTTTTCTACCCCTATTCTCTATGGTGTCATCTGAATCCCTTAAGTAGAGCCACTCTATTGATATAGGTTCTCATGCCCTGAAGCACCACATCCACCACCTCTACTACCTCTTCTAGTTGAACTCCAGCTGCCAGACCTGTATGGTGTAGAAGACCCCCTTCCCACACACTGACTCTAAGAAGCTACTCCCTCAGTACCATCTTGTCACTACTTCCTGCCAAACTTTTGGAGGTTCCCCATCTTTCCACAAAATCGGCACTCCACTGGTGGTCGAGGACAATGTGTATGATAGTGTCCATGCCTACTGGACTGGTGGTAAAGCACATGAGTAAGATCTAGTGCAACTGTTCCTCCTGACTATCCACCATGCTTTCCACTATCCTGTCTAAGGTTCTCGTGACAGTTCTTCCTGCTCTCGAAAGGCATACTCCCTAATCATCTAGTGACATATACCTATCTAGTACTGTAAGCCTCCTTAATTTTTACCTCTAAAATTAGAGCTTTATTAACCACTTCTGAGAATCTCTTCAGCCTAAATATATTCACGTAGTACATAATTTCACACCTAAGTCTATCCTAAAAAAAATTTCTGAAGAAGCCTCATATTCCATCAAAGTTGGATAAAAAATTTATTAATATGTGAAACGTTCAGTGTAATCCATTACGGACATGTTTTCTTAATTCAGTTGCATAAACTATGAAGTCTTCTCTTGTATCAGCGTCTCTGGATAGAAGTGCACCAAGAAATTCTCCAAAAATTCCTTTCATAACATATCATCTATCTGTCTAGATCATACCTGAATGTCCCACTAGAGTTTTTCTGACCCCCGTAGCATGTAAGAATCCAACTTGACCCTCCTCCTAGCCAAAGTCTCTAAATGGTCAAGTATCATCCCTATATATTCAATCTAGAATTCAGATCCCTTAGTTCCACCCTCTCTAGTAAAAGTAGGAGGGTGTTTTAGCTAAAAATACCTTGTCAACTCCAACATGATTTTTTGAACCCACCTGGGTCTCTCTCCATAAACTGAATGAAATGAGAAAATTTCTCTTGGAACTTCTCCCCTTCATCCTCATCTTTCACCAATGGTGCCTCAAGTTCCCTATCTGTAAGTTTGTTCCGGGCTATACCCCTCAGTCTCTCCCTCAACAAGCATCATGGAGGCATATCTATACAAAAAAAAACACATGTCTAAGGTCTCATAATGTAACCTTATAACATTTATGTAAGAGGATAACTAACACAACACGTTTCAACATGTCCTTCCCCCTTTTTTGGACACATGCTCAATACTGAGGCCTTATCACTACCCTTAACCATCCTGCTCCTAGGTATTGGTTAATAAGCGTACATATTCCCATTAATTAATTAAACCATTAATTAATCACATTATCTCAAATTAATTAATCATACTCATTTAATCAATCAAGGTTCTCATTACACACCCATTTATTCTAATTTTTCATCATTATTTCAATCTGACAACAAGGAAAAATAATTCAAGTTCAACTAATTACCCATAACCTATTCTCTCGTGAGTGCCTAGAATGATGCATGTCACAACAACCTTGAGTGCCTATAAAGATTCATGTAGACTCAAGTATCGTGACTCTTTAGGACACGAATCAAAATTAAATAATTGTCAAAACAAATATCAGATCACACCACAAGTATGCCACCAAAGTTGAAATAATATCCAACTATAACAAAAAACAACAATCACAACAATCCCACCCTAAGTACTCAGATCCCCCCTGTAACTGAGTTTGAAACTCCCATGCATGAGCTCATTATCAATCCTCAACTCTTCCTAGTCTCATATCTACCTTTCCCCAAAATAGTAAGACAAAAGAAGAATAAAGAAAAGAAAACTCATTTGATACCCCTTTGTGACGCCCTGACCCGGGAGCCACTGAACAGTGCCCCGAGCTGGTTGGCCACATTCCCTCAAGCGCACCTCCCCATATTCCAGAGGGTGTAAACTAGCAGCAAGGGTCTGGTAGGTTAGTCTTAGTGAGACTATACCCTCTTTTATCACAATAAAAACCCCAACAGAAGCAAACAACAATAATCAAGTGAGGAAGTGTATAAATAACCAGAATAATACATATCATATTATAGTCAAGAAATAAAATACAATACTCAACTAGAAGGTAAAACATGTTGTGACTATGCAACCGTCAGGTTTCTACAATGAAACTAAAATTGAAGACAAAAAGACTCCCAAGAAGGTCCCCAACCATGTCTGGTTCCCTCTCCCATGTTCCAATCCCAAACATCAACCTATCTTAGGGCCTTTCCCTTATCCTGTCCTGCAACAACAAAGTCTACTCAGGTGCTGATCAGACAGCCCAAATAGGGTGAGTAAAACATAGTATTCCACCACCAACGGTGTCTAAAACGAGTCTAGGCAAAAGGTAGTGCATGAAATTATATAAAGAAATAGATAAAATTCATAATTAAACAATCATCACATTGTAATTTAATATTTAATCATCACATTAGTACCATTTTCAATACATGTTTCCCATTTGAATCATAATTCATTATTATTAATCATTTAGTGTAGGTTTTCATGCCTAGAACCTTAAATCTCATTAAGTGTAGGTTTCCATGCCTATCACCCCAAATCTCACTATGTTTGGGTCACCATTCCTATCAATCCATAATCTCATTTATTGTATGTCGTCATGCCTAGAACCCCATAATCTCAATCTTGGATAACCATTGGGGACGAAGGCCATGTCCAAGTCCCAACTTCTAATTGGTCTAGAACACCATATCTAGCACCACAAAAATCTCATCCATTTAATCATTTATTAATTCAGAAGAATTATCCACATCATTCCATTATTAATCCAATGATTAGTTAAATAATTATAAGTTCATTAGTTAACTAAACAATTAACTAAGCACATAACCCATTAATTAATTCATCAATTAATTAATCAATCGACATAATTCTTGTTCCATAATTAATTCTTCACAATTAATTATCCATATAAAATATAAAATTGTCATAATTAATTATCAAAAGTAATTATCTTTGATAAACATCATGGAACATAATTAATTCTCATAATTAATTATCTTTGGTCAACATCATGGAACATAATTAATTCTCACAATTAATTATCTTACATATCCAAACATCATCTCATAATTAATTCCCCCCAATTAATTATCTTAACATAATCAATTCAATATCTCAATTAAAATATCTAAAATCATAAAAAAATATTAAAAATATCTATTTGGGAAACCCCCTTTCATTTATTCTATTATTCAAATATCAATTAATCACAAAGAAAATCATAAGTCAATTCCACATTCCTAATTACTCCAATTTATGAAATCAATTATCAAGGAAAGCTAACAATTTCATAAACTCAAATTCTCATATCAAAAATTAAAACTATGGTAGTTTTATTTAGACCACCAACCATGGTTTATTGATGGATGTTAGCCCAAAGGAAATCTCCAAAATCTGAGCGGCACAATGTTGTCGATCAAGTTTTGGATCTAAATCCCTAAACCAAAATTAAGATCAAAGTCATCAAGATCATGAAAATATAGATCTAGATCCACAATACTAGATATAGATTTCAAATCATAAGTTTAGATCCTTGGAAACAGTGGAGATATTACATGAAAATATTAAGGAAATACGGAGTAATGAATGGGAGGAACAACAGGATGAAATCCACTTATCAAGAAGAGAGCGGATCTTCAATCCGGGCTTTCAATATCAAAGAACGGTGTTCAGATCACCTTGAAATCCCTACAAAAGGATTTGGGAACACCTAGAATTTTTCAATACCAAGACAAAGTCAACATATTGGAATCTTGGGGGGTTTGGGTGGTTTTAGAAATAATTTTCAAATATTAAATTCAATACACATAGTTTTCTGGGAAAAGGAGCAGGGTTAGGGAGAACCATACACCAACTGTGTGGACCCCTCTATCTGGGTTTACACAGTTGGAATAGTTTATTCACAAAAATTTTCAAACCATGTGCAAACCATGTGGACCTCTCTGTTGGTACGGTTTAGCCGCATAGTTTGTCAAACTGTGCACAAACCACGCACAACTCATTGTCCTTTAGTTTTTCTAAAAAATTCACCTCAATTCACCACAAGATACTTCTCCAAAGAAAAGGTACTTAAAATCTTTAAATTTTGATGGAAAATGAATCTAAGATGAATCTATAAAAGTATGGGTTCTTATAAACCATCACATATTTCAACCTCTTCAATGACATATTTTCATGCCAAAAAGGAGGGATGAATCTCGTCCTAGTTTTCTGATCAACATTTAAAAGTCTAATTTCTTTTGAATTCTCAATCAACTTTTACCATACTAATTAAATGTTATGGAATTTATTTATTGGGGATTGACCCCAGGACTATAAATTCCTATTTAAGGGGTGTTGTTGAAGTAATTTAGAGTAGTTTTTTTCTTTCCATTGTATTTTTATCTATTTCAATTTTGTAATTGCGTCTTCAATTTCTCTCATGTAAGTTGTTCGAATAACTTTAGTTTCATAATAAAATTTATTATTACTCTATTATTCTGTTATTGTTCATATCAAGTTGATACCCTTTCATTAGTGATTGAATATATTCACATCATCTTTTTTGAAATTCTTCACACAATGGTCGATTGATTGTTATTTCACTGTTTTTCTTCTTCAATTACTCCATCATGAGTCTACTTCCTGCTTCCATTGATTGAATTGAATCTATGGTGGGTTAAAAATCTTATGGGTTGATCCATGGGAGTAGAAAGGGGATGTATTGAATTTTATTTTTTGTTATTTAATATTTTAATTAGTTCATTGTTTTAATATTTCCATTCTATGAGTTATTTTCTTCTTCATCTTCTCCAACTTTAATGATGACACATTTTGAGAGCTAGTACAATCCAATTCCTTAGAGTAATAATTAAAGTGATCCTATATTTGAATTGGTGATTATATAGGGATTTTTTTAGGGATTAAATTGGTGAATGATTTTGTGTAATTATCTAATTTTTTAGATACATCTTGAATTAGTGATATTAATCTTTCTCTGAAAACAAATACATCCAATATAACCCTAGAAAAAATCTTGGATCGAATCATATTATTTAATTATTTACATTGAAATATTTAGGTGTTTAATACTTTAATTAAATCCATTCTATTAGGTACTTTTGTATTATATTAACCCAATTACAATCAACACCACATTTGTCCACTTCATAGCTAATCCTCCCAACTAATCTGAGTGTCTCAATGTTTATTTTTCAGTCCCTATGGATTAGATCCCTACTTATGCTTAAAAAATAACTTATACTACTAGGGTAAATTTTTGAATCACCGGAATCCTTATAAAAAATTCCATGGATATGTCATCCAACTTCCACATTGGGATCTCAAGGAGCTGCAACAAACATGTCGGAACCTGGTGCTCAGCCTTCACTAATTGATAGGTGAGGCACTGAGAGAGGAGCTAAGAGACACTCCATCACATTCCAGAAAAAAAAATGACTTATAAAGTTATCTATAAATATTCCCCACACCATGATTTACATCCAATGTATAATTTTGGAACTCTCTCATTACCTCCACTAACATAATGACTGGAACCACCATTCATCCTTAGAAAAAAATTATGTAATCATATCCATTAGAATATCTAACTAGTGAATCCCCTATGTATATATGGTCATGAAAGACCTCACATCCATTATCTCCTAGATGGTTATCTCTCATACACTCCATAAGAATAGGAGCTACCACCATTGACTGAAGAAATGTTGTACCCTCCTGCTCTACCAAGGTTAGTTACAAGGAAGCCAACTACTCAAAATCCTCCAACACTAAGTGATCCTAGGACTTACTGTTAATAAAATATTCTACTATGTTTCAATTCCCTAGAGTATAGACTACCCCAAATTAATAGTCCTACTAGAACTCCAACAAAAATTGTTGTCTCGGGTTCAAGTCTCTATATGTGAAGATGTACCTGAGACTCTAATGGTCTGATTAAACCACAAAGTTCTCCCCAAAAATGTAGTGCCTCTACATCGTTAGGTAAAAGACTAGTTCTACCTAATCTGGGTCATGTATCACATATTTCTTATCATAGGGTCTCAACTACCTCAGCTCATATATGATAACTTCCTTTCACTACATCAACACATAGTCGAGTCCATCTCCTAAGGCATCGCAATACACTACGTACTTCACGCCCTCCTCCAATAGTCTCAATACATGTGCACTCATTAGCCTTACCTTCAACTCCTTAAATTATATATGGAACTAATTATTCTAGGTAAATGGATACCCTTTCCACATTAGGTTAGTCAAAGGGGCTACAATCCTAGAGAATTTTACCCCAAACCTCCTGTATTACCCTACCAAACCCAGAAAACTCCACACCTCTAACATGCTCTAGGGTGGATCCCAAGAAATAACCACATCTATATTCACGAGGTCCACATCAAAACAGTGTTAGAAGATGTTATTCCCCCTAAAATTTAACATCATGAATCCAAAAATTACACTATGGGATATTTCCATAAAGTTGGTTCTCTCAAAGAAAATCTAGAACCAGCCTCAAGTGCTATGAATGATCCTCCTCTGATGCATAGTATATGAGTATGTTATTGATGAAGACAAAAAAAATTGGTCCAAGTATGAATGAAATATTCAGTTCATCAAATACATAAACATGGCTGGGGCGTTCGTCACACCAAAGGGTATCACCAAGAATTCATAATGTCTATAGCGACATCAAAATACCATATTTTGAATATCAACCTCATGAACCCTCAAATGGTGGTAGTTGGACCACATATAGAACTTATAGAACCATCACATACCTTTAAATTGGTCAAAGTGGTCATAAATACTCAGCAAGGGGTACTTGATCATTTTCAGGGTCTAGTTCAGGCGATGAGAATCCATGTAAAGTCGCAATCTCTCAGATTCCTTTTTCACAAAAAACACAAGAGCTTCCTAGGAGGAAACATTGGGTATGATGAAACCCTTCTCTCAAAGGTCATTCAACTACAAACATGTCTCCCAAATCTTGGTAGGGTCCATCCTATATTCCAAAAAATATATCAGAGTGGTCCCATGATGCAAGTTGATGCAAAACTACTTCTCCCACATTATAGGTGGTCCTGAAATGTCCTCAGAGAAGACCTCAGTATAATGCTCCACAACTGAAGGAGTCCACATGTATGAAGATCTTACTACACTAATGTCTATACTCACTAACTAATGGGTGATGGGATGCAACCTCCTACTCATAGAACCCACTTGTCCAGCCATGAGGTCTCTCTTTACCATAAAGGTGAATATCATCTTGTTAGTGTAATGTCATATGAATCATCTGTGGTAACAATCATTTTGGGGTTAGACCACATAAAACACATCCATACCAAATATGATGTAATAGGGTACCATCTTGATTTCCAAAAGGTATCACATCAACCTCTCTCCACCTAGAGATAGCTCTCACAACCTATAGATAAAAAATATAGAATAAGTGTTCCCTAGTGGAACCTCAAGATGAAGCTACTAGGCTAGAAACTCAACTATAACATCTAGCTCTCACACCATGATTATAGAGATGAAGTAATTAATGGAAAATGTATCTACTAATATTGAAGCAAGAGTATAAAACACACATATCATACCTATAATCATCTCATGTGTTATGGGGTCATAAACCACAAGAATATAGAGTTGTCCATAGCCCTGACCGCTAGCTCATGGAGCCTAATGTGGGATGCCTAGTAGTGGTGGTGGAAGGATCTCATAAAATAATACACCACCAATGGATCCTCCTCATCCTCCTCTTACAGTTCCACCTCCATGGGAACCTCCCCATACTCTCCTGGGAGATACCTAATCATGCGGATGCCTCTTCCATGGTGGTGGAAGGATCTCATAAAATAATACACCACCAATGGCTCCTCCTGATTAATGCATGTTAGTTTTAGATGACTTGTCTCTATGATATCCACTTCCATATCCATATATATGGTGTCCATATAATATAAAACTCTCTTCCACTAGTTCACACTCCAACACCCCATCATAGTTGCGAATTCCCAAGGGTACCACGTTCGCACGAATCTCTCTGTAGGGTCCCTGTTCAAACTTCTATGCCCAGAAGTAGTCATATAGGATCATGTTAAGGGATTTCCATGTAAGGTATATGAACGTTTATGCATACTCGAACACTATAATCCCTCCTTATTGTAGCTCTATAAAATTTTTAATCCGAACTAAACACAAATAAGAAGGGTAGTACTCCTTAGGGAGTAGCTGTTGTAAGTAGGGCCATGAGAGTGTCAACTCATTGTGTATCTGGGAAACAAAACTCTACCAGCATCATACTTATCCATGAAAAAGTCTAGATACCAGTGAAACAACATGATCTATCAGTGTTCAGTTGATCCTGAAAACATAGAATGAAAACTCTATCCAATCCTCTATGCCTGATGATCTAGATCACTGTGGAACCTTAGTGGTATCTAGCACTAGAAATCATGGAGTTTGCTAAACCTGTATGCATCCTTAGTCTGCTTGGATGGTATGTTCTGTTGTTCAAAAGGTGGTGATGCTGCTACCTAACCACCTAGAGGAATAAAATTATAGGATATACCCTAGACTAAGGTCTCGTTTCTCATCAAATCATCATCATGATCTAGAACTGGTATACTATATGACTTTCATCATATAGGAATCCTAAAATATAATCAAGATGTACCATAATCAAATGAGAACATATATATATATAAATGGGGAGATAACTCAAGAAGGATAGTCGAATACTCAATCCTATATGATTAATGAACCATTGATACCTACAACCAAGGTATCAATGTGTTTAGTCGAAAAGAAGGTAGTCAGAGTCCATTTGAATGGATATGTTGACTGCCCATACCAATACTGGGTTCCCTGGCCTGAGACCCGCACTCGAGATGCTTTTACATCGTTTCCATAAATACCAACTAAATCTTTATAAGGGGACTACGCCAAAAACTATTCCAAGGATAAAAACCACCTTGGATACCAATCATTCATGACCCAACCCTAAATGGGGCTCAAGCTGCAACTACTCGAAGCCCACCTCCATAGGCCAGAGTCTGGCGACCAGCACCGATGGCACAACTTACACAAGGAGTGATTTTCCTAGAAACCTATACGTACACATAGCTATCTCAATAAATAATTGAAGAGGAATAATAGTAAAAAATGAAATAGTTAAAATGTAAACCAAGCATGAAAAACCTCTAGTGTGTACAAGAGTATGAAATTGAAAACTGAAAAGGAATGTGGAAAAATACACACCCAACCAGAAAGATGTTCCAACCTATAAAATCTGGAAAATAAAATGCTGAGAGAACCCAGCTCTTGATCTCCAATCTATAACCACTATACATTGTCCAAAGTACCAAGTATCCCTAAGATCCTCTATAGTAATTACCAACATATCCATCATCTTCCTAATACATTACATGTGAGGGAATATCCCATGCAGGGGTGAGTATATTAATACCCAGTAGGATGCACTAAAAGATTAAGGGGGCGGTAAGAGATACCAAAGAGATAGAATGATAGTAGATAGTAAATAGGATGAAGATCAACCAAAAGGAAGAGAAAGAGTATCCTCTTCCAAGAAAAGGGTCTCAACGGGATGTGTAGATAGACTTCACATCGATCCTTTTCCACCCATAGTAGGAGAGTAGCCTCATCATACCATGAGAAGCTAAACACAAAAAGCACGTTGAATACCTTGTGAATCTTCACAACCCATGTCAATAGAGTAACCAAATATAAAGGTGTGGATAAAAATTTATATATATATGCTCAGAAAAATAATCTCATCCAAGAGATAATGGGGATCTCCAACTCACAGCTCAACCCAAGAAATAAGTCTCCAATAGTTCTAGAAGTCCAACAACAATGCCCATCATCTAGCACGTCTACCCAGATGAAAACACCCATGTCAATACATGCCTAACCATTGTTCCACATAGTCTAGAGGAAATTATATCTTGTAAGAGGACTAATACCATAGAATAGTATAAGGTTTCCACTTAGTAGGATAGATAGAGTACCCATACTGGGTTTCAATAGGAGGGTTCCACTATGATAGTCGATAGAGGACCCATGCCCTGCCCAACAGAAGGGTTCCACTCCAGTAGTCAATGGAGGAGCCATTACTTGTATCAATAGGAGGGTTTCACTCTAATATTATAGAACCCATTTCTATCTCATTAGGAGGGTTCCACTCTAGAAGTTGATGGAGGACCCATGCCTTATGCCAACAGGAGGGTTCCACTCTGATGATAAAGGACCCATTTCCAGTCCAGTTGGTGGGTTCAAATCTAAAATTAAATAAAGGACTCCTACCCAACTTGGTAGAAGGGTTACACTCTATTCATTGAGGAACCATTACCAACCATGTTGTAGGGTTCCACTCAGGATGCGTCTGGTGATCCTATGTGATCATTATCATCATGAAGGATCTCCCAAACAAGTGTCATGCCAGAAAAAATCTTACATCATATCCCAAAATATAAAATTTAAGGAACCATATTGTTTTAAACGGAAAAAACTCAGGATAGGCTATAAAAGGGAAAAAATAAAACTCCAAGTGAAGGAGATATATGAGTTTTATGTTTCCCAAAATGGGACCAAGGGGTAGATGACATATGAGGGGACCCACATGGCATATTGTCCTGCTCTATCACCTATCTATGTCCCTAGGGGTACACGGATCGCCAACCATATAGAGATACATAGTGCATATGGGATCATCATGGTGTTCCCATTCCACTAATGGTCCCATCTATGTGCTTGTCCATGTCCATGTATCCAAGTCATGTATGTGCACTTCAGTACATTGCATGCCTATTCACATGGGGTGTCACCTTTCTATCAGTCCATGTCTGTGTACTCAAGAACATGGTGTGTGCCTGGAAGTGTGCTCCTCCTTATAGATTTCCCACTTAGGGAATAGGTACACGGTGTGTAGGAAGTCAACATGGTATTCCATCCTTATAAATTCCCAAAAACCTAGCCACCACAACATAGGGGATACACTCCATGTGTTCATCATGGTATATAGAATGTAGTCATGTTTTACATAGTTTCTAACATTAAAACTCTAAACATTAGATATGACCTTTCACATCTATTTTGGCCTCTTTCCTTCCCAAAAATGGTGGATCTAGTCACCGTTGGTTGTTTTTGGCCATCCGGTGGCCAGAAACCAGCTTCTATTCACCATGAAGGTTCTTCACTCAACCCGTATTCCTCAGGTTCTTACATCATTGCTGATTTGATTTTTGATAATCAAAACAATCACCCATAACCTGAAATCAATCCATAAACATCCTTAGTTTTCCAATCCATCGTTTTCATGTGAATATGTCATGAATCTAGGGGTATGGTTGGGCTCGATACCACCCGGTATTGTCGAACTAGGACAATGGTGTCAAACCGGGGAAGAAATCAATGAAATTATGGGAGGAAGGCACAATAAAAAGGTTTTATCAATAATTTACAATAATTCATGGAAAACAATCAAGAATAGGGACATTAGAGTTTAGAAATCAATTCAATAAGCAATGAAACCGGTACATATGCACATGTCAAGGTTTAAAAATTAGTTCAGATCATAGAAGTAATGATTTTTTCCAATAAATTTAATAAAAAGGGTGAAATCTAAAATTTGATTATTCATACCTAGATATTGGATCATCTGTCATAAAAGAACACACTTTCTATTGAATAGAAAAATTTGTATCATTTTTTGTGTCCTGATCTACTCCAATATAGAGTTTTTTTATCATTGGAAGTTGATTCACTAGTGGAAGGAGGAATAAATATTTGGAATCCTCCTAGGATTTATGCTGCTAACCCTAGATTATTCTCTATAGTGGTGGTTTTATAGATACATTAGTTAGGTCAAATAATAAATTTAATTAATTTAATTAATTTAATTAACCAAATGAATGCACTGTCAATGGTAGAGATATCTGAACACCCTGTACCGACCTATTTTAGGTCATGCCTAGGGTAAACATTGTATTCTAGAATCAACTGTGGTCTCATATTTCAAATCCGAGCTTATTCTTAAAATTTATCCAATTTTCTTTAAGAAACTCTGCACACATAATATAAAATATATTTTCTATTTTTATCAAATTAATTCTAGGAACACTTGGATTCATAATTGCACACCATATCAGGGTTCTTGCTCTTGAAATATATATATAAATATTTTAAAGTCTTGAAGAAAAAAACCAACTCTCTACACTAATAGTTTATTACATATTTTGGTCACCTTTTTTAATATATAATAAAAAATAAATTTAGAAAGATGAAAATTGTCCCCCTTACTTAATTTTTTTAGTTGTTTTGAGCACTTCATACAAATTCAATATTTTAACCTTATCAGAAAATAATCAATATAGTATTTTCCAAAAATAATTGGATAGGAAGGATTTTGAGTATAAAATTAGTTTCCAAAAAAAATAATTCAAGGATAACATTTGGCTACTTGGAATAATACTATATGGTTTGTCAAAATGAAATAATGTGATAGTAAAAAAATTAAAAAAATGGGCACTATCATTTTTCTTATTTGAATGAGTTGAAAATTATAACCATTATTTAAATTAATTTTAAAGATTCTTGATGAGAAATCATAACACACAAATGATATTTCAATACATTTGATAGTGAAAATAGTATCACAGGTTGGGTGAGTGGGTAAATTTCTACGTCATACTCTAAATTAGTTAATATAAAATAAATTAGTAAAAACAAAATTTAAATTATAAACAATATTTATTTGAAATAATTTATTTAAAATATAAAAGAAAATGTCATTATTTATTCTATTTCGATGAGTATGAGAGTTCATAATATATTTCACTCACATGTGTTTATATATTTCATGATGCTTCATATATATGATAAAGAAAAATGTGGGAGAATGTGAAATCTAAGGATAGAAAAGAAGTGAAGAAAAGAAGACTTCCCAAGGTTGATGGTCACTGGTGGTTCATGGGTTGAGAGAATCATCACATATAATAATCACACCAATAAAATAAAAACATGATAATATATATAAATGATCATTGTATGAAACAAATTACAGTCCCTACATGACCTATGAAGAAATGGTATCCCTATCCTCTGGTATTATGATAGGTATATGATTATTAGAAGGATTAAATACCATGAGTTCTTCAATCTGAAATATGGGAAATATAGTTCCTTGGAATCAATGGTCACTAGATTCTAATATAATTCATGTATTTAAAGTGTGTATTTAACTTCCATAAAAACTTATGATGGGATTAATCTCACTAACAGAATATGGGCATCACTTCAACCAGATCTAGTCATCTATCCAAAATATCCACTCCAGATGAAAGAGTAATGTGTACGAATATGGGTATAGAAGTAAATAGAAATTCAAAAGGGAGTTCAGGTGGAGTAGATGATGAAGGGATAAAAGATAAATAAGTTATATTGGTATATTGCTTTATAAGATGAAGTGAAGATACCTGATTAGGGGAATCACTAGGGATATTAGTCTATACCTACTGTAGTAGGGTATCTACTCCTCTGACACTGAAATAGGGTACCTTAAGAGAACGTAGTTGTTTCCTACTTCCAAACCATCATCATATAATAAGTAATTTGGTTTTCAATCCACTGAGGTATATCTATATTATCACAGGGTGAATATATTTTGAACACCCCAAATCTATGTGCCAAATAGGTTGTAAAAAAAGAAATGTATATGTTACCCTAATTCATAGCCAAAATTAAATGGAAGTATCATATAGAAAAATATAATTGGTTGTGATATGATATCTTGTGAAAACAAAGTATTATATTCATATCACAACTAGTTAACACACCACCATCATCATGGTGGAGAAAAAGAGAAGTACTAGGGTGGAAATTAATGAGGTAGTAGGAATGGGAAATGAAAATGGTTCTCTTCAGTGTCATGATAGAATACCTAAATTGAGTGATATTAAGCTCTTGACACATATATATCATTGTATGGTGATCTAGTCTATCAAGGGAGGAAACAAGGTGTAGACTAAACTAAGAATTATAAAATACATAACTACAAACAAATTCACTCATAGTGAGTGAAGTTAGTTCATGGCCTTGATAGATGTATAAGTGAGGCATAATATCATTCGTCTATAATCTATATTCTATCCCCCCCAACTAAAATTTATCCATTAACTAAAGTAATATCTCATTTAATATAGGGGAGCTAACCTATAAAAATTTTAGTTTATATGTGTTCCCAAAGATTATGGTGGTATCTTCCAAAATTTATAACCTCTTAGAAATGTTTGCATCTAAAACTCAGTTTCTCATTTAGATAAGTTATCATTGGAGATTCTCCACTCATGAGATGGTAGATCTTATATTTAAAGAAATAAGATAAGTATATGAAGAATAATTCCTCTGCATGGATCCTAATACTGAGATAATCCATTTTGGGGGGGATTTTTTGTCTCAATGATAGATGTCGATGAAAATATTAATCATGAAAACTCTTGCTAAAACAATATCAGGTGCCATATCTTTATCTACCACTTGATTTGTCAAGGGTGTCTTTACATTCATTTCAACCATATTCCTCTATGGTATAATATCCATAAATTAATATGTTTTTGGTTTATTCTCACCTATAGTCCATAAATCATGATTATCCATGTTTACTAATAAAATAATGAAAAAACAAAATTTAAAAAAACAACATGTTGACTCAAAAAACAATTTTTAATATAAATTCCATTTCATCATTGTACTTAAAACTTCATTCCATGTTGATTTTTTAATTTTAGAAAATTGGTGTATATATTTGAGTATTTGTCATGTATATCAATTTTTTTGATGTATTGGAATATTAATTCCATATAGTATATAGGATGATTGGTGTGACGATGGACATTGTTTTATATTGGTGAAATAGAGGAATGGTTGACTCTATTTTGACAATATTTGAGGTCAATATAAATTCATAGCATAAAATCATGTGGGATGTCATATTAAAGAGATTAGGTGGTTAAATGGTTGTGTTATACATTAATGGTCGTGTTAAAAATTCCATTGAATGGATCTCACCATGGGTGGAAAAAATAAAGATTTAGTAGGTTACAATATAGTCTAATAGAACCCCAGTGGTTTCCCGATATGAATCTAATGGGCTAAGAAGTGGGGTAGTCCCCCTACCCATTCCACTTACATCCTAGTGTAAGGATAACAAAAACATGTTTCCCCACAACCACCACTTAAATTAATGGAATTTTTAGCATTATATACATCCTTTCTTAATCCTTGTTACTCTCTTACTCTTCTTTATGTCTAAACTAGGGGTATCCAAATCCAACTCCACCACATTCCCCTCCCCTTTCCCCTTATATCTAAATTGTTGGGGATCATGTTTTCACATAAACTCAAGGATATCTCCTCTCTACTATCATCTTCCTCCCACATCTTTTTCTTCTTTAATTTGGAGGCAACTTTTAAGTTAAAGGATTCTTGGTAAGGGTGAACACACCTTGTTTCTAGCTATTTCACCTATGGTATTAGACCTAATAATTTTTCCATTGATATTTATTAATTTTAGTGGGGAATTTACTAGAACATTTTGTAAATAAATTGGGGGTTTTACTTGTGATAGGACTGAGTATACATCACAAGTTAAATAATCATTATTTTATGGAGTTTTGATAATATATCACAACATGGTGCGTTTTACTATTTTTTTCTAAATGTTTGGTTTTGATTGAAAGTGAATGGATTATATATTTATTGAATTTATTTATAAAATTAGATCTTATCATGTTCATTACTTTCGATATAACTTTGTTAAGTAAATGAGATGTGATATGAGATGGATGGCCTTTACACATTAATTCATTGGATTGATTTGGTATGTTATGGATCAATTTCTAGTTATTTTATATTATTATTCCAATATTATGATTATCTACTTTAATATCTAGGTTGTATAACTATAAAATGGTGTGGACCCATTTCAACTTAATAATCACCAAAAAATCATATCCTTAGATTAATGGTTTTTTTAGTGGAAACATAGTTTAATGGGAGTTGGTGACCCATATTATTGACAACATAGATGTTTGGGTTGTTTCTTAAAGATATTTTGTTGAAATATAAATATATATATTATATTATAATAAATTTTAAGGTGGTAATATATTGTTAAATGGAATTTGAAATCAAAAATTGATTTAATGATTGTGGTTTTAAATTGATACTTCAAAAGGAAAATTTACAATTTACAATTGGAATATTCACTAGTTTTGGAAAAAAATCATCCATAATTTTACATTATACATTATTTATAAAAGATATATTTGAATTGTTTTTCAATTTGAAGTTAATATATTTTTTTTCTAAAACATTTTGGTTTATTTGACCTTGCGTGGGAGATTACATTTTTAAAGCACGTGTTATTGTGTATATTCCCTTCTTTGATAGTTTCCTTGTATGTATTTCTATAATTCATGATACATTAAGTGAACCCTCCCTTTCTCTGATGGAATTATTATACTATTATGATATTTTTAGTGGGTTTTTATTTACTATATCTGAGTAGAACCTTGGGAGGTTCTCACTAAGTATTGATAGAGTCTAGGACTTTTATCGTCCTTAACCACTTCAAGAAGAGTTGTGTAATTTCAATTAAACTTCATGAGTAACCATAATAATGTTGTTATTATGTTATATAATGACTAGGGGATAATGTTAGACCTATTTTTTTACTCAATGTTGTTTATTTATTTCACTTTCAACCTTGAGGAAAATTATTTTCTAGTTATGAGTTAGATCTAGTATTATATTGATTGATATATAGGAATGGGATGGAGAAGATAATCCTCAATTTATGAATATCAAATGCAAGTAGAGTAAATATGATATAAGAGTGGAGTGAGTTTTATTATGGATGTGTTTGGATTTTTTCCAATGTGATATAGAGTAACTATAAACATATTAGATGTGGTAGTGCTTTTTGCATGGAAGAACTTACATATTAGGGTAACATCTAGGGGACCATTAGTGATCATGATATGATTTATGAGGGTAGAAGATGGCAGATATGAACTTAGGAATCATGACCATTATAGATTATAAAAATTAAATTTATTATGAGGTATCATATATGGATGATGGTATGCCTTTTTGAAAATAGTTCCTCACATAACTGTGGTATTCTCTATGACTGATTTAACAGTGTGATGAAGAATTTAGTATTATAAGAGATGGGTGATTCTATTAATGGAAGTCACAAGACCTACCATATAGGAGGTTTTTCTTCCATTAGTATTCATAGTTATTAGACTATGGTCAATATATACAATACGACATTGATTATATTGTTTTATTTTTTATCCAATGGATTACTGTGTTGATTTTTTATTATATGATTAGGAAATGAGACCTAATGATGATATATCTTAAATATTAATGTATATACAAAATAATATTTTGATTATATTTTTATGTATGGTATAGTCATTTCATATTGTAAGATATACATAAAACCAAGCCATATTGTATACCATGGTTTGGGATATCATATAGTGTGTTAAATAGATATCACGCTAATTCCATTCATATATCATTGTGTACAATATAGGCATATAGTAGTGTTGTGATGTATCAATCAAAGGTTTTGATTAATATGGAATTAAAAAATTAAATTTTAACATTTAGGTTTACTTTTCCATGTATAACTATCATTTATTAGAGAAATTTCATATGATAAAATGACTGGGAGAATAAAATGAATGCATTTAAGTGTTAGGTTCATGAATGATTGAGGAGTTATAAATTTTTTTTAACAGAGTTTTTTTACTAAGATATTATTATTGTTTAAGTAAATTCATAGAGGATCCGGGAGTATTCTCTTCGATTGTATAATGGATTTCATGACTATAAAAATTTCATCCAGTTATTTTTTTTTTGTGACAGGATTCTCCCTACGCCAATGCTCTCTTCTCCTTCTTCCATTACCATCAAGAGATACAAGAATATATAGGTTGAAATTATGATCCTACCCATGGTGGTTGATTCATAAATACATGGATACCCTTAGAGTAATTAGTCATTTGTATTCTTCTAAGTGGTCTTTATCGAGAATATGATTGAGTATTTAAGGCTCAACCATATTCAAATTATGGTGTGATCTTCATTTTAGATATGAATAATTTATTTTTCAAATCATGGATAATATTTTCTTATGGTTTCATATAACTTCTACTTATTGAATATGTTTTATTTGATACTAATAAACCCATAAGTGGTGTCAATTCAATGTCATGCTTCAATTTTATTGTGAAAAATTGTTTAAAATAAATCATAATGGATATCATATTTGATATCGAAAGATATGGTATAATTTTTAAACTATGTCATAGAATATGATATGGGATATCATAAGTTATAATTAGATCGTGTTATATGATATAAAATATCATATATTATTATACATATTAAATCCTTTGTTTTTATCTTATCATAATGTTTTAATAGTCTTAATGCTTTATTTGATTTATAATTTTTTTCTATATCATAATATACTATTGAGAATCATACAGTATGATAGCACCAATTACACTGTCTTAAAACACAGCTTCATATCATTAATATTACATAAGGCTTATCTTAAGTCGATATTTTTAGCATCTAAAGGTTGTATCATGTGTTATAATTTCATCTATAAACACATGTGATATAGGAACTAGTGTGAATCACGGTGTATAATTAAAATTAATCATAAAATTTATATCAAGGAACATTTTGATTTTTCCATTTTTCAAATATGAATTAATTTAGTTAATTTATAAATTATTCATAATTTATATAAAAAATTTATTTATGGATATTTGTTAAACATATAATTTATTTATAAATTAATTAATTAAAAATGTTTATAATTAATTATTAAATGGTTTTAAAACATTTAATAAATAAATATCCATAATATTAATTATTAATATTAAACATTTTTTATTTATATATAATGAATTATACCTTTATTTTAAAAAAATTATACATAAATTATATGGTAATTTATAGTGTTTTTAAATGATAAAATAAGGAAAAATATATAAAAACTAAATTTATTTATGAATATATCATAATTGTTAATTAGAAATGTAAGAATTATAGGCCTCATTTGAGACATTATTTTAACCATGTCAAAAAGAATTTTGATAATTTATATTATCAAGGTCCAAATAATATTAAATAAGTGATATTTTGAATATGTAAACTATTTACAAAATATATGGTTTGTTCATATGAGATATAAAATGTTTATATTTCAATTAAATGTCATATATATAAATAAATTTCATATAGTTTGATAATATAAAGGATTGAATTTTATAAATTATTGTTGGTCAGAGTAGATTACTCATGAGGGGGTGAATTGAGTATCAATAAATTTTTTGTTAAAATTGGTTCTTTGAAAATTTCCCCTAATTGAAAATATAATAAAATTCAGTTTGTAGTGAATTTATAAAATTCGTGAATGTTAAATTAATTTCTTAGAAGAGTGATTAGTTCTTAGTTATACTAATCTAATGATTAATATAACTTTTGAAACAAACCTTCTAGTTTAACACGGTTATAAAAACTTGTTAAACTAACTATCAAAGTTAATTTTTGTTTTATGTAAAATGTAAAAAACACCACTTAAAACTAAAAGGAAAAGGCACAACAAATATAAACAAGAGGTTCAGTCTCAAGCTAAGACTTATTCCTTTAGACCTGGTGATAACCTGTCACCGGGAAGATTAATTTAATAAAAAATCTTATCCACACCCTAGATCGAGGTTCACAATAGCACACAAGGGTGTCTAGTTCACACTAGACCTCTACCACAATTATTCTAGGGAAAACACAAATAGTTCACACTTTAACTCTTCCACTATTCTACATGGGATGAAAATAATTAAATGAGGGTGATTTTGAGGATATCTATTTTCCTTCAGTTATGCACAGTAGACAATGTATTTGTTAAAAAAAGATACACACACTGCTCAAAAATTGTAATAAAATAAACAAAATAGAGGTAATATGTAGAGAGATGTTTATAAATCTATGTGAGTTATGCAGTGAATCTATGGAATCTTTTAATGTAGTGTAAATGATGTTTCAGTCCTCTTCTAGAAGTTGGCTTCAAAATAGAGTATCGTAGCCTATATACTATAGCTTCTAGGTGTGAAAAGTTAAGTTCCTTCTGGTTAACACGTTCTCATCTTCACAGCAAGTTTTTCTTAACTTTTTTATGTCCCCGTATGTTCTTTCTTTGAGTTCTTGGGATTTGTAAAAAATCTTCGAATTTTGCAGGAGTTTGTAGTTCTTTTGTTCTTTTTACTTTTCAGTGTATGTCACTCTCTTTTTACACGATCTAACTTGTAGTTATTTTATACCTCAAGGTCAAGAAGACATGAAGATATCCCCACATGCATGTACCTCATACAATCTACTGAAATTCCAATAGACAACATTAAATAATGTCAGAAACATTAATTTGTCTAAATATGACGGTTAGATATAAATATGAATTAATAAATTAAAAACAGTTTTATCACTATCGTTGAGTCATAAGTATTAGTGACTCATGGGCATCGGTCTGTCATCATCAGTCTATCAGCATCTATCTGTCATCATTGGTGACTCTCTATATCAATGAGTCATCTTCATCGGTATCAGTGACTCTGTGCATGGTGAGTCATTTGTGTTAACGGTATGTCATCATCGGTAACTCGTTCATCGGTATGTCGCTCATCGGTAAGTCATCCAATGGTGAGTCATTTGAACTAGCAATGTGACCAATAGTCATTGAATTTTCCATTGGTGACTCATTCAAACTATCATTGTGACCGATCATTAGTGACTCGTCCATCGGTGATTCCTTCGATCGGTGAGTCGACCAACAGTGACTCCCTTGAACTATCAGTGTCAGGGACACTGAAAAATTTATATAAAGTGTTTGTCTTACACATAACTCTAGAATATTAATTGAAATTCATATATACATGTAAATATAAACTAGTAAAAATATTTAAACATAAATACCCATAATACATTGACTTATTGAAATGTATTATACAATGTGACATAATTTATTAACTTATAAATATTCATTGACATGACTAACTTGAGTTATAACATAATATATGAATTTCTAGAATTTGAAAATTGTAATGATTTTTTATTATGAAAACAACTATTTCACAACGGTTCCAAAAATATCTCGCTTTTTTATTATCACAAATTATGGCATTAAATTGTTAAGGAATAATAATTACCTAACTTGGCATACCAACAGGGAATGTGAATTGTTAATATGACTAAGGATTTACTTTTAAGATCCCCCTCAATTAGTGTATCAGATGAAATATATATATATATATAATGGGACTTTATATTAGATCAGATTCATGCTCCTCCATTGTATTAGAGAATTTTTTATCAGAGGTGAGATATAAATATATATTATGTTGAGTACTTTCCATGTTTCCTATGCCATATTTTCTCCCCCTTAGATTAGGAATCTCCCCCTTTGATTAAGAATTTATGACCATATATATCATTCTCCCCCTTTTGGGATTAGAAAAAATGTTAAAATAATAATAAATAATAAATAGAAATAACACAACAAAAATTAGAAACACAGTGAAGGCAAAAAGATTTTCATTAAGAGTAAAAAAAATGTACAATCCTTAAAATAAAAGTACAAATCATAGATCCCTATAAAAGAAACAATAAAAAACTATGTTTTTGGTTTTTTATGTTCTTTTCCTTTGTTTGAAGGATCAAGAGTAGGTTTAAAAGGTTTTGGTGTGGTTATAGGTAGGGTTGGCTGAAAGGAAACACATGTAGAAACAATTACTGCAAGAGAGGGTCTTCTTTCTGACAAAACATAGCTCTGTGGTTTCTACTAAATCACTGATTGAATCTGAGAAAGGTCCAGAGATATATTCATCTAAGTAAAAGATTGAGAACTAGATCTAATGGAAATAGCGGGTGGAACCACTATGGCCTCAGCTCGCACATGCAGGCATGGCTTCAGAAGCCTGAAGAACTCATTATTGATTTAACCCCCATATTGCATGGACTTCTCTAAATCGTCCTTGTTCTCAATGAATTTATCCAGGATAGGAGTAAACTCCTTCAACTGACACTTTAAAGATTCTTTCACTAGATGAATCTTAAGATTTTCGGCTAAATACTTGAAATTGTTGATCAAATCATGCTTGGTATAAATTTTAGAGAAGTACTTGTCCACCTTTTCTGTAATCTCTTTCTGAATAGAAGAGGATTCATTGGTGCATTGTCTTACATTTTTGTAAATGATATCAGTATTACTATGCACCTTGGTAAGAGTTTCCATATCAAAATCACCCTGAACACTCTTGAGTTCTTCCCTCATCACAACCCTGAGAGACTCTATATCATCATCAGCATCCCTGGTACCTTTAGAACTAGAAGGACCAAAGATAATCTTTCCAAGTTCCTCCTTTAATTTCTTCAAGTCTATACTCGTTAGATGTGTTACCAAGTTCCTATGAACCTCCATCACACCACTAAAATAGGACTTGAAATTAGTTGTCATAGAGGTCAACTCATTACTCATCCTCTTCACTTCTTCTCTCGGCATAATATTGTTTCTAATGATTGTCTCAGATGTAGTAATGAGATTTGTATGAATATCCTGAATCACTATCCTTGAAATTATAGAAGAATAAGAATATAAAATGATCATGAAGGTAGATTATTCACTTATGGTTCCAACTTAGGCTCTCACTAACTCACAAATATCATCTTTGAATTGTTCCAAATAAGCATTAGTGACATAGTCACTAGCCACTGGTTGTACAACTAGCTCATTTGTAGGAGGTACTATATGTGAAGAAGTTGAATGAAATTATACTTAATCTGGTGCTTGTTGAATAGGAGGAGGTTCTTCCATCTTCTCATCTGAGTCATAATCCAAGCCAAATAGAATGTAACATGGATCTCTATTCTACTCACGAGTACAGGTCTAGTCTCTTGGATCCACTGTATCATTCCAAACTCTTCTTCCCTGAGGCCCAGGTACAATCTCATATTATTCTTCTTATTATTCTTTTATTCTAGCCAACATATCATTTCTAGGTACTGGAACCAACTGAACTGGAGCTTGTGCTACACTCTAGCCACTTCAGCTACTCCAGGAACTTCCTCAACTTGAGGCATAGGTGAAACTTGATCCTCATCCACTTCTTCTTGGACTCTATCCATAATTTCATTTATCTAAAGAATTATTCCTTGATCATCAACATTGGTATGTTCATTTTGGTCTCCATCACCATCATCTAAAATAAATTGAGAAACAGCATCATGTTCAATAGAATCAGAATCCTCATGTCTGTCTGTTCTATCATCAACTCCATGCACAAATTCCTTACTTGACCTGTCTACAACTTGTTGTCCTACTTTTAATGAGTCACTAACATTCTCACCACTATATTCCTCATCTTCATCATCATTATCTTCATCTTCATCATCAAACTTGATTACATATCTGTTCACTCCAGTGACTTCTGTCTCTTCTTCTTCTTCATCACCTAATAGAGGTTCCCGAGATGGTAACTCCAAAGGTAGACTGGTAGGTCCATATGACATATTCTTTGGGATCTCAGTAATATCAAGGTCACTCTTATCATCTATAGGAGACCTATTATCCCTTGGTAGCTCATCTTAAACTTCCTCATCTGAATAAACAGCCTCTTCACTGGGTTTAATACCTGGATCAGCTTCAGCCTTTGGTCTGGTAGGATGGTCAATAGGATTGTAATCCTCATATAATTTGTCCTCATCTCCTACCCAAAATTTTTTCCATGGGTTCTATAAAATATTCATCCTCTTTTAAATTTATTTTTGTAGACATAATCCAGTACAATAACTGATCACTCCATCTCCGTCTTTCATACAACTCATCTCCCACATCATTGCCGAAATCATTCTAGGATAGTACAAATAAGTTACCTTCTTAGAGAGTTTTATCATGTCATAAATTTGTACCATCAGGTACCTACAATGGTTCACCTTTACCCCATTCTTCAATAGATAAATCTGGAAGACACCATGATATTTCACAGTAACAAAGTCTCCCTTCCTTGGGTAGATTTGATGTTGAATGAACTTAAAGATCAATCTTGCCTCTCCATCCAACTCAGTGGTAGTATCTCTTCTCGAATCATAATTCCCAGTAAATTCATTTAAATAATCCTCATATGAAAATAAGTTTTAGGTTAGATTAATGTTACCCTAGTATTCAGTATATATTCCCTCATGTGACATCTCCAAACATTCAGCCCATTCTTTCAAAGAAAATGAAATCTCTTTTCCCTTCACTACAAACTTCATCCTTTTTCCTCAGATTATTCCAAATATATCTTCAAGTTGAGATATAATTCATGTACTAACTGTGGATAAAACAGCCTCTCATTATTTGAAAACAAATTAAGGAAACCTTGATATTCCCTCACTCTTAGAAAAAAAGACTTTCTTGACAGAATCCATTTAGAAGATACTTCCTTCTCAACAGTTACAACTCAGCTTCCCAAATCTTGATTCCCAATGCCTACAGTACCACTGGCCTCACCCTTATGACACATAGCTGATGGTGAATCACTCGGTCCTTCCATCACGCGCTTCGTCCTTACCATTTCTGAAGGTTCAGGTTCGAAGGATGTAAAAAGGTCCTGGGTAGAGAGGTAGAGTGTCAAAGGGTGTAAGGTTCAATGGTATTGATTCAGGTGAAAGGTCAAAGTGTAGACTGAATTAATTTATAATTTAGGGATTTTAAATCATAAAATATAAAATTTAATAAGATTAAATAGAAAAAAACTATGTATTTTTACTTAAAATAGACAAATTTACAAAATTTTTCTTATAGTAATTGGTTTCACATGATTGGTATCACACAACAGGCTTCAAGAGATTAGCTTCAAGTGATCAACATCATATGATCAATCTCACACAATCAGTTTTACATGATAGGTTTCATACAAACAGTTTCACTGATCGGTTCCACTAACAGGTTTGACATATCAGTTTCACCTAATCGGTTTGACAGATCAATTTCACCTGATCGGTTCAATAGATTAATTTCACCTGATCGGTTCAACAGATTGGTTTCACATGATCGGTTCGACATATACCAATATCACAAATAAACATATTTTTTTCTAAGGGGATAATCTCGATTAGACTTTATAAGTTTATCATTCCTATTTCATGTTTGATGTATTTTATTATCTCAAAATTTAAGGTTTTGGTGAATATGTCAGCTAGTTGATGCTCAGTACCAATAAACTCAAGAGTTATCTCAACTTTTTGAAAATGATCTCTCATGAAGTGATGTATTACATCAATATGTTTTGTTCTTTAATGAGAAATTATATTTTTAGAGATGTTAGTAGCACTTTTATTGTCAATGTTTATGGGGATATGTCTGAATTGAAATCCATAGTCTAATAAAGTATGTTTCATCCACAGAATTTGTGCACATAAAATACCAATAGAAATGTACTCTACTTTATCAGTTGATAATGCAACTGAATTTTTCTTTTCACTACACCATGATATTAGAGACTTTCCCAAAAAAGTGACATGTTCCAGAGGTACTCTTTATATCTAACTTACATCCACCAAATTCAGCATCTGAATAACTAACCAAATCAAAAGGTTGTCATCTAGGATAGAACAATCCAAAATTAGATATATACTTGAGGTATTTGAAAACTCTTTTAACATAATTTAAATGTGACTCTTTTGGGTTTTCTTGAAATCCTTCACACATACATGAATTAAACATAACATCTAGCCTACTAGCAGTTAAGTATAGAAAACTACCAATCATTCCTCTATAAGAAGTTTGAACAACGGAGTTTCCATTTTCATCAATATCTAACTTACATGTAGAACTCATAGGGGTTTCACTACTCTTAATGCTTTCAAAGCCATATATTTTCAAAATGACTTTAGTGTACTTACCTTGATTTAAAATTCTACCTTCATTATTTTGAAATATTTGAAATCCAATAAAGTATTTAAGTTCACCCATCAAACTCATTTCAAATTAACATTGCATCATTTTCAAAGAATCATTATATAAAGAATGTTTAGAAGATCCAATAATAATATCATCTGCATATATTTTATCTATTAAAACTTCTTTAGAAATTATTTTTATAAATAAAGTAGGATCTGCAAATTATTTTGTAAAATCATTAGAAATAAGAAAGTTACTTAGTCATTCATAACACGCTCTTAGAGCTTGTTTCAAACCATATAAATCTTTAGATAATTTTAAAAATTGATTTGGAAAATGTGGATTTGTAAAACCTGGGGATTGTTAAAAAAAAGCATCCTCAATTATATAACCATTTAAGAATGCACATTTGACATCCATTTAATAATGTTTAAAATCCAACTGTTCTGCATAGGGAAGTAAGATTATAATAGTTTCAAACCAAGATTCTGGTGTAAAGGTCTCTTCATAATCAATTCCTTCTTCTTGATTATATCCTCTTGTAACCAATATAGCTTTGTTTCTACCAATATTTCCAACTTCATCTACTTTATTTCTAAACACCCATTTAGTTCTTATTGTCAAGTTATCTTTTGGTCTATCAACAAGCTTCAAGACTTTATTTCTCTCAAACTAATTTAGCTCTTCTTGCATAGCCATCACCCAAAATTCATCATTGATAACATCATTGATACTTTTAGGTTCGTGTTATGACAACAATGCTTGATGTTCAACCTGATTTCTCAAATAAGATCTATTTTGTGTTCCTCTATCTAAATATCCAACAACAGCATCTAAGGGATTGTTTTTAAGGGTCCTATTTGGTCTAGTAAAAGTAAGACTAGTAATTTCAGGCTCATCATTTGGTTCTGGTTCATTATGGCTAGATTCTTGATAATTTATAGAACTAGAAATTTTCACAGATTCCTTTACAGGATGATTTGAGGGTTTTGCATGAATTTCCAAGTTAGACATATCCTCTTCAAGATTTTCTAATGAGGTTTTAGGCTCATGTGGATCTGTATCATTAAACTTGACATTTATATATTCTTCCACACATTTGGTTATTTTATTAAAGACTCTATAATATTTTCTTGATGTTTAATATCCAAGGAATATTCCTTCACCACATTTGGAGGAAAATTTATCAAGATTATCTTTAGTGTTTAGTATATAAACATTTCATCCAAAAACACTAAAATAATATACCTTAGGTTTCCTGTTATTCCAAAAATAATAAGGATATTTCTTAATAATGGGTCTAATTAAGACTTTGTTTATTATATAACACATTATATTAACAGCTTCATCCCAAATTTAAATTGGTAGGGCATATTCATTGAGCATAGTTTGGGATATCTCTTGTAAGGTTCTATTTCTTCTTTCTACTACACTATTCAGTTGAGGTGTCCTAGAGGAAGAGAAGTTATGAATATATCCATTTTGTGAGAAAAAATATTTAAAGTCTTGATTTTCAAACTCAAAGCCATGGTCACTTCTTGGAGATTTAATTCTAAGTCCACTGAGATTTTCTATAGTCCTAGCATACTTGGTAAAATGAGAGCAAGCTTCATGTCACAAACCGAATCTGGTCGCCATCAAAATTGGAACCATACCCAACCCGTGACAAGGATTGAACGGTGTTACCTATCACAAAAGTTTGGAATAAGTTCCTGGGAATCATAGAGTTTGGTTTGGGAAAGATTTACCCGAGTATGGATACATAAAACATCAAAAACAATCGATAAACTGAATCTAAAAATTCATGCCAAACAAGCTTTAAAGAAAATCCAGAACTGAATAAATAGGTTTAAACATAAAACAAGAGGTCCAAAGACACACAAAAAAGTAACAGAAAAATATCCCCAAGGACTCGACATGACAAGGGGACATCACCCACAATCTGTCTCCACAATACCGCACCATTGAAGGGAGCTAACAACCCGAACCACTATCACCCAGGGCCTTGCCTTTACCTATGTAAAACATGATAAAGTCATCTAACACCAAAGGGGTGTAATTAGGTTGTGATTCTAATCCCAATAGGATACCACCAAGATATTACATAGAGTAATCAATAAAAATAAAAATCATGCCAGTTTTGATAAGAAAAAATTGGTGGAAACAATTTCTAAAGAATTAAACTTTTAAATGTAAATAGTTTTCAAAGTGAATTTTCCATGGGTGATAACATTTCAATAAAACATGTAATCAAATTTATTTTCCATCCAAAACTACTATATTCCAAAGATAAATACAAAATACTCAATGACCACTAATCTCGGGAATACCCCTAGGCACTAGTTGGTCTCGGGCCCCATGTACCTCATACCTCTCTGTAAAATAACCATAGAAAAATCCATTATTGTGCACGATCCACTAGTAAGGAATATAAAAATAACCTAGTGGTCCTCAAACATCATAAATATAGTTATTTAGTGTCTTTTTTATCCATTTTTTTCAGTGAAACAAGGATAAAACCGCTCTGGATCACTAGTGTACTAGTACATATCTGCCCCCTAGATACACAGGCTTCCCCCTTTATTCTCCAACCAATTTCCCATGATACCAAAAGCCATTATCACATAAACATATCAGTTCTGGTCATAATAAACTCAAAATAGTATCTACACATTCTTTGAACCACTTACACCACCCAATAAAACCTTTAGGATTTCAATAAAAGAAATTCACAAAATTTAACAATGTTTTGCACACAAAATCACTTAAAACCCCCACTTTGAACACTATGTGAACACCCATATTTACCAAAACAGAATTTTCAGCACCCAAAAAAATCCCATAAACCCATTACATGAGTTATAAAACAACCCCAATTGGCATAACATTAAATAAACATGTAAAACACCCAATTTAACAGAAAATTGATATCTAAAAATCATTTTCTTAACAAATGTCAGCAAAACCAGGTTTTTCAGCAAGGATAATAAAATATAAGTGTGCTAAAGATAGAAATTAATCCATTCTAACTCATCTAGAAATTATTACCCTTGTAATAAATTACCACAAGTATTAAAACCCTTGAACCATTGTACGAAAATTCAACTGCACCACCGTCGCACCACAAGGGACTTAGATCAAGCCTAAAACTAGAATAATATACCAAGAAATACAAGATCAAACCCTAGGTTTGAAATCATTCTTTTAGGACATAAGGAACTTCAAGAATAAGGGAAGAAACCCCATGTAAAAGGAAAGAACTCTAAGCAAATTGAGAGAAGAAGGAAGGAGACCCACTTACTTGAGGGATCTTGAAGAAATGGCCCCAAATATATCAGTATATTAATTTCCAAATATCCAAAAATTAAAGTGAGGTTATAATAATACTGATAATGTCAATTTAGAACTGAAATGGAGGGAAAATAGTAAAAATTGAAGGAGTTTTGAAGGAAATAAGTTACCTCTTCAAATCTAGATGATTTGAGAATGCCTGAGAAGTTATTCCCTAATTCATGACGCATATGAGATCCAAATAGGGGAAAATGGAATGGGGGAGAGGCTGGGTTCATTTTAATTGGGTGAGACTTGGAATAAATGAAAAATCATAAAAATGGTATAAGATATTAAATAAACAATTTGGTTTTAAACTGGAAATGGGCTTCCAGGATGACCCAATTTCTTAATTAAAACCCAAATCCACCAAGATTATGGATTCCTAAAGGTTCCAAATTGATATTTTAGTGTTAATAGGTCAAGGGAGGATATTTTGGAAGTGGAATTGGGGAACAATGTAGAAAAATTAAAGAGTCATAAAAGAAACAAAATTGGTTTTTAAATTTGGAAATGGGATCAAAGTTTGGACCAAATCATGAAAACTCACCCTTTCACACAAAATTCATGGAAAACACCCAAAACAAATAAATAATGGAAATTAAATTAAATTTAACTTTACAATAAGTCATGGATGTGATAATTCTCCCCCACTATGAAAGAATTTATGCCCCGAAAAGTCAACCTGGAGCTTGATCAAAAAACAAGAATGGGTACTCCTTCTCAACCCCCAACTTCCACTCCAAAGTCTCATGTGTATCATTCCCATGATGCCAAATAACCTGGACTAGTGGAATAGACTTTCCCCAAAACACATTTTCTTAGAAGTCCACTATTCGCACTGAACACTCAAAAACTGATAAATCAAGCTCTATATCCAACTCCTCCCAATTAAGTACATGGGATGGATCTGGGTTGTTTTCTTAAAATATGATAAATGGAAGACATCATGGATGGATGTCAAATGAGAAGGTAATACCAACCTGTATCCCACCTTTCCAATACACTCGGTGATCTCAAAAGGTTCGACATATCGTGGCGTTATCTTCCTTTGATTACCCAATCGACAATAGCCCAGATGAGGGACACTTTCAAGAATACCCTGTCACCCACAGAAAAATTTAGGTCTCGACGCCTCTAGTTAGCATATGATTTATGGTGACTCTGAGCTTTCAATAAGCACTAACTCATCAACTTGACCTTCTCAGATGTCTCCTGCACCATACTCAACCCTATAAGTCAAGTCTCACTTACCTCATCCCAACAAAGGGGAGGATGACAAGGCCAACCGTAGAGTGCCTCAAAAGGATCCATTTGAATTGAGGATTGTTAGTTTTTATTATAAGAAAACTCAACCAATACCAAATGGATATTTTAGGAACCTCCAAAGTCTACAACATATGCATGGAACATGTCCTCCAAAATATGATTTGATCACTCTGTCTGACCATCCTTTGAGGATGGTATGTCATGCTCATCTTAATCTGAGACCTCAAGGCCTTATCAAGGCCTTCCCAAAACTGAGAGGTGGAATGGGGTTCTCTATCTAAGACAAGTGATTATGGAACACCATATAGCCTTACCACCTCATGAAGATACAAATGTCCCAACTCATCCACTTTAGTTGTATCTTTGATCAGAATGATGTGGGTTGATGGTCAGATGATCAATCATTACCCAAATGGAATTCTTAACCCGAGGTGTATGAGGTAAGCCAACAATGAAGTCTATGGAAACCTTGTCCCACTTATAGGTAGGAATGGGTAATGGATGGAAAAAACTGGAGGGAATTTGATGCTCTACTTTCACCTGCTGGCATGTGTAGCATCTCAACACAAATTATGTGATGTCTCGTCTCAAACCAGGCTACCAGAACTACCGATGGACAACATAATAAATCTTGGTGGCACCTGGATGGACAGCCCACTGAGACTGGTGCCTATCCTTCATCACCACATTATATATAGAAAACGGAACTACTGAACAGCCCTTGAAGCACAGGTTGCCCATGGGAGATGATGACCAATTAGAAGACGTCTCCCCACAATAAAGAAACTGCTTTGACTAATGAAAAAGATCATCACCAGGTTGTTCCTGCTGAATTAGCTCCATCAGAGAAGGATTAAACTGAAATCTCTCTAAGAATGCACCCCCATTTTTCTCCTTGGTCTCCACATGCATCTGAGAAAAGAGTGCCATCAGAGTCCACTCATAATTGGACTTCCTCAAAGCTTGCACTAGGAATCTTCTGATTAAGGTGTCAGCCATCATGTTACCCTTTACTGGGGTATAGACAATTCCAAATTAGAACCTTTGCATGTACTCGATCCAACGACACTCACTCATGTTGAGGACCTTCTACGAGAAGAAATAGGCCAAGATTTTGTGATTATAGTAGACAAAAAAAATTTCCAAAAGAGGTAGTGATGCCAAGTATTCAAAGAGTGCATCACAGCTGCTAACTTCAAGTCATGGGTTTGGTAATTATTTTCATGTGGTCGGAGTTGGTGAGAGCCATATGTCACCACATGATCATCTTTCATAATCACGCACCCAATACCCATACCTGAAGTGTCACAATACACCACATACCCCTTTCCAGCCTCTGTCAAAATTAGAAAAGCGGAGGTAGTCAACCACCTCTTCAACTCATCTAAATATGCCTGACATTATATGACCCATAAAAACATAACCCCTTTCTGAGTGAGAATGGTCATTGGTGAATCAAGCCGAGAGAAATCCCAAACAGACTTTCTATAATAACCAACCAGGCTGAGGAAACTCATGATCTCGAACACGATCTTCATCTGCTCCCATTACATAAATTCACTAATCTTCTCAGGGTCCACCGAAACCCCCTGATCCAAGATCAAATGCCCTGAAAATTTCTACTTCCTAATCCTGAATGTGCATTTGGACAACTTTTCATAAAGTCGATCCTCTCGCAAAGTGCCTAGAACGGTCCATAAGTGATTCTCATGTTCCTCCTTAGATCACGAATAAACTAGGATTTCATCCACAAATACCGAAACAAAATAATTTATATACTTATGGAACACCATTTCCATGGTTTCCATAAAGACTATTGGAGCATTGGTCAATCCAAAGGGCATGGCCAAGAACTTGAAGTGGTCGTACCTACTTCAGAAGGTTGTCTTCGGGATATCTACCTATATCACTCTAAGTTAATGATATCCCGAATGAAAGTCTATTTTAGAAAACCACCTTTCCCCCTTCAATTAATTGAACAAGTCATCTATTTGGGGAAAATGATATTTTTTTGATTGATGCCTTGTTCAGCTTTCAGTAGTCAATTCATAGCCAGAGGGATCTGTCAGCCTTCTTTGCGAACAACACAAGAGCGGCCCATGGAGAGATGCTCGGTAAAATTAATCTTTTGGATTCTAAGTCATCCAGATGTATATTCAATTACCTCAGCTCGGTGGGGATATGAAATATGAGGGAATAGATATCAGATGTGTTCCCGATGCCATATCAGTCAAGAACTCCACATCTCGCTTTGATGAAAAACCTAAAAAATCATCTGGAAATACCTCTAGAAACTTGTCGACTAAATGAGTTATTCTACCATTAAGATCATGACCATCATCCTATATCCCGATCAATGATAACTAAAAAACAAGATCTCTCAACTATGGGAGTGGACGTCCTGCACGACTCGATCGAGGATCCCATTCCCCATGAAAACTCTAACGACTCCCATCAAGTGCTATGAAAATGACCCATCACCTATAGAAATCGATGTGTGCCTAGAAATGTACTAGCCAATCCAGGCTAATTATTATGTAAAATATATCCATATTTAACACCAAGAGGTCCCACACCATCTCAACCCCTGACAAGGAAAGCATACACAACGGGCACCTGAGACCCTACTCTTTCATTCCCAGTGGTTTCACCAACTCTATCACAAAATACAACAACTCAGTTGGAAAATTCAGTGTTTCCACAAAATGGGAAGAAATTAATGATACAGAGTCACCGATATCAAATAGAGCAGCATCTATAGAAGATGCATTCAAAATGGTACATTAGACTGTCGATGGCCCCTCCTCTAATCCTGTTGGTGTTAGATCCACCGCATTGAGATGTCTGGTCTCTTCCTGAGGATGACCGCTAGTTTGTGGTCGTACCCTACCAGAAGATAACACAGCCCTACCACCACATCCACCAAATCGATATCCCCACATCCTTAATGGCTCTGACTGAGATGGAACTATTCTTGATGAAACTGATCCTTCCCCACTCTGACGTGGATGTGCCACGCCGCAAAAGTGCTGCAAGTGACCCATACCTCCACATTGATAACAGGGTTTCATAGGAAATGGGTATGCTAGTCGGATGTGCCCAAGCCACCCAAACTGGTGGCACATGACGGATCTCGCATCAGAATCCACAGATGAAAACTGCCTAGAAGAGTGGCATGAACTACCAACTCCCTATGTCCCCTTCTCCTCTCACTGTCTTTTCTTCTCCAAAGAGCTACCACTTCCCACAATTGATTCATTCCCAGATAAACTAGCCCTCCCTTTTCAGACAATATCTACCAAACACACCTAGTCAACCTCCTTAGCATAGGACTTCATATTAAACAAGAAAACCTGAGTGTATATCTCTGGTCGTAATCCTTTCTAAAACCTATGGGCCTTCACTTTCTCATTAGAGACGATTTGAGGAAAATACTGAACTAGCTCAGTGAAATGGTTGGCATACTCCATTATAGAAAGATCCCCCCTGAACAAGATCCATGAACTCTCAAGATCTATCATATGCCAAGACCTTAGGGTAGTACTGTTCATTGAAGATGGCCTTGAAATCTCCCCAACACCTCTTCTCATTCTTCCCTGTTTGAATTACCAATTCCCACCACTTGTGTTTGGGACCCTCAAATAGAAATGGCACACACTTCACCCTGATCTCCTTGAGTGTGTCCAGGAACTCGAACATGCACTATAACCTTTCGATCCATTCCTATACTTCATGGGGTTCTATGATAACTTGGAAAGTATGAGGCTTATTTTTCAGGAACTCCTAGGCCTTTTCCTTCCTAGGACCAGACTCATCTTCTATAATAAGAGCTGGAATATGATTTGGTCCATTTCCTAGAGCCTGAATAGCCGGAACCACAACCTTTACTAACCTCTGATCAAGCGGTCAGGGATAACTCTCTCCAACTTCCTCCCGTGGGTGCATGGGAGGTTTCTGGAGAGGCATGTTGCTACAAAATGAAATAATCACAAGAGAAAAAATCAGTACAATAAATATGAAAATTTCATCAATAACATCAAATATAAATAATTCAAACACATTACAATAATAAAATAAACAACTACCTCACCCCCACCTGATGTCCGCGTCTAGTCTGCAACACACACGTCTCACCTGGAAGTAAAGTCAAACAAACAATTCAAATGTCCCATGGTGACTCGAGGTCTTCCAAGAGAGGTGTGGGACAAGAACCCTACTCATGAACAAAACTACGAGTCACAATAGTCCTAGATCCTTTCTAGCCCGACTCATCCCAAAATAATAATATAACCCAAAAACATTAACATCCTCTGATACCATTTTGTCACGAAACGAATCTCGTCACCATCAAAATTGGACCCAAACCTGGACAATGACAAGTCCCAAAGGGAATTACTTATCCCCATAGGCTGGTAGAAGTGCCTGGTTATCATAAATTTTTTTTTGGGAACAATTTACTTTAGTATGGATACATAAAACATAAAAAAGAATCAATAAACTAAATCTAAAAATTCAGGCCAAACAAGCTTTAAAAAAAATCCAGAAATGAATACATAGGTTTAAAAATAAAACAAGAGGTCCAAAGACACATAAAAGTAGCATAAAAACATCCCCAAGGACTCCACATGACAAGGTTACATCACCCACAAGTCATCTCCACAACATCGCACCATGGAAGGGAGCTAACAACCCAAATCACCATCACCCAAGGCCTTACATTTACCTGTGTCAAACATGATCAAATCTACTTACACCCAAGGAGTATAAGTAGGGTGTTATCCTAAGACCAATAGGATACCACTAATATATTCCATAGATTAATCAATACAAGATAAAAAACATTCCAATTTTGATAAGCAAGAAGTGGTGGAAATAATTTCTAAAGAATGAAACTTTTAAATGTAAAAGGTTTTCAAGGGGAATTTTCCACAGGTGAGAACATTTCAATAAAACTTGTAAGCTACTGTATTTTCCATCCAAAACCACCATATTCCAAAGATAAATACAAAATACTCAATGAGCTCTAATCTCGTGAATACCCCTAGGCACTAGTTTGTCTCGGGCCCCATGTAACTCATACCTCGGTGTAAAGTTACTATAGAAAAAATCCATTATCATGCATGATCCACTAGTATGGAACATAATTATAACCTAGTGGTTCCCAAACATCATCAATATAGTTTTTTCGTTTTTTCTTTATCAATTTCTCTCAGTGAAATAGGGATAAAACCACTCTGGATCACTAGCGTTCTAGAAAATATCTACCCTCCTAGATACCTGGGCTACCCCCTTTGTGCTTATACAACTTTTACCTGATACCAAAAGACATTATCACATAAATACATCAATTATGGTAATAATAAACTCAAAAAAGTACATACACATTATTTTAACCACTTACACTACCCAATAAAACCTGTATGATTTCAATAAAATAACATAACCAAGGTTAAAAATGTTTTGCACACAAAATCCCTTATAAACCCCACTTTGAATACTATGTGCATACCCATATTTACCAAAAAATAATTTTCAGTACCCAAAACATTTCCATAAACCCATTACATGATTTATAAAACAACCCCAACTGGCATAACATAAAATAGACATTAAAACACCTAATTTAACACAATGTTGGTACCTAAAAATTATTTTCTTAACAAACATCACCAAAAACAGATTTCACAGTAAGGATAATGAAGGATAAGTGTGTTAAAGATTGAAATTCAAAAAGTAAAACTCATTTAGAATTTATTACCCATGGAATCACCTACCATAAGTATCAAAACCCTTGAATCTTTTTTCAAAAATTCAACCGCACTACCGCCGCACCACAAGGGACTTAGATCAAGACTAAAAACACAATAATAAACCAAGAAACCAAATATCAAAACCTTGGTTCGAAACCCTACTTTTATAACATAAGTAACTTCAATAATAAAGGAATAAACCCTATAAAAAATGAAGGAAATCTAAGCAAATTGAATGAAGAAGGATGGAGACCCACTTACTTGAGGGATCTTGAAGAAATTACCCCAAATACACTAGTAGCTGAATTTCCAAATATCCAAAAATGAAATTGAGTATATAATATGGCTGAGATGGTCATGTGATAACTGAAATGGGTAAAATATTAAAAATTTAAGTATTTATGAAGGAAACAAGTTACCTCTTCAAATTTGACAATTTGAGAATGCCTAAGAAGTTTTTCCCTAATTCTTGATGAATATGAGATCCAAAGAGGGGGGAAAGAGAATAAAGGTTTGGATGGGTTTAGTGGGCTCATGTGAGACTTAGAATCACTGGAAAATCATAAAAATTGAATAATATATTAAATAAATTTTTTTTAAACTAGAAATAGGATTCCAAGATGGCACAATTACTTAATTAAAAACCCTAATCCACCATGATTATGGATTCTTAAAGGGTAGAAACTGATATTGTGGTGTTAATAGGTTAGGGGAGTCCATTTTTGAAGTGTAATGAGTGAAAAATGTTGAAAATGAAATATTTATAAAATAAAAAAAATCCTTTTTAAATATGGAAATGGGCTCACGGTTTGGCCCAAAATATGAAAACTCACCCTTTCCTCCAAAAATGCATGGAAAACCTCCACAATAAAGAAATAATGGAAATTAAATAAAATTTACCTTTAAAATAAGCCATGGATGTGACACTTCACTTTTGTGAGCTAAGAAAAAGGTCCACGTATACCTAAAAAAGTCATCTACAAGAATATAAACAGTGCTTCCTATTGAGAATTGAAACTCTAGATAGTACAAAATATTCCATGTGAATAAACTCAAGAGGTTGAGAAGTTGTTACTTTTTTCATTGGTTTGAAATATATTTTATGTTTCTTTACTTTTTGGAAATGAATTGCACACTTTATTATCTGGAAACTCTATTTTAGGCATGACTTTAACTAAACTTTTTCTAGTCAACTTCTTAAGGGAGTGTATATTGTAATGTACTAGTCTTTCTTGCCATAGCCAAGACTCTTTGTGAAATGTACTTAGGAAAGAAACATTATATGTGCCAAGTGTGTCTAAATTTATAACATACACATTATCATTTCCTAGACCAGTAAATACTATGTTATTTTTGGAATAAAAAACATGGCATGAATAATTTTTTTAATTTTACATTAAATCCATCATCACATATTTGGGATATTCTAAGAAGTTTATACTTTAGTCCATCAACATAAATTACTTTGGAAATTGAAATAGAGTTAGGGTTACCAATCTATCATAGGCCAATGATTTTTCCTTTACCATTGTCACCAAATGTGACATTCCCTCCATCAATCATGATGATATTTTTGAAGCTTGAGTAGTACACTATCATTTATCTTGAATACCCACTGTCCAAGTACCAAATATATCTGTAGGAACTTTTAGGAATTTTACCTAAAAACCAATTTATCCAAGAAACAATTTTGGTACCCATATTTTATTGGGTCTTGAAACATTAGTAATAAAAGCTTTAGAAACCCATACTTATATTATGGGTTTCATATATGTACAATATAGAGTATTTGAAAAATAAACATTGTTTGGTCCAGAATAATAGGATGAAGTAAAAGAATTTTTCAAACTAGAACTTGTAGTAAAACTTTGGTTTTTGAAGAAAAAAGCAGATTTTCTAGTTTTTTGTATAAATTTTTTTTGGGATAAGTTCATTTTCCCTGGTTGATATCCTATTCCAGAAGTGTATTTAGGATCTATTTGTTTAACAAGAATTTGAGTAAGGGTATTTTTTCATTGGTAAACTTTTCAAGATCCTTCTTTAATTTCTCATTAGATAACTTTAGATTATTATTTTCCTTTAACAGTTGATTTTATTTCTCTCTCTCAATAGTAAGATCATATTTAACAGTAACAGTAAGAGAATATTTCTTCTTTAAAGATTTATATTTATCTTTAATCTCATTACATGTATCTTCTAGCATGTTGCAATATTCAAATAATTATTTACTTATCATATTTATAGATTCACTTTCATTTTCATAATAATAAGAATTCTGAACATGCGAGTCCAAGGTTACCTCAGAAGTATTTTTCATAAAACACATATTTTCCATTTCATCATTCTCATCATGAGAATAAGTAGATTCATTGGAGTTTTTCTTAGAGGCACTTCCTTTTTCCAGTTTCCCTTGTTTTAATACTTTCCTTTATATTTGGGATTTCTAAAAAACTTCTTTTTCCTATAAACTTTTCTAAATCTTCTGGCTAGCTGGGCCATTTCTTCATCACGGTATAAAGATAATTATTCAGTACTTGTGCTCTCAACAGTAGCTTGAAATTTCTCTTTTTCCGTGCTTTTAGAAGTGGTAGTCTTGAAGGCTACAAATTTTCTTTTTGGTTCTTCCTCCTCTTGATTTACTTTGAGTTCCTCTTCATATATCATTAATCTTCCAATCAATTCCTTAACTAAAATCTTATCAATGTCGCATGATTCTCTTATAAATACATATGTCCCTTTCCATCTATCTGGTAAGCATCATAGAATTATCATGATCTGTTCCTTTGTTGTGACAACTCTTCCAAAGAAAATCATGATATTCACAATTTCATTGAACCTAAGATACATATCATAAATATATTCATCAGTCTTCATAAAAAAATTATCATATTTAATAGTATAAGTATTTAGTCTCATCTCTTTCCCATTAGATGTTATCTTATGGGAAATAGATAATGTGTCCCAATTCTCATGGTTAGTATTATAGAAAGAAATACGATTAAAATCTTCATATCCTAGTTCATAGTAGAGAGAATTAATAGATTTATAGTTATTGTTATAGTCAGTCTTGGTAGGTTCATCCCAGGTGCTTCTTTTAGTTTTAGAATTTTCATATTTACTTTCAATTGCAGTATATATTTCAAATATCATGAATTATAGATGAATTTTCATTTTATACTTCCATTGAGCATAGTTTCTTCCATTAAAAATGGAGGTCTATTAGTAGAAGATACTTATAAATTATTTTTCATGATGTAAATTGTAAAAGGATTTCAAAGAGATAAAAATTTAGAAATAACAGAAATTTTAAGACCCTTGAAATTCAACTACAATCACTCTTGAAAAAGAAAAAAACTTTGAACACTAAAAAGTTTATAAACTCCTCTGATACCAAATGTTGGTTGGAGTAGATTAATCAATAGGGGTAAATTGTGTATCTATAAAAATTTCTATTAAAATTGTTTCTTTGAAAATTTCCCCCAATTAAAAATATAATCAAAGCTAGTCAGTAGTGAATTTATAAAAGTCCCGAATGTTCAATTAATTTCTCAGAATATTGATTAGTTTTTAGCTATACTAATCTGAAGATTAATATAACTTTTTAAACTGACATACTGGTTCAACACTATTATAAAAACTTGCTAAACTAACTATCAAAGTTCAATTTAGTTTTATGTAAAATTTAATAAACACAGATTAAAACTTAAAGGAAAAGGAATAGTGGATATAATAAATAGGTTTAGTATCAAACTAAGACTTAGCCCTCTCCACTTGGTGATAACCTAACAAAAAGTAGTTTAATTTAATAAATAGTTTATTCCACACCCTGGATTGGGGTTCACAACAACACACAAGGCTGTCCAGGTCACACTGGACCTCTATCATAGTTATTTTTTGGGAAAAATAAAAAATAGTTCACACATGACCTCTTATACTATTCTATGTGGGATACAAATAATAAAATTAGAGTGAGTTTGAGTATATTTAGTATCCTTCAGTTATGCATAGGAGATAGTGTATGTGTTAAAAATATATACACACACTTCTCAAAAATTGTATGAAAATAAACACAACAGAGCTAAGATGTATATAGAGGTTTATAAATCTCTGTGTGTTATGCAGTGAAGCTCTAGACTCTTTTAATGTAGTGGAAATGATGTTTGAGTCCTATTTTGGAAGTTGGATTCAAAACAAAGTATTGTATCCTCTATAATTTAGCTTCCAAGTCTGAAAAGTCCAGCTCCTTGTTGTTAGGATATTCTGTTCTACAAAGTAGGTTTTTCTCGTCTTGTTGATGTCCCCATATGTTCTTTCTTTGAGTTATTAGGATTTGGATTAAAGCATCGAAAGTTGCAGGAGTTTGAAGTTCTTCTATTCTTTCTACTTTTCAGTGTATGTCACTCTCTTTTTATATGATCCATCTTGTAATTATTTTATACGTCAAGGTCCAACAGACATAAAGATCTCCCCATGTGCATGTACCTCGTACTGTCTACTGAAATTCCTATATACAACATTAAATAATTTCATAAACATTAATTTTTAAAAATATGATAGTTAGATATAAATCTTAATTGATAAATTAATTACATTTTTTATAACTATTAGTGAGTCATAAGTATCAGTGACTCATTATCATTGATCTGTCATCATCGGTCTGTCAGTATTGATCTTTCAGTATCAGTGACTCTCTGTATTGGAGAGTCCTCTTCATCGGTATTGGTGACTCTGGGCATCGGTGAGTCATTGGTGTTACTGGTCTGTCATCATCGGTAACTCATTCATCGGTATGTCTCTCATTGATAATTCATCAAACTGTGAGTCTCTTGAACTATCGGTGTGACCGATCATCGGTGACTTGTCCATCAGTGACTCGTTAAAACTATCAGTGCATCAGATCATCGGTGACTCATCCATCAGTGAGTCCTTCGATTGGTGATTCCTTATCAGTAAGTCGACCAACGGTGACTCCCTTGAACTATCGGTTCCAGGGACTCTGAAAAACATATAAAGTGTCTGTCTTATACAGAACCCTACCAGATTAAGTGAAATTCATATATACATGTAAATATACACTATTAAACATATTTAAACATAAATACCCATAATGCATTGACTTATTGAAATTTATTATACAATGTGACATAATTTATTCACTTATAAATATTCATTGACATGATTAACTTGAGTTATAAATCAATATATGAATTATTAGAATCTCTAAATTGGCATGATTTGTGATTATGAAAATAAATATTTCACAAAGGGTCCAACAACTAATATAAAGTATTTATATTTATTTATTTGTGTAACATTGGGTTATTTATTCAATTATATGTGACTGTAATTATTTTATTGATGAATTATTCATAAATATTTATCTAAATTTTAAATTTATGAAATATTCATTTATTTATATTATTTATAGATTTAATCATAGATTTTTATTTATTATTTTATTAATTTTGATTTATACTTCAGTTAAAATTTATTTAAAATTATTCCTTAAATTATCATACAAAACTTTAAGGAATTAATTGATAGGTATAATAATTGATTTAGTTTTCATCTACCTGGATGTTGGATTTTTTAGGTTAATTGGCTTAAATTTAGAGTCTAATTATAGTGTATAAATATTAGTTGTTGGGATTTTTTGTGAAAATTAGGGAATAAAAATAGAAAATGAAAAAAAATGAATACAAAAAATTACATGGTTCATAAAATTTCCCAACAACCACTAAGATAAACTATGGAATTTAAATATTTGAGGAGTTTTATAAGCACAAAAAAATTCCCACTCTGACCCTAGTACTTGAAGAATTTTTCACCTGACCAAATTTATTATATGGAAGCATATTTACCTGATGTATTTTTCACCTAAATTATTTTTCTCTCAAATTATTGAATAAAGAATTCTCCATGCATGGTTTCATCATTATTTCACACACCACTATCATTATTTTCTTTCAACACTTCATACAAGATACCACATAGGTAGTACCCCCTTCTACCTCTCTCTCAAGAGGATATATCTCCACCTCTTCCTCTTTTAATAAATCCTTTGAATCTTTATTTATAGGAGTCATGTGATCTTATCTCCAATAAATGTGGTCAAAATATACCTTCTTCCTGTTAAATTTTCCTCTCCACTAAATTGTAACACATAATTTGTTTCACCATTTAATGTTGCACATTCATATTCTATATAAAAATCTCAACAATATCCACCATGAATTTAAATATGAATACCCAATGAACCTTGAATAAACCTTCATTAGATATATTTCCACTAACTTTATCCTCATTTTCGGAACATGATTTAATTATACTGCACCATTAAATTTTCCATCACTAGTACACATAGCCTAATCATCATAGTATTATAAATACTTTTGATATAATTACCCAACGACCCACATGCTCCATCATGATCATTTCAAGGTCAACTTTGGGATATTTCATTCACTAAATTATATTTAATATTATTTTATCATTACCTTTCTTACATTTATTTCCATTTTTCTTGAAAAATTTCCATCCTTAAAACCCCAATGAGGATTTGATATAACTTATTTTGAAATTTAGGGAATAAAAATAGAAAACAAAAAAATAATTGAACAAATTGGTTTATTTTTTTTAGTAAACGTCCCTACATACATGGATATAAAATAAGGAATTTTACTATTATTTGAGTTTTGTAATTATATAATAAACTCACACTCTCACCCCCACATAGAATTATTTTTCACCAAAAGGAATTTTCACCTAGAGGTATTTTCACATCAATTATTTTTCACCCAAAATAGATTTCTATTATAGGATATAACATTGAATTCTATATCTGTAGCAACATCATGTCTTTATACACCATCATTGATTCTTCATTCACCATCATTGTGACTTCATATAGGATCACACATCAGTGGAACCCCCCCCCCCTTCCTCTCTATCAAGAGGCTACCAATACACGTTATCCACTCTTGAAGATTCATTACAATCTCCATTTATAAGGGTCTTGTAAGCTAATCTCCATTAAATGTGGTCAAAATATTCATTATTATTATTTAATGTGGATAACCATTAAATATCCCACATAAATGTTTAAAAATTAAATTCCACACAATTATATTTTATATTCAAATCTCAACATGTGTTATATTTGAATTGAGGTCTCTCTTGATTATTTAACCATGGGTAATGGAACTTGGGGTTAGACTACTCACTTTCTTAGTGGATTAGGCTTTATTAAGAAAATAGGTGGTTGGATCTCTATCACATTATACTTACTCTTGTGGGTATTTTTGGTTACATGTGACTCTGGTCTTTTACATAAAAATTTTTAATATAACTTCTATGTGTTATAAATTTTGATATGTGTAAATATAATTTCCTTTTAATTTGGGATATTAACACTTGTTATGGGTTTTGTAAATATTTATAAAAAAATATTGTTTGAATATATTTATTTTTTAATTTGATTTTGGATTAATAAATAAATCATCAAAATCATATATGCAGGTAAAGGAAATACATGAGATAAGATGGTGATATATTAGAACCCCCTTTAAAAATAATATCTGTCTAATTCCTTCAAAATATAACACATTCCAATACCATGATCATCCAATTGGGTGGGATCTTGTTAAATTTGAGATCCCATGGATTATCTTCTATAAGTAATCATAGAAATATCTTACCCTAAGAGTTAACTAACCAAATAATACTATTATCATTGGGTTATAACTATTTTTGATACCCAATGATATTGGATACTGTAAGAATAGAGTTTATTATTACCCATATGATAGATTTGGGAAAGGGGTTATCTACTAAACTATCCAAAAGTCATATATGAAATGATTGACCTAATTGTCTAACTAAATAGCTATGTGATGGTATAAATTCTAAAGTGGAATAAAATATTAGGTAAATATAGATAATTTCCCACAAATAATTATAATTTAAAACTAAAGGGGACATAATTTTAATAAAAACACATTTATTTAGTTCTCTCAATAAATAAATATAAAACAAGATGCTCATCTCATAAAATCGTATGCTGTAAATAAAATAAAATCATAATAATAAATAATGAATTTGAGATAAATCATTAAAAAGGAGAATCTAAATGGAAGTATAATCGTAGACCATTATAGAATCGTAGTAATTGATCATAAGATAGAAAAAAAGGAAATTTCCATGTGTTAGATGAACCCCTTCCTGAGCAGCCAACTGGTGAAACTGTTCAAAAAACAGATCTAAATACTTATGATAAACATGAAAAAGTTTTGTTGGATTTATATAATCCCTTTATTTTATCCATGTGGATTATATTGAAAATGAAACAAGGTAATATTTATTCCTTCAAAATGATAAAAAACCAAACAAGGATCTATCATGAACAAGCAAGGCATGAGTGGTATGAAGTTTCAGTGGTATTTTTTAGATACAAAATGTATTAAATAACATTACTCACTTCCAATATGCTCAAAATTATTAGGTATATAAATTAATTAGAGATACTAGGGTCTCCATTATGTCTTAATATAGCATTGTACTTCATCCTATAATATTTACATGTTAGCTTCTAGTTGTTTATTTTTACTCTTATATCAATGAGTTCAATAATGGATTTCCCAATCTCATCAATATGTTGTGAATATATAAGATTGAAATGGGAGTTATAAAATCACTAACTATAAGGAAATTAAAATATGGTAAAATTTCAAACTAAAAGAATAAATTTTTTATTGAAAAATCCAAAGTTTTTACTCTAATAGATATTCATAATCATTGACACCTCGGGGGTAGGAAAAAAGGTAAATTCTTACAATGGGTCAAGACTGGTAATTATAAGAGTAATTTTATATAATAAATAAATGCTTGAATGAAACTTCACAATGAGTCTGTATCGGGTGTTAAATTTATGGAAATAAATTTTTAGATTTTGAAGGGAATATGAAACCAACTATACATTGAAAAATTGTTATGAATTTGTATGGGAGTTCAATAATGATGAAGTATTTATGGATATAGCTTAAATTATGTTTTCATTTCATCGATTAATAGGTTGTTATATCCATTATTTGGATATAGTGAAAGATATAATTAGATTAGAATAAATATTCTATATTTTTATCTTTTTTCACTAATGTGATAAGAGGAGTCATTATAAACAATAGTTATTATGAATATATTAGATGGTGTTTCTAAAAAACATGGTTATGAAAAATCGAAATCCATAACATTTTTGAATATAATATGTGGATAAAACTAGTTTTATCTAGGATAATTTAATTTATCCATGATATTTTTTAAAATATAATTGAAAGACCCACCATCTAGTAATTGCATATTTTAAATAATAATTTTTTTTTAGAATATTCTTCCAAATACAAAGAAAAAAATAATATATATGGATATTTATATTTTATTTATAAAATATTCCCTCTGATGGAAATAAATGGAACTTCCAAACATAATAAATTCATGTTTCATAAGGATATATTTGAGAGAAAATATAGTTTCTATATGGAAATTTGGAGTATGTTGGAACATAGATAAATTCAAATCAAAATAAATAAAATATTATAATATTAAAATTCAAAGTGAGAGTTATGTTTTATCTTAAAAGAGTTTAGGGTATGTTGGTAAATAAAGATAATGAAATGAGTTATATTTTTTTTATAAAATGACCTCCAGTAATCACTTGAATAATAAATCCACCATATTATGATGAAATTATAAAGAGTTATAAATTGATATTAAATGTTATTAATGACATAAAATATAATGTTTTAAATTAAATAATTATTAATATTTTTTAAGAGATGAACACAATGATTTATTATTCATAGTCTCATTATTCTTCAATAAATACGTCCTCATATATGTTAATCTCTAAAATAGTTTAGTGTCAGTATTTTATTAGGTTTTTAGAAATATTTTCGATAGTAATTACATAAATATTAAAGGAGTTTAACAAAACCCTAAAATTTTAGCAAAAAAAGGAATCTCCAGTAGTATATCATGTGGGATATTATTAGATGAGAGCTTATGTATGGTTTTTTAGTATCATTAATGGAGATTATGAATACAAATTATATCATATTATACACTGTTAGTCTCTAATTTACCATTATATCATGTGAGATATAAATAATTATAATGTTAAAGGATAATCAACCTTTAAAATTATGACTTCAAGTAATCCATAACTGATATTCATCATGGATTATCATATATTATATCAAAATAGCATTGTTATCATGGGTAGTATTTTATATAGATATATGTAATATTATTATGAGGCACAAAACGAGTTTTTTATGATTGATGACTAGACAAGTTTACCACATGGACTATCATACACAACATCGTTAGTATACTAAGAGTGAATGTTTAATATTGAATCCTCATACTAGAGGTTTTAGGCGATTCCTAGTATGATAAAAATCATTCTTTGATACCATTATTATACCATCCTTAAGGATAAAATAATTCAGGGGTGGTTGGGTATATTGATGATCATATAATTGGTTGATGTTAAACTAAGATGGAATTTTACATATTGTTAGAAAAAATCCTCTAGGTTGTTTTTGAGTTTTTTTATAAAGTATGGATGACGGATGTTCTAAAACAATATCACGAGTTTCATAAATATTAATCATATGGAAAGTAATTTACTTTTTAGGAGTCCCAAATAAATTCAAATTAGAGTTTAGATTGGTGGAGGTTTGAAATAAGTAGTCCATGTGTACCATGTTGTGGCAGATGGAATTTTAGTTAAAGACTTTTTTTGTATAAAGTGGGTGGGGTAAAATTCCTATAGTGGTGGTCATAGTGGTGCTAGATAAAATAACTATAATGGTAAAATGGGGTGGATGATTTGAAATGGTCATATCCAATGTCATTCTGTCTTGTTAAATATCTCATTTGAAATGTAGAATCTTTAAATGGGTTTGGCACACATCATTGTGTACTTAGAGAAATGGATTTCAAAATAAAAAGGCTATGTGGATTGTGTCATGTGGAAAGTTATTTCACCTATTATGTTTTTCTATACATGATCTAAAATGATATGAAGCCATTATGTTGGGTGATGTCAAAGGTTTTTTGGTTCAAATGTGGTGTATTTCATGGTTAGAAGGTTTTTCTTTGTGGCCAAGATTTTTTTGAACTATAAAATGCATGTTTCTAGGTTAGTAATCTAGTAGTTGATGTTTTTTCTAAACATGAATGGTAAAAATGGTGAGTATTGTGCGTATATAAGGGTGTTCAACATGGTGATATTTTAGGGGAGTTGAGGTTAGTGACCCATGTAGACTCCAAAAAACCTATTTTTGAAGGTAATAAGTCATATTAGATTAAACTATACAAAACTATCAAGTTCAAATTTCATATCTTTTTTGGTATCTTGGGAGATTCAAAAGATGAAATTATGGATCAAAATTAAGGGATTTTTTTTGCAATAAAATTATCATAAAATTAAATGGAAATTATAGTCTTTGATGAATATAAAGATATAGAATCTATCATGATGTTTTAGAGAGATATATTTCTTATAAAAGTGAGTAATAAGTCAGAGAGATTGAAAACATGAAGGAAAAATTATAGAGGAGAGGATAATTGCAAATAATTTTATAGAATGAATACGAGTTGATTAGTACACCATTAAAGTCTAATATCATACATGAATCATAAATACTAAGGTGGTTCATGAGTTGGAGTAGATAATTATTTCTTATGACTCGGGTGGTGAGTTATATTCATTTTTTAGGGTTATGAACCTAGAGGGTTAGTGCATCTATTATAAATATTAAAGAAACAAGAATTTAACTTTTTTTAATTTGGTATATTATAACGTTTTGTTGTATAATACTTTAAAATATACCATTTTGTGTAAACCATGTAAAAATCACAAATGTTTCTCATTATTATTTTTTTACTTTCATACGTTATTGCGTGGGAAGGAAGAGTGTTCCAAGAAACTATAGAACAAGTTCATTTTTCACAGCCCAACCCACTAAGGTCTCACATGGACCAGTAGTAAGCCAAGTGTGACACCCTAAGATTTACTCTAATAAACTAGTGTTTGTAGAATAGCATTGAGTAGGAATATCACACAAATTGGAGGGATTATCGTAATGAACCTATACAAACAAACACCTTTAAGTACATTATATCATCTAGGATTGGTAAAAATATAATCCAAAAAGTAAAGAAAATGCATTAAATAACATCTAAGAATAACCAGAGTATAGTAATATAAATATATCTAGAGTATGAAAGGGAAAAAATACACACCCAATTAGAAATAAAGGGAGTCATGGCCTAATAGAAGATGAGGAGGAAGAGTCCCTGTCAATAACACAAATTCATACCATCGTCTAATCACACCACCACTCATCATCGCTATAATCCACCAACACTAGGCTCTCTAAGGTCACCATATAACTATCCTTCATCTATATAAAACATGAAACACATGGTAAATGACTATATAGGGGTGCGTATATACATACCTAATAGTACTTCCCAAAAAAAGAAAATGGAAGATTAAAAATAAACAATCATATCAACCCATAAGATAGATAGGGGGAGTAAGAAACCTAGTAAATATATATGATCATAGAAGAACCAATGTTAAGGAGGGAAGAGTATTGATATTCACAACCATCTAAGGATGATGAGTGTTTTTATATATCCAAGTGTCAGTTTTTTTCCCAATACCAATATTCCAATGTAATCCTCACCAGATTATTTATGTGGGGCCCATTCCTTATTGATGTAATATCATATATGAGGGGGTGCTAACCCTAAGAGGGTGTAAGACCCACACCTCACATGTGCTCAAATCTTAGGGGGTTCTATCCCATAGATAGAACACCCATGCCTTCAGTGGGTATATGGGGTTTCCAATCCTATATCTATAGAAAATGGTGGGTCCACTCCCTAAACTAAGTGTTTTAAGGGGAGTTTCAAACCCTAATGTCACTCTAGATATCACACTTTAGTCCCAACATAAGGCAACCATGTTGGAATAAGTGAAATACTGACACCACCTTGCTTCATATCTCTCATGTTGAAACAAAAATTATACCATCACATTATAAATGGAATTATATTTAAGAAGGACTACTAGCTGGTCTAATTCCAAGTTCCAAAGGAGTATATATGATAGATAGAACATTTTAAGAAGAGTACTTGGGGTGTTCTAACAAGATAAGGTCTGGTCATGTATTGAAGTTCTATAGGGTGTTTGAGAAGATTAGACACATGGAATGTGGCCCTAGTAAGATGTGGTGTGGGAAACCCTAAGGTATCATGCATGTAATACATGTATACAGAACATATTTCTGGGTAGGGTAACATATTTTGTGGGCCTACAACATGGCTATGTGATATTTATCTTAGCCTAAAACATAGCCTCTATTGAAAAAGAACAACACATAATGTGTTATTCTAGAAAACATGGTGTGTAGTTGGTAACTTCATAGATGGTAAATTATTCTTCATATATCTTCATTTGTCCACCAAATTCATTGTTAGTCTCCTTTAAAGATTCATCCAAGTATCTAATATTCAATAAAATTCCTCTAGTTGGCAATTTATGGCCTCTGGTGGCCATAGATCAGGAATCTTGTTAGTTCCCGCAAATCTCATCATTACCATCATGCCTTCCTCATCATACAAGGGTTTGATCCACTCATCTTCAATCTACAATACACCATAGACCCTCATCACTTCCAAGAAACATCATCTCTATCATCAATCACATAAACCAACCGAAATTCAGGGTTCAATCGTATTTTGAACTAGAATAAAAGTTAAATCACTTTCTTACCACAGGAAAATGATGAACACATAAAGAATGAGGTATAGAGGAACAATAAACAATTTGATTTCATCTATGGTCATTTTTCACCTAACCATTGATGATAATTTTGGAAATAAAAAAGGTAGATTAAAATTCCCATGGCAACGAAGCAATTCTAAGGTTAGAGAAAAATAAATCAATCAATATGACCATGATAGGAACATGTTTTGGAGGCATAAATCCAAAGTAGATAAATAATCCATGATCAAAATATCAAATAATGGCGAATGAATCAAAAAAAATTATTGCCTCGTCATTAGATCGATAACTGGTGAATAATAATTTTGTGTCGATGTTGATGATGAGTTCTATTGAATCTGATCATTGATATATGAATTCCTCCTTGGACATATATTGACTCCCCCCATGGTTATTCTCTCTCAATGTATTGGGTTATGTGGTTGACCCTATATAATTACCATAGTAGAGATTAAATAGGGTGAGAGATATTTTGTGAATTTAATTAGGTAATTAAATCTGTTAATTAATTTAATCAATTTAATTTATCTAATTATTTTCTCATGACCACACATCAACCAATGTTCTAATTAAAATGAACATTATTTCACATTGTGGGTAAGAACTACATTCCAAATTCAATGGTGAACATGATTTCCCCATCTAAGACTCATTCAAGAGAATTTTCATTATTCCTGAAAAGATATGCACATATGATTTAATATATTTAATATTTTTAGTATATCAATTTTTGGGTCCTTTGACTCCTATAACATCACGAAATATCTACATAAAAACCAATATTAATAAATAAAAATATATAAAGGGTCTAAAAATTGTAATGAAAATCGTTACATTCTCCAAACCGTTAAGGATTTTCATCGCAAAAAGGAAAAACCTATAATAAAAGGTGAGGCCACCGAATCTAATTCTGTAACTCATTCTTACACAAGATCTCTTAGAGGTTCTTGTGCTGCCAAATAACATGAACCAATGGCTCACCCATGGAGGATCCTCTCATTTCAATTCTCGATCGCCATAACGTACTTTGAAAAGGCAGCTCCATATTTGATATCTAGCTCGCCCCAGTTAATAACATGTGATGATTTATGTATGAATATCCTCATATATGAACATGGAATATGTCATGCACTCAATAAAATTTTAGGGGTAAATACAAGAGCTAAGAAACCTCTTCAACCAAAATGGGATCTAGAATGGGATGATGAACCTCAGGTATATCTTGATACCCCAACCAAACCTCTACAAAACCCATCATGGAGAGACTCTTAGAAAAGCATGGTCTCCCTACTCAAAATATAAGGTCCTCTGATGTTGGTCTATAAAATATTTCTATCGACATTGAGTGGTCATCATCTGATCCCATATCACTTGAACATTATGGGTCCTTGTCTACACTAACTTTGAACCCATAAGTGATGGTTCTCTTATCTCTATCCATCACAAGGGTGACCTGTAGGGTATCCCATAAAAATCCTCAAATAGTCCCATACCTATAGTGAAGTGATAGCTATTATTATGAGAAAACTCCACAAATGGTAAGTGATCCTCCCAACTTTGATCGATTTCCAACACACAGGATCTCTTTATACCCTCCATAACCTGAATGATTCATTCTATCAAGCCATTTATTTGATTATTTAATGTCTTGGTCAATTTTATCTGGGTCAAAAAATCCTCTTGAAAATCCCTTTGCAATTTTTATGAAAATAAATAATAATGGTTAGATACAATCATAGAGGTACCCCATACATTTGGATAAAGTACCCCATGTATGAGCACCCCAAACTCTCTACAAAATCTACTTCTAGAATGTAAGGAAGTGAGATAATTTTATAAGTTGATCAATAATCACCCATATAGTGTCATGGACTCTCATTTTTTATGAAATACCTATCAAAAAAATCATCAATATGTAATCCCACTTCAACTCTAGGTTCTTAACAGATTGAGAATATCCTACTAGAACCTGATTCCTAGCCTTCACCTATTGATAGGTGATGCATCAAGAGACAAACTCAGTAATAATCTGCCTCATGTCTTCCCACCAAAACTTCCACATAAGGTCATGGTACATATTTTCCACATTAGTATGAACCACTAATTGGAGGTATGAAACACCCTCACCAACTCATCATTCAATTAAATTGGAACTATTATTCATCCTTAGGAATGGATGATGTGATCCCCCCACCTTTGGAAAATCCATATGGTGCATATATTGATGATATATGGTTGTGTATAACTTAACAACCAACCTCTACTGAGAGTGCCTATCCCACTCACTAGTGAAGTGGTTGAGTCACTACCATTGACTGGAGATATTATAGACCTATCTCCTACACTAGATTCAATCATAATTTGGCCAAGTACTTTAAAGCGTCCTTCACTAAGTGAGAATGGGATTTTTTACTAAGGGAAACTTCCAATACTTTAAACTTTACTGAAGTATTAACTATCTCTAAGTCATAATCCAACAAAAACTCCAACCAACACCTCTATATTAGGATGAGGTCTCTCTAGAAAAAACATTCCTAAGACTCTAGTGGTATGAGTAAAATGAAAACCACTCATCAAAAAGATAATTCCCCCACATCATTATGGTAATGAATTATTTTTTCAACTCTATATTATGGGTTGTTTAGTTCATCTCATGGGATATTAAATACCTATATATATAATCTATGCCCACCTACCTTGATATTAGCACACACTTGGTCCTTACTCTAGAGGCATTTCATAACACCATGTACTCAACACCTAACTCTTTCAGTCTTCAAATAAGAGTGTTTTTCAACCTCTACCTCAACTACTTAAAGGCTTTCTAACACTACTCGATCTAAGAAATTAGATATTATTTTCTTCTAATGATAATAAAATGGTTATTCAATCCTATAAAATTATACCACTAACCTATTATAATACCCGTCCAAACCAAGAAAACTCCACACCCATGATACGCTCTTGGGTGGTTCTTAAGATAGAACTATCTCTACCTTCATCGGTTCCACATCCAAACCATGTTCTAAAATGAGATTCCCCCAGAAGTGAAACTATATAATCCGGAACTGACACTTAAGGATATTATTGTATAATTGGTTATCTCAGAGTATTTTTAAAACCATCCTAAAGAGATATCAATTCTCTTATTCCAATATAAAGTGAATGATAATTCCTTCTAAAAATACAACCATTAAATGGTCTAGGGAAAGATTTAAATATCTAGCTCATAATCCCCATGAAAATGGTGGTGGAATTAATCACACCAAATGGAATCACTAAGAAATAATAATGCACATAGAAACATTAAAATTATATCTTTGGAATGTCCTCCTCGTGGAACTAAAATGGGTGGTAGTCTAAATAGAGATCAATATTTGAGAACCATATCAAGCCCTTCAACTAGTTAAAGAGGTCATAAATACTTGGAAATGGGTAATTGTTCTTGATATTCACTTGATTTAGGTAATTATTATCAACACATATCCTTAGGATCTAGTCAACCTTCTTAGAGAACACACCAAATCCACCCAATAGGACACAATGGGTTTGATGAACCCCATTTTCATAAAGATCCTATAAATTCACCCTTAATTCTTGGATATCAATGGGGGACATAAATGATTTTTAGAATATATTGTAGCAACATCGAAGTGTAATCCAATAACAAAGTTGATCTTCCAATGTAGAGGTAGTCCTAAAACATATTTGGGGAAACATCCATGTATTCCACCACTACCATAAAAATATAGGTGCTTGAATATCCTATTGAACCAAGGGATAAAATCTTCAACTGATAGGAGATAGGATTAAGCATCCTTTTCACAAGCCCAACTCATTTCACCAGTAGGTCCTCACTAATGAAGGAGAATCTCATCCTATCTACGAATAAGAACCTAACTCTCCTGTGGTTATAGTCTATCTGATAAAATACTATGAATAGAAAATTTATACTCAGAATGGAATCAAACGGCTACATCATAACCATAAAAATATCCCACATGAAGTTATATCCATCAATAGAAATTCTGTAGTGTTTGAAAATATCTGAAATGGTGGAATCACTTCCCATATGAATCGTCATCCATAACTAACAGGGTAGTGGATCCACATAAATATGAAGCTCTCAAATAAGGGATAAGTAAAAGAAAGAATAATTCATTCTTGAGTCAGAAAGTATTGATGGTAAAGTAGATAAGATATAGATCATATGTCGAACCATGTTGGAATCCCCTAGATCATAAGTCTCGACTATCTTTCCTCCCTCTAAACTATGATGTGTTAGGCAGTCCAAGGAAAGATAACTTATTTTATTACAATCATAACATCATCCACTCATGTGGATTATAATACTTCTATAGGGTCGTTTTGCTGTAAAACCTTGAGTTTGAGTCTAAGAATGAGTATCCCTCTAATGTCAAGGGATTGATGCCCAATTCCCACTAGTAGTAATTGATGTCTTGGACACACAATGTACATAACTTATTCTTGTTGTATGGTTCTACCTTACTAGGAAAATATTCATCACTCAAGTAGGCTCAAGAATATTTTGAACCTACATAGATCATATATTTGTGAGATAACACTCATTGTGGAACAAGTTCTCAAACCTCACCCAGGAGAGTATTGACTTATCAAGTGCCCAGGTGACTAGACCCCATAAGCTTCTCATCACTCCATAGAAGAGGTTATCCATAAGTGAGAAAATCTAATCAGTTGGAATCCACAAGAGTCAGAACATTATGAATATATAATCTGGCCAATATTTTGTTATTTTTTATTCCTTCTCCACCAATAATCTAGGAAGTATATGATCCTAGAGCTCTAAAATTATGGACAGTCTATGTGCGTCATCATTCTAAACTACTAATACCATTAACTACTAAACCTTTAATAGAATATCCACATGATCCACTAGTGGTGGGTCTGCTCAAAGCTTGATGGGTGGAATACATACCTGTTACTCAACTATGAAGACACCTTATGTGATAGCCCCTGAATTGGAGCCACATTACTATGTTGGATATCATCATGATCTCATTGTGGAATACATGGAGGATGTTTATATAGTGAAATCATGAAATTTAACAAGATGTACCATGGATAAATTAACTTGTATAGGGAGATAACTGAAGAGGTACATGTAATTCAATGAATCATTCCTATATAATGCATTTACTATTGGTTTCACTACAACTGGTGTCTCAATGTTCCATGTTATTAAGTAGGTTAATGGAGTCCTTTTGTATGGATATGTTGGTCATCACACTATCACAGGGTTATGTAACCTGCGATTAGAACTTAAAATACCTTAACCCCATTTAATTAAGTTCTCATACCAAATCCTCAAAACACATCTATCTTGAAACACCATCCCTAGGACAGACTTCTCTAATAACACTTTTTCATAAACCCACCGAGGTCTCACTTGGACCAGTGATAAGCCAAGAAAAACCCCCAAATCCTACCTCCAATGTTTTAGGGATTGGATACTATCACTAATTAGGCATATCACACAAATGGGATCCCTTAACCTGATGATCTTTTACACACGCACACCTATAAGTAAATCATATCATGCTAGATAGATAAAATTATACTAACTTAAGAGGAAATAAATTCATGTAATAACCACTAAGAAAAACCATAGTACATCAATATAAATATGTATAGAGTATGAAATGGAAAAAATACACACTCAATCATAAATAAAAGGAGTCTCTACATAGTATTAGATTAGGATGAGGAATCTCTCTCATGAATGCCAAGTCCAACCATAGCCTAATCACACCTTCAACCAACACCATAAATCTTCACCAACACTAGGACTACCATGGTCATTGGATAACAATATGTTATCAACATAATATACGAAACATGTGGGAAAATCCCATACCAGGGGGAGTATTTGCATAACCAATATTACTCCCCAAAAAACAAATGGTAGGCATAATATATAAACATTCAACTCAATAAACATGCTAGATAGGGGAGTAAGAAACCAAAGAAATATTTATACTCCTAGAAGAACCCAAGTAAAAGATATGGAGAGGGATCTCTCTCTTCACAAAAAATATAAGGATGATGAGTTTTTCCACAAATAAAAGTGTCAGTGTTGTCTTAATGTCATTATCACATCGTAATCCTCACTGGATCAGCTATGGGGGACCTACACCACACTAATGGCATGTCACGGCAAGGGGTGTTGACCCTAAGAGTGTAGAGGACCTAAACCTTACCTAAACGTGATGTTGATGGGGTAACAATCCATAGTTATAATACCCATTATTTTAGTGATTATGATGGGGTTACCAGTCCTATCTCTATAGGAAATGGGGGACCCATGCCCTGACCCAAGCATGCTGTTTGGGGGTTTCCAATCTTCATGTCACTCTGAAGATAACATTCAAGTCTCAATGTTATAAAATCATGGTATAAGAATTTAATTTCTCACACCACCTCAATTCATATATTTGATTTTAAAATAAAGGTTACCAACATGTATTATAGGTAATTAAACTCAAACAGGGCTACTCGTGGGTCGAATTATGAATTTCAATGAAGTATATATGAGAGATTTAGCATTATATGAAAATTAAATTGTGAAGACTCTATGTTAAATGGGTTATACTCCAAATAGGAGGTTTGTTCATATCCTAAAGTTCTACATGATATGTGAGAAGACCCTGAATTGGGCACATGGCCCTAGTCAAATGTTGTGGGTGACCACCAAGGGTCCCAATCATGTACTCAATGTACACAACTCAGCTGGTTGGGTAAGGTAAAATGATGTGTAGTCCCACCACATGTCCTAGTGATTCTTATCTCATCCCCAAACCCTATCCACCATAAAAAAATAGACTATATTATGTGTGTTCTTCCAGAACACACATCATGGAGTCCTGAGTTTCATATACAGTAAATTCTTCTTCCTATATCTCACGTTCCTTCCAATTTAATCCTCAATCTTTATTAAATAATTGTACAAGGCTCTTATATTGAGTGAAGTGTCATTATTGATTGATATATATATTCTAGTGTCTAGAGATTAGGATTCCCATCAGTCCCCACAAAGCTCATCAAGCCTTTTGTGCCGTCATGATCGTCTGAGTTTTTGATCCTCTCATCTTCTATCTAAAATCTTCTATAGATCCTCATCACTTCCAAAAAAATATCATATTTTTCATTGATCACATAAACCAATATTAATACTGGGTTCAATTATGTTATAAATTGGAACATAATTCAAGTTTTCAGCCTACTTCATGCTAAGGATTAACTCTTAAATAACGAGGGAATAAAAGTACAATAAATAAAGTGAGCTCATCGATGGATAATGCATACCTTGACATCTATTGTAATAAGGAAAATAAAAAGGTGGATATAAGTTCCTAGTGTAAAGAATCAATTCCATGATATTATAAAAATAAATAAATCAACATGGCTATGATAGTAATGAAGAGTAACGGTATAAATCAATATATGTAAATAATTCATGCCCAAAATATCAAATAAGAGTTAAATAATCTATAAATAAAAAAAATTCATTCCTCGTTTATGGATCGATCTATGGTGAAGAACGGTTCTACATCGATGTTGATAAAGAGTAATGTTGAATCTGATCATTGATCCATGAATTCCTCCTTGATCATTCATCGATTCTCCCCAAAGTGACACTCTCTCAATGTCTAGGGTTATGCAGTTATCCTTGGAGAATTTCCATATCAAGGATTAAATATTATGATATTTGGGTCAAAAATTTAATTGGTAATTAAATCAATTAGTTATTTTCATCAATTTAATTCATCTAATTATCCTCTTGTGAATATGCATCGACCAGAAATATGATGTGAACAAAATTTATTTCATGCCTTGGGAAAAAAATGTATTCTGGATTCAATGGTTGTCTTATTTTCCCCATCCAAGAATCTATTCAAGGGGAATTTTATTATTCCAGAAAACAATCACACATATTATTTAATATATTTAATATTTTTAATATATCTATTCCTAGGTATCGTGAGTCTAATAACACTATACCGACTTTGAAGAAAAAACTGGATTAATATATATAATAATCTAAAGGGTCCAAACATGGAAATGAAATTAGTTACATAATTGGTGAGGTTTTCATAGAATTTTAATACCATAATTTACCCCTATAATAATTTCCATGTGTGAGACCAATGAGAAATATTAGAGAAACATATTCAGATTCATTGATTTTTTTTCTCTCTTGGAACCCATGGAAGCTATGAATCATGATGATATTATAATTTTATATAGAAGTAATTTTAGTAGTGGATGAATAAAATTAAACATAATTTTTTATCTTAATTTATGGATGTGTTTATGGGTATTATAAATGGACTTATATCCAATATCGAATGTGGAACATTTTTGGAAAGAGATCCTAATGAATTGGAAGATGACACCAAAAAACCAACGTGTTAGTGGAATATTTTTTCAACCCAATATACAAAAAATAAATGTATATACAAAATACCTTTTTATATTTTCATTATAATTCCATTACCTTTTTTTCAAATATATTTTACTGGAAAAAAATTAATGTGATTTCTTCTAAACCTTCATAGAAATTGATATCATTATTATTATGGTTCTTCTTTAAAGAAATTATTTCTATTATATGTTCAAGACATATTTTATTATGTTTAGGTTATTTTTTGAATTTTTTTTAAAAATTATTACTCTTATTTTTCTAATATTTAAATTTTACCAAAAAACAAGGGAATTTTTTCCTTAAATATTCCATAATTTATTATCATCCTAGAAAGGAAGTTTTATCTATAATAATGGCCTTTTAAATTCCACTTGTTAGATGTTTTTTATTTTATATTATATTTCATTATACACATTTCATATATTGTTACTAGGTCTAAATTATCCACTGATTCATTATCAAAATTTTGATGTATCTATTTTTTTATGTAATTGATACTTCCATGGGACGATTGATCCTTCAATGAAATTTTCATTCTATATCATCAATTATACAAAAAAGTAAAAAAAAACTCCATTTCAAAGTGAATAACCTATACATATTCCTTTAGATTTAATGATATTGAACTAAATATCTATGAATTCGATACACTGAGGTGATCTATTAACTTCACAATCTATATAGCCATTATTTTAATACTTATAATTATTAATTATCAATTCTCGTTTATATAATATGATCCTTATAAAACATTGATTATTTTATTTTTTATATATTCATTTTATATGATGAATACATTAGTCTTATTATGTGATGGGTGGAGAATAGAATATCACCCCAATGTACTGGTAGGTCTCATTGGGAAACTATATTGGGTATTGTTCTTATAATATCCATTTATGGTTTTGATTTACCAAATTATGAATTTCTATTAAAAAGAATTGGATAATATTAAGTGATGGGTAGAACCTATAATAGCTCCTTAGTGCACTTATAGTTTCCATGAGATAACAATATTGGTTATTAGATGTATTCATACCCTTTTATATGATATTTATTGGAACAAGTCCTCAATGGTAGGGTTATGTTGTCTGAAATTATAAATTACATCATTGTGAGATTATATATTTTTATTTTTCAAGTGATTGTTTTATTTTTATTTTTATTCCATTATAGGATATTTTATTCTCATGTTATTATTTATATAGAATCATTTTAGTTTTTTCCATTACATATTATTAATATTATGATTGGGCATTGTATACCGCCCTTTACTAAGTGTCTAAGATCACCCTTTATATTGTTTTCTTATTTCACAATGAAACCATGATGATTTCCATGTGTGATTTAAGGATAAGGATATAGTAATAATAAATTTTCATTTATTCTTATGAGATACAATATTTTTCCTATCTAATGTATTGATCAAGTATGTATCTAGTCTCCTAAGACTACTAAACTTTGAAATCCAGAGTGTTGTGATCTATGAATTCTATTATGAATGTGATAAACAACTATATTATTTGTGGTACCTTAGTTAGGGTTATTATAGTTTTTAGAAAATAATTTTTGAATAAAACTCAAGAACTAGATTTATATAAATTTTTTTAGATAAAAATGTGTTATGATCTACCCTTAATAAATTCATGAATTTAAGAATTTTTTTTAGAATGGATATAATATTTGATATGATATTATAAGAAATAAATAGGAATTATATAGTATGAATTATAATTCATGGTTTTATTCATAAAATAATTATTATATATCATTATTTTTTGATGACACATATTGTAAGGAATATAAATCATCACAACACCCATAATCATTGTATGGATTGCTCTATTCAGAAAACCAATGAAGTGGAGTTATGAAAATTGACTCTATATTAGGGAAATTGAATTTTAGATAAAAAATAACATTTCTCATATAGAGAAACTCATTTCCCTTAAATAAGGGGTAGCTATGTTGGATCATTTCATGAGGCAACAAAATCTATCATTTTATGGATCAACTGGTCTATTTGTACTAGAACAATGGATTATGTATTTAGAGAATATATTCATGTCTTTTGATTGTTCTGAAAGGGAGAATGTTATCATGGTTTTATATAATATAAATAGGTATGTGATCAATAATATTAATTAATTAAAAATACTAAGATGGAGGGTGTAAAATGTCTAGAATGAAACAATTTTAAGGAAATATTACTTGAAAAATATTTTTCATGAGAGAAATGAGATGATATAGAATGGAAATTTATGAATTTATAATAGAAGGAAGAGGAAAATATTACTAAATATGTTGATAAATTTAAAATATTATAAATACATATTGTTTATCATGCATTCAATACAAAAAAAATAATATTTATTTCTATATTGATGGAATAAAACACATCCAGAGAAGGAAATTATTCTCTCAAAACTTTTCATCATATAAAGATATAGTAATAAGTTCTATAATGACTGGTAAGGAACTATCAATTTATTATATTATCAAAGGGTATCATGATAATAATAGGATGGTTGAACACTATATAGAAATAAGTTTAGTAAAGAAGAATAAAGGAAGGCAAGAATTTCCAACATGACATAATTATGGTATGAACATATTAGGGTTTGTTTGAAAGGATTGGGAGTTTATTTCAATTATGGAGATAAATTCTATAAATCTAATGAGTGAGAAGGAAAGCGATACATTATAAATTTATAAGTATTAAATTGTAAGGATATGGGACACTATTCTAATAAATTCCCCAAGCATCAAGAAAAATTAACTCAAAAGAGTTCAAGGGATAAATATTGGGAATATGAAATTAATATAGTGGAAGTTGAAATCCCAAATTACATAATATATGGAACAAAAAAATGTAGTGAAATTTATGTATCTAGAAACTCATGAGTATTACTAATGAAGCATAATTGAAAAAAATATGAGACTAATGAGACACTCAAAATATGCCTATTTTTAGGGAGATTATGAGTTCTTAGGTTTTACCATAAAAAATATGGTTTATTTCTCAAGAGAACTTATATACCTATTTAGGCCTATTTTAATACCATCACCTATTTTCACTGGTGAGAGTAAATTAAATATTTTTACAACATAATTTAATTAAAGTAGATAATGTGACATCCTAGAATTTTTTATTAAATATTACTCTATTGTATGAATATTAAATATATGTTCTCTTCGTTTATTTGATTTTACAATAAATATTTTACAGACATATATTATTCATAACAATTTTGAATACCTTAAAACATATACATTTTTTCATATAAGTGTTTCAAAATTAATTTTCCATTTTCTTTTGGAAAAAAAGATGTTGATTATATAATAATAACATAATTATGACTTCTTTAAAGAAAAGTAAAATTGATATTTTAAATATGAAAATTTTTAGGAATAAAAGTCTCCAATTAAATGTTTAAAAGATTTAATTTCTTTAGATAATAAACCAAAACTATTTAACATTGATTATACAAGATGTATGAGAATTATTATTCTAGTTATAAATAAATATATATATATATATATATCTTCATTTTAGAAAATTATTGATATGATTTTTTATAAGATTCCTAAATAAAGAAATCATCAAAGGTGATTGTTTTAAAATAGCTGTTATTAAATCATTTTTGTATTAATTATATGTTTGTAAGAAATAAATATGTTGAAATTAAAAGTTATATTATCTAAGAGAAATATTATTTTTCATATATATAAATTACTAATTATTAATCATATAATAATTTAGTAATAATAAAAAATGTAATTACTCAAAGAAAAAGAAATAGTTTTTATTCAAAATAAATTTTTATTCATGGTATTATACATTTTATAAAGTAAAACATGATATATTTAGAATTTAAATTTGATAAACTGGACTTAATTGTTGGAATCATCATGTAAAATTTATCTTTGGTTGAATTTTTTATATATTTACGAAAAAAATTGATTTCCATGTGGGTATTAAAAAAATATATTTTTTGTGTATACTCAAAGTTTAATAAAATCATTGTCATGTAAAAAAACTGACACAATAATTAAAAAAAATCATGACTTTATAAGTTTTTATTGAGTAGAATAATTTATTTTAAAATAATCAAATTAATTTAAAAACCTATGAATTAGTTTTCAGAACCAAAAATATATCTAATTCTAGGAAGAAACTATATTTAATTATTTATAATGAATAAACTATTTCCAAGATTTCATTCAATTTTTGATGTGTTAAAATATTAATAAATATTAATTTATTATTTAAAAAACAATAGAATTCAAATGAATCAATGCTATCCATAGTCTTGATCCTATATAGTAAATTAATCAGCTTTTTATTCAATGATAACCCTCTACACTGGAATTTTAAAAACCCCTCATTCATACTATTCTCCCAAATTACCAAACATATTCATTTTCTAAATATAATACAAAATAATTATATAAAATATTTTATACAAGTTATTAATTCATGTTTATAACCAAAATACCATCCTTTAAAAGACTTTGACCCAATCGGAAGGTGGTGACCCATAGAGTGAGTTAGGGGATCCCAGGTCTCTCCTTACATCTCTTATTTGAGATTATTTTTACTAAAACTCACTTAAAAATCCTCTTAATTTGATTTCATGATTATATTATCATTTTATTATCATTTAATTGATCCATTACTTATAATATATCACTTATTCCCTCTCATTGAACCCTTTTCATAAGTCGGTACTCAATCGAAGTAAGGGTTTCGAATAAATAAATGTCTTTTCATTATTATTTTCATCCCATCCATTCCATATTTAAGATAATATTAATGAAAATTTATAATGGTTTTATAATTAAACTATAATTATTTTATTAACATCAAGTATTTATTATTTTATCCCTTCTTCTGAACTCTTATAAAAACATCATTCAACCATGGTAGTTTTAAAATACCTAAGTGAATATTGATATTTTATTTTCATTTATGCTCATCATGAATAATTTTAGAATGAATTTTAATACAGATCTAAATATAATATTTATAATAAAATAAAGTTATTTTTATTATTCTATAATTAAAAAACACAAATTATATTTTTAATGTTAAATATAATTTTTTGGGGCATGTTTAAGCGTCTAAAACAAGGCTTCCGAGGAAGTTGTCTAAATTGTATATCTTCTAATCTATTTAAACCCCTAAATTATGGAATAATAGAAAAACAATAACATGAAACTTATAAATCTTATGTAAATATTTTAAAGTGGCTATTTTATATGACTATTATAATAAATTATTTTTGGTATTACGAACTGAGCAACCTCAAACTGATTGAAACAAAAAAAAACATTTATCTAATAAATTAATAATAAATGATAATAAACTAATTAAATAGAATGATTAAAACAAAATAAATATGAAAAAATTTATAAATAAATTAAATAATTAATATAATTGTATTATTGGAGAGGTTAGAAGATGTATTAAGGGAGTCGAAACTCAAAGGGGTTTTCTTCTAAATCTAAATTATTTCTATGTTTTACTTCTATATAGTTTATAATATATTATTATTCTTATCTCAAAAGTTTTAAAAGTATAGAATACTATTTTTTTCATTATTTTTGGGATATTACTTATCTCTTTACCTTTTATGTTAGTTTTTAGTTCATTCCTTACATCGTTTGTAAGGATACTCTCCCACTCTTTTAATTATTTTTTGTTATATTCTCTATCACTCTCTTAACTTAATATTTCCATTAAATGACCATTTCATTTATTTTTTATTTATGTAAAAAAATTATTTAAAAAAATATTTAATTTCATTAAACACCACTTTGCTTTTTTATAACAATCCCATTATCCTTTTTTCAAAGATATTGTACACACTATAAAAAACTAATATGATTTCTTCTAAACATCCATAGAATTTTCTATATTTATTATCAAGGTTCATTTTCAATGAAATTAATTCTATTATTACTTTAAAATAATATTTAATAAATATTTTATTATATTTTGTTCATTTCTTGATAATGAATTTTTAAAACATTCGGCTCTTAATTTTTGATTATTTCAATGTTGCAGAAAAACTTAGTCTTCTTTTAAAAATCTTTGAAATTTTTTATCATCTTTGAAGTAATTTTTATTAAAAGAAATAATCTTTTAAATTACACTAATTAAATGTTCCTTACTTTATATTTTATTTTATTATACCCTTTCATATGTTTTTACTATGTTGAAACTATCCCTTGATGCTTTATCCAAATTTTTATGTATATGTCATGTTGTGGAAGTGATTCCTCTATGAGAGGACTGATCCATCACTACCTTTATCTTATCTTATCATCAATTATATATAAATGTAACATTTATTCTAATTAATTTCTATAGTGAATAACATATACATCATTTTTCATATTTAATGGTGAGATAATCATATATTCAATTGACTAGAGGAATCTATTAACTTGAAAATCCATATACCCATTATTTTAATACTCATAGTTTTTTATTATCTAACCTTGTTTATATAAGTGGTTCATTATGGAACATTATTTATTTTATTATTTATTAATTAATTTCTTATGATGCATGCATTGGATATATTAAGTTCTAATATTAACCCATAATAACTCCTTGTTGCACAGGTCGGGCTCATGGAGCACCTAGCATGGGTATTCAGCGACTACCTACCATTTATGATCATGATGTCTGACATTATACTTTTCCATTTGAATGAATTTATGAGGTTATGGGATGGGTGTATCCCAGAATAAATCCACATACACTAGTATCTCTCAGGAGATAACTTGATAAGGTATTCAATGTATTTCTGCCCTTTTTTATGAGATGACCTGTCACAAGGCCTTTATAACACCCCTTGAAAAAATAAGACATAAAACACTAATTGGTACTACTCAAGTCAATGAGGTTCACCTTTATTTTCAAGATCCTACATGATTTTAACTCCATGGTTAAGAATTACTGACCTAAAGTATTGTCAGGATGGGTGACCTTCTTGGAAGTTTCTCTGGGTGTGTGTAAGTGAGGATAAAGCACATTGAAAAACATGTGTTGTATTATGGGGATTGTAGTTAGTCTGATAATTGAACCTAGTTGGTAATAGTCTGTGGTATTTCATAAAGGAAACAAAGTTTTTATTAGAGACCCACGGGTTCAAATTATTTGGCTAATGTCTTGAGAAGGGTTTCCATGACAAATGGTATCAAATCCAATACCCAGATAGAAGTGAAGTCAGACTACCTAGGTTTGATGTGTGGGGTCCAAAATGAGGATATTGTTATTTAAATGGGTGGAGAGTGTGACAACTCTAGAAAAAAAACATAAAATACTAATTGGTACTACCCAAGTCAACAAGGCACATCTTTATTTTTTGTGATCCTAAAAAAGTACACTTCTATAGTTAAGCATACTTGGCCTAGAGTAGTGTCGGGATGGGTGACCTCTTAGGAAGTTTCCTAGGTTTTGTGTGTGTAAGGATAAAGTGAAGGTTATAGGATACAAAAAAAAGTGTTGGTCATATTCCCAACAATGGTTTCCATTGGTTTCTTCAGATAAATCCTCAAAACTGGATGATAAAAACCATAGAATATTCATAGATAGGATCTTTTCAAAAATAATTTATAATTAATTTATAAATAAGAATCACCACAACTTATTTATACATTATTCATTAATTAATCTAGTTAAACTTCATATCACACTATCATTGTGATAAAGGATCCAAAGTGGAATCTCTATAGTGATATTTTTATGTGCTTTATGAATCTCAAAATACTATCGATGGAACTTTGGGTGCCAACATAGAGGTTCCGATCATTTTTCATCATTCATCATAAATTGCAACAAGAATCCCTTCAATCATGAAGGATTATTCCTTTTTCCCTCAGTCATAAGTGGTACGAGGAGGATAATTGAAGTATCTCACTCTTGATATAGTTCTTGAGATAATTATCTTCAATATTGAGAGATAACTCTTAAGAGAAACATTATGTACAATAATTCACTTAACCTATAAATGATATAAGTGGGTTAACATACTTAGGGTTAGAGAATTAGTTATTACCCGTTATATCTTAACTAATATATATTCTAAGTAAAAAAAAAGTTTAATATTAATATTATTATAATTATCATAGCCTGTGATAACTCAAAAATTATTTAAATATTGTTTTATTAAATATATACATTAATATTTATTTAAATAATTTTAAATAAACTATATCATTTATATACATGCTCTTAACTCAACCTGTCAATCCTCCATAGAAGTTATCAAACCATGAATAATAAATATTTATTTAAATAAATAAATATCAAAATATTATTAATTTATTAATTAAATAAATAATATATTCATAAATCAGTGATTAAATATTTATTTAATATTCAACTCACATATATTTCAAACCGAAATAACTAGTGATTGAATTTATGCAATCAACATAACCAGAATAACTATTAATCCTTGGTTTTGAGAATATTATTTATTCTATATTGAATTATAATATAATTTAATAGTATTTTTTTATATACTTCATGTGTGAACCTCTAGGCCTCTCTCTCAATGGCATTAGGCGAGCTGTCTTCAAATATAAGATTATCATCTAACAACATGTCAAGGAACTCATAGAGAAAGTTGTTAATATTACAACAATAATAACCACATATGAACACTTACAATGTAATATAGTTCTTTTATCTTGATATATCATCAATAAAATTTCATAATTTTTTCATCAACCCATATAATTGAATATCATTATTTGATTCTATGAAATGAACTCATTGATAAAACTCTATGGTAATCGACTTAATTAGATAGTTTTATTTTAGTCAAAGGGATTGAGATATCATCTTTTAGCCCAGAAAAATACTTTATTGGCTTATTTATTAATAAATTATCACTTATGACATGCCTAATATTTCCTACTTCATCAAAATCATATATCATCATTGTTTTTGAAAATAAAAATATTATATGATTCATGATATACATTTATTATAAAATCTAGTCTAAGGACCTATAAACACATCTGCATATAAGAATATTAAATGACACATATAACATGTGGAATTACTATTGGTGGGTATGTCCTCAGAACCTCTTATCTTGAGGATTACCATGTATGAAACTTTATGAGTCAAAGACTCATCCATTTATGAGAGTCAGTCACTTGATAGTATTAAACATCATCTGTTTCATGTAATAAGATATCATCTAGACCATAGGATATATGTTCCATAATACTATCATGGAATTTAATGGTTCTTATCATAGTAGGGAACTATTATAGCCTTTGTATGAGTCATAATACTCTAAGTACATTTTTACATCAATGTTACAAAGAAGAACACCCATCACGTAATAAGATATTTATTAATATTTAAGTCTTTGAATATACAGGTAATAAAAATTAATAAGATTATTGGTTATAGAAAACTAACTCCAATAGACTCCCAGTTATACTAAAGCTAATTACTAATGACTATGATTCATCTAAATCTCACATGATATTTATGTTTCACTAAAGACAAGTCTTTAGTCAATAGGTATGCCATGTTCTCTTTCATAAAAACTCTATTTATTGTAACCTCACCCCTACGAGAAAAATCTATTAGGATTTGATAATTTTTATGTATGTGCTTCATATGTTGATGTGACCATGGATCCATGGTGAGGACCACACCTATGGTATTTCTAACACCATGAGTTTTTATGAATTAATTTTTTTGAATAAAATATATTTCTTTGATGGCTTGCATTGCACACTACACCAAGTTAAACATTCTTTAAACACAACACAAAGTTAAGATTGTGATACATGAAACACTAAGCCTATATTTCATTACACACAACACTATGTTTGGGTTGTGTTACACATAATTCCATGTTCCTTATATAGCTTGTGTTACACGCAAGACCGAGTTCTACTGAACTACAATATACTATTAATATGGTTATTAAAATATTATTATTGTTAACACATATATGTTGGAATGGAATTTATGAATAATAAAAACTAAATTGTGAAAATATGGTTTATACATGTATTAATAATTAATCCTTTGTTTATCAATTAATTAGAAATAAATGTATAATCTATTTGAAAATAAATAAATTTCTTTTCTAAGAAAACTATTTTTCTATGTAGAATTATATTTTATATCAATAAACTAAGAAAACCAATTTTGATGAATGATTTTAATTTAATATATATATTATATATTAAAAAAATATTTAACAGTCATAGTATATATTTCTTAGATAAGATATTATAATAAATCCAATTTTTTGTATAAAAAGCTATATTTTTCTAAAAAGAAGTTTTCCACCTTTTAATGGAAGACTTGTCTGACAAATAATTTTTGGTACTTATATAATTTTTTTTTAAAAAATAAACTTCATTTATGAAATTTTAATATCAAATTTTACTTTGGTTTAATTTTTGGAATTTTCTAAAAAGATTTATTTTTGATGAATAGTGAAAAACACTGAATTTTAATTGAAAAATGTATTTTCCTCTAATTTTTTGTATAGTTGAATGATATTTTAAATTGTTTTTAAAGTATAATTAGTTCAATAATAGATAAATAAATTCAACTTATGTCATTTTAATCAATTTGAACATTAAATTGGATATAAAAACACTTCAAACTTTTGAACTTTTTACTTTTAAAACCCACTTTCACGACATGTCTACAAGATTAATTTTAAATTAATTTATACCACTTATGTTCTTAGAATTTGGAAAAATTGATTAAATATTTTTAATATTGATAATTTATAATATATAATAATGTTAAATTATTTTTTACCAAAAATAATAGTGAAATCAATTAAAATTAATTACAGTGATTAAGGTAAAACGACTTTACATACTGGTTAAACTTAAAAACATAAGGTGAAAAAATGACCCTACACTTGTAAAGAACCAATTATATGGAAATATTTTGACAATATCCCCTATTTTATCAAAACTTTTCCATTATTGGACACATATGGTGTAATTTATATCGCTCAGTAGTGTTTACCTTTTTGTATTTACCAGAATGTCGCTCGTCCTCCACTATAAAAGGACACTAACATCCCTCACTTATTCCCACTTATAAAGCGATTTTTCTCATCCAAAACCTTGTATAAATATCATAAAAACATCCCTAAATTAGTCTTGTAATCATACATTTTTGTATAAATCCAACCATGGAAGTCCTTTGGTGCAAACCAAAAGGAGTTACCCGAAGAAGAAGTGACATTCTTCAACAAGCACTTTTGTTTTATTTATTCCTTAAACCCCTTAAATTAATTTTATATAATGATTATATAATAACCTAAGTATATTTAATATACTGTTATTTTTTATGTTAATTTTAATACCTCCACCTTCACCACTTCCATAAAATGGGATATGCAATCATCATTCATGTGTATAGAGGACTACGGCCTCACAAACCGATGTCATTCGTTCTTCCATTACCAGTTATTAAGGTTGGAAATAATGATAAAAATACAAATTTTATATTATATATATGATATTTATGATGTATTTATTATTTTTAAAATTTTATATAACACTTACCATCATTATTTCCATTTGTTTGGAATATGGTAACATCATTTGTGGACGTGTGGACTACCACCTCCTCCAAGCGATGGGATTCGTACATGCTTTACATGGAATGTATTAAGGATGAGTTTATTAAAAATATGTGATATTTATAACATAATAATTATAATTGTATGATAATATATATATATATCATTTACTTTTCTTTCTATCAATATGAAAACAAAATGGAAACAGCGTTCATGCGTATGTACAGCCTACCGTCACCATGAACAGTGTATTTAATTTTATAAATATATATTTTATATAAATAAATATATAATGAATATATAATATATTTATATCTTGGTTTACATTATTTAAATAAGTAAATAATGATATAAGTAATAGGACCAAGAATAAAAATTCAAAACATTTACAAAAAACAAAGCGGTTATTACCTGAAACATAACTTTAACATGGAATTGTTAATAAACAGGTAATAAAAAGTCATAATTGAATCATATATGTTATTATATATATTAATATGGTTATTTGGTATATTTATAATAAACATATATTTATTATACATGATTTTTAACAAGTATAACGAGAGTCAAGACTTAATGTAAGGGAATTTCTAGTCTCACTTTTATTTCTGTGAGACTTATGCCACATTCACCACTCATTTATTTTGTGTAGTTTATATACTGACCATGAATAAATTATATTATTATTATACTTAGATTTATGGGTATTTACATATCCATTTTATTATCTATCTTTCATGGGGTTTATGGTTCAAAATTTACCAAATTGGTAAGGTAATTTTGTCCCAATTTTCCTTGTTTGTGACACATGTTATGTTATACACCTATATTCTTTTACAAGTTGTATATACTACCATTTTACATGTTATAACATGAATATTTTTAATTTCATGATATTTATTCTTCAATTAATTTTATTATATCATGGTTATTATGATTCAATGTTATGAAAGTGATAAGCGTTTATTTCTATAGCTCATCGTTTGCAAGGATTGTTTACGATTATGCTTCATTTAATAAAATATTATAATCCATATCATGAGTATTATCATGAATTTTATTATCCTATGGTTATTAATTATATATTAATTTAATGGTGTTATTTTTACTCTCTTTGGTACTTAATATAATTAAGAAAATGTTTTTAAGAAAACTCGACTTTATTTCTCTCTATGGTCAGAAATCTATTTTATTCAAAAACCATGTTTTCTAAAAATGGTTTCTAATATAATCTTGTAAGATCATTTTAAATTTATGTATTTTTAAAAAATATGTTTTAAAAAGTGTTTAAAATGGTTTTCAAATCTTCCTTTATATTTTTTCAATGTTATTTTCAAAGAGAAGTATTTTAAAAATGTTTTATCTTTTAAAAAGCATTTTTTTAAAGAAGAAATGATATTTTAAATATGAAATGTTTTAAATGATATTTAAAATTTATTTTCCATATAATATGAAATTTTTTGGTGTTATCTATTCCATACATGGGATATGATCCAATAATACCATTCATATTATTTCTCTAAATAGTTTATTCTTTTGATGACATGTTTTTTATGAGTCTCTTTTCTCTTCCATAGGTTATAACATGATAAATGGATATGAAACCTGCTTATTTTAATGGGTTATTCTATATTTAAATTATTATTAAAATTGTATCATTTCCACTAGTAATGATATTATAAAATGTTTATGATACTCATTTCACTTCTTGAGTTATGATATGATTAATGTTTATGAACATATAGAACACATATGTTTGATTTCATTATGAGATGGGTGAGACCTATATCTACCTACAATGAATTGGGTAAATATTTATATATCATGAGATAAACATAGATAGAACAGGGATTGAAATTTCTTGGGTAAATAACTTTGATTGTGATGATTTTCTTATGGTTTTGGGAGTAAACTCTGACTACTAAGATGGTTTGAGTAGTGAACCCATTCCACTAAAACTGCCTTGGAAGTAATCCTTTACTGCTATGGAAATAATTTTATATGTTTATGTGTTTACCAAAATTCCATGTCTTATTCCAATGATATTCTTTAATGTCTTTTGCTCTAGATCACCTTATGATTAATGTCTTTTAAACTACCAATATTTATTCCATGACTCATGTATATAATCTTCGATATATAGGGTATGATCTTAAAATTTTATGCTTATGTACTCATATACTTATGTTCATCTTATGCTTATGTATCTCCACTTTTTTACCCTTACTTATCATCTAATATCATACTTTCTTTTCTTTCGTTTCCCTATAATATGAAGATATATATTATGTATGATATTTCTAATAAGGGTTCTAGTTATAATGAAAATACTGGGAGATAATTTAGCCTACTTATGGACCACTGTTTATGTTTCCATGTTTCCAAAGGCACTAAAATAATACGGTCTTTAGGTTTATTTTTGTGTAATGTATTAAATATTTTGTAAAAATGATATTATGTCTATATATGTTAAGTGAGGGTTACTATAGTTGGTATCAGGGAAATTTTTTAGTCAACCTTTGGAAACTTGGATGAAAAGAAAATTAGTGAGATCTCTAGGTATTATTCTAAGGATACGTCTAGGTATATCTTTAATGATATGCTAAAGTATATGAAAATGTCATGGAATTTTGGTAAAGGATAGAGTGAGTGGTTTCCTAAAAATGAATTCATGTTTGTATATTCTAGGTGGATGTGGCTCTGTCACATATGTACATAGGGGTAATAACCCTAAAAACATTATATTAAGCTAGACTCGATCGGGAACTAGGGAATGACAATGGGCCTTACTACACACCTGGTTTAACACTCCTATGGGATATGATTTCGGAATTCAAAAACTGTTTATGAACCATCATGAAGGATTTAAATAGAATCTGACTATGAATAACCTTGGATAAACCTAAGGTGTCATATATTAAAAAAATAGGTGTCGTGATTTAGACATCCTATAAGTTATTGTTCATGATTATGAGGTTCTTTCTTTGATAATAATTTCCCACAATATTTGTCACGACCCGTCCTCGGGGCCCGTGCCGTGACTACCCCAAGCCCGCCTTCCATAGGCCAGGGGCTGGAGTCTAGCACCAAGGCGTAAATCCCGGAAAAAGGGAAGGCATTTCCTTTGTAAATTAAACAACAAAAACCACAGAGCAAGCAGGCAGAAGTAAACACTAAGTAAAAACTTGTACAATAGTAAATGCGGAAAAGTAAGTGGGCCAGAATACAAACCCAAACTGAAAGTAAAGTACAACTGGAAAGGGAAAACAGCAACTGAAAAGTAAAGCCTCAGCGTCGAGCCATCCATAGGAAGTCCCACCAGAAGGGTGAGTACAGATAGCCTCCACAGCTCCTCGGGTCCAGCCGTCCACTCCAAGTACGTCCTGCCCAGTGGGCCACCTCCGGGTACCGACCTTCTCCGCAAGCCCCAACCGCGATCAGCGTTGTCTGTCGTCTGCAACCAACACAACGTAGTGCGGGCATAGCCCGTGCAGGGGTGAGTATAAACTACTCAGTAGGGACCCCGAGGCCCCCGAAGGTCTCCCAGTATCCAAAAAAGATAATCCACAAAGGAAAGATACAATCACGAAGTAACATCCCACACTACCTCGGTATATGCCCATACATATACCTAAGTCATAAATTCCAGATCGGCTCCAACATCCGAGCTCAAGTACAACCCAGTCCACATAGGAAAGAAAAATGTAGTTCCACATAGGATAGCACAACACAATCCACATAGGAAATCAAAACAGGATTTAGCTCACACAGGAATACTTCTTCATATGACGATAAAGATGACCAGATATTGTCACTGATTCATCTAAGTCATCAGACCCACAAATGATTGATAGGTACTGAACCCCGCAATTACCCACAAAGGATTTTACCCACAAAGGATCGATAGGTACTAACCCCCGCAATGACCCACAAAGGATCTGACCCACGAAGGATCGATAGGTAACTAACCCCCACAACAACCCACAGAGGATCTGACCCACAAAGGATCGATAGGTAACTAACCCCGACAACGACCCACAAAGGATCTGATCTACAAAGGATCGATAGGCACTAACCCCCGCAATGACCCACAAAGGATCTGACCCACAAAGTATCGATAGATAACTAACCCCCGCAATGACCCAGACAGGATCGGACCCACACAGGATCTGTAGGTGCTTTCCCAAACAGGACCGCTGAGCACTGACCCACACAGGATCGGACCCACACATATTAGGTAGCACTAACCCACAGAGGATTGTTTAGTGATGTAGTCGTCGCCGTCGAATCCACTGAGGATCTCTGCATAGTCGTCGTCGTCACAGTAACAGTCACAGCCAGCTCTAGGGTTCCGGCACACAGCAAGCTCATTCGGGAGGGTCCGCTCCACGAGCTGAGAGGCTGATACATCAACTGACACATAGTCCAGATTTGATGTATCCAAAAGTTTTGTATCATCAACAGGAACTCAACGTCGCAGACGACGTGTCAATCGGATGCCCGGTCTGAGAGTTATTGGCTTTTTCGTCCCGGGGGCCAGGTTGGTTTTTAAGGAAAAATCAACCCGACCGTACTCCACCTGCATCCAAACCTTGGGCGGATTAAGCCAAAAGATCCATCCCACTTAGAGTAATTCAACAAATTCAACGGAACATCAATCGGACGTCCGAAGCTCAAGATATGAGCATTTCCGCTCCGAGGGCCCGGTTGGTTTCGTGTACGAACCAACCTAGCTGAACCCAAAGTATTCTGAAACCTTGAGTGTGATATACGGAAACGACCGTCTCGATCCAAGGATCGCATCGCTGCTGAAGGTGCGTTGTTCGGAGGCCCGTATCTCAAGTTATGATCAAAAGACCAAAAAGGTCCGGAAACAAGGGGTCTGGGCCCGAACCGACCCGGCCCGACCCCCCCTGGGTCGGCCTGAACCAGGTCGACCCAGCCAGCGCGGCCCAGCCCGGCCGCCTGACGGCTCGGTCGTGATGGCCGAGCGGGTGCAAGGGGGCGCCGCCCCCCTTGATGACTCTGCAGCCCCGCGTGGGGGGGTCGCCTCTTGCCAACGGATTCGGCAAGGCCACATCCTTCCTTTGGTTCTGTGCGGCTGCAGAACCGCACCCCGTCGTCGCGGATTCAGTCGCGGCGGCTCCGTCTGGTGGCGCGGCAGTGCCCCGCACCGCTGGTGGAGTCTGCAGGCCACCGAAGTTCCTCTGGTGGTCCGATTTCATTTCTGCCTGCGTCGTAGCTCATCACGGGTCCCGTTCTTCACTTCTGAATCAACAAATCATCTCTACGGCCCGTTTTGTCATCGTCCGCCATTCCGCACACCAAGAAACAAAGGGCGGTGGGTTCGGACTTGTTCGTTGGTCCGCACCCACCGCGTTAGCGGTTTGAACCAACAACATAATTCCCAACAATTGATAAACCTCGACCCGCAATAATAATCCACGGACCAACTTGTTAATTTTTTGGTCCGTGTTCTTGCCTTGGAGGAAAACAAACATGGGTATTAACATTTTCAAAATGACCCCTACTTTCATCGTCGTCGGACGTGAGTTCGTCGCGGAATTGACTGTTGTGGAAGAAAAGGATTGTCACGTCGCGGAAGGGCGTCGCTGTCGCGCGGTACTCAGCGTCGCGTAGACAAACTCTGAGGATCAAGGATATACAGATTTAATTATAACAATTAAATCCATGCTGATGTTATAATCCACAATGAATTAAAAGGACCGCAATCCCCTACCTCAAGATGCTGATCGGAGATTGTTTCGGGGATGGAACGTTGCAGAAGAAGCTTCGGCGTCGCGTCGCGTCAATCTCCAGGGTTCTGGCATTCTTCGTCGCCCTTCGTCGGAGGCCAGCATTCTTCATGTTCTTCGCGTTATTCGCGTTCTTCATGTTCTTTGCATTCGTCGCGTTCTTCGCGAAGGAGGATGAATATCTTTAGAGATTCTCCAAAGGTTTAACACAACAACAAGATGATAAAATAAGTCCTCATCTTATTTTATTATCAACTAAAGAATTTGAAAAACAAAGATAAGTAATGAACAATTAATTCATAGAATTAATTGCAACGAACTAACCGCCCAATTAATAGGGGCGTTAAGAATTTAGAAAACACGTCAGTTGACTTTCATTTAATAGGGGTTTTCACGGGTGCGTTACTTAGTGGAAAAGAAATGGTGGGGTTCGTACGGACCCCACCTCACAAATATCCTACCAAGAGGGTAGGATATTTTGGGTTCCACCTTATCTGCTTCAACTCAGCTTAATCATATTTAAGTGGCTTTAAGCGACTTTAAGTGAAATAAAATAAAGTTTGTCGTACCACATTATTTTATTTCTTAACTTAAAGCCCAAAAATTTAAAAACCACACCCGAGAAATATCAACTCTGGAAGAGGTGTTTCTAAGAAAATATTTGTGCTGCGATTCTATCGGTGCCCTCGGAATTCGATTCCAAGCACCGGTTCAAAAGTTATAAAAACTCGCTCGTTCGTTCACTGAACGTACCCGAGCCAAACTTCAGAAAATGATTCCAGGCACACTGGGCCTCGGAATCAGGTGCCGTCAGAAACTGTGTTCTTGTAAAATTCCAAAAAAAATTAAGAAAAAAAAATTCCTTGAAATTTACGGGTCTTTACATCACTCCCACCTTAGGGCTTTACATCCCTGTAAAGATACATCATAAACTAGGGAAACAAAAGTGGGTATTGAGCACGCATATGAGCTTCCTGCTCCCAAGTTCTCTCCTGGAGGTTCCCGTGCTGCCATCTGATGCGCACTAGAGGAATCGACCGTCCACGTAGGACCTACTCCGGTCGATCCTCGATCTCCACCAGGACCTCCACAAAAGTCTCCCCATCATCAACGTCTAGCTCCCCATGGTCAATGATGTGCGTCGGGTCATGCACGTATCTTCTCATCTGAGCTACGTGGAAGACGTCGTGCACCCAGTACAACTGAGGTGGTAGAGCCAGGCGATAAGCCACCTCGCCAATCCGGTTGAGGACCTGGAATGGTCCGATGAAGCATGGAGACAACTTGCCGCCTCAGACAAATCTCCATAATCCACATCGAGGTGAGACACGCAAGAAGAAGTGGTCTCCATCCTCGAACTCTAGTGGCCTCTGCCTCTTGTCAGCATAAGACTTCTGTCAGCTCTGAGCTGTCCTCATCCACTCCTGGATGACCTGGACCTTCTCTGTCGTGTCCTGGACCATCTCTGGTCCCACAAGTGCTGACTCCCCAGGGTCTGTCCAGCACAAAGGAGATCTTCAAGGTCGGCCGTACAATGCCTCATATGGTGCCATCCCGATGGTGGAGTGGTAGATGTTGTTGTACGCAAACTCCACCAAGGGTAGGTGGTCCTCCCAGTTGCGACCAAAGTCTAGGACACATGCGTGGAGCATGTCCTCGAGAGTTTGAACGGTCCTCTCCGTCTGACCATCCGTCTGAGGGTGAAAGGCGGTGCTCAGACGTAGTTGCGTCCCGAACGCCTCCTGCAACCCCTTCCAAATCCGGGAAGTAAAGTGAGCATCTCGATCAGAGACGATAGATGATGGCACACCATGAAGCCGTACAATCTCTTGAATGTAGAGACGCCCCAAGCTCTCTACTGATCCCTGCTCTCTGATGGGTAAGAAGTGAGCCGACTTGGTGAGTCGGTCGACAATAACCCAAATGGAGTCGTGACCTCTGGAAGTGCGTGGAAGTCCAGTCATGAAGTCCATAGATATCTCGTCCCACTTCCACTCTGGGACCTCCAAGGGTTGTACCAAGACTGCTGGTACCTGATGCTCTGCCTTCACCTGCTGGCAGGTGAGGCATTGTGAAATGAACTCTTCCACAGCCTTCTTCATGCCCGGCCACCAGTGCTGTCGTCTGTGATCCTGGTACATCTTCGCCACTCTAGGATGTACCGCTAAGGGAGAAGTGTGAAACTCTCTCAGCACTTCCTCTCGTAAAGTAATTGGTACCATGGTACTTCCTCTGAAAAGGATGCCATGCTCCACTCCAAAGGAGAAGCCATCAGGTGCGTGTCCTGAGGATATCTTTGCACGCCGCGTCTCACAGTCAGCGTCCCCACGTTGTGCCTCTCTGACCCGCTGCAGTAATAGAGGAGTGATTGTGAGAGACAGAAGGAAGGTTGCCCCATCTCTATCCACGAAGGATATCTACAAAGAGGCTAGCTGCTCTGTCACCTCCTCAAGTAGTTGAATGCACATCCTCCTGCTGAGAGCATCAGCTACTATGTTTCCCTTCCCAGGAGTATAGACTATCTCAAATTCATAGTCCTGGAGGAACTTGAGCCATCACCATTGTCTCAGGTTCAGGTCCTTCTAAGAGAAGATGTACCTGAGACTCTGGTGGTCAGAAAAGACTGTAAAGTGCTCACCCATCAGATTGTGTCGCCATTTCTTCAGAGCGAAGACCACGGCTGCTAACTCCAGGTCATGGGTAGCGTAGTTCTACTCATGCGGCCTCAACTGACATGATCGATAGGCGATCACTGCCCGCTCCTGCATCAGGACACACCCGAGTCCGGTCCCTGATGCATCGCAGTAGACTACGTACCCTACTCCCTCCTCAGGCAACCTCAAGATAGGTGTGATGGTCAATCTATGTCTCAGCTCCTGGATGCTCTGATGACATCTGTCGGACCACACAAAGGGTTTCCCCTTCTTCATCAAAGCTGAGAGTGGTGTCGCAACTCTGGAGAAGTCTGGCACGAATCTCCGGTAGTATCCAGCTAGTCCCAAGAAACTCCGCACCTCCGTCACGCTCCTGGGTGGCTCCCAAGCTAGCACTTCCTCGATTTTCGCAGGATCCACCGCAACTCCCGCCTCAGAGATGACGTTCCCTAAGAAGTGGACCTCACTTATCCAGAACTGAAACTTAGAGAGATTTCCATAAAGATGGTGATCTCGGAGTGTGTCTAGTACAACATGCAAGTGGTAGGCGTGCTCCTCCTCAGTCGTCGAGTATATCAAATTGTCATCGATGAAGACTACGACAAATCGATCGAGGTATGGCTGGAAGATCCTGTTCATGAGGCCCATGAACGCTGCTGGAGCATTGGTTATGCCAAATGGAATAACCAAGAACGCATAGTGGCCATACCGACATCTGAAGGCCATCTTCTGCACATCCTCGTCTCGAACTCTGAGCTGATGATATCCTGACCTGAGGTCTATCTTCGAGAACCACCGTGCTCCCTTGAGCTGATAGAAGAGGTCATTAATCCTTGATAGCGGATACTTGTTCCTCACTATCACCTGGTTCAGGAGATGATAGTCGACACACAGTCACAAGCTCGCATCCGCCTTCTTTGCGAACAATATCGGGGAAGCCCAGGGTGAAACACTGGGGCGGATAAATCCCTTTCCCTGCAAGTCCTCCAACTGTACCCGTAGCTCTCGAAGCTCAGCGGGGGCCATCCGATATACTGGAGTTGATATCGGGGCTGTACCGGGGTACAAAACAATATAAAAGTCTACCTCCCTGCGAGGAGGTAGCCCTGGAACGTCGTCGGGAAAGACGTCCGCGTACTGATCCACCACTGCAGGAAAAATAGGACTCCGCACGTCAACTGCTCCTAGGATGAGGCTAGACAACTGATGCGTGATGGGCTGTCCTCTCCTCTATGAGAGTCCATCCTATGCTGCGAGGGATCCCTTCTCACCGGTGAAGGTGAACCTGCTCCCGTCGGTGCATACATATCGCACCTTGCGCCCAATACAGTCAATATGTGCAAGGACTGTAGATAACCAATCCATGCCCAAGATGATGTCGTAAGGCCTCGACGCCGCTACAAGAAGATCCCAGCCGAAGCTCTCGCCTCCAAGAGTAAGCTCACACTGCCGGCACCAGTGCGTAATCATCGAGTCTGCTCCCATAGGAGTCTCTAGCCGTAAGGATCGAGCCAACGGCTCTGTCAGAATCTCCGAGCTCCGAACAAGGGTAGCGGCTATGAAAGAGTGACTCGCTCTTGTTTCTATAAGAACTGCAGCAAGGGTGGAATAGACACAGATCGTACCTCGAATCATCTCGGGTGCGTCGTGGTTGTAGGCCTCCGCTGCCTGGAGTTGTGCCTGTCTCTGCCCGCCAGCTCCCTGTGGTAGGGGTGGACCTCCTGGTGGTGGTGGAGGTAGAGCCTCAAAGCGTCTCCCACCACCTGCTGCTCGGACAACTCCTCTGCCTCGTCCGCCTCCTCCCTGCGGACCGCCACGGTTGACCCTCTACCTCTGCCTGGGTGGCCCCTCAACTATCTGCTGCTCCTCGGCACGGTGGGCCGGGCAGTCATGAGCCATGTGGCCCTGCCCGCCACATGTGTAGCACTGCCTGCCTCTCGAAAGACTAGCTCCACGCTGTGTTCCCCGCACTGCTGAGCCAGTATCCTGAGGTCTTATGCGTGAGGGTATGGTCTTCTTGGACCCCTGAGTCATCCGTCGGCTACCATCTATGGAAGACTCTGCTACCTGCCGCCCTGCGGTTGGTCTCGCTGCTGATGAAGGCTCAGCACGGAAGATCTTGATCAAAAGAACTCGCTCCAGTACTCCTGCCTGAATCGGAATGCTGAGGGAGTTCAGTGATGCCCTGATCTCATGTCTCAAAACCTACTCAAAGGTCCGGGCCCAGAAGAATGGGTCCCGTACCATATCTGTCGAGTAGCGAGAGAGATCGGTAAATCTCGCTGAGTACTGGGCGACCGTCAAGCTGCCTTGCCGCAGCTGAAGAAGCTCCTGGATGCGCACTGCACGAAGGGTGGCCGAGAAGAAATCTGGGCAGAAGAGGCCCTCAAAGTCTGTCCAGAGAAGAGATGCCTCATCGTGCACCTGGAGCATCAAGCTCCACCATCAGCCCGCTACTACGTGCAGTAGGCTCGCTGCGAGGATCACCATGAGGTCTGCTGGTGTCCTCACTAGCCTGAAAACTCGTACAACTGCCTCCAGCCAGTCCTTGGCTGCCTGGGGGTCTGTCTCACCACTGAACCTGGGTGGTCGCTGGCACTGGAACTCATGCAGTGCACTAAGGCGACGTGCATCGTCAGCGGCTGGGGCTGGAAGCATCGGTGGCTCGGTGGGTAGAGGTATCGCCGGTGCCTCAGCTGTCAAAGGGCCCTGTACCGAGGCCTCGTCGCTCGGTGGGCTGTCGTCACGTACAAATCTCGGGACCCTAGCTGGCTATCGTCGTGCGGCCATCCTAAAAAGAAACACGTACGCCACGGTCAAAATATTATACCTAGTGAGCTGACATAAATTAATCACAAAGAAAACTTGTAACACACGTGCAATCAATGTTTTCGTGCATTAAGTCAGAAATCAGAAATCAGGGTCTTGGTGTACGGATACGTCGACCGCAGCACCAACACTGGACTCCCTGAACTGATAACCACACCCAATACGCTAAACACTATTGCTTCACATAGAAAAAAGATCAGAGTCCCAAGTTCTGCGATAGAACTGAACTCCTCCAATTCCAGTTTGTCACAACCCGTCCTCGGGGCCCGTGCCGTGACTACCCCAAGCCCGCCTTCCATAGGCCAGGGGCTGGCGACTAGCACCAAGGCATAAATCTTAGAAAAAGGGAAGGCATTGCCTTTGTAAAGTAAACAACAAACACCACAGAGCAAGCAGGCAGAAGTAAACACTAAGTAAAAACTGGTACAACAGTAAGTGCGGAAAAGTAAGTGGGCTAGAATACAAACCCAAACTAAAAATAAAGTACAACTGGAAAGGGAAAAAAGCAACTAAAAAGTAAAGCTGCAGCGTCGAGCCATCCACTGGAAGTCCCACTTGAAGGGTGAGTACAGATAGCCTCCATAGCTCCTCAGGTCCAGCCGTCCACTCTGAGTACGTCCCGCCCAGTGGTCCACCTCCGGGTACCGACATGCTCCGCAAGCCTCAACCACGATCAGCGTTGTCCGTCGTCTGCAACCAACACAACTTAGTGCAGGCATAGCCCGTGCAGGGGTTAGTATAAGCTACTCAGTAGGGACCCCGAGACCCCCGAAGGTCTCCCAGAATCCACAAAGGATAATCTAAAAAGGAAAGATACAATCACGAAGTAACATCCAACACTACCTCGGTATATGCCTACACATATACCTAAGTCATCAATTCCAGATCGGCTCCAACATCCGAGCTCAAGTACAACCCAGTCCACACAGGAAAGAAAAACGTAAATCCACATAGGATAGCACAACACAATCCACATAGGAAATCAAAATAGGATTCAGATCACACAGGAATACCTCTTCATATGATGATAAGGATAACCAGATATTTCCACTGATTCATCTAAGCCGTCGGACCCACAAAGGATCGATAGGTACTAACCCCCGCAATGACCCAAAAAGGATCTGAACCACAAAGGATCGATAGGTACTAACCCCCGCAATGACCCACAAAGGATCTGACCCACAAAGGATCGATAGGTAACTAACCCCCGCAATGACCCACAAAGGATCTGACCCACAAAGGATCGATAGGTACTAACCCCCGCAATGACCCACAAAGGATCAATAGGTAACTAACCCCCGCAATGACCTACATAGGATCGGACCCACACAGGATCTGTAGGCGCTGTCTCACACAGGACCACTGAGCACTGACCCACACAGGATCGGACCCACACGGGATCGGTAGCACTGACCCACAAAGGATCGCTAAGTGCATTAGTCATTGTCGTCGAATCCACAGAGGATCTCTGCATAGTCTTCGTCGTCACAGTAACATTCGCAGCCAGCTCTAGGGTTCCCGCACACAGCAAGCTCATTCGGGAGGGTCCGCTCCACGAGCCGAGAGGCTGATACATCAACTGACACATAGTCTAGAGTTGATGTATCCAAAAGTTCCGAATCGTCAACAGGAACTCAATGTCGCACAAGGCGCGTCAATCGGACGCCCGGTCTGAGAGTTATTGGCTTTTTCGTCCCGGGGGCCCGGTTGGTTTTTAAGGAAAAACTAACCCGACCGTACTCCACCTGCATCCAAACCTCGGGCAGAGTATGCCAAAAGATCCATCTCACTTAGAGGAATTCAACAAAGTCGACGGCACGTCAATTGGACGTCTGAAACTCAATTTATGAGCGTTTCCGCTCCGAGGGCCCGGTTGGTTTCGTGTACAAACCAACCCGGCCGAACCCAAAGTATTCTAAAACCTTGAATGTGATATACCAAAATGATTGTCTCGATCCAAGGATCGCATCGCTGCAGAAGGCGCGTCGTTCGGAGGCTCTTAGATCAAGTTATGAGCAAAAGATCGAAAAGGTCCGGAAACGGGGGGTCTGGGCCCGGACCGACCCGGCCCGACCCCCCCTGGGTCAGCCTGAACCGGGTCGACCCGACCCGGGTCCGGGTCCGACCCGTCCGACGCGGCCCGGCCCGGCCACCTGGCGGCTCGGCCGTGATGGCCAAGCGGGTGCAAGGGGGCGCCGCCCCCCTTGATGACTCTGCGGCCCCGCGTGGGGGGGCCGCCTCTTGCCAACGAACGCGGAAAGGCCGCGTCCTGCCTTCCGTTCCGTGCGGCCGCGGAATTGCACCCCGCCTCCGCAGCTTCAGTCGCGAAAGCTTCGTCTGGCGGTGTGCCGGCGACCCACTTCGCCAGTGGAGTCAGTGGGCCACCGGAGTTCCTCCGGTGGTCCGATTTCATTTCCGTCTGCGTCGTAGCTCATCCTGGGTCCCGTTCTTCACTGCAGAATCAACAAATCGTCTCTGAGGCCCGTTTTGTCGTCGTCCACCGTTCTGTACACCAAGAAACAAAGGGCGGTGGGTTCAGACTTGTTCGTTGGTCCGCACCCACCGCGTTAGTGGTTTGAAACAACACCATAATTCCCAGCAATTGATAAACCTCGACCCGCAATAATAATCTGCAGACCAACTTGTTAATTGGTTGGTCCGCGTTCTTTCCTTGGAGGAAAACAAACATGGGTATTAACATTTTCAAAATGACCCCTACTTTCATCGTCATCGGACGCGAGTTAGTCGCGGAATTGACCGTCGCGGAAGAAAAGGATCATCGCATCGCGGAAGGGTGTCACTATCACGCGTTACTCGGCGTCGCGTAGACAAACTCCGAGGATCAAGGACATATAGATTTAATTATAACAATTAAATCCATGCTGATGTTGTAATCCACAAAGAATTAAAAGGACCACAATCCCCTACCTCAGGATGCAGATCGAAGATTGTTGCGGGGATGGAACGTCGCAGAAGAAGCGTCGGCGTCACGTCGCGTCGATCTCCAGGGGTCTGGCATTTTTCGTCACCCTTCGTCAGAGGCCGGCGTTCTTCGCGTTCTTTGCGTTCTTCACGTTCTTCGCGTTATTCGCATTCTTCGTGTTCTTCGAGAAGGAGGATGAAGATCTTTAGAGATTCTACAAAGGTTTAACAGAACAACCAGATAATAAAATAAGTCCTCATCTTATTTTATTATCAACTAAAGAATTTGAAAAACAAAGACAAGTAATGAACAATTAATTCATAGAATTAATTTTAATGAACTAACCGCCCAATTAATAGGGGTGTTAAGAATTTAGAAAACGCGTCAGTTGACTTTCATTTAATAGGGGTTTTCGCGGGTGCGTTACTTAGCGGAAAAGAAACAGTGGGGCTCGTGCGGGCCCCACCTCACAAATATCCTTCCAAGAGGGTAGGATATTTTGGCTTCCACCCTATCCACTTCAACTCAGCTTAAGAAGCTTTAAGTGGCTTTAAACGTCTTTAAGTGAAATAAAATAAAGTTTGTCATACCGCATTATTTTAATTCTTAACTTAAAGCCCAAAAATTTAAAAACCACACCCGAGCAAACGCAACTCCGGAAGAGGCGTTTCTAAGAAAATTCTGGCACTGCGATTCCATCGGTGCCCTCGGAATTCGATTCCGAGCACCGGTTCAAAAGTTAGAAAAACCCACTCATTCGTTCACTGAACGTACCCGAGCCAAACTTCGGAAAATGATTCCGGGCACACCGGGCCTCGGAATCAGGTGCCGTCAGAAACTGTGTTCTTGTAAAATTCCAAAAAAAATTAAGAAAAAAAATTCCTTGAAATTTAAAGGTCTTTACAATATTATTTCTAGTTCTATTTAATGGAGAGACCTAGAAGGAATTGGGTTAACATTGAATGTGATGGAAAATTTGAAGATGAGCTATCAAATGGGATAATGACTGGAGTAAAGGACATAGTGGTTATTCCTAATCAGTTTTCACAGAACATGATTAACAATATGTACCTTAACCAACTCTTGGACTTACCAAAGAATATAACGAAAGAGTTCAATGAGAGTTTAGGTAATAAAGACCTTGTAGGAAAGAAGATTCAATTTCCTTTGTTTTGAAAATGTGGAAAGAATCTCCCAATTGAATATCTAATAGGAACGAGAATATGTTTTGACTATAGAAAATAAGGAAACAAAGCAAGTAATTTCGAGGGAAAATGAAAGTTTTTGTTAATGCAATTAATGAGAATAATGGCCTCCTTGATACATTATAAATGGTTTAATTATTCAAATTTTTAAATAATGGTAATTATGAAAATAGATGTCTTGAGTTGAAAGTTCAGGAATAGAATCGGCAAGGTTGTATAAGTAATGGTTATATTTTTTTGATGAAGATATTACATGTGAAATGTAAAAGGAAAGAGGTATTAATGAATATGATAAGGAATCATTATTAATGTATTAAGGGTGAATTGGAATAATCTAAGTTTTTATGGATTTGGATTCAATAATTATGTTATAAAAATTGTGAAATATATAAGGATTGTTATGTTTTTTTTCTAAGGATTTATAGGAATATGTTGAATGGTTTTGATAGACTAGAAAAGTAATTTAATGGAAATTTGATATTAATGAAAAACACATGATTAAGGGAAAAATAACCCTTAATATGTTTCTGATTCTAAGATAGTGATGTCTGAATACAGATATTTTGGATGCGAATATATAAATTGGATGGTATTGATTACCTTGGAACTGATTAATAATTTTTTAACAAATTGGTTTATTCGATCATGGATATATTTTACAAAACAATGGATTTAAGGGATATATCCAATAATCTTTGGAATAATAATGAGTTCTTGTTTTCAATAATGATTTAAGGTAATTTAGGTTATTACTATGTTTCAATAGAATACATGATGAAGGTATTCACATGTTTGTTATGTAACAAACAAGAGATACTTTATGATATATTTAGGACCAATGTTATGTTGATTTTGAAAAATTTAGTGACCTTATATCTAATTTTTTGGATTTTTAGATTTCATAAGGATTACAAGATTAACCATTTATGAAATGGTTTAAGTTAAACTTCATATGAGATTTTAGAGATTTAAGGTATTATCTCACTATATGAGGATTTATGGATATTGGATAACCTGTTTTAACCATTTTTGTGATGTTAACTAAATATAGATGGAATGAATTATTATACCTCATTATTTATTAGTGCTTTAGGAATGAAAAATTCACCTTCATTTCTTGGTGTAAGAGATGAAGTGGAAAATGTGAAATGAACAACCAATAGGTGAGATTGTTTACATGAAAAAATAATGAAATCAAGTAAGTATATTTCCATACATTCATAGATAGTAAAATAATTCTTTAACTCTTGGAAAAGTATTTTGAAAAATATTTATCCTAACACCACTGTTTATGTTGAACTAATGGTCTTATAAATCATCACAGATTTATGGTTTTGAGGCCATTAACTTTCCATTGATAATTCATTTACTTGTGATCAATGTCCCCAATCACACTCTATAATTTTTTATGATTTTATTTCATGTCCACATTTTCACTTTCCATCTATGTTCTCCTATGTGGAAATCTTGTTATGGGTTACATTGGGTAACCATTATGTTTCGAACCTTCCTTTTTTAAAGAATGTTTCAGTATTCTTTTTTACGATCAGGGTTTCAATGAAAGGAACTTTCGAGTATTAAAAATTTGAAAACCCATTGAAATTTTGAGTGAGAAATTTATTTTAAGAGTGTATAATTTAACACCCTTAGTTTTTATTAATTAATTTTTTTTAATAAATTAAATTTATTTGATGGATTACATTACATGTTACACCAATTTAAGCTTTATTTATACACAACACCAAGTGAAGATTGCACTACACATAGCACTGAGCCTAGATTTCATTACAATAAATACTAATTTTGGTTTGTGATACACACAATACTAAGTTCCTTCAATAGTTTTTATTACACGCAAGACCGAGTTCTACAAAACAATAATATACTATTAATATTGTTATTAAAATATTCTTATAGTTATAACCTAACCATTGGAATGGAAGTTATGAATAATATTAAATAAATTGTTAAAATATGATTTAAAAATGTATATAAAATTATTTATTTGGTTATAAATTAGTTATAATTGAAAGTAAGAACCATTTGAAATTAAATAGATTACATTTCTATGAAAACTATTTTTCTATGTACAGACAAATTTCATCTAAATGAATTAAATAGATCACTTTTGTTTAATGATTTAATTTTATTTATATATTACATATTTATACAACAAGATGACATTCATCTTATGTTTTTTCTAGAAAATATATAAGAATAAATCCAATTTTAAGCATAAAAATGTATATTTTTCTAAAATGAAGTTTTGTCCCATTTTAATGGATGATTTTTTTAAAACTAATTTTTTATAATTTTATAATTTATATTTTTAAAAATAATGTTAATTTTTTAAATCAAAATATCGAAATTTACTTTCGGTTAATTTTTGGTATTTTTCTGAGATGTTTCTTTTTGGATGAATAGTGAAAATAGTGAATTTTAATTGAAAATTGCATTTTTTATATAATTTATAAAGTTAAATTATATTTTAAATTAGTTTTAAAGTATAGTTAGTTCAATTATACATATGTAAATACAATTTATGTCTTTTTAATAAATTTTACAATGAAATTGGGTATAAAAACATTTCAATCTTTTAAACTTTTTTCTTTAAAAACGTACTTTCGTGACACGTCTATGGGATTAATTTTAAATTATTTTCTACCACTTATGTGTTTAGAATTTGGAAAAATGGATTTAATATTTTTAATTAGAATAATTTTAAATTTTTTATAATTAAAAATTAGTTTTTTACCCAAAATATTAGTGAAATCAATTTAAATTAATTACAGAGATTAAGGTAAAAATTAGTTTAATTAATGGTTAAACTTAAAACATAAGGTCTAAAAATGACACAAAACTTGTATAAAATAAATTTTATAGATTTATTTTGACCATATATCCTATTTTATCTAAATTTTAACATTATTGGAGTTACATTATGTAAGGGAGACCTTTTCGTAGTGGTTACCTTTTGTATTTATAGAAATTCCACTCCTCCTCTACTATAAAAGGGCACTCACCCCCCCCCCTAATTATTCACACCTATAAAGATATTTTTCTATTCAAAAAAATATCCAAATATTATCCAAAATTGTATAACTTATTCTTATAATCCTACATTTTGGCATAAATACAACGAAGTAAGCCCTTTGGTGAAAACCAAAAGGAGTTCCCTAAAGAAGTGGTAACTTTCTTCAACGAGCACTTTTGTTTTATTTCTTCCTTAAACCTCTTAAATTATTTTTATATAATGATTATATAATAAAAAAATTATAATAAATATACTTATATTTTTTTATTTTAAGTTTTATACATTCACCTTCACACACTTCCATCAAATGGGATACACAATCATCATTTTTGTGTATGGCAGACTACCACCTCACGAACCAATGTCATCCGTTCTTACATTACCGCCCCTTAAGGTTGGTAATCACGATGTAAATGATGATTTTATATTATATATATGATATTTATTATGTATTTATTATTCTTTAATTATTATATAACACATATACCTTCATGATTTCCATTTTGTGGGAATATGATAACATCGTTTGTAGATGTATGGACTAATGTCTGTTAAAAGCGATGTGATTCATTAATGATTTACACATAATATATTAATTATTTGTCTATTAAATATATGTGATATTTATTAAAATCTAATTCTAATTTAATTATAATATATATATACACATCATTTACTTTTCTTTCTTTCAGTACGATAAGAAAATGGAAACAACATTCATACATACGTACAGCCTACCATATCCATGAACAATGTATTTCATTTAATAATTCTATGTTTTATATAGATAAATATATAATGAATATTTATAATATTTATATAATGTTTTTAATTCTTTAAATAAGTAAATAATGTTATAATTAGTAGGACCAAGAAGAAAAATTCAGAACATGTATGAAAAACAAAGCGGTTATTACCCAAAAAATAACTTTAACATGTAATTGTTAATAATTCGGTAATATAAAGTAATAATTGAATAATATATGGTATTATATATATTAACATGGTTTCATGGTAGATTTATAGTAAACATATATTTATTATATAGGAGTTTTGAACAAGTATGATGAGAGTCAAGACTTAAGGTAAGGGGATTTCTAGTCTCACTTTTATTTCTGCGAGACTTATATCATATTCACCACTCATCTATTTTGTGTGGTATATATATTGACCATAAATATATTATATTATTATTATAATTAAATTTATATTTATTTATGTTTCAATTTTATGATCTATCTTTGGGTTTTACAATTCAAAAGTTACCAAATCGGTAAGGTAATTTTGTCTCAATTTGTCTTCTTTGAGACACATTTTATGTTATGCACCTATATTCTTTTAAAAGGCCTATATAATACCATTGGAAATGTTATATAATTAATATATTTATTTTCAGGATATTTTATACTTCATTTAATTTTATTCTCTCATAATTATTAGATTCAAAGTTGCCCAAGTGGTAAGAGTTTATTGCTACAATCTCACTATTTATCAAAATTGTTTACGATTATGCTTCCATTGATGAAATATTATAATATATCTCTTAATATTTATCATGAAGTTTTTTATACTATGTTTATTCGTTATATATTCATGTAAAAGTACTATTTTCCCTCTATTTGGTACTTAGTATAATTAATAAAACATTTTTTAAGAAAATACAACTTTATTTCTCTCTACATTCGGAAATCTGTTTTATTCAAAAACTATGTTTTCTAAAAAAAAAAAAAAATTAATGATATTGTAAGATAATTTTCAATTTAATGGATTTTAAATGTGTTTTATTCTTTAAAAAGTGTTTAAAATGGCTTTTGGAGCCTGCTTTATAAATTTTCAGAGTTGTGTTCAAAGAAAAGTATTTTTTAAAAAATATGTTTTAAAGAGAATTTTCCAAATAAGAAAGGATATTTTCCTCAAGAAATGTTTTTAAAGTATCTTTAAAAATTATTTTCCTTATTATATGACATCTATTGGTGTTAACTATTTCTTACTGGGGATATGATCCAAAAATACCATTCATATTCTCTATTTAAAAGGTTTATTATTTTGATGACATGTTGTTTATGAGACCCATTTCTCTTCCTTGGGTTATACCATGATAAATTCATATTAAATCCACTTATTTTAAAAGGTTATTCTATATTTAAATGATTATGAAACCTATCTATTTTATACGGGTTAGGATATAATTAAATTTTTATGATTCCCATTTCATTTTATGGGTTATGATATGATTAATTTTTATAATCTTATGGCACTCAAATGTATGATTTAATTATGAGATAGGTGGGACCTATATCTCCCTCCCATGAATTAGGTAAATATTTATATCTCATGATATATACATGGCTAGAATGGGTAGTGATCCTAGTTTAGTAAAGGACCTTTTCCACTAAGATGGACTTGGGAGAGAACCGTGACTACTAAGATGCTCTTGGGAGTGAACTGTCACTATTATGATGGTTTGGGGAGTGAACCCATTCCACTAATATGGACTTGGTAGTAATCCTTGATTACTATGGAAATAATTTTATGTGTTTATGTGTCTTTCACAATTACATTTCTTATTCCTATATTATTCATTAATGGATTGTTCTCTTGGTTCCCTTATGATTCATGTCCTATGAACTTCCAATATTTATGTCATGACTCATGTATATGATCTTTGATATGCATGGTATGATCCTAAAATGTTATAATTATTTTCTCATACACTTTTTTTCATGTTATGCTTACGGATCTCCCTTGTTTTCCCTTACTAAGCTTCTAATCTCACACTTTCTTATGTTTCCCTTCATTGGGCTATGAAGATACGTATTATTTATGATGTGTATAAGAAGGGTTATAGTTATTTAGAACATAGTGGGAGATAATTTAGATCACTTATGGACTAGTTTTTATGTGTCCATGTTTCCAAATGACCTAAACTAATACGGTCTTTGGGCATGTGTTTGTATAATGTATTAAATATTCCATGAAATTTATGTAATGTCTATTTATGTTAATTGAGGTTTCCTTAATATTGTTATAATATAGTTTGATATAATCTTTTATACTATGAACCACTTCAACACCTTATATGAAGTTGAGTATCCAAACCGCTTCTTTAATCGCTTAAAAAGGATAAATATACTTAGACTCTATTATATAATCGGTTGCCACTAGTTTCATTAAGGTCTTCCAACTCACAAATACTCTATTCCGGGGGAATTAAAATCCCAAATATTATTTTATATCATTATAGACTATCTATATACTATAATATATATATATACCTTGATGGCTTGTTTGTATCTCCTCTGTAAAATAGGAACACATCCTTAGTACACCGTACATACATCAGGATAGTCTTAATAGTGGTTCAATGTTATTCTTTGATGTATCATGATTTCTTCTTACCATGATCAAGGTGTAAATAACCACAATACTTGTATATATAATGAAATAAATGTAAAATCATATCACTAATAAATAAGGAATCCTACTCATTCTCTCTCTCTCTCCTCTTGTGTATTAGGTCAGATTTTTTTAAAGATATTTAGACAATGTGATATTGGAAAGAATCCCCTATTGGAATATTTTATATTGAATATCTTTATTACCTTTTCAATTTATATACCCTAACATAGTCCAAGTATCATCTTGAATCTATCATGGTGGATATTAGTCCTAAGTATTCAGGATGCTTCACCTAATTCTTTTATAGAGAATCATTTGTTCATACATATTTTAATAGATTTTAAGAGTAGTATCTCAGTTTTCATAAGTAATATATCCCCAATAAATACTATAATTAAAATGATGAAACTCCAACGAAACCTTTTATAGACACAAGGATCACATTTATTATTTATGAAACCAAATTCTCTTATCGATTTATCAAAGAAAATGTTTCATGATCTAAATTCTTCGTTTAACCCTTAGGTATATCTCTATAACTTTCATACTTTAATAGAACACTTTGGATTCACAAAACCTTCTGGTTGTTTGATATATATGTATTCCATAAGGTTCACTTTAAGGAAATCTATTTTGATATCCATTTTTCAATTTCTATAATCATGTTAAGCTACTATGGAAAGCATAATTCTAATAGATTTTACAATAGTGAATGGCTAAAATGTTTCTTCATAGTCTATGACTTGAAATTATTTAAACCCTTTTGCAATCAATCATGACTTATAGTTATTGAATTTACAATCTATCTCTAATTTCTTCCGGAATATTAATCTAAAACCAATAGTATTTATATCTAATGGAGTATCTAACAAAACCCATATATGGTTTTAGTATGTAGAATTTATCATAGAATTAATGGTTTCTTTCCACCTTCAACATATGATATACTTACTGGTTTCTTATAGGAAATAGTTTCATCATTATCAACTAACAATGATCCATCATCCTTGGTGATTATAAAACCATATTTCACTAGTTCTCTAACCTCTCTGGTATTCCTACAAAATAGTTTTGTCTTTGAAAAAACTTTATCCATGGGACTTTGTGGAATATTTTCATGCATCAACTCTTGTGTATCTTGAACCTTGAATTCTTAAGAGTTGATCTTACTCTCGCTATATATTTTTGAGATTTACTCCCTCTCAAGAAAGTTGGGATGTCATTAAACCATGATTTTTTATCTGATTGGTTGTATATATAATATCATTTATCTTCCTTAGTATTTCTTATAAAGATACTCCTAATACATTGGGGTGAAAGTTTATTTCCTGATATAACATTAATAAATACTTAACATCCCAAAACTCATATATGTGATAAAATGATATTATCTACATACCAATTATCATATTGAATACTAATTTCTATATTAGTTGGAACTCAATTTCATAAAAATTTTTTAGTTTTAATTGCATATCCCTAAAAGGATAATGGAAGGATTTAATGACGCGTCATCGAACTCACCATGTTCAACAAAGTGTTGTTTATCTATTCACTAACACCATTACTCTATTATGTATATTAAGGATTGATTTTATATGGAATCCCAAACTACCTTAGATAGATGATGAAATATTTGTTAAGATATTCATTACTTCAGTTTGATTGGAGTATCTTTATCTTCTTACCAAGATGATTCTCTACTTCATTATTGAAATATCTAAATTTTTAAAAGGTTTTAGACTTAATATTTATTAAGGTAACAAATAAATATCAACTAAAGTCATTATTAAAAGTTATGAGGTCAGATTATCCACCCATAAATTCAACTAGAAAAGGTTTATAAACATCTGTATGAACCAATTCAAGAATCTCTATGGCCCTGTCACCCTTTCCACTAAAAGGGGATTTGGTATGTTTACCTTGGAAAACATTATGAAATATATCAATTGGTATTAGTTAAAAAGAATATAAATACCCTTCTTTATATATATTGTCCAAATAATTCTCATTTATATGACCAAGTTGATGATTCCACGGCTAGGTGTGATATAAGTCATGTGAACTTGATTCCTTATTAATTTTCAATACTTGGTTTTCATATTCCAATACTTAAAGACTGTTATTCATATGTTCCATGCCATAAAATATTTTATCTATATAAAAGTATCAACTATTATTACTGAGGTGCCTAGAGGATCGATGGATCACTAAGAGGGTATGGGTGAATCAATGTTCACTTAAAACTTATATAAATTATTCAGTCTCAATCCACTCTTTTTTGTGTCATGTGGCCTTACCAGAATAATGTAATAAGTAAATTCATAAGAAAATAAGTATTTATAGAAGGTTCGGTACTAATATATAATAATTTTCATGATTGGTTATTTACCCCAATCATAGATTCTCTACTATAATCATTATCATTAAATTATAAGTGTAGGGTGCTTTACACATCATAACTAGATCAGAGTCTCACCGATCTTCTCTTTGCTGAAGTATCACCTGCCACTTTTCATTTATCTCATAGGACTTCTCTTAACAGATCCTAACTATACTTCTTATATAGCTTCACACTATGGTCACTGAGTTTTATGGTGGTCTTATTGCATACCCATATTCGCATAGGTTTTATGGTTTCACACTATACATATACAAGACTTTATTTCTAGATCCTCCTTGGAATCAAATCACCAGTTAATCACATTATGAATCTAAATTAATAAAACCAATCTCTTACTTATCATAAGTATCTTCTCCAAATTACAATAATACTTCAATAAAACTCATCAACTCAATCACTACTCACATCTCAGCTTCGCATAACTTCTATTGAATTTTTTCACCAGGATGTCTCACTTGATGACCTCATATGATCTTAAAACCTAGTTGGTACTTATTATTCTAAACATTCAAAACTAATATTTGAGATAATTCACTATAGGTTGGATTCATTCTCATTTATTCTTCTCACTACTTTATCTCTCTCAAACTGATCTCAAAATGATAGTCAACTCCTTCATCTTCTTCTTCCTTTTGACAACATGTAGTGGATAATATTTCTTATTATTTGAGATAATTTCATTGTATATTTTATATATCACAACATCTCTCGGTTTCTCTATGTTTATCACCTCTTTCTATCACATATTTATATTTTTATACATAGGTCACTAGTATTTAATTTCTATATTAGAATATAGAAAAACCCTTCAAATTTAGTGGACTACATTTTCACATATCACAGAATCATGTACGTGGGATTATTCTATGATCTCCATTTATGTCCAAGTGGATAAGAGATTTTGGTGGGTGTCACCTCATATTTCCATGAATGTTAATGTTAAATTTAATGTGTGCAAGAAAAATACATTCATGGGTCGCACCAATCAATTCTCATGATCTCCTTTATCATTTTCAATGGATTTCCTTGTCTAAATGAAAGTCTTTCCATATTACATTTTTTCTTCTTGTTTTTTCTTAGATTAGCCAAATATATATTTATATTAAATCGCCGAAAATCTTGGTCTATCTTCCATAAAATATCTCCATAAAATATACAGCATACATTTTCCATGTCTGTATAAAATATCCAATGAAAAAATCATGTGGTGTAGAACTCAATCTATGGAATAAGACTTTAAATAAAAATAATACAACCATAACCTCAGTTATATAAAAAAAATAGAATCTTAACATCAATATAATATTTCAGTCATGGTAAAATTCAAAGACTTACATCTCAGTTCTTCTTGAACCCTCAAATAGCCTTGGATCAATTGATGTAGTAAATTATAAATAGAAACTTGAGGTTTGATGATTCTTCATCTGCATTATACTTGAAAATGAGATAAATCCATTTTCTTCATCAAAGAATATTTTTAGTGGTTCTTTTCCATTTATCTTCATCAATACAATCTTGAATCATGGTTTGAATAAGATTTCATGGTTTTTCAATCTTGAACACACAGAATAAGTATCATCATATTTTAATTTCTCCTTAGAAATTACAATTAGGGATTTTTATAGTTTTCAGATAGTATGTAAGGGAAATTTTATTACATGAATTTCACTTTTCATACATATACTCAGATACATGATAGATTCCCTTATGTGTTACTTCATGTATTATAACTTGTATATATGGTGATCCAATGCCAATTTCCATATATTGGTCTTTATTTGGGTATGTGGATCTAAATTTGGACAAATATCATAACTTGGATATGTGAAAATCCATTATGTTGATTCCTATATATGACATTAATTCCCTTACATCTAACTACACCTATAAAAACATTCACTTATGTAACATAACTCACTTATGTGGTCGATTTGCATATGTGAGGGACTTCTTCTATGTAGATCCTAAAATTAGGTAATTTTTCCAATTTTCATCAATCTTTAACCAAGTATCCTCTAGTTTTTATCAATCCATTCTCAACTATTCATAAATATATCAAAACACCTTTTGTAATTTATGAAACGTTCTTAACACATAAATAATTCCCAAGCACTTACCAACCAATGAAATCTCACCCATGCATTGAACTTATCACTTAGGCTCCAATTCAGCCTTTATCTAAGTGTGTTTCTTCACTATTATCAATATAATTAATTTATAGGTACATTGGGATGGATTATTCATGGATATAGCACTAGATTATCTCATTCAGATAGCTTCCTATACAAACTTTGAACATGTTATACACTTGTTCTTCACAGCTATCCAAGTTGTCTAGTATAGGAATAACAGCTAGCTATCTCTCCCAATTTATCCACTTTATGAACTATTTTATATTTCACTCAAACCACTTTTAGTAATTTTTATACAGATGAGGACCACCAAAACAATCATCTGAATGAAATAGAGGTTTCTCACTTGAATTTTTACATCAATGTATTCAAGGGAAGACAACTTTTATTTTCCATATGACCCAACATGTGGGTAGAAAATTATTCTTTTATGGTGGAGGGAAACCCAATACATCACACAATAACTTTTTCATTTATTACACTGGAAATCGTAATTGAAAATAAATATATCCAAACACCTTTTGGTACTTTAATCACCCCTTTTTTTGTTTTCAATTCCAAATAGTCCTCAATAGTCAATGTAATTCATCTCCCCTAAATTGAAAATGAATTCAATGGGGAGTCAATTCTTCTCCCACTATATGTAAGGGACACTTACCTCTACCCTTAATTGACAAGGTGAGTATTCAGTAGGACTTCTCAACTTTCAACTTCTTCTCCCAAAATAATGTTTGATACCACTTGAGATATGATACCAATTGAAATATGATACCACATGAAATACCAGTTTATATATAAACTGATACCAATTAAAATTCATGGGGAGGATCCTCATCAAATATTTCCCCCTTCTATGATACCAATGGGAGTATTTCAACAATATATTCCATCTTTATGGATCCTAACATGTTCTAATTGAGAAAAGAGTAGAAGTTTCTAGATAATAATTGAAATTATAAAGAATGGTACCAATTATGAATAAAACAAACTTTACACAACATGGTACATCCTTACTCAGTTTTCTAACATCTCCATAAATTTCATGATATAAGAAATTATGTTTGTATCATAGCTCACAATTTTCTAGTGACAATCAAAAATAAATATCATCGAACCATCATCTGAATTTGATATGGCATCACATGTCCCTTAGAAGTGTTCTATCATTAAAAAAACTAAAATTATAAATGGTTAAACCCAATGTGGAAACATGAGTGATTAATTTATACAAAAAAGTTTTCCATAACTAATCATTATGTGATACGAACTGAAAATTCATTTCTCAAGGGCTATAAATAAGATTTTAAGAAATGTAAAAACCTGCACCCAACATTACTAAACACATCAAAACATTCAACTTCAATTTTTTTATTTTCTAATTGGTTAGATAATCACTCCTCCTTGATATACATAATAAATATGAGTTAAAATAGTAGTGGGAGAATGAATATCATACCTGATTCTTTAATTTTCATCATATCTATCCAAAATTCTATATTTAGTGAAAATGAATATATATCTGCAAGATTGTATTATTTTAGTAGATCCCCCTCAATAGAATATTCCCATACATCTTCACCTTCAATTTCCCAACATTCAACCACCTTCATATTTATTAAGGAATAAGGTGGACCTATGAATATATCCTTTGCATGATAAGGAGGGTTGAGACTGATTTTTTAACCCATGACATTCAACTCCAGTTATATTCATGCTTACAACATTAGATTTCTAGGTCTATTCACCTTTAGGTGGAATTGTCTTCTTCTCTTTTGGTGTATTATTATTCTCTTTAGAAATAATTTTTAAACCTGATCTCGTATGTTATTTCATTTTATTATTTACTTTTCTTGGTATAATAATCATACCTCTGAAAAAATTATGTATTTCCTATTTTCACCTTCATAATCCATTACCTTACCCATTTTGGGCAGTCTCTCTACTTCTTTACATGAAGTTTCAACCACTATTCAAATTTGAAAATCTCTGTCTTGGATGGAATCTAATATAGTCTTCAGTATTTTTCCTTTTTTCTTATTATCCATGTCCATCTTGAATTTGTCCATAGTGTGTACTCTCCTACCATAATAGAAGATATTATTCTTTGTAAGTTAAGCCTCCTTGTTTTCTTTGTTCATTACCTTCTTTAGATTATTTTTATTCACTAGTTTTCTTTGAATATCATTAAAGGATGATACACTTTCTTACTTCACCTACTTCTTAGCATGTTGTGGTTATTCCTTTCAATAAGTAATCAGATGATGCCAGGTATGATTATACTATAATTAATTATAATTATGATTATAATTATAATTATGAATAGTCGTAAGCTTTCCCTTCCTTTTAAATTTAATAATGCCTGGTCTTCTACACCCGACTGTGTCTCCTTTATTCATAACACATGGACCTCCATGAATTACCACAAGGATTCCTTTGCCTGTATGTACAAATTGAAAACCTTAAAGTAGGCCCTGAAAGGATGGTGTAAAACTGCAAGCTCTCAAATGGACCTTGATATTTCCTCTTTTGAAGAGGAGCTGCACCGGGTCCAAACCCAAAATACCACATCTGATCTTAATATAGACCCTCAATTAGAAGCTAATCTCTCTCTCAAACTAAATGATTTGCTTACCCTTAAAAAAATATCTGCAAGCAAATGATTAAGACTAAATGGCTCACTGATGGCGATCGCAATACTAAATTTTATAACTCCATTCAAAGAGTCAGAAAGGCTAACCGCCCTCTCTCTAAGCTTACTTATCAAGACTTGATCCTTGACTCTAAAGAGGCAATAGCGGATCATGTCATCTCATACTTTCATAATATTTTTAATGGTACGAAGACTAATGTTGATCTCAGATCTGGCATTATTCCTTCCTTGGTTGATGAAAGAGAAAATGAATCTCTCCTATGTACTCCTTTAGACCACGAAATTAAAAATACTGTTTTTGGTCTGAATCCAGACAGCGCGCCCGGACCGGATGGGTTCAATAATGGTTTTTTTCAAAAACACTGGGATATTATCCACAATGATGTTTGTAACACTGTTAAGAATTTCTTTATACATGGTTCGCTTCCACATGGAATAAATGCCCAATTCCTAACTTTAATTCCCAAGGTTGAAAATGCCTCGGAGATCCATCATTTCAGACCAATTGCCCTGATCAATACTCTCTATAAAATCATTACCAAAATAATTGCGAACAGACTTATGCCTATTTGCAACAAAATTGTCTCGTGGAATCAATTCGGTTTTATTAAGGGTAGGTCCATCCAGGATTGTATTTGCCTTGCCTCCGAATGTACTAATTGTATAAACAAAAGTTCTAGAGGGGGATGTGTGGCCATCAAACTTGATATCAGGAAGGCCTTTGACACCATTGACTGGAACTTTATTTTCAATGTGCTTTCATCTTTTGGCTTTCATGATGATTTCATCTTAAAGATTAAAACTTTATTTAACTCAGCTTTTATTTCTGTTCTGATCAATAGTTCCCCTAGAGGCTTCTTCAGATGTTCTAAGGGTGTCAGACAAGGTGACCCTCTCTCTGCCATCCTTTTTGTTATCGCTGAAGACTACTTAAGTAGACTTCTCATTCACCTGGTTGATCAAGGCAAGCTCAGACCTATTCAAGCTGCCAGGAATCTCAATACCCCTACTCACCTTTTCTATGCTGATGATATTATCCTTTTTCTCAAAGGTGATCAGAAAAATATACATGTTCTGAAACAAGCCCTTAATCATTATGAAGAGGTTTCTGGTCAAGAGATTTCCTGGGATAAATCTTATATTTTCTTTGGCAAAAGCTTCCCTGCTAGAAGAAAACCTAGCATCATTGTTTCTCTTGGTATCAAAGAGGGCCTACTCCCTTTCAATTATTTAGGCGTCCCTCTATTTTGGGGTCGTCCTAAAGCCTGCTATTTCACCAACATTACTGATCAAATTATTAAACAACTCTCCACTTGGAAAGGTAAATTACTCTCTATGGCCGGCAGGATATGTCTGGTCAAATCAACCATTGTTTCCAAAATGGTCTACTCGCTCATGATCTACAATTGGCCTTCCGGCATTTTTAAAAAGATTAATACCTATATCAAAAATTTTATTTGGTCAGGGAGAACTTTAGAAAGGAAGCTTGTCACTATCCCTTGGAATTCTTGTTGTAAACCTCTTGATAAAGGCGGCATTGGTATAAAAAATTTAAATCTTTTCAATAATGCTCTCCAATCCTGCCTTACTTGGCGCATCATTAATGGTTCCTCTAAAGATTCGGAGTTCTTGAAGCATAGATTATTTCCTAAACTCGTGAAAGGGAATTTTTGTCACATCAACTCCTCGATCTGGCCCGCCATCAGAGACTCGTATCACTCTATCATGAAGAATTCTAGATGGATGGTCATTGCGGACTCTTATTTTAATTTTTGGTGTGACAATTGGCGCGGTAACCCCTTGATTTCCTTGCTTTCTATGAATACCTCTCCTGGAGATACTAGTCTTTCTATAAAAGATGTCATGCGATCCCATCGTCACACCCTCCCAGAAAATATTGCTCAGATCATTGATAATCATCCTTCCTCCCCTGGCGGTGACTTTCTGGTGTGGGAACCTACTCCAAATGGCATCCTCGATTCTAGAAACTTCTATAATCACTGCTTCTCTCGAGAGGATCCCAATTTTCAATGGATGAGTTTTTTAATAAGCCTTGGATAAAACCTTCTAGACTCACCCTCATTTGGCGACTAGCTCACAATAGAATTCCCACTGATGCCTGTCTTCAAATCTTTAGCATTCAACTTTGCTCTAAATGTCGCATGTGTAATCAACATAGGGAGGATGCCAACCATCTCTTTTTGTCCTGTGTGACAGCCTCTACTTTATGGAAATATGTTCTGGATCTCTTTAATTGCAGATGGCCAACTTTTGATTCTATTTGTATGTTTCTTAAATATTGCATCAGATATGATGCCTCCTTGCAGATAAAGAATATCTTCCTTGCGGCAGTGGCGGAGCTCCTGCATGTGATCTGGTACGCCCGTAATGATTTTATTCATAACAACCACGCATTTAGTCTCAATGCTGGTAAAGCTCGGATCCTTATTGCGATTCATGAAGCCGCTTCAATCCAAAAAGCTTCTTGCAACAACTCGGCTAACGATTTAGTTATCCTTCACCACCTCGGTGTCCCGGGCATATATCCAAAACCCAAGCGCTTCTTTGAAGTTTTCTGGCAAGCCCCGATGTCAGGATGGATTAAAGTGAACGTCGACGGCGCTTCCAAAGGCAATCCTGGTCCTGCTAGTTGTGGTGCCATCTTCAGAGACTCATCTGGTCACTGCCAGGGCTGTTTTTATGCTGGCTGTGGTCTTTCTTCTTCGCTCGAGGCTGAGATGCTTGGTGTCATCCATGCTGTTGATTTTTCCATTCAAAGAGGCTGGAGAAAGCTCTGGATTGAAAGTGACTCCACAACCATCGTTCAGGCCATATGGAACGGCGACACTCATCTTGCTTGGCCGCTTACCACTCTTTGGATGAAGTTTCTGAACTCGCTTCACGGGCTAGATTATATTGCTACTCATGCTTACCGTGAAGTGAATTCTATTGTTGATGCACTCGCCAACAAAGGTATTCAACAGATCATGACTTGGCTTGACACTCTTCCAGCTGACTTATCGCCTCTCTTTGAGAGAGATTGTAACAAAATCCCATCTTTCCGAACTTTGTAATCCTCTTGCTTTCTTATATATTTTGTGCTTTGGTCTTTTGGCCGAAGCATTACCTTTAAAAAAAAATATTTCACAACTTGTATAAATTATTTAATGAATCGAATTTATTCTTTATATACAGATTCTTCCATTTCTATGTTATTTTATTCACTGGAGTTGGTTTTCTTTTATTTTCATATTTTCTCCCTTATTTTTGAATTTTTTTACTTGAATATGTTGACATGTTATGCCGAAAAATTATGTCCATGTGAACAAACCTGTAGCAGCACCAACAGTGGCCTAGAAATATTTCTATTTTTCTTATAGGCACAATCTATCTAGATTTAGAAGCTTATGGTTTTTAGAATTTTTCACCAAAATTTTGATGTTGGTTGAGGGAGTGGGTCCTCTGGAAATTACTCACTTCCACCCGTGATATATTGGTGGTTTTCCCATAATTTTTATATTCCCATATTTGTACAGTTTTTTATTTTTATCATGCACATATAGTTGACATAGAGTTAGTAAAAACTACACTTTTTGGGTAGTGAGTTATATATTTCCATAAACTTGTTGTGAATGATTCTCCACATGATCATAAGCTCTCTTTCACACTATTTTGAGTCCCTTTTGATGGAAAATTAATCTCTAAAATCTTAGTGATATATTTTTGTTCACTATGTGTGGATTGGAAACTTCTATCTTAGGTTGGTTCAAGATAGCTCATTTTTACAAAAAACTCCACGAACTTCATACTGAGAATGTATTCATCATACTCTAATAATATTAACTTATCTTCAAAATCCTAATCTAGATTCGGAACTTACTCTTTATTCATCCTTTTCTATCTCTCGAAGTGAATTGTCATGTTCTTACACTCTTTTTCTTTCACATCCTACTGTACATCCTTGATATTAAATGTCACCTTGTGTAGATTTTAATTTTACATGTAAAAATTTAGTAATATAAGACTTAAATACTTATTTATCACAAAATAATATTTGAAACTATTTAACTGATTGAGAATATCTATAAAGTAAAAGTTGGATGGTTTCATCCTTTTCTATCGATGGCTTTATGAGCATAAAACATATGCTAACGTTCTTAGCCAATTCATTTCCCATGGAATCAGCTTTTTCTTCTAGATATGATTTTTCATGAAATAATTCCTTGATTAAGATAAGTATATAGGAAAAAACTTTATTAGGAACATTTTGTAGATAACATTTGACATAAGAGTAAAATTATTCATTTTTAAAACTCTTCATGATAATCACAGCTTAAACTATAATCATCAAAAGGATCTCTATAATTTTACTTATTATATGATCAATTAACACTCTTACCGCTATGTTCAACATTAATAAGTGGTTGATTCCTTAAATTCTATTGAATTTTACTTTTCTTTTTTGTCTCCTTCTTCAAACCATTTTTCATTTTCTTGGATGAAATATTAATTTCTGCTTTAGTAGGTGTAGAGATAGAATTCTTAATTTGAGACTCTTTTTTTAGGAATCTCAAATCCACAATTTATCTGGATCATTTTATAGGGAATTTAAGTTTACTTTGATACTACTTTAGGTACCCAGAGGACTAATGGACCACTGAGAGGGGAGGGAGGATCATTAGTAACTTAAAACTTTTTGGAATTATAACATTTTTAATTCAAACTCTATGATTTGTTTAGTCTCGATACACTCCTTATCATGTCACACAGCCTTACCTAAATAAGGTAACCAGTTAATTCATAAGAACATAAGGATTTTTACAAGGTTCAATACTAAGTCCTAATAATTTTTTTGATTTTTTATTCTTCCCAGTCATGGATTCTTCACTATAATCAATATCAATTAATTACAAGTGTATGGTGCATCACACATCATAACCATATTAGAGTCTAGTTGATCTTATATCAGATAGAGTCTCACTAGAAACTTTCCTTGCATCTCACAAGGCTTCTCTTTCTAGATTATGACTGGACTTCTTTAACAACTTCACACTATCGCCACCGATATAGACATTGGTCTTCTTGCATACCCTGAGTCCCACTGGTTTGATGGATTCACACAATAAATATACAAGATTTACTTTAAAGATCCTATTTATAAGTAGATCACCAAATAAATATAGGATGTATTTTCATTAATAAAAATGATATCCCTCTTCTCACAAGTACCTTCTTTGATTCCTATAAATTCTTTAATAAAACTCAACAACTTGGTCACTTCTCATAGCTCAGATTTATAAAACTTCTTAAAAATATATTCACATATTTTTCTCACTCAATGTGCTTAAGTGATCTTAAAATATAGTAGACCCTTATTATTCTAAAAGCTCAACACCAATATATGAGAATATGTACAAAAATTCAGCTTCATGCTCAATTCTTCTTCTCGCTACTTAAGATCTCTCAAATTGATCTCAAAATGATGGTTTGATCCTTCTTTTTCCTCACTACAGTATGTAGTGGATACTTATTATTCTTTAAGAGAGATATTATATAGATATTTTTTATACCATATAAGATCATAGTTACAATATGCTTGATTAACTCTTTATCACACATTTTTTTTATTTTTAAATTATATCACCATTATTTAATTTATATATTAGAATATAGAAAACCCTAAAAATATAGTGGCTCATGTTTTCACATATATTAATATCCTGTACGTGGGATTATCCTATGATATCCATTTCTATCTAGGTGGTCTTGAGCTTTTGGTGGGTGTCACCTCATATTTCTATGAATGGAAATGTTACTGTAGATTCATTCAAGAAAAATTAATGCACGGATTATGCCCATAAATTCTCACAATCTCTTTTTTATTTTTCAAGGGATTTTCTTATCTAAATGATACCCTTATCCTATTCTCTATTTTTATTTAGATTTTTTATTGGATCTACTAAATTTATCTTCAGATTAAATCACCATTAAGCTTAGCTTATTCTTTCTCAAAATATCTCTACAAAATCTATAGCCTATATTTTCCACAACTATATAAAATATCCATTAAATAGATCTTTTGGTGTGGAACAAAATATTCAATGAGAGACTTTAAATAAAAAAATTACAACCTGTTTCCGATGCTTTCGCCGGGGCGCGCACATCCATCTGCGGAGGACGCGCGGATTTGTTGCCCCGCATTCCCGCTTTCCTAAGGCGGGCGGCATTCGCTCCTTATTCAGGGACGTCTGCTCCTTGATCGAAACGGGATGATGGGATGTCGGTTCTTCCTCCTGTGGATTCCTCCTCAGAACTCGTCACCTAGTCCGGGTCTCCCTTATAGATTTAATACGTAGTTCGTGAAACTCTTCCCAGTGCCATGTTTCCATGGACACCGGTTAATTACACTGCTTCTGTCGGGACATTCCAAAGGGTCCAATCAGGGCAGCAACCTTCGGTCAGGGGAGTAGTCACGTTGAGGCATCAGTAGCGTGTCTGGATGCTGGGGTACCGGGCATGTCTGTCTCTTATCCTTGATCACAAGGCTTCTCGAGGGCGTGGAAGCCCGAGGCATCCCACATCGGACGCGGGGAATTACATGTAGTAGACACATATCTGAGGTTTTCCTCAGCTTCCCGTGCTCAACACAGGGTATGCCGCGAGTTTAACGTCCAGCGGAGATGGATCAACCCAACCAGAGCATTAGCTGGGATAAATCGGATTGAGGGATCCTCCTTGAAGGGATATCGACACCGGGGCTAGCCCGTGGGCGACAGTGAATGGAGTAGAAGGAGAGTGAAGTGGAACCATCGCAGGGGGGGCGACAGTGAAGTTGGGCTTGAGCCTTGACGAGGCTTCCTACGTATCCCCGTGGTAGGGAATCAAAGTCCGCGTAGTTCGGGATGGTGCCGGTAAACTGACGTGAAGCTGGACCTTGGCCCGATGAATGTCGTCAGCGTACCGACGTGAAGGTAGACCTTGGTCCGATGGGCATCGTCAGCGTACCGACGTGAAGATGGACCTTGGTCCGATGGGAGTTGGGCTTGAACCTCTGGGAGGATTCCTACGTACCATTCCTTGACATGGATCAAAGACCTCGTAGTTCAAATGGGGTTGGGTCGCAATGGCTTACCACTAGACCAGAATGTAGTTTAACGTCATGCCGGATGAAGATGGGACCCGACATGAAGAAACGACGGGTGGGTGTGTCGGTGAACCGACGTGAAAGTAGACCTTGGTCCACTATTGGTGGGCTTGAACCTCATAAAGGCTTCCTACATACCATTCCTTGACATGGATCAAAGACCTCGTAGTTCAAATGGGGTTTCGCCGGTGAACCGACGTGAAAGTAGACCTTGGTCCACTGTTGGTGGGCTTGAACCTCGTGGAGGCTTCCTACGTACCATGCCTTGACATGGATCAAAGACCTCGTAGTTCGGATGGGGTTTCGCCGGTGAACCGACGTGAAAGTAGACCTTGGTCCACTGTTGGTGGGCTTGAACCTTGTGGAGGTTTCCTACGTACCATGCCTTGACACGGATCAAAGACCTCGTAGTTCGGAGAATACAGTTTAACGTCATGCGGGACGATAGTGAACCCTGACGTGAATAAACGATGGGTGGGCTTGAACCTCATGGAGGCTTCCTACGTACCATGCCTTGACATGGATCAAAGACCTCGTAGTTCGGATGGGGTGGTCAGGGTCGGTGCTCACTCTAAGCCCACGTGAGTCATGCTCGGTGTGAGAAACAAGAGGTTGCAAGGACCTGACGACCACGTCGCGAAGGGTGCGTCCGTGAGAAGCGAAAAGGGGCTTACGCGTTGAGCGGCCCATGGTGTCAGGACTTACTCCAAGATGGAGGCCCATATGGAGGTGCCTCGTTCCCTATCACATCCTCCACCGACCTTGGTAGTGGGGAAGTACGGAGATGCACGGGTGCAATCATCCGTACCAAAGGTTAGGGGCTTATGCTCTGAGGCAGCCCTTCCCCTGCGAACATACACCACCCCGACAAGGAGGATCTCATTCCATGTGCGGAAGAGTTCCATTCCCGTGGAGACGAGGGGTGTAACGAATGTTCGAGCTGGGGGAACCCTTCGTGAGGGAGACGAGGTTGGGTCACAGTTTAACGTCATGTGTTAAGGACGCGGTGCTTGGCAGTTTAACGTCCTGCAGCTCGGACGAGGTGGGTTCACTCCACACCCCTAGGACTTACATAACTGGTACCCTCTGGTCCTTGGGGAAGGGAAGGTGCCGGTAAGGCCATGGTAAAAGGGGGTCGTGGGACGAACCATCGAGGGGTCCACGTTAGCGTGGCTATGCGAAGAAGCAATAGCCATTAGCGTGCCTATGAGAAGAAGCATTAGGCGAAGCAACGCTACGGGTGATATTGTCCATGGGACTTTGAAATCACATCGTGCAAACCTGGAGGGCCGCACGGGAAGAGGAATCGCTAAGAAGAGGAGTGTACTTTTCAAAGTGGGGTGCCTTGGCCTTAGCATGGGGCATTGGTGTGAGTGGGAGGTGCTTCGCGAAGTGGAACAGTGTTCGCGGAGCACTGCCTCGCGAAGAAGGTGTGGTTCGCGAAGCAGGGTCCTGCAAAGCAATGTGCTTCGCGAAGTGGAGTGATCCTGCCTTAGCATTGGGATGACTCGTATGGGTTGGGTGGTTCGCGAAGCACAAGTGCTCCGCGGCTGCCCGGGTTCCCTTGGGAATCCCCTTCCTTCGCGAATGCCCTTGAGCTTCGCGAAGGGCATCCCTCTCGGAAGAGGGGCTCAAAATGAGACAAAGCAGAGTCGTCTCGTGAAGTAGAAATACCTCGTGGAGCTCATGATTACCGGGGCAAAGCGTGCTTCGCGATTCGGGAGAGGAGAAGCCGAAAGGTCGGATTGTCCGTCTTTGGGACTCAGGGGGAGTCGAGTATTTATAGGGAAGGGGCGCCGCGAAGTAGGGCTCGCGCGTCGCCTTCGGGGATTCGCGGCGGCTCGCGAACGTCAAACGGGTTCGCGGAGGATCACCGCCTCTGGAGCTTCGCGGCGGCTCGCGAACGTCAAACGGGTTCCCAGAGGATGACCGCCTCTGGAGCTTCGCGGCATCTCCATGGTTGGGGCGCTTCGCGGCGAGGCTTCGCAACGGAGCTTCGCGGCGGAGCTTCGCGAGGCAGCGCGCCGGCCCTTTTTCGTTCCTTTGTTTCGGGCCACATTTTTGGCGCCAACAAATGCCCCCCCTCAGACTTGGAGCCGCGGAGGTCGAAGGGTCGAAGTCTGAGGGACAATCGCCAAAACTGTTGGTGGTTCACGATGCAGCACCGCGAAGGGGGGCCCGCGATGCTCGCCGGGGCCGCGGATCCGGACGCGCCGCGATGCTTCGTGCGGTTGAGGCGCGTCGCGATGCTCTGGGGTTGCCGCCTATAAATAGGGGGTCCGCCCTTTTTTTCTTCACGTGCCTTGTCTTTTTGTGCGCTCTCGACTTCGAGAAGCTCCGCGTACTCCGCGACAGCACTCCGCGAATCGAGCTTCGCGGCGAACCGCGAGTCTCCGACTCCGCGTCCGCGCTAGGCGAACTTCTTGTCGGCCTTGGCCAGACTTCGCAACATGGTCTCGCGACCGATCTTCGCGATTCCACTTCGCGGTCGAGCTTCGCGATTCAACTTCGCGTCCGAGCTTCGCGATCCAGGGGAAAAACTTTTCTGAGGGTCGACATTAAAAATGGCCCATCAAGAGGATGTGCTGGGAGTGCTTGCAGATGCTGCTCGCCGGGATGAGATGGCCAACCGTCCAGGCTTGGGGGAAATGGTTCGCATCCATTCGGACCACACTTCTCTGACAGATCTGCTGTCGGAAGGTCAGAAGGATTATCCGCAGTGCAAGAAACTGCCGTTGTACGGCTTCGGGCTGAGGGATGACGTCTTCATCCCTGAGGCGAGAAGGGATGAACCAGCTTGCTGGTTCAGGAGCACACCATGCCAGCACCAATGGTTCAGGGCGGCCAGTGGTCATGCGCAGGAGGATTTCACACCCGTCACCGCTTATTGCCTCTACAATCATGTGAACGACATTGACGGGAGGCCACTGCAACCGGAGACATCCCCTCCTCTCTACCGCACCATGCTGAAGGCGGCTCTGCAGGATCCGAAGAAGGGATGGTCTGATGAGTGGGACCTGTGCCAGGGCGGCAACTTTACCAATGACTGGGCCTGGGCCTACTGGGTAGGCGCCTCATGCGAGGAGTTCGAGGACGAGCTGAGGAGAGTGGGATTGTATGAGGCGGCATGGGCCTCCCAGTTCCACATTTACCAGCCAAAGCAGCTGATGCCGGAACTGCTGAGTAGATGGTCGTCCAGGACCAACACTTTTCACCTACATCACGGGGAGGTGGGTATCAGCCTGTGGGATGTCCACCAGATTTCCGGGGTCCCGATCTTGGGGGCCATGTATGACGAGTTCCTCCCCGTTGCCAGCGCGTGGGGGGATCCGGAGCAAATGTCGCGATTGGCGTCGGCGCTGATGGCGCTCGTCCCTAGAGAGGACAAGGAGGCAGTGAGGGACATCCACTTCAAGAGGAGGTTCGAATGCTTCCTGAACTTCCCAGAGAATCGAGAGTTCCCTCCAAGGCCTCGAACTTGTCCAAGGGCAGCCCAACGGGGCAAGGGGCACTCGTATTGGCGGGTTTTGGAGGACAGCCAATGGAAGACTTGGGGTTTCAGCGTCAGCACCGAACAACAGCCAATAGTCAGGCCGGCGGCGTTCATCGCGGCTCTCATCTGTGGGTGGATCCTACCAGTGAGAGATACAAGCATGGGGGTATGGCCTAGCTCGTTCATCATGGCGTTGATGTTGGCCATGGGGCAGCGGATCAACCTGGGGATCCCGATGCTCACCAAACTGTACAGAATGCTGCGGCATATTAGCGAGGGCAAGAAGCCGCCAAGAATATGCGGGCCCTTCCACCTCCTGTATGGGTGGATCACGGCGCATATCAGGGGGATTCATGAGTATCCAAACCTCATTTCGCCGCCGGGATCAGACTTTCGCCCCTCCATTCTGAACGCAGTTGGGAGCTTCCCATTCAAACTGGCCGTTCCGATGGTGCTGAATAGGGTGTGGAGGGCGGACGAGTTCAACTTTCATCCCTTCCCACTGCCGATGGGGAGGCTTACTGATGATGGATGGGGAACGGAAGAACATCGGGCTTACCTCCTGGCCTTCCGAGGTGGAGTTTTGGTGGCTCGGATAGATCGTGAGCCAATCTTTGAACCGTACACCCCGCATCGTTTTGCGAGGCAGTTCCGGTGCCTCCAGCGGCTGACCCCGCAGGTATACTGGGAGGTGCGTCACGAGGAGCACCCGTGTGTGATGAGGCAGTTGTGGCTCATGTTCACACGTGAGGATGGAAAGATGCATATCGCATTGCCTCCGTCCACCGCCGCCTTCGGCTTAGTGAAAGAAGTACGCCATCAGCTGGGAGGCCGCTTATGCCGGGGAGATGCTGAAGCATCCAACGATCCGGGTTGGTGACGGTGGGCCTCCTTTATCTCGAGGTCGAGGTCGGAGGGCAGCTAGGGCCGCTCGCGGCAGCGGGGCTGCCATGGCAGAGAGACCCGCACCGGCCGAGGGTTCGGCAACAGCGGTGGATCCGGTGATTCTGGGAGAGCAGGGTCATTCGGAGGGGCGGCCACCGAGGGGATTCCGTCGGATATCCACTCAGGCTCCGGGGAAGCGGCTGCGTCACATCGACATGGCAGAAGATGCCGTCTTTCCGGAAGCTTGGGACATTTGGGATGTCAACCGGCAATTCCTCAGCCCACCTGAAATGTGGGCCCACCTGAATCGCCTCAGGATGGAACTGCCGGGCATAGGCCCAGTTTGGGCTGGATTCATGGTGTCTCCGGCGGAGGCGGGACAATACCTGGACGAACTGGAGGATTGCGTCCACTCCAGTGGTGTCCCTCGCCCAATGACAGACCGGGTGAGGGTACTGTTGAATCAGACGGTCCCCCCACAGTTATCGGCTGCCGATCTGAGGGAGCGCTTCCCCTTGCCGGAGGAATCATAGGGCTCCTCTCGGGAGGATGAGGCTGGAGGAGGGAGCCCGCTGGAGGAGGGCGAGGTCGGAGACCGAGGCTCAGAATCCGACGATTTCGCGGAGGCTCTCGAGGTAGCATTCTGAACTTCTCTTATTACGATCTGTTCTTGAATCCCTATGGACTTCTTACTAATGATTGAGCCATGTAGGAGGAACTTGTTCGTAGGCCTCGTTCTCGCTCCTTGGCGGGTGATGTCGCGGGACCTTCGGAACCCGCGCATATGGCTGCGTCCAGTTCTGCATCTGGTGGGACCAAGGGGTTTGAGGCGGCTCCTCTGGAATCTCCAGACCTTCCAACAGTATATGGGGGGCCTCATCTCGGGGTCCCGTCAGTACCGGCTCAGGAGGAGCGCTCGGAGGTTGATCTTCGTAAGTCTCTCCCACCGGTCTCCTCGTTGTCACATGTAGGCCATGCCAACTAACGTTTATGTCTCTTTCTGTCATACAGTTCTCCGACTGGCGTGGGCTGCTGCAGCGAGGCTGGTCGGGATGTCTGGCGGCGTCCCTCCCAGGGGAATGCCGGTGATGGTGGCGATAGTCCCTTCACCTCCTCAAGCTGCGGCGCACACCATCACTGGCGTGACCACCAGCAGGGCCGTACCTGAAGTCATCGAGGTGGACTCTGAAGAAGAGGATCAACCGGTCGGTCCCAGTCCTGTCCTGCCTGCGTCGGCATCTGGTGTCGTACCAGACTCAACACCAGATGCAGATCCTGCTGAGGAATTCTTGCAGGCATATCCTGCGTACGAGCCTGCCGACCGCACGGATTGGGATGAAACGGCCTCTGATGAGGAAGACAGCAGCATAGTCTGTCGCCGGTCATGGAATCTGATCATGCGCTTTATCAGGGAAACTCCCCAAGCGCAATGGCTGGCCGAAATGGATAGACTCCGCTCGCGGTTGCGCGAACTGTGTGTCGGGGGAGTGGATGCCCAACGCCCTCACGCGCTCATCCGAGACCTCATGGCTGAGAAAATCCGGGAGCATGATCGTGGGCTGAGCGTGGGATGGCAGCGGAGGAAGGCGACCAGCATCAGGAAGCTCCAGGAGGCTGAAGGCGTGGTCCAACAGATGCAAATCCGGGCCAACGAGCTTTCAGCCACTCTTGATGCGCAGTCTGAGCTGGTCCCACGATTGAAGGACCAGCTGGCAGAGGCTGAGGAGCATATGGGGCAGACCTCTGGAAGGGTGGCTGTCGTCCGGGCCGAGGTAGAAAGGGCCAGGGCCAGAGTTGACGAATTACGCCCCGCCGCTGCTGAAGAGGAGCGGGAGTTGAATCAGCGGCAACAGGCTTTGGACGCCGCAAGTCAACGGGTGGCGGAGCTGCAACGCTCCTTTGACGGGGTCAACCCGTCCATGGGGGAAATCAACCCCCGAGTATTGTAACAAGCCCAAAAGAAACTTTTATTAACACTTTTGTGCTTCAACTCTTTCTTTCTCCTTTGTTTTGAGTGTCGTGGAACGCACGATTTCCACTTTTGAATTGCCTTGTTACATCCCTACAATGTTTTCGGGATGTTTGACGACAATTACTCAAGCCAGTCCATATTTCCGAAAGATGGGGAAGGCTTGATCGGAGGAGGAACTTCCAGGATAGCCGAATTACCATTTCTTCAACGTTCTCTTATGCACGAACGGGGCAACGACAGGGGCGCTGAAATCGGTTCAAACAGATGAAAATGGGAAGTGTGAATCACAATACCCAAATTCGGAACACTGTGGGGATGGTGTGACAATAAAGGACAACCGTTAGCCGTGGCGGACAAACGGTATCCCTACTGCGTTAGCCTGAAGTGGGGACAACAAATGAGCATCGACCACTGACTATATTCGCAAAGCGGGATTTTATCAATTTGTCATCGATCAATCCTTCGGGACATTGGCCCGTAACGGTAGGAGAGCCCTTGGGCGTAGCATCCAGGCCGTTATTGGGGGGTCCCTCTAAACATGACCAGTCTTCCAGAACGTTGGCCCAGGACGGTAGGTGAGCCGATGCGACATGAGACCAGGCCGTTAGGGGGTTCCTCCATACATGAAAGAGGACGAGGGTCCGAATATGGGGCACGCAAAGCGTGCAATATGGAGTGATGGTTTGTTCAAATAGAATCCAACACTTCAGTAGTTGCACCACCGTGGTGGGAGTACGCCAGATGGGCGCATCGGCCTGATCACGGATCATTCTTTCTTCCAGATAGGGCCTCTCTGGCGGGGGCTGGAAATGGGGAGGAGTAAGATTTCATGATTCCAGGGGCTGAACCCTAGGCGAAATGCCTGGGTGTCTCTACGTATCCCACGTGATGATGGGAATCAAGCCATACGTAGTTCTGGAAGCGCAGTTTATCGTCATGCGGGACGAGGAAGGGCCCAACCGTGTTGGTACACATCCCGCCAAAACTACTAAGCCCGCGTGAGTCGTGCTCGGTGCGGGAAACAAGCAGTAGTAGTGGGAATTTCCCGACACAAAGGGGGCAGGTTAGGGCAAAGGGACACTTGGTGACTACCGCCCCAATGACACTAACACGATCATTTAGCGCACCTAGATGCACGAATAGAAAGAGCCGAGTATGATGGAGTTCCACTTGAACATGAGGGAGTGGAAATGTGTGATTCATGACGCTCGAGATTCGGATCACGATGGTGGCGGCGTGGCGATGGAGGATTACTGCTGACCATGTTCGCAACACAGCATCCTGTCGCATTAGCCTAAAATGGGGACAAACAAATGAGGGTCGACCGTTGACCATGTTCGAAACATGGGACCATGTCACAAATGTTGTCAGATATCCGTAGGGACGTTGGCCCGAAACGATTGAAGGGCCCTTAGGTCCAGCATTCATGGAGAGCCCTTAATCTTAGTATCCACATCGTCCGAGGGTCCTTTTGGATGTGGAAGAGGATGAGGATCCAAATAGCGAGCTCATGAAGCTTGGTCATGGGATGAGGGGAATGTTCCTGTGAAAATCCCACGCTTCGGGCTCTTTGTCAAAACACATCTGAATACAGCAACGAAACGTATTAGAGAGAGGGATCAGATTCCTTTCTCTTGGGGAGATCTTAGTTTATGGTCATAGAATTCGGACCATGGATGGAAAAAAGGGATCAGGGGACGCATGACATCAAAACCTGACGTGAATGAGGACATAGTCCTGCTTACCATGCGTTCTCCGAGGAAATGCTCGAGTCGAGGGACCGAACACAAGGGTTAGGCTGGGCCCGTGGGGAAGTACCCGGGCGCTCCTACGTATCTCATAAGGATGGGAATCAAGCCATACGTAGTTCTGGAAGGTGGCACGGTAAGGTACTAGTGCCAGGGGAAAAGGGAAGTGTGGGCATAGCCCTTGCACTAAGAGAAGCGGAATTTGATGTATCTTGTTTGTTCTTTAAGGTGAATGGTTTTTTTTTGTGAAGCGACCGGCCTAGAACAGTAGGTCGTGATGTCGCCATAAGAATCAAGCCGTGATGGGAGTTGACAAATGGCATGGCATGTGACCAATACCCAACGTGATGTCCTCTACAACGAGGTCACCACAATGCAGTTCCATTTTTCGTCGTGCGGCCAGGACGATAATGTCACAGTTTAGGGTCGTATGATAGGACCAAGCATGCATTTTATCGTCATGCAACGCAGACGTAGCAGGGACGATGCTAGGCGGGAAATGTGCGCAGTGCTATAAAACACAATTGACAGAGACATAATCCCACATCAAATTGTACGCCATCCGGAGACGGAAACCTTAGGCCGAGGGGCCTACACAGAGGTGAAACGGGAAGAGAGACTGGCTTCCCGAATGGGTTGTACCCGGAGACAGAGCGTCTGGGCGGTCCTACGTATCCCATGAGGATGGGAATCAAATTGAACGTAGTCCCGAATGGATCTTAGTTTATGGTCTTAGAGCTCGGACCATGGGAGTCCCAAAGGACGCCAGATTGCAGCTTTGTCCCCCTAGCATGCAAAGGTGCACTGAGGGATAGCGCCAAAAGTGTCGAGATTCCACCTGGACATGATGGGGTGGAAAATGATGTGAATCATGCAACCAACATTCAAGGACTGAAGGGGATGGCGTGACGACAGAGGATTACTGCTGACCATGTTCGCAACACAGCATCTTGTCGCGTTAGCCTGAAATGAGGACTAACAAAACGAGCATCGACCGCTGACCATATTCGCAACACGGGATTTTATCGATTTGTTGTCCGAAACCCTGGGGGGAATTGGCCCGTATCGGTAGGAGAGCCCTTGGGCATTGTATCCAGGCCGTTATCGGGGGCCCCTCCGGGTGTGAAAGATGATGGAAGTCCGAATAGAGGGGAACACGAAGCTTGACAAGTGGAAGGAACTCGATCAAGTTGAATCTGACACTCTTGGTCCTAGACCAGAGTACTCTTAATACATGGGTGAACCACTGCAGGGAGTCAAGGGACTCAACCTTGAAGGTGATCGAGAGATGGCAGATTCCCAGGGGAAGGGGGCATGGTGCCCAAAACCTTGTATCATACCTACACATCCCCCTTCTGGAGAGAGATAAACTAAGTGGCCTGGGTGACTGGGAGATCAGGGGATCACTAGGAGGTGGGGCTGGACCCGAATCGTAAACATCCAGGTGGTCCTATGTATCCCATTAGAATGGGAATCAAGCCATACGTAGTTCTGAAGGGTGCCTTTTAATGTCATGCAGGACAGGGAATAGGAGGACTGAACCTCAGAATGGGGGCGTGCGTGGTGCAGTTGTTCCAAACCCGACGTGAATGAGGACGTAGTCCTACACTACGCCACACAGCCCTGTGATCAGGGTCCTGAAGGCAGGATTAGAGAGGTAAATTTTCTGAACTCACGCTGGGTCCGAAGACAAGGGGTCTTGAACGTAGTTCCAGATGAGTGTCTTAGTTTATGGTCTTAGAGCTCGGACCGTGGGTGGTGACAACTCCCGAGTAAGCACAGATGTCAACCCAATCCCTAAGCCCACGTGAGATAAACTCGGTGTGGGAAACAAGGGGGGTATCCTCATTGAAATACTTGGGGCGTCCATCAAAGGGGAGTCAGCAGAGAGTTTCGAAGGACACCTTTGATGTAGGTTGTTCTCCCAATGCGCGGACGTGCACGGAGGAAAAGTACCGGGGGTTCTGAGATTCTACTCGGACATGGTGAAATGAAGAAGGGTGTGAATCGTGTACCCGGCATTTGGGCTTAATGGGTTGGCGTGACGACAGAGGAAAACTGTTATCCATGACGGAAACACAGTGTCTGTATCGCGTTAGCCTGAGGTGGGAACAAAAAATGAGCATCGACCGCTGACCATATTCGCAACGCGGGATTTTATCAATTTGTTGTCCGAAACCCTGGGGGCGTTGGCCCGTATAGGTAGGAGAGCCCTTGGGAATTGTATCCAGGCCGTTCTTGGGGGTCCCTCTGGGTGTGAAAGATGGTGAAAGCCCTGATGCAGGGATACGCAAAGCCTGGAAAGCGGGTGCGGATGTGTCCGAGTAAAGCTTGGCATTCCAGGTAATGAACCAGAGTACTCTTAAGTACATTGGTGAACCGCCGAAAAAAAGGGATCGGAAAAACAACTCAGTAGGGGGTGGGAGCATGGCGTGGTCATCACGAGACCGTCGTGAATGAGGACATAATCCCACACCTCACCATATGATCCCCTCATGGAGGAAGGATGGGCCAAGGGGCCAAGATGGGATGAGGATTCCCGAGAGATGGGGCTGGACCCGAAGCCTAGACGTTCAGGTGGTCCTACATATCCCATTAAGATGGGAATCAAGCCACACGTAGTTCTTGTAATGCAGTTTAACGTCATACTGGACGAGGAGGGGAGTAATATACCCCTAAACAAGGGAGGTGTATGGCATGGTAAAGAAGCCGTCGTGAATAAAGACGTAGTACTACGTCACACCATACGATCCTATAAGATAGGTCCTGGGCCGCGGCCCGGAAAGGCCAAGGGGCCTGGGGCTGAGCCTTGGTCAGGAAGGCCTGACTGGTTTGTAGTTTAACGTCTTACATGAGGACGGGGGGCCAGGGGCCCAAGGAGGCCAAAGGGCCTGAGGCTAGGCCTCGTAAAGGGAGTTGCACGGCATGGCACATGATCCCGACGTGAACGAGGACGTAGTCCTACATCACACCGTACACTCCAGGTGAGGAATCCTGGGCCGTGGCCTAGAGAAAAGGGGAAGTTATCAGTCAGGAAGGCCTGACTGGTTCGTAGTTTAACGTCTTACATGAGGACGAGGGTCGGGGACCCAAAAAGGCCAAGAGGCCTGAGGCTGAGCCTCGTAAAGGGAGGGCGTACGGCATGGTACATGATCCTGACGTGAATGAGGACATAGTCTTACATCACACCGTACACCCTTATAAGGAATCCTGGGTCGTGGCCCGGATCGCTAGCACCACCTGGGGGATGTTTGTCACCTCGGGATGGGGCAGAGGGGATCACTGTTCTTGATGCCTGGGGCATCTCGGGGTGGACCCGAAGATCCAGGACACTGTTGACCATGTTCGAAACACAGCGTTCCTATGGTGACCCATATGGGGGCAACAAATGAGCGTCGACCGTTGACCAAATTCGCAACGCGGGACTTGTATCGATTTGTTGCTTGAAAACCCTCGGGGACGTTGGCCCGTATCGGTAGGAGAGCCCTTGGGCATTGTATCCAGGCCGTTATCGGGGGTCCCTCCGGGTGTGAAAGGTGACAGAATCCCAGTCAAGGAGTGGGTGAAGATCAGTTTCATTCATCCACGAAAGGGGCAAACACCTCCATGGGGGAATGTGCAGCCGGGTTGAGGCTTGCTCGACGTGGGTCGGGGCAAAAGTGTGCACCCTGCCATGTCTTGACCCGAGGGGAAGATTTTGGCTTTGGGCTGGGCCAATGGACGAAATGTCCGGGCGTTCCTATGTATCTCATAAGGATGAGAATCAAGCCATACGTAGTTCTTGAAGGCCATGCAGTTTAGCGTCATGCGGTGAGGACGTGGGAGGGTAGAAGAACGGGAGTGGGCGCATGGTGCGACCTTTACAATCTTTGCGCGAGTGGGGTTGTATGAGCAGGGCCAAGAAATCCCACTCCCTGCTACACAAAGATCCTCCAAGGAGACTATTCCCAGGGGGAATAGCGGAAGAGAAAAGCTTGGGGCTGGGCTCAAGACGAGGCGTCCGAGCATTCCTACGTATCCCATGAAGATGGTAATCAAGCCATACGTAGTTCTCGACATGCAGTTTAACATCATGCGGGACGAGGGGCATCTCATTCGGGGATGTGTGAGGTATGGTACATGATCCCAACGTGAGGACGTAGTCCTACACTGTACCGTACGATCCCGTAAGAGGGTAAGTCGGAGAGAAACGAGGGGGCCTGGGGCCAGACCGCGGTGGAGACAGGGCCAGGGGCCCAAAGAGGCCGAGGGGCCTGAGGCTGAGCCTCGGTCAGGAAGACCTGACTGACTTGCAGTTTAACGTCTTGCAGTGAGGATGGAGATGCAGTTTAAGGTCATGCGGGACCAAGTCGCAGTTTAGGGTCGTGCAGGACCCTCTCGCAGTTTAGGGTCGTGCAGGACCACTTTTTCCCTAGGAAAAGTATCGCTTGAGGAATCTGGAATTGGTTGGAGGGGTTACACGCTCTCCATCTGTGGTCACCAAGGAGTATGCTCCATTGGGGTAAACCTTATGGATGATATAAGGCCCTTCCCATTTGGGTTCTAACTTGGGCGGTTTCCTACTAGTAATCATTGGCGCTTGCAGGGCCAGTACCAGGTCACCCTGTAGAAAAGAGCGGAGACGAACCTTCTTGTCAAAAGCTCTCGCTATCTTGTCCTGATGCCTTTCCAGATTGTGCAGGGCACGAAGCCGGTTCTCGTCCAGTGCCACTAATTCAGCTAGACGGATCTCGGCTACCTCATCTGATGTCTGGTGATCATAAACTGCAGTGCGTAGCGACGGCAGCTGGATCTCAATGGGTAGGACGGCCTCAGCTCCATACACCAGGGAATACGGGGTCACCTGGGTAGAGTTGCGAGTCGTCGTCCGGTAAGCCCAGAGGGCGTTGGGGAGCATGTCCGGCCAACTTTTCTTGTTCTGACCAACCATCTTCTGCAGAATGTTAGAGAGGGTCTTGTTGAGCGCCTCGATCTGCCCATTCACCTGCGCGTGGTAGCGGGAGGTATGGTTCGACCGGATGTCGTACTTAGCGTACAATTTCTTCAATTCAGCTGCTCGGAAGTTGGTGCCGTTATCGGTGAGGATGGAGTGAGGGACTCCAAACCGATGGATAATGTTGGAGCTCACAAAGTCAATGATGGAACGGGCCTTGACTTCTTTGAGCGGAACTGCTTCTGCCCATTTGGAGAAGAAATCTGTAGCAGTCAGGATGAACCTGCATTGGCGGGCTGTTGCCGGCGGATACGGTCCCACTACATCGATTCCCCATACCGCAAATGGCAAAGAGTACTTGGTGGGGTGGAGGGGTTCTGGCGGCTGATGCAAGAAGTTGGTGTGTACTTGGCACGCGTGGCATCTCTTGGAGTATCCAATGCAATCGTGGATCATGGAGGTCCAGAAGTATCCTAACCTCTGGATTTGATGGGACAGCTTCGGCCCAGCTTGATGGGCGCCACAGGAACCGGCGTGAACCTCTTGCATAACTTGAGGTATCTCTACTCCTTGGATGCAACGGAGGAGGACACCATCGAAACCTCGTTTATAGAGGATCTGCTCAAGACTGGGGCCGCTCTGGAGGGTAAATTGAAGTGCGCGGCGTCAGATTCGCTCGCGCTCGGCCCGGTCGTCCGGGAGCTGACCATTTTGGAGATACTCGACAAAAGGTGCTCTCCAGTCGGGGGTGGTTTCAACCACTGCGTCTGACAAACCCGGGACTCCCGATATGGAGGGTCCGGCGGTGAGATGACTTACTCGTAGGCTATCACAGTCCTCTTGGGTGATGGGAGCAATGACTCTCCGGTGGGCCACGTGTATGACCAAATCATCTTGCTCGGGTTCTGCGAGCGACGCGGTTAAGCCAGCTAGGGCGTCCGCTTGGCCGTTCTGCGACCGTGGGACATGGGTAACCTCTGGTCGAGAAGAGAACTGGGCCGTTAAGAGGAGGGTGTACTCCAGCAACGGTGCAATCTCTGGCTTCCTGACGACGTATTCGCCATTAACCTGTTTGATTACCAGCTCGGAATCTCCCTTCACATGTAGATGGGGTACATGGATCTCAAGGGCCAACTCGAGGCTGGTGATGAGAGCTTGGTACTCTGCTTCGTTGTTTGTACAACCTTTTGACAACAGGAATGAGTACGGTAGGATGGCTTGCGCCGGGGTAATGAAAACAATACCCAGACCCACTCTGTTGAGCATGGGGTCGTTGAGCCTTCTACCGGTGGTGCTCCGGGAGGCGCCGTCGAAATGCATTTGCCAACACGGGACATCATGATCGACCGAGAGGATCGTCTCGTCGGGGAAATCCAGGTCCAGGGATTGATCCGTGGAGGTTGGATGGGAAGCTAAAAAGTCTGCCAACGCTTGTCCCTTAACGTCCTTCTGAGGCACAAACCTGATGTCAAACTGCTGGAGAATCACCGCCCACCGTGCTAGTCGGCCAGTCAGCATGGGGCGGTTCAGGATGTACTTCAGCGGATCTACCCGAGAGATCAATTGCACCTCGTGGTGTTGCAGGTAGTGTCACAACTTCTGCACGGCGAAGACGAGCGCAAGGAAGCTCTTTTAGATAAGGTAATATCTGACCTCCGTATCGAGAAGCATGCGACTGAGATAGTAGAGACTGTTCTCAGTGCCCTCGTTATTCTTCTGGGCGAGCAGCGCGCCGAGGGATCTCTCCAGGGCGGTCACGTAAAGGACCAGCGGCTTTCCAGAGACGGGTGGCATCAAGACCGGAGGTTGGAGCAGATACTGCTTGATTTCCTCAAAGGCGATCCGACACTCCTCATCCCATTCGTAGGCAGCGCCTTTCTTCATGAGCCGGGAAAAGGGCTTACACTTGCCGGCCAGATTCGCAAGGAATCGGCGTATATAGGCTAAGTGGCCTTGGAGGCCTCGAAGCTCTCGAATGTTGCTCGGGGGAGGCATTTGGCTGATGGCCTTGATCTTCTCCGGGTCGATCTCGATACCTCGGTATCTGACAACAAAACCCAGAAACTTCCCATAGGTGACTCCGAAGGCACACTTCAGCGGGTTCATCTTCAGGTGACAGGAACAAAGGAAACCGAACACTTTCTCAAGGTCTTTGAGATGGTCCTGGCGCTAGCATGATTTGACTACAAGGTCATCCACGTAGCATTCCACCAATGTCCCGAGGATCGGTTTGAATATGCGATGCATGGCCCTCTGATAAGTGGCACCTGCATTTTTCAAACCGAATGGCATTACCCGGTAGCAAAAGGTACCCTGGGGAGCCCTGAAGGCAGTGGACTCCTCGTCTTCGGGGGCCATCTGTATCTGGTTATACCCGGAATACCCATCCATGAAAGAGAGGGCTTGGAACCCGGCCGTGGCGTCAATCAACAGCTCCGTCACTGGGAGTGGGAAGTCATCCTTTGGGCAGTGGCGATTGAGATCGCGGAAGTCGATGCAGACTCTGATCTGCCCATTCTTCTTCCTGACCGGCACAATGTTGGCGAGCCATTTGGGGTACTGGACCTCCTTAATGAAGTTGTCTTTGATAAGCTTGTCAACTTCGGCCTCAACCATAACACCATGAGAAGGGTGAATTTTCCTGGGAGGCTGCTTGAACCCACGATGTTTTGCTGGGAGGCCCAGACGGTGGACCACTTGGGGATCCAGCCCTGGAATCTCATCGTAACTCCAGGCAAACACATCGCGGTGCTGTTTGAGGAAGTCTACATACTGCTGCCGCTCCTCGAGGGACATGGCCGCACTGATCAATGTGGGTCTTGGATCTGCCTCGCTACCAAGGTTCACCTGTACCAGTTCATCAACCGTGGTAGAGACGCCTTCTTCAAAGGCTCGGGGAGCATCCTCCAAGTCTTCCTCCCCAGCCGTGGGGGGACTTCCCGCGACGGAAGATACTTCTGGGCTATCAAGATTCGCGGGGCAGCTGGTGCTGGCTCGGGCAGCAGCGGTCATCACATCAGGAGACTCACTTGTCTTCGAGACCATAGCAATGAATGCATTTGATCCTATCCCATCCGGCCTTCGGCCTAAGGGGCCACGCTTGATGATATCAAAGCAGTGGTGACGTGTCGGCCTGAGTCGGTTAATTCCAGCCCAGCGGAATAGACACGTATGGCGCACCGCCGTTGTCATGAGCTTGACGTCCCGGTACCGTACAGGGGTAGGAGGTTCCGGGATGACCCGAGCCTGGTTGATGTAGGAGTACGAGGTGATTTTCCGCCGCCGCTTGGACACAGGAACATGCCTTCCTTGCATACCCAAAACAACGAAACATTGCCCCATGTCGGGGGTCGTGGCCTCCAACCGGTGGATCGGGAGGATGTAGGCGTCTTCCATGCTTTCCCAGGGATCACTTGTGATCGGGGCGGTCTCATCCTCGCTTTCCAGGATTTGCTTGTCCTTACTTTTGTAATAACCCGCATCCAGATAGCGGGCCTCACAAGAAGCGAAAGGGGACGCGTCTCCTTAGAGCACGCCTACTCGACCGTTGAGCGAGTACTTAAGGCACTGGTGATACGACGAGGGGACCGCTGCATGCAGATGGAGCCATGGCCTACCCATCAATGCGTTGTAGGCGGTGTCCTGAGAAACAACCATGAACTCGGTGCTGGAAATTAAGCCACTGAACTGAGTCTTCAGGCGGATCTTGCCGACTGGGGTTTGTTATGTCCTGTCGTACCCCTGGATCCTGAGGTCAGAGGGAGTCAAGTCACCTTCGGACAGACCCAGCTTTCGCAGCGTCCGGGTCGGAATTAGATTGATTCCAGAACCCGTGTCAACGAGGCAGCGACGGACTTCCACACCGTTAAAGTGGCCAATGATATACAGTGGGCGAATGTGCCCCTGTATAGGAGGGTCTTCATCTTCACCGGAGAACGAGATAACCGCCTGACATTCGGCGTTTTCAAACGTCTCAGCATGGAAGGCTTCCGCAGCTGCTACCTCCGTCTCGAACTGGAGGGGACTCCTCAGGGCCTCGGAAAGTGCCTCGCGCATCTCGGATGACAGGCGCAGGGCCTCAAGGATGGAAAGCCTTGCCGGAATTCCGGCCAGGCGCTTTAGGACATCATACTTGCGTGCCAAACGCGAACCTCTGCTTACAGGGTGTTTTTCGGCATTTAGAGGCATAGCGGGTCCTGCCGGTTGAACTGGCGGTCGGCTAGCACTGGGTACATCCTGCTGCCTGCTAGTAGAAGCCTGGAGAGTAGTCGCCGGACTAAGATCGGACAGCGGAGGCTGGCCTGTCGCCGGGCAAGACTGGCTGTGATACGAACGAGGTGGCTCTCCCCGATCCAGCAACACGAACGGCGGTGGAGGTAGAGCCGAGGGTGCTGGATGGGTCTGTGCGTGCTGAGATCTGTGCTGAGCCTGCTGCCTGGTCTCGGTAGCGTGCACGGCTTGGCCGCAAGTGCCTACTGACGTACCTCGATGACCGGCGTGATTGCGATTCCGCTGACGTTGACGTCGGCTGGAAACGTTGGGGCGGTCTGCCTGGGGTTCCCCCTCATCGGGGGTCATATAGGGCTTTACCAGCTCCACGGTGTTAACCGAAGCGTACCCTTGACTGTCGCTCGAAGATTCATCCACCACTGGGCGGATTCTGGGAGGAATTCCCATTTCGGGAGGCATAAAGTCTCCAAGAGTGCAGGATGACGACGGCACTGGCGGTGCACGTTGCTTCTTCTTGCGTCGCCGTTGCTTGCCTTTTTGGGCAGAGGTCGACTGTGAAGACGATGCTGAGGCACCGGCTACTTCTTCTGAAGGTTCCGACTGCTTCAGGCGTGCCCGGATGATACCCTGGGCACGGACGACGGTTTTTCGAGCCATCCAGTTGTCGTATTTCTGGGACCCGCGGCTAGGGACCTGCTGCCACTCACCTTCACCGTCGCTGCCGATTTCTGATCCTGCAAAGACACCTGCCACTTGCGCTGGCGCTGGGCCCAACTTGACTATGTTGTTGTTGACCTGGTCCTGAAGCCAGTCTTTAAACACATAGCATCGCTTGAGGGTGTGCCCCAGGATCCGATGATAAGGGCAGTAGTTGGGGTGATCGATGAGATGCGCCTCTGCCGGCCTTCTGCATTCAGGAAGACGCACAATCCCTTGCTCTAGAGCACTTCGGAAGTAGCCAAGGACCTGATTTTCGTTGAATGAATAGGTCTGGTACCTTCTTTCCGGATAGGGGGCCCTGGGGGCCTGGTCTTGTCGAGGGACCGGAGGGGCCTGCCGAGGAGGCGGCGCCTGGTTGTCTCGCCTAGGTGGCGGGTGGCGCATTGCGCGGGGAAACCTGTCGGTTCTGAGGCGGTCGCTGCTGGGCAGGAGCCTGTGCTTGAGGTGGAGGACCTCTGCGGGGTTGCGGGGGTGGTGCCGCCGGCAGGAATTCCAGCCGCCCCGGGGCTTCTATTTGAGCCACCGCGGCGGGTTCAGCCCTGGCGGCCCTCCTGGCTGGGATCATAGGGGGCAGCAAACGTGCCTGACTAGCCTGTTGCAGGGCCTCCTCGAGGTGCTGGGCCTTATCCGAGAAATCTCTGAACCCTCCAGGATAGTTCTGGGTTATCAAGGAGGGTACTAGCTCTGTCTTAACGTTCCCCACACACATCGTCAGTAATTTCTCCTGAGTCAGTGGCATATCTAGGGAATACGTAAGTCCTTTCCACCGGGCGATGAAGTCTGCAACCCGCTCATCATGCCTCTGTTTGTACTTGAAGAGGTCCGCAATGCTGGTCTTTCGCGTGGTGGATATGAACTGGTATAAGAACTGCCGGCGAAGATCCTCCCAACCGGTCACCGATCCGATAGGTAGCTGGTTGTACCAGATGAATGTCATACCTTCCAATGTCTGTACGAAACATCGGAGCTTGGCGGCTTCTTGCTGAGCCGGGGTCCCCAGCATGGGGCCACACCTGGAAGAGAAATGAGCCAAGTGCTGGGGTGGGTCCCCTGTCCCGTTAAAAGGTGAGAAAGTGGGGTTCCCAAAACCCGGAGGCGCGGGCATATCATCCACCCACGCGGGATAAGGCTTGCCATCCGGTGGGACCGCCACCTGCCGTGTTTCCAACGCCTCGAGGCGGGCTATGAGTGCCGCAATAAGGTCCTCCGGGTGGGGTTCCCTGTCTTGACGGGGATCCCTAACCACAAGCACATTGCCAGGTTCTTCAACACGGTAGACGGCTTCGGCTGCTCGCGGGTCGACTGGCTGGACGACCTGCTGGGCGACTGGGGGAACCCGGGTTGGATTCTTCAGATTTCCCCGTCGCTCAGGGGGGTTTGGCGAGACATATCGCGCCCTCTTGCCGTATGTTTCGGCTTCCGCCCTGTCCGCGGCAGTAGCATGATCAGGGTTGCCCGGAGGCATCTCGCCGGGGGGAAGTTGTTCCTGCCCCTGCTGCCCCGGCCTGGGATTACCATAGTCGGGTCGTCGCTTTGCGGCGCGTTCAGCCAAGAGTTCGTCAACCAGCCTATTCTGCTCAGCAAGCTGTTGGCGCAACGTGGCCTTCTCAGGATCTTCGTCTAATTTCTGCATAGAGGCGGACGGGTCGGAGTGCTTGACTATTCCGACGTGCTCCTTACCCTTGCCAGTGCTTCGACCGAGTGCCAGCGACTCGGTGGATACGGGGAGGCCTAGCAGGTTCCTCTGATGACGGGTAACTCTCCCTGACGGGTCGAGAAGCGGCGGTACGCCCTCGGATGGTAAGTCTCCATCAAGGAACTCAAGCTCATCTTCCTTATCCACCATGTCGGCCATGTGGACTGTGACCCCTCTTGAGGGCATATCCTCAATGTCACATAGCGAATCGGGCTGTCGTCGGATAGGGTCGAAGAGGAGAGCGGCATAGCGTCTCCAACCACGGACTTGCACATGGGGGGTGGCTTCCCTGACGATTCTACGGAGTGCTTTAAGACTCTGAACGCATTTTCGTTGAAGGGAACTCTGGTGGCCTGGCGACTCGGGGTGCTAGGCCACAAGGAGTGCGGCTGCATCGATCAGGCGGCATTGCTCGCTGATTTCTTCGAAATGCTCACGACTTCTGGGGTACACTACTCATTCGCAACGGAGGCAGAAGTGCGTCGCCCAGAGGGTTTGACAAAATAATCCCACTTCTTCAGGGGTAAGAGACTCGGGTACGCGGAAATTCAGCGCCGCCGTGGGCCAGAACTTCTCTGGGAAATAATTCGCTGCAAGGATACTCCAGAAGCTCCTAGGCTCGGACTCAGGGTCTGGACCTGTGTTGCCCCACTCGTCAACCGGGGGCGGCTGAGGAACCGGAAGCGGTACCGAGGCGAACATTTGGGATAATAAGCTCGGCGGTGGAGAAGACGGCAAACGAGCTGACTGGCCGCCGAATTCCGGGCCATCCTCCGAAGAGTGAGGTGACCTGGCCACGATGTCACGATACGACGGGCTGACAATCACAGCTTCCGGAACAGGAGCCGCGGCTACCGGCGACAGGTCGTGTCGTCGCTCTACCGTCGTGGGCCCCCAAAATAACTCTACGTGATCCCCGGTAGAGGTAGAGGGCTCTTCTGGTGACCAGGGCGATGATTGCGTGGCCGAGACCTGCGGAATTCCCAGGATTTCTTCCTCCTGAATGTACCTGCGGAGAGAGACGGGAATCCGGTGGGCCTCAAATTCTAGGAGAATGAGGTTGATGCGTCTGGTTCCTGCCCCAGTCCTTGATACGGAGGAGCTGGGAGAAGGTTCCATCGCTAAATCGCATTCTGCTTCTGAATCGGAGAAGCAGGCAGGTTTGATCTCCACCTGGGCCTTCCCAGGATTCTTCTTATGGCGGTGACGATCCGCTCTTCTGCCCCTGGGTGGCTCTTCGGGACAGGGTTGACCCCTATCAGGCAGCCTTGGGGCGGCGCTGGCACCGTGGCGGAGAGGACCCCCAGTCGAGACAGCCGGGGTGCGAGGGGCACCAGGGCAAATGTCAAAGTGTACATGGGGAGGACCTCCATGAACAGTACCCATGTGGGCGGGGCCTCTGTTGGAACTGGAAGGAGCATGGGGAAGACCTCCATGGTCGATGCGAGTGGGGCGAGGAGGACCTTCGCCGGTTGCAGAGAGGACGTAGGGAGGCCCCCCACGTTGGAGGAGGACCGGATGGACGGTGCCTTCAGCAGGATGAACTTCATACCCTGTATGGCGGGCGCGGGAAATGTCTCCGCGCTGAGCGCCACTGCCGCGGGGCAGGTCTTCCTGCAGGATGGGGGCAGTGCGAGGCATGCCTCCATGACGAACCTCAGAGCGGGGAAGGCCCACGCTCTGTGGAGTAGTGGTACGGGGAGGACCTCCGTACGGGGTCGCATCACCGCGGGTTAGCTCACGGCGATCACCACTGGGGCCTGCAACCCGGAGAGTCAACCCAGCCTGCCCATGGGGCGGTTGGGGTCTCAATCTTGGTTGGGCGAAGGGGTTCCCCTGCTCAATGTACGTGGGGGCTTCATAATGTACGTCGGCGGTGGCTCGGGCCACTGTAGCTGTCGACGTGGATGCGCCTGAGCGAGCCTCCTCAGCCCGGGCCCGGCGCTGACGTTGGGTCAGGTGAGCCGGTGCTGGTGGTGCAGAGACGTAGTCTACCTGCTCTTCCTGCGGGGCCGGACGGCGGCGCTGACGCGGCCGGACGGGAGCTCTCGCCTGGGGGCCCCGGGTCGGGGCCCTGAGCGGACTGAGCCGGACAGCGCCTGCCTCTTCAGCGTAAGGCGAAGAGTCGTCAAGGCGTTTCGGGGATAGGCTCCCGAAACGGTTGAATGTTGGGGTGGGGAGCAGGGGCTCCCTGCGCGGCCTGTTAGGGCGGCGTTGACGGCGGGGCCTAGAGGCCTCCAGGTCCAAGCGGGCCATATCCCTGGTCGGGATGACCCCTTCTTCCTCATACCTGTGCACGAGGCTGTTGATCACCCTTCGTTGGATGACCTCTGATGGGGAAAGGGGATGTGGCCATCCCACATCCCGTGACGTGGCAGCCCTCGTGGCGGTAGTGGAGCCATGCGGAGTGGCCGTCGTGGTGTTGCCCCTGCCCCTGCGCGGGCAAGGAGCGGATGGTGACCGCATTTCCGAAATAGCAACCTGGTTCCTGGCAAGCGAAGGGATCAACTCATCAGTACTGAGAGGAAAAGGATTGACAGCCAGTGCCCCAGTGTTCTTCCATCCTCCATGTCTGTGAGAAGGATCCACGCCAACACACTGCAGAGCAGAGTGCCCCACGTTCTACTACCCCGACTTCCGGTGAGTTTCACGACAGGCCCGCCATTTGCTTGGCGGGACCAGGCAACGGATATCTGGATTCGGTGACACGTCAATCTACCGGTGTCTCGAACGCTACTAATCTCCATATTGAGGAGAAGAAATTCACGTCGGGTTCACCATTTCTGTTTCCGACGCTTTCGACGGGGCGCGCGGATCCATCTTCGGAGGACGCGTGGCTTTGTTGCCCCGCATTCCCGCTTTCCAAAGGCGGGCGGCATTCGCTCCTTATTCAGGGACGTCTGCTCCTTGATCAAAACGGGATGATGGGATGTTGGTTCTTCCTCCTGCGGATTCCTCCTCAGAACTCATCACCTAGTCCAGGTCTCCCTTATAGATTTAATACGTAGTTCGTGAAACTCTTCCCAGTGCCATGTTTCCATGGACACCGGTTAATTACACTGCTTCTGTCGGGACATTCCAAAGGGTCCAATCAGGGCAGCAACCTTCGGTCAGGGGAGTAGTCACGTTGAGGCATCAGTAGCGTGTCTGGATGCTGGGGTACCGGGCATGTCTGTCTGTTATCCTTGATCACAAGGCTTCTCGAGGGAGTGGAAGCCCGAGGGATCCCACATCGGACACGGGGAATTACATGTAGTAGACACATATCTGAGGTTTTCCTCAGCTTCCCGTGCTCAACACAGGGTATGCCGCGAGTTTAACGTCCAGCGGAGACGGATCAACCCAACCAGAGCATTAGCTGGGATAAATCGGATTGAGGGATCCTCTTTGAAGGGATATCGACACCGGGGCTAGCCCGTGGGCGACAGTGAATGGAGTAGAAGGAGAGTGAAGTGGAACCATCGCAGGGGGGGCGACAGTGAAGTTGGGCTTGAGCCTTGACGAGGCTTCCTACGTATCCCCGTGGCAGGGAATCAAAGTCCGCGTAGTTCGGGATGGTGCCGGTAAACCGAAGTGAAGCTGGACCTTGGACCGATGAATGTCGTCAGCGTACCGACGTGAAGGTAGACCTTGGTCCGATGGGAATCGTTAGCGTACCGACGTGAAGATGGACCTTGGTCCGATGGGAGTTGGGCTTGAACCTCTGGGAGGATTCCTACGTACCATGCCTTGACATGGATCAAAGACCTCGTAGTTCAAATGGGGTTGGGTCGCAATGGCTTACCACTGGACCAGAATGTAGTTTAACGTCATGCCGGACAAAGATGGGACCCAACATGAAGAAACGACGGGTGGGTGTGTCGGTGAACCGACGTGAAAGTAGACCTTGGTCTACTATTGGTGGTCTTGAACCTCATAAAGGCTTCCTATGTACCATGCCTTGACATGGATCATAGACCTCGTAGTTCAAATGGGGTTTCGCCGGTGAACCGACGTGAAAGTAGACCTTGGTCCACTGTTGGTGGGCTTGAACCTCGTGGAGGCTTCCTACGTACCATGCCTTGACATGGATCAAAGACCTCGTAGTTCGGATGGGGTTTCGCCGGTGAACCGACGTGAAAGTACACCTTGGTCCACTGTTGGTGGGCTTGAACCTCGTGGAGGTTTCCTACATACCATGCCTTGACACAGATCAAAGACCTCGTAGTTCGGAGAATACATTTTAACGTCATGCAGGACGATAGTGAACCCTGACGTGAATAAACGACGGGTGGTCTTGAACCTCATGGAGGCTTCCTACGTACCATGCCTTGACATGGATCAAAGACCTCGTAGTTCGGATGGGGTGGTCAGGGTCGGTGCTCACTCTAAGCCCACGTGAGTCATGCTCGGTGTGAGAAACAAGAGGTTGTAAGGACCTGACGACCACGTCGCGAAGGGTGCGTCCGTGAGAAGCGAATAGGGGCTTACGCGTTGAGCGGCCCATGGTGTCGGGACTTACTCCAGGATGGAGGCCCATATGGAGGTGCCTCGTTCCCTATCACGTCCTCCACCGACCTTGGTAGTGGGGAAGTACGGAGATGCACGGGTGCAATCATCCGTACCAAAGGTTAGGGGATTACGCTCTGAGGCAGCCCTTACCCTGCGAACATACACCACCCCGACAAGGAGGATCTCATTCCATGTGCGGAAGAGTTCCATTCCCGTGGAGACGAGGGGTGTAACGAATGTTCGAGCTGGGGGAACCCTTCGTGAGGGAGACGAGGTTGGGTCACAGGTTAACGTCATGTGTTAAGGACGCGGTGCTTGGCAGTTTAACGTCCTGCAGCTCGGACGAGGTGGGTTCACTCCACACCCCTAGGACTTACATAACCGGTACCCTCTGGTCCTTGGGGAAGGGAAGGTGCCGGTAAGGCCATGGTAAAAGGGGGTCGTGGGACGAACCATCGAGGGGTCCACGTTAGCGTGGCTATGCGAAGAAGCAATAGCCATTAGTGTGCCTATGCGAAGAAGCATTAGGCGAAGCAATGCTACGGGTGATATTGTCCATGGGACTTTGAAATCACATCGTGCAAACCTGGAGGGCCGCACGGGAAGAGGAATCCCTAAGAAGAGGAGTGTACTTTGCGAAGTGGGGTGCCTTGGCCTTAGCATGGGGCATTGGTGTGAGTGGGAGGTGCTTCGCGAAGTGGAACAGTGTTCGCGGAGCACTGCCTCGCGAAGCAGGGTCCTGCAAAGCAATGTGCTTCGTGAAGTGGAGCGATCCTGCCTTAGCATAGGGATGACTCGTATGGGTTGGGTGTTTCGCGAAGCACAAGTGCTCCGCGGCTGCCCGGGTTCCCTTGGGAATCCCCTTCCTTCGCGAATGCCCTTGAGCTTCGCGAAGGGCATCCCTCTCGGAAGAGGGGCTCAAAACAAGACAAAGCAGAGTCGTCTCGCGAAGTAGAAATACCTCGCGGAGCTCATGATTCCTGGGGAAAAGCGTGCTTCGCGATTCGGGAGAGGAGAAGCCTAAAGGTCGGATTGTCCGTCTTTGGGACTCAGGGGGAGTCGAGTATTTATAGGGAAGGGGCGCCGCGAAGCAGGGCTCGCGCGCCGCCTTCGGGGCTTCGCAGCGGCTCGCGAACGTCAAACGGGTTCGCGGAGGATCACCGCCTCTGGAGCTTCGTGGTGGCCCGCGAACGTCAAATGGGTTCGCGGAGGATCACCGCCTCTGGAGCTTCGCGGCGTCGCCATGGTTGGGGTGCTTCGTGGTGAGGCTTCGCGACGGAGCTTCGCGGCGGAGCTTCGCGAGGCAGCGCGCCGGCCCTTTTTCGTTCCTTTGTTTCGGGCCACATTTTTGGCGCCAACACAACCTTAATATTATTTCTGATATGGTAGCATCATCTGAAATTCAATCTCATCATTCATTATTGGAAAAATTCCTAAAATCTCATCCCAGTTCCTCTTGAAGACTTGAATAGCCACAGATTAACTTATATAGGCAATGAGAAAAAGAGATTCAATGGTTCTTTATTTTCGTTATTAATGAAAATATGGTCAATCAATTTTCAACATCAAATAATATATGTAGTGTTTATTAAACTTTTATCTTTCACAAAACAGGCTTGGATCATGGCTTTAATAAGCTTTCATAATGTTTAAATCTTGAATGCACAAGATAAGCATCATAAGATTTGAATTTATCTTCAAAATTTACAATTTTTGAATTATATAGTTTTCATTCATAACATAATGGAAATTTGATTACATTAATTTTAGTTCACATATATAGATTTTTATACAATATAGATTCCCCTCTATGGTACTTTACGTATTAGAATTTAGATTAGTGGTGATCCTATTCAAATTTTCGTATGTGGGTCTTCATTCAGGTATGTGATCTGAATTCAGATACATAGAAGAACTTGGCTACATGAAATTTGGATACCCAATTTGTAACACCCTGATATTCTATGATATATTTATCTTTAAATAATTTCTTTTTCTTTGATATCTAGCATTATACAAAAAATAAAGTTAAAACGAACCATGATAAGCTATTGAAATAATGTGATAGTTATCGCCTAGATTTTGGATTGGATGGTATGAATAGGACTAAATAAATTATGAAAAAATATTTCTTACATATGTATAGAATGAATTCAATGGTTATTAATTGATAAAATCATCTGAATATAAAAAGGAAATGTTTTTCGGAAAAATTATTCTCATGTATGCAATGTATTTTTATCTTGATAAATTAAATAAATAAATATTGATGAATGATTTTAATTAAATTTATAGATTATATAATAAATAAAAAATTCAGCATTTATATAATGGTTTCTACTAGAATGAGATAATAATAAAACCCATTTTATGATTAAAGCACATTTTTCTTAAAAAGATTTTGGTTTTGTTTTGAGATGTTATTTTAAAATGGATTTATGAAACTTATGGATATATATTATTTAAAAATGTATTATATATTCTTACTTAGGAGTCTAAAATTTGGTAAATATTCCCCTTTTATTTTTTTTCATTGTGAATATTAACCATGGTAAATATTTGTCACATTTGTAAGGGTAAAAGGGTAAAAGGTGTTAAAATATTGGGATAAGGTCTGAAAATCTCTATAACACTTTCCTTTATCATATTTGAAGTTTTTATTTTGTAAATTATCATCTAATTTTTTAAAATATGGAAACTTGGTATTATTTCACTTTGATTATGACATTTATATTATTTTATGAAAAGGATAAATACAAAATATCACTCTCTTGATTTTAATTTCTATTATATGTTTTAATAGGAATGAAAAATGATTAATTATTTAATATAAAAGGTTATTTTTTACATAAATAATTTATTTTCATGATAAAAATATATTTTAAATTTTCTTTGATGATATAATTACCATAAAAGCTTATGCAACATCGATACAGTGCTTGTGGTGGTAGTTGAAAAATCAAGGTAAATGATTTTAAAAGCAAAAAAATAATTCTTTTATGATAAATTATTGTATAAAAAAATTTAATATGTAATTATAAATTATAAATTATGTTAAATGTGTTTATATTTTTAATCAATTTCTTTCTTGATATCTTTGAAGTCAAATTAGATGAATAGTCCCAAAAATGACATTAATGATATTTTATGTTCACTAATATTTTATTAAATGATTTAAAAAAAATGTTGAAAGAGGAAAATTATGATGGTAAATGGAATAAAATTTCGTCAATGGACCATTCTTGATCCATTTTACTCCTTATAAGTAAATATATAACCCTTGAAGGCTAAAAATGTGTTACCATGATTAAGGATAAAAAAAGTTGATGATGGGATTAAACCAAATGATAAGTTTTAAAATTGAAACTTTAACATGTATAAATTTTATTTTTTGTATTTATTTTAACATTAATATTTCATTAATTCTAAATTATGTCTGTTTTGGTCCACTTGAAATTATTACGATATATATTAAATTTAAATCTTTTAAGTAATCATAAGTGTGACATTTTCCCCAATTATAAAAGAAAGCCTCTTCTTCTCCTTTATTCAAAAAATTTTAGCCCTATATATTAACCAATAACTACCTTAATATCATACTATATTGATTACCTATGTTATTGATCTTATGTTATTTCAAAAATACCATCCTTTCATGGATTAATGTGTAATCCAAATGAGGTTTATTAATGAATAGGTATAACTCTTAACTGAGTACTTTCAATTTTATTTCTTCTTCTACCTCCTCTAAATATATGGTATCGTTTATAAAATAATGAATTAATTATAAAAAATATACTTAATTTTTATTATTTTTATGTAATAAAAATTATCCACCTCTTTTCATCATATGTAAAATAAATAAAACATTTCTCATACGTACGTGTGGACTACCACCTCCAAGAAGAGATGTATTTCATTTTTTTCATCACTGCATCACATTGATGGTTATAACGATGTATTTAATGAATACATATGATATTTATGATATTATTATTGTTTTTTTAAGGTAAATTATTATTTTAATTTTCATTCCTTCCATCCATCAAAAATTAGAAACATCACTTTAGCATACGTATGAACTACCATCTCCGTGAAGTAATGTAACTAATTTTTCATCACTGTTTTATATAAATTGTTATAAAAGTATATATAATATTTAAATTTTATAATTATTAAATTATTAAAATTATTTTGATTATGTACTGAGATCAAAGTATAAGGTTTAGGACTGTGAAACTGAAACATTCATAAAAATGAAGTAGTTTTCACCCAAAAGAGTGATTTTAATAAACAATTCTCCATAAATAGTTGATTAGATGTTATATAGTATGATATCCTCCAGCGTATATTCACAAAATTGATCTATAGTACCATCATAAATATATTAAGTTAGGTATTTATATAAATAATATCTATAAATTATAAGATATTTTCTTATCAATAGTTTAATTAGATTTGGAGTCTCATTAAATATACTATATTCCTAGAATTGACTAGTCATATCTTCCATTTTAGTCAGTAACATTTGTAATTCATTTTTCAATATAACAAGAGTATTATTAATTATCTCTTTATCCTTATTTTACTTATTAAATAATATCATAACATTTTCATCATACCTACTTCTATATTCTTTATCTATGATTTTATCTTAAAATTCGCTAAAAAAAGCTTCCCAAAACTCATTCATTACATATGATTAGATGTACTATACTCGTTTATATGAATGATCAGTCTATAACCTATATATAGAATAAATATATTTTACGTACAAGCACCTTTCCTTATTAAGGGTAATATATTCCCTTGAATTATTTTCATGATCATTTTATATTACTTTTTCTTATTAGGGTACTTAATAGCTATTTGGATTTTTTCCCCTAAAGGGTGGAAGAACATTGTTGCGCATTTTTTTTCAATGTATGATCATCTGTTGAAAAGGTCTCAATATAGATCAATTTTCTTTCAATAATGAACTCAATAAATGTTTTACCAATTTCATATTTTTTACTTTTTTCTACTTTATATCACCATCCTTACTACTATTAGCTCGAGTACTTATTGTTGTACTGTATTATTTTTATTGATTATATTTTCTCATGTTCGAATAGTGATATCTAGATTATCAAAAATTTATATACCCTCATAACTGAGGACTCTTGAATATTTTTATACAACACCCTTAAGACATATATAATGATAGCCTCTAGGGTATATTCACCAAACTGAGCTATAGTACTTTAATAAATATCTTGGGGTTTTTATTTATATAAATAAGACCTAGTAATTATAATATCATTTCCTATAAATAGTTTAATTAGATTTGGAGTCTCATTAAATATACTATAATCATTTAATTGACTAGTCATATGTTCTATTTTAGTTAGTAACATATGTAATTAATTTTCTGACATAACAAAAGTATTATTAATGATTTATTTTTCATTCTTATAATCATTCAATAATATCATAAAATTTTCATCATACCTACTTCTATATTATTTATCTATGATTTTATATTCCAATTACATATTAAATATTCCCAAAACTCATTCATTACAGTATGATTAGATGTACTATACTCCTTTCTATGAATGATCAATCTAGACCCTCTATATAGAATAAATATATTATACGTATAAGCACCTTACCTTATTAAGGGTAAAACATTAACTTGATTTATTTTTATGATTATTTTATATTTTTTTTCTTTTTAAGGTACTTAATATCTATTTGGATTTTTCCCCTAAAGGTTGGAAGAACACTATTTTGCATTTTACTCTCTTTTTTTACTTAGAACGATCAAGGAAATGTTTTTAAATAATAGTTAACTTTATTTCTTTTTTGGTTGATGAACTTTTTCTTCCATATCAATGGTCTTCAAAATTGTTTTATGAATGTTCTTAAATATACTTGAAATCTATTAAAAAATTCATATTCACTACCATTGAATTTATTTATAAAATTTTAAAAATTAATTTTTCTAAAAAATTTCCAAATATGGAAATTTTTTAAATATTACAAAAGTGTGAAAAGAATGTCTTATTTTAACATATACAGCATGAATAGATTTTCCAATCATAATGATAATTATTTAATTTTATTATTCCTTTACCAGTTTCCATTTTTATTTTCAAAAAAATTATTTTGTCAAAATTTTGGGATTTTTTAGTTAAATTTTTATCAAAGTACATGGATATTTTCTCATGTTTTAAAAGAAATGTTGAAATAATATTTTAAGGGTATTTTTTATCTATGTCACAATCATTTAAGGATTATTATTATTTAATAGGGTTATGATATTACGATCCCATCCACTTTATTAATATTTCTTATAATGATGATGATTTTATGAAACATATTTATTTATCATGGATTAATTAAGTTATTATGAGATCTTTATGAAAATAGTTTCTTTTCCTTGGGTTATGATTTGTTGAATTAATGAATGTTTTATGATCTTGTGGGAAATTATGTATGGTCTTCATTATGTTATGGGTGGGTCCATTACATCCCTATAATGCATTGGGTAAGGTCTTGCATTTAATGAGATAATTATGGGAAATGATTTTATGTGCTTGATCCAATATTGGAAATAGTTAGGGATTCCTGATCCACTATGACATGGGAAATGGGTGGTGATTTCTGATCCACTATGATATAAGAAATATGTGTTGATTCATGATCCACTATGAAATAATGGTGTTTCTAGTTAACCTTGACATATGATATGGCTTTGTTACCTATGATGTTTCCACAATATTATGAAATATTATTATTCTTATGATTTACACTCATGTATCATGATTGATTTTTTATGGTTCCCCAATATTATGACATGATAATGTTTTATTCCATGAATCGTGATTATGATCAATTAGTTTCTAGGTATGTTTTCCTATTTATAATATCATGTTCTCATAACCTTATTCTCATGGCATGTTTATATACGATCATTGATTGATATCATCCATATTTACCCTTATTGATAATCTAAGTTCACCCCTTATTATGTTTTAATTTTTCCTAAGTTATAAAGAAGGGTATTGTTTATGATGAGTCTAGAATGGAACCTTATATAATTAATGATGTTAGAGATGATTAAGATTGTGCTTAAATAAAAATTTTATGTATCTAGTCTCTATGCACACTAAACCTTTTTGGTTTTTGGGTATGTAATGTTATGAGATGTATTGAGTATTCATCTAAAAGGGTGTAATATCTATGTATGAAATTCTAAAGTCTCATCACTTGATGTATTGAATATTTATCCAAAATGATTTAATAATTATATATGAAATTCTTGGGTTTATGTAGTTTGTATTAGAGTAGGGATTAGTTATTTTTAGATATTAGGATTAGATAATTTTTTTGAAAACCCAAAGGATAATCCCAAGTATAGGATAACATACTAATTTTTTGGTAAGGTAGAGATTATGTGATTTTTCTAGAAATCCCTAATTGTAAAGATAAAATAAGTGGATGTGGTTTTGGAAAATACTAACCTAGGGGTATTAACCCTCAATAGACTTGGTCGAGTATGTCTTATCCATAATTCTAGTCCACGGTGAATGGGTCCTTACCTTGCACCTAGTTTGAAACTCCTAATGTATATTCTTATTTTAATTCACATTTTTTATGAACCATTATAAATGATTAAAATAGATAATTACTATGTATTACCTAAGGTTTCATATATTGAAAATAAGGTTTCAGGATTTAGACATCCTATAAATGATTTTTTAGGATTATATGAAGTCCCACTCTGATCATTGTAACTTTATAATTACACTATGATTTTTGGTTTTATTCAATGGATGGAACTATAAAGAATTTGGGTAATAATGAATTTGATGTACAATTAAATGATTGTTCTCCTAATAAATTTAATTTTATTAGAGATAGAATATATAATATTATTTTGATACTCACACAACTTTATTAGGACATAAATCATGATGATCTTTATAATAGTCAATAGTGGGAACAACATACTATTGATTCTTTTATTAGGTAACATACACCTTATTTTAGTGGGTATTATGATCCACTAGTGGTTAATAAATGTATTAGTACCACTGATATAATATTTTCAATTCTTTAGTGATCATAACATAAAAAGGTTATCCTAGTTGATTATCGTTTGGAAGTAAAAGCATATCAATGTTGAAATATTATTAAGAATACAAGGAAACATGAATAAATTGACTCCATGTAATGGGATAAGTTTAAGAGGTTATTTTTTCAGTATGTACTTTACACTTATTCAATATATAAAAATGTAGAAGGAATTCCTTGAGCTTAAGTGGAAGGATAATGAATTTATTAGTACCTATAATGTAAATTTTACAAGACTTGCAAGGTATGCTTCTAGTTTAATCATCATCCCTAAAATAATAATTAGTAAATTATTTAATGTATTAAAACTAAGTCAATAGAAGGAATTAGCTAGAAGATACATTATCAATTATGAATAAATCATTCTATGTGATCTCAATATAGAAATGAAAATTATAGATTCCCATCATTCTCATGGTTTTGATAAAAAATGGAATTTGGAGACTCATGAAAAATCAAATAAATATCATGGTGGAAGGAAATTATAGTTTCCTAAATTCCGTAAATATGGGAAGAAAAATCAAGGGAATCACTTGAATGGAACTAAGAGATTATTTAAATATGGAAGGGTTGGTCATAAATCCCATGAATTTTGAATGTTAGTAAAGAGGCTAGTTGATATAATGATGGAAAAGAAGATTACAACTATTGTACCAACCATGATCCAATGATTAAAATAAAAGGAGTATAGGAATTAGACCAAATATTGCATGAATATTAAGTTTTATGATGATGATCAGTATTAAAAACCTTTTAATCACAAATAAACAGGTAAATTTGATGTGATCATGACTGCCAAAGTAGAATGACATGGTGAAATGTACACTAATAATACACTCTAGAATAGATAATTTCTTATTTGATTTTGTATCTACATAATATTTTATATCTAATAAATTTTCTAAGGTTATCACATTAACACCTCAATTATAAGATATTGATTTAGCTGTGAAAACTCCTAATGGTATGATGATTTCATCTCAGGTCTATACTTCCTCTCAGATTGAAGTTTGTGGGAATTTGATTCCTATAAATATTGTGATTCTCAATCTAATTGAATTTGATGTTATTCAAGGAATTTTTTATCTTTATTTATATATATCCCATATCAATTTCATATTAATATAATTAAAATTTCTTATTCTGAATGAAGCTATGATCGTTTATCAGTTTGAGGATAAATATGAACTTATATTAGAAATTACTTAAATATTGTGGGTCTTAATTACTATAAATTAAGGGAATCTATCTCATATGGTTAGGTATAAACTCAAAATTGATAATATTCCTATTTTATAAGAGTTTATTGATGTATTACCAGAGGATTTTTCTAGTCTTCCTCAAAATTGTGAAGTTGATTCTTCAATAGAACTAGTTATATTACTATTTAAAACTCTCTATATATAATATCCACAATTGAGTTGTAGGAATTAAATAATAAACTCTAGGAGAATATTGATATGGGATTCATATTCCCTAGTTAATCTCATTATATTTCACCTATTCTTTTTATTAATTTGAAATATGGGGCAACGAATCTTTTCATTGATTATCGATAACTTAATAAGATCAAAATCAAGAACAAGTATCCTCTACCGTGTATCAATGATTTGTTTGATCAATTATGAGGAGGTCAATACTTTTCCAAGATTTACCATCATTCTATATATCATTAATTGAAGTTTAATATGGAAAATATATCCAACACAACCTTTTGTAAGAGGTATGAGCATTACAAATTTATAGTGATTCCATTTAGAATTACTATTGCCTCTTTTATCTTCATAGAATTAATGAATAGAGTCTTTCGATATTACCTTGATCAGTTTGTGTTAGTTTTATAGATGATGTTCTAATATATTTAAAGATAAAATAAGAGAATGAATGCCATTTTATAATTGTGTTGAAGACCCTGAGGAAGGATAAGTTCTGTGCTAAATTTACCATGTGTGAATTTTGGCTTTATAAAGTTTCATTCTTGGGTCATATAATATCAAGAGAGGGTATACTTGTGGATCCTTCAAAGATGGGTGTTATTGAGTAATGGCCTAGACCAACCATGGTAATTGAGATCTTTAGTTTTCTTAGGTAGGATAGATATTATCAATTCTTTATGATACATTTATCATGACTATCTAATCCAAAAACCAAGTAAACTCAAAATAGAGTTAAGTTATTGTGGACATGTGATTGTAAAGATAATTTCAAGGAGGTGAAGAGAAGGTTGTTCATTTCACCTATGATCACACTACCCTATAGTAGAAAAGGTTTTTTGAAATATAGTGATTCATAAAAGAAGGTGAAAGGATGTATCCTTATGTCGAATTATGTTTTGATAACATATACCTCTCTCTAACTAAAAATACAAGAGAAAAATTACCTAACTCTTTATTTGGAGCTGGAAGTAGTATTTTTTGTATAGAAGACGTAGGGGAATTAAATTTATGGTGAAAAGTGTGAAATATATATGGATAATAAAATATTAAATTATATATTCGCACAAAAAAAAGTTGAATATGTTCTAGAGAATATGGTTGGAGCTGATTAAATATTATGAATTTCAAATACATTACCACCCTAGAAAGGAAAATAATGTGGTTGATGCTCAGAGATGGAAGGACCATGCTATTTTTCTCATTTGGAGGATTTAAAGAGATCAAATACTTATAGATTTTCAGAATATGGAACTTTAAATCATAAGGGAAGTGTAAAAATACCATATTTATCAGATGAATGTTCATCTATCTATCCATGTGAGGATTATATAGGAAAATAAGGAAGATGTTGAACTATGGAATAAAGTGAGGAATGATCTTGAGTTTAAAAATGATTATGATGGAATGATAAGGATCATAAATAGAATATGTGTCTAATAAATACTATAATTGAATAAATAATTGTTAGATTAATCATATAGTTCTTTATTCACTATTCATTTTGTAAATACAGATATGTATAGATATTTGAAATAATATTTCTGGAGAGACAACATGAAAAATGAAATTTCATTATATATATCTCTATTCCTATTATGTATTCAATTTAAGGTTGGGAGATAGAATTATAAGGGTATTTTACTACCATTACCCATACCGGAATGGAAAAAGGAAATGTTTCCATGGATTTCATCATCGGACTCCCCAAAACATCTAAAGGGCACAATGCTATTTAGATTTGAGTTGATCAAATTAAAAACTAGTTCATTTTATTACTATTAAAGAATATTTTTATCTTGATCATCTCAATAGGTTATAAATTAAGGTATTTTTTAGATTATATGGAGTACCACTCTCAAATTTATTTGATCGGGATCTAAGGTTTACCTTAATGTTATGGAGAAGTCTTCAGTGGGATCTAGATACAATGTTGAATTTCACTACTGTATATCATTTTAACATAGATGGTCATTCTAAAAGTATTATTCAAACTCTAGAATACATATTGAGTTATTTCTCTATGTAATTCAATTTTTATTGGGATCAACCCATTCAATTGGTTGAATTTTCTTACAATAATAGCTTTCACTCGAGAATTTAGATGGACCCTTATTAAGCCCTCTATAGCTGGAAGTGTAAAACTCCAACATACTAGGATGAAGTTAGAGAAAAAAAATCTATTAGTACTTTATCTATCTAATAAAATGTTATAAAATATTACATTTATTCAGTAGCACACAAGTGTAGCACAGAGTTGATAGAAAAGTTATGCTGATAATCATCAGTGAGATATAGAGTTTGAAGTTGGTTAAAATGTATTCCTATGAATATATATTTTTAATAAAAATATTATATTTATAAATAATGGGAATATTATACGTAGATATATTTTTTCCTTTGAAATTCTTGATCATATCAAGATGTTAGCTTATTGCTTGGTGCTTCCACAAAATCTTTCCCAAGTTCATGATGTGTTCCATGTATCTCTCTTGAGGAAGTAAATACCTAATCCTTCACATGTACTGAACTAAATGGTCATACCACTAGATAATGACCACTCTTATGAGAAACAACTAGTCGATATTCTATATCATATATAGAAAGTTATATGAAATAAGAACACTCACCTGGTCAAAGTTTTGAGGCAGAATTATCCTCAGTTGTTTTCATCATAATGATGGAATTTAGAGGGTTAAATTATTTTAATGTTGGTATAATATAACACATTGAGATTTTATGATATATTTATCTTTAAATAAATTGGATTTATTTGATTGCTTGTTTTAGACGCAACACAGAGTTTAAAAAACATAATATAATATTGAAATAATGTGACATTTATCATCAAGATATTAGATTGGAGGGTATGAATTGGACTAACTAAATTATGAAAAATTATTTTTTACACATTCATAAAATAAATTCATTGGTTATCAATTAATAAAAGCATCTAAAAGTAAAAGATACGTGTTTTTCTGAAGAACTCTTACTATGTTTACAATTTGTTTTTTATCTTAATAAATTAAATTTATCACTACTAATGAATTATTTTAATGAAATTTATATATTATATAATCAATCAAATGTTATAACATGCATATAATGGTATTTACTAGGCATGGGATAATAATAAATCAAGTTTTATTCTTAAAAATGAATTTTTCTAAAAACGATTTTTGTTACCTTTTGCATTCTTATATTAAAATGGGTTTATTATAATTTCAGATATATAATATTGAAAAATGGATTACATATTTTGAATTTCAATTATAAAATTTGGTAAATATTCCCCTTTTATTTTTGGTCATTATGAATATTAACCACTTTAAATATTTTTCACCCCGGTAAGGGTAAAACGGTTAAAAGAGGTTAAAACTTTGAGATGGGCATTTAAAATCTCTCTAACACTTTCCTTTATCCTATTTTATAAGTTTAGTTTTTCCATTATCATCCAATTTTTTAAAATATCGAAACTTGGTGTCATTTTTCTTTGATTATGTCCTTTATATTATTTTAATAAAAGGATAAATATAAAATAACACTCTCTTGATTTTAATTTATCTTTTATGTTTTGATAAGGATAAAAATAAGTTATGAATAAATATAAAATGTTTTTTTAACATAAATAATTTATTTTTAAGACATTAGTTATTTTATTTTATTGATGATATAATTACCTTAAACGGATGAAGAGATCATGAGAGCTCACACGGGATCCTTCATAATTCGAATTTTCCCTACTGATGATAACCAAACATTGACCTAATTTTAGACTCAATGGATTAATTTAATCTAGAATAAGAAATATCGTTCCTTCCTCGTAAGAATGATGGTTTTGACTTGGATGTTCCTCCTCACAAGGTGATTTCCTTCATGGAATCCCTTACTAGATCTTCTTTCATTACAACATATCAGAGAAAATATCTCATTATAATGTTCTCGGGAGAAGGGTCAATTATGGTTGTTGCTGACTCTGATGCAATTAAGCAAAGTTTGGAGTTTTGCAAATTCTCGATACTTGGTCATATCTCCTATGAAAGCGGTGTGAAGCCTTGGTAATTCACATATCTTTAACAGCATATTTAATATTATTGGATATTCTTCAACTGGTGCTTAATTCCTCTTGGAAAAGGATACATTCATGTTATTTTGCAGAAACAATAATATTTGAATGCGATATGGAGAATTGGAACTCTCAACTTGAAACTATGTGTATTTCGCCTCTCGTAGTGGGAAGAAAACTTCAACCCATTCACATAGAAGAAATCCATTGATCAAGTATGGGCATGAATTCATGGACCCCCATGGATATACTAGCATCCTAAAATTCTCAATGATTTAGTTTATAAAATTGTAACACCTATGAGGATTTAACAATGAACAATCAGTGGCGATCTTGGACTCTATGGTAGATTTCTTATTGAGATTTTTATGTAAACAACACCCCATGAACGTGTGTCTATGGATGTCAATAGAAATCGTATTGAAGTTATATTTGAATTTGAGAATTTTCCTAAACACTTTGAGCATTTTATGATGGTTCGAAATATCGTTGACAAATGTTGCATTGTTCAGAAAACAGTACATCCAACATAAAATAAAATAGAATGGGTAGAAGTCCCCTAAAGAAAGGTTTCTACCAAAATAAAATATATTAGGAAACGTGATACTGAAACATTAAAGGAGGCTGCATGTGACCACCCAGCAAGAATTAGCACAAACTGGGTTGAGCTTGTCAAGGAGGATGATCAAAACTGTCTTCATAAAGATGATGTTGTTTTTTATCAAACAGAGATGCTTGTAGTAGATAAATAGAATCACCTCAATGAGCTTCAAGAATTTTAAAATGATACTTTTACTCTTTCTATCAACATGTATTATGTGGGTTTCACTTTGGATTTAATCGGTTTAGTTATAAATCGGGCCTTAGACACTAATACTGCATCTGCAGAGGCCAACATTCTCACTCCCCAAGAAATTGATAGACACCACCCTGGTCCAATTCGGGACTCACAAGTTGGATGTCTCTACCACCTCAAAAATATAATCTACAAATAAAAATGTGGTCGCTGCTCTGGACTATACTGAATCTACTCTGATGCAGATATTTCCCACCATTGCTTCTGCAAAACAGGACCTGAGGAGGTCTGGAAGAAAGAAAGTGATTGAGATAAGAGAAAAATGGGGGATTATCCCCAAACATAAATCCAAATGAGGATTCTATGTTGGAACTTCTAGGGGTTATCCCATCCTGGTGCTCTATGTTCCCTCTGAATACTTGTGGGTAAATATAAACCTCATATTATTGGGATTAATGAACCAAAAACCAATGTAATTTTAACTAGTTTTTCTCTTGAGAGTAATGGATGTTCCCTGATTAGTTCTGTACAGGATTCTAGTTAGGACAGGTTGTGGCTTATTATTCATAACAGTGTAGATAACCCTACTCTAATTTCTATGGATGAGCAGGTTATAACATGAATATTTTCCCAAGCTGGTCATAATATATACTACTCAATGGTTTATGCCTCCAATATCTATACTATTAGAAGAGTCCTGTGGAGAATCATCAACAATCTGTCCATCTTCATCTCAGAACCATGGATTATTATGGGGGATTCAAATGTTATTCTTCATGTAGATGAAAATCTTGGACATGCCTTTTGTTCCCCGTCTATAAAAGACATTAGGTCATGCATTGAGAACTCCGAACTGACTGAGATCAACCTGCTAAAGGCCAGGTACAATTGGTATAGGAAAAATCTAAAAACTATGAGGGAAAGCATAATTTATCATGACTTTGTCAATTAACACATGATGAAGATTTTCAAATCCATCTTATGTGTCACCCTCGCAAACCATAATTCAGATCATCATCCAATCCTGAATAACTTCATTGATAAATGTGAAATATAGTCTATACTTTTTAGGTTTAAAATTGATGGGACTCCCCTATCACAATGCTCTCAACTTTTCAGAGATACGTGGGCTATTGAGGATTATAAAAATAATCCTTTAGCTTGTGTTTTAAAAATCGGAATTCTTAAGATGAAACTGAAATAGTGAATCAAGAAAAAATTCAGTCTTCTAGATCAGGAAATTGACTCACTATAAATTTCACTTCATGAGATACAAGAATCCATTACAAAAGAGGATTTTTATATGAATGATGAGCAGGAGAAGAGAGTCTCCTCTGAACTTGGGCACCTCCTTGTTCTTAGGGAAAACATTCAAAAAGAACTTTTCAAGGTAAAGTGGATTACAGATGGGGATAGGAATACTAAATTCTTCAATGTAGTCCAAAGATCCAAAAAATTTATTAGGCCTCTTTCTTTATTGAAGAATAGAGACATTGTCTTAGATGATAGGAAAATCCTCTCTAACCGTATTTTTTACTTCTACATGGATCTCTTTAATGGTCCCAAAAATAATAAGGATTTTATGGAGGTCATTATCCTAAAACTTTTCCCTGAAGGTGATAACATTATTCTCACATCGATCCCAACATATATTGAAATTAGGGATGCTGTTTTTGGAATTAAAGAGGAAATCTCACCGGGACTAGATGGCTTCACCAACTATTTCTTCCAATTTTTTTGGGATGTCATCCAAGGAGATGTTTGTAAACTGATTAGGCATTTATATATTGAAGGATCTCATGATCAATTCCTAAATTCACAATTTATTACTTTAATTCCTAAGGTGGTAAATTCTAGTGATATAGGTCAATTTTGACTGGTGGCTCTTATCAATACTAGAAACAAGATTATTACCAAAGTTCTGGCCAATCATCTTACTAATGTCACTAATAGAATTATATTATGGATTTATTTTGGTTATATCAAAGGAAGAAGGATCCAATATTGTCTTCTTACTACTTCATAATGTATTAATCTCCTTCCGAAGAATATAAGAGGAGGAAACATTACTCTTAAACTTAATATTAGGAAGGCCTTCAACACCATTGATTGTTGGTTTATAGGAAGAATACTGCATGAGTTTGGATTTCATATAAGATTCATTCATTGGGATAACACTCTTATTAGATCTGCTCACATCTCCATCCTAGTTGATGGATCACCAGAAGGCTACTTCAAATTCTCTAGAGGAGTGAGATAGGGAGACCCCCTCTCAGTTTCCATCTTTGAAATCACTGAAGATTACCTTAGTATATTGATACTTCATAAATTAAGCAAAGGAGAAATCAGAACAATTCGATCTTCTAGAGGTATCTCTGCCCCCTCTCATATGCTTTTTGCTAATGATATTATACTCTTTACTCAGGGAGACAGTATGAACATCTAAAACTTCAGGAAAACCATTCTCCACTATGAGAAAGTTTCTGTTCATGAGGTTAACTGGAGAAAATCTTTTATTTTCTTTGGGAAGAACATCTCTGCCTATAGAAAACACTACATGGTGTTGGCTCTTGGAATAAGGGAAGGATCCCTACCTTTTAATTATCTCAGAGTCCCCATGTTTCTTATAAGACCTTTCTCCTCTTACTTTGTTGATGTGGTGAGTAAAATTAGAAGAACCTTCTATAACTGGAATGGTAAGTCTCTATCAATGGTGGGAATGATTTTCTTAGTTAAACATGTGATCATAACAAAACTTTTTTACACCTTAATGGTGTAATATTTTCCTTCCTCCACTATTAAAACCATCAACTCACTTATGATGAATTTTTTGTGGAGTGTTAGTATTCTTGAACAGAAAATTATTACAGCCCCTTGGAAGAAATGATGTTTTCCACACAATATGTGAGGACTTGGCATCAAAAATATTTAACTTTTCAACCAATCCCTTCAGGATCACTTCATTTGGAGGACTATTAATGAAAAATCGAACTCCCGTGATTTTCTCAGAGCCATATTCCTTCATAGGATGATTGAAGGAAGGATTACTTACATGCAATCTTCACTTTGTCCTAGCCTCAAAAGGATTTTCCAGAATATTAAAATACAGTCTCACTGGTTGGTAAATTTGAATTCATCCCTTAAATTCTGGAAAGATAACTAGAAATTATCCCCCTTAATGAACTGTATAATCACTCCATTTCCAGATTCGGACTACAATGTCACCATAAAAGTGAAAGTCGATTAGACCAATATGATTCCACCTCAAATTACTCTCCAAGTTTCCTTATATAAATTTTTGAACACTTAGAAAAAATCTCGTCCGTCAATCAAATAAAAAGAACATTGAAATCAAATATCATTTTATCAAGGAGAAGCTGGAGCAAGGGCTTGTGAAGTTAGAGTATGTGCCTATAGAACAAAGGGTTGCAGACATTTTGACAAAGGCCTTACCCAAAGAACTATTTGAAAGGAATCGACTGGCTTTGGGAGTCTAGTTAACTTCCCACACTTGAAAAAGTGTGGATGTGGGTCCCCCTCTCCCTAAGGTATGATGTTTCTTTCCCCAATTTGCTGATATATGTTCTTTTCCCTATTGCAGACAACCTTGAAGTTCCCTTCGAGTTCGTTGACAAAGGGAGAGAAAGTGTGACTTCTAGGGGGAGAAAACATGGGGAGAAACTATTAAATGGAGTAGCGAGATAGGGGGAGTTGAATCTGAGATAAATTGTTTGGAAGAGCTATAAGATAGGGGTTCATTAAATCGTATGATGTTATAATTGATTGATCAATGATTAGATATCACAATGGTTGAGGTTCATGATAAAAGCAGTTCGTTGGTATCAGTATGGTATCATAAATTGGTAATTAGAAATGAAGTGATTCAGTGATGAACTTTTCACTATACTCTTGTTTATCATGCTGAGCATGGCTCATGTGGGCATAGAGAATGTGTTGAGTAAATCCTTGATCTCTATCTTTGTCACGTGAGGTGAATGGTGGTTGATGTTTGAATGAGATTTAACGAGATATAAAAATACATATAATTGTTTTAAGAAGAGTTGTCAACAAACCCAAAGGGAGATATTGTTGGAAAAAAATACTCAATGAATCCTCTTAGTATGTTTTGGGTGTGTTTGTGTTATTTGACAATACTAAATAACCGCAAGTGAGTATAGTTAGTGTTTTCTGAGGACAGGTTTTTAAGGTGGCACAGTTTCCCAGTGTTTGCCAAATTTTGGGGCCTCAAAATCAAGAGTTTGATGTTGGAAAAGGAATTATTTCTTCATAGGAGTTAATTGTATGAAAAATGTTGAAGAAAATCAGAAAAGGGTGAGAACATCTTACCATAATACATGGGTTGCGTACCATGTCCCAATAATGGTACGCGGAGCGGCATAAATGGTACGCGAGTGCAGTTTATGAAACCAAACACGGTTCACAGTGGAAGGAGATGTGGTACATGGATGCACTAAAGTTGAGGGAGGAGGTTGATCGCGTAGGATAAAATGTTGTACGTGGAACGCATAGGAACACGGTTCGTAGATGGCTTGAGGTTTGCGGTGGAATGAGTATCGGTAAGTGGTGGGTTGAAGATTCGGTAAATCTTAGTTTAGCAGATTAAGAAGATATATTTTCCTATATAAGAATCACTAACCCCAGGGATTACTATAGAGATTAAACATTATTAGAGAATACTTTTTTCTTTTAGAATTTGGCATATTCCGAACGTGGTATGCGCTGAAGGTGTTTACGTGGATTTCTAACCAACAAAGGAACTCTGGTACATGGAGGAGTAAGTCTAGTACGCGGAAGGAGTTGTCTCGGTATGTGGAGGAGGAATATCCAGTATGAGAGAGGGAGAATTTTGAAAGCGGAACATGGAGGGGAGATCCGGTACGTGGAAGAGAAGGTTGTCCATGAACAGAGAATAGTTTACGGATAAGAGGGTTTTTGCAGTGGTGGTTCGCGGAATCAGTATGAGGTAGCGGTATGCAATCGCGTAGGTGGAGGCAGTCTGCGGACGAAGGGAGGTTTGTTGTAGCGGCGTTGGCATGCGAAGAAGGTGTCTCATGTACCAAACCTGGTACTCAGTATGCGGGAGAGGAAGGTGGTTCGTGGTTTTCTCAAGGAAGTTTTAAAAAGCTTCAATTTAGTTTTTGAAAGTATTTTTCGGTATCTAATAGTACTCGGGAAGGTTGAATTCATATGCGGGTGAAAAATAAACATCAATAGAGAATCTAACTACATTTGAGGATGCAGGAATTCATTCAAATGAAGGGACCCACACGTCAATAAACTGTGTCTGACCTACTCATCCATAAATTATGAGTGGATTCTATTTCAAGAGTAGTGTGCGAAGGAAGAGGAATATGGTGACCCTTTCCACCAGTAGTGATCCATAGAAAGAGGCATAGGGAGTTACCCTTGGGAATGTAGTGAGCAGACCCTAAACCTTTTAAAGGAATTGATCTTGGGCATAGAAGATCTAGCCTGAACATTGTAATCATTATTGGTCGTGAGCCTTAGTGAATTTTGTACATTGGCACATTGTCATTTTATGGTCCTTAGAAATAGCCCAGGGAGGGTGAACCAAGTAAAAATCATTGTGTCATGTGCATGATTTCATATCAGTCTGTATATTTCCATGGGAGGAAGAGAGAGTTGAGTTTTGTCTAACAATAAAACAATACCCAAAAGGGATAAAGTTTTAATCTGTCATACCCTGATTCACCCCCCCCCTAAGGGTATTCGACCTAGTGGACCTAACATTAACCATCTCTATAGAGTTTCCCATAACAAGATGTACTCTATTTATTTTAAAATCTTATTTTATTTTTTTAAACCACTTTTTTCTCCAAGACAATTGAATCCATGTGTCAATCTTCTCTAGGACCCTAGAACATTCGATCTAGTTTAGGACTAATTTGATCCTAATCTAAATAATGCTTGTATATTCTTTGGATCATTTCTTATATGTTCTCCAAATCCATCTTGACACAAGCATCAGCATAGCTTGATTATTCAATATAGGTTCATTGGATGACTTCTTCATGTTTGGGAATCCACAATATTAAAAACATTGTTTTTAAATCTAGATAACTAAAACTCACCCTCCATGACCATCATTAGCATATTCTATTAGGTAAACCACACATTAATTTCCATATAATCATTAACCAATGACTTGGACAACTAGAATATTTATATAAATTCATCTAGTAAATTCATCAAGCACTTGGGTGAACTTACAAATGAAATCATAATTGTTGTATTGGGAAGGATCAACCCCTATCCATATTCAATTATTTTTCCTACAATAAAACCCCCCTCAACATAATTATCCTTCAACTCATTTCATCAGTTCCCTTAATTAATCAATCTCACAGATTATCCTAATTCAAGTCTTCTAAAAGAAATAACACTGTGATGGTGAACCAACTTCAACAATGGATCAACTATGACTGAAACTTGGTAAATATTTATTCTACAAACCCAATGACTCTCTCATATTCCATCAACATCGTCAATGATTTCTGTTATTTAAGAACATTTGAATTATTTAACTAAATTATATCTCTAGATTATCTTACAATATTGGTTCAGGTACTCAGTAAGTGTTAGGTCATCAGAAGATTTAGGTGAAAAGACATGTAAAAAATAGAAATAGAATCAAATTAAAATAAATTATTTATTTGATTCTCTATTTTTCCTACATCCATGTGAGAAAAGAGGTCATAATTCTGTTATTTCTCATTATATAAACATCGAAGGATCACCAATTATAATATTAAAAAAAATGGGAATAAATATACTTTTATAGTGGAAGAAAAAACCATTTTTATTTGGTTGTTCATTTACCTAAAGATTTATTACCTATGTTGGTTATGTTCCACGTTGGCTGATTCAATTGTCCAAGGTTCCACCAAGTCTGTTTTACACATCATGAAAGTATATCTTATCGATAGATGACTCCAGCTGTAGCTTTTGCTAGAAAAAAATATACCATTGATTTCTCCCCTAATTAAAATTGGACCCTATAAATCATCCACTCATGACCAATTTGAGGTAGAAGTACCTTCATCTTTGTGTCTACCCCATTATCATTGGTGTGGATTTTATCAAATTTTAGTAGTATTTATTCTAACACATTTCGGATTCAGTGGTATCGCATGTCGATTTGATTAGACCTAGAATAAAATTGAAGGCTCTTATTTATATTAATAGTGTTATGACTATCATAATAGAGAATGTAATTCTCCTAACTCTATCCCAACTCTTTTAGAAACCAATTCCTCCATAGCATCTCATTGTAGCCTTTGCTGGTTTTGATATACTCCGCATATATGCTATACAATAAAACACACTTTATAAGTTATGATGTCCATGAGACAACTCCCCCTTCAAATGATATCAGGTACCCAAATATGGATTTCATCATGTTAAAATCTCCATTCATATCAGTATCTTTGTATCCTTCCAAAATAGTTTTACCATTTCCAAAACATAAATAATGACTAGATGTACCTTGGAGATATGTCATTATCCATTTGACTAATATATAATGATCCTTTCCCAGATTTGATAAGAATCTACTCACAACACCAACAACATGATCAATATATGGTCTGGTGCACACCATGGAATACATAAGACTATAAATTGATGACTGATAAGGAACATTTTCCATCTATTATTTCACCTCTTTAGTTAAAGGACTGTGACTTTTCATGAACCTAAAATGACTCATAAGTGGAGTACTAACAGGTTTCACCTTTATCATGTTTAACCTTTCAAGAACCTTCTTAATGTACCATTCCTAAGATAGCGAGATATTTTAATTACTCATGTCATGAGTAAATGTCATACCAAGAAACTGAGCAGTATCTCCCAAGTCTTTTATTTTAAAATATTTGTTCACTTCCTTCTTCAACCTATAAATCTGGGTGATATCTCTTTCAATAATCCACATATCATCAACATAAAGAAACAAGATAATTAAATCACTATCATAATGTTGTTTTATGAAAACATAGTGACTTTAATAGTCCTCCTATAACCATTTTTATATATAAATGAGTCAAATTTCTTATACCATTTCCTTAGTTCCTATTTCAAATCATAAAAACTTTTTCTATGTTTAAATACCATATTTTCTTTACCTTTCACCTAAAATCCCTCTGTATTCTCCATGTATATCTCCTATTTAAGCTCATTGTCTAAGAATAAAGTATTTTCATCTAGTTGTTGAACCTATAAGTTTATAGTAGCTACCAATCCAAGAAAAAAACTGATAAAAGACATTTTTATCATTGGATAAAAAAATTCATCAAATTCAAAACCTCTCTTTTGATTGAATCCCTTCACAACCAATCTGTATTTGTAACGTGGATGTGATCTGTCATATATTCCTTTGATTTTGTACACACAATTGTTCTTAAGTTCTATATTTCAATGTGGTAACTCTTAAAAATAAAATTTATGGTTCTTATGTAATAATATCATCTCATATTTAATGGAATTTTTCGATTCCATTTTTATTGACTTCAGATTGCATCACTATAACTGTCTGGATCTCCCCTATTAATGAGAATCACATACTCATGTGGTGATTATCTATGACTTGGTTTCTGTTCTCTGGTGGATCTCCTCAAATGTACCTCAGGGGGAATATGTTCAATAATATCATATGATGAATACATACCAACTAATGGAGGCAGATTAATTATTAGTGATGTGTTATCAATGTCATGCATCTCTCTCAAACTAGCTGGAACTGATGGTGGTGAGACTAATTCTAGTTTGACTAGAATTTAATCATAATATAGCTTCTCTAAAATTTATGACTTATTAAAATCTTCAATTGTCTCCTCCTCAAGAAATGCCTCATCCTTACTTCTGATGATCCTCCTGGTGATTGTATCCCAAATTTGGTATCAATACTCTTCATGAGAATATCCCAAAAATATACACTACTTTCATTTTCCATCCATCTTCTTCTGCTCAACTTTCAGGATGTGAACAAATTACCTACAACCAAATACTCTCCAATTTTTGTATAAAACATATTTTTTTAAAACCCTTATTGGAATTTTGTATTTAAGTGGAATTGAAGGATAAATGTTGATAAGATAAATTTCAGTCCTCATTGCATGCCCCCAAAATGTGTTTGGAAACTTTTCATTTTAGATCATACACCAAAATCTATCACAAATTGTTCTATTCATTCTCTTAAAAAATGGTTTTACTAAGGTTTATTTGATATTGATTTTTTTATATTAATACCAAAACTCCTATAGTACTCCTCAAATGGACCACTATACTCTCCTCCATTTTCTACTCACACACACTTTAACTGTATTCATGTTTCTCTTTCCACCTTCACATAAAACTACTTGGAAATATATTTCACTTAACCTTTAGTTTTCAAAGAAAAGGCCCAAAATTTTCTAAAATAATCATCTATAAAGGTAATAAATAGCATCTTCCATCAACATAGTTCTCATCATGCAGACATTATTGTGAATCAAATCTAAAACATTTAGTTTTCTAGATGGTAAATAACCATGAAATGAAAATCTATGTTGTTTTCCCATGATATGATCAACATAGATATCCAAATGTGTACCTTTTATTCCTAGTCATAGATCCTGTCTAGAGAGAATTTTGATTAATCTCTTGCTCATGTGACCAATCCATATATTCCAAACTTTTAGAAGAACCTCTTTTTTTGCTACATTGACTTCTCCTATACACGGTTTGGCAGTATGCCTATGTCCATGGTCTAAGAGGCTTCTTTAGTTGGTTTCCACACAAATAAAAAAAACCACCACTAGGTTATTGATTACAAAGAAGAATAATGTCTCTGACACATGTCTATAATAGGGTGTGGAAAAAGAAAATTTCTAAGTCTTCCTAGCGTAACACAGTGGCTGAGCAGGGTCATCTCACTTGAAGAGCTTTCTCAGTTTGTTCACCTGCTTAATCTGATTCACCTAAGAACTAATTCATTTTCATTTTTTTATTATTTCTATGAACTAAATATAATTTTAATGAAAACATAAATGAAATTCTAAAAATAAAACTAACATGCAATGACAAAATGATGTTAAATGGAAAGGATATGTTCCAAGGAGAACACCCAGAGTAAACCTTCATCATATTTTTATTAGTTTCAAATTTACCTAATGAACACACTCCATCAGATGTGTGGATATCCTATTGTACCTAGGGTTTTGAATATATAATACACTCAACAATCACTGAGATACCACACATCCACCTCCTCAATCAAAGGAAAACATTTAAGAAGATAAATTTAAGACTTGTGTGGCAAGTGGAGACACAAAGGCACATTACCCACTAAGATCATCTTTGACCTAACTCTAAGAAAATAAGGAAAAATAAGAAAGATTCTGAAATTACTTGGTTTCAACACTAGATTGATCCCTTGGGAACTTCATTGGGTTAGTTACTCTGGACCATGAGTATTATAGATCACAGTTGAGAAGAATAGGGTTGAATGAGAAAGAAAGAAAAGAAAAAAAGAAGATTAAGAAGAAGGGTGTGTGGATGAAGACACAAAAATAAAAACAATGCATGAATTAGATTTTATTTAAATTAAACTAAATTGAAATTAAATTTAAAATAAAACAAGAGTAAAAACAATGAAAACAAAAAATAAAATAATAAAATAAATCGGTGCAGCAACTCACCTCCATAATCTGTCACCCGAAAGTCATTTCCTATTTTTCACTCCATATGTTTGAATCACCACAAGTTCCCTTCTTATAGGATTCTCAAAATCGAATTTTCTGTCATCCATCCCAATTTCAAATTAATAATACACTCCTATATTATTTTAGGTAATTTATATTAATTATTACTTTTTCTATACTAGAATTCCAAGAATCTTCTTTCAATATATATCATTAAATTTCCATATTAATGGTTTAATAACTCTATGTAATTTATTGGTAAAATTATAATATGAGTCCTATTTAATATACAGGTTGAATCACCTCTATTTTAGTTGTGTATACCGATTTATGCTTCAGTTATAGATGCGGGGTCCACATTGTCTGCCTGAAAGGTCTTCCAACTTCAATGATTTTTTCGGGCCTCTAGATGTTCAAATCAGCTCTTGGCCGAGAAGGAACAGTTGAATCCCATGATATTAGGAATCCTATAAAAAATAATCATATTAATTGGATCAATATTTTAAATGTTATGCTCAAAATACTGAAGTTCTAGAAAACTATTAATTTCCAGAATTAAACCCTTTTAATAATTAAACCCAAAAATCAATAAAAAACTAAAATGATGAAAATAAGCTGAAAATGATTAATTTTAAGCGTATAAATAATTAAAATACATATAAATATTATGAAAATATTATCTCTATAAATTCCCCTATACATAAACCATGATTTTACTCAAGCATAAAATCTCAACATGGAATTCATAGGGCACCAATGTTATCAATATTCAAATTCCAAAGCAATAAAATCAAACAATTTTTCAATATCAAACCAAAATTTCAAAAATCCACATAAAATAACAATCAAAATTCCTATTTTTCAAAGAAACAATCAATTCATGTATTTTAATTTTCCCCTTTGAAAAATTATGGAACTTATCCTACCATTCATTAAATCTCTTCAATTCATTATTATCAAACATGCAAAGTCATGATTTACCTCACTTTTGATTATTTAATCTCATCACTAATGATACAATTCAATTATAGTTAGTCCCATATCATTAGAACATTATTATTATCCATATTATTTTAAATCAATTACTTTCTCCACTTTGTAGAGACAAAAGGCACATAAAATCGTTGGGACTTTTCAATAAACGTTCAAATGAATCTAAGGTTTAAAGTTGGTAGGATTTGATGATTTAAAAATTAAGTCTAATGGAGGAGTATTATATCTTAATTATAATTCATGATATTAAAAAGTGTAATTAAATTATCCCATTAAAAGTAGAAACACCCACTTCCCTCAAAACTTAAAGCAAAGATCATTATTAGTTTAAGAATAATGAAAGATTTATTCACCCTCTTAAATATTTTTTTCCTTTTATACTTTTTTTCTTATTCAATGAACCTTTTCATTTTTTTTATTTTTTGAAAGTTATTCTTTTGAATAAAACTTGCATCCACCACTTAACCATGTATGATAAAAATCATAGGTCAATTAATAGTGATTTTTAGTTTTCCCAAATCATAACCCATTTTTATCATTTTTTGCTTCTTTCATTTTCATTTTTTATTCAAGATGGGAAAAAAATAGAGTATAATTAATGATTCTAAAACCTTTTAAAATTACCACAATAATAACCCCCACATTTTTTCTTTAAAATGTGACTCATCACATTTACTATGACTCCCTTCACCCACACACTTAAACTTTTAAATATCATGAAAATACCAAGAGTTGGGTGGAATGGATAAAACATTGATTGAAATATAGCTAATCTATATATTGTTCATTCATGATCTCTATGGGGAAAAAATAAGTATTGATGTAAAAGTGGTATTTTAAGGATAATTTATTTTTAAAATATTCCTCAATCATATTAAATTTGGTTTTGAATAGACATATCTTTGACAAATTCAAATTAAAGTTCTAGCAGGTGACATGTCCCAAGATCGCTCAAGAAATATGCTCAAGAAAATATAGGAGGTACTTGGTCTATAAATCCTCTATAAAATGAGAATATGATATAGGAAAATCACTTAAGTCATAATGAACAATAACTGATAAATTCACATGAATTTTGGAAATTCAAATCATGATAAATTGTTAGTAAATTTCATTTACATGAATCAATAAATTCCCTCAAATCATGAGTCACCATTTCAATATACGTGATTCACTTTAAACATTCAATTCTATATTTTATAAATTAAATCTAATTAACATTGAAATCTAAAAAATGGAATTACAATATTCCTAAGAAACTCATGTCTCTTAAATAATTTGTAAATAATGAATTTCAGTGTGGGTATGAAATTTTCAATTTAAGCTCAAAATAGGTTTTTGGTAAAAAAAATGCAGGGAGTTGGTTTTAGGCTGGAATAATACATAAAATTAAATTGAAATATAAATTCCTAAGATTGAAATTTAAATTACTAGAATTAATGTAAAGGATAAATCCTGGTATGATCCCCCAAGCGGGCCCTGAATATTTATTGCCTCTAGAAGGGTAGTACCAATTGCTATCCATAATCTATCGTTTGGTGGAGTTTCTTGGAATTGAACCATCACATGTGGATTTTAATAGCTTGTGCTTCTTTGTTAGTGTAAATAAATTATCCATGGATAGAGTATAATAGATCTATCACCTTCACAATTAAGTACAGTTTGTATGGAAGGTGTAAGATGTAGTGTGAATCATCCTCTTCTTTGGTTGGTACTTGTGTAATATTATCCTTCATTTAAAGTGATAGCTCAACATAGACTGTATGAATTGAATTTTCAAAGGTAAATTAATCAATTAATTAATCATTAATAAAATAAAAATTAGAATTAGAAAAAATATTTTCACTTTCAAAATGAACAGCCTATATCTTGATCTCCACATTCTCATATATATGGATGTCTTCATGGGCCTCTTCAAATGTATGTTCACCAAAATTAGGGAGCTCAATGTTTTCCCCAATAGGTGCATGTTTGGCTTCTTCATCTTCCTCTAAGTAATGATAAGAATTTACCAAATATAAAAATTCAAAACAATAAGTAGTGATAATAAAATTAGATTGAATATGATCAAATAAAGAATTTAGAATAATATCATCTCCCTTAGTTGTTTCTCATTCAACCACTTCCTTAGTGGTGAGTTCCTATTGAAGGTGGTTCTCGGTGCATGGAAGTAGGTAGTCATATTCTTCCATATTTTCTAAAATTTCACAGATGAGTTGGGAAATTTCTTACACCACTGGCTTAGTTTCAATGGAAATAATGGGGAGATCATGTTGTTTTCCACAATCATTCCAAAATGCATCCATATCTTGTTGATCTCCCAGATGCAGATGAAAACAATTTCACAAACATATAATCCACTAACAAATTTAACTTGAAAATGAGTTAGGTTTACTTGGGAAAAGGTTTCTAAATAATTTTTTCAATAGAAAAATAAATTTTTTGTTAGCACACCAGTGCAAACATTACCCTATGATAAATATGTATTTTACATTTATAGTAGTTCATCATTGAAATTAATTGGATATATACTCATATGTAATTATGAATTGATTGATTATGCATAATTATTTTCAAATCTTCATGATAATAATTATCATATCCATGAATTAGAGTTAGATGAATTTGTTTTCAAATTAAGGATTTATAGGAACTATCTACTTGGGGATAAGTGTGATATATACACAGATCCCCAAAGTCAGAAGTATATATTCACACATAATGAATAGAATTTGAGAAAAATTTGATGGTTGTATATTATTATTAATAATTATTATTATATTAATTATCACCCTGGAAAATCTAACAAAGTCACATATGCACTAAGTATGAAGGAACCTAGAGTTCTTACAATGATGAGGATTTAAGGAGATCCTTTAATTAAGGACTTGGAAAATATGGACATAAAATTCATAAGAGAGGTAAAACCCATAATACTATTCCAAATGATTTCCCAACCATCATTACAATATAAGATCAAGAAAGTACAAAGAGATAATCTTGTGATACATAGGCATATAAAGGTGATGAAAACTATAATATTTCTCAAGTTACGTATTGATGAAGAGAAAGTACTGAGGTTTAAAACAAGTATATGTATCTCATATACTTGAAAGTTAATTAAGGAACTACTATATGAAGCTCATAGATTTTCATTCTATTTACATATTGGAATCACTAAAATTCATAGGGATCTATATGATCATTATTTGAAGGATGGCATGAAAAGGTGGATTTTGGACTATATGGAAATATTTTTGGCATATCAGCAAGTAAAGGTGAAGTGGAAACTTCTGAAGGGTGTGATAAAACCACCTATAATAAATTTATGGAAGTGGGAAAACATAATTATAGAATTTGTTACTATATTTCCTAATACATCTAAGGGAAAAAGTGTCATATGGGTAATCATTGATAGATTAAAAATACTTCCAATTTTAAATCTATACAAGAGGATTTATCCCATGAGTTCCCTGATCATCTATATATTCAAAAACATCATGATAGTTAATGGGGTCCCTCTATAAATTATTTATGACTAGGATATGAGTTTTACTTCTACATTCTGGAGGATCCTTCAAACGGCTATAAATGAAAAGGTAAACGTAATCATATCATATCATCCCCAAACTGATGTTCATTCTGAGAGGACTATTCAAACTTTAGAGTATACGTTAAGGGATATATCACTTGATTTTAAAGAGATTCTATAACAACATATTATACTTATTTAATTCTCCTATATAAAGTTTTTAAATCAAACATTCAAATAGCTCTGTATGAAGCACTTTATGGGAGGATTTTTAGAACATTAAAGTATTGTGATGAAGTTGGAGAGATTAAAATATTAGGATCAGTCATTTCTAAAGAGACTATGGAGATGATACAAGTTATTGAGAGGAATATCAAGGATTCTCAAATATGATAGAAGAGTTATGAAGATCATTAAATAAAGGACTTGGAATTTTCTATTTGAGATCATGTGTTCCTCAAGGATCTTCTAGGAAGCGTGTCATGAGATTTCGAAAGAAGGTGAAACTGATCATTCATATAAAGAAAAACTGGTCTATATTCTTGATGAAAATGAATAAATGTTGAGGAAAAGGATGAATTAACTCAGGAAAGTTTTTTATAGAAATCACATTTTCGAATAAGAAACCTCAAATCCTAAAGAAGTGATGAAAGGGAAATACCCACATTGGTTTGAGTTTATAAAAAAAATGAGTGATAAATTTATTATGGGGTGAGAATTAAATGACCTAAAAATATTAATAAAAGAACTATTTTTTCTCAATAACATTTTTTATTATATTTTACAATATTCACACAATGAAATACTATTACATTTAATACACATCATGTGTTAATATTGATTTCAACAACTATAAATAGTAAATGGTTATAAACATTGAAAAATATTATAATTACTAAGAGGTAATCCATATATGTGAATTCCCCCATGAAGATCATTCATTCAATAATAACTATAAAAATATAGAGAAGCATTATGATAATTATAGACACTATTAAAGGATGTTTAAGAACTTATGTAAGTGAAGTAGTGAATGATGATGTGAGAATGATGGTGTATTTATATGGAAATATAGTTATTTGGAATTATTAATATTGGATAATACATGTGATTAGAATTATGAACATTGATCAATAAAATAGGTAGTCATTATTATTATTGGTTTGGTCGATGTAATAAAGTGACTATTGGGAATTATTTTATGATAAAAACAATATTGTATTTTTAGAAACTAAAAATTTCTTTAAATTCTATTAAAAATATATTTTATAATAAATTTTTAAGTTTTAAAAAAATATCTTCGATAAATAAAATTATAAAATAATTTTTAGATGATAATATAAATTAAGTAATTCTTAAGTAATTTTACAAATGCATTGAAAGTTTATTAATTCATAAAAACTGATAATTTTAAATAAATAAGTATTTTTATTTAAAATTTAAAATTCTCAGATTTATATAATTATTTTTCTAAAATAAAAAAAATGATTCATCAAGTCAAAATTATCTTAGTGAGGATTTACAGAAATTTTCAAAAAAAGTTTATTTTTGGGGTAAAAAAGTGAAAATAATGATTTTTAAAAAATAAAATAACTCCTATGATATAATCATGATATTATAATGACTTGAAATTTATCAATCATTCATATTGATAAAAATTTATTTAAGTAATAAACATAATACATAATGTGTTCCATTTATAAACACATGCTTGTCATTTTGAAATCATGATTTAATATTTTATGAAAAAACTACTTTTATGAGTTGTACATGTATCACATTGTAATTAATTTTTATCACTTTTATATATTTATTTAATTAAAATTTATTTTTATTTGAAAATAGAAGTTTCAAATTAGGTAATAAGGGTAATTTCATTTTTAGGAAAGAAAATTTACCATGGTAAAAAAAGATTTACCACAATATAGGTAAATTAATGTAAAGAGTTTAAATTAAAAGGTAAAGACATAAAAAAAACAAAACAGGAAAACTTGAAATGGTTTTTTTAGGTATTTAATTCCCTTAAACAAAATTTTCAACATTTATTATCAACCAAATTCATTTAAAATTTCACCATAAAGTGGTTACCCTTGATAATAAAATAATAATTATTTTATCCATTAAAACCTCCTCTTTTCAAATATAAATACCCAACCATTCCCTCCCCACTCACCACATAAAATACATTGATAATGAATAATATATTCATATACCCATCAAGATTCACACTAAGGTGTTTCTGAGGTTCTAAGGAGTCTCTCTATACCTTTATGAAGTATACTCCCATGGTAAGGGATCTCTTCCTCCACTTTTTCAATTCAAGAATTTATTTTTTTATATGACTTTTGATTACCAATTTATTGTGCTTTAAAGTGATTATAAACACCACCATTATTTTATATATGATTTACTTTTAATGAGATATTTAATTTCCCTCTTTTTAAACCCATTCCAAAATCCCTTTTTCATACTCGTTACGCTACTGAAATAAACCCTAGATTTTATAAAGCTATATTTCCCTGTCATGAATACCCTACCCTATTTTCATTCAACGGTATCCATTTATACATATCATTAAAATATTGAAAGGGTAAATCTATGTATAAAATACAAATTTCCTACACATGGTTTATAAATTATATGAACTTATCATTTTCTATCGATGTGTAACACATCATGTTATACATATGAAGGGTTTACCCTGATAGCGCTCTAATGCATTGGGTAAAGAAGTAATCTCTAGAGAAGAAATTTTCATGATACATTAGAATAATTCCTTGGTAAATATTTATTATACCATGTTCAAAGTCCTTGGTAATATTTTTTACAACACTTTAGTAATGATATTTCATGATTTGTTTATGAATGTCTGATGTATATATTGTAGCCACAAAGACAAAGTAAATATTTTTATTATTGAAGTAAAAGTAACACAAAGAAACACAAGATGATTGAAAACAATTAGGGGGCCTAAAATAATGTAAACCAAGCTCATCCACTATAATTATGTTCACTCTCTCTGGGGGAAGGGATTTCAAGATCTAGAAAAAAGTCATGTCAGTATAGTGAGTCATCCAAGAAGTAAGGAAATATGCAGCCCTGTTTCCCTCCCTCCAGGTGTGTATCACATTCATCCGACTATTATTAAACCACTAAAACCTTCTAATTGAACATGAAATAAACCATGGTATCCTCCCATAATCCTTCAAGGATTTAATGAGGATTCTCTATTCCACTTCCACTAATTCTAAGATAATGTTCTTCTGGTGGAAAACCTGGAGTCCAGTGAGGAGGGCTAATGATTCCACTTAAAGGGAGTGACCTTGTCCAAAAGAAACATTGAATTCCAAAATGAGGGTTATATTTGGGTCTTGGACCACACCACCTCCATTGGACATTTCTGAGATGCAAGATCCGATAGTATTAATTTTAAGACCCGAAGGGTGGGGGTTACCAGCGGACCAAGTTGTGGGTCAGCAGAAAAAAATACATGGAGAGTACTTATGGTCTTATATAATGTGGTTGATGTATTATGAAATGGTAAGAATTCATTTATATATAAAACTCAATCCATTACACTCTAATACATTTATCTCTTTTTATCTTTTCTTTTAACACTAATGTTCTATCTAGTCATAAATAAAAGGAAAAATCTCCCTAAATGTTAGATGATTTATGAAACCTATAAACTACCCTAAGAAGAATGAATATATTTACTGATCTTAAGGGATCTCCACCAATCTCATGTAAATGGTCTTTAGATATCCGACATCAAACAGGAACAAGTGTTTTTTATTGATATGTTATGAAATTAAAATTAATGGTTGAACATTTAGAAAAGGATTTTAGGGGTTAATTTTTGTTGTGATTTCATTAGTTTTTTCCTCAGTAAAACCCAATTGTGTATATTTAATCAATAATTGTTTTTCCTCATTTGTTTCACCCTATCTAATGTTTATATTGAATTATTACTTTCTTTTAAACTCTAAGTTTGACCAATTATAATGAATTTTACTAAATAACAATCAAAATACCAAGATCATCGGTAAAATCGATCAAATTTTAAATGAAATTCTTACAAAAATCATGAATAAATTTATAATCATCAAATTTCCCCACATATAAACCTTGTTTATTCTAAGTAAAAATGATCTAAACAACCCAAAAAAATAAATTTTATTCATAAATATATCTATCATGCATAAAATCAAAGTGCTCTTATTTTCTTATAAAATAATTTTAAGAATAATTTTCATTTTATTTAATATTTTTTATTTCATTCAATGTATTTATTCAATTTTTGTTTCATTAAGGATATTTTTACTTAATATTACCCCCTATCATGGGTAAATTTTTTATCACTGTTATTTTTATTATTTTCTTCAAACTTAATCTAGTAAAACAATTTCCCATGGGATGGTAAAAAAATGTTTATTGAAAAAGCTTTGGTTTTTCATAAAATTAATATTTTTGTTTATTGGAAAATAACTCTTATAACTATTTTAACATATTCTTATTATTTTCAGGTATTCTTAAACCTTCCTTTTAATTGAGCTTTGGTTGGGTTTCATTTGGGGTTATTTTAGGATGAAAACTTTAAGAATTTTGAAAAAAATTGGGCTGGTTCATGGTTAGCACACGACCTACACAATATTTTCCAAACCATTTACCGTACTACAGGAAAATGGAATGTTTTAGATAGAGAGATCTACATGAATTTCACATAGTTATTAAATCCATTTGTCCCCTTAGAAAAAACAGTGTGACCCATTTATAATGGGTGTATAGCCTACGCACGGTTTTTCCAAACTACGTGTTGTTTCCTAAGAAACCATGCAGAAGAGAATTTAAGAGATTTGAAATTTTATAAAAAATTCATGAACCCCATTTTAGACCCCAAACATACCAGTATAAACCATAATCAGTTTCTCCCTTAATCAAATCTCCCAAAGATAATTTTTAGCCCCTCTAATCTCTCACAAAAGTGATTTTAAACTAGAGGAATTCCTTCTGATCTCCGATTGGTTAGTTTCCTCCTCTCGTTCTTGATATCCCACAATATCACTCTTTATCCTTAGGGTTATATTGATCATTGTGTTAATTTATGATTCTAATATCCACTATTATGAATCTAAACCTAGGTTTTCATTCTTATTTCTCCCAGATCCCATTTTTGTTGTTCTTCTTCAGAAAATCCCGATTAGGGTTTAACGATTCGAGATCTAGACAATTTGAGGTAGCTCATTCCATTATGATGCCCAAATTTGGTTAAAACTAAATTGTTTTATTTAATCTCAACAATTTTTAATTAAATTAAATTTATTGCTTTTTATTATGTGGATTTCAATTTTTTATTTGAAAGACTCCCAATTCCATTGAATTGGGGTGTTTTTATGGATATTATGAAATTGAAATTGTTTAATTTAACTTATGTATTTGATGGAAATTGATTCAATTAAATTTTTGTATTTAAATTTGGGGAAAATTTTTTGATGGAAAATTGTGAAAAAACTCAATTACAGTGAATTGGGGGTTTGTGATGAAATTGGTGGAATTGTTTAAAAATTAAATTTGTTGAATTTAATTGTGTAATTGATTCGGAAAGTTCATGAACTGGTTTCAAATCATTATTTATGTAAAATTTCTAAAAAATGGTTTTCATGGAAAACCCATGGTTTCATATTTTTGAAAAGGCATGTTTTTTATTAAAACCCCATTATGGTCTTTAAAGGGAATATTGGCATATTGAAATGAAGTATGGGATTTAATTTTATTTTAATTTGTATTAAAATAAATTTCCCATCATTTTTTTTAAAAGATAACATGAAATTCTTAGGTAGTCAGTGTGTTATATTGGATAACACATCATGAATTACAACTTTCTAAAACATCAAATCGGCACATCACATCTACTAGGCGATGGTGATGAGTCCTCTTGGCCTTGGTTCAAGGGGGGATATACATGCTTTGTCGTACTCACAAATTTAGGTCCATATATCCTAGAAATATCATATCTACTTGGTGCATGACCATGTTTCTCACTTGGGTGAGGCCCGCCGGTTGATGCGGCCCGGCCTGCTAGTGTGCCCCATGTGGGGCGTGAGGTCTACCTCCCAAACAGCTCATAGAGAATTTCTGTTTTACTTAAGGGCGGTGCCAGGTGGCACCACCTTTTCACCTTCGGGATTCGTAAGAGGCGGGTCCCTTGCCAGCATTCTATGAATTTGAGCCACGACTCCCCTTCAATGTGATGTGTGATAGCACACTGCCTCCACCTCTGTGTTCGTCCTACTGCCGGCCACCGTCTCCGTCGCTGGCACCAGTCACTGCTGTCACACCGGCGGAGCTCCCGCAGGGCTCTGAAAATGCTCTGGAGCTCTATTTCCATTATCATATGCACCTACGGGCCTCTCAGACTGCCTCCATCTTAGTGTGACCCTATGTCTCACATTGCAGTCAAATTGGGAAAACCGTCCTTGAAGAACGCAATGATAAACAAAGCGGTGGAGGGTCCGGTTCTTGTTCATTTGGCCCACGCCCTCCGTGTTATCATTATAACATGTGAGAATAATTATTCATCACATTTGGATAATATTAAACCACATCCAAACATAAACCCCCTACCTCAAGATTCGTTGGAGGTGTCGTGGTTGTGGCAAGAGGAGTGTCCACGTTGGATGGAGTCGTCGACGTTCGTCGATCCCGGATCATTGTTGTCTGAGATTTTGTCCTCTATCAATGGATGTTGTCGTAGAACTCCACCAGATTTTCCTCTCTTGAATAATTTATGCCAAAACCCCACCCTGAGCTCCACTAAATAGGAGGGGGAAAGGTGAGTAAATCATTAAAGAATTAATGAGGTTCATTAAATGAATTAATGAACCTCTCTTAATTCACAACGGTGGAGTTACACAGTTGATGAGTCAAGACATTAAATGTCTTGAAAAGTCACTGGTCCCGCCACCGCTACTCATATGTTGGTGAAAAGGTAAATAAAATAACATTTAAATGTTATTTTATTATTTTTTAAAAAGTTCAAAAACTATCTTTTTCTCCCGACCAACTGCAGTCGAAGTGAATCTTCCCTTAAGAGAATCTTGGTGCGGCAGATTCAACGGTGCCCTCAGATTTTTAATCCGAGCATAGTTTCAAAAGATAGAAAATTCCACCCGCTTGTTTACTGAACGTACCTTAAAAAAGTTCATAAATTCAATCTGGGCACACCAGGCCTAAGAATCACCCACCATAAATTTTCGCAGACTCGTGATAATCCCAAATAATTAAAAAAATACATTACATTTTCCAGTTTTTTACAACCATGTTGGTCTCTTGGTTTTATTTGGAATGTATATATATTCCATTTATATAAACTATTTTACATCACTTATGATTTTATAAAAACTATTTTATATAAAAGTGTTTAATTAAGACATTTTTCGAAAATTTACATTTTTGTAAACTAGCCTTGATTTAAGGATAATTCCATCTTTTGATATGTATTTCTATCATTTTAAATGTGAAGAAAGAATTGCTAAATGTATTTTCATATTTTAAATTATAAATCATGATTGGTTTAAATATGATTTTTTAAATTCCAAAACTTTTTATTTGAAAATTGAATGCACATTATTGGTTAATTTGATATTAGAATATTGTTATGGAATATTTGGTGAAATCCTATTGGGATTTGGCTCACACCCTACTTGTTCCTTTTAGTGTTTGTAGATTATCTCCTTCAAGGTTCAAGAAAGGGGAAAGGATCTCTTGTAGGTGGATCCAGCTGTTGAACCTTGGACGTGGGGAGTTGTGTCCTTAGGGACATGGGTTGTTTTCCCTATTTGGTACTTGGGTTGTAGTACTTTAGGTTTTTCTATGCTTTGTTTACTTATGTTACTCTACTCCCATTGGAGTTTCTTTTTATATGCATAATGTATTGTTTCTTTTAATTCCACATTTTTAGTGGAAAAATAATTCCTACTTTCATTTTTTATGATGTTAGATGCTAGTCTCCAACCCATTGGGATCAGGAATGCCCTTCGTGCTATATCAGGACTAGCTTGGTTATTGGGTTACCAGGGTACCCAGGTTGGTTTTTGATAACTATACATCAAACAATCATTTTAATGATCATTATTTTTGAATATTTTATTTTTTCATATATAAAAAATATAAATATTTATTTTAACTTTTGATAATGATAATTGGAAATATATTTGGATAATAGTTAATCACATTGATTGTCACTACCTGACCCTAATCGAGGCTCAATCCACAACTGCCCGAAGCTCATCTTCATGGACCAGGGGATAGTGACTAGTGTCGAAGTCACAACTAACATGGGGAGGCATTTACCTAGAAACCTATATGTACACACATCCATCTCAATGTAGAAGTGCAGAGGAGTAATAGTAAAAGGATGAAACAACTAGAATATAAACCAATATTACAAAACCTCTAGGGTTTATAAGAGTATGACATTGAAAACTGAAAAGTAAAGGGAAAAATACACACCGAACCAAAAAGATGACCCAACTTGATAAAACTAGAAAATAAAACATAGATATATCCCAACTCCTAACCTCCAAGATGTGGCCACCATATGTGGTCCAAAATACCAGGTATACCTAAGCTCCTATATAGTCAGTATCATCCTATATGTTGTCTTAATAAGACACAACACATGAGTACATAGCACATGAAGGGATGATTATATACAAACCCAGTAGGATGCACTGAAATCTAAAGGGGAAGTAGTAAGAGATGCAAAAGGGATAGGAAGAGAGTAGGTGGTAAATAGGATGCAGCTCAACCCAAATTTAGAGAAGTAGTAACCTCATGAAATCACAAGGGGATAAACACAGTGTGTATATGGACTACATTTTGAGTTTTTTCCACCCATATCAAGAGATTAACCTCATACAAACATGAGAAGATAAACAGATAAATCACATGGCATACCCCTCACATCTTTACAACCCATGGTAGAAGAGTAACAAAATCTGATGGAATGGATATAGATGTGTGTGTGTGTGTGTGTGTTTTTGTGTGTGTGTGTATGCTTAGAAAAATAATCACAATCAAGAGAGAAATGTGATCTCCATATCCTAGATCAACCTAGAAAAAGGGTCTCCAATATTTCTAGAATTCCAACAATGATGCCCAATATCTCACACTTCTGCCCAGCTAAAAACATCCAAGTCAAGACTCACCTAATGACCATGTCGTACAGTGGATGAGAAAAAATCACTTGGTAGAGTATTTATACCCTGGTATAATAGGATGGTTCCACTCAGTATGATAGATATAGAAAACATTCCTAGTTCCAACAAGAGGGTTCCACTCTAATAGTTCATAGATGACCCATGCATTTCCCTGTAAGAGGGTTCCACTCTTGTAGTTGATAGAGGAATCATGCCCTGTTCCAACAGGAGGGTTCCACTCTTATGTTAGAGGACCCATGCTTGTCCCAGTAGGAGGTTTCCACTCTAAAAGTCTTTAGAAGACACATTCCCTACCCACTAGGAGGGTTCGACTATACAAGTCAATGGAGGACCCAAACCTTGTTCCAATAAGAGGGTCACACTCTGATGGAATAGGAACCATGTCTATCCAAGATATATGGTTCTATTGTAAAATTATGTAGAGGAACCATTCACTTCCATGTATGAGGGTTCCACTATAATCATTGAGGGCTCGTGCTTAGCCCAGCTGGAGGGTTCTACTCGAGATGCCTCTAGTGATAATGCGTGATCACTTCCATCGTTAAGAGTCATCTAAACAAGCTTCATACCAATAAAATTCTCACATCATATCCCAAAATCCATAAATGAGTGCTCCATCACGTTATACATGAAAAAACACTCAAGATAGTTTACTCCTAGTCAAAATCTGAGTCCAAACGAAGGAGATACAAGAGTTTGAAGTTTCCTAAAAAGGGAACAAGGGTTACACGTCATGCGAGGGGACCCACACGGTGTATAGTTCTGCTCCATCATCTAGTTGTATCCCTGGGGGTACATAGATCATCAACCATGTAGGGGATATAATGGGTGTAGGGTATCTACATGGTGTGCCCATGCCACTCGGGGTCTCGCTCGTGTTCTTGGTTGTTTCCTTGTATCCAAGTTATGTTTGTGTACTTCATTGCATGGTGTGCCTATTAATAGGGGGTTCCACCCATTTCTTTGGTAATTTCTGTGTACTCAGGCTCATGAAATGTTCTTTTCCATGTTCTCCACCACATATTTCTTCCACTAGGTGAATAGTTTCATACTATTTATAAGTTCTACATATCCTTTCATCCTTATAAATTCCCAAAACCCTAGCCACTATAGCAAGGGGCTACATGTCATGTGTTCATCATGGTACACTATGTATATTCAAGTTTTTCATAGTTTCTCAGATCCAGACTCTAAGCTTCATATCCAGCCTTTCCTCTTCGATTTTGGCCTCTTTCCTTCCCAAAAATTGTGGATCTAGTCACCCTTTGTCGTTTTTGACCATCTGGTGGCCAGAAATCGTCATCTATTTGCTACGGTGGTTCGTCGCTCAACCCTCATGCCTTTGGTTCTTCCTTTATTGATGATTTCATTGAAGATTGTCAAAACAATCACCCATAACCTTAAATTGATCCAAAAATAACTTTAGTTTGTCGATCTATCCTTTTCACATGCATCTGTTGCAAATAAAGGGGTCCAATTGAGCTCGTTACCACCCGACAATGTCGAACCTGAACCACGGAGTACAACTAGTGAATAATGATAATAAATAGTGGGATAAGGCACAAGAACAATGTTTTATCAATCGTTTTCAAGAATTCTTGTCCAAAAATCAATAATAAGGATATCCGTGGTTAGAAATAAATTTAATAATCAATGAAAATGGTACATATGCGCATGCCAAGGTTCAAAATTGGTTCAGATCATAGAATGAATAATTTTTCTCAATCAATTTATTCAAAAAGGGAAAATAAAAAATTTGACAAGTCCTACCTATAGATTGGATCTTTTTTTTCAAATAACACACTCTCTAATGAATGGAATATGTCATTGTGTTCAGTGTATCTTGATCTGCTATTATCCAGATATTTTTCATCATCAGATGTCAATTCACCAATGGAAGGAGGAAGAAAGATCTGGAATCCACTTAGGGTTCATACAACTTACCTTAGAGGATTCTCTATAGTAGTTGTTTTATAGATATTTCAGCTAGGTCAAAATAATAAATTAATTTAATTAATTTAATTTAATTATCCAACTGAATGCACTGCCAATGAGTGAGATATCTGAACACCCCATGCCGACCTATTTTAGGTTGTGCCTAGTGTAAGCATTGCATTCTAAACTCAACAATGGTCTCGGATTTTTGATATGATCTTCCATTTAAGATTTATCTCATTTTCTTTAATAAAATATGTGTGTACAATGTAAAATATATTTAATATTTTTATAAAATTAATTCTAAGACCACTGGGTCTTTGAATTGCACGTCATCTCAGATCCTATATCTGAAAATATAAATAGAAATATATCAAAATATTACAAGAAAAATTTTGGGTCTCTAGATCATTCACTCCATTAATATTTTAATCGCTGAAAATAAAAAACTAAACAAAAAACCTAGGATACTGAGCTGGCATCTGGATATCCTACTCTGAGGAGATCTCCTACACATTCACATACTGGAACAACAAAAGAACCAAGGGTATGGTCCATCCATGAATGGACCTATCTTGTTAATCATAGATCACCACCATGTTCTACACAATGGTGGCCCAATCCTATATATACAACTCACCCCAATCGATAATTTTAGTAGGATTATACATGTATCTCATCACCTATGATACATTAAAGACATCATGAACTCGCTCCAATAGTAGGGGTAGGGAAAGGTTGTAAGAAACCACTCCAACCCTATTCAAGATCTCGAACAACCTAATGAACCTTGGAGATAGCTTTCATCCTTTGACTAATCTCTTCAATTCTCATAATGGGGAGACTTATAGGAAAACTTAGTCTCCCTACTCAAACTCCAAGGGCCTATGACAGTGATCAGCATATGATTTATGCCTACTGTGAGCCATCCTCATCCACTCATGGATAACCTGAACCTTCTCTGTCATTTCCTGCACTAACTCTAGACCTACAAGAGGTGTCTTTCTGATCTCTGTCCAGCATAAGGGTGACCTGTAGGGTCTTCTGTACAAGGAATCAAATGGTGTCACGCGGATAGAAGAGTGGTAGTTGTTATTGTATATAAACTCAAACAAGGTCAAGTAATCCTCCTAGATCTGGACAAAGTCTAACATGCAATCCATCAGCATATCCTTCAACACCTAAATAATGTTCTTAGTATATCTATCTATCAAGGGGTGAAAGGTTGTACACATCCTCATCTAGGTCCTGAATTCCTCCATCGAGCCCCTCTACAGACATGACATGAACCTCACATCATGGTTAGAGATAATCATCAAATTAACCCCATGAATGAGAACAATACCTCATACATAACATTTTCCCAAACTCTCTATTAAACCTTACTCCCTAATAGCGTGGAAATGTAACAACTTCATGATTTGGTCAAGGATCACCCAGATGGAATCATGGCCCTTCGCTATCCCCAAAAGTTGATTATCCACTAAAAGAGGCTAATATTCATTGATTATATTTTAATATTATGTGTTTCAAATTCCATAAGCATGAATTTTAGTTCATTTTATTAATTGAACTTCATTTCACATCATGTTTCAATTCATGTTCAAAGTGTGCCAATTTGGGCCAAATTTATCATCCTCTTGTGGAATTCATTATTTTGATTATTTGAATTTGATATTTTGGGATATAATTTATCAATTTGTGTGTAATTTATTTTATTTTAGGATAAATGGATGAACTAAAAGGTAAAATGGGCATTATTTTCCATGGATGAAAAAACATTTGGACAAATCATAGTGGGTCTTAGGCCCATAAAATAAAGGTGGTTCCCACAATTCAAGAACAATAAAGCTCAAATTTTAACTATAGATATATAAAATTATGGGAATCATTTCATTCAAATATTTTCATAGATAATTTTGACTTCTTCAAGGATCTCTAGGGAGCCCAAGTTGAGGACTAAATTATGGGCCAGATTAGAGGTCCCATAAAATCGTCCCACCAATTTCATCATAAAATCCTAATGGAATATCCAATTGTGATAAAATTTATACATAAAATATTGGATATATGTATGAAAATATTTCTCTTATATTACCATCCCATATTCATCATTATTCAATGACATATTTGCATGCCAAAAATGGAGATGAATATAGTCTGAATTTTCTTGTCAACATTGAAAAGTCAAATTTCATTGATTTTTCACCCCCCCCCCCATTTAGTATCTTAATTAAATGGGATGACATTTATTGATGGGGAATTGAACCTAGGACAAAACAATTCTATTTAAGAGGTATTGGTGAAGGAATTTATAGTATTTTTTTGTTCTTTCAATTGTGATTTTTTACTTCCAATTTTGTAATCACATCTTCAATTTCTCTCATGTAAGTTGTTCGAAGAACTTTAATTTCTTAACAAAGGTTATTATTATTATCTTATTTTATTATTATTATTAATATGAATTTGATAATTTTTCCTTATGGAGTGAATCTATTAACATAATATTTTTTGAAATTGTTCACACAATGGTGGATTGATCGTTATTTCGTTGTTTTTCTTCTTTAATTATGCTCTCATAAGTCTACTTCCCATTTACATTTATATAATAACATAAATTGAGGTATAACACTCTTATGGGTTGGTAAATGAGAGTATAAAGGTCATTAATTGTATGTTATTTTTTATTCTTTAATATTTTAATAATTTCATTATTTTAAGATTTCCATTCGATGAGTTATTTTCTTCTTCATCATTGCTAACTTTAATGATGACACATTTTGAGTGATATTATGATCCAATTACTTTGATTTATCTTTAAATTGATTTAATAAGTTAATTTAAGATTATAATTGAAATTTTTTAGGGATTAAATTGCTTAATTATGTTGTGGAATTATCTCGTTTTGCGGATACATCTTGAAGTAGTGATTTGAAACTTTCTATGAAAACAAATACATCCAATCTAACCCTAGTGACAATATAGGATATATTCATCTTATTTAATTATTTTCATTGATATATTTAGTTCTTTAATAATTTAATTCAATAAATTCTATTAGGTACTTTAGTATTCTATTATCCCAATTACATTCAACCCCATAGTTGGCCACTTCACAGCCAATCCTCCCAACTAATTTGAGTGTCTCAAGGTTTCTTCTTCGATACTTGTGGATTTGATCCCAACTTTTACTTCAAAGGACACTTCTTAAATTAGGAAAAATTTTGGAATCACCAAATTTTGGTTTCATTTTTGGGGCCTATGTATGTTATCTTAGATACTAGCATCCTTTTCTCACCAAAAATTCATTATTCTCACCCCCATTTATCTTTTATCTTCCCCTTTTTGATTGTGTGTGTCTTGAAAATATCAAATCCAAATTTATTTCTACCCTAATGAAATATCTTCAAAAATACCCCAACATAAACCCAGTATGGAATGAAATTGGAAATCAACATCTGGAAACCCCTAAAAATTGACCTTCATTGATCAAACCATGAATGATTACACCACACCCAGTGATATGTACAATCATTAGAATGATAAATGTTTAAAGGATAAATTTATATCCCTCTAAAGTATTGTTAAAAATATCAATGATATGGAATTTAATTATTTCCAAACTCCTATCCAGACTAATCAACAATAAATTAATGAAAAATTGTGTGAACAAATGGATAAAATGAATTTGAAGTTTCATAATTTAGATTATAACTATAATGAAATGAAATGATTATGGAACCCATTTCCACTCAGGTTGTCTCATACTTATCATTTATAGAAAAATATTTTCTCCCAAAAACCTCTCATGAATTTACTGAAGAACCAAACTATGTATTTGGGATATCTTAGGAATATTAAGGAATTGTTGAAGGGTTTTTAAATCAAGAGTAAATTAATTTTCTATATTCACAAGATTTAAAAATGTCTTCATGGATTTAATATTCTAAATATAGCTCTAAGAATTATTTTTGAGGACCACTTATCAATGAAACATTGGGATATATCACAAAAATCGAGTACATTCCAATTATTGACATTCAAATGGTCAATTTTAGGGATAAATCTAATTTTCAAAAGGAACCAATTCTTTCTAAAAAAATTGGAGAAGAAAATAATTTTTATTTAAATTTCCAATCTTCTTTAGGAAATTTTAATCAACCCAAAATCAAAATTATACTCCTTCATTCCTTACTCAACTATCCCTTCATAGAATATATAACAATGGATTTGTAGTTGTAATTAATTATTCTCTTGAAGCACAATGATGTGGATTGTTCCTTGATGTATTAGTCAAGACTTTTAAAGCAACTAGATCAACCATTCTTAACATTCCTTTGATTTTCCTAGTCATTGGGGAATATATGTTTGTACTTAAAATAAATTCTAAACAAATTATCAATCTAAATCTCGTAGAGGGGTTGAAAAAGTAAATCCTAAAAATGTTGAAAATTGGTATTAGGTAATTTGGGGGGTCCATATCGAGCTAAATACATTAAAACTAAGAGATATTTGGGAGGAAAATTTTCTTATTTGTTTATTTTATTTTGTATTTTTTAGTGTTTTTTTGTTGACAGGGCCCCTTAGGGTTTCTAATGTGATCTAATTTTTCTTTTGTCTAATATTTAATAGCTGGATCTATTCAATATTTTCAAATAAAAGATGTGTCATCCATAGTTTAAAAAAAACCTGAAATCATCCCTGAGGATTATACTTGTGACATGAAGACAAAGTGATAAATTTCTTATTGATGGGTCATTAACTTCAAACCAGGTGATTATTTTCCATGATTTCATTTTAAATCACATTCTCCCCCTCTCCCTTCCCAATTCTCAACTCTCTCTTCTCTTCTCTTTCATCACTGAGGGAAGTGTCCTTCTAAATTGGGGGCAGTGAAATCTAATATTTTTAAAAAAAAAGTTTTTTATTAAAAAAATCAAATCATTATACTTTCATACACTAATGTACATTGTGAAAAATTAAAACTAAATTTCAAATCATTTTGAATGCCTTGATTATGATTTTAATGCATGTTTAATTTCATGAGAATAAATTTTGGAAAGTTTGGATATCTAATGTGATTTTTCACCATTTACATTTTCATCCTTTTAATAAAAAATTTACAATGCAGTTAAATTGGATATTGGGTGAAATTTTGAGTTTCTGGGTCCCTTTCATCATATCATACCGGTTGACTCTGTTTTTATTTAAATTTGATTATACAACAAAAAAAATGAATAAAATACCACATAGAGAAATGTTTTTCCAAATATGTGGCTTCTGGTGCTTGGGGATCATGACTCCATAGTTTTATTTCCTAGAGTTATTATTTATATATCTATTATAGATAATGAAATTGAAAAAATATGTGGCATTTGGAACTTGGGAATCATGACTCTATAGTTGTCTTTCCCAGATATGGTCTTTCTATCTCTATTGTGGTCCAAAAAAACAAAAAAAAGAAAAAAAAGAAAAAAAGGAAAAATAAAAAAATGGATACTCATATTAATGTTTAATGTGAATCCCAACTATAAATTATTTTCCCCACTAGAATAATAAAATGGGCCTCATGACTTTTTTGATCCACAACACATAATCATGCTTAATTGAAATTGAATGAAATATGATAATTAATTTGAACAAAGGAATGGTCTTGGGATTGGAATAATCTTGGGAGCTTATCTTTTTTTAAATGATTTTTATAGGTTTAATTATTTTTTTCATGATTTCTTTTGGTGAGCATTGTATGTTAAAATTTTTTTGAGAAAGGGAATTCAAATTTCATTTTTTTGAGATATTTTTTACATGGTACTAGAAAAACTCAAGTTGGGGGTGTGATTGGCCACTAAAAGAGACTAATATTCATTGATTATGTGTTTCAAAGTATATAAAGTCCAATGTTAGTGCATTTCATTAATTTAACTTCATTTCACATAATTTTGAAATTCATGTTTAAACTGCTCCAATTTGGGACCAATTTACCATCACCCTATAGAATTAATTATTTTGATTACTTGAATTTGATATTTTGGGATATGATTTATCACTTTGTGTGGAAATTGTTTTTATTTTATGATCAAAGGATGACTTTCAATGTAATATATATATTTTTCCATTGATTTGGTAATTTATGGACAAATCATAATGGGCCTTAGGCCCATCAAGTAAGGTTGGTTCCCAAAATTAAAGCCCAATTAAGTTCAAATTTTAATTTTAGATAGAGAAAATTATGGGGATCATTTAATTCAACTGTGGATAAAGCTAATTTTGAAGTCCTCAAGGAGATCCATGGATACCAAGTTGAGGATTAAATTATAGTCTAGATTAGAAGGCCCATAAAATCATCCCACCAATTTCATCATAACATTCAGATGGAATATCTAAATGTACATAAATTTATACATAAATTATAGGAAATATGGAAGATCATATTTATATTATACAACCATGTGATGCCCCGAATCAAGATCCACTAAATGGTACCCCGAGATGGTTGGCCACATGCCCTAAAGCGTGCCTTCCCATATTCCAGAGGGTACTGACTATCAGTGAGGGTCTGGTAAGTCGGTCTTGGGGAGACTATATCCTCTTTTATCAAAATAAAAACACCAATAGAAGAAAACAACCATAATAAAGAGTGGAAGAGTGTAAATAACCAGAATAAAACATGTCATATGATAGTAAAACAAGAAAATACAATACTTAGCTGGAAGTTAAAACATTCTATGAGAATTCAAGTGTCAAGTTTCTATAATGCAACTAAAAGTAAAGACACAACAACTCCTATACGGGTCTTGAACTATGTCGGGTTCCCTCTCCAATGCTCCAATCCCAAACAAAATCTTATCCTAGAGCCTTGAACTTATGATATCCTGCAACAACAAAGTCTACTTGGGTACCTATTAGGCGGTCCAAATAGGGTGTGAGTATAACTCAATACACCACCATCAATGGTGTATAAAATGAGTCCAGTAAAAAGATAGTCCATGATGTTCTATGAAGCAATAAATACAATGCAAAATTAAAAAATCATCTCATTGTCATTTAATCTTTAATCATCAAATTATCCCCAATTTCAATCCATGTTTCCCATTTGAATCACCATTCATTATTATTAATCATTTGGTGTAGGTAATCATTTATAGAACCCCAAATCTCATTAATTGTAGATCTCCATGTCTATCAATTACAGATTCCTAATTAACCCAATTTAGGAAATAAAATATCAAGGGGATCTAGTAATTTAATAAACTCACATTCTCATATAAAAATCACAACTATGGGAGTTCGATTTAGACCACATACCTTGGTTTATTAATGGATGTTATCCCAACAGAAATCCCCAAAATCTGAGCGGCACAACTTCCTCGATCAAGCTTTAGATCTAAATCACTAAACCAAAATTAAGATCAAAGGCATCAAGTTCTTGAAAATTAGATCTATATATTCAATCCTAGATCTATATCTCAACTCATATATTTATATCCATGGAAATTGTTGAGATATTCCATGAAAAGATAAAGGAAATATAGAGGAATGAATGGGAGAAACAATGGGATGAAATCCACATACTAGGAAGAGAGAGGATTTACAATCTGGGATTTCAATATAAAATAATCATGTTTAGATCGCCTTGGAATCTCTCCATAAGGCTCTGAGAACACCTAGAATTTTTCAAGCCCGAGTCAAAGTCAAAATATGGGAGTCTTGGGGGTTCATGTGGTTTTAAAAAATATTTTCAGATATTAAATTCCACACTCACAATTTTCTGGGTTGAGGCGTGCGGTTAGGGAAAATCGTGTGCCAACCGTGCAGACTCCTCTATCTAGGTTTGCACAGTTGGAATGGTTTAGTCGCATGGTTTTTCAAACCATGCACAAACCGTTTAGACCTCTCTATTGGCACAGTTTAGCTGTACAGTTTTTCAAACTGTGCACAGCCCACTACCCTTTAATTGTCCTTAAAAATTTACCCAAATGCACCCCAAGTCACTACTCCAAATAAAAGGTACTTAAAATCTTCAAAAAGTAATTCAAAATGCACTCGAGAAGAGTCTAGAAAAGGTTGGGATCTTACAATCTCCCCACCTTATAACAACTCATCCTCAAGCTATACTCCTAAACTTCTTTAAGATTCTGAGCCAAAAAAATTGGTCCATTGATCCCTCATGTCTGCTTCTCGTTCCCAAGATTCCTCTTGAACACTTCCATGTTTCCATAACACATGAAATAATGGTACAATCCTTCCCTGTAACACTTTATCACTACGACCCAGCACAAGTATCAGATGCTCCTCAAAGGACGCATCTATCTTGAGTTAAACCTCTTCCACATAAATCACATGAGAAAGGTTGGGATGATACTATTGTAGTTGTGAAATATGGAAAACATCATGAGTAGCGCTGAATTTCTATGGAAGTGCTAATCGGTATGCCACCGGATCGATTATCTCCAGCAATTCAAACAGTCCTACAAACTTGGGTGCCAACTTGCCCTGCCTCTGTATCCTGTGGTGACCCAATCTTGGAAACACCCAAAGGAATACTTGATAACACTATGTAAACTCTAGGGGTCATATCTATCTATAAGCATACGACTTCTTCCTACTATGAGTCATAGCCATGCATTTTCAAATCAACTGCAGTTACTCTGATGTCTCCTAAACAATACTCGGTCCCAACAGCCCTGACTCACCTACCTCAAACCAACATAGTGGTGATCTATAAGGTCTACCATAAAATTCCTCATATAGTACCATATGTATAGTTTCCCGATAACTGTTGTTATAGATGAACTCCCTTAAATCTAGGTTCTTCTCCCAAGAACCACTGAAGTCAATCACACATTCTCATAGCATATCCTCTAACACATGTATGGTATGCTCCGACTATCGATATGTCTGTGGGTGGAAGGCCATGCTTAAAAAAAATGTGTACCAAGCACCTTCTATAAACCCTTCTATAAGTGTGAAGTAAAGCATGAATCATGATCTGAAACTATATTCTGTGGCACCCCATGAAAACTAACTATCTCACATACATACAGTTCTCCAAACTGTTCTACTGTAAAGGTTTCCCAGATAGGAATGAAATGTGCTACATTCGTTACTTGATCCACAATAAACTAAATAGAATCATTATTCTTAAGAGTATTTGGATGTACAACAATTAAATACATAGTCACGTCATCCCACTTCCATTACAGAATAGACAACGGCTGAAATAGGCCTCCAAGTCGTTGATTCTCTACTTTCACTTGCTGACAGGTGAAACATCTCATTACAAACCCTTGTATCTCCTTTCTCATTCCTGGCCACCAAAACTGTTTCCTTAGTTCACGGTACATTTTATTCACCCCAGGATGTATTACCCACTTTGAGGCATGAAATTCTCTCATGAGTTCCTCTCACATACTCGTAGGCACAACAACCCAATTTCTCACAAAGATGATCTCATCCTCATCTATGATCCAGTCTAATGGTGTCTCCCCACCTTCAAGGATTTCCCTTAAGGATAAACACTCTGGATACTCGTACTGCCTATCCCTGGTCTATCTCAAGAGTGTAGACTCCACTACTACAGAGACCAGAGTCATTCCCTCTTGACTCTCCTGAAGTGCAACATGAATTTCTACTAGTAAATTCATCATATTACACTTTACACTCGACTCATATACCAACTGATTATAAGGTTTCCTACTCAAGACATCAGCCACACTATTCCCCTTTCCAGGTGTATATACCTATTCAAAATCAAAGGACTGTGTATACTCTACCCATCTTCACTGCCAAATATTCAATTTGCATTGTGAAAAGATATACTTCAAGATTTTGTGATCCATAAAAAATATAAAATTTTCACCCAAAAGATACTGTAGCCAACACATAAGAGCATAAAACACTACTACCAACATGAGTTCATGCATAGGGTAATTCTTTTCATGTGGAATCATCTGTCAAGACCTATAAGCAGTTACTCGATCTCCCTGCATCAACACATCTCTGAGTCTGATCCCAGAAGTGTCACAATACACTGTTTAATCCTCACTCAACTCAGGTAAGATCAAAATTGGTGTTGATGTCAAGAACTTCTTCAAATCCTAGAAATCATTCTTGCATTCTTTTGTCCAATCAAACATTATCCCTTTCTTTGTCAAAACTAAAAGAAGTGTTGCCAATCAGAAAAATTCCAGGATTAACCTCATGTAATAACCAACTCATCCCAAAAATATTTAGATACCAAAAACATTCTTAGGATACTCCAAATAAACTACATCCATAACCATTTCTAGGTCCACTTCCACACCTTCTTCTGAGATTATATGCCCCAAAAAAGTGTACCCTATCAAACCAAAACTAACATTTTGATATCCTGGCATATAGTTTATGCTCTCTCATTGTACTCAGGATGATGTCAAGATGTTGGGCATGATCATCATGAGTCTTAAAGTACACCAAGATGTCGTTCACAAACACCAACACAAACTGATCTAAGTACAGATGAAAGATATTGTTCATCAAGTCCATAAACACTGATAGATCATTTGTCAACCCAAATGGAATTATAAATAACTCATAAAGGTCATACATGATTATAAAATCATTTGTTGGTATATTAGAGGTCTGAACTCTCACTTAATGATACCCTAATCACAAATCAATATTTGAGAACACACAAGCCCCCTTCATCTAGTCAAACAGATCATCCATATGCAGAAGTGGATATCAGTTCTTCATGGTTATTTTATTCAAACTCTAGTAATCGACACACAAGAAGAAAATCTCTCTGTCCTTCTTTTCAAACAAAATAGAAGATCCCCAAGGCGACGTACTTGTACAAATAAACCCTTTATCCTCCAACTCCTCCAAATGTGTTTTAAGCTCTTGAAACTTAGTCAATGACATTCTTTAAGGTGGAATAGATAGCAGCTCAACCCTCAGTATGAGATCAATAGTGAATTACACATCTATCTTAGGTGGAAACCCTGAAAAGTATTCAGGAAAGAAATCCTAAAACATTTATATTACTAGTGGAAGGATGTCTCGCCTACCACTTCCATCATCTAGTAAAAGACTAGAAACTTGGGTTTTAAGCTCTCCTAGTTGTTGAGTAATTGTCCTTGCTCAACCTGTATGGATATCTAATTCTCCATGATGAACATAATGGTCACCCTTAGGAGATACAAAGGACAATCTCATGCGGTAACAATCTATATGGGCTCGGTATGTGACTAACCAGTCCATACCCATAATCAAGTCTAAGCTCGTTACATTAATGAAATATATATTCCAAAGAAAATGGTACTCTATAATATCTAGACAAAATCCCTTGCATAAACAGATGTCCCTAGACTGAGTTCCCAATGGTGTATCGATATTAATCACCCCACTTACGGACTCCACCTCTAAGATCAATCCATTAAAAAGATTTGAATATATAAAGAAATGAGAGGCACCAGTATCAAACAAGGAAGTAGCTAATGTATAAGAAACTAGAATAGTACCTCTCACTATCAACGGACCAGCCTCACTCTCCACAAGTATAGGTTGTACTGCATGTAATTTTCATGCCCCTCTTCCCTATGGTGTTGTCTGAATCCCTTTTGTATAACCACTCTACTGATACGGGTGCTCATGACCTGAAGCACCACGTCCACCACATCTATTACCTCTTATAGTAGAACTCTAGTTGCCAGACCTATATGGAGAAGAAGACCCCCTTCCCACACTCTAACTTTGAGTAGCTACTCCCTCAGCACCATCTTGTCACTACTTCCTGCATAATTTTTGTAGGTGCCCCATATTTCCAAAAAAAACGACACTTCATTGGTGGTTGAGGACAATGTGTATGATAGTGTCCCTATATACTGCACTGGTGTCGAAGCACATGAGTAATATTTGGTGCAACTATTCCTACTGACTGTCCACCTTGCTTTCTGTTGTCCTGGATAAGGTTCTCTTAATGGGGCTCCCTGATATCAAAATTCATACTCCTTGATCATATAGTGACATCTACATATCCTGTACTATAAGCCTCCTTAAGGTTCCCCTCTGAAATGAGAGTCTGATTAACCACTTTTGAGAATTTTTTCTGCCTAATGATATTCACCTTGTACATAATTTTACACCTAATTCTATCCTAAAATAGTTTTTCTGAAGAATCCTCATCTTCCTTCAAAGCTAGAGAAAAATTCTATAAATCTATGAAACGTTCAGTTAAATCTATTATGTACATGTTTCTTTGAGTTAGATGCATAAACTATGAAGTCTTCCCTTGTCTCATCATATCTAGATAGAAGTGCTCCAAGAAATTCTCCAGAAATTCCTTCCATAACATATCATCCATTTTTCTAGATCCTACCTGAATGTCCTACCAGAATTTTTCTGACCTCCATAGAATGTAAGAATCCAACTTGACCCTCCTATCAGCCAGAGTCTCTAAATGTTCAGGTATCATCTCTATAGATTCAATCTAGAATTCATCTCCCTCAGGTCCACCCTCTCTAGTAAAAGTAGGAGGGTGTTGTAGCTGAAACTCCCTTGTCAACTCTGACATGCTTTTCGCAACCCACCCTAGGTCCCTCTCCATAAACGGAATGAAATGATAAAATTTCTCTTGGAACTTCTCCCCTTCCCCCTCATCTTTCACCAATGGTTCCTCAAGTTCCCTATCTAGAAGTTTGTTCCAGGCCATACCCCTCAATCTCTCCCTCAACAAACGTCATGGAGCCATATCTCTACAAAGAAAAACACACATCTTAGGTCTCATAATGCAACCTTATAACATTTATGTAAGAGGATAAACCAACACAACAAGTTTCAACATGTCCTTCCACCCTTTTTTTCTCCACACGGTCAACACTGTGGCCTTATCACTACCCTTAACCATCTTACTCCTAGGCCTTGGTTAATAAGGTTACATACATTCCCATTAATTAATTCAACCATTAATTAATCACATTATCTCAAATTAATTAATCATACACATTTCATTAATCAAGGTTTTCATTAGACACCCATTTATTCTAATTTTGCATCATTATTTTAATCTGACAACAAGGAAAAATAGTTCAAGTTCAACAACTTACCCATAACCCATTTTCCCATGAGTACCTAGAATGATGCATGTCACAAAAACCCTAAGTGCCTAGAAATATACATGCAGACTCGGGTATCGTACCTCTTTTTTACATGAATAAAAATTCAATAACTGTCAAAAAAATATCACACCACACCACAAGTACGTCACCCAAGGTGAAATAATATATAACTATAAAAAAAATAGCAATCACAACAATTCCACCCTAAGTACTCGGATCCCCCCTGTAAATGTGGTTGAAACTCCCATGCACGAGCTCATTACCAAGACTCAAATCTTCCTAGTATCCTGTCTAAATTTCCCCAAAACAGTAAGACAAAATAAGAATAATGAAAATTAAACTCTTTTGATACCACTTTCTGATGCCCTGACCCAGGAGCCATTGAACGGTCCCCTGAGCCAGTTGGGCACATTCCCTCAAACGCACCTCCCCGTATTCTAGAGGGTGCCAACTAGCAGCGAGGGTTTGGTAAGTCAGTATTGGGGATACTATACCCTCTTTTATCAGAATCAAAACACCAACGGAAGAAAATAACAATAATCAAGTGTGGAAGCATATAAATAACCAGAATAATACAAGTCATATTATTATCAAACAATAAAATACAATACTCAAATGGAAGGTAAAACAAGTTATGACCATGAAGGTGTCACGTGTCTATAATGAAACTAAAAGTAAATAGAAAACAACTCCCAAGAAGGTCCCAACCCACATCTGGTTCCCTCTTCCAAGATCCAAACCCAAACAGAAATCTATCCCAGGGCCTTGCCCTTATCCCGTCCTGCAACAATAAAGTCTACTCAGGTGCTGATCAGGTAGCCCGAACAAGGTGTGAGTAAAACATAGTATGCCACCACCAATAGTGTCTAAAATGATTCCTATCAAAAGATAGTTTATGAAATTCTATAAAGCAATAAATACAATTCATAATTAAACAATCATCACATTGTCATTTAATATTTAATCATCACATTAGTCACAGTTTCAATACATGTTTCCCATTTGTATCATCATTCATTATTATTAATACTTTAGTGTAAGTTGTCATGCCTATCACTCCAAATATCATTAATTGTAGGTTTCCATGCCTATCACCCCAAATCTCATTAAGTGTATGTAACCATTCCTATCACTACATAATCTCATTCACTGTAGGTCTCCATGCCTAGCACCCCATAATCTCAAGCTTGGATAATTATTGGGTAGTAATGTCATTTCCAAGTACCAAATTCTAATCGGTCTATAACTCCATGTCTATCACCACAAAAATCTCAGCCATTTAATAATTAATTAATTCACAAGAATTATCCACATAATTCCATTACTAATACAACGATTATTTAAACATTTAAAATTCCATCAGTTAACTAAAAAAATTAACTAAGCACATAACCCATTAATTAATTCATTAATTAATCAATCAATCAACACAATTATAATTCTATAAATAATTATTCACAATTAATTATCCATATAAAATATAAACTAGTCCTAATTAATTCTCAAAATTAATTATCTCTGATAAACATCATGGAACATAATTAATTCTCCCAATTAATTATCTTTGGTCAACATCATGGCACATAATTAATTCTCACAATTAATTATCTTATATAGCCAAACATCATTTCATAATTAATTCAATATCTCAATTAAAATATCTAAACCCATAGATAACCTTCAAAATATCTATTTGGGAAACCCCCCTTCATTTTTTCCATGAATCAATTATCAATTAATCACTATGGAAATGATAAGTCAATTCCACATTCCTAATTACTCCAATTTAGAAAATCAATTATCAAGGAAAGATAAAAATTTAATAAACTCACATTCACATATCAAAATAAAAACTATTGTAGTTTGATTTAGACCCCCTACCTGGGTTTATTTATGGATTTTAGTCCAATGGAAATCTATGAAATCTAAGTTGCACAATGTCGTCGATCAGGCTTTAGATCTAAATCCCTAAACCAAAATTAAGATCAAAGGTATCAAGATCTTGAAGATATAGATCTAGATCCACAATTATAGATATATATTTCAAATCATAGGTTTATATACATGGAAATGTTGGAGATATTCCATGAAAATATCAACAAAAGATAGAGGAATTAACGGGAGAAAAAATAGGATGAAATCCACTTACCGAGAAGAGAGCGAATCTTCAATCTGGGCTTTCAATCTTGAAGAGCGGTGTTCAGATCACATTGTAATCCCTCTGAAAGGCTCTAAGAACATCTAGAATTATTCAAGAATAATACAAGGTCAAAATATTGGAATCTTGGGGGGTTATTGTGGTTTTAAAAAGTATTTTCAGATATTAAATTCTGCACACACGGTTTCCTGGGCAGAGGTGCACGGTTAGGGAAAACCATGAACCAACAGTACAGACCCCTATATCTAGGTTTCCACAATTGGAATGGTTTATTTGCACGATTTTTCAAACCATGTGCAAACCGTGTGGACCACTCTATCGATATGGTTCAACCGCACAGTTTGTCAAACTGTGCCAAACTGTGCATAGCCCATTATCCTTTAGATTTTCTTAAAAATTCACCCAAACTCACCCCCAACCACTACTCCAAATAAAAGGTACTTGGAAGATTTAAAAAGTGCATAAACATTCTCCTAATATGAATCTATTAAATTCCGGGTTCTTACAAACCATCACATATTTGGACATCTTCAATGACATATTTTAATGCTAAAAAGGGGGGATGAATCTTGTCCGAATTTTCTAATCAACATTGAAAAGTATAATTTCCTTTTATTTCACACTCACCTTTTACTATCTTAATTAAATGGTATGGAATTTATTGATGGGGGATTGACCCTAGGACCCAAAATTCTTTTTTAAGGGGTGTTGGTGAAGTAATTTTGAGTAGTTTTTTTCTTTAAATTGTTTTTTCTTATTTCAATTTTGTAATTGCATCTTCAATTTCTCTCATGTAAGTTGTTCGAATCACTTTAGTTTCATAATAAAAGTTATTCTTACTATATTATTTTGTTATTATTCATATAAATTTGATAACCTTTCATTAGTGAGTGAAGCTATTCACGTAATCTTTTTTGAAATTCTTCACACAATGGAGTGGTTTTTATTTCACTGTTTTTCTTCTTCAATTACACCACCATGAGTCTACTTCCTGGTTCCATTGATTGAATAGAATCAATGGAGGGTTAAACAACTTATGGGTTGATTAATGAGAGTATCAAGGGGATGTATTGGATGTTTTTTTTCTTTAATATTTTAATCAGTTCATTATTTTAAGATTTCCATTTGATGAGTTATTTTCTTCTTCGTCTTCGCTAACTTTAATGATGACGCATTTTGAGGGCTAGTATGATCCAATTCCTTAGATTAATAATTAAATTGATCCTATATTTGAATTATTTATTAGAATTGGAATTGTTTAGGGATTAAATTGGTGAATGATTTTGTGTAATTATCTTATTCTTTAGATACATATTTAATTACTGATATGAATCTTTTTGTGAAAACAAATACGTCCAATCTAACCTTAGTGAAAATCTTGGATCGAATCATGTTATTTAATTGTTTACATTGAAATATTTAGGTGTTTAATTCTTTAATTAAATCCATTATATTATGTAATTTAGTATTATATTATCCCAATTACAATCAACCCAACATTTGGCCACTTCATAACCAATCCTCCCAACTAATCGGAGTGTCTCAATGTTACTTTTTTGGTCCCTATGGATTAGATCTGTACTTATGATTATAAAATAACTTATACTAGTAGGGTACATTTTTCATTCACAATAATCCTTATAAAAAACTACATGGATATGTCATCTTACCTCCACATTGGGATCTTAAGGGGCTACAACAAACCAACCGGAACCTAGTGCTCAGGCTTCACATACTGACTAGTGAGGCACTAAGAGATGAGCTTAGAAACACTCCATCGCATTCTAGACAAAAACAACTACTACTAAAGTTATCTATAAATATTTCCCATGCAATTATATACATCCAAAGTACAATTTTGGAACTCTCTCATTACCTCCTCCCACATCAGGACAGGAACCACCATTTGTCCTTGGAAAAAGATTATGTAATCCTATCCATTATAATATCTATCTAGTGAATCCTCTATGTATATATGGTCATGAAATATCTCACAGACATTATCTCCTAGATGGTTTTCTCTAATACACTCGAGAAGAAGAGGAGTTACCACCATTGACTGAAGAAAAGTTGTACCCTCCTGCTCCACCAAGGTTAGTTACAAGGAAGCCAACTGCTCAGAAGCCTCCAACACTAAGTGAGCCTTGGACTTACTGCTAAGAAATTATTCTACTATGTTTCCCTTCCCTAGATTATATAATATATCAAATTCATAGTCCTCCTAGAAATCCAACAAAAACTGTTGTCTCGAGATCAAGTCTTTATATGTGAAGACGTACCTGAGACTCTAACGGGCTGATTAAACCACAAAGTTCTCCCCTAGATGGTAGTACCTATACATCCTTAGCTAGAAGACTAATTCTAACTAATCTGGGTCATGGATAATGTATTTATTATTATAAGGTCTCAACTACCTCAGCTCATATGCAATAACTTCCTTTCACTACATCAACACATAGTCGAGTCCAGCTCCTAAGGCATCGCAATACACTACATACTTCACACCCTCCCCTAGTAGTCTCAATATAGGAGCACTCATCAGCCTTACCCTCAACTCCTTAAAGTATATATGGAATTATTTATTCTAGTTTAATGGATACCCTTTCCACATTAGTTCAGTCAAAGGGTATACAATCCTAGAGAAGTTTACCCCAAACCTCCTGTATTACCCTACCAAACCAAGAAAACTCCACACGTCTGACAAGATCTGGGGTGGATCACGAGAAATAACCACATTGATCTTATGGTCTGGTTCAGGCAACTGACCACATGCCTTAAAATTTGTAAAATACATCATAAATACTCAGCAAGGGGTACTTGTTCATTATCATGGTCTGGTTTAGGTGAAGAGAATCCATGTAGTGCTGCAATCTCTCGTATTCCTTTTTCACAAAAAAACACTAGAGATGCCCAGGGGGAAACATTGGGTATGATGAAACACTTCTCTCAAAGGTCCTTCAACTGCAAAAATGTCTCCCAGATCTTGGTAGGGTCCATTTGATATGCCACAAAAGATATCATAGTGGTACCATGATGCAAGTCAATGCAAAAATCCTTCTCCCACATCATAGGTGGTCCTAAAATTTTCTCAGAGAATACATATATATAATCCTCCAAAACTAAAGAATTAAAAATGTATAAAGATCCTAATACACTAATGTATATACTCACTAACTGATGGGTGATGGGATGCATCCTCCTACTCATAGAACCCACTTGTCCAGCCCTGAGATCTCTCTTTCCCATAAAGGTGAATCTCATCCCATTAGTGCGAAGTCATCTAAATCATCTATGGTAATAGTCATTTTGGGGTTATACCACATACAACACAATCCATACCAAATATGATGTAATAGGGTACCATCATGATGACCAAAAGGTTCGACATTAACCTCTCTCCACCTAGAGATAGCTCGCACTACCTATAGATAAAAAATATAGAAGAAGTGTTCCCTTTAGGAACCTCAAGATGAAGCTACTAGGGTAGCACCTCAACTAAGAGCTCTATCTCTCACACCAAGATTATATAGATATATGAATTAATAGAACCTTTATCTACTAATACTGAAGAAAGAGTATAAAACACACATATCATACCTCTAATCATCTCATGTGTTACGGGGTCATAAACCACAAGAATCTATAGTTTTCCATAGCCTTGACCGCTAGCTCGTGGAGCCTAATGTGGGATGCCTAGTGGTGGTGGTGGAAGGATCTCATCAAATAATACACCACCTATGGATCTTCCCCCTCCTCTTCCAGTTCCACCTCCATGGGGACCACCTCATACTCTCCTGGGAGATACCTAATCAAGTTGATGCCTCTTCCATGGTGGTATGGTAGCTATCTTCCTATTCTTCTCGACACGTTTGGTCATGTAATCACATGCTATGTGACTTATCATATTATAAGAAAAGAACATCCCCTCTCTAGGATGCTCTGGTCCTTTGTGTTTTCCATGTACCACATGATTATTCATCTGAGTCTGGTCATGATAGGATCTCATATGCCGAGATCCTACTGACTGATGCATGTTAGCTATAGATGACTCAACTATATGATACCCACTTCCATCTCCATCTATTTTTTTTTATCTAATATAAAACTCTCTTTCACTAATTCCCACTTCAATACCCCATCATAGTTGGGAATGCACAAGGGTACCACACTGGCATGGATCTCTCTGTAGAGTCCCTGTTCAAACTTCTATGCCCAAAAGTTGTCATCTTGGAACATGTTAAGGGATTACCATGTAAGGTATGTGAACTTTTATGCATACTCGACCACTATAATTCCTCCCTATTTTAGCTCTAGAAGATTCAGAATATGAACTGAACACAAATAAGAAGGGTATTACTCCTCAGGGAGCAGCTGTTGGAAGTCGGGCCATGAGAGTGTCGACTCATTGTTTATCTGGGTAACAAAACTCAACCAAAACCCAACTGATCCCTGAAAAAGGCTAGATACTAGTGAAACAACATGATCTATCAGTGTTCAGTTGAGCCTAGAAACATGGAATGCCGAATTTATCCAATACTCTATGCCTAATGATCTGGATCACTATGGAACCTCAGCGGCCTCTAACACTAGAAATCCTAGAGTGTGTTAATCCATCGTGAATCCTTAGTTTTCTTGGATTGTATGGTCTGCTATTCAAAAGGTGGTGGTGCTGCTACCTTCCCACTTAGAGGAAGAAAATTTTAGGATAGACCATGAACTAAGGTCTCATTGCTCATCAAATCATCATCATGATCTAGAACTGGTATCCTAGATGATTGTCACCGTGGAGGAATCCTGAAATTTAATCAAGATGTACCACAGTCAAATGAGCACATATATATATAACAATAGGGATCTAACTCAAGAAGGATATACAAAGGCTCTTCCTATATGATTCATGAACCATTGATCCCTACAACCAATGTATAAATTTGTTTGGTCAAAAAGAAGGTAGTCAGAGTCCATGTGAAAGGATACGTCAGCCGCCCATACCAACATTGGGTTCCCTATCCTAAGACCTGCACTCGAGACACTTTGACATTGTTTCCATAAATCTCAACCAAATCCTTATAAGGGGATTACACTAAAAACTATCCCAAGGATCAAACCACCTCGGTTACCAATCATTCATAACCCAACCCTAACTGAGGCTCAAGTCGTAACTACCCCAAGCCCAACTTCATAGGACAGAGTCTGGTGACCAGCGCTGAAGGCACAACTAACACAGGGAGAGATTTTCCTAGAAACCTATATATACACATAGCCATATCAATAAATAATTGCAGAGGAATAATAGTAAAAAATTCAATAGTTAAAGTGTAAACCAAGCATGAAAAACTTCTAGTGTGTACAAGAGTATGAAAGTGAATACTTAAAGTAAAGTGTAAAAATACACACCCAACCAGAAAGATGTTCCAACCTATAAAATCTTGAAAATAAAATGCTGAGATAGCCCAGCTCTTGATCATCAATCTGCGACCACCAAACAGGGTCCAAAGTTCCAAGTATCCATAAGATCCTCTATATTAACTACCAACATATCCATAATCTTCCTAATACATTACATGTGAGGGAATATCTCATACAGAGGTGAGTATATACATACCTAGTAGGATTACCTAAAAGCTAAAGGGGGCGGTAAGAGATACCAAAGGGGTAGAAAGATAGTAGATTGTAAATAGGATGCAGATCAACCCAAAGGAAGAGAAATAGTATCCTCTTACAGGAAAAATGGTCTCAACACGATGTGTAGATAGACTTCACATAGATCCTTTTCCACCCATAGTAGGAGAGTAACCTCATCAAACCATGAGAAGCTAAAAACAGAAAGCACATGGAATACCATGTGCATCTTCACAACCCATGGTAGGAGAGTAACCAAATATAAAGTTATGGATACAAATTTATATTTATATTCTCAGCAAAACAATCCCAACTGAGAGATAAAGGGGATCTCTAACTCACAACTCAGCCCAGGAAATAAGTCTCCAATAGTTCTAGAAGTCCAACAACAATGCCCAGCATCTTGCGCGTCTTCCAAGATGAAAACACCCATGTCAATCCATGCCTAACCATTGTGCCACATAGTCTATGGGAAATTATCTCTTAGTAGAGGACTCATACCATAGTATTATAGGAGGGTTCCACTTAGTATGATAGATAGAGTACCCATACCAAGTTCCAATAGGAGGGTTCCACTCTGATAGTCGATAGAAGACCCATTCCCTTCCCAATAGGAGGGTTCCACTATAGTAGTCAATGGAGGACCCATTACTTGTATCAACGGGAGGGTTTCACTCTGATAGTATAGAACCCATTCCTACCACATTGGGAGGGTTTCACTCTAGAAGTCGATGGAGGACCCACGCCTTATGCCAACAGGAGGCTTCTACTCTGATGGTAGAGGAACCATTCCCAGTACAACTAGTGGGTTAAAATATAAAATTCTATAGAGGACTCCTACCCTACATAGTAAGAGGGTTACACTCTAGTCATTGAGGACCCATTCCTAGCCAAGTTGGAGGGTTCCACTCAGGATTCATCCAGTGATCCTGTGTGATCACTATTATTGTCAAGGATCTCCCAAACAAGTGTCATACCTAAAAACATCTTATATCATATCCCAAAATCCAAAATTTAGGAAACCATCATGTTTTAAATGGAAAAAAACTCAGAATAGGCTATACATGGGCCAAAATACGAGTCCAAATGAAGGAGATACAAGAGTTTGATGTTTCCCAAAAAGGGACCAAGGGGTACATGACATGTGAGGGGACCCCCATGGCATGTTTTCCCACTCTGTAACATGTCTATGTCCCTAGGGGTACATGGATCACCAAACATATAGTGATATATGGTTTGTATGGGATCAACATGGTGTTCCCATTCCACTAAGGGTCACACCTATGTGCTTGTCCATGTCCATGTATCCAAGTCGGGTATGTGTACTTCATTACATTGCATGCCTATTCACATGGGGTGTCGCCTTTGTATTCAGCCATGTCTGTGTACCCAAGAACATGGTGTGTTCCTCGAAGTGTGCTCTTCCTTATAGATTTCCCACTCAGGGAATAAGTACATGGTGTGTAGTAAGTCTACACGGCATTCCATCCTTATAAATTCCCAAAAAACTAGCAACCACAGCATAGGGGTGACACTCCATGTGTTCATCATGGTACATGTAATGTAGTAATGTTTTTCATTGTTTCTCATATTAAAACTCTACATTTTAAATATGACCTTTTTGTATCAATTTTGGCCTCTTTCCTTCCCAAAAATGGTGGATCTAGTCACCGTTGGTTGTTTTCGGCCATCCAGTGGCCAGAAATCAGCTTTCATTCACCATGAAGGTTCTTCACTCATCCAGTATTCCTCATGTTCCTAAATAATTGATGATTTGATTTTTGATAATAAAAACAATAACCAACAACCTAAAATCAATCCAAAAACATCCCTAGTTTTTCAATCAATCCTTTTCATGTGAATCTGTCACGAATCCAGGGGTCTGGTTGGGCTCGATACCTCCCGGTATTGTCGAACTGGGACAACAATGTCCAACCGATGAAGAAATAAATGAAATTTTTGTAGGAAGGCACAAGAATAAGGTTTTGTCAATCATTTCCAAGTGTTATTGGCCAACGATCAAGAATAGGGATATCTGAGTTTACAAATAAATTTAAAAATCAATGAAACAGGTACATATGCACATGTCAAGGTTCCAAAATTGGTGCAGATCACAGAAGTAATGATTTTTCTCAATCAATTTAATAAAAGGGTTAAATCCAAAATTTGATGATTCATACCTAGATATTGGATCATCCTTCATAAAATAACATGCTTTCTAATGAATAGAAGTTGTAGCATTTATTTTCTCCTGAACTACTCTAATCTAGAGATTTTTCATCATTAGAAGTTGATTCACTAGTCGAAGGAGGAATAAATATTTGGAATACTCCTAGGGTTTATACTTCTAACCCTATAGGATTCTCTATACTAGTAGTTTTATAGATACATCAGTTAGGTCAAAATAATAAATAAATTTAATTTAATTAACCAACTGAATGCACCGTCAATGGGAGAGATATCTGAATACCCTACAATAACCTATTTTCGGTCACACCTAGGGTAAACATCATGCTCCAGAATCAAATTGGTCTTAGATTTCTAATCTGAGCTTATTCGTAACATTAATCCAAATTTATTTAAGAAATTGTGAACATGTAATATAAAATATATTTTCTATTTTTATAAAATTAATTCTAGAAACACTGGGATTCATAATTTCACATTGTCTCAATTTCTAGCTCTTGAATTTTATATATAAATATTTTAATGTCTTGAAGAAAAAAACCCATTCTCTACATTGATAATTTATTACATAGTTTGGTCACCTTTTTTAATATAGAATAAAAAATCAATATAGGATGATGAAAATCATCCCCCATACTTAATTTTTTTGGTTGTTTTGATCACTTTATACAAATTCCATATTTTATCCTTGTCAAAAATTAAACGGTATAGTATTTTTAAAAAATAATTGGATAGGAAGGATTTTGATTATAAAATAAGTTTTCGAAAAAAATAATTCAAGTATAACATTTGGATACTTGGAATAATACTATATGGTCATTCTAAAGGAAATAATGTGATAGTAAAAAAATTAAAAAAATATGGGCACTATCATTTTTTTATTTGAATGTGTTGTAAATTATAACCATTATTTAAATGAATTTTAAAGAGTCTTGATGAGTAATCATAACACAAAAATTATATTTAAAGAAATTTGATAGTGAAAATAGTTTCACAGGTTGGGTGTGTGGGTAAATTCCTAATTCATACCCTAAATTAGTAAATATATAATAAATTGGTAAAAATAAATTTAAATTATAAAAAATATTTATTTGAAACAATTTATTCAAAATATAAAATAAAATGTCACTATTTATTCTATTTTGATGATTATGAGAGTTCATAATATCTTTCACTCACATGATTTTATGTAGTTCATGATGCTTGATATATATAATAAAGAAAAAGGTGTGAGAATGTGAAATCTAAGGATAGAAAAGTAGTTAAGTAAAAAATAATTCCCAAGGTTGAAGGTGACTGGTGGATCATGGGTTGAGAGAATCATCACATATAATAATCACACCAATAAAATAAAAACATGATATATATAAAAAATGATCATTGTATGATAATAAAAAAGTTTCATTCACTATATTACCTGTGAAGAAATGGTATCCCTATCCTCTGGTATTGCGATAGGTATATGATTATTAGAAGCATTGAATACTGTGAGTTCTTTAATCTGCAATGCGGAAAAGATAGTTCCTTAGAATCAATTGTCTCTATATTCCAATATAATTCATGTAGTGTAAGTGTGTATTTCACTTCCATAAAATCTTATGATGGGATTAATCTCACTAACAGAATATGGGCATCACTTCAACCTAATCTAATCATCTATCCAAAATATCCACTCTAGATGAAAGAGTAATGTGTATGAACATGGGTATAGAAGTAAATGGAAATTAAAAAGGTATTGAAGATGGAGTAGATTATTAAGGGATAAAATATAAATAAGTTATCTTGGTAGATTTTTTTAGAAGATGAAGTAAATCTACCTGATTAGGTAAATCACCAGAGATATTAGTATCTACCTACTACAGTAGGGTACCTACTCCTCTTACAATAAAATAGGGTACCTTAAGAGAATGTAATTGTTCCCTAATTCCAAACCATCATCATATAATAAGTCATTTGGTTTTAAATCCACTGAGGTATATCTAGATTATCATAGGGTGGATATATTTTGAACACCACTAAATTATGTTCTAAATAGGTGGTATAAAAAGAAATGTATATGTTACCCTAATTCCCAGCCAAAATTAAATGGAAGTATCATATAGAAAAATATAATTTATTGGGATAGGATATCTTGTGTAAAAAAAGTATGATATCCATATCTCAACTAGTTACCACACCACGATCATCATTGTAGAGAAAAAGAAAAGCACTAGGGTAGAAATTAATAAGTTAGTGGGAATGGGAAATGATAATAGTTCTCTTCAGTGTTGTGATAGAATACCTAAATTGAGTGATATTAATCTCATGACACAGATATATCATTATAAGTTGATCTATTCTATTAAGGGAGGAAATAAGGTGTATAGTGAACTAAGAATTATAGAATCCATAACTACAAAAAAAATCACTCATAGTGAGTGAAATTAGTTCATGGCCTTGATAGATATATAAGTGAGGCATAATATCATTGGAAAATGATCTATATTCTATCCATCCCAACTAAAATTTATCCATTAACTAAAGGAATATATCATTTTATATAGGGTAAATAACCTAAAACAATTATATTTTATATGTGTTCCAAAATAATATGGTGGTATCTTCCAAAATTTATAACCTCTTAGAAATGTTTGCATCTAGAAATCAGTTGCGCGTTTAGATAAGTTATCATTGGAGATTCTACACTCATGAGATGATAGATCTTCTATTTTAATAAATAAGACAAATATATGAAGAATAATTCCTATGCATGGATCCTAATACTGAGAAAATCCATTTTGTTTGGGGATTTTTAGTCTCAATGGTAGATTTTGATGAAAATATTGATCGTGAAAACTCTTGCTAAAACAATCTCTGGTGCCATAGCTTTATCTACCACTTGATTGGTAAAGGGTGTCTCTACATTCATTTCAACCACATTCCTCAATGGTATAAGATCCATAAATAAATATGTTTTTGGTTTCTTCTCACCTATAGTCTATAAATCCTGATTATCCATGTCTACTAATAAAATAATGAAAAAACTAAATTTAAAAAAATGACACATTGACTCTAATACACAATGTGTAATATAAATTCCATTCCATCATTGTAATTCAAACTACATGCGATTTCTATTTTTTATTTTTAAAAATAAGGTGTATGTTTTTTAGTACTTTTCATGTATATAAATTGTATGTTTTTTGATGTATGGGAATATGAATTCCATATAGTATATAGGATTATTGGTGTGGCGACTGACATTGTTTTTTATTGGTGAAATATAGGAATGGTGGACTCCATTTTGACTATATTTGAGGTCAATATAAATTCATAGAATAACATCATGTGGGATGTCATATGAAAGATATTGGGAGGTTAAATGGTTGTGTTATACATTATAGATCATGTAAAAAAGTCCATTTAAAGGATATCACTGTGGGTGGAAGAAATAAGGATTTAGTGGGTTACAATAGAGTCCAATAGAACCCTAGTGGTTTCCCACTAGGAATATAATGGGCTAATAAGTGGGGTAGTCCCACTACCCATTCCACTTAGATCCTAGTGGAAGGATAACAAAAACATGTTTTCGCACAATCACCACTTAAATTAATTGAATTTTTAGCATTATTGGAATCCTTTCTTAATCCTTGTTAGTCTCTTACTCTTATTTATGTCAAAACTAGGGGTATCCAACTCCCACTCCACCTCATTACCCTCCCCTTCCCCCTTATATCTAAATTGATGGGGATAATTTTTTCACATAAACTCAAGGATATATCCTCTCTGCTATCATTTTCCTTCCTCATCTTTTTCTTCTCTAATTTTGAGGAAACCTTCAAGTTCAAGGATTCTTGGGAAGGGCTACCACACCTTGTTTCTAGATATTTCACCTAAGGTATTAGACCTAATAATTTTTCCTTTGATATTTGTTAATTTTTTGGGGGAATTTACTAGAAAAGTTTGTAGATAAATTGGGAGGTTTACTTGTGATAGGACTGAGTATACATCACAAGTTAAATAATCATTATTTTATGGGGTTTTGATAATATATCACCACATGGTGTGTTTTACTATTTTTTTCCTATATGTTTGGTTATTATTTAAAGTGAATGGATTATGTATTTATTGAATTTATTTATAAAATTAGATATCATCATGTTAGTTACTTTTGATACAACTTTGATAAGTAAATGACATGTGATATGAGATGGATTTCCTTGACACATTAATTCGTTGGATTGATTTGGTATGTTATGGATCACTTTATAGTTATTTTATATTCTTATTCCAATATTATGATTATCTACTTGACTATATAAGTTGTATAACTATAAAATGGTGTGGATCCATTTCAACTTAATAATCACCAAAAAAATCATATCCTTATATTAATGATTTTTTTAGTGGAAACATAGTTGAAGGGGAGTTGGTGGCCCATATTATTGACAAAATAGATGTGTGGGTTGTTTCTTAAAGAAATTTTTTTGAAATAAAAAATATATATTATATTATAATAAAATGTAATGTGGAAATATATTTTGAAATTTAATTTTGAAATGAAAAAATGATTTAATGATTATGGTTTTAATAAAAAAATGATTTAATGATTTATAAAAGATATATTTTAATTGTTTTTTAATTTAATGTTAATAGATTTTTTAAAAAAAATTGGTCTATTTGACCATGTTTGGGAGATTCTATTTTTGAAGCACATGTTCGTGTGTATATTCTCTTATTTTATAGTTTCTTTGTATGAATTTTTATGATTAATGATAATTTAAGTGAACCCTCAATTTCTCTGATGGAATTATTATACTATGATGATATTTATAGTGGTTTTTTATTTACTATCTCCAAGTATCACCTTGGGAGGTTCTCACTAAGTATTGATAGAGTCTAGGACTTTTATCATCTTTAACCACTTCAACAAGAGTTGTGTAATTTCAATTAGACTTCATGAGTAACCATAATTATGTTGTTATTATGTTATAGAATGACTCAGGGATAATGTGAGACCTCTTTTTTTTACTCAATGATGTTTATTTATTTCACATTCAACCTTGAGGGAAATTATTTTCTAGTTATGAGTTAGATCTAGTATTATTTTGATTGATATATAGGACTGGTGTAGTGGAGATAATCCTCAATTTAGAAATATACAATTAAAGGATAGTAAATATGATATAATAGTGGAGTGACTTTTACTATGGATGTGTTTGGATTTTTTCCAATGTGATATAGAGTAACTATGAACATATCAGATATGGTAGTGCTTTTTACATGGGAAACCTTAGATATTAGGGTAACATCTTGTGGAACATTAGTGATCATGATACGATTTATGAGGGTAGAAGATGTCAGATATGAACTTAGGAATCATGATCATTCTAGATTATAAAAATAAAATTTATTATGAGTTTTCATATATGGATGATGGTATGCCTATTTGAGAATAGTAACTCACATAACTATGGTATTCTCTATGACTGATTTAACATAGTGTGATGAAAAATTTAGTATTATAATAGAAGGATGATTCTATTAATGGAAGTCACAATACCTACCATATATGAAAAATTTAGTATTATAATAGAAGGATGATTCTATTAGTCTTCATAGTTATTAGACCATGGCCAAGATACACAATATGACATTGATAATATTGTTATATTTCTTATCCAATGGATTAATGTATTGATTTTTTGTTATATGGTTAGGGAATGAGAACTAATGATGATATATCATAAATATAAATGTATATACAAAATAATATTGGATTATATTTTTATGTATGATATAGTAATTTCGTAATGTAAGATATACATAAAACCCATCCATATTGTATACCATTGTATGGGATATCATATAGTGTGCTATATAGATATCACACTAATGCCTTTCATATATCATAGTGTATAATATAGGAATGTAGTAGTTTTGTGATGTATCAATCTAATGTTATGATTAATATGGAATTCAAACATTAAATTTTAACTTTTAGGTTTACTTTTCCATATATATCTATCATTGATTAGATAAATTTCATATGGTAAAATGAATGATAGAATTAAAAGAATGTATTTAAGTTTTAGGCTCATGAATGATTGATGAGTTATAAATAGTTTTCAACAGTGCTTTTTTTACTAAGATATTTTGAATTTTTAAGTAAATTCATAGAGGATCAGGGAGTATGCACTTGGATACTATAATAGATTTCATGACTATAAAAAATTCATCCAATTATTTGTTGTGTGAAACGATTCTCCCTATGCCCAAGCTCTCTTCTCCTTCTTCCTTTATCATCAAGATATACAAGAATATATAGGTTTAATGTATGATCCTACCCATGGTGGTTGATTCATAAATACATGGATACCCTTAGAGTAATTAGTCATTTGTATTCTTCTAAGTTGTCTTTATCAATAATATGATTGAATATTTGAGGCTCGACCATCTTTAGATTATGGTATGCTCTTCATTTTATATATGCATAATTTCTGTTTCAAATCATGGATAATCTTTTATTATGGTTTCATATATCTTCTACTTATTTAATAAGTTTTATTTGATACTAATAAACCCATACGTAGTATCAATTCAATTTCATACTTCAATTTAATTGTGAAAACATGTTTAAAATAAATCATAATGGATATCATATTTGATATCAAAAGATACGATATAGTTTTTAAACTATGTCATAGAATATGATATGGGATATCATAAGTTATAATTGGGTCGTGTTATATGATATAAAATATCATATATTATGATACATGTTAAATCCTTTGTTTTTATCTTATCATAATGTTTGAATAGTCTTAATGCTTTATTTGATATAGAATTTTTCAATATCATAATTTACTATTGAGAATCATACAGTATGATAGCACCAATTAAACTATCTTAAAACACATCATCATATCATTAATATCACATAAGGCTTATCGTAAGTCGAGATTTTTAGCATCTAAAGGTTTTATCATGTGTTATGATTTCATTTATCAACACATGTGATATAGGCACTGGTGTGAATCATGGTGTATTATTAAAATGAATCATAAAATTTACATCAAGGAACATTTTGATTTTTCCATTTTTCAAAATTGAATTAATTTAGTTAATTTATAAATTATTCATAAATTATATTAAAAAGTTATTTCTGGATATTTATTAAACTTATAATTTATTTATAAATTAATTAATTAAAAAAAATATAATTAATTATTAAATGGTTTTAAAAAAATTAATAAATAAATATCCTTAATATTAATTATTAATATTAAACACTTTTTATTTATATATAATTAATTATACATTTAATTTAAAATATTTATGTATAAATTATATGGTAATTTATAGTGTTTGTAAATAACAAAATAAAGAAAAATATAAAAAAATTATATTCATATATGAATCTTTCATAATTGTTAATTTGAAATGTTATTATTATAGTCCTCATTTAAGACATTATTTTAACCATGTTAAAAAGAATTTTGAAAATTTATATGATCAAGGTTCAAATAATATTAAATAAGTGATATTTTGAATATGTAAACTATTTACATAATATATGATTTGTTCATATGAGATATAAAATGTTTATATTTCAATTAAATGTCATATATTTAAATAAATTTCATATAGTTTGATAATATAAAGGATTGCATATTATAAATTAATGTTGGTCAGAGTAGATTACTCAAGAGGTGGTGAATTAAGTATCTATAAATTTTTTTGTTAAAATTGGTTCTTTAAAAATTTCCACAATTAAAAATATAATCAAAGTCATATTGTAGTGAATTTATAAAAGTCATGAATATTAAATTAATTTCTTAGAATATTGATTAGTTCTCAACTATACTAATATGATGATTAATATAACTTTTGAAACTAACCTACTGGTTCAACACAGTTATAAAAACTTTCTAAAATAACTATCAAATTTAAATTTAGTTTTAGGTAAAATGTAATAAACACAGCTTAAAACTAAAAGGAAAGGGAACAAAAGATATAAACAAGAGGTTCAGTATCAAGATAAGACTTAGTCCTCTCCACTTGGTGATCACCTGCCACCAAGCAGTTTAATTTAATAAACTATTTGATCCACACCGTAGATCGGGGTTCACAATAGCACACAAGGCTGTTCAAGTCACACTAGACATCTACCATAGTTATTGGTGGGAAAAACAATAAATAGATCACACTTGTCCTCTTCCACTATTCTACATGGGATACAAAGAATAAAATGAGGGTGAGTTTGAGGATATCCAGTATCCTTCAGTTATGCACAGGAGATAGTGTATGTTTTAAAAACAGATACACACACTGCTCAAAAATTGTAATAAAATAAACAAAATAGAGCTAATATGTAGAGAGAGGTTTATAAATCTCTGTGTGTTATGTAGTGAAGCTCTAAACACTTTTAATGTAGTGGAAATGATGTTTGAGTCCTCTTCTATAAGTTGGATTCAAAAAAAGCATTGTAGCCTCTACACTCTAGCTTCTGGGTGTGAAACGTTATACTCCTTGTTGTTAACATGTTCTAGTCTGTACATCAGGTTTTTCTCATCTTGTTGATGTCCCCATCTGTTCTTTCTTTGAGTTATTAGGATTTGTAAAAAATCCTCTAAAGTTGCCGGAGTTTTCAGTTCTTCTGTTATTTCTACTTTTCAGTGTATGTCACTCACTTTTTACACGATCCAACTTGTAATTATTTTATACATTAAGGTCTAGCAGACATGAAGATATCCCCACATTCATGTACCTCATACTGTCTACTAAAATTCTTATAGACAACATTAAATAATTTCATAGACATTGGTTTTTCTAAATATGACTATTTGATATAAATTTGAATAAATAAATTAAAAACAGTTTTTATGACTATCGGTGAGTCATAAGTATCAGTGACTCATTGGCATCAGTTTTTCATCATCGATCTGTCAGCATCAGTCTTTCATCATCAGTGACTCTCTGTATCAGTGAGTCCTCTACATCGGTATCAGCGAATCTAGGCATTGGTGAGTTGTTTGTGTTAACAGTCTGTTATCATCGGTAACTCGTTCATCGGTATGTCGCTCATCGGTAAGTCATCCAATGGGGAGTCGATTGAACTAGCGGTGTGACCAATCATTGGTGATTTTTTCATCAGTGACTCATTCAAACTATCATTGTGACTAATCATTGGTGACTCGTCCAATGGTGAGTCCTTTGATCGGTGAGTCCTTATTAGTGAGTCGACCAATAGTGACTCCCTTGAACTATCGGTGCTAGGGACTCTAAAAAACTTATAAAGTGTATGTCTTACACAGAACACTACCAGATTAATTGAAATTCATATATACATGTAAATATATATTATTAAAAATATTTAAACATAAATAGCCATGATGAATTTATTTATTTAAATTTATTATACAGTGTGACATAATTTATTCACTTATAAATATTCATTGACTTGATTAACTTGAGTTATAAATTAATATATGAATTAATAGAATTTATAAATTGGAATGATTTGTGACTATGAAAACAACTATTTAATAAAGGTTCCAAAAATCTCCCCCTTTTTTATAATCACTAATTATGGCATTAAAGTGTTAAGGAATAAAAATTACTTGACTTAGTATACCAACTGGGAATGTGAATTATCAATATGACTAAGGCTTTCGTTTTAAGCGTCCACTCAATTAGTTCATCATAGGAAATATATATATAAGGGGAATTTATATTCACGAATATTCATGCTCCTCCTTTGTATTATATAATTTTGTATCAAATGTGAGATATATATATATATATATATATATTATTTTGTGTACTTTCCATGTTTCCTATGCCAGATTTTCTCCCCCTTAGATTAGGAATTTATGGCCATATATATCTTTCTCCCACTTTTGGGATTATAAAATAGGTTAAAAGAATAATTAATAATAAAGAGAAATAACACAAAGAAAATTAGAAACACAGTGAAGGCAATAGGATTTTCATTAAGAGTCAAAAAAAGTACAATCCTCAACATAAAAGTACAAACCACAAATCCCTATAAAAGAAATAATAAATAGATAAGGTTTTGGATTTTGATGTTCGTTTCCTTTTTTTGAAGGATCAAGAGTAGGTTTAGAAGGTTTTTGTGTGGATATAGGTAGGGCTAGTCGAATAGGAACACCAAGAAAGGAAACACTTGTAGGAACATTTGTTGCAAGAGAGGGTCTTCTTTCTGACAAGACATAGCTCTGAGGTTTCTCCTGAATCACTGATCGAATATGAGAAAGGGCCTGAGATATAGTCATCCAATCATAAGGCATAGAACTAGATCTAATGGAAATAATAGGCGGAACCACTATGGCCTCATCTTGCACATGCAGGTATGGCTTTAGAATCTTGATGAAATCATTAATAATTTCACCCCCATATTGCATAGCCTTCTCAAAATCATATTTGTTCTCCATGAATTTATCCAGGAGAGGAGTAAACTCCTTTAACTAACTCACCTACCTCTTTAAAGCTTTCGTCACTAGAGGAATCTTGATATTTTCGGCTAAATACTTGAAATTGTTGATCAAATCATGCTTTGTATAGATTTTGGAGAAGTACTTATCCACCTTTTCTCTAATATCTTTCTAATGATAAGTGGATTAATTGGTGCATTGACTTACCTTATTGTAAATTAGATCAGTATTACTATGCACCTTGGTAAGAGTTTCCTTATCATAATCACTCTAAACACTCTTGAGTTATTCTCTCATCACAGCCCTAAGAGACTCTATATCAGCAGCAGCAGCCCTAGTACCTTTAGAACTAGAAGGACCAGAGATCATCTTGTTAAGTTCCACCATTAATTTCTTCAAATATACACTCATTAGATGTGTAACCAAGTAACTAAGAACCTCCATCACACCACTAAAATAGGTCTTGAAATTAGTGGTCAGAGAGTTCAACTCATTACTCATCCTCTTCACTTCTTCTCTCAACATAGTATTGTTTCTAATGATTTTCTCGGATATAGTAATGAGATTTGGATAAATATCTTGAATCACAATCCTTTCAATTATAAAAGAATCATCATTTAAAATGATCATGGAGATAGAGGATTTACAAATGGCTCCAACTGAGGCTCTCACTGACTCACAGATATCAGCTTTGAATTATTCCAAATCAGCATTAGTGACATAGTCACTATCCATTGGTTGTACAACTAGCTCATTTTTAGGTGGTACTATAGGTGAAGAAGGTGCATGAAATTATACTTCAGATAGTTATTTTGGAACAAGAGGAGGTTCTTCCATCTCCTCATCTAAGTCATAATCCAATCCAAATAGAATGTAACATGGATCTCTATTCCACTCATGGGTATAGGTACAGTCTCTTGGATCCACTGTATCAATCTGAACTCTTCTTCCCTGAGGCTTAGGTACAATCTCATCTTCATCTTCTTCTTCTTCCAACATTCTATCCAACACAGTATTTCTAGTTACTGGCACCAAATGAACTTGAGCTTGTGCTTACACACTAGCCACTTCATCTACTCCAAGAACTTCCTCAACTTGAGGCATAGGTGCAACCTGATCCTCAACCACTTCTTCTTGGCCTCTATCCATAATTTCATTTATCTCCAAAATTATTCCTTGATCCTCAACATTGGTATGGTCATTCGGGTTCTCATCCTCAGCATCTACAGCAACATGAGAAACAACATCTTGTTCAATAGGATCAGAATCCTCCTGTCTATCAGCTCCATCATCAGCTGCATGCACAGATTCCTCACTTGACCTGTCTACAACTTATTGTCCTGCTTTTAATGAGTCACTAACATGATCACCATTATCTTCCTCATCTTCATCATCATTATATACATCCTAATCATCAAACTTTATTACATATCCTTCCACTCTAGTGAATTCTGTCTCTTCCTCTTCTTTATCACCTAATAGAGGTTCCCGAGAGGTTAACTCCAAAGGTGGACTGGTAGGTCCATAAGACATATTCTTTGGGCTCTCAGCAATATCAAGGTCACTCTTATCATATATAAGAGACCATTATTCCCTTGGTATCTCATCCTCAACTTCCTCGTCTAAATAAACATCCTTTTCACTGGGTTTAAGACCTAGATCAGTTTGACCCTTTGGTCTGGTAGGATGGTCAATAGTATTGTAATCCTCATATAATTTGTCCGCATATTCTACCCAAAATTTTTTCCATGGGTTCTAAAAAATATTCATCCTCTTTCAAATTTATTTGTGCAGACATAATCCACTAAAAGAACTAATCACTCCATCTCCATCTTCCATACAACCCAGCTTCCTCATCATTGCCGAAATCATTCTAGGATAATACAGACAAGTTACCTTTTTGTTGGGTTTCATCATATCATAAATATGTACCATCAGGTACCTACAAAGGTTTACCTTTACCCTATTCTTCAATAGATAAATCAGGAAGACATCCTAATATTTCACAGCAGCAAAGTCTCCCTTCCTTGGGGAAGATTTGATGTTGAATGAACTTAAAGAGCAATCTTGCCTCTCCATCCAACTCAGTGGTAGTATCTCTTCTTGACTCTTCATTCCTGGTAAATTCCATTAAATAATCCTCATATTAAAATAATATTGAGGTTGGATGAATGTTACCCTGATATTCAGCATAGATTCCCTCATGTGACATCTCCAAACATTCACCCCATTCTTTCAAAGAAAATGAAATCTCTTTTCCCTTCACTACAGACTTAATCGTTGATTCCTTAGCTTCTTCCAAAGATATATACAAGTTGATATATAATTCTTGTACTAGATGCAGATAAAATAGCCTCTCATTATTTGAAAACCAATTAAGAAAACCTTGAGATTCCATAACTCTCAGCAAAATCGACTTTCTTGAAAAAATCCATTCAGAAGATACTTCCTTCTCAATAGTTACAACTCGGATTCCGAAACCTAGATTCCCAGTGCTTGTAGTACCACCATACTTTCCCTTCTTATGCTTAGCTGATTGTGACTCACTCAGTCCTTCCATCACACATTGTGTCCTTACCATTTCTGAAGGTTCGGGTTTGAAGGGAGTCAAAAGGTCATGGGTAGAGAGGTAGAGTGTCGAAGGGTAGAAGGTTCAAAGGTAGTGAGGGAGGTGAAAGGTAGAAGTGTGGATTGAATTTATTTTATCATTTAGGGATTTTAATTCATAAAACATAAAATTGAATAAGAGTAAATAGAAAAAAAACTGTGTCATTCCACTTATAACGGACAGATTTAAAAAATGGTTCTCATAGGCATCAGTTTCAAACAATTGGTATCACACAATCAACTTCAAGATATTGGATTCAAGAGATCAACTTCGTATGATCAGTTTCACACAATCAGTTTTACACGATGGGTTTCATGAAAACGGTTTCACTGATCAGTTCCACTAACCGTTTTGACAGATCAATTTCACCTGACAGATTTGACAGATCGGTTTCACCTAATCGGTTTGACAGATCGGTTTCACCATATCGGTTCGATAGATTGGTTTCACCTGATTGGTTCGACAGATACCAATATCACAGATAAACAATTTTTTTTCTAAGGGGATAATATTTAATAGACTTTAGATATTTATCATTCCTAGTTCATATCTAATGTAGTTTATTATCTCAAAATTTAAGGGTTTGGGGAATATGCCAGCAAGTTGATGCTTAGTCCCAATAAACTCAAGAGTTATATCAACTTTTGGATAATGTTCTCTCAAAAAGTGATGTATTACATCAATATGTATTGTTCTAGAATGATAAATTGGATTTTTAGAGATGTTAATAGCACTTTTATTGTCACATTTTATGGGGATATGTCTGAATTGAAATCTATAGTCTAATAAAGTGTATTTCACCCACATAATTTATGCACAAAAACTACCAGCAGAAATGTACTCTACTTCTGCAGTTGATAATGCAACTAAATTTTTCTTTTTACAACACCATGATATTAGAGACCTTCCCAAAAAAGTTAAATGTTCCATAGATACTCTTTATATCTAACTTACATCCACCAAATTCAGCATTTAAATAACTAACCAAATCAAAAGGTTGTTCTCTAGGATAGAACAATCCTAAATTAGTTATATACTTGAGGTATTTGAAAAGTCTTTTAAAAGCATTTAAATGTGACTCTTTTGGGTTTTCTTGAAATCTTACACACATACACAAACTAAACATAATATATGGACTACTAGCAGTTAAGTATAGGAAACTCCCAATCATTCCTCTGTACGTGGTTTGATCAACGGATTTTCCATTTTCCTCAAGATCTAACTTATATGTAGAAATCATAGGAGTTTCACTACTATTAATGCTTTCAAATCCATATATTTTCAAAATATCTTTAGTGTACCTACTTTGATTTATAATAATACCTTCTTTATTTTGAAATATTTGAAATCCAAGAAATTATTTAATTTCACCCATCAAACTCATTTAAAATTAACTTTGCATAATTTTTGAAAAATCATTACATATATAATGTTTCGAAGATCCAAAAATAATATCATCTTCATATATTTGAGCTATTAAAACTTCTTTAGAAATTATTTTTATAAATAAAGTAGGATCTGTAAATTCTTTTCTAAAACCTTTAGAAATAAGAAAGTTAATTAGCCTTCCATACCAAGCTCTTGGATCTTATTTCAATCCATATAAAGCTTTATATAATTTGAAAACATGATTTTGAAAATGTGGATGTGTAAAACCTGGGGGTTGTTCAACAAAAACATCCTCAATTATATAACCATTTAAGAATGAAGTTTTGACATCCATTTGATAAAGTTTAAAATCCAAGTGTTCTGTATAGGCATGTAAGATTTTAATGGATTTAATCCTAGCTACTGGTGCAAAGGTATATTCATAATAAATTCCTTCTTCTTGATTATATCCTTGTGAAACCAATATCACTTTGTTTCTAACTATATTTCTATCTTCATATACTTTATTTATAAACACCCATTTAGTTCTTATGTTCAAGGTATCGTTTGTTCTATCAACAAGCTTCCAGACTTTATTTCTATCAAACTGATTTATCTCTTCTTGCATAGCCATCACCCAAAATTCATCATTGATATCATTATTGATACTTTTAGGTTTAATTTGTGACAAGAATGCTTGATGTTCAACCTAATTTCTCAAATAAGATCTAGTTTGTGTTCCTCTATCTAAATATCCAACAACAACATCTAAGGGATTGTTTTTAAGGGTCCTAGTTGGTCTAGTAAAAGTAGGAATAGTAATTTCAAGTTCATCATTTGGTTCTGGTTCATTATGGCTAGATTTTGTAAAATTTCCAGAGCTATAAATTTTCACAAATTCCTTTACAGGATGATTTGAGGGTTTTGCATGAATGCCTAGATTGGACATATCCTTTTCAAGATTTTCTAATGAGGTTTTAGGCTCATGTGGATTTGTTTAATCCAACTTAACATGTACGAATTCTTCCACACATTTGGTTATTTTATTAAAGACTCTCTAATATTTTCATGATGTTGAATATCCAAGGAATATTCCATCATCACTTTTGGGGGAAAATTTATCTAGATTATATTTAGTGTTTAATATATAAAATTTACATCCAAACACTCTAAAATAATTTATCTTCCATCCAAAGTAACTTTTTTATTTTCAAACACTTTTAAGGGAAAAGTGAGAACCCAAACAGATAAATAGTTCAAACACCAAAAGAGACAATTGACTTTTTAAAGAAAAATATGAGCTGATTTGAATCAATATCTTTAAATAACTTCCAGGGGAGAGAATTTACCTGAGTGTCAGGATCATCCTTTAAGACGTCTTCATAGTGATTCTCCAGGTAGTCCCATGATTGCATGTATTCCTCCTTGTTAATCTTCCCCTTGTTGAAACCTCTAACTAAAATTTGATCTTGCTTGTCAATCCAGTCAACTTGTTCCTTAGTGGTGTCTACCCGCATCAATCTTCCCATCATTTGGTCGTCATCTTCCTTCGTCACCTTAAGCGTCAGGGTGTCCTCCACCATTTATTCACCCGAATGCATGAGAAGTTCTGTATTTCCCATAACCAAATCATCATGTTGTTGTGGGCCTGAGGGAGAGCCTTACTCACGCTGAAGTATAGGAAGATGTGCAGCCTCCTCCAGCTGCACACTCTCTAATTGAAGTAATCCCTCCCCATGTTGATCCTAGGACATCTCTTCAGCATCCCCTTGAGGCCTTGACAAATCACCTGAAGTATCCTCAGTATCTACTGCCTTGATAATCACTGGTGACCCGGTATCTCCTAGAGGATGCACCTCCTTACCATCATCCCCTATCTTAATCTTCTGTTCCTTGGATTTTCCACCCTTTTTGGATGACTGAGTCTCCATTGGCCTCGGACGATGTGAGTAGTCCTTTCATCCCTTAAAAATCTAATCCTTGGATACAAATTAATTCCCTGGGTCCCTATTTTATTTGTTCCCCTTCTTCCTCCTTGGGTTGTGCAAGCCTTTACGGTAACCTCCTAGATCTCCATCACATTATAATTTTGGATGGAAACTAGCATTGTCTACCCCTTCAACATTACTTAGGCTGTCAAAACAGTTGTTAAGGTTGAGACATGACAAAACCGTCTACTCCCTATGACTGCTGCCACCTTGCCTTGGCTCCTCCCACTTCTGACCATCCTTAGAACTTCCCTCTCTAGCTGTCTGAAGAACACTTTTAGGTTTGTTACTGCTTCCTCCTCGCACTGCCATCTAATATGTGCAAACCACATCCTTATCATTGGAAACACCAGCTTCAATCAGAGCATTTTCATTAGACTGAGGACCTCCTAAGTCCTGCCTCTGTATCTTAAAAACATCTGTAACTTTCAGTTTACCCTCTATACTTTTCACCTAAACCATCTCTTCCTTGGAATGCTCCTTGAATGTACCCAGGGGTGGATGCTCTATCATCCCATCACCAGAACCAGCATCCTGGTTATTTCCACTACCTCTATGACCTATGTCCATCTTCCTCTTGTGCCTACAGGCTGAAAGATCATCACCCAGTTTTTTGCATGACAAATAGAAGTCAGTCCAAGACACAAAGATGACAGGTTGCTTCCAATGAAATTCCTTCCCAACAGTAATCCAAACAAGATCATCCGGCCTTCTAGATAAATCTATCTCTACGTAAATTTAAGGGGATACGGGATGAAAAACAGAACTGGTTCTATTGTCAGAACACAGGTATCTTCCTACCATATTCCCCACCATTAGTAAAATTGAGCGATTTTGAAATGGCATTGGAAGTTCAGGAAGACATACTTGAGTATGGATACATAAAACATCAAAAACAATCGATAAACCGAATATGAAAATTCACACCAAACAGGCTTTAATGAAAATACAGAACCGAATAAATAGGTTTAAAAATAAAACAAGAGGTCCAAATACACATAAAAGTAGTATAAAAATATACCCAAGGACTCTACATGACAAGGGAACATCACCCACAAGCCGTCTCCACAACACTGCACCATGGAAGGGAGCTAACAACCCAAATCACCATCACCCAAGGCCTTGCCTTTACCTATGTAAAACATTACCAAGTCTACTTACACCCAAGGGGTGTAAGTAGGGTGTGATAATAATCCCAATAGTATACCATCAATATATTCCATAGAGTAATCAATACAAGATAAAAATCATGCCTGTTTTGATAAGCAAGAAGTGGTGGAAACAATTTCTAAAGAATGAAACTTTTAAATGTAAACAGTTTTCAAAGTGAATTTTCCATGAGTGATAACATTTCAATAAAACATGTAAGATACTTTATTTTCCAGAAAAAACCACCATATTCCAAATATAAATACAAAATACCCAATGAGCATTAATCTCGGGAATACCCCTAGGCACTAGTTGGTCTCGGGACCCATGTACCTCATACCTCTGTGTAAAGTAACCATAGATAAAAATCCATTATTGTGCACGATCCACTATTAGGCAATATACCCATATCCTAGTTTTCCTAAAACATCATTAATATAGTTTTTTAGTGTTTTCTTTATCCATTTTTTCAGTTAAATCATGGATAAAACCGCTCTAGATCATTAGCATACTAGTACATATCCACCCTCCTAGATACCCGAGCATCCCCCTTTGTGCTCAAACCGCATTCCCATGATACAAAAATACATTATCACATAAAAACATCAGTTCTGATCATAATAAACTAAAAATTATAGCTACGCATTCTTTGAACCACTTACACCACCCAATAAAACCTATAGGATTTCAATAAAATAAATTTACAAAATTTAACAATATTTTTCTCAAAAAATCCATTAAAAACCCCACTTTAAACACTATGTTCATACCCATGTTTACCAAAATAGAATTTTTAGCGTCCAAAAAATTTCCATAAACACATTACATGAGTTATAAAATAACCCCAATTGGCATAACATAAAATAGATAGTGAAACCCCCAATTTAACACAAAATTGGTACCTAAAAATCATTTCCTTAAAAAACGTCACCAAAACTAGATTTTGAAGCATGTATAATGAAGGATAAGTGTGATAAATATATAAATTAATCAATTATAACACATCTATCGTTTATTACCCATGGAATCACCTACCACAAGTATTAAAACCCTAGAATATTTGTGTGAAAAATTCAATCGCACAACCATCGCACCACAAGGGACTTAGATCAAGCCTAAAACCAGAAGAATAGACCAAGAAACCAAAGATCAAACCATAGGTTCCAAAACCGACTTTTTTTACATAAGGAACTTTAATAATAAGGGAGTAAACCCCATGAAAAAGGAAGGAACTCTAAGCAAATTGAAATAAGGTAGGAGACCCACTTACTTGAGGGATCTTGAAGAAATTGACCCAAATACATTAGTAGCTGAATTTAAAAACTAAAAAAAATAAAAATGAGGTTCTAATAATATTGAGAATGTCAAGTTATAATTGAAATGGAGGAAAAGAGAAAAAATTGAACGAGTTATGAAGGAAACAAGTTACCTCTTCAAATCTGGATGATTTGATAAAGCCTAAGAAATTATGCCCTAATTCGTAAGGCATATGAGCTCTAAAGAGTGGGAAAATAGAATGGGGATAGTTTTGGTTCAGTGGAATTGGGTGAGAATTAGAATCACTGAAAAATCATAAAAATTGAACAAGATATTAAATAATGAGTTTTTTTTAACTAGAAATGGGCTTCTGAGCTGTCCCAATTACTTAATTAAAAACCCAAATACACCGTGATTATGGATCCCTAAAGGGTCCAAATTGATATTTGTGTGTTAATAGGTCAGGGGAGGTGATTTGGGAAGTTAAATGGGTGCAAAATGTTGAAAAATGAAAGAGTTGTAAAAGAAGCAAAATTGGTTTTTAAATCAGGAAATGGGCTCACAGTTTGGCCCAAATCATGAAAACTCACCCTTTCCTCCAAAAATGCATGGGAAACCCCCACAATAAATAAATAATGGAAATTAAATGAATTTTACCTTTAAAATAAGTCATGGATGTGATAATTCTCTCCACCATGAAAGACTTTTCACCCCGGAAAGTCAACCTGAAGCTTGATCAAAAAACAAGAATGGGCACTCCTTCTCAACCCCCAACTTCCACTCCAATGATCATGTGTATCATTACCATGATTCCAAAGAACCCGGACCAGTGGAATAGACTTTCCCCAAAGCACCTTTTCTTGTAAATCCACTATTTCCATCGGCTGCTCAAAAACTGATAAATTAGGCTCTATATCCAACTCCTCCCAATTCAGTACATGGGATGGATCTGGGTTGTATTTATTCAACTAGGAGACATAGAAGAAATCATGGATGGATGTCAACTAAGAAGGTAAGGAAAAAATGTATGCCACCTTTCCAATATTCTTGGTGATCTCAAAAGTTCCAACATACTACGGCGTCATCTCCCCTTGCTTTCCCAATCGACGATGGCCCAGTCAAGGGGCCACATTCAAGAATACCCTATCACCCACAGAAAACTCTTTGTCTCATTTCCTCTGGTCATCATATGATTTATGGTGACTCTAAGCTTTCAATAAGCACTTACTAATCAACTTGACCTTCTCAGACATCTCCTACACCAAACTCAGCCCCAGTAGTGAGGTCTCACCTACCTCAGCCCAACACAGGGGGACCGACAAGGCAGGCCATAGAGAACCTCAAAAGGAGCCATTCAAATCGAGGATTGTTAACTGTTATTATAAGAAAACTCAAATAATACCAAATTTCTATCCCAAGAACCTCTAAAGTACATAACATATGCATGGACCATGTCCTCCAAAATATGATTCGGTCGCTCTGTCTGACCATCCGTTTGAGGATGGTATGTCATGCTAATCTTAATCTAAAACCCCATGGCTTTATAAAGGCATTCCCAAAACTGAGAAGTGAAACGGGGGGTCTCTATCTAAGAAAACTGATTATAGAACACTATGGAGCCTTACCACCTTCTGAAGATAAAAACGGCCCAACTCATCCACTTTAGTTGTATCTCTAATCAAAATGAAGTGGGATGATTTGGTCAGATGATCAATCACCACCCAAATGGCATTCTTACCTCGAGGTGTATAAGAAAATCCAACAATGAAGTCTATGGAAACCTTCCCACTTCTAGGTAGGAATTGGTAACAGCTAGAGTAACCTGGAGGGCCTTTGATGCTCTACTTTCACCTACTGGCCTGTGTAGCATCTTGACACGAAGTATGCGATGTCTCATCTCATACCAAGCCACCATAAATGCTGACAGACATTTTAATACATCTTGGTGGCACCTGAACGGACATCCCACTAATACTGGTGGCTATCCTGCATCACCATATTCCGTAGAGATAACGGAACTTCTGAACATCCCTTTAAGAATAGTATTCCATCGGGAGACGACAACTAATTAGAATATGTCTCCCCATTATGAAGAAACTTGACTAATTAGAAGACGTCTCCCCATTATGAAGAAACTGCTTTTACTACTAACAAAGCTCATCACCAGGATGTTCTTGATGAATTAGCTCCACTAGAGAAGGAGTCAACTGAAATCTCTCCATGAACGCACCCCCATTTTGATCCTTGGTCTCTATATGCATATGAGAAAATAGTTCCATCGGAGTCCACTCATAACTGCAATTCATCAAATCTTTCACTAGGAATCTTCTAATTAAGGTTTCAGCCACCACGTTACCCTTTCTTGGGGTATAGATAATATCAAAGTCAAACCTCTGTAAGTACTTGATCCAACAACACTGCCTCATGTTGAGGTCCTTCTACGAGAAGATATAGGCCAAGATTTTTTTATTAGAGTATACCAAAACACGGAAAGCACACACGATGGGCACCTGAGACCCTACTCCTTCATTCTCAGTGGCATCCCCAACTTCATCGCAAAAGACAAAAACTCATTTCTAAAATTCAACATGTCCACAAAATGGGAAGAAATTAATGAAACAGAGGCATCGGTATCAAAAATAGTAGCATCTATAGATGATGCATTCAAAATGGTACCTCGAACTGTCGACGGTCCCACCTCTAATCCTACTGGTTTCTGATCCACCGCATGGAGATGTCTGGTCTATTCCTGAGGATGACCTATAGTATATGGTTTTACCCTACTAGAATATGACCCAGTCCTACCACCACATCCACCAAATCAATATCCCCCATCCTTGACGGCTCTAACTGAGATGACACTCCTCTTGAAGCCATTGATCCTACCCCACTCTAAAGTGGATGTGCCACCCCATAAAATCACTGCAAGTGAACCATACATCCATATTTATAACAGGGCATTGGAGGAAATTGTTATGCTATTCAGATGTGCCCTGGCCTCCCACACTGGTGACACATGACAGATCTCGCATCAAAATCCACATATAAAAACTACCTAGAAGAGTGGCATGAACTACCACCTCCCATATTCCCCTTCTCCTCTCACTCCTTTTCTTATCCAAAGAGCTACCACTTCTGACTATTGATACTGTCCCAAATAAAATAGACCTCCCTTTTCATTCAATCTCTACGATACACACCCGGTCAACCACCTCAGCATAGGTCCTCATCTTAAACAAGAAACCCTGGGAGTATATCTATGGTCGTAGGCCTTTCTAAAACCTCTAGGCCTTCACTTTTTCATTAGAGACAATTTTAGGAGAATACTAAACCAGCTCAGTGAAACATTTGGAATACACCATCACATAAAGATCCCCCTAAAAAAGATCCATGAACTCTCAGGATCTATCATATGTCAAGACCTCCGGGCAGTACTGTTCATTTAAGACGGCCTTGAAATCTCCCCATCACATCTGCTCATTCTTCCTAGTTTGAATTACCAATCCCCACCACCTTTGGTTGGGATCCTCCAATAGAAAAGAGGCACACTTCACCCTGAGCTCCTTGGGTGTATCCAAGAACACGAACAGGCACTCAACCTTTTTGATCCATTCCTCTACTTCCTGGGGTTCTATGTTACCTCAGAAAGTAGGAGGCTTTTTTTCAAGAACTCTTGGGCCTTGTCCTTCCTAGGACCAGTCTCATCTTCTCTAAGAGGAACTGGAATAGGATCTGGTCCATTTCCTAAAGCTTGGACATCCCTAACCACATCCTCTACTACCCTCTAATCAAGCGGTGAGGGAGAAATCTATTTGGCTTCCTCCTGTGGGTGCATGGGATCTTTCGGGGGAGGCATGTTGCTACAAAAAGGAAACAGTCACAAGAGAAAAAATCAATACAAAAATTCTAAAAATTTCATTAATAACATCAAATATAAATAATCCATACACATTATAATGATAGAAGAAACAACTACCTGCGGCACCCAATGTCCATGTCTAGTCTGCAGCACACGCGTCTCACTTGGAAGTGAAGTCAAACAAACAATTCCAATGTCCCATGGTGACTCGAGGTCTACCAAGAGAGGTGTGGGCCATGAACCCTACTCATTAACAAAAATATGAGTCTCTACAGTCCTAGCTCCTGTCTAGCCCAACTCATCCCAAAATAATAATATAACCCAAAAAAATTAACCACCTCTGATACCATTTTTTCACGAACTGAATATGGTCTCCATCAAAATTGGCACCAAAACTAGCCCATGACAAGTCCCAAAGGGAATTCCCTATCCCCACGAGCTGGAACAAGTTATTGGGTATCATAGATTTTGGTTTTGTAATGATTTACCTAAGTATGGATACATAAAACATCAAAAAAAATTGATAAACATAATCAAAAAATCCATGCCAAACAAGATTTAAAAAAAATACAAAACTAAATAAATAGGTTTAAACATAAAAAATTGGTCCAAATACACATAAATGTGGCATAAAAACAGCACCAAGGATTCCGCATGACAAGGTTACATCACCCATAAGCCGTCTCCACAACACTGCACCATGGAAAGAAGCTAACAACCCGGACCACCATCACCCAAGGCCTTGCCTTTACCTGTGTCAAACATGATCAAGTCTACTTACACCCAAGGGGTGTCAGAAGGGTATTATCCTAATACCAATAGGATACCACCAATAGATTCCATAGAGTAATAAATACAAGATAAAAAAGCATGATAATTTTGATAAGCAAGAAGTGGTGGAAACAATTTCTAAAGAATGAAACTTTTAAATGTAAACAGTTTTCAAATGGAATTTTCCATGAGTGAGAACATTTCAATAAAACATGTAAGCTATTGTATTATCCATAAAAAACCACCATATACCAAATATAAATACAAAATACTCAATTAGCACTAATCTCAGGAATACCCCTAGGCACCAGTTGGTCTTGGGCCCCATGTACCTCGTACCTCAGTGTAAAGTAACCATATAAAAAATCCATTCTCATACATGATCCACTAGTAGGGAACATACCCCTAACCCAGTGGTTTCTAAAAATCATAAATATAGTTTTTTTAGTGTTTTTTTATCTATCTGGATCAGTGAAACAGGGATAAAACCGCTCTGGATCACTAGCATACTAGTACATATTTTCCCTCCTAGATACTATGGCTTCCCACTTTGTGATAAAACCACTTTTACATGATACCAAAATCCATTATCACATAAAAACATCATTTATGGTCATAATCAACTAAAAAAAGTAGCTACACGTTATTTTAACCACTTACACCACCCAATAAATCATTTAGGATTTCAATAAAATAACTTCACAAAATTTACCAATGTTTTGCACATAGAATCCCTTAAAAACCCCCACTTTGAACACTATGTGCATACCCATATTTACCAAAACAGAATTCTCATCACCAAAAACATTTCCATAAACCCATTACATGAGTTATAAAATAACCCCAATTGGCATAACATAAACTAGACATGTAAAACACCCAATTTAACACAAAATTGGTAACTAAAAATCATTTGCTTAACAAACGTCGCCAAAAAATAGATTTTACAGAAAGGATAATGAATGAAATGTGTGTTAAAGATATAAATTCTAAAATTCTCCCTCATATAGAATTGATTACCCATGGAATAACCTTTCACATGTATCAAAATCCTTGAATCTTTATGCAAAAATTCAATTGTGCCACCGCCGCACCACAAGGGACTTAGATCAAGCCTAAAACTAGAAGAATAAACCAAGAAACCCAAGATCAGCCCCTAGGTTAGAAACCCTGATTTCTAAACATAAGGAACTTTTATAATAAGGGATTAAATCCAATGAAAAATGATGTAACTCTAAGCAAATTGAAAGAAGAAGGAAGGAGACCCACTTACTTGAGGGATCTTGAAGAAATCACCCCAAATACACTAGTAGCAGAATTTCCAAATAGCCAAAAATTCAAGTGAGGTTATAATAAGGCTAAGAAGGTCAAGTGATAACTGAAATGGATAAAATAGTAAAAATTGAAGGAGTTATGAAGGAAACAAGTAACATAATCAAATTTGGATGATTTGAGAAATCTTAAGAAGTTCTACCATAATTCGTGATGCATTGAGATCCAAAGAGGGGGGGAAAGATAATGGGGCGAGGTTGGGTTCAATGGTCTTGGGTGAGACTTGGAATCAATGAAAAATCATAAAAATTGAATAAGATATTAAATAAACAATTTTTTTTAACTGGAAATGGGATTCTTTGATGGCCCAATTCTTTAATTAAAATTCCAAATCCACCATGATTATGGATTCCTAAAGGGTCCAAATTGATATTGTGGTGTTAATAGGTTAGGGGAGGCCATTTTGGAAGTTTAATGATTGAAAAATGTTGAAAAATTAATGATTTATAAAATAAAAAAATTGGTTTTTAAATCTGGAAATGGGCTCACAGTTTGGCCCAAATCATGAAAACTCACCCTTTCCACCAAAAAATGCATGGTAAACCCCCACAACAAAGAAATAATGGAAATTAAATGACATTTACCTTTAAAATAAGTCATGGATGTGACACTTTACATTTTTTAGCTAAGAAAAAGGTCCAAGTGTACCTAGAAAAGTCATCTACAAGAACATAAACATAGTGCTTCCCATTGAGACTTGAAACTCTAGATAGTCCAAACAAGTCCATGTGAATAAAATCAAGAGGTTGAGAAGTTGTTACTTATTTCTTTGGTTTGAAATATATTTTATGTTGCTTTCCTTTTTGAAAAGGATTGAACACTTTATTATCTAGAAACACTAATTTAGGCAGGTCTTTAACTAAACCATTTCTAGCCAACTTGTTAAGGGAGTGTATATTCAAATGTCATTGTCTTCTATGCAAGAGTCAATAATCTTTGTGAAAGGCACCTAGGAAAGAAACATTTTATGAGTCTAGTGTGTCTAAATCTATATCATACACATTATCATTTCCTAGAGTAGTAAATACTAAGTTATTTTTGGCATAAAAAACATGGCATGAATCATTTTTTGAATTTTACATTAAATCCATCATAACATATTTGGGATATAATAAGAAGGTTATAATTTAGTCCATCAACATAAAGTAATTTGGAAATTTAAATATAGTTAGGGTTACCAGTCTGGCCTATTCCACTGATTTTTCATTTACCATTGTCACCAAATGTGGCATGCCCTCCATCAATCTTGAAAAGAATTCTGAAGCTTTAGTAGTCCCCTGTCATTTGTCTTGAACACCCACTGTCCATGTACCAAAGATTTTTATAGGAACTTTTTAGGCATTTTACCTACAAAACAATTTATCCAAGAAACGATTTTGGTACCTATATTTGTCTGGGTCCAGAAACATTAGAAATAAAAGCTTTAGGAACCCACACATTTCTTATGGATTTCCTATATGTAGAATATAGAGTATTTGAAAAATAAACTTTGTTTGTTCCAGAAGAACTAGATGCATTAAAATAATTTTTAAAACTGGATCTTGTAGTAAAACTCTGGTTTTTGAAGAAAGAAGATGATTTTACAGTTTTTTGAATAAAATGTGTTTTGGATAAGTTCCTTTGTCCTAGTGGATATCCTATTCTAGAAGTGTATTTAGGATCTATCTGTTTACCAATAATTTGAGTAAGGGTATTTTTTCCATTGTTAAACTTTTCAATATCCTTCTTTAATTGCTCATTAGATAACTTTAGATCATTATTTTCTTTTAACAGTTGAGAATTTTTCTCTCTCTCAATAGTAAGTTCATATTTAATAGTTAAAGTAAGAGCATATTGCTTCTTTAAATATTTATTTTTATCTTTTATCTCATTAAATGTCACTTCCAGCATGTTGTAATATTCAAATAATTCTTTAATTGTCATAGTTTCATATTCACTTTCATTATCAGAATAATAAGAATTGTGAACATAAGATTATAAGCTTACCTCAGAAGTGTTTTTCATAAAACACATATTTTCCATGTCATCTTTCTCATCATGAGAAGAAGGAGATTCATTGGAGTTTTCCTGAGAGGAACTCTAGGTTTCCTTCATTTCTTTCTTATATTTCTTGTCCTTATTCTCATACTTCATTTTGTATTTAAACTTTGGACAGTAAGCTTTGACATGTCCGTTCCTTTTACATTCATAGAAAATTATCTCTTCTGATTTATCATTTCTCTACAAATCCTTTTCCTAGATTCCCTTGTTATAATACTATCCTTTATAGTTGGGATTTCTAAAAAAATTATTTTTCCTATAAAATTTTCTAAATATCCTGGCTAGTTGGGTCATTTCTTCATCATTTTCTGAACCAGATTCTTTACTAATTGTGCTCTCAACAGTAGATTGAACTTTCTATTTTTCCTTGCTTTTGGAATTGGTAGTCTTGAAGGCTATATATTTCCTTTTTGGTTCTTCCTCCACTTGATTTACTTTGAGTTACTCTTCATACATCATTAATTTTCCAATCAATTCCTTTATTGGAATATTATCAAGGTATCATGATTCTCTTATAGATACGGATGTCCCTTGCCATCTCTCTGGTAAGCATCACAGAATTATCATGATATGTTCCTTTGTTGTGACAACTCTTCCTAAAGAAATCATGGTATTCACAATTTCATTTAACCTAAGATACATATCAGAAATTTATTCATCAGGCTTCATTCTGAAATTATCATATTTAATAAATAAAGTATTTAGTCTCATATCTTCCACATTATATGTTCCCTCATGGGAAACATATAATGTGTCCCAAATATCATGGTCAGTTTTACAGGAAGAAATACGATTAAACTCTTCATCTTCTAGTACATAATAGAGAGAATTCATTGATTTATAGTTATTGTTATAGGCAGTCTTGGTAGGTTCATCCCAGGTGATTCTTGTAGTTTCAAGAATTGCATATTTACTTTCAATTGCAGTCCAAATTTCAAATCCCATGCTTTCTAGATGAATTTTCATTTTATGCTTCCACTGAGAATAGTTTGTTCCATTACAAAGGTATTCTATTATTATCATCTCTTTCTAAATGATTTTCCATGATGTAAATTGTAAAAGGATTTCAAAGAGATAAAAATTTAGAAATAATAAAAAATTTAAGACCTTTGATATACAAGTACAATCACAGTTGAAAAAGAAAAAAACACCAAACACTAACAAGTTTCTAAACTCTCATGATACAAAATATTGGTTAGAGTATATTACTCAAGAGGGGGTGAATTGAGTATCTATAAAAATTTATGTTAAAATTGGTTCTTTGAAAATTTCCCCAAATTATAAATATAATCAAAGTTAATTTGTAGTAAATTTATAAAAGTATTTAATGTTAAATTAATTTCTCAAAATATTTATTAGTTCTCAACTATACTAATATGAAGATTAATATAACTTTTGAAACTAACACACTAGTTCAACACTGTTATAAACACTTTCTAAACTAACTATCAAATTTCAATTTAGTTTTATGTAAAAAGTAATAAACATAGATTAAAACTTATAGTAAAAGACACATTGGATATAAACAAGAGGTTCAGTCTCAAACTAAGACTTAGTCCTCTCCACTTTGTGATAACCTAACACCAAGCAATTTAATTTAATAAACATTTTGATCCACACCCTGGATTGGGGTTCACAACAACACACAAGGCTGTCTAGGTCACACTAGACCTCTACCATAGTTATTTGTGGAAAAAAGAAAAAAATAGTTCACACTTTACCTCTTCCACTATTCTATATGGGATACAAATAATAAAATGGGGGTTAGTTTGAGGATATTTATTATCATTTAGTTATGCATAGGAGACAGTGTATGTACTAAAAACAAATACACACACTGCTAAAAAATTGTAAGAAAATAATCATAACAGAGCTAAGATGTAGAGAGAGGTTTATAAATCTATGTGTGTTATTAAATGAAGCTTTGGACTCTTTTAATGTAGTGGAAATGATGTTTGAGTCCTACTTTTGAAGTTGGCTTCAAAACAAGGTATTTTATCCTCTATACTCTAGCTTCCATGAGTGATAAGTTTAGCACATTTTTTATAAGATGTTTTGGTCTGCACAACAGGTTTTTCTCATCTTTTTGATGCCTCAGTATGTTATTGCTTTGAGTTATTGGTATTTGGAAGAAATCTTTGAAAGTTTCAATAGTTTTAAGTTCTTATATTCTTTCAATTTTTCAGCATATGTCACTCTCTTTTTACATGATCCATCTTGAAATTATTTTATATGTCAAGGTCTAGCAGACATGAATATCTCCCCGCATGCATGTACCTCACAATATCTACTGAAAGTCCTATAGACAACATTAAATAATTTCAGAAACATTAATTTGTAAAAATATGAATTTTAGATATAAATTTGAATTAATAAATTAATAATAGTTGTTATAACTATCAGTGAGTCATAAGTATCAGTGACTCATTGGCATCGGCCTGTCATCATCAGTCTGCCATCATTGATTTGTCAGCATTAGTGACTCTCTGTATTGGTGAGTCCTCTTCATTGGTATCAGTGACTTTGGGCATTGGTGAGTCATTAGTGTTAATGGTCTTTCATCATCGGTAACTCGTTCATCAGTATGTCACTCATAGGTAAGTCATCGAATTGTGAGTGGCTTGAACTATCAGTGTGGCCGATCATCGGTGACTTGTCCATCAAATACTCATTCAAACTATCAGTATGACTGATCAGCGGTGACTCGTCCATCATTGAGTCCTTCGATTGGTGAGTCCTTATCAGTGAGTCAACCAATAGTGACTCCCTTGAACTATCGGTATCAGGGACACTAAAAACTTATAAAGTTTCTATCTTATACAAAACACTACCAGATTAAGTGAAATTCATATATACATGTAGATATACACTAGTAAACAAATTTAAACATAAATACTCATAATTCATTGACTTATTGAAATGTATTATACAATGTGACATAATTTATTCACTTATAAATATTCATTGACATGATTAACTTGAGTTATAACTTAATATATGAATCACTATAATTTGTAAATTGGAATGATTTGTGATTATGATAATAAATATTTTAAAAATGGTCCAAAAATTAATATAAATTATTTATATTTATTTATTTATGGAATATTGGGTTATTTATTCAATTATATGTGACTGTAATTATTTTATTGATGAATTATTCATAAATGTTTATTTAAATTCTAAATTTATGAAATGTTCATTTATTTATCTTATTCCCAGCTTTAATCATAGATTTATATTTATTATATTATGAATTGTGATGTATACTTTAGTTAAAATTTCTTTAAAAGTCTTCCAAAAATTATCATACATTAATTTAAGGAATTACTTGATAGGTATAATAATTGATTTAGTTTTTATCTACCTTGATGTTGGATATTTTTAGGGTAATTGGCATAAATTTAGAGTTTAATTATAGTGTATACATATTAGGTGTTGGGATTTTTGTGAAAAATAGGGAATAAAAATAGAAAATAAAAAAAATGAATACAAAAAATTACATGGTTCATGAAATTTCCCAATAACCACTGAGATAAAAAAGGTAATTTCAATATTGTAGGAGTTTTATAAGCACAAAAAAATTCCCACTCTCACCCTAGTACTTGAATAATTTTCTACCCAACCAAATTCATCCCATGGAATCATATTTACCTGAAATATTTTTCACCTAAATGATTTTTCTCTCAGAGGATGGAATAATTAATTCTCTATGCATGGTGTCATAATTGTTTCATACACCACCCTCATTATTTTCCATCAACACTTCATAGAGAATACCACATATGCAGTACCCCCTTATACCACTCTCTCAACAGGATACATCTCCACCTCTTCCTCTTTTAATGAATCCTTGGAATCTTTATTTATAGGATTCATGTAATCTTCTCTCCAATAAATGTGGTCAAAATATACCTTCTTCCCATTAAATTTGTCTCCCCAATAAAATGTATCACATAATTAGTTTCACCATTTAATGTTTCACATTCATATGCTATATAAAAATCTCAACAATATCCACCTTGAATTTAAATATGAATACCCAATGAACATTGAATAAAACTTCATTAGATATATTTCCACTAACATTATCCTCATTTTCTGAACATGATTTAATTATCTTGCACCATTAAATTTTTCATTACCAGGAAACATTGCTTAATCATCATAGTATTAGAAATACTTTTGATATAATTACCCAAATATCCACATGATCCATCATGATAATTGCAAGGTCAACTTTGGGATATTTCATTAACTACATTATCTTTAATATTATTTTATCATTACCTTTATTCCATTTATTTCCATTGTTCTTGAACAATTTCCAACCTTAAAACCCCAACCAGAATTTGATACAACTTATTTTGAAAATTAGGGAATAAAAAATATAAAACAAAACAAAAATTGAACGCATTGGTTTATGTTTTTTAGGAAATGTCCCTATATACATAGATATAAAATAAGGAATTTTAATATTATAGGAGTTTTGTAATCATATAAGAAAACTCACACTCTCACCCCCACATAGAATTATTTTTCACCAAAAGGAATTTGTCACCTGGAGGCATTTTCACTTGAATTATTTTTCTCCCAAAATAGATTTCTACTATAGGATATAACAATGAATTCTATATGTTTTGAAACATCCTATATTTATACACCATCACTGATGCTTCATTCACCATCATTTGAACTTCATATAAGATCATGCATCAGTGGCACCCCCCCCCCCATTTCTTCTCTGTCAAGAGGGTACATATACACCTTATCAACCCTTGAATATTCCTTACAATCTCCATTTATAAGGGTCTTTTAATTTGATCTCCATTAAATGTGGTCAAAATATTCATTATTATTATTTAATTTGGATCACCCTAAAATATCTCACATAAAGTTTTAAAAATTAAATTCCACACAACTATATTTTATATTCAAATATTAACAAGTATGGTATTTGAATTGAGGTCTCTCTTGAGTATTGAACCATGGGTAATGGGACTTTGGGTTTGACTACTCACTTGCTTAGGGGATCAGGCTTTATTAAGAAAATAGGTGGTTATATCTCTATCACATTATACTTAATCTTGTGGGGAATCTTGGTTACATGTCAATCTAATCCATTACATAAAAATGTTTGATATACCTTATGCATGTTATAAATTTTGATATGTGTAAATATATTTTCCTTTTAATTTGGGTTTGTAACACTTGTTATGGGTTTTTTTAAATATTTATAAATAAATATTGTTTGAATATATGTTTTTGTTAAATTGATTTTGGATTAAAAAATAAATCATCAGAATCATATATTCATGTAAAGGAAATACACGAGATAAGATGTTGACAAATTAAAACCCCCTTTAAAAATACTATGTGTCTATTTCATTTAAAATATAACACATTCTATTACCATGATCATCCAACTGGGTGGGTTTAAGTTAAATTTAAGATCCCATGGATTATCTTCTATAAGTCATCATAGAAATATCTTACCCTAAGAGTTAACTAATCAAATATCACTATGATATATGGGTTATACCTATTTTGGATACCCAATGATATTGGATACCATAGTAATAGAGTTTAGTATTACCTATATGATAGATTTGGGAAAATGGTTATCTACTAAACTATCCAAAAGTCATTTATGAAATGATTGACCTAATTGTCTAACTAAATAGCTATGTGATGGTATAAACACTAAAGTGGAATAAAATATTAGGTAAATATGGATAATGTCCCACAAATTATTATAATGTAAAATAAAGGGGACATAATTTTAATAAAAACATTTATATATTTCCATCATTAATTAAATATAAAACATGATACTCATCTCATAAAATATTATGTTTTAAATAAAATAAAATCATAATAATAAAGAATAAATTTGAGATAAATAATTAAAAGGGATAATCTAAATTTAATTAGAATCTTAGACTAGTATAGAAACTTAGGAATTGATATTAAGAAATAAAAAAAGGAAATTTCCATGTGTTAGAAGAACCCCTTCATGAGCATCCAACTGGTGAAACTATTCAAAAAAAATTAAATACATGTGATAAACATGAAAAATATTTTTTTTATTTCTCTAATACCTTTATTTTATCCATGGGGATTATATTGAAAATTAAACAACGTAATATGGATGAATTCAAAATGCTAAATAACCTAACAAGGATCTATCAAGAACAAGCAAGGCATGAGTGGTATGAAGTTTCAGTGGTATTTTTTAGATACAAAATATATTACATAACATTAATCACTTATAATATGCTCAAAATGATTAGGTATATAAATTAATTAGAGATACTAGGGTCTCTTTTAAGTATTTATCTAGCTATGTAATTCATTCTATATTATTTACATGTTAGCTTCTAGTGGTTTATTTTTACTCTAATATCAATGACTTCAATAAAGGATTTCCCAATATCATCAATATGTTGAGGATAGATAAGAGTGAAATTGGAGTTATAAAGTCAATAACTATATTTAAATTAAAATATGGTAAAATTTTAAACTAAAAGAATAAAATGTTTACTGAAAAATATAATAGTTTTCCCTCCAATAGCTTTTCAAAATCATTGACACATAAGGGGGGTTAGGAAAGAAGGGAAATTATTCCAATGGTTCAATACTTGTAATTATAAGAGTAATTTTATAAAATAACTAAATGGTTGAAAGAAACTTCATAGTGAGTCTGTATCGGGTATTAAATTTATGGAAATACATTTTTATATTTTTAAGGGAATATGACACCAACTATACATTAAAAAATTGTTATGAATTTGTATGGGAGTTCAAAAATTATGAAGTATTTATGGATATAGCTTAATGTATGTATTCATGTGATGGATAAATAGGTTGTAATATCCATGATTTTGACATAGTGAAATATCTAATTAGATTAGAATAAATATTCTATATTTTTTGCTTTTTTCTCTAATGTGATAAGAGGAGTTATTATAAACAATAGTTTTTGCGAATAAATTAGATGGTGGTTCTAATACACATGGTTATGAAAAATACAAATCCATAACATGTTTTAATATAATATGTGAATAAAACTAGTTTTATCTATGATAATTGAATTTATCCATTATATTTTCAAAATATAATTAAAAGACCCGCTATCTAGTAATGGCATATTTTAAATAATAAATTATTTTTTTAGAATATTCCACCAAATACAAAGAAAACCATAATATATATAGATTTTAATATTTTATTTATAAAATATTCCCTCTAATGGAAATAAATGGAACTTCTAAACATAATAAATTTGTGTTTTATAAGGATATATTTTGGAGAAAATATAGTGTCTATGTGGAAATTTAGAGTGTGTTTGAACATAGATAAATTCAAATCAAAATAAAAAAAATATTATAATAGTAAAATTCAAAGTGAGAGTTACGTTTTATCTTATAAGAGTTTAGGGTATGTTGGTAAAGAAAGATAATTAAATGAGTTATATTTTTTTATAAAATGATCTCTAGGAATCCATTGAATATTAATTTCACCAAATGATGATGTTGAAATTATAAAGAGTTATAAATTGATATAAAATGTTATTAATGTCATAAAATAGAATGTTTTGAATTAAAAAATTAATAATACTTGTTTTTAGAGTTGAACACAATGATTTATTATTCCTAGTCTCATTATTATTCAATAAATATTTCTTCATAGATGTTACTCTCTAAAAGATTTTAGTGTGAGTATTTTATCATGTTTATAGAAATATTTGTGATAGTAATTACATAAATATTAAATGATTTTAACAAAACCCCAAAAGTTTAGCAAAAAAAGGCATCTCCAATAGTCTATAATGTGGGATATTATTAGATGAGAGCTTATGTATGGTTTTTTTAGTATCCATAATAGATATTATGAATACAAATTATATCATATTATACAAATTTAGTCTCTACTTTACCATTATTTCATATGAGATATAAATAATTATAAAGTTAAAGGATAATCAACCTTTAAAATTATGACTTTAAGTAATTCATAACTGATATTCATCAGGGATTATCATATATTATATCAAATTATCATAGTTATAATGGGTAGTAATTTTATATAGATATATGTAAAATTATTATGAGACACAAAATGAGTTTTTTATGATGTATGACTAGACATGTTTACCAAATGGACTATCATACACAACATCATTAATATACTAGGAGTGAATTTCTAATATTGAATCCTCGTAATATAGATTTTATAGGATACCTAGCATGATAAAAATAATTCTTTGATGCCATTATTATACTAGCCTTAAGGATAAAATAATTAGTGGGTGGTTGGGTATATTGATGATCATGGAATTTGTTGATATTAAACCAAGATGGAATTTTACCTATTGTTAGAAAAAATACTCTGGATTGTTTTTGAGTTTTTTATAAAGAATTGATGATGGAAGTTATAAAACAAGATCATTAGTTTCATAAATATTAATCATATGGAAATTAAGTTACTTTTTAGGAGTCCCAAATCAATTCCAATTAGAGTCTAGATTGGTGGAGGTTTGAAATAAGTATTCCAGGTGCACCATGTTGTGGTAGATGTAATTTTAGTTAAAGACTTTATTTGTATAAAGTGGGTGGGGTAAAATGCCTATAGTGGTGGTCATAGCAGTGTTAGAAAAAATAACTATAATGCTAAAATGGGGTGGATGAATTGAAATTATCATATCCAATGTTATTTTTTGTAGATAAATTTCTCATGTGAAATGTAGAATATTGAAATGGGTTTGCTGCACATCATTATGTACTTAGAGAAATATAATTCAAAATAAAAAGGCTATGTGTATTGTGTCATGTGGAAAGTTATTTCACCTATTAAGTTTTTCTATACATGATCTAAAATGATATGAATCCATTATATTGGGTGATGTCAAAGGTGTTTTAGTTCAAATGTGGTGTATGTCTTGGTCGGGAGGTTTTTCTACATGGACAAGATTTTTTGAAACTATAAAATTATTGTTTCAAGGTTAGTAATATAGTGGTTGAAGTTTTTTTTTAAACATGAATTGTGAAAATGGTGAGTATTGTGGGTATATAATGGTGTTCAACATGGTGAGATTTTAGGGGAGTTGAGGTTAGTGACCCACATAGACTGCAAAACACCTATTTTTTAAGGTAATAAGTCATAGTAGATCAAACTATACAAAAATAGCAAGTTCAAATTTCATATCTTTTGGGGTATATTGGGAGATTCAGAAGATGGAATTATGGATCAAAATTTGAAGAATTTTTTTGAAACAAATTCTCATAAAATTAAATGGAAATTAGAGGATTTGAAGAAGATAAAGATATAGAATCTATCATAAATTTTTAGAGATATATCTTTATCATAAAAGTGATGAATAAGATAGAGAGATTGAAAACATGAAGGAAAAAAATTACATATGAGAGGAGGATTCCAAATAATTTTATAGAATGAATACAATTTGATTAGTACACCATTAAAGTGTAATATAATACATGACTCATAAATACTATGGTGGTTCATGAGGTGGAGTAGTTAATTATTTCTTAATATTTGGGTGGTGAGTTATATAAATTTTTTAGTGTTATGAACTTATAGGGTTAGTGAATCTAGTCTAAATATTAAAGAAATAAGAATTTAACTTTTATAATTTGTTATATTAGAACTTGTTTGTTGTATACTCCTTGAAAATGTCCCATTTTGTGTAAACCATGTAAAAATCACATGTTTCACTCATTATTGTTTTTTGTTACTTTCATATGTTATTATGGGGGAAATTAGAGTGTTCCAAAAAACTATAGAACAAATTCATTTTTCACAGCCCAACCCACCAAGGTCCCACTTAGACCAGCGGTAAGCTAAGATTGAAACCATAAGATTTCCTCTAATAAACTAGTGGATGGAGAATAGCATTGAGTAGTAATATCACACAAATTGGAGGGATTATTGTAATGAACCTATACACAAAAACACCTTTAAGTGCATCATAGAATGTAGGATAGATAAAACTATACTTTCCAAAAAGTAAAAAAAATTAATTTAATAACATCTAAGAAATACCAGAGTGTAGTAATATAAATATATCCAGAGTATGAAATGGGAAAAATACACACCCAATCAGAAATAAAGGGAGTCATGGCCTAATAGTATATGAGGAGGAATATTCCCAGTCATGAACACTAAGTCATACCATCGTCTAATCACACTACCACTCATCACCACTAAGATCCACCAACACTAGGCTCACTAAGGTCACCATCTAACTATATTTCATCTATATAAAACATGACACACATGGTAAACGACTATATAGGGGTGAGTATATACATACCTAATAGTACTTCCCAAAAATTAAAAAGGGAAGATTAAAAATAAACAATCATCTCAACCCATAAGATAGAGATGGGGAGTAAGAACCCCAGTAAATAGATATGCTCATAGAAGAACCCATGTTGAATAGGGAGGGGGTATTGATATTCACAACCGTATAAGGATGATGAGTGTTTCCATATATCTAAGTGTCAGTTTTTTTCCAATACCAATATCTGAATGTAATCCTCACCAGATTAGCTATGTTGGACCCATGCCTTATCGATGGAATATCCTAGCTGAGGGGGTGCTAACCCCAAGAGGGTGTAAGATCCACACCTCCCATGTGCTCAAATTTAAGGGGTTCTATCCCATAGATAGAAGATCCATGCATTTAGGTGGTATAGGGGGTTTCTAATCCTATATATATAGTAAATGGGGGGTCCACTAACCTATGTTTTTTTAGGGGAGTTTCAAACCCTAATGTCACTCTAGAGATCACACTTGAGTCTCAACATCAGACAACCATGTTAGAAGAAGTGAAATACTAACACCACCTTGTTTCATATCTCTCATATTGAAATAAAAATTTATACCATCACATTCTACATGGAATTATATTCAAGAAGGACTACTAAATGGTCTAATTCCAAGTTCCAGAGTATATATGAGATATATAAAATTATAAGAAAAGTACATGGGGTGTACTAACAAGAAAAGGTTTGGTCATGTCCTGAAGGTCCATAGGGTGTTTGAGAATATTAGACACGTGGAATATGGCCCTAGTCACATGTGGTGTGGGACAACCCAGGGTATCAGGCATGTAATACATGTATACAGATCATATTTCTGGGTAGGGTAACATAGTTTGTGGGCCTACAACATGGTTATGTGATATTTGTCTTAGCCTAAAACCTTATCCTCCATAGAAAAAGAACTACACAGAATGTCTTATTCTAGAACACATGGTGTGTAGTTCATAATTTCATAGATGGTAAATTATTCTTCATAAGTCTTCATTTTTTCACCAAATTCACTGTTAGTATCCTCTAAAGATTCATCCAAGTATCTAATATTGAATAAAATTCCTCTAGTTTTCAATTTATGGCCTCTGGTGGCCATAGATCAGGAATCCCATTAGTTCCCACAAATCCCATAATTACCATCATGCCTTCCTCATCATCCAAGGGTTTGATACACTCATATTCCATCTACACTACACCATAGATCCTCATCACTTCCAAAAAACATCATCTCTATCATAAATCACACAAACCAACACAAATTCAGTGTTCAATAATATTTCAAACTAGACTAAAAGATAAATAATATTCCTACCACAGGAAAATGATGAACACATAAAGAATGATGTATAAATAAATAATAAAAAAATTTATTTCATAGATGGTCATTCTGTACCTAACCATTGGTCATAATTGTGGAAATAAAAAAGGTAGATTAAAATTCCCATGGAAATGAATCAATTCTAAGGTTAGAGAAAAATAAATCAATCAATAAGACCATGATAGGAACATGTTATGGAGGTATAAATCCAAAGTAGATAAATAATCCATGATCAAAATATCAAATAATGGGGAAGGAATCAAAAAACAAATTATTATCTCATCATTAGATCGATCACTGGTGAATAAAAATTATGTGTCGATATTGATGATGAGTTCTATTGAATCTGATCATTGATATATAAATTTTTCCTTGGTCGTATATTGATTCCCCCCATGGTTATTCACTCTCAATATACTGTGTTATGTGGTTAACCCTATAGAATTACAATAATAGGTATTAAATAGGGTGAGAGTTATTTCATGGATTTAATTATGTAATTAAAACAATTAATTAATTTAATCAATTTAATTTATCTAATTATTTCCTCATGACCACACATCGACCAAAGGTCTAATAAAAATAAACTTTATTTCATGTTTTGGGTAAAACCCACATTCCAAATTCAATGGTGCACATGGTTTCCCCATATGAGACTCATTCAAGAGGATTTTCATTATTCCTGAAAAGATGTGCACACATGATTTAATATATTTAATATTTTAAATATATAAATTTTTGGGTCTGTTGAATCCTATAATATCACCAAAGCTCCAAATAAAAACGAATATTAATATATAAAAATATATTAAGGGTCTAAAATGGTGATTAAAATCGTTACATTCTCCAAAACTTTAAGGGTTTTCATCCCAAAAAGGAAAAACTTATAAGAAAAGGTGAGGCCACCGAACCTAATTTTGTATCTCATGCTTACAAAAGTTATCTTAGAGGTTCTTGTGATACCAAATAACTTGCACAAATGGCTCACCCTTGGAGGGTCCTATCATTTCAATTCTCGATCACCACCAGGTACTTTGAAAAGGTAGCTCCATATTTGATATCTAGCTCACCCCAGTCAATAACGTGTGATTAAGTATGGATGCATATCCTCATCTATGAGCATGGAATATGTCATGCACTCAATAAAATTTTAGGGGTAAATCCAAGAGGTAAGAAACCTCATTAACCCTAAATGGGATCTATAATGGGATGATGAACCTTAGGTATATCTTGATACCCCAACTAAAACTCTACAAAACCCATCATGGAGAGACTCTAAGAAACGCATGGTCTCCCTACTAAAACTATAAGTTCATGTGATGTTGGTCTAGAAAATATTTCTATCAATATTGAGTGTTCATCATCTGATCCCATATCACTTGAACTTTATGGGTCCTTGTCTACACTAACTTTGAACCCATAAGTGATGGTTCTCTTATCTCTATCCATCATAAGGGTGACTTGTAGGGTATCCCATAAAAATCCTCAAATATTCCCATACCTATTGTGAAGTGATAGCTATTATTATGAGAAAACTCAACCAATGGTAAGTGATCCTCCTAGATCCAACGGAAGTCCAACACAAGGGCTCTCTCCATACCCTCCAAAACCTGAATGGTTCATTATATCTATCCATATATTTGAGGATTTAATGTCTTGGAAATTTTTATCTGGGTCTATAAAGACTCTTTAAAATCCCTTCGCAACTTATATGAAAACCAATCATCATGGTTATAGACAATCGTTGAGGTACCCCATATAGTTGGATGACTTACACCATGTACGAGCACCCCAAACTCTCTATGAACTCTACTTCGAGAAGGTAAGAAAGTGAGATGATTTTATAAGTTGATCAATAACCGCCTAGATAGTGTCATGGCCTCTCATTTATTGTAAACTACCTATCAAAAAATCCTCGATATGTCATCCTACTTCAACTCTGGGTTCTTAAGAGGTTGAGCCAATCCTACTAGAACATGATCCCCATCCTTCACCTATTGATAGGTGATGCATCAAGAGACAAACTCAGTAACACTCTGCCTCATGTATTCCCACCAAAACATCCACCTAAGGTCATGGTACATATTTTCCACCTCAGTATGAACCACTAATTGGAGGTATAAAACTCCCTAATCACCTCCTTATTCAATTTAATTAGAAATATTATTCATAATTAGGAATGGATGATGTGATAACCACCTTTGGAAAATACATATGGTGAATCTATTGAGGATATCTGGTTGTGTATAACTTAACAATCAATTTCTAACAAGATTGCATCTCCCACTCACTAGATAAGTGGTGGAGTCACTACCATTGACTGGAGATATGATAGACCTATCTCCTCCACTAGATTCATCCATAATTTGGCCAAGTACTTTAAATCATCCTTCACTAAGTGAGAATGGAATTTCTTACAAAGGTAATCTTACAACACTTTAACCTTTACTAGAGTATTGACTATATCTAAGTCATAATCCAACAAAAACTCCAACTAACACCTCTAGATTAGGATGATGTCTCTCTGGAAAAACCAATCCTAAGACTCTAGTGGTATGATTAAACTACAAACCACTCATCCAAAAGATAATACCTCAACATATTTATGGTAAAGAATTATTTTTTCAACTCTATGTTATGGGTTGTGTAGTTCTGATCATGGGGTCTTAAATACCTAGACCTGTAATCTATAACCACCTACCTCGATATTATCACAAACTTGGTCCTAACTCTAGATACATTTCATAACACTATGTACTCAACACCTTACTATTGCAGTCTCAAAATAAGAGTGTTTTTCAACCACTACCTCAGCTCCTTGAAGGCTTTCTAACACTGCTCAATCTAAGAAATTGGCTATTATTTTCATGTAATGATAATCAAATGGTTATTCAATCCTATAAAATTATACCAAAAACCTATTATAGTACCCATCCAAACCAAGAAAACTTCACACCCATGATACTCTCTTGGGTGGTTCCCAAGATAGCACTCTCTGTACCTTCATTGGTTCTACATCCAAACCGTGTTCTAAAATAACATTCCCCTAGAAGTGAACCTATATAATCCATAACTAACACTTCAAGGTATTATTGTATAATTGGTGATCTCAGAGTTATTTTATAACCATCTTAAAGAGATCTCAATTATCTTATTCAAATATAAAGTGAACTAGAATTCTATCTATAAATACAACCATGAAATGGTCTAGAAAAATGTTTAAATATCTAGCTCATAATACCTATGAAAATGGTGTGGAAATTCATCACACAAAAGGGAATCACTAAGAACTCATAATTCACATAGAAACATTAAAATGATAACTTTGGAATTTCCTCCTCGTGGAACTAAAATGGGTGGTAGTCAAACTAGAGATCAATATTTGAGAACCATATCACACCCTTCAACTAGTTAAATAGGTCATCAATACTTGGAAATGGGTAATTGTTCTTGATCTTCACTTGATTTATGTAATGATAATAAACACATATCCTTAGGATCTAGTCCACCTTCTTATCGAACACACTAAATCCACCGAATATGACACACTGAGTTTGATGAACCCCGTTTTCATAAAGATCCTCTAAATTCACCCTTAATTCCTAGATATCAATGGGGGACATCAATGATTTTTAGAATATATTAGAGAAACCTTGATGTTTAATCCAATGAAAAAGTCAATATCCCAATGTAGAGGTAGTCCTAAAACATCTTTGGGGAAAACATCCATGTATTCCACCACTACCATTAGAATCTAGGTTCTTGAAGATCTTGTTGCACCAAGGGATAAATTATTCAATTGATAGAATATAGGATTCATCTTTCTGCTCACAAGCCCAAATCATTTCACCAATAGGTCCTTCTCACTAATGAAGTAGAATCACGTCATATCTACAAATAAGAACCTAACTCTCCTGTAGTGATAGTATATTTGAGAAAATACTGTGAATAGAAAATTTATACTCAGAATGGAATCATACGGCTACATTATAACCATAAAAATATACCACATGAAGTTATATCCATTAATAGAAATTTTTTAGTATTGTAAAATATGTGAAATGGTGGAATCACTTCCCATAAGAATCATCATTCATAACTAACAGGGTAAAGGATCCACATAAATATGAATCTCTCAAATAAAGGATAAGTAAAAGAAAGAATAATTTATGCTTGAGTCAATAAGTATTGATGGTAAATTAGATAAGATATATATCATATGTCAAACCATGCTGGAATCCCCTAGATCATAAGCCCCCGCTATCCTTCCTCCCTCTAAACTATGATATTTTAGGTAGTCCAAGGAAATATGACTTATTTTATTACAAGCATAACGTCATGCACTCATGTAACTTCTAATACTTCTATAGGGCCTTTATGCTGTAAAACCTTGAGTTCGATTCTAATCATGAGTATTCCTCTTATGTCAAGGGATTGATGCCCAATTTCCACTTGTAGTAACTGATATCCTGGACACAAAATGTCCATAATTTATTCTTGTTGTATGGTTCTACCTTACTAGGAAGATATTAACCGCCCAAGCAAGTTCAAGAAGCTCTTGAACCTATATAGAGTGCATATTAGTGAGATAACACTCATTGTGGAACAAGTGATCAAACCTCTCCCATGAGAGTGTTGACATATCAAGTGCCCAGGTGACTAGACCCCATCAGATTCTCATCACTCCATAGAATAGGTTATCCATAAGTGAGAAAATCTAATGAGGTGGAATCCATAATAGTCAGAACACTAAAAATATATACTCTCAAAAATATTATGTTATTTTTAGGTCCTTCTCACCCAATAATCTAGGATGTATATGATCCTAGAGCTCTAAAATTATGGACAGTCTATGTGCGCAATCATCCTAAACTACTAAAACCATTATCTACTAAACCTGGAATAGAACATCCACATGATCCACTAGTGGTGGGTCTGCTCATATCTCAATGTGTGTAATAAATACTCGTTGTTTATCTAGGAAAATACCTTATTTGATGGCCCCTAAATTGGTACCTCATTACTAGGTTTGATATCATCATGATCTCATTGTGGACTCCATAGAGGCTGTATATATGGTGAAATCTTGAAATGTAACAAGATGTACCATGGTTAAATGAGAATATATCGGGAGATAACTAATGAGAGACATGTAAGTCAATGAATTATTTCTATATGATGCATTTACTATTGGTTTCACTGCAACTGGTGTCTCAATGTTCCAAGTTGATAAGTATGTTAATGGAGTCATTTTGTATGGATATGTCGGTCATCACACCATCACCGGGTTATGTGGCCAGATAGTGGAACTTGAAATACTTTAACCCCATTTAATTAAGTTCCCACACCAAATCCTCACAACACATCTATCTTGAAACATCATCCCTAGGATAGACTGCTCTAATGACACATTGTCATAAACAAACCCACTGAGGACTCACTTGGACCGGTGATAAACCAATAATAATACCCCAATCCTACATCCAATATTTTAGGGACTAGATATTATCACTGAGTAGGAATATCACACAAATGGTATCCCTTAATCTGATAAACTTTTACACATGCACACCTCTATGTAAATCATATCATGCTGGATATATAAAATTATACTAACCTAAGAGGAAATAAATTCATGTAATAACCACTAAGAAAAACCATAATACATAAATATAAATATGTATAGAGTATTAAATGGGAAAAATACACACTAAATCAAAAATAAAAGGAGTCTCTAACTAGTTTTAGATTAGCATGAAGAATCTCTCTCAGGAATGCCAAGTCCAACCATAGCCTAATCACAGCTTCACCCAACACCATAAATCATCACCAACACTAGGACTACCATGGTCATTGGCTAACACTATGTTGTCAACATAATATATGAAACATGTGGGGAAATACCTTACAGAGGTGAGTATCTACATAACTAATATTACACCCTAAAAACCAAAAAGGGAAGCTTGATATATAAACATTTAACTCAATAAACAAGCTAGAGAGGGGAGTAGGAAACCCAAAAAATAGTTATACTCCTAGAAGAACCCAAGTCAAAGAGATGGAGAGGGATCTATATCTTCACAAAAAATCTAAGGATGATGAGTTTTTCCATAAATCAAAGTGTCATTGTTGTCTCAATGTCATTATCCCAACATAATCCTTATTGGATTAGCTATGGGGGACCCGCACCTCACTAATGGCATGTCACGGCCAAGGGGTGTTGACCCTAAGAGTGTAAAGGACCCACACCTTACCTAAACTTGATTTAGATTGGGTTACACTCCACAGATATAACACCCATGCCCTGACTGATTATGATGGGGTTTCCAATCCTATCTGTATAGGAAATTGGGGACCCATGCCCTGACCCAAGCATGCCGTCAGGGGGGTTTCCAATATTGATGTGACTCTAGAGATCACATTCAAGTCTCAATGCTAGAAAATCATGGTAGAAGAATTGAATTTCTCACACCACCTCAATTCATATCTTTGATTTCAAAATAAATGTTACCATAATGTATTACATGAAATTATACTCAAAAGGGACTACTCATGGGTCGAATTATAAATTTTGATGAAGTAGATATGAAAGATTTAACATTCTAAGAAAATTACATTGTGCATCCTCTGGGGTACATGGGTTATACTCTCAATAGGAGGTTTGGTCATATCCTAAAGGTCTACATGATATGTGAGAAGGCCATGAATTGGGAATGTGGCCCTAGTCAAATGTTGTGTGGAACCACCAAGGGTCCCAATCATGTACTCTATGTACACAACTCAGCTGTTTGGGTAAGGTAAAATGATGTGTAGTCCCACCACATGTCCTAGTGATTTTTTTATCATCCCAAAACCCTATCCACCATAAAAATAGACTATATTGTGTGTGTTCTTCCATAACACACATCATGGAGTCTTGAATTTCATATACAGTAAATTATTCTTCCTAAATCTCACGTGCCATCCAATTTCACCCTCAATATTTCTTAAATCTTTCTCAAAGTCTCTTATCTTGAGAGAAATCCTTTATTGATTGATGTGTAGATTCTAATGGCTAGAGATTAGGATTCCCATTAGTCCCCTCAAATCTCGTCAAGCCTCTCATGCCATTTTGATCGTCTGAGTGTTTGATCCTCTCCTCTTCTATATAAAATCCTCTATAGATCCTCATCACTTCCACAAAAATATCATCTTTTTCATTGATCACATAAACCAATGCTAATACTGGGTTTGATTATGGTTTAAATTGGAACAAAATTCGAGTTGTCAGCCTACCACATACCAAGGATTAACTCATAAATAACAATGGATGAAAATTATAATAAATATAGTGATTTCATCGATGGACAATGCATACCTAGACATCTATTGTAATCATAGAAATAAAAAGGAAGATATAAGTTCCCAATATAAAGAATCAATTCCATGATTTTATAAAAATAAATAAATCAACATGTCCATGATAGTAATGGAGAATGAAGGTAGAAATCAATATAGGTAAATAATTCATTCTGAAAATAACAAATAAGTGTTAAATAATCTATAAATAAAAAATGCATTCCTCATTTATGGATCGATCTATGGTGAATAATGGTTCTACATCGATGTCAATAAAGAGTAATGTTGAATCTGATCATTGATCCATGAATTCCTCCTTGATCATTCATCGATTCTCCCCAAAGTGACACTCCCTCAATATCTAGGGTTATGTAGTTAACCTTGGAAAATTTCAATATCAAGGATTAAATACTGTGAGAGTTGGGTCAATCATTTAATTAGGTAATTAAATCAATTAGTTATTTTCATCAATTTAATTCATATAATTATCTAGTTTTGAATATGCATCGACCAAAAATCTAATGTGAACAAAATTTATTCCATGCCTTGGGAAAAAGATGTATTCTGGATTCAACGGTTGTCTCAATTTCCCCATCCATGAATCTATTCAAGAGTAATTTTATTATTCCTAAAAACAATCACACATATAATTTAATATATTTAATATTTTTAATATATCTATTCCTGGTTATCGTGGGTCCAGTAACACTGTACCAACTTTATAGAAAAAACCGAATTAATATATATAATTGTATAAAGTGTCTAAAAATGGAAATCAAATTTGTTACATAATTGGTGAGGGTTTTTTATAATTTTAATACCATAATTTACCCCTAGAATATTTTCCATGTGTGGGACCAATGAGTGGTATTAGAGAAACTTGTTCAGATTCATTGTTGTTTTTCTCTATTGGAACCCATGAAAGCTATGAAACAGGATGATATTATAATTTTATATAGAGGTAATTTTAGTAGTGGAAGAATCAAATTAAACATAATTTTTTATCTTAATTTATGGATGTGTCTATGGATATTATACATGGACTTATAGCCAATATCGAACGTGGAGCATTATTGGAAAGAGGTCGTAATGAATTGGATGATGACACCAAAAAACCAATGTTTTAGTGGAATATTTTTTCAACCCAATATACAAAAAATAAATGTACATATAAAATACATTTTCTATTTTCATTATAATTCTGATACCTTTATTTCAAATATATTTTAATGGAAAAAAATTAATATGATTTCTTCTAAAATTTCATAGAAATTAATATCATTATTATTGTGGTTCATCTTTAAGGAAATTAATTCTATTATATGTTCAAGACATATTTTATTATGTTTAGGTTATTTTTTGAAAATGTTTTTTAAATTATTATTCCCCTTTTTCTAATATTTAAATTTTACGAAAAAACAAGGGAATTTTTTCCTTAAATATTCCATAATTTATTATCATCCTAGATAGGAATTTTCATCTATAATAATGTCCTTTTAAATTTCACTTGTTAGATGTTTTTTATTTTATATTATGTTTCATTATACACTTTTCATATATTATTAATAGGTCTAAATTATCCCTTAATTAATTATCTAAATTTTGATGTAGCTATTTTATTATGAAATGATACTTCCATGGGAGGATTGATCCTTCAGTGAAATTTTCATTCCATATCATCAATTATACAAAAAGTAAAAAAATCAATACCTTTTCAAAGTGAATACCCTATACATATTTCTTTGGATTGAATGATGTTGAACTAACTACTTATGTATTCGATACAATGAGGTAATTTTTTAACTTCACAATCCATATAGCCATTATTTTAATACTTATAATTATTATTTATCAATTCTTGTTTATATAATATGATTCTTATATAACATTGTTTATTGTATTTTTTATATACTCATTTTATAAGATGAATATATTAGGATTATTATGTGATGGATGGAGCATATAATATCTCCCTAATGTACTGGTAGGTCTCATGGGGAAACAAGATTGGGTATTGTTCTTATAATATCCATTTATGGTTTTGATTTACAAAATTATGCATTTTTATTAGAAAGAATTGGATAATATTAAGTGATGGTTGGAACCTATAAGAGATCCTCAGTGCACTTATAGGTTCCATGAGATAACTATATTGGTTATTTGATGTATTCTTACCCTTTTATATGATATTTCTTTGAATAAATCATCAATGGTAGGGTTATGTTGTCTGAAATTATAAATTACATCATTGTGAGATTATATATTTTTATTTTCCATGTGATTGTTTTATTTTTATTTTTATTCCATTAAAGGATAGTTTATTCTTGTTTTATTATTTATATAGAATAATTTTACTTTTTTCATTTCATATTATTAATATAATGATTTTTCATTATATACTACACTTTACTAAGCATCTAAGATCACCCTTTATATTGTTTTCCTATTTCACAATGAAACCATGATGGGTTCCATGTCTGGTCTAAGGATAAAGATATAGGAATAATAAATTTTCATTTATTCTTATGAGATACATTATTTTTCCTAATGATCAGGTATGTATCTAGTCTCTTAAGACTACTAAACCTTTAAATCCAGAGTGTTGTGATCTATGAATTCTATTACAAATGTAATAAACAACTATATTATTTGGGGTACCTTAGTCGAGGTTATTATATTTTTTATAAAATCATTTTTGAATAAACCACAAGAACTATATTTATATATATATAGTTAGATAACATTGTGTTATGATCTTCTCTTAAGAAATTCAATAATTTAAAAAAATTGAAATGGATAGAATATTTGATATGATATTGTAATAAATGAATAGGAATTATATAATATGATTAGTTATTCATGGTTTTATTCATAAAGTAATTAGTAAATATCATTATTTGTTGATAACACATATTGGAAGGAATATAAATCATTACAACACCCATAATCATCATATGGATTTCTCTATTGAGAAAACCAATGAAGTGGACTTATGAAAATTGTCTCTATATTAGGGAAATTAAATATTAGTTTAAAAAATAAAATTTATCATATAGATAAACTCATTTACCTTCAATAATGGGTAACTAAATTGGATCATTTCATGAGGCAACAAAATCTATCATTCTAGGGATCACCTGATCTATTTGTACTAGAACAATGGATTATGTATTTAGAGAATATATTCATATCTTTTGATTGTTGTGAAAGGGAGAATTTTTTCATGGTTGTATATAATATAAATAGATATGTGATAAATGTTATTTATTAATTATAAATACTAATAAGGAGGATATAAAATGTGTAGAAACAAAAAAATTTAAGGAAATATTACTTGATAAATATTTTCCTTGAGATCAATGAGCTGATATGGAACAGAAATTTGTGAATTTATGATAGAAGACAGAGAAAAGTATTACTAAATATGTGGATAACTTTAAAATATTGGAAATACATGTTGTGTATCATGCATTCAATCCAAAAAAATAATACTTATTTCTATATTTATGGAATAAAATGCATCCACAGAAGGAAATTATTCTCTCAAAACTATTCATCATATGAAGATATAGTAATAAGTTCCATAATGACTGTAAAGGAACTATCAAAGTATTATATTATCAAAGGTTATCATGATATGAATAGGATGGTTGAGCACTATATAGAAATAAGTTTAGTAAAGAAGAAGAAAGGAAGGGAATAAATTCCAACATGCCATAATTATGGTATGAAACACGTTGGGGCTTGTTTGAAAGGCTTGAGAGTTTATTTAAATTATGGAGATAAATTCTATAAATCTCAAGAGTGAAAAGGAAATCGATACATTATAAATTTATAAGTCTTAAATTTTAAGGATATGGGACACTATTCTAATAAATTCCCCAAGCATCAAGAAAATTTTCCTTAAAAGAGTTCAAGGGAGAAATATTGGGATTATGAAATTACTATAGTGAAAGTTGAAATCCCAAATTACATAATATATAGAACAAAAAAATGTAGTGAAATTTATGTCTCTAGAAACTCATTAGTATTACTAATGAAGCATAATTGAAAAAAAATGATACTAATGAGACACTCAATATATACCTATTTTTAGAGAGATTCTGAGTTCTTGGGTTTTACCATAAAAACTATGGTTTATTTCTCAAGATAACTTATATATGTATTTAGGTCTATTTTAATACCTTCACTTATTTTCACAGGTGAGAGTAAATTAAATCTTTTTAAAACATAATTTAATTAAGGGGAAGAATGTGACATCGTATAATTTTTCATTAAATGTTACTCTATTATATGAATATTAAGTATATGTTCACTTCCTTTATTTCATTTAACAATAAATATTTTACATATATATATATATTATTCATAACTATTTTGAATACATTAAAACATATAAATGATTTTCATATAATTGTTTCAAAATTAATTTTCCATTTTATTGTGGAAAAAAAGATGTTGATTATATAATAATAACATAATTATTACTTCTTTAAAGAAAAGTAAGATTGATACTTTTAAATATGAAAATTTTTAGGAATAAAAGACTCCAATTAAATGCTTAAAAGATTTAATTTCATTATATAATAAACCAAAACTATTTATCATTGATTATATAAGATGTTTGAGAACTATGATTTTAGTTATAATATATATATATATATATATATATATATTCATTTTAAAAAATTATTGATATGATTTTTTATAAGATTTCTAAATGAAGAAATCATCAAAGGTGATTGTTTTAATATAGCTATTATAAAATCATTTTTTTATTAATTATATTTTTATAAGAAATAAATATGTTGAAATTAAAAGTTATATTATATAATAGAAATATTATGCTTGATTTATATAAATAAATAATTATTAATTATATAATAATTTATGAATAATAATAAAAATGTAATTACTCAAAAAAAAGTTTTTATTCAAAATAAATTGTTATTCATGGGATTATACATTTTTTAAAGTAAAACATAACATATTTATAATTTAAATTTGATAAAATGGACTTTATTTTTGGAATCATCAAGTCAAAATTATCTTTGGTTGAATTTTTTATATTTTTATGAAAAAAAAATAGATTTAAATGTGGGTAGTAAAAAATATTTTTTTTGTATACTGTAAGTTTAATTACATCAGTATCATGTAAAAAATGACTCAATAATTAATAAAAAAACATGAATTGATAATTTTTTATTGAGTAAAATAATTTATTTTAAAATAATCAAATTAATTTCAAAACCTGTGAATTAATTTTCAGAACCAAAAATATATCAAATTCTAACAAGAAACTATATTTAATTATTTATAATGAATAAAATATTTCCAAGATTTCATTTAATTTTTGATGTGTTAAAATATTAAGAAATATTCATTTAATAATTAAAAACAATATTAGTCAAATGAATCAACATTATCCATATTCTTGAGCCTATATAGTAAAATAATTAGTGTTTTATTCAATGATAACCCTCTCTAGGAAATATAAAAACCCCTCATTCATACCATTCTCCCCACTTACAAAACATCTTCCTTTTCCAAATATCATACAAATTTTTTATATAAAATATATTATACAAGTTAATAAGTCATAGTTATAACAAAAAGACCATCCTCTAAAGGACTTAGACCAAATCCAAAGGTGGTGGCCCATAGAGTGAGTTAAGGGATCCCAAGTCTCTCCTTACATCTCTTATTTGATATTATTTTTACTTAAACTCACTTAAAAACAATCTTAATTTTATTTCATGATTATATTATCATTTTATTATCATATCATTGATCCATTATTTATAATATATCATGTATTCCCTCTCATTTAACCCTTTTCATATGTCAGTACTCAATCGAAGTCAGGTTTTTGAGTAAATAAATATCTTTTAATTCTTATTTTCATCCCACCCATTCCATATTTAAGATAATATTAATGAAAATTTATAATAGTTTTATAATTAAAATATAATTCTTTTATGAAAATCAAGTATTTATTATTATATCCCTTCTCTTGAACTCTCACTAAAACATCATTCAACTATGGTGGTTTTATACTACCTAAGTAAATGTTGATATTTTATTTTAATTTATGCTCATCATGAATGATTTTAGAATGAATTTTAATATATATCTACATATAATATTAATAATAAAATAAAGTTATTTTTATAATTCTATAATTAAAACACACAAATTATATTTTTAATGTTAAAGATAATTTTTTGGGGCATGTTTAAGCATCTAAAACAAGCCTTCTGAGGAAGTTATCTAAATTTTATATCTATTGAACTATTGAACCCCCTAACTTATATAATAATAGAAAAAAATTAACATGAAACTTATAAATCTTTTGTAAATATTTTAAAGTGACTATTTTCCATTACTATTATCATAAATTATTTTTGGAATTATGAACTGAGCAACCTCAAACCGATTGGCACAAAAAACATTTATCTAATAAATTAATGATAAATTATAATAAATCAATTAAATATAAATATTAAAATAAAATAAATATGATTAATTTTCTAAATAAATTAAATAATAAATATAATTTTATTATTCAAAAGGTTAGAAGATGTATTAAGGGAGTCGAAACTCGAAGGGGCTTTCATCCAAATCTAAATTCTTTCTTTGTTTTACTTATATATAGTTTATATTATATTATAAGTATTATATCAAAAGTTTTAAAAGTATACATTACTATTTTTTCATTATTTTTGAGTTATTACTTGTCTCTTTACCTTTCATGTTATTTTTCAGTTCATACGTTACATTGTTTGTAAGGATACTCTCCCACTCTTTTAATTATTTTTGGTTATATTCTCTATCACTCTCTTAACTTTATATTTCCCTTCCATAACCATTTAATTTATTTAATATTTATGTAAAAAATATTCAATTTCATTTAAAACCAATTTCTATTTTTATAATAATTCCATTATCCTTTTTTCAAAGATATTGCACACACTATAAAAATACTAATGTGATTTCTTCTAAACATCCATATAATTATAAATCTTTATTATGTCAAGGTTAATTTTAAAAGAAATTAATTATATTATTATTTTCAAATAAAATTTAATATATATTTTATTATATTTAGTTCATTTCTTAATAATGAATTTTTAAAACATTTGGCTCTTAATTTTTAATTATTTCAATGTTGCATAAAAACTATGTATTCATTTGAAAATCTGTGAGATTTTTTATCATCTTTGAAGTAATTGTTATTCAAAGAAATAATCTTTTAAATTACACTGATTAAATGTTCCTTATTTTATATTTTATTTTATTTACCCTTTTCATAAGTTTTTACTATGTTGAAACTATCCCTTGATTATTTATCCAAATTCTTATGTATATGTCGTGTTGTGGAAGTGATTCCTCCATGAGAGGAATGATCCATCACTACCTTTATCTTATCTTATCTTCAACTATATATAAATGTAACCTTTCTTCTAAATCATTTTTATATTGAATAACATATACATCATTTTTCATAATGAATGGTGTGATAGTCATATATTCAATTGACTAGGGAAATATATTAACTTGAAAATCCATCTACCCATTATTTTAATACTGATAGTTTTTTATTATACAACCTTGTTTATATAAGTGTTTAATTATGGAACATTATTTATTTTATTATTTATTTATTCATTTGTTATTATTAATGCATTGGATATATTATGTTCTAGTCTTAACCTATAATAACTCCTTGTTGCACAAGTTAGTCTCATGGAGCACCTAACTTGGGTATTCAACATCAACCTACCCTTTATGATTATGATGGCTGACATTATATATTTCCATTTGAATGAATTTGATGAGGTTATGGGATGGGTGTATCCCAAAATAAATCCCCATACACTAGTATCACTCATGAGATAAGTAGCTAAGGTATTCAATGTACTCCTACCATTTTTTATGAGATGACCTGTCACATGGCCTTTGTAACACCCCTTGAAAAAATCAGACATAAAACACTAATTCGTAATACCCAATTAAATAAGTTTGAGCATTATTTTCAAGATCCTACTTGATTATAACTCCATGGTTAAGAATTATTTACCTGAAGTAGTGTCAGGTTGGGTGACCTTCATGGAAGTTTCTTTGGGTGTGTGTAAGTGAGGATAAAGAACATTGAAAAACATATGTTATACTATAGGGATTATAGTTAGTCTGATATGTGGACCTAGTGGGTAATAGTATGTGGTATTTCAGAAAGGAAGCAAAGGTTTTATTGGAGACCCATGGGTTCAAATGATCTATCTAATGTCCTTATAAGGTTTTTTATAACAAATGGTATTAAATCCAATACCCAGCTGGAAGTGAAGTCGGACTACCTTGGTTTAATGTGTGGGGTCCAAAATGAGGATATTGTGATTTAAAGGGGTGGAGAGTGTGACACCCCTAGAAAAAAACATAAAATAATAATTGGTACTACCCATGTCAACAAGGCACATCTTTATTTTTTGTTATCCTATCCAATTACAACTCCATAGTTAAACATACTTGGCTTAGAGTAGTGTCAGGATGGGTGACCTCCTAGGAAGTTTCCTAGGGTGTGTGTGATTAAGGAAAAATTGAAGGTTATAGGTCAAAAAAATGTGTTTTTCATATTCCCAACAATGGTTTCCATTGGTTTCTTCAAATAAATCCTCAATACTAGATGATAAAAACCCTAGAATATTCATAAATAGGATCTTTTCAAAAATAATTTATAATTAATTTATAAATAAGAATCACCTCAACTTGGTTATTCTTTCTTCATTGATGAATATATTTAGACTTTATATCATACTATAATTGTGATAAACAATCCAAAGTGGTATATCTACAGTGATATTTTTATGTGTTCCATGAATATCAAAACACTGTCGATGGAACTCTAGGTGCCAACATGGAGGTACCGATCATTTTTCATCATTCATCATAAATCGCAACAAGAATACCTTCAATCATGAAGGATTATTCCTTGTTCCCTCAGTCTTAAGTGGTAGGAGGAGGATAATTGAAGTCTCTCACTCTTGATATAGTTCTTGAGATAATTTTCTTCAATATTAAGAGAGAAATCTTAAGAGAAACATTATGTACAATAATTCACTTAACCTATAAATGATATAAGTGGGTTAATATAATTAGGGTTAGAGAATTAGTTATTACACATTATATCTTAACTAATATATATATTCTAAGTAAACCCAATGTTGAATAATATTATTATTATAATTTTATTAGCCTGTGATAACTCAAAAATTATTTAAATATCATTTTCTTAAATATATAAATAAATATTTATTTAAATGATTTTAAATAAAATATATCATTTATATACATGCTCTTAACTCAGCCTATCAATCCTCCAGATAAGTTATCAAACCATTAATAATAAATATTTATTTAAATAAATAAATATCAATATATTATTAATTTATTAATTAAATAAATAATATATTCATAAACCGATGATTAAATATTTATTTAATATTCAACTCACATATATTTCAAACTGAAATAACTAGTGATTGAATTTATGCAATTAACACAACCTGAATAATTATTATTCCTCATTTTTTAGAATAATATTTATTCTATATTGAACTATAATATAATTTAATAGTGTTTTTGTATATACTTAGTGTGTGAACCTCTAGGCCTCTCTCTCAATGGTATTAGGAGAGCTATCTTAAAATATAATATTATCATCTAACAACATGTCAAGGAACTCATAGATAAAGTTGTTAATGTTACAACAATAATAACCCCATAAAAACACTTACTATGTAATATAGTTCTTTTATCTTGATATCTCATCAATAAAATTTCATACTTGTGTCATCAACTCATATAATTGAATATCATACTTTGATTCTATGAAATGAACTCGTAGATAAAACTCTATAGTCATAGACTTAATCAAATAGTTTTATTTCAATCAAAGGGCTTGAGATATCATCTTTTAGTCTGGAAAAATACTTTCTTGGCTTATCTATTAATATCTTATCACTTATGACACAAATAATATGTCATACTTCATCAAAATCACATATCATCATTGTTTTTTAAAATATATAATATTATATGACTCATGATATACATTTATAATAATATCTAGTCTAAGGACCTATAAACACATTTGCATATAAGAATATTCAATGACACATATAACATGTGGAATTACTATTGGTGGGTCTTTCCTCATAACCTCTTATCTTGAGTCTTCATGAGTCAAATACACATCCATTTATGAGAATCAATCACTTGATAGTATTAAACATCATCTATTTCATGTAATAAGATGTCATCTAGACCATAGGATATATGTTTTAGAATACTATCATGGAATTTCTAGGTTCTTAGCATAGTAGGGAACTATTATAGCCTTTTGATGAGTAAAAATACTCTAAGTGCATTATTACATCAATGTTACATAGAATAACACCCATCACATAATAAGATATTTATTAATATTTAGGTCTTTGAATATATAGGTAATAAAAATTAATAAGATTATTTGTTCAAGAGAACCAACTCCAATATACTCCCAATTATATTGTAGCTAATTACTAATGACTTTTATTCCTCTAAATCTCATATGATATTTATTTTTCTATTAAGACGAGTCTTTAGTCAATATGTATGCCATGTTCTCTTTCATGGAAAATCTATTTATTGTGACCTCACCCCTATGAGAAAAATATATTAGGATTAGATAATTTTGAAGTATGTGCTTAATCTTTTGATGTGACCTTGGATCCATGATGAGGACCAAAACTATGGTATTTGTAACACCTCGGGTTTTTATGAATTGATTTTTTTGAATAAAATAAATTTCTTTGATGGCTTGCATTGCACACCAATCCAAGTTAAACTTTCTTTATACACAACACCAAGTTAATATTGTGCTACATGAAACACGAAGCCTAGATTTCATTATATGAAACACTATGTTTGTCTTGTGTTACACACAATACCGTGTTCCTTATATAGCTTGTGTTACACGCAATATCGAGTTCTACTGAAATACAATATACTATTAATATTGTTATTAAAATATTATTATTGTTACCACCTATCTGTTGGAATGGAATTTGTGGATAATAAAAACTAAATTTTGAAAATATCGTTCACACATGTATATAAAATTAATCCTTTGTTTATCAATTAATTATAAATAAAAGTAACAACTATTTGAAAATAAATTAATTAATTTTCTAAGAAAACTATTTTTCTATGTACAAAGACATTTTATATCAACAAACTAAACAAAAAAAAAATTTAATGAATGATTTTAATTTAATATATATATTATATATTCAAACAAATATTTAACATTCATATTATGTATTTTCTAAATAAGCGATAATAATAAATCCAATTTTAGGTATAAAAAGCTATATTTTTCTAAACAATAGTTTTTCCACCTTTTATTGGAAGACTTGTTTTAAAAATAGTTTTTGATACTTATATAATTTTTTAAAAAAAAATAAACTTCATTTATGAAATTTTAATATCAAATTTTAATTTGGTTTTATTTTTTTTCTAAGATGTTTTATTTTTTGATGAATAGTGAAAAACACTGAATTTTAATTAAAAACTGTATTTTCCTCTAATTTATTTATATAGTTAAATTCTATTTTAAATTGTTTTTAAAGTATAATTATTTGAATTATACATAAATAAATTAAATTTATTTCATTTTAATCAATTTAAAAATTAAATTGTATATAAAAACACTTCAAACATTTGAACTTTTTTCTTTTAAAACCCACTTTCACAACACATCTACATGATTAATTTTAAATTAATTTATACCGCTTATGTGTTTATAATTTGGAAAAATTGATTCCATATTTTGAATATTAATAATTTATAATATTTAATAAGGTTAACATAGTTTTTTACCAAAAATATTGGTGAAATCAATTAAAATTAATTACATTGATTAAGGTAAAAATGACTTTACGTAGTGGTTAAACTTAAAAATATAAGGTGGAAAAATGACCCTACACTTGTTTAAAACCAATTATATGGAAATATTTCGACCATATCCCTTATTTTATCTAAAATTTACTATTATTAGAGACATATTATGTAAGGGATACCTATTATAAGTGTTTACCTTTTTGTATTTACAAGAATGTCACTCCTCCTCCACTATAAAAGGGCACTCACCTCCCTCACTTATTCACAACTATAAAGCCATTTTTCTCATCCAAACCCTGTCTAAATATCCTATCAACTTCCATAAATTAATCTTGTAATTATACATTTTTGTATAAAGCCAACCAAGGAAGTCCTTTGGTGCAAACCAAAAAGAGTTACCCAAAGAAGAAGTGACATTCTTCAACGAGCACTTTTGTTTTATTTCTTCCTTAAACCCCTTAAATTATTTTTATATAATGATTATATAATAACCAAAGTATATTTAATATACTGATATTTTTTATGTTAAGTTTAATACCTCCACCTTCACCACTTCCATCAAATGGTATGTGCAATCATCATTCGTGTATACGGAGGACTGCCGCCTCACGAACCGATGACATCCGTTCTTCCATTACTAGTTATTAAGGTTGGTAATAATAATGAAAATACTGATTTTATATTATATATTTGATATTTATGATTTATTTATTATTTTAAAAATTTTATGTAACACATACCTTCATTTTTTCCATTTTTTGGAATATGGTAACATCGTTTGTGGACATGTGGACTACCGCCTCCTCAAAGTGATGTGATTCATACATGCTTTACATGGAATGTATTGAGGATGAGTTTATTAAAAATATGTGATATTTATTACATAATAATTATACTTGTATAATATATATATATATATATATCATTTACTTTTATTTCATTCAATATGATAAGAAAATGAGAACATTGTTCATGCGTAGATACAGCCTACAGTCTCAATGAACAGTGTATTTCATTTCCTAAATATATATTTTATATAAATACATATATAATGAATATATAATATATTTATACCATGTTTTACATTATTTAAATAAGTAAATAATTATATAATTAATATGACCAAAACTAACAATTCAAAACATTTTCAAAAAACAAAGCGATTATTACCCGAAACATAATTTTATCATGGAATTGTTAATAAACAGGTAATAAAAAGTCATAAGTGAATAATATATGATATTATATATATTAATGTGGTTAATTTTTATATTTATAATAAACTTAAATTTATTATACATGATGTTTAAAAAGTATGATAATAGTCAAGACTTAAGGTAAGGGGATTTCTAGTCTCGCTTTTTTTTCTGTGAGACTTATGCCACATTCACCACTGATTTATTTTGTGTAGTTTATATAATGAAAATGAATTTATTATATTATTATTTTACTTAAATTTATGGGTATTTAAATATCCATTTTATTATCTATCTTTCATGGGGTTTATGGTTCAAAAGTTACCAAATCGGTAAGGTAATTTTGTCTCAATTTTCTTTCTTTGAGACACATGTTATGTTATGAACTTATATTCTTTTACAAGGTGTATATACTACCATTTGACATGTTATGACATGAATATTTTTATTTTCATGATATTTATGCTTCATGTAATTTTATTATATCATGGTATTATGATTCAATGTTACGAAAGTGATAAGAGTTTATTTTTACAATCTCATTGTTTGCCAAGATTGTTTATGATTATGCTTCCTTTAATGAAATATTATGATCCATCTCATGAGTATTATAATGAGTTTTGTTATCCTATTTTTATTAAATATATATTAATTTAATGTTGTTATTTTTACTCTCTTTGGTACTTAAGATAATTAATAAAATGTTTTTAAGAAAACTCGACTTTATTTCTCTCTTTGGTCAGAAATCTGTTGTATTCAAAAACCATGTTTTCTATAAAAAAATTAATATAATATTAAAATATCATATTCAATTTAAAGTATTTTAAAATATATATTTTTAAAAAGTTTTTAAAATGGTTTTCAAATCTTCCTTTATATTTTTTCTAATTTATTTCCAAAGAAAATTATTTTAAAAATGTTTTATGTTTTAAAAAGTGTTTTTTAAATAAGAAAGGATATTTCCCTTATGAAATGTTTTTAAAGGATATTTAAAAATTATTTTCTATATAATATGAAAATTTTTTGGTTTTAGTTATTTCATACTTGGGATATGATCCAATAATATTATTTGTACTCTTTCTCTGAATAGTTTATGCTTTTGATGATATGTTTTTTTATGAGACTCATTTCTCTTCCATAGGTTATACCATGATAAATGGATATAAAACCTGCTTCTTTTGATGTGTTATTCTATATTTAAATGATTATTAAACCTGTATATTTTCCATAAGTAATTATATGATGAAATTTTTATGATACCTATTTCACTTCATGGGTTATGATATGATGAATGTTTATGAACTTATGGAACACATATGTATGATTTCATTATGAAATGGTTGAGACCTATATCTACCTACAATGAATTGGGTAAATATTTATATCTCGTGTGATATACAAAGATGGAATGAGGATTGAACGTGGTTCGGTAAAGAACTTTGTCTGCTAAGATGGTCTTGGGAATGAACCTTGACTGCTAAGATGGTTTTGGGAGTGAAATTTGACTATTAAGATGGTTTGAGTAATGAACCCCTTCAACTAAAATTGCCTTGGAAGTAATCCTTTACTGCTACGGAAATAATTTTATATGTTTATCTATCTACCACAATTCCATTTCTTATTCCTATTTTATACTTTAATGGCTTATGCTCTTGATCACCTTATGATTAATGTCTTGTGAACTACCAATATTTATGCCATGACTCATGTATATAATCTTTGATATATAGGGTATGATCTTAAAATTTTAGGCTTATGTTCTCATACACTTATGTTTATCTTATGCTTATGTATATCTATTTTTTTACCCTTACTGGTCATCTAATCTCACCCTTTCTTTTGTTTCATTTCCCTAGGTTATAAAGATATGTATTATGTATGATATTTCTAAGAAGGGTTGTAGTTATAAAGAAAATAGTGGAAGATGATGTAGCTCACTTATAGACCAGTGTTTATGTTTCCATGTTTCCAAAGGCACTAAAATAATATGGTCTTTGGGTGTATTTTTGTTTAATGTATTAAATATTTCGTAAAAATGATGTTATGTCTATATATGTTAAGTGAGGGTTACTATAGTTAGTATTACTGAAAAAAATTATCCAACCTTTTGAAACTAGGATGAAAAAAAATTAGTGAGATCTATAGGTATTATTCTAAGGATATGTATAGGGATGTCTCTAATGATAAGTTAAAGTATAGAAAAATGTCCTGGAATTTTGGTAAAGGATAGAGTGAGTGGTTTCCTGGAAATACATTCATTTCTGTATATTTCAAGTTTATGTGGCTCTGTAAGATATGTACATAGGGGTAAAAACCCTAAAAACATTGTATTAAGCTAGACTCGATCTGCAATTGGTGAATGGTAATGGGCCTTACTTCACACCCAGTTTAACACTCCTGTGGGATATGTTTTGGGAATTCAGAAACTCTTTATGAACCATCATGAAGAATTTAAATAGAATCTGACTATGAATAACCTAGGATAAACCTAAGGTGTCATATATTAAAGAAGTATGTGTCATGATTTAGACATCCTATAAGTTACTATTCATTATTATGAGGTTTTTTCTATGATAAGTATTTATCGCAATATTCTTTCTAGTTTTAGTTAATATAGGGACCCAGAAGGAGCTAGGTTAACATTGAATGTGATGGAAAATTTGAAGATGAGCAGTCAAATGGGATGATGAATGGAGTAATTGATGTAGTGATTATTCCAAATTAGTTTTCACAGAACATGATTCACAATGTGTACCTTAACCAAATATTGGACTCACTAAATAATATAATGAAAGAGTTAACTAAGAGTTTAAGTAATAGAGACCATGGAGTAAATAAGATTCAATTTTATTTCTGTCTAGAATATGGAAAGAATCACCCAAGTGAATATGTTAGAGGAATGGTAATATGTTTTGGCTATGAAAAATAAAGACACAAAGTAAGTAATTTCAAGTTAAAATGAAAGGTTTTGTTAATGAAATGAATGAGAATATTGGTCTCCTTAATAAATTGTAAATGATTTAATTATTTAAATGTAGAAAGAATTGGAATTATAAAAATATATGTCTTGAGTCTAATGTTTGTGAAGAGAATCAGCAAGGTTGTATGAGTAATGGTTTTATTTTTGATGATGAAGAGACTACAGGAGAAATTTAAAAGGAAATAGGTACTAATGAATATGATGAGGAATCCTTGTTAATGTATTAATGATGAAGTGGAATAATCTGAGTTTTTATGTATTTGGATTCAAGAATTATGTTATATGAATTGTGAAATATTTAAGGATTGTTCAGTTTTTTTTGCTAAGGATTTATAGGAATATATTGAATGGTTTTGATAGACTATAAAATTAATTTAATGGAAGTGTGCTATTCATGTAAAATGCAATATTAAGGGAAAAATAACCCTTAATATGTTCCTGATTCTAAGATAGTTATGTCTAGATAAAGATATTTTCGGATACAAATAAGTAAATTGGATGTTACCGATTACCTTGGAAAGGATTAATCATTTGTTAATAAAGTGTTTTATGCTATCATGGATAGATTTTACAAAAAAAATGGATTTAAGGGATATATCCAATAATATTTATAATAATAAAGAATTAATTTTTTCAATAATGATTCAAGGTAATTTAGGTTATTACTATGTTTCAAGAGAATACATGATAAAGGTATTCATATGTTTGGTATGTGAAAAACAATAGATACTTTATGATATATAGGGGACCAATGTTATGTTGATTTTGAAAAATTTAGTGACCTTATGTCTAATGTTTTTGATTTTTAGCTTTCAGAAGGTTAACAAGGTTAACCATTTATGAAACGGTTTAAGTTAAACTTCATATGAGGTTTTAGAGATTTAAGGTATTATCTCACTATATGAGGATTTATGGATATTGGATAACCTGTGTTAACCATTTTTTTATGTTAACTAAATATAGATGGAATTAATTATTATACCTCATTATATATTAGTTCTTTAGGAATGAAAAATTCACCTTTATTTCTTGGAGTAAGAGATGAAGTGGAAAATGAGCAATGAACAACCAATGGGTGAGATTGTTTATATGAAAAAGGAATGAAATCAATTAAGTATATTTCATTAAGTTCATAGACAGTAAAATAATTTCTCAACTCTAGGAAAAGTATATTGAAAAATATTTATCATAAGAACTTTGTTTATATTGAACCGATGGTCTTATAAATCATCACAAATTTATGGTTTTGAGGCCCTTAACTTTCCATTGATCATTCATTTACATATGATCAATGACCCAAATCACACTCTATAATTATTTATGATTTTATTTCATGTCCACATTTTCACTTTCCATCTATGTTCTGCTATGTAGAAACCTTGTTATGGGTTACATTGGGTAACCATTATGTTTCCAACCTTATTTTTTAAAAGGATGTTTTAGTATTCATTTTTACGATGTGGGTTTCTATGAAAGGAACTTTCAAGTATTAAACCTTCGATAACCCATTAAAATTTCAAGGGATAAATTTATTTTAAGGGGGTAGAATGTAACACCCTTAGTTTTTATGAATTAACTTTTTTTCAATAAATTAAATTTGTTTGATGGATTACATTACAGGTTACACCAAGTTAAGCTTTATTTATACACAACACCAAGTTAAGATTTCACAACACGCAACACTGAGCCTAGATTTCTTTACAAGAAACACTAATTTTTAGTTTGTGATACACACAATACCAAGTTCCTTCAATAGTTTTCATTACACATAATACCGAGTTCTACTGAACAACAATATACTACTAATATTGTTATTAAAATATTATTATAGTTATAACCTAACTGTTTGAATGGAAGTTATGAATAATATTAAAAAAATTGTGAAAATATGATTTAAATAAGTATATAAAATTATTTATTTGGATATCAATTAGTTATAATTGAAAGTAAGAACTATTTGAAAATAAATAAATTACATTCCTATGAAAACTATTTTTCTATGTACAAACACATTTTATCTAAATGAATTAAATCAATCAATTTTGATGAATTATTTAAATGTATGTATATATTACATATTTAAACATAAATATAACATTCATCTTATGTTTTTTCTAGACAATATATAAGAATTAATCCAATTTTAAGCATAAAAAGATATATTTTTCTAAAAGGCAGTTTTGTCACCTTTTAATGGAAGATTTGTTTAAAAAATAATTGTTTATAATTTTATAATTTTTATTTGAAAAAATAAAGTTAATTTTTTAAATCAATATATCTAAATTTAATTTGGGTTAATTTTCAATATTTTTCTGAGAAGTTTCATTTTTTGATGAATAGTGAAAACGGTGAATTTTAATTGAAATTTGCATTTTCAAATAATTTATGAAGTTAAATTACTTTTTAAATTAGTTTTAAAGTATAATAAGTTCAATTATACATCAATATATACAATTTAGGTCTTTTTAATCAATTTCACAATGAAATTTGGTATAAAAACATTTTAATCTTTTGAACGTTTTCTTTAAAAACCTGATTTTGTGATACGTCTATGGGATTAATTTTAAATTAATTTCTACCACTTATGTATTTATAATTTGGAAAAATGGATTTAATATTTTTAATAAGAATAATTTTTAATTTTTAATAATTTCAAATTAGTTTTTTACCCAAAATATTAGTGAAATCAATTAAAATTAATTACTGGGAATAAGGTAAAAATGAGTTTAATTAATGGTTAAACTTAAATCATAACGTCTAAAAATGACACTAAACTTGTATAAAATAAATTTTATAGATTTATTTAGACCATATACCCTATTTTATCTAAAATGTAACATTATTGGAGTTACATTATGTAAGGGATACCTCTCAGTAGGGTTTACCTTTTCTATTTATAAGAATGTCACTCCCCCTCCACTATAAATGGGCACTCACCCCCCTCAATTATTCAAACCTCTAAAGAAATTTTTATCTTAAAAAACATATCGAAATATCATCCAAAATTCTATTCCTTAATCCTATAATCCTACCTTTTTGCATAAATAGAACCGAGTAAATCCTTTGGTGAAAACCAAAAGGAGTTACTTGAAGAAGTGGTAACGTTCTTCAACGAGCACTTTTGTTTTATTTCTTCCTTAAACACATTAAATTATTTTTATATAATTATTATATAATAAAAAAATTATAATAAGTATACTTATATTTTTTTATGTTAATTTTAATACATACGCATTCACACACTTCAATCAAATGGGATACACAATCATCATTTGTGTGTACGGCAGACTACCACCTCACGAACCAATGTCGTTCATTCTTCCATTACCACCTCTTAAGTTTTGTAATCATAATTTAAATTATGATTTTATATTATATATATGATATTTATTATTTATTTATTCTTATTTAATTATTATATAAAACATATACCTCCATGATTTCCATCTTGTGGGAATATGATAACATTATTTGTAGATGTATAGACTACCGCCTCATCAAAGCGATGTGATTCATTAATGATTTACACAGAATATATTAAGTATGGGTTTCTTAAATATATTTTATAATTATTAAATTATAATTCTAATTTAATTATAATATATATATACATCATTTACTTTTATTTCTTTTAGTGTGATAAGAAAATGGAAATAGCATTCATATATACGTACGACCTACCATCTCCATGAACAATGTATTTCATTTCATAATTCTATGTTTTATATAAATAAATATATAACGTATATTTATAATATTTACATAATTTTTTAAATTCTTTAAATAATTAAATCATGATCTAATGAATAGGACCAAGAAGAAAAAATTCAGATCATGTATGAAAAACAAAGCGGTTATTACCCAAGAAAATAATTTTAACATGGAATTGTTAACAAATGGGTAATATAAAGTAATAAGTGAATCATATATGGTATTATATATATTAATATGGTTATATATTATATTTATAATAAAATTATATTTATTATATAATATTTTTTAACAAGTACGATAAGAGTAAAGACTTAAGGTAAGGGGATTTCTAGTCTCACTTTTATTTCTGAGAGACTTATGTCATATTCACCATTAGTTTATTTTGTGGGGTGTATATAGTAACCATAAATATATTATATTATTATTATAATTAAATTTATATTTATTTAAGTATCCATTTTATGATCTATCTTTCATGGGTTTTACAGTTCAAAAATTACCAAATCGGTAAGGTAATTTTGTCTCAATTTGTCTTCTTTGAGACACATATTATGTTATGCACCTATATTATTTTACAAGGACTATATACTACCATTTGAAATTTTATATAATGAATATATTTATTTTAATTATATTTTATACTTCATTTGATTTTATTCTCTCAAGATTATTATGATTCAAAGTTGCCAAAGTGGTAAGAGTTTATTACTACAATCTCAATATTTATCAAAATTGCTTACAATTATGCTTCCATTGATGAAATATTATAATCAATATCCTAATAATTATCATGAATTTTCAGATAATATGGTTATTCATGATATATTCATGTAAAGGTACTATTTTTCCTCTATTTGGTACCTAATATAATTAAGAAAATGTTTTTAAGAAAACAAAACATTATTTCTCTCTTCAGTCGGAAATCTGTTTTAGTCAAAAACTATGTTTTCTAAAAATGTTTTTTATTTTTTTAATGATATTTTAATATAATTTACAATTTTATGGATTTTAAATACGTTTTATGCTTTAAAAAGGGTTTAAAATGTCTTTCATAGCCTCCTTTATAAATTTACAGAGTTATTTTCAAGGAAAAGTATTTTAAAAAGCGTTTTTCAAAGAAGAAAGGATATTTTCCTCAAGAAATGTTTTCAAAGTAATATTAAAAATAATTTTCCATATAATATTACATATTTTGGTGTTACATATTTATTACTGGGATATGATCCAAAAATACCATTAATATTCTTTCTTTAAATGGTTTATTATTTTGATGACTTGTTATTTAGGAGACCCGTTTATCTTCAATGGGTTATACCAGGATAAATGCCTATGAAACCCACTTATTTTAACAGGTTATTATATATTGAAATGATTATGAAACCTATCTATTTTCCCCTTGTAATGATATAAGGAAATTTTTATGATTCCCATTTCATTTTATGGTTTATGATATGATGAATGTTTATGATATTGTGGCACACATATGTATGATTTCATTATGAGATAGGTGGGACCTATATCGCCCTCCAATTAATTGGGTAAATATTTATATCTCATGATATATACATGGATAGAATGGGGAGTGAGTCTGGTTTAGTAAATGAATTTTTCTACTAAGATGGTCTTGGGAGTGAACCTTGACTACTAAGATGGTCTTGGGAGTGAACCATGACTGTTAAGTTGGTTTGGGGAGTGAACCCATTCCACTAAGATAGACTCGGTAGTAATCCTTGACTACTATGGAAATCATTTTATATGTTTATGTGTCTTTCACAATTACATTTCTTATTCCTATATTATTATTTTATGGATTTTTCTCTTGGTTCCCATATGATTCATGTCTTATTAACTGCCAATATTTATTTCATGACTCATGTATATGATCTTTGATATGCATGGTATGATCCTAAAATGTTATACTTATGTTCTCATACACTTGTTTTTATGTTATGTTTACAGATCTCCCTTGTTTACCCTTACTGAGAATCTATGCTCACCCTTTATTATGTTTCCTTTCACTGGGTTATGAAGATATTTATTGTGTATGATTTGTCTAAGAAGGGTGATAGTTATTAAGAACATAGTGTGAGATAATTTAGCTCACTTATGGTCCAGTGTTTATGTTTCCATGTTTCCAAAGGCACTAAAATAATACGGTCTTTGGGCATGTGTTTGTGTAATGTATTAAATATTCCACAAAAATGATGTAATTTATATGTTTTTTAAGTGAGGTTCCCTTTAGTATTGTTGTAATATATTTTGATAGAATATTTTTGATTCTCGCTCAAATTTACCCAAGAGAAGAAGGTAGGACGGTCCTTGTAGGTTAGCTAGGGTTGTCGAATCCTCAGAGACCTAAGAAGAAACCTATAGACACGTACATTCTATGGACTGTTTTTGGCTATGAAGTGTCCAACTTGGGTTGATTTTAGATGGGTTTAAAGGAAATATAAGAGACTTAAGTGAATTCAATTTAAAAGAATGAGTTGATCTTAGGTTATCACTTGGGGTGGATTGGACGCATTCCCTTTTCAATTTCTTATATTTGAGTTGGGTTCATTTAAGGAGATCAAACAAATTCATCACTTAATTATTTTATACCAACACACCATAATACTAATCTCCTATACACTTGATGGATCAACGTTTTGAGCACTTCAAGGTAAAGGTTCGTACTAGCACTTGAAGTGTGTGGCCTTAAATTCAACAAGGACGATGGAGTTTAAAAATCATCAAATAAAAATATCAATTAAAGAAGAGATTATACATTAATGGGGTGATAAATAATATCCAATCCAGCCCCTTTCTACTCCCTTGGATCAACCCATAATTGTTTTATCCCTCCATTGATTCTATGGCTTTAATGGAAGCGGGAAGTAGACTCATGAGGGAGGAATTGAAGAAGTAAAGAAAACAATAAAAAAAATGATCACTCCACCATTGTGTGAATGATTTCACAAGGTTTGGTGTGAATAAATTCACCCCTTGAGGCAACGATATTAAATTTAGATGGATAACAATAGAATAAGATGATAAGAAGAGCTTTTATTAATAAACTAAAGTGAATTGAACAACTTACATGTGAAAGATAAACTTGAGACAACAAAATCGCAGCATAACATTACAATTGAACAAAGCACCAAAGATCCTAAAACTACTCCACAAAAAATGCCTTAGATAGAAATTTTGGAAGCCTTGGATCGATACTACAACATTACAAATCATCCCACTTGATTATGGTAGGCCTAGGGTGGTGGAAAGCTTGTGGAACTTTGACTTTTCCACATTTAACCCGAGGTGGCAGCCAGCTTTCATCCACCGAATGGACGCGCTTGGAAGACCTTCTATATGGCCGAATCAGAGTGGACCATAGAAGAAGAAAATGTATCCCCAGATGTTTCATAATCTCCGGTAATATTTGGGTCTATTTTTAGTTGTATATTCGGATATATGAGTATATTAGTGGGATTTTTTTCTTGGCCGCAGAATCTAGCCCAGAATTTTATCTCTAACATGGGCTTCCTAAATTACCACAATGGTGGCCGAATTAGCACTGGATCCTGAAGAATTATTCGTTTCTATATATGTCTTATAGCCTCCCAAAAAATGTGGGATTCATTGGGTTCGTAATGTGGGTCCCATAGTCTCATCAATGGGCTGGTTTCCAATATGACTTCTCCAGAATTGTTTCCTTTCATCACAAAATATCCCCATATTCTTCCATGAATTATTCATTGATCCCTGAATAAAACATGTTCATATGTAAGTGTATATAAATTTCCCAAAATATAAAATTAATATATGTATAATTATATTCCTTAAAATCAGATTAATCATTGGGTACTTTAAATGATGTTCAGAAATGTACCTCATAATATTGCATTTTAAGAAGGTATTACAATCATAATGTGAAATGATGTTCAAAGTGTAAAATGCACTAAAATGGTGTTTATGAATAATAAATAACATGAATATTATATATATTAAAAATGAATATTATCCTCATTTAGTGGCTAATCACACCCCCCAACTTGAGTTTTGCTAGTCCCGAGCAAAATATATCTCATCAAAAATGAAATTTGAATTCCCTTTTCCAAAAATATTTTAATACACAATGATCACCAAAAACCCTTATACCAAACAATCAAGAAACCCATCAAAATATTTTAATAGAAGATAGTTTCATTAGCAGATCCCAATCCCAAGCCCATTCCTTTGTTCAAATTCATTTCCATATTTCATCCAATATCAATTAAGTATGAGGATGTGTTGTGCATCACAATAGACATGGGGGTTCATCTTTATTCAAGGGGAAATTACAGAAGTTCTAGGTGGAATCACATTTCAATATTAAGATGAGTATTCAATTTTTTTTAGTATTATATATATATATATATTCGTTTTTTTTTTCTATTTTTCCATGGTAATTGAAATTGCACTCAAAAGAGTCAACCGCTGTAGTGAGACTTTACCGATGACTCCCAGGCTCAAAGACCTTAGGGAACCAAGTGAATTCCACATACTCGGGCATCATCTAGATTTAACTCAATCAAAAACAAATTCAAATTACCAAAATTAGAGATAAAATTACTAACTCTGGGCCAGAAAACTATGGAGTCACGATCCCCAAGTGTCGAAAGCCACTCATTAGGTCATTTCATTTCTCTATGTGCAAATTTATTGTTTTTTTTTTGTTTTTTTAATACTCATATTAAAACTAAAATGATAACCAAACTTATGCTATTTATTTGGGGGACCCCATGAACTTAAACTAATAGCCCATTATCCAAAGGAAGTGCATTGTGATCATTTTTTTTGGATGAAAATATAAACGATGAAATATCACATTGGACAGCCACACTTTCCAAAATCTATGATCATGAAATTATACAAGGATTAAAATCAGAATCAGGGCATGCTAAATTACTTGATATTCAGTTTCAAATTGTGCAATTTCTATTACCATGTTCAAAGTTAAAGTAATTTTTCCTTCCATTTACACATTTTTTTCTTCATCAAATCATTATTGTTTTGACACAAAAGCATTTTTCATTTTATCTTCCCCCCCAGATTAAAATAACATTGTCCCCAGTGTTTCAAAAAAAGAAAATTTAGAAGGGGGTAGAGGTAGAGAATGAAAGTTCAAAAAGGAAATTGAAAATGAGGATCATGGAATGAAGTCACCTGGTGGTTGAAGTTGAAATTCTTGCTGCTCCAAATTAGTCCTTTGATCTCTTAGGGGATGTAGGCACCTCCTTGATTGAACATGTATCACCCAAAATAGTCCATGAACCATATAAAGAAGAACAAACCAGACAAAACAACCAAAACAATGACTTATTGAATTCCAAGTATCATTATTTTTATGGTTTCCCTGCTTTTTTTTTGTTTTTTTTAAATAAAACTAATGATACATTGTCTTATTTTAAATTTCTGGGTAAGGTATTACTCAGGGATCACACCATGTGACACAGATGAATATGATGCTCCCCTTTCTTACCCATCCATACTCATAAAAAAATAAGAGGTCAATAGTCTAATTTTTTTATTAAATATCAAAATGATTAATTAATCCTATTTAAAATATAAAGTTGATTAAAACAACAAAATGATAGGAAACTTGAAAACCATGGGTTTCCTCCCATGTAGTTCTTTTTTTAACATCGTTATCCCTACATGGATCCTAAATCTATCAATTTTTTCCTGGTTCATAGGTTGGCTCAGTTAACTCAACCTCTATTTCCTGTTTATTGAATGATTCAATGAATAGTTTTAACCTTTGACCATTGACCTAGAAAATGTAACCAATTGTGGGATCTTGAATCTCTAATGCCCCATAGGGGTACACATGATGCACTATGAAAGGTCCTGACCATCTAGACCTTAACTTTCCCGAGTGTAAATGAAGTTTTGAATGATACAAGAGCACAAGTTTTCCCGGTTCAAAATGTTTGACCTTGATATTCCTAGATTAGTAGGCTTGAACTCTAGCTTTATTGATCCTTGAATTTTCATAATCCTCCATCCTTAGTTCCTCCAGTTCATCGAGATCTAATTTCCTTTTTGTTCCGATCAATGAGAGGTCATAATCCATTTTCTTAATTTCCCAAAAGGCCTTATGCTCAATTTCAATAGGTAAATGGCATGATTTTCCATAAACCAACCTATATGGAGACATTCCTAGGATGGTTTTGTATGCTTTATGATATGTCCAAAGAGCATCCAAGAGTTTGTCGGACCAATAATTCCTAGAAGGATTGACAGTTTTCTCAAGAATTTGTTTGATTTCACGATTGGCTATCTCAACATGACCATTGGTCTGTGGGTGGTAAGCATTAGACACTTTGTGAGAAATTCCATATTTTTTCATGAGTGATGAGAATGGACGATTTCATAAATGTGTTCCAGGATCACTAATGATATCCCTAGGAATTCCAAATCTAGAGAAGATGTTTTCCTTGAGAAATATAATCACAGTTTGATGATCATTGGATTTTGTAGGAATGGAATCAACCCATTTAGAGACATAATTGATAGCTAAGAGAATGTAAAGATATCCCCTAGAGTTTGGGAAGGGACCCATGAAATCTATTCCCCAACAGTCAAATATTTCAACCACTAAGATGGGAGTGAGTGGAATTTGATTCCTTTTTGTGATGGACCCTACTTGTTGACACCTAGGATATCTTTGACAAACTTTTTAGGAGTCCCTTGAGAGGGTGGTCCAGAAGAGACAATACTGAAGAATCTTAGCAGATGTTTTCTTAGAGGAAAAGTGACCTCCACATGCCTCACTATGATAGAATTTAAGGATTGACTCTTCTTCACATTCTGGAACACACCTCCTAATGCCTTGGTCAGGGCAGAACTTATAGATGTATGGATCATCAAACACATAGTTTATAACATCAAAAAGGAATTTACTTCGAGCTTGATTCCCTAAGAATTTTGGAATGACTCTTGTAACTAAGAAATTGGCTATGTCGGCATACCAAGGGCAGTCACTCACAGAGTATAGGTGTTCATCAGGAAATGAATCAGACACAGAAAGGTGATTTGAGTTGTCTTCGAATTCCATCCTAGAGAGGTGATTAGCTAAAACATTTTCAATTCCCTTTTTATCCTTGATTGTGAGGTCAAATTCATGTAAGAGAAGGACCCACCTAATCAATCTAGCCTTAGCATCTTGTTTTTTGAAGAGGTATTTTAGTGCAGAATGGTCAGTGAACACAGTGATGGGGGGTCCTAAGAGGTAGGACCTAAACTTATCTAAGGAAAACACAATAGCAAGTAACTTCTTTTCAGAGGTGGTTTATTTGATTTGGGCATCATTTAATGATTTTCTTGCATAAGAAATGACATAAGGAGTTTTATCACAATGGTGTCCTAACAAAGCTCCTACAGAAAAGTCACTGGAATCTCACATAAGTTCTAAAGGAAGGTTCCAATTTGGAGATTTCATAATGGGGGAGAGGTGAGAGAGGATTTGAGGGTTGATAATGAACCCTCACAGCTTTCTGTCCAAACAAATTCAGCATCCTTTACTAGGAGATCACAAAGGGGATGGGAGATTGAACTAAAGTCCTTGATGAATATTCTATAGAAACCAACATTTCCTAAGAAATACCTCACTTCCTTGATAGTTTTGGGTGATGGAAGGTGAAAAATGATGTCAACCTTGTCTTTATCAACTTCAATCCCCCTAACTGAGACCAGATGGCCAAGAACTAGTCCCTCTTTAACCATGAAATGGCATTTTTCCCAGTTTAGGACCAGATTTTTTTCTTCAAATCTTGAAAAGACTCTCTCCATATTCTGCAGACATCCCTCAAATGTATCCCCAAACACAGAGAATTCATCCATGAAAACCTCTATAAATTCCCCTACCATGTCTGAGAGGATTCCCATCATGCACCATTAGAAGGTTCCAGGGGCATTTCATAACCCGAAGGGCATGCATTTGAAAGTAAAGGTTCTGAATGGACATGTGAATGTAGTCTTCCCTTGATCTTCTTGGGAGACCTCAATTTGATTATTCCCAGAGTACCCATCTAAGAAATAGTAGAAGGCATGACCTGCCACTCTCTCAAGGACTTGGTCAATGAATGGTAAGGGTAAATGGTCATTATTAGTGAATGAGTTTAGCTTCCTATAGTCAAAGCAGACCCTCCATCCACTACTCACCCTTGTTGGATGAATCTCTCCATCCTTATTGGTTATCACTGTGATTCCAGTCTTTTTTGGAACCACTTGGATTGGGCTCACCCATTCACTCTCAACTATGGGATATATGATACCAACTTTTAACAATTTCAGAAGTTCTTTTCTTACTACCTCCATGATATTATGATTGAGTCTCCATTGAGGCTGACGACATGGCTTTGAATCAGATTCTAGAACAATCCTATGAGACCCAATAAGTGGTATAATCTTGGGAATATCAGATAGGGTCCAACCAATGGCTTTCTTATGTTTCCTAAGGACATTTAGAATCATCCTCTCATGATTGGATTCAAGAGAAGAAGAAATGACAATAGTATTTGTTTGATTTTCCCCTAGGAAAGCATACTTGAGTGTAGTGGGAAGTTCCTTCAATTCAATATCAGGTTGGTTTGGAATTTCAGCAGAAAATTGGGACATTGGATCAAGTTCAATTTCTTTTTTTAGAGTTTCAGATATGATTGATTCCCCACATGTATAAGTTTCTGCTACTAGATTGGCTTGATTAGATTTAGGGAAGGAAGTTGGAGTGGTCTCCATGAAATTGGTTTCTTGAAAGGTTTCACTGATTGTTGGACCTAAGACTTCATCATAAGAGCAATTTGAAAATGATTCAATCCAATGAGATAAACTTCATTCATATGAACAAAGGAAATCAATCTCATACTGACTTAAACATTCATCAAATATTCCTTGATGTTCCATGGATTCATTATCAATGCTTCCTATCATGTTTACTGCATGAATTTCCTCATCATCCTTTATTTGTGAGCTTGCATTATAGATGTTCAATTCTAGAATCATGTTTCCAAAGGTGATGGTCATGTTCCCATTTCAGACTCAGATAACAGAGTTGATTGTTGCAATGAAGGGATGACCAAGGATAATTGGGGTTTGTTCCTTATTTCCTAAGTTTGGATGGTTTTCAAGGACAATGATGTCAGCAGGGTAGATGAAGTTTTCAACCTTTACCAGAACGTCCTTTAAAATACCCTTTGGAAGCCTAATGCTACAATCAGCAAGTTGAAGTGTGACATATGTGGGTTGGATTTCTTCTAGGCCTAACGGATAGTACAAATCATAGGGAATGAGATTGACACCTGCACCTAGGTAACACAAGGCCTTGAAAACTTTTCTCTCTCCGGGTTCAACATTGATGTAAGGGAAACCTGGGTCTTTCAACTTAGGAGGAACGGTCCCTTGAATGTTTGTACTCACATTAGCAGCCAAAAGTACTTGGTTTTTATGTGAAAATTTTCTTTTAAAAGTGAAAAATTCCTTAAGGTACTTTGAGTAGGAAGGTATGGTTTGGATGGCATCGAAAAGGGGAATTTTCAACTAGACTTTTGAGAAGATTTACCTCAATGTTTCACTCAGTTCAGGCTTGGTTTTCCCCCTCATGCGTTGAGGAAATGGTGCAGGTTGTGGCGTTATTTGTTGAAGAGTTGTTTCTTTGACAAAGTTATCATATTTTTCAGTTTGATAATTTGGTTTATTTGAATTTTCATCCAATTTTGAATCTTCAGGTGGGTTCTGAATTAGTTGTTCAGGTTTCTCAATTGATTTCCCACTTCTTAAAACAGTCACATCCTTTAGTTGTTCATGAGTAGTTTGAGTGCAACTTGAATCTCCCCTTGAAGTTGGGGATGGAACTGCCTGAGTATTCATGGGTGCCTTTCTAGTTTTGATGGTTTGAATTTCTTATTTATGGGAAGAGACATCCAATTTCATCCTTTCCATTTGTTTGCACAGTTTTTCTAGTAGGCTTTGTGGAACAGTTTGGGTTGGTGCTTGAGAATATTGGTTTATCCCGGGGGGATATTTTGGAGGTGGAATGGTTTGTTGAAAATGGACCAGTGGATGTTTTTATTGGATAGGTTGGGTTTGGAACTAGTTATGTGTTTGGTAGTTCTGATGGGGTAAGGATTTTGTCCCTATGGTTGGCTAGGTTGTTGGTTATCTTTCCAACGGAAGTCTGGGTGGTCATTATACATTGGGTTGAAGTTGTTTTGGTATTGTGGATTTTGAAAGTTCAAGGAATTTACTTCCACTAGGGGTCCTCCTAAAAGAACATCCTTGATGGATGGAATGGTTGGGCAGTTTTCTGTCTTATGGTCATGTTTGTCACAAATTGTGCAAACAGGGTCTACAGATTGGATTTCATGGACTTTCCTAAGGTCTATTTATTCAAAATTCCAAGAGAGTGATATGAGTTTTTCCCTAAGGCTTTCCTCTTCTCTAAGTGTATGAATTACAGTAGTTATTTGTGGCTTTTAAGAATAATGTGAAGTTCCCCATGTTTGGTTTTGTTCATAAAGTCTTTCTAGATACTCGTAAGCATCATTTGGGGCTTTGTTTTTAAATGTTCCATTACACATCATGTCAATGAATTGTTTGTTCCCCAGACCCAACCCTTCATAGAAAATTCTCACTTGTTTAGGAATAGAAAAACCATGGTGTAGAACAATGTTTTGAGTGTCTTTGAACCTCTCCCATGTTTCAAAGAATGACTCTCCCTCTTTTTCAAAAAAGTTTTGGATACTCTTTTTAAGTGCAATTGTTTTGTGGTGGGGAAAGTATTTTTTGTAGAATTCTCTTTGTAGTTGGTACTAAGAGTTTATGGATGATGGTCTCAAATTGTTTAGCCAATTTTTATCTCAATACTTTATAAAGAAAAGTAAATATCCTCATATTAGATAATTCTAGTTGATGTGGGGGACACATGGTTTCTACAATGTCATTGAACTCCTTAATGTGAATTTAGGGCATCTCGGACTTCATTCCATGGAATGTGGGAAGGTGGTTTATGACATGGGGTTTAAAGATGTAGTTGTAATATCATAGGTAATTGTGTCTAATGAATGAGGGGGCATTGGTCCAAGAAGGTGTGAGGTAGTCATTCATGGTTTGATCAACTGCATTCCCCATGTTTGGGGCAACCTCATTTGGGTTTCCATTTTGGTTTCCACCCGGGTTTATGAGTTGGTTTCTTTGAAGACCTTCCATTGAAATGGGCTCAATTTTGGACTCTAGAGTATTTGGAAGATTAGGATCTAATGTAATGAGTTCCCTTGGTGTACTTTACTCCCCAACCCCAGGACTATCCACCCTAACTAGACGGTTTGATTGATCGCGGGTGTAGGTGGACATGCGCCAAAAGAAAAAAAAACAAGAAAGGGACAAGATAAGAGAATTTGGATGAGAAAAGAAGAAATGGGGGAGAATAGAATGGGTGTTTAGATGAATTACTTGGGTCCCCAGTAACGTCGCCAAAATTTGATTCTCTCTCAAATTTACCCAAGAGAAGAAGGTAGGACGGTCCTTGTAGTTTAGCTTGGGTTGTTGAATCCTCAGAGACCTAAGAAGAAACCTATAGACGTGTACATTCCATGGACTGTTTTTGTCTATGAAGTGGCCAACATGGGTTGATTTTAGATGGTTTTAAAGGAAATATAAGAGACTTAAGTTAATTAAATTTAAAATAATGAGTTTATCCTAGGTTATCACTTGGGGTGGATTGGACGTATTCCCTTTTCAATTATTTCAATTTCTTATATTTGAGTTGAGTTCATTTAAGGAGATAAAACAACTTTATTAATTTCTGATTTTATACCAACACACCATAATAATAATCACCTATACACTTGAAGGATAACAGTTTTGAGCACTTCAAGGTAAAGGTTCGTATTAGCACTTGAAGTGTGTGGCCTTAAATTCAACAAGGGCGATAGAGTTTAAAAATCATCAAATAAAAATCTCAATTAAAGAAGTGATTATACATTAATGGGGTGATAAATAAAATCCAATCCATCCCCTTTATACTCCCTTAGATCAACCCATAAGTGGTTTAGCCCTCTATTTATTCTATGGTTTCAATGGAAGTGGAAAGTAGACTCATGAGGGAGGAATTGAAGAAGTAAATAAAACAATAAAAAGAAAATGATCACTCCACCGTTGTGTGAATGATTTCACAAGGTTTGGTGTGAATAAATTCACACCTTGAGGCAACGGTATAAAAGTGAGATGGATAAAAGTAGAATAAGAGGATAAGAAGATCTTTTATTAAGAAACTAAAGTGAATTGAACAACTTACATGTGAAAGATAACCTTGAGATAACAAAATCACAGCATAACATTACAATTGAACAAAGCACCAAAGATCCTCAAACTAATCCACCACCACTGCCTTAAATAGGAATTTTGTAAGACTTGGGTCGAGACTCCAATAGTACAAAGCATCCCACATGATTATGGTAGGCCTAGGGTGGTGGAAAGATTGTGTAACTTCGACTTTTCCACATTTGACCCGAGGTGGTAGACAGCTTTCATCCACCGAACATGCGTGCTTGGAAGACCTTCTAGATGGACGAATAAGAGTGGGATATAGAAAAATAAAATTGATCTCCAGATGTCTCCAAACCTCCTGTTAAATTTGGGCCTATTTGTAGTTTTATATTCGGAGATATGATTAGATTAGTGGGCTGTTTTTCTGGGCCGCAGAATCTAATCCATAATTTTATCGCTAACTTCGGCTGCCTAAATGACGACAATGGAGGCCGAATTAGCACTGGCTTCTAAAGAATTATTTGTTCCTATATATTTCATATATCCTACCACCAAATCTGGGATTCATTGGATTCGTAATGTGGCTCCCAAAGTCTCATCAGTGTGATGGTGTCCAATCTGACTTCTACAGAATTGTTTCCTTTCATCACAAAATATCCTCATCTTCTTCCATGAATTATCCATTGATCCCTGAATCAAACATTTTCTTATTTAAGTGTAGATAAATTTACCAAAATAGAAAATTAAAATAGGTATAATTAGATTCCTTAAAATCAGATTAATCATTGGGTACTTTAAATGATGTTCAAAAATGTACCACATAATAGTGCATTTTAAGAAGGTATTACAATCATAATGTGAAATGATGTCCAAAGTGTAAAATGAACTAAAATTATGTTTATTAATAATAAAGAACATGAATATTATATATATTAACAATGAATATTATCCTGATTTAGTGGATAATCACACCCCCCCAACTTGAGTTTTTCTAGTCCTGAGCAAAATATATCTCATCAAAAATGAAATTTGAATTCCCTTTTCCAAAAACATTTTAATACACAATGATCACCAAAAACCCTTATACCAAACAATCATGAAACCCATCAAAATATTTTAATACAAGATAGTTTCATAAGCATATCCCAATCATAATCCCATTCCTTTGTTCAAATTCTTTGCCATATTTCATCCAATATCAATTAAGTATGAGGATGTGTTGTGCATCACAATAGACGTGGGGGTTCATATTTATTCAAGGAGGAAATTACGGAAGCACTAGGTGGAATCAAATTTCAATATTAAGATGAGTATTCAATTTTTTTTTTGTATTATATATATTTTTTTGTTTTTTTTTTCAATTTTTCCATGGTAATTGAAATTACACTCAAAAGAGTCAACCCCTGTAGCGAGACCTTGCAGATGACTCCCAGGCTCAAAGACCTTAGGGAACCAAGTGAAGCCCACATACTCGGGCATCATCTCGAGTTAACTCAATCAAAAAAAAATCAAATTACCAAAAATAGAGATAAAATTACTAATTATGGGCAAGAAAACTATGGAGTCACGATCCCCAAGTGCCGAAATCCACTCATTAGGTCATTTCATTGCTCTACGCGAAAATTTATTTATTTATTTATTTTTTTTTGAATACTAATATTAAAACTAAAATTATAACCAAACCTATGCTATTTATTTGGGAGACCCCATGAACTTAAACTAATACCCCACTATCCAAAGGACATGCATTGTGATCTTTTTTTTGGATGAAAGTATAAATGATGAAATATCACATTGGACAGCCACACTTTCCAAAATCTATGCTCATGAAATTTTACAAGGATTAAAATCAGAATCAGGGCATTCTAAATTATTTGATATTCAGTTTCAAAGTGAGCAATTTTTATTACCATGTTCAATGTTAGAGGAATTTTTCCTTCCATTTACACATTTTTTTATTCTTTAAATCATTCCTTTTTTTGACACAAAATCATTTTTAATTTTATCTTCCCCCATGCCAACATAAAATAACACTATCCCCAGTGTTAAAAAAAAAGAAAATTTAGAAGGGGGTAGAGGTAGAGAATGAAAGTTCAAAAATGAAATTGAAAATGAGGATCATGTAATGAAGTCACCTGGTGGTTGAAGTTGAAATTCTTGCTGCTCCAAATTAGTCCTTTGATCTCTTAGGGGATGTAGGCACCTCCTTGATTGAACATGTATCACCCAAAATAGTCCCTGAACCATACAAAGAAGAACAAACTAGACAAAACAAATAGCACAGTGACTTATTGAATTCCAAGTATCATTATTTTTATGGTTTTCCCAGTTATTTTTTGTTTTTTTTAAATCAAACTAATGATACATTGTCATCTTTTAAATTTCTGGGTAATTTATTACTCAGGGATCACACCGCGTGACACGGATGAATATGATGCTCCCCTTTAATACCCATCCATACTCATAAAATAAGAACATGTCAATAGTCTAATTTTTTTTATTAAATATCAAAATGATTAATTAATACTATTTAAATTATAAAGTTGATTAAAACAAAAAAATGATAGGAAACTTGAAAACCACGGGTTGCCTCCCATGTAGTGCTTTTTTAACGTCGTTATCCCGACATGGATCCTGAATCTATCAATTTTTTCCTGGTTCAAAGGTTTTCTTAGTTAACTAAACCTCTATTTCCTGTTTATTGAATGATTCAATGAATAGTTTTAAACTTTGACCATTGACCTTGAAAATGTAACCAATTTTGGGATCTTGAATCTCTACTACCCCATGGGGGTACACATTATGCACTATGAAAGGTCCTGGCCATATAGACCTTAACTTTACCGGGTGTAAATTAAGTTTTGAACTATACAAGAGCACAAGTTTTCCCAGTTCAAAATGGTTGACCTTGATATTCCTAGATTGGTAGGCTAGAACTCTAGATTTATTGATCCTTGAATTTTTATAAGCCTCCATCCTTAGTTCCTCTAGTTCATTGAGATCTAATTTCCTTTTTGTTCTGGCCAATGAGAGGTCATAATCCATTTTCTTAATTGCCCAAAAGGCCTTATTCTCAATTTCAACAGGTAAATGGCATGCTTTTACATAAACCAACCTATATGGTGACATTCCTAAGATGGTTTAGAATGTTGTACGATATGCCAAAAGAGAATCTAAGAGTTTCTAAGACCAATATTTCCTAGAAGTATTGAAATTTTTCTCAAGAATTTGTTTGATTTCATGATTGGCTAACTCAGCTTGACCATTGGTCTGTGGGTGGTAAGCAGTGGACACTTTGTGAGAAATTCCATATTTTTTCATGAGTGATGAGAATGGATGATTGAAAAAATGAGTTCCACGATCACTAAATAAAGCCCTAGGAATTCCAAATCTAGAGAAGATGTTTTCCTTGAGAAATCTAATCACAGTTTGATGATCATTGGATGTTATAGGAATGGCCTCAACCCATTTAGAGACATAATCGATAGCTAAGAGAATGTAAAGATATCCCCTAGAGTTTGGGAAGGGACCCATGAAATCAATTCCCTAACAGTCAAATATTTCAACCACTAAGATGGGAGTGAGTGGCATTTGATTCCTTTTTGTGATGGACCCTACTTCTTGACACCTAGGACAGCTTTGACAAATTTTTTAGGAGTCACTTGAGAGGGTGGGACACAAGAGACCACATTGAATAATCTTAGCAGATGTTTTATTAGAGGAAAAGTGACCTCCACATGCCTCACTATGACAGAATTTAAGGATGGAATCTTATTCAGATTCTTGAACACACCTCCTAATGGCTTGGTCAGGATAGAACTTATAGATGTATGGATCATCAAACACATAGTGTCTAACATCATAAAGGAATTTCCTTCGATCTTGAGTCCCTAATAATTTTGGAATGACTCATGTAACTACGAAATTGGCTATGTCAGCATACCAAGGGCAGTCACTCACAGAGTATAGGTGTTTATCGAGAAATGAATCAGACACAAAAAGGTGATTTGAGTTGTCTTTGAATTACATCCTAGAGAGGTTATCAGCTACAACATTTTCAACACCCTTTTTATCCTTGATTGTGTGGTCAAATTATTGTAAGAGAAGGACCCACCTAATCAATATAGCCTTAGCATCTTGTTTTTGGAAGAGGTATTTTAGTGCAGAATGGTCAGTGAACACAGTGATGGGGCATCCTAAGAGGCAGGACCTAAACTTCTCTAAGGAAAACACAATAGAAATTAACTCCTTTTCAGTGGTGGTGTAGTTGATTTGGGCATCATTTAAGTATTTTCTTTCATAAGTAATGACATAAGGAGTTTTATCACAACGTTGTCCTAACACAGCTCCTACAGCAAGGTCACTGGCATCACACATAAGTTCTAAAGTAAGGTTCCAATTTGGAGATTTCATAATGGGAGGATAGGTTAGAGAGGATTTGAGGGTTGATAATGAACCCTCATAGCTTTCTATCCAAACAAATGGAGCATCCTTTACTAGGAGAGCACAAAGGGGACAGGAGATTGAACTAAAGTCCTTGATGAATATTCTATAGAAACCAGCATGACCTAAGAAATACCTCTCTTCCTTGATATTTTGGGGTGATGGGAGGTGAAGAATGATGTCAACCTTGGCTTTATCAACTTCAATCCCCCTACCTGAGACCAGATGGCCAAGAACTAGTCCCTCTTTACCCATGAAATGTAATTTTTCCCAGTTTAGGACCATATTATTTTCTTCACATCTTTACAAGACTCTCTACACATTCTTCAGAAATCCCTCAAATGTATCCCCAAACAGAGATAATTCATCCATGAAGACCTCTATAAAATCCCCTACCATGTCTGAGAAGATTCCCATCATTAACCGTTGGAAGGTTCCAGGGGAATTTCATAACCCGAAGGGCATGCATTTGAAAGAAAAGGTTCTGAATGGACATGTGAATGTAGTCTTACCTTGATCCTCTAGGGAGACCTCAATTTGATTATACCCTGAGTACCCATTTAAGAAACAATAGAAGGCATGACCTGCCACTCTCTCAAGAACTTGGTCAATGAATTGTAAGGGGAAATGGCCCTTCTTGGTGAATGAGTTTAGCTTCCTATAGTCAATGCAGACTGCAACGCCCTGGCCCCAGTTACCAAGAGTATGTGCATTATTACATAACATTGGCATGATCACAAAAGATTAAGTCTCGAAATACTGATTAGTTTAGTAGCCTTGGAAACACTAGATACATTCATAAATGCTACAATACATCATAAAGTTAAATATAACAATAACATAGTCTCCATAGTCCACAGTCATATCCCCTTCAGACTATCCCTGTTGGTCAGTCATAAAATATTTCTTCACATCCTGGGAAAATAAAACATATAAAGGGGTGAGCTCAGATGCTCAATAAGGATAACAATATAGTAGAAACTTTCATAAATAAACATAAACATTTAAGGTAATGTATAACTAAAACAAAAGCCTTTTAAATTTGAACTTCAGCATAATATGGAAAAAATAAAATAAATTAATTCCATTTACTTATTCACATGGATATTCTACTAGTCTAATAATCACATGCAATATCAATAACCACTTTCATAATGATGGAATGCATAATGCTAGACTATCATAACCACGTATCCAAGGCCTCGTGCCAAGACTACCAATAAGATTTTGTCAAGGCCTCGTGCCAAGACACTAGTTTGTCTCATGAGACCTATCGATGCATCGAGGAGCTATAGTGGGCTCCACCCGTCACTTATTAAGTCCAATGCATTCCTTATATTAAAAGGTTTAAACATATCATAAACCATAACATAATCGTATCACATAAAACATGCATAAAGGAAACATAACATTTCCACATTTCAATCACAAGATATCAATACAACACATTGATATAATAAAAACATTATCAAAACCATTTTCAATACCAAAATAAAACAAAATTAAATCATTGTATTTATTTTTCATTTAAAAAAATTTATGGCTTGTAGAGGAAGCCGAAACTCAAATAATGGTCACGGAGGTGGAGAAGTCGTTGTCACCGCATAATTAAGACAAAACATTCTTGTTTTCGTTTAGTAAAAACTATTCATATAAAAGATTAATTTTGAATAAAAGTAAAAGTAAAAGGGTTGTATACACCATATAAAGGAAATTTTTGTATAAAACAAAATATGCCTTAATGAAAAGATATTGAGACGAAGTCCCTTACCTCGTGTCCGACTTGACTTGATCATTCTTTAATCTCCTGAATAATAAACTAGAGTTAATTTCTACTTGAATAAGAACCTTTTTAAAGTTCATTATCACTTTTATATCACTTATTACCATGTTATGGACATTATGTAATTATTTAAGTTAATAACGGTCGTTTTGTCGATCTTTGGTACTTGAGTCAAAAATAAACATCTTATAATTACAAGTTGTTCATGTGGAAAAATATCCATTATATAAAGAATTATATTCCTGATGTAGTTATCATATATATCATAAATATCCAGTATATAAATTCATTTATAATATTACATAACATTTTGAGGTAAGAAATGAAATGCACCGTTCATGGAGACGGTAAGTCGTACGTACGCATGAACGCTACTTTCATTTCTATTTTGTATTTAATGGAAAGAAATCATAATGATATAAAGGTATATTATAATTCCAGTATAATATAATATATAATATCATTTACTCCATCCTTTATACATCCCATATATGGAATTAATGATTCAAATCACTTTGAGGGGGCGGCAGTCCGCACTTCCTAAAATGAAATTATAGCGTTTACCCATAATGGAAATCATAAAGGTATGTCATAAATGATAAATACAGAATCATAAGGAAAACATAAACATAATATATATCATATATAAATATATTTAAATCTTAATGGTCACCATGAGAGGTGTTAAAATAATATTGAACAATCATCGTTTCGTGAGGCAGTAATTCGCCACCCACAGAAACAGTATGTTCTTTAACCATTAGATGAAGGTGTGTGTAAGTATAAATAAAATACTTCTCATAACAACATCCTAGTATATTTAAGATACTGTTTTTGTTACAAAATAAAGGAATAAAAATATTTTAAGGGGTTTGAGAAGAAAAATAAAACAAAAGAACATAAGAGAAGACATTACCTTAAAATCGGGTAACTCTTTTTGATTTGAGCCAAAGGCTTCCTTGGGAAGACTTATACCCAAAGTGAGGATTCTATGTGTAAGAGAGAGAAGTTTATAGAGTATTTGGGAAAATTTTGGCCGATCCAAATGGCTTTGAATGTGTGAATAAGTTGATAGAGGTGGGGGCCATTTATAAGAGGAGTGGAGGGGCTCTTTTGGAAAGATTGAAATGTTACTTTATTATGAAATGATTTTCAGATTTTAAATATCCCACAATGATATATTTCGAGTATAAGGTGATAAGGGTTCTAAATCCACCCATACAATAGGTTTTAGACAAGTGTATGTCTTATATTTTACCTTATCTTTTCATTTTATTTAAATTGTTCATTAATGCGGTAATCACTGCATCATCGTGGTGTCATAAATAAATAAATTTATTTAATGTCTAAAAATTATAAAAAAATTAACATGATGTAGAAAATATTTTTTTCTTTCCAATTAATATTTATAGTAGAAAAGTTAACTTATATAACCCCATGTAATAATTGTTTTAGTAAAACAACACAAGTTTGTGACAATTTTATTTTTAATTTAAATAAAAAGTTATTAATGTCATTTTCTTACCCAAGTGGCTCCATGGGGTCCCCAAGTTGACCCATGGATTGTTTTGGTCGGCCATGACTCATACAATAAGGTTAGGACAAGTGTAAAGGTAATTGCGTATTATTATAACATTATATTTACCTTAAATTACACTAATTACCTTTAAACGCGATTAATAAAAATTAAAAGTTACTATTCACCAAAAAATATTTTCATGCCATTAAACCACATTTTACTTACTAATTACAACCATGTTTTTCAGATTTTTGAAATTAAATTTAAAAAAGTGGTAAAGTTTCATTTTAATGTAAAATTAGTTTTTTAACTACCACTTAGTGGTTTCACTATTCATCAAAAATTGAAGTTTTTCATAAAAATACCAAAGATTCACCCTAAGATATATTTTTTATTCCTAATTAAAGAATGATGTATATTTTACCAAATTCCAAACATATAAGTTTAATTAATTAATTTAATAATTAATTCCTGTTGTCACAATAAATAGCGTGTTTTTAAGAAATAATATATATCAAAAGATTGACAATGGTTTATGTCCAATTTCAAAGTGAAATTAATTCTAATGACCACCATTGGATAAAATGGTAAAAATATATTCTAATTATACTTTAAAACCACTCAATATTATAATTTATCATTATAAATTATTTTTATTAAAAAATTTGTTTTTAAGTATTTTTTCTATTCATAGAAAATTGGAAGTTCTCAGAAAATTACAAAAAAATCAACTTAGGATAATTTTGATATTCCGAATACAAAAATAAAGTCCATTTTGAAATATAAAATTTATATATTTTCAAAAAGTGGGTATTACTATTCCTAACTGCTACTTTGATTGGTCTTGGTGTGTTAGAATCTCGAACTTGCGTACAATGCAAGTTATTTCATTATTGAATGAGAAGCGTATCGTGAAATATTTGGGTGTTAAATTCTCTCCTCCTTCAATAAATTTCATCCTCACAATTTGAAATTGTTCTTTGAAAATAAAAGGTTTAAAATAGAAAATACCTTTGTGGAAAACCCATATCAAAAATAGGGTTACTAAAAATATAACTTTAAGAGAAAGAAAGAGAAGTACAGAGGTCACTCGAGATATCCCATACTAGGATTCTATGAAAACATGGATATGGAGGAGAAACAAACCATCAAGGTCTTATGGAGAGTTGTAGAAAACAGGATTAGAAGAAAGTTAACTACAAGAAAATCACAAACTTGGGATTAGTTAAAGGGTCTTTGATTCCCCAGTTGGAAAAGTTAACAGACAACATTTTTGTTTTAAATTACCTTTCATAAAGTTGAGGAATTAATTTTGGATATTTACTAAGAACGTAAGGAAATATACTTACTTTTCATGTAGACATTCATTCATTAATAAATTTTTACCACAAACCTATCTTTCACTCCAAAAGGTAATAGAATTCAAAAATATTATATTTATCCTAATCGTATAAGGTTCCAAATATTAACACATACCATGAAGAAAAATATTTTTTAATAACCAGGGACTTCCTGTAGGATACTGGTAGGTAATAAAGGAATGTCGCACTATGGTTGTGGGTTCTATTCCTGCAGCTTTGTCTGGCGCGATGGGTTATCCCCCGACCTGCAGGTTGTCCTTTTCCTAAAACTATAGTATTATAATATTCCAAAAATAATCTTCAGAAATGTTTTAACCTTAAAAAATACTATCCAAAGTTTAACTTAATCCATTCCAACCTTTATAGTTATCCAAAATACCTCTGTCCAGACTTTCTCTAAAAGGTATCTAAATTCAAAAATCAATTGTAACATCAGATTCCCTAAATAAAGTAAAGTTTTTCTTATTGTCACATACTAAAAATATTATTACCTTCATCATATTAAAACCTTAATGAAAACAACAAGTACTGAAGTACAATCCTTATATATATCACATTATTCTTATAATCATAATATAGTTCTTGAGTCCAAAAACACAAATACAATAAGTATTCCACTTCAACTGTAGTAATGACATAAGATTGGCCTCGATCCCTTGGCATTTTCTGAGGTAATTTTCTCTGACGCTTAGGACATTCATTTTCATAATGTCCCATTTCACTACAATTGTTGCATTCAATATTGATAGCATCTTTCTTTCCCTTACAATCATTAGCCTGGTGACCTTTTTCTCCACATTTATAAAAAACTCCCATTCTTTTTAGGAAAGTACTAGGGTGATTCTTCCCACAATTATCACATAATGGAAAATCCTTCTTTCCCTTTTTCCCTTTATCTATCTCTTGTTCCACAGTTCTCTTCTTCTCTTGCTTTACTTTATTGTCATAAGATTTAGAGAATTCCTTTTCGGTCTTGATTGACCACGAGACTATATCTTCGTATGTTGATAAATATTGTGATACTAATGCTCGACAGAGAAATGGTTTTAACCCATTAAAGAAACGATCAATCTTACTTCTTGTGTTACGTATATAATCTACAACATGCCTCACTAACCTTGTAAATTTAGACTCATACTTTGCAACATTCTTGTCCTCCTTTTTCCTTGGACTCAGAAATTGCCTTTCCATATATGCTCGATGGTTACGAGGAAAGTATTTTTCTAAGAAAATATCTTTGAACTCCCCCCATTCAATATTTGATACTTCATCATCTTCTTTTGTGTTTTGAATCAATGAAAACCATTGATCAGCATCTCCAATGAGGCGGTAAACTGCCATGATAACCTTTTCCCTTTCACTACTCCCCAAGGCATGGAATATTTTTTCTAAGGAATTCATCCATTACTCAGCTACTAAAGGATTTGTATTCCCATTGAATGTTTGTGGTTGTTGCCTCATGAAGCGGTCTAACATTAATACTCCACGTTGTGGATCAGGGTGCTCCATACGAGTAAGGTTATTATTCATAACTTGAGTGAGTTTTCTCAGTATGGTGATAAGCCGATCGGCACCAGTTGTATCACCAACTCCATTATAATTATCTTGAGCAGGAGGTAAATCCCTACATGAATTGTGTGCATTGATACAGTTTCTATTCCTTCCACTAGGCGCTATTTCTAAACAATGGTATAAACTAGATCAGTTTATGAATCAAAATACATAATTCCATACTTGTAAAACACTTAACATAAATTGAACAGTTTATGGATATAATCCATAATCATAAAAATGTTTTCTTAAAGGAAGTATATACTCATAAACCCTTCATAATGGTTTGTAATGAAAATTATAATTATCCTAAGCATATCCCCCGGGAGTGTCGTAACCAAGAGTGAAACAAGGCCTGTTATCGTGCACCAGTTCCCTTTCGAGTCTAGCTCAAAGCGGTGTTTTCGGGTTTTATCCCTAGGTACATCGGTGATAGAGCCGCCTCTACATGTTCGTATCCAGACAGGGATATATTTCTCGGAAAACTCACAAAATCTCTATAATACCAAAATTCTAGGAAGTTCTTCTATACTAATCCTCAAAGCCTATCTTAGGGCTATGTACTCTAATCAGAGTTTTTCTAAATCTAGCTTCCAAGGTTAGTACTAAACTTCCTCTGATACCAACTGTAACGCCCCGACCCCATTTACCTAGAGTCGGTGCATTATTATGTAACATTGGAATGATCACAAAAGATCAAGTCTCGAAAGACCAATTAGTTTAGTAGCCTTGGAAACACTAGATACATTCATAAATGTTACATTACATCATAAAGTGAAATATCATGATAACATAGTCTCCATAGTCCACACTCATATCCCCTTAAGACTATCCCTATAGGTCAGTCATAAAATATTTCTTCACATCCTGGGAAAATAAAACATAGAAAGGGGTGAGCACAGATGCTCAGTAAGGATAACAATATAGCGGAAACTTTCATAAATAAACATAAACATTTAAGGCAATGTATAACTAAAACAAAAGCCTTTTAAACTTGTTCTTCCGCATAATATGGAAAAAAATAAAATGAATTAATGTCGTTTACATATTCACATGGATATTATACTAGTCTAATAATCACATGCAATATCAATAACCACATTCATAATGATGGAATGCATAATGATAGACTATCATAACCTCGTAGCTAATGCCTCGTGCCAAGACTACAAATAAGATTTTTTCAAGGCCTCGTGCCAAGACACTAGTTTGTCTCATGAGACCTACCGATGCATTGAGGAGTTATAGCGGGCTCCACCAGTCACTTATTATGTCTATTGAATTCCTTATATGAAAAGGATTAAACATATCATAAACCATAACATAATTGTATCACATAAAACATGCATAAAGGAAACATAACATTTCCACATTTCAATCACAAGATATCAATACAACACATTGATATAATAAAAACATTATCAAAACCATTTTCAATACCAAAATAAAATTAAATTAAATCATGGTATTTATTTTTCATTTAAAAAAAGTTATGACTTGTAGAGGAAGTCGAAACTCAAATAATGGTCACGACGGCGGAGAAGCCGTTGTCGCCGCATACGTAAGACAAAACATTCCTTTTTTCATTTAGTGAAAATGCTTCATATAAAAGATTCATTTTGAATAAAAGTAAAATTCAAAGGGTTTTACACATTGTATAAAGGAAAGTTGTGTATAAAACAAAACATACCTCAATGAAAGGAGATTAAGACGAAGTCCCTTACCTCATGTCCGACTTGACTTGATCATTCTGTAATCTCCCGAATAATAAACTAGAGTTAATTTATACATGCATAAGAACCTTTTTCAATTTAATTATTCCATTTATATCACTTATTACCATGTTATAAACATTATGTAATTATTTAAGTTAATAACGGTCGTTTTGTCGATCTTTGGTACTTGAGTCAAAAATATAATTCTTATAATTACAAGTTGTTCATGTGGTAAAATATCCATTATATACAGAATTATATTCATGATGTAGATATCATATATATCATATATATCCAGTATATAAATTCATTTATAATATTACATAACATTTAGAGGTAAGAAATGAAATGCACCGTTCATGGAGACGGTAAGTCGTACATACGCATGAACGCTAGTTTCATTTCTATTTCATATTTAGTGGAATTAAATCATAATGATATAAAGGTATATTATAATTCCAGTATAATATCATATATAATATCATTTACTCCATCCTTTATACATCCCATATATGGCATTAACGATTCAAATCACTTTGAGGGGGCGGAAGTCTGCACTTCCTAAAATAAAATTATCGCGTTTATCGATAATGGAAATCATAAAGGTATGCCATAAATGAAAAAAACATAATAATAAGTAAAACATAAACATAATAGATATCATATATAAATATAGTGACATCTTAATTTCCACCATGAGAGGTGTTAAAAGAACATTGAACAATCATCGTTTCGTTTGGTAGTAATTCGCCACCCACAGAAACAGTATGTTCATTAACCATTAGACGGAGGTGTGTGTAAGTTTAAATCAAATAATTCTCATAAAAACATCCTAGTATATTTAATACACTGGTTTTGTTACAAAATAAAGGAATAAAAATATTTTAAGGGGTTGGAGAAGCAAAATAAAACAAAAGAACATAAGAGAAGACATTTCCTTAAAATCAGGTAACTCTTTTTGATTTGAAACAAAGGCTTACTTGGGAAGACTTCTGCCCAAAGTGAGGCTTCTGGGAGTAAGAGAGGGAATTTTAGAGAGTATTTGGTCAGAGTTTGTGCCATAAAAATGGCTTTGAAGGTGTTAATATGGTGATAGATGTGGGGCCTTTTATAAGAGGAGAGGAGGGGCTCTTTTCGAAAGATTGAAATGTTACTTTATTATAAAACGATTTTCAGATTTTAAAGGTCCCAAAATGATATATTTATAGTATAAGGTGATAAGGGTTCTAAATACACCCATCCAATAGGTTTTAGACAAGTGTAAGTCTTAGATTTTATCTTATCTTTTCATTTTATTTAAATTGTTCATTAATGAGGTAATCACTGCATCATCATGGTGTCATAAATAAATTTATTTATTTAATGTATAAAAATTATAAAAAATTTACCATAATGTGGGAAATATTTTTAGCTTTCTCATTAATATTTATAGTCGAAAATATAACTTATATTACCCCATGTAATAATTGTTTTAGTAAAACAACACATGTTTGTGACAATTTTATTTTTACTTTAAATAAAAAGTTATTAATGTCATTTTCTTACCCAAGTGACTCCATGGGGTCCCCAAGTTGACCCATGGATTTTCTTGGTCGTCCATGACTCATCCAATAAGGGTAGGACAAGTGTAAAGGTAATTTCATATTATTATAACATTATATTTACCTTAAATTACACTAATTACCTTTAATCGCGATTAATAAAAATTAAAAGTTACTATTCACCAAAAATTAATTTCATCCCATTGAACCACATTTTACTTACTAATGAAAACCATGTATGTATGATTTTTGAAATTCAATTTAAAAAAGTGGTAATGTTTCATTTAAACGAAAAAATAGTTTTTTAACTACCACTTAGTGGTTTCACTATTCATCAAAAATTGAAGTTTTTCAGAAAAATACCAAAAATTCACCCTAATCTATATTTTCTATTCCTAATTCAAAAATGATGTATATTTTAAGAAATTAAAAACATATAAGTTGAATTAATTAATTTAATAATTAATTCCTGTTGTCACAACAAATATCGTGTTTTTAAGAAACAATATATATCAAAAGATTGACAATTGTTTATGTCCAATTTCAAAGTGAAATTAATTCTAATGACCACAATTGGATAAAATGGTAAAAATATATTCTAATTATACTTTAAAACCACTCAATAGTATAATTTATCAATATAAATTATTTTTATTAAAAAAGTTTTTTTAAGTATTTTTTCTATTCATAGAAAATTGGAAGTTCTCAGAAAATTACAAAAAATTCAACTTAGTATAATTTCGATATTCTGAATAAAAAAATGAAGTCCATTTTGAAATATAAAATTTATATAATTTCAAAAAGTGGGTATTACTATAAATAACGGCTACTTTGATTGGTCGTGGTGTGTTAGAATCTTGAACTTGCGTACAATTCAAGCTATTTTAATATTGAATGAGAAGCATATCGTGAAAGCCCGGGGTGTTACACAGACCCTCCATCCACTACTCACCCTTTTTGGAAGAAAATCTCCATCCTCATTGGTTATCACGGTGATTCCAGCCTTTTTTGGAACCACTTGGATTGGCTCACCCATTCACTCTCAGCTATGGGATATATGATACCATCTTTTAACAATTTCAAAAGTTCATTCCTTACTACCTCCATGAGATTAGGATTAAGTCACCGTTGAGGTTGAATACATGGATTTGAATCAGATTCCAGAACAATCCTATGAGTCTCAATAAGTGGGATAATCCTGGTAATATTAGACAGGGTCCAACTAATGGCTTTCATATGTTTCCTAAGGACATCTAGAAGCATCCTCTCATGATTGGATTCAAGAGAAGAAGAAATGACAATAGGATGTGTTTGATTTTCCCCTAGGAAAGCATACTTGAGTGTAGCGGGAAGTTCCTTCAATTCAAGATCAGGATGGTTCGGAATTTTAGCATAAGATTGGGACATTGGATCATGTTCAATTTCTTTTTTAAGAGTTTCAGATAGGATTGATTCCCCACAAGTAGAAGTTCCAGCTACTATATTGGCTTGATCAGATTTAGGGAAGGAAGTTGGAGTGGTCTCCATGAAAGTGGTTTCTTGAAAGGTTTAACTGATTGTTGGACCTAAGACTTCATCATAAGAGCAATTTGAAAATGATTCAACCCAAGGAGATAAACTTCCTTCATATGAACAAAGGAAATCAATCTCATCCTGACTTAAACATTCATCAAATAATCCTTGATGTTCCATGGATTCATTATCAATGATTCCTATCATGTTTACTTTATAAATTTCCTCATCATCCCATATTTGTGAGCTTGAATTATAGATGTTCAAGTCTAGACTCATGTTTCCAAAGGTGATGGTCATGTTCCCATTTCGGACTCGGATAACAGAGTTGATTGTTGCAAGGAAGGGACGACCATGGATAATTGGGGTTTGTTCCTTATTTTCTATGTTTGGATGGTTGTCAAGGACAATGAAGTCAACAGGGTAGATGAAGTTTTCAACCTTTACCAGAACGTCCTTTAAAATACCCTTTGGAACCCTAATCCTATGATCAGCAATTTAAAGTGTGACAGATGTGGGTTGGAGTTCTTCTAGGCCTAACTGGCAGTACACAGCATAGGGAATGAGATTGAAACTATCACCTTGGTCACACAAGGCCTTGAAAAAATTTCTCTCTCCTAGTTTAACATTGATGTAAGGGCAACCCAGGTATTTCAACTTAGGAGTAATGGTCCCTGGAATGGTGGTACTCACATTAGCAGCCAAAAGGACTTGGTTTTTATGTGAAAATTTTCTTTTAAAAGTGCACAAGTCCTTAAGGTACATTGATTATGCAGGTATGGTTTAGATGGCATCGAGAAGGGGAATGTTCAACTTGACTTGTGAGAAAATTTCGCTCAATGTTTCACTCAATTCAGGCTTGGTTTTCTACCTCATGCGTTGAGGAAATGGTGCAGGTTGTGGGGTTGTTTGTTGAAGAGTTGTTTCTTTCACAATGTTATCGTGTTTTTCAATTTGATCATTTGGTTCATTTGAATTTTCATCCAAGTTTGAATCTTCAGGTGGGTTCTGAATTAGTTGTTTAGGTTTCTCAATTGATTTCCCACTTCTTAAAATGGTCACAACCTTTAGTTGTTCATGAGTTGTTTGAGTGCAACTTGACTCTCCCCTTGAATTTGAGGATGGAACCGCCTGAGTAGGAATGGGTGCCTTTCCAGTTTTGTTGGTTTGAAGTTCTTGTTTAAGGGAAGAGACTTCCGAGTTCATCCTTTCCATTTGTTTGCACAGTTGTTCTAGTAGGATTTGTGGAACAGTTTGGGTTGGTGATTGAGAAGATTGGTTTATCCCGGGGGATATTTTGGAGGTGTAATGGTTTTTTGAAAATGGACCGGTGGCTGGTGGTATTGGATAGTTTGGGTTTGTAACTGGTTATGGGTTTGGTATTTCTAATTGGGGTAAGGATTTTATCCCTGTGGTTGTCTAGGTTGTTGGTTATCTTTCCAGCGGAAGCCTGGGTGGTCATTATACCATGGGTTGAAGTTGTTTTGGTATTGAGGCTTTTGAAAGTTCAAGGCATTTACTTCCGCTGGGGGTCCTCCTAAAAGAACATCCTTGATTGATGGAATGGTTGGGCAGTTGTCTTTCTTATGGTCATGTTTGTCACAAATTGTTCAAACAGGGTCTACAGTTTGGATTTCATGGACTTTCCTAAGGTCTATTTCTTCAACCTTCCTGGAGAGTGCTGCAAGTTTTTCCCTAACTCTTTCCTCTTCTATAAGTGTATGAATTCCAGTAGCTCTTTGTGGATTTTCCGAATAAGGTGAAGTTCCCCATTTTTGGTTTTGTTCATAAAGGCTTTCTAGTTACTCGTAAGCATCATTTGGGGCTTTGTTTTTAAATGTTCCATTACACATCATGTCATTGAATTTTTTGTTCCCCGGACCCAACCCTTCATATAAAATTCTCACTTGTTCAAGAATATAAAAACCATGGTCTGGAACCATGTTTTGAGTATCTTTGAACCTCTCCCATGTTTCATAGAATGACTCTCTCTCTTTTTCAAAAAAGTTTTGGATACGCTTTTAAAGTGAAATTGTTTTTTGGTGGGGAAAGTATTTTTTGTAGAATTCTCTTTGTAGTTGGTACCAAGAGTTTATGGATGATGGCATCAAATTTTTTAGCCAATTTTTAGCTTGATACTTTAAAGAAAATGTAAATAGACTCATCTTAGATGATTCTAGTTGATGTGGGGGGCACATGGTTTCTACAATGTCATTGAACTCCTTAATGTGAAGGTAGGGAATCTCGGACTCCATTCTATGGAATGTGGGAAGGTGGTTTAGGACATGGGGTTTAAAGATGTAGTTAGAATCTCCTAGGGAATTGTGTCTAATTCACGAGGGGTCATTGTTCGAGGAAGGTGTGAGGTAGTTATTCATGGTTTGATCAACTGCATTCCCCAAGTTTGGGGCTACCTCATTTGGGTTTCCATTTTGGTTTCCACCCGGGTTTATGAGTTGGTTTCTTTAAAGACCTTCCATTGAAATGGGCTCAATTTTGGACACTAGAGTATTAGGAAGATTAGGATCTAATGTAATGAGTTCCCTTGGTGTACTTTACTCCCCAACCCTAGGACTATCCACCCTAACTCGACGGTTTTGTTGATCGCGGGTGTAGGCAGACATGCCAAAAGAAAAAAACGAGAGAGGGACGAGATAAGATAATTTGGATGAGAAAAGAAGAAATGTGGGAGAATATAATGGGTGTTTAGATGACTTAATTGGGTCCCCATAAATGGATCCAAAAATATATTCTCACTCAAATTTACCCAAAAGAAGAAGGTAGTACAGTCCTTGTAGTTTAGCTTGGGTTGTCGAATCCTCAGATACCTAAGAAGAAACCTATAGACACGTACATTCTATGGACTGTTTTTTGCTATGAATTGGACAAATTAGGTTGATTTTAGATGGGTTTAAAGGAAATCTAAGAGACTTAAGTGAATTCAATTTAAAATAATGATTTGATCCTAGGTTATCACTTGGGGTGGATTAGACGTATTCCCTTTTCAATTATTTCAATTTCTTATATTTGAGTTGAGTTAATTTTAGTAGATCAAAAAATTTCATCACTTACTGATTTTATACCAACACACTATAATACTAATCACATATACACTTGAAAGATAAAAGTTTCGATCACTTCAAGGTAATGTTTTGTATTAGCTCTTGAAGTGTGTGGCCTTAAATTCAACAAGGACGATGGAGTTTAAAAATCATCAAATAAAAATCTCAATTAAAGAAGTGATTATACATTAATGGGGTGATAAATAACATCCAATCCATCCCCTTTATACTCTCTTGGATCAACCCATAAGTGGGTTATCCCTACATTGATTCTATAGTTTCAATAGAAGCAGGAAGTAGACTCATGAGGGAGGAATTGAAGAAGTAAAGAAGACAATAAAAAGAAAATGATCACTCCATCATTGTGTGAATGATTTCACAAGGTTTAGTGTGAATAAGTTAACACCTTGAGGCAACAGTATCAAATTGAGATGGATAACAATATAATAAGAGGATAAGAAGAGCTTTTATTAGGAAACTAAAGTGAATTGAGAAACTTACATGTGAAAGATAAACTTAAGACAACAAAATCGCAGCATAACATTACAATTGAACAAAGCACCAAAGATCCTCAAACTACTCCACCAACACTACCTTAAATAGTCATTTTGGAATCCTTGGGTCTATACTCCAACAGTAAAAATCATCCCACTTGATTATGGTATTCCTAGGGTGGTGGAAAGCTTATGGAACGTGGACTTTTCCACATTTTACCCGAGGTGGCAGCCAGCTTTCATCCACCGAACGGAATCGCTTGGAAGACCTTCTATATGGCCGAATCAGAGTGTGCCATAGAAGAATATAATGGATCCCCAGATGTCACCTAACATCCTGTAATATTTGGGCCTATTTGGAGTTTTATATTTGGAGAGATTATTAGATTAGCTGGCTATTTTTCTCGGCCGCAGAATCTGACCCATAATTTTATCTCTAACTTAGTCCACCTAAATGACCACAATGGAAGCCGAATTATCACTGGATCCTGAAGAAGTATTTGTTCCTCAATATTTCTTTTATACTCCCACCAAATTATGGTTTCATTAGATTCGTAATGTGGGACCCACAGTCTCATCATTGGGATGGTGTCCAATCTGACTTCTCCAGAATTGTTTCCTTTCATCACAAAATATCACCATCTTCTTCCATGTATTATTCATATATCTCTGAATCAAACATGTTAATATATAAGTTTAGATAAATTTCCCAAAATATCAAATTAAAATATTTATAATTATATTCCTTAAAATCATATTAATCATTATGTACTTTAAATGATGTTCAAAAATGTACCACATAATAGTGCATTTTAAGAAGGTATTACAATCATAATGTGAAATGATATTAAAAGTGTAAAATGTACTAAAATGGTGTTTATTAATAATAAAGAACATGAATATTATATATATTAACAATGAATATTAGCCTCATTTAGTGGATAATCAATTTTATACTAGGAAGTACATCAATACCTTATATGAAGTTGAGTTTCCAAACTGCTTCTTTAATCGCATAAAAAGGATAAATATACTTACACTCTGTTATAGAATTGGTTTCCACTAGTTTCATTAATCTCTTCAAACTCACAAATAATCTATTAATGGGGAAAGAAAATCCCAAATATTATTTTATATCATTATGTACTATCTATGTAATAGAATATATATATACCTTTATGACTAGTTCCTTATCTCCTTCGTAAACTAGGAACATATCCTTAGTACACCGTACATACATCAGGATAGCCTTAATAGTGGTTCGATGTTTTTATTAGATGTATCTTGATTTCTTCTTACCATGATCAAGGTGTAAATAACCACAAGACTGGTATATATTATGAAATACATGACAAATCTTATCACTGATACGTAAGGAATCCTACTCATTCTCTATCTCTCTCTCTTCTCTTGTGTATTAGGTCACATTTTCTTAAAGATATTTAGACCATGTGATATTAAAAATAATCCCCTTTTGGACTATTTTATATTGAATATCTTCAGTACCTTGTAAATTTATATACGCTAACATAGTCCAAGTATCCTCTTGGATCTATCATGGTGGATATTATTCCTAAATATACAGGTTACTTCACTTAATTCCTTTATAGATAATAATTTGTTCATACATATTTTAATAGATTGTAAGATTGGTATCTCAGTTCCCATAAGCAATATATAACCAATATATACTATAATGAAAATGATGAAGCTCCCACTAAACCTTTTATAGACACAAGGATCACATTTATTCTTTATGAAACCAAATTTACTTGTGTATTTATCAAAGAAAATGTTTCATGATCGAGATTCTTGGTTTAACACTCAGATATATCTCTATAAATTTCATAGTTTAATAAAACCCTTTGGATTCACAAACCCTTCTGGTTGTTTCATATAGACATCTTCCATAAGGTTCACATTAAGGAAAGCTATTTTGATATCCATTTTTCAATTTCTATAATCATGTTAATATTCTATGGAAAGAATAATTATGATAGATTTTAGAATAGTTATTGGTTAAAAGGTTTATTCATATTCTATGACTTGAAATTATTTAAACCCTTTTGCAATCAATCATGACTTATAGTTATTGAATTTACCATCTATCTCCAATTTCTTCCTAAATATCAATTTAAAACCAATAGGATTTACATTCAATGGAGTATCTAACAAAACCCATATATGGTTTTGGTATGTAGAATTTATCATAGAATTCATGGTTTCTTTCCACCTTCAACATATGAGCTAATTATTGCTTCCTTATAGTTAATAGGTTCATCATTATCAACTAACAATTATTCATCATCCTTGGTGACTATAAAACCATATTTCACTAGTTCTCTAACCTCTCTGGTACTCCTACACAATAGTTTTGTCTTTGAAAAAACTATATCCATGGGACTTTGTAGAATTTTTTCATGCATCAACTCCTGTGTATCTTGAACCTTGAATTCATAAGAGTTGATCTTACACTTTCTATATGTTTTGGAGATTTACTCCCTCTCAATAAAGTTGGGACATCAATCAACCAATATTTTTTTATATGATGGGTTGTATATATAATATCATTTATCTTCCTTTGTATTTATTATAAAGATACACCTAATGCCTCAGGGTGAAAGTTTATTTCCTGATATATCATTAATAATTACTTAACATACCCACACTCGTATATGTGATAAATGAGATTATCTACATACCAAATATCATATTTAATACTAATTTATATATTATTTGGCACTCAATTTCATAAATTTTTTTAGTTTTCATTGCATATCCCTAAAATGGTAATGGAAGGATTTAATGACTCGTCATCGATCTCACCATGTTTAACAAAGTCTGGTTCCTCAATTCACTAACACCATTACACTATTGTGTATATAGAGGATTGATTTTATATGGAATCTCAAACTACCTTAGATATATGATGAAATATTGGTTAAGATATTCATTACTTTAGTTTGATTGGAGTTTCTTTATCTTCTTACCAAGATGACTCTCTAATACATTATTGAACTCCTTAAATTTTTAAAAGGATTTAGACTTAAACCTCATTAAGGTAACAAATACATATCAACTAAAGTCATAAGTAAAAGTTATGAAGTCAGATTATCCACCCATAGATTCAACTACAAAAGATTTATAAACATTTGTATGAACCAATTAAATAAGCTCTATGGCCCTATCACCCTTTCCACTAAATAGGGATTTTGTCAGTTTACCTTGAAAACAATTATGACATATATCAATTGGTTTTAGTTCAAAAGAATATAAATACCCTTCTTGATATATATTTTTCAAATAATTATCATTTATAGGACCAAGTTGATTATTCCATGGATAGTTTTGATATAAGTTATGTGAAATTGATTCCTTATTAATTTTCAACACTTGGTTTTCATATTCCAATACATAAAGACCGTTATTCAGATGTTCCATACCATAAAATATTTTATTTCTATAAAAGTAACAACTCTTATTACTGAGGTGTCTATAGGATTGATGTATCACTAAGAGGAGAGGGGTGAATCAGTGTTCACTTAAAACTTATATAAATTATTCAGTCTCAATCCACTCCTTTTTGTGTTATGTGGACTTACCCAAATAATGTAATAAGTAAATTCAATAAAAAATAAGTATTTTTAGAAGTTTTGGTACTAGATATAATACTTTTCATGATTGGTTATTCACCCTAATCATAGATTCTCTACTATAATCATTATCATTCAATTACAAGTGTAGGGTTCTTTACACACTATAACCATATCAGAGTCTCACAGATCTTATCTTAGCTAAATTATCACCTTCCACTTTTCCTTTCTCTCAGAGGACTTCTCTTACAAGATCCTAAATAGAATTCTTAGATAGCTTCACACTATGGTCACTGAGTTGTATGGTGGTCTTCTTGCATACCCAGAGTCCCATAGGTTTGATGGTTTCACATTATTCATATATAAGACATTATTTATAGCTCCTCCTTGGAATCAAGTCACCAGTTAATCACATTATGTATCTACATTAATAAAACAAATCTATTACATATCATAATTCTCTTCTCCAAATTCCAATAAGCCTTCAAGAAAACTTGTCAACTCGATCACTACTCACATATCAGCTTCACATAACTTATATTGAATTTGTTCACCTGGATGTCTCACTCGATGAGCTTATATGATGTTAAAACCTAGTTGGTACTTATTATTCTAAATACTCAACACTAATATTTGATATAATTCACAATAGGTTGGATTCATGCTCATTTCTTCTTCTCATTACTTCATCTCTCTCAAACTGATCTCAAAATGATGGTCAACTACTTCATCTTCTTCTTCCTTGAAACAACATGTAGTGGATATTATTTATTCTTATTTGATATAATATATTTATATATTTTATATATCACAACATCTCTCGGTTTCTCTATGTTCAATCACCTCTTTCTATCACATATTTTTATTTTTATGCATAGGTAACCGGTATTTAATTTCTATACTAGAATATAGAAAAACCCTTCAAATTTAGTGGGCTACATTTTCACATATCGCAAAATCCTGTACGTGGGATTATTCCATGATCTCCATTTACGTCCAAGTGGATAAAATATTTTGGTGGGTCTCACCTCATATTTCCAAGAATAAAAATTTTATAGTTAATGTGTGCAAGAAAAATACATGCACGGGTCGCACCCATCAATTCTAATGATCTCCTTTTTCTTTTTCAATGGATTTCCTCATCTAAATGAAAGTCTTCCCCTTTTCTCATCTTTTCTTCTCATTTTTTCTTATCTTAGACAAATTTATATTTATATTAAATCACCAAAAATCTTGGTCTATATTCCATAAAATCCACAACAGACATTTTCCACGTCTCTATAAAATATCCAATGAAAAAATCATGTGGTGTGGAACACAATCTATGGCATGAGACATTAAATAAAAATAATTCAACGATAACCTCGATTATATAAACAAAAAGAGAATCTTATCTTAAATATCATCTTTCAATCGTGGTAAAATTTCAAGACTTACATCTCAGTTCCTCTTGAACTCTCAAATAGCCTTGGATCAATTGATGTAGTAAATGATAAAAAACAACTTGAGGATTGATTCTTCTTCATCTTCATTATTCTTGAAAATGAGATAAACCCATTTTTATCATCAAAGAATATATTTAGTGGTTCTTTTCCATTTATCTTCAGCAATACAATCTCAAATCATGGATTGAAAAATATTTCATGGTTTTTCAATCTTTAATGCATGAAATAAGTATAATCATATTTTAATTTCTCCTTAGAATTTACAATTATGGATTTTTATAGTTTTCACCTAGTATGTAAGGGAAATTTTATTACATGAATTTAAATTTTCATACATAGACTCAGATACATGATAGATTACCTTATGTGGTACTTCATGTATCATAATTTGTATATATGGTGATATAATGCCAATTTCCATATATTGGTCTTCATTTGGGTATGTGGATCTGAATTTGGACACATATAACAACTTGGCTATGTCAAGATTAGATATTCCATCCAAAACCCTTAGGTTGATTCCTATATATGACATGAATTCCCTTACATCTACCTGCGCCTATGAAAACATTCACTTATGTAACATAATTCACTTATGTGGTCGATTTGCATATGTGAGGGACTTCTTTTATGTAGATCCTAAACTTTGGTAATTTTTCCAATTTTAATCAATATTTAACCAAGTATCATCTGGTTTGTAACCATCCATTATCAACTATTCATAAACATCTCAAAACACCTTTTGGAATTTATGAAACATTATTAACACTTCAAAATAATTCCCAAGCACTTAACAACAAATGAGATCTCACCCATGCATTGCACTTATCACTTAGGCTTCAATTAAGCCTTTATATAAGTGTGTTTCTTCACTAATATCAACATATTTAATTTATAGGTACATAGGGATTGATTTTTCATGGATATAGCACTTGATTATCTCATTTGGATAGCTTCCTCTACAAACTTTGAACATGTTATAAACTTATTCTTCACAGTTATCCAAGTTGACCAGAACAGGAATAACAGCTAGTTATCTCTCCCCATTTATCCACTTTATGGACTATTTTATACAGCACTCAAACCACTTTTAGTAATTTTATGCACATGAGGGCCACCAAAACAATCATTTGGATGAAATAGGGGTTTCCCACTTGAATTTTTACATCTTTGTATACAAGGGATGACAACTTCTCTTTTCCATATTACCCAACATGTGGGTAGAAAATTATTCTTTTATGGTAGAGGGAAACCCAATACATCACCCAATACCTTTTTCATTTATTACAATAGAAAGTCTAATTGACAATAAATATATCCAAACACCTTTTGGTACGTTAGTCACCGCCTTTTTTGTTTTGAATTCCAAATAGTCCTCAATAGTCAATGTAATTCATCTCCCCTAAATTGAAAATGAATTCAATGGGGAGGAAATTCTTCTCCCACTAAATATAAGGGACACTTACCTCTACCCTTAATTGACAAAGTGAGTATTCAGGAGGACTTCTCAACTTTCAAATTCTTCCCCCCAAATAATGTTTGATACCACTTGAGATATGATACTAATTGAAATATGATACCACATGAAATACCAATTGATATATAAATTGATACCAATTAAAAATTATGGGGAGAATCTTCATCAAATATTTCCCCCTTCTATGATACCAATGGGAGTATTTCAACAATAAATACCTTATTTATGGATCCTAACATGTTCTAATTGAGAAAAGGGTATAATTTTCTAGATAATAATTGAAATTTATAAATAATGGTACCAATTATGAATAAAACAAACTTTACACAATATGGTACATCCTTCCTCAATTTTCTAAAATATCCATCAATTTCATGATATAATAATTTTTTCTTGTGTCATAGCTCACAATTTTCAAGTGATAATAAAAAATAAATATCATCGAAGTATCATTTGAATTTGATATGGAATCACATGTCCCTTATAAGTGTTCTCTCATTAAAAAACTCAAAGTATAAATAGTCAAACCCGATGTGTAAAACATGAGTGATTAATTTATACAACAAAGTTTTCCATAACTACTCGTTACGTGATATGAACTGGAAAATTAATTTCTCAAGGTCTATAAAGAAAATTTTCAGAAATGTAAAAACCTAAAACCAACATTAAAAAACACATCAAAACATTCAACTTCAATTTTTTTATTCACTAATTGGTTAGATAATCACCCCTCTTTGATATACATAATAAATATGACTTAAAATAGTGGTCGGAGAATGAAAATCATACCTAATTCTTTAATTTTCATCAAATCTATCAAAAATTCAATATTTAGTGAAAATGAATATATATCTGGAAGATTGTATAATTTCAATAGATCCCCCTTAAGAGAAACTTCCCATATATCTTCACATTAAATTTACCAACATTCAACCACCTTCATATTTATTAATAAATAAGGTGGATCTATGAATATATCCTTAGCATGATAAGGAGGGTTGAAACTAATTTCTCAACCCATGACATTCAACTCCAGTTCTATTTATGCGTCCACCTTAGATTTCTAGTTCTGTCCACCTTTAGGTGTTATTGTCTTATTCTCTTTTGGTGTGGTATTATTCTCTTTAGCAATAATTTTTAAACTTGAGCTCGTATGTGATTTCATTTTATTATTTAATTTTATTGGTAGAATAATCATACATCTGAAAAAATAATGTATTTCTTATTTTTAATTTCAAAACACACCTTCATAATCCTTTACCTTACCCTTTTTGAGAAATCTCTCTACTTATTTACATGAAGTTTCAACCACTATTCCAATTCGATAATCTATATCTTAGATGGAATCTATTATAGTCTTCAGTATTTTTCCTTCTTTCTTATTATCCATGTACATCTAGAAATTGTCCATAGTGTGTACTCTCCTACCATAATAGAAGATCTTTTTATTTGTAAGTTAAACCTTCTTGTTTTCTTTGTTCATTTCCTTCTTTAGATTATTTTTATTCACCAGTTTTTTTTAAATATCTCCAAAGGAGGATACACTTTCTTACATCACCTACTTTTTAGCCTGTTGTGGTTCTTCTTTTTAATAAGTAATTAGCTGATACATGGTATAATTATACTAGAATTCATTATAATTATTATCATCAGTATTTCCCAACTCATATAAATTATTTAATGAATCGAATTTATTCCACATATACAGATTCTTCCATTTCTATGTTTTTTTATTCACTGAAGTATGTTTTCTTTTATTTTCATATTTTCTCCCTTATTTTTGAATTTTTTTTACATGTATATATTGACATGTTATTCCAAAAAACTATGTCCATGTGAAAAAACCTCTAGCATCACCAATAGTGGCCCAGAAATCTTCTTATTTTTCTTATAGGAACAATCTATCCAGATTTAGAAGCTTATGGTTTTTAGAATTTTTCACCAACTTTTTAAAGTTGGTTTAGGGAGTTGATCCTCTGGGACTTACTCACTTACACCCTTGATATATTGGTGGTTTTCCCATTATTTTTAGATGCCCATATTTTTACAGTTTTTTATTTTTATCATTCACATATAGTTGACATAGAAGTAGTACAAACTACACTTTTATGGTAGTGAGTTATATATTTCCATAAAATTATTGTGAATCATTATCTGCATGATCAAAAGCTCTATTTGACACCATTTTGAGTCCCTTTTGAAGGAAAATTCATCTCTAAAATCATAGTGATATATTTTTTCTTCACTATAGTGGATTGGAAACTTCTATATTAGGTTGATTAAATATCACTCATTTTCACAACTAACTCCAAGAACTTCAAACTGAGAATGTATTAATCATCCTCTAATGATATTAACCTATCTTCTAAATCCTTATCTAGATTCTGAACTTACTCTTTATGCATCTTTTCATATCTCTTGAAGTGAATTTTCAAGTTCTTACACTCTTTTTGATTTCACATCCAACTCTACATCCTTAACATTCAATGTCACCTTGTGTAGACTTCCAAGTACATAGAAAAATTTAGTAATATAAGACTTAAATACTTATTTATCACAAACTAATATTTGAAATTATTTAACTGATTGAGAATATATATCAAGGAAAAGTGGGATGGTTTCATCCTTTTCTCTCACTAGCTTTGTGAGTGTACCACATATGCTAACTTTCTTAGCCAATTCATTCCCCATGGCATCAACTTTTTATTCTAGCTATGATTTTTCATCAAATAGTTCCTTGATTAAGCTAATTATATAGGAAAAAATTTCATAAGGAACATTTTTTAGATAACATTTTACATAAGAGTAAAATTATTCATTTTTAAAACTCTTCATGATCATCACAACTTAAACTAGATTCTTCAAAATGATCTTTATCATTTTATTTATTAGATGATCACTTAACACTCTTACCACTATGTTAAACATTAATAAGTGGTTGATTCCTTCACTTATATTGAATTTTACTTTTCTTTTTTGTCTCTTTCTTCAAACCATTTTTCATTTTATTGGATGAAATATTTATTTCTTCTTTAGTAGGTGTATAGATAGAATTCTTAATTTGAGGCTCTTCTTCAGGAATCTCAAATCCACACTTTATCTGGATATTTTCATAGGGAATGTAAGTTTACTTTGATACTAATTTGAATTCCTAGAGGACTAATGGACCACTAAGAGGGGAGGTGGAAACCATTAGTAACTTAAAACTCTTTGGAATTATTACATTTTTAATTCAAACTCTATGATTTTTTCAGTATTGATACACTCCTTATCATGTCACAAAACCATACCTAAATAAGGTAACAAGTAAATACATAAGAACAGAAGGATTTTTACAAGGTCAAATACTAAGACCTACTACTTTTTGTGATTTTTTATTCTTCCCAATCATGGATTATTCACTATAATAAATATCATTTAATTACAAGTGTAGGGTGCATCACACATCATAACCATATCAGAGTCTCATTGATCTTATCTCAGATAGAGTCTAACTAGAAACTTTCCTTGCATCACATAGGGCTTCTCTTTCTAGATTCTCAATGGACTTATTTAATAACTTCACACTATAGTCACCGATCTGGAAATTGGTCCTATTGCATACCCTCAGTCCCACTGGTTCAATGGATTCTCACCATAAATATACAAGATTTTATTTATAGATCGTATTTATAAGTAGATCACCAGTTCAACATAGTTTGTATTTGCATTAATAAAAATGATCTTCCTCTTCTCACAAGTAGCTTCTTCAAATCCTATAAATTCTTTAAGAATACTCAACAACTTGGTCACTTCTCATAGTTCAGATTCATAGAACTTTTAAAAAATATATTCACCTAGTTTTCTCACTCAATGTGCTCAAGTGATATTCAAATCTAGTATCTTCTTAGTATTCTAAAATCTCAACACAAATATATGATAATATGTACAAAAATTCAACTTCATGCTCAATTATTCTTCTCACTACTTAGGATCTCTCAAATTGATCTCATAATTATGGTTTGATCCTTATTTTTCCTCACTAAAGTATGTAGTGGATACTTATTGTTCTTCAAGAGAGATTTATTTATATATTTTTTAAACCATAGCATCTCTCAGTTACAATATGTTTTATTACCTCTTTCTCACACATTTTTTTATTTTTAAATTATGTCATCGTTATTTAATTTCTATATTAGAATATAGAAAACCCTTAAAATATAGTGTCTCATGTTTTCACATATCTTAATAGCTTGTATGTGGGATTATCCTATGATATCTATTTTAATCCAGGTGGTTGTGAGATTGTGGTGGGTGTCACCTCATATTTCTATGAATAGAAATGTTACAGTAAATTCATGAAAGAAAAATGAAATCACAGATCATGCCCATAAATTCTTAAAATATCTTTTTTCTTTTTCAAGGGATTTCCTCATCTCAATGATAGCCTTGTCCTCTTCTTTATTTTTATTTATATTTTTTTCTTGGATCTACTAAAATTATCTTTAGATTAAATCACCATCAGGCTTAGCTTCTTATTTCTCAAAATATCTCTAAAAAATCTATATCATATATTTTCCACAACTATATAAAATATCTAGTAAATATATCTTTTGGTGTGGAACACAATATTCAATGAGAGACTTTAAATAAAAATATTACAACCTTAATATTATTTATGTATAAGGTAGAATCATCTCAAATTCAATCTCATCATTCAGTATTGGTAAAATTCCAAGACTTTCATCTCAGTTCCTCTTGAACACTTTAATATCCTCAGATTAACTTATGTAGGCAATGATAAAAAGAGATTCAATGGTTCTTTATCTGCATTATTCATGAAAATATGGTCAATCAATTTTATGCATCAAATAATATATGTAGTGTTTCTTAAACTTTGATATTTCATAAAATAGGCTTGGATCATGGCTTCAATAGGCTTTCATAATGTTTCAATCTTGAATGCACAACACAAGCATCATAAGATTTGAATTTCTCCTCAAAATTTAAAATTTTTGAATTCTATATTTTTCACTCATAACATAAGGAAAATTTGATTAAATTAATTTTAGTTCACATATACATATTATTCTACAAGATAGATTCCCTTTTATGGTCCTTTATGTATTCGAATTTAGATTAGTGGTGCTCCTGTTCAAATTTTCGTATTTGGGTCTTAATTCAGGTATGTGATCTAAATTTAGATACATAGAAGAACTTTGATACATGAATTTTGGATACACCATTTGTAACACCCTGATATTCTATGATATATTTATCATTAAATAAATTTTATTTCTTTGATATCTAGATTTATACCCAAAATAATGTTTAAACGAACCATGATATACTATTGAAATAATGTGATAGTTATAGCCTATATTTTGGATTGGATGGTATGGATAGGACTAAATAAATTATGAAAAAATATTTCTTACACATGTATATAATGAATTCAATGGTATCACTTGATAAAAGCATCTAAAAGTAAAAAAGGAAATGTTTTTCTAAAAAATTATTTTTATGTGTGCAATGTTTTTTTATCTTGATAAATTAAATTAATCACTATTGATGAATTATTTTAATGAAATTTATAGATTATATAATCAATAAAAAACTGAGCATTCATATAATGGTTTCTACTAGGAATGAGATAATAATAAAACCCATTTTATGATTAAAAAAAAATTTCTTAAAAATGTTTTGGTTGTGTTTTGCGCACTTATTTTAAAATGGATTTATGAAACATATAGATATATAATATTGAAAAATGGATTATATATTTTTAATTATGAGGTTCAAATTTGTTAAATATTCCCCTTTATTTTTTTTCATTATGAATATTAACCATGGTAAATATTTGTCACATTAGTAAGGGTAAAAGGGTAAAAAAGTTTTAAAACATTTGGATAAGGTTTTAAAACCTCTATAACACTTTACTTTATCATATTTGAAGTGTTTATATTGTAAAATATCATCTAATTTTTTAAAATATGCAAACTTGGTGTTATTTCTCTTTGATTATGACCTGTATATTATTTTATGAAAATGATAAATACAAAATATCACTCTCTTGATTTTAATTTATATTATATGTTTTAATAGGAATAAAAAATAATTAATTAATGAATATAAAAGGATATTTTTTGACATAAAAAATTTATTTTTATGATAAAAGAATATTTTTAATTTTTGTGATGATATAATTACCATAAACTCTTATGCAACATCGATACAGTGCTTGTGCAGGTAGCTAAAAATCAAGGTAAATGATTTTAAAAGAAACAAAATTAATTTTTTATGATAATTTATTGTATAAAAAATTTAATATATAATTACAAATTATAAATTATATTAAAATTGTTTATATTTTAAATCAATTTCTTTCTTGATATCTTTTATGTCAAATTAAATGAATAGTCCCAAAAATGACTTTAATGATATTTTTATGTTCAATGATATTTTATTAAATGATTTAAAAATAAAAAAATATTTAAAGAGGAAATTTGTGATGTTAAATGGACTAAAATTTCATCCATGGACCATTTTTGATCCATTTTAATCCTTATATGTAAATTTATGACCCTTGAAGGCTCAAAATGTGTTTCCGAGATTAAGGATCAAAAAGGGTTGATGAGGGGATTAAACCAAATGATAAGTTTTGAAATGAAACTTTAACATGTATAAATTTTAATTTTTGAATTTATTTTAACCTTATAATTTCATTAATTCTAAATTATTTTCATTTTTTCCACTTGAAATTATTATGATATATATTAAATTTAAATCTTTTAAGTAATCCTAAGTGTGTCCTTTTCCCCAATTATAAAAGAGAGCCTCTTCTTCTTCTTTATTCAAAAATTTTCAGCCCTATATATCATCCAATAAATACCTTAATATCATACTATATTCCTTACCCATGTTATAGATATTATGGTATTTCCAAAATACCATTATTTCAAGTCTTAAGTTGTAATCCAAATGAGGTTTATTAATGAATAGGTATAACTCTTAACCAAGTACTTTCAATTTTATTTATTCTTCTACCTCCTCTAAATATATGGTATCCATTGTAAAATAATTAATTAATTATCTCAAATATAATTAATTTTTATTATGTTAATGTAATAAACATTATCCACCTCTTTTCCATCCTATGGAAAATAAATAAAACATTGCTCGTATGTACGTGTGGACTGCCACCTCCACGAAGAGTTGTATTTCATTTTTTTCATCACCACATCACATTGATGATTATAAAGATGTCTTTACTAAATAATTATGATATTTATGATATTATTATAGTTTTTTAAAGTTAAATTATTTTTTAATTTTCTTTTGTTCCATCCATAAAAAAGTAGAAACATCACTTGAGCATACGTACAAACTACAGTCTCTGTGAAGTAATGTGTCACGACCCGTCCTCGGGGTCCGTGTCGTGACTGCCCCAAGACCGCCTTCCATAGGCCAGGGGCTGGCGACTAGCACCAAGGCGTAAATTCCGGAAAAAGGGAAGGCATTTCCTTTGAAAAGTAAACAGGCACCACAGAGTAAGCAAGCAGAAAAGTAAACACTAAGTAAAAACTGTAACAAGTTGTGCTGAAAGAAAAAGGGGCCAGAAATACAAGCCCAACTGTAAAGTACAACTGAAAGGGAAAAATAGCAACTTAAAAGAAAATCCACAGCGTCGAGCCGTCCTCTGAAGGTCCCACCTGAAGGGTGGGTACAGATAGCCTCCACAGCTCCTCAGTCCAGCTGTCCGCTCTGAGTACGTCCCGCCCAGTGGTCCACCTCCAGGTACCGACCTGCTCTGCACGCCTCCACCACGATCAGCGTTGTCCGTCGTCTGCAACCAACACAACAAAGTGCGGGCATATCCCGTGCATGGGTGAGTATAAGCTACTCAGTAGGGACACCGAGACCCCCGAAGGTCTCCCAGAATCCACAAAGGATAATCCATAAAGGAAAGATACAATCACGAAGTAACATCCGACATGGATTAGGTATATGCCCATACATATACTTAAGTCATCGATTCCCGTTCGGTTCCAACGTCCGAGCCCAAGCACAACCCAGTTCACACAGGAAAGCAAACGTATACCCACACAGGATGGTACAACACAATCCACAAAGGAGAGTAAACAGTAAATCCACAAAGGATAGCTCAACACAATCCACAAAGGAGAGTAAACAGTAAATCCACACAGGATAGCTCAACACAATCCACAAAGGAGAGTAACACAGGATTCAGCTCACACAGGTATACTTCGTCAAAAGGTGAAAGGGATGATCAGATATAGATACTGAATTATCTAAGCTGGGACCCACATAGGATACAAGACCAGCCGTCTTCATTGTTTTGTTTATGCTGGGACCCACATAGGATACAAGACCAGCATTGAATCATCAAAGCTGGGACCCACATAGGATACAAGACCAGCACAGCTAGGACCCACATAGGATACAAGACCAGCTGGCTTCATTGATTCATATATACTGGGACCCACATAGGATACATGACCAGTATTGAATCATCTAATCTGGGACCCACATAGGATACAAGACCAGCACTACTAGGACCCACATCGGATACAAGACCAGCTGTCTTCATTGATTCATCTATACTGGGACCCACATAGGATACAAGACCAGCAGTCTTCATCGTTGCAGTCCACTGAGGATCTCTGCACAATCGTCGTCGTCGAAGTCGCAGTAGCAGTCGCAGTAGCAGTCGCAGCCAGCTCTAGGGTTCCCGCACACAGCAAGCTCGTTCGGGAGGGTCCGCTCCACGAGACGAGAGGCAGATACATCAACTGACACAAAGTACGAGGTTGATGTATCCAAAAGTTCTGTATCGTCAACAGGAACTCAACGAAACAGACGGCGCGTCAATCGGACGCCCGGTCTGAGAGTTATTGGCTTTTTCGTCACAGTGGCCCGGTTGGTTTTTTAAGGCAATATCAACCCAACCGTACTCCACCTGCGTCCAAAACTCGGGTGGAGTGAGCCAAAAGATCCGTCTCACATAGAGGAATTCAAAAAAGCTGACGGCACGTCAATCGGGTATCCGTAGCTCAAGATATGAGTGTTTCCGCTCCGAAGGCCCGGTTGGTTTCGTGTACGAACCAACCCGGCCGAACCCAAAGTATTCCGAAACCTTGAGTGCGATATACCTAAATGACAGTCTCGATCCAAGGATCGTGTTTCCACTAATGGCGCGTCGTTCGGAGTCCCGTAGCTTAAGTTACTGGCCTTTTATCGAAAATAGTCTGAAGACGGGGGGTCCGGGCCCGGGCCGACCCGGCCCGACCCCCCTGGGTCGGCCGAACCGAGTCGACCCGACCCGGTCCGACCCGGTCCGGTCCGGCCAGGGCGCGGCCCACCGGTCGGACCGGCCTGGCTCGGTTCGACCGAGCGGCCGACCGGCCGTGCGCCGCGGGGCGCTGCCCCCATGGTCTGGAGATGCCGCGGCCCCGCGTTGGGGTCGCGCTGGAGCAACGGACGCGACTTCAGCCGCGTCCCGTGCGGGTGAGCTTGACCTGCATGGCCACGGGTCCGTTGGCCGCCGCCTCCACGGCTTCAGTCGCAGCGGTCTCGTCCGGCGGCGCGCCAGGGCGCCGCCGCCTCCGGCCGCCGGAATCTTCCGCGGGCCACCGGAGTTGTTCCGGTGGTCCGTTTTCCTTCCCGTCTGCACCGGTGTTCCTCCCGGGTTCTGGTCTTCACTGCGGGATCAACAAATTGCCCTTGCGTCACGTTTCTTCGTCGCCCGCCAAATCCGCAGAACCATGAAGAACGGCGGAGGGTTGTCGGGCCGTGTTCGTTTGTCCCGCACCCTCCGCGTTAGATAACAACAACGGGAGAAAATAATTCAACACATGAAACAACAATTTTAATAAATTAAAATTGTTCATTTGAAACAGGTTCTTTAATTTTAAAGAAACTTTCACAGGAATAAGGGCATTTCCAAAACAAATCCCTACTTCTTCAAGTCGTCGTCCGCGGGTTCTTCGCGGAAATTGATCGCCGCGGAAGGAGGCGATCGTCGTGTCGTGGAAGGCGTCGTGTCGTCGCGGAAGGGCGTCGCGTCGTCGCGGAATCCGGAGTTGCGTCGACGAACTCAATGGACCAAGAAACAACAGATTTAACTATAATAATTAAATCCGTGTTTTGTTAAAAACCACAGAGGAGATTGAAAAGAAACCCGAGATCTCTTACCTCAAGCAGTTGGTGATCGGAGATCGGGGCGGGGAAGAATGTCTCGGATGAAGCGTCGTCAAACTCCGAGGGTGACGGAGTTCTTCGCGTTCTTCACGTTCTTCGCGTTCTTCGCGTTCTTCGCGAAGGAGGATGAAGGCTCAAGAATTTTTTCAAATCCGCTCAACGTGTAATCCTCCAAATGTTGTGTTGGTCTTATTTTATTATTACGCCAACAAACGAAAAAATAGATAAGTAACGACCCATTAATTCGTAGAATTAATTCAACGAAAGAAACTGCCCATTTAATTCAAGAATAAAACCACCCAATTAAATGGTCTGTTAAGAATTTAAGAAAACACATCAGTTGACTTTTATAATGACGGGTTTTCGCGGTTGCGTTACTTAGCGGAAAAGAAACGGCGGGGCTCATGAGGGCCCCACCTCACAAATATCCTACCAAGAGGGTAGGATATTTTTGTATAGTACCCTATCTGTTTCAACTCAGTTTAAGTGGCTTTCATGTGGCTTCAAGTGGATTAAGTGAAATAAAATAAATTTTGTCATACAATTATTTTATTTCTTAACTTTAAGCCCGAAAATTAAAAACCACACCCGAGAAAACGCAACTCTGGAAGAGGCATTTCTAAGAAAATATCGGCGCTGTGATTTCATCGGTGCCCTCATAATTCGATTCCGGCCACCGGTTCAAAAGTTATAAAAAACCCGCTCGTCCGTTCACTGAACATACCCGAGCCAAACTTCGAAAAATGATTCCGGGCACACCGGGCCTCGGAATCAGGTGCCGTCAGAAACTACGTTCTTGTAAAATTCCAAAGAAAATTAAGAAAAAAATTCCTTGATATTTAACTGTATTTACATTACTCCCACCATAGGGCTTTACGTCTCCATAAATCTTCACCACAAACTTAGGGATACAAATGTGGTATTGAGCACGCATATGAGCCTCTCGCTCCAAAGTGCTCTCCTGGAGGTTCTCGTGCTGCTATCTGAAGCGCACTAGAGGAATCGATCATCAACGTAGGACCCGCTCCTGTTGATCCTCGATCTCCACTGGGACCTCTGCAAAAGTCACCCCATCATCAAAGACCATCTCTCCGTGGTCAAAAATTTGCGTCGGGTCGTGCACGTATCTCCTCAGTTGAGAAACGTGGAAGACGTCGTGCACCCAGTGCAACTGAGGTGGTAGAGCCAGGCGATAAGTCACCTCGCCAATCCTACTGAGGACCCGGAAAGGTCCGATGAAGCATGGAGACAACTTGCCGCCTCGGCCAAATCTCTGTAATCCACGTCGAGGTGAGACACGCAAGAAGACGTGGTCGCCATCCTCGAACTCTAGTGGCCTCCGCCTTCTGTCAGCACAAGACTTCTGCCGGTTCTGAGCTGTCCCCATCCGCTCATGGGTGACTTGGACCTTTCTGGTCCTACAAGAGCTTCTGAGATTTCTTCTTTGTCGATAAGAGAAATCTGGTCTCATCCCCTGGAGAACCACTTCCTTTGTCTAATACAGTCAATCTCGACATGGACGATACCAATCCATACCAAGGATAACGTCGTAAGGCCTCGACTCTACTACCAAGAGATCCAACTGTTACTCTCGCCTCCAAGGGTTGAGTCACACTGTCAGCATCGGTGTGTGGTAACTGGGTCTCCTCCAGTAGATGTCTCACAAGTGAGGGTCAATTCAACAGTCTAAACTGGAACCTCTTAGCAACAACACAAAAGAGGACAGGAATGAAAACATCACAAAGTTAAGCGTCTTTTACTATTGCAGCTCATAATACAAAGACACTACACAACAACAACAAGGAACTAGAAGTACAAAGGACGTATCCACTAGTTCTTATCCTGTCCATCTGCTCCCAGAGCTCCATGATCGAAGGCCTCAGCTGCCTGAAGCTGAGCTCTCGCTTGTCCACCAACTCCCTGCGGTTGGGGTGGACCTCCTGGAGGTGGTGGTGGCAACACCTCGAAGTGTCTCCCACCATCGGCTACTCGGCCAACTCCTCTGCCTCGTCTGCCTACACCATGCGGACCACCGTGGCCGAACCTCTGTCTGGGAGGTCCCTCTACCACCTGTTGCTCATCTATAAGACGAGTCGGGCAGTCTCGAGCCATGTGACCTCGCCCGTTGCATGTGTAGCAATGTTTTCCCCTCGTGTAGCTGGCTCTCCTTCGGGTGCCCCGCACAACCGAATATTCATCCTTAGACTGCCCATCTGATGGTCTGGCCTGTTTGAACCTCTGCGTCACCTGTCTACTGCCAGCTGTAGAAGACCCTGCTACGGGCCGTCCTGCGGAGGGCCCTGTCACTAGAGCCTGCTCGGTGTGAAAACCCTCCACTAGAAGGGCTCTCTCCAACACCTCTGCCTGAGTCGGAATGTTGAGGGAGATCATCGAAGCCCTGATCTCATGCCTCAGTCCCTGCTCGAAGGTATGGGCCCGGAAGAACGGGTCTCGTACCATATCTGTGGAGTAGCGCGAGAGATCAGTAAATCTCACCGAGTACTGGGCAACCGTCAAGATGCCCTGCCGCAGCTGAAGAAGCTCCTGAATGCGCACCGCACGGAGGGTGGCTGGGAAGAACTCGGAGCGGAAGATGCTCTCAAAGTCCGTCCAAAGAAGAGATGTCTCGTCGTGCACCTGGAGCATCAAGCTCCACCATCGGCCCGCTCCTGCGTGCAGTAGGCTTGCCGCGAGGATCACCATGAGGTCTGCTGGTGTCCTCACTAATCTGAAAACCCGTACGACTGCCTCTAGCCAGTCCTCCGCTGCCTGGGGTTCGTCTCCCCACGGAACCTAGGCGGTCGCTGAAGCTAAAACTCGTGCAGTGCGCTAAGGCGACGTGCATCGTCAGCGGCTGGGGATGGTAGCATCGGTGGCTCAGCGGGTAATGGTACCGCTGGTGCCTCTGCTGACAAGGAGCCATGCACCGAGGCCTCGTCGCTCGGTGGGCTGTCATCATGCTCCACTCTCGGAACCCTAGATGGCTGCTGTTGTGGGGCCATCCTGAAAAGAGACAGGTGCACCACGGTCAGAACTGTATACCTGGTGAGCTGACACAAGTAATCAAAAAGAAAACTTGAACACACATGCAATTAATGTTTTCGTGTATTAAGTCAGAAATCAGAAGTCAGGGTCCTGGTGTACGGATACGTCGGCCGCCACACCAACACTGGACTCCCTGGACTGATAACCACACCCAATACACTGAACACTATTGCTTCACACAGAATAAAGATTAGAGTCTGCGGTAGAACCGAACTCCTCTGATACCAATTTGTCACGACCCGTCCTCGGTGCCCGTGTCGTGACTACCCCAAGCTCGCCTTCCATAGGCCAGGGGATGGCGACTAGCACCAAGGTGTAAATCCCGGAAAAAGGGAAGGCATTGCCTTTGAAAAGTAAACAAGCACCATAGAGTAAGCAAGCGGAAAAGTAAACACTAAGTAAAAATTGTAACAAGTTGTGCTGAAAGATAAAGGGGCCAGAAATACAAGCCCAACTGTAAAGTACAACTGAAAGGGAAAAACAGCAACTGAAAAGAAAAGCCACAGCGTCGAGCCGTCCTATGAAGGTCCCACCTGAAGGGTGGGTACAGATAGCCACCACAGCTCCTCGGTCCAGCCGTCCGCTCCGAGTACGTCCCGCCCAGTGGTCCACCTCCAGGTACCAACCTGCTCCACACGCCTCAACCACGATCAGTGTTGTCCGTCATCTGCAACCAACACAACGAAGTGCGGGCATAGCCCGTCCAGGGGTGAGTATAAGCTACTCAGTAGGGACCCCGAGACCCCCGAAGGTCTCCCAAAATCCACAAAGGATAATCCACAAAGGAAAGATACAATCACGAAGTAATATCTGACATGGCTTAGGTATATGCCCATACATATACCTAAGTCATGGATTCCCGTTCGGTTCCAACGTCCGAGTCCAAGCACAACCCAGTCCACACAGGAAAGCAAATGTATACCCACACAGGATGGCACAACACAATCCACAAAGGAGAGTAAACAGTAAATCCACACAGGATAGCTCAACACAATCCACAAAGGAGAGTAAACAGTAAATCCACACACGATAGCTCAACACAATCCACAAAGGAGAGTAACACAGGATTCAGCTCACACAGGTATACTTCGTCAAAAGGTGAAAGGGATGATCATATATAGATACTGAATAATCTAAGTTGGGACCCACATAGGATACGAGACCAGCCATATTCATTGTTTCGTTTATGCTGGGACCCACACAGGATACAAGACCAGCATTGAATCATCAAAGCTGGGACCCACATAGGATACAAGACCAGCACAGCTAGGACCCACATAGGATACAAGACCAACTGTCTTCATTGATTCATCTATACTGGGATCCACATAGGATACAAGACCAGTATTGAATCATCTAAGCTGGGACCCACATAGGATACACGACCAGCACAGCTAGGACCCACATAGGATACAAGACTAGCTGTCTTCATTGATTCATCTATACTGGGACCCACATAGGATACAAGACCAGTATTGAATCATCTAAGTTGGGACCCACATAGGATACAAGACCAGCACAGCTAGGACCCACATAGGATACAAGACCAATTGTCTTCATTGTCGCAGTCCACTGAGGATCTCTGCACAATCATCGTCGTCGAAGTCGCAGTAGCAGTCGCAGCCAGCTCTAGGGTTCCCGCACACAGCAAGCTCGTTCGGGAGGGTCCGCTCCACGAGCCGAGAGGCTGATACATCAACTAACACAAAGTCCGAGGTTGATGTATCCAAAAGTTCCGTATCGTCAACAGGAACTCAACGCAATAGACGGCGCGTCAATCGGACGCCCGGTCTGAGAGTTATTGGCTTTTTCGTCCCAGGGGCCCGGTTGGTTTTTTAAGGAAAAACCAACCCAAACGTACTCCACCTGCGTCCAAACCTCGGGCGGAGTGAGTCAAAAGATCCGTCTCACATAGAGGAATTCAACAAAGCTGACGGCACGTCAATCGGATGTCCGTAGCTCAAGATATGAGCGTTTTCGCTCCGAAGGCCCGGTTGGTTTCGTGTACGAACCAACCCGGCCGAACACAAAGTATTCCGAAACCTTGAGTGCAATATAAAAAAATGGTCGTCTCGATCCAAGAATCGTGTTTCCGCTGACGGTGCATCGTTCGGAGGCCCGTAGCTCAAGTTAAGGGCATTTGATCGAAAATAGTCCGAAGACGGGGGGTCCGGGCCCGTGCCGACCCGGCCCGACCCCCCCCCCCCCCCCGGGTCGACCCGAACCGGGTCGACCCGACCCGGTCCGGTCCGGCCAGGGTGTAGCCCGGCCGGTCGGACCGGCCTGGCTCGGTTCGGCCGAGCGGCTGAACGGCCGTGCGCCGTGGGGCGCTGCCCCTGCGGTCTGGAGATGTCGCGGCCCCACGTTGGGGCTGCGCTGGAGCAACGGACGTGGATTCAGCCGCGTCCAGTGCGGGCAAGCTGGACCCGTGCGGCCGCGGGTCCATTGGCCGCCGCCGCGGCGGCTTCAGCCGCGGCGGTCTCATCCGGCGGCGCGCCGGGGCGTCGCCGCCTCCGGCCGCCAGAATCTTCCGCGGGCCTCCGGAGTTGCTCCGGTGGTCCGTTTTCATTCCCGTCTGCGCCGGTGTTCCTCCCGGGTTCTATTCTTCACTGCGGGATCAAAAAATTTCCCTTGAGTCACGTTTCGTCATCGCCCGCCAAATCCGCACAACCACGAAGAACGGCGGAGGGTTGTCGGGCCGTGTTCGTTTGGCCCGCACCCTCCGCGTTAGATAACAACAACGGGAGAAAATAATTCAACACATGAAACAACAATTTTAATAAATTAAAATTGTTCATTTGAAACTGGTTCTTTAATTTTAAAGAAATGGTCACGGGAATAAGGTCATTTCCAAAACAAATCCCTACCTCGTCAAGTCGTCGTCCACGGGTTCTTCGCGGAAATTGATCGCCGTGGAAGGAGGCGATTGTCGTGTCGCGGAAGGCGCCGCGTCGTCGCGGAAGGGAGTCACGTCGTCGCGGAATCCAGCGTTGCGTCGACGAACTCAACGGACCAAGAAACAACAGATTTAATTATAATAATTAAATCCGTGTTTTGTTAAAAACCACAGAGGAGATTAAAAAGAAACCCGAGATCTCTTACCTCAAGCAGTTGGTGATCAGAGATCGGGGCGGGGAAGAACATCTCGGATAAAGCGTCGTCAAACTCTGAGGGTGATGGCGTTGTTCGCGTTCTTCGCGTTCTTCGCGAAGGAGGATGAAGGCTCAAGAATTCTGTCAAAGCCTCTCAACGTGTAATCCTACAAATGTTGTGTTGGTCTTATTTTATTATTACGCCAACAAAAGAAAAAATAGATAAGTAACGACCCATTAATTCGTAGAATTAATTCAACGAAAGAAACTGCCCATTTAATTCACGAATAAAACTGCCCAATTAAATGGTCTGTTTAGAATTTAAGAAAACGCGTCAGTTGACTTTCATAATGACGGGTTTTCACGGGTACGTTACTTAGCGGAAAAGAAACGGCGGGGCTCATGCGGGCCCCACCTCACAAATATCCTACCAAGAGGGTAGGATATTTTTGGATAGTACCCTATCAATTTCAACTCAGTTTAAGTGGCTTTCAAGTGGCTTCGAGTGGATTAAGTGAAATAAAATAAAGTTTGTCGTACAATTATTTTATTTCTTAACTTCAAGCCCGAAAATTAAAAACCACACCCAAGAAAACGCAACTCCGGAAGAGGAGTTTCTAAGAAAATACTGGCGCTGCGATTTCATCGGTGCCCTCAGAATTCGATTTCGGGCACCGGTTCAAAAGTTAGAAAAACCCGCTCGTCCGTTCACTGAACGTACCCAAGCCAAACTTCAAAAAATGATTCCGGGCACACCGGGCCTCGGAATCAGGTGCCTTCAGAAACTGCGTTCTTGTAAAATTCCAAAGAAAATTAAGAAAAACATTTCCTTGAAATTTATAGGTCTTTACATAATGTAACTCATTTTTCATCACTGGTTTATATAAATTGTTATAAAAGGATATATAATAATTAAATATAATAATAATGAAATTGTTAACATTATTTTTATTCTGTAATGAGATCAAAGTAAAATTATTTGGACTGTGAAACCGAGACATGCATAAAAAATGAAGCAGTTTTCACCCAAAACAGTGATTTTAATAAAAAATTATTAATAAATAGGTGATAAGATGTTATATAGTATGATATACTCTAGCGTATATTCACAAAAATTATCTACAGTACTATAATAAATATATTGAGTTAGGTATTTATATAAATAATATCTATAACTTATAAGATCCTTTCCTATCAATAGTTTAATTATATTTGGAGTCTCATTAAATATACTATATTCATATAATTGACTAGTCATATCTTCCATTTTAGTCAGTAACATATGTAATTCATTATCCAATATAATAATAGTATTATTAATTATTTCTTTATACTTATTTTACTCATTTAATAATATCGTAACATTTTCATCATTCCTAATTTTATATTCTTTATATATGATTTTATCTTCCAATTCCCTAAAAAAAAGCTTCCCAAAACTCATTCATTATAGTATGATTAGATGTACTATACTAATTTATATGAATGATCAATCTAAACCCTCTATATAGAATAAATATATTATACATACAAGAACCTTGCATTATTAAGGGTATGAAATTCCCTTTATTTATTTTCATGATCATTTTATATTACTTTTTCTTATTATGGTACTTAACAACTATTTGTATTTTTTCCCCTAAAGGTTGGAAGAACATTGTTGTGAATTTTTTATTCATTGTATGATCATATGTTGAAAAGGTATCAATATAGATCAATTTTATTTCAATAATGAACTCAAGAAACCTTTTACCAATTTCATATTTCTTACTTTTTTATGCTTGATATCATCATCCTTACTACTATCAGCTCGAGTACTTATTGTTGCACTACTTGGTGTATTATTTTTATTAATTATATTAGCCCATGTTAGAATATTGATATCTAGCTTATCCAACAATTTATATACCCTCACAACCGAGGACTCTTGAATATTGTTATACAACACCCTTAATACATATATAATGATAGTCTCCAGCATATATTCACAAAATTGATCTATAGTCCTATAATAAATATCTTGAGGCATATATTTATATAAATAAGACCGAGAAATTATAATATCATTTCATATAAATAGTTTAATTAGATTTGGAGTCTCATTAAATATACTATATTAATTTAATTCACTAGTGATACCTTCTATTTTAGTTTGTAACATCTGTAATTAATTTTCTGATATAAAAATAGTATTATTAGTGATTTCTTTATCCTTCTTATACTCATTCAATAATATCATAACATTTTAATCATACCTACTTATACATTATTTATCTATGACTTTAGATTCAAATTACCTAAAAAAATATTCCCAAAACTCATTCATTACAGTATGATTAGATGTACTATACTCCTTTCTATGAATGATCAATCTAGACACTCTATATATAATAAATATATTATACGTACAAGAACCTTGCCTTATTAAGGGTAAGACATTACCTTGATTGATTTTCATGGCTATTTTATTTTTTTTCTTTTTAGGGTACTTAATAGATATTTGGATTTTTCCCCTAAAGGTTGGAAGAACACTATTATGCATTTTACTCTCTTTTTTACTTAGAACAATCAAGAAAATGTTTTTAAATAAAAGTTAACTTTATTTCCTTTTTGGTCGATGAACTTTTTCATCCATATTCATGGTCTTAAAAATTGTTTTATTAATGTTCTTAAATATACTTGAAATCTTTTAAAAATTTCATTTTCACTACCTGTGAATTTATTTATAAAATTTTAAAAATTAATTTTTCAAAAAAAATTCCAAACATGGTACTTTTTTACATATTACAGAAGTGTGAAAAGAATGTTTAATTTTAATGTATACAGCATGAATATATTTTACTTTCATAATGATAATTATTTAATTTGATTATTAATTTACAAGTTTCCTTTTTTATTTTTAAATAAAATTATTTTATCAATATTTTGGGATTTTTTAGTTAAATTTTTATCAAAGTACATGGATATTTTCTCATGTTTTCAAAGAAATGTTGAAATAATATTTTAAGGGTATTTTCCATCTATATCACCATCCTTTAAATATTATTATTCTTTAATTGGGTTATGATATTATGATACCATACAATTTATTAATATTTCTTATGATGATGATGATTTTATGAAACGTATTTATTTCTCACGTATTAATTAATTTATGATGAGATCTTTATGAAAATAGTTTCTTTTCCATGGGTTATGATTTGTTGAAGTAATTAATGTTTTATGATCTTGTGTAAAAAATATGTGTGGTCTTCATTATGTGATGGGTGGGTCCATTATATCCCTCTAATGCATTGGGTAAGGCCTTACATCTCATGAGATAATTATGGGGAATGATTTTATGTGCTCGGTCCAATATTGAAAATAGTTAGGGATTCCTGGTCCATTATGACATGGGAAATAGGTGGTTATTTCTGATCCACTATGATATAATAAATATGTGTTGATTCCTGATCCACTATGATATAATGGTATTGTTAGTTAACCTTGACATATGATATGGTTTTTATACCTATGATGGTTCCACAATCTTATTAAATATTGTTAGTCTTATGATTTTAACTCATGGACCATGATTGATTTTTTATGGTTCCCCAATATTATGACATGATAATGTTTTATTCCAAGACTCGTGATTATGATCAATGAGTTTCTAGGTATGGTTTTCTATTTATAATATCGTGTTCTTATAACCTTATTCTCTTGGAATGTTTATATATGATCATTGATTGATATAATCCATGTTTACCCTGATTGAGAATCTAAGTTCACCCCTTATTATGTTTTAATTTTCCTTAAGTTATAAAGAAGGGTATTGTGTATGATGAGTCTAGAAGAGAACCTTATATAATGAATGATGTCAGAGATTATTAAGATTGTGCTTAAATAAGATGTTTATGTATCTAGTTTCTATGCACACTAAAACTTTTTGGTTTTGGGGCATGTAATGTTATGAGATGTATTGATTATTAATCTAAAAGGGTGTAATATATATTTATGAAATTCTCAAGTCTCATAACTTTATGTATTGAATATTTATCCAAAATGATTTAATATTTATATATGAAATGCTTGGGTTGCGTTAATTTGCATTAGAGTAGGGATTAGTTATTTTTAGATATTAGGATTAGATAAATTTTTTGAAAACCCAAAGGATAATCCCAAGTATAGGATAACATAATAATTTTTTGGTAAGGTAGAGATTTTGTGATTTTTATAGAAATACCTCCTTATCAAGATGCCATAAGTGGATGTGGTTTTGGAAAATATGAACCTAGGGGTATTAACCCTAAATAGACTTGGTCGAGTATATCTTAGCCTTCATTCTAGTGCATGGTGAATGGGTCCTTACCATGCACCTAGTTTGAAACTCCTAAGGGATATGCTTATGTTAATTCGTATTTTTTATGAACCATTATAATGGATTAAAATAGATAATGACTATGTATTTCTTAGGTCAAACCTAAGGTTTCATAGATTGAAAAGAAGGTTTTAGGATTTAGACATCCTATAAATGATTTTTTAGGATTATATGAAGTCCCACTCTGATCATTGTAACTTTATGCTTATACTATGATTTTTGGTTTTATTCAAGGGATAGAACTATAAAGAATTGGGATAATAATGAATTTGATGTACAATGAAATGATTGTTCTCATAATAAACTGAATGTTATTAGAGATAGAATACATAATATTATTTTGATACTCACACAACTTTCTCAGGCCATAAATCATGATGATATTTATAACAGTCAAAGGTGGGAACAATGTACTATTGGGTCTTTTATGAGGTAACATACACCTTATTTTAGTGGGTATTATGATCCACTAGTGGTTAAGAAATGGATTAGTACCACTGAGATAATATTTTCAATTATTTAGTGATCATAACATGAAAATGTTATCCTAGTTGATTATCATTTGGAAGTAAAAGCATGTCACGACCCATCCCTCGGGGACCATGCTAGGACTACCCCAAGCTCGCCTTCTATAGGCCAGGGGCTGGAAACTAGCACCAAAGGTGTAATTCCCTAAAACTAGGAAGGCATTGCCTTTATAACTTGTAACACACACACACACACAAGAAAGAACACAGCCGGATGAAACACCAAGTAAACTGTATAAAAAAAGAGTGCTGAAAGTAAAAGGATCCAGAAAACAAGCCCAACTAGAAAGTACAAGTACAACAGTGATACAATACAACTGAAAGATAAGGGAAGACAACTACTAGATCATCCTCTGGGGTTCCTACATGAAGGGTAGTTATAGATTGCCTCCTCGGCACTCCACATCCGTCCATCTCTTCAAGGTACCGACTCGTCGTAAGGTCCACCTCTGGGTACCATCCAGTCCTGTTTCTCTCAGCCTCAGTCAGAATTGTCCGTCGTCTGCATCCAACACAACAAGGTGTGGGCATAGACCATGTAGGGGTGAGTATAACGATACTCTGTAGGGACCCCGAGATCCTCTAGGTATCATAAAATCCACCAAGGATAAACCACAAAGTATGAAATCAATAGATAACCTTACGTAGGTATATTCCCATACATATACCTAAGTTATCAAGTGATCCATCTCAATCATGAGGAAAACACAGAAAAAATGACTCATCTCAAACTAGGATTTTATATTAGGGGTAGTATCAAGTAACATCCCCAGTCACATTGTCGAAACCTCAACTATTGGATAACTCCTCCTCTATCAAGTACAGTGGGTCTTCCGTGACATCAAGTGCGCTTCCCACTAACCATGGACTGTTGAGGTACTCCTCCTGTCGAGTACCGTGGATCTGTTGTGTCACCAAGAGCGCTCCCCACCGTGGGTCTATTGCATCACCAAGCACACTCCCCCTCTTAGCCCGCTTAGGTACTCCTCATATCGAGTACCGTGGGTTTGCAGCGACACCAAGGCGCTCCCCACTGTGGGTCTGCCGTGACACATAGTCACTCCAGGGGAATTAGAACTCGTGGTACCAAAGATGGTATGGGATACCACAGAGAAAGTGTAGATCATTGAGGAGCAGATGAAGACTGCACAGATCAGGCATAAGTCATATGCCGATAAAAGATGGATACCTCTAGAGTTCAAGGATAGAGACCACATCTTACTACGAGTCTCACCCCAACGAGGTCTTCGGAGATTTGGCCAAGGAGGAAAGTTATCTCTGAGATTCATCGGAACTTTTCAAGTCCTCAGCAGAGTTGGCAAGGTGGCTTACCGCTTAGCTCTTCCACCCCAGTTTCACCGGGTGCACAACGTCTTCCATGTATCCCAGCTGAGGAGATATGTGCACGACCCTTCTCACGTCATCGACCACGGAGATATGGACGTTGATGATGGGGAGAATTTTATGGAGGTTCCAGTAGAAATTGAGGATCGACAGGAGCGGGTCCTTCATGGATGGTCGATACCTCTGGTGCGCATTCGTTGGAAGCACAGGAACCTTCAGGAGAGCACATGGGAGTGGGAGGCTCAGATGCGTACTCAGTACCCCCACTTGTTCCCTTATTTTGAGTTGTGGATTATGGGGACGTAAAGGCTGAGGTGGGGAGAATGTAAATGCACATAATTTCCATGTTAATTTTTTAAAAAAAAATATGGGAATTTTACAAGTCCACGAAAATTGACAGCGTGTGATTCTGAGGCCCGAAGTGCCCAGAATGAACTTCGGAAATTTTTTTTGGGTACGTTCATTGAACGTGTGAGTTGGTTTTTCTAAATTTTGAACCAGTGTTCGGGATTGAAATATGAGGGAACCGTTGAACTCACAGCGCCGGTATTCACCTAAGAAGACTTTCACCTTGACGGTAGTTGGTCAAGGGTGAAATTAGTTTTTGGGTTTTTCATGTACGAATAAAATAAAAATAAAAAGTGCCTGACATTTTTATTTTTATTTTCAACACCCATGTGGGTTTTGGGAGGTGGGGTCCACTAGAACTAAACCTCCATGTGGAAGTTCAATTTTGGGGACCACCAGAGCTTAACCTATCATGAGAGGTTATGGTGGTGGGGACCACCCGAACCATAACCTCCCATGAGAGGTTATAGTGGTGGGGACCACCTAGGATTAACCCCCCCCCCCCCTTTAATTGAGATAAACTCTCAACCCCCCTCATTAATTTGGAGGAGCCTCTTGACTTATTCCACATTAATTGTGCAAACACACATACCTTTAATTGTGCCAACTTAGTTAATTGGCCTGCCCCTTTTTAAATTAAGTAACAGCGTTGTTGGAATTTAGGAAGGTTCCTAATAAATGAACCATTATAAATTCCACAATCATTACCTACCTTCCCCCATCTCTTATATATATGGAGCTTGGGAGGAGGATTTGGGATGGATTCACCAAGCGACGAAGCGCTGGTAAAGTGACGTGATGCCCAACACTTGGAGGATTACACTCTCTAATGAAGAACGCGTTCTCCAACGAAGAACACGCTCCCCAACAAAGAATGCTCCACCAAGGAAGAACGCCAAACTCCTTCTACCTTCTTCCTAGGGACTTTTTCTAACATGGGACGTCCTCATCTATGAAAAATCGACGTCCATACTTCTTCCCATGCCAACGTCAATGAACGAGGTGGGGGTTTAATGCTATTTGTTTATCACTTTCCAGGTTCTTCTTTCTTCTCTTGTGTGGGATTGGGAATTATTATATTACGTAAGATCATGGTTGACATTATTTGTTCATTTTTGTGAACTGTATGCTACCACTCTAAACGCGGAGGGTGCGGGCCAAACTAACATGGCTTGACCGCCCTCCGTCGTACTTCTTTGTGGGGTTCTTCGAAATGGAGGAAGGCGATAAAGGCAATGGCGCCGCCACCCATGGCCACTGTGACCCGCACCGCCCCCGCGGCACCCCAGCCTCCTAGCTGAACCGGCCCCATGCCATTGTCGGCTGAACCGGCCCCGAGCCGTGCCGCGCCCTGGCTGCACCGCACCCCGGCCTCCCGGCCGAGCCGCCCTGGCCGCACCATCTGCCGGCCACGCCACCCCAGCCGCTCTGGCCTCCCAAATAACTGGCCATAGTCACGCCACCCACTGGCCGAGCCGGCCCCAACCGCGCTACCCCGGCCCTCGGGCTGATCCGCGCCCCCACTGCCCTCCGAGCCAAACTGGACCTGCACCCAGGTCCGAGCCACCCTCGTGGCACCCTCTGGGCCGAGCTGCCTATGCAGTTCCCTCTGGGCCGAGTCACCCACACAGCGCCCTCGATCCGAACCGCCATCGCACCAACCCGCAACCGGTCCACACCCTCACGGCTCTCTGTAGCCCCTCACGGCCTGTTGGGCAGGGCCCAGCGAGCCGAGCCAAACCCAACAGGCTGGCCCACCCAACGGGTCGAGCCAGACCCAACGGGTCAGGCCAGGTCGACCAGAACCGGGTCAGCCCAGACTGGGTTGGGTCGGGTCATACCGAACATGGGCTCACTAAGACCCATTTATTCTCCTTCGGCCATATCTTTGGCACCGTACGTCCGTTTGAAAACCCGCCAGCGGTGCTAAAAATCTTAGAGTGTGATGGTCCCTTTGTGTATACCCCACTGGATTTTGGGGTATGGTTGAGATACGGTCAGGTTGGATCGTGCACAAATCCAACCGGGCCCCTGGGACTAAAAGGCTAACAACTAACAGACTTGGTGTCTGATTGACGCACCGTTTATTACATTGAGACCCCTGTGACGTGGAAGACCTTTGAGATACTTCTTTGTGAGACTTCGTGACATTTGGAGTATCGACTAGTATCTCGTTGAGTGGATCCTTCTAGAGAAGAGCGAGCGTAGTGCAGAGACCTAGTAGCTGGCTAAGACCTGACGACTACTAACTGTTTTGACTCGAAGTGACTCTACTAGCCCAGTGGGGAGTGCCTTGGTGTCGTTGCAGACCCACAGTGGGGAGGACCTTGGTATCGCAGCAGACCCACGGTACTCGACAGGAGGAGTACCTTAGCAGGATACAAGGGGGAACATGCTTGGTGACGCGGTGGACCCACGGTGGGGAGCACTCTTGGTGACGCGGCAGATCCATGGTACTCGACAGGAGGAGTACCTCAGTAGTCCAAGGTTAGTGGGAAGGGCGCCTGGTGTCATGTCAGGCCCACTGTACTCGATAGAGGATGAGTTCTCCAGTGGCTGAGGTTTCGACAATGTGACTGGGGTTGTTACTTGATACTACCCCTAGAATAAAATCCTGGTTTGAGCTGAGTCTGTTTTTCTATGTTTTCCTCATGATTGTGATGGATCACTTGATAACTTAGGTATATGTATGGGCATATACCTAAGTAAGGTTATTTGTTGATTTCATACTTTGTGGTTTATCCTTGGTGGATTTTTTGAGACCTAGAGGGTCTCAGGGTCCCTACTGAGTATCGTTGTACTCACCCCTGCACGGGCTATGCCCGCACCTTGTTGTGTTGGATGCAGATGATGGACAACACTGACTGAGGCTGGGAATACCAGGACTGGATGGTACCCAGAGGTGGACCTTACGACGAGTCGGTACACGGAGGAGATAGATGGACGTGGAGTGTCGAGGAGGTGATCTGTAAATACCCTTCATGTAGGAACCCCAAAGGACGATCCAGTAGTTGTCTTACCTTATCTTTCAGTTGTATTGTATCACTGTTGTACTTGTACTTTCCAGTTGGTCTTGTATTTAGGCCCCTTTTACTTTCAGTACTCTTTTCTATATAGTTTACTTGGTGTTTCATCCAGCTGTGTGCTTGCTTGTGTGTGTTTTATAGGTTATAAAGGCAATGCCTTCCCAGTTTTAGGGAATTACACCTTTGGTGCTAGTCACAATCCCCTGTCCTATGGAAATCGGGCTTGGGGTAGTCACAGAACGGGCCTCGAGGGACGGGTCGTGACAAAGCATATCAATGGTGAAATATTATTAAGAATACAAGAAAACATGAATAAATTGACTCCATATAATGGGATGAGTTTAAGAGGTTATTTTTCAGAAAGTACTTTCCACTTAATCAATATATAAAAATGAAGAAGGAATTCCTTGAGCTTAAGTGGAAGGATAATGAATCCATTGGTACCTATAGGGTAAATTTTACAAGACTTGCAACGTATGCTTCTAGTTTAATCATTATCCCTAAAAGAAAAATTAGTAAATTATTTGGTGTCTTAAAAAAATCTATATAAGGCATTAGCTATGAGAGACTTTATCAACTATGAATAAATCATTCTATGTGATCTCAATGTAGAAATGAAAATTGTAGATTGCCATCATTATCATGGTTTTGATAAGAAATGGAATTTGGAGACTCATGAAAAATCGAATAAATAACATGGTGGAAAGAAATTATAGTTGCCTAAATTCCATAAATATGGGAAGATACATCAAATGAATTACTTGAATGGAACTATGATATTATTTAAATATGGAAGGGCTGGTCATAAATCCCATGAAGTTCAAAAGTCAATAAAGAGACTGGTTGATACAATTGTGGAAAGGAAGATTCCAACTATTGTACCAACCATGATCCAATGCTTAAAATGAAAGGGGTATGGGAATTAGACCAAATAGTGCATGAATATTATGTTTTATGATGATGATCAGTATTAAAAACCTATTAATCCCAAATAAAAAGGTATTCTCATGTGATCATGACTGCCAAAATAGAATGACATGGTGAAATGTACACTAATAATAAACTCTATAATAGATAATGTATTATTTGATTTTGTATCTACTTAATATTTTATATCTAAGGAATTTTCTAAGGGTATCACATTACTACCTCAGTTATTAGATATTGATTTAGTTGTGAAAACTCCTAAGGGTATGATGATTTCATCTCAGGTCTATAGTTCCTCTCCGATTGAAGTTTGTGGGAATGTGATTCCTAAAAATATTTTGATTCTCACTCTAGTTTAATTTGATGTGAGTCTATAACTTTTTTAGATTTATTTATATATATCCCATATCAATTTCATAGTAATGTAAGTCAAATTTCTTATTCTGAATGAAGCTATGATCGTTTATCGGTTTGAGGATGAATATGAACATATAATGGGAATTAATTCAATATTGTGGGTCTTAATTCATATACATGAAGGGCATATATATCATATGGTTAGGTAGAAACTCAAAATTGAGAATATTCTTATTTTATTAGAGTTTATTGATGTATTGCCAGAATATTATTCTAGTCTTCCTCTAAATTTTGAAGTTGAGTTTTCAATAGAACTAGTTATATTTCTATTTCAAATTCTCCATATATAATATCCACAATTGAGTTATTGGAATTAAATAATAAACTCTAGAAGAATATTGATATTGGATTCATATTCCATAGTGAATCACCATAGGTTTCACCTATTCTTTTTATTAATACGAAATATGGGGCAATGCATCTTTTCATTGATTTTTAGGAACTTAATAAGATCAAAATAAAGAATAATTATCATCTACCCTATATCGATGATTTGTTTGATCAATTATGAGGAGATCAATACTTTTCCAAGATTTAACATCATTCTAGATATCATTAATTGAGTTTTAATATGAATAACATATCCAACACAACCTTTTGTAAGAGGTATGCGCATTATGAATTTATAGTTATTTCATTTAGACTTACTATTGCCTATTTTATCTTAATTGATTTAATGAATAGTGTCTTTTGAGATTACCTTGATCAGTTTGTGTTTGTTTTATAGATGATGTTCTAATATATTCAAAGATAAAATAAGATAATGAATTCCATTTTATAATTGTTTTGAAGACCCTGAGGAAGGATAAGTTGTATGCTAAATTTACCAAGTGTGAATTTTGGATTTAAAAAGTTTCATTCTTGGATCATATAATCTCAAGAGAGGGTGTACCAGTGGATCCTTCAAATATGAAAGTTATTGAGTAATGGCCTAGACCAACCATGGTAATTGATATATTTAGTTTTCTTAGGTTGGATAGATATTACCAATTCTTTGTGAGACATTTCTCATGACTATCTAATCCAAAAACCAAGTAAACTCACAAGGGGGTTAAGTTATTGTGGACATGTGATTGTAAAGAGAATTTCAAGGAGGTGAATAGAAGGTTGTTCATTGAACCTATGATCACACTACCCTATAGTAGAGAAGGTTTTTGGAAATATAGTGATTTATAAAATAAGTTTCAAGGATATATCCTTATGTAGAATGATGTGGTGATAGCATATACCTCTCTCCAACTGAAAATACAAGAGAAAAATTACCGAACTCTTTATTTGGAGCTGGAAGTAGTATTTTTTGTATAGAAGATATAGGGGAATTAAATTTGTGGTGAAAAGAGTGAAATATATATGGATAATAAAATCTTGAAGTATATATTCACATAAAAAAAGATGAATATGTTCTAGAGAATATGGTTGGAGATGATTAAATATTATTAATTCCCAATACATTACCACCCTAGAAAGGAAAATAATGTGATTGATGCTCAGAGTTGGAAGGACCATTCTATTTTTTCCATTGTTAGTATTGAAAGAGATCAAATACTTATAGATTTTCGGAATATGGAACTTGATATCCTGAGGGAAGGGTAGAAATACCATATTTCTTAGATGAATGTTCATCTATCTATCCATGTGAGGAGTAAAGAGGAAAAGAAGGAAGATGTTGAACTACATAATAAAGTGAGGAATGTTCTTGAGTTCAAAAATGATTATGATAGAATGATAAGGTAGAAGGGAATCATGTGCCACTGTTCTTCATTCTTGATCCACAGCCCACCTTTTCTAGTGATTCTTTGAAGGTTGGGAGATATTGCATTCGTCATTCGTCATCACCACCCACCAAAGCCTCTAAGCAATTCCAGGATTGTGTCAACAATTTTGCATTGCTTGATAGGCTATTAATTGATGAAATGTGAATCAGAATTTCTGTTATGCTGCGGTGCAGTATCATTACACTGACTCATTAATTAGGTTCATTAATGATATTCATTAATGAGATTAATCATTTCCTCATTGCTGCATCGTAGCACTGACATGCCATTGTAGGATTTCTGCTCTCCAGTGTACTTGATTCTAGGAGAATCTACTCCTCAAGCTATCGATCATATCTCGACTATCATGAAATCTGACTTAGAGTATTATAAAAGGACCACCTTATCAGAAGGGTATCATGCCACAGACAGCACACGTCAATTGGACGCCCGGTCTGAATGATATTGGCTTTTTAGTAAATAGGGTCCGATTACATTGAGGCTCGGTCCAACATTGTAAGACCAACCTTACCAACCTAGACCAGGGGTCCCATATGGCCCTACTCGTTTTCAACTGACCTGACCCAATCTGTTTGGGTCTAGGCCAACCTGTTCTAGCCTGGCCCATTGGGATTTACTAGACCCAACCCGGTTCGGCAGTGGGTCTAGCCCGCTGGGTCGCCCAGCAGCCTGGTTTTACATTCGGTTAGGCCCACAATGGAGGGCCAGTTCTCCTCTCGTCCAGACCGCTCAGCGGCCCGGTTCACTCCATCCCGGATTCCCAAACGATGTCTGATTCGTGCCACACATGTCCGGCTAAGGTCAAAATCTTTCCCTCCGCACATTGCCCCATGAACCGTGTGCTCGCATCAACCCGCAGCCCGACCACGGGTCTCCCAAACCGACGTAGCACCATGGGTATCCCGAACTGATGTGGAGTCGTGGTCCTTCACCATCACTGCCTCCTCCACCTAATGTGGTGCCTGACTGGTGTCGGCACCCTTCACCACTGCAACCCCTATTGGTTTCATAATCCGTCGCCATGATGCACCTCTAAAGCACGCTGAATCTGAACTACTACAGTCCACTGGCCACAGCCTCCTCCACTACAGCGCACCGCCTTCCACATGCCGCCACCACCGCTTGTCTCCATGATCCACTGCCATCATCATCATGCCTCTGCTAGGTTTTCATGATGGTGGTTCCACATTTTGGGATCATTCAACCAAGGAATGTGCGCACAACAATCTATCGTTCATAACCCTACAAAGACTGCGAAGAACGCGGGGTGAAAAGGGGGGATAAATACACACAATAAATTTGAGTAATGAACCTTTTCCATCATTTGTCACGGAATTGATCCTCTCATGTTAGAATGATTGAATGGAGAAAATCAAAATAATTCAATTTAAACATGGGTCAGTTCTCCATGAATATCATGCATTAATTATCGATCTGTGGGTTAACTTGTTTGTGAGTTAACCCACGTTCTATGATTAAAAGAGATAATAGGGAAAATAAATTCACATAGAAAATCATAAACCCCTACCTGGGGTAGAATTTTTGGTCGAGGAAGAAGGGAATCGCATGCCTTTGTTCTTCATTCTTGATCCACAGCCCACCTTTGCTAGTGATTCTTCAAAGGGTGGGAGATAGTGCATTCTTTGTTTGCCATCACCACCCACCAAATCCTCAGAGAAATTCCAGGATTATATCAACAATTCTGCATTGGTTTTTAGACTATTAATTAATGAAACGTGAATCTGCATTTTTGTTATACTGCGTTGCATTATCATTACACTGAATCATTAATTAGGTTCATTAATGATATTAATTAATGATATTAAGCATTGCATCATTACTGCATCATAGCACTGACATGCCACTACTTAACGATGAAGAAAAACAAATAAAATAACTTTTTAATTTATTTTATTTTTCTTCTGAAAATTTTGAAAACTAACTTTCACCCTCGACCTACGTCGGTCGAGGTTAGGCTCTGCCTAGTGGAAGAATGCCCTCATGAGATCAATGGTACTATAATATTTCCAATATGAGTTACCATTTAGGAGTTATAAGGATTTGAAAATAAAATAATCTCTACGTAATTATTTTTTTAAAGCCAAAAACTACTTCCACAGTTAGCCTGTGATGGCCAATTTTAGGCCCATTTTAGGTGAATCTCGATGCTCTGAGTTCAACAGTGTCCTAAGATTTTTTATTCGGTCATTGATTTGAAATTTAGAAAATCTATATATCATGTTTATTTAATGAACTTTAAAAATAGTTCGAAAATATGTTCTAGCGACTCCAAGCCTCAGAATTACATATTGTCTCAAAGCCTGGTCTCAAAATATTCCCATTTAATTTTTTTAAAAAAATTACATGGAATTTTCAGGGTATTACATTACTCTCCCCTTTAGGGATTTACATCCTCGTAATCCAAAACAAGATCTAATCAAATAAATGGGGGTACTGAGCATGAATCTGGGCCTCCCACTCCCACATGATCTCCTAGAGATTCATGTGCTGCCAATGAACATGCACTAGAGGAATCAACCATCCATAAAGGATCCTCTCCTATCTATCCTCTATCTCCATCGGGTACTCTGTGAATGTTTCCCTGTTGTAAAACTTTAGCTCATCGTGGTCGATGACATGAGAAGGGTCATGCATGTATCTCCTTATCTAGGATATGTGGAAGATGTCATGCACCCTCTCTAACTACAGTGGTAGAGCCAAGCAGTATTCCACCTCATCCACTCTATACAGTATCAAGAATGGTCTGATGAACCTTGAAGATAACTTTCCACCCCATCCAATTATCTATATCCCTCATTGAGGAGAGACCCATAGGAATATGTGGTCCCCATATTCAAAATCCAAGGGTCTCCATCACCTATCAGCATAGGATTTCTATCATTTCTATGCATTTTTCATTTGCTCTAGGATTCCTTCACCTTCTCAGTGGTAGCCCATACCATCTCTGGACCCATGACTGCTGAATTCCCTTGGTCTGTCGAGTAGAACGGTGATCTGCATGGTCATCTGTAAAGTGCCTCTAATGGTGTCATACTAATTTTGGAGTGGTCGTTATTTTTGTACACAAACTCCACCAGTGGTAGGTGGTCCTCCCAACTGTGACCAAAGTCAAAAACACAATCACAAAGCATGTCGTCCAAATTTTGTATGGTCTGCTCCATTTGACCATCCATATGTTGGTGAAAGGATGTGCTCAAGAACAGATGAGTCCCAAATCCCTTATATAATCCCTTCCACAACCGGGATGTAAAACATGCATCATGATCTGAGACTATCATAGATGTTACTTCATGGATTCAAAATATCTCCTACATGTAGAGGTATCCCAAACTCTCTACTAAACCCTGTTCTCGAATGGGTAGGAAGTGGGCCAACTTGGTGAGTCGGTCTACAAAAACCTAGATGGTATCGTGCCCCTTGGACGTATGTGGTAAGCCTATCATGAAGTCCATCAACATCCCATCCCACTTCCACTCTAGTACCTCAAGGGTTTGTGTTAAACCTGTTGGAACCTGGTGCTCAGTCTTCACTTATTGACAACTGAGGCATCTCGAGACAAACTCGGCCACTTCCTTCTTCATCCCCATCCACTAGTACTAATGTCAGAGGTCTTGGTACATCTTCTCTACACCTGGATGTACTTTCAAAGGGGATGTATGGAACTCCCTCAACACCTCCTCCTATAATTCCACTGGTTCTATGGTGCATCCTCTGAAAACGATGACATGCTCCCCACCTTTAGAATATCCATCAGAGGCATGCCATGTTGACCTCTGGGCACATGTAGTCTCACAGTTGGCATCTCTGAGTTTTCCCTCCCTAACTTGTTGTAATATTGGAGGGGAAACTACCATTGACTGAAGATAAACTTCCTCATCTCTATCCACAAAAGATATATTAAGTGAGTACAACTACATTGAGGCCTCGTACAGTAGTTTTGAACTTGATCTCTTGGTAAGAGAATCTTCTACCACGTTCCCCTTCCCATGAGTATAGATTATCTCAAAGTCATCATCCTAGAGGAACACTAGACAGTTTCACTATCTCAGATTCAAATCCTTCCAAGAAAAGATATACTTGAGACTCCTGTGGTTAGAGTAGATGATGAATCATTCACCCATAAGGTAGTGTTTTCACATCTTCAGTGTGAAGACTACCACTGCCAACTTAAGGTCGTGAGTCACATAGTTCTTCTCATGCAGTATCAACTGTCATGAGCCATAAGTAATCACTAATTAACCTTGCATCAGGACACAACCAAGCCTTCTTCTTGATGTGTCACAGTACACCACATAGTCAGCACCCTCTTCTAGAAACCTCAATATAGGTGCACTCATCAAGCTCTGCCTTAGTTTTTGAAAGCTCTTCTAGAATCCTATAATCCAAATGAAGGGTTTTCACTTATTTTTCAATGTTTTTGTGGGTTCTTCCACTCTGGATAAGTCAAGTAAAAACCGCTGATATTACCCAGCCAACCCAAGGAAACTTTACACCTCAGTAACGCTCTTGGGTTTTCCTAAGAAAGAACTGCCTCAATCTTCACTGAATCCACCACAACTCCAGCCTATGAGATTAAATGTCCTAGAAAGTGAAACTTTTGTATCTATAACTCACACTTAGAGAGTTTTACTTAAATTTGGTGCTCTCAGAGTGTGTCTATAGCCACCCTCAGGTGTATCGTGTGCTCCTCCTCAGGCATGGAATACAGTAAGATTTCATTAATGAAGACCACTACAAACTGGTCTATGTATGGTTGGAATATCCTGTTCATGAGTCCCATGAAAATTTTTGGGTGTTTATCACACCAAACAACATCACTATGTACTCGTAGTGGCTATAACGATATTTGAAAGTCGTCTTTAAGATGTACTCATATCGTACTTGAAGCTAGTGATAGCCTGATCTGAGATCTATCTTTGAGAACTATATCTCTCCCTTCAAATGATCGAAGAGGTCATCAATCCTCAGTAGAGGATACTTGTTCTTAAAAGTCACCTGGTTCAGTCATTGAAAGTCCACGCATGACCTCAATCTTCTGTTTTCCTTCTTGGAAAACAAAACTGGGGTTTTCCATAATGAAACGTTGGTCCATACGAACCCCTTCCTCTACAAGTCCTCCAACTATACCCTCAGCTCCCAAAGCTCTGCGGGAGCCATCTGATATGAATGTGCAGATATTGGTGTCATTTCAGGGTACATATCAATGAATAAGTCTACCTCTCTGCGAGGAGGTAGTCCTAGAACATCCTCTAGAAAGACGTCCATGTACTCGTCCACCACTGTATGAAACTGTGGACTCATCTCATCCATTTCACTGAGGGTCATGATAGACAAATTATGAGTGATTTAATGCACCCTCCTATGTGTGAGTCTATACCGTGCTGCAAGAGTACCCTTCTTGTCGGTGAAGGAAAAATTGGTCTCATCTCCAAAGACACACCGCACTCTGCGCCTAAAACATTCAATCTAAGCATGGACTGTGGATAACCAGTCCATACCCAAAATGATTTTTTAAGGATTAGATGCCGCTACTAGGAGATCTCACCCGAAGCTCTCACCTCTAAGATTAATCTCACACTTCTGGAACTGATGTGTGGTCATCAAATCCCTTCCCGTAAGAGTATCCAATTGTAAGGATTGATCCAACAGCTCGATCAGAATCTTCGTGCTCCAAACACAGTCTGAGGAAAGGAAATAGTGAATAAAACCTATATCTATAAGAACTGTAGCTAAAGTTGAGAAGACATAGATCATACGTCATATTATCTCTAGGAAATCAGAACCATAGGCCTCAATCACCTGAAGCTAAGCCCAACCCTATCTACCTTCTCCTAGATCCCACGGTGGACCATCTTAGGGTGGTGGTGGTAGTACCTCATACCTATGCCCACCTCCTGCCACTCGTCCTTATCCTCTTCCACATCTACCACTTGGAAGACCACCATGTTCTTGTATCTACCATTACCTCATCAATCCCTTGACCGTCTGTCAATCCTCTACGCAGTGAGTCGGGCAATCCCAAGCCATCTACCCCTTCCCACTGCATGCGTAGAATACTCTTCTCCCCTGATGACTCCCTCTTCCCCAAGGGGCCTCATACTATCGAACCTAAGTACTGGGGTTTTCCTCCAAAAGTTCTGGCCTATTTGGGTATCTACATCATCTGTCGGCTACCCTTGGTGGATGTCTCAGCCACCCATCACCCGACGGTAGCTCCCACCGTCAGTGTCTGCTCAGCGAGAAAGCTCTCTACCAGTAGAGATACTCCAGCACCCCATCCTATGTAGAGATACTGAGAGAAATCATTGATGCCCTAATCTATCACTAGAGTCCCTACTCAAAGGTCCGACCCTAAATAAAGTGTCCTGCACCATATCTGTAGAGTAATAGGAGAGGTCTGTGAACCTCATAGAGTACTCAGCCACTATCAGGTCGTCCTGCTGTAACTGGAGCAACTCTTGTATATTCATAGAGTGCATGGTCATGGGGAATAACTCCTCCTTGAAAAGTCACTTGAATTCAGACCAGGTGAGCGTCACCTCCTTATGAGTCTAGATGGTCAAACTCCACCATCTCCCCACCAATACCAACAGAAGGCTTGATGCTAGAACTGTTATCTAGTCAAGTTCCATCCTCACTAAGAGGAAGACTCAAGTCACCACATCCATCCAATCCTCAGTGACCTTAGGATATGTCTCTCCCTTGAACTTGGGAGGTCTCTATCACTGGTACTCATGTAAGGCACTGATCCTACGTACGTCCTCTACCGATAGTGTCAATAGTGACTGCTAACCAACGGGCAGGGGTATCACTGGGACACCACCCGAAGGTTCCACCTCATGAAACGGTCCTTGTACTGAATCCCCATTGTTCAATGGACCGTCTTTGTGGTCACGTAATAAAATCATGGCTGGATATCTTCATGGAGTCATCTTGAAAGATATCAAGATGAACCACAGTCAATATATTATACCTGGTGAGCTAACTTTGACTCAAAAAGATCATGAGAAAACACTCAAAGACGCATGTAACTAGTATTTTCATGTACCGATTCAGAAATCAAAATCTAGGGTCCTAATGTATGGATACATCAACTACCACACCAACACTGGACCCCCAGCCTAAAAGCCAAACTCGAGATACTTAACATTGTTTCCCCATAAAAAATTTCAAACTCTTAGTTCTTCTGGTAGAACTGACCCCCTATGATACCACTTTTCACGACCTGTCCCCCAGGGCCCATGTTGTCACTACCCCAAGTCCTCCTTCCATAGGCCAGAGGCTGGCTATTAGCACCAAATAGGTGTATCTCAAAAAGGTAAGGCATTTTCCTTTAAACCTGTACACATGCACAAATATCAAACTACATAAAGAAAACATAAAGTAAACCACAAATGTCACTGAGACAACTATAGAGAGTACAATAGAAATGGAAATACAATCCCAAACCACAAAAAAAAATTAAAAATTACACAATCCATCCACTCGAGACCCTACCTGAAGGGTAAGTGAAGGTAGATACCTGTAGCCATAGAAGTAAGTTTGTATGTCTCGTCTCACTGAGCACTATTTGGTCTCGAACCACTAAGGACTTCATCGAAGTGTCGATCACCTACACGAGACATGACACATGCGGGAGAAGCTCGTGTAGGGGTGAGTAACACAATAATTAGTAGGGACCCCAAACCACAAAGCTAAGAGCGCAAAGCTGGATCACAAAAAATAGACCACAAAGAAAGATCACAAAGTAAGACCTCAAGAAAATGCAGCTCACGCAAAGTATAACTCAAAGTATAGAAAGTAAGATTTATTAGTTTTAAAGATAAAACATCTTATATTGTTGAGGAAATCATCCCTGATGAGCCATTGATGTCTGCTCATTTTTTGAACTACTGAGGTCAGCTCATTTGCTGAACTACTGAGGTACGCTCATCTGTTGAACCAATCAGGTATGCTCTTCTGCTGAACCACTGAGGTATACTCATCTTCTGAACCATTTAAGTACACTCATATTCTAAACCACTAAGGTACGCTCCTCTTCTGAACCACTGAGGTACGATCGTTTGCTGAAACACTAACGTACACTCATCTATTAAACCACTGAGGTATGCTCGTCTGTTGTACCATTGAGATCCACTTGTCATATCCTTCATGTCACAACTAGCCGTAGGATTTCCGCTCTCCAGTGCGCTTGATTCCGGGATAATCTACTCCTCAAGCCATCAATCATATCTCAATTGTCACAGAATCACACTTAGAGTATTCCCAAAGGACCATCTTATTACGAGGGTCCCAACACCACAGAAAGAACGTCAAGAGGACACCCAACTTGAACGATATTGGTGTTTTAGTAAATGGGAGTTGGTTGTGTCTAGACCCAGACTGACTTAGTCGGACAGACCCGACCAACTTGGCTCAAGGGTCCCGCATGGACTGACCTGATTGGGTCTATGCTGACCCAGTCTGGCCTATCCCATTGGCCAGGCCCATTGGGATTTGCTGGACCAGACCCGATTCAGCTGTGGGTCCAGCCTGCCAGGTCACCTTGTGACCTGATCCAATTCCTTCAGCCCGGTCTGACTTTGTCAGACCGGTCGGGCTTCCTAGTGGTCTGATTTTCAATCTATCCCATCCCATAATTTCGGTCTAGTTCACTCCAGCCCAGACACCCAAACAGAATCTGATTCGCATTGCACACGGCTAACCTCAGCTGGCCGCATTCCCTCCACACACGGTCCTGCAGACCTTGACCCCCCATCAACCCGCGGCCTGGTTGTGGGTCTCCTGAATCGACGTAGCTCCCCACTAGAACCATGGTTCTTCACTTTTATGGCCTACTGGTCATGGCCTCCCATCCTAACTCAATGGTCTCCTCCGCCTAAAGTGGCTCCTGACAGGCGCCGCCACCCTGCACCATCACGGCCCCTACTGGTCTCAGCCTCCTCCACTACATTGCGCTTCCAGTACGTATCATTTCCATAATCCTCCACTATCTTCATAGTGCCTCCTATGGGTCATCATGATAGTGGGTCCATGGTTTTGTATTTTTAAACCAGGGAATGGGCGTGCAACGATCTATCATTCATAACCCTATGAAGAATGCGAAGAATGTGGAGTGAAAAGGGGGGATAAATCCACAAAATGAATTTGAGAAATGAACCTCCTCCATCATTCATCGTGACATTGATCTTATCCTACTATAAGGATTTAATGGAGAAAATCAAAATAATTCAATTTAAACATGGGTCAGTTCTCCAAGAATATCCCGCATAAAAAATCGATATGTGGGTTAACATGTTCGTGAATTAACCCAAGTTATTCATTTAAAAGAGAAAATGGGGAAAAGTAATTCACATAGAAAATCCTCAAAACCCTACCTGGGATAGAATTGTTGGTTGAGGAAGAACAGAATCATGCGCCTATGTTCTTTGTTCTTGATCTGAAACCCACCATTGCTAGAGATTATTTGAATGGTGGAAGAAAGTGAGTTCGTCATTCATTTTCACCACCCACCAAATCCTCAGAGCAATTACAGTATTGTTCCTACAATTCCGCATTGCTTGTTAGGCTATTAATTGACAAAATTAAAATTAGTGTTTCTGTTACGCTGCGTTGCAATGTCGTTACATTGACTCATTAATGAGGTTCATTAATGAGATTAATTAATGAGATTAAGTGTTTCCTTGTCCCTGCATCGTAGCACTGATGTTCCACTGCTTAATGATGAAGAAAAAAAATAAAATAACTTTTTAAGTTATTTTATTTTTCTTTAGAAAATTCTGAAAACTAACTTTTACCCTTGACCTTCACCGGTCGAGGTTAGGATCTACCTAAGGCAAGAACGCCCTCATGAGCTCAATGTTACTTTCATATTTCCAATCCGAGTTACAATTTAGGAGTTTTAAGGATTTGAAAATAAAATAATCACTACTTAGTTATTTAATTTAAAGAAAAAAACTACTTTATGTTTTTGGTCTGTGCCGACTAATGTTAAGACCTTTATAGGTGAATCTCGACACTTTGTTTTTTCCTTTCTACTCTTACTCTACTCTGGCTTCATGTACCATCTCTCCTCCTCGGGTAGATCTGGAAAGGTGATTTTTATAGGAGATTTGGGAGGTGTTGTTTGAGTGGATTTTGGAGTTCTATGAGTCACGATCCTTGGTCGACGGCGATAATAGTGTGTGGTGCTGATGTTTTCTGGTGGCTATGGACTTTGACGTTCTCTGAAGACTGGTGTTGTTCGGTCGGTGATGACGGTGACGGTGTTGGTTTTATCAGTGATAATGTTCTACGGTGGCTTTATGGTCAACGATGGTCTCCGATGTTGGTGACGGCGGTGGGGATTGGATGGGGACGGCGACTGTGCTGGTAATGATATTGGTTGCAGGAGATGTGATTTTGGCTGATGACTTGGTGATGATGTTCTACGGTGCACTTTTTTGGTGACTGTCGTGATGATCTGATAGTGTTGGGTTTTGTGTCCCATTAGTTTTTTGAATTTTTAATTTTGAATAGGTATGGTTTGATTTTGTATCCTGTCGGTTACCACTCTCCCTTAATGTGGATTCTTTGAAAATCAAATAAAAAATAAATTTTCAGTCTTGAAATAATCCCATTTAATTTTCAAAAAAAATACATGGAATTTATAGGGTATTAGAATAAGGACTAGATATTTTTCATTCCTCATATCCTTATCCACCTAATGAATCTTTATTAGGATATTTGGGAGAGACTTATCAATATTTTTCATATTAAAATTCATAATAAAAATAGAGAATCTATGAGGTAGTGAGGTAATTGTGAGGTAATTTCATAATTATTTGTGTATCTTGAAACCCAAAATCTCCAAATTCTTAATATAGACAATAATCTTTACTATGTATAAACTGACTGGAGAAACTTCTCCATGATTGTGTGTAAAAAGTGCCTTGGAGATTTCATACCTCCCCTATCTAGCCTTCTCTTATTAAGGATCACAGAGATTGGGTGACATAGTGTATGTATCCATGTTCTCTTAAATACTTTAGAGATCACTAGACATGGATGACAGCATGATTCATTGGATATCCAATGCATTATGTACATGTTTCTAGAGGAAAATATGATCCCCCTCCCTATCCTCCTTAGAAGTCTCTATCTTGAACAGGGGACTCTAACATGTAAAACATCTACTATTGGAGTAGTACAATGTTAGAGATCCTATACCACTACTAGATGTTCATGCCATTCAGGATATTTTCATTCTCAAATATTGATCATTGGGATATTTTTGAGGTCGTATGGCTTTCCATTTTCTACAATAAATAAAATAATATATTTAGTAATTTATCTTTATTACCAAAAGTTTTATGTAATAAATTTTATTTTATTAGTCTCCAGTTATTTTTCCAAATCCCAATATCCCTCTCCATTAAACTCAGAATATCATTTAATGTGGATATTTTTTGGTAAGGATCCATATTTCCCTTATTATAACCCATACTATGGCCACAAAAATCACTCGAAGGTATTTAGATTGGTGGTCCAGACAACTTAAAAACTGGAAGTTCCTTGATATTTTAAGTGGACTCAATAATCCTGAAATCCTAGATGGGATTTTATTAACACTTTCCTCCAAATTGTATAGAATAGGTTATATCCATGACACTCAATAAAAATTTTCTTAATTCAACCCATTATATTTGTTAATAATCCCTAATAATTGAAAGTACCCCTAATTATGGCGTGACTGAAATTGTTAACTATGGTTGTATCTTAACATAGAATATGGAAATCGTTGTATGAATTAATATTTACTTAAAGGATTTAATTTATCTTATGTTTAAATATTCTTTATTTCTTATTTTATCTTGCTCAATAATGTTATGTGGATATGACATAATTAATCATCCATGTCTTGATTAAATAATGTATGCATAATATATTTATGTTATTCTATATTTTGTGCTTTTTAATTAATTTACTTTATTTGATCTTGTTTAAATATAAAATAAACATGAATCATATAAATAAATAACTAATCATGCACTAGACAAAATAAAATAAATATGTGGCATGATCCTGAGATTTAACTACTAATTGGTTTATCGAGAAGATGATTAACCCTAGGGTGGAAACTCCATAAGCCAAACTAGGTCTAAGTTACAACATTCTTTCGTTAATCTACATATCTCCTTGTTTGGATTCATATTAGATCATTATAAAACCATCTCCATGTTCCAGGGATATCTTTCCTTGACATATTCTTACTCACTCATAGTTGAGTAGAACCAATGATTGGGGTTACATAAAAGAAACTATGAACACACAGCCCCATGCATAATAAAGAGGAGGGGATGATTCAAATATCATCATTTTTATTTAATAATAATTATTAAAAAACATGCAATAATAATAAAATTAAAAGAACTCCAATACATAAATAGTTTGTTCAATACCATGATCATCCACACATTCAGGGACAATGTATTTATAAAAGGATAGCATACATTTTAATTTATTCTGTATTAATATGAAACCCTAAAATTAAAAATTAATCATATTATTAATTCATTCATTTATTTATCTTAATTAAGCTTTCAAATATTCCTTGAGATTCTTATACATTATAATTTTAAATAATTTCAATTTATTGATTTCCATTAAAATTAATTCATACATGTTGTTTATTGATAGGACACACAATGTGTACCCATCTGATCAGTCTTAAATTCTATCTAGAATTTAACATGACTTATACTGGAGGAAACACAAAATGTACCCATTTTTTTACACAGTGTGTGTTATCACTTTCATAGCATGTGACTATGCTCTGTATGGTCTTTTCCATATATTATGTACTTACATGACATGTAACATACACAGTTTGTAGCAATATTACATGGTGTATAGTTCTATGATTCAATTCTTGTAGTCAGCATGAAATTTATTACTACATGACATGCCATTATTATATACAGTGTATACTAGTGTAAATATTATGAAGTACATGGAATAAATGATGACCATACACATCATGTAGTTCTAAAATAACATGGAAAATAATTAATCTAATAATTTAATTACACAGGACCCGCCGAAAATCACTTAGTGTGTAATTCATAAGAAAACCCTATCACACAGTATATATACCAGTTACACATCATGTAGTTATGTTTTAATACAATAATTAATATTTTTATGCATAATTAATTCACATGGTATAACCTATCTTTATGTGTACTCTATGTGAATGGGTACATGTTACATGACATGTTCATCCTTATAAATGTTATGTATTATATTCTATAGTCAATTGAAAACATACCTAGGGACTCAACATGTAATCTGTGTGGTAATTAATATCTTGCATGGAATGTATGATAGCTACATGTTGTATGGCCATAAATGGACCATGTTTCTCTACTAGTAGTAAATACAAAGGTTGTATTAATTACATGTTGTGTACTTTGACCACAGAGCTTCTATGATTCCCACAGGATAAACCATATGGGGTTACACAACATATACACCATCTACATGTCGTATGCCCCTGTCAAACTGTATACTGACTGGAAGTCAATACACTATGTGTAATGATTCCATGTGTTGAACCCCCACATGATCTATTGTGATTTACGTGGCATGTCCTTGTTTGGTTGAGCATGGGTACATGGTGTGTACATTTCCATTACACACCATGTATCTATGTCATGTAGTCAAAGTTTTTTGAACCTTCAGATGAGATCATCAAAAATTATTCATCTATTATTGGTCATATGAAATCAAAAAATCATAATATCTCAACTTTTATATTAACGAATAAAAAAAGAAAATTAAATGATAACAAAACAAATTTATATTTAGTCAATGATTAATATATAATTATTAATTAATATATGACTCCTCTGATACCACTTGAAGGTTATTGGGAATAATGAAAGTGGTTGATCCCATGACTAATAATGATTTTCATTGGTTTCTTAAAATAAATTCTTAAAAATTGATGATAACAACCCTATAGTATTCAAATATATGATCTTCTCAAATATAATTTATAATTAATTTATAAACAAGAATTACCTCATCTTAGTTATTCTTTATTTGTTGATGAATATGGTTAGCATTCTTATTATACCATCATTATGATAAATTATCTGAAGAAATATCCCTCTATAAGTATCCACATGTACTATATTATTCTTGAAACTCTATTGATAGAACTCTAAGTGAAACTATGGAGGTATCGATTATCTTTCATTGTTAATCATCGATGGAAAAAAATATCCTCACATAGTCTATAAATTCATAGTATTTTGTTGATATTCAATTCATTTTATTCCCTTTTAATTATTTATTTATTTAATTCTAATGATTTTTTTAATTAAAGTGTCAAATAATTTGATTGTGTGAATATTTATTAAAATGGTAAAATTAGGTATTTTATTTCCATACATTATTTTTAGAGAAATATGAATGGATTGCTATTGTTTATCATTTATCTTGTTGTTATGAAGTAATTAGATCATAGATATGATATTGGATTTCATGCTTGATAAGAAAACTATTAAAGATAGTGTTGATTCTTGGAGGATTATTAATGATTCACTTTCCCAAATAAATCATAAGGAAATTGAAAATCCATGAGTATGTATGAGTCATTTTCTCTATGTATGAGTCAATTTTCCACTTTTATATGAGTCATTCACTGTACATAGGTGTGAATCGACCTCTATATAAGTGTCATTTTCTCTAAATAAGTGTCATATTTCACCTAAATATGAGTCATTTACACGAGAATATTGTCATTTTTCACCTGTGAATGAGTTGTTTTAGGGTACATATGTGTCATCATCCACTATATGTGTGTCATTCCTTAGTGAAAATCGACCAAAGGATGATCATGAACAAAATTTCGATGTGGAAGGGAGGTATTACTTGTACTTCAAGTCGAGTCATTGAGATGTCATGTAAGTATGAATGAAACCAACTAGAGGAGGGCACATGGATTATTATGTGCATGATATTTCTATTCAGATCAAAGGAAGGAATCTTATGATTTCCAGGAAAGATATAATCATGGATAAGAAATAAATATAAGGAAAAAAGGAAATATTCTAAAATTCAAAGAGTAAGGATCTTGAAGGATTGACCATGACCAAAGAATAATTAAACTAAAGGACATCAAAGAGAGGATAAGGTTGAGGGTTTGGGGGACTTGGATCATGTGGACTATTCATAAAGAACCTTTAGTTTTTTATTGTTTTAATCTTTATATTTTCTATAGTTTTTTAATTCATTATCCTTCCCACTTTATCTCTATTATGCTTAAAATATAGGTGTAAAACTCAAGTGATCAGGTAAGGTGAGAAGTTCCATTGTATACTTGAGTCCCACACTTAATAAATGAAACTCACTTTTATTGATTTTTTTTGTTTTTCATTATCTATTTGATACTTTTATTGAAATTGTGCTTAAATTCTCAAAAAAAAACATTATTAATCCCTTAGGTTGATGATATATCATCTCCCTCCACCTAGTGTAGCTTGTCTTAGAGGAACCGGTTGTATTAATTTGTGAGTATATTGCAATTTCTTGCTCGTATCTAGAGGAAATGAGTACGTTTAAATTTTCTGAAATATCCAAAACCCGATTGAATTTACCAAGGGTGATTGATGAATCAATTAATGTGTCTCTAATTTATCAATTAATAAAATTATAATTGAAACTATTTTAAATATTATGATAGATTTATAAATAGAAATCCATCTCTTAACCCATCACTTTACTCATCAACTATTCTTTAATCTCTTGTTCTATTGTTTCACTTTCTTTTCAAAAACCAAACAATCTCAAAACAACCTCTTTCTCTAATGCAAAATTAAAGTGAAAAATAATTTTCATCACTCCTCTATGAATATAACCTTGTGTTACCACTAATACTATATTTAACCTAGGAAATAATTTTTTTTCCATATCCAAGGATAGGTTTAAGTACCAAAAAAAATCATTATTGTTGGTGATCCAAGAAGTCAATTTCTTATTATTTTGTTTAATTTTTATAAATAATTTATCTTTATTTTCATGAAAAAATAAAAAATTAACACACACTCACCCATGGGAGATAGTTTTTCTTTATTTTCTAGGAATGTGAGGGGAGTATGGAAATACAAATATGGAGAGAAGTAATTTTAGAAGCCTATAGTGAACTTGAAGTGTGACCTAGAACAACAAGTTTTGGAATCCTTAGCCAAGGATCTCATTGAATTCTCATACTGATTTCTAGAGTTCCATTAATAAGTGGTAAAGTTATAAGAATAGCTTATCCATTCCACATTCCATGAAGATATTTAGGAGTTAAAGGTTACATTAGATGATTACCCTCCATCTTATCCTATTGAAACCATTCCAAAGGAATTCAATTAATAAAAATAACTAGAATCTGAGCCTACTTAGGGAGATAATTTTTTCTTAAACTCATTTTCATATAATTTTATTGAAACTAGATTGATCATTATATATAAATATTTAAATTTTTCAAATTCTTCCATTCCATGGATTTCCTTGGAAGATGAAGAAGAAAAATAAAATACACCTAATGAGGAGTAAAAAATCCAACTAAAGGGTTTATTTTGTTGGAATGGGGGTCATTAATAGGATGGTTGGTTAGTGGGATAGGTTTTAAGAAATTTGTATTATTGTTGAAATGTTGGTGGGCTTTGGAAAAACTTATTTCAAGGGGGTTTTTGTTGGTATTAATTTTAAAAACATAGTCTAGCATGATTTTTATAACTTCCAAATACATATTGTACATGGGAATTATCTCTCTATACTTGATTTCATTGAAACTGCCTTGGTTGGAACTCTTCTGTGCAACTCTTTATACCCTATAATTCCGCACACTTTTCAATGATGTTGTTAGGAGATTAAAAAAACCACATAACTTGGATAGCACTTATTTCTTAATAGTTTGTTTCAATTACATCTATCTCACAAGGCCAATGAGTTCCTCAAGTCTAGATTCATGCAATGGGGATGATTCAGAAGTTCTTACCAGATGTATGCCTCTTCTTCTTATACTATTGGAGTAATAGTTCTAGAACCAATTTTTTGAACTTTTCATTACATATATATTCAAATAAGTAAATAGTAATTAAACATATAATTACATAATATACATTTTTCTGTATGAAATTAATGTGATAATTTCCTAGAGTATCTTTGGCATTGAAAAGGGAATAGCAGTTCCTGACTATGATGAGAACCTTAAAATTCCATGATGATATTATTAAACATAGTTATATGGTTAGATAACATTCCATAATTTTTTATATAATATGTTGAATTTCAGGAGATATTTCTCATAAATAGATGAGACTTCTTCTCTTGAAGTTTTCACTTGGTAATCTCCAAGACCAAAGAATAGGCCTAGTAGTAGGAATTACACATGTTTATGTGTCATTAGGTATTCCTATCTACAAGTGTGTTTAATGGTCCTTAAACTTTAAGATTATTATTAATGTATTTCATGACTCATTCACTTTGTAAGAACCAGGTTTTTCACTCAGCTATGGATCCTTCAATTTTTTGTCTAAATATTTACTTTGGACCTAATATGGATTCCTAATGAGTTATAAAAGGTTTTAGGGGTGTATGGGGAAAGTTCAAAGCCTAGAACCCATATTTTTTTGTAAACATTACAAGTCACATAGTTGGTGCTTGTTTGGTGCATGGTTTACCTAACTGTTCAAATGGTATTTTTCTAGACAGATCCACCTCGCACGGTTGGAACACAGCTATGCGGCCTAACCTTACTAGTGCCCCATCTTCCCTAGTAATTGTGCACAGTTTTAGAATGGTTTTTCATACCATACAGACAAACTGTGCACAAGACATTTTTCAAGGTAATTTTAAAAAATTTCCCTTAATGATCTAATTATATCCTTCCTTCTTACCTAATTTGATTTTATGCAGGATTTACCTCCTTGGATCTCAATTTGGATATTTTTGAAGACCTAAGGTAGGAATCAAGAGATATATTTCATCTGGGATCTGTTTGAGATTTCGTTCATCATTTTGGATGTGCAATGGTAAGTACTCGAGTCCGTTTAAGCCTTTCTTCTTCTCTCTTGCTCTCGACCTAATTATTAGAGTATGATCATTTTTTTATTTTTCTTAAATCTACTCTGATCTGAGACAAATCAAGGGCCAATACCAGAGGATGAGAGTTTTACAATCCTAATGTGGGTGTTCTATAATTCATCCCTCAAGTTCATTGATTTTTAGAATTGTCATGTGGGCCCCACTGATTCCATCAGGTGCCATTTATAGAATTTATATGTCATGCTTATAATTATTAGAATCGTATGGTTACTCAATTTCCAAATATGTGATTAATTGTTATTGGTTACACGCATAACTCCATTCATCCCATGTAAGATGTTATGCCATAATTGGGTTTTTAGTATTTGATGTGTTTAAGCCACCATTCGGGTGTGCCTTATCTTGACCTTCTTAAGGGTAATAATTTTTATATTAAAAGGATTGTTTACAATGAGAATTGCATAATGGAAAGTACCATGTATTCTCACCACTTGACCCACCTAAGGTAAGTGCTTTAATTCGACAATAAAATGTGAAATATGAATTGGAAAGTATACGAAGTGTATTAATTGGCCTTAAATGTAAATTAATGGTAGGTTTCATATATGTATCACCCCTTACCAAATCAATGTAAGTTATTGGAATGAACCTTGAATATGTAATATGATTTAAATGGATTAAATGAATGGTTGCATGCTACTTGGCTTTGTCACACTAATGAAAGGCAAGGATTGAACCAAATGACTTGATTAAAAGGTTTCATGCTAATTTAACTTATCATACTAATGGAAGTAAAGTATTGAACCAAATGAAATATTACATGAATTCACAATTAAATGGGAATGTCCTGACTCGATCTCACCTTGGATTTTAATCAGAGAATGCCATGAGCACTCAGGAACCCCATTCCAATTCAAGGATACGGCTTGCTTAGGTTGAGACCCACCTATATCATGATCCTTGTATATTCTTTTGATTCCCAATATGAAACTATATGATCCCTTAAATATCATTACAGGATACCTTGGATACACTTCTTGGATCCAGCATTGACAATTAGGTTCCATGGTTAAAGCCAATCAGGCCCAGTCATTGCTTAGCTCTGTTTTACCATGGATGAACTTCTTGGACTCGATAGGTTCCTCATTATGGAATGCCTTGGACTATGATCCTTGGATTACACTCTTACCCTATTCCAGGCTATAGTTATTATTTATTTGGTGACCCTTGAGGTCTACGTCACCTTGGTTATTACCTTGGGACTTCACTATTAAACATCATTACAGGTTGCCTTGTTATAACTTGGAACCTTCACTATTATTAACATGTGATATGTTTTAAACTATTAATAATCAAATAATGAATTTGTTACATGTTCAGACACCAATTGAGGGATAAATTAAGTAATTAGGTATTTAGTTACATTGTGTATCTTTACTTTATATATGCATGTCTGCACATTTTTTCATTTCTGTTACAAGAGCCAGATGTTATAGACACCGTTGGTGGGGGCCCATTGAGATTTATCTTACACCCTCTCCGGGAACCGTTTGGTACCTGAAGTAGATTACATGGTTTTATGTGTTGATAAAGGTAAGTATGCAACTTCAAACACTTGATTTATTACTATTTAGGATGGAGCTTGATAGCAGATGACCGAGCTAGAGCTCAGGATGCTTGGGATAGTCTTTTATTTCCTTTATACTTTTGTGGAAAATATTATTATTATTTTCTTGTATCCATGTTTTCCAGTTTTCTAGTGACATTAAATATCATTATTTCTTGAATTATATTCCATTTGTTTTAGTTATTGTTACTGTTGTCCCTATTTTCCATTGTGTCTTCTGTTTACTTATATAACTTCTGCTATTTACCCTTGTTTGCATTTATTTTTTGTGCTACACTTTGGTAATTTGGGCATAGTCTCACCATGGACACAGCCTAGGCCCTCACTTCTAGTCAGAAGCCTCTAGAATTTGGGGAGATGTTCTTGAGTCCATGTGGACCACTAGGCTCGGGGCACCTGTTGGGTGGAATCTAGGTCTGAGACATCACAAAGTGGTATCGAAAGAGTTTTCTTTCTTGATTTATTATTTGGAGACAATATATTGGAGATTAGGAATGCTTGGGACTTGGTTATAAGTCATGCTTGGACGTCTCGAACCCATGTTCGGGGTAAAAACCATGTTGCCTAAAATTATAATTGTTGTTCTGATTTTTCCTATTATAGTTGACATTATTTCACCATTGGGTGACGCACATGTTGTGTGGTGTTATTGATTTTTACTATGTTTAATGATTTTCTCTCATCCTTGGACAATGATATGAGGTCAAGGATCATTGTGACATGCATCATTATAGGCACCTAGAATTCACATGTCATGCATATTGTCATGCCATATAAGTGCATTTCACTTCATTGCATTTCTTGATATGCCTGTGATTATTGAGTGATGTTGTGATAGTTATCTTATTCTTATATTACTTTTGGATGCAATTGAGTGATTGCCTATCTCAATTCATGAGGTGTATGGGACCTAATGGGTTGGGATGAGTAATTTACTGAGTTGAGCCATTATTATATAAATAAATGGGTATCATTTCCAGTGATAAGGTATATGGGAACTGATTCACTGGAAATTACTATCAATTATAAAGTTAATCATGAAATCTAAAATAAATTGGTTGCACATACTTATCCCACCTTGTCATGTTTATGAAATTTAAAGGAGTGAACCTAGTAATTAAATGTAAAATGAAATGAAACTTATACTTGAACACTTACCGATAACTTTCCATCTAAGCGGGTAGTTGGGGTAGTATTCCTTGGGTAATGAGTTTTCCTACATTTAGCCTCTGCTAGTGATTTTATCCTTTTTATTAAGCTTGTTATGAGGAATATTCTTGGAAATTGTAGACCAAGGACACCACAATGTCCTCATATTGTATGCCAGAAGGGTGGTGATGACCATGCTCTGGACATGGTGGTCCCTAAGCCGCTAGTATTACCTCTAGGAGTGCCACTCAAGGCACCGCCTATTGTACATGATCTGTAAATTGATTCCTAAGTTCATGATAGTTTCCTACATATGATGAAATCCATGCATGGTGCTGCATGCCTTGAACATATAATGGTTGACCTGACTCATGAGTTCCAGCAGTAGCATCCTCTTACCTTTTTAGGGGATAGTGGTCCGCAGGCTGTTGAGTCTTGGCTAGAAGCCACCCTATCTATCTTTGAGCATCTAAAAATGCCTCCAGAGTGGAGAGTCAATATTTCCAAATAAATGCTTTGATATTTGGCCAAGATTTGGTGGGATGTGATTACCCAGGTCATTCTTCATCAGTTCATGTTGTGGGTTGATTTCCATACTTCCTTCTATGATCGGTTCTTTATTTAGACGCTGAGAGCTGATAGGACCAAAGATTTTATACATATCAAGTAGGTTTCTATGTCAGTCATGGATTATTTATCATGTTTTACAGATTTTCAACATTTTTCACCACTTCTAGCTGGTGATGAGCTTTCTCATTCTAGATGCTTTACTAATGGGCTCTAGTATTCTATATGTACACAGGTGAATGTATTTCTCCTACCAAATTTTTCTAAGATAGTCAATCAGGCCCTTATCAATAAGTTCAACCTAAGGGATGGAAATAGTACTAGGTATAGAGGATAAGTGTTGTGATAGTCCATATATCATCCCGCCTTTTTATCACATAAACTTTTATTACATTTTACAAAACCGAGGATCTTTAAGGTTTAGTGTCTTGGAAACCAGGAACTTAAAACATGAAACAAAAAAAACATTCTTCTCAAACACTTGAAAGGCTTATCTTTATGTTCATCCTAGGTTCATTACTACATCTCAGAACCTGGGGACATACATCAAAGGAAAGGGTGAGCAGAAGGCCCAGTAAGGAAAACAAGAGAAACATTTTACATGTGAACTTGAGATACTTCAATAAAGTCATGAAAAGAATTTTAAGGCATGAGAATAAAATAAGGAGTCATATCATAATAAAAATAACATTTTCATAACTTGAAAATGTGGCTAAATCATTTAACATAGACAATCATGAACATATCACCAAGTTCCATCCCCAAGGTTTCATTTGAAAATTACCAAGGTTATTCACCAAGGTATCGTGAAAATTGTAATCTCTAGTGGTTACATCATTACCCAATGCATTGGAGTGCTATCAGGGCGCACCCTTAAATTTGCCTTTATTATTATGTGAGCCACATATATCATCATCAAAAATTTCATAAATAACCCATATAGCATAAAATAAATGGCTTTCATTTCATAATCATAACGTTTTAAAAACTGCTTTAAAGACATGATCTTTACGTCACTTTAAACCCACGGAAAGGGAAAGAGGGTTTCATGTATGTAATTCCCAGAATTTAAAATAGAAAATTTTGATATATATGTGAATACCCCTGTAGAAATAATTGCTTTGATTATTCACTTTATAACATAAAATAATTTTTAGAAAAGAGAGAGAGGCATTTTGAGACGAAAATTCTGCAGCATAACGGCTATGTTACAAGGTTTTAGAAAACATTTAGAAGAGAGGGGACATGGGTCAAACATTCATAAATGACCCATAAAACAGTAGAGGGACAAAATATAAGGGATTTAAGAACATGGTAATGAAATTTGAAAATATACCATATAAAATGAAGAACATTAAAGGAAGAAAAAAAAAGATTTCTCTTGTGAGAATTCGGCAGCCTAACGGCATCACTTAAACTTCAACAAAATTGAATTGACAAGGTCAAACAGGGTCTCTCATCATATGAACATAAGAGTCCAGTATGATAGATATAGAGATCATACCTCAACATAATATAAAGGAACTTGAAATAATTGACATGAAAGTAGAACTTCAAAATGAGAATGGTGAAGAACCACTTAAAAATTCGGTAGCCTAACGGCGCCACTTAAAACTTCAAAATACTGAATTGAAGAGATAAAATGGGGTCTCTCATCATATAGTAATAAAATATCAGTATGATATATATAGAGATAATACCCCAACATAAAAAAAGGAACTTGAAAGAATTTACATGAAAGTAGAACTTCAAAACGAGAAGGGTGAAGAACCACTTAAAAATCCGGCAGCCTAACGGCGCCACTTAAAACTTCAAAATACTGAATTGAAGAGATCAAATGGGGTCTATCATCATATGATCATAAAATATCAGTATGATAAATTTAGAGATCATAACCCAACATAACAAAAAGGAACTTGAAATACTTGACATGAAAGTAGAACTTTGAAAAAGAGAAGGGTGAAAGAATCCCTTAAAAATTCGGCAGCCTAACGGCGCCACTTAGAACTTCATAAAACGAAATAATGAGAGTAAGAGGGGATATCTAATTATATGAACATAAAAAGGGCAGTAAGAGGAGTATAAAAGAACATCCTCCAACATAAGAACATGGAGCATAAAAGTAATGACATAAAAGATATCACTTGAAAAGAAAGAGAGGGGTCGGATCCCTTACCTTAAAATGTAACTCTTAAACCTCAAAGGATGGGACCTTGAGGGCTTGGGGGAACCTTGGGAGGACTCCTTGGGAGGTAATGAGACCATAAATTCGTTGGGGAAGAGTGGGGAGTCGAATGGATTAGAGGAGGTCTTTGTATTTATAGGGAAAGTGAGGGGACAAGGCATTAATGGCCAAGGGACACCTCAAAAGTGGTTTTCTCAAAAGCATGGGCCCTCCCATGGTACGTCCCATAAAGTTAGGCCACATGGGGACCCCCACACAATAATTCATCACCCTTGGCCGGCCAAACCTTAAAAAAACTCATGACATCATAATGACACAGTTATGATGTCATTAAACATACCGAAACCCTAAAACTGTATTTTCACTATTCACTGAAAATTCAACTTTCTCAGAAAGATCCCAAAATTTCACCTTAATCAAATATCAATGCTCTGATTTCAAAAATGAACTCCATTTTATAAAAAAAAATTCTAAATATTTTTAATTTATTTTTTAAATAAATACACTATTCACCGAAAATTCATTTTTTCAGAAAAAACCACAAAAATTACCATAACATAATACCGGTGCTCTGAGTTCAAAAATGAAATCCATTTTATAAAAATAATTTTCTAAATATTTTTAATTTAATTTTTAATTTAAAAAAACACTATTCACCCGAAAAAACTAATACTTGAATAATAATTTATGAAACCGTTATTTAACCATTTTATTGAATCACATTACTTAATCAAGGTGACTAGATTATTTTAAAACTTTCTTTAAGTGAGATTACTAATCCATTTGGTCATATTACTAATCCTAATCATAAAATCACTATTCATAATTTACTATTCATAAAAAATCAAGTTGATCTTATTAGACTCCAAATTTTGTACTGGACATAATTGTAGAAGACCATTTTTTGAAAATCATTTCACATTTTTAATTATTTAAGGTTTACATAAACATTTTTAAAATATCCTTTTTCTAAAATTCATCAAAAATATGCATACTATATTTATCCGGTCATTTGAAAATTCATAAACTTCATCATAAGAAGAAATCCCAATTTTTATTTAAAACAAAGTATTACACAAGGCAGTTACGGTCTCCTTACATAGCCCATTATCACACCAGCATAGGACCTAAGTGTAAGGTGTGCTAAGGTGAGAGAGCCCGAGGGAGGCTCGACCAACATTGCCCGAGTAGTAATTTCTATCAGTTTGAACTTCTCGCGAAGGTGATTCCGTTCTAGCTTCACATGATGAAGTTCGGCTTGGGTTTGGTCCAGAGCAAAGCCCAATGGTGCTACCTCCTTCCCAAGTTTTGTTAGATGGGCTTCGATCGGTCCAAGACTACTAGGTGAGGCCATCGAATCTTATTTCTATAATAATTAACCAAGATTACTTGTATTTAGAGACAATAATCAAAACATTTTGTTCAAAACGGTCATATTGACCAATGGTCATATAACAGTCAGAACCCAATGGTCTCATTTTAATTATAATCATTTTTATCAAATAAAACATTTTTGTTGAGTATAAAAATAAAATAAAATAACACATGAAATTAGGAAACAAGATTTATTCAAAATTTCGGGCCGTTATAGTCCAGTATTTCTTCTTATGGTAGGAAATGTTCCCTCGAGGTTTCTCGTCAAGGTAGTGACAACTAGAGTGCCCCTTTTGATAGCTCTAAAGTGTGTCATCGATGCAGATGATAGGGGAATTAAAAGCCTTAGTGTGATAGAGACCAACTGGAGTGACAGACTTGTGGTCATATGAGGCATCTTTAGAATTTTTGTAGGACCTTTTTACCAGCTTTGAGTGGAAAAGGATCTATACTATCTCCACTTTCAGGAGCAAGTTCTTTTATGATGTGTCAGGTGGGGAGTTAGAATAGCACCGATAGGTCTGGCCAAGGAGGAGTTCGTGGTTGTGGTAGCCAGACCTCAGATCACTAGCAGCACAAAAGGAGCTATTTTGATCATGGTAGTTCATTTGTTGCACAGGGTCATAAATTAGTTCAATTTCATGCACTACAACCAATACCCAAGGATCAGGTTGTGGGACCATCTATAATACGAGATACTATTCTAGTAGCCTCTACTATAGTATCCACTTATATTTGATATAGGTGATTCAAAATATTTTATCTTTGTATCTATTTTAGAAAGTCTCGGACTATATATATAGTATTACTATCATTTAATGACTCTAGATACATCATTAAGGGTATGAATGGAGGAAATACGCTAATGTAGGGACTGTCCCCTTGAGGTAGGAAGTTTCCCTTTCTTACGGAACCTCTTTTTTCTCAAGATGATGGGATTATATGTCATTCTTAGGATGGATTATTTGGTTCAGTATCATGATTTTGTAGACTGCTATTGTCATAGGGTATCTTTTACATCACCAGAGGGTAGCAGTTATCTACATAAGGGTGAGTGGGATGTCTAGGCTGGTAGAATAGGACCAGAGCATCATGGGATAGGTGGAGTGACCACCCATATTGAAAATATTTTCATGGAGGATCAGGATTTATGGAAATTTTATTTCCCTCTAGTATTGGATCGTTTTAGGGATGTGTTTCCTGATGATTTTTATGGATTACCTCCTAAGAGAGAGGTAGAGTTTACAACCGAGCTTGTTCCGGGTGCAGCTCCAGTGTTCATTATCCATACAAGATGGCACCTATTGATCTTCAAGAGATCAATTAGAAGTTAGAGTATTTAGAGTCCAAAGGTTGTATATGTCCCAATACATCCTCTTGGGGTTCGCCCATGCTTTTAACCAAGAAGGTGGATGGAACCTTATGTCTATGCATAGATTACAGATGGTTGAACTATATTACAATCAAGAATCGATATCTACTTCCTCAAATATATAATCTCTTAAACTAGCTCTGAGGAGCAGAGTTTTTCTCTAATATTGACCTGATATTAGGATATCATCAGGTACAAGTCAGACCATTATACATACCCCATACCGATTTTATTAGCAGTTATGGTCTGTATAAATACCTTGTTATGTCATTCAGTCTTATGAACGCACCCACTGTTTTCATGGTTCTAATGAATAGGGTGATCCACCCCTATTTGGACTCTTTTTTCTTAGTCTTTATAGATGAAATCTTGGTGTATTGTCACACTCGTAGCGACCATGCCAAACATATTGATATTGGTTTGAGTACACTAGGAGAGCATCATCTTTATGAAAATATTTCTAAGTGTCACTTCTAGATTGATAAAGTCCACTTATTGGGTCATATAATAACAGAATCAGGAGTATCTGTTTCCCCTGAAAAGGTTAGTGCTGTAATTTCCTGGGAGCAACCCAAGAACATGTTTAATATACATTATTTCTTGGGGTTGGATAGATATTGTAGGTATTTCATACAAGATTTCTCACATATTTCTTCACCTCTTACTGGTCTTACAAAAAATGGTGTCAAGTTCATATGGTCAAAATAATATGAGAAATACTTTTAATATCTGAAAGGGAGGATTGTATTAGCACCTATTATGACTCTCCTAGAGCTAGGTATAGGTTATACCATCTTCTATGATGCATCAGGCATTGGCCTAGGAGTAGTGATGATGCATAAGGACAAAGTAGTTATGTACAGATCTTGCCAATTGAGGCCTCATGAGAAGAAGTACCCGATGCACGACCTTGATCTAGCAGCAGTTGTCCATGCCTTATGTTTCTAGAGACACTATATTTTGGGTGAGAACTTTGTGGTGCACACAGACCACAAGAGCCTCAAATATATCTTTTATCAATGTGAATTGAACCTTAAATAGTGAAGATGGGTCGAATATCTACAATCCTTTGATTTTGAACTTGCCTAGGAAGGGAAATGTGATTGTAGATGCACTAAGTTGGAAAACTAAAAAACAAGTGGTATGGGAATCCAGTGATTAATGGAAGTTAATGGCCTTCTTTTATTAGTTGTATCTAGAGTTTCATGATAGTCAAGAGAAGTATTACCTATCATCCTTGACAGTTACATCTTCCATCTTTGAAAAGGTGAAGGGTATACGGTTTTTATATCCCGAAGGCTTGGTTCTTCATGAGAGTATATCAAGAGATAACCTACCTCTAGATTGGTCTATGGATAGAGATGATGTCTTATATCTACGTGGATGTATCTGGGTTCCTGCAAATATGAGATATGAGTTGATGCATGAGTCCCATGACTCTTATTGGGTAGTTCATCCAGGCATCTTGAAGATGTATCTGGACATGAAATGCCAGCATTGGTGGACTGGGATGAAACATCATATATAAGGTTTTATCACTAAGTGTTCTACTTTTCGGAAAGTGAAGGTGGAGCACCGAAGACCTACAGTCTTTCGACAGCCGCTTCCAATCCTGAAATGGAAATGGAAATATGTTCCCATTGATTTTGTAGTTAGCTTACCTAGGTCGTCGATGGGTAGTGATGCTATATGGGTAATTATTAACTAACTAACAAAATCATTACACTTCATTACTATTCAGGAGACTTTCTCAGTTGATGATCTAGGAAAACTGTATTTCCATAAGATCGTATGGCTACACAGGGTTCCACATATTATCATTTTAAATAGGGATTCTCATTTCACTTCACGGTTCGAGAAGGGTTTGAAAAAGTATATGGGAACACAGGTGATTCTAAGCACATTGATGTTATTAATATTCTCATGACCTATTATACACTCCCTTTACTGATTTTATAGGAAATGTTCATAATTTTTGTGAAATATTAATGTTTTAATACAAATTATAATTTTTTATCATTTTTATAAGTAGTCCAATTGAGTCAGTTAACTATTTTTTATATAAATCTCCCCCTACTAATCCAAATTATTTTGTTCTTGTTTTTTAGTATTCCTAATTTAATATAAAACATTTCATTAGAAGGGATCATGGGTCAATTATACCATTTGAAGGCTCATATGGACCACACAAGAGGGCCTACAGAATCTATGAAGAAACTGGACCATCCATGAAGATTTAATTTCTAGTCTTAATATAGAAATTAAAATTCCTTAATTCTCCTCAAAGGTTCTATGGACAATGTAAGGAGTCTTTGATAAAACTTTCAAGGCCCAAATCCAAATACAAGGGGCCCAAATGATTCATTTAAACTCATACCATCATTCTGGTCGGGAATTAAATTCATTACATTATTCATAACATGTATCCTGATCTAGTCATCAAATAAAGTTGAGATTTTTCAGTGTGAAATAGGAGATATATTTTTCCGACTTTTTTGAAAAAATAATTCAGATTTAAAGGAATATTACTATTACAAAATCCATTCACATTTTTTCCATTGAAAAATCATGGATTGAAATGGATAGTTTAACTTTATTTAATAAAACCGCCATAACTTTGGCTCCATAGGTCCAAATGGCTCAAAATTTTGATATAGGTCGTACGACGTTATTTTATAAAATTTTGAAGAAGGAGATATCTCGATATTTGGCTGTCTGAGTGTCCAAATCATCAATCCAAGTGGAGGGACAGATTGGGAATGCCAACAGTCCAATTCCTTGGGCTATAAATTCATCCCCATATTTTCCTTAAAAGTAGTTGGCATTTCAGAAGATAGTAGAAAATATTGGCATGAACAAAGGCTTTCCAAGGTATTAAGAGGATTTTCTATACTCAAGTTTTCACTTGAGTGACATTTCCTCCTCTCTTTGTTTTCATTTACTTTTGCGTTCTTAATTTTTGTAATCTTGTAAGTCTCTTTCTTTGTAATTCTGTTTTAATGGAAATTTATTCTTCAATATATCTTATTCTCATTAACCATATGTATTTTAATATTAATGTTCTTAAAATAGTTTAAATTTAGTTTAATCCCCTTACCTTATTTTTATTTCTCATTCAATATAAAGTCAATATTTAATTCCCTTCATTGTTTGTGTGTGTGTTCGACGCACCACTCTTTTCTTATCCCTTTCTTTTTCTTATCTTCTTAATTTATCATCATAAAAATTATAACTAGATTACAATTAATTTAAATAGATGATTAAATCTACCATTGGGGTGAGTTATAATTTGGGGATATTAAGTGATTGAGAGCCTTTGTTCGATGAGTATTCTTTGAGTTAATATTGTGTATGTTGAACTTTATATGTCATGGATTAATGACAAGTTTCGTTTAATATGTGGATTACATGGACTATTGGAACCAAAAATACACTACCATAAACAAGTAATGGTAATGATCAGAACCTTAAGTTAAGTTACGTCTTGGATTAAAGCTTTGACACTTGGTAATTCCGATCAAAGTCATCTTGTGAAGTGGGTATTAATTTAATGAAATATAAAGCAAAGCTCCAGGATATCATAAGCTTAAATACCCAATAATGAACTCACTCCAATATTTATCAATTTGTTAAATCAAAAATCATCCATAAATTATTTCATAAGCTCTGCAAAACAGACCCCCCAATTAGAATATAATTAACTAAAAACAACTGACTATAAAAAAAGTATCATCGCCAAGGATTTGACCCGAGTGCTTCTATACACATTAGCAGAGCACCGGAACCTTGACCGGTCGATAGGTGACAATCAGCCATGATAAATGGATTCATTGCTGGGGATGGTGACTTATATAGTATTTAGTTTCTGTTTATTTTAAAAAACAAAAAAAAACAAAATTTTTTAAATAAAATTGAAAAAAACACATAGAAAAACTCGCCTTCTCATATAAATCATAAACTAAAAAAACACAAAGAAAAACCCATCTTTCTTTTTCTTCCAACATCTCTCTGAATGCCACTAAGCCTCCTAAACAATCCCTCAAATTGTTTTGACTCTGAAATTGAGCGAACACTTCGCCAACATAGGAGGAACATAAGAGATAATCAACTCATTCAAGAACTTGTCCTTGTCCAACCAGTTGAATTAGAAATGGACAATCCTAGAGAAAAAACACTTATAGAACTTGCTTCCCCTAATATGAATTACCAACCTATTGGTATTAAATATCCAAACATAGAGGCTGACTTTGAACTAAAATCGGGTTTGATTCATCTTCTTCCTCATTTCCACGGGCTAGCCGGTGAGGATCCACATCTCCACCTTAAATAGTTCCAAGTGGTGTGCTCTACCATGAAGCCTCAAGGGGTTTCTGAGGAACAAATCAAACTCTGAGCATTCCCTTTATCCCTAGATAACTCCGCCAAGTCATGGCTCTACTACCTCCCTCCAGGTTCCATAACCATATAAAATGACCTGAAGCGAATATTCTTAGAGAAAATCTTTATTGTTTCTCATACTGCTTCTATCCGAAAGGAAATAATTGGTATTCGTCAATTCCCAAGTAAATCACTCCATGATTACTGGGAGAGGTTCAAAAATATTGATGTAAGCTTCCCACACCACTAAATCCCTGACCAACTCTTGATCTAATACTTCTATGAGGGGTAATTGGCTATAGAGAGAACCTTCATTGATGCTGCAAGTGGCGGTTCTCTTGTTGATAAAACTCTCGCAGCTGTAAGAGATCTCATAATCAATATGGCTGCAAACACACAACAATTCCATACTAGAGCACATGATCAAGTAAAACAAGTCCAATACAATAAATCAATAGAGCCAAACAAGATTAAAGAGAGGATAAGTGAACTTACAGGTCTTGTGCGACAACTTTTTGTGGCTACCAAAGCCCCAAATTCATCTTCTCCACAATCAATATTTCATGGACCTATCAAAAACTGTGGAATCTGCAACTCTAAAACTCATCCAAATAAAACATGTCCACAACTTCAAGAGGATCAATCTGATTCATCTGGAACAATGGATATTAATGCGGTATATTCTTAGAGGAACCCCAAACCTCAAAAATCAGGTCAGTTCATTAGAAACTTCAACCAACCTCACTCTGAGCCCTTCTCTTCTTCCTATAACCAAGGCCTGAGGTATGTTAATCTTGTCTCTCATTCCCCTCAATTAACTCCTCAAAACAAAAACCATTTTCAATATGGTCAAGGTGTTGGTAACTTCCAACAACCTTACCTTTTTGTTCCTCAACCTCAAAGGATCAATCCTCCTCCTGGATTCCACTATCCTAGTGAGCCCTCCCAATTCCCAAACAAATACAATCACTTTTCCAAGAACCAAAATCAGGGTAATCCCAATTTAGGATAAGAATATTCTTCCAAGAAACCATGGGAAAGCTCTGTTGAAGATATTTCCTCCTTCACCCATTCCAGCCTCAAAAACATTGAAACAAAAATTGGTCAACTTGCATCCCACCTAATCCTGCAACAACAATCAAATTCTTCCCAACTCCTAGCTTAACCAATACCCAAACACAAGGGAAATGTAAGTAAAATTTCACTTAGATTGGGGTAGAAAATTTCTATACCTCAAGATAAGTCCTCCTACCCCCACCCCCTTTAAATGTTGACCTAGAAAATGAAAATAAAAAGAAACTTGAAATGGAATCTGAATCCATTCCCTCACCTATTTCTATTCCACATAGGAATCTAATTCCTTTTCCTCAAACCATTTCTAAGCCAAAGAAGTCCTTTAAACCCGATCCTGAAATGCTCGACATGTTTAAACTTATTGAAGTCAACGTTCCCCTCTTAGAATCCATAAAACAAATCCCTAAGTATGCCAAGTTTCTTAAAGAATTGTGCACCCACAAGAGGCAACTTATGACCTTTGAAAATGTTTCCACCCAACAGTCTATTCCTATTAAGTGCAAATATCTAGGGACCTTTACGGTTCCATGCCAAATTGGAAGTTCCAACTTTGATGATTCACTCATAGACCTAGGAGCCTCAATTAATTTCATGCCCAAATCCATCTTCTCCAACCTTGTTCTAGGTCCCTTACATCAAATAGGTTTTTTTATTCAATTGGTCAATCGAAGAACTACTAGTACTAAGGGTATAATTGAGGATGACCTTGTCTGAATCAATGATCTTATCTTCCCAACTGACTTCTATGTCCTTGACATGGAAGGTGAGACAACTTCTTACCAATCTCCTCTGATTTTAGGATGACCTTTCCTCATGACATATAAAACCAAAATTAATGTCCATGCTGGCATCTTATCCATGGAATTTGGTGACCAACTCGTTAAGTTACATATTTTTCAATCCATGAGATACCCATCAGAGAATGAATATGCATTCTCTATCCATTCTTCGGAAACTCTCTCTGAGAGTGTATTGAATCCCAATCCATCATTTCCTTCTTGTTCTACTGATAGAGGAGTTTGTGAATATTGCATCCTCATTAACCAAGTAATAAATGGAGAAGTTGATGTTGACATTACAAATGCAAACTCCATTGATCTAAAGGATCTTGAGAACTCTTTAGAATACCATCTCACCTCTGACATCCATGGATCCAACTTTGATGGTAATGAGGAAAATGTATTATAATGCTCATTTTTTGATTCAGATCATTTTATCCAAAATTCATCATTTCCTATCCTTGATTCTGAAAATTCTGTTATATGTGAGGTTAACCCTAAAAAAATGTGTTTATCTTGTCCCAATGAGAGTGGAGGTTGTGCGATTTGTTCCTTGATTAATAAATTGATCACTAGTGATACTGAAATTAACCATTATTTGGAAAAAAACATTGAAATAAAGGATATTGAAAATTTTATTCTGTCTTATTACTCCACTGATCCTCATTACTCTACATCAGTAAGTGATGAAATAAATGAGTTGAAAACAATTGGGATCTCATACTCTGGTTTTGTGTTATTAGAATTATACATAAATGAACCATCATAATTGAGACATCTTCCTAAATTTCCAAGCATAGAAAACCATCACTTTGTGGATAAAATCATTCCTCACGTTTAATACCAAAGGGAGGATAGTTGTATTCTCTTTCTAACCCCATTTAATTACAAGCAAAACAACAAGGAAGGGATGAAATTATCCAATGAATCATCGAGCCTCCCAAAGGAAAAGTTTTTCTAGAAGCACACTAGAGTTGAGAAAATACAATGGACACCGTCAAACTATGGGTAGTCCACTACAATCATCTAGCTATAGACAAATAAATTCAGCACTTCTTGGGATGCAAACCATTTTTTCTTTTACTTTTATAATATTTTAATTTATTTTTAGTTTTTCATTAGATGAATAATGATTTTTCTTTTTCAGGTAACATCCCACAATCCTAGAACCACATCGACTTCTATTGTATCCACAGTAGTCCCACCACTAGATGGAGATGGCAACCCACCAAATCCAAACCAGGGGGCACCTCTTTCCCTTTAACTCTCTTTGTCTCTCTTTCTCCCTCTACCTCTTTCTTCTTCTTCCTCTTCCTTTCATTTTTTTTACCACTTTCTTTATAAAACCCTTTATTTTTCTCTTTCTCTTTTGTGTGGGTGTGACTTTATTAAAAATTAAAAAAACCTAAACAAAAAAAAGCATCATAACAAAAAAAATACAAAAAAATCAAGAGTCATGCTTACTCACCATCGAGTTTTGAAACTTTTTCCAACCTTTTTGGGGAGTCAACAGACATGTTTTCATCTCAAAAATTTTGTATTTTCATCATGACTTTGGATAAAGAATTTTGTGTCCAAACCAATAAATTTTGAATGCTAAATTTTTTATTTGGAAAATGATTTTCCCCAACCATGAGAACCAACATTGGATTTCATGACAAGGATACCTATGGCCATATTTTCAAAATGGGTGTTTTTCACCTCCATTTTTGAGTCTTGAGTTTTTGGACCTTCGATCTGAATTTCCTACTTTAGTGTGCATTAATATGATAGAGGCATTTTTTGAACCACATGAGAATTATAATAGCCAAATAGCCTCCCATTAACCGTACATTAATCCTCATTTTGAAAGACCCTTCGAGCCTATGAAAACCTTTTCTTTGATAGCCACATTACAAGCCCAATACCTTTTCCCACCCAATATCAACATTGATTTTCATTGCATAATTTTTTGAAATTAAAGTGTGGGGGGGAGAATGGATTTCATTGTTTGGGTACCCTTTTATTGATTTTCAATGAGTTATCATCTTCTTGAGGGAAAGAATCCATTTCAGTGTGGGGGATAGGTTGTCATTCAGTGTGTTTTGGGGAATGTAATGTACTTTCATTTATGTAATTTCGTAAATGTTATTGACAAGTGTTCAAAAAAATCAAAAAAAATCAAAAAAAAGAACAAAAAAAATTTGGTTGTTTCTTGGGTATATCAAAAATCACTCTTCTTAAACCTTTGATCTTGTTATAACTGTTACAAATAGTGTCGTGAGGAGATCAATCATGGGTTAAGATATGAGTGTGAGATCTTTTCCAAGTTCAAATTTCAAAAAAAGAGAGAGAGAAAAAAAGAGCACTTGCATTCTATTCTTATGTAATTATGAGAAGTTTCATGGTTTGTAAATATTTCATCTTCTCATAAACTTCAAATTTTCTTCCTCTCTTTTGTATTTCTTCACACAATCATTCCTTTGTAAATATGTGTTTTCATTTCCTTCCATATTTCATTTTAAAAAATATGCATTGCTTTTTCCATGTTGGTATTTTACCCCTTTTTTCCTATCTTTTGGATATCATATTTCTACCATCCCATAGCTAAAGAAAATCCCCTAAAAATACCTCTTGATTTTTGATCACTTTAGGATAGGGAGTGGAAGGTAATAGCTCTTAAAAACTCTAAGATTTTTAATTTTGGTTGGTGAATGAGTGAAGCTCCATAAATTAATTTTATCATCCTGAGAGGAGTAAGTTTTGTGTGCCACCACTTTCCATTTCTAAACTTGATCATGAAAAAATGAATTGTTTTTTGAACTTTGTCTCTATAAAAACTTGTGGTGGAATTCAATATGGATGACTAAAAATTTTCTAAACCTCCCCTGATTGGGGAAAACAAATTTTTAATATTTGTTGGTGAGTGAAAATGATTTTGTCATGTTTTTATATTTGTTTCACATGAGGACATGCACAAGACTAAGTGTGGGGAAGTAGATGTTATTAATATTTTCATGACTTATTATATACTCTCTTTACTTATTTTATAGTAAATGTGCATAATCTGTGTGAAATATTAATGTTTTAATACAAAGTATAATTTTTGATCATTTTTAGAAGTAGTCCAGTTGAGTTAGTTTACTATTTTATTTATAAATCTCCTCATATTGATCCAAATTGTGTGGTTCTTGTTTTTTAGGGTTTCTAATTCAATATAAAACATTTAATTAGAAGGGATCATGGGACAATTCTTTCATTTGAAGGCTCATATGGACCACACAAGAGGGCCTACAGAATCTGTGAAGAAACTGGACCAGTCATGACGATTTAATTGCTGGGATCAATCTAAAAATTAAAATTCCTTCATTATCCTCAAATATTATGGGGACAATGTAAGGAGTCTTGTATAAAACATTAAAGGCACAAATCCAAATACAAGGGACCCAAATGATTCATTTAATCTCATCCCATCATTCTGGTCAGGAATTAAAATCAGTATAGTATTCATGAAATGTATCCTAATATATTCATCAAATAAAGCTGAAGTTTTTCATTGTGAAAGAGGATATATATTTGGTCGACTTTTTTGAATAAATAATTAGGATTTGAAGGCATATTCCTATTCCAAAATCCATTCATATTTTTGGCCATCGAAAAGAGTGGATTGAAATGGATAGTTTAACTTTGTTTAATCCAACCACCATAACTTTGGCTCCATAGGTCCAAATGACTCCCAATTTTAAGAGAGGTCGGAAAAAATTATTTTCTACAACTTTGAAGAAGGATATATCCCGATATTCGGCTATTTCAATGTCCAAATTATCGAGCCAAGTGGTGGGACAGATTGGGAATACCAACAGTCCATTTCCTTGGGCTATAAATTCATCCCCCTCCTCTCCTTCAAATGAGTTGGCATTTAAGAAGATAGGATCACATATTTTCACGACCAAATCCTTTACAAGGGATTTTGAGGACCTTACATACTCAAGTTTTCACTTGAGAGACCTTTCCTCCTCTCTTTCTTTTCATTTACTTTTGTGTTCTTCATTTTTATAATCTTGTAAGTCATTTTCTTTGTAATTCTGTTTTAATGCGAATTTCTTCTTCAATATATCTTATTCTCATACACCATCTGTATTTTAATATTAATGTTCTTAAAATAGTTTAAATATAGTTGAACCCCTTCCCTTATTTTGCTTTCTCATTCAATCTAAAGTCGGTATTTAATTCCCTTCATCGTTTGTGTGTGTGTTCAATGCACCACTCTTTTATTATCCATTTCTTTTTCTTATCTTCATAATTTATCATCATAATAATTATAACCATATTACTAGTAATTTAAATGGCTGAGAAAATATACCATTGGGTGAGTTATAATTTGGTGATATTAAGTGATTGAGAGCCTTTGCTCTATGAGTATTCTTTGAGTTAATATTGTGTATGTTGAAATTTATATATCATAGATTAATGACATGGTTTGTTTAATATGTGGATTTCATTTATTATTGGAACCAAAAATACACTACCATAAAAAATTAATGGTAATTATCAGAACCATAAGTTAATTTATGGCTTGGATTAAAGCTTTAACACTTGGGAATTCCAATCAAAATCATCTTGTGAAGTGGGTATTAATTTAATGCAATATAAAGCAAAGCTAAAGAATATCATAAGCTTAAATCCCCAATAATGAACTCAACCCAATATTTATCAATTTTTTAAATCAAACACCATCCATAAATTATTTAATAACCTCTGCAAACAAACCCCCCAATCAGAATACAATTAACTAAAAACAACCGACTATAAAAAAAGTATCATCGCTGAGGATTCGACCCGAGTGTTGTTATACACATTAGTAGAGCACCGGAACCTTTATTGGTCGATAGGCGATAATCATCCATGCTTTCACGCATATTTTCACCCTAAACCTGATGTAAAATCAGAATGGATGATACATGTTCTAGAGGATATGCTCCGAGCATGTGTCCTTGATTTCATCAGTTCATGGGAGGATCATATCCCTCTCATTGAGTTATCCTATAATAACAGCTTCTAGGAGATAATTCAGATGGATCCTTTTCAGGCCTTATATGGTAGGCCATGTCATTCACCCTTGTACTGGCTAGAGGTAGGTGATACAACCATACTAGGTCCTCATCTTGTTTAGGGGACTTCAGAGTAGGTTTAGCTAATCAGAAAGCGTATGACTACAACTCAGTCTAGAAAAAAATATTATGTCGATCATCATCGATGACCTCTTGAGTTCAAGTTCAAGGATTGTGTTAATCTTTAGGTATCACCTAAAATAGGGCATAAAAGATTACAAAAGTAGGTAAAGTTGTCTCCTCATTGCGTAGGGTTGTTTGAGATTCTATAGAGAGTCGGGATAGTGGACTATCAGTTTCTACTACCTCAGAGGTATTGTGCCATGTACGAAATCTTCCACACCTTGAAACTTCTCCAATATCATGCCGATCCATTTCATACTTTTGATCCCAAGTAAGTTGAGTTAGATGTTGATGCTACCTTTGAGGAGTATCAGGTACGCATTGTTGACCAGAGCATGAAGGCTCTCTGAGGTTGTTATGTCCCTCTGGTACGGGTACTATGTTAGTACAGCCGAGTAAAGGATGACACTAGGGAAAGGGAAGCCGATGTACATGCTTAGTGTCCAGAATTTTTCTTAGGAAGTGTTTCTAAACCCTTTGAAGGTGAACTTAGGGATGAGTTCTTTTGAAGGGGAAGAATGTAAGAACTTAGTTTTCACTCAGGTATGGATCCTTTAATCTTCAGTCTAAATCTTTAATTTAGACCTAATATAGATGACTAATGAGTTAGAAAAGGTCTCAGGTTTTTTTGGGGCAAGTTCAAAGCCTAATATTTTTGGGAAAACTGGACAAGTTTCATAGTTGGTGCATAGTTGGTGCACGGTTTGCCTAACCGTGTGGATGGTTTTTTTCTGAATAGATCCATATCGCACGGTTGGGGCTTAGTTGTGTGGACTAACCATGCAAGTTCCCCTTCTACACAATTAATAGTGCATGATTTGCATACGTTTTTTTGAACATTGTGGAAAAACCATGCACAGGACATTTTTCTGGGTAATTTTACAAAATTTCCCTTAATGAACTAATTAGATCCTTCCTTATTCCCTAATATGAGTTTATGTAAGATTTACCTCTATGGATCTTATTTTGGATATTTTTGAAGACCTAAGGTAGGAATCAAGATATCTCCTTAATCTAGGATCCATTTGATATTTTTTTCATCATATTGGATGTGAAACGGTAAGTACTCGACTCTGTTTAAGCCTTTCTCCTTCTCTCTTTCTCTTGACCTAGTTATCAGGGTATGAGCATTTTTCTATTTTTCTTAGATCTACTTTGATCCAAGGAAAATAAAGGGATAATATCATAAGAGGAGAGTCACACAAGCCTAAGGTGGGTGGTCTATAACTCTTCCCTCAAGTTCGTTGATTTTGGAGTTGCGTGTCGGGCCCAATGATTTCATCAGGTGTCATTTATAGAATTTATATTCCATGCTTATAATCATTAGAATTTTATGGTTAGTCTCTTTCCAAATATGTGATTAATTATTGGTGGTTACACCCACAAATCCATTCATCCCATGTATAATGTTATGCCATAATTGGGTTTTTAGTATTTGATGTGTTTGAGCCACCATTCGAGTGTGCATTGGCTTGACCTTCCTAAGGGTATGCGTTTCTATATTAAATGGATTTTTTAAAATGATAATTTCATAATTTAAAGTTCCATGTATGCTCACCACTTGACCTGCTTAAGTTAAGTGCTTTAATTTGATAATAAAATGTGAAATGTGAATTGGAAAGTATACTAAGTATATGAATTGGCCTTAAATGTAAATGAATAGTATGTTACATATATGAAGCACCCCTTACCACATTAATGGAAGGTAGAGGAATGAACCCTGAATATGAAATATTATTTAAATGGATTAAATGAATGGTTTCAGGCTACTTGGACTTATCACACTAATGAAAGGCAAGTCTAGAACCAAATGACTTGATGAAAATATTGTATGCTACTTGACCATATCACACTATTAAAAGGCAAGTCTTGAACCAAATGAAATATTATATGACTTCATGATTAAATAGGAATGTCCTGACTCAATCTCACCTTGGATTTTGATTGGATAATTCCATGAGCACTCAGGAAGTCCATTCTAATTCAAGGATATGGTTTGATTAGGTTGAGACCCACCTAGATCCTGATCCTTGTCTATTATTTGGATTCCCTGTATGATATCATAGGATTCCTTCAATATCATTACAGGATTACTTGGATACACTCCTTGGATCCAGTATTGACAAGTAGGTTCTATGGTTAAATCCCATCAGGCCCAGTCATTTCTTAGCCCCATTTTACCTTGGATGAAGTCCTTGGACTAGGTAGGTACCTCATTACGGAATTCCTTGGACTATGATTTTTGGATTACACTCTTACCCCATGTCAGGATACAGTTATTACTGAGTTGGTGACCCTTGTGTTCTACGTCGCCTTGGTTATTACCTTGGGACTTCACTATTAAATATCATTACAGGTTGCCTTGTTATAACTTGGAGCCTTCACTATTCTTAACATATGATATGTTATAAACTGGTAACAGTCAAATAATGAATTGGTTACATGTTCAGACACCATCTGAGGGATGAAGCAGGTACTTCAGTATTCAGTTACATTGTACTAATTTACTTTATATATGCATGCCTGCACACTGTTAAATTTCCATTACACAGGATGGATGTTATAGATACCATTGGTGGTGGCCCAATGAGATTTATCTCACACACTCTTTGGGAATCATTTGGTAACCGGAGTAGATTGCATGGTTGTGGGTGTTGACAAAGGGAAGCATGTGGCTTCAAACACTTGATTACTTTCTATTTAGGATGGAGCTTGATAGAAGATGATCGAGCTGAAGCTCAGGATTCTTGGGATAATCTTTTATTTCCTTTATAATATTGTGGAACATGTTTTTCCTACTGTCTTGTATCCATGTTTTCTAGTTTTCTAGTGACATGACATATCATCAATTGTTTATTTTTATTCCAGTTATTTCATTTATAGTTACTATTGTCCCTATTTTCAGTTTTACGTTCTCTTTACTTATATTTCTTCCACTATTTACCCTTATTTACATTAATCTATTGCGCTACACTTCAGTAATGGGGGCATAGTCACCCCACAGACACACCCTAGACCCTCACTGCTAGTCGGCAGCCTCTAGCATTCAGAGAGATGCGCTTGAGGCCATGTGGCCCATCGGGCATGGGGCACCTGATGGGTGGAATCTGGGTATGGTACATCACATAGTTAGATATATTGTTATAAAATATTAAAATAATAGTTCATGGAGAAGTAGGATACGTTGGGCATGTCACGAATGGTGCAATATTAATCAATAATTTGAGTATGGATTTGTCTCTTACATATTAATGGAAATTGATATTTCATCCCTTTAATTGAAATATAACTATCACATTAAATTCCATGGTCATGGTGTTATGACGAGTTTATTTTAAATAGTATAAGAAATAAATACCAAGAATATAGGTTTATGACATGAGTGTACAACCATATTAATGAGATATTGTGACAAACATATTATATTTCACAATGATTTCTCATATGTGGTCATTGGTGTTAAGTTATAAATTCTTTATCTTGGGTTCCTTGACTCGTTACAAGAATTAAATATTAGTCTTTAGGAAATCCCGCCTAACTCCAATGAGATAGAAATGTATAGGTACACACACTAAGTTTTTTTGTTGATCTCAATTAAATTGTATTTGAATTTAATTATTGGAATAAATATTATTCTCAATACTGAGGAATAATTTCATTCAGGAATAATTATTGCATAAATTAAATAAATATTTATTCTCAAGGTAATTGGTAAATTATGAAAATATATAATATTAATTAATTTATTTATTTATTGTATGAATAAATATTTAATTTATTTAGTTAATCAATAAATGTTGAGGAGAACTAGAAAATTAATACTGAGTTTAGTGATAAATATTAATTTATAATATGGTAAAATGATATTTATCATTATGCTAGTTAGAAAAAATCGTGGAATGAAAATAAAATTATTATTATAATACACGTCATGGTGTCAGACATGGGTTTAACATTTTATTAAGGGCACTTATAAAATTAATTAAATTACAAACCCTAATTATAGGTCTATAAATAGACTGGTAATATGTTCTAAGAGAGGTTAATCAAGAATCATTGTGCACAATAGATTGCTCTCAAGAATTCTCCTCTTCTTTCTCACATCCTATAAAGAATGAGAATATCAAGAGAATTACTTCAAGAATAAATAAACATAAATTTATCAAGATGAAAAATTCAAGATGATCAATCAACCATGATAGAACTTGGTAACTCATCAGTGTTATTTAGAGATCATAGGAACATGTGTGGATCATCTCTAGAGGGATTCTTCACTTGGATCCTATAAGCACAACGATAGTTTATTGAAAAGGGTTATGGATGATAAACATATACTATGAAGAAAGATATCAAGAATGAGGAATTATTTATTTTAGTTTAATTAAATTAATTATAAATTTAATGTGAAAATATCCTCTTGGTTCTGGCATATTTCATTATCAATATTCTTTGTAAAATTATGTTGTTAATTATGTTCACATATTGTACAATATGTGAGTGATCCATCAAATCTGAAATTTCTGAGTTAAGATCAGCCCCAATAAGTTCTTACTCTATGCTCAGAACCAAAAAGTGGTATCATAGTGGTCATTTTCAATTTTATAATTATTTATTTTATTATTGATTATTGCAAATTTAGAATTTAAAATCCATTTAATGTTTTAATTCATTCTTGATCTGTCATTTAAATATCTTCTTCAAATTCTTTGTTTCTCACTCATATTAACAATATAAGTTAATAATTAATGAATATAATATCTGAATAACCCATCTGTATGTTCCAAGGATTTTAGTAGGCTAATACAAGACTACACGGTGTGTACTCTTTTATTACACGTTTTGTATCCTTGTTCATTACCCAAGGATTCCTATGTGGATTCTTGGTCATTGTGTAATTAGTATATGTCATGTGAAATGATTACGCAGCATGTTAACTTACTAGGGTGGAACATAGATTTTCTAAAGTACATGTTGTGTATATTGACCACATGTCATGTAGTCAACGTGTTTTCAAGGCAGAAAACACGAGGTCAAACCATGTTGTGTGATTAAAACACCGTGTGTATTTAAAACACGATGTTTATAGACTAAAAGCTATATAACATGAAGTACACATTGTTTATTATTTCTAAACATTGTTTTCTTCATAAATGTCTATGATAATTACACACCATGTCCCTAATAATTTACTACAAATATTTTGTGAAGATAAGTATACATTGTGTGGCTGACTTGCACATGCTGTGTACTTTTCCTATTTACACATAAATATTAAGTTTAATTTATTATTCCACTAAACATTATCAACTTGAGTCCCATTGGTCATTAAATAGATAGTACGCTCTATTAGTTAGTTTTTATATTATATTAAATTCTTAATTAATTCCATATAATATTTTAAACTACGAATCATGTATGGTTATTCTATACTAAAGACTTATCATATTAAATTATACAGGCTGTGTAATTTTCATGTGCTCTATGTGGAAATAAATATTTAGTAAATTCCATGAAATTATGACACATTCCATGTACACAATATGTTTTACGAGTGAATTATTTTCAATTAAAACCATACTAAGTAGTTTGAATAGGTACTCATTGAGTTTCTTCCAAGTACAAAATTGTGTGATATTTTATTAAGTTTTAAATAAAATTAAGTTATTTATTTTATTTAAAATCACAAAGGATGTGAATTTAAATAAAATTGTATAGAATAAGATAAAATTAATTAATTGATTAATAAAATAATTAATTGGATTGATTCATGTATGTTTTATCTTATTGACGAATGAATTAAAATGAATGCTATTTGGTTGTTTTAAATGTGCACTTATTGTATGTGTATGATCAATAATGATCTTTTAACATGGATATGTATGTGTTGATTTTATTTAATTACATTTATTTAATGTTTTTTCAATTATTTATTATTAAATTAAATATGATGGCATGCATTTCATACCTCCCTCTTTTATTTTTTAAGACCTGCATGTCCAAGATTGTTTTATGTAATTTTTCTTAACTAATCCTTTGGTTCCCATCACTTGCATGCTAGTTATAAAACATATGTAATTAAAGGAGTATATGAAGGTATATGGAGTTGGTTCAAGTCAGTTCCAAGGAAGTGGTGGTTCAAGATAGAACCAAGATGAAACCAATATAGGAGATACATAGGTGTATAGGAGGAATGCTGCAATTTTTCCAAGACCAACATAAGGAGTTTTTTACTAGGGACATAGGTTGACTTATTTTCCACTCATTAAATAAACTATTAGATAATCTCATGATCATGTCATTAATTTATTTATTTATTTATTTATTTATTTACTTATTTATTTATTTTATTTTTGGTTTTATACATGATTTATTTTATGGATGCAAGACCGTAATCACATAAATAAATGAACTAATGTGCAATGATGGAATTAAGATAATTGGGTTATGTGTAAATGTTTTATCGAAACATGGTTAATCCCTAATGTAAAATCCAATTTATATTAATATTACATGGTAAAGATAAAATAAGAAAATTTACATATAATAAACAAAATCCCTTAAGTTAATATTAAGTCATTAAGACTTCCATCATCTAAATTAAGATGAAATCATAGTTAAAGTTTTGGTTCAACCTCTGTCGGGAGCAATTTTAATTATCGAAAAGTATTAACTAAGATAGTGGATCAAATTAACCGAATATGAATTCAGTTTAATGGCCTCTTTATATCCAATACAAATTTAAATTCAAATGTTGAGGAAAACTGAGCTAGGATTTCTAGATTTGGGAGTCCACTCAATGGTTCAATGAGATGACAATTTTCATTTGGTAACACTGTCTTCCTAATTAATTTATTATGATTTTCATGGCCTCCATATCGATTATAGGAATGGATGTCTGGATCCCTTCCACTAGAATTTCTATGGTGAGGGTCATTAACACTTGACAAAATAGTGGGAGACTTAATAAAATTAAAATTATTATAGCCTAATATAAATTTTAATCAAGCGAAGAACTAATAATATACTCTTTTTAATTGAATTATAATTTAAATTGTATCAACCACATTATCCCTATGATAAATGTTATTTAAATACTATATCCTTACTGGTATTAACTTCCATGAATGGTTTAGACAACTATGAGTGGTGTTATTCCATCAAGATAAATATTATATGATAGTATCCTTACTAATAGATCTACCTAATAAGGAGGTTAGTGATGAGGAGTTCACTTTCTATGATAAAAACCTAAGTGATGAAATCGACATTCAATGTTTAATTCTTTTATCCATATCCAATGAACTTATGAAGTCACATGAAGACATGGATACTTATAGAATTCCCCAGCCTCTTTGTGGTCTATATCAAGAGATAACTAGAGAGGAATGGTTTGAGATATCCAAGGTACTCTTTCATAGAAAACTTTGAGAAGGTGCTCCATCTAGGCCTCATATAGTTCAACTCATTGGCTATATTGAGCACTTAGAGGTTCTTAGGTTTAAACTTTCTGATGAACTGCACACCAATATCATTATTCCATCACTCCATCATAGCCTATCCATATTGGTTTTTAATTTCAATGTGAACAATATAGAGGAGTCTCTCCCAGATCTTCTCACTCTACTTCACCAAGTTAACAAGTATATGAAGCTTGAAAATCCTTATTCCCTTATAGTGATTAAAAGGAAATTCTAGGATAAGATATATAATTCCAAATATTTTTTGAAATTCCCTTCCAATAAGAGAAATATCAAGGGTAAATCCAGGGAAATGATGTTATCTATTTCACATGTGGAATTAAGGGCCACTGGAAGAAAAATAGAACCCAAACAAAGAAGCAAGGGGGAATCTTTAGGAGAATTTGTTATCAAGGGTGATTTATCTATTTTTTCTACTTGGGAATTAGATAAAAAATGTGGTGATCACATATGTATTCAAATATAGGAACCAATTAGATTTTATAATATTGCCCAAGGTGAGGTATATCTATGAGCAGCTAATGGATACAGACTTAATTTTGTGGCTATTGGGGACTACCACTTCAAGTTGTTGACAGGAATGATCTTGGTTTTAAAAAATTGTTATTATATACCATCAGTTAAAAAAACATTATATCTATATCCAGACTTGATATAGATGGATTTAGTTTCAAATTTTGGAATAATTGTTTCTTATTTTATAAATAAATTATTTTTTATGGTAAGATATATTTAAATAATTTTCTTTACATGTTAGATTACAAAAATGAAGTAATGGAAATTTATAACAAGAATAGTTTAGTTGATTCATACCACACCCAACCATGGAATCACTATCTAGGTTTTGTAAATGAAAAATTTTTAACTATATTACACCAAGATGGATATTTATATTCCTTTTAACTAAAACCACTTAGTGTATGTCATCCGTTTTTATAAGGAAAAATGACTAAATATTCATTTAGTTTAAAAGGTGAGAGGGACATTGAGCTTATTGAGTTGGTTCATACTAATGTGTGTAGATCATTTACAGTTTAATCAAGGGGTGGGTACTCATACTTCATAAATTTTACTGATGATTTTAGTAGATATGGATATTCTGTCATAATAAGGAATAAGTCAGATTCCTTTGAGAGATTAAAGGAATATAAGAATGAATTTGAGAACCATCTGGGTAAGAATATTAAGAAACTCTATTTAGACCATGTTATATAATATCTTAATTAAGTTTTCATTGATTATTTATAGAATTTTAGGATTCTATTCGAACTCCCTCCTCATTATGAACCATAATGGAATAGTGTAAGTTAAAGGAGGAATTTCACCCTATTAAACATGGTGATATCAATGATGAGTCATGTGAGTCTTCCATTATCCTTTTAGGGATACGCATTATAGACTACATCAAAAATACTAAACCATATTTTAAATAAAGTGATATATGGTATTACATAATAATTTTGGAGTTAAAATAAACACATATTATCATGCTTACATATGTGGGGAAGTGAATATTTTTTTAAGGCCTATTTTGGAAACAAATTTTCACACCAAGTAAAAAGGTGTACCTTTATAGGATACCCCATGGAAACAAGGGGATATTACCTATATCATCCCTCAAAAAAAATTGTAAAGATGTGTCATATTAGTTGAGTGGGATCGCATATTTAAATGTGATAGTGGGAGTGATATAGACTTTGATGAATTATAGGCTCATAGTACACAAGAGTTGGCATAGAAACATATTCCACAAGTCCTAGTGGAAGAAGACATTCCAAAGACATAAGTACAACATAGGAGTGTGAGAGAGAATAGAGAACTATAAAAATATGTTTTTCTAGTCACCAAGGATGGTGACTCATTATTAGTTGATAATAATGATCATGTAACTTACAAGGAATAATTAAGTGGCATAGATGATTCCAAGTAGAAAGAAACTATGAATTCTAAAATGTATTCCATGTATGAAAACCAAGTCTAGAATTTGGTAGATCATTGAATGGGTGTAAATAATGTTGGTTGAAAATGGGTAGTCAAGAAGAAACTAGACATGGATGGATAATTCAGTACTTTTATATCATGACTGGTTGCAAAAGGGTTCAAGCAGTGTTGAGTAATAGACTATAATGAAACCTTTTCACCATTTTCAATGATAAAATACATTAAAATTATACATGTTATAGAATCTTACCATGAATATGAGATTTGTAAAATGGATTTCAAAATATCATTTTTCAATGGGAACTTTTAAGAAGATATATCTATGAAATAACTCGAAATGATTATATCTCCAAAGGATTATAACAAGGTATCTGAACTACAAAGATCCATTTATAGATTAAAGCGAGCATCCAGGTCATGGAAATTTCTATTTGATAAATCTATAAAATATTTTGGTTTCATAAATAATGGATGTGATCCTTGTGTCTATAATCGGTTTAGTGGGAGTGCGTTTATTTTCTTAATAGTTTATGTTGATGGCGTACGAGTTATTAGAAATGATATACCAATCTTATAGTCTATTAAAGATAGGTTAAATACATGATTCTATATGAAGGACATAGGAAAAGTAACATATATTCTTGGGATCAATATCTATCATGATAAATCTAAGAGGTTTCTTAGTCTAAATCAAAGTACATATATTGATAAGATACTAAAAAGATTCAATATGGAATAATCCAAGAGGAAATTATTTCTAGTATCCCATGGAATTCATATTTTTAAGAAAATGTGTCCTCAAACATATGGGGAAATAAAAAGGATGGAAAGTATTCCATATGCGTTGGTGATTGGTTCACTCATGTATGTTATGCTATGTACTAGGCTATATGTCATATATTCCTTAAGTGTGGTTGGAAGATATCAAGATAGCCTGGGTGACCACTATTGGATGGAAGTCAAGACTATAATTAAGTATTTGAGACAAACTAAGGATATTTTTTTGGTCAAGGGGGAATATGAGGAACTAATCATTAGGGGATGTGCATATTCTAGTTTCCAAACAGATCAAGATGATCTGAAATCGTAATCGAGATATATCTTCACTCTCAATGGAGGGTGTTGTGAGCAGGAAGAGCTTAAAGAAAGTTGTGGCCATAGATTTTACTGTAGAGTCTGAGTGTATTGTTTCTTTTGAGGTAGATAAATAAGTAGTTTGGATACATGACTTCATCCAAGATCTTGATATGGTTCCTAGAAGTAAAGACCCTATCACACTTTATTGTGATAATATAGCAATGGTGGCTCTTACAAAGGAGATAAGGTCACATCAGTGAATGAATCATATAATTATGAAGTACCATCTCTTAAGGTATTTTTTTTAGAGAGCTGAAGTTGTAGTGAGAAGAGTTCCCATAGAATACATCATGGAAAACCCCTTGATTAAATACTTAACTTAGTAGAAACATGATCTTCATGTGAGGTCTAGTAGACTAAAAGTGGTTGGTAGTTAGATCTAGTCCAAGTGTGGGTATATTGGAGTTGGTTTTCTAGAACCAAATTTTTTTACATTGGATTACATGTATATTCAAGGAAGTGAATAATAATTAAACATCTTATTATATATTGTTCCTTGTTTTGCATGAATTTAATATAATAATTTCCTAGAGTGTCTATCACATTGAATAGTTTATAGTAGTTTCCCACTATGATGAGATACTATAAATGCAATAATGATATTATTAAACCTAGTTCTACATTTTTATAATATTCTTTGATGGATAATATAGTATTTTAATGGTCAGGTGTGAGTGCTCATAAGTATATGAGACTTCTTCTCATGAAATTCACACTTGGTAATCTCTAGTATGGGATATTATGAGAATAGACCAACCATTAGTAATTCTACATGTTTATGTGTCATTTGATATTCATGTCTGTGAGCATGTTTAATGGTCATTAGTCTTTAAGATTATTATTAATGCATATCATGACTCATGAACTTATATGTATTTCCAGAAACCATGATTATAACATTTCATAGATAATTTTATTACATTGGGTACATCATGAATGATGTGTTATTAATGAATAATTTGAGAAGGGATTTATCCATTCTATATTAATGGAAGTTGATATCTCAACCATTTGATTGAAATATAAATTTTGCATTAAATTTCATGCCTATGGTGTAATTATGATTTTATTTTAGATATTCAAAGAAATACGTATCAAGAATATAGGTTTATGAAATGGGTTTGCAATATTTTTAATGAGATATTGTTGAAAATGAATTATATTAAGCAGAAAGTGCTTGTATGTGGTTATCGATGTTATGTCATTAACTTATTTTTATTGGGTTACATGACCCACTAATAGATAGTAATCTTAGAATTTTAGAAATCTCATTTAATTCCAATAAAAAAGAAGGATAGAGGTTCACACACAAAGTGTTTCTATTGATCTCAATTAAATTATATTTGAATTTAATTATTGGAGTAAAGATTATTCAGAAGACTGAGAAATAATTTTATTCAGGATTAATGATCATATAAATTAAATAAATATTTATCCACAAGGTAATTTTTAAATTACGAGAATATATAATATTTATTTATATATTTATTTATTGAATAAATATTTAATTTATTCGTGTATTCAATAAATTTTGAGTACTAACGGACTAAGATCAAGACTAGTGGTAAATATTAATTTACAAGATAATAAAATAATATTTATCAATATGATAGTTATCACACACCATGTAATAAAAATAATATTATTATTTTAATATATGTCATGGGGTTAGACATGGGTATAAAATTTATTATGGTAACTTGTACAATTAATTAAATTATAAACCCTAATCCTCGGTTTATAAATAGAATAATAATACATTCTAAGAGAGGTTAATTTATAATATATATACATAATGGATTACTCTCTATAATTATCCTATTCCTTCTCACATACTCTCAAGAATTAGAAGATCAAGAAAATTTCTTTAGAACTGAAGAAATGTGAAGCGATCAAGACGAATAATGCAAGATGATCAATCAACCATGCTAGCACCCGATGATTCATCGGTGTTGTTCGAAGATTATAGAAGCATGTGTGGATCACTGATAGAGGTATTCGATACTTGGATCCTATAAGTTCAATTATAGTTTATCAAAAAAAATTGGATGATCAAAATATACTATAAAGAAAATCTGAATAATGAGGTATTCTTTCTTCTGATTGAATTAAATTATTTATAAATTTAACATGAAAAGAAATCCTATTGTTTCTAGAATATTTCATTATCAATATTCTTTGGAAAATTTTCATTGTTAAGGAAGTTCACATATTGTACAATATCTGATTGATCCATCAAATCTAACATTTTATGAGTTGGGATCGCCCTCGATAAGCACTTCCGCTACACCCAGAACCAAAGTGTATCTATTATGCTAAACTATTGTGAGTTTTGTGATATATTTTCAATGATACACTTGGATTATACTGGTTATTTTTATATAAGAGATCCTCCAGATTAGTTTTCTATAAAGTTTCTATCATTTTCCATTATTCCTTGGTAAAATAATTCTATAAAGTGATGATTATTTATAGCTTGAAGTGGAAAACCGGCACATAGATTCTTAAACCACTCACAGTACTCATAGAGATTTTATATAGAAGATTGTTTAATGGAATATAGCTTCTTAATATTGAATGTGATCCTATAGGTGGGGAAAAATATTTACCAGAATCTTCCTCGAAGGTCATCCCAATAATGGAAGTGAGAAATCCCAATTTAATTTCATTTTTAGAATAATCCCTAAATATTGAACATAAACCTTTTCTCATTGATTTGATGGATGTGTACTTGATGGAAGGGGAAAAATACATGTGAAAATTTCTAATAACATATTTATAGCCTAGTAACATGAATTTATAAAACTTTTGAGATAAAATATACAAGCAATATGTTGGAGTTTAGGAGATATCCTACGCATAAATCCAAAAATCTAGATGCACAAATTTTTTTAAAGAGTGTTTCATACTTATTAGGAAGCCCCAAAATAGGTTGAAACCCACCCTGATAGAGATTGTTAAGAAGGAGATAAAAAATATTTTATAGGCATACATAACCTACCCCATTTCAAAGTCACAATGGGCCATCCCCATATATGTAGTTCATAAGAAAATAGGACTGGCCATTGTGAGGAATGGACAAAATGAGTTGATCCCTATGAGAATTAAGAATAACTGGAGAGTATATATAGAATATAGAAAATTGAATTAGGTAACAAGTAAGGATAACTTCCCCATCCTATTCATTGATCATATGTTAGAGAGATTAGCAAGCTAAACTCACTATTGTTTTCTAGATGGTTTTTCATGTTACTTCCAAGTTCCCATTACTCTAGAGGATCAGAAAAAGTCTATATTTATAACACCTTTAGAACCTTTTCTTATAAAAAGATATCATTTGGATAGTGTAATTCCTAAATTAAAATCCATAGGTATATGTAAGGTATATTTTCTTATCATATTGAAGATTTTATGGAGGCATTTTTACATAACTTTACTATTTTTGGATACTTGTTTGATCATTTCTTAAAAAATATAGATTTTTTTTGAAATCATGCATTGAAAATAATTAGGTTTTGAATTTTGAAAAGTGTAATGTTATATTGTAAATATGAATATTCCTTGATCATGTAATCTCACAAAAAGAATCTTTGGGGATGAAACAAAAATTGAAGTGAGTTTTTTTCCTTCCTTAATTTGTGTGAAACATTTTAGATCTATCTTATGACATACATGTTTATATAGAAGGTTAATCAAGGATTTTATGAAGATTTATATTCCCCATTCTAGGTTACTATTGAAAGATGTGTTTTTTATTTTAATATTGAGTGTAGTTAATCCTTTTATAACTTGAAGAGTAGAATGATAACCCCACCAAAAGTGAATCCACTAAACTAGGAAAACCCTTTTAAGCTACATTGTGATGCTTCCAACCCAGTTTTGGGAGTGGTTCTATCCCAAAATATTTTAGGGAAATATCAATAAATTTCTTCTTCTTCTAGAAACTTAGATGTTTCCCATCTCAACTATAAAAAAATAGAAAAATAATTTCTAGCATTTTTCTTTGCTGTAGATAAATTTAAATCCTAATTGATTGGAACTAAAGTTGTTGTATTTTATAATCATGTCTCCCTTAAATATTTTATAAATAAGTTTTAAGACAAACTGAGGCTATTCATATGGATTTTTATACTTAAATAATTCAATTTATAAATAAAATATAATGAAGGATCTAAGAACCCAGTGGAAGATCACCAAAGAAGGTTATCCAATGCAGCTAAGGTGGAAATTATAGTCAAAGACCCACTAAATGACCACATTCTAGAAGATTGGTTTTCATTGGTTGAAGGTGAAGTGTCTTGGTATGCTGACATGGAAAATTATTTGGTAACTTCCCAAGTCCCATCTCACCTGAACCGACAGTAAATTCGTAGGGTTAAATATAAATAAAAATTCTACATTTCACTACTACAAAACTAGGTTTATCCAATGTTAGGGTTTTAACAGTGCTTTCTAAAAGTGTTGTTAAAAATCCCCCTTTATCAGTGCTAGAAAAAACACTATTAAAGGGGGTATTTAATAGCGTTAAAAAGTCACTGTTAAAGGGGGTAATTTATTAATTATTTTTAAAAAACACTGATAAAGGCCCCCCATTTATCAGTACTAGTAAAAAAGTGATGATAAAATGGGCATTTAGCCGTACTTATAAAAGAGTGCTGATAAAAGGGTGGTCTTTATAATTTCTTTTTTAGATTCACTTGTAAAGACCCCCCCCCCCCCCTCATGTCGACATTTTTTTACTAGTGATGATAAAGTTTATAAATCAAAAAAAATTCATTAACGGATACCCGTAGCAGAAGTTATGAACATTTAGATGCATTATGGGCATTTTTAGCCTCAATAGAGGTTATTTAAGGTTCTTGTGGTTCATTGATATGTATATATCATCACAATATTCTATTTGATATGTGGTAGAGGAAAAACAGACACCTGGTTCAGAACTTATGGTCGTTTGAAAGGTCGTTGAATGTGAAAAACCCTTAAAACCCCTAAAAACCCTAAAAAGATCATAACTTTCGATACAAGAGTCTATTTTAACTCCATAACCATCCAAATATAAGATTATGGAATGAGATAAAACCACATTATATTTAAATCATTTTATAATTAAAGGAATAAAATATATTATAGTTTCAAAAAAATCAGAAATCGAACTCGAACTTCAAACAGCCATAACTTTTGTTCTGGGTGTCTATTTGGCCTCTACCACATATCAGATCAAATTTTTTGATGAGATCTGTGACCAAGATGGTATAAAACTGAGGTAAAATATTTTTTTCTAATTTTTCAATCCCATGAAGTCCCATAAGACCTCCAAAACTGAGTTTTTTATCACCGACCACAATTTCTTAAAATTTAAACACCTATAACTTTTAATCCGGGTGTATATTCAGCATTTAACACATATCATATCAACTATATTTTCATTATATTCAATTTGACTAGTTTTTGAGCTAAAACAGACTCATGGATTAGAATTTATGGTCGTTTAATGGTTTTTAGGGGTGTATGGTTTTCATAGTTTCTTAACATTTTTATGTGTTTAAAGGGTTTTTAGAGTTAATATCCATTTTAAAAATATATATATAAATAAATATTTTTACATATATATATATATAAATATATATATAAATATATAAATATATAAATAAAAAAATATAACAAAATATATATTAATATATAGATATATCATAAAATGTAAATCAAAATAGTATAGTGGGGTGGAAAAGGCGCTGGTGTATAAGCTAGAAGTATCAGGTTCAAAACTCACTGGAGGAAAGGGTGAATTCTAGGGGTGGTATTATCTATATTTTTAATAAAGGGGTGTGGGAAGCGCTGATAAATGGGGAGGGGGTGGGAAGTACTGATAATGGTGGGGGTGGTCCATGAAAAAAAGATTATACCCTTTATCAGTAGAGGATTTAGCATTGCTTTTTTTAGTACTGTTAAAGGCTTCCTTTAGTATTACTAAAAAACATTGATAGAGGTGGCCTTTAATAGTTCTAATAAAGGCACCCTTTATCAGCGCTAAAAAAAGCACCGATAAAGGTGCCCTTTATCTGTGCTTTTTGTGAGCACTGTTAAAGCTAACCCTTTAGAATTGCTTATATTATCAGCATTTCTATAGAGCTAATAAATCCATTATATTCGCGTTGTTAATGGCTCAATTTGTAGTAGTGTTTGGGAAGACCTTTGCATATAGAAAATCTGTAACGATCAAGTGATAAGAATATTCTTACCAAATATGAAATATAATCTATTTTTGAATTTTTTTCACACTCTAGATTATGGAGGTCACTTTGGACATTAAAGGAAAATGTGAAAAGTCTTGGAATCTAGAATTTATTTTCCTTCCTTATTTAAATAATCACATTAATCTTGTAAAAAATTTGATAAATTTAAATTTTTTAAAATGCTTCAAAAAGATAAGAAATGATCCAAAAACCAATCAAATTTTGTGAAATATTTGAAGTTTGGGGAGTATATTTCAGGGGAAATTTTTCCATGTATTTTTTAAACTATTACCTTTTTATTTTTATTGGTTATTTTTCAAAATGGTTAGAATCTATGGATACTAAAAATAATGATGTTGATGTTGTGTGTGATTTTGTTAGGACTAACATCTTTTATAGGTTTAGAGTTCCATGGGATATCATTTGTGAATAAGGAACCCACTTTTTTAATAAAATAATAGTATTTGATGAAGAAATATGAAGTTCATCATGATATATCCACACCCTACCATCCACAGATAAAAAAGGCAAGCTGAAGTGTCTAACATGTAAATAAAGGTAATTTTAGAGAAAAATTTCAAAACAAATTACAAGTATTGGTAAAACAATTTATAATACACCTTACGGGATTATAGGATATATTATAACCCCCCCCCCCTCACCCCACAACCCAAAAATACACACACACACAGGAATATGTCAATACATGATAATTTATGGAAATATTTATCACCTACTTTTAAAGTTGGAACGCAAATCATATAGTGTTATGATGGATATGAATATGGACCTAGATAGTGCAGTAAAAGAGAGGAAGTTGTAGCTACAATAGTTAGAGGAAATTAAAAGTGAAACTTTTGAGAATTCCATAATTTATAAAGAAAATAATAGAGTATCTCATGAAAATATCATTTAACTAAAATATTTTCATCCAGGGGACTAATTTTTGTTATATAACTTAAGAATCATAATGATGGTAGGTAAACTTTATTACAGATGGGAAGGTCCATTCATAGTTACAAATGTATATCCCTTCAGTGATGTGTAGAAAAATAAAGATTAAATGAGAACCCATTCACTATTAATGGGCACATACTGAGGAAATTCCATGGGAAATTCTTCAAGAACCAATAGAGAAGCTCACACTCCCTCAACCACTCAATTAGAGAAAACCTTTAGATTATAACTCTCCTTAACACTTGATTGAATATTGTGATTCCACTGAGATTTTATTTTCATGATGAATTTGATATAATTTATTGAGTAAACTATTTAATTTATGTGGTTTAGAGAACCATTGAATTTTAAGACTTTTAGTTTATGATTTTTCTGTCTTTTTAAAAAAAATTGTGTTTTTGTTTTCATTTTCAATGTATCCTTAAAACTTATTGTGCTTAATTTAAAATTCATTGAAAATTTAAAATATATAAAAAGGTTAAGTAATTGATTTAACCCTTTTAATCACCTTATATAAATGATAAAATGAACTTATTTTCAAATTCCAAGTGAGGTAAATTCAAGTTAGGGCCACTAATTTTTTAATCTCATGCCATGAAATATTAGCTTACATTTTAATCACTTACCTGAGAATAATTTAAACAAATTTTTTCATATTCTTAATATTTCTTATTTATTAATATAACCAATATATGTTTTAATAACCATGAATTTCAAATCAATCTAACAAAAACCTAAGAACATTCAAGGACTTGGTGATTTAAATGATTAAGGCATTCTTTTTATTTTAAAGTTGCATTTTCAAAAAACTCTATTTTTAATCCTTCCTTATAAATTTGACCCTTATATACCATAACATCCATAAATAACCCTTTTAGAAAGCTAAAAATCATTATCTACCTTTCTCTAGAAGCTGATGAATAATCTAGGTTGAATTAAAGTATAGGGAAAGGGAGAAAGTGAACTGAACCAGAATGTTTGGAAAAATCTTCATGGGATAAAGTATGGAAGTGATGCAACATTTGTAATGATATTCAGTAAGAAAAATAAAATTTTGATGTATATAAAAATTTCCTAAATATCATTAAAGTCTGGGAATGGAAGTATACAACTGTATGAAGTAAAAAAGAACCTATTTTCCATCAAAAAATCAATTTTTCACAAAAATTTAAAACATTAATTCAAGATAAAATAATTCCATGTAGGGTGAAATAGGGAATAAATTAATTAATTATGTTTAAATTACTTGAAATTGGACTACCCATGAATCTTAAGAATATTTTGGAGGATAAATAGTGTTAAAAGGAGCTAAATCTTCTTGGAATATTCTGAACTGTGAATATTTTTTTGAATAAGTTTGAGAAAAACATTGAAATTATTGTAATAAATTACTAATAACATATAAAATTCAAGGATAATACATATTATTCTAGTGAAATGTGGACCACACACTCATAAGAGATAAATTCAAGGTCCCTCTCTGCCTTCATGAGTAAAACCAAAGTAAACAAACTAGGATTCCTAGAGGAAACAAATAATGTGAGTGTTTACTAATACTGAAATTATAAAGATGTGATTTTTCCTATAAATAACTCAAATTAGTTGAGTTAGATTGGTATATAAGGATATAACGAGGATTCTATTCATGAATAAACTGAAAATCTAGAATTATGCTTTAACATAGATCCAAAACTCCTAATCTACCTCAAACAATTTCTCAAAATAAATTACCAACCATAATCCTTATATAGACCTTTAAAATTCATCATTATATATATAAATACTTGACTCATTTAGTGGAGATAAAATAATTCATCCATCTTATAATGGCCCTTGTATGATCTTGGAATGAGGAAACATTTCTTAGAATTCATATTTGAGTAATGAGTGAAATATTACAGGAAAGGTAGGTATAAATATCAATGAAATGATAAAAGAAGTGGAAATTAATTTAATTTAATTAATGAATTAAATGAAATCAAGATAATTTAGGAGGAATGGTAATTTAGTAATGATGTTGTTTAAAAATTCACTCACATTTTATAGTGTTTGAATTTTTCTTAGGTGATCTTTTTTAAGTTCACTTGTCTAAGAGTCCAAGGATTAAGTATAGGGAATCAACATAGTCTATAAATTCATGGTATTTTATTGATACTAAATTCATTTTTTTCCATCATAATTATTTATTTATATAATTAGAGTGAGTTTTGGGATTAAAGTTTCAAATCATTTGATTGTGTGGATATTTATTAAAACATCCAAATTAGATATTTCATTTTCCTACTTGAATTTTGTGGAAATATGAATGGATCTCTACTAATTATAATTTGTCTTATTGTTATGAAAGGCTTAGATCATGGTTGTGAAATTATATTTCATGCATTATAATACATTTATTAAATATATTGGTGATTATTAGACAATTATTATGGATTCATCTTCCCTAATAAAGAATGAAGAAATGAAAAATTCATGTGTGCATGAGTCATTTTGTATGTGTATTAGTCAATTATCTACATTCATAAGAATAATTCCCTCTATATGGGTGTGAATATGCCTCTACATAAGTGTTATTTTCTCTATGTAACTGTCATATTACCCCAACGTATGAGTCATCATACACCAGTGCATGTGTTATTTTGAACTTGCGTACAAGTCATTCCTGGTTGTGTATATTTTATATTCCACTACATATGTGTCATTCCATTATGAAATCAATTGAGGGATGATCAGAAATATACTTGGGGGTCACCTGTACTTCAATTTTATGCTTTAGGATACCACATCATAATGAATTCAACCAACTATATGAGGTCACATGTATTATTATGTGCATGATAATTCAATTGAGATTAAAGGAACAAATATGTCGATTTTTATGAAAGATAAGACCTAGACTAGGAATGAAATTTGAGGAATAGGAACACTTTCTCAAATTCAATGAGAAAGTATCATGAAGGTTTGAACATGACCAAAGAAGAATGAAACTGAGGTAATTCAAAGATAGGACAATTTTGAGGGTGATGGGGGACTTGGATCATGTGAACTACTCATGGAGAACCTACCATTCTTTAATGCTTTCATTTTTCTATTTTCCTTAGTTTTGTAACACCTTATCCTTCCCCCCATTGTCTCTTACACCCTTATAATGGAGAGGTAAATTCAGGTGATTAGGGAATGGAATGATTTTCATTATAATTATTAATTCCTACACTTAATAAATAAAACTCAATTATATTGATTGATTTTGGTTTTTAGTCTCTATTGGATAATTTTACTATAATTATGTTTAAAATATCTAACTTGTTCATTATTAACTACTTTTATTGATAATATATCATCTCCCTCTTCCTAGTGTATCTTATCTCAAAGGAACAGGTTGTATTAGGTGGTGAGTGTCTAGAAATTGTTGGCATGTGTGTGGAGGTAGTGAGTACTTTTTGAATTTCTTGGGAGAACCAAGACCCAATTGGGTATTGCCTTGGTAGTTTTGGAGTGGTTTACTAACTTTCACAAACATAAGAAGGGAAATTGGAAAAGAATTAATCATTGTTAGACCACTCTCCACAATAAACTTCAACCAAGGGTAATTGATGAATCAATTGGGGAGTCTACCATTTATCAGCTAATAAGAAGAGAAGTGAAATTATTTTAAATAATATGATAAAATTACAAATGGAAATCCTACCATGAACCCATAACTTTATTCATCCAACTATTTATTAATATCTTGTTTCATTGTATCACTTACTTTTTAGGAACCAAACAATCTTAAAACATACCCTTTCTCTACTCTAAAAAATGACAACTGATTTTGAGAACTCCTCTCTGGAGACAGCCTAGGGTTACCACTAATACTATATTTAACCTAGGAAATAAAATTTATTTTCCACATATCATAACAGGTATAAGTGCCAAATGCCTTTGATTTTGAAGGATTCTTCCTTGTTATATTGGTCTTGAGAAGGAGGAGGAGTAAGATTTTGAAATTATCCCATTCTTGAGCACATTCCTAAGAGAATTATCTTTAGTCTTGAGAGAGATATCTTGAAAGAAACCTTGTGTGAAAAAATTCACATAACCTATAAATGTTATAAGTGGGTTAATATACTTAGGGTTAGAGGATTATTTATTTCACATGGTCCTTTAACTAATATCTCTATTCTAAGTAAAACCCACATTGAATAATATTATTATTATTATTTCCTTGGTGTGCAATGACTCCTGAATTATTTAAATATAATTTTCTTCAATATATAAATTAATATTTATTTAAATGATATTAAAGAAACTATATTATTCCCATCCAGTCCCTTAAATTGACTTATCAACCATCCTCAACATTTATCTGAAATAAAATAATAAATATTTATTTAAATAAATAAATATCATTATATTATTAAATAAATAAATAATATATTCACAAAATAGTGAATAAATATTTATTTAATATTCAACTCAAATATTTTTCAAACTAAAATAATTATTGATTGAATTTTTTCATTCAACATAACCTAAGTAATCATTATTCCTTGATCTTGAGAATTATATTTATTCTGTATTTAATTATAATAAAATTTAACTAAGATTCTAGATAAACTTACTATGTGACCCACTAGGGTACTTTGACAATGAAATTAGGAAATATTGCCTAAAGATCGGGATTAGCATCTACCAACACATCAAGGCATCCATAGAGAAAGATGGTATTGTCACAATGACAATAACCACATACGAATGCTTATTGTGTAATATAGTATCTTTGTCTTGATATCTCAACAAGCAAGTTGCATACTTGTGTCATCAACCCATATGCTTGAATTACTTTCTTTTATTCACTGAAATGAAATCAATAATAAACTACCACGAACATGGACATAATCATAGAGTTTTATTTTAATCAAAGGTCTTGAGATGTCATATTTTAATTTGGGAAGATACAAATCCTTTCTTGAATTATCTATAAATGCCATATCACTTATGACACACCCAATGAATCATACTTCACTGTAGGCATATATAATCATAGTTTTCTATAATACATCAAAGTGCATGATTCATAATATACATTAAGAATAATATCAAGTGTAAGTTCCAATAAACACATCCTTAGATAGGAATATCCAATGAAACATATAACATATTAAATTTTTATTATTTATTCTATCCTCATAACCTCTTATCTTGGAGATTACTATGCTTTAAACTTCATGAGTTGAAGCCTCATCCACTTACAATCATCAAGAACCTTATAGTCTTGAATATCATTTGTTTCCTATCAGAAGATGTCATCTAGACCATAGGATATGAATTTTAGAATAATATCATGGAATTTTGAGGTTTACATCATAATGAGGAACTATTATGACATTAGATGTGATAAATTACACTAAGTACATTATTAGATCAATGTTACATGGAAAAACATTCACCAGGTAATAATATATTTATTAATATTCATGTATTTGAATATATATGTAATCGAAAGTGCAAATATAGTTGGTTCTAGGGAACCATGTCTAATTTAAAGTACACTAAAATAAAATGTTTTATTCTATGCGTATAATCATTAGTATGATAATTCACCTCAATGGGTAATATCATGTGGTGTGTTAGGAAGTAAACTAAGGTATTTTAGGAGACCTATGGGGTCAAATGACTAGATTCATGTCCTGGGGTGGTTTTTATGACAAATGGTATCAGAGTCAATACCAATTCAAAATTTCAATGGTATTTCCTAGGTTTGAGGTGTTGGGTCCACAATAAGTATTTTGTGCTTTAAATGGGGGAGAGTGTAACACTCGTAGAAAAGTGAAACTTAAGAGACTAAATGGTACCACACATGTCAACAACGTGTACCTGTCTTTCTATAATTGTTAGTACCACCCATGATCATGATATTATCCACTTTAGGACCATAGACCATCATGGTTATGTTCCTCTTGGTTTCATCCCAATATTCCCCTAGAAAAGGCCTAATTATGGGAGAGGTATCCACACCACCTAATAAAGGGGTGTTTCATTCCCCCTTAGACCGATACCAGGTAGAAACCTATCAACTCCCACTCCCCTTAAGGGATCCACATCCTTATAAGACCCCCCCCCCAGGGCCCAAACATGACACATTAGTTTGGGTACTGGCTCTAATACCATCTATAATATCCCATCCCACCCATGATTATAATATTGTCTAGTTTTTTTCCATAGACCCTAATGGTTTTTTCTTATGATTTCCATACCAATCCTCCCCTAGAAAAGGCCTCATTATGGGAGAGGTATCCATAACACCTTATAAAGAGATGATTAGTTCCCCCCTCTAATCGATATGGGATAACAACCGGCCAGCTTTAAAACCTTTGAATCGATTTCAACACATAATATTAATGGAGAAACACTAAATATATTTACACCCACGATTCATGTATGATAAGAAATCTACTACACTAAAATAGTTTCTCTTGTTCCATTGTATGCTCCATATGACCACTACCTCCAAGCTCCTTGATCCATCACCTAAGAAAACAACATCATTACACTCTTCTAAAAGGTAATAGGTCTCCCCTTACCTATATAATGTTGAAAAATGACTGCATGTACACCATGATTCATATAAAAGGGGTGAGTATATAAACCTAGTAGGAAATCCCATATAGACTTCCATATATACCACTGGGATAAGAAGAAGTTAGCTCACATTTTATATAAAAATAAAATAACATGATAACATGTAAACCATATAATATATAACTAGTATAAAATAACACACACCACAACACACGCCACATTATGAACCCACACACCCATAAAATGAACTAAACCCTCCTCTATGGGATCCATTTCACCACCCAATGCATCCCCCCACTAGGAGGGACTAACCAAATAGAGAAAACCCATGACTGTAATTCTTTCTCCCTGGACCAAGTAATCACTTGGAGGCATAATCCTATATTCACCCAAATTCGGCACTAGTTTCCAATTTTAAACCAATAATAAAGTTTACATATATATCATGAATGCACAGTAACCCGTTCCAATTACAACTTCAAACACACCAAAAACCATTCTTTTTTAAACAATAAAAAACACTTTTGAATTTTACCAAACATGTTGTAAGTGTTTCCCACAACCTTTTTTCCAAAACCCACATCACGCAAAGAAAATAATTTAAAGAGGTTGTGCCAAGGGTTTTCCATTAATAAATATAGGAATTTAACTTTAAAAATAAAAAGCCTTCAAGTTCTTAGAAAATTTAGAGTAAGAGATAATCTGACTACCTCAAATAAGGTTGATGAGATAAAAGGAGGAAAGAACTCATGTTGCACCCTTAAAATGAGGAGAAAAAAATATGGTAGTTTTTTATCCCACATTGATTATAAGGGGAATGAGCACCCCTTAATAAGTTGGTGTGGATAACCCTCTCATCATGAGGCCTTTTCAAGGGGAAGGCTTAGGCTAGAACCTATAGGAAAAATTATAAGGTTGTGTGGGCCTAAAGTAGACAATATCATGATCGTGGGTGGGATGGAATGTTATATATGGTACTAGTGTCAATACCCATACCATTGTGCTGAATTTTATCCCTTGAGTGGGTTATAATGCGGATTGTTTTCCCTTAAGGGGGTGGAATATGGTAGTTTTCTATCCCATGTCATTTGAAGGGGGGAAGCACCCCTTTATAATGTGGTGTGGATACCAATCCAATCACGAGGCTTTTTTGGGGGAGTCTTAGGTCGGAACCCAATTGAATGAAACTATGAGGTTTTGTGGGACTAAAATAGAAAATATCATGATTTTGGGTGGGTTAGGTTGTTATATATGGTATTAGATCCAATACCCAGATAAATATGTTGGGTTCAAGACCTCAGGGGTGACAATGAGGATGTTGATCCCTTAAGGGGGTGGAAGCTGGTAGGTTTCTATCCCACATCAGTTAGATGGATAATAAATAACACCTTTATAAGGTAGTGTTTAAATATTTCCCATCGTGAGTCCTTTTATAGGGTAAATCTTTGTCCAGAACCTGGTGGAACAAAATTGTGAGAGTTTTTGGGCTGAAAGTGAACAATATCATGATTGTGGGTGGTATGGTCTATTACATACTCAGAGGTATGGTTATAATGTCTAGTATTATACATTCTATCATTTTAAGATCATTTATTATGGTTATCCTTGTGATTTTTTTGTTTACATTATTATTCTATAAATAGATATTTTATTCTCATGTTATTATTTAAATAGAATCATTTAAATATATATTCCTTACATATTATTTATTATATGTGTGTTTCCATTGTACCCTACCCCTTATTAAGCACCTGATCACACCCTTTATATTTCTTCCCAATTTTCATAGGAAAACAAAAAGGATTATATGTGTCATATAATTATAAACATGGAGGAATAATAATGCTTCATATAATCTTATATATACTTTATGTTTCTATTGTGATGTAATGATAAATAATGTATCTAGTATCTTAAGACTGATAATATTTCATATACAAAGTATTATGATCAATGTATTCTATTTCAAATTTAATAAATGACTTCTAACTATTGGGTATCAGAATCAAGGTTGTTATACTTAATGAAAGCTTATTTATATTTCAATTTTACCTCAAATATTGTGATAAAATTTTATATAATTTCATCTAGTGACTGTCAAAGTTATTGAAATTATTATTGTTGTTAAGTTCAATTTTTTTAGTATAATAGTTTTTTACTTCTGTTGATAACCATGTTTTTTTATTGGAATTTATCTTTTTACTATGAATATATTCCTTGGAATTTATGATGTTTTGGTATCTTGGTGGTCTTTGAGTTCTCTCGGGTGTTTTCCTTGAATTTTGGATATCATGTTTAAAGTTATATTATATTAGTGTTTTGAAATTAATCATAGGGATTATTGTAGCCAACAGAGTTTTCTTCATGTATTTTGGTTCCTCCAAGGGAAAACACATATGGGATGTGTTTCCTTGTATTCATTACTAGTTTTATATTTGATAACATTGATCACTGTGGGATTCAAAGGTTTTATTGAATCAATAGTTTTTGAAATTCCATCAAGTTAGGAACAAAACAACATCAAGGAATCATCTTAGTAGAAGAAAAAACTTTGAATATCCCTCTTAGAGTTCCTATAGAAATATTTTGAATACTTTTCATCCTATAACTTATATATCTCCTATGGATTCTTTCACATGGTTCTTCATCCTCTTATTTTATCTTGTACTGGACAACTATCATGTACTAAATCATTATATAAAGTTTACAAATTCAATAAAATATGGAGATCATGGTGTGTACATTTTCTAAGAAGTTTTTTATACCTATCACATGCCTCATTCATGGAGTCCAAATTGTTTTATTAAAACTTGTGAATTTTAGTGAAATTAATAATAGTTTTTAAGGAAAAAACGTCTTTGAAAGGGATTTATATGTTAGAAAATCACAGATTATGATAGATGTTGTGGATTTAATTTTCATCCAATATTTTTCTTAGATTATAAAAGAAAATGAAAATAATGTGAGTTAAACCACATCATTTGAAACTCTATTACACTGAACAATCTCAACTGTTTTAGAGAAATTTGAGATGTGTTAATTTTGGTCCTTATTGAATAGTCCTAAAAAAATTAAAAATATTTTGAATTAGTTTTATTTTAATGTATTTTATTTCAAATTTATGGGCCTTTTTTTGAAGTTTAATGATTCTTGAATTCATTCCCTAAATAAAAAGTACTCAATAATCCATCAAGATCAGTGGTTTCTCCTAGCATTCTTTATTATACTCTTCATCCACCATGGTTGAAATATCTCTTACATTGGGTGTAAAATTAATGTAAATATTAAGTGGATGTAATTATTATCTATATAAGGCCCACCAAATTCATGTAAGTGGTGTGTTATGATGTATAAAATTAAATAGAAAAGAAAATAATGTTAAACTTAACCAATTTTAATAGAAACTAACATTACAAAATCTATCTCCCCATCACTAATGCAATAATTTGATCAGATGATTTGATATATCCACTCCTATCACAAGGTGATCCAAATATGAATCTATATTTTTACTTAATAAAATATATTTAACTTTGTATCTTGTGGATTTAAGGGATTAAAACCATAGAGGGAGGGTTTTCTTGTTGATAGTCATTGATGTTTAGACCAATTTTCTAGGTGATTGGAATGATAGTTTTTTGTGATTGTATTATTAAATAATGTGATAAAAACTATTTGATTAAAATTTTAAGGGGTTATGGAATTGAAAAAAAAATCAAATAACAATGAATTTAACTTTTTTTACTAAATTATAATTATAATAATTTTAATGGGGAGTCAAATATAATTAATATCATCATTGTAAAATAATCATATGTAAAATATATCATTAACTATTTTATGGTACTACACTAATTAAATATTGGAGTAAGTTTTAGATCTTAATTTGAAAATAAATAACATGCCACTCTAATGGTCATATAGTTTTATACTAGGAAATTATTAGTATCATCCTCCCTCAAGAAACATGGCCTATCTATATATAAAGAAAAAGTTTATAATAAGTTTTAATGAAAATCCAATTATAAATTTTAAAAAAATAAATAGAGAAATAAAATTTACTTATTTAAATATATGATAATTCATATTCCTCATACATTACTTATGAGACTCTTATGGCCATGGGAGTCTCAAATAATATATGTATTAAATCCTTTCCATGATTAGAAGATCCTTTGAAGGTGGGAGAGAATAGAATAATAAAATTAAAATATTATAAAACCATACCAATGCACGATAATCAAAGTGGGAATACATCTATAACTTCCTCTTATCTTTCTAGATTTACATCCCAAGGCCTCTTCTTAGAGGTTTTTAAAAATAAATTACCTGTATATAATTACACAAAGAGTAGTTATCCAGTAACCAATATTCTTACTATCTTTATTTAATTTCATCCATATTTGAATTTTGACCATTATTTGTAGGTGTGTTAGGCGGTACAAGGTGTTTGTCAGCATTGACATGGAATATAGTGTCCAAATCTTCCACGAATCACAAAGTGGTGTGTGTTTTACCTGAAAAGTTTGATGCCTCGTACTTGAGAGAGAGTCCTGGAATGGATTTTAGTGTTTAGTATCCCTAGGTTTGTTCTTTTTCTCTACAATGTACATGGCATGTGATAATGGAACTACATAAAAAGTATTTATTTAATTTTTTAATTTTTTATTCCGTTTCTTATTTATGGATCTAGATGATTCCAAATTTATGATTTCTTAATTAAAAACGCAAAATTCGATCAATTTTTATGAATTTAATTTAAATATTCTCAAAATTTCTAGATCAAGAGAAAATTAGTTATATTTTAAATGGAAATATAATGAAAATAAAGAATAATTTTATGACCATATTGGCACACATAAAGAGTCAATTAACCTTCTAAAAAGATCAATTTTCATGTTATTTTTTATTTTTTTACCCTTCACAATGATATAATTGGTTGAGAAGAAGTTATTATGCACTAACATAAATTAGATAAATGTATTTAGTTGGAAAACTTATTTTTCACACTAATTCAACCCCATTTTACTCAGTTCTCGTAATAGTCACCTGTTTATATTATATGTGCACTAAATAAATTAAATTGTTGTATTTAGTATGCTTTTAGGGATGCTATTACTTGAAAAAAAGGAAGATTACTAAAGGCTCTAATTTATTGTGTTGATATAGAATGTGGTTGAAGGTTAATAATCAATAGGTGTAGGAATTATTTACTAATGTTAGTTTTATTAGTTTCTACTAATATAATGATGGTTTTGAATTCATTACATAAATTTAAAATATGATAATTATGTCATGGAATCATAATGAATTAAGGGATGTTTTTAATTTACTAAATTAAAAATGTTATTTAGTTAATCCTACATGCTTGGGATACATATCTACCTACATGCTTGGGATACATATCTAAGAATTCAAGTAGATTATTGTGAAAATCATAGCAATAGAATAAATATGGTTAAACAATGGTGGTTGATCACATAAGGTGGTTGTAATATATCCCTATATATAACAAGGTCACTGGAGAAGACTCACATGTCATTGGGAGTAACATGCATATATTAATGGTTGTGACACAACACTTAAAAGGATTTAGAGATTTCATGTAAGGTGTTACTAATATATCACTGGATATTATAAAATGAATAAAAATAGGCGGAACTATTATAAATTACAACATTAACTATCATATGTTGTGAATTAGTTACAAATTATGATAAATGATATCTTGAATTTTCCTTATTGTTATGTTTTTATTGAATAAAGTAAAAAATAATAATAACATAATAGATAATATAGAGATTCTGCAAAGTTGATACCAGGGGAAGACAAGTTGAGTAACATGACATAGATTGAATATTTCAAGTTTCAATAGTCAATAATTGATATCATTATAGGTGAATCAGTCACAATTGGTGTCATAGATTTTTTTTAATGATTATTGAATCTCCAATGGTAATTGGGTAAATCTATTGAAGAAATTTAGCCTTTCTTAGTTGGTGATAGAAGATATTTGTCACACACTAACATTTAATTTCTTTATTATTTTATTTATTGAATATTTTTTATTCTTGTCCTTGAGTTTCAGGTCTTTTCTTTTGGATTCTTTTTGAATTTTTTTAAAAATCCAGGAAATTTATTATCACACTATTAGCATATAGTCAGTGAAAATCATGTGATGTCCATATGAGGGGTCTGTAGTTTTTAGCGAAGTTATTGGCATTGTTGATGCATGATTTATCCAACCATGCATCCAAACTGTGTGGAACTCCTTTGCTTTTATAGTGATGGGTTCATGGTTGGTGCATAGTTTGGTAAATCAGGTAGTGAAACTATGTGATCTACTCAATTTTTAAAAAATTGAAATTATCAGTCTACCCTCCCCTGATTTTGACCTCCCTCACTCCTCTTTTCCTCTATTCTATGTGAAACCCATCCAATGAGCCCTAGGAACAACCTCCCCTCCTTCCTCCTTGGGATTTTGTTTCTTCTCCTTTATTTGTATGTGGGTTTTTCAAGGTTTGATCCCCCTTTTATCTCTTCCTTTACTTTTCTTTTTGTTTATTCATTTATATCTTATTATGGGGTTGTATTGTCCAAAACCTATGTGGGTTTTTGTTCTAAATAATTTTAGTTTTGATTCCTAGGGTGTGTGTACTACTCCATAGATATTCTCTCTTCATATTCAAAGGTCTTGCATCATCTTTTTTCAACCTAGGTATGTGTTTCCATGCCTTTTACTTTATATTTACATGCCATGTTATAATTTAGGTTTCAAAAATGGTTTTTCTTAGAAATTGTGAATTTTATAAATTAATATAAGTATATAAGATAATTTATCAATGGGATTTGAATTTAGAAAAGGGATGTCTTCAACTTTATATGAGTTTTACATAGATAATTCACGAGTTTTAAAGGTTTATGGTTTGATATATTTATTTCCTATGGAATAATGTATGAGTTTGGATTTAATTAATTTTTCTTATTTATTATTCATGCTTATGGTTTTGGTATAATTTATTGATGATATTGTGCCTTTTGGTTTTATGGTATATTGAACTTGAAGGTTCTAAAGTGTGGTTTCTCCTTGGTTTCAAAAATTATTTCAAATGTTACATGATTTAAAAATGGTTTAAAAATGGGATTTATGGTGTAATTCATAAAGTAAGTCCTAAATGAATTTTTAGTACCTTGAATAGGTTATGAATGAAATTGGTTTTGAAATAGATTTCAAAAGGAAGTTAACAAAATGGTATTTTTAGTTTTAGAACCCATGGTCCAGTTTTTCAGCTTCTTGAAAATGGTTTTCATAAATGAGCCACATACTTAACTTATAACATATGAATCTATGTTTAAAATTTAGTTTAATTATGGATGTGATTATTGCTATTATTTATGTGGAATGGTTTGGGGGATTAAGTTATAAGGGTTTCAGAGGGTGGGTTGAGGTATATCATTAGCATGGATTTCCATGGGTAGTTTTTTCATGTGTGTCATGCATGTCACACATCTATCCTCACCCTCTATTACTATGTATCATGGGAAACCTAGGCATTTTAATGAAAGATTGAGATACGATTTTTATACTTATGAAGAGACAGACTTGCATCCACTAGAATTGGTTCAATTTTACCTAGATTAATTCCATTGGTAAGGCAATTTGAGAGTAAGTCGGTTGGCTATAAAATAGGTATGCATCAATATGACGACATATGATTCCACCTGAGTACAATTAGAATCATATCACTTGAAGTTTAAGAGTATCCCATGATTTTATACTTAAATTTGAGTTCTTATTGGATCTATATAGCTATACATGTGTTATATTCTCTTATTATTATTCTTATATGTTATATGTAATTTATAATTGCCTTTTATCTAGTTGTGCATCCTTTTTTCAGTAGTTATTTATTGATATATGCCTCTAATTTATGACTTCTTTAGATATTAGTTTATCTTGTTACCTATTTATTTTTTGTATTTATGCTGATTAATTATTCTTGAGAGTTTTATATCTAATTTGGGTGGAATTTATTCCAAAGTGTTTTCTAAAGGAAATTTTAGATAGCAATATTTTAGAAAGTTTTTTTTAAAAGAAAGTTTTTTTGTTTAATCATTACTTAGATTTAAATAGGAGTAGTGGTGTATATTCATGTATTCATTTTATTAAAATTATAAAAAACTATTTTAAAATATCATATTTCAAACTAGTATTTATGGAATGTTTTGAGAAAGGAAATGCATAGGATCTTTGGTGAAATCCTAGTATGATGTTATTATCACGCCCTAATTACACCACTTGGTCTCTCTATTCCAAGTGACTCTTTTAAAAGGTTCAGTATCAAGTCCTAATTCATCGAGAAGTTATAGCCTTGCAGACTTCTCTTTCTTGGCCACTCGGGGAGAGGGTTAGTGTTTATGTGGTTGGATGGTGACCTTGGAGTCATGTGGTGATCATTGGTTGGTATTTTTTTTGTTTCTTTTGGGTATTTTGGGACTGTTATGTATCATCCAAGTCAACTTTTTTCCTTGTTCATTTATTTTATTTTTTCTCATTATATTAATTGTATATTCATGTTTATTATGGTTACACCTTGTTTATTTTTCATTTATTTGATTTTGATTATTATATGAATTCACAGAAATCCAATGTAAGGAATCTTTAGGTTATATTCTCAATAGAATTGTACTACTCATTTAATGAAGTTTTTAGGGAAAAATCATTTCTAGCATAAGGCATCCCACCTTTTTATTACATAAACATTTCATTACATTGTACAAAATAGAGGATATTTTAAATTTAGTTTCTTGAAAACAAGGTACATAATACATGAAAATTTAAAAAAAATCTTCTAAAAAATGTGAAAGGAATCACCATTGGTTCATCATAAGTAATATTAATATATATCATAACATTGGGACCTACATCAAAGGAACGGGTGATCATAAGGCCCAGTAAGGGAATAAATAAGGGAAACAGTTTACAAGTGGTCTTGAAGAATATCAATAGGAACATGAGATATATCATTATGGGTTGAGACATATAATAATAAAAATAACATAAATAATAACTTGAAAATATGGATACAACATTTAAATGATACATTCATAAGCATATCAATAAGTATTTTCATTGAGGTGTCATAAAAATTACCAAGGTTGTTCACCAAGGTATCATAAAATATGTCATCTCTAGAGATTAATTTATGTACCCAATGCATTGGAGTGCTATCAGGGCACACCCTTAATATGTATTAATTTTCACATGATCCAAATATATCATAATAAATAATTTCATAAACAACCATTGGATAATAAAATAAAATAGGTTTCATATCAAAATCATGGCGTTTTAAAAGTGCTTTTAAAAAACATGATCATTATGTCATTTTTAAACAAACAAAATGGAATGAGGGTTTTATGTATGTAAATAAGAAAATAAAATAAATAATTTTTTCATCTTGTTGAATACCCCTATAAAATAAAGAGGTTTGGGTATTCAAAAAAAGAAAATAAAATAGAATCTCTTGAGGAGAAGAGAGAAATTTTGAGAAGTAAAATCGGCAGCATAACAGGTATAAAACGCAGTTTTATAAAAGGGTAAAAAGAGAGGGGATAGAGGTATCACATTGATAAAACATAATTTGTAAGTAAGGTAATTAATAAAAATTAAATAAGATAGATTGACCATAACAATCATAAGACATATACAAAAAGAGGTTCTTGAAACAAATAGAAGAGAAGGATATTTCACTTACCCTAAAGAGTAACTCCTAAAACTCGGGGATTGAGACATTGGGGGCTTGAGGAAACATTGGTAAGAATACTATGGAGGTAAAAATATTATATATTCATGTATTATGAATTTTTATTGAAATTAAATGGAGAAATGGCTGGGTATTTATAGAAAAAGTAGAGGATTTGTTTATTAATTTCCAAATATAGGCCTTGGAAAACTAGGTAGTGGTAAATGAAAAAACCTGGGATTTCCAATGGTATTGAAAAATTGGGACACCTTTTATGTTATTTTAATCCAAAAGATTCGGACATCATTTTATATTACTTATTTTGGCATTTAAAATTAAATTTTTCACAAAATAACATTTTTAGAGTTAAAGTTTCCATTTTAGAATTTGGAATGTAAATTATATGTTTGGAAATTGATTAAAATATATTAAAATAGTTGATATTAATAAATTAACATATTTTAATTCTTTTATTGTGGTTAATTAGTTATTACGTTGTTATAACATAATTATGATGTCATTAACATACCGAAAACCTCAAACTGTATTTTTACTATTCATGAAAAAAGTAAATTATTTTAGAAAATTATATTAAATTAACCCTAACCAAATTTCAATGTTTTAATTTCAAAAATTATATTTATTTTATCATAATAATCCTCTAAATATTGAAAATTTAACTTTTAAATATAAAAATCCATATTTATTAAAAATAATAGCAGATTGAAAATGCATAGTAAAATTTTTGACAGTTGAAAAATATATGTCATTTATTTCTAAATGAGAGTTTTTTAATCATAATATTTAATTGAAATAAAAATTATTCATAATACCTTAGTTTATTATAATAATTATATCTTTTCTAAAAAGTTCAATCTCTATCTAAAAAATTATTTTATCATATTTCATCTCAATTTTATTAAGAAAAACTATTCTTAAAATAGAAATGATGGAATAATAATTTTATTTATACAATGTAATTATAATTTAAGTAAATAGGGACTCGACACATAAACCCTTATTACACTCACATAATCCCTAAGAGTAAGGTGTGTAATGGTGATAGTTTTGTGGGGTGCATCAACTAACATCGACCGGGTGGTAATCTCCACTAACTTGAACTTCACCCGTAGGAGATTTCATTCAAGATTCACTTTTTGAAGCTCAAGTTGGTCTTGAAAAAGGGAGAACCTCAGTGATGATACCTCCCTCCCAATTTTTGACAGATGGGATTCAAACATAATGACTTTATTGGTTGATCCCATCGACTCTTCCTTTTGTATCAATTTTCCTTTGTCAAGATTTTACTTATAAACTCTAATGAAAATGTTAAAATTATTATCAAGAGTATAGTTCCCAATGGTAATATTGACCAACATTCATAATTGACCAATGGTCATATAACTATTGAAACTATATGGTCACATTTTCCTTTATATTCACTTTATTTAAAAAAAGATATGATTTTTTTTTGAATAATATAATATAATACACATTTTCAATAAACAATTATCATTCAAAAAGTCTATGTTATTACATTATTCCCCCCTTAAAAAAATTCCCCCAAAATTTAAAATTTTTATCTCAGTTAAGAAAAGATGTAGGTACTTCTGCCTCATTATCTCCTCTGGTTCCCACATCGCTTCGTCATATTTATGGTTCCTCTATAACACTTTGATGAGGTGGGTAGTCTTGTTGTGTAGAACCTTATTTCTATAGTCCAAGATCTCCACCAGATGCTCCTCATAAGAGAGGTCATGTATTAGTTGTAACATCTTAGGATTCAGTACATGTGAAGGGTTAGGTATGTACTTTCTCAAGTGAGGTGCGTAGAATACATCGTGAACTTGAGCCATACTTGGTGTAAGTGCTAGCTGATAGGCCACTGTTCCTATGCGATCAAGGATTTCATAGGGGCTAATGTATGTGGGGATAAGATTACCTTTATTCCCAAACTACATGAATCTCTTCCAAGGTGATATTTGAAGGAACACTTTGTCACCAACACCAAAATCCAAGTCCCTTCGATGGTTGTCAACATATATCTTCTACCGACTCTAAGAATCCTTTATGTGTTGTTGGATGGAATAAACCTTTTCTGCCATCTATTTCTCAAGATTGGGCCTAAGAAACTTTCTCTCACCAACTTCGTCCCAACAAGTAAGAGTTCTACATTACTTCCCATATAGAGCTTCATAGGGTTCCATTTGAATACTTGAATAGAAGTAGTTATTGTATGAGAACTCAACTAATGGGATATGTCTATCCCATCCACCTTTAAATTCCATTGAACATGTTATCAGTATTTCCTAGAGTGTCTGATAGTCCTTTCATATTGGCTATCAGTTTGGGAGTGATAGGTCGTACTGAAATTCAATTCGGTAATCAGAGAATGTTGAAGACTTCTCCATAATTTTGTTGTGAACCTTGGATCATGATTATATATTATAGAGAGTGGTAGCCCGTGAATCCTTACCACTTCCTTCATGTATATCTTGGAAAGTTGGTCAAGAGATAAATCTTTCTAAATAGTGATGAAATGGGTATTCTCGATGAGACAATCCACTATAACCCAATTCGAATTGTTTCCTTTGGATTTTTTCAGGAGACTAGTGATAAAGTCCATAGTGATATTGTCTCACTTAAATGTCGATATGGGTAGTGGTTATAATACCCCTTTAGGAATTTATCTCTCTACCTTCACTTATTGATACACCAAGCACCTTATAGTGTAGTCAATAATATCCCTTTTCATGTTATCCCACTAATAATGACCATGAAGGTCCCTATGCATTTTAGTGATTCCAGGATGTATAGAGAATGTAGATCTATGAGCTTCATCCATAATATAATTCTTTATTTTTGAAATAGATGGAACACATAGCCTTATATGGAATTTCAGTTTACCTTATTGATCAATATTAAATTCAAGAAACTTTCCATTCTTGACATCCTCTACCTTTTTCTATAACAAATTATCTTCGCTTTAAGATTTATTGATCTTCTCTAGTAATGATGGTTGAGAAATAATTTGGGATAGGTTTAATGATTTCCCTTACCTTATGATTCCCATGTATGGTTTACTAGGTATTTTATCAAAGGATCTCCTTGAATCCTAATCATTTCTAGCACAATAAAGACTTTCCTACTTAATGCATAAACAACTTTGTTTTCTCTATCGATATGATAATAAATTGAAAAATAATAGTCTTTAAGAAGTTCCAACCATCTCATTTGTCTCATGTTCAGTTCCTTTTGTGTGAAAATATACTTCAAACTTTGGTGGTCTGTGTATATATCACATTTATCCCTACAAAGATAGTGCCTCCATAGCTTCATAGAAAAAATAATCGCATCTAGATCCAGGTCATAACTAGGATAATTCTGCTCATGAGGCTTTAACTATCGAGATGCATAAGTAATCACCTTGTCATTTTTCATGAGGAATCATCCAATCCATTTTAGATATGCATCGCTAAAAATAACAAATCTTTCTCTAATAGAGGGTAGAGTTAAAACGGGTGTGGTAACCAATCTCTTCTTCAACTCTTGGAAACTTTCTTTACACTCATTTTTTTAGATAAACTTGACTCATTTTCAAATTAACTTGGTCAGTGGGTTAGAAAGTCATGAATTTTTTTCAAAAAATTCCAATAATATCCTATTAAACAAAGGAAACTAAAAATCTCAGTTACTATTGTTGGATGAGGCCACTCTTACATATCCTTTGTCTTGGTAGGATCAACTGATATTCCTTCATTGGTTACAATGTACCCCAAGAAAGAAACTTTTTGTAATCAAAATTCACATTTTATGAACTTTCTAAATAGCCTCTCTTTCCTCAGAGATTTCAATATAACCCTTAGATGATCCTCATGCTCCTCGTGACTTTTAGAATATATCAAAATATCATCAATAAACACTACCACAAATTTATAAAGGTAGTCGTTAAAGACTATATTCATCAAATCCCTAAATATAGTTGGATAATTGGTCAAACTGAAGGGCATAACACCAAACTCATAATGTCCATGTCTTGATCATAAGGTAGTCTTTGTAATACCTTCTTTCTTCACCCTCAATTGATGATAATCAGATCAAAGATCAACCATAGAGAAGAATTGATCCCTACAAAGTTGTTCAAATAAATCATCAATCCTTGAAAGAGGGTACTTGTTCTTCATTGTGATTCCATTAAGTTCGCTATAATCAATGTATAACCGCATTGATCCATCCTTATTCTTCACAAATAGAAAAATTGATCCCCAAGGACACACACTTGGTTGGATAAACCCCTTCTCCAAAAGGTCATTAATATGTTTCTGTAATTCCTCCAGCTCTACAATTTCCATTCTATATGGGGTCTTTAATATCATCTTAGATCTAGGTATTAAGTTCAATGGATAAATCTACCTCTCTTTTTGGGGGAGGTCTAAGTAACTACTTAGGAAATAGTTCAATGTATTCCTAAATTATAGGCATGTTTTCTATATAGATACTTTCATTTCCTTCTTCATCTTTACTGATAATTTCTATATAGTAGACTATGGGAGGTACTTATAGACAAATCTATGATCAAGATATATCTCCATTGAAAAAAACTATAGATTTTCCATTCAAGACTACTGATATTTCTTTGCTTATATAGTTGATCTTAGCATTATACCTTGAGATCCAGTCCATCCCCGGTATAATGTCAAATTCTAGCATGGGAATGACTACTAGATTTGTGATGAAATTACGCCCTCCAAATCCAATACTAGAGTTTCTATATATTTTCAATGCATTGATAATCCATCCAAGGGTCTTAACTGATAACTCTACTTATAGTAGTTTAGGGATTGATTCTATATTCTTTGAAAACTTGGAGGAAATAAAGGAATGCATAGAACCATAATCGAACAAAGTACTTTATAAATTTGAGAGAGAAATGAGAGTACCTACCAGCACATCATTTGGAGCTTCAACTTTAGTCATTGTGATAGAAAACACTCAACCTTTCTCCCTTGGCCTATACTGGGGTTGATGGGGATTCCTCTCTATTATCTTTGGATTTGGACAGTGATTGAAAGTGCCCAAGTTGTCCACACTTGAATCATTGTACTTTAGACTAGACCTACACCATATTCTATTTATCGTTAGTGTTGATAAGTTTATGTTTCACCTCACTATGATAGTTTTGAGAAATATGGACAGCTCTTCCACACTTGTAACATTTTCCTCTCCCAAGAAAGTAGTTTTATTAATTCTTATTCCCACATTTGTTTCATGTGGTAAGTTTCACTTTCTTTACTCCTATTCCCTAATCAAAGTCCTCCCCAAGTTTTTCTCTAAATATCTCTTTTTTTATTCAATCTATGGGACCACTGTGTCTCTCAGAACTCTAGTTCAACCTTCATAGCACTTCGCACTATCACCTCATAACTATCATAGTCTCGATTGGCTAGATTCTTCTATAGATGGGGTCTTAGTCCACCGAATAATCTATCAACCATTCCATTATGATCCATGAAAAAGATAGAGGTGTAGAAATAAAGCCTTGAAAAGTTCATCTTATAGCTTCCCAAATTTTCATTTCCATTCTAATTCAACTCTAATAATCACTTCTCCATTATAATTTTCATCTAACGGGGAAATATTTTTTGAAAAAGGTTCCCCTGAACTCTTCCCACTCTATATCTCCAATATTCCTTCTTAGATTTCTATTTTTAACCAATGTCCATCACTAATTAGCTTCTCTATTTAAGCGGTACAAAACGAGGGTGACTTTATCTTTCTTCAAATAATGGAGTATAGAAAAGATCTTTTCTATAGATCTTATCCTTTTTTCAACAATAAATGGGTCGATAGATCCACTGAAAGGTGGTCTTTGACACATAAAGGACTCAATAGAAAGTTGTTCCCTTCAAGGTGAATATGATCTCTCAGCTTGATTCAAGTTATTTCTCATAACTTGAGTCAGTTGATTCATTATTTTCATGAATTTTTCCATTCCGGATTCAATATGAGGGTTTTCAGCACATGGTCCATTGCACTCACCATTTACATGGTTCCTCCTATTTCCCACCATTTTCTAAAATAATAAAACTTAGAATGAAATGAGTTTCTTTTAATAATATTATAATTCTAAAGGAATTTTATTTCTTAAAACATCATGCTTGGATATGTTATTCTTTAACAACAATTACATTTTCTATAAATCCTTTCTAATGGTTCATAAAAATCTTGTGATTAGAAAAACATATACCCCAGGAGTGTCAAGCCAGGAGTGCAGCAAGGCCCATTATTATGCACTAGTTCTCATTTGAGTATAGCTCAAAGTGGTGTTTTGGGGTTTTAACCCAAGATACATCTATTCTAGATCCATATCCACTTGTTCATATCTAGATAGGGATTTCTTTTCTTAGAAACCACTTACTTAATACTTCACTAAAATACCAAGTTGTTTTCATATATTTTAACTTGTCCCTAAGGTTATTCCTAGTTTTAAAATCCTAATTTACACAAATAGATAAACTACTCTTTGATACCAATTATGGAATCCCACCTTTTATTACATAAAAGTTTCATTACATTGTATAAAATATAGGATCTTTTAATGTTTAGTTTCTTGGAAACAAGGTACATAATACATGAAAAATTAAAACATTATTCTAAACAATGTGAAAGGATTCTTCATTGGTTCATCCTAAGTACTTTTATTACATCTTATAACATGGGGACATACATCAAAGGAAAGGGTGAGCATGAGGCCCAATAATGGAATAAACAAGGGAAATAGTTTTCAAGTGGTCTTGAAGATAATAAATAAGAACATGAGGAATATTATTATAGATTGAGTCATATCATAATAAAAATTACATAAATCATAACTTGGAAATTTGGATACAACATTTAAATTATACATTCATATCATATCACAAAGGTTTTTCACTAAGGTGTCATAAATATTTCCAAGGTTGTTCACCAAGGTATCATAAAATATGTCATCTCTAGAGATTAAATTCTTTACCCAATGCATTGGAGTTCTATTAGGTTTCATCCTTTATATGTCTTAATTTTCATGTGATCCATATATATCATAGTAAATCATTTCATAAAAAACATGTGGAGAATAAAAGGAAGCGGGTTTCATATCAAAATAATAGTGTTTCAAAATGATTTTAAAAAACATGATCATTATGTTATTTTTATCCCATAGAAAGGGAATAAGGGTTTTATGTATATCAATAATAGAATAAAATAAATCATTTTTACATCTTGGTGAATACCCCTAAAAAATAAATAGGTTTGGGTATTCACAAAAATAAAATAAAAAGGGAATTTCTTGAGAAGAAGAGAGAAATTTTGGGAAGTAAAATTAGCAGTATATACATGGTTTTAGAAAAGGGTAAAAAAAGGGGGACAGGGGTATCCCATTTATAAAATATAATTTGGTAGAAGGGAATGAATAAAATTTAAATAAGAGAGATTGAACAAAGTTAAAAGAAGGATATTTCCCTTACCTTGAAGAGTAACTCCTAAAACTTGAGGATTGGGACCTTAGGGGCTTGAGGAAACCTTGGGAGGACTCTTTGGGAGGTAAAACTATTAGAGCTTCATGGAGGATAAATTGGGAGTGAAAGGAAATATAGAAATGGGTGGGTATTTTTAGCAACAATGGAGGATTTGTTTATTAATTTCCAAATATAGGTCTTGGAAACCAAGGTAGCGGTAAATGAAAAACCATGGGCTTGCCCATGTTACACTACCACAAATGTAGGTAAGGTAAGCACTCGGGTTTTATTAGCGATAATCAAAAAGCACTGATAAATCTACCCTTTATTAGTGCTAATAATAGTGTTGATACAAGTTTTTAATAGAAAATATTATTAATTTATATAAAAATATTTTAATTATATTCAAAAATAATGTTTATATGTATACATTAAATAAAAAATGTATATTTATTATGTTTATGTTTCATTTATGTTTATTATGTTTATTATTTTTAGTTATATATTTATTATACTATATGTTTATAATATTATATATAAATACTTTTTAATATATATATATATACAAATACTTATTAAATAAATAAATATATATATATATTTAAATAAATTTATGTTTCCAAATGAATGTGTCAATTGATGCGTACATTCAGATTCTCATGAATATATGTTCATTGTTTACCCTAATGTTGGCCATCTATACTATAGTACTATATATACATGGTGTATTCATTCATTTCCTATATATATGAAGCTTTATCTTCTCATAAATGCATAAAATCATGATAAATGTATTTAAATAAACAATAAATGTATTTATTATATTTAAAAATCTAAAAATTTAATTATATATAATTATATACTTTTTAAATATATTATATATAATTATAATTATATAAAACTAATTAAATATAAATATGTTTAAATAATTATAAAATTAAAAAATATATTTTTTTAAAAGATAAATATATATTTATGAATACATGTTGAATATATTTATTTATAAATATATGTCTTTAATGAATATATACACAGACATAGACATATATATATATATATATATATATATATTTAAATACTTATGAAATTAAAATTAAAAATAATATATCAATTTATATTTATATATATTTAATTATAATTTAAATTATAAAATTATATATATATATATATATAATTATAATGTATACACAAACACAGACATAAATATATATTTATTTATTTATTTAATTAATTATAATTTAAATTATTAAATTATAATAAATTTATTAATTACATATATTTATAAAATTATAAATGTAATAAATATATTGGTTATAATTTTATAATTATGAATAAATGGTATGTTTTATCAGTGTTGATAAAACATACATTTATCAACGCTTTCAATTGTAGCACTGATAAAACATACTTTTATTAGTGTGTTTCTAGAACTGATAAATATGGGCCTTTATTGGTGCAAAAAACGCTAATAAGGGCATGTTTTATCTAGCACTGATAAAAGTGTCACCAAGTTTTATAATATAAACCCTAACTTTCTCCTCCTTCCTCACACCCCTCAAGCTCTCGTGGAAGTTGATCTCTGTCGCCGCTGCCACCGCCTCCTCTCCTCCCTCCTCTCCTCCCTCCTCTCTTGCCTCCTCCTCCTCCTTGGTTGCTGACTCCTCCATTTCTGCAAACCAATATTTTTCGCACCTCTCCTCCACCAGTGGCCCTCCTCCACCTCACCTCTCCTTCTTTGTGACTCTCCTCCACCATTACCTATCCTCCATCATGCCTCTCCTCTGTTGCGCCTCTCCTACACCATGAACGTACCTCCACCACGCCTCTCCTACACTGCAAACGTACCTCCGCTGCATGATGAACCACACCTCTGCAGTTAGTTTTTTCCTCTTTCTAATTAGGTTCACTTATTACAGCTTGATATTGATGGTGATGTTGTGAATTGTATGGGCTAAATGCCCCACTAAAAATTGTGACCATTAGTGGTCCTTGTTTTCGAAATAGTTATATTTGGTAAAATTCAATTTTCCTATACCGTATTTTTAATTGTTTGATTTAAAAATATTAAATTCAATGTGGGTTTTCATCATGATAGAATATAAATATTGTTATTGCTATAAACTTATGAATTTAAGTGGGTGTAATGTATTGTAGTGGTGTTATTAGCCTAATATTTTGTTTCCTATATCAAATTATGACATAATTGAATATATTTTTTGATGGTATAATTTTATGTGGTAAGATTACTCCATAAAAATATTTTAGGATTTAGTAATATTTGAAGAATTTTCTTAATCTTGAAACTTAAATTTAGAATTTTGTTAAATAAGTGGAGAATAAGCTGGAAGTTACAATATTCGTGAAATGTATTGTAAAAGGGAGGGAATATCAACTATAAATGTGATGAAAGGAATATTCCAATAATGTAAGAGAAGATTTATTGATGATTCACCATTCTTATAAAAATTAGTAGAGAATATTTCCATGAAAAAAGTTGTACTAAACCTTTTTAGCCACTCTAAGAATAATTGAAAGGAGAAATTAATATAATAAGTTTCATCATTTCACCAAATACTATTACTAGAGGTATTAAAGGAAGTGAAGTTTATATTTTTTTTACATAAATACAATTTTTGGAGAGTGATAATGTACTATAAAGTGACACCCTTATTTCACATGGTAGAGTATTTATCAAAGACACTATATTTTTCCTTGATGATGAGTGTTTTCTTTGGATCTTTTGTGAAATGGGTAGTAGCAATCATGGTGAATCCATGAATCTATTAGTCCCTTAAATGTAGATTAGGAAGCATGATGTGATAATGTTTTGGATTCATGATAGTGGTGCCAAATAATTAATAGGGGTATATTTTTAGGATTTAATTGATAATTGGTGTTGGTATTGAATTTATTGGAAATGTGTTAATATTGGATTTATTGGATATAGGTTAGTATTGGATTTATTGGTAACATTTTTGTGATGGATTTATTGGAAAAAATGTAATAAAACTATGTTTTATAATCATGGTCAGTGATAAAAAAATTTCAACATATTTTGATTATTGGTGTTGGATTTATTCTCAACACATGATTGGTTATTAGATGTTGTTCTGGAAGTAGATGTCTAGAATGATATATGGTTGTTATGAAAGTTATTATAAAAGAAGTATTTGATATTTTTTGGAAGTTATTCTATAAGATAGGATGAATATTTTTAAAAGAATAATTCTATAATTTTGATAATGCAGTTGAGTTGGATGCATTTTGTTTGATAAATTTTAGAAGTTGCAGAAAATACCATAGAATGAGTATAAGTTTTACACCATGAGTAGAGTTCCTAGAAAAATGACAAATGAATAATAATCCCTGTATATATAAAATTATGCAGGCCACATTTTAAATTAAATGTAAAAGTATGGAGAACCTTATATTGATACATGAAGGTCACATGTACCAATGTGTAAGGTACTTCCAAAAGAGAATATGATGTCATAGAGAAGGTTGATGGAGTTTTGGATGGTTTTGGGAAGAAATTATAGAAATTATATATATAGTATATAAGTAACATCCCAACACCCTAATTCACTCTGATAAATCTACACCGTTATATGGTTGGTTTCATGAGGAATAATTCACACCATGTAGAGGTACCCATGAGAATTAAGATCCAATATGTTTTGAAGGTGACTAGTTAATCACACTATGGGAGATGGTATATCAATATTCATGAACTTTTTAATGGAAATATAGATAATTCCATTTATATATAAGAGTTGTTCATGTAATGGTAATAATGGACACACTATGAGGGGAATGTGTAGGAGTTATTCATGTCATGGGGAGTTTATACATTTCATGAAGTGGATTAGGAAGACCTTAGTGGATCTACCTACTTTGTGATTTCCATGACATATAGGACATCTAGGTATGAATGATTAAGTATACTTGGAGTCAAATGTGAACACACTATGATAGAGATAGTCATGTTGTCATGTTCTAGTAAAAGGATAATTATGAGATATTATACATAACATGTTTTTTCTATGTGAGCTATGAAATTTTGATATTAACAATTACAATCTATAATAAAGAGTATCACACCATGTAGTAGATTAAGCTTGAGCCTATGGTTTCAGAAGAGAACGAGATTCAGATGGTGATGAAAATTTTCATTCCCAGAAGTATTCAAATGAATATATGTAACAACCTAACATGGGTCGACATGACTTGTCACCCAAGATGGCTCAGTACAAGGTCTGAAGCCCATTCCAGATCACTATGGGTTGGAGATAACCAAATGGGTATCGACATACATAACTATGGGAATGATTTCACCCTAAAAGATAATAACTAAAATCACTTAAAAGAAAGGATTAAAATAAGTAATAACACACCTAGAAAGTCAGAGTTCATTACAACCTCCACCTATAAGGACTTATCATCCATGAGAAGTGTCTCTAGAGGTCTTTCTCAACTATCTTGGGCCACTAAGACTACGCATCATACTCTCGATTCCAATATTCTTCTTGAATATTCTCAAGATTCAAAAAACTCAAATGTTATTCATCGTCTTCCTTATCCATATTTTTTCAATCCAATCAATAATTCATAGTATATGTGTCTCAAACAATGTCTAAATAATACCAAGTTTTCTTACATTCCCAAGTGTATATGTCTAAATAAAACTTCATTATGATTTTTCACATGATTTAACCCATGAACTAAGTAAAAAACCATACTATCTCCCATCACCAAGTTCCCCTAACAACCCAAGACACGATCTATAGGTCGACATCATTAATTCATTCTTGATATCCTCTAATTGATACCCTTAAATGAGTATCTATCATCTACCAATGAAACTCGTCCACTTATGTGCACACAAAAAACCAACCACCTCTACCTATGGGTTAGGTTCACCTACACACCACTCCCAATGTGCACTAAGAAATTCCATCACTACCAAAACATAACCATGAACATATCTCATTGTCAGCTGAATATTGACACTCACAATCATTTCCAACAACTCTCATACATTCTCACATCACTGAACCCAATGGAATAACTCAAGGACCCATCCACTTACCCAGAAATGACTCTTACAGTTTGACTCTTCACATCCTCACATGGTCCTGTTAGTGACCAAAAAAATTATAGAATTTTCATGATCCACAACTAATAATTACTCAAATTACAAACTATCATGATGAACTAACACCCACAATGAATTTCCAAACTTGGATTACATCACCACACTACTCATCCCATAATAGGTCATAGATCATTCCCCAAACGAACTGATTGTCGCACACTTCTACAACACCATTACTTAGGGGTCTCTTATTTACCAAATTACAGAGGACTTTCCCCATGAATAAGGAATGTCTTTTTAAAGTTTGAATTATTAAGGATTCTATTAAAAGTAAACGATTTTAAAGTATTTTTACTTCTCATTTTTAAAACCTTTGTGTCTATTTAATAAATTTTTATTAGGAACTATTTATAATAATGTTTTAAACAATAATCTATTTTTCTTCAAAAAAATTAATTATAATTTTCACTTGAATGTTTTAAAAAATTGTTGTGAAAAGGTTTGTATTTTCACTTATATTTATCATCTTAGGATTGTTTTCCATGTAGTGATATTTTAGTCACAATTTATATGTTATTATGATATAATTTATTTTTGAAAATGATAATTATAATATTCTATGATTTCTTGAGTTCGTGTTATGTTTTTTTTTTTGAATTATTTAAGAAAACAATTATTTTTCTATTTTAAGCATTCTTCCCACTCTTTCTACTTTATCTCCCCCATCCCTATTCTCTTCTCTATTTCCCATAGGTTTCTCCTTTATCTCCCCCATCCCTTAATTTTTTTTGTATTTATTTTATTAAATATTAATATCACAAAATCAAATATGATGGATATGAATAAAGAATGGATGGATTGCAATCGTCTGACAAAATATTATGAAGATGGAGTGAAAGAGTTCATCAAGTTTACAAAAGATCATGCTAATGATCCTTCTCAAATTCTTTTTCCATGTTTACGCTATTGTTATTCAAGAAAAGTTAGTCCATAGAAGTTGGAAGAACACTTAATATGTCATGGAATAGATCAAAGTTATAAATGTTGGAATAAACATGGGGAAAAAGTGAATGTAGCTAGTGACTGGGATAGCACTGTGTTTATGGATAATTTGATATGATTAAGAGCATGGAAAATGAAGAAGATTGTATCAAGGATGTGATTATAGATGTGCATGATGATGAAGATCATATTAATGAAATGAAAATTATAGTTGAAGATGAACTTCATGATTTCCCAAAATTGTTTGAGTGGTTAAAGAGTTGTAAAAAGATGTCATTGTATAATGGTTGCACTAAATATATAGTATTGTCAGTCGTACTGAAGTTGTATAATTTGAAAGTAGGAAATGGATGGAGTGACATCAGTTTTACAGAATTACTTTCTATCTTGAATAACATGCTCCCAAAAGATAATGAGATCTCGAGCTGAACATACGACACCAAATGAATGCTACGCTCAATGGGTATGATCTCTAAAAGAGTACATTCCTGCCCAAATAACTGTATACTATTTATCAAGGACCATAAATCACTTAGAAAATTCCCAAAGTGTTGTGCTTCTCATTACAATAAAGATGAATCTGGTCCTACGATTCCAATAATTCCAATCTTTAGGTGCCTATATGAAAGTGAGGAGACTATAGGGAAATTAACGTGGAACACAGACAGAAAAAATAAAGATGGAAAACTATGACATCTAACAGACTCTCCTCGATGGAAGAGAATCAATCATTAGTATCCTAAATTTGGAAATGAGATGAGAAACCTTCGTCTTGATTTATCTACAGATGGAGTGAATCATTTTGGTTTTAAAATAACCACTCATAGTACATGGTCGGTTATGTTGGAAAATTATAACTTGAAACCATGGTTATGCATGAAATGAAAACACATCATGTTATCTATGCTTATATCAGGACCAAAAAAACTGGGTAATTATATTGATGTTTATTTGGCTCCATTGATCAAGGATTTGAAATTATTGTGGGATTTAGGTGTTACGATGTATGATGCTTATAGAAATGAATATTTCACATTGAGAGGCATTTTGTACAAGATGATAAATAACTTTCCTGATTATGAAAATTTTTCAGGATATAGCATTAAAAGAACTCTTGGGTGTCCTATCTACGAACAAGGTACACAATCAGTGAGGTTGAAACATTCATCAAAAACTGTGTTTCTAGGACATCGTAGATTTCTACACTGATGACATAAGTATCGATATTAGATGACATCATCTGATGGAAGTTTAGAAGAACGTATGCCACCATCTCCACTAACAGGTGATAAAATGTTTGAGAAAGTTAAATATGTGTACACTTCTTTTGGTAAACTGTTTTCGAAAAACCTTACAAAAATTGGTTAGAAAAAGAAATCTGTTTTTTTTATTACCATACTAGAATTTTCTGTACGTCAGACATTTTCTTGATGTTATGCATATTGAAAAAAAAATTATGTGATAGTTTCATCGGCACGTTGCTAAATGCACCCGGTAAAACAAAGGATAGAATTAAGGCTAGGTTGTGCATGGTTGACATGGGAATATGAGAAGATTTGGCACCAGTGAAGGGTTAAAAATGAACATTTCTTCCTCCTATTGCTTACACTCTTTCCAGGAAGGAGAGATTTTGGTTTTGAAACTTCTTGAATGATGTAAAGGTTCTAGTGGGGTATTAATTGAATATCAAGAACACCGTTTCAATGCACGATTTAAAGTTAAAAAGTTCTATAATCAAATTACTTCCATGTTTTGATGAAAGATCTAATTTCTATAGCTTTAAATTGCATATTTTCCAAGAATGTCCATCATACATTAATGAAGCTCTATTTCTTCATCAAAGCTATATGTAGCAAAGTTATAGACCCTGTGAAATTACTGACTATGGAAAGAGAAATTTTCATCATATTATGTGAATTCTAAATGCTTTTCCCGTTGACATTCTTTGATATGATGGTTCACTTGGTGAGAGAGATTCATCTATGTGGTCCTGTGCACTATAGAAGGTTGAACCCTATTGAACGATATATTAATATTTTGAAAGGGTATGTCAAAAATAGAAGTCTTCCATAGGTTTTTATTGTGGAGTGATATATTGTTGAGGAAGTCTTTGAATCCTGTACCGAATACCTATCTGGTGTAAAAAGCATTGGTCTAATGAAATCTCATCACACTGGGTGACTTGTGGGTGAAGGAATTTCTGGAATGGAGGTCGTCACAATCAATATTACAGATTGGGAGCAGGCCCAACTTTACATTTTTCATAACAGTTTGGATGTTGACCAGTATGTTGAAACCCACGAAGAAATTATTAGGCATTCGAATCCATCAAGAGATGAAAATGGATATCAAATAAACATAATCAATAGTTTATAGGATGGTTTCAGGGCCATATTTTTAAAGAGACAAATTAAAATATAGACTCAATTTTAGAATGACTTTGATGGCTAGCCAGAGGACCAAGTATGTATGTATTATCTTACAATGCTTATGTAATTAATGGTTATATATTATATACTAATGAACATGATAAAGACAATACCAAAAATAATATTGGAGTTACACTTATGGATAAAGCGATTCATGTTTCTGGTGCTAAGGAAAAAATCCAATTAACGCAAATATGTTATATTTTGGCATTATTAAAAAAATATGGGAGTTGGATTATACGACATTATGAGTGTCGATTTTTCAATGTAAGTGGGTTGATAACAGAAGTGTTGTTAAAATAGATGAGTTGGGATTTGTGAAAGTTGATTTTAGTAAGGAAGGGTACAAATATGAACCGTTTATAATGGAATAACATGCAGTACAAGTATTTTATGTTCCAGATCCCGCAAACCAAAACTGTTCAATTGTTCTGTTATCGAACAAAACCACTGAAGATTCAGATGAAAATTCATCAGAGGTTGATCCTTTCATTGGGAAGTCACAATAATTTCGTAGTGGTCCCAGTGTAAATGGTGTTTTTTATGTCAGAGAAGCCCATAATGAAGGGATTTGGATAGTTGATAGAGGGGTAAAATCCCTTCAACCTTTAAAAAAAGAGAGTTAAATAATCAAGTTGTATTTTTTTCTAATATACATCATGTTACTTTATGTTAATATTTGGTCACTAATACTTTTATGATATCTAAATTAAATATTAAACCACTTATGCATATAATAACTTATGTAAGTGATGATGATCCCAATCCCTAGGCACAACAGTTTTCTTAACCTGTTATTGCTCGCAGTACAGACAAACAATAGGTTTCTCAACCTGTTTATTTACTTTAATATTTGTTTGTTTCTGATTTTATGTTATGTAAATTAAATGTTAAACCACTTTTGTGTATAATGACTTCTTCACGTGATGGTGCTCTTAATCCCCAAGCACAACAGGTTTCTCAACCTGCTGCTACTCGTAGTACAGATGAACAACAGGTTTCTCAACCTGTTGTTTCTCTCAGTGTAGAGGTACAACCACCATCTGCACATGCCGATGCTAGCCCTCCGGAGCCAGAGGAACATATTGATGATGGTGGATCCGAGGAAATGAAAGGTGACAAAACACCAGTGATGCAGAAAAAAATAGGAGCGTCGTAGTTTGACGGTATTAGCAAAAATCATTAAGGCTAGAGAGAAAGGCATCAAATACAAGATTGGATGGAATAAGTGGGGACAACATATTAACCCCAAAAAGGCCATGTTTAGTATTTATATTGGAATCATCACTCGGAAACGTGTGGTGATTGATGTAACTTCATGGAATCATATTGTGGATGAGATTAAGACAGTGATGTGGGGAGATATTATGGTAACATTATGATATCATTTTTTTTAATTTACTAAAAATTAAATAATGAAACATTGGCTTACACTTCATCATCTCTTTTAGAGTGAATTTATAGTAGATGACTCGCACAAAGACTATGTCTTAAGGGTTGTTAGAAGGATTCATAGGGGTTTTCACACGCTTTTAACTAAATATCATCTTAAAGATGCTGAAGGTAAAATAAAACTGCAGCCACCTCTTATTTATGCACACCTGATAACCCAAGCACTGTGGGATGCATTTACAAGCCGTCATGCAGAGCAGTATTTTTAGGTACATTGTGTCTGGTAATACGTTTTTTAATGGTACATGTATTCATCACTTTGATTGAAAATGTTTTATTTATGAAACAACAATTAACGAGCATCAAAACCAGTGTACCCCTACCGTAAAGTAAGGATGGGGTACTCATCACTTGAAAAAAAATTGGAACATATTTTAAATCTACCATAATACTTTTATGAGACATAAAAAAACACAATAACTATGTATTTTTGTTTATATGAAGCTTAAAGAGTCCAAATCCACAGCCACTTCCATCCCATGACATGTGCTATAGAAGGAGGCATGTGTAACTAAAGATGGAAAACTAATAGATGAAAACACACAAAAAGTGTGGGAAACATGTGTAAGTATGACATAATAAAAAAAATTACTTTAAATCACTGTTACATAAAAATGATCACTTATTTTACTATATTTTGTATCTTACATAGTCACAAGAATCAACAATACTCACACTGGATGCAAACATACTTTCAGTGGCCTTGAAGCAGCTAAAAAAGTATGGACGCATCAGAGGTGCAGGTTTTGGGGTGACACCCCGAACAGATTTTGAGGAAAAAAACAAGCGGAGGATCAAACTGAGGAAATGAAAAAGATGAGAGAAACATTATCTATGTTTTAAGAAGAACTACAATACCATAGAGAGCTGATATAAATTTTGATGGGGGAGGCAAAGAGAAGAAATAACTCAAGAACAACCCATGCATGAAGATCCCGCCCCACCCCCACCAGTTTTGAGGTGAGCCATTCCCCTCAAAAAAATTCTTAACTGAGGTAGTCAATTTTATAATAATTGTTTCTGTGAAATGTGAATCAGATAGACACAAGACACATATACCTTTCCTGTATTGATATTCTAAAGGGTGAAAATGACTGTGATTTATATCTATCAACACCCACCAATCGCCTTGTAGTGAGGGATATAGTATTCAATATCCAAAACAACATGCTACACAACAAACCACTTCCAACAGATCATATCATAGTGTTAATTACTATAGCCCTAGAGTTGATTGTTGATCTACCTATTCCAATTAATGATGCATATATTCATATGGTCAAACAAGATCTAGGAACATTCATCGTATATCCATCACATCTTGTAAAAAAACATTTCAAAAATGAGATATTCATTTCCAATTTAATTTTCAAGCTAAACCTTAAAAATTTAATAAAAGAAGGTCTAAACCGATGCATGTTATTACAGACAGACAAAGAGAAGGGGTGAAACGAAAGACCAGTTTAAAACCATCTCAAGTATCAACCAACTGATCAAAATGATCTACCTAAAGCACCTTACCCTCCCCCCATTATATATCCACATTTATTATCATTGAAGGATTATGTGGATAAAATGTTGAAAGATGGTGGTAATCACATAATTGATTTTTAAGAAAATATGTATAGAGGGGAAGATCCAGGCTTCATTGGTGTTGAGAGTGCAACTGAAATCCTCGACCATGATTAGTTAGGCGGCTCAGTTTTAAATTTTTACATGAGGTATGTTTTCATGATTTGATTCTCCAAAAGATGATATACTATGATAATTATGACTAAATACATTTCATATTTTTCAAAGGTGTATATATGAAAAATAATTAGGGATTTCCCCATGAACAAAAATTTGGACTCATTAGTCCTCACATCACCTCTACAAAACAAGAAGACATAACTTACAAGAAACATGGTGAAATAGTGGTAGGACTACTCAAATCATTTAACAGAAAATTATGGATAACGTACTCTTCTTAATACCAATGATGAAGGGGTAAAACCATACAATTTAATCATATAAAATATATTTTAATCTCTTGTGTTCTTAGGCAGCATTGGATGCTCATTGCAGTCAATTTGGATACTCTAAAGATTTATTTTCTAGATTCAATGCATGGATGTCCAACAAACCGACCACAAATGATGACATTTTTCAATTTTTAATACACTACATCCAACATTTTAGAACTAAACATCCAGTTATATAATTTATATTATATTTTAATGAGTATTCTATTATTATAGGGTGGTGCATGAATATCGTCTACATCCTGGAATGAGGCCATGGGAAAAGGACAAGAAACCTGAAAAGTACTACGACTGGATAAGTATCAGAGTATAAATAATAAGATTTCACTATCCAAACACATATAAAAAAATAATTATTTTTCTTAATGTTTCTGTAGTGCCTGAAACAAACAAATGATAAAGAATTTGGTTATTATGTTTGTAAATTTATGAAAGAGATCATATTCCATGAAAAAACCAGCATCCCTGAAGAGGTATTTTTGAAGATAATTGTTATTTATTTTAAAATATTTATTATTCCTTTGTGTATTTATATTTTATTAGTACTACCACGACAGCCAAAAATAGTCATATTCACAAGACGATATAGATATGCTTGGAAATGAATGGGAAACATACCTGATGGAAGAATATACAAATATCGATTGAATATGGTAAACTTCTCAAATAATTTCGACTTTCATAATATTGTTTGCCTAATATTTCTCTTTGTTTGATGGTAATATTTTGATTTTTATAGGATAAACGCCCCACTGAAAATCATGGTCGTTGTTGGTCCCTGTTTGCGCACTAAATGAATTGCATGTTTATTGGTTTTTTAAAATAAATTGATGGTCCTCATTTACAAGGTATGTGTGTTGTTGATAGACCACAAAAGATAACAAGTGTCCAGAAGGGGTTTCCCCATAACTTGAGTTTATTGTGACATCTTGATACATAAAGGGCAGGGGAGCTTACTCCACTCCTCTCATTTTCAACAATGAGAAGGGTTTTTCTCCAAAAAAACATTGATTCAATCTGCAACATTGGCAGTTCCCCTCTTTAGTCAACCCAGTGAAGAACAAACTATCATATATTCATTCGGAGGTCCTGAATATATGACAGTTGGTTCTTTACTGAGCCAAATAAATCTATGCTATAGAAGGAGGATTTTATTCCGTGTCAACCATATAGGGATCAATGGTGTTTCCATAATCCTTCTAAATTGGGTAGATTGAGAATATTTAGTAGGTTATGTCTCTTTTTTAAGTTTTAGAGCCAAGGGTGCATTGATTTTTAGGAAGAAAAATGTGCTTAAAATTTGTTATGATACTTTATGACAACATTATATGATTCATTTGTGATTTTTAGGAATCAACTACACCTTAATTCGGCGCACAATGTCATTAGTATGACTTCAAATGTGTCTTTATTTAAAATTGACATTAATTCAAGTAAAAAAATACAAATGACATACTGAAAACTGAGGAAATCAATTCTGATTGTTTGATACTTTATTAAAATGATCTATCAGTCATTTGTGACATGTAGGAATCAACCGCACCTCAATACGATGCACAGTGTCACCGGTATGACTCCAAATGTGTCTTGTTATTTAAAATTGACATTAATTCAAGTAAAAAAACACGAATGACATACTGAAAAATGAGAAAACATAGTCATATTATTTTGATACATTAGTAAAATGATCCATGAGTTAGTTGTGACATATAGGAATCAACACCACCTCAATCCGATGAACGGTGTGACCGGTATGACTAAAATTGTCCGCTAGCAGTTTAAAATTGGCATTTTAGTTCAAAACATGTCACTCACTGAAAACAACGAAAATTTGATCCTAATTTCTTCCAAATTAAGGAAAACAATTAGTAAGTCCTTTGTGATGTGTATAAAGTAGTCTCACATCAAACCGACACATGATGCGACCAGTATGACTCAAATTGCATGTTTTCAGTTTGAAATGACAATTTAGTAAAAAAACACAAGTGACATACTAAAAACTGAGGAAATGCATTCCGATTATTTTGATACTTTAGGACAATGATCTATCAGTCATTTGTGACGTGTAAGAATCAACCTCACCTCAATACGATACACTTTGTGACCGATATAACTCCAAATGTGTCTTATTATTTAAAATTGACATTAATTCATGTAAAAAAACACAAATGACATACTGAAAACCGATCAAATGCTTTCATATTGTTTTGATACCTTAGGAAAACGATCTATGAGTTAGTTGTGATGTGTAGAAATCAACCCCACCTCAATATGACACTGTGTGATCAGTATGACTAAAAGTGTCTCTAACAAGTTTAAAATTGACATTTTAGTTCAAAACTTGTCACTCACTAAAAACAAAGAAAACAAACTCTGATTATCTTCCAAATTAAATACAATGATTTTTAATTCCTTTGTGACATGTATTAAGCAGTCTCATGTCAAATCGATGCACATGAGACCAGTATGACTCAAATTTCATGTTTTTGGTTTGAAATGACATTTTAGTAAAAAAACACAACTGACATACTGAAAACCAAGGAAATTCATTCTGATTGTTTTGATACTTTAAGAAAATGATCTATCAGTCATTTTTGATGTGTAAGAATCAATTTCACCTCAATACGATGCACGGTGTTACCGGTATGACTCCAAATGCGTCTTGTTATTTAAAATTGACATTAATTCAAGTAAAAAAACACAACTGACATACTGAAAACTAAGAAAATGCATTCAGATTATTTTGATACTTTAGGAAAAAAAACTTATGAGTTAGTTATGACTTTTAGGAATCAACCCCACCTCAATCTGATGCACTATGTGATCCGTATGACTAAAATTGTCTGTTACGAGTTTAAAATTGACATTTGAGTTCAAAACATGTCACTCACTGAAAAAAATGCACTACGATTGTCTTCCAAATTAAGGAGAGTGATTCGTAAGTCCTTTGCGATGTGTATCAAGAATTCTCACATCAAAGTGATGCATGATGCGACTGACATGACTCAAAATGTATATTTTTAGTTTGAAATGACATCTTAGTAAAAAACACAACTGACATACTAAAAAAAAGTAAATTCATTCCAATTGTTTTTATATTTTAGTACAATAATCTATCAGTAATTTGTGACATGTATGAATCAACCTCACCTCAATACGACACTTTGTGTCACCGATATGACTCCAAATGTGTCTTGTTATTTAAAATTGACATTAATTCAAGTAAAAAAATACAACTGAAATACTGAAAACCAAGAAAACACATTCATATTGTTTTAATATTTTAGGAAAATGATCCACGAGTCAGTTGTGATGTGTAAGAATCAAACCCACCTCAATTTGATTAATGGTGTGACTAGTATGACTAAAAGTGTCCACTATCAGTTTAAAATTGACATTTTAACTCAAAATGTGTCACTCACTGAAAACCAAGAAAATGCACTCTGATTGTCTTTCAAATTAAGGACAACAATTCTTAAGTCCTTTTTGACCTGTATGAAGCAGTCTCACATCAAACCAGTGCATGATGCTACTGGTATGACTCAAATTGCATGTTTTCGGTTCGAAATGACATTTTATTAAAAAAACACAACTGACATACTGAAAACCAAGGAAATGAATTTTGATTATTGTGATACTTTAGGACAATGATCCATTAGTCATTTGTGACGTGTATGAATCAACCCCACCTCAATACGACGCACGATGTGACTAGTATAACTCTAAATGTGTCATTTTTATTAAAAATTGACATTTTTTAATGTATTCTTCATATTAATGTTTATTTTATTTTTTTATAGTATTACTAACATAATATTTGTTTTCTTATATAGGTGGAACCTTTTTATCTAGTTGGGATGATTTTTTCTATGACTATTACCATTGGAAGACATTTTTTAGAAGGATCACAGACGTCCAAAGAGAAAACATTAATTTTTTTACCTGTTTGTTGGATATTTGTAAATGTAATTTTATAAAACATTGTTCAAAATGTATATAGAATTATTTTTTTGGTATATACCATGAGTGAATATTTTTGTATTCATGATTTCAATTAAATGTATATAGCATTGTTTTCCAAACTTTTGTGTGCGCTGCTTGATTTTTCATCATTTGTATCGTGTATGTGGTTAATTTTTATATACTGTGAGTGGTTATTTTTTATCAGGTTTTTATTGGTTTTTGTAGGTTATTTTTTCTGGTTTGGTTATTTTGGTCTGCTGTTTATTTTTTGCAGGTTGTTGGGTGTGTTGTTATATAAACAACACGCCCAGATAGGGAAGCCTTTATTAGTGCTAATTGAAGCACTGATAAATGTGGACTTTATCAATGCTTTGAATAGCGCTGATAAAGGGGTCTTTATCAATCCTGATAAAGGGGATCTCCCCTTTAATAGCGGCTCGATTAACAATGCTTTTTTATCACTGATAAATGCCTTTTTTAGCGTTGATAAAAGCCTATTTTGTGGTATTTTTATTTTCCCATGGTATTAAACACTTAGGAAACCTTTTATGTTATTTTAATCCACAAGAGTTGGCCATCATTTTATATTACTTATTTTGGCAAGGAAAATTAAAGTTTTCACAAAATAACCTTTTAAAAGTTAAAGTTTCCATTTTAGAATTTGTAAAGTGAATTATATAATTGGAAATTGATTAAGATCTGTTAAAATACTTGATATTAATAAAATAAAATATTTTAAGTCTTGGATTGTGGTTAATTAGATATTACATCATTATGACATAATTATGATGTCATTAACATACTGAAAAACTGAAACTGTATTTTTACTATTCATGAAAAAAATAAAGTATTTTAGAAAATTCTCATAAATTAACCCTAATCTAATTTCAACATGATGATTTAAGAAATGATATTTATTTTATCATAATAATTCTCTAAATATGATAATTTTAACTTTTAAATATAAAAAACTTTATTTATTAAAAATAATAGTAGATTGAAAATGAATTGTGAACTTTTTGACACTTGAAAAAAAATATTTTATCATTTATTTTTAAATAAGAGTGTTTTAATCATAATATTTCATTAAAATAAACATTATTCATAATACCTTAGTTTATTATAATAATTATATCTTTTCTAAAAGTTACAATCTCTATTCGAAAAATGAATTTATCAAATTCCATCTCAATTTTATTAAGAAAAACTATTCTTAAAATGGAATCGATGGAGTAACAATTTTATTTATATAATGTAATTAAAATTTAAGTAACCAGGTCCTCAACACATAACCCCTTATTACACTCACATACTCCCTAAGAGTAAGGTGTGCAATTATGATGGTTTTGTGGGGTGCCTCAGTTAACATCGATCGAGTGGTAATCTCCACTAACTTGAACTTCTCCCGTGGGTGATTTCATTCAAGCTTCACTTATTGAAGCTTGGCTTGGTCTTGTTCAAGGGTGAACCCCAGTGATGATACCTCCTTCTCAAGTTTCGACATATGGGCTTCATATGGAATGACTCTACTAGTTGATGACATCGACTCTTCTTTCTGTATCAATTTTCCTTTGTCAAAAATTTACTTATAAACCCTTAAGATAACATTCAAATTATTATCAAGAGTATAGTTTCCAATGGTAATAATTGACCAATAGTCATATAATGAGCAAAACCATATGGTCACATTTCCCTTTATATTCACTTCATTAAAAAAAGATATGGTTTTGTTTTGAATAATATAATATAACACACATTTTCAGGAAATAATTATCATTCAAAAAGTATGGGTCATTACACAGCATGTATGTTTTGATGCTCCGACACTAGTTATCATCCTGTGGGGATAGAGAACACCCCCTCGATCTTTGAAATGGGCCATCTTGGGTGCTAGTATCAAGGGTGGTCTGGTTTGGTTCATGAAAAAATATATCAAAGTACCCATGCTATTTGGGGATTCCAGTAGACAAGATATTATATTGTCAAATCTTAGGAGGTATATCATGGGTAGGTGCTTAAACATCATCTCTCGTGATGAAACTTAAGTTACCATGGGATGTTATAATTTGTGTCTTGATTTTAAACTCAGCATATAAATTTTTCTTTATGGATATTGATTTTTTTTTGGTGTTCTGAGTTATATTAAAGTTAATTTGGTTTTTTAGATATTTTGTAGGTTTTAGGGGAAAATGGGAGTCAAACTAGAGAAGCATGATTATCTTGTGTGCTCTAGTAAACCATTCAAACCCCATTCTCATGGTTTAAAGAATCTATTAGTGGCGGATTACACGGTTGGTGCATGGTCCACCAAACTATGTGGTCAAACTGCACATAACCACTAACCCCTTTAAATTGTTTTTCTTAAATCTCTTTTCTTTTGAATTACTTTTGGTCTTTTGTTTGTTATATTTTTGATGGATTAGGGTGAGCTTTATGTTGATATGAGGTTATTTTGTTGTTGTTGTTTTTTTTTTGATATTTTATAGTGGAAGATTCAATTTAAAAATGTGTAAAGGCATGGTTTTAAAGATTTATAAAGAAGTTTTCTAAAGATGATTTGAAAAAAAATAGATGTTTAGAATTGTAAAGTGATTTCAATAAAGAATGTGTGATTTAAATCTTATTTTAAGTAGGATGTTATGATTTTTTTAAAAGGTTTAAAGGTGAACTTTAAATTTTAATTTTATTGGTGCTTTTCAAAAAGGGTGTTTTTAATTTGATTACATAGATTTTTCTTAATTAATGAGAGTTGGAATTTTAATGTTTTTATTGAGTCTTATGCTTTATTTTTTAATTTGATTGTTGCGTTGCTCTGTTTTTCAGTATCAGAACCGCGTTCCTTCTACTGCTCGTACCCCTGGTTCATTTTTGTGCCTGGTCTTTCTTTTCATGCATCATGAGTTACATTTTTCCTCCAACTTACCGCGACAGTGCATTCGTTGAGCATCAGTACTCAAACTGTTTGTGTTCCATCTTATCTAAACTATCGTGCATAGTCATCAGCGTCTGCTGAATATTTTCCGTGGACAATTTCACACTAGCAACTATGTTCTCCATCCTTAATCTCAACAAGCACCAATGTAACATCTCGCTCCTCCTCATTGGATTGAAGAGTGATGGGGGAGCTATTAGGCCTTATGTGATATCCCCAAGACACCAAATGCTGACAATAAATGTCAAGGGCTTCAAGAACATTAGGGGAGGATTTACCCTTAAAGATAAACAACCAAACCAACATAAACAATAAACATCCAATCGTCTATATGATGCATGGGAAAAAATACAACCAAATGCATACCCAACAATAAACCATAATATCAGAGTTACAACAGAAATGGGAAACAATAATCCAGGAGACTACAAGTCTCAAGGTATCAAGACAACTTACTCCTAACAGCTCCAAGCTCCAAGCTTCAAGTTCCAAGTTCACATGTCGTGCCCATGGTATCAAGAAGTATCACTAAAAAATTAAGATACCTTACCTTTACTTGTGTTATGATAGATGACATCTGCAAACGCATAACAATGCCTAAGAAGGGGGTGAGTCTAAGCTCAATATGATTTCCCTAGACTTCCCAACTCACGTCACTAGGACAAAACTTGTTAGCACGATTTATAAAAAAGTTTCAAAAGCAGATTAAACAGTTCATATCAAAACAGTGAACCGGTTTCAAGGAAAACATTTAACAAAGCCTTTAAACATTTCTCATTGATTTGGCATACTCATACCCATGTCTCCACACACACACACTATGCATGCCCAAGTGACAATTTCATACCCATGAACGGTCTCTCGTCGATCCACCAAGTTGTGACAAGGTGACCAATACCAGGTGCCCCAATGACACACACCCCTTTCATCGGGTCACGTTTATGAATGCACTCACACTAACCATGTATGCCAAAACCCATTCCAAAAACCATTCCACATAAAACAAAAACTTCCTTTATATCATTTTCTCAAACATCTTGTCAGCACAGGATTTCCATCAAGATTTCCACGAGGTTTTCACATCAAATATAGGCAAAACATTTAAACTAAACCATCAAGCTCCAAGTCAAGTGGAGATGAAAGAGAAGCAACTTACCTTTAAACGGTTGGCGAAAACAAAGAATGACGCTTAAAACTTATAGATCTAATCACAAACAATGTTCCTTTCACTATATTCAACAAGATTTTATTAAGATTGACATCACACAACATAGATCTATCCATAACAGACTAGATCTATGATTCAGAGAGAGAGAAGAGCAAAGGATCTAGGAAGAAAAAGTAAGAATGGGTACTTACCGACAAATCCGGGTCTCCAACGTACTTTAATTCGCCTACGAATTGATTCCGGATCAGAGGGAATCATCTCTCAAGCCTATGAAGCAAAAGGAATTTGAGGTATTGAAGTAATAGGTGATTAAATGATGTTTCAGGATTAAATTCGGATTAGATTCAAAAATTTCATAGGGCCAACTGTACCTCGCACGATTTGACAAACCGTGCGCCAACCATGTGGTGCTCCTGTCTCAAGGCCACACCTCGCACGGTTGGCTTGCACTGCTTGACAAACCGTGCGCCAACCGTGTTTTTCCCTTTGTTTCAAGTTGCACGGTTTCCCCTAGGCACTCGCACGGTTTGGCCAAACCGTGCGCCAACCGTGTGCCTGCATAGTGTCCACTGTCTTCCCTTCCACGGTTTCCGGAGGATGATGCATGGTTTATACTAACAGCGCACAAAAAAATGCCTCCAAAACATTCCAAAACCCCTTGGAACTTCCCGAAACATAACTCGAGCATTATATCAACTCAAAATACATGAATAAAGGATCATGTACCTCAAACCGGGGGTGCTACAAGAAAGCTTTGATTGTCCACTCAACGAACGTGATACTCTCTCAGCAGTGTTGGTACAATAAAAATCAGGTAGAGTAGAGGTGAGAGAAACAAAATGCACATCAATACTTACCCCCCCCCCCCTCCTAGCTGCGTTTGTAATTCTCCAGCAACAATCAGTTCCCAACGATTGCTTCCCCATCAGAGTCTCACCAAATTGTTAGGACTCAAATCTAACGTGTGTTCGCTCAGAAGAAAATCAAGAACAAACTGTAAACTGTATTTGATACCAGCAGAAACTCAGAACCGACTACAATATTACAAGAGGGAGAAGTAGGAGGTAGAAGATAGAAGAAGGATGTATCTCCGCGGAAGACCACTCCTCTGAGCCAAGGCATGTCCTTCCAAGGCCGACACCTCCAACTGCTGCCCAACATGAATGCCAAAATCAATCTTGATCCTCCCCCTCAGCCTGCTACCCTATTTATTACTCAACCGAACAACCCCCTACCTGCTTCTACCTGCCCTAATAACTAATTAAGAGCAAAGTACAAAACTGCCCCCACTATACAGCTGGTCAAAACTATCTAAACCAAAATACAAATCTGCTCCTGGCAGTACCCACACTCTCCTGCAGACAACCCCAGCCTCAGCCGGCACACATGACTGACATCCACAGCCAGCCCACATGGGTGACAACCCAGCCAGCCCACATTCCTAACATTATGAGAGTGAGTTTGAGCTTACTGCAGTGGAATCCATAGACTTAAAATCATTTGATGAGGGTCATGAGATGTATAAAACGTGGCAACTCTATCAACTAGTGAAAAATCAAGGCCTGGATGAGGCAAACAAAGTGAACATTATTGTGATGTTTCCATAAAAAAGGACAAAGTTCTTATTTTTAGGTCTTTCAAGGAAGAAGTAGCTGAGTTTGAGAAAGACATCCATCAGCCAGATTCATTCACAAACTATTTCTCAAATAATTTACATGCTGAAGATGAGTTAAATGCTGAAACAATTAAGGGCGATACATCTTTAAATTTTTCTTATTCTAATTTTATTGAATCTTTATTGACAACAGATCTCCTGTGTTGAAATTTCAGAATAAGCACATATTCTACCTGTTTGGGAGGTTGGGGATGACAAAACATTTGATGAGAGGTGTTTTGAGGAGAAGCTTGAAGACTCTTTGCCCAACCTGTCCGGTTTTCGAATGGCTTTGAGTAAATAAAACGAGATGCCAACAAAAATAATTGAGAGGAAACTTAAAGTATGCATTCTTTTTATTTAAAATTGTTGCAAACTAACATGCCTATTTATCACTATTGGGTTTATAGTGATAATTTAGCACCATGGAGGCATGCCCTAGGGGACTCTGTAAAAAAAGCCACAGAAACAGTGGATGAATTTAAAGAGGTCTGATGGAGTATTATTGACAAAAAGTTCAAGATTTGCTTATGGTTTTCATTGATTTGGAAAAAGCATATGATATAGTTCATACAGAGGTTTTATGGAAAGCTCTTGAAAAAAAAGGGTGCATGTGGCGTATATTGAACTCATCCAAAACATGTATGAAAGACGTTTGATTCGAGTTAGAACTCCTGTAGACGACACTACAGATTTTCCTGTCTCGATAGGACTACATTAAGGTTCGACTTTAAGCCCATACATTTTTGCTTTGGTTTTAGATGAACTTTAAAAGCATATTTAACATGAGATACCTAATTGCATGTTTTTTATGAATGACATAGTTCTCGTTGCAGAATCCAAAGAGACTATCAATATAAAGTTAGAGCTTTGGAGAGAGACTTTAGAATCTAAAAGTTTCTGTCTTAATAAGGATAATACAAAATATATGGAGTGTCGTTTTAGCAAAGAATTGTCTAATAATGTTATGGATGTGGGATTGAGAAACCATGATATTTTAAAATTTGATCGTTTTTTATATTTAGGCTCATTTATATACTGTAATGGAGATATTAATGCAGACATCTCTCATAGGATTCAAACTAGATGAATAAAATGGAGAAAGACTTCTGAGGTGTTTTGTGATCGTAAAATACCTTTAAAATTGAAGGGTAAATTTTATAGAACTGTTATTAGACCTACTATTCTATATGGTAGTGAGTATTGACCTTTGACAGGACATCTTGAACAAAAAATAATGCTAACAGAAATGAAAATGTTAAAATAGACATGTGGACATACTAAGATGGATAAAATTAGAAATGAATGCGTTCGAGAGAAAATTGGAGTGGCTCCGATTAATTAGTAGATGATCAAGACTAGATTAAGATGGTTTGGACATGCTAGAAAAAGACCTATGGATGAACCTTTTAATAGGGTAAGCTTAATGACTGATTCACTTATTGAAAGAGGTAGAGGTAGATCTAAAATGACTCTTTAAACAGATCATTCAAGATGATCTTGTTCTAAATGGCTTCAATGAAAATATGGTATTCAAAAGAGCTAATTGACAACGTTTGATCTATGTAGATGACCTCATTTAATTGGGTTTAAGGCTTTTTTGGTAGTACCCATTGAAGATCACATAGTACTCATCCTTGAGGTACAAGGGAAAGGTGGTACAAAACTAGCATTTCGTGTTAAACAGGCTTCTCAACAAGGAGGAGAGCTGATGGATAATATATTCACTGAAGCTATTGATGAGAAGGAAGTGGCCCCTTATTTCACTCTTCCTTCGCCTTTGGATTTCAAATTCATTACTAGAAGGGGGTGTACAAGAACCATCTTGTACATAGGGACCTCCAAAAGAAGAATGTGAAGAGCTGCAGTACAAAGAAGATGTGGTTGTTCTTATAAAAAATACCTGCACCCACTTCAACTGTCTAGCTGGAGGCTGTCAAACTACAACACCACTTCGGGGGTTTACCTGTGATTTCATTGCCTTTCCTTTTTCTCTTCATTTAGTTTTATTTTTGTGAGTTTATTTTTAACAAAATGACTTATAGTTGTGTTTTTCACTACAGGAACAGGGTGGATAGCAGATTTGCTTCTTGATGATCATTGGAATTAAATTAAGGGGAAATTGCTTCCTTCCAAGGCAGTCGACAGAGACCAATGGTAGCCAGCCATAAATAGACTCTAAAGCAGCTGCCCTGTGATGTTGATGCTCCCATTGCACCAGTGAAAGAAGATTTTCGAGGTTTGTTTTCTTCAATCTTTTTTATATTATGTTGACTGCATTTTTCTATTGTACATGTATTTTGATTCTTTCTTGTAAGAGGTGAATAGAGGTAGCATGAAACTCAACCTTGGTAAGAGGAGGGGGAGTTCATGGCTGGACATCAGTTAGAATTGCACCAAATCAGGGGATCACATTCTTCATTCTCTTACATTCTGCCCTGCTTTCAGTACTTTCTGAACCCATGTATGTAAATTTTTACTACACATTGCATATCAATTTGATCTGTTAATTGGATATATGTACACTGCTATCAGTTATTGATTCTTGCTAGTGGTTGTAAAGTTTTTGTGTTACACTTTAATCTATTTGGTGGCTGTTTAGTGATGTCTGCTTTCTTTTTTTCTCTGTCCTGTTGAAATTTTTTGATGATTTGAACTGAAAACCTACATGTACACTTTCAAATCTGTCATTACCTGCTGCTTATACAACATTCTTTTATCCCTGTTTGCATGCTGTTTTCTGGTAGAATGTGGAAAAGTTCTATGAAATTTAGTGTTGACTGAATCCCCCGCCTTGAAATTCAACATTAAAGACAATGTTGAGTTTAAAGTATGGGGGGAATAGTTGTCTGTTTGAGTTGATTTAAGAATATTTGAGCTATTATTTTTCAGTGTTAAATCAAATCAAAACCCACCTAATTTATTTTTAAAATTTCCTGTCAACAAAATTTCAGTTTTCATTGGCAGCATGTATGATTTTTCTGAAAAAACTTGAGCTGTTTTGCTTGTTTTGGGGGTGGATTTCATCTTTTATTTTCTCTTTGGAGGCCACTTGCATAAACAAATTTTGTTACGCTCTTAAGACACTTTTGGGTGGAAATCTTGGGGAAATTTTCATCTTTACAAATCGATTTGGAGGGGTTTGATGGGAATCAACATTACCAGTTCTCGCTCTTAGGTAGTCTAGAGAGGGAACTCTAGTATTTGATTGAGCCATGTGTGCTTAAAAAAATGGAATAAAAGATGAATGAATAACTCCTTCATAACATGAATTATATATACTTTAGTCCATGTGTTTTGATGACTACTGTGAGGAAATTATGAGTGTCCTGAATTCATTGGAAAATTCTAACGGGCCTCCTTAAATAATAAGCGGTTATCACTTCACACATAAATAAATAAATAGACTAAGTGAGTGGTTTTGCATCTTGGTTGGATTTGAGATTTTGAATTCACACACCTCTTATCTCATTGGTAAATCTGGAGTGGTTTTGCATCTTGGTTGGATTTGGGATGTTGAATTGACACACCTCTTATCTCATTTGTAAATCCAGGGTGGTTTTGCATCTTGGTTGGATTTGGGATGTTGAATTCACACACCTCTTATCACATTTGTAAATCTGGTGGACCATATAAAAAATTGGTGGAGCTTGGAAGGTGATTAACCTCACATCCCCGGGGAGTCTGGATGTAATTAATTGTTAGATTTAGAGATATTGTTAATTCATAGTTTGAAGCTGTAAAACAAAAAGAATTATCATGCAGAAAGGGTGTGTTTTTTTTTTTTTGGGTGGTGTGTGTGTTTAATCATGGATGAAGGGGGAACATGAAGGAAGTGCTTGGGAGCTTGAATGAAAAATCTGCAACATTTTTATCTTTCATCTCAGTTTTGGTTCTTCATTTTAAACTAGAGCCTAGGCCAGGCCATTTCCTTTCTCTTGAGAGTATGATGATATTGTCCTGCTTACGGAACTCACGAGGATTGATCCATTTCTCACAACCCCTTTGCATTCAATTGATTACTTTTTGAACCTTAAACTACTACTAGCTAACTTTTTTTGAGTGATTGATTGAGGGCAAGCAATGAGCCAAGTGTGAGGGAGTTTGATGCTGAGAATTCCACATGTTTTTTTTATTACAAATCTTGCGTGTTTTTAGGTCAAACTACTGTTTAATGTTTGATTTATTTTGTTTTGTGTTTTTGGTCTCTATATTGTTTTGTGAATTAATGGATTAATTCATTTATTGTTTTTATTTAAATTCATTTTTTGTATATTAACTCTACCTGTTTCCGTTTTTTTATGCGCACTATATTTCTTTTGCTCTCCCGCATACAAGTGGTGCCATGCTGGCAATCCCTATCCAGCCGCCCTTTGCTTCTCGACCGCTGATCACGATCACCGCCCAAATTGTTTTGGCCGTCCATCTGTGCAGCGGCATTCGAACGGTTTAGCGGCGTTCTGTTTCCCTTTGCTTTGTGGCACGCCTTGGTTAGGGCAATCTGTTACTCGAACGACCGCGCGCAGGGGAATTAATCACCCCTGCCTCGGCTCTTTCCATGTGTGGTGACGCTTGATTTCTGATCTGTTTTCCAAAGAAGTTCTTTCCTGTACTGGCTCTCGGCTCCTGCGGCGACACTCTTTATCGCCTACTCCGGACAGCACCGTCGGAGTGTCCTGCGGCTGTCGATCTCCTGGCAACACAGCCTTGCCGATTCATGAAGGAGACGATCTCCCTTCCCTGGTGGAGGACGTGCGACGCCTGTTCTTGTTGAAGAACCACCCGATCCAGACGAGGAAGATCCGATGACCAGATCAAGATGACGTGCCTCCTTGCATCCCGGCACGAAGAGAACAGGACCGCCGGAGTTTAACTCCAGCACTGTAAGCCAAATTATATGCGCTTCATTTCTGTATTGGTTCTGTTATATTGCTGTTTGCGACAGCTATCGTTTTCTCTTGTATTGTTTTTAGTGAGTTAATAAATGCGTGCGTATGGAGTGTTCTTGCCGTGCAGTAGGATCCAAAGGGTCCGAAACACGTAAATACTGCTTGTCCTTTTAATTCTTGCATGTTGTTTTCTGTTCTTTTATTTTCTGTTCTTTCGCGAGTCACCGGCACCAATCTGCTCTATTTGTTGTTCGCTGGATGTTGTTGCGCCCACCATTTCTCCATTCATCCGCGTAACAGATTGATTATCACCGTAAATATGGTAGAAAAATATTACTTTTGGTGCTTAATCGGGTAGTGTTTGAATCATTAATTTTGTATATATTTTTAACATACCTTTGTGTGTGATTTTCGTACAATGAGAAATGTTTTGAGGTTTCAGTGTGTGAACATTCTTCGAACAAATAGAAAAGTATTTAGTAATTGGAAAATTAAATAAAATACATTTGATTTATTTGGGATAATTAATCTTAAAATACACGTGTTTTTCTCAAAATACATCTGTTATTGATTTCTTGTAATTAAATGTTAATGCTAGAAATTTATTTTGAATAACCATTTTAAGTCATGAGAATTTTCTGTTTCAGCTGGAAATACGTTTTGAATTTTCATTGTTAAATCATTTCAACATTTTTATGGTTTATGTTTACACGTGAATTTATTATTGCGTGAAGTGTGGATTTTAGTTATATAATTGCAAATTTAAATTTGGGATGGGAAATGTGGATAGTGGGCTATACATATATTTTCTACTGGACAAAGCGCACTGCACTATGAGTGCCAACGGACTGATTAGGGGTGGCCCTGTTCTGATTTCGACCACATGAACAAGCGAGGAGGTGGAGATTACTGCCTTTGGTCGATTTTTATATAGGGAGGGAGATTCGTGTTTTCTGTTCATGGTTTTGTTTGAGACCACTGCTACATTTGGATCTTCCAGAATGAGGGTGTTGGGCACTGCTACAGGTGGATTCGATTGGGGAACCACTATAATCAGTTTGGGTCTGCCGCCATTGATGATGTAAAGCTGGAGGGATTCTGTATATCTCTGTCTCACCTAAGATTTAAATGATTGCCTATAATCCAACACATTCCTGTTTGGAGGTGATGCATTCATATAAATTTTGAATGAAGAGATTTCTCTAAATTGGTGGTGTAGAAATCTTGTATAGGGCTTTGAGAGTCACTTCCAACACTCGTAAAGGGACACATCATGGTGATGGTTGATCCATGAGATTCCCACTTTGATGTTCCGGGTCCTTGATTTTGAAATGATAATATTTTTTAAATCATTACAAAAAAGTACCTCTCATAATAAACAGTACATCAAATCCATTTATTATAACCCATCAAGTGATATCGTGGATGCCTATAGCTTGATCAATTGTTTTTAGGAAATCATGTTTTGGGAATCTAGAAAGGTTGCAAAATCACTCGTAAGCACAACAACAACACCAAAACAATATTCATGAAAAAGGCTTAGAGAGATAATGCTTGAAATCGTTTTGATTTCTATTCAAGATCATCTCCTTGAACAAATGGGTTGGATGTCCTTTATATAAGACTCTGAGTTCAGCTTGTTCAAGAAGTTGACCCGATTCTTACAAGACACACTTTCAACAAAGATAAAAGAAAAAACAAAAATAAAAGCAAAAGGTGGGACACACAACCGCAAAACTTCCACTTCACACTACACACTTCACACAAAAAACAAATTACATAATTGACATGTCTGATTTCATCCTATTGTCCATGTTAAATATGACACGTGTCTGGATCGGCTCTTAGAATCCCTCCATGTCATACAGAGCATCGATCATTTTACAAACTGAGACTTCTTTTTTCGACTTTCATTTTCATCAATTCTTTAATGGCGTGTTGGATTTGATCTCTGACAATAAAAACATCTTCTTTATGTCCTTTCTACATTTTAAGTTCTTCAAAAATCGTGCTCACATCTACAGTGAAGTCTGTCATATATGTCATTTCTGCATGTTGCATGTCTCTAGAGTTGATAGAGACTAGCACATTGTTTTCTGTAAAGAATATACAATCTTTGCTTGTTGATTTTGATTCAATTAGATAAACACTTCATGCGATTTGGATATGTTTGTAACGACTTTTATTCAAATTGAACTTTAGCCAATCTTCATCGTTAAACTGTGAATCTTTGAACACTTTCTCAGTCCAGTGCCCTGTGTACATATTCTGTAGCATGATCAATTTGTCTGCTAGTCTGATAGGTTTAATATGTGCTACCCAGCTTAGCAAACTCAGATATGCATTCTTTAGAATCGATCTCACCATCCGTGGTACCCAATTGATTGTGAAATTTATTTTCTTAAATCTCAAGAATTGTACTGCTCCCATCCTGAAAACCTTCTGGCATTCAATGAACTCTTCTGGTTCTAATGCCGTATCTAGTATATGGAGCTTTGAAATCCTTGTTCTTGAGATTCTTCACAACCTTTTCAAAACTGGATATTTTTCCACACATGTCTCCTTATTCCTTTTAACTTTGTCAAGAAGAATAGAAATTTGGACTTTCAGCCTGATCTCTTCAGTGATGATCATACTGATCATATCTTGATCAATCTTTTTATAATCCTCCATAAGGTTGTTTGTGCATGTACATGTTTTTCTTTTGTTTGATTACATACGATTTTACATTTTTTTAAACCCTTTATGTTTGATTACATATGATTTTCTATTAAATTCATTTCTGGATTTTGATGATATCTTAAATTATAGTGTTTGGTTTTTTGTGTTTCTTATCATGTTGGATAGTTAAGAGATTTATCTAAACTTTATTAGTTTACAAGGAAGTCTGAAAATGCTTTTTTAGTACTCTAAAAATTCAACGAAATTGCTGCTGTAGTTTTAGAAACTCTACATTTTTCAGTTTTAAAAAGTTTCTGTATTTATTTTACTGCAATTTCTATAGATATCAGATTTTCTCAAGAATTGTTTTTATAGAAATCCAACTTGTTTATCTTGATTTTATTAGTTTTCATTGAAGTCTAAAAATGTCATTTTGATGGTCATTTAATTATCTAAAGTTCTGCAATGATGTTTCGCAGCTGCAATTTTCCAGAATGTTGTTGTTTTTGTTTTTTATGACATTTTGAGCAGATGATATCTGATTTATTTCATTTTGATTCGTTGGAAAACTAATAAGTTTTTCTACAAATAAGTCTTCTGAACAAAGTCTGAATCTATTTTTTAGAGCCTTTAAAAGTTCGTTGAGGTTACGTATTTTGTCTAGTTTTTTCACAAAGTATGGTTGGACAACCCTACATTATTGTTCATACCTTACGCTACTTTACTATTCATATGCTATATTATGTTACTGTTCATTTCAGCAAAGTATGCCTGAATGGCCCAAAGACCTTCATTATTGTTCATACCTTACGCCACTCGTTTTGGAAGCGATTCGAAGGGGTTTCAAGGTGGATTCAAGGTGGTTTCTCCCGGGTAAGTCTCTCCTCTTGCTTCTCTTGTGTTTTCCTCTAGATCTACTTCCCTCTCTTTCTTGGTTTTCTAGATCTACAGTTTTTGTGTGTAGATCTAGGGTTGGGGTTTCCTTGGATGATGATTTTGAGGCTTGTTATGGTTAGGGCAGGGGATCTAGAGAGGTTCCGGTGGTGCGTTCGCCGGATTTGAGGTGCGGTTGTTCGTGGATCGATTTCTCGGGAACCCTAAAGGTAGGTGGCTTCTCTCTCGACTCCACTTGGTTATAGATTTTGGTTTTGGTTACAATTAATTTGTTGTTCTTGAAATTAATTGTGTTTTGATGTGTGAAATTGGTTGAAAATCCCTTGGGTGATGTTTTGGGGATTTTTGGGGAAAAGAGGGTTTTGTGGTGAAATGCTTTTGTTGTGGATTTTAAAATGGAGATTTTAAAATGAGATGCTATGGTTGATTTGTGAAAATTATTGATAGAAATGGTTTTCAATAAAAGGGTTGTTTTATTGAAAATAGGGTTTGGCATGGAAAATGGTTTTCAATAAATGGGTGATTTATTGAAGTGAATTGACATGTAATGGAATTGGTTGATTACATGATTTTGTTGTGACCGTGATGGATTATATGTTGGGTTGTGATTGGTTGAATTGTTGTGTGGAAGTGGGAGGGAAGTACCACTATAATAAAGGGGGATGGATAGTGGACGGAAGGGCCACCATCAATGATAAGTGGACGGGAAGAGACACTAGTTGTAAATGGATGAAACGGGTGGACGGAAGCACCACCATTATGACTGTTTTGTTGTGTACTGCTTTGCAAGATTGAATTGTTGTGCCAATGGGTAAATGTTGGAAAGGTTGTGGCTTGTCGGTTGGATTTCCTTTGATTGCTTGGGTGGGGTGTGATGGCTTGGTAAGAGCATGGTGGGCTTATGGTAATGGTTGCACTTGTGATTATTTTACATGAAATGTTTTATATAAATGTGCTAACGGTCTTATCCTAGTGGCGTGTGTAGGGAAGTCATTTGGGGAAAACCTACTGAGTTTTAGTACTCACCCCCTACTTTGGCACGTTGGTGTCTTTGCAGATGTTGTGTACCGTGACGTGGGAAAAGGTAAGGCATCAACCTCCTTTAGTGGTGCGTTGTGATGACTTGGTGGAACTTGGAGCTTAGAGCTTGGTGTGGATCTGTGGTGGTGTCATGACTCATGGTGTTCTTGTTGAGTCTTCTGCTTTGTACTCTGATGTTGTATTGGGTTGTGTTGGCATATGAGATTATGGATTATCTGGTTGTCATGGGTAATGTATGAGTTTGGTTTTGTCGACATGCATCATTTAGTTGTGTTTGTTTGGTTGGTTTTGTCTTAAGGGAAAATCATTCCCCAATTGTTCTCGGAGCCCCCAGCATTTATTGACAGCCTTTAGCGCATTGGGAACCTCGCTTAAGACCAAGTAACCCTCACCGCCTCCTCAAGCCAATGAGGTAGGGGCGGTGTGTTACATGTGGTATCAATTTGTTCGGTCCTTTGGAGTTGATTCTCGGATTTGGTGTTGACATTCATTGTGGTACACTCCCTGAGTCGGGATGGTAGCGAGGCGTAGGATTGTCGGAACATGGAATGTATAACATAAAATGACATAGCTAACCCTTTTATGCTGAAATTCAAGTTACTACGGAGTTGGGTACATTAGTGTTTTGGAGACACTTATAGGCATTGGACATCTCATTATTGTGGGTGTAGCCAATGAGATGAGCATGACATGTATGTTAGAAATGAATTCCCTCTAGGATGCATATTTCATTGGGGTATAATGATTTATAAGGAAATGTGAAATTGTAATGTGAATAAATTGGTATTTTGAAAATGGTTTGGTTTTCAAAATGGTGAAACATGGCACATGTGAAAAAATGTGAACTGGTGGAAAGCCTTATTGAGATAGTGTTGTGTAATGTGATTTGAAATGGGATTTTGTCATGTCTATGGAAGTGAGACTCATGATTTCTTGTTTTCTGTTTATAGAAATGGCACCGAGTAGGCGTCATAGAGACCAACCGGAGGAGGCTGTTGAGAATGTGGTTGCACCTGAGCCTCAAGTGAACCAGCAGCTAGTGCAAAGTATAGTGCAAGCTTTCCAAGCTGTGGGAAGTGGAAACAAAGGAGATGAACCAAGACATGTGGATCATGCAGTATAGTTTCAAAAGCAGAATCCACCCATCTTTAGGGGTGATTCAGAGCCGGAAAGGGCAGAAGCATGTTTGAATAGAATAAACAAGATCTTCGAGTTCTTGGGAACACCGGTAGAGTTAAAGGTGATGTTGGCCACGTATATGTTTGAAGATCTTTCCCTTCAGTGGTGGGAGTTGGTAGTCCAAGTTGGGATATACCAGGGTATGACGTGGGAAGGATTCGATGAATTTTTTAATAAACAATTATACCCACATACGTTTAGAATTCAGCGTACGACTGATTTCTTTAGTTTGAAGCAAGATCTGATTTCGGTGTCGGAGTATGCAGCTAAGTTTATGAACTTAGTGCGGTTTGCACCCGAGGTGGCAGGTAGCATGTCATTTAAGGCAAGGATCTTTGAAGCAGGGTTGAGGCAAGGAATCTGTTCAAAGATAGAGGTGTTGTGTATAGATTATTACACAGAGATGGTGAATAGAGCCTCGGTGGATGAGCGGGATCTGTTGGGTACTCCGGGTGGAGGAAGCATGGTGGTACCCATGGGGGATAGTGGGAACTCTAACGCTGGGTTCAAGAGGAAGAGGGAAACTTATTCCCAGGGTGGGAATATAACATATAATCCAATGGCAGGATCGGTGAATCTTCCTCCGAATCCCCAAAGCAATATGAGATGTTTTCAGTGTGGTTCTATAGGCCACATCAAGCGGGATTGAACAGCAAAACCTCAAGCATGTCATAATTGTAAGAAGATGGGCCATCTGCAGTGTTATTGTTGGAATGCTCCAAGGTCGGGTGTGCGTGATACTCCTCAGGGATCACAGACGTCGTATGCTTCGACGGGATGGGGGCAACAACATACCCCTCGACAGCAGAGTAAAGTGGGTCATGGTGATTCTCGGAATACCACGATGCCTCAACAGAACAATAAAGAGAAGAGTGTGGTAAGAAAACATGTGTTTAGAGCTGAACAGGTTGTGGTGGATGATCAGTCAGGACCATCCACAATGCGAGGTACTATTCTTTTAAATTCAACCTTGATGCAAGTGTTTTTTGATACGGGTGCTTCACACTCTTTTATTGCTACATGTGTGGTTGATTTGTTGGGTTTAAGGGTAGAAATGATGCCTCCGGTTTCGAAACTTCAAACTCCTCTGGGTCGAAGAGAGTGTCGAGATTTCTTATGTAGAGAATGTTGTATCATTGTGGGCGAGGTTGAGATAGTGTGGAACTTATCAATGCTTTAGATGAATGGTTATGATGTAATCCTGGGAATGGATTGGATAGTTGCTTTTAAGGCCCACATCGACTGTCATGCACAGACAATGGATTTTACGACACATGATGGTGTTAGACATATCTTTAGAGGAGAGAAGCATGAAAGGCAGGGTGCAACGGGTTTGTTGGCACCAACAGTGGGTACGTTATCGTATCAGTTGGCGGTTTTGTTGTTGGAATCGGTAGAGGGTGTTGAGCAAAGTGTTCCTCCAACAGTGGTGGATCAGTTCATAGATGTTTTTCCTGATGAATTCTTTGGGTTACCTCCCGTAAGAGAAGTGGAGTTTACGATTAATCTCCTTCTGGGGACCAGTCCTATCTCACTTCCGTCTTATCGGATGGAACTAGCTGAATTGCGGGAATTGAAAATCCAGTTGGAAGAGTTAGAAAACAAAGGGTTTATCTGGCCTAGCACGTCTCTGTGGGCAGCACCGATGTTGTTTGTGAAAAAGGCGGATGGAACCTTGAGGATATGTGTTGATTATCGTTGACTTAACTAAGTTACGATAAAGAATAGATATCCACTTCCATGAATTGATGATCTGTTCGACCAGTTGAGAGGATCCTAGTGGTTCTCCAAGATCGACCTGAGGTTAGGATATCATCAATTGCGGGTGAGGAAAGAGGATATTTCTAAAACAAATTTTAGAAGTAGATATGGCCATTATGAATATGTGGTTATGCCCTTTGGTCTAACGAATGCACCAACGATGTTTATGGCATTGATGAATCAGATATTTCATAGATATCTGGATTCATTTGTGGCAGTGTTTATCGACGATATTCTGGTGTATTCAAAGACAAGGGTGGAGCATGAGCAGCACTTGGCGACAGTGTTGGGGATCTTGAGGGATCATCGGTTGTATGACAAATTGTCAAAGTGTGACTTTTGGATACATGAAGTTCGTTTTCTTGGTCATGTGATTTATGAAAGGGGTGTTTCAGTGGATCCAAAAAAGATAGAGGCTGTTATCTTGTGGCAGCCGCTAAAGAATGTGTTTGAGTTACGCAGTTTTCTTGGTCTAGCTGGGTATTATCAGAATTTTGTTCATGATTTTTCACGTTTGGCTTCACCAATGACAGCTTTGACAAGAAAGAATGTTCCATTCCAATGGAATGAATAGTGTCAATAGTGTTTTGAAGAGCTAAAGGGTCGTCTTACATCAGCACCAATCTTGGTTTTGCTAGAATCAGGAAAAGGGTACATGGTGTATTGCGATGCATCGAGATCAGGGTTGGGGTGAGTTCTAATGAAAGGGAATCATGTGGTTGCATATGGATCACGACAGTTGAGAGTGCATGAGAAGAACTACCCAACTCATGATTTGGAGTTGGCAGCAGTGGTCCATGATTTGAAAGTGTAGCGTCATTATCTCTTCGGTGAGAAATTCACGGTATATACAGATCATAAGAGCTTGAAACACATTTTCTCACAAAGGGATTTGAACTTGAGGAAAATGAGATGGATGAAATATCTCCAGATATTTGATTTTGACTTTATGTACACACCAGGTAAGGGAAATTCGGTGGCGGATGCATTAAGTAGAAAATCATATTCTCAGGTGGTGAAACAGGCATCAGACCAGTGGAAATTGATGTCAGTTATAGTTGATATGAGGTTGGAATGTGAGAACCAGGGTGATAGAGCGGTCTTATTTCTGGTTTTCTTGATTCCTTACTTGGTTGACCTGGTTAGAGAGGCACATATATCCAATTATGAGTATGTGATTGTGGGGTCGAGACTCATTGGTGGGTAGACCATTGAGGGTTGACAACTGAATGGAGATTCAGTTTTGTGTTTTTAGAATCAGATGGTTGTACCAGTTTCTTGTCAGGAGGATCTTCTCAGGGCGTATCATTATTCCAGGTGGGATGTTCATCCTGGAATTCAGAAGATGTATAAAGCATTGAAAGCACAGTTCTGGTGGGCTAGTATGAAGAGAAGTGTGGCTGAGTTTGTTTCGAGATGCTTCACTTGTCAACAGGTCAAGGCAGAGCATCAGAGGCCAGCAAGAATGTTGCAGTCTTTACCAATCCCTGTTTGGAAGTGGGAGCAGATAACGATGGATTTTGTCACAGGTATCCCATGAATTTTCAAGAAGAACGATACCATTTGGGTGATAGTGGATCGACTAACGAAGTCGGCCCATTTCATCCTGATTCGTGAATCTCATACGATGGAGGATCTGTCCAAAATCTATATTCGGGAGGTGGTAAAGAGGCATGGTGTTCTGGTTTCGATTGTATCAGATAGAGATCCGAGGTTTACATCTTGTTTCTGGAAATCCTTATTACAAGACCTTGGAACGCAGTTGATGATGAGTACGACATATCATCCTCAGACGGATGGTCAATCCGAGAGGATGATACAAACTCTGGAGGATATGTTGCGGGCTTGTGTCATGGATTTTGGTGGCTCGTGGGAGGAGCACTTGTCATTGGTTGAGTTCTCATACAATAACAGTTATCAGGCATCCATACAGATGGCTCCGTTTGAAGCATTGTATGGGTGGCTATGTCGTTCTCCACTATGTTGGGTGGAAATGGGCGAGTCTTCGATGGTTGGACCGAGTCTTGTCCAGGAGACAATGGAGAAGATCAAGTTGATCAGGAAGAGAATGGAGACGGCTCAGAGTCGTCAGAAATTGTATGTGAATCATCGTCGATGACCATCGTTGTTCCAGGTGAGTGATCATGTGTTCTTGAGGATCTATCCTAGGTTGGGACATCGTCGGTTTGGGAAGCAGGGAAAGCTATATCCGAGGTATATTGGACCTTTTGAGGTTCTTGAGCAGGTTAGTGAGGTGTCTTATCATTTGGCTTTTCCACCACAGTTTAGTGTGGTGGAAAATGTGTTTCAGGTGTCGCAGTTAAAAAAGTATCAGCCGGATTGTGACCATGTGATTTTATGGGATCATGTTGAGCTAGAACCAGATGCTTTGTTGGTGCACGTGCCGGTGCGGGTGGTGGATAGGCAAGAGAAAGTCTTGCATGGTAAAATCATCAGTTTAGTTCGTGTTTTGTGGCAACATGGTCAGATTCAAGAGGAGACTTGGGAGTGGGAGAAAGAGATGGTCGAGCAGTGGCCCGAGCTCTTTCGGTAAAGGGCAGGTTCACTACTTTACGAGGATGAAAAGTCCAGTGGTGGGGAGAATGTAGCACCTCCGGTTTGAGGTATGTGGCCTTTTTTAGACATTGTTATGTATTTAATGTGCATGGAATGAGTTGGGAAAAGGTTGAGAGATTTGGGAATGATTTTGGATGAGTTTTGAGGCTTTTTAAGGGGTGCACAGTTTGAGCATGGTTAGTGGAAACCGTGCGGGTTTCCCAGGAAACCGTGCAGAACCTTGTTCTTGAGACAGTAGGCCTCGCACGGCCGGCACACGGTTTTCTAAACCGTGCGAGGTAACCGTGCGTACCCTGGATCTCGAGGCAGTGGCATGCGCACGGTTAGCGTACAGTTTTCCAAACCGTGCGGGCTAACCGTGGAGACACTTAAAGTTAGGGTTATAAGTTCTGGGCTCACTCAGGATTGCCTCATTTCACTCCTCTCTTCCTCCCACTCAATCCTCACTCAGGTTTTTGGGTTCTCAGGGTTTAGGGGTTCTCTCCCACTTGTTTTGGACGCGATTCGAAGGGGTTTCAAGGTGGATTCAAGGTGGTTTCTCCCGAGTAAGTCTCTCCTCTTGCTTCTCTTGTGTTTTCCTCTAGATCTACTTCCACCTCTTTCTTGGTTTTCTAGATCTACAGTTTTTGTGTGTAGATATAAGGTTGGGGTTTCCTTGGATGATTATTTTGAGGCTTTTTATGGTTAGGGGAGGGGATTTAGAGAGGTGTCAGTGGTGCGTTCTCCGGATTTGAGGTGCAGTTGTTCGTGGGTCGATTTCTCAGGAACCCTAAAGGTAGGTGGCTTCTCTCTCGACTCCACTTGGTTAGATATTTTGGTTTTGGTTACAATTAATTGGTTTTTCTTGAAATTAATTATGTTTTGATGTGTGAAGTTGGTTGAAAATCCCTTGGGTGATGTTTTGGGGATTTTTGGGGAAAAGAGGGTTTTGTGGTGAAATGCTTTTATTGTGGATTTTAAAATGGAGATTTTAAAATGAGATGCTATGGTTGATTTTTGAAAATGATCGATAGAAATGGTTTTCAATAAAAGGGTTGTTTTATTGAAAATATGGTTTGGCATGGAAAATGGTTTTCAATAAATGAGTGATTTATTGAAGTGAATTGACATGTAATGGAATTGGTTGATTACATGATTTTGTTGTGACCGTGATAGATTATATGCTGGTTTGTGATTGGTTGAATTTTTGTGTGGAAGTGGGTGGGAAGTACCACTATAATAAAGGGGGGTGGATAGTGGACGGAAGGGCCACCATCAGTGATAAGTGGATAGGAAGAGCCACTAGTTGTAAATGGATGAAACAGGTCGGACGAAAGTGCCACCGTTATGATTTTTTTGTTGTGTACTGCTTTGCAAGATTGAATTGTTGTGCCAATGGGTAAATGTTGGAAAGGTTGTGGCTTGTCGGTTGGCTTTCCTTTGATTGATTGGGTTTGGTTTGATGGCTTGGTAAGAGCATGGTTGGCTTATGGTAATGGTTGGACTTGTGATTATTTTATATGAAATGTTTTATATAAATGTGCTAATGGTTTTATCCTAGTGGCGTGTGTTGGGAACTCATTTGGGTAAAACCTACTATGTTTTAGTAATAACCCTCTGCTTTGGAACGTTGGTGTCTTTGCAGATGTTGTGTACCGTGATGTGGGAAAAGGTAAGTCATCATCCTCTTTTAGTGGTGCATTGTGATGGCTTGGTGGAACTTGGAGCTTGGAGCTTGGTGTGGAGATGTGGTGGTGTCATGGATCATGGTGTTCTTGTTGAGTCTTCCTCTTTGCATTCTGATGTTGTATTGGGTTGTTTTGGCATATGAGATTATGGATTATCTAGTTGTCTTGGGTAATGTATGAGTTTGGTTTTGTCTAAATGCATCATTTAGTTGTGGTTGTTTGGTTGGTTTTTTCTTAAGGGAAAATTGTTCCCCAATTGTTCTCGGAGCCCTCGACATTTATTGCCAGCCTTTAGTACCTTGGGAACATCACTTAAGGCCAAGTAACCCTCACTGCCTCCTCAAGACAATGAGGTAGGGGCGGGGTGTTACAAGTGGTATCAATTTGTTCGGTCCTTTGGAGTTGATTCTCGGATTTGGTGTTGACATTTGTTGTGGTAAACTCATTGAGTCGGGATGGTAGTGAGGCGTAAGATTGTCGGAACTTGGAATGTGTAGCATTAAAGGACATAACTAACCCTTTTATACTGAAATTCAAGTTACTAGGGAGTTGGGTACATAAGTGTTTTTGAGACACTTATAGGCATTGGACATCTCATTGTTGTGGGTGTAGACAATGAGATGAGCATAACATGCATGTTATAAATGACTTCCCTCTAGGATACATATTTCATTGGGGTATAATGATTTATAAGGAAATGAAAAATTGTAATGTGAATAAATTGGTATTTTGAAAATGATTTGGTTTTCAAAATGGTGAAACATGGCACACGTGAAAAAATGTGAACTTGTTGAAAGCCTTGTTGTGATAGTGTTGTGTAATGTGATTTGAAATGGGATTTCATGATGTCTACGGAAGTGAGAATCATGATTTCTTGTTTTCTGTTTATAGAAATGGCACCGGGTAGGCGTCTTATAGACCAACCGGAGGAGGCTGATGAGAATGTGGTTGCACCTGAGCCTCAGGTGAACCAGCAGCTAGTGCAAAGTATAGTGCAAACTTTCCAAGCTGTGGGAAGTGGAAACAGAGGGGGTGAATCAAGGCATGTGGATCATGCGGTTCAGTTTCAAAAGTATAATCCACCCATCTTCAGGGGTGATTCAGAGCCGGAAAGGGCAGAAGCATGGTTGAATAGAATAAACAAGATCTTCGAGTTCTTGGGAACACCGATAGAGTTAAAGGTGATGTTGGCCACATATATGTTGGAAGATCTTGCCTTTCAGTGGTGGGAGTTGGTAGTCCAAGCTGGGACAGACCAGGGTATGACGTGGGAAGCCTTTGAGGAATTGTTTAACAAACAATTATACCCACATATGTTTAGAATTCAGCGTACGACTGATTTATTTAGTTTGAAGTAAGAGATGATGTCGGTGACAGAGTATGCAGCTAAGTTTTTGAACATAGTGCGGTTTGCACCCAAGGTGGCGGGTATCACATCATTGAATGCAAGGATATTTGAAGTGGGGTTGAGGCAAGAAATCCCTTCAAAGATAGCGGTGCTGTGTATAGATGATTACACGGAGATGGTGAATAGAGCCTCGGTGGCTGAGCGGGATCTGTTGGGAACTCCAGGTGGAGGAAGCATGGTGGTACCCATGGGGAATAGTGGGAACTCTAAAGCTGGGTTCAAGAGGAAGAGGGACACTTATTCCCAGGGCGGGAATATAACATATAATCCTACAGCAGGATCGGTTAATCTTCTTCCGAAGCCCCAGAGCAAGATGAGATGTTTTCAGTGTGGTTCTAGAGGCCACATAAAGTTGGATTGTATGGAACAACCTCAAGCATGTCATAATTGTAAGAAGATGGGTCATCTGTAGCATTATTGTCAGAATGCTCAAGGTCGGGTGCATGTGACACTCCTCAGAGATCGCAGACATCGTATGCTTTGACGGGACGGGGGCAATAGCATACCCCTCGACAGTAGAGTAAAGTGGGTCATGGTGATTCTCAGAATACCACAACGCCTCAATAGAACAATAAAGAGTAGAGTGTGGCAGGCAAACATGTGTTTGGAGCTGAACAGGTTGTGGTGGATGATCAGTCGGGACCATCCACAATGCGAGGTACTATTCTTTTAAATTCTACCTTGATGGAAGTGTTGTTTGATACGGGTTCTTCACACTCTTTTATTGCTATATGTGTGGTTGATTTGTTGGGCTTAATGGTAGAAATGATGCCCATGATTTTGAAACTTCAAAATCCTCTAGGTCAAAGAGAGTGTCGAGCTTTCTTGTGTAGATAATATTGTATCGTTGTGGGTGAGGTTGAGATAGTGTGGAACTTCTCAATTCTTGAGATGAATGGTTATGATGTAATCTTGGGAATGGATTGGCTGGTGGATTTTAAGGCCCACATCGATTTTCATGCACAGACAATGGATTTTACGACACACGATGGAGTTAAACATCTCTTTAGAGGAGAGAAGCATGAAAGTCATGGTGCAACGGGTTTTTTAGCACCAACAGTGGGTACATTATCATATCAATTTGTGGTTTTGTCGTTGGAATCGGTAGAGGGTGTTGAGCAGAGTGTTCCTACAGCAGTGGTGGATCAGTTCATGGATGTTTTTCCTGATGAATTCTTTGGGTTACCTCCCATAAGAGAAGTGGAGTTTACGATTGATCTCCTTCCAGGGACCAGTCCTATCTCACTTCCATCATATCGGATGACACCAGCTGAATTGCGGGAATTGAAAATCTAGTTGGAAGAGTTAGAAAACAAAGGGTTTATCCGGCCTAGCACGTCTCCATGGGCATCACCGGTGTTGTTTGTGAAAAAGGCGGATGAAAACTTGAGGCTTTGTGTTGATTATCATAGACTTAACCAAGTTATGATAAAGAATAGATATCCACTTCCATGAATTGATGATCTGTTCGACCAGTTGAGGGGAGCCCGGTGGTTCTCCCAGATCGACCTGAGGTCGGGATATCATCAATTGCGGGTGAGGAAGGAGGATATTTCTAAAACAGCTTTCAGAAGTAGATATGGACATTATGAATATGTGGTTATGCCCTTTGGTATAATGAAGGCGCCAACGATGTTTATGGCATTGATGAATCAGATATTTCAGAGATATCTAGATTCATTTGTGGTAGTGTTTGTTGACGATATTCTGGTGTATTCAAAGACAAGGGTGGAGCATGAGCAGCACATGGCGACAGTGCTGGGGATCTTGAGGGCTCATCAATTGCATGCCAAATTGTCAAAGTGTGACTTTTGGATATAGGAAGTTCATTTTCTTAGCCACGTGATTTCTTAAAGGGTTGTTTCAGTGGATCTAGAAAAGATAGAAGCTGTTATCTTGTGGAAACTGCTAAATAATGTGTTTGAGATACGCAGTTTTCTTGGTCTTGCTGGGTATTATAGGCGTTTTGTTCGTGATTTTTCACATTTGGCTTCACCAATGACAGGTTTGACAAGAATGAATGTTCCATTCCAATGGAATGAACAGTGTCAACAATGTTTCGAAGAGCTAAAGGGACGTCTTACATCAACACCAATCTTGGTTTTTCCAGAATCAGGAAAAGGGTACGTAGTGTATTGCGATTCATCGGGATCAGGGTTGGGGTGCATTCTCTTGCAAGGGAATCATGTGGTTGCATATGGCTCACGGTAGTTGAGAGTGCACGAGAAGAACTACCCAACTCATGATTTGGAGTTGGCAGCAGTGGTCCATGATTTGAAAGTGTGGCGTCATTATCTTTTCGGTGAGAAATTCATGGTATATACAGATCATAAGAGCCTGAAACACATTTTCTCACAAATGGATTTGAAATTGAGGCAAATGAGATGGATGAAATATCTCTAGATGTTTGATTTTTACTTTATGTACACACTGGGTAAGGGAAATTTAGTGGCGGATGCATTAAGTAGAAAATCATATGCTCAGGTGGTGAAACAAGCATCAGACCAGTGGAAATTGATGTCGGTTATAGCTGATATGAGGTTGGAATGTGAGGACAAGGGAAATAGAGTGGTCTTATTTTTGGTTTTCTTGATTCCTGACTTGGTTGGCCTGGTTAGAGAGGCACATATATCCAATTCTGAGTATGTGATCATGGGGTCGAGACTCAATGGTGGGGAGACCATTGAGGGTTGACAACTGAATGGAGATTCAGTTTTGTGTTTTCGAAATCGGATGGTTGTACCAGTTTCTTGTCAAGAGGATCTTCGTAGGGCGTATCATTATTCTAGGTGGGATTTTCATTCTGGAATTCAGAAGATGTATAAATTTTTGAAAGCACAGTTCTGGTGGGCTGGTATGAAGAGAAGTGTGGATGAGTTTGTTTCGAGATGCTTGATTTGTCACCAGGTCAAGGCAGAGCATCAAAGGCCAGCAGGAATGTTGCAGTCTTTACCAATCCCTGTTTGGAAGTGGGAGCAGATAGCGATGGATTTTGTCACAGGTCTCCCAAGAACGGCCAAGAAGCACGATACCATTTGGGTGATAGTGGATCGGCTAACAAAGTCGGCCCATTTCGTCTCGATTCGTGAATCTCATACGGAGGAGGATCTGTCCGAAATCTATATTTGGGAGGTGGTAAAGAGGCATGGTGTTCTAGTTTCGATTGTATCAGATAGAGATCCTAGGTTTACATCTCGTTTCTAGAAATATTTATAGCAAGCCCTTGGAACGCAGTTGACGATGAGTACGACATATCACCCTCAGACGGATGGTCAATCCGAGAGGACGATACAAACTCTAGAGGATATGTTTTGGGATTGTGTCATGGATTTTGGTGGATCTTGGGAGGATCCCTTGTCGTTGGTTGAGTTCTCACAAAATAACAGTTATCAGGCATCCATACAGATGGCTCCGTTTGAAGCATTGTACGAGCGGCCGTGTCGTTCTCCTCTATGTTTGGTGGAAACAGGTGAGTCTTCGATGGTTGGACCGAGTCTTGTCCAGGAGTCTACGGAGAAGATCAAGTTGATCAGGAATAGAATGGAGACGGCTCTGAGTAATCAAAAATCGTATGCAGATCATCGTCGACAGCCATTGTTGTTCCAGGTGATTGATCATGTGTTCTTGAGGATCTCTCCTAGGCTGGGACATCGTCGGTTTGGGAAGCAGGGAAAGCTATCTCTGAGGTATATTGGACCTTTTTAGGTTCTTGAGCGGGTTGGTGAGGTGGATTATCATTTGGATTTTCCACCACAGTTTAGTGCGGTGCAATATGTGTTTCATGTGTCGCAGTTGAAAAAGTAACAGCCAGATCGTGACCATGTGATTCGATGAGATCATGTTGAGCTAGAACCAGATGCTTCATTGGTGCACGTGCCAGTGTGGGTGGGGGATAGGCAATAGAAAGTCTTGCATGGTAAAAGCATCAGTTTAGTTCATGTTTTGTGGCAACATGGTAAGATTCAAGAGGAGACTTGGGAGCGGGAGAAAGAGATGGTCGAGCAGTGGCCCGAGCTCTTTCGGTAAAGGGAAGGTTCACTACTTTACGAGGATGGAAAGTCCAATGGTGGGGAGAATGTAGCACCCCCTGTTTGAGGTATGAGGCTTTTTTTATTCATTTTTATGTATTTAAAGTGCATGGAATGAGTTGGGAAGAGGTTGGGAGAGTTTGGAATGGTTTTGGATGAGTTTGGAGGATTTTTAAGGGGTTCACGGTTTGAGCACAGTCAGTGGAAACCGTGCGGTTTTCCCTGGAAACCGTGTAGACCATTGTTCTCAAGATAGTAGGCCTCACACGGCCTGCACACAGTTTTCCAAACCGTGCGAGGTAACCGTGCGTACCCTGGCTCTCGAGGCAGTGGCGTGCGCACGGTTAGCGCACGATTTTCTAAACTGTGTGGGCTAACCATGCATCCACTTAAAGTTAGGGTTATAAGTTCTGGGATCACTCGGGATTGCCTCATTTCACTCCTCTATTCCTCCCACTCGAGCCTCACTTAGGTTTTTGGGTTCTCATGGGTTAGGTGTTCTCTCCCACTCGTTTTGGAAGAAATTCGAAGGGGTTTCAAGGTGGATTCAAGGTCGTTTCTCCCTAGTAAGTATCTCCTCTTTCTTCTCTTGTGTTTTTCTCTAGATCTACTTCCCCTTCTTTCTTGGTTTTCTAGATCTATAGTTGTTGTGTGTAGATCTAAGGTTGGGGTTGCCTTGGATGATGATTTTTAGGATTGTTATGGTTAGGGGAGGGGATCTAGAGAGGTGTCAGTGGTGCGTTCGCCAGATTTGAGGTGCGGTTGTTCGTGGGTCGATTTCTCGGGAACCCTAAAGGTAGGTGGGTTCTCTCTCGACTCCACTTGGTTATAGATTTTGGTTTTGGTTACAATTAATTTTTTTTGCTAGAAATTAATTGTGTTTTGATGTGTGAAATTGGTTGAAAATCCCTTGGGTGATGTTTTGGGGATTTTTGGGGAAAAGAGGGTTTTGTGGTGAAATGCCTTTGTTGTGGATTTTAAAATGGAGATTTTAAAATGAGATTCTATGGTTGATTTTTGAAAATGATCGATAGAAATGGTTTTCATTAAAAGGTTTGTTTTATTGAAAATATGGTTTGGCATGGAAAATGGTTTTCAATAAATGAGTGATTTCTTGAAGTGAATTGACATGTAATGGAATTGGTTGATTACATGATTTTGTTGTGACCATGATGGATTATATGCTGGGTTGTGATTGGTTGAATTGTTGTGTGGAAGTGGGTGGGAAGTACCACTATAGTAAAGGGGGATGGATAGTGGATGGAAGGGCCACCATCAATGATAAGTGGACAAGAAGAGCCACTAGTTGTAAATGGATGAAATAGGTTGGACGGAAGCGCCACCGTTATGATTGTTTTGTTGTGTACTGATTTTCAAGATTGAATTGTTGTTCCAATGGGTAAATGTTGGAAAGGTTGTGGCTTGTTGGTTGGATTTCCTTTGATTTCTTGGGCTGGGTGTGATGTCTTGGTAAGAGCATGGTTGGCTTATGGTAATGGTTGTACTTGTGATTATTTTATATGAAATGTTTTATATAAATGTTGTAACGGTTTTATCCTAGTGGCATGTGTAGGGAAGTCATTTGGGGAAAACCTACTATGTTTTAGTAATAACCCTCTACTTTGGCACGTTGGTGTCTTTGTAGATGTTGTGTACCGTGACGTGGGAAAAGGTAAGGCATCAACCTCCTTTAGTGGTGCATTGTGATGGCTTGGTGGAACTTGGAGCTTGGAGCTTGGTGTGGAGCTGTGGTGGTGTCATGGCTCGTGGTGTTCTTGTTGAGTCTTCCACTTTGCACTCTAATGTTGTGTTGGGATGTGTTGGCATATGAGATTATGGATTATCTAGTTGTCTTGGGTAATGTATGAGTTTGGTTTTGTCAACATGCATCATTTAGTTGTGGTTGTTTGGTTGGTTTTTTCTTAAGGGAAAATCATTCCCCAATTGTTCTCGGAGCCCTCGACATTTTTTGCCAGCCTTTACCACCTTGGTAACGTCACTTAAGGCCAAGTAACCCTCACCGCCTCCTCAATCCAATGAGGTAGGGGCGGGGTGTTATAGCCTGGCTGGCCCGAAGCCTTAAGGACTCCAATCCCAATCTGGTAGCCCAAGGTGTAATAGTTCCGGCTGCTACCAGTACGAAACAGTACATGCTACAGTACTGCTACAGTACCATACAGTACTGATACAATGCCTGCTACAACACTGCTACAATATCGGAATTATGCCTCTGCCTGGTTTCGAACCTGGTTCTCGTGGATGCACTTAGAGAGACCTCACCAACTGAGCTGAGGCTCATGTGCTCCACAAAGTATGGTTGGTAAACCCTACGTTACGTTACTGTTCATTTTCACAAATTATGGTTGGACAGCCCTACGTTACCGTTCATACCATACGTTACTGTTCATACCATACGTTACTGTTCATACCCTACTTTATGTACCCTACTTTGGTGCTGCTGCTTTGTGCTTTTATGCTGAAAATTGATCTATTGAATATATATATGTATTATTTTCAAAGGATTTTATACTGAAAAAATTCACATTAAATCTAAGGATTACGATCGAAGAGTTTTTAATGTTTTTGGTGCATTATTTAATGAGAAAAATTAATAAAATTATTTCAACATCTTTTTACAATAAAGTCTGTTGTTTCATATTTATTTAAATTCAAATATTCGAATTTACTTTTGGATTGTACTGCTAATTTTTTACAACTATTTTAACTAACTTAAAGAGATTTGAATGGATTTAAACGAGTATTCTAAATCATTCAATGCTATTATTATTTTGGAGGTATTATTGGAATATTTATTCAAATTATTTTTAATGTTTTTATTAGAGATTTATTCTACAGGAATAAAGAGGATTTTTATGGAGATATTTATGAAAGCTATTATCTCAATTTATTTTGAATATCCGAAGGAAGCGGAGCTGCTGCAAATATTTAATAATATATATATATATATATATATCATTCTTTCTTGCAAGAGATATACCCAATAGTGATACAAAAAATACACGAGCTAACATATTTGATACTCTGTTTTTCAAAAAGAAAGTGTTGTGAATTTTGAACCTACTGTGCATTTGTAACGTCCTACAACATTCCGTTTCATCACCTGCATGATATCTGAAGGGCTAAATTATTTTTTCTTCGACTACAATTTCCTAGATGAGACAAACCGATCTAATCCTCAACAAATAGTACATGTGCTTTAATTATTTTTTCTTGTCATTCGTTTGGTTGTGGGTCTGTAAGGTTATTTCCCATCTCTCACACACACTATTTTTCTCTATTTATGTATTTAAACAAAAAAACATTACTTGTTATTCTTTTTCCTCGGATTGTGTCTTCCGGATTCTAAAGTCAGTATTTAAGGGTTGTGACACCAAGTGTCTAAAGTCAGGTTCTAAGGGTTGTGACTTCCAGTGTCTAAAGTCAGGTTGTAAGGGTTTTCACTTCCAGCATCTAAAGTTAGGTTATAAGGGTTGTGACTCCCCATAAAAAATTCAATGTCGTGGTTATCCCTTCACAAGAAAAGAATTTTTTAATTGGGTTATGATTCCCCCATAAAAATAATTTTTCATGTACATATCTCTCTCGTTGAGTAGTGGGGTATAAGAGTAGAGTAGGTCCACTTCAGACTGAACTACTATAAGAAATATCTTTGTGTTATTTACTTTTTCTTCTGCTAATTAACCTTAATAATTAAATTTGATAATTAATTTAATTAATCAATTTTTTAGATTAAATTTTTTAATCTGGTCTATTCACCCCCTTCTAGACTATCTGTCATTACCCGTTTCGACCTAACAATTGGTATAAAAAGATGACTTTCTTAAGAATAGTTTAGCTCTATCATTATCTTTCTCAATACCAAACTTTGGTATCATAGGTTGTTCCTTTCATAATTAGTCGATCACTCTATATAGTCTGCTTTTATATTTAATTGTGCTAACCTATTCATAGAACTCACAGTCTAAGGATAAAAATTTTATAAGATGACATGATTGAACCTAAGTGATGTTTGGATTCCTAAAAAACCACCACACTTTGATGACAATTATTATGACTACTAGAGATCCCGAATGGAGGCTTACCTCAAATAGTTGAGCATTGAGCATTGGTCTATCATGTAAAAATAGTACACACTGCCTGAAGCTGACCCGAATACTCTTACCAGAAATGATGCAACTAGATATGTTTTATATCGTGTTATTAACAAAAGTGTTTTAGTCATGTGTCTACTTGTAAGATAACTCATGAAATTTGGAAGATTCTAAAAGTCACTCACCTTGGCTCAGACAAATTGATCTGAACCAAACATGGAATGCTTCGTGCTAAGTACAAAGACTTCAAGATGACTGAAGATGAAACCGTAATCCAATTGTTCCACAAATTCACAAGCATTGTGAATGGAATGAATTCATTTGGTGAAGATCTGGAATACTCAGTACTAGTTGATCGAGTCCTATGATCCTTACCAAAGAAATGACATGCCAAGAAGGTTGCTGTTGATGAAAGTAAGAATTTAAAAGAGTACAACATAGATGAATTAATTGGATCACTACTCCAATATGAACATAAAATGAAGAATATAGCTGATGGGGAGACAACAAAAAGAAAAGGTGTAGCATTTAAATATGTGAATGTTGTTTCTAACGACTCTTCTGATTATGATCTATAGGATTGTGAAAAAGAAGATATGACTCAGATAGTGACTAGAGTTTACAAAAGAATGAAAAAGAAAGGATTCAAGAACCGATTTAGAAGAAACCCTCAAAAAGAAAAATATAAGGGAGATAAGAAATGTGATATGAATTATAATGCTTTAGATGTAACTTGTTATGAGTGCAGAAAAAAAGGTCATATCAAGCCTGACTGTCCAAAACTTAAGAATAAAGAAAAATACAAAAAGAAAGAGGGCACTGACAACCAGTTGGAGTTGCACAGAAGAATTTGATTCCAATGAACAATTTGGAAATGAAAAAGAATTTACGAACTTGTGCTTCAGGAAATCACTGGACAAGAAAAAATTCCTTGGATGTCTCAAGAACGACATGTGGTACATAAACAGTGGATGCTCTAGGCATATGATTGGAGACCTATCAATTTTTACCACTTACAACACATGTGATTGTAAGGCCTCAACCTTAAACAATACATAATCTTGAGTTTTAATAAAAAATTAACATTGAGGATATTTTTTAGGTTTAGAGTTTTAGAGAATTAGGTCATAACTATTACATAACATCTTAAATATTACAAAGTAGACAAGTCAGCATGCTATCCATTTTTTCATAATCTAAAACATTTTTAAATAAAACATGAATTCTTTTTCTTGATATAATCTTCATAACATTCATATTTATTTCTTCCTTCCTCTTACCTATCCTTACACCATGTGGGAAACATTTCAAAAACATGGGATGAATACAAAAATCTCAGTAAGGGATATAAAATAAGGAAAGAAAATGTTAGTCCATGAATATTTATAAACCCATGAAATCAATAGAATACCGAAAAAACTTCATTGAAATCATAAATCATAAAGGTAACTTATGACATCCATATCGTACTTACATTGTAGCTTTCATAGTTACATAGGGAGTAACCTTCATGGTTACATTTGGAATACTCATTACAGTATATTCCCTAAATCTCTTAGGAGAAACCTCATTGTTTAACTCCGTCTCATCACCCAATGCATTGGAGAGCTATCACGGGCTCAATCACCCTCATTTTATCATGAGACCACCCGTATACATAAGAAATTACCAATAACCATAACATAATCATCATCAAGTGAATTTTTATTAATAAGACGTAGCAAAGGGACCACAAGCACCAAGCCTCACAGAGGCCTGAAATAATGAAGGCCGATGGCGTCCCCTCTAATAAATTTGACCCCCTTGGGTTTGAGAGATGTTACATTATAGAGACAAATAGGATTAAGACCGAGAACCTCAAGGGAAGCAAGGTGTTCTGCAACTTGATTACCATCATGCCATGAGTGCACCACTTTAGTGGTATTTCTAAGCATTCCCCTACATTTTCTGATGGTATAGGTGATTAACCAGGGAGAGGGACATAGTCCATTAAGGATGTTATGGAGAATCTTAAAGTTGATTTATGCCTCTAAAATTTCAATGTCTTCCTAATTGCACAGGCTAATACCCTGAAGTAAAGACCTTACCTCAACCTGAAGGGATGAGCCACTGCCCAAGCGGGCTGAAAACACCTTGATCACCGACCCCTTGGAATCTCGAACAACGCCTCCGCCACGCATAACCCCCATGCAGTAGGAACCATCAGTGTTGATTTTAAGAACCCTAGAATGTGGGTTCCAATGGACCCAATGTCCCCTGGCGATGAAAGTTTCAGTCTAGGCGATGTTGGGATCTCTTCGAATGAGGCCGAGGGAGGGAGCCTCCCGCCATTTGATGAGGAGTGGGGTGAGGTCCAAAAGAAGGTTTTTGGTCCTGATGATGATCGAAAAGCTAGAGGAGAGGACCCCATCATGCCTTGATTTGTTTCTAGAATACCAAATACTCTATAAGCCTACGTGAAGGATCATGGTGCGAGCCTCCTTCTCTGGTACCCTATCTCTCGAGCCATGGAACCACCTCTGCATGAAAGGGAAGCCTGCCATGCTGTTATCTGCAAGGGCCGTAAACTCACTGAGAACACTCCACATTGCACTCAACCATTCTCCCTGAAAGAAAAGGTGATCAATGGTCTCTTCCTTATTGTTCTTGCAACATGGACATCACGAAACCCGCGATATCCCACATCATTTAATATTTTCATCTGTAGGAATTTCCCTATATCTGATATTCCACGATAAGAAATTAAACTTTGAGGGTAGGGACTTTGGCCAGAGGATCTCATTCCAACTGTCAGAGCTTTCCTGGGTTCCCAAAGTTCGACGAAAATCATGGGAGTTTAAAGCCCCCGTAGATGAAGGGGTGAAGACACATTGGTTGGGCTCCGAGGTTAATTCAATAATGTTGAAGGTGACCTGTTAATCTTCATCCATCACTGCTTGGGTATACTCGGGGTAGAAACTGGCTTCACTAAAGGAGATGGTAGGAGAAGGGCATCTCGGAAACCAGATAGCCTCCCCAACCCAATTGTGCTTCCAGAAGAGGATATCAACATTCCCCACCAGCCATCGAGAGTGAGGTTTTAGATGGAGGATGAGTGAAAAAATACTGGAAAAGAGCATAGAGCCTCTGATCATCCCCAATTTAGGGTCATCAAAGCGGGAGAAGTGCATGGTTCTGCCCTAGAGCGTTCACTTTTCCATGACTTCCCATGCAATTTTTGCATGCATGTAGCTGATGGTGTCCTCAAGGCCACAGACGTTGATGCCGCCTTCCCTGAACGACCTTGCCACATTATTCCATGAAGCCCAGTGATGTTTCCATTCTAAAGAAGGGTCCCATATGAAGTTATCCAATATATTTTCAATGTTGCGAATCACCCCCTGCGGGACTTTGATGGCGGAGAGGGAATGGACCAGGGTAGCAAGCAGAATGCTGCTGATGAGAGAAATACAACCTCCGAAAGAGATATATTTGTTCTTCCAGTTAAGGATGTGTTCTGTTATCTTATGGGAGGGAAAATCACAATATATGATGTGAAATATTCATGGGGAGATGGGAGCCCCGATATATTCCATGGGGAAATATCCTCTGTTCATATTGAGGCTCTGTTGTACATCAACAACTCATCTTGAAATTCATCTGTTGGAAATGTATAAAGTGCTCTTGTCCTTGTTAATCACTTGAACACTCCAGTGGGAGTAGTCCTAAAGCACCTTTAGGAGGCCTTTGATCGATTTGATGCCAGCGTTCATGAAGATGAGGGTATCATCTGCAAACATCAGGTGGGTGATGGGTTGGGATCTCATGATTCGTTTGAAGGGGATAAGCTCGTCGTTATTGAACCTACTGTTGATGATGCAGCTGAGGACATCCTGGGCAAGGATGAACAGGCTAGGGGAAAGCAGATCACCTTTCCCGAGCTCTCTAGTGGCCTTAAAAGAACCCATAAGTCTTCCCCATAAAATCAATCTCCACCCAAGAGGAGCTATAACATCTAAATAAGATATTGATATTCCAAGGGTCAAGACCCATACCTGCTAGGACCTTGTTGATGAAACCCCACTCCACGTGGTCGAACGCCTTGTTAATGTACAACTTGATGGACACGTTGGAACCACGGGTTTTGAGGTTGATGTATTTGATCATCTCCTATGCAAGGGAAATGGCACCTTGGATCGAGCGTCCCTTCACGAACCCGTGCTGCTTTTCTGAGACCCAGTGATGGAGGTTATTTGACACTCTTGTGTTGATGATGCTAGCTAGGATTTTATATGGGAAGTTGCAGAGGCTCACTGGGCGATAGTGCAGAACAGAGGTAGGGTTCCTGGACTTCAGGAGGAGGACAAGGGTTGTGGTGCAGGCGATCCGTGGAAGGCTTCCCCCTCTGAAGAAATTTTGGATGGCCTTTACAACATCCACCTTTAAAACCTCCCACGAGGCCCTATAGAAGAATCTTGGGAAGCCGTTAGGTCCCAGGGCACTGTTCGATTTGAGGCCCATCATGGCGCTGAAGACTTCCTCTTCATCAAGAAAGGCCCTCATCCCCTCATTGTCCTGGGCAGAGAACACTGATGGGATAACCTCAAAGAACTCTGTGTCGTTTCCCGGGTACCCATTAGGCCTCATTGGATTGGAACCAACGAGAAAATATTAGAAGAATGCAAGAGTTTGTTCCCCCACCTCGTCCCTGTAATCCGTATAAGATCCATATTCTTAGAGAAATTTGGGTTTGATTGGTCGCTTTCTCTCTTTGAAGCATGCATGGAAGAATGTGGTGTTCCTATCTCCCTCTTTGAGTCACTTGACCCTCGATGGCGACACACGTATGCCCCTAGGATGACTCTTACCTTGAGTTTGACTTATCACGCACAATCATTATATTCCTGAATAATAAACTTAGGTTAATTTATAATTTCTTGAGAACATTTTTCAAGTTTATTATTCCTTTTATATCATTAATTACCATGTTATAAAAATTACATAATTATTTAAGTTCACATCAGAAGTTTTGTTGATATTCGGTACTTGATTCAAAAATGAACATGGTTTTGATGTCATTAGTCCATGTGTTCATAAGTTCATCATATCCAGAATATTATTCATGAAATAATCATCACTTTTATACATTAATCATACTTTTTAAATCAGACCATTAATTATGGTTATAAAAAATGAACAACATTATATTCATGGAGACGGTAGGCCGTACATATGAATTAGTAACGTTTTTATTTTTCATTGATCATTATGGAAATAAGGTAATTATTATTTTATCTTTTTAGAATGATCATAATATTATTAAAATCATAATAATCATTTAATTATACTTATATATACCATACAAGTGATGTGGTGAATAAAAACGTTTCACATCGCTTTGTGGATGTGATAGTTCACACGTACGCACAAACGAAATTATTGTTTTTATGTTCATGGATGGTAAGAACATAATTAAAATATTATTATTTTAAAATGATAAATATTTCATGAATATCACATATGAATATTAATTCCATCATTATAACCAATCTTGATAGACGATAATGGGAAACAAACTAAATCGGTTTGTGGAGGTGATAATTCACACGTATGCACACGAATGATTAATTCCTTTCCCATTTAATGGAAGTAGACATGTATTTAGGGGATGATATTAAAATAATAACATCTTAATATATTGAGGATACTGGAGTTATTATTTCATCTTGGAAGAATAATATTTAAAGGATGTGGAAGATGAAATAAAATAGAAACTCTTAAAAAATGATACATATTCTTCAGTTGATCACCTTTGAAAAAAATCTTAACACCTCTAAGAAGGGTATTATGACTAAACTAAGGCCTCAAGAATGTGGGGGAGAGATTCTAGAAAGAGGTTTTAATAGATCTTGGCTGAACCAAAAGGCTTTGGAAGTGTGCATATTAGAGAAGAGAGAGTACCTTGTTATAGGAGAGGGGAGGGACACCCTTGGAATTTCTTAAAATGTTAAATTAATATAAATTTTTTGATATAAATGATTCCAAATTGAAATATGTTGAAAATAAGATAATCATAGTTTGAAATCCTCTCATCCAATAATTTTTAGACATGTACTTATTTTACTTTAAACCCGATCTTTTCGTTTTATCCTTAATTATTATCTTTTAATTTTAATTATGGTAACAACATTTTAATTATTAAGAGGCTAATAATTTTAATTATATGGGGTCAATTTCCCATAATTGGACATTTAATGAAATATTATACCTTATCATAGTCACTTTGTGATTTTAAAATATTTTTAGGATTTTTAAATAATTTAATAAATTACTATTTTTAAAAAGAGTTCGCCATCAAAAAACGATAAAAATGTCTTTTTTGAAAAATACTTTTTTATAATTAAAATTGATTTTGTTTTTATATCTTATCTATAAAACATATAATATGAATTTTAAACATCACATTGAGTATATATTTCATTAATATAATCCCAAAAGAGTGATATGATTTTATAAAATAAATTATTCTTATTTAAATAGGTTTTCATAAAAACAAATCCTTTGTATTCAATTGGTTTTTATTTAAATTTATAATAAATTTGGTAACCAATGAATCATTATATAAATATGTGTAAACCATATTTTCATAATCCAGTTAATAATGTTCATTATTTCCATTCCAGCATCTAGGTTATAATGGTAACATTTAAATAATAATATTTAGTTGCTCGTTTAAGCTTGATGTAGCGTATCATGTACGCTATTGAATATAGTGTTTCTTTCTTAAAAATCAGGATGTTATCGTGAAAGAGATACTATTACATTTGGAGACAATTATAAAGGCAAAGTAAAAGGTTTTAGTAAAGTTAGTATTGTAAATTCAACTTCTAAAGTTTTATATGTTGAAGTCCTAAAACACAATTTAAATAGTATATCACAATTATGTGACGATGAAATGGAAGTTAAATTTAAAAATGGAAAATGATTAGTTTTTAAAGACGATTATTTATTATTTTATGCTAATCAAAAAGATAATATTTATACTATTTATTTTTCTGAACTAACTGTTCAACATGTTAAGTGTTTGAATGCTGTACAGAATGACAACATCCTTTAACATAGATGTTTAGGTTATGTAAATTTCAGAATGTTGCATAAGCTCTCAAAACATGAGAATGTGCTATAGATACCTTCCTTGAATAAAGAACAACATCATGTTTGTGATGCTTGCATGAAAGGGAAGCAACACACAATTTCTTTTAGAACCATCAATCAGATAAGTACTAATAGGCCTTTATAGTTGGTACATCATGATTTATTTGGCCCCACTCAAATTTACAGCCTTGGTGGAAAGAAATATAATTTAGTGATTGTTGATGATTATAGTAGATTTACTTGGATATACTTTCTTTCTCATAAAAATTATTCATTTTCTAGATTTATTGCTTTTTGTAAATTAGTTCAAAATGGAAAAGGCTGTATGATTATTTCCATTTATAGTGATAATGGAGGTGAATTTAATAATTTAGATTTTGAGAAATTTTGTGAAAAGAATGACTATTTTCAAAATTTCTCTACTCTAAGAACATCATAGAAAAATAGTGTTGTATAATGGAAAAATAGAACTCTTATTTAAATGGATCGAACTATGTTAAGGAAATATAATTTGCCTAGATATTTTTGGGCCAAGGATATTTTTTCTACTTGTTATATTTCAAATAGAATTCTTATTAAACCTATTTTAAAGAAAACTAATTATGAATTATTTAAAAATAAAAAACCAAAAGTTGGTTACTTTAGAGTTTTTGGTTGTAAAGATTTTATTTTAAATTCAAAGGATAATTTAGATAAATTTGATACTAAGAGTGATGAAGATATTTTTCTTGGTTATTCTAATAATAGTAAATATTATAGAGTTGATAATAAAATATCTATGATTATTGAAGAATATATTAATGTTATGTTTGATAAAAATAATGTTAAATTAAATTATGATTCTAATGTTATTGATGACGAGTTTATATATTTTAATTTTGGTAAATAAATTTCTCAAGATAAGATTGAATCAATTGAGGGGGAGCATACTTCTTCTCAACCTAATACAAAATCTTGGAGGATTCAAAAAGACCATCCTGTTGAAAATATAACTCAAAATGTTGATTCTAGTGTTAAAACAAAAAATTCTATTTTTAGTTATTGTATCCATTCTGTTTTTATTTCTAATTTTATTCCTATAAATGTCAATTATGCTTTAAAAGATGAAAACTGGATTGTTGATATGCAAGATGAATTAAATCAGTTTTTTAGAAATAATATTTGGACTTTATTAGAATTGCCTGAGGATAAATATGTAATTTGAACTAAGTGGATCTTTAGAAACAAGCTGGAAGAATTTGGACAGATTGTTAAAAATAAAGTAAGGATTTTTTATCAAGGATACTCTCAAGAAGAAGGTATATAATTTGAAGATTCTTTTTTACCTATTTCCAGGTTAGAGGAAATTATAATTTTATTATCTTTTTCTTGTTTTCAAGGTTTTAAATTATATCAAATGGATGTGAAAAATGATTTCTTAAATGATTTTATAACTGAAGAAGTTTATGTTTTTCAATCCCCTGATTTTGAAAGTGAAAAATTTCCTAAAAATGTTTTTAAACTATCCAAAGCTTTGTATGGTCTTAAACAAACACCTCATGCTTAGTATGAAAAACTTTATTTATTTTTATTAAATAATAGTTTTAAGAAAGAAAATATTGATCATACTGTTTTTATTAAAATAATTTTAAATGATATTTTAATTGTTCAAATTTATGTTGATGATAAAGTTTTTGGATCATATAGTGAAATTATCTGTAATTAATTTTCTGCTTTGATGTCTTCTAAGTTTGAAATGAGTTTAATGGAAGAATTAAAGTTCTTTCTTGGTCTTTAAATTTTTTAAATATAATATTGAATTTTTCTTAATCAATCTAAGTATGCTAAAGAGTTTGTTAAAAGATTTGGTTTTGATTCTTCTAAATCTATGAAAACCCCTATGGGTACTAATTTTAAATTAGATATTGATGCATCTAGTAAATCTATTGATTTTAAAGTTTATAGAGAATTGATAGGTAGCGTTCTATTTTAAACTGAATATAGACCCAACATCATTTTTAGTGTTTTTTTATATTCTAAATTTCAAGAAAATTATAAAGAAATTCATTTTAAAGCTGTAAAAAGAATAATTAGATATGTTAAAGGAACTATTGATTCTGGTTTATTTTATCCAAAATATAATTGTTTTGATTTAACATCTTATTCTGACTCTGATTTTGGAGGCTGTAGGATTTTCTGAAAAAACACATTAGGTATGTGTCATTTTTTGGGAAAAAGTTTAATTTCTCAGTCATCTATGAAACAACTATCAGTTGCTTCATCTACTGCAGAAGTTGAGTATATCTCTACTACTATTATTTGTGTTCAACGTTTATGAATTAAGAAAACCTTATGTGATTTTGGTATTTATCTTGATAAATTTCCTATTTATTATGATAATACTTATGAAATTTCTATTTCTAAAAACCCCTTACAACATTCTAGAACAAAACACATTGATCTTAGATTTCATTTTATCAAAGATCATATGAACAAGGGTGATATTATTTTAGAATTTATTCCCTTTGAAAATCAGATAGTAGATATTTTTAAAAATCCTTTTGATTCTACTCAATTTGAAAAAATTAAATTTGATCTTAGTATATTGGAATTCTAAATTTTTATTACTGCATTTGTATAGGGGGAATTTGTTTTCACTTTTTATTTATTTACAAAAAGGGTGAAAAATAAACCGAGTTTAAATGTTTTAAAAATTATTTTTTAAATGGTTTGAATATTTTGGTTTTATAATCAAAAAATGGGTAGATTGTTTGTGCATGTGCATGTTTTTCTTTTGTTTGATTAAATACAAATTTACATTTTTTTAAACCCTTTACGTTTGATTACATATGATTTTCTATTAAATCCATTTTTGTATTTTAATGATATATTAAACTAAAATGTTTGGTTTTTTTGATTATTATCACATTGGATAGATAATATATTTATATAAACTTTATTAGTTTATGAGGAAGTCTGAAAATGATCTTTTATTACTCTATAAATTCAACAAAGTTGCTGCTGCAGTTTTAGAAACTCTACAGTTTTCAGTTTTGAAATTTTTTTGTACTTATTTTACCGAAACTTCTAAAAACATCAGATTTTCTCAAGAATTGTTTTTTAGAAATCCAACTTGTTTATCTTGATTTTATTAGTTTTTATCGAAGTCTAAAAATGTCGTTTTGATGGTCATTTAATTATCTGAAGTTTTTCAATGCTATTTCATAGCTGCAGTTTTCCAGAATGTTGTTGCTTCTTTTTTTAATGATATTTTAAGTAGTAGATGTCTGATTTATTTGATTATTGATTTGTTGGAAAGATAATAAGTTTTTCTATAAATAAGTCTTTTTGACCAAAGTCTGAATCTTCTATATAGAGCCTTTAAAAATTTGTTGAATTTTGTTAAAGTATATTGTCTAGTTTTTCACAAAGTATGGTTGAGAAACCCTACGTTACTATTCATACCTTACAACACTATACTATTCATACCCCACATTACGTTACTGTTCATTTCCAAAAAGTATGATGGAGAAACCCTACATTACTATTCATAGCTTATGCTACTTTATGGTTCATACCCTACGTTACATTACTGTTCATTTCTGCAAAGTATGGTTGGAAAATCCTACGTTACTGTTCATACCTTACACGATGTTACTGTTCATACCCTACATTACTGTTCATAACCTACTTTCTGTACCCTACTTTTCTGCTATCACTTTGTGCTTTTATGCTGAAAATTGATTTACTGCATATATATATATATATGGATTATTTTTGAAAGGTTTTTCTGCTGCAAAAATTCACATTAAACCTAAGGATTATGATCGAAGAGTTTTTAATGTTTTGGTGCATTATTTAAAGAAAAAAATTAATAAAATTATTTCAATATATTTTTCCAATAAAATCAGTGGTTTCAATTTTATTTAAATTCAAATATTCAAATCTACTTTCATCTTGTGCTGTTAGTTTTTAGGAACTATATTGACAAATTTAAAGAGGTTTGAATGGATTTAAACATGTATTTTAAATCATTCAATTCTGTTATTATTATGAAGATATTATTGGAAGACTTATTCAAATTATTTTGAATGATTTTATTAGAGATTTATTATACAGGAATAAGGAGGAAACATTCCTGTGATTTTTATGGAGATATTTATGAAAGCTCTTGACTCACTTTATTTTGAACATCTGAAGGAAGTGGAGCTGCTGCAACTGCTGAATATTTTTTTATATATATATCATTATTTCTTGCAGGAGACATACACAATAGAAATACAAAAAAGACATGGGCTAACATATTTGATATTCTTTTTTTCAAAAATAAAGTGTTGTGAACTTTGAACCTATTGTACATTTGCAACGTCCTGTGATACTCTATTTTATCACCTACATGATCTATCAAGTACCGAATTACTTCTACTTCAACTACAATTGTCTTAATGAGATGAACCGATCTAATCCTCAATAACTATTACCTATTCTTTAACTATACTTCCTTGCCTTTCATCTAGTTTTGAGTATGTAACACTATTTCTCATCTCTCTCACACACTCTATTTTTTCTATTTATACTTTTAAACATAAAAAATTATTTTTTATTCTTTTTCCTCAGGTTGTGACTCCAAAATTTTAAAGTCAGGATCTAAAGGTTGTGACTTCTAGTGTCTAAAGTTTGGTTTTAAAGGTTGTAACTCCCAATGTCTAAAGTCAGGTTGTAAGAGTTGTGAATCCCAATGTCTAAAGTTAGGTTGTAAGGGTTGCGACTCCCCATACAAAATTTAGTGTCATGGTTATCCCTCCACTAGAAATTTTTTTAATTAGGTTATGATTCCCCCATAAAAATTATTTTTAGTGCACACGTATCTTTTTCTGAGTAGAGAGGTGTAAGAGTAGAGTATGACCACTTCAGACTGAACTACTATAAAAACATCATTGCGTTATTTACGTTTTCTACTACTAATTAATCTTAATAATTAAATTTGATAATTAATTTAATTAATAAATTTATAAGATTAAATTTTTTAATCTGGTTTATTCACCCCCTCTAGACCATCTTCCATTACCTGTTCCGACCTAACAAAGGTCTTTGGATTATTCAAGCATGTTTAAAACATGGTTGAGACCTCTTTTGAATATCCAACCATATTTACTTTTCAAGATCATATTATAAATGACTATGGAATTATTCTTTGAAATATTTGGAATACTTTGAAAATATTTACATATTTCTTTTACTGGAATGAGCTCTTCATATAGATCATCATTCAAAATTTCTTGATCTTGTTCCTGCTAAACATTCTATCAGTGAAGTTATTTTTTGAGAATTTTGATATTTTTCAAGTTCTTCTTCTACTTGATCAGCCTAAATTTTAGAAATGGTTTTCTTTTTTCCTTTAGAGCTTCCATTTGTTTCAATATTATGGTTCTTCCGAGCCTTCTTGTTTCTCAGATTCTCTGCACATTGAGTGTTGTAATGGCCTTTCTTACCACATACAAAGCATTAAATATGAATTTTATCTTTAGACATGCTGTCTAGAGATCTCTTTGAAACATTTCCTAGTTTTCAACCTTTATAGCAGATGGACCTATGATTTTTGATCTTTCAACCTCACTGTATGAAGATCCTTTCTTTTAATGGAGATTATTTGCTAGAATCCATTTTCTTTTTTCAAGTATTTCATTCATTGCTTTGATAACTAGGAATTCTATCACAGAATGATTATCAATGAAAACATGACATCTCCTTGAATTGATACCTTTTTACATTTCAACTACAAGAGTCAAAATAGCATGATAGTGCATCTGGAATAATATTATCTTTTATGTTAATATTTTATATATTAATGTTATAGTATTTCAATTCATTCCTCCACTGTACAAGTCATTCCTGGGTAAACCTTTTTAATTTAATTCTCATAAAATTATTTATATAAGAACTATATGTTCTTATAGTAAATGGTTTTCCCAAGAAAATATAATTATCCCTAATTCCTTTAAGGACTGAAAACAATTCTCTTTCATGGATAGAATAATTATTCTATGCCTTATTAAAACATAAAATTTAGTATCTTCTGATACTTTCATTATGGGTTTTTACTTATCTTTATGTTAAATACCCATACTAAGTTTGGTGCATCTGTTTTTAAGATAAGTTGATCTTCACTCCCATCTAGATATCCAATTCTTTGAGATTCTATGCTTTTTTCTTCAAAATTATGATTACTTCAGAATCTTCTTCTATCCAATCCCAAGGTACCTTACTGGAAACCTTTTTCTATATTAATACTAATATTTTTTCTAAATATCTGATGTATGATTTGAAATAACTTACTATACCAAGAAACACATGTATCTTCTTATGATATGTAAGTTCATCATGGAAAGTTTTATAGTTTTTTTAATATGCGGTTGAAGCTTCTCTCTACTTCCTTGGATTTGTAATCCTAAGAATTCTATCTTTGGTTGCATCCAAATGATCTTTCTTTCTGAAAGTACCATCCCTTATTCTCTGAACACTTCATCCACCTACTATAAATATTTGATATGCTCTTATGTATTTTTACTAAATATGAGCACATCATCAATAACTGTGATAATATACTAAATGCCTTGTCTATTCAAATTTTTAATATTCCTGACACATTCTTGAGTCCAAATGGCATAACTTTCCATTAAATCAAGCTGTCTGGAATTGTAAATGTTGTTAATGGTATAACCTATTCTTTGATCATTATCTGCCAATATCCTGATTTGAGATCAAACATAGAATATACCATTAAGCTTTCATTTCTAATACCTCTTATCAAATATTCTTGATTAGGAAGATTTTATCCATCATCCTTTGTGTCACAATTAAGATCAAGATAATCTTTAACCATTTTGGCATTATCATTCCATTTTTTTGCATGATTTATCACCATGAATTCTGCACTCATGTGAGGAATTTCACTATGTCTGATTAATCCAAGAATGATTAGTTTTGGATTTTTTTTCTAAAATTCCTTAACCATTTCATTTGGATAGGAAATTCCCTAACATATGATCATTATAATAGAATATTTAAGGGTGATTTTAGCCTCTAACATCTCCTTCAACCATAGTTTTAGAGGGTTTTTGACAAATTTTCTTATAAATAATCTTTTATCTTAGTTAATTCCTCTTCTTAATTAATCCTTAGAACTTTCAATCCAACTAGTTATTTTCACTACTCAATCTTTCTATGGTATTCTATATCTTCATCTAGATAGTTTTCTACTTTAAAAGTCGATACTTGCTTATCTATAACCATTCTAGTTTTTCTAGAAGTATTTGGAATCAGATAATTATTGAGGATAATTCCTTCTGAAAATATTGTTATAGGCTGATATCTTCTAAGGAATCTATTTCCAATCAAGAAGTCATATAGAAATTAAGGAATAAAAAAATCATATGACCTATACAAATTTTTACATTGAGTTCAATATGAACATCTTTGGATACTTCTTGAATCAAAATTGTTGCATTTTTACCAATTGTAACTTTAAACTCTGTAGATTATCAGTTTACTCCTGAAAATCAGATTCTTGTATAAGATAAGGTACATCTTGTATCAACTAGGGAAATACATGTAGTTTCATTAATACTTAATTTTACTAATGTAGATCACTCCTCTATATTTTCATTAAGTAATGAAGATCCCATATATCCTACATGATTTTATTCATCCTCATAGATAGGTAATCGAATATAATTTTTTCTAAATATATTTCTAGAAATTTATGTTCTAGGTGCTTCTACTAAAGTACCTTCATCTTTTCCAATTGAGATCTTTGGATTTTCTAAAGGATTCTCTAGTATTTATGATTTGAAGTCTTCCATCTTAAAATATAATCTTCTTGATCTTGATCCTCCCGATCTAAGATCATCTTCGTCTTATTTGATCTCAGAGATGACAAGTCGATTTCTAACCTGTTTAATAATATTTGGAAGAAGTTTCTTTTACCTTCATTCTTCCTTTGGATCTGATGGAAACCATTCTCTAGGACAGGTTAATCTCTTAGGGTTTACCACCTGTGGTGTCATTTCTCTAATTGATGTTCCTTAATCTTGGAAAATATGTGTAAATATTTCTAGACACTTCCTTAGAGATGGTCTTCCAGCATTGTAGAACTTTACATAAATATGAGTAATTAATCTAACACATCTTCTGTTAGGTGGACATCCCAACATCTTTTTCTAGTTCCTTATGTTGATCTTTACTTCTAGAGTTCTACTAATAATTATTTCCATAAGCACTACATGCAAGTCTGTGATCACCTTTACCCATACTACTTCTACATGCATATTTTCTCATGCTCCTCCTAAAAGTAAATTGGGGAAATTGGCTAAAATTACACCCACTACTACAATTAGGATTGGTAGATCTTGTCCTTTTCTGACTAGGGGATCTACTCTAATTTGGATTATTCCAAAATTTAAATACTTATCATTTTTATAGACAACCTTATTAACCCTTTCTAGTTTTAGAAAAGGCATTTTAAATAATCTTCTATCTGTTTTATAGACTTTAATTATCTCTTCATCTTCAAAGATTTTGGTCATTTCTAAATATGGTACCCAAGACTTCTGGTATACCTCAGACCAGTCAACTATGAACATATTCCATTCTTCGAAACATCTTCCCTTTGAAGTGATTTCAATTTCTAAATAATGAATCATATTACCTTACATTTATTCTAGTTTTACTCAGTTTGGAGAGTCTTCAGGTGCACTAGCCTCTATTAGAATCATGGCAAATCATAGTTGGATCAAAATAGGGTTATTTCCATCTTCCTCATCTGAGACATAATCTTATTCCTCTGAGTACCATGAATATAAATAATATAAACTTTCATCATCTGAGTCTATATATTCTCCCCAGATAGTATCAAAAAATATTTTTGAGGAATCTTCCATTATTATTGCTTTAAGACTTCCTCTTCTTTTGTCCACTTCTGGGAAAATGTCAGCTCTATGACCTTTCTTTCCATAGAACCAACAAAAATTACAACTGGATAGAGATTTTCCTTTAGGGAATCTATGATACTTACCATATTTATCCTTAAAAGTTTCTCTCATGTCCTCATGGATTCTATTTGGTCTAAAAAATCTCTTAGATTTTTTTAGCTTTCTGCCTAAAAATCTACTTAATGAATTTCTTTTTCCAAATTGTTTCCAAATTTTCTTTTGTGATTTCTTTCATTAAAAATTCCATCCTAACACTATGTTTTGAATGATTTTTGTTGGGTTTTTACAAAATCCTACCAGTTTGGACCACACCCATATTTTTCTATAACACCCTTTACTTTTGGGTAGCCAACAGAACTCATGTATGAAATATTTCTTACATCCTGTAAGATATGCCTCTATATAAAATATAGTCTTATAACCTGCCTTTTTATTTATACTTGAACTCCCAATGTATATTGCAAGTCTGCACTTTGAGAAAGATGAGTTTTTAAGGTTTGTGGAACTATTTCAGGCCAACTGCCTAGAAGTTTTTGAATAAAGACATCTAGAGCATATTCTTGATCTATTGGTCCAAGAAGATATTAGCAATGTTGAAACTCAAAAATATATTCTTTAAAGTAGCACATGTCACATATTTGGATCTTGGTCAAATAATTGAATTATTTAAAATGTATGTTTAGTAATTCACTTTAAATTTGATTGACCTTTGGAATCAAATGTATTAATCAAAATTTATATTCAAAATAATTTCCTATGTTCGGTATGTGGTGCATGTGAATTGATTGTTTATTTATGATAAAACTTTTTCCTAAGTGTTTTGATCATGTGAAGGTTATGGACATATGATGAATAACCATTAAGGTTTTTTTAGACTTCAATGGATCATTCAATAATTGTGCAAGATGTAAGTTTCATGACCAAAACATTCTGAAACCTGGAGAGTAATTTTGTATGTTAAATTTATAATTAATTTAAATTTGACCAGAAGAAATATTATCTTGTCTTGGGTTTTTTCTTTGATGAAGATGTTGATTGTAAGAAACCCTATTCAGATTACCATTTTTGCATAGGGAAGACCCAAAGTAGAGCCTCTCTAGGGGCGATCCACATGTGGTCTTTTGATATGAAAACATCATCGATGGAGTGCTGAGTTTTAACATGATAGATTGATCATTTTGTGTTGTTTGTATTGATCACTTCTAGTTACTTCAGACTTGAAAGATTCTTTCTTATTTCTCTCATTATTGAGAGGATAAGAGAATGATTAATTTTGAGAGAATCTCATTGTGCACAATTATTTTCAATTCTCGATTAACCCTACATAATAGACAAAACAAATATATTTATAGAGTTTGAGTTAAGGTTAAAACATTATTTAATTATACAACAATCCTTAAATAATATAATAAACTTTATCTGATCCCATTCCATATAATAATTATAATTTTATTATTTTATGGTGTGTGCTAACTTATGCAATGATAAATATTATTTAACCAACTTTTAAATTAATATTTATCACTGGACACGATCGTAATATGATCACCCTTCTCAGCATTTATCGAATACCTGAATAAATATTTATTCCTAAATAAAAATTTCATTAAACTCTGATGAATAACTATTTAATGAATATTCAATAAATAAAATAAATATTCTATTCATAGTCTGGTGAATAAATATTTATTAAATATTCACGTTATTAAATAAATTATTTATCAATGAATAAATAATTATTTTTTACCTTACAAATATTTGTGATCAATAATTCATATATAAAATCATTACTCAGTATTGAGAAAAATATTTATTCTAATAAATAAATTTTAATAAATTTTAATCGATATCAATAGAAACACTTAGTGTGTGACCCTTTAGGATTTTTTTATCATTGACATTATATAGACTTGTCTAAATCTCAATATTACTGTCTAGAAACAAGTCAAGACACCCAAGATAAAGAAGTTAATGTCACAATATTGACAATCACACACAAGCGATTACTATGTAATATAATCCATTTGTCACAATATCTCATCAAGAAAGTTGCACACACGTCTCCCCAATCTATGTACTTGATACATCTTTCTTTGACTATTTGAAATAAATTTATCATTATACTATGACCATAAAATTTAATGTGACAATTCTGTTTTAATCAAAAGTTTTGGGAAATACAGCAAGCGACGAACACACAAACAAAATCAAAGAGAACATGCAACAAAAATAATTTATTTCCCTCCAAACAAAAGCAGATGTGCAATGACCCCAAAATAAATGTGTAAAAAATAAATGTTGACATTGGAATTTTTACATAGAAAACCCAAAAGGAAAAACCACAAGACCTAGTCCAGAAAGTGAGATCCATTAAAATTAATAAGTACACAGTAGAGACTTCCCAAAAATGGAAGGGATCTCAAAAGTAATACTCAGAAAAATAGTGGATCAAAGTCGGAGAGTAAAGAAAAATGATCATTGAACAAAAGGTGATCACCAAAATAATATGGTCTCTATATGTTAGTGTGTTGTAAAAAGACTTGATGCTACCTCCTTTTATAATAAAAAATATCTGGGTGAAGATTCATAACTCCACAAAAAATACTTCTTTGACTCGCGTTAAAATCATGTCTCCAGATGAATTAATTCATGTATTCTTGAACCACATGGTTTTCTATTTGAGGAATGTGGTCTTTATCCACATGGTTCTCTATTTAAGGAGACACCCCCAACAAACTCCCCCTCCAAATCAAGTGGGGATCACTTCCAACCCTACAATCAGTCAACAAGTCTCAAATTTACCTCTGGGTAAACTCTTGGTCAACATATCTGACCTATTTTCATCAGTGTGGATCTTCTCAAGCTCTAACTATATCTAATCAAGGACTTTGCAGATCCAACTATACCAAACATTGATATGTTTTGACCTTCCATGAAAAGTGGAATTCTTTCCCAAACAAATAGCACTCTAACTATCACAAAATAAAACATACCTATCTTGATTTAGATGGAGCTCTCAAAAAAAAAAAAATTCATCCACAAAAATTCTTTGCATGCCTCTATAGATGCAATAAAATCTAACTCTATTGTAGATAAAGAAACACATCTATACAATCTAGACCTCCAAGATACAACTCCCTGCAAAAGTGATCAAATAGCCTGAAGTAGACTTCCTTGAATAAATATCTCCTACCACATCTAAATATGTAACACCACAAAGAATATGAATCCCTTTTCCAAAATAGAATCTCATATTATATGTACCATGAAGATAACAAAAAAATATGCTTCACTCCTCTCAAATTCTCTCTACCTAGATTTGATAGAAAATGACTAACCACACCAATTGCATGATCATAATAGGTATAGTATATACCATCACATACATTAAACAGACAATGAAATATGAATAAGGTATGCGTTGCATCTCCTCTCTCTCTTCATTAGTAGAAGGTGAATGACTAGTGATGAGCTCAAAATATAAAGCAATAAGATTACTAACCACTTTCTCTCTATCCATAGAAAATCTCTGAAGAACCTTCTCAATATATCTCTCATGATATAAGCACAATTTCTTAGCCTTTCTATCACAAGAGATTGACATGCCATGAATCTATCATGATGGCCCAAAGTCTTTCATTGTAAAAGGCTATCAAAGATCCTTCTTCAATCTATCAATTATAGAATCATCATAGTTAACAATGAGAATATCATCAACATAAAGAAAAAGTATAAAAACATCATCATTAGTAAATATTTAAACAAAAATATAATGATCGGAACATGTCTTCCTAAAACCCTGATGAAAAATGACAGATTCAAACTTCTTATACCACTGTCTCGGAGCTTGTTTCAAACCATACAAACTCTTATTCAACCTGAAGACATGATTATCTTTACTTGTTTCAACAAAACCCTATGACTACTCCATATAAATCTCCTCCTCTAAATCTCCATGGAGGAAAGCAGTATTCACATCTATCTGCTCAATATATAGATCCAAACTAGCATCCAAACCAAGAACAACCCGAATGGAAGACATTTTGACAATAGGTGTGAAAATATCATCAAAATAAATACATTTCTTGTAACAGAATCCTTGGACAACTAACCTCGCCTTGTATCATGGAACATAACTGTATTATTCATTTTTAATATGATAAATCTACTGATTTTGCAAAGAACTCTTATCTGTTGGTAACTTCACTAGCTCAAAAGTATGGTTTTCATGCAATGATGTAATCTTGTCATCCATTGCCACAACCCATCTGTCCTTTTGTTCACTTTCCATCACCCCATCAAAATATTCTATTTCTCCCCCTTCAGTGTGGAGCACATACTCATAAGGTGAATACCGAGTAGAAATTGTATGATTCCAAGATGAAATTCGGAGTGGAACTGTGAGTTTATTAATTACCCATTGAATAAGATCATAAAAAAAAATCTGAATGAGAAACAACAACATGAACATGTTCTCCCTGAGCATCATTATGAGTATTATCATGATTATCAAAATAAGAAATACGAGGTAAATGTTAATCAGAACCTGGCTCAATACTGACAAAGCCATTAGAAGTTGGAGAAGTATATTTTTCTCCCTTATTAATGTATGTAGTAGTCTGATCCTCCTTAAACACTACATCATAGATTATGAAAAGTTTCTTCAATGTAGGATAATAGAACCTACACCCAAACTCATCGTGTCTATAGCCAATAAAAATACACTGACAAGTCTTACCATCTATCATAGATCTCTCATCTCTAAGCATATGAACAAAATTATTGCAACCAAATACACAAGTTATCGTACCTGATCTCTTTTCCATACCAAAACTTGTCGAGAGTGTCTATTTGAAAAGAAAACACTTGTGATAAATTGATAATATAATTAGAAGTAAGTAAAGACTCACCCCAAAAATTTCTAGGAAACTTTTCTTTCAAAAGTAAACAACAAACTCTTTCCAACAAAGTCCCATTCATCCACTCAGCTACACCATTTAGATGAGGTGTCTTAGGAGGAGTCTTCGGATGTTTAATACCTTCCTACCTACAATAATGATCAAAGAGACCATAATACTCTACCCCATTTTTAGTGTGAATACATTTTAATTTCTCACCTGATTCCCTCTCAACTCAAACATAAAATTGCTTAAAAACACTAAGTATCCAAATTTTGGCATTAAAAACATAAACCCATAGTTTACATGAGTATTCATCAATAAATGTCACAAAATAAATACCACCACTAAAGATCTTAGATTTAAAAGGACCACAAACATCAAAATGTAATAATTCAAGTACATATGACTTCTTGTGTGGAGGATGACTACTGAAACTCTCTCTGCTATGTTTTCCAGCCATACAATTACCACACGTTTCCAATTTGACACTCTTCAAATATTGAAGAAGATTTATCTTGGCCAAACAACCATGACCTTTATCACTAATGTGACTGAGCCTCTTATTCCATAACTTGGAAGAAATACTACACTCAAAAACTAAAGTAGTATCAAAATAAATAGAATCTCTAGTCTAGTAAAAACCTGATTGATTCTTCCCTCGAGCCACAATCAAAGATCCCTTGGAAAGCTTAAATTAGAAATCACCAAAAGTACTGATAAACCCTTCATCATCAAGAATGCTGATAGAAATTAGATTCAAGAAAACCTTTGGCGCATGTTGAACATTCTTCAAAATTAGATTACTTCCTCTGATAGTCTCCAAAAAAAAAATAGTCCCGATACTTATGACATAAATAGGACCATCATTAACCATATTCAAAATCAAAAAATTACATAGGATCTAAGATGTAAAGAACTCCTTCGATGTCACATGAAAATAAACACCAATATCAAAAACCCAACAAGAATCATCAGAATAAATATTAATGGAGTCATAAATAATAACAATATCACCCCTATAGTGGTGATGACATGATCATCTCCATCACCATTTTTATTCTATAGATTTTCCTTTATTTTATTTTATCTTTTTAATTGATAACATAAATTATTAACATACCCTTTATTAAAATAATTATGACATTTAAAATCACTCTACTTCAACATGGATTTGCTTCTTCCTTTTCTCTTACCTCAACTGCTCTGTCCCTGGTCCTAGATACTCCCCCTGTTCTCTGTAAATAATAGATCTGAAGAGGATTTCTCTTGAGTACATCTCTTAATCTCTTCATTAAAAATAGATGACTTAACAAAAATGAATGTGACAACACCATTAGGAGAATAATTGGTTAAAGTAACATGTAAATTATACCAAGAATCATGTAAAGTGTTAAGTAATAAATGAGCTAAAATCTCATTTAAAAATTGATACCCATACCAGAAAAATGATAAAAAAATCCCTGATATTCACTCAAATAGTCATAAATAGACACACTATCCTTGAACCTCAAATTCATAATTTGTCTAAGAAGAAAAAATTTGTAATTTCCTATCTTGGAAGCATAGGTCATCTCAAGCTTCTCCCACAATGTTCTGGCATGAAAGATGTTGACAATGTGGTTCATCACACTGTCTTTGACCCATTAAAAAACTAAACCACAAACCATATCATGCTTGAATGCCCATTATTCATATAAAATCCTTTATATATTCTGGGTACTAAACACTGGAAGATGCATTCTCTTGACAAATAGAAGGTCCTTCATTTTTAGTTTCCACATAGGGTAGTTTGTACTATTTAATAAAATCATCTGATTGTAATTAGATTTCATAATAAATATGAAATAAAAAACAAACCCTCTGATAACTTATGTTGGGAAAGACGACAAGTGATGAATTCACAAACAAAATCAAATTGAACATGTAGTGGAAATACATTATTTACCTCCAAACTAAAGCAGATGTGCAATGACCCAAAAATAAATGTGTAGAAAATAAATGTTAACACTGAAACTTTTACATTGAAAATCCAAAAGGAAAAAACCACAGGACCTAGTTCAAAAAGGGGGATCCACTGAAATGAATAATTATATAGTAGAGACTCCCTAAAAATAGAAGGGATCTCAAAAGTAATACTCAGAAAAATAGTGGATCAAAGTCAGAGAGCAACGAAAAATGATCATTGAACAAAAGGTGATCACCAAAAGAATATGCTCTCCATATGTAAGTTTGTTGTAAAAATCCTTAACGCTACATTATTTTATAAGGAAAAATTTTTCATGAATATTTTTAACTCCACAAAAAATAAAATGCTTCTTTGACCCAAGTTAAAATCATGTCTTTGTGTGAATTAATTCACACAGTCTTGACCTGCATGGTGCTCTATTTGAGGAATGCGGTCTTGACCTGCGTGGTGCTCCATTTGAGGAGGAACCCACAAAAAAAATCCCACGTAAAAACCTATATAATGATAGAATAATTCATTTTCATATCTATTAATATGAATTATAAATTTATATTAGTTATAACAAAATTATTAAGTAAATTTTAAATCAAAAAGGAAATAGTTTTAACTAGAGTCTTTTCAAATAATGTTTTATTTAAAAGTTTAATTTTTAAATTTTAGAATTTTAATTTTAAAATATAAATATCATTTTTTAAATCAAAATATCAAAATTTAACTATGGTGAAATTTTGGGATTTTTCAAAAAATATTGATTTTTATGTGAATAGTGAAAAATATAGATTTTTGTTAAGAAATATTTTATTTTCGATAATTTAAGTATTTTAAAAGTCAAAATATGTTTTGAATATTATTTTAAGTAACATAAGTATTATTTTTAAATCTCTTTAATTACTTTTTAATCAACTACATATTGTTTTTTTAGAATAAGTTTGTTTTTGGGTTTAAAAATAAATTTTTCTAAAAACTGTTTTAAAATGAATAATGTTTCTCCATTTTAATCAGTTTAAATAAAATATAAATGGGAATGTTTTAAATGAAATTTATATATTATATATCATTAAATATTAATTTATTTTCATAAAACTCTTTTTTTAGTCATAGAGTTAATATAGAATCATATTTTTCTCAAATAATATTCTTCTTAAAAACATGTTTTTTCATCGCGTCTGTGGGTTTTATTTTAAATTAAATTTTTACACTTATATAAATTGAATTTTAAAAAATAGATTCCATATTTTGAATTAGTATAATTTATATTTTCTAATAATTTCAACTTATTTTTTGATCAAAATGAATAGTAAAAATAGTAAAAATTAATTACCACAGTTAAGGTAAAAATGGAATTACAAGATGGTTAAACTAAAAAAATAATGGTTGAAATTATCTAAATTTTTTTCTAAAATATATTGGATGACCATATTTATACCTTTTACCTTTAATTATATATAACAATTCATTATTTGAGCCTATTTACATGAAAAAAATATGGGAAAAATTCATTCTTTTAAAAAATTAAAAGTGTGAAACTTATTTCACTTATAAAAGGTCACCCCCTCTAATTCTTTATTAACATCTTAAAAACCCATTGGTTTAGAAAAAAAATTCCCAAATAACTTCTCCAATTCCATTATCTCATAATATAAGCCATATATTGGGAAAAAAACCCGCCAAGAAAGGCATTTGGTGCAAACCAAAAGAAGTTACCCGAAGAAGAGATAACGTTCTTTAATGAGCATTTTTATCTTATTTCTTCCCACACCTTCTTCAATTTTTATTAAAAAATTATTATATAATAAACTAATTATATTATATATATTGAGATTTTATTATGTTAATTAAATTACCTAAACTGTTATCCTCTTCCATAAAATGGGTTACGAAATCATTATTTGTGTGTACGGTGGACTACCACCTCGTGAAACGATGTCATTCGTTTTTCCATTACCACCTCTCACCTTTGGGTATGATGATGGATATAAAGTATTTATATGATATTTATAACATAATTATACATATGGAGTCATTATACCATATATAAATTTTTTACATTCCATTCCATAAGAGATATGATTACATCGCTTGTGTGTACGGAGAATTACCGCCTCGCAAAGCAATGTGATTCGTTTTTCACTAACGCGTAATATGGAAGATAATAAGGGTAAAGATAATTAATATATGTGATATACATGAAATCATTCATGAAATATTTATCATTATGAAAATATAATATATCATTTTCTTTCTTACCTTTTCACTCACTAAAAAAGCGATAACGTCGTTCATGTACGTGTGGACTACCGCCTTCACGAAGCGATATGACTCTCTTTTCATCACCAAACCAAATGGATGATATATATAAGTATATTTAAATAACTAATATGGTATATATGATATTATTATCATTCTGGAAAGGTAAAATATTACTTACCTCCTTTCTATACTGATTACTTGAAAATAGAAACATTACTCATGTGTACGTACGACCTATTGCCTCCATGAACGTAACATACTTCACTTATCAATACCAAATTTCATGATTAATCTTTAAATAAAAATTTATGTATAAATATGCTAATTATTTCATGATTATTATTCTTAATATATTTATATATTGACTTCTTTAACCATAGTCAACCTACCAAACTCAATTTTGACACATAAGTTGAATATGATCAAAACATTCGAGGTACACTTAATTGATTAAGTAATTATACATAACATAGTAATAAGTAAAATAAAAATATTAATAAACTTTAAAAAGGTTCTCAAGAAAGTAAATAATTAACATAATTTAATTATTTAAGAAGATAAAGACACATGTGACAAGTTAGACTCATGGTACAAGACTTTGTCTCAATTTCTTTTTGTTGAGACATATTTTGATGTTATACACCTATAATCTTTTATGAGGTGTATATAAAATATTTTTTAAATGTTATATCATTTATTTATCTATTATAATGGTATTTATAGTTTTTTAAATGCTATTATTTCATGATACTTATGATTCAAATATTTTCAAAGTGATAAGAGAATTTTCTTTAAAAAAATTCTCTTTTTAAGTTTTCTTTTCAACTATTTCTCTTCTGTGTCCATGTTTTTAAAATGATTTTATGAAAATTTTTATATGGAAGAAGATATTTTTAAATTAAATTTTATGACTCTTTTTAATTTATTTTCAATGGTTTTTACTACCACAGATCCGAGCAAGGGATACGCTTGGTTTTATTAGCGCTAAGAAGAAAGCACTGATAAAAGGGGGGGCCTTTATCAGTGCTTCCAAAAAGTACCGATAAATTTACCCTTTATCAGCGCTAAAAAAATCATTGATAAAGGTGTAATATTTATAAGCACTTATCATCTATTTTTTAGCACTGATTAATACCCCCTTTTATCAGTGCTTTCTTCTTAGCATTGATAAAACCATGCACATCCCTTACCCGGATTTGTGGTAGTGTATCTTCTAAAATTTTAGCTTTAAGTTTAAAAAATCTTATCATATCATTAAATATTTTATCTCATAAAATTATTTATTAATTTAAAATGTAATTATTTTTATTACATATCTATATTATTTTGAGGTTTATCTATTTATTAAATATTAATTTTATTTTGGTAATAATGAATTGTTGAACTTTATTAGACAATAAAATTATATAATTATTAGAAAACATATTATGAAAACATAAAAAATAGTTATTTAATCTCATTAATTTTATCATGTTAAAAGATTTGAATAATTATAAATTCATCCAACTATCCAAAGAATTCATTATTTCAAGCTAGATAATTGAGATTATTCAAATTATGAATAATTATATTCAATCTAAAATTATTTATATTCATAATCACATTATATTTGAAACATGATTTCAAATTAGTTAATGGAATTTTGAATAATTAATAAATTCCAAATTATATAATGTGATTATCTAAAAAAATAATTATGTCATCCATATTTTAAAAAAATTAATGTTTCATCATGTTTCTTTAAAATCATATTTTTTATAATCAAATTAGATAATTATTTAAATTCATTAATTTTATTTTATGAAATTATGATTTTTTCATAATTTTATTTAAAATGGAACAATTCATATTTTTTTAATTTTTATTTTATAATATTTCATTATATTATTAAATTTTATCATTTATTTATTTATATTTGAATTATTAATTATTAATTTTTAGTAATTAACATTTATGATTGTAAAAATATAATTGTTTTAACGTTTAGTGTGTTTTTTGTTTTAACTCACCAAGAATTGTATTAAAAAACATTATATTAATTATGTGTCTAATATAGATATTATATTATGTTATTTTAGGTTATCTTAAACATGTATAAACATTAAAATGATGTTAAATTAGAACAAATTATTGAAATTAATGATAGTAACTTGGTGATACATGGTGTGGATAACACTTGGCAATGTAATCAAGGCATGAATAAAGATGAAAATAAAAATGACTATGTTTAAGTCAAAGAAAAAAATATAAAAAAACTAAATTTTATGTTTGAAGTTATTTTGAGAAAATGAGAACAATTGAAGAAAAACCTAAGATTAAGTGTAAAAAATGTGTATTAGTATTGGTTAAAGGAGGAAGAAGATATGGAACATCAACTTTGTCTCGACATATTGAAAAATGAAATGGAATCCAAGTATTAAAAGATCAGAATGTTCCTTTGATGATATTGAACTATAATATCCCAAGATATTACAATAATGACTATGTTTGATAGTGTAAAAAATACGCAACACCATGCGTAATCAAACCATGAAATATTATTATTTAAATATGATCATTAAAATATAGTCATTAACTTGATGAGTATGAATAGTATTAACTAATATTTGAAATACACACACACACAAAATGATATATATATATATAAAGGTTCTAATTAATAAAAATTTATTGATTAATACTTAGAAAATAAGCACTCAACTTTTAGTAAAACCATTTTACTCTTCAAATATATGTTTTCTTCAAAAATGGATTTTATTGCCTTTTGTGAAAAAATTATATAATAATTTTTTTCAAACATTATGAAATAGTATTTTATAAAATAAATATCATTTTTTTAAATCAACATATCAGAATTATTATATGGTTAAATTTTGATTTTTTTTGGAAAAGTTTAATTTTTTAGTGAATAGTGAAAAATACCAATTTTATTGAAAATTGTATTTTCTTTTAAGGTATTTAAAAATTCATATTCTATTTTGGATAATTTTTAAAATTTAATAGTTCATTTTTATTTAATATAGTCCAATTATGGTTTTTAAATGATTTTTATACTTGAATTTAGTATAAAAGCAATTTCTATTTAAAAATGATTTTTTTGAAACACTATTTTTCATCGTGTTTTATCAGTTTAATTTTAAATTAAAATATTCCACTTATATTTTTTTAATCTTGAAAAATGGATTACATATATAAAATTTTGGGGTCTAAATTTGGTAAATAGGCCCCTTTTATTTTTTTTCAATATGAATAGAAACTATAGTTAATTTTGTTACCACAATAAAGGGTAAATCGGGTAATTAAAGGATAAAAATAACATGATAAGGACTATAAAATGACCCTAAAACTTGTATTAATTTTATTTTATGAGTACATAATCATCAAATATTTGGTTATATGGAATTTTGTTTCCATTTGGATGTGATTATGACCTTTATAGTATTTTATGTAAAGAAAAGTAAAAAATGTAACTCGTTTTTAAATAAATATAATAATTTTAACATAGGGATAACCAGAGGATATGTTTGGTTATAAAAATTATCCTTAAGTATAAAACATTTATCTTCATCCTGGTAATTTATTTTTAATTATCAGTGGAAAAATAATTATTTTAAATATTACACAATGCTGACGCAGTAATTATTCAATTAATGAAAAAATAAAATAAAAGATATTAAAAATATTAAAAGTAGTGTAATTTAAAATAATTAATGTGTACCATGAATTTTATATATAAAAATTACATATTATAGATGTGTTAATTTAATTTATTTTAATTTATTTTTTTCTTGATGCTTTGAAAGTCTAAGAAAATGAATAGTTCTAAAATTGACATTGATGATATTTTATAATAAATAATATATTATTAAGTGATTTCAAGTTAATACAAATATTATATTTTGAAAATTGAATGGTATATGATTAATGAAAACAAAAAAGGTCCATTTATGGGTATTTTTTCATTTTATAGTAACAATATTAACCATTAAAGGGTAGAAAACTTTAATATTGTGATAATTGTCAAAAGGGTTAATGAATGGTTAACACAAAAATATAAAGGTAAAAATGTGCTCCAAACTTTTCCAAATTTTATTTTATTATATAATTTGACTCATAATAATATTAAATTATAATATTATCAATTTTAATCCATTTTTATCTCACAATTAATTTATATTAATTTAATATGAAATTCCAAGATTACCCCTCCCCTCTCTTATAAAAGGGAACATATTTTTCTCATTTAAACACACATCAAGAATCATTTTGTTCATAAAATACCTACCCAAATACATTACTTACATTCATACTCATATCCTAGAGGCTTTTTTTTGATCAAACAACCAACCTAGCAAATCTTTTGGCGTAAACCTTAAGAGATTGTCTAAAGAAGATGCAACGTTCTTAACTGAGCATTTCTATTTTATTTCTTCTCCCACATACTTCAAATCTTGTTCAAACATGATGAGATAATAACAATAGTATATATAATATATTAAAATTTTATTATGTTAATGACCTAACCTATATCCATCTCTAACCTTCATCAAATGGGAAATGAATCAATCGTTCATATATACGGTGGACTATCGCCACAGAGACTGATGTAATTCGTTTTCCATCACCGTATCTCAAGACTAATTATAATGATGGAACTAATATTTATATATTATATTCAGGACATATTTATCATACTAAAAAGATAATACATCATTTAATTTCTTAATTTACATTCATTGAAAAATGACAGCATCGTACGTGCCTACGTGTGAATTACCACCTCCACGAATCGATGTGATTCGTTTTTCATCACCACATCACATGCATGATATATATAAGTGTATTTAATGAAATTATATGATATTTATGATATTATGATCATTATATAAAGATATAATAATACTTTCCTTCTTTCTTATTGAAAAATGGAAATGCTACTCATGTGTACGTATGACCTACCATCTCGATGATTGTGACATAGTTCATTTTTCATAACCATCAATCATGATTGGTTTTAAAATTATAAGTCTTATATAGAAATTATAATTATATCCTGATTATTTTTCTGCATATGATGGAATAATGAACCCTTTAACCATATTCAACTCATCGAAGTTATTTTTGACTTATGAACTGAATATCGCCAAAACATTTAACATAAACTTAAATAATTAAGAAATTTTATATGACATGGTACTAAGGAAAATAAAGGGAATAAAAAACTTAAAAAAGGTTTTCAAGAAATAAAATAAATAAAATAATTTTATTATTTAGGAAGTTAAGAAACATACATGAATAGTCAGACTCAAGGTAAGAATTGTTTTTTTAAAAATCATCTTTTAAAGCTTCCTTTAAAACTCTTTTTTTATTCCATATCTACATTTTTAAAATTATTTTATAGATGTATTTATATTTATATAAAATAATTATAAAGTAAAATTTATGTTTCTTTTGACTTTCATTCAAAATTTGTTCAAAATGAATTTTTATGGAATGTTTTAGCATTCTTTACAGAAATACAAAAGGAATGTTATATTTTAATGTATACAATGACAAATAACTTTCCCACTACCATAAATATTATTTTATTTTTGGATTCATTTACAAGATTCCATGTTTTATTAAAATAAAAAAACATCCTTCCCTAAATTCTTGTTTTTTTTTCAAAATGGGTTTTAAAATGGAATGGATTTATCAATATTCATAAAAGTTTTCTTATGGGTGCAAAGAACATTTTTATAATGAAAGATTTTATGTATTCTGTTATGGTTATTTGGAATTATTTATGAGGATGGATGGTTTCATTATAAAATGAGGGAGGTTGATATCGTTATTGATCTCTAATGCATTGGTTAAGGGGACAAAGTTAACTGATTAGGTTTCTCCTAAGAGATTATGAGAATATACTGTGATAATTATTCCAATTTTAACCATGATGGTTATTTTATGTGTAACTATGATGGTTATTCTATGTGTAACTGTTAAGGTTTTACCACTTGTAAGTGTGATATGAAAATTATACTCCATGTAACCTACTTGTTTTATTTATGATTTCTATGGTGTTTTATAGAAATATTATGATTTCAAAAGGTAAAGTATATACCTCTTTATAAAGTTGAAAAGCGTAAATTTGTAAAAAAAGTTATTATGAGATTTTCATGATTTCAAAGAAACCTTATGAGTTTTATTTTTTCCTTTAAGACTTTATGAAATGTTTTATGAAAATATTTGGGAAGAGACGGTGATTTACTGGGTAAGAAAATGTTTATTTTGAGCCAAATTTTATTTTGAAAAAGCAAAATTTTTATAAGTATTTATAGAGTAATGATTTGTTTTTTTCTTTTTATGTACATCACTAAGATTTTAGTGATTATTATAGGGTTTAAAATATTTTTCATCGGGTTTAAGGATGGGTAAGTGAAAAGAAGGAGTCAAGTTGAAAGTCATAAATATTTTTCATGAAAAAAATGTGTTTCATTTTAAAATTTTTATATTATGGGAAAAATGTATATTGATTAGAAGTGTCCACTTTGTATATATTTGGGTTTTTTATGTAAGATTTATGACCCAAATCTCTAAAAATCTAAACTTAAAAGATCATTGGGAATGTAAGAAAGTGAATTATAGTTTAAAGTCACTATAATATGTAATGTTTAAGGCTAGGTTCTTATATGGACCATTCTGAAATGTTATGAAATAAAAAGTTTTATTCAAAGGTGTTTTGGGAAAATATGGAAACAACCATTATAAGATATGAACTCCCATTTAAATTTGTTGAATATGAATAAATTAGATAAATCTTAAATTACTTGAATCCATAAGTGATGTTTTTATAGGATTACTACAAGTTCTGATGTGATGGCTACAACATCTCAATATTTTAAAAATAAGACTATGTTCGATATCATATATAACATGCAACACCGAGCCTAAATTATCTATTAAATATTATTATTTAAATATGATCATCATAACCCAACCACTAAATTAGTGGGTATTGGACTAACTAACTAATGAAATCTATATAAATTTTCCACTCAATATAAATGCATTGATAAATTCTTAGTAAATAATAACTCAATTTTTAGTAAATTCATTTTATTCTTTAAAAATATGTTTTCTTCAAAAATGGGAATTATTAATTTTCATGAGAAAATATTATAATTAATTTCTGTAACTTTCGAAATTTTATTTGATAAATAGGATATTATTTTTGAAAAAAAAATATCAAATTTATCTTATGATGAAATTTAGATATTTTTTTTTTGAAAATTTCGATTTTTTAATGAATAGTGAAAAAATAGCGATTTTTATTGAAAGTTATATTTTCTTTTAAAGTGTTTACGAATTCATATTATATTTTGAATTGGTTTTAAAATTTAATTATTTCCTTTTGATTAAATATAATCTAATTATAGTCCTTGTAATGAATTTTATACTTTAATTTTATATAATAACATTTTTAAACTTAAAGAATAATTGTTTGAAAAAAAATATTTTCATCAGGTTTTGTGGGTTTGAATTTTAAATTAAATTCTACCACTTATGTGAATTAAATCTTGAAAAAATTAATTAATTATTTGAAATTAGGAGACCCAAATTTGTTAAATAGACCCATTTTATTTTTATTTATTATGAATAGTATCTATAGTAAATAATTATCACCACGTTAAGGATAACACAACTAGAAAATCAACATATTTCCATAGTTGAAAACTATGGTAATAAGGCCCAAAACTATGGCCGTAGACTACAACCATGGTTTTCCCCAATAGTGGGCGCTATGACCATTGCAATAGGGTCTGACCTATTTCCACAGTTTAAACCATGGAAGTAGGTCTCGAAAGTTATCCACCATGGAAGTTAACCTATGGCCACGATTTAATCCATGGACATGGGTGCTATTTCCATGGTGAAAAACTGTGGCTATAGCCTAAAAATAATGTGTCCCCAACCGAATTCGATCCCTGCACCTTACCTTTATGATTAAGCTACCTAACCAATACACCTCTGAGGACTTTGGATATATATATATATATATATATATATATATATATATTATGTTATATATATTATTAAAAACTGATTAAATAGCATGAAAACCCTAGTAATAGAGCTTACCGCTCTTTTTATGATGGGAAAAATTTTCTCCCACAGAAGCATGGGAGACCTATAGCCACGGTTCTGTAAATTCTTGGAAATATGCTATAAAAAACATGGATATAACGAGGTTTTTAGTAAAACCATGGAAATATCCTACTTATAGCCATAGTTTTGAAAACTGTGGCTATAGATCTGTGGAAATAACCCATTTTTCTAGTTGTGTAAATTAGATAATTAAGGTTAAAAATAATATGATAAGAACTAAAAATTGTCAATAAACCTAGAATTTATCCCATTGAATGAGTGAAATTCAGCCATGTACATCCAAGTATTGAATATATAGACACTTTTTGGAATATTTCTTTGATTTTAACCTTTATAATATTTAATTAAAAGATAAAGATAAAAATGCCAATTTTTAGCTTTTAATAACTAAAATATTTTGTGACAGGGATAAAAACAACTTATGTTTGGTTATAAATAACCATTTGAAAAGAAATTGATTTATTTTTATAATGGTAATTTATTTCTAATTTTTAGAAATGAGATAATTACCTTAAATGCTTATGCAACATTGACACAATATTTAATCAATTAATAGAAAAATAAAATAAAATATATTAAAAATATTAAAAGTAGCATAAATTGAATGAATTATTGTGTTCCATGAATTTTGTAGATAAATATAATATGTTATTAATTTTTTAAAATATTATTTTCAAATTTAATTACTGTCATATTGTTTTCAAAGTCAAATTAATTGAATAGTTCCAAATATGGCATTAATGATATTTTATAATAAGTAATATTTTATTAAATGATTTAAAATTCATAAAAATCATGTATTATACTAAGTGATTGATATATGGTTAAAAATATCAAACATTATCCATTTATTGTCTAATTTACTTTTATAGTAAATCTCTTGACCCTTAAATTGTAAAAACTTCATTATCACAGTAATTGTCAAAAAGGGTTAACACAAATTAAAACAAAGAGATAAGGGCAACAAATTAATATAAAATTATAAATTTTTTATTATATGATATTATTTTGATCAATACTCATCCTATATTACAATTATATTAGTTTGGATCTTTTTTTCTATGAAAATTAATTTATATTAATTTAATATTTTAATAAATTCCTAATGTACCCCTCCCCTCACTAATAACAGGTCACCTCCTCTCCTCTTTTAGTCACACTTAAAAAAATTTTGGTTCATCTAGTCCCTACTAAAATAATTTCCTTACTTCCCTTACCATATACTAGAGGTGTTGGTTTGACTAGAGAACCCTCATAGGAAGGATTTTGGTGTAAACCTAAAGAGGTTCTCTAAAGAAAAGGTATCATTCTTAACCGAACACTTTTTGTTTTACTTATTCATCCAAATAATTTAAATATTATTCAAACATGATGATATAATAATACTAATATATACCATATAATTATATTTTATTATTTTAATATGATAACCTACATCCATGTCCTCTTCCATCAAATGGGAAATGAAACAATCATTCATGTGTATGGTGGACTACCGGCTCGCGGATCGATGTGAATTGTTTTCCATAATCACCTATCATGGAAGTTTATGATGATGTGTTTAATGTATATATATTATATAAATGAAATATTTATCATTATATAAAATTAATATATCATATATTTTCTTACATTTTCATTCATTGAAAGATGATAACATCGATCGTGCGTACATGTGGATTACCACTTTCATGAAGCGATGTGATTTGTTTTTCATTACCACATCACATGGATGACATATATAAGTGTATTTAAATTAATAATATTATATTTATTATATAATTATACTTATATTAATATAAAATAAAACTTAAATTCTTTTTATCATGATCGTTGAAAAATAGAAACGTTATTCATGCGTATGTACGACCTTCCATCTCCATGATGGTAACATAATTCATTTTTCATAACCATATTTCATGTTTGGTTTTAAAAGTATATATATTTTTTATAAAAATTATAATAATTTAATTATTATTATTCTATATATGATGAAATAATGAACTCATTGATCGTACTCAACCCGCTGAAGTCATTTTGGACTTATGATCTGAATATCATCAAAACGTCTCATGTGAACTTACAAGATTAAGTAATTGAATATATAATGATAATAAATAGAATAAATAGGAAAATAAATTTAAAAAGGGTTCTTAATAAAGTAAATAATTAACATAAATTTATTATATAGGAATAAAAATGACATACATGACAAGTTGGACTCAAGGTAGGAGACTTTCTTTTAAAAAATATTCTTTTAATGTTTCCATTGCAACTCTGTTTATTCCATGTATGTGTTCTTACAAATATTTTAAGAAAATTATTATTTATTATTTAATGGATTATAAATTTCATTTTTCCCATTTTTTTTATTTATTTAAAATGTTTTTTAAAAGGATTATTTTTATTGTTTTATGTAAGGGACGCTTTACTTTAAAAACTTCATTTTTAAATGTTATAAAGATTTATTTTCTAAATATTTTTCTTCCATTTCCATATTCTTAAAAATATTTATGAATGTATTTATATGGAAATATTTTAATTATAAAGTACATTTTATATCTATTTTTAATTTTATCTTTTAAATTTTTCATAAGGAATATTTTTTCATATTTTGTACAGAATGTGTTGACTTTCTTTATAAATGTCAAAAGGAATTCTATATTTTAATATGTACAAAGAAAATGGATTTTCCCACCATCATAAACATTATTTTATGATTCAATTAATTTATAATATTTCTTGTTTTTTTCAAAGAAAAAACCTCCTTTATTTTTTTATAGAAATTTTAGTTTCAAAAATTGGGTTTTAAAGGTAAGAGATATCTCTAAACCACCCTTTTCTCAAAGTTATGACCATTTTCTCTCTAACTCACTTTCTATCTCTCTATATATTTAATTTTAATTATTATAAATTATGTATATATTTCTCTTAAATACATACCTAGATTATTCTCCCTTTATTTGATGGGGTAATACATGCCTTATGAACATTTCTCAAATGCCTCCTTTAAGAAATCTCTTTTGATTATAATATGAAGCAAGATTATGCAACCCATTTTATTTCCATGGGAAATTATTATGTTTATTCATCATGATTGATTTTATTTTTGTTTCACACATAATCATGAACATGTTATGATGGGTGCACTTGGATAACGCTCCAATGCATTAGGTAAAGTTTTTGTCTCATGAGACATTATGCATGATATTATAAAGTAAACCAAATCCACTATGAGACATTGTCCACTACGTGATGTTTTCTTGGTAGTTAGCCTTAAATTATGATTATGTCATGTTTTGTGTTACTAAAAAATTTTAGTTTCCATGATATTATGATTCCAATTTCTTTATTTTATGCTGCCGTTTGATTACTCAAGATCTTATGTTTAAAGGAAAATATATTTTACTTCGTAAGGGTAAAATGTATAACTTTTTTTGAAAAAAGTTTCACAAAATTTTCATGATTTCAAAGGAAACTTTATGAGTTTTATTTTTTCCTTTAATATTTATTATTAAATGTTTTATGAAAATATTTAGGATGAAAATTTGATTTATTGGGTAAAAAATGAAAATTTTGAGCCCAAAGTTTAATTTTGAAAAAGAGTAATATTTTATAAGTATTTATAAAATGAGAGGTTCCATTCTTTCTTTTTATATGTCACTTAATAATAATGTATCCTCATAACATGTTTTTAATTATTTTTCAGAGTGTCTAAGGATTTATAAAAACAAATAATAAGTTAAATTGAAATACATGAAGATTAGTCATGATAAGAAAACATGTTTCATTTTAAAAATTTTATATTGTGAAAAAACTGGATACTAAGTAAAGGTGTCCACTTTGTAATTTATATGTTTTTCATGTAAGATTTTGTCTTAATTCTATAAAACTTTAAACCTAAAATATATTAGGAAATTAAAGAATGTTAATTCTAGTATAAATACACTAGATTAAGTAATTTCTAAGTCTGGGTCCTCATAGTTGGTATCCGAACAAAGATTTAGATAACTTTTGAGATTATAATTTTTTCATGTGAGGTTAACTTAATAGATACCACCATGGGTTTATATGTTTAAGGTTAATAATACGTTCAAAGGAATAGATACCCCCTTTAAGGTTTTAAGTGATGGAATTTTAATGTTCTTAATGAAATTTTTGGATATATTTATTAAGATGAGGTATATGAAACCCTTAGGTTTAATATGAAGTTTTATTTGAGGAATAATGTTCTTTACATAAGTTTAAAGGTATTGATAAACTTTAGGGTTTATATGATATTTGATGATTAAGGTTATTTTAAGGATTTTCATCATATTTTTGGGGATGTTATATGACTTATATTAATACAGTTATAGTAAAAAGGACAACCTACCATATCCGACAAGGCTGCAAGGCTCAAACCTATAACCGAAGGGTGACAAGGGTGCAACGCATACCACTAGCCTATGTGATGTCTTGGTTAGTATATTTAAAAAAATAATGTGATAGATAAATATTAAGTTTATTTTTGGAATATATGTTTTATTTTAGAGATATCCATGAGATTGAAAAGTGATTTGGTGATTAGGTGATTAATTTTATTTTTAAATAAGTTCAATTTTTTTGAAACATTATCCGATTAAGGTAAATAGAATATTATGAGATTTTATTTGAGTAATAAAGTTTGAATTATATTTTGTAAGGATATATGATTTTAATGTGAATTTATGGTGATTTAGTATATTTATGGAAATTATTAGAATATCTTAGAGATTATATGATGAGGGCATATACATTTTTGGTATGAGACATTAAAAGTGATTGAGGTTATTTGAAGATAAATGATAAATTTATCTTGGAAGAATATGTGATAAAATAATTGTAATAATTGGGTTTCCATCTTAGTATAACATATTTTGAAAAATTTTAAGGTTAGTTATTTATCAAATGATCTAATTTGAACTTTGGGTGTTATTGTTGAATCTTTGGTAGTTAATTTCTTTATAATGTGGTTTATTCATTTTGAGAATTATCTTGTACTAAACATTTTGGTTTTTGTTAATATTTGAATATAATAGGAATATCTTTTTATCCTTTTATGAGTTACATGATCCATTATAAGTTCAGTTTAGCGATTCAAGTATAAAAAAGTCATCTTGAATACTCATTATTTGAGCATAAGATAATATTGTGTTAGAAATTTAGTAAATGATGAAATTATACTTATAAAGTAAGTATATTTCTTTATGTTATTCATCTATATGGTAAATGAATTACTAAAATCTAGGAAAAGGATCTCGAAATAGAAATGTTATCCTATTACCTTTATTTCTAATGAATTGATGGTTTTTTTCACACCTCATCAATTTATGGTTTTGTGGTCATTAACTTTCTCTTAATCATTAAATTTATTATGATCAATGATATATATCAATCTAAATAATTATTTAAAAATTATTTTTTTTTCTCTATTTAGATATTTTCACTTCCTACTAATGTTCTCTTAATTGAAAACCTAGTTATGTGATGACCTTCATATTTCATTTTCCCTCTTTTAAAGAGGAAGTTTTATTAACCCTTTTTACGACATGAGATATCAACAAGGGTATTTTCAGATGTAAAACCCTTGTTTAATGAGTCTAAGTTCAAATTGTGAGGATGAAATTTGTTAAATGGGAAATAATATAACACCTTGATATTTTAAAAATAATGCTATGTTTGATAGCATATACATCACACAACACCAAGCCTAAATGAACCATGAAATATTATTATTTAAATATAAAAATTATAACAGAGCCTTTAAATTGGAAGATATGAATAAGATTAAATAATTTATGAAATATATATAAATTTTATGCCTAATATAAATTTATTGATAAATTATTAGTTAAAAATCACTCATTTTTTAGTCAATTCATTTTATTCTTCAAAAATACATTTTCTTCAAAAATGGCCTTTATTTATTTTCATGAGAAAATATCATAATTAATTTCTATAAATTTAAAACAAAAATTGATAAAGAAGATATAATTTTTTAAATCATAATATCAAAATTACCATATGATTAAATTTAGACATTTTTCTAAAAATTTTGATTTTTTAATGAATAGTGAAAATATACTGATTTTTACTAAAAATTGTATTTTCTTTTAAAGTGTTTACAAAGTCACATTATATTTTAAAATAATTTTAAAATTTAATTAGTTGATTTTTATTAAATATAATCCAATTATATTACTAGGAATTAATTTTAATGTCACGACCCCCTCCCTCCAAAGATGCCCCTCCTGAGCTGGCAATGGAGAAAGAGGGATAATGACCCCCCGAGTCCTGCCTCCAGTAGGCCCTGAGGTGGAAAATGACACCAAGGGTATACAAATATCAAAAAATGGGAGACATTAGCCTTTTATAGTAACAAATATTGGGAGATAAGATGTATCAACCTCAAAACAACTCCAATAAAAATTTATAAAAGAAATCTGAAACCATCCCACATGAATGTTTAAAACAAAATTTCTAAAAATATAAATAAACTCCAAAGTAAGTACCAAAAACAAGGCTAAGCAGTGACACATAAACTATCCCAAAGTCTGAGCTAGTAACACCCATCACAATCCTCCTAGTCCTCTTAGAAACCTGAAAGTAGTTTTATAACATAGGCTGAGCATACAAGTATACTAAGTAGGAAAAACCAATGTCTCTCATGCACAAGTGGGAGAAGAATACTAATGCTCTCATAAGAAAATACTAGAAACCAATAGAACCTAACAAGGTATGATAGCCACCCCAACCTCACCAAAGGGACACTCACCAAATAACACAACTCAAGTAAAGTAATACAGATCACATTGATGATAGGTTACCCCACACCACTTTCCCACTGGTTAGCCACTATCACACCCTAACAGAAAACATCCTAGTGCTCCCACCTCTTCAAAAAGAACCACGTCACAACCTGCCCAAACACACCTAGGTCTCACAACCAAATTTCACCCAAAGAAACTTGGGCCACATACCACATCACATCCTACTCGTAGACACTTGGGCCACTTCCACAACACATCCCGTGAGCAGAAACCTAGGAAATAACCACACCTCATCCTGAAGACGCATGGGAAGAAAAAAATATCTCATCTCGAAGACACCTGGGAAACAGAACTCCCTTGTACACACCTAGTCCTCACAAAACACCACCTTCTTGAAGAATCTTGGGCCATAACCACCTAGAAGAGGGATCATGGAAGATTGGGTGGCCATACATCCATCCTCCCACTGGGATGTTTGGGAAAGACACCCCCCCCTTGACAATGGGGGTGTTTGGCACATAGTGCTCAACTAGGGTGGGGTGCATATTGAAATAAAAAAGAAGTATATATATATATATATATATATATATATATAATACCAACACTCAAACCCAACCAATGGGTTTCAACCAACAACCAACTCAAAATTACACCTTTGTTGCTATCTCTAAATGCACAACCATACAACCGACCACAAACTCAAAACATACCCCAACTAATTAATTTAACGAATTATAAATCTTTATTTAAAATTAATTTATTCATTCCATCACTATCTAGGAAACTACCAAGTAAGGCATACAACAACCCACATAGAAAAAGTCACACAGAGGAAAAATAACCATGGTAAATTAACCCACTTCGCATTACTCTCTTTTTAGAACCCATTAACAATATTACATCAATACCAAGACATGGAGTAAAGATTTATGCATGATACTCATGAAGAAAACTAGGGTGAATTGCCCATAATAACCACTGCCATCATCATTCTTCAAGGTCATTCTTCCCAATCCACCATCTCAACCACAACAACCCCCAACTCACACCCACACCCAGTAACACAAACAAAACACAACCCGGTTGCAGTCCCAATTAACAACACCACCCATCCATTCCATAATCAATTAATCTCCCATCCTAAGATTCCATTACTCCACTTGAACTACCCCACACATAACAGTATCCTCAACAACAGCACTAAACAACCATATAAAGCACAATTCCAGATTTAATAGGGCTCATGTTCTTTAATTCCACTTTTTTTTAATCAGGGGTGATAGAAAACAATTATGATCCTAGGGAATCAATTTATTTAATCAAATATACATGGTTAATCAATTTCATATATATACATCCGTACAACACATGATCAACAACAAGCCATCCTGGGTGCACAAACAAAGACCACCAATGACCATGATTTTTAGTGGGCATATAGCCCATAAAATTCATAATATTGATCAAAATATCAGTAAAAAAATATGATCATCATCAATTTATCCAGCCCCTATTATTGTTTTGAAACTGATTCAATTAAATTTTGATTCAACCGACTTTACATGGGAAACATTCGTAAACACACCCCACATGAAAAACAGTTAAGAGAGATGAATGGATACCTAACTTGAAGAAAAGAAGACCAATACTTCCTTATTACGCCAAATAGGGGGTGCACAATCTATAGAAAACTCTGGGGAAAACGTGATACAAAGGTCTCAGAACAACCACACGACTCATCAAGAAGAAAGGTATGGGATGAACCAAGATAAAATGGGCGCGCACAAGGAAAATATGATCTCAACTTTAGAAAGACCAAATCCTATATCAATGGATGTAATGGTTTTTAAAAATCTATTAACATCAGATCTTGACCAAGAGAATGTGGTTTGACCATTTTAAATCCTAGAGATCTTTATAAAAGTAAAAGATATGATTAATCACTTTAATCCAGAACCAAAACCATTTAAACATAGTATTAAATTCAATTCACGTCAATTAAAACATTAAAGGGGTGAAATTGGAAATAACTAGGAAGATTATGAAATTTTGAAAAACTATTGAAAATGAATCACTGTTGGGTGAGTCACTATCACGAGTCACCAGTGAATGAGTCACTGTTGGGTGTCTCACCGTTAGATGAGCTACCGATGGATGAGTCACCATTGGGTAACTTGATGTTGGATGAATCATCGTCGAATGAGTCACCATGGGATGAGTCATTGTTGGATGAGCTACCGGTGGGTGAGTCACCATTGGATGACTCACCGTTGGATGACTCATCATTGAATGAGTCACCGTTGGATGAGTCACCATCATGAGTCATGGATGGAAAGCTATTGGTGTGCGTCATTGCTGCAACTCACCATCATGGCCTACCATTGCGAGTCACCGTTGTGAGCTACCGATGGATGACTCACCGTTAGACAATCTACTTTTGGAAAACTAGATTTTTGGAAAACCCTTGAAACGAGTCACTGTGACCTCCCAGAACACTCCAAACACTGTATTTCCACAAATTATAGACTGGAGAGGTCCAGTACCTTACATCAGATACCTCTAAAACTATTCTCACCCTTGATAATTCAAAACCAATTTTAGAAGTAAAATGGGGGTCTGAACAACCACCCAACGATATACCTCTTAAGGATCCTACTACACTTGAAACAACGGTAACAATCAAACACATCAACATACAAATATAAACCACCCTATTTTGTTCGAAAACTGGAGTGGAAAACTCCTCATCCAATAACACCTCATCTAACATCCGCTAACCCAAACAACCACAAGGCACACCACACAAGCATAAAAACCACAATGTTCTAACATGGGAACAAGGGAGTTCTATACTCCATGTTGAGATACTATCTTATCTAGGAGGTACTGACTTTCCTACATGGGTTTAATTGCATCTCAATTAACGCGTCTTGATTAGGAATCAGTTCCTTCCTTTTCCACACATTAGGAATTTATTACACAACATGAAACAAGGAAAAAAATCATTTCATAAAAAAAAAGGTTCAAACATTACATCATAAGGGAAAACATAACAAGGAAAAAATAAAAACAAATTTGGGTACTAGGCACGCATCTTCGCTTCTCAATCCCAAGTACTATCTTCTTGGTCACCATGACTCCACAACATGCAAACCAAAGGAATGGTCCTTCCATGCAACACATTCTCCCAATGATACTAGATCTCTACTAGCTGCTCCACAAACATCGTGTCATACTCTATATCTAACTCTAACCTATCGATGACATGGGAGTCATCATGTAGATACCGATGAATATGAGAGATGTGAAAGACATCATGGATCCTCTCTAACTACGGTGGTAGTTCTAACTGGTATTCCACCTTTCCTACTCGACCCAACACCTTGAAGGGTCTAATGAACCTCAAAGAAAACTTACTCCCTTTTCCAAACCTCTGCTACCCACGTTAGGGGGAAACCTTAAAGAACACATGGACCCCAACCTTGAACCCCAAGGGCCTACTCCTATAATTTGAATACAACTTCTATTGGTCCTACGCTGACTTCATCTACTCATGAACAAACTGAACTTTCTCTATTGTGCTTTTCACTACCTCAGGGCCACAAATAGCTATCTCCTTAACCTCTTTCTAGAACAAAGGTGTATGACACAATCTTCCTTACAAAGATTTAAACGGATCCATGATAATAGAATAGTGATAGCTATTATTATAAGAAAACTTGACCAATGGTAAGTGTATCACCCAAGATATACTAAAGTCCAAGATGCATGCTCGTAGCACATCCTCCAACGTCTAGATAGTCTGTTCTATCTACCCAACTGTTTGAGGGTGGAAGGTACTGATAAAGTGTAACTGAGTGATAAAAGAATGTTGTAATACCATCCATACTTGTGAGGTAAAATGTGCATCCTGATCCGAGACAATGGATCTTGGAACTCTATGCATCCACACCACCTTATCCACATACCTCTTTTCCAAGGCATCCACTGCGCGTGACTCCTTGATCACTAAGAAGTAAGATGATTTCATCAGTCGATCTAATACTACCTAGATTACATCATAGCCTACCTGAGATCTAAGTAACCCTAAAAAAAATCCATTGATATTTTATCCCACTTCCACTTAGGTAAATCTAAGGGCTGCAAAAAACTATTGGTAACATGGTGCTCAGTATTCACTTGCAGGCATGCTAAGCACTTTGCCACAAACTCCGCCACTACCTGTTTCACCCCGGGCCACCAAAATTGCATCCCCAAGCCACAGTATATCTTTGAAATTACTGGGTATACCCCTAAGGGTGAGTTATGAAACTCATAGAGGACTTCCTAATTCATCGCCATCGGAAAAACAACCTTCCATGAAACAACATCTATTTCTGACCATCCTCCGATCATCCCTCCAAAGCATCACCATGGTCAATGAAATTGCGCATCACCTCTGCCTCTGAGTCTCCCCACTGAGACTCGTCCACCTACTGTGTCAGAGAATACTTCATTGTCATCTGAAACAAATAGACTCTACTGCTATGCATTCCTACATCCAATTACAAGGATTCCAATTCCACCATCGCCTTAAAAGCATCCACATATTCCTAAACTACCTCCTTCCATGACATCCTGATCAAGGTATCGACCAAAAAAATTCCCTTACCTGAGGTGTAGGAGATCTAAAAATCATAGTCTTGAAGAAACTCCACCCACATTCGCTTTCTCATGTTCAGATCTCACTGGGAAAAGATATACCTCAAACTCTTATGATCTGTGAAGACCAAAAAGCACTCCCCAATGAGGTAATGTTGCCACAACTTCAACACAAACAAAATCGCTGACAACTCCATATTGTGGGTGGAATAGTTACATTTGTGGGAATTTAACTACCTAGATATAAAAGAGATAACTCCCCGATATTGCATTAACATGAATCCCAAGCCCAAACGGGAAACATTACAAAACACCTCAAACATCACCCCTTCTTTTGGAAACCGAAGCACTAAAGCAATGACCAAATTCCCCTTTAGATAACCGAATACTTCTTGACACTTTCACACTCAACACAAAAACCTAGTATTTCCTGGTCAGAGTTGTCAACAGAGTTTCAACTTGAGAAAAATTGGATACAAACCTCTAGTAATAGCATGTAAGACCAAGAAAGATACGAACATCTAAAAAATTATTAGGTACTACCCAAGAATCAACTACTTTAGTCTTTGATGGGTCCACTACTACACCCTGCCGAGACACTGCATTCCTAAGGAGATGCACCTCCCATGTCCAACACATGCACTTGGAAAACGTTTTGTAGAGATGGTGGTGTCAAAAGACCTGCAAGACATTCCTGAGAAGCTCAACATGCTCCTCCTATAATCTCAAGTATATAAATATGTCATAGATGAACATGATAATGAACCAGTCAATGAACCCAAAAAGGAAGAGTTCATGATTCCCATGAACATGGCTGGTGCGTTCGTAACACCCAAAGGCATGACTACAAACTTGAAGTTCCCATACCTGCATCTGAAAAATAGTCTTTAGAATATATCCCTCTTTCACACTCAACTGGTGATATCTAGAATACAAATCAATCTTAAAAAACCAACTTGTACCTCTTAGCTAGTTGAAAAGATCATCTACCATTGGGAGGGGGTAATAGTTCTTGACCGTTACCTGATTCAACCTACATTAGTCTATGAACAACTTTATACCACCATCCGTCTTCTTTTTGAACAATATTGGAGCATCCCATGGCGACCCACTGGGCTGGATAAATCCATTCTTTATTAGATCATCTATTTGAATCCTCAACTACCGCAACTTAGAAGGTGCTATCCAATAAGGAGCCATCAAAATTAGAGAAGAATCGGGCTGTAAGTCTATCCTAAAATCAACATCACATCAAGGGGTTAGAGTCACAAACTCCTTGGGGAAAACCAAAAAGAACTCCCCAAATTACCTAGGGGATTCCACCATCTCAATGGCTGTTGAATCCACTGACAGCTCAAACAACAAGGAAATAAGGGGATCTATACACTAACTGCCCACCTGACATCTCTGCTCGCCAATAAACATCACACACCAACCATCCACATATGAAAACAAGAATATTCTCCAAAATTAGTTGATAACGACATGCACATAATACAACTATTCAATGCCAAGAATAACATCGTATGGAAACATATGTAGTAATAAGAGATCCCCACAGGACTGAAGCGACCCCATCATCAGTCTACATCCCCGAAACACATCAAACAAGTTAGTCTGACCTGTGACTGGAATACTCAACACTAGGGGCATGTAAAAACTCTTTATTTCTAGTCTTAGAGCATGGGATAGACTAGGTGAAAAAAAGGAGTGTGAAGCTTCCGAATCAATCAAATCACAAAAAATAGTACTAAACAAACTGATTGTACCTCAAAAAATATCTAGCCCTACTAGAACTGATACCTCTGCTATGTGTAACTGACCATGACCAGGTCCTCTACCCCTCTGCTAATGATCACCCCCATGACCACACCTGGGCCGAGGTCACTGAGGAACACCTTGAGGTTGGTCTCTACCTGCTTCGTCTCCTCTCAGTAGAGCATGAGCATGTTGTCTCTGCTACCAAGATGTCCTAGCCAATAACTACTACTGAGGATGTCATGAAACCTTTCCAATGCCACTGTACTAATCTTGAACATCCACTAGACACTGGTTTTAAATATTACCATGAAATCCATAGAATAAACACATCATCTACAAGCCCATGAGAAGGGCATGAGGACCAGAATGTTGTAATAGAAACTGCTGAGGTCGAATCCCTGCCCGTTAAAACCTTGAAGGCCCTAGTTCTTGAGACCTACTATTGGTAATACTACCTCTTGAAGAACCCTACTGGCCCCCCTCTCATGGTAGAACTCTTCATGGGTGCATCTGATCAATCACTTCCACCTTCTTTTGAACCTCCAAGTATGTCGGCAAGGTAAATGGGGTGACAGAAAACTAGATAGAAGGACGAAGTTCCTCCTCTAGGCATCTTACACGAGACTCCTCATCCAAAAAGAGATCTAGGAAAAAACAAAGGAGATCCTTGAATTTAATCCCCAACTCTCATACTAACATACTCCCCTACTGGAGGGAGAGTAACTCCTACCTCTTGTTATCCTTTATGGTCGATAAAACGAATTCTACTTGGAACTCCTCGAAATCAACCCACAGAATGTGAACCTCCTTCTTCTCCACTAGGTATAATATCCACCAATGTCGCGCAGCTCCTTGCATATGACTCAACACCAAAGGAACCCATTACTCCGTTAGAGCCCAAATCAAACTGAAGGCGATCTAAAGCTCTTCGAGCTAGCTCTTCATCTCCACATACAAAACAATTCCCTCATACTTTCCCAAAGCTTGATGCTGGAAAGCACGTAATGTTCTCTGTCACTGGTCATCCTACTCCACAGGATCAAACCTCCATCGATCAATCAGATCGGCCTACTGAGCCTAATCTACCCAAGAAACATGTGGATGATGTCTGGGTTCCATAACTAAAAAGGTAAAAAAGTAATTCATAAGCCTGAGTAGTATGCATTATTTTATCTAAGATTCATTTTTATTAATTTAAATCATTTTTTATCCACTTCAAATTTTCTAAAGCACCCCAATTCAGACAAGAAAACAAGTCATTATGATGAATGTACCTTTACTAGGGTCTGTACCCTGTAAATGGTGTGGAATCACTTGGTATTTAGGTAGTCTTATATTCCTTGCATCGGATCACAGGGGGCCTTAAAATACCATGTCATAGCCGGTCTTCCTTGGCCTATATCATGCACCATGATTAACTAACACTATTTCCCTACCAACCCATGCAATCCTCACTATGACTAACCCAAAACTCCATTCTATCTATCAACCATCACCTCTTATACCATTCTTTAAAAACCCCCAACCTCCAAAGATTCTCGTCCTAGGATGGAAATGGAGAAAGAGATATAATGACCCCCGATTCCCACCTACAGTAGGCCCTAGGGTGGAGACCAACACTAAGGGTATTCAAATCTCAAAAAAGGGAAGCATTACCTTTTTTATAGTAACCAAGATCGGGAGATAAGATATATCAACCTTAAAATAACTTCAAAACAGATATATAAAAGAAATCCAAAATCATACCACATGTATGTTTAAAACAAAATTACTAAAAATATAAATAAACTCCAAAGTAAGTACCAAATAAAAGGATAAGCAGTGACACAACAACTATCCCAAAACATGAGCTAGTAATTCCCAGAACAGTCCCCGTAGTCCTCCTGGAAAACTAAAAGTAGTTTTATAATGTAGGGTGAGCATACAAGTATAATCAGTAGGAAAAAACAAAGTCTCTCATGCACAAGTGGGAGAAGCATACTAATGCTCCTGTGAGAAAACAACAGAAACCAACAATACCTAACAAGGTATACTAGACACTCTAACCCCACCAAAGGCACACTCACCAAATAATGCAAGTAAAGTAAAGTAATATAGAGGGAATCGATGATAGGGTACCCCACACCACTTTCCCATTGATTATACTCTCTCACACCCTAAAAAAAATGTCAGGGTGCTCCCAATTCTTCCAAAAGAACCATGTCACAACCCTCCTTCACACACATGGGCCTCAAAACTGAATCTCGCCTATAGAAACCTGGGACACATACCACATCACATCCCACCTGTAGATACCTGGGCCACTTGTCACAACCTTTCCTCGGGGCGCGTGCCGTGACTACCGTAAGCCCGTCTTCCATAGGCCAGGGGCTGGTGACTAGCACCAAGGCGTAATTCCCAGTAAAAAGAGAAGGCATTGCCTTTGTAAAGTAAACAAACACCACAGAGCAAGCAAGCATAAGTAAACACTAAGTAAAAACTGGGTACAACAGTATGTGTGGAAAAGTAAGTGGGCCAGAATAAAAACCCAAACTGAAAGTAAAGTACAACTGGAAAGGGAAAACAACAACTGAACGTAAAGCTGCAGCCTCGAGCCATCCACTGGAAGTCCCACCTTAAGGGTGGGTACAGATAGCCTCCACAGATCATCAGGTCCAGCCATCCGCTCCATGTACATCCCGCCCAATGGTCCACCTCCAGGTACCGACCTGCTCCGAAAGCCTCAACCACGATCAGCGATGTACGTCGTCTGCAACCAACACAACTTAGTGCGGGAATAGCCTGTGCAGGGGTGAGTATAAGCTACTCTGTAGGGACCCCGAGACCCCCGAAGGTCTCACAGAACCCACAAAGGATAATCCACAAAAGAAAGATACAAACACGAAGTAACATCTGACACTACTTAGTTATTTTACCATACATATACCTAAGTCACCAATTCTCGTTTGGCTCCAACATCCGAGCTCAAGTACAACCCAGTCCACACAGGAAAACACTACCCATTCCAAAAAGGAAAGAAAAACGTAATCCACACAGGATATCAAGTCAAACTTATCGAAGATAAGGATTGAAAGTCAAGATTCAGCTCACACAGGTATACTTCTTTGTATGACGATAGAGATGATCAGATATAGCCACTGATTCATCTAAGCCGTCGGACCCACAAAGGATCGATAGGTACTAACCACCGCAATGACCCACAAAGGATCTGACCCACACAGGATCGATAGGTAACTAACCCCAGCAATGACCCACACAGGATCGGACCCACAAAGGATCTGTAGGCGTTGAACCACACATGACCGATGAGCACTGACCCACATAGGATCTGACCCACACAGGATCGGTAGCACTGATCCACGTAGGATCGCTGAGTGCTGTAGTCGTCGCCGTCGAATCCACGAAGGATTTCTGCACAGTCGTCATCGTCATTGCAGTTGCAGCCAGCTCTAGGGTTCCTGCACACAGCAAGCTCATTCGGGGGGGGGGGGGGGTCCGCTCCACGAGCTGAGGGGTTGATACATCAACTGACACATAGTCTGGAGTTTATGTATTCAAAAGTTCCGTATCGTCAATAGGAACTCAACGTCACAGACGGCGCGTCAATCAGATGCCCGGTCTGAGACTTATTGGCTTTTTCGTCCCAGGGGCCCGGTTGGTTTTTAAGTCAAAACCAACCCGACCGTACTCCAACTGCGTCTAAACCTCGAGTAGAGTAAGACAATTGGTCCGTCTCACTAAGAGGAATCCAACAAAGTCAACGACACGTCAATCGGACGTCCGGAGCTCAAGTTATAAGCGTTTCCGCTCTGAGGGCCCGGTTGGTTTCGTGAACGAACCAACCCGGCCTAACCCAAAGTGATCAGAAACCTTGAGTGTAATATACCAAAATGATCTTCTCTATCCAAGGATCTCTATGCAAGTGACGGTGCATCGATCAGAGGTATGTAGCCCAAGTTATGGGCAACAAACTGAAAAGTCCGGTATTAGGGGGTTCGAGCCCGGTCCGTCCCGGCCCGGTACCCCCTGGGTCGGCCCGAACCGGGTCAAACCGAACCGGGTCTGGCCCGATTGGGTGCAGCCTGGCCCAGCCCGCTTGGGCGCGGCCCGGCCCAGCCCGCTTGGGCATGGCTCAGACCAGCGTTCCGGTCGGGCGGCTCGACAGTTTCGGCCGAGCGGTGCGGGGTGGCACGCTGCCCCCCACCAGCGAGTAACCGCGGCCCCATGGGGGGCCGCTCCTTATCAACGAATGCGGCCGAGCACTGCGTCCCGCATGGTTGCGGGACCAGCAGCCTGCCGCCGCCGCCTCCTAGCGGCTGGCCGGTGCCGGCCGCCGCCTCTGGCCACTGGCACCGCCGTGCCGGTGAGGCGCGCCGGCAGAGTGCTCTGCGGACCACCGGACGAGCTCCGATGGTCGGATTTGCCTGCCGTCTTCGCCAACGGCCCTCCCGGTGTGACGACCCGCCCTCGGGGCCCGTTCCGTGACTACCCCAAGCCCGCCTTCCATAGTCCAGGGGCTGGCGACTAGCACCAAGGCGTAAATCCCAACAAAAAGGGAATGCATTGCCTTTGAAAGAAAACAAGCACCACAGAGTACAAGCGGAAGCAAAACACTAAGTACAAAAGAAATGATGAAAAGTAAATGGGCCAGAATACAAACCCAAAAGAAAGTAAGACTACAACTGAACAAGGTACAACATCAAAAAGAAAAACAGCTGGAAGAAGGAAGCAGCTCCTGGGTCGTCCTCCTCGGATCCGACCTGAAGGGTAGGTACAAATATCGCAGCTCCTGGTCGTCCGCCACGGATCCTACCTGAAGGGTAGGTACAGATAGCCTCCTCCACGCTCTCGTCCGTCAACCTCCTCTGTGAGTCGTCACATCGTGTAGTCCACCTTCGGGTACTGGCTCGTCGTGTAGTCCACCTCCGGGTACTGACTCGTCGAGTAGTCCACCTCCGGGTACCGTCCAGTCCTCGAACACTCGGCCTCCGTCAGCACTGCCCGTCGTCTGCAACCAACACAACGAGGTGCGGGCATAGACCTTGCAGGGGTGAGTATAAAAATACTCAGTAGGGACCCCGAGACCCTCAAGGTCTCACTAAAACCAACAAGGATAACCACAAAGAAGATCTCAACAGATAACCTCTACTTAGGTATATACCCATACATATACCTAAGTTATCAAGTAACCCATCTCAATCATGAGGAAACACAAGGATTGTGAAATCAACGGATAACCACTACCCAGGTATATGCCCATACATATACCTAAGTTATCAAGTGACCCATCTCAATCATGAGGTAAACACAAGGTCAAAAGTCTCAGATCAAACCAAGATTTTCATTATCGAAACCGTAACTGCTGAAGAGCTCCGTCTTTGGAGTGTACAGTGGTCCTGTCATGACTCCGAGGTACTGCTCACTAACCTAAGACTGCTGAAGTACTCCTCCTGTCGAGTACCATGGGTCAGCCACCCAGACACAGTAGTGCTTCCCGCCGAGGTATGTCACCCAAACACAGTAGTGCACACCCCCTAGTAGCCTGTTGAGGTACTCTCCGGACGAGTACCGCGGGTCTGCACTGTCACACAGGTAGTGCTCCGTCCGCCATGGGTCTGCACCTCAGAAAGTAGTGCTCCATCCACTGGGATAGTCAACTCACTCCAAGTCGAGTCGGTCAAGCAGTCGTCAGGTCTCAGCCAGTTACACGGTCTCCGTACTCCGCACGCTCGTCACTGGGAGGGTCCGCTCCACGAGCTACAGGTAGATACTCCAAGTATCTCAAAGTCCCACGAAGTAGTATCTCAAAGGACCGCCTCGTCATAGGGGTCTCAACACAACAGACGGCGCGCCAATAGGACGCCCGGTCTGTGAGTTATTAACCTTTTCGTCCCAGGGGCCCGGTTGGTTTCGTGAGCGAACCAAACCCGGCCGTGTCTCAACTGTACCCCTAACTCTCTTAGGGTATACTCATAGGGACCGTTTCTCAACGAGATCACCAACGCCGCTGACGGTTCGTCAAACGGACGTTCTGTCAGAAAGATATCAGCTTTTCTGTTCCCGGGGCCCGGTTGGATTTCGGTACGATCCAAACCGGCCACTATCCATCTGCATCCAATTCTCGGGCGGAGGATGCCAAAAGTTATGTATCGTCAATAGGAACTCAACGCAACAGAAGGCACGTCAATCGGATGCCCGGTCTGAGAGTTATTGGCTTTTCCGTCTCACACCCACCCTGTGAAACTTCCCAGGAGGTCACCCATCCTGATCACTACTCTAGGCCAAGCACGCTTAAATATGGAGTTTTAACCACGTAGGCTCCCGAAAAGGAAGATGTACCTTGAGTATAGTATACCGAAACGACCGTCTCGATCCAAGGATCGCATTGCCGCACGCTGCCCCCCACCAGCGAGTAACCGCGGCCCCATGGGGGGCCGCTCCTTATCAACGAATGCGGCCGAGCGCCGCGTCCCGCGTGGTTGCGGGACCAGCAGCCTGCCGCCGCGGCGGGCCATCCCGGCGGTGCGCCGGTCGCCGCCGCCTCCTGGTGGCTGGCCGATGCCGGCCGCTGGCACCGCCGTGCCGGCGAGGCGCGCCGACGGAGTGCTCTGCGGACCACCGGACGAGCTCTGGTGGTCGGATTTGCTTGCTGTCTTCTCCAACGGCCCTCTCGGGACCCTTCCTTCACTGTGAGGACCTCACAACGCCCGTGAGGCCTGCTTCATCATCTCCCACCAATCCGCACACCAAGAATGAAGAGACGGTGGGTTCGGACTTGTTCGTTGGTCCGCACCCATCGCGTTAGCGGTTTAAAAAGGCTTCCGAAAAATTTTAAACATAAGTCGAGGGTATAAATCAAAAAGATTTAATTGAATCAAAACCCCTACCTTGTCGAATTCGTTGAGAGAGGGTTCATCGCGGAAAAGCACGTCGCAGAAGAAGGCATCGCAGAAGGGGAATTGTCGCATCGCGGAGAAGGAATGTCACGGAAGAAGCGTCGCAGAAGAAGCATCGTTGGCATTGCGGTACACGGCATCGCGTAGTTGATCTCTGAGGATTTGACATTCTTCGTTGGAGATCGGTCCGTTCTTCACATTCTTCGCATTGTTCGTCGAAGAAGAAGGCTTTTCTCCAAATCCTCTCCACGCAACAAGTTCCCACCCAAATAAAATAAGTGTTTTCTTATTTTATTAACTCTCAAACCAACTCTTTGAAATTCAAAAAGAAAATAAATGATCAATTAATTGAGGAGTTTAAAACCATCCAATTAATGAGACGTTTAATATCCAGATTAAACGCAAGAGTTGACTTCATTAAAAAGGGGGGTGCGAGTGTGTTACTTAAGAAGAAAATAAACGGTGGGGATCATGTGGGCCCCACATCACAAATATCCTACCAAGTGGGTAGGATATTGTGGGTCCCACATCAACCATTTAACATAGGTTAAGTGACTTAAAATAAAATAAATTGGTCGCACCATTTTATTTTATTCATTTACTTAACCCGAAAAATTTAAAAACCACACCCGAGCAAACGCAACTTTGGAAAAGGTGTTTCTAAGAAAATACCGGTGTTGTGATTCCATCGGTGCCCTCAAAATTCGATTCCGAGCACCGGTTCAAAAGTTAGAAAAACCTGCTCGTTCTTTCACTGAACGTACACGAGCACAACTTCGGAAAAAGATTTCGGGCACACCGGGACTCGGAATCAGGTGCCGTCAGAAACTGCATTCTTGTAAAATCCCAAAGAAAATTAAGAAAAAAATTTCCCTTGAATTTTACGGGTCTTTACATTACTCCCACCTTAGGGATTTACGTCCCCGTAAAGATACATCAAAAACTAGGAGAAAAAAAGAGGGTACTGTGCACGCATCTGAGCCTCCCGCTCCCAAGTGCTCTCCTGGAGGTTCCTGTGCTTCCATCTGATGCGCACTAGAGGAATCGACTGTCCACGTAGGACCCTCTCCTTTCGATCCTCGATCTCCACTAGGACCTCCGCAAAAGTCACCCCATTATCAACGTCCAGCTCCCCATGGTCAATGATATGCGTCGGGTTGTGCACGTATCTCCTCAGCTGAGATATGTGGAAGACGTCGTGCACCCGGTGCAACTGAGGTGGTAGAGCCAGACGATAATCCACCTCTCCAATCATGCTGAGGACCTAGAATGGTCCGATGAAGCGTGGAGACAACTTGCCTCCTCGGCCAAATCTCCGTAATCCACGTTGAGCTGAGACCTGCAAGAAGACGTGGTCACCATCCTCGGACTCTAGTGGCCTCCGCCTCCTGTCAGCATAAGACTTCTGCCGGCTCTGAGCTGTCCTCATCCACTACTGGATGACCTGGACCTTCTCTTTCATGGCCTGGACCATCTCCGGTCCCACAAGTGCTGACTCCCCAGGGTCTGTCCAGCACAGAGGAGATCTGCAAGGTCGGCCGTACAATGCCTCGTATGGTGCCATCCCGATGGTGGAGTGGTAGCTGTTGTTGTACGCGAACTCCAACAAGGGTAGGTGGTCCTCCCAGCTACGACCAAAGTCGAGGACAAATGCACTGAGCATGTCCTCGAGAGTCTGATTGGTCCTCTCCATCTGACCATCTGTCTGAGGGTGAAAGACGGTGCTCAGACGTAGCTGCGTCCCGAATGCCTCCTGCAACCCCTTCCAAAGCCGGGAAGTAAAGAGAGCATCTCGATCGGAGATGATAGATGATGGAACACCATGAAGCTGTACAATCTACTGAATGTAGAGACATCTCAAGCTCTCCACTGAGCCCTGCTCTCGGATGGGTAAGAAGTGAGCCGACTTGGTGAGTCGGTCGACAATCACCCAAATGGAGTCGTGACCTCTGGAAGTGCGTGGAAGTCCAATCACGAAGTCCATAGATATCCTGTCCCACTTCCACTCCGGGACCTCCAAGGGCTGTACCAAGCCTGCTGGTACCTGGTGCTTTGCCTTCACCTGCTGGCAGGTGAGGCATCGAGAAACGAACTCTGCCCCAGCCTTCTTCATGCCCGGCCACCAGTGCTGTCGTCTGAGATCCTGGTACATCTTCCCCACTCTAGGATGTACCGCCAAAGGGGAAGTGTGAAACTCTCTCAGCACCTCATCTCGTAAAGAAACTGGTACCAAGTTACGTCCTCTGAAAAGGACATCGTGCTCTCCTCCTACGGAGAATCCATTAGGTGCCTGTCCTGAGGATATCTATGCACGCCGCATCTCACAGTTGGTGTATCCACGCTGTGCCTCTCTGAACCACTGCAGTAGTGGAGGAGTGAATTTGAGTGACTGAAGGAAGGCTGCTCCATCTCTATCCACGAAGGATATCTGCAAAGCAGCTAGCTGCTTTGTTGCCTCCCCAAGTAGCTGAATGCCCGACCTCCTGCTGAGTGCATCGGCTACTACGTTCCCCTTTCCAGGAGTATAGACTATCTCAAAGTCATAGTCCTAGAGGAACTCGAGCCATCGCTGCTATCTCAGGTTTAGGTCCTTCTGTGAGAAGATATACCTGAGACTCTAGTGGTTAGAATATACTGTAAAGCACTTTCCCATCAGATAGTGTCGCCATGTCTTCAGAGCGAAGACCACTGCCGTTAACTACAGGTCATGGGTAGCGTAGTTCTGCCCATGCGGCCTCAACTGACGTGATCCATAGGCGATCACTGCTCGCTCTTGCATCAGGACACATCTGATTCCAGTCCCTGATGCATCGCAGTAGACTACGTACCCTACTCCCTCCTCCGGTAACCTCAAGATAGGCGCGCTGGTCAATCTCTGTCTCAACTCCTGGAAGCTCTACTGACATCTGTATGACCACACAAAGGGTTTCCCCTTCTTCGTCAAATCTAAGATTAGTGCCACAAATCTGGAGAAGTCTGGCACAAATCTCCGGTAGTATCCATCTAGTCCCAAGAAACTCCGCACCTCCGTCACGCTCCGGGGTGGCTCCCAAGATAGCATTGCTTCGATATTCGCCAGATCCACCACAACTCCCGCCTCAGAGATGACATGTCCCAAGAAGTGGACCTCGCGTATCCAGAAATGACACTTAGAGAGCTTACCATAAAGCTAGTGTTCTTGGAGTGTTCCCAGTATAACTCGTAAGTGGTAGGCGTGCTCCTCCTCAGTCGTCGAGTATATCAAAATGTCATCGATAAATACCACGACAAATCGATCGAGGTATGAATGAAAGTTCCTGTTCATGAGGCCCATGAAAACTGCTGGAGCATTGGTCACACCTAAAGGTATAACCAAGAACTCATAGTGTCCATACCGACATCTGAAGGTCGTCTTCTGCACGTCCTCATCCCGAACTCTGAGCTGATGATAGCCTGACCTAAGGTCTATCTTCGAGAACCACCGGGCTCCCTTGAGTTGATCGAAGAGGTCATAAATCCTTGGTAGCGGATACTTGTTCCTCACTGTCACCTGGTTCAGGTGACGATAGTTGACACAAAGTCACATGCTACCGTCCGCATTCTTGGCGAACAATATCGGGGAAGCCCAGGGTGAAAAACTAGGTCGGATGAATCCCTTGCCCTGCAAGTCCTCCAACTGTACCCGTAGCTCTCGAAGCTCAGCGGGGGCCATCCGATACACTGGAGTGGATATCGGGGCTGTCCCGGGGTATAGGTCCATATAAAAGTCTACCTCTCTGCGAGGAGGTAGTCCTGGAACGTCGTCGGGGAAAACGTCCGCATACTGATCCACCACAACAGGAAAACTAGGACTCCGCACGTAAACTGCTCCTAGGATGAGGCTAGCCAACTGATGAGTGATGGGCTGTCCTCTCCTCTACGGGAGTCCATCCTGTGCTGCGAAGGCTCCCTTCTCTCCGGTGAAGGTGAACCTGCTCCCGTCGGTGTGTACACACCGCACCTTGGACCTAATACAGTCAATCTAAGCATGGATTGTAGATAACCAATCCATGCCCAAGATGACGTCGTAAGGTCTCGATGCCCTTACAAGAAGATCCCAACCGAAGCTCTTGCCTCCTAGAGTAAGCTCACACTGCCGGAACCAGTGCGTAATTGTCGAGTCTTCTCCCGTAGGAGTCTCTAGCCGTAAGGATATAGCCAACAGCTCTGTCGGAATCTCCGAGCTCCGAACAAGGGCAGCGGCTATGAAAGAATGACTCACTCCCGTGTCTATAAGAACTACATCAAGGGTGGAATAGACACAGATAATACCTTGAATCATCTCAGGTGCGCTGTGGTCGTAGGCCTCCGCTGCCTAAAGCTGTGCATGTCTCTGCCCGCCAGCTCCCTGTGGTCGGGGTGGACCTCCTAGTGGTGGTGGTGGTAGAGCCTCAAAGTGTCGCCCACCACCTGTTGCTCGGCCAACTCCTCTACCTCTTCTGTCTGCTCCCTGCAGACCGCCACGATCGACCCTCTGCCTCTGCCTGGGTGGTCCCTCAACCGTCTGCTGCTCCTCGGCACGATGGGTCAGGCAGTCACGAGCCATGTGGCCCTGCCCGCCGCATGCATAGCACTGTCTGCCTCATGAAAGATCGGCTCCGCGCTGTGTGCTCCGCACCACTGAGCCAGTGTCCTGAGGTTGTCTACCTGAGGTTCTGGTCTTCCTGGACCCATGAGTCATCCGTTGACTACCTACTGCATAAGACTCTGCTACGTGCCGCCCTGCGGCAGGTCTCACTACTGAAGTAGGCTCAACAAGGAAGCTCTCGATGAGAAGGGCTCGCTCCAGTACCCCTTCCTATGTCGGAATGCTGAGGGAGATCAGCGATGCCCTGATCTCATGCCTCAATCCCTGCTCAAAGGTCCGGGCCCGGAAGAATGGGTCCCGTACCATGTCTGTCGAGTAGCGCGAGAGATTGGTAAATCTCGCCGAGTACTGGGCGACCGTCAAGCTGCCCTGCCGCAGCTAAAGAAGCTCCTGGATGCACACTGCACGGAGGGTGGTTGGGAAGAACTCAGAGCAGAAGAGGCTCTAAAAGTTCATCCAGAGGAGAGATGCCTCATCGTGCTCCTGGAGCATCAATCTCCACCATCTTCCTGCTGCCTCGTGCAGGAGGCTCGCTGCGAGGATCAACATGAGGTCTACTGGTGTCCTCACTAACCTAAAAACCCGTAGAACTGCCTCCAGCCAATCCTCGGCTACCTGAGGGTCCGTCTCCCCGCAGAACCTGGGCAGTCGCTGGTGCTGAAACTTGTGCAGTCCACTAAGGCGACATGCATCATCAGCGGCTGGGGCTGGTAGCATCGGTGGATCGGTGGGTAGAGGTACCGCCAGTGCCTCTGCTATCAAAGGGACCTATACCGAGGCCTCGTCGCTCGGTGGGCTGTCGTCACGCACAATGCTCAGAACCCTAGCTGGCTACCGTCGTGGAGACATACTGAAAAGAAACAGGTGAACCACGGTCAAACAATATACCTAGTGAGCTGACACAAAGTAATCACAAAGAAAACTTGAAACATACATGCAATCAATGTTTTCGTGCATTAAGTCGGAAATCAGAAGTCAGGGTCTTGGTGTATGGACACGTCGGCCACTGCACCAACACTGGACTCCCTGGACTGATAACCACACTCAATACTCTTAACACTATTTCTTCGCATAGAAAAATACCAGAGTCCTGAGTTTTGTGGTAGAACCGAACTCCTCTGATACCAATTTTTCACGACCCGTCCTCGGGGCCCATGTTGTGACTACCCCAATCCCGCCTTCCACAGGCCAGGGGCTGGCGACTAGCACTAAGGCGTAATTCCCGGAAAAAAGGGAAGGAATTGCCTTCGTAATGTAAACAAACACCACAGAGCAAGCAAGAAGAAGTAAACACTAAGTAAAAACTGGGTACAACAGTAAGTGTGGAAAAGTAAGTGGGCCAGAATACAAACCCAAACTGAAAGTAAAGTAGAACTGGAAATGGAAAACAGAAACTGAACGTAAAGCCACAGCCTCGAGCCGTCCACTGGAAGTCCCACCTGAAGGGTGGGTATAGATAGCCTTCATAGCTCCTCGGGTCCAATCGTCCGCTCCATGTACGTCCCGCCCAATGGTCCACCTCCAGGTACTGACCTGCTCCGCAAGCCTCAACCACGATCAGCGCTGTCTGTCGTCTGCAACCAACATAACGTAGTGCAGGCATATCCCGTGCAGGGGTGAGTATAAGCTACACAGTAGGGACCCCGAGACCCCCGAAGGTCTCCCAGAACCCACAAAGGATAATCCACAAAGGAAAGATACAAACACGAAGTAACATCCATCACTACATAGGTATTTGCCCATACATATACCCAAGTCATCAATTCTTGTTCGGATCCAACATCTGAGCTCAAGTACAACCCAGTCCACATAGGAAAACACAACCCATTCCACACAGGAATGAAAAACGTAATCCACACACGATATCAAGTCAAACTTATCGAAGATAAGGATTGAAAGTCAAGATTCAGCTCACACAGGTACACTTCTTTGTATGACGATAGAGATGATCAGATATAGCCACTGATTCATCTAAGACATCGGACCCACAAAGGATCGATAGGTACTAACCCCCGCAATGACCCACAAAGTATCTGACCCACACAGGATCGATAGGTAACTAACCCCCACAATGACCCACACAGGATCAGACCCACACAGGATCTGTAGGTGCTGGCCCACACAGGACCGCTGAGCGCTGACCCACACAGGATCTGACCCATACAGGATAGGTAACACTGATCCACGTACGATCGCTGAGTGCTGTAGTTGTCATCGTCGAATCCATGGAGGCTTTTTACACAATCGTCATCATCGTCGCAGTCGCAGCCAACTCTAGGGTTCCCGCACACAACAAGCTCGTTCGGGGGGGTTTGCTCCACGAGCCGAGGGGTTGATACATCAACTGACACATAGTCTGGATTTGATGTATCCAAAAGTTCTGCATCGTCAACAGGAACTCAACGTCACAGACGGCGCGTCAATCAGACGCCCGGTCTGAGAGTTATTGGTTTTTTCGTCCCAGGGGCCCGGTTGGTTTTTAAGTCAAAACCAACTCGACCGTACTCCAAATGCGTCCAAACCTCGATCAGAGTAAGCCAAAATGTCCATCTCACTAATAGGAATCCAACAAAGTCTATAGCACGTCAATCGGACGTCCGAAGCTCAAGTTATAAGCGTTTCCGCTCCGAGGGCCCGGTTGGTTTCGTGAACGAACCAACCCGGCCGAACCCAAAGTACTATGAAACCTTGAGTGTAATATACCGAGACAACCGTCTCGATCCAAGGATCGCTACGCTACTGACGGTGCATCGATCGGAGGTCCGTAGCCTAAGTTATGGGCAACAAACCAAAAAGTCCGGTATTAGGGGGGTTCGGGCCCAGTCCGACCTGGCCCGGTACCCCCTGGGTCGGCCCGACCCGGGTCCGAGTCCGGCCTTCCGGGGCGTGGCCCGGCCCGGCGGTTCGGTCGGGAAGCTCGTCCGTTTCGGCCGAGCGGTGTGGGGTGGCACGCTGCCCCCCGCTAGCGAGTAACCGCGACCCCATCGGGGGCCGCTCCTTGTCAATGGACGCGGCCGAGCGCCGCGTCCCGCCTCCATCGGTCCCACGTGGTCGCGGAATCAACAGCCTTCCACTGTAGCTGAAGCTGTGGCAACCCATCCCGGCAGTGCGCTGGGCGCTGCCGCCTCGTGGCGGTCGGACTGTGCCGACCGCCGCCTCTGGCCGCCGGTGCCGCCGTGCTGGCGAGGCGCGCCGGCGGAGTGCTCCGCGCACCACCGGACGAGATCCGGTGGTCGGATTTTCCTACCGTCTTCGCCAACGGCCCTCCCGGGACCCGTCCTTCACTAAGAGGACATCACAACGCCCATACGGCCTGCTTCATCGTCGCCCGCCAATCCGCACACCCAGAACGAAGAGACGATGGGTTCAGACTTGTTCGTTGGTCTGCACCCACCGCGTTAGTGGTTTAAAAAGGCTTCCGACAAATTTTAAACATAAGTCGAGGGTATAAATCACAAAGATTTAATTGAATCAAAACCCCTACCTTGTCGAATTCGTTGAGCGAGGGTTCTTCGCGGAAAAGCACATCGCAGAAGAAGGTGTCGTGGAAGGGGAATCGTCTCGTCGTGGAGAAGGAACGTCACAGAAGAAGCGTCGTGGAAGAATCGTCATTGGCATCGCGGTACACGGCGTCGCGTAGTTGATCTCCGAGGATTTGGCGTTCTTCATCGGAGATCGGTGCGTTCTTCGCGTTCTTCGCGGTTTTCGTTGAAGAAGAAGGATTTTCTCCAAATCCTCTCCATGCAACAAGTTCCCACCCAAATAAAATAAGTGTTGTCTTATTTTATTAACACTCAAACCAACTCTTTGAAATTCAAAAAGAAAAGAAATTATCAATTAATTGAGGAGTTTAAAACTGCCCAATTAATGAGACGTTTAATGTCCAGATTAAACGCAAGAGTTGACTTCATTAAAAAGGGGGGTGCAGGTGTGTTACTTAAGAAGAAAAGAAACGGTGGGGCTCATGTGGGCCCCACCTCACAAATATCCTACAAAGTGGGTAGGATATTATGGGTCCCACATCATCCACTTAACATTGGTTAAGCGACTTAAAATAAAATAAATTGGTCACACCATTTTATTTTATCCATTTACTTAACCCGAAAAATTTAAAAACCACACCCGAGCAAACGCAACTCCGGAAAAGGTGTTTCTAAGAAAATACCGGCGCTGTGATTCCATCGATGCCCTCAGAATTAGATTCTGACCACCGGTTCAAAAGTTAGAAAAACCCGCTAGTTCGTTCACTGAACGTACCCGAGATAAACTTCGGAAAAAGATTCCGGGCACACCGGGCATCAGAATCAGGTGCCGTCAGAAACTGCGTTCTTGTAAAATCCCAAAGAAAATTAAGAAAAAAATTTCTCTTGAATTTTACGGGTCTTTACACCACTACCACAAAACATCTTTCCCACAGACACCTGGTCCACAACCACTCCTCATCTCGAAGACACTTGGGAATCAAAAAAACATCTCATCCTGAAGACACCTTGGAAATAGAACTCACTCGCACACACCTAGCCCTCACAAACTACCACCCGATTGAAGAATCTTGGGCTATCACCGTCTGGAAGAGGGTGCAGGGAAGAGCGGGTGTCCATTCATCAATTCTCCCACCAGAATGTTTGGGAATGACCCCCTCCCCCGTGACAATGGAGGTGTTCGGAACATAGTGCTCAACTAGGGTGGGGTGCATATTGAAATCACATGGAAGTACATGTATATATATAATACCATCACTAAAACCTAACATATGGATTTTTAACACAACTAAATTATGATACTACCTCTGCTACTAACTCTAAATACACAACCACACAACCAGTGAAAAACTCAACAAATACCCCCAACCAATTCATTTAACCAATTATCAGTATTTATTTACCATTAATTTGTTAATTCCATCACTATCCTGGAAACTACCAGTAAGTCACATAACAAACCACATAGAAAAAGTCACACAGAGGAAGAAGAACCATGGTAAATTAACCCACTTCACATTAATCTCCGTTTAACACCCATTCATAACATAACATCAATCCCAAGACATAGAGTGAAGATTTTTGCATGCTACTCATGGAGAAACCCCAGTTGAATTACCCATACCAACCACCGCCATCATCATTCTTCAAGGTCATTCTGCCTAATCCATCATCTCAACCACAACAACCCCCAACTCATAGCCACACCCAAAAACATAAAAAAACACAACCTAGTTGTAGTCCCACTACACAACACCGCCCATCCATTCCACAATCAATCAATCTCTCAACATGAGATTCCATTACACCACCTGAACGACCCCACACATATTCGTACCCTTAATAGCAGTACAACACAACCATAAAAGGCACAATTCCAGATTCAATAGGTCTCCCGTTATTTAATTCAACTTTTTTTTTAAATTTAGGGGTGATGATAAAACAAGTTCGATCCTAGGGAATCCATTCATTTAACTGAATATACATGGTTAATCAATTGCATATATACAACCATTCAACATATGATCAACAAAAATCCATCACAGGCGTGAAAAAAATACCACCAACAACCATGATTTTTAGTAGGTATATAGCCCATACAATTCACATTGTTGATTGAAATATCAGTAAAAAAATATGATTATCATCACTTCTCCAACCCCTATTATTAGTTTACAACCGATTCAATTATCTTTATTAAATTTAGATTCAACTGTATTTACATGGGAAACATTCGTTCACCTACCCCTCATGACACATAATTAAGAGAGTTGAAGGGATCCCTACCTTTAAGAATAGATTACCAACACTTCCTTATTGTGCCAAACAGAGGGTGTGCAAGCAGGGTAAAACTCATAGGAAAACATGATCCAAAGGCCTCAACACAACCAAAAAACTCTTCAGGAAGAATGGATCGGGGTGCACCAAGAGAAAAATATTGCTCACAAGGAGGATAAGATCTCAGCTTTAGAAATCCCAGATCCTATATCAATGGAAGGAATGGTTTTTAAAATCCATTTAAGGTAGATCTTGACCAAGAGAATGCAATTTGACCATTTAAAAGCCTCAAGATCTTTATAAAAGTCAAATATATGATTAATCACTTTGAACTGGCTCCACAACCATTTAAAAATGTTATTAAATTCATTTCACTTCAATTAAAATGATAAAGGGGAAATACTGGAAAAACTAGGAAGATTCTGAAATTTTGACAAGCTGTGGGAAATGACTCACCGTTGGGTGAGTAACCATCGTGAGTCATAAGTGGATGAGTCACCATTGGGAAAATCACCATTAGAAGAGCTATTGGTGGATGATTCACCATTGGATGAATCACCACTGAACGAGGCACTATTGAATGAGTCACCATTGGACGAGCTACCGATGGATGAGTCACTGTTGGGTGACTCACCGTTGGACGACTCATCGTTGAATGAGTCACCATCGTGATTCACTATTAGAGACCTACCAGTGCGAGTCACCATTTTGAATAACCGTCATGACCTACTGTTGCAAGTCACCGTTGCGAGCTACTGATGGACGACTACCGTTAGATGAGCTACTGTTAGAAAGATGGATTTTTAGAAAACTCTTGAAATGAGTCACGGTGACCTCCTAGAATGATCCAAAAACTGTATTTTCACAAAGTAATAGACCATAGAGGTCCATTACATTAAATTTATACTTAAATTTGGTATAAAAAATTTTTATACTTAAAAATTATTTTTTCTTAAAAAAACCACTTTTCACCGTATTTTGATGGTTTAATTTTAAATTAAATTATTCCACTTCTGTGAATTAAATCTTAAAAAAATGAAATAAATATTTGTAATCAGGAGGCTCAAATTTGGTAAATATATCCATTTTATTTTTAGTCATTATTAATAATAACTATAGTAAATAATTATCACCATGATAAGGGTAAATCAGGTAATCAAGGATAAAAACAATATGATAAGGACTAAAAATTAACCTCCAAACCTTCTTTTATCCTATTTTATGTGTGTATTTCAAAAATTTCCTTCCAAGACTTGAATATATGGACACTTTGTGCGGTATTTCTTTGATTTTGACCTTTAAAATATTTATGTAAAAGATAAAGATAAAAATGTCACTTTCTTGCTTTTAATAACTATAATATTTTATGACTGAGTTAAAAACAACTTAGATTTGATTATAAATATTCATTTTAAAGTTAATGATTTTGTTTTATCGTGATAATTTAATTATAATTTTTAGTAATGAAATAATTTCCTTAAATTCTCATGCAACCTTGACATAATATTTATTCAATTAATAGAAAAATAGAATAAATGATTTAAAAAATATTATAAGTAATATAAATTGAATGAATTACTATGTTAAATAAATTGTTTAGATAAATATAACATGTTAATGATGTGTTAAAGGATTAGATTATAATTCTATTGCTGTCATGTTGTTTTCAAATCCAAATTAAATAAATAGTTCTAAAAATAATAATAATGATATTTTATAATAAATAATATATTATTAAATGATTTAAAATTCCTAAAAATACTATATTCATCCAATTTATCAGGAAATGGTTGAAAATATCTACTAAGGTCCATTTAATGGCCAATTTTTATTTTATAGTAAATATCTTAACCCCTAAAGTGTAAAATCTTTATTATAATGTAAATTATCAAAAAGGATTAACATGAGTTAAAACAAAGATATAAGGGTAAAAAACTAATCTAAACTTGTACAAATTTTATTGAATAATACGATTCAGAGCCACCATCATCTTATATTTTAATTAAATTAGTTTGGATACTTTTTTCTATAAAAATTACTTTATATTAATTTAATATTTTAAGAAATTCCAAAAGTTCCCCTCCTTTCACTTATAAAAGGGAACCTTCTCTCATATTTTATTTACACTTTAAAAACATTTAGGTTCTACAAATTCCTACCCAAATACCTTACTTAATCCCCTTACCACATCCTATAGGCACTACGCCAAAATAGGCATTTAGCGGCAGTTTCGAAAACCACTGCTAAATTTTTTCCTGAAAAAAGTTTAGTTGTGGTTTTTAGAGTTGGTTTCTAAAACCACTCCTAAATGTTTTTAAAATATATTTTTTATTTTTTTAGTGGTGTTTTTTTAAAAACCCACTAGGAAATGGTGGCGGTTTTGAAAAATCACCACTAAATAAAAGGGAAAAAATAAAAAATATAATTAATTTTGATTTATGATTTATGATTTATTATTTACTATCATATATACTTTATTATTTATTATTTTAATTAATTATAATGTATTAATTGATAAATATTTATAATTATTAGTTAATAATAATTTGAAAGTTAAAACAAATGTTCAATAAGTTAAAAATCAGACTTCGACATCAATTGACCATAATTTTTGATATGGGAGTCCATTTTAGCTCCACAACCAGTCAAATTGAAACTTATGAAATGAAATAAAAACAAATTAAATTTATATTTTTTAATAATTAAAATAATAAAATTTACTATAGTTTCAAGAAATGTATGAAATCGAAATTGAACTTCAAACGACCATAACTTTTGATCCGGACGTCCGTTTGGGATCTACCACATATAAAATAGAATCTTAAGATGAGATCTATTATATATTAACAAAGGGGATAACTAGTAACTATTTTTTAGAGGCCAAACGAGTCCCCAAAGGCCTCTAGAACTATGTTTTTAGTCAGAGTACACCAATTTTTTTAACATTTTATGGATTTTCAGCCTCGTTTAAGGGGGTCTTATTGCCTTTTTTTGGCAGAGGCTGAATTTATTCCCAGGGATTATATTCACATTGATATTATGGTTTTGAAATTTTATTGTTTTACACAATGTAGTTTTATTTATAATTATATATATATATTTTCTTATATTTACTTACAATAAATCAATTATATAAATACATATTTACATAGAAATGTATTTTTAAACATATAAAACAAATAGAAATAAATATTTTTTATTTATTTCATTTAAAATAAATAATTATTGATTTTATTTACCTTATAAAAATCCATAAATTTGTATATATATACCTATAAAATTAATGTTTATATATAAACTTGTGTGTGTCCATAAAAAAATCTATATTTATGTGTATATTCTAATATATGTAAATAAATAAATAAATAAATAAATAAATATATAAGTATTTGTGTATATTTATATACATTTGTAAATATTTATACATATTTATGTTTATATATTTTTATATCATATATGTGTAGATATATATATAGAGTTATATTTATATTTACTTTTGTTTATATATATATTTACATTAATATACAATTATATAACTGAGTGTGTTTATATATATTTGTGAAACATAAATGTGTGTTTATATATATTTATGTAAATTTTTATATATGTATATATATTTATAGATATTTATATCCATTCATTATTTTATTATTTATTATTTATTATTTTAAGATTTATTTAAGATTTATTGATTTATTTTTATTATTAATTTACTGTTAAATGACTATTTAGTATTTAATGTTTATTTAATATTTAATATTTATTATTTAATATTATTTAATATTTATTAATATTTATTATTCATTTATTATTTGTTTATTTTTATTATTTATTGACTATTTATTTATTTAATATTTATTTAATATATAATTATTATTTAATTATTATATATTTATTATTTATTCCATATTTAATTATTAATTATTAATTATTAATTATTAATTATTTATTATGCATTTAATATTTATTTAATATTTATTATTTACTATTTATGTAATATTTATTTATTAGTTATTTATTTAATATTTATTTATTTACTTTCTATTTAATATTTAATTATTATTTATTTCATATTTATTTATTTATTATTATTTATTATTATTTATTATTAATTTAATATTTAATATTTAATATTTATGCATTATTTATTTATTAGTTATTTAAAGTTTATCTATTGTTATTTATTATTTATTATTTATTATCATTTAATATCTATCTTCATTTATTATTATTTATTATCATTTATTTATTATAATTATTTATTTAATTATTAATTATTATTTATTTATTACGTATTTATTATTTATTCAATAATTATTTATAATTTATTATTATTTATCTACTATCTATTATTTATTAATTTATTATTTTTTATTAATTATTTATTATATATTCATTATATATTATTTATTTAATATTATTTTTTTATTTGTATATGTATAAGTATATTACATACTATTTACTTACCAAATGTGGAGCTTGTTGGAGTGGTAAAGTCTTTGCAGTATATCTAAGAGGTAAGGGGTTCAAATATCTTCCAGCACATTTATTTCCCAGATTTATGCATAAAATGCATGAAATATGCATGCATGGGAGGATAAATATTAAGTAATAATAATAAATAATATTAAATAAATTAGTTACGTAAATAAAAAAATTTATTTTTTTTTAAAAAATCATTGCCAAATGTAACACCACGAAATGAAAAAAACATTACACAAAATGTACTAGGAAATGATTCCCGACTCATAAATACATGACACTTTTAGAATGCATCACATATCATTTCGTGGTGGTTTAAACTAATGATAAATGAAACAAAAAATTGTTGGGAGACACCATGTTTTTTTGTAGTGAGGCCATTTTTTGATTAGAAAACCCTCATAGTAAGGCTTTTGGTGTAAACCTAAAGAGGTTGTCTGAAGATGATATATCGTTCTTAACCAAGAAATCTTGTTTTATTTCTTCTTCCACCTACTTAAAATATTATTCAATCATGATGATATAATAAAATCAATATATACCATTTACTGAGATGTTATTATGTTAATTTCATATCCTATATCCATCACCTCTTCCATCAAATGTGAAACAAAATAATCGTTCGTGTGTACAGTGAAATACCGCCTCACGAACCGATGAACTTCATTTTTCATTATCACCTCTCATGAATATTTATGATGATGGATTTAATGTATATATATTATTTTAAAGAAATATTTATCATTTTTTAAAATCAATATATCATATATTTTCTTACCATTTCATTCATTAAAAGATGGTAACATCATTTGTGTGTATGGGTGGATTACCACCTCCATGAAGCAATGTTATGTGTTTTTATTTACTAAATCACATGGATGGTATATATAAGTATATTTAAATAAATAATATGATATTTATGAAATAATATTAATTGTGTAAAAATGAAATAACACTTACCTTCTTTCCATCAAGATCATAGAAAAATGGAAACATTATTCATGCGTATGTACGACCTACCGTCTATATAATCGTAACGTAGTTCATATTTCATAACCATATTTATTGGTTGGTTTTAAAAGTATAATTTATTTATAAAAATGATAATTATTTCATTATTATTATTCTATAAATGATGAAATAATTGACCTTTTTGACCATAGTCAACATACTGATGTAATTATGGAATTATGAGCCGAATATCATCAAAACATCTGATGTGAACTTAAATGATTAAGTAATCGAATATAACATGATAATAAATAATATAAAAGGGTTAATAAAATTGAAAAATTTATTAATTAAGTAAATAATTAATATAATTTTATTATTCAGGAATATAAAGAACGTACGTGATGAGTTAGACTCAAGGTAAGAGACTTTCTTTAAAAAAATCATATTTTAAAGTTTCCCTTCCAACTGTTTTTCTTCCATGTCCATATTCTTCTAATTTTTTCAAGAAATTTATTATTTATACTTAAATGGATGATAAAGTTAAAATTTTAAGATATTTTAATTTTATTACAATTTTTTAAAAGGTTTTTTTATGGTTTTTTATAAGGGACACTTTACTTTAAAAACATCATTTTAATTTTTTTTATAGATTTATTTTCTAAATATTTTTCATCCATGTCCATATATTTAAATTTATTTTATGAATGTATTTATATGAACGTATTTGAATTATAAAATAAGTTTTATTTATCTTTTTACTTCCTTTCAAAGGTTTTTAAAAGGAATTTTTTATGCATTTTATACAGAATGTCTTGACTTTCTTTATAAAGGATAAAAGGAATGTTCTATTTTAACATGTATGAAAAAATTGATTTTTATGCCACCATAATCATTATTTAATGATTGGATTACTTTAAAATATTTTTTTTTCTTCAATGAAAAAAAACAACTTTCCTTTGTTTTGGAAGTTTTATTTTTAAAAATTGGTTTTTAAAGGTAAGGGATCTCTTTAAATCACCATTTTCTTTAAGTTATGACCATTCCCACTCCAACTCTCTTTATAAATCCCTTTAATGTTAATGATTTTAATACATATATGTATGTATGTATTTCACATATATACCGAGATTGTTAAAATTTTCTTTGACAATGTAATACACGCCTTATGACCATTTATCAAATGCCTTCTTTAAAAAATCTATTTTTATTATGATATGAGGTAAGATTATGCAACTCATTTTCTTTACAGGGGTAATTATTATGCTTATAGATTATGATTTATTTACTTTTTGTGGCACACATAATCATGAACATATTATGATGGGTATGCCCATATAGCACTCCAATGCATTGAGTAAAGCTTTTGTCTCATGTGATGTTATCTATGGTATTCATAAGTAAACCAGATACACTATGGGGATTTGTCCACCAAGTGATGTTGTATTGATATTTATCCTTGAATTATTATTTTTTGATGTTTTTTGATATTAAAATTCTATTTCTATGATCTTATGATACCATGTTCTTTATGTTATGATCCCATGTGATTACTCATGATCTTATATTTAAAGGAAAGTACATGATACTTCGTTAGGGTGAAATGTATAATTTTTTTTGATAAAGTTTTCACAAATTTTTCATGATTTAAAAGGAAAATTTATGATTTTTATTTATCTATTAATGTAACACCTCTATATTTTAAAATAAGAACATAATGTTCAATAGAATATACAATATGAAACACTAAGCTTAAAAGACCCAAAAAATATATTACCGTTATAACCAACCCATTAAATTAGCGGGTATGAATAATATTAACCACTTTATGAAATAAATATAAAGGTATTACTAAATATAAATTTATTTATAAACTCTTCATAAATAAGCACTCAACTTTTAATAAATATATTTTATTCCAAAAAAAAATGTACTTCCTTCAAAAATAATTTTTATTTCTTTTTTTAAGAAAATATTATAATTAATTTATTGAAGTTTTATAAATTTTTTATCATAAAATAAAAATAATTTTTAAAATAATAATTTGAAAATTTACTTAGGGATAAATTTTGTAATTTTTTAGAAAATATTGACTTTTCAATGAATAATGAAAAATAGCGATTGTTTAAAAATGTCCTTTCTTTTTAATAAATTAAGATATTTAAAAGTTATATTATTATTTTAATTTGATTTAAAAGTAAAATAATTATTATTTAGTTATATTTAATCCAATTAATTACATTTGAATCATCTTTATACCAAACTTTAGTATAAGTTTATTTTCATTCCTAAAAACACATTTTTCTGAATATTATTTTTAAGTGCACAATGTTTCTCAGTTTTAATTAATTAAAATAAACCCTAATGAGGAATTATTTAAAAACAATTTATGTATTATATATATATATTTATTAAATTAAATTAGTTTAATTAATATCACTATTTATAGTGTTAATGTGAAATAATATTTTCCTTAAAAAATGCATTTTTTTAGGAAAGTGCTTTTTCATTACAATTATAGGTTGTATTTTAAATTAAATCCTTCAAATTATGTGAATTTAATTTGATAAAATATATTCCATACTTTTAATCATAATAATTTATATTATATAATAATCTTAACTTAATTTTTGGTTATAATTAAAAGTAAAAACATCAAAAAAACTAGTTACCATGGTAAAAAATTAAAATGGTAAAAGTGAATAACCTTAGAGGTACGGGGGGTAACATGTTTAAAACATGTTTATTTTTAGTGGTGGGGGTGTTTCTAGACATTATCACTCCTCCAATCCATTATTTTTCAATTTTTGGGGCACTTTACTTGAGAGTGACTTCCAACTATTAAATATTTTTGGGTATTTACAAAAATACCACTTATCCTCAATTGTAAATGGGCACCCCTACCCTCACTTATTAACACCTATCAAGGAATTTATCTTGAAAAAACCCTGAAAAAATCTCTCCCCAACATCCTAATACACATTATATAGCTTATTTTCTTCCCAATAGACCAACCTTGGGGTCCTTAAAATAGATCCAAAGGAGGTTCTTCTGAGCGAAGGTAATCATCTTCACCAAGCTCTTTTTTTACTTATTCATTTTACACGTTCAATTATGTATTAAAAATTAAAATATAATAAAAATATTATATCCTATATAATGATATGTTATTATGTTTATGTGATAATATTTATCCATCTCCTCTTCCATCAAATGGGAAATGAAACCATCATTCATGTGTACAGTGGACTACCACCTCACGAACTGATTTAATTAATTTTTCATCATCACATAGCAAGGATATTCATGATGATGAATTTAATGTTTATATATTATATTAATTAAATATCAATCATTATATAAAATTACCATATCATATACATTCTTACCTTACCATACTTTGAAAAATGATAACACTATTCATGTGTTTGATGGACTATAACCTCGCAAAATGATATGATTTGTTTTTTATTACCACATCACATGGATGGTATATGTATGTGTCTTTAATGAAATAAAATTATATTTATGATATAATTATCATTAAGGAAATATAAAATAAACTCTCATTCTATCCCTCACAATTGTTGAAAAATAGAAATGTTACTCATGTGTATATACAGTCTACCATATCCATTATTGTAACGTAGTTCATTTTTCATAACCACATTTCATGGTCAGTTTTAAAATTATAATTAATGTATAAAAATGATAATTATTTAATGATTATTATTTTGTAGATGATTTAAAAATTACCACTATAACACCCCAATGTTTTAAAAATAAATTGAAATGAATGAAACTTTGTTTTAAGTGGATAGTTATAAACTGGTCATCAAACATAATTTTTCCAATTTTTTGATTTGAATTAAAAAAACAGTCATCTACAGTTGTGATCAATAAGTTATTTGAAATCTGATAGAACCAACTTGTTTTTTTGGTGAATAGTAACATAAACTTTTGAATAGTAATATGAATAGTAATATGACCCTTATGAATAATAAATCATATTATTATTTTATTTTCTTAAGGTTATAAGATAATGAGATCTGGATTAATTTTTCATGGTGATATAAAATGAGTTATAGTTTTAAAATTGTTATTTTTTGAATAAATTATGATTTTATTTAAAAATTAAATTAATCATATTTAGAAGATTATTTTCAAAAAATGGACTTCATTTTTAAATTATAAACATCAAAACATGGTTAGGGTTAATTTTTAGGATTTTTATGACAATCTTTGATTTTGGATGAATAGTAAAATACGGTAATATACCGTATATATACATTATCAGTTAAATACCATATTCTTAGCATCCTAGATGATTTAAGAACCCTTGGTTTTAACTCACATAAACTTATTACTATTTTTAGTCACATGAATCAATACTATTTAAATCCTTTAAAAAAAATATTAAACTAATGATTAAAATAATGTAAAACCCCTCCTCTCTTCGACTATAAATACCACCCTCAGCATCTCTACCTCACACACTAATCAAGCCTTGATCCTTGTTTATGTTCTAACAAATAATCTTCCCAAGCCCCTACCACACATCCAAGACCTACTGGTATCACCAAAATACAAAAACCAAGGGCCTTAAGGATGATCTCAAGGAGAAGAGATCAAGATGTAAAAATCCTCTTTCATTTTCTTATTTTTTCTTTTCAATTATTTTCTTCTCTTATAATATATTCTCCTTCCCTTATCCAAGAGTCATAAAAGATCTACTATTATATATATTTTTTATTTTATCATGTTTATGGAATAATTCATTATAATTATTTCACGCCTCTTCCTCTTATTATAAAAATAAAAACACCGTCTGTGATGTGTCGATTTACCGACATCGTGGACGACGTGTCTTAAATTTCCATTACTTCCTTAAAAACTAGTTATAAAACCATTTTAATGGTTTAAAAATATTTTTAAATTGTATTATGTATCCTCTTTAATGTTCTGGAGTTAATATATATACATAATATTCTGTTATATAATGAAACTAGTTCGTGATTATCAAAGAACCGCCAAAATGATCTAAACAGATATCACTAAAGATTTATCTAATGATTCATCCTCATACCATATAACCAAAATGATTTATGTAATAATTTAATATTATTGAAACATATGAATACCATTTCATTATACTTATGGAATTTAATTTCCATATGATAATAAAATAAAATACAAACCGGCCATGGAAATCATGTAAAGTACACACTTGAAACAATGGAAGGAACAAAATACTAATAATTAAAGGGTGAAATGATGTTATGAAATGATCATATAAGGTGTTATAAAAATGAATATGTTTATTTAAGATATTAATAACACTCTTTTAACCATTATACAGGAGGTTCAAATATGTTTTAAGTAAGACAAACCCGAGGTAAGGGAATTCTTAACCCGATTTCCATTCTTTGGGTTAACCTTCTACATCATTAATTATGTGGTATTAAAATTTTTTGTGTGATGAATTTTGTTTATATTATATTTAATTATGCATATTTATAGTGTATTTACATATTCCATCCACTTTATTAAATCTCAATTCAATTATATGATATTTGTAAGGGGATTTTCTTTTAAAATCCCCTTTTAAAATTCTGTTTTACAAAATTCAAAAGCAATGTTTTTATGAAATTATTAATGTTGTATGATTATGTTATGGTTCTTGGGAATTTTTTATGATGAAGGGTGTGACATATATCTCCTTCCAATTAATTGTTTCTGTGTAAGTTTGAGGTCAGCTGTATGGTTACTCCAAGTGTAACCGCGATGGTTACACAATGAGGTAGCCATGAGAGTTACATTGTAAGGTAGCCGTGAGAGTTACAAATTATAAGGTAGTATATAGGGTTACAATATTATGTAAGTAATTCCCTAATATAACTTTATGTTTCTATTTATTTTCTTTATGTTTGGAGGAAATATTGTGGAAATCTCAAGTTTCACAAAGTAAGTATATATGGGTGACAAGTATATCTTTTTGAAAACAATTTCATACATTTACAATTATTCATGGAATAATGTTTTCTTTCCTTATTTTTATACCCCTTACTAATCTTTTTGTGCTTATCCTAAGTTTTTAAATTATTTTTTCTATTTATAAGTATGTGTAATACAAATTAGGAATCCAAGTTAAATGTTATGAAGTTTTGTTAAAGAAAACTTGTTTTATTTGAAAAGTTTTATATTTTGGAAGGAATGGATACTATTTTTATGGTATCCACTCTGTATAAATGTGGGATGTTATGTATATATTATATATGAATTATCTAAAACTCGAAACTTGAAAATATCCTCAATGTGAAATGAAGTGAGTTCTTGACTAAAATTCGAGATTATGTAGTATAATAAGGCTATGTCCTTATAGTTGGTATCAAAGAATGATTTAGATAACTTTAGGGGTTAGGATGATGTTAAAATAATAAAATAAAGGATTTTTAATCTATAGTTAATTTGAAATGTTATAAAATTTAAATATTACCATGTTTCTTTAACTAAGATATGTTTGTTTAGAATGGTTTTCTATAGAAGAAACAGGGAAGATGAAGTGGAAAGGCCCTGACAGAATAATATCCTTCTGAATCTACTGTCTGGAATGGTAGGTATTGGAACTAATAAGTTTGTGATAGTAAAAATTCATATGAAACATGAAATAAGTGGTTTTAGGATCCATTAAAGAGAATAACTAGAGTCACCACAAAGGAACATGACGATAGTGGAACATTTTATGAGGCAAAACCCTCCCGTGTTTAGTGGATCTTCTGACTCGGTAGTGGCTAAAGGATAGATTAAATCTCTTGAAAATATATTTGATGTTATGGGATGTTCAGATAATCAAAAGTTAAGTCTTTACATTTATCATTTTGAAATTGAAGCTGATCAGTAGTGGTCAATGGTCAATAATATCAGAGAGGAGACTGAAATATTAGAGTGGGATGAATTTAAAAGTCTTTTCCTTGCAAAATATTTTCCAAATGTAGTTGACTTAGGATGAGGAAATAATTCCTTGAATTGAAGAAAAAATAGGATGAATTAGTGGTTGTTTATGAAGAAAAATTCACCCTACTAGTGATGTATGCTCTAAATCTTATTCTGGATCTAGATAGAAAAATCAATCATTTTTACTCAGGATTAAATCCAATATATCGAAGGGAATTAGATTCTCATGAGTTCAAGAGTTATGATAAACATGTATGATGTGATGAGAGGTTAAAAATGGATTTTGATAAGGATAATGTGTGATTTAAAAATAAGGAGAAGAATATGTCCAAATGGAAAGCAATGGGTAAGAATCAATCAATGAAATCTGATGGTAAGAAAGTCTATTTTCTAGTTTGTGAAAAGTGTGGAAAAAAGAACCTTGGAGAATGCCTTAACAAAATCGAGAAGTGTTTTAGATGTGGTAAGTTTGAAAATATAACCTGATATTTTAATGAAAATTATCCTAATACTAATCCAAATAAGAAAACTGTAAATTGTTCTAAATGTTGTGGCATGGGTCATTATGAAAATGCATGCCCAAAGAGAGATCCGAATGATGTAAAGAAGCTAGACTATAAGTTGAAAGGTGTAGTGAGATCCTTTGTGACTACGTCAGTAGAATTTGGGCCATATAATAAAGTTGTATCAGGTATCATGTTTGTTTACTCAGATTTTTCTAAAGTTTTGTTTGATACGGGGTCTACACATTCCTTTATTTCTAATAAAATTTCTAGTAAATTGGAAATATCACCTCAAAAGATGAGACCAGGACTTATTGTTAAAACACTAGGGGGAAATATTATAGTAAATAAGAATTATAAGAATATTTATATTGTGGTATATGGTAATAATTTACCTACAAACCTTTTTGTTTTTCCCTTAGTAGAGTTTGATGTCATTCTGGGTATGGATTAGCTTACTATTTATCATGATAATATTGCTTGTATATCTAAAGAAGTTGTTTTTCAGAAAGAGTGTAAGTTTGTATACAAGAATGAACCCATACAATTGATAACATATCAAGAAGATAAGAAACTGTTGAAATATGTAAATTAAAGTTATCTTGATCATATTGTTGAAAACAAGGGAACTGTTCAGATTAATGATGTTCTAGTGGTAAATGAATATCTTGAAGTTTTTTCTGATGAGTTACCCAGTGTTATACATGATTAGAAAGTGGAATTAAAAATTGAATTAGTTCCTTATTCTAAGAAAATTTCAAAACCTCATTATCCAATGGATCAAATGGAACTTATTAAATTGAAAAATTAGTTATAGGAGTTTCTTGATAATGGCTTCATTCATCCCATCACTTCACCATGGGGTGCTTCTGTTTTGTTCGTTAAAAAGAAAGATGGTTCCATGAGACTTTGCATTGAATATAGATCCTTGAATAAAATCACTTTTAAAAACAAGTATCCTTTTCCTCATATCGATGAATTGTTTGATCAGCTCGAGGGAGTACATTATTTTTCAAAGGTTGAACTATGGTTGGGGTACCATCAGTTGAAAGTAAAGGAAGAAGAAATTCCAAAGACTGTGTTTTGTACTAGATATGGGCATTATGAATTTTTTGTTATGCAGTTTGGGTTAACTAATGCACCTGCTGTATTCATGGATCTTATAAATAGAATATTTCATGAGTTCTTGGATAAGTTTTTAGTTGTGTTTATTGATGACATTAATGTATTTTCTAAAAGTAAAGTGGAGCAAGAAACAAATCTAAGGGTTTTTTTGTAAACCTTAAAGGAAAAGAAACTATATGGAAAATTCATAAAGTGTGATTTTTGGTTTCAATAGATTTATTTTCTTGGGAATATTGTAAAGAAGGATAAAATAACAGTTGATCCTACAAAAAAAAAGTGGTTGATGAATGGTAAAGACCTAAAAATGTTACAAAAAATCATATTTTCTTGGATTAGTAGGTTATTACCGATGGGTTTTTAAAAAAATTGCATGGTTATCTAGCCTGCTAACTAGGTTAAAAATAAAATGGGTTAAATTTATTTGGATATAAGAATGTGAGGTTTGTTTTCAAGAACTGAATAAGAGATTGGTGAATTCTCCAGTTTTGGCTCTACCTTCCAGAAATGGTGATTTTTTCATCTATAGTGATGCTTCATTGAAGGGAATTGGTTGTGTTCTGATGTATAATGATTAGGTAATTTCTTATACTTCAAGACAACTAAAAACTCATGAGGTAAATTATCCTACACATGATTTGGAATTAGTAGCTGTGGTTTTTTCATTTAAAATTTAGAGGCATCATTTATACAGAGCCCAATGTCAAATAAATACCGACCATAAAATTCTGAAGTATATATTCACTCAGAAGGAATTAAACATGAGGCATAAAAGATGTATTGAATTTATAAAGTATTATTATTTGATGATCAATTATCGTCCTAGATAATCAAACAAAGGGGAAGATGTCTTGAGTAAAAAACATCATTCATCTTTAACCATGTTACATTTTGAACATGATCCCTTTATTAACGATTTGATGAATTTTGGATTAGATGTTTTTGGTGTAGGAAATACATATTTTTTTTTTCAGGTTTCAGTGCATTCATTGTTATTAGAAAGAATTAAGAAATCATATAAGGAATACCGTGAGCTATAGAAAAAGGTAGAATTGGTTAAAATGGGTATATTTTCTGAATTTAAACTTGATAAATATTGTGTTTTGAGATTTGAAAAAAGATTGTGTGTGCCTTGTGATTCCCAATTGAAGAAAGATTTATTATTTGAAGCTCATAATTCTCCATTTTTAGTTCATCCTGGTAGTAATAAGATGTATAGATACCTTTGGGAGTATTTCTGGTGGGATGGAATGAAAAAGATATTACAGAATTTACTGTGAAATGTTTGACATGTCAACAGGTTAAAATAGAGTGATAGTTATCTAATGGGATGCTTGAGACTTTACCAGTGGACGAGTGGAAATGGGAAAATGTATCCATGGAATTCATTATAGGACTACTAAATACTTCTCGAGGTAATAATGCAATCTAGGCTATTGTTGATCGAATGACTAAATCTACACATTTCCCCCTATTAGAGATACAATGTCTTTGGATCAGCTTTCTCGATTGTACCTCAAAGATATTGTCAGGATACATGGAGTTCTTCTTTCCATTGTTTCTGACTAAGATCCCATGTTCAATTTTAATTTTTGGAAGGGCCTTCAGAATTCGTTGGGTACAAAATTAAATTTTAGTACAACATTTCATCCTAAATTAGATGGGAAGTCAGAATGAATGATTTAGACTTTGGAGGATATGATTTGAGCTTGTTCAATGGACTACCAGGTAAGTTGGGATCATCATCTTTCTTTAGTCGAGTTTCTTATAATAATGATCAGTATACAGATGAAAAATTTTGAGGCATTGAATGGGAAGTGTTATTGAACTCTGGTATTTTGGGATGAAGTCATGGAAAGGAAGTTGATGTGACTAGAATTGGTAGAGGAAGTGGCTGAGAAAGTGAAGATGATCCAGCAACACATGAGGGTAGCTCAAAGTAGGCATAAAAGTTATGCAGACAATAGGAGGAAAGAATTTTATTTTGAGGTAGGTGATCATGTTTTTCTTAGAATCTCACCATGGAAAAGTGTTATGCATTTTGGTAAGAAGGGAAAGCTAAGTCCAAGGTTCATTATACCTTATGAAATCGTAGAGAAAGTTGGACCAGTCACCTACCAAGTAGCTTTACCTCTGATTTTATCTTAGGTACACAATGTTTTTCTTGTTTCGATCATAAAAAATTATGTGCCAGATTTATCTCATGTATTGATCCCAGAAGCATTTCAGCTGGAGGAAAACCATTCTTATGAAGAGAAACCAATTCATATTTTTGATCATAGAGAGAAATTATTGAGGAATAAGGTAATCCACTTGGTAAAGGTTTTGCGGAGAAAATACATGGTAAAAGAAGAAACATGGGAATATGAAAATTCTATGAAAGGTACCCTCACTTGTTTAATAAGTAAATAAAAAATTGTGAGGATGCAATTTCCAGAAGTTGGGGAGAATGTAACACCCCAAGGTTTTAAAAATAAATTGAAATGAATGAACCTTTGTTTTAATTAGATAGTTATAAACTAGCCACCAAACATAAATTTTCCACTTCTATGATTTGAATTTCAAAAAATGGTCATCTACAGTTGTGATCAGTAAGTTATCTGGAGTCTGATAGAACCAACCTGTTTTTTGTGTGAATAGTAACATACCCTTATGAACAGTAATATGATCCCTATGAATAGTAAATGATATTATTATTTTATTTTATTAAGGTTATAAGATAATGATATATTTATTAAAATTTCAAGGTGATATAAAATGAGTTATATTTTTAAAATTTTTATTTTTCAAATAAATTATAATTTTATTTAAAAATTAATTTAATAATATTTAGAAAATTATTTTCAAAAAGTGGACTTCATTTTTTAATTCTACACATCAAAAAATGGTTAGGATGAATTTTTTAATTTTTTTTGAAATTCATGAATTTTGGATGAATAGTAAAATACGGTAATATACTGTATATATACATTATCAGTTAAATACACTATTCCTATAATCATGGATGATGTAATCACCCTTGGTTCGAACTTACATTCACTTATTACTATTTAGGGTCATATGAATCAAGACTATTCCTAGTCTTTAGCAAAAATATTAAAATAATGATTAAAATAATGAAAAACCCCTCCTCTCCTCCACTATAAATACCATTTTTTATTGATATTTTGATAACCCCCATTTCAAGGGTTGATGGGGAACCCTTACAAGGCCCATAGGCTCTAATATTATATGGATCGTAGGCTTAGGAGATTACATGACCCGAAGGTCTTAGGGAATTCAACCAGACTATCTACAAGGAACTACCCCTCCCAAGCATCTGCATCCTGATATTAGCTCTCCATCTTTGCATGACCATATGGATAGGCTTCCCATGCAAGAACAGGCTGGTACTGATGGCATAACCATACCCTCTCATTCTGACAATCCATTTGGCTCTGCTCTGGTGAGTGCACCTGCTCTGAATCCTCTTCTGGGGCTGCTACTTTTTTGTAGTGTGTCTGGGACCTGCATTCATGTGGCCCGAAGGCCTTGGGTGGACCTAAGGCCTTAAGGTGGCCCGAAGGCCTTGAGAATCAACTGGCCTGAAGGCCTTGGGTGGCCCAAAAGCCTTTTAGGAACCGAGGACCAAACCGGTGGCCCAAATGCGCAGATGGATGAATAGTCCCAACTACTAAAGTACCGAACAGTGCCTGCTACAGTACCTACTACAGTACTGCTACAGTACCCCCATAAATATTCCTCCACCCAGATTTGATCTTGGGTATCTTGGATGCACCTAGCGAGTCCTCACCAACTGGGCTGAGGCTCATGTGCACTATAAATACCACCTTCGCCCCCCTCTTCCTCACACACCAATCAAGCCTTGAGCCTTATCTAAGCCCTACAAAATACTCTTCCCAATCCCCTCAACATCCAATACCTTCATGTCTCAGCAAAAGGCCAAAACTAAGGGACTTAAGGATGATCTCAAGGAGAAGAGATCAAGAGTTAAAGATCCTCTTTCATTTTCTTGTGTTTTCTTTTCAATTATTTTCTTTTCTTATACTCTCTTCTCCTTCCCTTATCCAAGAGGAATTAAAGCTCCATTATTATATATATTATTTATTGTTATCATGTTTATGAAAAAATTCATCATCATTCTTCTAATCCTCTTCCTCGTATTATAAAAATAAAAACACCGTCTGTGATGTGTCTATTTACCGACATTTTGGACAATGTGTCTTTAATTTCCATTAATTCCTTCAAAATTAGTTATAAAACCATTTTATTGGTTTAAAAATATTTCAAAGTGTACGATATATCCTCTTTAATGTTCTTAATTTAACATATATACATAATATTATTTTATATAATGAAACTAGTTTGTGATTATCAAGGAACTGCCAAAATGATCTAAACAAATATCACTAAATATTTATATATTGATTCATCCTCATACCATATAACCAAAATAATTTATGGATTCATTTAATATTATGGAAACATATTAATACCATTTCATACCACTTCTATAATTTCATTTCCATATGGAACGAAATTCAAATACAAACCGACCATGGAAATCATGTAAAGTACGCACCCGAAACAATGGAAGGAACAAAATACTAATAATTAAAGGGTAAAATGATGTTATTAAAAGATAATATAAGGTTTTATGAACATGAATATTTTTTAAGATATTAATAACACTATTTTAACCATTATACAGGAGGTTCAAACACATTTTAAGTAAGACAAACTTGAGGTAAGGGAATTATTAACTCGATTTCTATTATACGGGTTAACCTTCAACATCATTAATTATGTGGTATTAAAAATTTTTGTGTGATGAATTTTGTTTATATTATATTTAATTATGTGTATTTATAGTGTATATAAATATTCCATCCACTCTATTAATTCTCACTTCAATTATATGATATTTTTAAGGGGATTTTCTTTTAAAACCCTCTTTTAAAATTCTGTTTTACAAAATTCAAAAGCAATGTTTTTATGCAATTATTAATATTTTATGATTATGATATGGTTCTTGGTAATTTTTTACAATGAATTGTGGTACCTATATATGCCTCCAATTCATTGGGTATATGTAATTTGGAGGTCGGTCGTATGATTACTCCAAATGTAACTGCGATGGTTTCACAATAAGGTAGCCATGATGGTTACATTATAAGGTAGCCATGAGGGTTACAAATTATAAGGTAGATGAGAGGGTTACAAGATTATGTAAGTAATTCATAAAGATACCTTTACGGTTCTATTTATTTTCTTTATGTTTTGATGAAATAACATAGAAATCTCAAGTTTTAGAAAGTAATTATATATGGGTGACAAGTATGCCCTTTTGAAAACAATTTCACATGTTTACAATTATTCATGGACTAATATTTTCTTTCCTTATTTTTATACCCCTTAATGATATTTTTGTTATCATCCCAAGTTTTTAAATGATTTTTCATAGGTTATAAGGATGTGTAAGACAAAGAAGGAATCCAAGTTAAATATTATGAATATTTGTTAAAGAAAACAAGTTTTATTTGAAAAGTTTTAAATTTTGGAAGGAATGGATACTGTTTTTGTGGTATCCACTCTATATAAATGGTGAATGTTATGTATTTATTATATCCCAATTATCTAAAACTCTAAACTTGAAATTATCCTAAATGTTAAAGGAAGTAAGTTCTTGATTAAAATTCAAGATTATGTAATGTAATAAGGTTGGGCCCTTATAACCACTTTGACCATGGTCAACACACCAATGCCATTTTGAAATTATGAACTAAGCGTTATCAAAACACCTGATGTGGACATAAATGAATATAAAATTAAATATATCATTAAAATAAATTAATTAAATGGTTAATGTATAAGGAATTAAACAATTAATTTTTTAATAAATAAAATAATTTATATAAGTTAATTTTACAAGAGATAAAGGACATACATGATATGTCTGGACTCAAGGTAAGGGATTACTTGTCTCACTTTTACTTCCATGAGACTTATTCCATATTAAACACTTATTTATCTTATATGTTTTATATACTTCCTCTTTTAATGTTATATCATGAATATATTTATCTTCATGGTATTTAAAGTTTTATTTTAAGTAACTTCTTTCACGGGGGTTATGATTCAAAAGTTTCAAAGTGGTAAGGGTTTATTTCACAATCTCATCACTATTTAGGGTTGTTTATGTTTAAGTCTCCCTTAGAGTAATTGTTTAAAATTTATACCTAAAACCCAATATATTTTATTCACTCATAGTTATTCATGAACTTTTCATGTAATATTACCATTTACCTCTCTTTAGTACTTAAAATGATTAAGAAAATGTTTTTAAGAAAAGTTGGCTTTATTTATCTCAATGATCGAAAGTACATTTTCTTCCATATCCATGTTTTCTAAAAATATTTTCAAGAATGTTTTTAATATCATCGAAATTATTTATTAAATGAATTTTTACCATGTTTAACTTTCTAAAAAATATTTTGAAAGCAATATTCTTGTCATTTTCTAAATGAGTCAATTTAAACCTTTTTATAATAGGGTGAAAGGAATATTTTTTAATATATATGGAATGTATGGAATTACCCATCATCATGACCACTAAATTATTTTATGATTACTTTATAAGTTTCTAGGATTATTTTTAAATAAAATTTTTTCTATAAATTTTTTTATTTTTTAGATTTCAAAGAAGTTATTTCAAAGTGAAAAAGGGTATTTACTAAAGAAATATTCCATGTAATATTTTAAAGACATTTTCATCAACAATGAAAACATTTGATGTTATGGATTTATTCTAAATTATGTATATAAGTCTCTGAAATATATAACTAGATTAATATACATTACTTTTATGGGGTAATGCATTCCTTATGTTTATCACTCAAATGGATTAGTGGTACTCATAATGACCCTCAGTGGGATATTATGCTAGAGGTCTCGAGTTTGAGTTATGAGGGAGGAAAAATAAAACCCCAAATATTTAGGGACAATACCTTCCATGTAGAAATTAAAGAGGAATTTGGATGCCACTTGTCTTGTTGACATGGTTGATTTTGGAATGTCATATGGTCTACCAAGAATCATTACATAAAAATGTTCCCTTTTATATAATGATCCTTGGTAGGATGAGACAATATTATAAAATCCATTTCTTTACAAGGGTAATTATTATGTTTATGACTTATGATTGGTTTCCTTTTGTGGCACACATAATCATGAACATGTTATGATGAGTTAACACTAATAGAACTCTAATTAATTAGGTAAATATTTATTCTCATGATGTGTTATGTATGGGATTAGGGAGTAAACCTAATCCATTATGGGACTTTGTCCACCATGTGGTATTATCTAGGAAGTTAGGCTTGAATAATGTTTATGTCATGTTATATGTTTTTCCACATTTCCTAATATTCCATGATCTTATGATACCAATTTATTTATGTTATGATCCCATGTGATTACTATTGAGCCTTATATTTTATTATATCATGTTATACTTTTGAAAAACAAGCTATTATTCCTTAGCATGTTTATTCACTTAATGGGATTTTCAGCTCATCCATTTTTTATGTGTATTTATCTGGTTATCCCATCTAGTTTTAGGAGTTCAAAAGGATTTATGATCTCATTATAGGCAATAAAATAAATATGTTTTATTTTTAGTCTCACTTTGATTTATTATGAACCTAGTCTTCCAAATACACTAAGCCTCAAGATCTGTGGGTTATAATTAATGGATGTTTATATTAAAAAGATCATGAAATAATATGTGTAAAAGGATTGGGATGCTATATTTTGTATTATATCATGGTATAGTTTTTTATATTAGGACTAAAATACTTTTGTGAGAACCCTAGGGATAATTATAAGTATAAGAAAATATCCTATAATTTTGATAAATTATAGAGTGTGTGGGTTCCAAGAAAATAAATCCTTTTCTAGATACTAAAAGTGGATGTGGCTCTGGAATAGTTTTAACTTGGGGTAATAACCCTTAAAAGGGTTCATTGAGATAGACTTGATTATCACTTGATGCAAAAAAATGGGAGTTTCTGCACATCTGGTTTGACATTCCTAGGGGATATGTTTTGGATATTCACAAACTCTTTATAAACTGTTATGAAGGACATCAAAAAATTGTTAGATTGGAATACCTAAAAGGAAATGTTAACATGGAAAACCTAGATTGAAACCTAGAGACTCATAATTCAGGATATACAAATCATTTATAAGTTACTCCTTACGTTACCCTTTCTACATATTAATGCATTCCCATCGTGTTTATTTTGATACTTTTAGTTAATGGTAGGAAATAGGATAAATAATTCTAAAAACCAATGTGATGAGCATTGTAATTATTTCCCTAATGAGATGCCTAAACTAATGGGTATGAAAATCATATATCTTGTGATCATATCAAGTAACCTATCTCAAATTACGATTAAAAACTAGAATATAGATGAATTTATAGGAACACCAAAGAAGAACATGATTTCATATCATGGAAGTTCAAGTGTTAAAGATAATTAATAAATAAAGATTAAATTTCCTACATGTCAAAAATGTGGGAAGAGGCACTATGGAAAATTCCTTAAAGTAATTGAAATATGATTTATGTGTGGGAAAAGAGGACAAAAAGAAGCGAATTATTGAAGAAAAATAAAGAGTTTGGTTGAAAAGACACATGAAAATAAAGTTCAACCTAAGGTACCACTAACATTTCAATGTCATAGATATGGGTAACTTGGTAATTATCTGAGTTAATGCCCTAATCCAAGGATTAATTCCTAAGGTCCTATGTTATGAAAATCATTGAAGTGGAATGATTTATGTGTTTAGGTTTTGGAATTCGAGAATCATGTTGTTGAAGTGTTTTTATTAATGGTATTCTGGTTATAAGAATCATGAATCTTCTAAGGATCTTTTGGTAATATTTTTTATTTAAGTATTTGCAAGAATATATTGAATGGAACTAATTAAATATAAATTTATTTAATGTTAAGGTTATATTTTAGAAAAAACCTATTATTTAGGAAAAGATAATATTTAATACATACTTTATGTTGAGGTAATTATAGTCAATTAAGATCATTTGATTTCACGGGAAAAAATAATATATATATAATACATTAGTGGTTAAAAAATGATTTGATGATTAATGTTATTTTGAGGATGTTCATAATATTTTTGGGAAAATTATAGGAATTATATAAATATAGTTTTATGAAAAGGAAAAATTTCATGCCAGGTGATAATCCATCACATCCAGAAAGGCTCTGAGTCTTAAACCCACAACTGAAGGGTGATAAGAGTACAAAAACTACCACAAGGCTATGTGATGTACTATTTAGTATGAAATTATTTTAACTTAAATGATTTGGTGGATAAATATTAAGTTTATTTTGGGAAACATATTAGTGGATCAATTTTTTTTTTAATTTTTAGGATTTTGAGGTGATTAATGATATTTTGGGAAATGTTTTATTGGGTTGAGATAAATATATAACCTTTAGGTTTAACAGAAAGTAATATTTGGGAAGAATTATATTATGTTTTTGGATATGTAAGTTATAGAGTATAAGATAACATTTGAAGTTAAAAATTTATTTCATATTGAGATTACTGAGGTTATTTGGGATATAAGGTTATTTATTTAAAGAATGATCTATGTTAAACCTTTAGTTTTATTGTTTAATTTTTGAAATTATTATATTTATAATTTTTTTGAGAATTATCTTACATTGGGATAATAATTTATAGTTTTGGTTAATATTCAAAGATAAGAGGCATATTTTAATATCATTTTATGGAATCATGCGATCCATTAGAAGTTAATTTTAGTGCTTCAAGCATGAAAAATTTATCTTGAATACTCATAATTTTTATAAATAGATTATATTGTGGTTTTAAATTATTAAAGGATGAAATAATACTTGTTAAATAAGTATATTTTCTTATTTTATTAGTCTAGATGGTAAATATATCCCTCAATATTAGGAAAAGGGTCTTAAAATAAAAATGTTATTCATTTTCAATAAATCGATGGTATCTTCTATCTAAAAAAAGGTATAACATTATCACTTAAATAGATATTATTTCTAAATCCATGTTTTCACTTCCCACCAATGTTCTCTTATGTGGAAACGTAGTTATGTGATGACCTTCATATTTCCCTTTCCCTATTTTTAAGAGGAAGTTATATTAACCCTTTTTACAATGTCAGTTTTCCACAAAGGAATTTTCAAATGTCAAACCCTTGATTAATGAGAACAATTAAAAACTTTTAGGATATAATTTATTTAATGGGGGAAGAATATAACACCCCAAAATTTTAAAATAATAACATAATTTTTAATAGTGTATACAACACACAACACTAAACTTAAATGACCTAAAAAATATATTACCATCATAACCTCATCGTTAAATTGGAAGGTATGAATGATATAAACTAATTTATTAAATATATATAAAGTTCCTACTCAATATAAATTTATTGATAAATATTTACTAAATAATCACTAAAATTTTAATACAACTATTTTATTCTAAAAAAATATACTTCCTTAAAAACTGTTTTTCATTTTTTTTGTGAGAGAATATTAAAATTAATTTATGAAACTTATAAAAATTTTATTTTATAAAATTAACACCATTTTTAAATTATAATATCAAAATTTACTTAGGGTGGCATTTTGAGATTTTTCAGAGAATATTGTTTTTCAGTGAATAGTGAAAATACCATTTTTTATAAAACTATCATTTATTTTTAATAAATTAAGTAATTTAAAAGTCCCATTATTATTTTGACTTTTTTTTAAAATTAAAATTATTATTTAGTTATATTCAATCTAATTAATTACATTTTAATCATCTTTATACAGGATTTCAGTATACGTTTATTCTTAGTCTTAAAATACATTTTCTTAAAAACCCTTTTAGAGGGAATAATTTTTATCCATTTTAGTTAATTAAAATAAACACAAAAAAGAATTATTTAAATTAAATTTATATATTATACATATAAATTTATTAATTTTAATTTATATAGTGAATATTACTAGTCATAGAGTCAATGTAAAATCATCTTTTCCATGAAAAATTCATTTTTTCAAAAAACTGCTTTTTTCATGACACTTGTGGGTTTTATTTTAAGTTAAATTATACTAATTATATGAATTTAAATTGATAAAATTTATTCCATATTTATAATAATCATAATTTATATTATATAATAAGGTTAACTTATTTTTTTGTCATAATGAATAAAAAAATAGTAAAAAAACTAATTACTATGGTAAAAAAATCAAAATGGTAAAAGGGAGTAACCATATAGGTAAATGGGATAACATGTTTAAATAATGATTATTTTTAGTTATATTGGTGTTTATAATACTTATAACTCGTACAATCCTTTATTTTTCAATTTTTATGCACTTTTCTTAAGAGTGACTTCCCATTATTGAATAGTTTTGGGTATTTACATAAATGTCACTCCTCAATTCAAAAAGGGCACCAATAAACTCACTTATTCACAACTATAAATCCATTTGGATCAACCAAAAACTAAACAAATATCCCATTATTATCCATATATATATTCTATAACTTATAGTCTTCCCAAAAGACCAACCTCATGGTCCTTAATAAGAGATCCAAAGGAGGTTCTTCTAAGTGAAGGTAATCGTCTTCATCGAGATCCTTCATTTTAATTATTGTTTTTACACCTTGAATTATATCTTAAAAATTAAAATACAATAAAAAATTTTCTCCTATATAATTATATGTCATTGTTTTTATTTCATAATATTTATCCATATCCTCTTACTTCAAATGGTAAATGAAACCATCATTTGTGTGTATGGTGGATTACTGCCTTGCAAATCGATGTAAATAATTTTCCATAATAGCCTATAACTACTATTAATTATTATGGATTTAATATTTATATATTATATTAATGACATATTAATCATTCTGGAAAAGTAATATATCATATAACTTCTTACCATACCATCCATAAATAAATTATAAGATCATTCATGTTCACAGAAGACTACCACCTCAAAATGTGTTGTGATTTGTTTTTTATTACTGAATCACATGGAAGGTATATGTAAGTGTATTTTAAAAAATATTATTATATTTATTATATAATAATAAAATTTTAAATATAAAATAACACTTACCTTCTTTCCATCATGATTTTTGAAAAATGGAAACGTTACTCATGCGTACGTACGACCTATCATCTCCATGATTGTAACATAGTTCATTTTTCCTAACCATATTTAATTGTTGTTTTTATTAGTATAATTGATTTATAAAAAATATAATTATTTAATTATTATTATTATCTATATGATGCAATATTGACCCTTTAAACAATGGTGAACACACTAATTTCATTTTCAAATTATGAACTAAGCATCCTCAAAACACCTGATGTGGAAATAAATGATTATGTAAATAAATATTTCATTAAAATAAATGAAGTAAATGGGTTAATTATAAGTTTTTAAAACTGTAAAAGGTTATTAAGAAAACAAATAATTGATATAATTTTACTATAAATTAGATAAAGGAGATACGCAATAAGTATGGACTCAAGGTAAGGGATTTCTCATCTCACTTTTACTTCCATTAAACTTATACCATATTCACCACTTATTTATTTTGTGTGGTGTATATAATGAACCTTTTATTGTTATATCATAAATATATTTATATTAATTATATTTAAGGTTTCATTTTAGGTTACTTATTTCATGGGGTTATGATTCAAATGTTTTCAAAGTGGTAAGGATTTATTTCACAATATCATCATTATTTAGAATTATTTATGTTTAAGTATCTCTTAGAGGAATTATTTGATATTTATAACTTAAAAAATATCTATTTTATTATAATATGGTTATTCATGCACTTTTAATTTAATAATACCATTTCCCTCTCTTTGGTACTTAAAATTATTGATAAAATATTTTTTTAAAAGATGACTTTATTTCTCTCTTCGGTTGAAAATATGCTTTCTTCCTTATCCATTTTTTCGAAATATATTTTCAATAATGTTTTTAACATTAAAAAAATGATTTATTAAATAAATTTTTACCCATATTTTATTTTTTAAAAATAGTTTAAAAGTTACCTTCTTATCATTTTCTAAAGGAGACACTTTTAACCTTTTTATAATAATGTGAAAGGAATGTTTTTTTAACTCACATGACATGTAAGGAATTAACCCTCATCATGATCACTTGATTATTTTAAGATTATTTATAATTTTCTATTATTATTTTTAAATAAAATATTTTATATAATGATTTGGATTGTTCTAGATTTTGAAGAAGTGATTTCAAAGTGAAAAAGAGTATTTTACTCAAAAAATATTCCATATATCTTTTAAAGAAATTTTCATCAACGATGGAAACCATTGATGTTATGAATTGCTTATAAATTATGTATATATGTTTACCAAATATATAACTATCTTAATATACCTTACTTTTATGGGTTAATACATTCCTTATTTTCATCTCTCAAATACTTTCATTATGATATTTCCTTCAGTTATGATATGAGAAATGATTACAGAAACCATTTATTTTCCTAGGAAATTATTATGATTATTCCCTATAATTGATTTACTTTTGTGAAACATATATTCATGAGCATATTTTTTATAGACTCTATTTTTCCTTGAAATACATTTAAATATATCGTGAAATATTTTTGGATCTAGGTGCTGAGATGGTGAGTGATTTCGAGGTCTGGTGTGCCCAGAATTAATTTTATAAAAATATTAAATATATTTTATATTGTGTGCACATAGTTTTTCAAGAAAAATGGGATATATCTTAAATATAGTCTTAGATAAAAAATCTGAGACCAATATTGAATTCAAAAAATGAGTTTTACCCTAGGCGCGATCTAAATTTCGTTAGCACAGGGCGTTTGGATAGAGCGACTGTTGGCGGGTGACTTTAAATTAAATTTATTGATTAATTAATTTATTTTATTTAAATGACATAATTTTAAATCCTATATAAATATGATATTATATATCCATGGTTATCCATATAACCATGGAAACTTTGAGAGGAAAATTCACTATTCTTCATTAGCGAATCGAGATCAGGAGACAATCAACTACCGGATCTAGAGAAATTGAGGCACAAAGAACACAAAAGATCATTATACTTCATTGGAGAGTTAATTCATCACTAAAGAATGATATTAATTAAATTATGACTCATAATATGTTGATTTACACCCTTATAATTAAATGATTTATCTTGATCAACTGCATTCATTTTGAGCCTTTGCATGGGCCCATATATCAGATTTATTTATTTATCCTATTAATCTCCATTATTCCATGTTTCTCAACCCAAATATCCACAATTTAATTTTTTGTCCAATAAACCTTTAGCAATGATTTTTCCTCCCTTGTTTATGTGCTTTCCCCCGCTATTCTTCGTATTCTTCGTCGTTAGACCATTGGGTCATGATTCGATAATTGTAGGGCAGGACCAAGCACGATCAGACCCCTGGATACACAACAGATTCATGGGTTCCAAATGAATAAATGATTTGGGTATGTATTGGTATGATTTGAGGGATAATTGTGATGATTCTTGTTGACCTGGAATCCAGGAATAATCAACATGACACGAGAGGTGTGACAGTAGTGTGCAGATTTCATGTTGGAGGATTGGGATCAATTTTAAGGCCAATGGATGACTCGAAATGATGACCATCGATGGATTCCACTAATTTTAGGTGAACAATAGGAATAATTTGTGGTGGAAGTGGTGAATTTGGGATCCTTTAAATATATCTTAAATTATTTGAAAATCCCAACTACACAGTGTATACTAGGATGAACACATGCTGTGTAGTACACCTATAGTTACAAAACTAGTGTTTTGGAAATAGTTAAGGATCACATTTTGTGTGGCTGGACCACACACTGTGTGAACCTCCCCTGGTATATAGGCCATGTGATAGAAGCACATAGGTAGTAACCCATGCAAGAGGACATGCTGCGTATTAGAATACATGGGCATGGGCATGTCCAATGTACACAGACATGACCCGGGGCACAGGAAAGATCCTAGGTGGTTGAGGCATTCCATGTAGTCTCCTTACATGATATGTAGGGCTACATGGTTAGTGAGATATATACTAGAAAAGGACACAACTAGGAAGAAGAGTGGGACCACACATGGAATGGGTCCCCTTATGCGTCATGCACCTTCCTTTTTGAGGAAACTTCTACCCTTCTTATCTCCTTTGTTTGGACTTGAATTTTGGCCCATGAGTATACTATCTTTAGTGTTTTTCCATATAGAATGTAGTGGTGGAATTTTTTGGTGGATTTTGAGATATGATATGAGATATTATGAGTGTGATGATTCTTTAGGTGACACTCAATAATAGAAATGATCAAGAATGATCATCAGAGACATTACATTGGAACCCTCATGTTGAAATATGGGATGGTTCCTCTATATAACATCTAAGTGGAACCCTATTGAGGAGTCAGGGCATGGGTCCTCAACCATCAAAGTGATACCCTCCTGTTGGATCAAGGAATGGGTCCTCTATCTACTGAGTTTAACCCTCCTATTATACTAGGGAATTAGCCCTCTATATATATGAGTGACACCCTCCTATAGAGTTAGGAAATTGGTCCTCAATTATTAGAGTAGAACCCAACTATTGGATTAAGGCATGGGTCCTCTATCTACTGAGTGGAACCCTCTTTTTATACTAGTGTATGATTCCTCTATATATTTGAGTGGCGCCCTACTATAGAGTTAAGGCATGGGTCCTTGACCATCAGAGTGACACCCACCTGTTGGATCAGGGAATAGGTCCTCTATTTTCTGAGTGGAACCCTTCTATTATACTAGGACAAGGGTCCTATATATATCCTAGTAGAACCCTCTTATAATACCTGTGCATGATTCCTATACCTAGATATTACATCCCCTCTACCGTGTGATATAGTGGTGAGGTTTGGCTTGATATAGATGTTTCTACTGGATAGGAGCGCCAGATACTGGGAATTGTGGGTGAACCTTAGGTACTAATGAAATATTATTTTCCTAGGTTGGGATGTGAGATAAAGATCTAATCTCTCTATCATTTGGGATTTTTTTTTTGAGAAAATATATATCCATATCCTTGTTGTTTGATTTTGTTACTCTCTTGTTATGGTTTGAGATATCTACTTCTATCTTTTCTCTTATTGATCCACCTCATCTATTGAGACATCCTTCTAGGTATGTATATACTCACCCATGAATGGGATTTTCTCACACATGTTATGTATTATATATATGAAAGATAGTTTAGTGGTGATCACATAAGAGAACAGGGATACCCTAGTGTATTTAACCGTGTATGATGGTCAGGGCTTGGAGATCTGGGGTAGGGCTCTCTCATTATTCACTTTTCCAGTTTTTTTCATGTTGGGTCATTTTTTGGGTTGGGTGTGTATTTTTTCCTATTTTACTTTTCATATTACACTCTCATACTCTTGTAATCCTTAGAGGTTTTACATGCATATTTTATTCTCTAGAGGTTGAATCTTTTATTATTATTCCTATGATATTCTACATGGAGACGATTATGTGTGCATGTACATGTATATTATGAAAAAATCCTCCCATATTAGTTATTCCTTTCAATGATTTTCACTAGTCCCTGGATTATAGAGGTAAAATTGGGGTAGATTTGGATCAAGCCCCATTGGGCCAGGTCACGATCGATTGGTATCAAAGGTGGTTCATTCCTTGGGACGATGTTTGGAGTTTTCCCCTTATGAGGATTTTTTTGGGAATTAGGGAAACTGTTTCAAAGTGTATAAGTGTAAATTTCTATCTAGGGAACCCAGTGTTGGTGCAGCGGCTAACATTTCCATTCACCAGGACTATGACCACCTTCTTATCAACTCGACCTACCAAGACATTATCTAAAGGGATAAATGGTACATGCATCATATAATATTGAGTCTTTGACTATCCTTCTTGAGTTATCTCCTCATATATATATTATCATCTGACTGTTGTATGTCTTGATTAAATTTTCAAGATACATCCATGAAGAAAACCAACTAGGTTACCAATTCCAGATCATGATGATGATATGATGTGTGATAAAGCCTCACTTTAGGGGATATCACATGAGATCCTTGCTCTAGGTGGATAGGTAGTATAACCCCCACTAGTTGATAAGTATATAGTACCAGAAGATAAGTATGAGGATTCATACAAGCTTATCCTACTTCATGACTTCTAATACTAGAGGCTGCTAAGGATCTGTAGTGAGCTATATCCTTGATTAGTGGAGAATTTTCTATAGTCGGTGATATGAGTTTTTAGGCTTATTCATACATTAACTGACCAGGTGGTCACTGACATGTGGTATTTTCTATGGAGTAGCTGAGTTCTGGTGGAGTCTATTCACAAAGATTCATGATGAATCAACACTCTCTTGGAGAAACATCTAGAAGCTGTTTCATGAGGAGTACTACCCATCATGGTTGTTATCAGTTCAGATTCAAAAGATTCTAGAGATGTTAAAATGAGGGATGGTAGTTTTTGAGTATGTCATGAGGTTTAAAAACCTTATGCAGTACTCCCTCTACATGATCCAGGATGGATACTTCCAGGTGTAGAATTTTAATAAGGGTCTCCTTAGAGACAACCGTGATAACATGGTACCCCTATGAATTCCCACATATTCTAGAGTGTTGGAGTGGGCATTGGTTATGGAGAGATTCCTATCATAGGGATTCATGGAAGCTAGAGTTGATAGTGGGTGTTATATGGATAATTTTTCTACAATAGCTATTAGGTTCTATTTGGAAGGATCTCGGTGTAGGTGATCTTCCCAGAATTAAACTTGGGCATGTGGTCATGTAGTACATGAACCACATAGAGTTATAGGTAATCTAAAAGATGGGTGGTGTTATGTATGTCATGGTTGAGGTCACATGACACATGATTTCTCGATCCGACATGCTGAGGAGGGTAGGTAGATAGTGAAAAAACCACTATGAAAGAGGCAATGCTATGATGGATCTACCAAGGTAGGGCAAGGTGAACCCAAGGGGGTGGAGTTGGCAGAAGATAATTTGGGGATCTAAGAGGAGGATATATAGGTAGTGGATGACATTATGAGCACCTTCCACCACCACCACTAGGTGACCTATGTTAGGCTCAAAGAACTGGCAATTGGGGCTGTGGGTAGCTACAAGCTATGAAGGCATATGACCCAGTGGATCACAAGATGATTAAAGGTACAATATATGTTTATTATACTCTTTATTAAGTATTATTAGATATAGGTGTGACTCATTCCTTCACATCTTTACTCTTGTGTGAGAGCTAAATCTCCCAGTTGAGACATTATCCCATCAACTTTGCCTCGAGATTCCTTTGAGGAATGCTTCTTTGATCTATTTTATTTACCGACAATGCGAGATATCGCTTGGTGGAGATAGTTTCTCATGGGTCCTTTTTGTCATCATGATGAAAACTTATGAAATCATCTTGGGTATAGACTATTTTTCCATGGTCTGAGCCTAGATTGACTGTTACTATAGATGAGTCGGATGCCTTTGCACTGATGAGATGATATTATCCTCTATGGGAGAGAGATATGTCATGAACTTTCCCAATGGGTCCCATTCCGTGACTCCTCAATCCCACCTCCAATAGGCCAGGGGATGGAGACTAGTTCCAAGTAGACATATCACTAATATGGGAAGCCTTAGCCTAAAGTAACTACACACACACACACATCTAAGACCACAGGTAAACAAAATGATAAAACATGCATGAATACATCAAAATACCACAACTAGAGTATGAAAACATGTAAAGGAAAGTAAAAAAGTCCAAATAAAATCCCACCACAATAGTCTAAAACAACTCCAAACTGAAAGTATAGATGGAGACTACTGTCAGGATAAACCTAGGAAAAAACCTCAGTCTGTCTAGATCACTAAGAACTTCCTAGTCCTGGTCCTTCTAGGACTTCATCAAAGGGTCGATCATCTGCACAAGGCATAAAACATGTGGGAAAATCTTGTGCAATAGTGAGTATAAAAATACCCAGTAGGACACCTCAAAAACAATAATCATATAACAATAAGGATAACAATATTCTCTAAATAGGTATATGTATATAGAACATATAATAATAATATCCATATATGATCAGTAAATGCACATAGTATCAAGGTAAATTAAAAACCATAATGATATCCAAGGATTATGCTTGAATGTTCCACATAGAACTCTTCTACGAGAACACAATCCATGAGTCAGATAATACTAATGGTGTCCATTTGAGATGTACTACTCATCGGGTATCTCCATAGAAAGTATACATTGGAAGTATGAAGAGATCGATACATATATAATGATCACACCCAAGGCCATGGGGTATACTAACAACTCAATCTGGAATAACCCGTTAAGTAGAGGATTGACGCCCATGTAGTGTTGGTCATGATGATACCAAGAAATCCACATAGGGAACAATGATGATAGTGGATCTCACTTTGGGCCTCATGGAGGGATTCCAACAACTCTCTACAGGAAGTCTTGCTGAAGGGATCACTATCCTAAGTGTAGTACATGATTCCATACTGACCCCCATGGAATGGATATAGTGAACACACCATAACAAAAATTGTCTAAGATAAATAGGATAAGGGCTCTATGACAACTTTGAAGGGGCACAAGGTGTGTACTAGTAGTACACGTTGTGTCCCTTTGGCACCAGGTCCTAACCATGTACCACATCCCATGATCATGTCCATGTAAAAGTACACAATGTGTCCATACCAATGTTCTTATACCCATGTCCAAGTACGCGACTCTTTCTATGTACACCTAAACTAGCCATTTCCACATGGGAATACATGATGTGTCTCTGATTGTGTACTCCTGGTCATGTCCATGTACCCTATTAGGTACATGATGAGATGCCAGGGGAGAGTTACACACCATGTGATAGAGTCACACGCCATGTGATACTTAAATTCTCATGGAAACCCTAGTCACCACAAAGGGTCCCAACATGGTGTGTTCCTTTGGAAAACATACCATGTACCACATGATTTCATATATACCATGTGTTTCTTATCCATGTCACCATCCACTCCTCCAACCTAGGATCCACCATGAATCATGGTCAAAGGAGCAGATCTACTCTATCTAATCCTCTCTATTGTTACTCACCAGATTCTGGTCAACCAATTCACACAAGAATCAACTATCCTCTATTCCCTCCACCACTGCACAAACCGCTTAAACCCAAAGGTCACAAATTCTGTCTGATTCACTTGTACCTTCCATCATTTCATGATCACCACAACATACTGAGTCCGGATCTATGATATCAAATTGCTGCACCAATAAACAGGTGTGAAACATTTTATTCCTCGATATTTGGGTCAAACCACTAGGGAAACGAAACCCCAGTGATGAACATATTTATAACAATGGGAGGAAAAAACATGAAAGAGATGAATGAACCTTAGATGCATTCAGTTGGACCCAATTCATTTCTATTATAATTATGAATGAAGAACCAATATAAAATAAATTAATCTCCCAATAAATCCCTATAAATAAACCCATCCCACAATATGACTGATCTGCGAATCAATTAGTTGGTTGATTGATTCACATTAATCATAAGAAATAATAATGGGGAAGAAATCAAATAAAAACATATTCCAACCTTGATTTTGATCAATTTCTAATAAATAACGAAGCCGCGTCATTGTTTTTTGTGATATCCTTTGATTCCGTTGCACACTGGTCATCAAACTATGATTTGGTTGTCATTCTCTAATGGAAGTTCCTCCAATGGATCTCTAGATCTTCAGGGTTTATTGGATAAACCTAAGAATCCACCATAATAATATATATAAAGGATAATCCATGTCACTATGTCAACAAATAAAATAAAATAATTTATTTTAATTATTTTATTCATTTTACACCCATGACGACTTTTTCCCAAATGCCCCATGCTGATAAAGGTTATGTCACGACTAAGGTAAAAACCATGTAATGAACTCAATGATTCACTTTGATTTCTTATTTGGGAATCCTTTTAGAAGTTAGTAAACTTTTTTAGTAAAACTGCATGCATGAGCTATTTAATATATTTAATATATTTTAAACATTTATTTTGGGCACACCAGGCCTTGAAATCACATTCTTCATTTTCACCTGGTCTCTAAAATAATTCATAAAATATATAAAAATAATTCATGGAAAATATGAGTCACTAAATTCCCCCCACATTGGGGATTTACATCCTAAAAATCCAAAACATGTGACTATACAAAAATATGTGGGTACTGAGCTTGCATTTGAGACTCCCACTCCTGGGTGCTTTCCTGAAGATTCCTATGCTGCCAACAAACATGCACTAAGGGAATCATTTTACTTTGATGGTTCATCTATTTCCAATACTAAATATCTACTGAGTACTCAAAAAAGGTATCTCCATCCTCAATATCAAGCTCTCCCTAGTTTATAAAATTCTATGGATCATGAACATACCTCCAAATCTGTGACCCATGGAAGATGTCATGTACTCAGTATAATTGTGGAGGTAGAGTTATGAGGTATTGTAATGACCCAAGTGTTTATAGAATAATACATTTTAATATCTATTAATATTTATGAATAAGGTATTAATTTTATGTTAAATATAACAATTTTTCTGATAATGTACTCAACACGCAACAATGAGTTTCTTTGAAATCTTACGTTGTAAATAACTTTGAGTTATACTGAAACATAATAAAATAATAATATTATTATTTTAAATGGTAGTTAACATCTAGTCATTATATTGGATGGAATGAATAGAAATAACTAAAATATGATTTTACATGTCTATTGAATGTATTTTCATTTATCCAATAAATTTTAGAGGCTTAAAATAATAATGAATCTGATTTTAAGCATGAAATACTCTAATATTTTTAAAATGTTGGTTTACCACATTTTGACGGAGAACCCTTTTTAAATCTAGTTTTTATCACTTTTATAAGTTCTATTTGAAAAAATAAAATTTTTATATAGAAGCGGGACAACAAAATTTACTTTGGATAAATTTTTGGTAATGTTTTTCTAAAGTTCATTTTTTAATGAATAGTGAAAAATACAGCATTTTAAGTCAAAACTGCCTTTTCATTTAATATATTTATATAGTTATATTATAATTTTAATTGGTTTTAAAGTTTAATAGGATTATATTTTTATAATTTAATCCAATTTTGGTCATTTTATGTAATTTCACTTTGAAATTGGACATAAACACATGTCAATCTTTTGGTAGTTATTACTTCTTAAAAACACACCTTTTGGTTTTGACAATGGGAATTAATTTTAAATTAATTTATCCAACTTATATGTTTTGAATGTGGAGAAATGGATTCCATATTTGGAATTAGGAGGTAAAAATTTTGTAAATAGGTACCTTTTATTTATAGGCATTATGAATAGTAACTTTAGTAATTATTTTATTTACCATGGTTAAAGGGTAAATATGGTAAATAAGGGTAAAAAATAATATTATAATAATATTAAACTACCCTAACACATGTAATAATACTATTATATGAGATATTTCTGACCATGGGCATCCTTGGGTCGATTTTGGGACCCCATGGAGAAACTTTGATGTGAAAATGACATTTTATAAGAATTAATTTAAAGTAAAGAAAAATAAAACATAAAAAGTATTTTTTACTATTTTTTATATGGGGTTATATAAGTGATCACTTTTACTATAAATATTCATTAGAAATATCAAAATATTTTCTATATCATGGTATTTTATTTATAATTTTTATACATTAAATAAATAAATATATTTATGACACAATGATGATGTAGTGATTACCTTATTAATGAATGATTTAGATAAATGAGATTATAAATATTAAAATAAATTTATTTTAAAACTTTTTATGCCATAAAAAATTTTATGGATGTTTATGACTTGTTATATTTGAATTAATTAAGTTTATTTTGAAGAATAAATTTGTTATTGTTTTTAAAAAAGTCATGATATGAATAGTATAAAAATTGACACAAATGAGTTTTTAAAACAAATACTATTTGATTAAATGATATAATAGTTATAAAAATATATGATTCGGCCAAATGACTTAGATAATGTTTAAAATTTCATTAATGAAACACTTGAGGTTCTATTGGAAATTTATAGTAACTATATTAACTATATAGTATGAATATACAAGAAGACGTGGTAAGAGTTAAATTAGTTAACTAAGAGTTAAAGCTAAAAGATAAGGTTACATTTGTGATATAGACTTGTCTAAAACCTATTGGTTGAAATTATTTCGACCCAAAAACATCTTATCTTTGAAATAAATGACTTTTTGGACCATTTTAAACTGAAAATAATTTTATAATAAAATAATATTTTGATGCCTTCCTAAAGTGCCCCTCCTCCCTCTTATAAAAGGGAATCACCCATTTCCATTTAATCACACCTTTCAAGCCCCTTTTATTGTCAAAACGCTTCCTAAATAAGTTTCTAAAATCCATATCTTCCTCCTAGAAGCCTTAAATTAGGCATAATTCAATTCAAGAAATCATTTTGGCTCAAATCAAAGGGAGTTACACGTTTTAAGAGGTAGCGTCTTCTCTAAAGTTCCTTTCCATTATTTTACTTCTTAACTCATTATTCTATTATTATTATTTTATTATATAACAAAAACAGTATCCTCAATATACTAGGATGTTGTTATGAGAATTATTCGAACTTCACTTACACACACCTCCATCTAATGGATATGAACATACTGTTTCTGTGGATGGCGAACTACTACCTCACGAAACGAAGATTGTTCAATTTTCCCCTACCACCTCTCATGGTGTCCATTATGATGGAAATATATTTATATATGATATATATTATATTTATATTTTCTATATTATTCTGTTTTTTTATTTAAATCATACCTTTATACTTTCCATAATGTGTAAATATGATAATTTCATTTGAGGAAGTGCGGACTACTGCCCCTCAAAGTAATATGACTCGTTCATGCCATACAAGAAACATATAAAGGATGGTGTTAATGAACTTGTGTAACATATATAAAATATGATATTTTACTAGAATTATAATATAACTATGTATAATTTAGTTTTAATTCCTTTAAATATGAAAAAGAAATGAAAGTAGCGTTCATGTGTACGTACGACTTACCGTCTCCATGAATGGTACATTTTATTTCTTATCTCCAAATGTTATGTAATATTATAAATACATATATATAATGGAAATATATGATATTTAAATCATTAATATCATTCTAGAGATAATATAATTTTGACCACATGGAAAACTTGTAATTATAACAAGTTCATTTTTGACTTAAGTACCGAATATCAACAAAACGATCGATATTAACTTAAATAATTATGTAATGTTTATAATGTGGTAATAAGTGATATAAAAGGAATAATAAACTTTAAAAAGGTTCTAAATCAAGTATAAATTAACTTAATTTTATTATTTAGGAAGAACAAGGAACATACGTGATGAGTCGGACTCAAGGTAAGGGACTTCGTCTCAATCTCTATTGATTGAGGAATATTTTGGTTTATACACGACCTTATTTTATATGGTGTATAATTATAACCTTTTTATTGTAATTTCATCCAATGGTTTTCAAAATTAATCTTTTTCTATGAATTTTTATACTAAACGACAAAAGTAATGTTTCTTTTTAACGTACACGGTGCCAACGACCTTTCCGCTACTGTGAGAATTATTTGATATTTGGATTCCTTAATAAGCCATAATTTATTTAAAAGTAAAATAAATACCATATATAATTTTTACATATTTTTGTATTGAAAATGATTTAGAGAATGGATTGATTATGTCAATATATTGAACTAATATCTTGTGATTACACTGTGGAAATGTAATATTTCCTTTATGCTTGTTTTGTGTTGTAACGACCCGAATCCGGAGCCACACAACTAGTGCCCCGTACCCGATTCGCCACATGACCTCAAGCGTGTTTCCCCAAATGCCAGAGGCTGCGGACTAGCAGCGAGGGCCTTGGTGAGTCAGTGGGGAAACTATGCCCTCATTTGGTAAAGTATGCAGCAGGAGAATAAACATAAACAATAGCAGAAGCAGTAAATAGCATGAAACATCTGAACTGAAAGTAAAAGAAATGTCTGATATAATAATAATGATGCAGTACGATACATGTATCTATGGAAAGCAGTAAACAAAACAATGTGCTGAAATACAACTGAAACCAAAATACTAAATGTAAATAGCAACTCCAGCAGCATCGCGGACCAAAGCCCGGTCCCATGCTCTCCAGATCCAACCAGCAATCAAGTACCTGAGGTAGAAGGGCCACAATCCCTACCTATACCTGCAACCATATAATTTGTTTGGGCCGAAAAGCAGGACCCAAACAGGGTGTGGGACTAATCCCAGTAGGCGACCACCACAAGATTTGCGCCCGAGTGTCAGTGAGTGATATAAAAAATGTAAAGGTAAATAATGCAGTAAACAATTCTACCAATTATCATTCACATTCATTTAATTACACAACCAGGTAAAACCAACAAAGTTTTCTATTCCATGATAAGAAAGTAACACATCAGATATCTAAAAATACTACCTAAAAACAAGTAGTACAAAACCCAAACTTGTTCTTTGTCTTGGTGGACTCATCACAACCAACCATCAACATTAACACTGACTCTTTGGGTGGATTAAACTAGAAGACCCCTATAGTCCAGTAAACAACAAGACACAGACACTCTGAGAAGCTCTTACGTCAATTCCCCTATGGTCCTACAATGATAGCTACAAACTCTATGAGGAAGCACTTACGTCTAATTCCTCCTGTGGTCTCGATGCGTGGGTAAACTAATAACACTCTTGGGAAGCACAAAGTCCTATTCCCGTAGGTCCTGCATATGAACTAAAACCAACAGACCCTCTATGGAAGCACTTAATCGTCTATTCCCTCTTTGATCTCCCGCACCAGGTTCTCACAGCCCTGAGCAGCTCAGTCACGCGTAATCGACTATTAGCAGCCCTAAGTAAGTTAAACAACTACTTAGATAATAGCTACCATACTTCAAAATCATTCCAACAGTAGGAAACACATGCAATCAGTGATAACAAGAAACTAACAATTGCAATAGGGTTGCCTCACGGCAACGGTGCCAAATGGTGATAACAGCCAAACGGGAATGGTAAAAACCCATGGGGTGATCCTCAAACATGAAACCAAGTATAAATTAGCAGCAATTCATCATAAGCTAACAAGAAATCTAGGGCAGTTAGACAATAGGATCAAAATCCTAAACCCGGGATACCCGATACATGGGTATCTGGCACTTTTGCAACCAAAACTCAAAGAACTTCAACATAGGGAAACAAACCACCTACCTCGATCCTCAGAGATCGATATACTAGAACCTTGAACTTTGAATCAGCCTAGAACAGATTAGATCTACAAAAACGTCTAAAATATTCAACCTCAGATAACTTACACGAGAGGAGGAATCAGGAAACGAAAGAAGAACCAAGAACTCACTACTGCGATTCTTCTGCAACCGACAGAGTTTGATTCAGACAACCGGTGACAGATTGGTGGCTCGGAGAAGAAACGACCTCCTCAGACGTTCTAGATGGAATTAGGTGGAGAAGAAGATGTTTTTCTTCATTAGGTGCGACCCTGGGTCGATTAATGAAATAAAAAAAGTACATGGCATGTACTCTTAAACTACACGACGTGTAGTGGGTTTTTCCATACTCTGCCAAAAATCAGCCTCCACATCACCCCTACACACTGTGTGTATGGCCTGGTCTCGGCCAACACACGGCTTTGAGTGTCCGAGGAGTACACGGCTTGTACTCATAAAGTACACGACGTGTACTCTGAAAATTTCCAGATTCTTTATTTTTCCTTAAAAAGTCCGTAAAAGAGATCCGTACCTAAAACCGATGCTCCGGGTTCTTACAAACTTCCCCCCTTAAAGAAATTCATCCCCGAATTTCCCTAGAAAGGCATAGAAGAAGAACCCTCGAACAACTCTGGCCACTGTGATCGCATATCAGCCTCCCTCTCCCAAGTCTCGTCCTGTATATGGCCATGCTGCCATAGCACCCGTACCAGAGGAACAGACCATCCACAACGTACTTTTGTACTACGATCAACAATCTTGATAGGATGCTTCTTGAAAGATGCATCCTGATCCAACTCAACCTCCTCGGGTTGAAAAAAATGAGACGGGTCTAAGAAATACCGTTGAAGATGGGAAACGTGAAAGACTTCGTGCATAGCCTGGTATCTATGAGGTAACTGCAACCTTTAAGCAACAAGCTTGACTCTCTCTAGAACCTCAAACGGCCTGAAATATCTCGGTGAAAGCTTACCCTGTCTCCGAATTCTCTTGTGTCCCAACCTCGGTGTGACACGCAGAAAAACCTGATCCCCAACCTCGAACTCCAGAGGTCGTCTCTGCTGATCTACATAAGACTTATGCCAAGACTGTGCTGTCGCCATCCTCTTCCGAATCAACTATATCTGTTCTGAGGTCTCCTAAACAAGATGAGGTCCCAACAAAGCTGCCTCTCCTACCTCTAGCCAACATAAAGGTGATCGGCATGGCCTACTGTACAAAGCCTCGTAAGGTTCCATCTGAATAGTCGCCTGAAAATTTTTGTTGTAGGAGAAATCCACCAGAGGAATATGCTTCTCCCAAGAACCACCAAAGTCTAGAATGCAATCTTGTAGCATATCCTCAAGCACCTGGATTGTACGCTCGGACTGGCCATCAGTTTGGGGATTGTATGCTGTACTCAAAAGTACCTGTGTACCCAACGCCCTCTGTAGCCCCTGCCAGAAGTGAGAAGTAAAATTCGCATCCCTATCAAACAATGGAGTGTGGAACTCCATGCATGCGTAAAATCTCTCAGATGTACAACCGTCCTAGATCATCAACACTGGAGGTCTCCTTGATCGGTAAGAAGTGTGCAACCTTCGTGAGCCTATCCACCACAACACAAACTGCATCATTTCCTCGAGGCGATCTCGGTAAACTTTTCACGAAGTCCATCACGACATCGTTCCATTTCCACTCAGGAATGGGTAACTGTTGAAAAAGCCCTACTGGTCGCTGATGCTCTGCCTTCACCTGCTGACAGGTGGAACACCGCATAATAAAACCAGCCACATCCTTCTTCATACCTGGCCACCAATACTGACGATGCAAGTATTTGTACATTTTGGTGAAACCAGGATGAAGTGCCCAAGATGAAGCATGAAAATCCCACATCATCTCCTCACGTATGTCCGCTGAAACCCATACGCGGCCATGAAAACGTAGCACCTCGTCATTTCCCACTGTCCACCCCGGAGTAGGGTCTCCATCTGACACACCCTCCTGTAGGACTAGGACTTCAGGGTCTGATAGCTGCCTCATTCGAACTTGATCAAAAAGGGTAGAGTACAGAAGAAAGGACCGTCTGACCTTGTTTGTCGTTGACCTCCAAATGCATCTCAGAGAACAGAGCCATAAGCTGCCACTCACTGCTGGCCTCCTGAACTTCCTTCAACTGAGTCCTCCTTCTCATTGCGTCTTCCACATTATTGCCTTTCCCAGGCGTATAAGCAAGGTCGAAGTCAAAAGATTGTAGGTACTCAACCCACCTCCACTGTCTCAGATTCAAGTCACACTACGTGAATATGTACTTGAGGCTCTTGTGGTTAGTATATAACATGAAATGCTCTCCCATGAGATAGTTCCTCCAACAACGCAAAGCATAAACAATATCAGCCAAATCCAGGTCATGTGTAGGATAGTTCTTCTCATGTGTCCTCAACTGCCGAGATCTGTACGCGACAACATGATCTTCCTTCATAAGCACTGCTCCAAGACCGATGCCAGATGCATCACAGAAAACTGTATAACTCTTTCCCAGCTCTGGAAGAACTAGAATCAGTGCTAAAGTAAATCTCCCCTTCAGCTCCTGGAAGGCTGAGTCGCAAGTCTCTGACCAAACATACTTCACACCCTTCTTAGTCAAGCCCGTCAACGGCGCTGATAAGCGTGAGAAGTCCTGTATAAACTGCCTGTAGTAACCAGCCAGTCCCAAGAAACTACGTACCTCGAAGATGTTCTTCGGCTGCTCCTAGGTAACTACTGCTCTCACCTTCTCTGGGTCTACTGATACTCCTATCTCTAAGATGACATGACCCAGGAAGTGAATCTCATCCATACAAAAGTGGCACTTTGAGAGTTTAGCATAAAGCTGATGCTCCCTCAGTGTACTCAGAACGATCTCAAGGTGGGTTGCATGGTCGTGTCGAGTGTGAGAGTACACCAAGATATCATCCACGAAGACCATGATGAAAGAATCTAGGTAAGTATGGAACACTCGGTTCATCAGTGCCATGAAAACTGCTGGCACATTCGTAAGGCCGAATGGCATAACCGTATACTCGTAGAGGCCATACCTGCTCATGAAGACTATGAGAGGTATATCTGAAGGCCTAACGCGTAGATGGTGATAACCGGACCTCAAATAGATCTTCAAGAAAACCCGAGATCCTCGAATCTTATCGAAGAGATCATAAATCCTTGGAAAGGGATATCGGTTCTTGACCGTCAACTGGTTCAACTTCCTATAATCCACGCAAAGCCGTAAGGTACCATCCGCCTTCTTCGAAAACAACACAGGTGAACCCCAAGGGGAAGTACTAGGTCGGATGAAACCCTTAGCCTGCATCTCCTCCAAATATTTCTTGAGCACTTGCAACTCAAGCGTAGCCATCCTATAAGGAGGTATGGATAATAGTGAGGCTCCTGGCACAAGATCAATCGAGAAGTCTACCTCACGCTCTGGAGGAAAACCTGAAAAGTCTTCTGGAAAGACATCTAGAAAGTGATCAACCACTGGAGGAAAATCCATTTGAGAGGTCCCCTGATCATCCAGATATAAACAAGCAATCTAGGCCGTAACACCGCTCAACCCATGATGCTTTGGTCTAGATCTGATTTCCTGGACATCCCATTCACCCTTGTGAAGAAAATACCCGCCCTCTGGTGATGTGAAACTCACCCCGTAGTGATAACGGTCGACAAAGGCCTAAAAAGGAACTAGTCAGTTCATTCTGAGAATGACATCATAACCTGTAATCTCAAGGACATAATGATCCCACACGAAGTGACACCCACCAACCTCAAGGGGGCACTCCTTGCACTGACGCACATTAGAAGTTCTATGTCCCAAAGGAGTGTCTAGTGCCAAGGTATCCTTAGAAGTAAGGACAGTGAGTCTAAGGCTCTCCACAGTGTGCACATAAATAATTCTATGAGAAGCTTCAGTATCAAAAAGTGAAGAAGATAAAATTGAGGATACTAGGATCGTACCTCGAACTGTGGAAGGTCCATGATCCTGCTCTCGATGAATCTGCTCTACCTCAAACGTCTGGATAGTACCGCGACCCTGTGTACCAGCCTGATATCCTTGAGCTGATCCCCCTTGAGCCTGACCACCACATCCGCGGCCTCTACCTTGGCTTGAACGACCTAAAGAACTCCACCCACCAGTCTGCTGTGGAACTGGTAATCCAACTCCTGAATGAGGGGTAGAAACAGATCCTCCTTCACTAGCCGCTGGAAGAAGAACCCTGCAAAAACGCTGCAGGTGACCCATCTTGCTGCAATCTCAGCACTCCACTGGATCCCTCGGGAACTGAGGATTCTTATTCCTGCTCTTTCTGCACTGATATCACACCACCTGGTTGCTAGAAGGAAGATATCGTCTACTAGAAGATATACCTCACTTCCTCGAGTCACCTCGAGTAGACTCTCGGTGGCGCTTCATGCTATAAGTATGAAATGAATCAGCCTTGGATGCTGAACCGCCCTGGTCGACAGCCCTAGTCTCCCTTAGATTTCTTTCGATGATCAGCGCCTGGTTGACTATCTGAGTAATAGAATTCAACATGAAAACGTTCACCTGTGATCTGATCTCTGGTTTGAGGCCTTCCTCAAAATTCCTCGCCAAAAATAGCTCGTCATTTCCCAGAACGGGATCAAAATGCTGTAACTCAGTAAAGTGGGAGGAATACTCCATAACTGAAAGAGTACCCTACTGTAGGTTCATGAACTCCCTGGCCCTATCGGCCCTCAGCGTCGCTGGATAGAAGTAGTCATAGAACGTACGCTGGAATTCGTCCCAAGTCATAGTCCGCTGGTGCCCTACCTTTGAGACTACATCCCACCATCTCTTGGAAGAATCTCGTATCATGTAAGTCGCGAGCTTCACCCTTCTATCTAGGGGTGTCTCCAGATGATTGAATACGGAAAGCATGGTTTCTAGCCATGAATCTGCAACTTGAGGTCCCCCATCCCCTATGAAAGTGGGAGGATGTCGCTTTTGGAAGACTCGCGTCAGCTCTGCTATAGACGGGTCGGGATCCTGATCTCCCTGGAAGGTCTGCATGAACCTCATGAAACCCTCTCTGAACTGAGCGTTGGAACTAGTGTCTAGAATCACTGCGGGTTCCATGTCCGGAATGATCGGCAGAACTACAGGTAGTCCCTGGTCTTCCGTATCAGGCGTACGGTCACTGCATGGTTCCTAGCGTGAAACGGGAGGACGTCTTGGTTCCATAACCCTGAATGGTCAAAAGCACACTCTAGATTTAGGATCAACAAGAATAGAAAACACAAGAGTACGAAACAGGAACATGAGATAGAAACAAATAAATTAGAAAAAATGAACTACACGACATGTATTTAAACTACACGATGTGTTTGTTAAATCCATTTACATGGCGTTTCATTCTGCCAACATTGGTCGTGTAACACTCCATACTATACGGTGTGTTGTCACAAAACATGCCGTGTACTTGGACTCCACTCCCCTGCCCGAGTCTCTTTGCATGACTAACCTACACAGTCCTCCTAATTCTAGACTACATGGCGTGTGCACTAAGGACACAACATGTACAAGCCAGGCTTCGGCGGCCCGTGTAGCAGGTTACACGGCCGGCCACACGGCTAACCCCTTACACTGTGTGTTCTGAAAAAACATGGTGTGTATTGGAGAAGATAACATCGACCCGTGTTGTTCGTGACACGGCCGGGTACCAAGAAGAAACTACACAACATGTTCTTATAACACACGGAATGTACTAGACAGGCTCAATGACCCGTGTAACAGGTTACACGGCCGGCTACACGGCTGACCCCTACACGGCGTGTTCCAAACAAACACGGTGTGTATAAGGATGGATAACACCGACCCGTGTTGTTTGTGACACAGCCGAGTACCCAGAAGAAACCTACATGACATGTTCTTATAACACACGACATGTACTACATGAGTTTCCCCGACCCGTGTTGTTAGTGACACGACCGGGTACACGGTTGACTACTACACGGCGTGTACTTATAGTACACAACGTGTCCTTGAAGATTCTACGACACCCCATGTTTTTGTTTACACAAATAGTAACACAGTTTTAAAACTAAAAAGCGTGTATGAATAAAGTACATGCTGTGTATTCTGGGTTTTTCCAGGCAGTAGCTCTGAAACTGCTCTGAATGCCAGAAACACTAAAAAAAACCTGCTATGTGCCAAATTCCAATCCGTGGGGCCCATACTCCCTGCGAATCAAAGCTTGACATCATAATCATGCATACAAAAAGTAACAACATAAAAAACAATGATCCACCAAATTTCGATCCTCGAGGGCCCATAACACCTCCAAGATCAGAGCTTGGTGCCCATGCTAAACAGACTGTAGAAGAAGTAATACTCTATTAGCACAACAAGTATTTCTATCACATCAACTACCACAACGACATGCATAATATATCATGACATCTATCACAACAGCATGAAATTATAATGCACCCTAGATGACTTGGTAAAATGCATGAAAAGTGATTTCCTACCCAGTACCTATATGATGCATGAGACAACACACCCTCATCTCATCGGGTTTCAACCAAATAGAACCATAATCATATAAACTGTAACAACACAAAATAGGTGCGTCACCCAATGGTGAAATATAATAAATTGTAACATTTGAAAAAACTAAAAATTGAAATCATGAGGTAGTGTAGCTTTTCCCTGTACACAGGTTAATTACTCCCGGGCACAGTTAAGTACTAACTACCCATTTCTTCCTATCCCTGTCTATGGTCGCAAAACAGTAAGGTAATAGAAAGGATGAAAACTGCTCTAATACCACTTTGTAACGACCCGAATCCGGAGCCACACAACTGGTGCCCCATACCTGGTTCGCCACATTACCTCAAGTGCATTTCCCTAAACGCCAGAGGCTGCCGACTAGCAGCGAGGGCCTTGGTGAGTCAGTGGGGAAACTATGCCCTCATTTGGTAAAGTATGCAGTGGGAGAATAAGAATAAAAAATAGCGGAAGCAGTAAATAGCATGAAACAACTGAACTGAAAGTAAAAGCAATGTCTGATATAATAAAAATGATGCAGTACATTACATGTATCTATGGAAAGCAGTAAAAAAACAACACGCTGAAATACAACTGAAACCAAAATACTAAATGTAAACAGTAACTCCAGTAGCATCGCAGACCAAAGCCCGGTCTCATGCTCTCCAACTCCAACCAAAAATCAAGTACCTAAGGTAGAAGGGCCACAATCCCTACCCATACCTACAACCATATAATCTGTTTGGGACGAAAAGCAGGACCCAAACTGGGTGTGAGACTAATCCTAGTATGCGACCACCACATGATTTGTGCCCTATTATCAGTGAGTGATATATAAAATGTAAAGGTAAATAATGCAGTAAACTATTCTACCAATTATCATTCACATTCATTTAATTACACAACCAGGGAAAACTAGCAAAGTTTTCTATTCCATGATAAGCAAGTAACACAGTAGGTATCTACAAAGACCACCTAAACACAAGTAGTACAAAACCCAAGCTTGTTATTTGGCTTGGTGGACTCGTCACAACCAACCATAAACATTCACACTAACTCTCTGGGTGGCTTAAACTAGCAGACCCCTATATTCCAGTAAACAATAAGGCCCAGACACTCTGGGAAGCTCTTACGTCAATTCCCCTATGGTCTTGCAATGATAGCTACAGACTCTCTGAGGAAGCACTTACGTCTAATTCATCCTATGGTCTCTATGTGTGGGTAAACTAAGAACAATCTTGGGAAACACAAAGTCCTATTCCTGTAGGTCCTGCGTGTGAACTAAAACCAACTGACCCTCTAGGGAAGCACTTAATCGTCTATTCCCTCTTTGATCTTCCGCACCAGGTTCTCAGAGCCCTGAGCAGTCCAGTCGTGCGTAATCAACTATTAGAAGCCCTAAGTAGGTTAAAAAACTACTTGGATAATATCTACCATACTTCAAAAGCATTCCAACAGTAGGCAACACATGCAATCAGTGATAACAAGCAACTAACAATTGCAATAGGGTTGCCTCACGGCAACGGTGCCAAACGACGATAAACATCCAAACAAGAAAGGTAAACACCCATGGGGTGATCCTAAAACATGCAACCAAGCATAAATTAATCATAAGCTAACAAGAAATCTGGGGCAGTTAGAAAATAGGATCAAAATCCTATACCTGGGATACCCGATACATGGGTATCTGGTACTTTTGCAACCAAAACTCAAAGAACATCAACGTAGGGCAACAAACCACCTACCTCGATCCTTGGAGATCGATATACTAGAACCTCATCCCGTGAATTGGCCTAGAATGGAGTAGATCTTCAAAAATGTCTAAAAAGTTAAACCTCAAATAACTTACACGAGAGGATGAATCAGGAAATGAGGCTAAAGAAGAACCAAGAACTCATTGCTGCAATTCTTCTGCAACCGACGGAGTTTGATTCAGAAAACCGGTGACGGATCAGTGGCTCGGAGAAGAAACGACCTCCTCAGACATTCTAGACAGAATTAGGCGGAGAAGAAGATGTTTTTCTTCATTAAGCGCGACCCCAGGTTGATTAATGAAATAAAAAAAGTACACGACGTGTACTCTTAAAGTACATGACGTGTAGTGGGTTTTTCTGTACTCCGCCAAAATCGGCCTCCACGTCACCCCTACACACTGTGTGTATGGCCCAGTCTCAGCCATCACATGGCTTCGAGTGGCCGAGGAGTACACGGCGTGTACTCATAAAGTACACGACGTGTACTCTAAAATTTTCCAGATTCTTTATTTTCCCTTAAAAAGCCCGTAAAAGAGATCCGTACCTGAAACCGAAGCTCTGGGTTCTTAAATATGTGTTATTATTATGTTATGGTTCTTGGGAATTGTTTACGTATACAGGTGGTTCTTATGATAAACCTAGGGAGGGTGAGCTCGAGATATCTCTCCAATGAATTGGGTAACATGACAGAGGTAAACGTTAATGTTTCTCCTAAGATATTTAGGGAATATACTGTGATGGGTATTCCAAATGTAATTACCTATATAGATGTGAAAGCTACAATTTAAGTATGCTATGGATTCCAGAAGTTACCTTTATGATTTATGATATCTATATGTTATTCATAAATCCTATGATTTCATGAGTTATGTTAAAGATCTTATGTTTTATGAGAAAAAAGTATGATTTCATTGATTAGCATGTATTGATGGACTAATGTTCTCTTTCATTGTTTTATAACCCTTACTGAGATTTTTATGATTATCCCAAGTTTTTGAAATGTTTTTATAGGGTATAAGGAAGGGTATGAGAAAGAAAGGATTTAGTATTATTTATATCAAGAAAATAATTCTTTTTTTATTTAAGGAGTTTTATTGTTGTGAAAAATTGGTTAGAGTAGAAGTGTCTACTTTGTAATATTTGAGATTTAATATAATAGTTATGTCCTAATTCTCTAAAAATCTAAACCTGAAAAGATCATCAATGTGAATTCTTGATTTACCTCAAGATTAAGTAATGTTTTAAGGCTAGGGCCTTATAGTTTGTATCATAGTAAAGGTTTAGATAACTTTAGGGATTAAGAGTTTTCATTAAACACATGGTTAGTCTCTATGTCCATTATTTCAATTAAATCCTTGTTTTATAACTTTTCAGATCAAGGAAAGTCAGTTACAAATGGAAGGAGGAGGATCTAAAACAACATTCCTATCTATTCTTGATGACTTTCTTACAATAATTATTGCAAAGTCATATTCAGATGACTGTGAAACTTTTTATAACATACAACTCATTTGCAAGCGGTTGTTTGAGATATCAAAAACCTCCACTATACCTCGATACCATCGTGGATCATGGGTTGTATTCAATCAAATAATATTTTCTCAATATTCTCATATTTTTAATAAAGGTAAATATTATCAAGTAATTTTCAAATATTATACCTTATAACAAGATTTTGAAGTATATTATGATTTTGAAAAAGGTGCTGCATAAGGAGACCCTTGAGAAAACTATTTATATTGGTTTTTAAAATATAGTATTTCAACACATACTTATGGTATTTTAAAAAGACCATTGATTGAAAGTTTCAAATCAAACCCGGTCTGACTATTTTATAAAAATCATGTTTTATTAGATGTTTTGAAATTATATGTCATATATGATTATTTTCTGAAAATATTTTTTTGTGAATACCCATATGACCCATGTTGAACAAGGTGTATTTGGATAAAGGAAGTAAATGATTTTGAAGAATCTCTAAATCATTATTGTAATTCATGGACCTTCTATCCACGGGAGCAAGATGATGATGAAACCAGGTGGACACCATGATAAAGGTACGATGTTCTATCTTTGGGAATAGTTTTATTTTTTCATATGGAGGTGAAATAAAAAAATTCAATATATATATGACTTCATGAATTAAGATATTGAGGTCATTATGAGTTGGGATGAAAATGAAAGGTATTAGATAACCTTTGAGGATAAAGAAGGTTATGGTTATTTTTGAAGAAATTATCTTATTTTTGAGAATGTTATAAGAATTATATGGTTTTATAAAAAGGAAAACCTACAGGATGGGTGACAAACCATCATGTTCGACAAGGCCATGGGAATCAAACCCACAACCAAAGTGCGATTGGGATTTATCACCTACCACTGGTCTATGTAAAGTCTCTGGTTAGTATAACTTATTATTTTTAGTTACATGGTTTTATGAATCAAGAATACGTTGATTTTGGGAACTTATGTTTTATCAAATGGATATCTTTAGTATATGAAAATGATTTGGTGATTAAGTGACAAATGTTATTTTAGAAGATGTTTTCTCATTTGGGAACACTATATACCTAAGGAAAATAGAATACTCTGGGATTTCATTTGTGGAGTAATGGTTGAAATATTATTTTGGAAGAATCTATGTTTTATTGTGGGCATATGGCTATTTGGGTTATTTATGTAAATGATTAACCTATCATAGAGAATATGTGATTAGGTTTATTACTTTTTGGCATGAGACTTTAAGAGTAGTAAATGTTATTTGGAGATAAATGTTAAGATTTATCATGGAAGATTATGTGATCAAATCCTTTTGAATTTTGGGTTTCAATATTAGTTGGATTATTTTGAATAATTTTATGGAAAATTGTGCATCGAATGGTCTTTGTTGAACTTTGGGTATTGTTTGTTCAATTTTTTAGATTAAGAGTAGTATTTCTTTTTTACAATGGGTTATCCTTTTTAGGGATTATCTGATCTCATACTAACCATTTTGGTATTTGTTAATGTCTAAAGATAAGTGAAATATATAGTTAATCTTTTTTGGATTATGTGATTCTCTTGAAGTTGATTCTAGAACTTCAGGTGTGACCAAGTCATCTTGAATACCCATCATTTGGAGAAAAGATGAGTTTGTGGTAGAAATTTATTAAAGGATGAAAATATACTTGAAAAGTATGTATATTTCCTTATGTTCTTAGTCAATCTCATAAATAAATTCCATAACTTCATGAAAAGGAACTTAAAGAAAAAAAAATTGTCTGTTTACTTTTCCTACCGATGAATCAAAGACCGTTTAACCCATCACATATTTGTGGTTTTTTTGTGGCTAAATTTCTCTTGATAATGTTTTCTATCACTCTCCATAAGAACTTGATGATTAGTTTATCTTTCATATCCATGTTTTCCTACATGGAATCCTCGTACGTGTTATCTTGATTGACCTTTGTACTTCTCTTTATTTCTTTAAAAGTGATAGTTTTATTGACTCTTTTTCCAATGTGGTATTTTCAATGAAGTTTCCAAGCCCAATTTTAAAATTGGAAGGACAAAATTTCCAAAAGGGGGAAGGATGTAATGACCCATGTATTTATAGAATAATACATTTTCATATCTATTAATATTTATGAATAAAGTATTAATTTTATATTAATGAGAACACTTTGTCTGCTAATGTACTCAACACACAACAATGATTTTCTTTGAAATATTACGTTGTACACAACTTTGAGTTATACAGAAAAATAATATAATACTATTATTATTATTTTAAATGGTAGTTTACTTCTAATCATTATATTGGTGAAAATGAACAGAACTAACTAAAATATAATTGTAAATGTTTGTTAAATGTCTTTACATTTATCCAATAAATATTAGAGGCTTAAAATGAGAATGAATCAGATTTTAAGCATGAAACACTCTAATATTTGTAAAAGGTTGGTTTAACACCTTTTGATGGATAACCCTTTTTAAATCTAGTTTTTTTCACTTTTATATGCTATATTTGACAAAATAAACTTCTTCTGTAGAAGAGGTACATCAAAATATACTTTGGGTAAATTTTTGGTAAGTTTCTGCTAAAGTTCATTTTTTAATGAATAGTGAAAAATACCACATTTTAAGTCAAAAATTCCCTTTCATATAATTTATTTATATTGTTATATTGTACTTTTAATTGGTTTTAAAGTTTAATAGGATTATATTTTTATCATTTTATCCAATTTTGGACATTGGAAGTAATTTCACTTTGAAATTGGACATAAACACATTTTAATCTTTTGGTAGTTTTTACTTATTAAAAACATGATTTTTGGTTTTGAAAACAAGAAGTAATTTTAAATTAATTTCTGCAACTTCTGTGTTTTGAATATGGGTAAATGGATTCCATATTTGGAATCAGGAGGTCCAAATTGTGTAAATTGGTACCTTTTATTTTTAGACATTATGAATAGTAACTTCAGTAATTATTTTATTTACCATGGCTAAAGGGTACATTTGGTAAATAAGGGTAACAAATAATATTATAATAATATTAAACATATAGAATCCCGACTTTTTAACATAACTTTTCATTACATTTTACAAACCGATGACCTTTAAAGTCTAGTGTCTTGGAAATCAGGAACAAAATACATGAAAAATTAAAACACTCTTTTAAATACCCTTGAAAATCCTCTTAAAAAGTTTATACTATGTATAACTACTGCATCTCATAACTTGGAGACATACATCAAAGGAAAGGGTGATCAAAAATCCCAGTAAGGAAAGCAAGAGAATCAATTTACTTATGATATCAATAAGAACTTGATGAAAAACATAAAGACACTAGCAATGGAAGTAGAGGAATTTCATAATGAAAATAACTTGAACCATAACATGAATATGTGGCTAACAAATTTAATTTAGAAATTCATGATCATATCACCAAGGTTCATCCCAAAGGTTTCATAAAAATTACCAATGTTATTCACCAAGGTATCATGAAACTTTTCATCTCTAGAGATTGAATTCTTTACCCAATGCATTGGAGCATTATTAGAGAGCACCATTAATATATATTTATATTCATGCGAGCCACATATATCATAATAAAAAATTTCATAAATAACCCATAGAGAGTAAAAGTAATGTGTTTCACTTCAAAATCGTGACGTTTTAAAAGTTCTTAGAAACATGATCATTATGTCTTTTATAACCCTTTGAAAAGAAAATAGGGTTTCATGTATGTTGATTCCAGAATCAAATAGATAAATTTTATGTCTTTATGAATACCTATGGAAATTAAAATATATTTGGGTATTTAGATAAATAAAACAAGATAATTTCTTGAGAAGAAGAGAGATATATTTTGAGATAAAATTTCTGCAGCATAACGACTATATAACATGGTTTTAGAAAACAATAAAAAGAGAGGGGACAAGGTAATCCCATCAATAAATGAAGAATTTAAAGTAGAGGTACAAAATAAAAATAAATAATATCATGGTGTGGAATGAAACACCACATGAAAATGAAACTTGAAAGAAAAGAGAAAATATGATTTCTTTTACAAAAATTCGGCAGCCTAACAACGTCACTTAAAAATTCAGAAAAAAAATTGATGGGAGAAGAAATGGTCTATAATAATTTTGAAATGAAATGGAAAGTAATAATAATATATAAGAACATACCCCCACATAAGAATATGGAAACTGGAAGACATAACTTAAAGGAAATCATGATTAAAAGAGGAGGGTGGAAGGTTCCCTTACCTTGAAGAGTAACTTCGAAATCTTGAAGGTTGGGACCTTGGGGGGCTTGAGGGAACCTTTAAAGGACTACTTGGGAGGTAAAAAGACTATAACTTCATTTAGGATTATTTTGGAATGAAATTAATGAGGGAATGACATGGTATTTATAGGAAAAGTGAGGGAATATTTAATTAATTTCCGAGGGGCACCTCATTAGTGGTATTTGCAAAACCATGGGCTTGCCCATGGTATTTTCCCATGGTATTGGCCACTTGGGACTCCTCATTGCCTATATTACTATTAAAAAGTCTACAATAATGATTAAATCATTATTACATCATTATTGCATCATTATTATATCATTAATGATGTCATTAAACACCCGAAACTCAAAATTTTATTTCCACTATTCACTGAAAAACAAAACATTATATAAAAATATCATAATTTAAACCTAAACTAATAACAATTCTATGAATTAAAAAATGAAATCCGTTTTATGAAAATAATTTTCTAAATATTTTTAATTTAATTTTTAAATAAAATCATTATTTATTAAAAAACAACTCCAAATCTATAACTTATTTTGTAATACATTGAAAAAGTAATCAAGGTACCATAAAATTATCGTATAACCACAAGATAATAAAGTAACAATTTATTATTATATTTTATGAAAATAAAATTCCATTCTAAATTATAAAATTAATTATAAAATTGTAAATAAAGTATTTATGACATACAAAAATAAAAAAACTGATACAATGATCGTTTTTTCACGTTTAAGATGTCTAAATTGTATTTATACATTCATGGGTGAAGTTTCTATTTTTTGGCTGATTTACTATTCAGTACTATTCATAAGGGTATGTTACTATTCATACTTTACTATTTACTAAAAATCAAGTTGATCTTATTAGACTCTAAATTTATTAATGATCACAACTGTAGAAGACATTTTTCTGAAAATCATTTCACAATATTAATTATTTAAATTTTACATGAATATTTTAAAATAGCATTTTTACAAAATTCATCAATAATATTCATCCTATATTTATCTGGAAATTTGAAAATCACAAATTTTACCATAATAAGAAATAATAATTTTATTTATTCCAAGGTATTGCAAAAAGTGTCTAAGGCCTCGTTACATAGCCCCTTATAACAACTGCATAGGACCTAAGTGTAAGGTGTGATATGGTGATAGAATCTTGGGGTGACTTGAACAACATTTCTCGAGTGATGATTTCTATCAGCTTGAAATTCTCCCTTAGGTGATTTCATTCATGATTCACATGTTAAAGCTCAGGTTGGGCTTGGTCCAAAGCAAATACCAGAGATGCTACCTCTTTCCCAAGCTCTGATAGATGAGCTTCATACAACCCGAGTCTACTGGATGAGTCCATCGACTCTTCTTTATGTATTAATTAACCCAGATCACTTGTATTTATAAACAATAATTGTAACATTAAGATTTTAGTTTCCAAAGGTCATATTGACCAATGGTCATATAACAGTCTAAACCTAATGGTATCACTTCATTAATTAAAGGATATAGTTTTGTGGAGTATATAATGAAATAACACACAAATTTAAGAAACAAATATTATTCAAAAGTTTGGATCGTTACACTCTTCCCCTCTTAAGAAATTTATTCCTTGAAATTTTAACTCATACCATAAGAATAGAAATGGCGTGGGTACTTCTCCCTCATAGACTCCTCTAGTTCCCGCGTGGCTTCTTCGCATTTGTGGTTCCTCCACAACACCTTAACAAGGTGGGTAGTCTTGTTGCATAGAACCTTGTCTCTACAATCCAAGATCTCCATCGACTGCTCCTTATAAGAGAGGTCATGTTCTAGTTGTACCACCTCTATATTTATTAAATGTGAAGGGTTAGGTATGTACTTCTCCAAGAGGGATACATGGAAGACATCATGAACTTGTGATAGATTTGGAGGATGTGCAAGCTGATAGGCCACTTCTCCTACGTGATCAAGGATTTTATAGGGGCCAATGTACTTAGGTCTAATATTCCCTTTCTTCCCAGACCTCATGAATCTCTTCCAAGGTGAAATTAGAAGAAAGAATTTGTCACCAACATCAAACTCCAAGTCCCTTCGATGGTTGTCGACATAGCTCTTTTGCCGACTTTGAGTAGCCTTAATGTGTTGTTGGATGGCATTGACTTTTTCTGTCATCTCTTGAACAAGATCAGGTCCTAGAAGGTTTCTCTTACCAACTTCATTCCAACAAGTAGGAGTTCTACATTTCTTACCATATAGAGATTCATATGGTTCCATTTGAATGCTTGAGTGGAAGATGTTGTTATAAGAGAACTCAACTAAAGGACGATGTTGATCGCATACATCTTTAAATTCCATTGAGCATGTTCTCAACATATCCTCAAGTGTTTGAATAGTCCTTCCAGATTGGCCATCATTTTGGGGTGATAAGCCGTATTGAAATTCAATTCAGTTCTTAGAGAATGTTGAAGACTTCTCCAAAATTTTGATGTAAACCTTGGATCACAATCAGATATGATAGAAAGTGGAACTCCATGCAGACTTACCACTTCCATCACGTAAATAATTGCAAGTTGATCAAGAGAGAAATCTTCCCGAATAGAGATAAAATGGATAGTCTTGGTGTGACGGTCCATAATAACCCATATCACATTGTTTCCTTTGGAAGTTCTCGGGAGACCAGTGACAAAGTCCATAGTGATATTGTCCCACTTCCCTACTAGTATGGGTAGTGTTTGCAATACCCCTTTAGGAAGTTGTCACTCTGCCTTCACTTGCTGACATACCATAAACCTTGAAGTGTATCCAGCAATCTAACTTTTCATATTATCCCACCAATAATGATCACGAAGGTCCCTATACATTTTTGTGCTTCCAGGATGTATAGACAAAGTTTAGCTATGAGCTTCATCCATCAGCTCCTTATTTATTTCTGGAATAGACGGAACACATAGTCTTGTACGAAATTTTAGTACACCTTCTTGATCAATATTGAACTCATGAAAATTCCCATCCTTTATAGCCTCAAACTTATTCTGTAACAAAGGATCTTATTTCTAACATTTCTTGATCTTACCTAGTAATGATGGTTGAGAAATCATTTCGTTTAGGGTTGATGATGTCCCTTCCATTATAATTCCCATGTCCATATTTACTATGTCATTGATCAAAGGATCACATTGAATCCTCATAATGGAAAGAATAACTGGGTCTTTCATGCTTAATGCATCAAAAACATTGTTTTCTCTTCGGGGATGATAATTAATTGAACAATCATAGTCTTTGAGAAGTTCCAACCATCTCCTCTATCTCATGTTCAATTCCTTTTGCGTGAAAATATACTTCAAACTTTTATGTTCTGTGTATATATCACATTTCTTCCCATAAAGATAGTGCCTCCATATCTTCAGATAAAAAATGACAGCAGCTAGCTCCAGATCATGAATAGGATAGTTCTACTCCTGAGTCTTCAACTATCGAGATGTATAAGAAATGACTTTGTCATTTTTCATGAGGATGAACCCAAGCCCTTTCATAGATGCATCACTAAAAATAATGAATACTTCTCCACTTAAGAGCATTATTAACATGGGTGCAGTAACCAATCTCTTCTTCAGCTCTTGGAAAATTTCCTCACACTCCTTTTTCCAGATGAACTTGAACCCATTTCAAGTTAACTTGGTTAATGGATTAGAAATTCATGAATTTTTTTTCACAAACCTCCTATAATATCCCACTAATCCAAGGAAACTACATATTGCAGTTATTGTTATAGGCTAAGGCCACTCCTCTACAAATTTTTTCTTTGCAGGGTCAACTGTGATTCCTTCATTGGTAACAATGTGCCCTAAGAAAGAAACTTTCTGTAACTAGAATTCACATTTGCTGAAATTCCCAAAAATCCTCTCCGTCTATAGAATTTGAAAAATAACCCTTGGATGATCCTCATGCTCCTCGTGACTTTTGGAATATATCAGAATATAATCAATAAAAACTACCGCAAAGTTATCAGGGTAGTCCTTAAAGACTCTATTCATCAAATCCATAAAAATAGCAGGTGGATTAGTCAGTCTGAAGGGTATAACAACAAACTCATAATGCCTATATCTTGACCGGAATTCAGTTTTCAGAATCTCTTTTTTCTTCACCCTCAATTCATGATAACCAGATTGAAGATCAATCTTAGAGAAGAATTGATCCCCATGAAGTTGGTCAAATAATTAATCAATTCTTGGAAGAGGGTATTTGTTCTTCACTGTGATCCCATTCAGTTCTCTATAATCAATTCATAGCCACATCAATCCATCATTATTCTTTATAAAGATAACTATTTCTCCCCAAGGAGACACAATCGTCAGATAAAACCCTTCTCCAAAAGATCTTGGATTTGTTTCTTTAACTCCTCTAACTCCACATTTTCCATCCTATACGGGGTCTTTGAAATCAGATAGGATCTAGGTACAAGTTCAATAGAGAAATCTACCTCTCTTTATGGGGGAGGTCTAGGTAACTTCTCAGGAAATATGTCAATGTATTCCTGGAAAATGGGGACATTTTCTATCCTCAAACTCTCATTTACTTCTTCTTCTTTTCCGACCAACTCCATAAAGAAGGATATAGGAGGTTCTTCTAGACAAAGATCAGGTGGAGATATCTCTCCTTGGAAGATAACTGTAGTTTTTCCATTCAAGACTACTGAGATTTCCTTACTTCTGCATTTGATATTAGCATTATACTTTGAGAGCCAGTCCATCCCTAGTATAATGTCGAATTCCAGCATGGAAATGACTACTAGATTTGCGATAAGATTGTGGTCACTAAAGTGAATAATAGAGTTTCTAAACACTAATGATTCTTGGATAATCCCACCAAGAGTCTTGACAGATAACTCTACTTTTAGAAAATCAGGGGTTGATTCTAAATTATTTGCAAACTTAGAGGAAATAAAGGAATTTGTAGAACCATAATCAAACAAAGTACTTTCTATCTTTGAGAGAACAAAAAGAGAACCTTCCACCACATCATTTTGCACTTCAACTTCAGTCGTAGTGACTGCAAAAGTATGACCTTATTCCCTTGGCCTTTATTGAGGATGATGGTGATTTTCCTCCACTTCCCTCTGATTTGGAAAGTGATTGGAAAAGTGACCAAGTTGTGCACACTTATAACATTGGACATTAGGTAGGTCCTCCACCATCATCCCGTTGTCATTAGTGTTGGGAAGTTGTGGCTTCACCTCACTACGACAATTCCACACAATGTGTCCATCTCTACCACACTTGTAGCACTTACCGCTCCCGAGCAGGTAGTTCCCTGAATTCTTCTTCCCACATTTATTACACACGGTACATTGTACTTTCTTTAATCCTCTTCCCTAATCAAAGATCCTCCCCAAGCTTAGCTCCATTGATATTTTCTTGTCATTGGATTTATGAGACCATTGTGTCTTACCAAACTCCAGTTTGACTTTCATCGCACTTCAAACGATCGCCTTATAGCTATCATAATCTCGGATGGCTAGATTATTCCGTAGATGAGGTCTTAGTACACCGAAGAATATATCAACCTTACCATTTGGATCCATGAAAAAGCTATAGGTGTAACATGAAAGCATTTTAAAGGTTCATCTCGTATCTTCCCACATATTCATTCTCCTTCCGCTTCAGCTCGAGAAACTCCTTCTTCATTCTTGTTCTCATCGATTGAGGGAAATAATTGTTGAAGAATATCCCTATGAACTCTTCCCACTCCATAGATTCAACTTACACTCTTGTACTTGTGTTTTTAATCAGCTCCTACCACTGATCAACTTCTCCCTCTAAGCGATAAATATCCAAGGTAACCTTCTCTTGTTTAGAACAACGAAGCAAAGAAAATACCTTCTCGATAGAGATGATCCACTGTTCAACAATCAATGAGTTGGTAGATCCACTGAAGGTTGGTGGTTGTTGATACATAAAGGATTCAACAAAAATTTGTTCCCTTCATGGTGAAATCGGTCTCTCAGCTTGATTCAAGTTATTTTTCATAACTTGAGTCAGTTGGTTCACTATTCATATGAAATTTTCCATTCCAGATTCCATCAGAGGGCTGTCAGCGCATGGTCCCTTGCGGTCACTATTTTCACAGTTAATTCTATTTCCTACCATTTTCTAAAAGAATAAAACCTTAGTGAGAATATTATTTAATTTATGAATCTTTTAATAATAAAGGATTCTAGGTCTTAAAACTTCATGCTTTAAACAATTTCATTTATCTATAACTCCTTCATAATGATTCATAAAAAGATTATGATTATCCAAACATAACCCCCGGGAGTGTCATAACCAAGAGTGAATCATGGCCCGTTGCCGTGTACTAGGATACCCTGGGTAAAGCCCAAAACTTATTGTCAGAGTTTTCACTCCTAGGTACATCTGTGCCAGAGCTGCCTCTACCTGCTTGTATCCAGAAAAGGATGTATTTTCTTGATAAACCACTTAATCAATACCCACCAAAATACCAGAAAGTATTCCTATATTTAAATTTTTATAGGGTTATTCCTAAAGTTTTCATAGCCTATTCTCCATAAATAACTAAACTTTCCTTTGATACCAACTATAGAATCCCACCTTTTTAACATAACTTTTCATTACATTTTATATACAGAGGACCTTTAAAGTCTAGTCTCTTGGAAACCAGGAAAAAAATAAATGAAAAAATAAAAAAATCTTTCAAATCCTCTTGAAAATCCTTTTGAAATGTTCATCCTATGTAAAACTAGTACATCTCATAACCTGGAGACATACATCAAAGGAAAGGGTGAGCATAAAGCCTAATAAGGAAAGCAAGGGAATCGGTTTACTTGTGATATCAATAAGAACTTGATGAAAAACATAAAGACATGAGCAATGGAAGTAGAGACATTTCATAATAAAAATAACTTGAACCATAACATGAATATGTGCCTAAAACATTTAATTTAGACATTCATGAACATATCACCAAGGTTTATCCCCAAGGTTTCATAAAAATTAGCAAGGTTATTCACCAAGGTATCGTGAAACTTGTCATCTCTAGAGATTAAATTCTTTACCCAATGTATTGAAGCGGTATAAGTGATAACCCTTAATTTGTATTTATATTCATGTTATCCACATATATCATAATCAAACATTTCATAAATAATCCATAGAGAGTAAAAGTAATGGGTTTCACTTCAAAATCCTGACGTTTTAAAAGTGCTTAGAAACATGATCGTTATCTCTTTTATAACCTTTGGAAAAAGAAATAGGGTCTCATGTATGTCGATTCCAAAATAAAATAGATAAATTTTATGTCTTTATGAATACCTCTTGAAATGAAAATATATTTTGTTATTCAGATAAATAAAACCAGATAATTTCTTGAGAAAAATAGAGAGATATTTTGAGACAAAATATCTTTAGCATAACGACTATATAACAAGGTTTTAGGAAACAATAAAAAGAGAGGGGGAAAGGGTCTACCATTAGTAGATGAATCATTTAAATTAGAGGTACATAATAAAAATAAATAATACCATGGTTTTTAATGAAACACCACATGAAAAGGAAACTGGAAAGAAATGAGAAAATGCGATTTCTTTTACAAAAATTCGACATCCTAACGTCGTCACTTAAAAACTCAGAAAAAAATTGATGAGAGAAGAAAGGGTCTCTCATCATTTGGAAATGAAATGGATAGTAATAAGAATATATAATAACATACCCCTACATATAATGATGGAAACTAGAAGACATAACTTAAAGGAAATCATGACTAAAAGAGGAGGGTGGAAGGTTCCCTTACCTTAAAGAGTAACTTCGAAAGCTTGAAGGATGGGACCTTGGGGGGCTTGAGGGCACCTTGGGAGGACTCCTTGTGTGGTAAAAAGACTTGAAATTCATTGAGGTGGATTGTTTAATGAAATTAATGAGGGAATGTGTTGGTATTTATAGGAAAAGTGAGAGAATATCTAATTAATTTCCAAGGGACACCTCATCGGTGGTATCTGAAAAACCATGGGCTTGCCCATGGGATTTACCCATGGTATTGGACACTTGGGACACCTCATTACATATCTTAATATTAAAAATTAGACCAGAATTATTAAATCATTATTACATCCTTATCACATCATTATTATATCATTAACAATGTCATTAAACACTCGAAACTCAAAACTGTATTTTCACTATTCACCGAAAAATAAAACATTTTATAAAAATCTCATAAATTCAACCTAAATTAATATCGATTCTTTGAATTCAAAAATTAAATCAATTTTATGAAAATAATTTTGTAAATATTTTCAATTTAATTTTTAAATAAAAGTATTATTTATTAAAAAAACTCTTAAGCTATAACTTATTTTGTAATACCTTGAAAAAGCAATCAAGGTCTCATAAAATTATCATATAACCATAAGACAATAAGGTAAAAATTTATGATTATATTTTATGAAAATACATTTCCATTTTAAATTATTAAATTAATTATAAAATTTTAAATAAAGTATCTATGACATAAAAAAATAAAAAAACTTATACTATGATTGTTTTTTCACTTTTAATATGTCTAAATTGTATTTATACATTCATGGGTGATGTTTCTATTTTCTAGCCGATTTACTATTCATTACTATTCATAAGGGCATGTTACTACTCATACATTACTATTTACTAGAAATCAAGTTGATATTATTTGACTCTAAATTTCTTACTGATAAAAACTGTAGAAGACCATTTTCCGAAAATCATTTCACATTATTAATTATTTAAATATTACATGAATATTTTAAAATACACTTTTTAAAAAATTCATCCACAATATTCATCCTATATTTATCCGGACATTTGAAAATCAAAAATTTTATTGTAATAAGAAATAAAAATTTTATTTATACCAAGGGATTATAAAAAGTATCTAAGGCCTCGTTACATAGCCCCTTATAACACCTGTATAGGACCTAAGTGTAAGGTGTGCTATGATGAAAAAATCTTGGGGCAGCTCGGACTACATTGCCTAAGTGGTGATTTATATCAGCTTGAACTTCTCCCTTAGATGATTCTATTCAATCTTCACATGTTGAAGCTCATCTTGGGTTTGGTCTAGAGAAAAGCCTAGAGTTACTACCTCCTTCCCAAGCTCTAACATATGGGCTTCCTATGACCCGATTCTACTTGATGAGGCCATCGACTCTTCTTTCTGTATTAATTAACCAAGAACAATTGTATTTATAAACAATAATTTTTATCTTAAGATTTTAGTTTCCAATGGTCATATTGACCAACGGTCATATAACAGTCGAAACCCAATGGTATCACTTCATTAATTAAAGGATATAATTTTTTGGAGTATAAAATGAAATAACACACAAATTTCGAAAACAAATATTATTCAAATGTTCTGGTCATTAAAAAACTACCCTAACACATTTACTAATACTATTGGATGATATTTTATCTGACCATTGTCATCTTTGGGTCGATTTTGGGACTCCATGGAGCCACTTTTATATGAAAATAACATTTTATAAGAATTAATTTAATGTAAAGAAAAATAAAACATAAGCATGTTTTTTTACTAAAATAATTTTTATATGGGGTTATATAAGTGATATATTTGACTATAAATATCAATTATAATGATAAAAAGATTTCATACATCATGGTATTTTATTTATAATTTTTATACATCAAATAAATAAATATATTTATGACACAATAATGATGTAGTGATTACCTTATTAATGAATGATTTAGATAAATGAGATTATAAATATTAAAATAAATTTATTTTAAAACTTTTTATGCCATCCACTAATTTTATGGATGATTATGACTTGTTATATTTTAATTAATAATGTTTTTTCTAAATAATAAATTTGTTATTAATTTTTAAAAAGTCATGATATGAATTGTATAAAAATTGACATAAATGAGTTTTTAAAAAAAATACTATTTTATTAAATGATATAATAGTCCTAAAAATATAAAATTCGTCCAAATTACTTAGATAATGTTGAAAATTTAATTTATTAACCACTTGAGGTTATATTTTCATTTTATGTTTACTATATTAACCATATATTATGAATATACAAGAAGACAGAGTAAGAGTTAAATTAGTTAACAAAGAGTTAAATCTAAACAATAAGGTTAAATTTGTGACCTAGACTTGTCTAAAACCAATTGGTAGAGATTTTTTAGACCCAAAAACATATTAAATTTTAAATAAATGAATCTGGGACCATTTGAAACAGAAAATAATTTTATAATAAAATAATATTTCAATGCCTTCCTAAAGTGCCCCTCCTCCCTTCTATAAAAGGGCATCACCCCTACCAATCTAATCACACCTATAAAGCCTATTGTCTCGTCCCAAATATACCCAAATAAGCTCCCAAAATCCCTCTATCCCTCCTAGAATCCTTAAATTATGTATAAGGCAATTCAAGAAAGCCTTTTGGGTCAAATCAAAGGGAGTTAAATGTTTTAAGAGGTAACGTCTTCTCTAAAGTTCCTTTCCATTATTTTAATTCTTCACTCTATATTATATTATTATTATTTTATTACATAACAAAAAAAATATACTCAATATACGAGGATTTTTTTTATGATAAGTATTAAAACTACACTCAAACACACCTCCATCTAATGGATATGAACATACTGTTTCTATGGACGTCGAACTACTGCCTCACGAAACGATGATTGTTCAATTTTTCCCTACCACCTCTCATGGTGGACATTATGATGGAACTATATTTATATATGATATATTTTATATTTATATTTTCTCTATGATTTTGTTTTTTTTGTTTAAATCATACCTTTATGTTTTCTATAATGTGTAAATATGATAATTTCATTTGAGGAAGTGTGGACTACCGTCCCCTCAAAGCGATATGACTCATTCATGCTACACAAGGAATGTATAAAGGATTGAATTAACGAACTTATGTATTGTATATAAAATATGATATTATATTGTAATTATAATATACCTATGTATAATTTAGTTTTCATTCCTTTAAATATGAAAAATAAATGAAAGTAGTGTTCATGCGTACGTATGACTTACCGTCTCCATGAATGGTGAATTTCATTTCTTAACTCCAAATGTTATGTAATATTATAAATAAATCTATATATAATGGATATATATGATATTTAAATCATCAATATTATTAGGGAGATAGTGTAATTTTGACCACATGGACAATTTTTAATTATAATAAGTTCATTTTTGACTCAAGTACCGAATATCGACAAAATGACCGATATTAAATTAAATAATTATGTAATGTTTATAATGTGGTAATAAGTGATATAAAAGGAATAATAAACTTGAAAAAGGTTCTGAAGCAATTATGAATTAACTTAAGCTTATTATTCAGTAAGAACAAGGAATATACGTGACGAGTCAAACTCAAGGTAAGGGACTTCGTCTCAATCTCCTTTCATTGAGGAATATTTTTTTATACAGGACCTTATTTTATAAGGTGTATAATTATAACCTTTTAAATTTTAATTTCATCCAAATTATTTCAAAAGGAATCTTTTTCTATGAAGCATTTTACTAAACAAAAAAAGGAATGTTTTTTTAATGTGTGTAGTGACAACGACCTTTCCCCCACCACAAGAATTTTTTGATATTTTTCTTCATTAACAAGCCATAATGTTTTTAAAAGGAAAATAAATACCATATACCCTTTACACATATTTTGGTATTGAAAATGGTTTGGAGAATGGACTGATTATGTCAATATATTGAACTGATATCTTGTGATTGCAATGTGGAAGTGTTATCTTTCCTTTATGCTTGTTTTATGTGTTATGATTATGCTATGGTTCTTGGGAATTATTTACGTATACGGGTGGTTCCATGATTAACCTAGGGAGGGTAAGCCCAAGATATCTCTCTAATGCATTGTGTAACATGATTCAGGTAAACATTAATGTTTCTCCTAAGAGATTTAGGGAATATACTGTGATTGGTATTCAAATGTAACTCGCTATGTAGCTATGAAAGCTACAATGTAAGTATGTTATAGATTCCGCAAGTTACCTTTTATGGTTTATGATTTCTATGTGTTTTTCATAAATACTATTATTTCACGATGTATGTTAAAGATATTATGTTTTATGATCGAAAAGTATGATTTCATTTATTTGCTTGTATTGATGGACTAATATTTTCATTATTTTATAACCCTTACTGCTATTTTTACACTCATCCCATGTTTTTCATATGTTTTTCACAGGATATAAGGAAGGGCAAGAGAAAGGAAGGATTTAAGAATATTTATATCAAGAAAGTAATTCTTTTTTTATTTAAGGAGTTTTATTATCGTGAAAAATTGGTTACAGTAAAAGTGTCTACTTTGTAATATTTGAGATGAAATGTAATAGTTATATCCTACTTCTCTAAAACTATAAACCTAAAAAGATCCTCAATGTGAATTCTTGATTAAACTCAAGATTATGCAATGTTTTAAGGCTGGGGCCTTATAGGTACCCCACCTATCCAACTCTACACAATATCTAAGAAGGTCTAATTAATATCAGAGATAAAGTTTCACTATGAAAAAATCTCTATAATCCACATTGAGGTGAAACCCATAGGAACAGATGGTCTCCCTCCTCAAACTCCAAAGGCCTCCATCATCTGTCCTCGTAAGACTTATTAAGGATCTATGTAGTACTCATCCGCTCCTAGATAATTTTCACCTTCTTTGTAGTGGTTTACACCAACTCTGGGCCCATAAGTGATGACTCTCTCAGGTTGGTCAAACAATGTGGTGACTTGTAGGGTCGCCCGTAAAATACATCGAATGGTGCCATACTGATGATAAAATGGTATCTATTTTTTTTTTATAAAAACTCCACCAATGGTAGTTGATCCTCCCAACTACAGACAAAGTCCAACATGAAATCTCATAGAATGTCCTCCAGAACCTGAATGGTCCGCTTAGTCTTGCCGTCAGTCTAGGGGGTGGGGAGCCATGATCAAACGCAACTAAGTCCAAAAATACTCATGAAATTATTTCTATAAAAGAGATGTAATGTGACTATCATGTTCAAAAACTATCATTGAGGGAACTCCATGAGGTCAGACTATCTCCTACATGTAGAGGAATCCTAAGATCTCTACTAAACTATTATCTTAGATAGCTAGGAAGTGGGACAACTTGGTGAGTCAGTCTACAATCACCTAGATGGAATCATGTACCCTAGAAACAAATCATAATATCATCACAAATTTTATAGATATACCATCCCAATTCAACTCTTTAACCTCAATGGGTTGATCTAAACCCACTGGAACTTGGTGCATAGCCTTCACTTATTGACAAGTAAGGCATTGAGAGAAAAACTCTCTAACTTCCTTATTCATCCCTAGCCACCGAAACCGATTTCGGAGGTCCTGATACATCTTTTACACACTTGGATGTACCAAAAAAGGATATGTATGAAACTCTATCAGAACCTCCTCCTGAAATGTCACTGGTACTATCGTGCATCATCTAAAAAGAATGACACGCTCCCCACCTTCATAAAATCCATCAAGAGTATGTCCATTGGATATATGAGTATGTAGGGTCTCACAATTGGCATCCCCAAGATATGATTCCATAAATCACTATAAAAGTGAAGGGGTAACAACCATCGATTTGAGATGCAATGTAATAGTTATATCCTACTTCTCTAAAACTCGAAACCTAAAAAGTTCATCAATGTGAATTACTGATTAAACTCAAGATTATGTAATGTTTTAAGGATGGGTCCTTATAGGTACTCCACCTATCCAACTCAACATAATATCTAAGAATGTCTAATTAATATCAGAGATAAATTTTCACTATGGAAAAATATATATAATCCATTTGAGGTGAAACCCATAGGAACATATGGTCTCCCTCCTCAAAATCTAAGGGCCTCCATCATCTGTCCTCATAAGACTTATTAAGGATCTGTGTAGTCCTCATCTGCTCCTAGATAATTTTCACCTTCTTTGCAGTGGTTCACACCAACTCTGGGCCCATAAGTGATGACTCTCTCAGGTTGGTCAAACAATATGGTTACTTGTAGGGTCTCCCATAAAATACATCGAATGGTTCCATACTGATGATAAAATGGTATCTATTTTTTATAAAAACTCCACCAATGGTAGGTGATCCTCCCAACTACAGAAAAAGTCCAACATGAAATCTCATAGAATGTCCTCTAGAACCTGAATGGTCCACTTAGTCTTGCCATCAGTCTGGGGGGGGGGGGAGCCATGCTCAAACGCAACTAAGTCCAAAAATCCTCATGAAATTATTTCTATAAATGAGATGTAATGTGACTATCATGTTCAGAAAATATCATTGAGGGAACTCCATGAGGTCATACTATCTCCTACACGTAGAGGAATCCTAATATCTCTACTAAACTATGATCTCAGATAGCGAGGAAGTGGTCCAACTTGGTGAGTCAGTCTACAATCACCTAGATGGAATCATGTACCCTGGACAAAAATCATAATCTCATCACAAATTTTATAGATATACCATCCCCTTTCAACTATTTAACCTCAATGGGTTGAGCTAAAACCACTGGAACTTGGTACTTAGCCTTCACTTATTGACAAGTAAGGCATTGAGAGAAAAACTCTCCAACTTCCTTATTAATCCCTAGCCACCGAAACCAATGTCGGAGGTCCTGATACATCTTTTACACACTTGGATGTACCAAAAAAGGATATGTATGAAACTCTATCAGAACCCCCTCCTGAAATGTCACTGGTACTATCATGCATCATCTAAAAAGAACGACATTCTCCCCACCTTCATAAAATCCATCAAGAGTATGTCCAGTGGATATATGAGTATGTAGGGTCTCACAATTGGCATCCCCAAGATATGATTCCATAAATCACTATAAAAGTGAAGGGGTAACAACCATCGATTTGAGATGCAATGTAATAGTTATATCCTACTTCTCTAAAACTCTAAACCTAAAAAGATCCTCAATGTGAATTCTTGATTAAAATCAAGATTACGTAATGTTTTAAGGCTGGGGCCTTATAGGTACTCCACCTATACAACTCTACACAATATCTAAGAATGTCTAATTAATATCAGAGATAAATTTTCACTATGGAAAAATCTATATAATCCACATTGAGGTGAAACCCATAGGAACATATTGTCTCCCTCCTCAAACTCCAAAGGCATCCATCATCTATCCTCATAAGACTTATTAAGGATCTGTGTAGTCCTCATCCGCTCCTAGATAATTTTCACCTTCTTTGTAGTGGTTCACACCAACTCTGGGCCCATAAGTGATGACTCTCTCGGGCTGGTCAAACAATGTGGTGACTTGTAAGGTCACCCATAAAATACATCGAATGGTGCCATACTGATGATAAAATGGTATCTATTTTTTTTATAAAAACTCCACTAATGGTAGGTTATCCTCCCAACTACAGACAAAGACCAACATGAAATCTCATAGAATGTCCTCTAGAACCTGAATGGTCTGCTTAGTCTTGCCATCAGTCTGGGGGGGGGAGCCATGATCAAATGAAACTAAGTCCAAAAATCCTCATGTAATTATTTCTATAAAAGAGATGTAATGTGACTATCATGTTTACAAACTATCATTGAGGGAACTCCATGAGGTCAGACTATCTCCTACATGTAGAGGAATCCTATGATCTCTACTAAACAATGATCTCAGATAGCTAGGAAGTGGGCCAACTTGGTGAGCCGATCTACAATCACCTAGATGGAATCATGTACCCTAGACACAAATCATAAGCTCATCACAAATTTTATACATATACCATCCCAATTCAAATCTTTAAACTCAATGGGTTGAGCAAAACCCACTGGAACTTGGTGCTTAGCCTTCACTTGTTGACAAGTAAGGCATTGAGAGAAAAACTCTCCCACTTCCTTATTCATCCCTAGCCACCGAAACCGATGTCGGAGGTCCTAATACATCTTTTACACACTTGGATGTTCCAAGAAAGGATATGTATGAAACTCTATCAGAACCTCCTCCTGAAATGTCACTGGTACTATCATGCATCATCTAAAAAGAACAACATGCTCCCCACCTTTATAAAATCCATCAAGAGTATGTCAAGTGGATATATGAGTATGTAGGGTCTCACAGTTGGCATCCCCAAGATATGATTCCATAAATCAATACAAAAGTTAAGGGGTAACAACCATATATTGGAGGTAAGATGCACTATTTCCATCCATAAATGATAACTACAATGAGGCTAACTTTTCTGACACCACAATTAGAAACAGTGAACAAGATCTTCTACTAAGAGCATCTGCTATCATATTCCCCTTCCTAGGAGTATAAAAAATCAGTAAGTCATAATTATAGAGGAACTCTAGCCATCAAATCTATCTCAAGTTAATATACTTCTAAGAGAAGATATAATTTAGACTCTTATAGTCAGAATAGATGATAAACAGCTCACCCATCAGTTAGTGTCTGGATATCTATAGTGCAAATACTACAACTACTAAGTCAAGATCACGGGTCATGTATTTTTGATCACATGGTCTCAAATAATATGAACCATAGGAAATCAATTATTTCCTATATATTAGAAAACAACCAAGCCCAGTTCCTAATGCATCGGAGAAAACTATATATACAACACCCTCCTATCAAAATATTAGCATGGGAGTGCTCGTCAATATCTGTCTCAACTCAAAATCCTATTGGTACCTCTCAATCCACATGAAAAGCTATCCCTTTCAAGTCAAATCTATCATGGAGGATGATATAATGGGGAATTCTGATATGAATATCTGGTAATATCATGCCAACCGAAGGAATCTCCACACCTCTATCACGCTCTTGGGTGGATCCCAAGCTAACACTACCTCACACTTTGCCGATTCCACTACCACACCATCTTCTGAGATAACATGTCCTAGAAAGTAGACCTTTTGAATCCATAACTGAAACTTCAAGAGCTTCCTATAAATTTTTTCCTCTTATAACATGCCCAAATAATTCTTATGTGTCTTGCATGCTCCACCTCACACATCAAGTAAACAAGGATATCTTCGATGAAGAATACCATGAAATAGTATAAGAAGGGATAAAAGATCCGGTTCATGAGTCCCATGAACACTACTATGGAATTATTCATTCTAAAAGGAATCACCAAGTACTCATAGTGATCATAGTGACATCTAAATTCTGTATTCGGTATATCCTCATCCCGTACTCTCAACTGGTGATATCTTAACCTGAGGTTAATCTTTGAGAACCATCACACCCCTCTCAACTGATAAAATAGGTCATCAATACTTGATAGAGAATAATTTTTCTTCATGGTCACCTCATTTAGGTGAAGTTAATCAACACACAATCTCAAGATCTTGAACACCTTCTTGGGAAAAAACACTGGGGATTCCCAGGGTGAAACTCTATGTATAACAAAGACCTTCCTCTGAAAATCATCCAACTGCAACCTCATCTCAAAAAGCTCTGTGATAGAATTATGATATACTGGCATAGATATCATGGTATTAATAGGGTGTAGATCAATGTATAAGTATATATATCATCAAGGAGTTAAACCTAGAACATCTTCAAAAAATATGTCCTCATACCCCACCACCCCTGTAGGGAAGAAAAAACTCATAACATCCACTAAACCAAGGGTCATGATGTCCAAATGATGAGTAATTGGATGCACCCTCCTATGAATGAGTCCATATTGTGTTTCTTGAGTTTCATTTTAACCCATAAAGGAAAACCTAGTGCCATCTCTATGGACACACCACATCCTCCACATGAAATAGTGAATATGGGTGTGAACTATAGATAAACAATCCATACCTATGATGAAATCATAAGGCATCATTGCTACTAAAAAGAGATCTCAATAGAAACTATCTCCTCCAAGATTTAGGTCACATCGTCAGCACAAGTGTGTGATTACTGATTCATCTCCAATAGAAGTCCCCAAGTGCAGGGGTTGAGCTGATGGCTCAACCAGAATCTCTAATTATCAAACCAGATTTGTGGAAATAATGGAATGAATAGAACCTATGTATATAATTACTATATATAGGTTATAAAATATATATATATCATACCTTATATATTCCTAGATCCTCTAGGTCATAAGGCTCAATCACCTGCAGTTTCCCCCTCCCCTATCCTCCAGATCTCTGAGCCTGGTGTGGACCACATGGGTGTGGTGATGGTAAAAATTCAAAGCATATACCACATCCAGCTAATCTCCCAAATCCTCTAACACATATTCCTATCTAAGGAACTATGTTCACCAACAATTGACTCTACCTCGGTAGCCCATCCATTGTCTCTCTGTCAGTTATATGATGAGTCAGACAATCCCTCGTGAGATGTACCCTATCGTCACATGACTATCATTGCCTCTACCTGGGATAACTAGACCTATCCAGTGATCCCTAAACTATAGAACCTATTTCGTGGTACCTCCTATTAAATCACCTCACACATCTAGGTCCCTAAAACTGACATTGTCTCCTTGTTTTAGATGTATCTTCTCCTATGTGCCCATTGTATGCAACCACCATCCGTGTTTGCTCAGCCAGGAAACTCTCAACTACCAATTCTTGATCTAGCACCCCAACATAGGTAAGAATGTATAAAGGTATAATTTCGGATCAGATGTATCTACAAAGTACTCTCTTGAAGGTATGATCCTGAATGAACTGATCCCATACCATATCCATTGAGTACCTGGAGAGGTTAGTGAAACTCAATGAGTACTCAGCTATTGTCATACCATCCTAGTAAAGCTGTAGAATAATCTAGATTCATACAAACCCTAGTGTAGTTAGAGAGAAATGATTCATGAAAAGTAATTTAAAATCTTACCATGACAGAGTCACCTTATCATACGACTAGGTCACTAAACCCCACCATCATCCTGCAGATCCATAGATAAGGATTTATTCCAAAACCACCATCTAATCTGATAGTGTCATTACAAGATGGAAATATCATGTCACCTCCTCAAGCCTGTCCTCATCCACCTATGGTTTTGGATCAACTCATAACCCGAGGGGTCACTATCACTGAAACTCATGAAACAAACTCAGCTCGGGCACCTAATATTCCAGTACTGTAGGTACCATCTACTGCTCAATAGGTGGTCATATAGCTAGTGCATCACCTGGAGGTAACACCTCTATAAATGGTCCATGTATTAATGCCTCATAATTGAGGGGATAATCATCGTGATATTGATGTTTAATCCTAGCTAGAATACACTACTGAGGCATCCTGAAATAGACAAGATGTACCATGGTCAATGAGTATATATGGAGATATGGCTCAAGAAGGACATTGAAACCACAAACCATTCCTATCCGATGCATGCACCATTTCCCCCTAAAACTAGGGTTCTCATGTACCAAGTTAGAATTCAGGTGATCAGAGTCCTGGTGTATGGATACATTGGACTCTACTCCAACATAAGAGTCCCTAACCTAAAAGTTGAACTTGAAACACTTAACATTATTTACCTAAACTAATATCACAAAATCCATTCCTAAGGTAGAACCTATTCCTCAGATACCACTATGTCACAGCCCATACCAATGAGTCCCATGCCAAAACTCCCCAATACCACCTCCAATAGGCCATGGGTTGGGGATTAACACCGAGTAGGCATATCACTAACATGGGAGGCCTTATCCAAAATTACCCACACACACACACACACATCTCCAAGCCCATACAATGATGAAAATATAAAAAATGGATAAAACATGAATGCATACATCTAAATCCCACAACCAGAGTATGAAAACAAGTAAAGGAAGGCAAAAAGTTCCAAATACAATCTGACCAGAACGAGTTTGAAACAAGTCCAACCTAAATGTATAGATGGGGACTTCTTCCAAGATAACTGTAGTAACACACCTCAATCTTTCTAGATCACTAAGAACTACTTGGTCCTGGTCCCTCCAGGACTCTGTTAAACAGTTGATCATCTACACAAGACGTGACATGTGTAGAAAAATACCATGTAGGGGTGAGTATAATGACACCCAGTAGGACACCCTAAAAACACAAAGGATTTAAAAACAAGGATAATAGTCAGTTCTGCACATATATATTCCTAAAAAACATATAAAAATAATATATTGATATACTAAAAAAATACACACATACTCAAGGTAATGTCACAACCATAATTCTAGCCTAGGATTTCTTCTTTAAGGTTCCACATAGAACTTCTCTAGGAGAACACACTCCAAGAGTCAGATAGAGCTTATGAAATCCATCTGAGATGTACTGCTCATCGGGTCTTTCCAAAAAAAGAATACATTGGAAGTATGAAGAGATTTATACATAGATGAGGATCACACTCAAGTTCATGGATATATTAAAAACTCAATATGGAATAAACCACTATGTAGAAGACCAACATCTGAGTAGTGTTGGTCACAATGATATTAAGAACCCCACCATGTGAAATATGATGATAGAGGATATCAATCCTGGCCTCATGGAAGGATTCCAAAAAATCCATCCAAGAAGTCCTAATAAAGTGATCACTTTCCTAAGAACATGAATAAATTCTATACTAACCCTTTGGGAATGGATATAGGGAATTCACCCTAATAAAACTTGTCCAAGATAAAGAGGAAAAGGGATCCAAGCCATTTTTCAAGGAGTACATAGAGTGTCCCTTTGGTACCAAGTCTTTCCTACATTGCACAACCCATGCCCATGTCTGTGTAAAAGTAAATGACATTTCCATACCCATTTAATTCTTCCCATGTCCATGTATATCAATTTCCCATGTACACTTGGCCTAGCCATTTCCATGTGGGAGTACACAGTATGTCTATGAATGTACTACAGACCGTGTTCATGTACCCTCTAAGGTACATGCCATGTTTCCAGGGGAGGGTTTCACACAGTGTGACCAATTCACACATCATGTGATACTAAATTTACCGAAGAAACCCTATCCACCATAAAGGGTTCCTACACGGGGTGTTCCTCCAGAAAAAACGCCGTGTACCACAAGATTTCATAGACCCCATGGGTTTTTTTATCCACATCACCATCCACTCCTCCAACCCTGGACCCGCTAGGAATCATTCTAAAAAGCACATATATACTCCAGCTGAGCCTCTCCATTGTTGACCATTTAATTATAGTCACTTGATTTGTACATGAATCAGTTATCCTCTATTCCCATCACCACCACATCAACCTCTTGAACCTAGAGGTCTCTAATTCAGTTTGATTCATATTTAATAGGATCCCCATGACATACTGAATCTAGATTTGCGATATAAAATCGTTGTGACAAGAAATGGGTGCATAACATTTGATTCCTTAGTATTTGGGTCAAACCACCAAGGAAACAAATCTTAGTGATGAACGAATGTAGAAAAATGGGAGAAAACTAGAAAACACACAATAGAGGAAAAACCTTGGACATGTTTCATTTTCCTTGATTTTTTGATATTATAATGATGAATGAAGAAACAATATAAAAAAATAACTCTCATAATAAATCCTCGTAAATAAACCCTTCACGCAATATGACTGATCCATGAATTAATCCATTATCCGATTGATTCGATTTCATAGTAGGAATTAATAACAGGGAATAAATCCAATAAAAACATCATCCTACCTCGGTTTTTTATTGATTGTTGATGAAGAACGAAGATGTGTCATCATCATTGGTGACATCCTCTAATTTCATTGAACACTGGTCATCAAACTATGATCTGATTGTTGTTCGCCAATGAACGTTCCTCCAACATCTCTCTAATGGTTCTCTAGAATTCTAGGGTTTAAAAGATAAACTTGAGAATCCAACATAACTATATATTTAAATGATTATCTGGGCCTCTACATCAAAAAATAAAATAAAATAATTTATTTTAATTATTTTAATCATTTTATGCTCATGATGAATTTTTCACAAATACCCCATGATGAGAAAAGTTATGTCATGCCTACTGTAAAAAGAACATTCTAAACTCAATGGATCCATCATATTTTTAATCTAGGAATCTATTTAGAATTTATCTTACTTTTTTAGAAAAACTGCATGTGTGTGATATTTTATATTTTGAATATATTTCAAACATTTATACCGAGAACAATGGGACTAAGAATAACATGAATTATTAGCACCTGGTCTCAAAAATAATCCATAAAATATCAAAAAAAAAAAATACATGGAAAATCCGAGTCACTACAAGAGATATCATGGAAGGGAAAATGGGTTTTGTAGGAAAGTAGTTGCAACCCATAACCCATCATTTGGAGAGTGTATCCCTTGGTCAAGTAGGCTCTTTAGGCATCTCAATTCCTTCAATCATGGATAATTACATGTATGTATTACCTGATGATATTCTAAGACTAAATTAGAGGTGGGAGATGGAGTTTTTTGTTGACTAGCATCCCAGGACTGATCCAATATCTTCTATGGAATATCAGATAGCCCCTACCAAGTTCTAGAAGTTGCAGTTTCAGTTAAAGAACCTTCAAGAGAAGGGTTTTATTAGAACCAGTGTGTCCCCCTTGTTAGATCTAGTTTTTTTCATAAAAAATGTATATGAGACCTTATGGCTTTGTCTGGATTATCTTCACCTAAACCAAGCCCTGATAAAGAACAAGTACACATTTCCATGGATTGAAAACCTCATTGATCAGTTGTGAGGCGTGAGATGGTCCTCAAAGATCGATCTCCAGTATGGATAACAAAAGTTGAGAGTTTATGAGGTTGATATTCTAAATCTAGAATTTTCATGTCACTATAGAAACTATGATTTCCTCGTGATTCCTTTATATGTGAAAAATTCCCCTGCTATGTTTATGGATTTGATGAACCAAATATTACAGTCATACTTGGACTGATTTGTTTTTGTCTTTATTAATGAAATTATTATATACTCTTCATAATATGAGGATCATGAAAAGCATTTGAGTATGGTCTTATATTTTCATCAGGATCACCATATTTATGGTAAACTCTCTAAGTGCCAGTTATGGATCCACGAGGTTCACTTCCTCGAGCGTTTAATTTCTGAGAATGGATTAGTTGTGGACCTGGTGAAGTTCAATGCAGTTCTTTCTTGGGATCTATCCAAGAGAATGTTAGGGGTGTAGAGTTTTCTTAGTTTAATGGGGTACTACTGAAGTTTTTTGGTATAATTATCAAGGATTTCAGCCCCTTCGACCTCTATGATGTAAAAGGGCACCCATTTACCTTGTATGAGTAATGCTAGAGATCCTTCGAGGAGTTGTGGATAAGGATGATGAGAAATCCTATTTTGAGACTACTAGAGGAGGGTATGGAGTACGTAGTTTATTACAAAGCCTATAGAGCTAGTCTTGGCTATGTTTTGATGTAGAGTTAGGTAGTTATTGCATATGGGTTGAGGTAGTTGAGACCCCATGAGAAAAAATACATGAATCATGAACTAGAGTTGGCAACAGTAGTCTTCGCCTTGAGGATATGGAGGTACTATCTCTTAGGAGAGATATTTTTTGTTTTCTCAGACTATTAGAGTCTTAGGTTTGTATTCACATAGATAGAATTGAACCTTATATAAGGGAGCTAGTTTGTGTTCCTATAAGACTATGTATTTGGGATATTATATACTTTGGGGAAGAGAAACATGGTGGATAATTACCTTAGCAGGAATTCCCATGACCTCTTGGTGGAGGAGGCATCTGAGCAGTTAGTTTCCTTGTAGGTGAACCTATTTGAAGAGGTGGGTGTAGATTTTCTTCAGTCGACGGTGTTGAATCCTCTACTGCTCCAACATGTGAGAGAGTAACAGCTGGGAAACATCAAATATGATGTCTTATGTGACCATATATCCTCAGGAGATTCACTATATGGATTTCATAAAGGAGGAAATCATGTAATCCTTTTACAAGGATGGATGGTGGTCCTAGTCATGATTTAAGAGGATGTGATGAGAGAGTTTCACACATATCATTTGGTTGTACATCCTGATGTAGTAAAGATGTAAAAATATATTCATCAACAGTTTTGGTGGGCTAGAATGAGGTGGATCATGGATGAGTTTTCCTTTCAGTTACTTAATTATTAGAAGGTGAAGGCTGACCACTACGTTCTAGAAGGTTTGTTGTAGTCTCTTGAGATGCCAGAGTGGAAACATGATGGAATATCCATGGACTTTGTGATAGAGCTTCCACAAAAAATGAGAGGCCATGATTCCATCTGGGTGATAGTTGAATAACTTACGAATTTTATGCACTTCCTTCCTATTAGGAATAATAGTTAGGTGGATAATTTGAGGTAGTTGTACTTATGTGAGATCATTCATCTTCATGGCCTACCCTCGATGATTGTCTACAGTTGTGATACATTGTTTATATCATGGTTGTGGGTAAATATACAAGAGGAATTAGAGACCCAAATAAGGATGAGTATATCCTTTCAACCTAAACAAATTTTAGGATAGAGTACACTATCTAGGTGATGGATGATATGATGAGGGCTTGCATGTTAAACTTTCACCGAAGCTAGAAGGATCAATTATTATTGGTAAGGTTTTCATATAATAATAGATACCACTCTAATTTTGGAATGAAACTTTTAGAGTCCCTATAAAGGTTACCCTATAGGTCACCCTTATGTTGGGATGAGATTGGTGAGGCATCTCTTGTTGAGCCAGAGATAGTGTAGGTGATGATAGAGAAGGTCCTGGTGATCCCCGAGCAGATAAGGATAACCCAAAGCTGGTATAAATCTTACACATATTGATCATGTAGGCCCTTGGAGTTCAAGTAGGGAGACCACATTTTTCTAAGAGTCTCTCCATGATGAGGATTGTGGAGGTTCATCTTGGGAGGTAAGCTATCCACGAGGTTCATCAAGTCATTAGAGATACTGTATAGGGTTGGCGATATTGATTACTACCTCGACTTACCCCCACAGTTAGAGTGGGTGCACGATGTATTCTTTCTATTGCAACTGAGGAGATATGTGCATGACCCCACACATGTTATTGACTAGGATGATCTAGATATTGAGGATAGATCCACTTTCTTGGAGCACCTAGTGGAAATTGAGGATTGGTAGGAGAGGATCAAGTGGGGATAGACCATACCATTAGTTCATGTGTTGTTGTAGAACATGATCATGTAGGACATATCTTGAGAGAAGGAGAGCTAGATGCACACTCAGTATCATAAACTTTTTGTTTAGTTTTTTCTTTTAAAAGATGAAAATATTTAAGGAGGGAATAATTTATGGAGAATATTTTTTTCTTGTAATAATTTGAAATATATCTAGAAATATTTTTGGAGCCAGGAACTAAGACAACGTGTGATTCCGATACCCGGTGTGATCAGAATTAATTTTTTTAAAAATATTAAAAATATGTTATATCGCACATGCAAAATTTTTCAAGAAAAACGGGATATATATTAAAATGAGTCTTAGATAAGAATTTTGATAGCACAGTTGAATCTGAAATACGAGTTTTACTCTAGGAGCGACCTAAAGTTGGTCGGTGTGGGGAGTTCAGATAAAGAGACCACTGGTAGGTGCATTTAAATTAAATTAATTGATTAATTTAATTATTTAATTTGAATCGACTAATATTAAAACCTCCATAAATATGCTATTATAGAAAAAATCTTGGGTTATCTGCACAACCTTTGGACTATTGAGGGGAGAATACAACATTATTCATTGGTAGATCAAGATCAGGCAATGATCAATTACCAGATCTAGGAAAATTGAGGCACAATGAATGCAACAGATAATTTTCCTTTATTAGTGAGCATGTTCATCACCAATAAACAATAAAAATTAAGTAAGGACTCATAATATGTTGATTTATTCCCTTATTATTAAATTATTTATCATGATCAATTCATTTTCTTTGATCTACATTCATTTTGAGCCTTTTAGTGTAACCATGTATCAAATTTATTTATTTATTAAATTAATCCCCATTGTGTCATGTTTCTTACCTCAGATATCCCAACTTGAATTCATTATCCAAGAATAATTGGCAAATTATTTTTCACCTTTGCTTATGTGCTTTACCCCTCCTTTATTTGCTTTATTCTTGGTTTCACCATGGGGTTATGATTCAGAAATTTCCGGACAGGACCGAATGCAATCGAACCCCCAGATATGCAGAAAATTCACAGGTACCGAATAGATAGATGATTTGGGGATAGATTATGATTCTTTGTGGGATATGGGTAATGATTAATATGGATCCAGGATCTGGGATTGATCATAATGGTATGAGGGGAGTGATGGTGGAATGTGGGTTTCATGTGGGATGGTCGGGTTTTATTTTCAGAAAAACAGATGGCCAGAAATGATGATCAGAGAAAGATTCCACTGATTTTGGGTGAACACCAAGTGTAATCAGCAAAGGATGCGGTAAATTTTGGATATACAGAATGGATATGGAATTCTACGAAAATATTAACTACATGTCATGTACTGAGATGAACACATGTCATGTGGTACCCCTATAGCTGTAGTTCTAGGTTTTTAAAAAATGTTAAGGATCACACGCCATGTGGCTAGGCCACATGCCATGTGACAGAAGCACACATGCATGACCCCGTGTGGTAAGAAATGCCATGTATCGAAATACATAGACATGAGTAAGACCAGTGTACACGGACATGTACAGGATCATGAGAAGGACCCCAGGTGGCCGAGTCACACTGTGTAGTCCCCTTACACACCATGTAGGTCTACATGGGTAGTGATATATTTACTTATGAAGGACATGAATAGGTATTGGAGTGGGACCACATGCTGTGTGGGTCCCCTTACACGTAGTTCACTTTCCTTTTTGAAGAAAAATATAACTCTCATATCTCTTTCATTTAGACTCATATTTTGTCCTACATGTAGCCCATCCTGAGTGTTTTTCGACATAGAATGCGATTCTATCCATTGTGGTAGATTTTTAGATATAATGAAAGATGTTTCAAGTGCGATTATTCTTTAAGTGACACTCAATGATGTCAATGATCCAGAAGAATCATCATAGAAATTAGAGGTGCACCCTTCTACTGAGACATGGAATGTGAAATCTATCTAACATCCGAGTGGCACCCATCTATAGAGTCAAGGCATGGGTCCTTGACCATCAAAGTGACACCCTTCTATTGGATCAGGGCAGGGGTCCTCTATCTACTAAGTGGAACCGTCCTATTGTACCAGTGCATGGGTCCTCTATATATCCAAGTGGAACCCTCCTATGAAGTCAGGGAAATGGGTCCTAAACCATCAGAGTGGGACCATCCTATTAGATCAAGGCATATGTCATATATTTACTGAGTGGATCCCTCTCGTTGTACCAGGTCATGGGTCCTATTTATATAAAATTGGTACCCTCTTGTGGAGTTATGGTATGGTTCCTCAAACATTAGAGTGGAACCCTCCTGTTGGATCCTAAAATGGGTCCTCTATCTACTGAGTGGAACCCTTCTATGGTACCAGGGAATGGTTCCTCTATATATCTAAGCATAACCCTCCTTTTTTACTAGGGACTGGGTCCTCTACCTAGATATTATGTTCCATAAACTATGATTCATAGTGGAAAGGTGTAGCTTGATATGGATGTTTCTACTGGATAGGGATGTGAGATTCTAGACATCATTGGTGGACCTCTAGAATTGATGGAAGACTCTTTTTTTGGGCTGGGTTGTGAGATGGAGATCCCCTTTATCTCTTGTTTGAGATTATTTTTTTGATCATATATATATATATATGTATCCATGTTTTTGGATTTTGTAACTCTCTTATTATGGGTTAATATTTCTACTTCTATCTTGTCTCTTACTTATGCACATCATATTTTGGGGCATCCTACTGGGTAGGTATATACTCACCCTTTCATGGTCTTTTCCCACTTGTATCATGTCTTATAAATATGGTAGATAGGTAGGTGGTGATAAGAGAGGATTATAGGGATACCCCAGTGTATTTGACCATGTGTGGTGGTTGAGGATTGGATATATAGATCTGGGGTCTTGCATCATTTAGTTTTCCAGCTTTTTCAAGATGGGATATATTTCTGGTTGGGTGTGTATTTTTCCCCTTTTAACTTTTCATATTACGCTGCGATGCTCTTATACCCCCTAGAAATTTTACATGAATGGTTTATTCTTTAGAGGTTTTATCTTTTATTATGGTTCCTTTTCACTTCTTCATAGAGATGGTTGTGTGTGTTTATACATGTATATTAGGCAAGTACCTCCCATATTAGTTATGCCTTTTAGTTCTTGTCTCCATACCCTGGCGTATAGAGGCAGGATATGGGTAGTTGTGGCTTGATCCCCATTGGGTCAGGTCATGACATGTTTATTGGGTGCACCAAAATATCTCTAAAATGAATTGGGTTAAGATTTAATCTCATGAGGTTTCATGTATGGGATTAGGGATTAAACCTAATCCATTATGGGAATTTTCAACCATGTGATATTGTCTGGGTGGTTATCCATGACTTATGTTTATGTCATGTTATATATTGCTGCCACATTTCCTATGATTATATGATCTTATGATACAATGTCCTTTATGTTATTCTCCCACAAGATTACTCTTGATCTTTCTATTTTAGGACATCATGTTATAATTTTGACTTATAAGTTATACTTCCTTATCATGTTTATTCCTTTACCAGGTTTTTTAGATCACCCCATTTGTCTATGTATTACCAAGGTTATCCCATACATTTTTATGAGATCAGAATGATTTGGGATCTCATTATAGAGAATAAAATAAATAATATTTATTTTTGGTCTCACTTTGATGTATTATGAACCTAGTCTTCTAAAGACACTAGGACTCATGATCTTTGGGTTTTAATTAATTGATTTTTATGTTAAAAAAATCATGGAATAATATGTATAAAAGGATTGGGTTACTATATTTAAGAATTAGTTTGAATTTTTTTATGAATGTATTTGATAAGAAAAGTTGATTTATTAGGTAATAAAATGTTTATTTTGAGACCAAAGTTTAATTTTGAAAAGACCAATATTTGTTTAATTATTTATAGACTAGAATATTTATTTCTTTTTTTTATATATCCCTTACCGATCATTTGTGCTCATCCCACATTTTTGAATTTTTCTAACTAGGTTTAAGGATGACTAAGAGAAAATAATAAGTCAAGTTAAAATTTATAAGGAATAGTAATGATAAGAAAACATGTTTTATTTTAAAAGTTTTATATTGTGGAAAAAATGGATACTAAGTAAAAGTATACATTTTTCAATTTATATGTTTTTTATGTTAGAGTTTATCCTAATTATCTAAAACTCTAAACCAAAAAATATCTCTGGGAATGAAAGAAAGATAAATCTAGTCTCAATATACTAGATTATGTAATGTTTGAGGATGGGTCCTTAAAATTGAAGTTTATGATCAACATAGAAAAAATTAAAAGATATTTTGTTAAAAATTGGTGGTTGGATATTCCTAACTTCTAATTTGTGGATTAATTTTACTAATAAGGGGTGTATTTGTTTGACTATGAATTATGTTGATTTGGAGTGGAAGTTAAAAAGAATAATTATTTCTTTTATTGATACACAGACTCAACATTCTTGTGTTGAGTTGAAAAAAAGTAAAATAAATATTGGTTGATTTGGGTATACAAAAGAAAGTCTTCTATCCTACCCTTTAAAATTCTTCTTCCGATGACATCCTGAATATTTTTTGAAAGATCAATTGAATTTTGAAAATAATTTTATTTTCTTTGGTGAATTTTTCATGTTTAATGTTGTTCCCATGTTTGAAATCTTATTGTTCAATAAGGTTTAAATGTTTATGATTCTACATGTCAAAAAATTAGAGAAAATTTATTTTTTAAATAATTTGATGGTAGAATGGAATGCTTTCATAATTGTGGAAAAAGTGTTTCAAATGATATTAATGTGATTTTGAGATAGGATATCCCCAACAGGTGGAATTACCCATATATAATTCTTGAAGGTTAATTTATGTATAAGAATGTTTTCAATAATTTGGATATTTATGATGAAAATTATAATAATTTTCCTTCATAAGAATAATGGAAAAGTGGTGAGTTGATTTGAATTTTTTTAAATTCCTTTTATGATATTAACAATTTGATTTTTGGATCCATATATCCTATTCCAAATTTATACTTTAGGAAAGATTGGAAAATTGAGAGGTTTTATTACATAATTTCAATTATGATGATAATTTAATTAGAATAATGTTATATAATATGAAAAAGAAATTTGATAAATATTGGAGTAATTATAGTATTCTACTTGAAGTGGAGGTTGTGTTTGATCCCTGAATCAAGTTGATAATGTTATAATTTAGTTATCAAATCCTTGATTCATGTCATTACCAAGAAAATATTTATAGAGTGAAATTAAAGCTATACCAACTTTATGAAGAGTATGCAAAGGATTTACATTGTGTTTCATCAATGGGAAAAAACTAAATGGCTTCATCTTATACTTCTTTGAATTCTTCTATAGGGGAAAATGATGATTGAATTGGTGTAAGTATAATTTTTTATTATTTAAATCATTATTCATGTATTTGATTTTATTTTATTTAAATTTTTTTTTCTATATATTTTTGTATATGTGGATTGATCTAAAAAATAATGTAGTTGTTACAAATGATGAAAAATATCAATTAAACATTTATTTAGAGATTCCAATGGTTTACATGCCAATTTAAATAAATCTAAAAGTTCTTAATTGGTGAAAGGATTAAAGAAAAATATTTCTTATTTTATCAAACATGGAATGTGATTTGTTAAGAATTCATATATCCATGGTGGCCTCAGAGTCAAAAATTTTTCATTGGAGGGAGGGTGTGGAATAAATACACGAGTTGCATTCTACCAAAAAATATCCAAGAATTAATTTCTGCTCAAAGTTGGATTCATGGTCTTGAAACTATTGGAAATTTTATCATTATAATATTTTATCATATTATATATATAATAATTATATTAAATTATATTTTCTTTTAGGACTGGATGATTAAAAGGAATAATTTTTCCTAGTAGGATATTCTAGTTCTGAAACTATTTATGCGGAGAGTACAATAAATCCTTTGATTTCTTAAATGTATGTCTTCCTAATAATTAATAAGGATCCATTAATTTTATTGATATATTTTCCTATTTTTTTAATCAAAATTACTTGCATCAATACATTTATTTTTTATTAAATTTTATATTTTATATGTGATTTGAAATTTATTTTTAATAGTGTTTTGATGTAGGATTTGGAGGAAACATTTAAGCTAATAAGGGTGTATGTATTATCAAAGAAGCATGAGAAATATATTTATATCATTCTATATTTTTTGTTGAGTGATGTATATATACTTTTTATTTTTAACTTTGATTTTGAAAATTTGGGTTTTTATAATAATCATGGATAATTTTATAATTTATTTTAATTTTAAATAGTCATCATAATCATTTTTTTATATTTTTATGTTTACATCACAATTATAGTGCCTTTTAACCCCAAATTCACTCATTTTCATACAGGATTTTGTGTACCTACTAAAAATTAAAAAATTATAAAAAACAATTAAGAATGTGGGTTTCTAGTGGGTTTTCCCACATCCATTGCACTGTAGTGTAGTCTTGATAAGTACACCCATTTTTATTGGGGCTTTTATCACCCTGCCCCGCCCCAACCATTTCACATTTCTACATATCCTTAGTACTCTTCAGATACTTAAGGATAATCTTGACTACCATCCAATGATAGACACCTATTTCATATTGATATCTTCTTACTATACTTAAGCCATTTTCAACATTTAACCTATTACATTACATAATATACATGACTAACCCAATCACCAACAAGTATGAAGTCCATTCCAACCTCTTTATTTACTCACATGTATGAGGACACATTTTCTTGGAAAGATGAATTCCATGCGACATTGGTGACAATACCCTCTTGTATTGTTCCGAACCGAATCTCTTTAGTATCTTGTAAATATATTTACCTTGACTTAGAATAAGTATCTTCTTAGATCAATCATGTTAGATCTTGATCCCAATAATATATATCGCTTTGCTTATGTCATTCATGGGGAATAATTTATTTAACCAAACTTTAATAGACTATAATACTGATATTTAATCTCTAATAAGTAGTATGTCATCATCATAATTTATTAATAAAATGGACACACTCCCACTAAACTACTTATAGACACAAATATCACATTAATTATTTATGAAACTAAATTATTCTATGGATTCATCAAATTGAATTTCCTATGACATAGATGCTTGATTTAATCCGAAAATGGATATTTGTAGTTTCATATGTTTTTTTCATCTTTTGGTGTTAAAAAACCTTTAGGATGTGTCATATAGACATATTCTTAAAGGTTCCGATTAATAAATTCTATTTTGGAATCCATTTACCAAATATCATAGCCAAGGTAATCCATAATGGAAAGTTTAATTTTGTTCTATTTTAGCATAGAAATCCGTGAAAATGTTTCATTATAGTCCACACCTTCTCAATGTTTGAATCATTTTTCATGAAATCATGCCTTATAAGTATTGAGTTGCCCATCAATGTCTAGTTTCTTCTTGAATACCCATTTACAACCAGTATAATTTATATCCACTGGAGGATCTACCTTAATCTAGACTTGGTTTTGGTAGATGAAATCCATTACAGAATTCATAACTTCTTGGAACGTGGAAACATTTGTTCCAATTAAATCTTCATTATAGGTTACAAGATCATTATTATCAATTAAATAACAAGTAATCATCCTCAGTGACTACACAACCATAATGTTCTGGTTCTATAACCTCTCTTATACTCCTACACAGTACTTGTGTCTCTAGAACTTCTTCTTCTATAGGGATTTGTGTAATTTATTCCTATACCAACTCTTGTGTACCTTGATTCTAGACTTCATTGAAGTATATCTCACTCTCACTATCTCTTTTAAATATGTTATTCCTCTTAAGGAATATGACATTTCCTTCCACTATTACCTTTTTTTATGAGGGTTTGTATAGGTAATATCCCCTTTTTCATTAGGGGTATCTTATAAAGGAACACTTTGTGCCTTAGGGTGAAAGTTAATTACATTAAGAGGCCTTAAAAAATTATCCAAATCCACACACATGTAAGTTCGACAACACTAACTTTTTTACAGTCCAAAATTAGTATGGAATACCATATTCCACTTTAGTTAGCAGTCGATTTAGTATGCACACTACATTCTATAATGAGTATCCCCAAAAGACTGATAGAAGACTCAAATAAATCACCATTTATCTTACCATGTACAATAGTGTGTTATTCCTCTATTTAATTACACCATTCCATTATGGTGTATATAGAGGTATGAGTTGTGATAAAATCCCAAACTTTTTTAAATAATCAATGAAGTCTTGATTGGGATATTTTACACTATGGTCCGAATATAGTTTCTTAATATCCATACCAAGATGATTCTCAATTTCATTATTATATTCCTTGAATCTTTCAAAGGAATCAAACTTATACCTAACTAAATAGACATATCCATATCTACTCAAATCATCTATAAAAGTTATGAAATATGAGTACCCACCCCTTGCTTCAATTGGAAATGGTTCACACACATCATTATGAACTAATTCAAGAAGAAATTTGGACCTTTAACCTTTTACACTAAATGATTCTTTAGTAAAATTTCCTTGTAAATATTCAAGACACACACCAAGTGGTTTTAGTTCAAAGGAATCCAAATATCCATCTTTTTTTAATTTGGTAAAATGATTTTTGTTTACATGAAGTAGCCAATAATTACATAGTTGGGTGTAGTATGAGTCATGTAAGTTTGTTTTATTGTCGATTTCCATTACTTGGTTAGAATAATACAACACATAAATACCATTATTTAAATATAACTTAATATAACATATACTTTCTTAATAAAAAATAATATTTATTTCTAAATTTGAAAATCAATCCATCTGTCTCAATTTTGGATACAAAAATGATGTTTTTTTAATTGAATGTACATAATAATAATCTTTTAAAACCAATATCATTCCCTTTAGAAATGTTAGTTGGTAGTCCCTAATATCCATGGAAGTAAGTATGACTATGTTGGATACTTTTAGATTTACCTACCATCAGTCAATCATCTAGAATCTACACAATTCTTGCATTTGAATACTAATGTGAGTAACACATGTTGTATCTAAAACCCAATTTTTAGAAATAGATATATTGAACTCAATAAAATAATTGAGCCTGAAGCTTCCCCTTTATTTTTTTCTTGGTTGAAATTTTTCTTCAAGTGTCCCTTCTTACCACATGTGAAATAGATAATATCCTGTTACCTTGCTTTCCCCTTGATATTTCTATTTTAGTAAGGGCATTACAAAAAAGATTTTGACTTAGATATCTTTTCTCGAACTTTCATTTTATTCACCATAAGGATGGAAGGAGTTTAATGATTTATATCTTTATAAACATGGAGAAGTAGAGTGAGAAGATCTAGGATAAACTTATCTATATTGTTCATATTGAAATTAACAACAAAGATAGAGAATCTATGAGGAAGTTATGAAAGAATGATATTGATGCATAATTATTCAAGTAATTTAAACCCTATAATCTCTATTATTTCAATGTATCCAATGAGTTTGACTATATGAAGCCCAACTATCATACCTTCTATAATATTACTCTAAAAGGGAACCTTAGATATCTCAAATTGTTCCATTATATATCTCTCTTGATATAGACCATAGAGATGATGGATCATGCTATAAGAATCCATGTATTTATGTGACTTCATGAGTCTATTAAACATCGATGAGAGCATTAAGAATTGAACATCTGTTGTGTCACTCAAGTGTTTATCATAGACAATGAACTCTTCATCACATTACTTATTTAAAAACATATTAGGTTGTGTGGGTTCTAGAATGTAAGATTTCCATTCAGGGTACAACACAACCCATATGCATCTAAACCATTTATAAAAGTTACTTCCAATAAAGAGATTATATTTCATAAAAATTGATCATAGGGATAATTTGGTTGATGAACATGCCATTGTTATATAATTATATAATAGCAGATAATTATTACTTCACTTGATTACAATTTATGTGAGACGTAATGAATTTAATTTTATTATGTATCCCAACAATTTATCATGTCCAAAAACCCTGACCATTAGACTCAGAATTTATTGTTTCTTATAAATTCTTTTATAAAGGATCCATATTCCCCTTATCATGACTCAATCATAGGCTCAATAAATTACTCAAAGGTATAGTTCTTTTCTAATTACGGGCTTGTTGTTTCTTGATTTGTTGATTAGACTCCCCAATCCAAAAAATCCAGACTTTGATTTCCTCAACACTTGCCTCTAAGTTACATAAAGTCTAGTGTTAGATACTTATCTTGAGGTAAATTGGTTAAGTCATCCTAAATATTTTATAAGAACTCCACGATTAAAGTAAGTGTCCCAACATAGGTTGCTAAAACACTTAGTTATATGGTTTTCATTCCTAATCAAGTAGTGGAAGGCCAAGTTTGAATTAATATTAAGTTGAGGTATTTTATTTATTATGTATAAAACTTTATTGTTTTATACTTTACATGTATTATTAATATTAAGTGGATTTTACTTAAGAAATTAACCATGTTTTGATGAAACATTTATACATAATCCATTTATTTAGATTCCATGTTTATATATTAGTCTATTTATTTATGTTACCTCAGTCTTGGATAAAAAATAATAATTCATAACTCAAAAATAAATAAATAAATAAAATCACCTGACCATGAACTTATCTAATGATTTATTTATTATGTTGATAATAAATAAATCTATTACCCTAGGGGAAAACTCCTTGTACTAGTCTAGACACGAGTTATAACATTCCACCTATCCACCTATGTATCACCTAGATTGGTTTCATCTTAGTTCCATCTTAAACTACCTCCACATTCCTTGTGATAATCCTTTTATTTCATATATTTTCAACTCACAAATAGATGAGGGGAACCAAATGATTGGTTAAGGGAAATTTCATAAAAAACGTTGGACATGAAGGTCCTACATAATAAAAGAGGGTGGGATGACATCCAGTCCATTATATTTAATTTAATAATAAATAATTTCACAACCCATGAAATAAATTAAATAAAATAAAATAAAGACATACACATGTCTAGTACAAGCTCAGGATCAGTAATATACATGCATTGTATACAAAAAAGTACACCGGATTGGAATTCACTTCATTTTTTCTTTATTATTAAGATAAATTATAACATCCTAATCTTTACAATAATCATAAAGTCCTCTTATGATAAACTATTAAGTGGGAAAAAATTTTTATTAGTGAAAAATATTGATTTCTGTTAAACGTATCACAAAAGGAAAAAAAACCTAGTTAACACTATATAATATTCAATTTAATATTTTTTAGAGCTAAACACTAATTTAGTGTAAGTTTATGTGGTTTGAAAAGCCTCAGTGAAGACAGAATAAAAATATTAAATATATTATTTTAAGTGTGAAAATTTTATTCAAACCAATTGAATAACTCTAAAATGTTATGATGTATGATAAAACTAAGACCACCATTGGGTCCGGAATGCAATGTTTACCCTAGGAAGGGTATAATACTCAAGGGAATAAGACGTTTATAGGCCTTTCTCACTAAAATAATTTATTTAATGATTTTTATTAGTTTATTTATGAAAATAAATTAATATCTTCCCAAAAGTGTGCTGGGTGATAAAACTGTGACCACCGTTAGATCTAGAATATACTATTTACCCTAGTGGGAGTATAACATTCGAAGGCAGCATGCAATTGGATGCCCCATTCTATAATTAATTTTTTAAGTAAAGTGTTTGAAATATTAAATTATTGGAAATAATTTTATATCTCACAAACGATGCATCCCATGAAAATTATAACAATAACATTGTGTCCAAAACAAGGGGTTTATCCTAAAAGGGTATGAAATTCATACAAAATGAGAATACAATTAGATTTACCATAATTTTTTTTAATTATTTAATTGAATTTATTAATTTAATTAAATGCATAAATCACTATTCATCCATCTTCAACCTTACGCAGACCACCATTAACGCAAATGGGATTTTTTTAAACTTCCATTTTTCTCATGGTTTGATCTGAAATCTATGACAATGATTTCCTACCAATAAACTAATGAATCAATGTGAATTTATTTATTGAAAAATAGATTGAAAATCTGGTAATAAATTCCCAAAATGAGGAATATATTTTTTTAAACCCTATAAATACCAGTTGTTCTATACTCCTTAGAATCTCACTAATGAGTTGGAGAAATAACTTGGTGGGACACTCAATATTTTCTTGCCTCTGGTAGTGAAGATAGAAACACGCAAGGCCACTTCCTTTCTCTTACGCATATCATATTCTTCATTTCATGTTTTTATTTATTAATTTTTTTATTCTTTCTATGAATTACAATGAAAAAAATTTAAATATGAAAAAAATAAAAATAAATGAAAAGTTTATCTTGAAATAAAAATGATAACCAAAGGATAAGTTTTCTGTAAAAAAATTGTTATTCATATATGCGATAAAATTTTTATGCATTATCAAAAGATATAATATCAAATATCAAATAATAATTTCTAGAAGTTGATATTATTTGATTATCAATGGGTAATTTATGAATAGATTAATGCATAAATTTCACAAATTATAAAAAGATAATTACATGAAATTATCAATGATAATTGTGGGAAAAATTATCAAGCGATGGTTATGTTGTTTAATCAAAGGATAATTTAAATGATTTAATGGAAATTTAATTTATTGGCGTAAGAAATTAATTTAAAATTGAAAAATCATAATTATCACCACTTTTTAATTATCCATGATAGATAATTATCATCACATATAATTTTTGAAAATGAAAAAGTAATAATTTAATTTATTAACGCACATGATAAAATTAAAAGTGATGATTTATCATTTCATGTAAAATTTTTGAAATGATAAAATAATTATTTAATTTATCATCCTACATGATAAAATTAAATTAAAATTTATAATTTATCATTTCCCATGAATTTTTAAAAATTATAAAATAAGTATTTAATTTATCAGCTCATGTGATAACATTAAATTAAAAAGTCACGATTTATCATTTCATGCAACATTTTAGAAATGATAAAATAATTATTTAATTTATCAGTGCATGTGATAAAATTAAATTAAATGTCATGATTTATTATTTCATATGGTTTTTAAAAGGGTAAAGTGATAATTAAAATTTATCAGCATGTGAGATAAATGTAATGATAATTTGAGAATTATTTAAGAGAGAGAAATAATTATCACACATGATGTTTTATTTCTTTTGAAATAAAATAAATGTTTTGATTCTAGGAAAAAATTTGACTTACCTCAAGCACTAACTTGCCAACAGTTTGGGACTTTGACTTATCACCCTAACATTATAAAAACTCTGAGTGATTTTCCAAGTATTAAGGTAGGAAGTTCCTTAACCTTTTGGGCTTGTTTACAAATTATTTCCATTAATATGTGTTGGACTCACCTATTTTGATAATCCCAAATCCTTTTTAAATATTGATCATGATATATTAAGTCAGTTAATAATCATTGTAATCTACATTTATAATTATCTAATCCTGAACAATGTATACTTTTAAGTCTCATGACTTTTCTGCATTAGCATACAGTTTATATTTATCTAAATATAAGTTCACTATTAAAGGATACTAGTAAGAGCCTTCTATTCAAAGTCACTGTTATAGCTCACTATCACTCTAAGTCACTGATGCTAGAAGATCACTGTTGAAGATTTACAATCACTGTTGAAATCTACCAGTATAAGGATACTGTCTCAAGGTCACAACTATGAAAAAGCTTCTATTAGAATTTCACTATTAGACTCTTTCTCCAGTCTTCTATTGAGAACTTCACTATTTAAGTCTTTATTTGGAAAGGTAACTGATGAAGTAGTCTGATGTTACAGAACTACCGATTAGAAGTTCACAGTTAAAGGTCTACTGTTGAGCCTACCGATGAAGTTCACTAATAAGGAGTTACTGTTACATAGGGTAATAGCTACCATTACAAGACATCCACTAAGCACAAAGTCCACCATCACAAGACTACAGAAAAATGGACTACAGTTGAAGTCCACAGTCGGAAAGACCATAGTTGAAGTCTACCGTGTGACATGCACCTCCTACCAGTCTAATGATATTCTATTATTTCTCTACGAATTTTATTAATACTATTATAATAGTCATGTCTGGAAAAATTAATGAACCTGAAATTATTTAATGTTATTTGCAGGCATATCAGGAAACAATACGATGTACGAGGAAGACCACACGTGGTTGAAACATTTTTCCTGTCGGCCCCTATTGAACCAAATGAGAAAAAGATGAACTAAAAAAGAGTATATATATAAGAGAGAGATATTCAGAGATGGTCGGACAATACATATAGAAACAAGAAAAGTGGTGTGGATATATTGAATATACATAGAACACTCATAAGAGATAACCATACATAATCTGAAGAAGAATCCTCAAGCACTCATTCAGAGTAACACAAAGCTTCAATAGTATAGATTGAAATAATCTTCTTCAAGCTGTCGTGGTGTGCTAAAAAGAGCTTAACACCCAATAATCTGATCATCTCTACATCTGGAAGTTAGAACCTGAATGTTATGACACACTGTTTTGGATTCAACTTGCAGAGAATGACCAAAACTTCATCTCATTCATCCCAACAAGTCCAGAGCTGATCTTCCAACACAACAGAGAATTCTAAACTCATCCCTACTATCATTATCTCTACTTTGTTTGAATACTTTACATTTGTGAGCAGTGTGTATGTGTTACACACACTGACTCTTATACTTGAACTAAGGGATACTGAAAATCCCCATACCAAACTGTCTTTACATTTGTTTCCCACGTATAATTGTGGAAGAATCCTTGTGTGGCTTGGTAGTTTATTTTCCCACGTAGAACTGTGGTAGAGGTTGAAAAACCTGGGACAGTTTGTGAAAACTGTTGTAAAGCCCGATACAGGCTATGTATCACCTTTTAATATAATTTCTTGGTGGTAGGTGATCACCAAGTGAAGAGGACTATGTCTTGTATTAAGACTGAACCTCTTGTTTAAAATTGTTGTGTTCCCCTTTCATTACTCTGTTTTAATCCAATCCATTGTGCTTATATTAGCAAAAACATAAATCTGTTTTTACATTCACTCTGATAGTTATCTCTAGTTAGTGTGTATATCTGAGTTGTTTAGTAAACTTGTTTCAAAAGTAGAATTAGTTCTCATACTGACTCTACTGTGGAGTAATCAACCTTTGAGAAACCTGTTGAATAATAAGTCACTTATATCTCTACTGCCTTAATTGACCGGGCTATTTTAATTTGGGGGATTTTAATCATAAAAGTTTTTAACAGAAATTTTAAATTGGAACTCAATTCACCCCCCTCTTGAGTATCCACTCCGACCAACAATATGATGATCCACAAGCATGATTAATGACCATGATAGATATTGAATACATGTGGGAATGTGTGTAGCCCCAGAAACTCTATATTACACTTGATGTCATGAGTACTTCTAGCTATTTATTCACATTTTTTGTGTGATTACGTGGACATTGTGTGCTACTTACTCATGATGATGTGTTATTCTTATATATATATATATCCTTCCATGCGATGTATACCTTGTGGTTTTGTTCTTAGATCCAAGATAGGTGGTCCATCAACTTGTGTTATCCTTTGGAGGAGGGATGCACATGAATAACGATGAGGGTCCGATGCATGGAATAGGCACATGACGATGCCTAGGGGATTCCATGTAGTAGACCACCATGACTTGTGTTATCCTTTTTTGGAGGGATGCACATGACAGATGATGATGGTCCAATACATGGGGATGGAACAAAATGATTCCTTGGTATATACTCAATGAAGAGGGGATGATGATTTTATCTCAGTCTCTAGTATGTTACTCGATGGTGTTCTTCAATGACTAAAGGATACTAATTAGCTTTCGGTCCTGAGTATGTCAACTCGACGATTAAGGGAAGTTGATTAGATCTTGTTTCCCTTTCCCACATAGAGTACATATTTTCTTGCAGAGAATTGATACTATGTTGCATGACGACACCAATAAACATGATTCATTATCCTAGTGGATAATCATTGATTCACCTAACACCTTGGTTATCCATTCAACATAGAGATGAAGAAGGTATGGCCATGGGTTGTGGAAACTTGGTTAGCACACAATCGCTTGTTTTTGGATTGTGTGTTTACTTATCATTATTTATTATGGAATACACTTTTATTTTGAGAACATTAGGTTTAGGATGAATTGGTGGGGTCCTACTGAGTCTTGTACTCAAACCCTAATTGGGAATTTCGGTGCACTTGTAGATTTCATGACCAGAAATCCGGTGAAGGTTAAGGGCCCTATAGCGGATGGCTGAGCGGTGGATCATGGAGTGGAAGCAGACTAAGAAAGGCACCAGAGAACTCCGTGGATTATTGTTTATTTACCTTATGGTTTTCTTTATACTGCGTAATTGGTTTTTCTTGCCACTTTGGGGGCTGTTATATTATATATGTGTCATCTTTACATTTCAACATTTCAATCTAATTATTTATATTGTTGTTTTTTATTATTGATCCTATAACTCGATACAGAGGGTATAGTCTCCCCAAAGTTCCACTTGAGGACCTCGCTACTAGTCGGTAGCCTCTTTTATATGGGGAGGTGTACATGAGGTCATCTAGAATTTTGGATTGGACCTGGTGATTTGGGTCGGGATGTTACAAAATAGTATCATAGGGTGTTGTTTTTACTAAATTTTTTCTCCTATTTTTTTGGGTTTGGGATAGTTTATACAGGAGTTAGGATGGTTGAGACTTTGTTAGGGGAACTATGTCAGTTCCTGTCCAACACTACATAGTGGACCTCTGAGTTTCAAAAAAGTGGGAAATTTTATTTTTCTTTATTGTTGATTAAATTCACCCAGTGTGACACACATGATGTAATATATGATTTATAAGATTCTGAGTATGTTTATGAATCATTAATAGGCACGTAGCATGAAATTCCATATATGTAACTGTTGTTGTTCTATATAGTAGTTCATTAATTAAATACCTTGATTTATACTATCTGTTTGGATAGTTTGTTCTATGTGATATATTTGTGTTTTCATGTTGTGTGATATTCTTTATTGGAATCAATTATTTTAAGTGAGCATGCTATTGTGTTACTATATATATGATGTATGTGACTAACATGTAGGGATGGAAACACGAGTCAGTGCTAGGAGGGTTATACCCTAGGATAAGGGTAGACTCTAAGAAAAACCTTGTGTGACCCCATAAACTGAGAAGAGTTTATCCTAACAACTCTATTATTTTATGAAGTTCTTCCTTATTGTTATAGAAGATGTTGCCTTGATGTAGTTTATAGAACAACTTGGGAAGTCGGTTGAAATACTTCTACAAGGGGAGAGACATCACCATTACCATTATATGTGTAGGAGAATGAAGTTGAACTTTCTCCCACTCCTGATTTGTGGTATAGGTAGTAGGGATGCCTCAACTTGATTTTTTTATTAGTGCATATTTTAGGCATAAGAGTTCAGAACTATGGTCTAATATTCAATGATTTTCAAATCCACCATTATTTATCCTTCCAGAGCATCAGTGGTTCTCAGGAAGCTAAAGGATGGGTTGTGATATTTTTGGGATTTTTAGACCTAGTAGAGACTCTGAATAACTACAACGTTAAGGTAAGATTGAGCTCATTACATGTACACAACCCATTTCAAGACCCCTGTATTGTATAGTGCTAACTGAGATGAAGGATTTCTATTTTCTTATTGATTACATAGAGAGGATGATACTTATCAGAACTAGTGATTCACCATGGGGTGTAACTGTTTTTTTCACTAAGAAAGAAAGAAATAGTCTTAGACTATGAATTGATTACCAGAAGCTAAAATAAGTGATGGTGAATCACTGATATACATTACCCAGGATCAATGATCTTTTCAATAAGCTATATATAACTCAGTGGTTCTCTAAGAATGATATTCGGTCGGGGTATCACTAGTTGCGAGTTAGAGATGATAAATTTTTGAAGATGGAATTTCAGAGTAGATATGGGATGTATGAGTATTTGATAACTCCATTTGGACTAACTAATGCACCGATTGTGTTCATTTCCCTCATGAAAAAAATATTTCACCAATACTTGGAATCTTTCATTATAGTGTTTGTTGACTATATCCTTATCTACTTGAACACATAAAAACAAAAATCAAGGAACCTAGAGATAATCATGAGTATGCTCCAATCTCACAGACTTTACGCTAAGCTGTCAAAATGTGACTTATGCATTAAAAAGGTTAAGTTCCTTGGAAATGTGGTGTATGAAACTTTTATATCAGTAAACCCAAATAAGGTTGAAGAAGTTATGTCATGGACACGTCCTGAAATGTTTTTGAGATCATGATCTTACTAGTTTTAGATGGATATTACTAACGGTTTATCAAGGACTCCTCTTGATTGTCGGTGCCCATGACAGCACTAGAAAACAAGGGATTAAAAAGTTTCAATGGTCAGAACAGTGTAAAGATTCTTTCCTTGAGTTAAAGAGAAGGTTAATAAAAACTCTAGTACTAACTCTCTTTGATCCAAGGGTTTGGTTATGCAGTGAACTATGTTACATCAAGAGTTGGTCTGGGGGAAATACTGATGTAAGGAAAAAAGGTAGTATCCAATGGGTCTCTTCAGATATGTCCCCATGAGAATAACTACCCTACACATGACTTGGAGCTAGAAGTAGTGGTCTATGCACTAAAATTTTAGAGACATTATATCTTTGGTGAGAGATTTATTGTTTACATAGATCACAAGAGCCTTCACTATATCTTCACTTAGAGGGATCTGAATATGAGGCAGAGGTGTTGGGTCGAGTATCTACAGACATTCAACTTTGAGATGAAATATTCCCTTGGAAAGGGAAATTTAATAGAAGATTCGTTTAGCTGTAGGACCCAGGATGACTGGAACATGGCAAGAAGTCCTTAGAGGAGCAGTGATGTTGGATGTTCTTATTGGATTACTGGAGGGTTGATGCTTCAGAGGATCAATGATTTATGATTTTATCTCCCTTACTGAATACATATTTCCTTATGGAAAGGATGAGTACCAGTTAGGATTTAGACCTGGAGTGTACTATGGTGAGAGAACGACTCGCTAGAGGTGACCCGATACAAAGATGTTTGATGGTCAATAATGACATGATCTTAGTCCATGGAAGAGTAGTAGTTCCTACTTCCACTAGAGAGGAACTGATGAGGGATTACCATAAATCTAGGTGGACGGTACATCCTGGTGCAACAAATATTTACCATGACTTCATACAATAGCTCTAATAGCTAGGGATCAAGGGAGACATTTTAGGTTTTTTCTCTGGATTCCTCACCTATCAAAGGGTGAAGGATGAGAACCAACATCCTGGAGGGTTGTTGGATCCACTCCCAATACCTATGTGAAAGTGGGAGGATATTACTATGGAATTTTTGATTGGATTACCTAGGACCCCAAGGACTCATGATGTAGTTTGGGTGATCATTGATCAGTTAACCAAATTTTCTCACTTCTTACTGATCAGAGAGACTCACTTGATGGAGGAATTGGGAAAACATTATGTTCGAGAGATTGTGTGCTTACATGGAGTTCCCTTGAGAATTGTTTCTAATATAGATTCAAGTTTCACATCTCGCTATTGGAAAGGCTTTTAGAAATCCTTAGGAACTCAACTAAAATTGATCATGTCAAACCATCCATAGACAGATATATAGTCAGGTCAAAATAGAACTTTTTCAGGAAAGAGCTATAATTGTGGGAAATTGGGACATTATAACAGCACTTGAAGGATGCCAAAAGTAGACCGCCACCAGTGTGGAAAGGTTGGTTCTCTTCTACAATTATTCTCAAGGGTTTCCTAGAGTATTTATATAAGGTCATGACATATTGGGAATGGAGAAACCTAGCAGAGGATATAGACTCCCCTAACGACGACGACTTGGTAAAGTCATGGGCATGACCATGGAGCTAAGGTAGTAAATTTCTATGCAATGGACCTAACACTAACTGAAGGTGATAATTATCTTATTTCTATATGAGTTATGGTTTAAAGCATTCCATTTTGGTCTTCTTCCCTGTTTAATTTTTTTGTTTTCCCTATATTTTTATCCATGTCTGGACTTGATTTACCAGTAGAGTTGCTTCCATAACTTACATTTATTTAATATGTCATCAAAAAATGACATGATAACTTAGTATATTAGAGGGTGATGGTCGGTAATTATTTTGTTACAAGACTGATAAGGGAATTAATCAGTGGATTGGGATAGTGGTGTATCATCTAGGCCCCCCTTCTCTTTATCGAGGTATGTACGACGTGTTTTATGTGTCACAACTTCAGAGGTGCATACCCAACCCAGCACGTGTCATAGATTGTGAGGATCTTGGGTTAGGGATTGATGCATATTATAAGGAGCATAAATATGGAACATATTTTGAAGAAAGGATCCATTGAGATGATGAATGAAAACACTGGTTCATATTCAGAGGAAACATGGACAAATTTAGGAAGTGACAAGAGAACGCATGTATGACCTTTGAGCTTAGTGGTATGATTTATTCAAGCAATACCACTATAGGTACTTCTTGTGGATGATAATTCATTAGAGGGAGATAATTTTAACATCCTTAATTTTAAAATAATCATAAATCCCTCCTATGATAAATTATTAAGTGAGAAAAAATGTTTTGTTAGTGAAAAATATCGATTTTTGTTAAATGCATCACATAAGGGTAAAAAATCCATTTAACATTATAAATTATTCAATTGAATATTTTTAGAGTTAAAAACTATGTTAGTACAAGTTTTTGAGGTCCGAAAAGCCTCAATGATGATAGAATAAAAATATTAAATATATTACTTTAAGCGCAGACAATTTATTCAAAATAACTGAATAACTCCAAAATGGTGCAATGTATGATAAAGCTGAGACCACCCTTGGGTCCTAAATGAGGTGTTTATCCTAGGTAGGGTATAACACTTGAGGTCATCAGGTGTTTGAAGGAATATCTCACTAAAATAATTTATTTAATGATTTTTATTAGTTTATTTATGAAAATGAATTAATATCTTCCAAACGGTGCGTCAGGTGACAAAACCGAGACCCATATTGGATCATGAATACATTATTTACACTAGTGGGACTATAACATTTGAATTCAGTAGGAATTTTGATTCCCCGATTTATAAATAATGTTTTTATATAAAGTGTTTAAAATATTAAATTATTGGAAATAATTTGATATCTCACAAATAGTGTGTCGAACAGAAATTACAAGAACTCCATTGTGCTCGAAATGGGGAGGTAGGGGGGGGAGGGTTACCCTAAAATGGGTATGGAATTCATACGAAATGGGTGTACATTTATCTTACCCATAAAAACATGTTTTTTATTTATATAATTTAATTAAACAATTTAATTTATTAATTTAATTAAATGCGAAAATCACTATTCATCTGCCTTCAACCTCACACGAACCACCATTAATATAAATGATAGTTTTATAAACCTCCGTTTTTCACACGGTTTGACCCAAAATCAATGGAAATTATTTTCTACCAAGAAACTAATGACTCTGCATGAATTTATTTTTTAAAAAATAGATTGAAAATCGGGTAATAAATTCTCTAAATGAGGAAATAATTTTTTTTAAACCCTATAAATACATGATTTTCTATACTCCTTATAATCATACTGATGAGTCGAAGAAATCAATTGGTGGGAAACTCGATCTTTTCCTCCCTCTCATAGTGAATATCGAAATGCGCAAGGCCACTTCCTTCCTCTTACATGCAATAGGTTATTCATTTCATGTTTTTATGTATTAATTTAATTTCTTTTTTTCTTATTCTTATAATTTACAATGAAAAAAAGAATAAGTTAAATATGAAAATAAATAAAAAAAGGAAAATTTAATCTTGAAATAAAAATGATAACTAAAAGATAAGTTTTCTTGAAAAAAATATTATCCATATATGTGATAAATTTTTTATAAATTATCAAAAGATATAATATCAAATATCAAATAATAATTTTATGAAATTGATATTAGTTGATTATTAATTGGTAATTTATGAATTTATTAATGTATCAATTTCAAAAATCATCAAAAGATAATTACATAAAATTATCAATGATAATTGTGATAAATATTATCAAGTGATGGTTATGTTGTTTTATCAAAGGATAATTTAAATGATTTAATAGAAATTTAATTTACCAATCTAAGCAATAAATTTCAAATTTGGAAATCATAATTATCATAACTTTTTAATTATCCAAGAAAGATAATTATTATCTCATATAATTTTTAAAAATGATAAAGTAATAATTTAATTTATCAGCACACATGATAAAATTAAAATTGATGATTTATCATTTCATGTGACATTTTAGAAATGATAAAATAATTATTTAATTTATTAGTACATGTGATAAAATTAAATTAAAAGTCATGATTTATTATTTCATGTGACTTTTTAGAAATTATAAAATAATTATTTAATTTATCAACGAACATGATAAAATTAAAATAAAAAGTCATGATTTATCATTTCATGTGACATTTTAGAAATGATAAAATAATTATTTAATTTATCAGTACACATGATAAAAATTAAATTAAAAGTCACGATTTATCATTTAATGTGGTTTTTAAAAGGGTAAAGTGATAATAAAAATTTATCAGTGTGTGCAATAAATGTAATGATAATTTGAGAATTATTAATGAGAGGGAAAGAATTATCACACGTGATGTTTTATTTCTTTTGAAATAAAATAAAAGTTATGATTCTAGGAAAACCTTTGATATACCTCGAGCACTGATGTTCCAATAGCTCGAGACTTTGACATATCACCATGACATTAGAAAAACTATGAGAGGCTTTCCAACTGTTAAGGTAGGAAGTTCCTTAAACTTTTGGGATTGTTTATAAATTCTTTCCATTAATATGATGATGCAAATACATGTTTAATAACCATGATAGATAGTGAATGCCTGTGGGTATGTGTGTATCCCCAGAAACACTATATTACACTTGATTCCATGAGTACTTATAGATGTTCATTCACATTTGTTGTGTGATTATGTGGAAATTGTGTTCTAGTTACTCATTATGATGTGCTATTCTTGCACACACACACACACACATCCTTCCATTCTATGTATACCTTATGGTTTTGTTCTTAGAGCCAAGATAGGTGGGCCATAAAATTATGTTATCCTTTGGAGGAGGGATGTACATGACTATTAACGAGGGTCCGATGCATGGTGTAGGCACCTGATGTTGCCTGTGGGATGTCATTTAGTGGACCACCAAGAATTGTGTTATCCTTTGGAGGAGGGATGTACATGATGGATGATGAGGGTCCAATATATGAGGAATTCACATGATGATGCCTTGGGATTCACTCAATGAAGAGGGGACACTGATTTTCTCTCAATCCCTAGTATGTTACTCAACTGTGTGCTTCGATGACCAAAGGGTTCCGATTAGCTCTCGATCCTCAGTATGTCAAATCAATGATTAAGGATAGATGATTACCTCTCGTTTACCTTGCACACATAGAGTACATATATTCTTGTAGAGCATTGATACTATATCTCACGATGACGCTGAGAAACATGTTTCATTAGCCTACTGGCTGACTGTTGATTCATTTGACACCTTGGTTATCCATCCTACATTAGATAGGCTTGCCTAAAGTCCAAGATTACTGTCTTATAATGGGTCAATGAACCCAAGATAAAGAAGTTAGTTTCAAAACATCGAAAACCACACATGACAATTTTCTATTTAAATAATCTCTTTGTTGAAATATTTTATAAAGAGGATTGCATGCACGTGTCATCAACCTATGTGCTTGATATGTATTTCTTTGACTATCTGAAATAAATTCTTCATTACACTATGACCATGAAAATTAATGCAATGATTCCATTTAAATAAAAAGATCAGGATATCAAATTCCATAAATATATAAGTAATTTTTTTTTTCTCAATTTATTCATTAACAACATGTCATTATTGACATTCCCAATGTACCCTAAGTCTTATGAACATGTGGAACAATGGTTTTTTAGTAAATTAATTTCTATGAGTCATGATAATAATTAATAATATTTTTTAAGTATAAGGTCCATTACACATGCTCACATATAAGAATATTTGATGACACATAAACATATATAATTCCTACATGAATGTCTATTATCATAATCTCCAATCTTAGAGATTACCAAGTGAAAAATTTATGAGAATAAGTATCATATACTTATGAGTACTCACACCTGATAGTCAATATTTTATATGTCCCATCATAGTATGTTATCTGACTGTAGAACTATATTTAAGAATATAATCATGAAATTTCAAGGTTCTCATCATAGTGGGGAACATATATAACCTTATCAATGTGATAGGTACTCCAATATATTATTACATTAAAGTCATTCATAATAATGAAAAATATGTAATAATATATTTTATAAATATTCAAAACTTAGAATATATACATGTAATACAAAGTAAAAATAGTTGGTTTAAGAAAACCAACTCCAAAATTATGTTAATCCATATATCCCATCGTTATATTTAATTTTGTATTAGTTTTAGATGTAATATTAATTATACCAACTTCAGGATAATGATAATATATAAAATAATGAATTTTTAAACTTCCCCTCAACTGCGATTGTCTAATTTGGGCCCCAAAACTATATTAAATTTTGAGATATAACAAAAAAATGTTATCATTTTGGGATCATGTAATGCATAAAATAATACCATAATATAAAAAAAACCATACCTTATTATTATTTTATAGGGGTCACTTATATGATAAATACCAAAACATACAATAAAGAGACTAAAAAAATAAATAGTGGTCTAAATGATAATATTTATAAAAAATATGGCTGTCCACCATGGAAAAGGTTATTCATCAGGTAAAAATTTATAGAAAAACATGGAATATATGTTATATGTCCTGACCAATCGTGAAATAACCTGGGTCATCCCTGAACTGGACACCTGATCCGGCCAATGGAAAGTCCAAGAGGGTTTCCTTGATCCCCATGGGTAGAAACAAGCACCTGGGAACCAAGAACCACCTTTGGGAATGATTTTCCCACAATAAAACAAAAAACCAACAGATGACATATATAAAACAAAGAAAACATGCCAATTCAATTTCAGGTAGAAAACAAAAAGTGTACAGAACAATACATTTGCTAAAGAAAAATAGGTAAAAAAAAGTAGTTGTGAAAAATGAAAACCCATCCCCATGTGATATGAGGGATAATATACCGCTATGTCACCACTAAAATCCCATACTCTACTAACACGAATACCTATTGCCACAAAAAAACACCTCTTGATTTCTTTCAATAGATAAAACAAGGTATACATACACCCAAAGGAATATGAAAGGTGTAAGAAAATAAATTCCAGTAAGATCCCACAAAATGTTTAACAATTAGTATTTAATAAACCAATTATTATCATTTGAATAAATAAAATACATAAAATATAATTTTTCACAATTTTAAACAAAACATGGAAATCAACCTTTACATAATAGTTTATAAAACATTACTAGATATTTTTTTCAAAGCATTCATAAATAACCATTTCAAAATGAATAAACATAGAAACCGAGTCTTAGTAAACATCAAGTATGGGTTAGTTAGGATCCTCACACCTCAGTGAACAGATGATGACATGTTCATGAATCCATTAAACAATGATCCTAGGTATAAGAGAACAACCCAAAAAGTTAACCCCTATCATAACATAGTTTAGTTAGAGTTGTAGCATAAATAAATGATAAGTAGAAGAAACATATCCTAGAATGCTTGTCCTAATATAACCCCTACTAAGAACCCCATGTTTCCATGTGACCTATCCCACACATGGTGGATTCACATTCATAGTTCAAATCATTTAATGGGAATATTAGACATAAATAATAAAACTAATCAAATTTAAAAAAAAAAATAATTTGAAATCCATTTTAATTTTCAATACAAAATGGTAAATACATTTTATAAAATAATCCCAAACTATCACATTTAAAGAATCATAAATCACACTTAAAAAATTTAGATAAACTAATTTGAAAAGAGTATGTAAGCATAGTTTAGAAAAAAAATCTTTCCATGAAACCACATACCTCAAACTCTTGGTATACCCAATAATTGAATAAGATACACACCCCAATAGGAATGAAGGCTAATAATAAGAAAATGAGGGACCTAAAACATGAAAACCCCATCATCTATCTTTAATTAAACAATCCCAAGATGAATGGATCCAAGAGAAACCACTTTCCATGAAAATTCTTGAAGAAGCACACAAATATACCAGTGGATCCAGTATATACCTTCCTTTCTCAAAATGGATCTATAATAAAACCCATTATATTATGAGAAAACCCATATACCTAGTCATAAAATTACCAATATAGGGTTACTTTAAATAAAAAGAGTTATCTTTAAGAACAATGAAGAACAATGTAGAAAGAGCTCTTATGTTGAGTTTCCTAGATCAAATGCCTCAAGATCCATCATAATCACTCTTTAGAAGGGTTGGGATCTCCAAAATATCTAAGATGAATCTATAAGGTAGAGAGTCTATGCTATGTGAGAAAGAAGGAGATCAATAGGATACATTTCATGTTTTAAAATAAATTTTCAGATTAATTAATTTCTGTCATAAATTTTAGATGCATGTTTTGGTAAATTGTGTGCCCAGTTCTGTACATATGAGAAGTTGTATAGTTTGGATAACCATGTTCCAAACATTAAAATCATTACAATAATAAACCACCTTAAGTATCATAAATTCATGGGAATTATATATCGTTTGGACCAATTATAGTGACCTAGGCTTTTCATACATGGATATTAAATTGTTTTAGATAAATATTTAATACATTACATAAACACACACCAGAGGAAAATAATAGTTTAGTGACTTTAGAAACATTTATCATAATATTTTTAATTCATGAAATATATTCAATGTATACCATAAAGATATTCTCCTTTAGTACTAATATTTAAAACCTTTATTTATAACTTGGGGAAAGGAAAAATAAGAAAGGGTGAGCTCAAATTCTCACTAAGGTTAAAAAAGGGAGATACATAAGCATAACATGAACATAAGGGTATAATAATATGGGTATAGTTTTTGAAAAACATACCCTATATATAGAAGATCATAATATTGAGTTTTATAATAAATATTGATAGTTCATAAGGCATGGATCATAATATAATCAAAGAACATGATCCATGAGAGAATAAAATTAGAATAAGAACTAGATTTTTAGTATGCACATAATAATATAAAATTATTTCCATATTATTCAAGGCTCATTTCTAAGGATATCATAGTAGATTGGGTTCACTCCCCAAACCATCATAGTTTCCATGGTTCACTCCCAAAACCATCATAGCAGATAAATCCCCTTACTGAACTGAGTTCGCTCCCCATTCTAGTCCTATCTATCTCATGAGATATGAATATTTACCAAATATATTAGAGGGATATATATGTCCCACCCATCTCATAAGAAAAACCATATTTATGTGTTCCACAAGATCATAAAAAATTTATCATATCATAACCAATGAAATGAAATGGGTTTCATAAACATTTCATCATATCATAACTTGTGTAAAATAGACATATTTCATAAGAATTTCATAATTTCATCATAGAAGAATCCATATAAAAAATAAATAGGTTTCATAATAATTTTATCATGGTAAAACCCATGGAAGAGAAACAGGTTTCATTAACATATTTTCTTGATAAACCATTAAGATGATAAACCATTCATATAAATAATAAGAATGGTATCCTTTGTTCAAATCCACAAAAAATAATAAGTTTCATACAAGGATTTCATGTTATATAGAGAATTATTTTAAAAGATAAATCACTTCGAACATTTCTTAAGGAATATATATTTTCTTAAAAAATCACTTTTTAAAATATAATTTTTTTTGATAATAATTTTATTTGAAAATAGCCATGAAAAATTATAAAGTAATATTTAAAAATAATTTAAAAAATTTCTTGATTAAAATATCTTAAAAAAACTTTTATAAAACATGGTTTTGGAAGAAAATAGATTTCTGACCAAGAGAGAAATAAAGTTGGATTTTATTAAAAACATTATTTTGAACTATTGTGTACATAAAGGGAGAAAAATGAAGGGAAAACATGCATTATATAGTCATAATAATAGGATAATAAAATTCATGAGTTTCTTTAGAGATGTATCATAATATTTGATCATCGGAAACATATTTATAGACAATCCTGATAAATTATGAGATTGTAACATAAAATATTTACCACTCTAGTAACCTTAAAATGTAAGCCCCATGAAGGAATATCATTAAAAAAATTTAAAATATCATTACGATAAACACATTCAATATATTAAATGTAAAATAGGATATATATACACCTCATAAAAGAATATAGTTTTGTAACATAACATATACCTCAAAGAATGAAAAGCGAGACAAAAATACCTTATCCGCTTTGGTAACTTTTGAACCATAAACCCCATGATAGAGAGATACTAAAATGTATATATAAATCCCAATAATTTTTATTATAATCATAATAATATATATTAATGGGTATTATATACACCACATAAAATAAATAGGTGGTGAATTTGGCATGTGTCTCACAGAAGTAAAAAGTGAGACGCAAATCGCTACTGTAAGTCTTGACTTCCTTCAAATTCATTCAAAAATCTTGTATAATAAATATAATTTTATTATACATATATTATAGATCCATAATTATATATATCATACCATATTTTATTTACTTATGTCTATTTACGACGCATTTATTAACAATTCCATGTTAATGTCACCTTTCGGGTAATAACTGCTTTGTTTTTCGTATATGTCTTGATTTTTTAATTTTGAGTCCCATTACATTGATCATGGTTCAATAATATATATAATTTAAAACATGGTATTAAATATAATATATATTCAGTATATATGTATTTAAAGTAATTTATAATATATGTAGATTGAAAATGAAATACACGGTTCATGGAGACGGTAGGCCGTATGTACGCATCAACAATGTTTCCATTTTTCTCAACATATTGAAATAAAGAAAGGTAAATGATATAATATAATTAAAAAATAATTTTTATTATATAAATATATAACATTTTCATCAAATCCATCCTTATTACCTTCCATGTAAGGCATGAATGAATCATATTACTTTGTGAGGTGGTAGTCCACCGTACACACGTGCGATATACTCACATTACCACAAAATGGAAATCATGAAGGTATGGGTGATTTAATAATTCAAGAATCATAATAATAAAATAAATATAATATATAAATAATAAATCCATCATTATTTACAACTGTGAGAGGTGGTAATGGAAAAATGAATGACATTGGTTCGTGAGGAGGTAGTCTGCTTTACACACGAATGATGATTTCATAACCCATTTGAAGGAAATGGAGATAGTTATAGATCATTACCTTAACATAAAAAAATATAAATATATTGAAGATACTAATTTTATTATATGAAAATGTTATAATAAATATTTAAGGATTAGGATGAATAAATAAAATAAAAATGCTCATTGATGAGCCTTACTTATTTTTCAGGTATCCTCCATAGGATTGCACCAAAATCCTTACTTGGTTTGATTTATGTTGAAAATAAGGATTATAAGAAGATATGAGGGAATTTTAGAAGTTTATTTTTTCAGGGATTTTATAAATCTAAATGGTTTTAAGGTGTGAAGATGAGAGGAGAAAGGTTTTTTCTTTTATAAATGTGGTGAGTGGCACACTCATAATGTTTTGAAAGATAGAATTCCACCAATGTATTTCCATGTCAAAAGGCTCCAATAATGGACCATTATCGATAATATAATGTATAAGGTATAAATATTTCCATAAAATGTGTTTTTGATATGTTTTGTTTCATTTTTTACTCTTATCCTTTTAGTTTAAACCCCTGGTAAAACCATTTTTACTTTAAATGCGGTAATTAATTTTCACTATTTCTACTATACATTTTGGTCAAAAATTAAGTTGAAATTATTAGATAATATAAATTATTATGATTAAAAATATGGAATAAATTATTCCAAATTCCATTCACATAATTTGTAAAATTTATTTTAATATTAATCACTTAGACACGACATGAAAATGTTTTTCTAAAGAGAAAATGTTCAAAAGATTACAATGTTATTATATCAAAATACAATATAAAATTGACTAAAACTACATAAATTGGATTAATGGATGTATAAATGAACTAATTTTACTTTAAAACAAATTTAATATAATATTTATCTTTATAAATAAATTAAATAAAAATGCAGTTTTCAGTTAAAATCCAGTATTTTTTACTATTCATCAAAAGATTAGTATTTTTAGAGAATTCTAAAAAATTTACCATAATTTAAAATTTAAATTATTATATCAAAAATTAATTTTATATTTTAAAATAAATTTTATAAAATTGGAAAAAATTAAATTTAAAACAAAACCTGCTGACTCGATGAAAAAACGGGTTTTTAGGAAGTTTATTTTTTTCAAGCACATGATGATTTTATATTAAATATATGTATAATAATAATAGTTATATGAATACAAATTAAAATTTATTTATATATGATCTATAACTTTCATTTAAAAAATTTATCATTAGGTATTATTTCAATTAATTTAAATGGAGAAACATTATTCACTTTAAAACAATTTTAAGAAAAAACCCTTTTTAAACATCAAAATAAACTTATACTAAAATATAATATAAATTTGATTTAAATTTAATTAAGTGGATTAAATATTAATAAATAATACATATTTAAATTTAAAAAAAAATAATTTTAATCACATAATTTAATGAAATTAAATTATAGTTTTACAAAAATCTGTATTTTCACCATTCATTGAAAAATAAATATTTTCTAGAAAAAATCCCAAAATTTCACCATAAGTTAATTTAAATATGACAATTTCAAAAATTAAGTTCATTTAATCAAATAAATTTTAAAAAATCTCTATAAATTAATTACATTTTTTTTTTCATAAAAATAAATAAAAATTATTTTTGAAGAAAACATATTTTTGAAGAATATAATTACTCTACTTAAAATTGATTGATTATTTACTAATAACTTATAAATAAATTCATATTTACTAAAATATTTATCTGTATGTTTCGTAAATTATCTATGTTTCATATAACACAAGATATACTCAATATTACATGTAAAGAAAGATAAAATTAGTGTTGTGTGTAATGAAAAATATCAAAAAGATTAAATTAATTTTAGAGAGAAATATTTCACAAAATATTATGGTGTTACATTCTACCCCCATAAAATTAATTTTTCCCTCAAAATTTATCTCAGTCATCAAAGGTTTAAAATTTTAAAATTCCTTCATAGAAACCCACATCATATAAATGAATAATAAAATGTCCTTTAAAAGGTAAAGTTGGAAACATAAAGGTTACCTAATGTAACTCATAACTAGGTTTCCACATAATAGAATATAGGTGGGAAGTGAATAATTGGACATGGAATAAAAGCATAAATAATTATCGAGGGTGATAAATATCATTAATCACAAGAAAGTTAATGATAAAGGTAAAGTTAAGAATCTCAAAACCATAATTATTTGACAATTTAAAAGTGTACATGATTAATCCGATATGAAGGTAATAAGATAAAATTTTAATTTAAATATCCTTTTATGAAAGTTAAGTAATTATTTTACTATCAAATATTATACGGAAATATACATACTTTATATGTTTCTATTTCATAAACATAATTTAATCCTTTAGTTATACTTTGATCAATTTCCAATTCATCTCTTACTCCAAGAAATTAAGGTGAATCTATTGTGCATGAAGCACTAACAGATCATAAGATCCATTAATATAATGATAAGTCATTTTGTTTGCCTTTAGTTATAAAAACTCAACACTGGTTATCCAATATGGATAAATCTTCATATGGTGAAAGAATACTTTAATCTATGAAACCTCATTCAATGTTAAAATTAAAACAATCGATAAATGGTAAACCTTATGACCCTAAAAAAATTAAAAATTTATAAATAAGGTCACTAAATTTCTCAAAAATCAACTTAACATTAATCATCAAAACATCATTAAGCAGCTCTTATTGGTCACATGCCGAATATGTTAATACCTTGGTCATATATTCTCCTAAATCTTTGTAATAACTATAATTACCATAAAACCTCAATAAAAACATGCACTCCTCCCTATTAATTGAATAAAACCATAAATTATTGAACATATTCCATATATACAATAAAATTGTAAACTCCATCAACGATAACATAAACCACTTTTTCATCAAATTCATTATCAGTTTTGAGGTCATCAATTCTATCCAATTTACTTTATTCATACCAATCATATCTTTCTCCAAAATAAACACCATTTTCTCAATATTAGGAACATATTATGGTTTAACATACCTTAATCATGTGTTTTCCATAAAATATAACCTCTTCATTAAATCAATTTTCTTAGTCATTAGTACTATTCAATATATTTTTTCAAATCATTAACGAAACACTTATACTAAACAATACTTATATATTTCATGATTCACATAACATAATTATTAAATTAAAATACATAAACACCTTAATCATTATACATAATTCTCAAACCATTAATTCGGATTCATTATCTTATTCCTTAATATATCTAACCTAAAATATGAAATACGAATCTTGTCTTTCATTAACCTCAATTTATTCACACTTCTCACATTTAACATAAAAAATACTATTAGAACAACCCATAACTTTCATAGATCATTTTTAGTCTCCTTATCATCAATAATATAACTGTTACTCATAACAACTTTCTAATTGTCTTCATGATATTTCTACTTAGGACATCATTTTTTATAATGCCTATAATTTCCATATTTGAAACATTCAACCATTGATGATATATTAGGGAGACCATTATTCTCATCCATTATGTTAACAGAACATTTAATTTTTAATATATAATTACTTGATTTATGTCCTTCATTTCCACACAAAAAACATATTCCCCTTCCTCTAAGACATCCACTTGGGTGATTCTTCTCACATTCTCGACATATATGAAACTGAATCTTCTTTCCTATATGGTCTTCATTACCCAGACTCTTAATAAACTATATCCTTATCTTATTTAATGAATCTGAGAGTTGTTTAATGTGTATGTTATTAATCATGTTCCATGATAACTGATTAGGAATAATCAAAACATCCTTCACTCCAATACTCATCCCATTTGGTTGCTCATCATAAAATTGTCTATCACATTCAATGTTAACCCAGTTCCTTCTAGTTACCACCATTGACTAAAACCAAAAAACATAGTGTGAGTAACAATATTCATAGTAGGAGAGAACATAATCATGAAAAATAACTTATATTATGTATTAATCATGAAACCTTCTTTTCAATATATGAAACATTAGGTTTATCCTAGGCCATTCATAGTTATCATCTATTTAAATCCTTCATAATGGTCCGTAAAGAGTTTATGACTTTCCAAAGAATATACCATGGGAGTGTCATAATTGGTGTGTAGTAAGGTCCATTGTTGGGAACCAAGTGAAAATAAAATCCAATTCAATGTTCCCTTTTCAGAGTAATTACCCCTAGGTACCTCTGTATTAGAGCCACATCCATTTTTAGTATCCAGATAGGGATATACTTCCTAGAAACCAATCAGTTTATCCCTTACCAAAATTCCAAGACATTTTCTTATACTTTGACTCATCCTTAGACTTATCCTTAGATAAATCCCTATATATATTCGTATAAATATCCCTAGGTATCTCACTAATGTTTTCACATCCTAGTTTTCAAAGGTTAACTAATCCTACCAACGAGCCCATACCCGAGTGGTAAGGGCTCATGCTTGGCATCCAAGAGACCCAAGTTCAAAACCGGGTGGAGGTGAAATTCCGAATACTATAGTAGTGTTGTGGAAGGTACTGTAGTGGGTACTGTATCAGTAAGAACTATTCACCCGATTTGGGAATTCAGGCCACTGATTTGGGCCTATGGGTCTCAAGGCCTCCGGGTAATCAATGGCCTTTGGGCCTCAGGGCCTTAGGGACACATATACCATGGAGTAGCCTAGTTCACATATAGAAAACCCTAGAATAGGATCATAGAAAAGAGTATCAGTCACCAAAATTAGAGCTAATCAGATTGGAAGAATGAGAGGGTATGGCAACCATCATCGAGACCAGACACCATGCAGCTTTGTACAAGGAAATTCTAGCTAATCAATAATGTGAGGTGGGGAGCTAGGCGATCAATGATGCAGAAGCTGGGGAGGGGTAGTTCTAGTGGGTTGGCCTTACGGATCATGTAATGGGCATAGTATGCCTATGGGCCTTCGGGTCATGTTGGGCCTTGTGCCTTGGGCCTACGGGTCATGTAAGGGTTCCCCTTAAACCCTTAAAAGGGGGGATTATCCATAATAAAATAAAAAAGGCCTTCGGGCCATTTGGGAAAAGCTTAAATAAACCTTTCCTCTGATACCAATTATAAAAAACTAGGGTTTTCACACATGGATATTACATCTTTTTAGATAAATATTTAATACATTACACAAAAACATTCATAGGGACTATAATATTTTAGTGCCTTTGGAAACATGGAATGCAATCTTCTTAATTCATTAAAGATATTCATTGTATCTTATAAAGATATTCTTCTTTAATACACCTATTTAAAACCTTTATACATAACAAGGGGAAATGAAACATAGGAAAGGGTGAGATAAGATGCTCATTAAGGGTGAACAAGGGTGACACATAAGCATAACATGAACATAAGGGTATGAAAACATGAGCATAATAGTTGAAAACCATACCTTATGTATCAAATATCATAATATTGAGTGTTTTAATAGATATTGGTAGTTCAGAAGACATGAATCAACAAGGAATCAAAGAACATGATCTATGATAGCATAACATCAAAAAAATACATATATCTGTGCATACACATAAGCATATAATGTAATTTTCACATTCGTCAAGGATTTTTTCCAAGGCTATCACAGTTGAAAGGGTTCACTCCCAAAACCATCATAGTAGTCATGGTTCACTCCCAAGACCAATAGAGTGGAACAATTCACTTATTGAATAGATTTTCCTACCCATTCTAGTCATATCTATCTCCCAAGATATAAATATTTACCGAATGCATTAGAGAGAGATATAGGTCACAACCATCTAATAAAGAAAACCATATTTATGTGTTCCACAAGATCATAAAACATTCATCATATCATAACCCATGAAATAAAATGGGTTTCATAAACATTTAATCATGTCATAACCAATGTAAAATATATTTTTTTCATAATCATTTAATCATTTCATCATAGCATAACCCATGGAAAAAATTATGTTTCATAAGAAATTTATCATGGTATAAGTCATGGAATAGAAATGGGTTTTATAAACTTATTTTCATGATAAACCATTCAAAAAAAGGATAATAATGGTATCCTTGGTTAATTTACCCAATAAATTATAAGTTTCATCAAATTATGACATCTTATATAGTGAATAATTTTGAAAGCTAAATCACATGGAATGTTTTTTGAGGATGATATATTTTCTTTAAAATTCAATTTTTAAAACATAATTTTTTTTGAAAATCCCTTTCTTTAAATATTACCATGAAAAATTATAAAGTAACCTTTAAAAATCATTTAAAACATTTCCTAAGTAAAATATCTTAAAATAAAACTTTTATAAAATATTGTTTTGGAAGAAAACATATTTCCAACCGACAAGAGAAATAAAGTCAGATTTTCTTTAAAACATTATTTTGAAATATTGAGTACACAAAGAGAGAAAAATGAAGGGAAAACATATATTCAAATGAAATAACATGATTAGAATAAAATTCATGAGTTTCTTGAGATATGGATCATAATATTTGATCATCATAAATATATTTGTAAAAAATCTTGATAAACGATGAGATTGAGACATAAAATATTTACCACATTAGAATCTTTGAAATGTAAGACCCATGAATGAGTATCATTAAAATAAACTTAAAATATCATTAGTATAAATATATTCTTGATATTACACATCAAATTGGCTATATATACACCTTGTAAAAGAAGACAGGTGCATAACATAACATATGTCTCCAAGAAGGAAAAGTGAGACAAAAATCCCTTACCACTTTGGTAACTTTTGAACCATAACCCCCATGAAAGAGAGATCCTAAAATGGATATGTAAATCCCAATAATTTTAAATATAATCATCATAAAATAAATTATGGTAATTATATAAAAAACATAAAATAAATTGGTGTTTAATATGACATGTGTCTCACAGAAGTAAAAAGTGAGAGAGAAATCCCTTACCTTAAGTCTTGACTTCCTTCAAACACATTAGAACCTCCTATATAATAAATAGAAGTTTATTATACATATATTATAGTGGCATAATTATATATATCATACCATATATTACTTAATTATTTCCTTTTATTATCCATTTATTATCAATTCCAGGTTAAAGTCACATTTTGGGTAATAACCACTCACTATAAGAAAATCACCTTATAGTGGTGGTTGAAACCTCTTCCATATGATTATATGAAAGTTTCATAAAACCACTGTTAAATCAGGTTTCTACATACAAAATGTGACAATTTCTTCAATTTAGTGGCAGTTTCTGGAAAGTTTCATAGTAAACATATTTAGCGGTGGTTTTGGTGGTTTTAGTGGCGGTTTCATGTGAAAATTTTTTAACATATTTAGCAGTGGTTTTAACGGCCACTAACAATTTTACATTTTTTTACATTAAAACCACCACTACATAAATAATGTGAATTTATTTGGTAGTGGTTCTAACCACCTTTAATAATAAAATATCAACCTATACTAGCTTTTTAAACTACTACTAAATATGGTCCATTTCGTTAGCAGCAGTTTAAACCATCTCTAAATGTAGATTTAAAAATAAAAAAATGTTGCATATTCTGAAGCCATAGTACCAGTACCCTGAAAAAAACCATTTGAAGAGAAAATGTAACAAAATAATCTAAACCATCTAAAAATGTTCAATAGTCAACAATCTAACAATGTTTCATAAAAAACCATGTACATAGAACATATAACAAAATAATCTAAACCATTTCATCTCAACCATCTAACAATGTTTCATAGATTTAAATCTAAGACTTTAAAATGTATAGAACCATCATCTAAGTGGTAAGAATTTAAACTACAGAGCATGAACTTATGATCTCTAAGACTTTAAAATACCTATCCTAACAATTACCATCTTGGACTAGTATGTAACAAACATGATATTTTAGGTCTTTCTTGATAGGAATTTCTATTATAATTATTGTCATCTACAACACTAATTTTAAAAAATACATATGGATGGATTATAAGTTTCATGGGATACAAAGAGATGCCAAAATCTCATATCTTAGTCCCATCCCAAACAATGAACAACCTTAGGGCCTTCCCCTTGATAATGGGGTTGAATATTTCTTATATATAGGCTCACTCAATGTTCTTAAAAACATAGTGGCCTAGCTCCAAAAGCATTGAAATCTACCAAAAAATAACCTAATGTTCACCTTCACACTTTTGGTCTCCCTCAATTTGGATCCCTATCACCCTCCAAGTATTATTCTCCCCTATAGTGATGGTGCATAGCCAAAATAGGCTCGCCTACTATCTAGGGAACACAACTCAAAGGATCTCTTGTGAGAAGTGATCATTCCCATGTTCTGAATGTGGTTAATGGTCAACTCAACATTTGTGGGACCCATCCTTGAATGACACGACTATGGGGATTATGTCTCCAACATTAATAAAATTAATCAAATAAACAACATAATATTTAGTCAAAAATACTAATATACACATCCTAACATAACTCAAATTAAAATGTTAAATATATTCATCTTCCATATGGAACATAGATTAATTCGTACTCCACCAAATTCATACTCCACAAATTCTAGACTCACTACCTTACAAAATCATCAATCCATATCAAATTCCAATTCCTTTATCAAACATGGGAAATAATGAAAATGTTAGGTCATGAAAATGTTAGGTGACTACTATGTTCGACACAAGATACATGAAAAAACACTCTATTTACATATTTGTCTAACATATCAACAAGGCCACTAGTCACTGCTCAATGATGAACACTGCTTGTCACCCGCTCCACCTCCATCTCTACTTCTTACTACTACCACCTATAAGACAATTATATTGAAAATTAAACAATGTTGTATATTTATATTTAAACTTAAAACCAATAAATGTTTGTAAACTAAATTATTTTTAAGTTGGGAGATTTACCTCATCAACACCCGTCATGGATAAAATATTACCAGGGACAGATACAGTCATATTTTGAAATAAACCAACAAATGGTTTCTGCAAAGTGGATATCTGAGCCCCCTATTCCCGAATTGTGTTTTTAAAAGAAACAAAATCTCTCTAAGTATATCGATTACAACCAGAAGTTTATGAAACTTTAACCCCCGATGGCCTGCTAAAGACATCAGATGGTAAGGGTCCCAAACCCATCCTGTGAATTAGACCAAGATGCTCATTCCCAAGCACTTTACCAACTGGGTTATCCAGGGAGACTTAGTTGGACTACATGGGATTAACATCCCATAGTTCTTTAATTTTTACCTATAAATCAAATATCAATCATATTATAAGCAATATATATTAAAAAAGTGACAAATAATAATAATTTATTATAATGAAAAATGAATTAATACCCAAACTTATTTGGTAGACTCATTAACAAAACTCCCATCAGATTTTTTATGAACATCAAACCACACTTCTGTTTGGGATACTTAGTTCCCTAAACTCTATGACTGCATTAAAAAAAGATAAATCAATAATTTAATATATTAAACAGATAATATTTTCTTATAAGTATTTAAACTAATGAAAAGATTACCAGAGTCGATCAGATTCTTGAAAAACTCTTTGACCCCATAGTGTGAGGGATTATTTTCTTAGCCCAACTCGATGAATTCATCCTTGAAAGATCCTAAAATAAATAAAATTTAATTTCATAGTAATTTATGAAATATCATATCCTTTTCATATACATGTAAAAATGTAAAATGAGATTAATATAATAATACATATTTAAATATCATGTGCTTCTCATCACAATATCTATCAATAAAAACTTTCCATTTCTCTCTAGGTACACCATTGGGCACATTTTCATACGTCTGTTGGGTTCTCAATGAAGTATCGTTGATATCACTCTATAATATCCATTTAATGTCTTTCAATTTCTTTCCTATATTTTTCAATGTCCACTTTAATGCTAACACATCAACAACTGTAAAGTGAAAAAACACATGTATATAGAAATTAATTTTGAAAATATTATAATTTAATAATATAATTAAATTAAATTACACTATAATGTATTAAAATTACGTTTATTTGTGAATCAAAAACTTCATTCTTCCAATATGAATGCATATACCTCCAATCATCATATGTAATCAGAAGGGAAACCGGCTCTGCGGCCAGATGACCTAGAATTTGGACAAGTAATCCTACGACGTCATCCATAAGGACCCCATAGTAATCAAATGGGACAACTAACTTTAGTCCAGTTAGATTCCATACATCTAAAATTTTCATATTTTTCTCCATAGTTTCATTGTTTCCAACTTTTATAAAAAAATAGTTAGTATAAAAAAAGTGCAATAAATTTATTCATATTAAAATTTGTACCTATAATAGTAACCCTCCAATATCCCCGTGAAGAACTAGGAGTGACAACCTGATCCCTCACTACTGAGGCTGCTGAATGGGAAGGCGTTGACCAAGCTGCTAATGGGATACTCATGGAGGGTGTGAGAGATGGTGTATTGGGAAAGCAGATGGTGTCTCATATTCTGTAGGGAGGGAGACAGATGGATCATCACCTGTCAGTGTGGTCGATGGAACAATATAGTGCTTCTATTTTGGCATTCCTGTCATTTAATCAAATAAAATTAAATTCAGAACATATATTTCATAAAATTTATGTAGAAAAAATAGAAATGATAATAAATGAACATTAATAAAATACAAAATATATATAACAATGATAAATAATGAATCATTTTAAATAAGGTTTTCTATTTCCTTATTACTACAACCGATTTTATAGACTTCTCTCGAGGATTCCATCAAAATATTTGTTGTATTTATAATATATCCAAAAATGACATAAAATGTTTTCTAGGTCTAAAATGAAGCATCAAAGAAGGTTGTGTTCAACATGTTGATATATAGTTGAAAAATAATAAAAAAAGGCATGACACCCATGGTAAATGATGAAATGGTTGATAGGTGGAGTATCATATAAAATTGGTCAAATCCAAAAGGGATGTGCCCCTATTGTGAGGAACATTAAAGGCCTAATAGTCAGTTAGGCTATATAGTGCATGCGTAGTGAGAGGTAGTGTTATAGGTAACATATAAATAGAACTTGGTTTCACCATGAGACAAAAATGAATACAATATTTCATACTCCATATTTTTATGTTGTTGGATTAAGATGTGAAATAAATAAATGAATTACATATATAAGGGTATGTATTGAAACCATATTTTCCACATTTCATGATGGATGAAAAATTATATAGGATAGTCCTATGATCGTTATTAGAAATATAAATTCAGGTATCTCTATGTCATAATTAAAGTGTTGTGTTTTACAAGGATGAACTGAGTTTCAGTGGTTTCAAAAAACTATACATGTCGATTCCCAAGTAATAGAGTAAGATTTTTTATGAGTAAATGTTTATTAGTTATATGGGTTATCATGCCCATGTAATAGAGTAAGATTTTTTATGAGTAAATATTTTACCCCTTTTTATTCCTCTATCATTAGCACATTAATTCATAGGCTCATAAAGTCCTAATTTCAATTTATTTATTCCATAACCCTATATTCTTTTGATTGGTGTAGGTCCTCCTAGGAAGAACATTTCTGTTGGTTTTAAACCCTCCAGTTTCATAAAAACCACTCTTGGGGGGATCAACTTAGGTCTAGGAATTATGACCATAAAATATTTGTATCACTATATTCCATGGTCTATGACATTAAACTAAGATTCATATTTCGAGCATTAGGACCTTAGACTATATGCAACCGTGTTTTCCAAGTATTGTGAACACAAAATGTTTTCAACTTCTTAGTTTGACTAGTATGACCATAAACTAAAAAATGAATGAGAAAAAATGTATGTGAGGTTGAAAAACCATAATGGAAACTTGAGCCAGAGTCAGAATCCCCCTGTCAGGTCACTCCCATTACTTCTGAATGAATAAAGTGATAGAGGAAAGATGTATAAATCTAATAGGGAACCACTAGGGACCCCTATAAAATCCTATATATTTTATTAAATAATTTTTATAAGACATAGATAATGAGGGAATAATAAATGAATAAATAAAATATAATGAAAACCATTCCCCATGTGTAGAGTAAATGGAAAAGAAACTAAGTTCATATGGATACACATCCAAAAATAGTATATAAGTAATAAATGAGAAGATTCATATGTAAACATAGTTAAATATATCACATTAGGTCTAATATTATATAGAAATTGGTTCCAAAAATAGTAAATAAATATATACCAGAGCCATCAAAATAGTACTCAGTATCAACTCCAATTGTTCTCTTCACAATCTTCTTCTAAAATTTCTTCTGAATCCACCATTCATCATTTGTAACTTTCCTTTATATGAATCATGATATATAAAGTTTACAAAAACAATTAAATTTCATATGTTGGGTGTGGGTATAAAATAATCAAATTATTTCCACTTATCTCTCTTGAACATCTTTAGTGGAACAATAATAAATTCATATATAAGTGTCGTGTAGTGTTTTATACCCTTCCTAATATGAAATGACAGAAAAAACGATCAATTTCATACATGGTGATGCAAAAAATATGTTTTAAACCACAATAATGCATCAAATTTCTTATTGGGCACCATATAATTCATACTTACATGAATCTGGTCACTCTAAGGTTAATTGTATGGATCAAATAAAATTTTATAAGGTAACCTTTTCTCAAAGTCCACCAAGGAGGAAAAATAAAAAAACCATTAAATTAAAGAAACATACTATAAAATTTAGGAAATAATAGTAATGTAAATATCATTTAATACTAGGGTACCCTCCTTCCATAACCGCACTATAAGGGTAACTTACCTTATATTCTAAACAAGTGTAACCGCCTTTCAAAATCATTGAATAATGGTAAATGATTAACATGGATTTTTTTAGTTTAAATAGATGTAAAAATAGAATCATAAAACACACAATCATATCAGGCCATATAAATACAAAATCATGTAAATATAACATTTCTATTTCATATCAGGCCATAAAACACAAAATGATGTTGTAAATGCAAGCATACTAATGACGGGCGACGTCGGGCAGTGAGGTGAGGGATGACGAGGTGAGGTGCGATGAGGGACGACGAGGTGAGGCACACCAATGGCTAGTGAGGATCAATGAGGTGAGTCGCGGTAAGGGCCAGTGAGTGGCGGTGATGGGTGGTGATGGGCGATGAGGGTAGGGCTTTGGGGAGTCAGTGTGGTAGTGGGGGGGGGGGGGTCAGGGTTGTCGGGGGGGGGGGGGGGGTGGGGTTTAGGGGTGTAGGTGGAGGGGTAAATTGTTTTTTTTGTAAATTTTTTTATCTTTTTAGTGGCAGTTTATAAAAAACCACCATGAAATTGTTTTAAAAAAATAGTCGTGGTTTACTAAACCGTCGCTAAACACTCAGTTTGGTGTAGTGGCTTTGTTTTTCATATATGTATTGATTTTTTATTTTCAGTCATATTACTTTAATCATGGTTCCATAATATCCAAAATTTTAACCATGATATTTAATATCATATATATTCATTGTATATATATTTATAGTAATTTATAAAATATAGAGATAGAAAATTAAATAAACCATTCATGGAGATGGTAGGCCATACGTACACATGAATATTGTTTCCATTTTTCTAAATGTATTGAAATTAAGAAATTTAAATACTATAATATAATTATATAATCACTTTTATTTCATATATATCACATATTTTAATTAAAACCATACTTATTACCATCCATGTAATTCATGAATGAATCACATCGCTTCGCGAGACGGTAGTCCGTCGTATACACGAGCGATGTTATCGAATTCACATAAAATTGAAATCATGATGGTATGTGTGATTTAATAATTGTTGAATCATAATAATATCCTAAATATAATATATAAATAATAAATCCAACATTATTTTCAATTGTGAGAGGTGGTAATTTAAAAATAAATGACATTAGTTCGCAAGGATTTAGTCCATCCTACACATAAATGATGATTTCATAAAAAATTTGATGGAAGTGGAGATAGTTGTAGATAATGACCTTAACATAAAAAAATATAAGTATGTGGAATAAAATGAATTTATTTTACCAGCATTTTATAATAATAATTTAAGGAGTAGGAAGAAATAAAACAAAAATTATGGATGGTGAACATTACCTCTTCTTTGGGTATCCTTCTTAGGTTTTCACAAAAAACCTTAATTGGTTGGATTTATATTAAAATTAAGGTTTATATGATGAGATTAGGAAAGTTTTTAATTTATTTGTGAAGGTATTTTATGGGAAAAAAGTGTTTGATGGTGTAAATAGGAGATGAGATGGGGTGACCTTTTATAAGTGAGGTGAGTGGCACACTTGTAATTTTTTGAAACATAGAATTATACCCACGTTTTTTTCATATAAAAAGGATCCAATAATGGACCATTATAAATAAAATAAGTTATAAGGTCAAAATATTTCCATAAAATGTGTGCTGGACAAGTTTTGGGTAATTTTTACCCTTATCTTTTTAGTTTAAACCCCCAGAAACATTTTTACCTTAACCATGATAATTAATTTACTATTTCCACCTTTCATTTATTTCATAAACTAAGTTGAACTTATTATATAATATAAATCATTTTTATTAAGAATATAGAGCCCATTTTTTAAAATTCAATTCATATAAGTGAAAAAATTAATTTAAAATTAATCCCTTGTATGCGATGAGAAAGCATGTTTTTAAAGAGAAAATGCACAAAAGTTTACTAAGTTTTTATATCAAAATTCAATATAAAATTGATTCCATTGAACTAAATTGAATTAATGGATGTATAATTAAAATAATTTAAATTTAAATCCAATTTTAAATATAATATAAATTTATAAATAAATTAAACTAAAGAGAAGTTTTTAATTAAAATCCATTATTTTTCACTTTCATAAAAAATTAATCTTTTAAGAAAATTATTAAAAAATTTACCCTAATATAAATTTGAAATTATTATTTAAAAAATGAATTTTATTTTTCCAAACAAATTTTTTACAATTTATATACATTAATTATAATACTTTGTTCATAAAAAGGAATAAAAATCATTTTTTAAGTAAACATATTTTTGAAGAATATGGTTAATTTACTACAAATTGATTGATTATTTACTAATAACTGATAAATAAATTTATATTGAGTATAAAATTTATATTTATATTTCATAAATTATTTAATACTATTCATACCCATCTATTTAATGGCTAGGTTATAATAGACATATTTAAAGTAATATTATTTCATGGTTCACTAAAGCTCTGAATCACATGTAGTACCCATTATTATAGTTTCCTATAACACAAGATATAATTAGTGATTCATATAATGAAATCTATACTCATTATTTCATGTAAATCATGATAAAACTAGTTTTGTGTGTAATTAAATGTCTTTAAAATATTAAATTCATTTGAAAAGAAATATTTCACAAAATCTCAGGGTGCTACACCAATCATACACAAACCGTGAACATGACTAAAAAAATCCAAAATATCCTAAAACCCCCCAGAATGACCTAAGAAAATTTCAAAACAAATGTTGGTAAAAAATTATTGTTTTCACATGAAAGTGACATCAATATGTGACATTTATCATCACTATATCACTTTATACCACCAAAAAATCAAGTCGAAGAAGATTGATCCAACAAAAGATGAGGTCATTACTCCCACATCATTAATTCCCATTCCCACATATAATGATAATCCATTCAGTGCTTCCAAAACATTCGTACAAACAAAATCGATTTACCAAACATAACATTTTCTTTAGAATCAAAAGCCTAAACTAGTCATTTTACTATTGACATACCTGGTTGCAAATCAAGCTCTTCCTAGTTCAGAATATGAGAGGGATCATAATGATACCTATTAATCTGAGACACATAGAAAAAATCATGAATATAATTAAAATGATATTACATATATAACTAATAAAATAACTTTCCAATCCACTCAATGATCTCAAAATGTCCCATGCATCACACAATTATTTTCCGTTACTTTCCAAGATGATAGTGAACCAACCAAGGGAAAAAGTTCAAGAACATGAAATAATCTACTAAAAATTATAGAGTATTACAATGAATATCCAAATAATATTTATGATGACTTTGGTTCATCTCCAGTCATTGATTAATAATCTATTTTTTTTCAACATCTGTTGAACAATACATGGATCTACAAAATAAATCTCATGCACCTCAAACCAATAAAGAGTTTATTTACATGGTCAACCATAAAAATCCTCAAAGGGATATATTATGATAGAAGATTGATAATTATTATTATAATAAAAATAAACTAGTCTCAAATAACTATCCCAAAAGACTTCAAATTCCACGATTCAAGCATAGAGAATATCCTCCAAAATATTAATTGATCTATCTTTATATATATATATACATATATGAAGTTGGTAATCCATGCTTAATTGATCCCTCATCCCCTAGAGGCCTTTCCCAAACCAAAAGGTAAACTGGTAGTCCATATCCAAAATAATAATATATAGTGCCCCATAAAACCTCATGATCTCTTGAACACATAACTTTTCTAAATCCTCAACCTTGGAGGTATCCCGAATTGGAATGAAATGATCCATCTTAGTTAGTTGATCAATCACCACCCATATAAAATTATTACATTGGGGAGTATATGGTAACCTAATGATTAAACCTAGGGATACCTCATCCCATTTATAGATGGTCACTAAGTGAGGATGAAGAAATTAATATGAATTTTGGTGTTTAACATTAATGTACCAACATGTATAATGAGACACAAAATCAGTTATTCCAAATTAAAAAAATGGTCACAAAAAATGATACTTCATATCATAATACATATTAATTTTAATTAGATGAACAACCCACTGGGAATAAGGAAAAATGTACACCATAACCCACCTCATAGATAAAGTAATTAAATAATAATTTCTGAAACAAAGAAAGCCTTCTAAGGAGAGAGACTACTCAAAAATGTCATACCCACCATATAAATAGTTCTTGATACTCCTAAATTCTTTATATCACTCTTTTTATATAAAAATAAACTTGAGAAGAGATGAATTCAGCTATTCACTAGGAAAAATAATACCAATCTCTTCTTTGATCTCATCCAGGTGTATCTGAGTAAAGAATTTCATGATTTTCTATTCATATTCTGTTTCCATTACTACATGAGAAGGAAAATTTGAAATTATATCATAAATAAAAATATTCTCACTTCCCAGGGTATAAGTGATGTTGATGTTGAATGGACAAAGATACTCCACCGTTGCTTGTGCCTAAGGTTTAATTCCTTTTGAGAAAATATATAACTTAAACTCTTATGGTCATAATAAACAGTGAACCTTTCCAAAAATAGGTAATGTTACTAACTCTTAAGAGCTTTCATAACTAATATAATTTCTAAATCATGGGTGGGGTAATTAGTCTCATATGGAAGAATTTGATGAGAGCCATATGCCACTATATCATCTTATTGCATAAAAAATATGCTAATTCAGAAACTAAAGAATAAAAAAACACCACATATATCTTTCTTACTTTCATTAAAATAAAAATTGGTTCTATGGTTGGATGTTTCTTTAATTAATCGAAGGAAGTATAACAATTATAATCCCATCTTAATTTTACCCCTTTCTTATTAAGAATAGTGAATAAATATATATGTTTTGATAAGCCCTTCATAAAGTATTGATAACATCCTACAAAACCCAATAAGCATTAAATCTAAAAGATATTATATGGATCATCCCATGAAAAGAAAACCTTCACTTTATCATGATCAAATAAGATTCCATATCCCAAAACTATACGTCCTATGAAATTTACCTATCTAATCTAGAAATTAAATTTCAATAACTTATCATAAATGTGGCGATACCACAAGATTCCTAGAATGGATTTTTGGTGAAACTCACTCTCTTCTTTAGTTCCCAGGTAACTAGAATGTCACTCAAGAATACCATGATAAAGGAATAAAGGTACATGTGGAAAAATAAATTCATCAGGGCTACGAAAATAAGTGGAGTGTTAGTTAGAACTATTAGAATCACAAGATATTCATAGTATACATACCTGCTCATAAAGGCGGTCTTCAGAATATTGAACTCCTTAACTTTGAGATGATGATATAACAACCAAAGGTTTTTTTTTCAAGAACCAATTTGATCCCATTAACTAATAAAACAAGTCATTTATATAGGGAAAATTATAATTATTCTTAATCATCACCTAGTTGATCATATGGTAATTGAAACAAAAATAGAGAGTCCCATCTGTCTTTTTGGAAAAAAGCATTGGGGATACCCAAGGAAATACACTAGGATAAACGAATCCATTAGGTTTCAAATAATACTACTAAATCTTAAATTAATTAAATTTCTTAGGATACATATGGTATGAAGGAATAGATATTATCTGAGTTACCATCACTAAATCGATCAAAAAATTGACTTCCATAATCAGATTCAGACTAAATAAATCAATTAGAAACACTTTAATAAATTACATAACCACCAAAATAAGATATATACCCATAGGTTCATCCCCAAGTTGAACTAAAAAATAGGAAATCTATTTTCCATGTTTCAGTAGAGGAGGTATCACTTGACTACACCTCATATACGACTCTCCTTGAAACACTTGAGATATCCCATCAGTGGTAGTAAAGAACACAAGACTATGATAAAAATAAATCTATGATTTATGGGAAACTTACCAGTCCATCCCTGTGATAAAATTAAATATATCCAAGTTAAGAAATAGAAAATATATAACCAACTCAACTTATGATATCAAAATATAATACGAGGGATATCAAAAAACCTGGCCCTTTTCTAAGAGGAATCACTAACTCCATAAAAAGGGTATGAGTTCTATTAGAAGTTTTAAAAGTATCATGAAGAGGGATGATATAAAGGAATGGGTGGCATCAATATGAAATAAATAATCCAATAAAGATGAAGAGATAAAGATACCACCTCTTACTATTATAGGGACCACATCAACTTCTTCTGAAGACTCTTCATTTGAGTGAAACTACTTTTTTTAGTGGCATGTGGCTAGACCTTTGTAGCCCTTAAAGAATCTAACTTCATTGCGAAGCCTTTAGGTTATGATGAGCCTATTCCATAATATGGAGTAGAAATATTTTGAGATTTTTTTTAAATAACCTCATCATCCACAAGAGTTACATATCTTAGAAGGTTTAGGGAAAGTATGTCTTGTGTTCACTATATTTACATACTAGTAGCAAGTCAATGGTCCATTTTTATGTGCTGTTGAAGGTGTAGTATAATTACACTACTAAAATACCCCACCAAAAACCCTTGAAAATATCATTCCAATTCATATTATCTTTATATGAGATTCTAAAACCACCACTTGGTGGAAGTTGAATCCAAACTAGCTCTGACTTGCCTTCCAATTCCAATTTACTTCTTCATAGATCTATCCAAAACCTCAGTATATGTGATAATTGTTTTCATAAAAACTCAATATTGAATATCCTGTTATAATCCCCTATGAAACCTCTGATACTTCAACTTATTATATAATAAAATATTAGGAATGAAACAAACTAGTTCAATAAAGTTATTGGCCTATTCCATTATATCTAGATCACCTTGTTGAAGGGTGAGTAATTCCATGGATTTATCCATCATCAATGATTTAGGGAAAAAATATCAGAAAAAGATGGCCTTGAAGTATTTCTACTCTAAAAATTCATGCTTTTTTTTCCTAAATCACTATGCCCCACCATTACCTTCATTGGACTTAGAGATTAAAGGTAGTGCATTTCACTTTAAAGAAATCTTGAGTTTCAAATATTTCAAAAATATATTTGATTTTATTTAACTAGTCCTCTACTTCCTGAGGATTATTCATTACTTGAAAGAATTGTGGCCTTTTTTGGAGAAACTCTTGGGCTCAGTCATGATCTCCTCTAGTCACTGGCTACACTTCCCCAAATTGAGTGGGGGTGAGGAAAAAACAATAATTGATGGTACAAACAACTCACACTACCACTTCAATAAGATTATGATAAACTGAAGGGTTTCCTCAGGGAACATTATCCACTTTACCCTCCTGATGAATTCTAGAAAACTTTCCAATGGACATGGTACTACATAAAATAAATAATATAAATCATCAGAAATGTGATAAATATTAGTTTTAACTAAGAAACATAAGAAAATAACAAAGATTATATCAAAACATAACAAGAGAGACACACTTCACAACAACCCATGGTAACTGAAGGTTTTTCATGATGAGAGTTGGCCATGCACTCACTCATAACCTACCGACTAAGTCCTACCAATCCTATATCCCATTTACCAGAACATCACATGATATGAAGACCATGAAAAAAAACCACATATCATATCAATTTTTTATGAACCAACCCAGGTCATCCCTAAACTGGACACCCAATCCATCCAATGGAAAATTTTGAAGGGAATTATTGATTGTACATGCTAGGTAATAGAACATGGGCACCAAGAACTACCTTTGGGAATGATTTTTCATGCAATAAACCAAACACTAAATATATTAGATAAATAAAACAAATAAATCATTACAATTCAATGACAAATAGTGAAAGAAAAAGAGTAAAAAGAAATACATGTTCCAATCCAAAATAGGCAAACCAAAATAGCTAAACCCAATGATAACCCGTATCTAGGTGATATGATGGATATTATCCCACCATGTCACTTCCAAACTTCTAGAACCCACTAACATGGATACTTTCCACCATATAGTGATGAATTTACTTTTCCCGTGTTAGATAAAACAAGGTATATATACACCCAAAGGCATATACATGGTGTGAGATAAAAAATCCCAATAGGATTCCACTTAGTGTTTCAAAATCAATCTTTAATAAATAATCCAATTATTATTTTTTGAATTAAATAAATGCATGAAATACAATTTTTCATATTTTAAAAAAAACATGGAAATCACCCATTACATAACATTTTAGAAAACATTACCAGATAAAACACTTTTAAAATCATACATAAATAACCATTTCAAAATATAAAAACATAGAAACTGCATCCTAGGTTACATTAGGGTTAGTTTAGCTAGGATACTCACACCCCAATTAATAAATGATCATGTGAACATGAATCCCTAGAATAATGTGATTAGGGATAAAATAACACCCAAATAAGTGAACCCCTATCATAACATGGTTTAGTTAGAGTTTTAAGATAAATACATGCTAGTTAGCTATAAACCATCCAAGAATTCTTGTACCAATTTATCCCCTACTAAGTAACCTAGGTTCCCATGTGCCTTATCCCACACATGTAGGATTCAAATTCACAGTTCAAATCATTTTATGGGAATATCACACATCAATAATAAAACTACCCAAATTCATAATAAAAAAGCATTTAAATCCATTTTCAGTTTCAATAAAAGAGGGGGGAATTCATTTTAAAATAGAATCAAAAACCATCACATGTTAGGAATCATAAATAATTTCATTAAATTATTTATAAAAACCAATTTAAAATGATAAAGAAATAATGGTCTATAAAACAAAGTCTTTTCATGAAACCACCTACCTCAAACACTTGGTATACCCAAAAACTGAATGTGATCTACACACCAAGAGGAATTAATGATCCTAAGAAGAAAATAAAATCCCTAAACCATAAAAAACCAATCATCTAACCCAAATTAAATAATCCCAAGATCAATAGATACAATATAAACCACTTACCCTCACAATTACTGATGAAACATACAATGATCTAGGTAGATTCGGTCTACACATTCCTTTATCAAAATAGATATATATGAAAACCCCTTAGATAATGACACAACCCATAGATCTATCCATAACTAATCCGATCAAGGTTTCATTTCAATAGAATGATAGAATATATGGAATAATGATGAAGAAAAATGAAGAATATTACCTAGAGTTTCCTAGATCCAATGCCTCATGATCCATCAAAATATCTCTCTAGAAGGATTGTGATCTTCAAAATTTCCGAGAGGAATAAATAGGGTTTAGTTCCTAGGATGTAGAATAAAGAATGAGGTTAATGAGAGAAGTTTAAGTTTTTAAAATAAAATTTTATATTTATCAATTTATATTTCATAGTTCGAACACACAATTTAGAAAACTATGCACCAACTGTACACATGGTTCTATACAATAGATAATCTATGCTATTTGGTCACATTGTTTTGCTAACCATTCATTAACTATGTGAAGCATCACTATCCCAAACAACCATATGATGCATAGTTTCTTGGGAATTCCACACGGGTTACCTTAAGCATGCTCAAACCGTGAACATGCTCAAAAAAACTAAAATATCCCAAAACCACATAGGATGGACCATGAATAGTTCAAAATAAAAAATATTAAAAAAATGAATATACACCTAAAAGTGACATCAATATGTGACATGACCCACCCAACTGGGAACCCCTATTATGCTTGTAATTAAAATGAGGGTGACCCCCAAAGTCTGCCTCCAATTGTTCATGAGGTGGTGACTAGCACCAAGATTATAAGTCACATAAATGGGGGTATTGCCCTCATAAATGATATGAATATTTAAATAACCACTAATCAACACTTAGATATAGAATAAAAACAATATCCTGTATAATTAGAATGTATGAAATTTATACAGATGAAAAGTCTATAAATAAAAATACCCAATAAAAGTCTTAGGTAGAAAATCTATAGAAATCCCGAGATCCAAGCTCATACTGTCTAGATCAGTCACTAAATCACTCTTGAAATTATATAAAAAATATTTATGTATATAGGGGTTAATATAACGTGTATACTGAATAGGATCCTTCAAAAAAACTCTCATGTAAATGTGAAATAAGTATACTAATTATCCAGTGAATAAAAAGCATAACCGACCAACACTTAACAAGTCTATTATAACTCATTCTTGCTAAGTATCACTCACCCAATAATGAATCTAAGAATAGTAACATAATATAAGAATAATATATCAGAAAGGTTACCACAAACCTCTTCCCCAATAGTTTTTCACTCTCACACCCCAATGTTAAATGTCTTAGAACTTCCATATCTTCCACAGTCATACCAAAACACACCATACCAATCTCATATCACAACTATGCTATATATCATAGCTATATCATCATCATCATTGAGATTCCTAGTGGACAATGTATATAAACTTGATAGGGGGCGAATTAGGTGTGGACTATGTAGACACACATGCGATGGGGTTAATTAGGTGCAGAACATTTTTTTACTAAAATAAATTATCCATTTATCTCAAAACCCCCTTTTGTTTTTAACCACCATAACCTATTAGGATTTTAATTAATCTCTTTATATTTTACCCTACCAAACACTTTTATATAGTGTAGATGATGAAATTAAAATAGTACACGTATTTTTACAAGGCTAAGTTTTAAGTGTGGATAACCCAGTCCTTTCCATGTCAACTCTTTTTGAGTTACAAATTCTACAATATAATCGAATCACAATTTAAAGTGGGTTGTTAGGGATCATCCTAAAACCTTATTTAGATAATATTAGAATTTTTTGTCACTATATTATGTGGGGGAAAATCCTCCACTATATAATGTAAGTAAATGGGTATTTATAATGATTCTATAGTCTTCATCTCCTGCTGGTTCTCTTATTCCTCCATCCTTATGAGGTAGAACTTCTCTAAACATCAGGTAAATATGCATTAATAAAATCAGATATGATTCCTCACCTTAGAGTCTCTGAATTCTAGAATATACTAAAGTTAATCTCAAGAAACATGGTGTCTAGAATTCTTTATTCCATAGTTATTTGAATCTATTCACTAGATTCTCAAAATAACTTCTCAAGAATATAATCTAGAATATATCTTTATTAGACTTATACAATTAAAATAAATCTCTAAATATTTCCTAGAAATATTCACCTAATGATATAATTCTATTTTTTCTCTTTCATTTCTTCTTCACTATTGCATGCAACAACTACCTCCTCTCCCCTATTCTTCTTTGAGATCTTTAGTTCTCTTAAATACACTTCAGATCATTCACATTTTGTATATCCTCACTTCCACAAGATGATTATTTTTCCTTTCATTCAATTATCAATAATCTCAACTTCTCATGTGCATTAGTGGAAACATTAAATTCATTTCTTATTTTCCAAATACCATAAATGGTATATTGATAAGGAAAAATGGATTCCTGTTCAAAATCACCATTATAGAATACCAAGTTCATGTTTTAGTGGATTCCTTTATATTACTTTTTTTAACTCAAGGAGTATTCCAAAAATACCCCTAGAAAATGCTTCTCATTTTTGAAACATGTTTGAATAAAATATTCTTTACTATTTAATAGGAATAAATTTTTATTCTCAAAATCTTCCATAAAATCTTCACTTAAAACCTTCACAACTATATGAATATCATAAAAAGATCACATATATGGCACAATACTCATTTTTATAAAGATCACATATATAGCACAATACTCATTTTTATTTTCCATATTCATGAAATCTAGAAGTCTTATAATTTCTTAAGTCTTGGGAAAATTCCCAAACATACATATCTACTCATTTTGAACACTTAAACAAACTCATATAAAAATGATGTAGGTTATGATAAATAAAATCTTTAGTTTTGATGGTTCTCCATTTGTATTGTTATTGAAAACTTGATAATTCCATTTTATTCATGAAATAATACATATAGTGTTCTTATAAAATTTTATTTTCATTACTATTTTCTTTAAGATTAGTAAATAAGGCTCATATCATGGATTCTCTATGCTTTATGATGTTTTAAAATAAAAAACAGAACTTTAACATCAAAATATTTGTATTTACTCAAAATAAAATAATTATGGAAACAATATTTTTCATTATACTTTGATATTACGATTACACAAATGAATATCAAATTCTATATCTTCTCAAGATTGTATCACAACCCTTTATAGGTTTTTAAATTTTTATACTAGGAACAAATAGATCTTGCATAATCCCATATAGTTTATCTTCATCGGATTCAAAGTCTAGAAATTTAATTTTTCAACTATAATAACTTCAAAATATTCCTTAGTATTGAAGTCTTACACTGGGTTCTTTAATGTGATGATTTTGAAAAAGATTTATTTTTAATGTCTTATGCTCAATATAATAAGACTAATGTTTAGATCTATAAGTCTTACTCTCTTACCTTTGTCAAATGTTAAGAGACTTTAAAGCCTTATGATGGGAAATTAAGTCATATGATAAAGGTTTATGATAATAAAATACTTAAAAACAATAGAGTTTGAAAATGAAAAAAATTATTATGCTCAATTAAATGATTTATGATCAGAACCATAAGTCTTATGTTTTGTATGAATTCCAAATGATTATAGTAGACAATGCCTTATACTTAGGACTTATCCATTTTTCATGAACTCTAAAAGCTTTATTTCCATAGGTAGATTCAAAACAACTTTTGATTGTTTGTAGGTATTATAATACTTCTTAAAAACATCTTGGAACATATTCAAATAAATATTATAAATATTAAAATAATTAGAAACACCTTCAGTATAATTCCAAGGTGTTGCAACATATAAAATACTATTTTAGACCATTTCCATGAAATTATCTACCATCTCAGGTGTGGATCCTCTTCAATCACTCCTAAGAATTATTTATTTGAGATAACCTTCATGTATGAGTTTTTTGATACCAATTATAACATACACTACGTTTTGTTATACTTATTTCGGTTCTTAAAATTCTTCTTCTTCTAGCCACTACCTATAAGATATCCAATGAAATATTCATGGGAACCATCTTCCACTTCCTTTTGGTAGATCCTTTCTCCATCACCCAAGATATTTCATTTTAATTATCTTGAAAAACCCAAATCAAAAAAATAAAATCAAACTTTGTGTACTTCAATCACCCCATTTTTGTTTGTTTTCAATTCTAATCCATTCACCTTTACTCTAGCAGTGATTGTTATATTTATCCAATGTGATATTTATCCCCCTAATTTTTAATGAAAATGGGTAAACTCTCCCCCTTTTTTAACACAAGGTAATATTCTCTAATTTATCACCCCCTTTATTGTCTAATATCGTTTTTATTAATACCAATTTAAATACAAATTTATATTCTAACCAATACCAATTAAGATGCAAGGGGAGGATCTTCTTTAAATTCTGATACCTTTTTATGATACCAATAAAAAAGTATTACACTAAAACATCTCCTCACCTAATGATTTATAACCCCATTTTATAGATCTAAAAAACATCCAGTTGAGATAATGATTTTAACATGAATAATTTCTTACTAATTGATTGTGATTATAGGAACTTAAGAACAAAACAACATAATTTGATTTTACTTGGCATCACATTTTTCTTTGAGAAACACCTTACAAAAATCAACTCTATGTCTATGTGGACTGATCGTTTATTTAAGAAAATTAAAAAGTTTATATAATAAAGATTTCCAATTTTTCACACATGACACTACTTTTTTCTTTTACATTTTGCGTGAAAGATATATAGATTTTCAAGAAATTTTAGGAACCAATGCTACCCTAAACAAATATATCAAATTATTTCAACTTTTAGGTCTTACCCATTTTGTTAGATAGATACCCCCTTTATAAACATAATATATACATGTTAAAATAAAAATGGGAGAATAAAATCATACAAAATCTTTAAATTTTTAAAGGGGCTATCCATATTTCCAAAATCCTGAAAATTTGATAAATTATAGTATCTTAAATCATTTTATATTACATGATAAGGGCATAATATCTATCTTTAATCACCTTTCCCACCCATCATTTAAAAAACCTAAAACAAATATGGGGTGTGGGTAGATACACTAGTATATCCTTATCTTGAGAAACAAGGTTGTGATTAATTTCTCAACTTAGGAGATTCTTTTCTTATAGGTCTGAAGTATCTAGACCTCTTCATGCATCTTCACCCTTCACTTACTAACTTTTTTCACCCTTGTGAAGCATAGTCTTATTTACATTATCAATTTTATTCTTAGATAGAAGGGGATTATATACTTTAGTAAATAGAACACTTTATTTATTTTCAGTTTTCTTTGGATTTTTAACCAACTCCAGCTAATTTGGACATATAGTGATCCAACCTCTAGGCACATGATCAATTATTTATTTTGGTGTGTAATTTTTCTTTACAACAACATTTTAGAATTTGATATCATAAGTGATTTCACTTTTGATTTAATCAGATTTTCTTGTTTAGGAAGCCATGTTATACATCTTACAACATTATGTATTTCCTTCTTATACCTTCCACATTCCTCTACCCCATATTTTAATTTTACAATTTAGGGTATATTCTCACACTCTTCATAAGGAGTGTCGACCACCATACCAATTCATCCATCCCTTTCCGGATTTTCCCTTTTAGTTTTTAGATTACATCACTTCACTTTGACATTAATGTCCACATTATAATGGTCTATGGTGTGGCCTCTTTTACAAAAATAGAAACATTTCTTCCCAATTGGTTAAACCTCATATTTTCCTATCTTCATTGACATAAAGGGATTAATTTTCTATATTTATTTTCTATAATTATCACTCAAGGTAGAAACATCTTCTTTGCTCACCTACTTACCAAACAATAGTGGTTATCATTCCTCTTCCATAAATATATGATATTTGGAAAAATTATACTAACATCTATCATAGCTATAACCACATATGTTTTACATCTCATATAAATACTTTAAGCTTTTGAATATATTATTCATTAATAGATTCTTAATTTTTAATGAGGTCTGATTCTTGACAGTAGTAGGTTATCTCATTTATTCATCTTCCCTCCCAATTGATTTTGGACTTTTGTTATTTACACATACTAAAATACTATTGTAGAAATCAATACACATATTCCCAAATCAATAGTATCAACAACACCTACCTATAAGTCTTTTTATTTTCACTATAGGTGTAGGAAATCCAACCTGAAATGGTTACTGGTTTTGGATCGGAACCCCATATTTTCAGGCTCATTTTGGGGAAAAGTTTCTCTGGGACATGATAAAATAATGCGGTCACATATTTTTGTATGTACCAAAATTTTTAAACTTCTAGGATTGTAAATTTTTTAAACTTTTTCCAACACTTATCTTCACTATAGATTTAGTGAAATGAGATTTTATTGAACCATGGGATTCCAATTTCCATGAGCTTGAGGTGGTGACTATACAATTGATCTTAAGATATTTGATCCAATATTATGATACTTCTATGATATATGTCTCACTTTTCAAATTTGCATGGAAACATTTTTCTTCTCGTGAAATTGGGAAGTTCTATCTTTGTCTTCTTGATTTTTCAGTTTGATCCTCAATTATAGTAATTTCATATTGAGAGTGTTATTATCATATTATATTAATATCAACCTATCTTTATAACGACTATTAAGCTATATAAATTTCATCTAATTCACTTTATTTTTCTACAATAAAGATTCATCTATCTCTTTCACCATTTTTGACTTTACATCCAGCCATCCAGACTTGACATCCATAGAGACTTTATGTAAGTTCTCTAATGCATGGAACACCTCTTTAAATTTTTTAAAACACTTTATTCCATTATCCATATCTAAAATTTTTCATTAAATAAAAATAATATTTCATTATAAAGAAGAAAAAACTATTCCTTGGATTTTATATCTTAGTAAGAGTGTTATATGACCACATATTATTAACTAATGCTTCTTCTATTGTATCATCTTCTTCTATTAGCTAAGAATTTTGATTAATTAGTCCCTTAATGTATCTGAATATATATATAACCATTTCAATTGGTACAATCTAAAGATAATACTTAACCCCATGATAAAATTATTTTTCATATTCAATGGAATCATTATCATATATTGAACTTGTTTAACTAGAGGAATAACACTCAATAGATTTAACTAATAAATCCTCACCACCATGTTTATCTTTAGCAGATGATATTTCCAATTTATTCTTTTGGGCATTTCTTTGCTTCTTGGCCACTCTCTTCTTCATATTTCCTAAAGTCTTGGCTGAAACATCCAAGTGGGTTTTTGAAGGAATGGACTTTAAATGTTCTATCTGAGGCACTTCTTTAAGTATCTGAAATATGAACATCATATAAATATTAGGTAAATAAAATGTGATACTTTTTAATCCAATTAGAGGGAACAGTTTTCTTCTTATTCAATTGAGATAATATAAAATATCTAATTATATAGAACCTAACTATGATACCACTTGAGATACCCAATATACCACGAAGATACACTAGGGGGGATCAGATGTGGACCGATTTTACAAAAAAAAAACAATTATTATTATAACTTCAAAACCCATGTAGTATTTAATATTTTTAACCTATTAGGATATAAATGAAGATATTTTTATTTTACCCCACCAACCACCTATATTAAGTTCAGAATCTAAAAGTAAAAATAGTATAGGAATTTTTACGATGTGTTTCCCTAGTGTGGGTAACATACTCCTTTACATATCAACTCCATTTGAGTCATATATTCTCTACTATAATCAAATAACCAATTATAATGGGTGTCGAGAGATCATTCTGAAAACTTATTAAAATAATATTACACATGTGTGGTCGCCATATTTTTTTGTTGACATGACTCCACTATATTACGCAAGTGAATGGGTATTTATACTACTTCAATATTCTTTATCTCTAACTATTAATCTAATTATTTCCACCTTTTTAATTAGACTAACTCTAAACACCAGGAAGATCTACACCAATAAAATCAAATATGGTTATTCACCTTAGAGTCTTCAACTTCTAGGATATATTCAAGTTCAACTCATGAAACTTGATCCCTATAATTATTTTTAGTATACATATCTTCCAAATATATTCACTAGATTCTAAAATTCACTTTTCATGAATAAAACCTAGAATATATCTTCCTTATATTTACACACTTTAATATAGTCTCAGAATCTTAACTGGAGATATTAACTTGAGAACATGGGTATTCTATTGATCTCTCACTTATTTTTAGCTACAAAATTCAATGAATTCCTCTTCTTCATCTTCTTCTTATTCAAGATCTCATGTTCTATAAAATTCTCCTCAAATAATTCACATTATGAACAACCAAAATTCTAGCAGATAATTCTTTTTCTTTTATTCTCTTCTTGATCTTCTTAAATTCTCACATGTATAGGAAGCTATATTAAATGAATTAATTCTTTTTCAAATAACATAAATGGTGTGATGAGAAGAAAAAATAGATGCCTATGAAAAATCACCATTATACAATACCATGTTCAGGATTCAATGGATTTTTATGTACTTCTTTTTCTACTCAAGGATTATTCTATAAATACGACTAACAAATGATTATCATTTTTGAAATGTGTCTCAATAAAATATTATTTAATCTTTAATAGGTGTATATTCTTCTTCTAAAAATCATCCACAAAATATTCATATCAAATCTTCATTGCTGTATAAAGAACATAAAAACAATCCTATATATAGTGTAAAATCATAATGATTTTCCAAATTCATGAAATCTGGAAGTCTTTTCCATTTCTAAAGTCTTGGAAAAATTTCCATACTTCCATCCTAAATCCTTTTTAACACTAGAATATTCTCATATCAAAATTATATAGTCTATGATAAAAAATATCTCAAGGTTCTATGGTTCTTCATTTTCATTATTCTTAAAAAATTAATAATTCTATTTTCTTCATCAAAGAATAAATAAAACATTCTTTCAAACTTTGATCTTCTTCATTATCAACATTAATATCACTAAATCAAGATCAAATTAGGGGTTATCTAAGACTAATTATGGGTTGAACTCAAAAATTTAGCTTCAAATGTATCATATTTTTATTCAATCAAAATTAAATAATTCTAGAATATATATTTTTCATTATGATTTGATATTCCCTTTACCAAGATGAAGATTAAGTTAAATTTATTTTCAATCTTTGATCAAAACACATTCTAGTTTTTTGATCTTTATACGATGAACAAAAAATTATTGTATTATCCAAAATAGCTTCATCATTATTAGATTAAATGTTTGAAAACTTTATTTTTCACCCCGAAGAACTTAATTTTTTTCTCAAGTGTTGAAGTTTTATGCCAGGTTCTTAAAAGTATTACATTAAACAAAGATTTCTTTTTATAGTCTTATGGTCAGTAGAAAAGTACTTATGTTAAGCTTCATAAGTCTTATGTACTTTCTTTTTTCAAATTTCAATAGATTTAAAAACATTATGTTTGGTACTCAATTCATATGATAAATATTGATAAAAAGTAAAGACTCATATTAAGTAGAGTTATATGATGGAACTTAAATTCCTATGTTTACTTCCAAGCTATACACCTAGAACCTGATGACTTGTGTTAGGTATAAAATTCTTATAATTATAGTTGAAAAATCCTTACACTAAAAAATTATCCATTTCTCATGTCCTCCAAAAGACTTATTTCAATAGGTAGCTTCTAAATGACTTATGATTGATTCTAGGGATTCTACAACTTCTTTAAATCATATTTGAATGTATTCAAATAAATATTATAATTATTAAAATAATTTAATAAATTTATATAAAAATTATAAGATATTGAAACATATTAAATACTCTCTTTATAGTATATACACAAACTTCTCTTCCTATTTAGGTGCAACTCCCCTTAAATCAATCCCAAGAAATCTCTATTAATAATAACATTCATATAGTCATTCTATGAAAAATGATTGAAACATCCAAATTTCTTTGTTTTTATTAGATGGGGTTTTCCACTTTAGTTTCTTCTATCAACTACATAAAAGCTATTTATCTAGATATTCTTAGGCAGTAACTTCAACTTCCTTTAGGTGGATCCATTATATATCACCCAATATATATCCTTTTAATTATAACATTGAAAAACCTAATTAACCACAAATAAAATCAAACACCTTTGGTTAACTCAATCACATATCTACCACCATATACTAAATCCCAACCATATGTCACATTTTCATTATAGTTGGGGTTATTATGAACATGAAGGACATCAACCTCATGCCCCCTCCTATCATGCATGACCCCAACCACATCTCATCATACCAATACATAGGAGGGTTTACCATTACATCACACATTATATCCATATGATCATAACTACTTTGAACCATCGTAAACCATACCACACCTATAAGGTAGAGCGGGGAGGAGGGAGTAGTCAGCCATCTATTTCCTTGCTAACTTCGATATTGGGGAAAACACCTGAAGCCCAATTGTTTTTGGTGTCAATACGGTTACCCAACTTAAATGGGGTGAGTATATAAATCATAATAAAATAAAAGTATATAGACACATATAATATCAACATAAGGGTCCCTAACAAACAATATTACCTCAACCCATATTCATAACTATATCATCTTAAATTTCTACCAAGAATTACTACCATACAACCAATTACAATTCCTATTTAATCAAATAATTTATCCACATCAAGATTAATCATTTACTAACCATTTTACATTATTTATGATGCTTAATTTATATATTTTCCAATAATCCATTATTATACATTAACAAAATTTATACCAGACACTCCATTCCATTTATTTATGTTCCAATAACATCCCATACCCATTATTAGTTTAAAAGTTCCTACCAAATTATTTTTCTACTGATAAACTACAAACATTATCCCTTTATTAATCAACCAAATCCCCTCTTTTTAACCCTTTAAAGGAATCCAAGACTTCCCTAAAAAATCCAATATAATATCGCACAACTAATAAAAAATTTATCAAGTAATAGTCCCACAATTACTATACAATAATAATAATAATATTATTATTTTTAACAACACACATCAATGGATTTTAACAATAAGCACTTCATTATTAATGAAACGTTTTTATATCAATTCATTTATACCACACAACCAATTTGTTACCATATTTAAGTGTTTAACATTTTATAAAGGGAATTGACATCATTTAATCATAGAAATGTTCCATAGATCACAAAAACAACAATAACTATCAATAATAAGCGTAAACATATGTCAATATCAAATAAATATACCCACAAATTATTTACCCCATTCCCTTTCATTTTGTTTATTCTGATAATTATATTTAGTAACCCAATCCATAATATCCACCCAATGAAAGAAATACTATGAAACATCCATAATTTATACATGATAAAATATAATTCTCTAATCCCATATCTCAACTGGATTTTTATAATTTGTTTCATAAGGATGAAGGGGAAAAGATGACCATGTAACTAAACTCATATGATGTAACCCTAATCAACTTAGATCATAGAAAAACCCCATTAAAATAACATCCCAAATATCATCTAAATCAATATGGAACTATGACAAAAATTCTATAGAATAGGTAGGAAGCCTAGAATAAGAGGGAATGCAATCACCTTATATTCTTTAAAACCAATGAAGAACCACAACACAGTGCCATCACCACACCACATAATCCTATCTTCTAAAAATTAAAAAATGAATCAAACCAAGCCAAAATCTAGTATGAGAACCATGGTGTAATGTTGTCCAAAATGGAACAACCACAAAAATAATCCACTTTAGGATACACGTTTTAACCATAAAAACCACACTGAAATCCTCAACCTTCCCTTTAGCTCAATCAACCTCAAGCTGAGACCATGAAACATGGCCCCCTATAATAGAATAACCCCCTAATGTAGACCATTATAACACTAAAAAACAATAAAAATGTTCTATTATATAACCTCAAACATCCATGAAAGAAAACTACTATGCCCCAAAAGTAACCCCTAGTTGGAATATCATCTTAAACTACACTCTTACTTCCTACAAACTTCTCTAGACATCTCTAACAACCAAAAAAATATAATATAATAGTTTAGGATTCTCTGAGATATTACATTAGGTACTTTTAAAATCATTCTTTACCTCAAGAAGAAAAAACTAACATAGAAAAAAACATCCATCAAAAAAATCTTAAACCCTCCCTTGGGAGATACCTCTCAAATAAAAAGATTCCATCACCAATAACCTGTGTCACTTAAGGAAATAAATAATTTCGTAATATAATTACCAAATCAAGCATTACATCAATATGAAAAACAATATTCAAAACCATTCATGGTACTAAGAATTTATATGTTAATAATGATCCTATATACTCTCCTCTAAACCACCATGCTTCCACAAAACCCAAGACAAGGGGATAACTTTACTATATAACACATTTTCTCAATGATATTGAATCTTGAATAACTACTCAATGAATATCAAATTTTCATTGATATCCAAATCACCCAATGAATGATGTGGGACTAATTATGTAGATATTGATAAATATTTGACATGTTGAAGACATTATGGATCCAGTCTAGTTGGGGAGGAATCATCAAATGATACACTACCTTACTAATGTATTGCAACACTTGGAAAGGTCTAAAAAACTAGGGTTGTGGTTTACTCCTCGAATGAATCTATACTGACCACAAAGAGGGGAAACTCTTAGGAACACATGGTACCTAACCTCAATCTCTAAATGTCTCCTCATCTGACCAACAAAATAATTATAAAATTACTATTTCATATTCATATGTTATATAATAATATGCACCTTCCTCGTCATACTCTACACCACATATAGACCAAGGAATACTGACTCCCAAACCTTACTATTTCACAATAGAGATCAATAATTCCACCCATAAAATACCAAAAATGGATCCATTCCAATGGAATATTAGTAGATGTTGTTATAAGAAAACTTAACCAAAGACATGTACCTCACCCAAGAACCACTAAAATCTATAACACTAGTCCATAACATATCCTCAAATGTTTCAATGGTTTTCTCCATCTTCCCATATTCCTAAGGTTGAAAATTAGCAATGAGGTAGAGTTGATAACCAAATGATTGATGAATATCTCACTATACTCATGAGGTGAAAATATGATCCTAATCAGAAATAATGATCCTCAGTACCCCATGAAGCAACACCACCTTATCCACATATTTCCTCACCAAAACTTACGTAACAATCGACTCCCTGATGGTCAAAGAAGTGACCTGACATCATCAACCAATCCAAAAATCACCAAAATAATGTCAGATAATCCATAGGATTGAGGTAAAATGGTACTGAAATCCATTGAGATATACTCCCATTTCCACTTGGGAATATCCAATGGCTATAACAAATCACTCAAAACACTATGATCTACATTCACGTACTAGAAAACATGACATTGTGATGTGAACTCCACTACTGATTGATTTATCTTAGACCACCAAAGATGATCCCTCAAGGCATGATACATCTTGGATATAATCAGGTTGACTTCCATTTTTTAACTATGGAATTTTAGTATAAAATCCTCATGAACTATCAATAAAACATAAAACATCTTCTTGAATAATATCTAATGTAGTTCATCCTCTGAACATCCTTTTATAGCATCACCATGGATGAAAGTAACCCACATCACCTACACCCATAAGTTTCCCCACCAAGAATCCTCCACCTACTGTATCAAAGATAACTAAATTGTCATATGGAATAGGAAACCTCTACCACCAGATTCCTCCTCATTGACATACATTGACGAAAGTTCCCTTATCAGTTTCCAAGTATCTTCGGAGTCCCCAAAAATATATCCCTATGAATCTATTATTAACACATCAAAAAACAAATTCCCCTTACTTATGGTGTAGAATAAATCAAAGACACAGTCCTATATGAACTCCATTCACCAACACAACCACATCTTCAGTTCCCACTAAGAGAAATATACCTCAAGCTCTTGTGATTCCTGAAGACCACAAAATGATCATCGATAAGGTAATGTATCCAAAAATTCATAGAAAATATGATTTATTCCATATCAATATCATGTGTGGTGTAGTTATTCTTGTGTGGATTTAATTTCCTAAACCTATATGTGATCACTTCCCTTTGCTATATCAAGACACAACTCAAACCGATACGGGTGACATCACTAAAGACCATAAAAATAACTTCCTCCTCTAGAAACCAAATAATTGGAGTACTTATGAACCTCTCCATTAGGTAGTTAAAAGTTATATGAAAATTATTAGTCCAAATAAATTCCTAGACCTTTATGGTTAGGGATTTAATGGGGTTGTAGTCCATGTGAAATTGAACAAAAAGATTCAAAAATATCCCACAAGAGCAAGGAAGTTATGGAAATCTTTAATGTTCTTGGGAGATTCCTAAGAAAATAATGATACAATATTCACCGGATCAATGAAAATTCTATTATATGAAACAACATGACTACGAAAATTCACCTTCCATGTCCAAAAATTATACTTGGACAACTTCCCATAGAGATGGTAGTACCAAAGGACCTTAAAAAAAACTCTAAGGTTCTCAACATGCTCCAACCTTGATCTTGAGTATACAAGAATATCATCAATGAAAATTTCTACAAACTAATACAGGAAATCATAAAACATAGAGTTAATGAGCCCTATGTAAATTTATAGGGAATTCATGGCACTAAATGACATAAATACAAACTCAAAGGCCCTATAATGATAATTTAATATAGTATTCTAGATATCTTCCTCTTTCACAATTATCAAATGATATCTTGACTATTAATGAATCTTGAAAAACCAATAGGATCTTTTTAACTTGACAAACAAATCATTAATCCTTAGAAGAGGGTAACAGTTCTTGACCATCTCCTGATTTAGCTAGTAGTAATCTATAAACAAACTAATACCACCATCCACATTATTAGAGAATAAAACTGAATCACCCCATAGTGATATAATGGATCAGATGAACCCCTTATACATCAAATAATCAATCTAAATCTATAGATCCCATATCTTATAAGGTTGAATATGATAGGAATCCATTGAAATCAGAGAGGAACTTGGTTGAAACCCTATCATGAAATGGATATCATAATGAAGGGGTAGGTTCAAAACCTCATTGGAAAAAACATCTAGAAACCCCTTCACGAATTTAAGTAACTCCACCAGTTGTTCCTTGACTAAATCTAAGGATAGTGATACTAGATGAGAAAAAATGGTTCCAAACATCTATTACCCATTTGATGATATTTCTGACCAATGAATATCGCACAATATCCCTCTTCATTACAAAAAAAACTCTCCTATGAAATAAATAAATAACCATGTAAAAAAATTCAACAATTTGATACCAATGATTACATCATATGATTGTATAAAAATTTAGGAATAAAAACACAAATGACTAATGCTACCCCATCATCATCTCAAAACCTTGGATCACATCAATCATACTCGTCCATCCTCTAATTGGCATAATCAACACTAAGGGAACTAGAAACCAATTCATTTTAACTCCCATGGCACAAAAAATGTGCTTATAATATAAGATTATAAAGCTATAGAATTAAAAAAATCATAATACAATGTGGAAGATAGATAGATGATACCTTAGATGATCTCCAGACCATCTTGTGCTAGCACCTCCATAAAATAAATATGTTCACATCCAAATCCTCTAATTCACTACTAAATACCACCTCCATGACCATGAATATACTTATTTCCCTATAGGCGAGTTAAATCTTGGGGATATCCTCCACTAACTGCATATACTCTTAGTAAAATAGAGTCATGCTATCCCTACTACTGACATGACCTTTAAGGAAACTACTTCTAAGGATGGTAGAGAAAATAAACACCCATACATTTCTAATCACTAAGGATGGTTGGGCATTGAAATCACTAATATCCATGAATCCTAGAAGAAAAGAACACTGAATCTGAGATATTGATAGATACTTAAGAACTTATGGTCCTTGAGAAATGAGAAAAAAACTATTTAGACCAATTCCTAATAACCAGAAACCACTATGGTCCAAATACATGAGATCATCCACTAATAGTTATACTCCTTGAGAAAATATGATAACACCCCTCTTGAGATGACCCTAACTAAGCATGCATCCTATCAATGACCTCATCCTTTTATTTTACTTCCAAATAAATAGGAAATGTAAATTGAGTGTATTCATATAAAATAAAAAAGAAGAGAACCTCTTCCAAATGATATGATCATTACTACTCACCCAAAAAAATAATATTAGAAAAGTGAAGAAGGTCCTTAAATAGGATCCTGATCTCTCACACACCTTGGATTACCTGATAAAGGTAGATCAACACCTATCTATTCAACACCCTTATCATTGATGATAGAAACTCAACAAATAACTATCTCTGAAAATCATCCCAAGAAACATCCACCTCCTTCCACTCACCAAGATACAAGATCCACCACTACTATGTTTCTCCTCACATCTGACTAATGGATAGTAGAACATGATACTCCACCTTGAAATGAATTAGTCTAAATAAAATTGCAAGATCCTTAAACCATCCCCCTATCTTTAGACCAGAGATTCTCCCCTCATACTTATCCTATCCCTATCATTGGAATTCACACAACATCATTCTCTAAAGATAATCCTCTTCAACTGCCTCAATCCTCTAATAATAAACTAGATCATCCTATGGAACCTTTCCAAACTGACCCACATGTGAATGATGAATAACATGAATCTGTGAAAACGAAATCACCCCTAATCTTGTTATCACAAACCTTTTTATCAAATTCAACTAATTCAGCCAATTTAATTTCCCAAAATCATCCCAATTCAAACATAAGTGCAAACAAGTATGATTCTTGTACCTTTCCTAGGGCTCTACCATGAAAGAAACATCACTTCTCTTAGCACATTTAGCAAGACAAAGGTCAATATGTTATATCAAAGGCTCCCCTAAAATACTATGTACTTTATAATCTCCCTTTATTATATCATAGACTAAGTTCAACTGATACTATTTCCCTATAAACCCATGCAATTATCACTAGTGCCTAACTCTACTATCCATTTGAAATTTCAACCAAGGATTTGATATAATTTTTTCAGGACCTTCCACCAACTGGGAAACCCTCATAGTGTAATACCCTAAAAATTTAAAATAATAACTCTATGTTTAATATCATACAATACATAAAACACTGAGTCTAAATGAACCCTAGTATAATATTAAAATATTATTATTCAAGGTAACAATTATCACCAGGTTGCTGAATTGGAAGGTATGAACAATATTAACTGAATTATGATTTATACGCACACACACACACACACACACACACATATAAAGGACCTACTCAATAAAAATTCATTTATTAATAAATAGTAAATAAATACTCAATTTTCTGTAAGGTTATTTTATGCTTCATAAATAAGTTATCTAAAAAATGACTTTTTATTGATTTTTGTGAGGAAATATTATAATTATTTTTTGGAACTTATATAAATTCTATTTTATAAAAATAATAACATTTTTAAAATAATAATATCAATATATTTTTAGGGTGAATTTTAATATTTTTTAGAAAACATTCATTTTCCGCTGAATGGTGAAAAATACAGATTTTTATTGAAAAAATTATTTCTGTCTCAACCATTTTTAAAGTTCCATTTTAGGTTAAAATTATTTAAAAGTAAAATGGGTTATATTATATTATTAATAATCTAATTAAGTTTATTGAAATCAACTATATTTTTAAATTTGGTAAATTTTTTATATATAAAAAATGTATTTTTTGAAAAACTGTTCTCATGCATGCAATGTGATTTTATATTAATAATGTAAATTTATCACTATTTTTTAATGATTTTAATGAAATTTATTTAGTATATTTTCAATAAAATATTTTAACATCCATATAATATTTTTACTATGCATGAGATAAGAATAAATCAACTTTATTCTTAAAAACTATATGTTTCTAAAAAGATATTTTTGTCCTGTTTTGTGCACTTATTTTGAAATTAATTTTTTCTAATTATTTGTATTGAAATTTATAAAATTTATTCCATATTTTTATTTAGTAGGTTATAATTTGATAAATATGCCTCTTTTAGTTTAAGTAAATATGAATAGTAACCGTGGTAAAAACTATCACCCTAGTATAGGGTAAACACGGTTAATCTTGGTTAAAACTAAGTGATAAGGCCATATTTGTTCATCATAATTCATATTGGATGAATCAAATTCGACCCTTACCACTATACTCTCAAAATAGACATGTTAATGGACACTTTTACATGAAAATGACCCTTATAATATTTAAATTAATGAAAGTTACAAAATGTCACTCTCTTAGTTTTAAATATCTATTATGTATCCACATAGGGAAAACATCAATATATGAACAAACATAAATATTTATTTTTATCTTAGTGGAATAATTTTCATGATATAAATTTATTATAATTTTTATAAATTAAATAATGACCTTAAATTCATGTGCAATACTAATACAGAATTTATTTAATTAACAATAAAATAAAATATATGATTTTAAAAATTATAAAAATTATATAATTTGAATGAGATAATGTGTCCCATGAATTTTATAGATCTATATGACATGTTAGTGTATTTCTAAATGATTATATTCTATTTCCACTTTTTTATTGATGTATTTAGAATCAAATTAAATGAATAGTGTAAGAATTTACATTAATGTTATTTTATAAAAAAAATATTTTATTAAAACATTTAAAATTAATGAAGATTTTAAATTTTTCCATCTAAATTAAAAATTGATAAAAAAATCATTTATATTCAATTTATGGGTCAATTTTCCATTTATAATAACATTATTAACCATTTACGATTAGAACAGTAATTACCATGGTAAAGGTCAAAAATAATTAACCAAGGGGTTAATAAAAAAGATAAGGATTAAAATGATATAAAAAATTGTATAAATTTCATTGGATTATATACATTTGGAATCATTTTTATCTATAATAGTCTTATTATATTTTAATTTTTTAATAAATTCCAATAGAGCCCCTCACCTCAATTATAAAAGGTTGTCCCTTCCTTCACCTCTTTATACCACATTGGGAAATCTATACCGACCAAAACCTGACCATTAATCTTATAAAAATCCTTATCCAAGTTATTGTGGTTCTGGTCCCCCTATAATACCCACCCTAAGTCCCTTAAGGAGAGATATAATGGAAATCTACTGAAGAAGAGGCAATCTTATTTACCAAGTACTTCAAGTTTATTTCTTCTTATTGTTTCAATTAAGGTATTTTACCCATCCTAAAAAAACTAAAGTGTCATAAATATACTAATATGTTATTATGATTATGGTACATCCATATTCCATCTCTTTTACATCATATGAAAAGAGAAAACATTGCCTCTGTGTATATACAACTTCACATATTCACGTAGCAGTGTAATTCATTTTTATCACCACTTTAATTGGATAGTTATAAAGATTTAAATAATAATTATTTATTATATTTATGACATAAATATTATTCTCAAACTATAATATCATATATACCTCCATACCTTCCAATCTGATGGAAACAATAACATCACTCGTGTTTACATGTGGACTACCATCTCCACGATGTGATGTGATCCATTTTTCATTTAAGTTTTATGTGGATAGTAATAAAGATGTATTTAATTAATATATATGATATATATTATATAATAATTATTATATAAATATTAATTATTATTTAACTTTCTTTTGTTTCATCCATCGAAAAGTGAAAACAATATTCATACATATGTAGGACTTGTCGCCTCTATTATAATGTAATTAATCTATCTATATTTATCTATATGGATTATTTTAAATAACTATTTATTGGATATATAATATATATATTAAATAAAATTCTAGATAATATGGAACCATGATAAAGACAAAAGGAATGAGATTACTGAATCAAAACATACATGAAAAACAAAGTAGCTAATACATAAAATATTGATAAGAATAAAAGATCATTATCAAATGGTTGATAAAATATTATAAATAAATTATATATGATATAATAGATATGAATATTATTATTTTATGTAAGTATATTAAATTTTAATTTATTATAAAGGAGGTTAGATCACCTATGTGACAAGTTGGACCCGAGGTAAGAGATTTTGTCACAATTTCCACTCCATTGAGACATATTTGGTATTAAGCACCTGTTTATTTTTATGTGGTGTATATAACGAACCTTTGAGGTATTTAACATGTATATGTATTTATTTATAATTATTATAGTTTATTTCATGTTTACTATTTTAAATTTTTTCCATATTTTTTTCCAACTTTTCCTCTCTTTGGAACTTGAATTAGGTAAAGAAAGTTTAAAAAACCTAATCTTATTTATCTTTTGATCAGATATATTTTTCTTACATATAATTATTTTCTATTAAATGTTTTAAAAAATGTTTTTATACTTCTATAATTATTTTTCAATATAAAATTTTAACCAATTTTTACTTTTTACTAAATGGATTGAAAGAAATCTTTTTGTCGATATCCAAACAAGGTAATTTGTGACTTTTCTAAAAAAAGTATGAAGGAGTGTTTTTAACTTATATGGAATGTGAGTATTTTCCCACCATAATGAATAATAATTTCATTGAATATTACTTTACAAGTTTCTAATATTATTTACATTGAAAACATTTTACTTTATAATCTTTCAGTTTTTTTATATAAGTGATTTGAAAAAAATGGAAATGTTATTTTCCTAAGGAATGTTTTAATTTTATGCAAATGAATTTTCTATTCATCAATGATAGAAATATTTTATTTTATATATTCACCCCTTGGGATATGTTTTAATGGAACCATCCTTTGAAACATTCACATGTGGTTATTGGATATTAAATTTATCTAAAATATACATATTCCCTATATCATGGAAATTATTTTTTGACTAACCCAAATATCATTTATAGATATTGTGCTATAATTTGAAAGTATTTGATTCACTTGGTAATTATTTATAAATCCATATTATTTACTTAATATGGATATTTTTTGATAAATAATATTGTTCAAGAACTAAATAGTTCATTCAATATATGAAGAATACATTAGACATGAAATGATGGGTGGGGACTGAAACTATTATCCCCTTAATGAATCAACATGTCTTATGAGAAAAATCAATAACATAACATTAAATGGGTTTTTTTCTGTATTCTTACCCATATTATTAAATAGTCTTGTCATAAGTAATTTATGGTATAGATACCAAGATTTCTAAGATCATTGTGTCCAATATTAAGCATTTACTTTATTAAGAATTCAATTATTATTATAATTCATGAGATTAATGCATTGATATTATCCAATGATTCATTTTTTTCTTAAGTTATTGATTAAATGGAATTAATTTTAAGTTATTTCCATTCCATATTGACTATGCCTTATTTACTCATAATAACTTCCACTGTATGTAATCCTTACTAATCATCTGAGATCACTATTTTATTTGTATGGTTTTCTTTAGGGTAAAAAGAAGGATTTTATGAATAATATCAAGCATGAAAGAATGTTTTTATGATATATATTTTAAATTTCCAATGTAATATAAGAATCATGTATTTATATTGTTAGTTAAGACTAAAAAACCATTCAGTGCTTTGGGATGTGATTATTTGTATCTATTTCCAATGTTATAAAGTAACCACCAAATCTATGATACCAGAGTCTATGTCTTAAAAGTTAGTATTAGAGGAAAGCTTATTATAAACCTTTAAAACTAGATTTATGAAAACATATATTAGATAATATAACCCTATAAATAACTTTGAGTATAATTATAAGTATTAGATAACAACCTAAAAATTAGTAGGGTAGAGATTATGTGGTTTAACACTATAATTATTATTGCTCATACTAGGTTTTTTAGATTTAGTCAATGGATGGAACCAGAAGGAACTATATTAAAATTTAATGTGAGGGAAAATATAATTAACATGAAAGGCCAAATGGGATGATGAATGAAGTGAAATATATTGTGATTATAATTGTTGAATTATCAAAATATATGATTAATAACTTTCACCTTATGTAACTCTTAGAATCACCAAAGAAGAGAATGATAGAGTTTTATGAGAACATGGGTAGTAGAGACCATGTAGGAAAGAAGGAACAACTTCCTTAATGTTAGAAGTTTATAAAGATACATTTTGAATAAGGTCTCAAAGGAATGGGAAAAAATTTTAATTATGGGAAATAAGGGTATAAATCAATGAATTTTAATGGAAAAATAAAGATTATGATATAAGAGAATAAATTAAATCATATGAAACCATTTTTAGTTCAATTTATTATATTTGGGTAATATATAAATTATATGATTCAGTGTCCTAATCTAAGAGTTAACTCCTAGACTAAGGAAATAACTATGCTATGGAAATCATTTAAGTGTAAGGATTTAAGTGTTTATGTATTGGTAATTGAGAATTTTGTTGTAGATGTATTATAATATTGTGGACACCAAAATCATGAAACATCTTATAATTTTTCCAAAATAGTTTTTAATTAAGTATTTTAAAAGACATTTCAAATGGTACTAATAATCTAGAAAATCGATTTAGTGATAATATGATATTTTTGGAAAACCCATGATTAAGGGACTGATAACCCTTAATATGTGTTTGATATTAGGATAAGCCTAAAATATATTGGGATGATAATTCTAAGGTTGATCATAATTTTTTATGTATATATAACCCTCTTAAAGTTTTATGTGATGAGAGTTTAACATGATTAAAAATATTTTGGGAGACATTTATGGTAATACAACCCTTTCGTTTAGTATATGTTTTACTAAAAAGGATATTTGGAAAATAATGATTTTATATTTTGTGGAAATAATTTTAAAGTTATTGATAAACATTAAAGTCAATATGATTTTGAGGATGAATTATTTATGGAATAATGGGTTTAAGGAGTTCATACATTTTTGGAATATATCATATAGAAAACCTTAGTAGTAAAAAAAAGTGATTTAATGAGTAATTTTATTTTTTATGATAGGAATGTTATAGTTTTACAAAAAGGAAAATTCATATTCTATATAATAACCCATAAAATTCAAAAAGGAAATGGGGCTTGAACCCACAAACAAAGGATAAAAAGGGTTAAACACCTACTACTGGCCTACATGATTTCCTGGTTAGTATGAATTTTTTTACTTGAATGATTTGAAAGATAAATAATAAATTAATTTTGGGAATAATAATACAGAATAAAATATTGTTTTTTAAATTTTTGGTATTTTAAAGTGATTAATGAAATTCTGGGATACAATTCATTAGGTTGAAGTATATGTAACTTTTAGGTTTAATATAAAGGATTATTTGAGAATAATAATATTACATTTTTGGAAGTACAAGCTGAAGGGTATGAGATAATCATTGAGGTTAAAGTATGATTTATCATATTCAATAGCCTATGCTAACCATTATAACTTTGGTAAATATTTAGAGGCTGAAGGAATGGATTATGAATTTTTTATTCATTAAAAGTGTTTCAAGCATGAAAATTTCATCTCAAGTATCAATTTACTAACATAAGAGATGAAGTGAAAATGGATCTAAGCATAACCAAAGGATGAGATTATGCTTAAAAAATGGACAGAATTAAGTAATTTTGTTTTCTCAAGTGATTTATCTAGATAGTAAAATAATAACTTGACTTTAGAAAGGTGAAATTTTAATAAAAACATTATCAGTTTACTTTTCTTATAGAGAAATCAATGACCTTTTAACCTATCATAGATTTATGATTTTGTGATGGTTTACTTTCTCATGATCATGTTATATGTCACTATATATTAATAATTAGGTGTCAGGTTTCTCTTACATGTTTATATTTTCATTTATCTCCAATTTTTTTCTATTAGGAAACCTATTTTGGGGTGAACTTTGTACTTTCCTTTCTCTCTTTTAAAGAGGAAGTTCTATTAACCCTTTTTATGATGTGGGTTCTAAAATTTAAAACCTTTGATTACCAGCTCGAAGATAAAATTTTGAGGATTAAATTTATTTATTAGGTAGGGGGAGAATGAAACACACATATAATTTAAAATAAAAACACTATGTTTGATAGCATACACCACACACAACTCCAAATCTAATTGTAACACAATATACTATTAACATATTATTATTTAATGTAAACATTATCAACTAGTCAATGAATTGGAGGGTATGAATAGTATTAATTAAATTATATATATATATAACCTAATAAATAAAAATTCATTGATTGTTTTTTTTGGAAATCAGTACTCAATTTTTAGTAAGGTTATTTTATGCTTCAAAAATAAGCCATCTTTCAAAAATGATCTTTATTGATTTTTATGAGAAATTATTTTAATTAATTAATAGAACTTATATAAATTTTATTTTATAAAAATAATATCAATTTTTAAATAAACTTATCAAAATTTTCTAAGGGTGACATTTTTGTATTTTCTTGAAATGATTCATTTTTTAGTGAATAGTGAAAAATAATGATTTTTATTGAAATCTGTATTTTTGTTTCAACCATTTGATTAGTTCCATTTTATTTTTAAAGGTTTAAAATTAAAATTATTTCTATTTGATTATTAAAAAATACAATTAAGTTCATTATAATAAATTATCTATTTAAAGTTGGTATAAAAACATTTATATATATATATATATAAATTCATTTTTCAAAAAAATTATTTTTATGCGTGCTATGTGTTTTTATATTAAAAAATTAAATTGTTATCTATTATTGAATGGTTGTAATGAAATTAATTTATTATATATTAATTCAAATATTTTAACATTCATATAATATTCTTACTATGCTTGAGATAATAATAAATCCAGTTTATGCTTAAAAACAATATTTGTCTAAAAAGAGATTTTTATCGTGTTTTTTGAAATTATTTTAAAAATAATTTCTGACACTTAATGGTATTTAATTTGATAAAATTTGTTCCATAATTTTAATAATTAGGTTAAAATTTGGTAAATAGGCTCTTTTTTTTGTCAATATGAATAGTAACCGTGCTAAAAGTTATCACCCTGATAAAGGGTAAATTCGGTTAATGTTGGTTAAAACTAAGTGATAAGGGAATAATTTTTCATATTAATTATTATTTTATGATTTAAATTTTAACCTTATCACTTTAGGATCTAAATTTACTTATTTAATTGACTCTTTTCCATGAAGTTGACCCTTATAATATTTAAATCAAAGAAAGTTACAAAATGTCAATCTCTTAGTTTTTAATATATATTATGTGTCCAAATAGGGACCAAATAAATATATGAAAAAAGAAATTTATATTTTGATATTAATGAAATTATTTTCATGAGATAAAATTATTTATTATATTTATAAATTATATAATTACCTTAAATGCTTGTGCAACACTAATATAATATTTGTTTAATTAACCAAAAAATAATATAAATGAATTTAAAATTATTGAAATTGATATAATTTGATTTATATAATGTGTGCCATGAATTTTATAGATCTATATGAAATTTTAGGTTAGTTTTAAAGGATTATATTTGAATTCCCTTTTTTTCTTGATGTATTTAAAGTCAAATTAAATGAATAGTGTCAAAATTGACATTAATGATATTTTATCAAAATAATATTTTATTAAATTATTTAAATTTAATAAAAATATTATCTTCAAACATTTTATTGTAAAATGGTTTAAAAAATAATAAATAATCCATTTTTGAATCACTAGTCCATTTATAATAACATTATTAACCCCTTGTGATTAAAATAGTGTTTACTGCAGTTAAGGCCAAAAATAATTAACCAAAGGGTTAATAAAATAGATAACGATTAAAATGATATAAAAACATGTCTAAATTTCATTTAAATATTTTATTTAAAACCTATACACGTTTCATTATAATTCATGACCATTTTGAATCATCTTGATCAAGACTAGTCTTATTGTATTTAAATTTTTTAAGAAATTCCAAAAGTGCCCCTCACCTCAATTATAAAAGGGTACCCCTTACTTCACTAATTTACATAAAATTTAGAAATATACCTTGAAAAAACCCTGACCATTACTCTTATAAAAATAATTAAACAAGTTATCAGGGTTTTTTTCTCCCCAAAAGACCCACCCAAGGTCCCTTAAGAAGATATCTAGATGACTTATACCGAAGAAGAGATAATCATCATTATCGTGTTATTCAAGTTTATTTCTTATTACAATTCCTATTAAAGTGTTTTTCCTATCCTAAAATAATAAATCATGTATAATTAATATAACTATATGTTATTATAATTATTTAAAAACTATATTTTATCACTTATCCATCCTATGAAAAGTGAAAACATCTCTTGTGTGTTAGTTTGACTTATCATATCCACGTAGTGGTGTAATATGTTTTTCACCACCAAATTAGTTGTATGATTATAAAAATTTATATAATGAGTATTTATGATATTTAAGAAAAAAATATGATTATGGAACTATAATATCATATGTAACTTCTTACCTTCCAATTCGTTGAAAAATGACAATGTCGCTCGTGTGTATGTGTGAACTACCATCTACACATAGCGATGTGATCCGTTTTAAATTTATGTTTTACATGTATTGTAATAAGGATGTATTTAATGATTATATATGATATATATGATATAATAATGATTTTTAAAGATTAATTATTTTTTAAATTTCTTTCTTTCTATCCATCAAAAAGTTAAAACAACGTTCATGTGTGCGTACGACCTGTCGTCTCCCAGAACGATGTAATTAATTTTTCAATATTTATCTATATGGATGATTATAAATATCTATATAATGTATATATATGATATATATATATATATTAAATAAAATTAAAGAGATGATGTTACCATAATGACGAAAAAAGGAAGATACTACTGAATGAAAACATACATGAAAAACAAAGAAGTTAACACTCGAAATAATGATAAGAATAAAATATTATTAACAAGATGGTGATAAAACATTATAAATGAATGATATAGGATATAATATATATCACTATTATTATTTTCTAGGAGTATAATAAATTTAAATTTATTATATATGATTTTAGAGAACCTGTGTTACAATTCATACTTGAGGTAAGAGATTTCATCTAAATTTCCACTCCATTAAGATATATTTGGTATTATGAACATATTTATTTTTATATAGATTACATAATGGACCTTTTAGGAATTTAAAATTAATATATATTTATTCATTATTATTATAGTTCACTTCATGTTTACTCTTTTAAAGTATTTCCATACTTTCTTCCATGGTTTCCTCTCTTTGGAACTTTAATGAAGCAAAGAAATGTTTAAAGAACTGATCTTATTACCTTTTTGATTGAACATATTTTTATTCCATATAAATATATTCTATAATTTTTTTTTCAAATTTTTTTAAACTTCTACAATTATTTATCAAAATAAATTTTTACCCATGTTTTACTTTTCTTTTTAATTTTTTTGAAAGGAATCTTTTTTGTAATTTACCAAATGATGTACTTTGTGAATTTTTTGAAAAAAGTATGGAAGGAATGTTTTTTAACTTATATGAAATGGGATAATTTTACCATAATCATGAAAAATATTTTATTTTAATATTCCTTTACAATTTTAAAGGTTATTTTCAATTAAAATGTTTTACTTTATAATTGCATTGTTTTTAAAAAAAAGTTATTTCTTAAAAATTGAATGTTTATTTTACTGAAGAATGTTTTTAAAATAATTTAATGAAATTTATATTTATTAATGAAAAAAACCCTTTATTTTACTTATTCATCACTAGGTATATGTTTTAATGATATCATACATTGTAACATTAACTTACTTGTGATCATTGGATATTAAATTTCTCTTAAATATCCATATTATTTGTACTATTGATATACTTATTTCCCAAACCATATACCATTTCCACATAAAGTTTTATACATTAAAAGTATTTGATTTACTAGGGAATTATTTATAAATATATAGTATTTACATAATACATATATTTTTTGATAATACATATTATTCATTAATTAAATAATTCATTAGATATATGAGTAATGAATTGGACATACAGTGATGGGAGGGGCCCAAAATTATATATCCCATTAATGTATCAACATGTATCATGATAAAAATTAGTAATCTAATATTACATGGGTTATGGTGTATGCCTACACATATTTTCAAACTGTATTGGGAAATGGCCTCAATGATATTGATACCATGATATATAATATCATGAAGTCCAATATTATACATTTCCTTAATTGGGAATTCAGTTATTATTTTCACTACTGAGAAAAATAAATTGATATTATCCATAAATTAATTTTAGATCAATTTATTAATTAAATGACATGTTTTTTCAGTCATTTACCTTCCCATATTGATTATTATATATTTAATCATGATAAATTCCAATGTATGTAACCCTTTCTATGAATCTGAGCTCAAATTTTTTTTTGTATTATTTTACCCAGGATATGAAGATAGATTTTATAAATAATATAATTTATGAAAGATTTTTTTGATATGTATTTTATATTTCCAATGTAATATGGGAATCATGTATGTATCTGGTTCTTTAAGAATACTAAACTATTGGGTGCTTAGGGATGTGATTTCTTTTATCTAGTGCCAATATAATAAAGTATCCATCAAACCCTAGCTATTGGAGTTAGGGTCTTTACACTTAGGCCTATAGTAAAGATAAGGGTTAACCTTAAAGACCACCCCTAATTAGACATGGGGTGGAAAATAACACCGAGTTTATAATTCAAAAAAATTGGATACATTACCTTTATAAATCCATGAATATATAAATAATCCACAAATCATCACCAAAATATAAAATAAAACCAATATCTCATAATAATCTTAATTCATGAAATTTTATACATATACAATGTCACTATATGAAAATACCAAATAAAAGTTATAGGAAATGAAGCTACAACCAATTCTAAGATCTAAACCACTACTATCTAGTTTGGTCACCAAATACTTCATGGAAACCTATAGAATAGGTTTATATACAAATGGGAGAGAATAAAATATATACTCAGTTTTATAATCCTTAAAAAATATCATGAAAATGAGAAACAAGTATACTAATGATATGGTGAATAAATAACAGAACCAACCAACACCCACCAGTTCCACTATCACCTATTCTCAAATAGGCTCTCTCACTCAATAATGAATCCAAGTATAGTAAAATAATATTATAAGAATATATAAAAAATGGTACCCTACACTGATTTACCATTAGTTTTTCAATCTCATGACTTGAAATCAAATGTCTTAGTGTTTCAATCCCTTAATGCAGCTATGAAGTAACAAACCATACCAAAATCATATCACAACCTTGATAAATTGAAAAAATACATCATTATAATCACATATACTCCACCACATATCATATCCCAACTACATATCACATTTCAATTATAGTAGGGTATCATAAATATAAAGGACATCAACCTTGTGACCTCGTCTTACCATGCATAACCCCCATCATATCTTATCACACCAATACCCTATAGAGTCCACCATTACATCACATACTCTATTAGTATGATCATACCTACCTTGATTTATCATAACCTGTAACACACCTTGGAGAGATACTGGGGAAGATATATTAATCATGCATATATTTCCTCACTAACTTGGATATTGTGAAAAACACCGGAAACCCAAAACATTTGGTCATAATTAACTCAGGTGGGGTTCATATGTAAATTATTGGAAAATATAATTATAAAGTTACACATAAAACCAACCTAAGGGTCCTTACCAAACACCGCTACCACATATCATAATTATCACCACATCCTCTAAACTTTCCATTGAAAACTACTATTATGCACCAACCTCCACTTCCTTTTACTAAGCCACCAAACCAAAACTACTTTCAATGAAAATTAGCTACAAAAACCAATCATAATTCCTATTTAATCACATCATTCATACATTTCATGTTTTACCAATTACCAACCATTTTTTATTCATCATTCTGTTCAATTTTCTTATTTAATGATAAAAACTTCATAACCATTAACCAAATTTAATTCAAAAATTCCCTTTAATTTATTTATATTATAATCAAAACCCACACCCATTATAAATTAAATATTTCTAACCACATTTCATTACTATTAAGAAAATATAAACATCACCTCTATATTACACAACCATATCACCTCTTTCTAACCATGGAAAGATATCTGAATCCTTTCTACAATATCTACTCCAACATCCCATACCCAAATAAAACTTTACCACATAAAATCCACATAATAACTATAAAAAATAGTCACAATAACTAGTTTCTCAATAACATACATCAACAGATTATAGGATCAAGCACTTACCCATTCAAGATATATTTTTATATAAATTAATTTCTACCAAAATACTGATTATTTAACATATTTAAGTGGTTAAAATTTTATAAAGTATTTTTACATCATTTAATTGAAAAAATATTCCCTATATCATAAAAAAAAAATTTCAATATTTATAGTGAACAAACTTCAATCTCAAAGTAATATCATGAAAAATGTATAACCACAAGTGATTTACCCCAATTACTTTCATTTTGTTTAGTACGATTCATTATATTCATTAATAAATTACATAATATCCACCCAATGAAATAAATGGCATTAAAATTGCACAATTTACACATAAAAAAGTGAGTTCTTGAATCCCTCATCTCAACCTGAGCATTAGAATTCACTTCACAAGAACGATGAGGAAGAGATGACCAAAATATAAAAACCTATAAAAGGGAACCCCAATAAACCTAGATCACTAAAAAACCCATAAAAATTGTGACCTCAAAATCATTCAAATAAATATGAAACTATATTTAACAATTATCAAGAGGGCTGGGTAGGAAACTAATAAGAATATGGAAGTAACTCACCATGAATCACTATCAATAGATCTTCTGAGTCCAAGGATGAAATCATGGAAAAAAGGTACTAAAATACATCCCAAAAATACTATAGAATCACCATATATTTGATGGAATCAATGGTGGAAGAATTAGATTTAGTTGTATGTTTTAATTCTACCTAGGTAAGAAAAATATACAACAACAAATTAAGGGGGAGGACCATGATACAAAGTTTTAAATTGAATGAATCTCAAAAATGACAGTGAGGCCAAAACCGAGATCCAATAAAAACAAGGAAGAACCCTGATGCAATGATCATTACCACACCACAGAATCTTAACTCCAGAAAATTAAATAAATCCTTCAAACTAGGCCATGGTGAATCATGATCACTATAGAACAACAATACCCAAAAGGGAAGAACCAACAGAATCATCCATTCCAGGATCCATTCCACAACCATTAGAACCACACTGACCATCCATGTACCTAAATTAAACCCAAAATAAAACCAAAACATAGCTATTGGTCCATGGTGCATAGTCCCATGAAATGGAAGAACCCCCCAATGTCGATATCAGGACCACCATGGTGCATACCGAAGTCTCCACAATACAACCCTAACCTCCATAGAATAACTCAATCCACTACATATTAAAATTGATCCACAACTAGAATAAAAACATAAACCCCACCCTTCCTTCCTAAAACCTTCTCCTGCTACCTCCAACACCCAAAAAATGAATTGTAAAAAGATGGGAAGGTCCAAGATATTTTTAATATTGGTACTTTTAAAATTATAAACACCCACTTAAGAATATTTTTATGAAATAATTGAAGAATAAAAACATTATTTCAAAAAGTAAAAATCCTACTATCTTCATATGGATTCATAAAATAATCAAAATACACTCTTAACAAAAATAAATTGAGTGAAAAATATGTTGTCCCTATAAAGGATTACAATTTAAATGAGAATCCTAATAACTATAATAAAATTATTTATTACACAATTATTTTTACCACAATGTTTTAATTGAGTTTTATATTAAGGATAAAAAGCATTCACTAAGTGTTTGATTAATATTCTATGAAATTCAAAAGGAAAATAAATAAAAAGAAAATAAAAACAAAATAAATTGTATAATAAAAGTGTAATAGACATAACACACCACTTAAATTATTTATTTTTTCCTTATCCTATAATTAATAAATTTATTTATTTATTATTACTTAATAATTTAATATTATAACCCTATAAATATCAAATTTACACCATATTTCATCTTTGGCCACTATGATTTTTTTACAATTTAAATACACTTTTTTATTCATAAGTTTAATTTCTCTATAATTAAATGATAAATAAGTTTACTTAAAGTGTTATTTATTTTTCTATTAAATATTATTCATTATTTATATAATGATTTATTTTTATCATTACTAGAGAATTTATCTATATATTTCATAATTAATATCCTAGAAATTTCATGGAGATACAATATTCTAATTTAATCATTTTGGATATTAAAAATTTCATTTTATATTTACTAAAATATTTTTGGTATTTGGCCAATCATCACTAATATTTGGATAATTAAAATTGACTAAATCTATAGATTTTGTATATACCATGAACTAAAAACCTTATAATCGAGTGATCTTTTATGGATCTAGAAATTCAATGAAATTATCTACAAGATTTTCAAGAATAATGAAGTTTGAACTAATTTTTTATCTATCCAAAAAGTTTCTCGAAACCAATGATATGTTTATAATATACAACAATAATTTTCATATTGTGATAGCTACTATTATTTGATTATATATGAAGAAATAAATATATTATTTTAATTATTTTTATGAATTTTTAAATATAATGAGATTATCTAAATATTACTCAATAGAAAGGAACGTCGAATCATATATTTTTAAATTTCAAATTCATTATAAAGTTAAGGTATGTCTGCTACTATAAATTTCACATATAAATAACATGACCTATAATTTGATAAAATGGAAAATGATTATTGTATAAAAATAATTCCAGAATTAAAATACTTAAATCACTCACAAAGTTATAATACACCATTTCTTAATCCATTAAACATAAATCCTTATTTTTATTTCTTTATCACTTATAATCAATACTTCATGAACATAAACTTCTTTTACATTCTAGTTAGAACTTCTGTATCAGACTAATTTGATTTTTTGTAAGTATTAAATAGTGTTTATGATAAAAATATAGTATATTAAATAAAATAAAAAATTATCATTGAAAATAATTGAGAGTAACTCAAATCACATGATAAAAAATTGATATCCGTGAGAGTATAATGTTTTATATGTGTTAAATAATTGAATCCTTAAGGATAGTTTAATGATCATCACTTAAAGTACGGTTAATTACAAAAAATGTGTTGATTAATACGCCATTTACACATAAATCATATAAAACATGAATTAAAAAATGTTTTTCTGTAAAGAAGTTTTGAGTCTATGGAATTCGTTGTTTATTGTTCAATGATAGAGAACCAAAAAATTAGGTAAATATTTCACTACATGAGATATTAGAAAAAATATTTAATAACTTTCATATGATACAATAAAGATAAAATTACATTTTATATTTTATAACATTTCAATCATTTAATTTTTTTTAAGAATACATGATATCAAAGAGGAAATAGACACCACGATCCTTGGGTTTAATATTCATAATTTTCAAAAACATATAAATGATCCCCATGAATAATATTATCATTGGATTTAATGACAAAAGTTAAGAGACATATTTAAATTCTATCCTTGAGTTACAAGTCGAAATATATTTACTATATTATATGATAGATAGTAGAATTTTTTTAAATATAGTTTTAACTCTTTCTACTAATCTGAGATATAGGAGAGTTAACTTCTACTACACTCAATCATTCAAAGGTTTCTTGGTAGTTTCACATTTTTTTTATCCTTGATCATCACCAAAATAATTACATGTTTTTTTTCTTTTTTTCAATTATTATACTCACTATATTAATTGTATTATTGTGTTTAAATTTGATATTAATTCTAGATATGTTTCTATAAAAATAATTCACACATGGTTATTCTTTCCTGATCAAAAATACCATACACATATTTTTTGCATGTTATTATAAAAGTATTTTTAGTTATAACCCAACTTTAAAAGGTAAGGTAGGTTGAACAATCAACCTAAAGATACGGTAGTTGTGAATTTTACCTTAAAAATAATATGTAGTGTGTCTCATCATTTAAAAAAAGATAATTTAGGTTGTGTCTAAAAGAAGAAAAAATGAATAATTTTAAAGGGTTATGAATCCATTCAAAATTAGGGATTTAAATATCAGATCTATACACCTATTATGTTAGGAGTGTGAAGAGTGAATTTGGTTAAAGTTATCCTAACAACTATAAATCCCTTGTTCTATAATGTTTATTTTTTATGTTCTCATTATATTTATTCTTATCATATACTCTACCCATTACATCTATATAACTTTTATTGAATTTTTATATCTATTTCACCATCAAATTGCACTTTTTATATATAATATATTTGGAGAAAAAATGGTACTTTATTTTTAAGGATATAAACCCAAATATTATCCTTTTAATTATCCTATTGTGAAAAAATTTCATCAGTGATACCCCTTGAATTTAACATAAAGGTTTTGATATCATTTATTTTTCTATCACTAACTATAAATCCTAGAACTTATATATCCTAAAGGAATGATCTATTTTCAAGTTCTAATTAGGTAAATTTTGTTTTTTAGTTCTCAATGAAAACATCAAACATTTAATAAATAATCAAAATTATTGGAAAACTTAATTAGAGTAATACTTAAAAAATGTGACTATTAAAAACTTGAAAATTATGGTAAAATATTTCATGTTTCTTGAGTTTGTTCTTAATAATCTAATTAGTAATCATGTTATAAAATATTTTGAATTTAAATGTAATCAATATTCTATAAAGTTCAATCAGCAAAAATATTTTAGATACATTTCATCATATACAGAAGGTTTTGAAATGTGAATGATTTTTCAAGTTATCCATCACTGAAAAAATATAATTCAAAAGATAAATCTTGTAATATTTAGATATAAATATAAAAATATTATAATTATTCATTCTGACACTGTTTATGATACATATGATTAGTATACCATAATAGTGAACGACATGGAAAGTCTGGGAGGAACCTATACAAATGGGGCACTAGTTAAAATAATATTGATGGTTCTTCTCATGAAGTTACATTCAAATAAAGTATCTATTGAATAAAGATATAGAATTACTGAATACTCTCTAGATGAAATTTTTAGCAATCTTCTAAAATTTGAGCTAGAATTTAAAAATATAAATGAGCTTGAAAATAATAAAAGGAAGATAATTTCATTTAATCATTTTACAATTATAATATTTTATTCTTCTAGTAAGGTAGGTTTTCAAAATTAATATAAGGAATATATGAATAAATCAATCATTTTTATGATAAATTCTACAAATTGAAATAGTGAATAAAATGGCGATCAATCAGCTAAAAGGTAAAAATGATAATTTTTTTAATCCTTTATATTATAGTTATAATGAGCTGGTTTATTTGAAGCCTATATTTTTGAAGGTAACTAAAAATAATTACCACCAAAAGACTATATTTAAATTACTAAATTCATAATGGCACTTCTCGTAGGATGTATCATGTAAAGAATAAACTAGGTGGGGGGGGGGGTAGTGGTAATCTGTGAATTATAGCTAAATCAATTATGGAATCTACTCTACATTTTTACATATATTCATTAAATTGATACTTTGATAGTTAAAATAATTATTTTCATAATGAAGAGTGTTATGTCCAAACTTACTTGTTGGTCAACACCCCAAGTCTACCTCTAGTAGGAAAATGGATAGTAACTAGCACCGAGTTATCCACCCAAAATAAAGGAAGGATTTTTTTAAATAAAAAATGTATCTAGATAACATGAAACATCATCTACCATGGAATAAATTAATAAACAATAATGCAATGTAAATCATGTGTATGTAGAAAACATCTCAATAATATAATATAGTGTTACCAAATAATTTTCCATAATTTAAAAACACATCTTGAACATATATAATGAAATGTAAAACAAATCTGGGATGAAAATAATATGTCCATTTAAATAAAGAATCTATGTTTTTGGCTATCATATCTCTCAATAATCCACAACATCCTATATATAAATTAGTTTAATTTATTGAACTACATGAAAAAAGAGAGGAATACATACAAAGGGGCATGAAAGGGTGAGTAAAATACTATGTATAATCATCCCAAACGGTGAGTTAGATCCCATAAACCACCCATTATTATGCGAATTAACAATAAATAAATTTTAAATAAAACCAAACACCTAAACACACATAATTAATGTGCATATTAACAAAAAAACATTATTACATACCAAATATACCCATAAATCACCTCCTTCATAATCACAAAATAATATTATATTTTCATAAATATTTACTCATGATTTATAATTTAACAATAAGACAGGAACCCATAAACTACATCCTCATGAAGGCCATCGAGAACCCAGACCCTCATCCCATGTTTGAATCCATCCCCTAATTACTCAAAGAGGGGTAAAATCCAAAATACTTTTAATACCTCAAGGAATTTTAGAACTCATTTGACCTACATACATATGATACTCATATAAAACATATCCTAAAGTAATGACACAATATCCTAAGTACCATAATAAATTACATATATAATGAATCACTAAGGATGAACCAATATCATATGTTGAATCAATACAACTACAACTAATCATATACTAGATAAGAACAAATTTGAATAATTTTACATCAACCAAGAGTTATTATTGATAAAATAATATTTATTTAGAACATTATCATCTAACATGATCAAATATTCTATTCCTTAACAACTATATGACATCAAATATTCCATGCATGGTGAGTATAAAAAAATCATAGTACCTAACCTATGATAAGTATAATAATCATGTGGAAGTTATATATAATAACCACAATTTTTCATATAATCCCCTAAGATTTATATATCATTTATCATTTAAAAATCATAGGATAGTTTAGTGTCATTTAAAGAATTATTCTAGTTAACCATGTTGCTATAGTAAAAAAAGAAAAAACCATGTCATAAGGTCATATCACCATTATTATGAGTCATTAAAGAATTGTCACAAGATTCCCATATCCATATCATATTTTATCTACACCATCATATTATTATATAATTCACCTAAAATAATGAGGTTCATTTCATCATTCCTCATTGTCATCACATTAAAAACACATTATCTATTAGTTATTAATAACACCATAAAAGTAATTCTTTGATATAATTTTTTTTATTAATATCATTCTATATAATTAAATAAAGTTCATTTTGTAATTATACATAATTTGTTTGTGATGACTTCTTCATTAGAAGCCTTAGTTGACCACATCATTATAAAAAATTCTTACCATGCATTAAAAGTTAATAAAATACACATTATACATATAGAGTTTAAATTGTCTCTCAGATGTAGGAATATTTTATATCATATCATTATATATATTCTTTATTAATGTCATATTAATAAATCATTACATGATATTAAGGTAATGTTTACATCATCCCATTTTGAGTTTCACTTTAATGTCACTAATTGTTCTCCGTGTTATCAACAATTATCACAATAATCATCATAATTAATTCATTTCTTATATGAGTAATCCATGCCAAAATAGAAATATCATATCATAAGTAAGTGGTCCATGAGTTTTTAAGATTATCCATTTGATCAAAACACATGAACAAGACACCATTAATAATTTAATGACCAACTACTTTATTTCCATAACTATTCAATTTTTTCCTTCATTAATAGGATGTACCGTCACTATAAGAAGTAAAATTCAACACTCTAGAGAGTTCACATCATTAATGGAATTATTTTATTAAAGATGAAATGATAACAAGTCCATATAATCTCATAAGTATTCTTTAGTGAAAATTAGAAAAATTAGACTTCCAAACATGATCAAAATGGTCCAATTTTTCTAATTATGACTAATAGGTTTAAAGTGTAACGTCCCACCCAAATATTACTATTCTATAAGGGAGAGACTTCATTTGGAATCAAGTGAACTCCTCAATCACCAAAGGCTAACAACTAGCATTGAGGGTCAAAGAATAGAACTTGGGGATTGGTTTTCCTTATAATGGCCCAACACATCAAAAGAACAAAAAACCCCTATAAAAATAGTAGAAGATAATATAATATCCAAAAATTATCATAACAATATCCAATCATGAACACATGTTTAATACAACCAAAAAAAGAAACAAAAGTAAGCCCCAAGAACAAAATCTAAATAATAAAATATAATCAATTCTTAAAATAAAGCTTGGATAACCCCTTCCACACTATTATATATGAATATGAACCCATCAAAAATGTGTCTTTTGATAGTTTACACTAGCTAGAAAGTCCTCCTTACTTATCCTAAAACATCTTTCATATAATCTATATGCACATGAGGTGTATACATAGAGAGATTTAAAATATAATCCTCAATTGAAACCATAATAACACTTTACATCCAATGAGTTAATTATGATCATATATAAATAGATTAATGATTTAAAATGATTTTATAATTTTCATTGAATAATGTAATAATGTTATAGGTGTAGCTATATCACTTCTACAAAAAACACAACTACTTAAAACAATGCTATTAGACATCAATCAAGGAACCAAGCACATAGCTCATCACATATCCCCAACCACACCCAAATATAACCATGCATACGAAACACACATATCTGGTCCACTCAAGGCCATTCCATTCTAATGCATTCATATACTCTTACCCTTCTGGACTAAATATTCTATAAAATAGAATATCACATCTCATCCCACTCTGGGTTCCCTCAATTGAACAAATTCATGGAACTTTTACAACATAAAAATTGGTTAATGATAATAATATCACATTCCACATTATTTTTAGCACAACACATCTATATTCAACCATGAGTTATAATACTTAACTAACTCAAATAATTTAAAAAATACCATATAAAAACTAATAATCACAAACACACATTCATGCTTCCCTAAAAAATTTCTAGAACACTTTTAGTTCATCAAAATACTCATTTTGGTCACTTAAACCAATAAATTAATTACATAAAATTATGAAACCAATTACCCTTTTCTCATTACAATTCATTTACTTTGAAATCAATTTTCTACTTGTAACTATCCTTTATACCAAAAATTTCCTAAAATACTATTTTCTGTAACACACAAATAACTATCCTTATTTATTTAATGGATTCAGTCTCTTTACATAAGCATTTTCACCCATATAAAATTTTTATTCATCATAATATATCATAATATAACCCTCAGATATTCAATTTGTTCACATCATTAACCATGAAAAAACACATTCATGTACCCTTATATTCTATGCCATTTTCACACCTTAACATATCTATTTCAGTAATAGATTTCCCATAAAAAACCATTGTTGAATGTCTCTTAAGAACAATTCTCAATTAAGGAATTATTGGAAGACCATAAATTCTTATTACGTTTACATTAAAACATTTAATCAAAATTTCAAGTTGTTGGACCATAGTTTCTCTTGGACACTATATCTAAATATAATGGTTTTAATTATCAAAAATCATGTCATATATTAACATATATCTTAAATTATGTTAAATATTCTATGTTATGTCACAACATTGTCTTGAATACCAGATCAGTTTATTTATATAACTATTTGTGTGTGTTTAAGTCTAAAAAAGATTCTACTTGTTTATTAATTTTAACATTCTCTGACTTTGTGTAATTGTAATACAGACAAAACATCTAAAATTTTCCAATTATGAGTCACTGACACCAATAGGCAGATGAATCACCATCAAACATATGACAGACTGATAGATAGATCAAACAAGTATATGTTCTATCTATGTGAAGCTGGCACTGTTGGAACGACTCATTGTTGGACATGACTCATGGACATAGACAACTCACTGCTGGATATGACTCACTATTGAAGATGACCTACCATTAGTCTAAGTAACCTACCGTTGCATGATGCTATGAATGCAAGGACTCACCATCAGTAAAAATGAGTCACCAATAGTTCAAAGGACTCACTAATGGACAAGTCATTGTCGATCAGTCGGACTGATAGTTCCAAGGACTTGTCGATGAAGACACACCAATTCCTGGAAAGACCTATAATTCAAATGACTCATCGATGCCTAGAGTCACTAATATCGATGGAAATGACTCACCAATAAAGAGAGTCACTGATGATGACAGACCGATGCTAATAGACTGATTCCAATGATTCACCAATACTTATGACTCACCAGAAGTCATAAAAAATATTTTTAATTTATTAATTTAAATTTATATCTAATTTTCATATTTAGACAAATTAATGTTTCTAACATTAATTTAATATTGTCTATAAGATATTTAGAGGACAGTACAAGGTACATTCTTGTGGGGAGATTATTATGTCTGATGAACCTCGATGTATAAAAGAAAATTACAAGAATGATCATTTAACATGAGAATATATGCAGTAGTGAAAAGAAAGTGGAAAAGTGAAGAAGAACACAAGAAATTCTTGAGCATACTTCAAAATCCAAGAACTCAAAGGGAAGAACATACAGGGAGATCAAGAAGTGAAGTAAAAACCTACTGAGCTACTCTGTACACCTATCGAACAAGAAGCTGAACATTTCATACTCTTGGAATCCAGAACACAGAGGCTATGACACTCTATTTTGGATTCAACTTCCATAAGAGGACTTGAACTTCAAATACACTTCATCGAACGAGTCCAGATCCATACTGCATAACACCCAAAGCCTTCTAAACCTATCACTACATTTTTATCTCTATAGTGTTCTTTTATTTAAATTTGTGAGCAGATTTTTTATCTATTTGTTAAAAACAAAATGAATCCTTTGAATAACTGAAGGATACTTGATATCCTCAAATTCTCACTCTTTTTATCCATTTGTATCCCACGTAGAAGTGTGGAAGAGGTCGTGTGTGACCTGTTTGTTGTTTTTCCCATGAAGAACTTTGGTAGAGGTCAAGTGTGACCTGGACAACGCCATGCTCTATTATGAACCCTGATCAAGGGTTTGGATCAAACTATTTATTAATTTAAACTAATTGGTGGAATGTGATCTCCTAGTGGAGAGGATTTAGTCTCTTCTTGATACTAAACCTCTTTTTTTATTTCCTCTGTTCTTACCTTTTAGTTTTACTCTGTTTATATCACATATTTCATAAAACTAAATTGAACTTTTCTAGTTAGTTTTTCAAGTGTTTACAACTATTTTGAACTAGTAGGTTAGTTTCAAAAGTTATATTAATCTTTAGATTAGTATAGCTGAGAACTAATCAATGTTTTGAGAAATTAATTGAACATTAATGACACTTATAAATTCACTAAAAACTGACTTAGAATATATTTTTATTTTCATAAATTTTTAGTTGGTCAATTTATAACAAAAATTATTATAGATACTCAATTCACCCCCTCTTGAGTACTATAATCTGAAAAACATTTGGAATCAAAGTTTTTTTTGGAATTTTTTAGTTTTCAAATATTTTTCAAATCTTTTCAATTGTGAATTTAGTTGTATTTCAAATATCTTAAAAATTCTGTCAATACTAAATTTTTATCTCTTTAAAATCTTGTTCTCAAATTCTTGTTATGGATAATAGATTGTAAGGTGATTCTACCAATAGATCTCCATTATTTAATGGAATAAATTATACCCAATAGAAAATTAAGATGAAAATGCACTTAGAATGCATGGGTTTTGAAATTTGGTATTCAATTTTAGATCAGTATAAGATTATTTATACTGATATAACTACTTGGGATGACCCAACTAAGACTGCTTATAAAAATAATTTCAAATCCATGAATTCCTTTTACTGTTCTTTAGGATATAAAGAATTCAACATAATTTATGCATGTAAAACAACCCATGAAATTTGGGATAATTTGTCTGTCTCACATGAAGGAACTTCTTGTGTTTTCAAAATGAGACTTAACACCTACACTATTAAATATGATAACTTTAAGATAATGCCTAATTAGCTTATTTATGACATATATCTCAGGTTTAATGAAATAGTGAATACTATGATCTCTCTGGGAAGAGATGTTACTTCCAAAGAACAAATCACGAGAATTCTCAGATGCTTACCTGATAGATGGAGAGGAAATTTTGTCTCATTCAGATAATCCTGTGACATCATAAAATTAACTGTTAAAGAAATTATTGGAAAAATGATGATGTATTATGAAGAGTTGAAGGTCAAAAAAGAAGATAAGGATAAACCTAAGAAAAAATCTATATCTTTCTAGACTACTACCTCTAAGAATAAAAAAGAGATAAAGAGCTAGCCTATGCTAAAATCTCTTGTAATGATGAATTAACACCAGATAATGATGAAGAGATGGCTCAGTTGGCCAGAAGATTCAATAAATTTAATAGAAAGAATATGTTTTTTAGGAAGACCAATTATAATGGAAGATATGATAATAAAGGTAACGGAAAAAAGGACTGGAAAAGAAATGACAAATCAGATGAGATTGTATTCTATGAATGTAAGAGGAAAGGACATGTCAAAGCTAGCATTCCAAAGTTAAAATACAAAAATATGTATGAAAACAAAGACAAGAAGTATTAGAAAGCTATGAAGTCCACCTAGAGTGCTTTGGAGGATAGCTCCAATGAATCAGCATCATCTCATGATGAGAAAGATGACATGGAAAATATGTATTTTATGACAAACACATCTGAGGTAACTTTAGACTCACCTGTACACAATTCTTATTATTCTCAAAATGAAAGTGATTATGAGAATATGACAAGTGATAAACTATTTGAATAATTTAACGTGTTGGAAGAGACTTATAATGAACTAAAAGATAAATATAAATCTCTAAAGAAAAAAATACTATTATGGTAACTATAAAATATGAAATTACTTCTAAAAAGTAAATGAATACTCAACTGCTCAAAGAAAATAATGAGTTAAAAATGTCTTATGAGAAATTAAACAAAGATTTAGAAAAGTTTACTAATGGGAAATATACTTTTACTCAAATGATTGGTTAAAAAATATATCTTAAGTACACGTCTAGTATTGTATATAAACTTGTATAGAGAAAATTATCTAAAACACATTTTTTAACTAAATATGGAAAAAAAAATTTCTACCTAAAAATCAAAACTCTGCTGCTAATACCAGTTTTGAAAAATATTTTACTATATCTAGTTTTTCTGGAACAAATAATTTTTATTTCTCAAATATGTTACATAATGCTTATGGGAAACCAATAAGGGAAATGTGGTACCTAAATCATTGATTACTAATTTCACCTAACCCAAACATGTTTGGGTACCAAAATCTATTTTTGTCTGATTATTCTCTAGGAACTCCATTTGAAGAGCTCCTACAAGAATCAATGGTACTTGGATAGTGGATTTTCAAGACATATGACATGAGAATATTAAATATTCAAGAACCTAATCAAGATTTATAGTGGATATGTCACCTTTGGTGACAATTCTAAAGGAAAAATAATTGGCCTAGGCCAGATTGGTAACTTTAACTTAGTTTTAATTTCTAATGTACTTTTTTATGGATTAAAGTATAATTTTCTTAGTATTTCACAACTATGTGATGATGGATTTCATGTTAAATTTGAAAAGGATTGTTTCAAGGTTTTTAACTCTAAAAATGAATTAGTATTTTCAGATTTTATAAATGAAAATTTATATTCTGTTAACTTAGATTCTTTAGTTTATCAAAATGTTTCTATTTTAAGTGCCTTTCATAATGAGTCTTAGATTTTACATAAGAGATTAGGAAACTATAATGTACAATCCCTTGTAAAGCTTACTAGAAAAGGATTAGTTAAGGATCTACCCAAACTTGAGTTTCCAAATGACAAAGTCTGTAATCCTTGTCAAAAGGGTAAAAAACAAGATATATTTCAAATCAAAGAATGAAGTTTTAAATTATCAACCTATAGAGTTGGTTCACATGGATTTGTTCGGACCATCTCATGTTTTTGGTTTAAATAGGAAGCACTATGTCTATGTTACTATAGATGGATATTCTAGGTATACATGGACTTATTTATTAGCTCACAAAACCATGTATGCTAAAATAGTAGAAAATATTAGTGTACCTAGAATTAAATCCTTAAGAAGTGACCATGGTCGTGAGTTTGAAAATCAAGACTTTGAATATTTTTTCTCACACAATGGCTATAGTCATAACTTCACATCTCCTAGAACACCTCAACAAAATGGAGTTATTGAAAGAAGGAATAGAACCTTACAAGAGATAGATCGAACAATGATTAATGAATATTATCTACCTATTTATTTTTGGGATGAGGCTATGAATATATATTGATACATTATTAACAGATTCATAATTAAACCTATCCTCAAGAAGACTCCTTATGAGTTGTGGAATAATAGAAAACACAAAGGTAACTATTTCAAAGTTTTTGGTTGCAAACTCTATATTCTTAATTCAAAGGAAAATACTTACAAATTCACATCCAAGAGTGATAAAGGGCTATTCTGAGGTTACTCAACCTCTGGTAAAGCCTATAAAACCTTTAATAAAATTACCATGTGTGTTGAAGAATCTATGCATATCAAATTTGATGAAACAGATCCACATGAACCTAAGACCTCTCTAGAAAACCTTGAAGATGATATGTTAAATATGTACATAAATGAAAAATCATCTAATCCTCTTATCAAGAAATCCGTGAAATCAAATAGTTCTATAAATTCTTTATAATCTGAATTTGATGAACCCAAACCTGTAGATGAACCTGAAGTTACTAGCCCCTCCTTTTCTAGACCAACTTGAACTCTCAAGAACCATCCTTTAGATGCTATTGTTAGAGACTTAGATAAAGGGACACAAAATATTGATTCTCTCATAAATTAAGTTGAACATCAAGACTTCTTGTCATAGATTTAACCTAAAAACATCAATGATGAAATTAAATATGAATTTTGGGTGATGTTTATGCAAGAAAAACATTATCAATTTGAAAGAAAAAAAGTCTAGAAACATGTGGATAGACCCAAAGACACCTTGACCATAGGCACTATGTTGGTGTTTAGGAATAAAGTAGATTAATATAGTAATATTTTTAGAAACAAATCTAGATTATTTTCACAAGTTTATAGTCCAGAAGAAGGCATTGACTTTGAGGAAACTTTTACACCTGTTTCTATAATTAAGGCCATCAGAATCCTTCTTTCTTATACTGGCCATATTAATTTCAAACTCTATCAAATGGATGTTAAGAGTGCATTTCTAAATGGATATATAGTTAGGGTTATTTTTTTTGAAAAAACCCTAGTTTTACAAACCCTCATGTTCAAAATCATGTTTTCAAATTTAAAAATGATTTATATGGTTTAAAACAATCTCCGAGATCTTGGTATGATAGATTAAGTAGTTTTCTTATTTCAAAAGGTTTTACAAAAGGAATTGCTGATCCTATTATTTTTAAAAATTAATTTATAAATAAGTTTTAGTAGTTAAAATCTATGTTGATGATATTATTTTTGGATCTTCAAGAAATTATTTACGTATTGAGTTTTCAATGATGATGCAAAATGAGTTTTAAATGAGTTTAATGGGTGAACTCAAATTATTTCTTGGATTTTAGATTTTTCAAAATAAATAAGGTATCATTTTAAATAAAAGTAAGTTTAAAAAGGATATTTTAAAAATATTTGGCTTTGATAGAATTAAAATTAGTGACACTCCCATGAGTACTACTTGTAAGTTGGATTTTGATGAAGATGGTAAATCTATTGATAAAACCACTTACAAAGGAATGATTGTAAGTCTTATCTACTTGAAAATTAGTAGGCCACATATAATGTTTAGTGTGTGTATGTGGGCCCCTTTTCAAGACGATCCTAAAAAATCTCACTTAAATGCTGTTAAAATAATATTAAAATACCTTAAAATACTGTCAATTTATGTTTTTTACCCCAAAGGAAAATCATTTGATATAGTGAGATATTCTGATGCTCATTTTGGAGGATTCAAGTTAGATAGAAAAAGAACCTCTGGGACATTACACTTTTTAGTAAACTCTTTGGTTTCATGGTGCAGTAAGAAGAAAAATTCCATTGCATTATCTATCTTCGAAGCTGAATACATAGAAGTTGGTAGCTGTTGTGCACAAATATTGTGGATGAAACACACTCTTCTAGACTATGGATATCAATTTAGAAATGTACCTATAAAATGTGACAATACAAGTGATATTAACTTTTCTAAAAACCCAGTTTTTCATTCTATAACAAAACATATTGAAGTGAGACATCAATTTTTTAGAGATCATTATCAAAAGGGTGATATCACTTTAGAATTTATTGGCACTGAATATCAGCTTGCTGACATATTAACTATGCCATTGAACTCTGAAAGAATAAATTACATCAGACATGAGTTGGGAATGATAAATCAGTAATACCCTCTGTTTTCCTTTACTCTAATAATTTTAGTGAGGTTTTCACAATGACACTGTTGTCATGCCGACACTGTTGTCATGCCGACATTGTTGTCATGCCGACACCATTGTCATACCAACACTGTTGTCATGCCAACACTGTCATTATTTTTACAGAGTCTATCATGCCAACACTGATGACTCATTGTTTTTATACATGTTATGTTTTTATTAAAACAACATTGTTTTATTAACTCCAATGAACCCAGTTCAAGATTTTGAGATTGTGTAATTTCAAAAGCCCTAAATGATATAAATTTGGATCAATACAGAAAACACCCTTTACCACTAATCTCTCTCTCTCTGATACCTCTCTCTTTCTCTACCCCTGACCTTTCACCTTCAGACCTCCAGACTGAACTGATCAGAATGGTGTGAGTGAAGTAATATCTGGAAGAGTGCAAGTCTCATGCATCCAAGAGATAAAAAGGGGAATCAATAAAACCTTCAGGTCCTATAAATCATAGTCTAGGAAAATGTGTTTTAACCTTAGAGAAATAAGTTTTCGTGGAATGTCTATTGGAGAGAAAGTATTTTATGTTGAAAGTGCTACAAGACCAAGGATGGATTGAATAGTTTTCAATCAATGACATCGTCTTTTATCCAAAAATGGTATATGAATTCTATATGAATATAGAACTTTTACTGGAAGGAAGTGATGCTGCTTGGGTGAAGTCGATTGTGAAAGGGATGAGAATCTCTTTCTCTTTAAGGAATTAGGATAAATGTCTTAAGGTACCTCATGAAGGAAGGTTTGATGATTACCAAGGTACTTCTCCTCATGAAAGTGAATTATTTTTCTATGAGATAGATCTGAAAGAGATAACTAGAAATGAGGAACACAAGAGACCCATTGACTTAGAATTGAATGGTGAGTGCAAAATTCTATTCAAGTTTATTCAACACCAAATTTGTCCCATGAAAGGGGACTTGGATTATCTCAAGTATCAAGATGTATACTTGGTGTATTTGATTCAGAAAGGATTAAAATGGAATTTGTGTAGATACTTTATGGTGCACATAAATGAGATGATAAAACCTGGTTGTAAGTCAAATTCTATTTTCTATTCCAAAATGATTTTAGCAATGCTGAAGGAGAAAGACTGTGTAACTGAGGCTGATGATGTTGTAGTTAGTGAATGTAGTGGAATCTACTTAAGCTCTGACATCTGTAAAATAATGAAAATTAATTGGAACCCATGGAGGAAGGAATGGGTTGGTGATGAAGATATATTGTGTGAGAAATTTAATCCTATAGATTATCCAGTTACACCAAAAGATCTAGTGGATCCTGGCCTTAGTTCAGATGATCAGGTAACCTATTCTTCAGATTAAGAAGAGGAGCCTGTAAATCTTATCAGAGACGTGGGATCACCAGTTGATGATCGAAGTGACCCAGATACTACTAGACCATAAAAAATAGTCTCTATTAGGCCTGTAAGTCCACTTATGAACTTACCCTCTCATGAACCTATTCTCAAATATACTGGAAGTGATGAAATAGAAGTTGAAGATAGTGTAGAGTACATTAGTGAATCCAATAAAGACGAAGATGAAGAAGAATATGGTAGTGAAGAAAGTGGTTCAGAATTAGGAATGGAAGAAGAATGTGTTCATGTTGATGATGAAGCTGAACATGAAATGGATGAAGATGGTGATAATAAATAAAGTGATGAAAGTGGAAGTGAAAGTGAATCTGATAATCCTGATGAGAATCCAGATGCTGTAAGTATGGAATTTGTTGAATCTAATACTGGTGTATCTATTTAGGGAGTTGTTCAAGAAGAAAATTTTTCTCCAGATAAACCTATTTCTCAAGTTGTTTATACTAGGAAAAGAACTCTACTTAAGAAAAAAACCTATCCAGGAAGCCTTAACTGAGGGGGAGAAATCTTCCCTGAAAAATGACACTGAGGAGGAGCCTCAAAGACCAGTTACTCAAGCTGATGAAGAGCATAAAACTATAAGAGTAAGGTTTGATACTCTTACTACTTTGGATTCTGACATTTTGGAATAATGGGTAAGGAATCCTGGTTATGTATCCTTGGGATTGGATTATGAATATTATAATGATGAAGTTTTTTTCACTTACTATAAGGGAACTAGTGGATGAGACCACATCTAGTGACTATGTCACTAAATCTGATTTTGAAAAATTAAAGCAAGAGATATGTACCTCTATAAGACTCTCAGTGAAATCTCAAATGAGGTATGAGATTGATGAAGATAAGAGAGAGAATACTAAGTTGACTAAAAATTTGAAATAAATTCGATCTATGGTTGATGGTGTAAAGCAAGATGGTTCATCTAGTTCTACTTTTTCCTCAACTAGTCTATCTTAAACAGATGCTGCTTTGGTTTCAAAGTGGGTGATAAAAGAAATTCAGCCTAATTTAATCACAACTGCATAGAAAATTGTGAAAAGCAATACCAAACTTGTTAATGATATGATGAAGTTGAAAACTGATATCAATTCTTTGACCAAAAAGTATATGAATACAATAGAAACTATCATGAAAGTACTTGATAATATTGTTTCTCATTTTAAAGCTCTTGGGTTTTACAAGATAAGAAAATAATTTCAAGAACTTACCTCCTCTACTCTTGCTTCAACCATTTCTCCACCTGGTTAGTCTTCCTAATCTGCAGATCTTGCAATTATTAATTCAGTTTTAAAAGAGGAGTTGCAAGATTTGATTGCAAGTATGGACAAAGTTGATTATACTTCAGATAAATTAAATTATCATGTGAAGTTTTATACTACGAGTTATTCACACACTCAGAAAGAACCGACCAAAAGGATTAATGAGTTTTCTACAAAATCATCAGAAAGCATCAAATGAATAGTATGTTTAAGATTTTGGCAACAAATACTACTCTTACTCCAGTGAAAAAGGCCTTTAAGGATCAGATTCAGAAGCATAGAGAATTCAATCCTTTGTTGGACAAGTTTATTGAAAATAAATTGATTTTGAAAAGCTATAAAATGTGGTGGAAATATAATTTAAGAATTAATCAAGATGTTTAAACCAAATATCCATGTTCAAAGTGAAGCCATTGTGGTAGCTCCTACTGATCAACTTGGTTCTTCTGGTTCAGTGTCTACTTAGCCTGAGATGTTAGTTTCTCAGGATTTATATTATATCAGACTAGTCATTACAAAAACTATCAAGCCACAACTTCATTCTCAGCACATACCTGCCCTTGTTTCTACTATTCCTAAAGGAGTGCCTCTACCTCCTCTCAAAATCCATTCAGACCCTCCTGCTTCTCGGCCTAGCCCTCTTGTTGAACCATCCATTTATGCTTCTGATAAGGGGAATGATCCCCTTGATCATACCCTATAGTGTGGAATAATTTTTCTTTCATAGGGATGCATCATTATACCTTTTCTTTTCTAGTGTAAGCTGTTTATAGATTCTATTTCATTATTTTTACTTTACTGTTTTTAGTGTTCTTTCCTCGAACAACTTTTTTCTAATCCCAAAATGGGGAGAATTTTATTAAGCATTTGGAGAAATTTACTAACCATTATTGTGAGTTTAAACATTATTATCTATGATACATTATTTTCTCTATGATATATTCTTATTCACCAATGGTACTTAATAATGCCATGATTTTTTATTATAAAAAGGTGTACATTGTTGGACCATAGATGATATTGTCCGCTATTTCTAAATAAAATGGTTTTAATTAAAAAAAATCATTTCATATATTAACATTTATCTTACCTTTTGTTAAAGATTCTAAGTTATGTTACAAAATTATCTTGAATACCAGATTAGATCATTTATATAACTACTTGTGTGTGTTTAAGTATAAAAAAGGTTATCTATATGTTTATGGATTTTAACATTCTCTGACTTTGTTGAATTATAAGATAGAAAGAACATCTAAAATTGTACAAGTATGAGTCACTGACCCCAAGAGGCAGATGAATCACCGTCATACATATGACACACTGAAAGATAGATCAAACAAGAATATGTTCTAAGTATATGAATCTGAAACCATTGTGATAACTCACCGTTGAACATGAATCACCGACGCGGAAGACTTACCATTGGATATGACTCACTGACGCATATGATCTACCATTAGTCCAAGTGACCTACCATTGAATGATGCTACCAATGCAAGGATTCACCGTCAGAAGAAATGAGTCACCGATAGTTTAAAGGACTCACCGATGGATAAGTCACCATTGATCAATCACACCGATAGTTCAACGGACTTACCGATGATGACTCACTGATGCCCGGACAGACTAATAATAAAAATAACCCACTGATGCCCAAAGTCACTAATATTGATGGAAAGGACTCACTGATACAGAGAGTCACCGATGCTAACAGACCGATGCTAATGACTCACTGATACTTATAACTCACTGATAATCATAAAAATTGTTTTTAATTTATTAACTCAAATTTATATCTAATGTTAATATTTGGAAAAATTAATGTTTCTGACATTAATTTAATGTTTTCTTTAGGATATTTGGATGACAGTACGAGGTATATACATGTGGGGATATTATTCCATTTGATGGACCTTTAAGTATAAATGAAAATTACAAGATGGATCATTTAACATGAGAATATAGGTAGTAGTGGAAAACAAGTGAAAAAAGTGCAGAAGAACACCAACAATTCTCGAGCATACTTCATAACCCAAGAACTCAAAAGGAAGAACATATGAGGAGATCAAGAAGTGAAGAAAAAACCTGTTGAGCCACCCTAAACACCTTTTAAACAAGAATTTGAACATTTCAAACTCCTAGAAGCCAGAACACAGAGGCTATGTCACTATGTTATAGAGTTAACTTCTAGAAGAGGACTTGAACATAAAATCCACTTAATAGAATGAGTCTAGAGCTACACTATATAACACATAGAGCTTTCTAAACCTATCCCTATATTTTTAGCTATATTGTGTTTTTTATTTACATTTCTGAGCAGTGTGTGTATCTGTCTGTTACACACACACTAAATCCTGTGCATAACTAGAGGATACTTGATATCCTCAAACTCTCACTCTTTTTATCCATTTTTATCCAACGTAGAACTATGGAAGAGGTCTTGTATGACCTGTTTGTTATTTTTCCCACAAAGAACTATGGTAGAGGTCAAGTGTGACCTGGACAACCCTGTGTACTGTTGTGAACCCCGATACAGGGTGTGGATCAAAATGTTTATTAATTTAATCTACTTGGTGGAAGGTGATGACCAAGTGGATAGGATTGAGTCTCTTCTTGATAATGAACCTCTTATTTTATTTTCGTTTTGCTTACCTTTTAGTTTTACTCTATTTTTATCACATATTTCATAAAACTAAATTGAACTTTGATAGTTAGTTAAACAAGTTTTCATAATTGTTTTTAACCAGTAGGTTAGTTTCAAAAGTTATATTAATATTTATATTAGTATAGCTAAAAACTAGTCAATATTTTGAGATATTAATTGAACATTCAATACTCTTATAAATTCACTAAAAACTGAATTAGATTATATTTTAGTTTGGGGAAATTTTTAATTGGCCAATTTATAATAGAAATTTTTATAGATACTCAATTCACCCCCCCTCTTGAGTACTCTACTCTGACCAACACTAGTAATCAAACATCACATTAAACCTCAAAAGGACATTATAAACATTAATCTATCACTAGACTAGTTTCCCTTTCTTATTTGATATAGTTAACCCTTGTTAATATTTTATCATCTAAGAATTATCATTTCAGAAAAAATATAAATATTAAACACACATGGTATCATAAAATTATATATAAAAAACACACCAAAATTCATACATTAATTACATGAATATATTAAGTAGGGAACAATGCTTAATAAAAACAAAACTTTGTCAAATTTTTTTTTCATCCCATATTCCCCAAAATTAAATTCATCTTTAATTTTTAAATAATTTAGAAAAATTATCAGTCCTTATTATTTATTAACACATAAAATTATATAAGTAATTTCTTAATTCTATAATTTAAACAGATTTATAAAAATTTACACAATACTAAATAAAAAATTAAAAATTATTAGTTGACTTTATAACTAAAATTTCATTTAAAAAACTCTCTAAAATTATAAAATCACTTAAAATATAAATAAATTATATAAAATCAAAATAAAAAACACCAATAAATTTAACAACAAATTTACCATACATTAGATAGTGATTCCACATCAAGAGGAAAAAAACTCCAAACACATGAATATCCATCTTCAAAAAATTAAAATCATAAATTAAAATTAAATTAAATCTTGAAAAATAAATTTGTTTCCTTAAAAAAATAAGTATTACCTAATACTCATCTAGATGAATCCAATTCCACTAACCATGTATCATTTGGATCAAAATAAAGGGATATATAAAAGGGAAAAGATATAATGATCTTAGAGATATAATATAAGAGAGAATATGAGATAGATAGAGAACACTACACTCCCTATTCTTTCTGAAATGTCAGAAACTTTATTCTTTTATTTTTTTTAAAATAAACCTCCATTTGTTTTTAAACAATTAATTTTTTACCACACTTCAAATAGTTGTTGTCGCTCACTATTCAGGTTTGAAGCGTATTTTTAAACTAGTTTGGTTATTTGGAAGGAATTTTTCACTTTTTTTACTTTATCCTTTTCCCCTCCCATAACATGTCTACCACATTTCTTCCCTAGTTCAATAACACTGAATTACCTACACTCCAGATGTGGATAGTTCTACATCAGAGCTCACAAAACTCAGTCAAAGGGTTCATTACCCTCCGTACACCCAGTAACCAATCAGAAATATTTGCTACCCCACTTAAATACCCAACTTATCCACTCCACTCAGCAACCAATTCATGACTAGGAAACTACATATACATCTACACATATCCTACCTCCCAAATATTACTAATAAAAGCTCATACACACATTCATAACTAATATAAAACTATATTCAAAAACAAAATTAAAATTATCCAACCACAATTCAAACTCAATCAGTAAATCCAGAGAATAATAGTTATAAAATTGTTATTACTCACATTTATTCTTTCTATTTTTCAATAATAATAATAAAACTATTTTTATAAATTTTATTCACACAACTAATAGAAAAAATATCATTTTAAAAAATTTAATAAAATAAAAATAATCATTTTAATTTTAACCTAATCACATTTTCCTAATTTTATAATTTTCATAATTAAAAAATTATAATCCAATAAAAACACTCATCACAAAATCACCACTATAATTGTTTTCATCCTTGAGAAGCATCTCAGATCATAGATCCACTTTTCATTACCCAAAATGAAGGGAAACCAATATTTCATATTGATTTTCCATTGAAGTTCTATAACAAGGTCCAGCCATGGTTCTACCCACCATAAGTATTCCAATAATTCTAATCATAGCTCCCAAATAAAAATTTAGAACCCAAAAAATCTCAAACAACCTATATTAAATCAATAACCACTTACACCACTAATTACTTCTAATTTCATTCTAATATTTTCAATTAAAAAATAATATTCATTGAAACCGTTCTATAATTAACACAAAAAAAGAAAAAAAACAAACAATTAATTACTTTTTGTACATTATCCATGTTCAATTAAATTCAACACATCAAATGACAATGGTTCAAATCTAAACAAATCCTTACTTATAAAGACATATTATTTCTTATTTTCAATAAAGGTTATCTCAAAAAATCATACACCTTAACAAAAATCACTAAAAATATTTATAAACTCCTTTAAGTTCTTTTAAAAACAAAATTATTCATTTAATATATAAGAAACATTAAATCTAGAATTAATGTTCATCTAAACAATGCCTTAGTATACAAAACCACATGTTATCCCCTCTTGAGACCATATTTAACTACAACCAAACTAAGTCTCAGCCTTTCAAAAATTATTCCAAACATTTCTTATTTAATTAAACATAAACAACACTTAAAAAATCATAAATCACCAATGGTGTGTCATATATACAAAACCACATAAATATATACCTTTTTATAACCCAAGACACCCTTTACTCGTATAAACTGCTTCAAATATTCACATTATACTTAATTTATCAAATATTATGAACATTAAAACCTATTCAATTACTTTATACCTTAACATACCATTTTTCATATTCAAAAAAAATAACACTCATCGAGTTTAAGAAATAACATGAAAATATTTTTAAACCACCCCTTCGAAACCAAGATTCATATACCACCACAAAATTAATCCATGTTTTCAATACAATATTTCTAAAATAATTCATTTCCTTTAAATACAATTTCAAACAAAATATTAACATCCACATTTTTCAAAATAAATTATCATTATAATTTTAAAAAACATAAATTATGATATCAAATTTCTTAATTCACACATTCAATACTCAATTGCCACTTCAAAAAACTATAAGATCATAAATTTTAATCCATAACCATATCATTTTTTAAAAAAACACTACTTTAAACTCAAAACATTTAAATTCTCATACCAAAATATTTACTTCATTCAAAATAACCACAAAAAAACATAAAATTGAACTTCTCTTTCAACAAAAAATTTTATTTCAACCAAAATTCACATCATAAGAATAGTCAAAACACTAAAAAAATTGTAAATACCTTTTCTAAAATTCCATTCTAGAACAGTATTTACAAGAATTAAAAATTTCAATAATATCTACCATTTATTTTCCCAATAACATATAGTCTATACTATTTATACTTTTAACAAAACTAAAAAACATTTTTTCGATTATATAAAAAATAATAATTAATAGACCATGAAAATTAAACATTTGACACATGAAATGATATCCCATCATGCATCCACTTCATGCTCAATACTAATAATACTTTCCAAGTCACACAATTTAATCCATTTAAGCTCTCCTTTATAACCATTTTTATCTTCACATGAATCATTTAAAATAATTTATATTTATGAGCATGTTTAAATTAATACACACAATTCACTCTATTATGATTCTATGGATTTATCAAAATACAAAACAAATCAATATCAAATTCTTAGAACCAAAAAATAATTTGATTTACTAAATATCCCATTTAAAGATACCTCTAGAATTTTCTAATCACTTCAACATCTAAGTTATAAATTAATATACTATTCTCACATGATAAAAAATGAGTAGAAATATTTTTCATTCAATAAGTAATAAAAAAATCAATATTCATTAATCTTACTATTTTATTCATTCTAATCTATGAAAAATTTACCCTGATCTTCCTAATTTTTAAAACTTTTAAAATAAATCACAACCTTATGAAAATAAAAATCAAGCGAATAATTTTCAGAAACTAACCCTCTTAATTTTATCAAACTATACATGTATCATGTCTTCAATAATACATCAATCAAGATTTCTATTTTCATTATAAAATAATTAAATTTCCTTTATGTTCATTAAATTAAAACACATAGACAAACATATTAAATTCCACATCAAGTAGCTTTATCAAATCATAATTTAACCCTATAATAATTTTTCCTAATTTAACACATAGGATTTACTTTGGGACAATAAATCAATATAACATCAACACAAAATAATCACAATTTTTTTTACACTGATAAAAAAAAATCCCTTTAAATTTAGTTGTGAAATTAAATTTTAAAAACCTATTCAGGAAAACACTGATTATTTTATTTACAATTGAACTATTTAACAAAAATCAATTTCACAATCTATTCAAAAACTAGGAAAGATCACATGAAAACTGTCATTCACGTCACATCCATATGTGTCAATATGATGTATGAACACTCCAATAATCACCCTTGACCAAGTGAGAACCAAACCAATAAATCTTATTGGTTAATATTTTAAATATAATACTATAACCCCAAATAACTTTGAATTTTACTATGGTTTTTCTAAACAAGCACCAATGCATAGTTTCTATACCATGTCTTGACTCAAATTTGACATCCTACCAACTTCCCAAAGATCATGTCTTAGAAAAGAAACAACTATAACAAAATATTGTAATATCCCACCCCAATACATCCATCCCCTCAAGTAGAAATGTCACATGCCTTCAAGTGATATCTCCTATTAATAGAGGTTGGTGAAAAGTATCAAGAGTATAAGGATATTTATTGTGGAATTATTTACCCTCTAAAGGTACATCACATCAAATAAACTAAATATAAACATATCAATTACAAATAAAATCGGATAGTAAAAATAATAACAACAAAATATCATAAATAGTTACCAACACACTCAAAAATTTCATAAAATAAAATTTTATCCAAAGGAAAACCTCAGTTACCAATAAGTAAATAATATGATTGAAACCAACTACTAATTAAAGTATGGGTGAACCCTTCCAGATGACTATGGAAGGAAAAAATTTTATCTCTAAGGTTTCATTTGAAACTTTCTCTGAGATACAATGGTCTCCATTACTTGAAACATCATTTATATAATTTTTATACACATGATGCGTTTATGTATAGGGAGTGAGAATATAATCCTTAGTATAAACCACTAAAACCCCTGACATACAACGAGTTAATTATAATCATATATAAATATTTTAAACATTTTATGAGATTTAACAATTATTATTCAACAATGAAAAAAATTAGTAGGTCCAACCATGTCACAAAAACAAATTATACCTTCTTTGGCCAATGTTTGTATCCATTGATCAAGAAACCAAGACCATAACTTATCACATATCCTTATCCTCACCCAAGGCTAATCCTACACAAGGAATAGATATATCTAAGATACTCATGGCTATGTAGTCCCTGTGGAATTATATATATCCAACACCTTATATCCAATCATGCTATAATATGGTGTATCACATATCATCCCACTTAGGACACCTATAAGTGACCAACATCATAGCACTTTTACAACATAAAATGTTGTCAGTGATAAACATATAATATATGACTTTATTATTATCACATAAAAACAATATTCAACATTGAGTTATAATTATTGGATAACTCTAACAGTTTTCAAACTCACAGGTAATCACCGATAATCACAAACAGTCATCCATGGGTTTTCAGACAATTTATAACACACTTTTATCACATTAGAATAAAATTTATGGTCACTTAAATAAATAAATAAATTAAACAATATCAAGTAATCAATTCCAAATTTCTCATAACATTTCATTTACTCAAAACTCAATTTACATCTTGTGAATATCCTCTTATACCCCTTGTCTCCCATGAAAACAATTTATACAACACAAAAACAACTATCCTAATTAATTTGATGGGTTTAATCTCATTAATTTAGATTTTTGACCCAAATACAATCCATATTAATCAAATAATATCATAATAAAATCCTCAAATATTCAATATAATCTCATCATTATCCAAGTGAAAACACATGAAAGTGACCTTATCTTTAATTTCATTTTAACACTTTAACGTATCAATTTTAGAAACATATTTCCCACTAAAACCCCATTTTAATGCCTTATAAATATATTCCGAAATTAAAGAATTATTGGACAACCATTTCCTCCTATTACCCATACATAAACTCATTTATAAAAAAAACTACATCAATCAATGATCACCTTAATCCCTAATAAAATCATTACAAACATTGACCAATAACTAAACTATCTTCCATAGTATATTAGTAATGGTTATAACTTATTAATATTTTCACATGTAATCATTCTTATTTTAGTAGTAAATAGTTATCTTAAACTCATATGGACCCATTAAATTCAATCTCAATAATTCTCTAAAAATTTTATATTCTTTCAATGTACATATAAATCATAGAACTATTATTGATAAAAAAAATCCATTTTTAGACACTATTTAAATCATATATTCAATAAAATTAAAGTAATTTGAATTTTTTACATCATTTTCATAACTTATCAATTCATATTATTCATTATCAGTTCATATTACAAAAGTTTTTTCCCAATTTCACCACCTAATAGTCATTATAAAAATTTAATCAATGATTAATAAATCATGAAGAATTATTATATGAATTTAGAAAAAAAATTTCTTGTTAAAAAACTCTAAAAAAATTAACAAATCACTTAAAAAAATTCATAAATTATATAAAATAATAGTCTAAAACACCAAGGAAGGAAAAGGTCACATAATTGATGTTAGATAATGATTACTCATCAAGAGTCAAAGCTAAAAAAACACTTGAATCACCATATCTAATGAATTAGAAACATTAAAATGATTTAAATTCACTCTCATAAAATAAATTCAATTCCTTTAAAAGAAAAAATAGGGTTTACCTTCTAATAATTGATAGGAATAGAATTCCACCTACTGTATATAATTTGGATCAAAATTGAGGAGATATCACAGAGATAAGATAAGATAATATTATAGAGATAATAGAAGAGATAATATGAGAGAGAAACATATAAAAAATCACGTGTTTCTTATTTCTAAAATATTAGAACCCCACTTATTCGATTTCTTAAACAAAACATTATATTTGTACCAATTAAATGTTTTTAACCTCTTTAAATAGTGGATGTCACCAACTATTCATGAAAACAACACATTAATAAAAAAGTATGACCATTTGGTTTCACTTATTCACTTTTTTACTTTATAATTATATTTATTACCTAAAAAAATGCATATGTAATGTTTCTTCCCCTAGTGTAACAGTGTATGTGCACTATTCCTTAGACATGGATAATCTTGTAGTAGAGATCATGGAGCTTGGTCAGAGGGTTCCATCTTCCTCTTAGAATTTGATTATAAATATTAGCCACCCCCTCCCACCCACCTATGTGACTCAGTCACTCCACTCACTTATCCTATTCATGGTTGGGCTACTCTAGAAATATATTTACACATCCTGCCTACCAAATATGGTCAAGCCACACACATTCAATTTTTTTTACCTAATATAACACTATATTTAAAAACATAATTAAAAATTTTCCAACCATAATATAACCATAACCATAAATTCCAAACAACAACAATAATAAAATTATTATTATTCACACAACTTCTTTTCTTTTTTACTCCAATTATAATAACACTATTATTATAATTTTTATCCACCCAAATAATAAAAAAGTCTCATTTTTAAAAATTTAATCAAATTCAAAATATTCATTTTAATTTTAACTCAATAAATTTTCCCCATTTAATATAATCTGTGAACCAAAAATTAAAATCCAATGACACTGGTTATGACATAATGGAGTCTAATTTTTTTGATGCCCAATTTGAGATTCTTATGCCCCAAACATTCCTATTAAACTCATTAAAATAGAGGGGGGGGGGGGGGGGGGTTTCAGATGGAACCTTATGAAACTCCAGTCTTTCTCTAAATTTTGACCATATAGCCTTATTTAATTATTCAATCAGATGTCAGAAAGTCCCCAATTTCTCTACTCCATGACCCTATTCCATTCCACCAATTTTATCCATAGGAATTTGATACAATGATCAAATGATCATAGTTCATGTCGATTTCACCCTATGTGCACCCACATATTTCATTTCATGTTGAAATAGAAGGTCTATGAGGCCGTTCCTCTTCCGTATGATTAAAGATCAGATAAACCAATAAGAACCACCACATGACTCCATTAAGTTTCTATGTTGTTGTACATGATAATATTCCTCTATCACCCATAATTGAAATATAAAGTGATAATGTTCTAATTTTATTCCAAATTTACTAGAATTCTTATCTTATCTCTAAGAATATTTAAAATTTTAATTCAATCCATGAATGAAATAGCAAGTCCATGAAATGTTAGAGTGAAGGTAAGATTCAAGGAAAATTATCTCTTTAATATATTTCAATTTGTAAATCAGATGATCATGTTCTCATCCTCATTAGATGAATTTTTATCTAGATTTAAACAATGGTATTACAGTCCTAATATGAATTATTATGGTTCTAAGTAACTCTTACTTTTATAATAAATTCTTTCATTAATTCCCTCTAAAATATCCTGAAAAATATAATTTTTAATTTAATAGAATTTATATTCTTAGAATCATCTCAAGATAAGGAATTAATATATATATATATAATCAGTTCATGATGAATTTTGAATTTTTTCCATAAAATTATATAGAACAGTTTAAGAGCATATAAATTTTCTATAAAAATAACCTTAACTCATAACCCAAATTGATGTTATTCAAATTTTATAATGTTTATTTCAATTTAATCTATGTCCTTTATAAATATCATATCTTATGTTTAATCATATATAACAGTATAAAATAATGGATATGAAGGATAATGATAAACATATAAAATATGTCAGATCAAATAACCATTGCATACACCAATGTGTTCTCTTTACCTAGTGAAATTTCCCATCCTCAATGGATAATAAGATCTAAAAAATCACTAGGTTTTGGGTTTGAAGTCAATTTATAAAAAATAAAATATATAAATTATTTTAAGTTAAAATATTTATTTAATGAAAAATATTATATTTATCTAAAATTCCAAAAAGTATTAAAATTTCCAATAGTGATTAAAAATTTCTAAAATCTCACTCAAAAATTAATTTCCCATTTGAACTCAATTAATAAGTATATTTCACAATTTGAAAATCCTTTAAGGTTGAAATTAATTTATTATCCTTTTATTTCAAACAGAATATTTTCTTTCGATACATCATATAATACACAAAAACACCACAAGAATATCATATTTAGTAAATATGAGTGTAAAAGAATATAACGAAACATAAATGAGCATCAAATAATGATCATAAGATACCCCATTCATAAAATAAATAAAAAACCCTTGTTTTTAACCACTAGTGTCCATAGTCATGAAATATTGTATACACTTGTCATAATGATTGTTTAAACTACAAAATTGAATAATTTATTAAACAAAGACACCAATGAATCCAATAAAAACGAAAATCAAACAAAGATTTGAGTACATGATAATTCACCATCAGAAAGAACCTTGAATAGTATTGTTGGCACTAGAAAACGCATCCATTTAATTCACCAAAAACATCCATATATGTCCCCGGAGGATATCTCGTTTTGCAAGCTTCGATTTGACTTGTCGTGGATCCCAAATGGAGTTGCGGATCAGAAGTTATGGATAGTCGAAGTCGGGCTGCTTGAAATAGCCATCCATGATGGTTTTGGGGAAAAGTGTGGATTTTCACATAAAAAGAGAATCTTGCTTGTAAAAATGGAATCTTGTTCCTCGAAATAGAATCTTGTGCGTAAAAAAGGAATCTTTCTCGTAAAAAAGGAATCTTTCTCGTAAAATAGATTTGCACGGAAAATTGGAATGAGATTTTACGTGCATCGACATTCAAGGCTTCACCTATAAATACAAGTGCACCCCCTTCTTCCAAAAAGGGGGGACCTCGAAGGTCAGCCTCCACTCTAATGCGCGTATGTCCACAATTTCCACACCTGTACGTAAAACCCCCTCTTGCACGCAAAACATCAATTTTGTGTGAAAAAGTTCCAACGTGCCCAGTATTGCGTGCAAAACATTATTTTTTCATGCAACAGTACCACTATGCCCAATTTTACGTCCACCAGTGATGCGCCTATCCAATTGCACACACACATTCCATATTGCACGCAAAGATCCCCTATTGCGCACCAACGTCTCCTATTACACGCAATTTCTTCCCTATTGCATGCACGAACCCTTATTGCGTGCACATCTCCCATAGTGCATACACACCTCCCATATTGTGTGTAATCCTTCCCTGTTGCGCATAAATCCTTCCCTATTGCATTCCAACCTTCCCTATTACGCACAATAGTTCCACAATGCCCAATATTTCTCACACCTGTGCCGTACAATGCAATATTGCGTGCAACCTATCCATCATATAGCTCATTTTACATGCAATAATATACAGGCTTGTGCCTGCTGGTCCATACCACGGGGTCTGTGCCCCCGCACTCTCACTTAGGGTCAATGCCGTGCTATGGTCCCAACCCTCTAGGCCAGTCCCTTCACTTCCATCACGGACCCCCATGAAAAATGTAGAGTCGCACCGTGAACTTTTCAGGCCAGGGCATCATCATTTTCCATGGGGCCCTTCTACGCACCCACCATCTACCTCTAGAATACCATGATTTTAGATATCCTTCCCACACCATGAAACACCTTGAGTCGACATATTCCTCTTGGTTTATTTCTTGTGTCGTGAGTTGAGATTCTCATCATTAATTCCCCCGAGCACCTTGAGTCGAATCATTCCTCAAGTAACTCATCCACACCCAATCACTGGACTCCTATACTATGTTAAACCCAAAAGGGACACTCTTGCATAAAGTCCCAACACTGTCCATCACTAGGTGCCTTATGCCTAATAGTCATCTCTACATGACTATAAATTGTAGCACACCATATGTTCCAAACATAAGGTGCGTCTTTCTCTAAACAAGAGATGCCTTATGTGCCAAGCATAAGATGCCAATATTCCTCTCTATATGAATATAAAATATAGTACACCATATTATTCAACAATAGGATGCCTCTTGTTCCAAATAATAGATGCGTTATGCGCCAATCATAAGATTCCAACAATCCTCTTTGCAAGACTATAAACTGTAGCATGCCCTATTATTCAATAATAGGATGTCTCTTGTTACAAATAAGAAATGCATTATGTTATAAGCATGAGATGCATTATGCCATGATCACAGGGGCATAACATCAAGAGCATTGGAATCTGTTCAAGCATTCTATCACAGTGCCTCACGCTTTTCATGTCCTTCATTTGGATCTTCATCCTCTTACATGTCTGAAGGGACCCCCTAACGGCCTGGTCAAATGCCACATCAGCTCACCTACCGTTCTGGGACAATTCCCCAAAAGAATTTGGACTACACTTCGAGTTGGGTCCTATGTTTCAAACAAGGTCAATAGTCTACCCTCATTTTTTTGTCCCCATTTCAGGATAACATGATATAGATGTTGTGTTTCGAACATGGTCAACAAATATCCTCCATCGTCATGCCACCCTCACCATGTTCCAAATGTAGGGCATGTGATTCAAACTTTTTATCTCCCTTTGTTTAGACTAATTCCAATTCCCCTGGCATTATCCCACTTTTGCACTAGTGCATAGGTTTGGACCTCAATTATATGCCTCAACCCACCAGTGAGTTGGGATTCCCTCATGGCTAGACATGAAAAAGAAATTATGGGAAGCTTCCTTGTGTAAGCCCCATTCCCCATTTCCACTCCTTAGTGGCACCCAGGATGCTTCAATGCGTAAGCCCCACACAATCTCTAATAGGAACGCTAATGACTATTACTTCTTTGTATAACCACACTAACATAGACCCCTCAATGAATCACTCCATAACACCCCTTCACCATAGAATTGCTGATGCCTTCCCTTCCCCAAGGGCGGGTAGGTATCAGTTATGTAAATCCTAGGGGTGAGGAGAGAACCCACCTCGTCCAAGATGCAGGATGTTAAACCACCAAGTGCCATCGTCCTCAGCACATGTCATTAAACTCTGGCCTTGCCCTATGAATTATATGTGGGGTTCCCCATCTTAGACATTCTCTAAACCCTCTAGTCTCCACGGGAGTGAGATCATTCCTCACATGGAATGAGATCCTCTTTATCAGATCGTTGCCTATCTGTGGGGAAAGAGAAACCACCTTGGTGTAATCCCCTAGCCTTTCTTGTAGGAAGTAACATCCCTGATCCTCCTATCTTCTTCCTGGATGAAGACCAGGGGGTATGAGAACCAGATCCCTCTTTTCTTTGGTGCCCAATCCCTCTCCCTTTGAGCTTTGTCACCACCTGGGCCTCCATCCTGGTGTAAGTCCCAATCACCATCACCCTGAGCTGCTAACCACCTATAAGCCCCGGTTTCCTCTTTGGGTTGTAGACCACACGCAAGCCCCTGTTTCCTTTTTTGGCTGCTAACTACATGTAAGCCCCACTCCACTTCCCATGAATGCACCTTTCGTGAAGTGATCGTTAGGACTTCACTGCCTCTTGTTTCTCACACCGAGCATGACTCGTGCGGGCTTAGAGAAAGCACCAACCATGACATACTTTCAAGGTAGCCTAGAGTGTATGCCCCACATGTATACACATCTTTCTTAAACTACGTGGACTTTGATCCTTTCCAAGGCAAGGTACGTAGGAAGCCTCCATGAGGTTCAAGCCCAACAACCATTGGTCCCGACCCCCTTCGGGTCAGTGCACCAAACCATCATGAACTACATGGTCTTTAATCCTTTCCAAGGCAAGGTATGTAGGAAGCCTCCCTGAGGTTCAAGCCCAACACCCATTGGTTCTGACACCCTTCAAATCGGTGCACCAAACCATACTAAACTTCATGGTATTAGATCCTTACCAAGGAAAGGTACGTAGGAAGCCTCCCTGAGGTTCAAGCCCAACACCCATTGCTTCTGAACCCCTTCACATCAGTGGACCAAACTATCCTGAACTATGTGGTATTTGAGCCTTTCCAAGGCTAGGTACACTGGAATCCTCCCCGAGGTTCAATCCCAACACCCATTGGTTCCGACCCCCTTCACGTCAGTTCCCACTATCTTGAACTCTATGGTATTTGATCCTTTCCAAGGAAAGGTATGTAGGAAGCCACCCTAATGTTCAACCCCAACACCCATTTGTTCCGACCCCCTACATGTCGGTTCCGACTCTTTTAGAACTATGTGGGATTTGATCCTTGTATCCTAGATAGGGTACGTAGGAAGCCTCTATGAGGTTAAACCCCAACCAGCAGTAAGATGTTGTGCCCCCATCCAGTGGTAATTCATTGTTCCCCCATCCAGCGGTAAGCCGTTGTGCCACCATCCAGCAGTAAGACATTGCATCCTCATCCAATGGTAAGCCATTGTGAACCCCATTTAGTGGTAAGTCGTTGTCAACCCAAACCCAGCGGTAAGCCACTGTTGTCCCTTATTTTGGGATCGGTATCGCTGGTTCATCCCAGTGGCGTAAGACCAACCTTGGGATGATAACCACACACAAAGCCCCAGTATATCATCAGGTCACTGTCCTTTGCGCACACCCCGATTCTATACCCCCCATCATGAACTACACAAACTTTGATTCCCTGCCACGGGGATACGCAGGAGGTCTCTTTGAGGCTCAAGCTCAAACTCACCGTTGCCCATGAGTCGACTCCATATCTTTCTCAATCCACTTCACTTGACCATCCATTATCCATCTTGATTCTTAAATGGGCCACCACATCCTGGTGAGATCATGAAAATTCACCTCTTCACTATCACTAGCGGTAACCTGGTAACTAACCATGTGTTAGCCCCCATATTAGTGTTTCCTCTAGAGGTTTAACCCATATGATCCACTCTAGTCAGTGCTCTAATCAGTCTGATCCATCTCTACTAGATGTTAGACTTGTGGCATACCCTGTGTTAAACATGGGAAGCTAAGGAAAACCTCATATACATGCCTATGGCATATAATTCCACGCATTCTATGTGGGATGCCTCAGGCTTCTGCACCCTCGAGAAGCCCTATAATAAGGGGAATAAACACAGACGTGCTAGTCTTCCAGCATCCAGAAACGCCGGTGATGTCCAACGTGACTAATCCCCCGACCGAAGGTTGTTTCCTCGACCATTACCCTTGGAATATTCTGATATAGGGAGTATAATCAACCGATGTCCATGAAGAAATGTCACAGGGACGAGTTTCATGAACAACGTCTTAGTCTATAAGGGAGACCCGGACTAGGTGACGAGTTCCAAGGAGGAATCCATAGAAGGAAGAACCGACAAATCATCATCTCGTTTTGATCTAGGATCAAACATCCCTAAATAAGTAACAAATGCCGCCCACCTTTGGAAAGCAGGAATATCGGGCAACAACTGCACGTCCTCCACAGACAGAAGCGTGCGCCCCAGTGAAAGCATCAGAAACAAGTATATTCTCTAACGCTTTAATACTTTTTATATTTAAAAATAAAATTATCCATAATATCCTAATCATTACATACAATTTCCATCTAAACATTTCATTTTTAAAAATTAAATAACCATTTTCTATTTACCAATAAATATATGGAAACTGACCATGAAATGTAGAGTTCTTAATTCTACTAAAAACTCTAAAAAAATATCAAGATATATTTTTATCAAGATATGATACCAATATAAATTAAATGCCATATATATTTACCAATTATATCAAAAATTATCTCCAAAATATTTACTATAATGTATCAGGATGTTTCCAAGAATAATGCATTTAAATAATATACATTTACTCAGAGTCTCACCAATTCTAGTAATCATACAACAATTTTTTTTTCAAGAAAACATATATTCATTTTCACCACTAAAAAAATATTCTTCCATAATGTATTAATAATAACATGTAACTCTTAAAAATCATAGATCATAAACTAAATAAGTTAAAATATTGATATGATGCAGTCATATATACCCAAACTTCTTGAAACTCTATGCACCTCGTTTTAATAAATATAATCTTTATTCCACATCAATTATATACTTCATCATAAATAATAAACTATTCCATATTCCATGAATCCCATTTATTTATAAAATATAACAGTAGAAGGACCAATTAATAAAGTTGACACTAAAATGGAATCATCATAAATAAACAAATTATATGAGATAAAGACATTACTACTACACTTCTCTCCTATCCATAAATCAAAAAGCTAAATTTTCATCCCCAAGGAACCTTATAGATCAACCATCCTCAAAAAAGTTAAGGAAATAGGTCACTAATGTGCCAACACAAAACATTAATAAAATAATATAACCAACGTAATTCAAGATACACATATATAATATTCAAAACACCACCACCTAAAATCATGTGACATGCTTAAAACTTTCATTATTCATTTATAGTAGATGACTATGAATATTCATGAATTTATTAAGAAAACTTGATTTTTATCACCCATGTATGTCAAATTATGTGAAGTATCATCATTAAATGCCTCCAAATATATTAAAACACAACTCTATCATCAATAGAAATCAGAACAACTTCGAAATCTAAACCAAAATTAAACTTTCCAAGCCAAACGTAAAAATAGAGTCATCCCATAATAACTCATACTTATATTTAAGTAAAATTTACATAAATTGAAATTATATTGGATTGTAATAATGGGTTATAATCATATTTATCTATCTTTAAAAAATTTCTTAAAACCTTTATCCTATTTTTTGGTTACCAGTTCAAAGTAAGATGTTTTGAAAGAAGATAATAATTATCATATAATTTTGAAAAATAATAATAATAAAGATCGATAAGAAATTATGTAGAGTGCATTATTATACCCACATTTTTGTAACAAAATATTAATAAATACATTAATTCATAATGATGAATATCATTAAATATAATCATATATGGATATCATGTCTATTTTAATCACTTCCTCATTAACTCATATAAAAATTTTATTTTGTAAAATTTCACTTGAACTAATACTAAATTTTTACTAAATATTCACTAAAACCAATGAAATCACCATTAAACTCAAGGTACAACCCCATATTATTTATTTTCAATAAATTGAGAAAATATTATTATCATTTGATAACGACTCTAAGTTATTAAAACATTCACATCCTATATTTATATTGTCGGTTCCGGTCATATCAAAAGTGTTGCGGTGGTGGGAGACATATTAAAATATTTTTTACTAATCATTGACCAAAACCAACAATAAGGATCTTTCATGTCAAATTTATAATCAATTTATTTAATATCTAAAAAAATAAATACCTGCTATTTGGAACTTTCTTCATTGATGATTTTTGATCATCCAAAACGGCCCTTCCAAATTTCATTCATTGCATTTTTGAGAATCCAAGGGTAGAATCTCTCTAGTGGTGATCCTTATTTTCTCTAATGGTCTCTGAGCAATGCCACTCATTCACAATGTTCTAGAGCAGAAAATTGAATGTCTTGCATTTTTCTTTCTTGATCACTCATTATTTGGTCTTGAAGAAATTCTCTCTTGGGTTTCTTGTTCTTGAGAGGGAGAGAGGAGGAGGTTTCAAGAGAGAATTAATTGTGCACAATAATTTTCTATTCCCCAACTTGGAATTGGTTTTGAATGCTTTATAAAATAGAAATAGCCATCTATTTATAGAGATGATATTTCAATTACAAAATTTAATTTCATAACAGCCATTAAATATAATTATAACCATTAACGAAATCCCTTTCCACATAATAATAATAATAAAAAAATTATTTTGTGGTGGGTAAAATTGTAAAAAAGGGATAAATAATATTTATTGGATTGTAAATAAATATTTTATCATTAGACATAGTATGGGTCCATTAAAACTCATATTACATTTATTGAAAACCCAAATAAATATTTTAATCTCTTAAATAAATATTTTATTCACAAACTAGTAAATAAATGTTTATTAAATATTCAATAAAATAAATAATTTATTCATAATTTAGTGAATAAATGTTTATTTAATTTATGTGATCAATATAAATTGAATAAATTTTTTCCCTATTTTTGAGAATAACTTTTATTCCATTAATTAAATTCAAATAGAATTTAATCGAGAACAATAGAAACACATAGTGTGTGACCCTCTAGGATTCTTTATCTTTGTCATTAGGTAGGCTTGTTTAAAGTCCAAGATTACTATCTCTTAATGGGTCAAGGCACCCAAGAGAAATAACTCAAAGTCCAACAAAGATAACTACACATGAACACTCACTATGTAATATAACCCCTTTATCACAATATCTCATCAAGAAGGTTGCATGACGGTGTCATAAACCTATATACTCGATACATCATTCTTTGACTATCTGAAATAAAATCATGATTACACCATGACCATGGAATTTAGGGTGAAAAAACTATTTTAATCAAATGGCCTAGATATCAAATTCCAAAAACAAGAATGAGAAAAATCCTTCCTTGACTTATCCATTAATAACATATCATTCATGATGCACCCAATGTAACCTACTTCCCAACACTATATGGCATGACAATTTTCATTAGAAAATCTAAGTGTGCAAGTTGTGACATGCATTAATGATAATATTAAAGTCTAAGGACCATTACACATGATCACAAAAAGGAATATATGATGACACCGAAACATGAAAAATTACTACCGGTGGGTCTGTTCTCATAATCTTCTCTCTTGGAGATTACCAAGTGAAAACATCCTAAGAAGAAGTCTCATCTTCTTATGAGTACTCACACATGATGGTATTTATACTATGTGTCATATTATAGAATGTTATGCAAACACACAACTATATTAAGAATATTGTCATAACACTTCAAGTTTCTCATCATAGCGGGGAACTACTATGACCTTATCAATGTGAAAAATATTCCATAACATTATTACATTAAAGTCATGTAGAACAATGAACAATATGTAGTAAGTTATTTAATTTAATATTTAATACATCAAATAGTCATGTAATCAAACTACAAATAGTTGGTTCTAAGATGCCAACTCTAATATATAGTGTAATATCCTATCCACTAATCACAATCATACATCTTCACTAATAAAAGTGATTATATCAATATCACTAACATCCAATCTGTTGAAAATACCAACCTCATCAATATACCAAACATTCATCACACTAGAATTAATGTATTATGATTTCAACAAAATTATACCCATTTCTAAATCCCTATAAAATAATTTATACTATCTTAATTAGTTAAGATTATATTGAAAATAATAAGGTATCTAAGTCAAGTAATTATCACTCTATTACATATGTTTCTATTAATGAAGTATCATATCAAATATGTGTACTATTATCTTCTTTAAACAATGTAAAAATGGTATAAAATTAGATATGGACCCATTACACCACCCCTAAAGTGAATTATCTTGAATACATATAACTAACTATGGTATGTACTATCAATACCATATAATAAAACTTTCAAAATATAGATAGAATCTAACTATAAAAAATGAATAATATTTCCCAGAAACATTCATTTAGACAACACTACATTTTAGTGATCTCTACAAAAAAATGTAATGTAATAAGGACTAAAAAATACTCTTTATCAACTAACTAAATGATATCAGGTCTCGATCTCTTATATTTGTTTCAAGATTAACACATATATATAAAATTAAATATTTTAATCATAATAAAAATATCCTTTCTTCACTATTAATCCACACTCTAATGAGATGATCTTATTTAGATATATCACTATGACATTTTAAAGGAACAGTAGGATGTGTGATCACAATCCATTCCTCTTCTAGTGAACTAGTATACATATAGAAGAGTGATAAAAAGGATGATAAATTATATTCTCATGAAAATCACACTAGTTCTTATAGTTAATTTTCAATAATTTCTCAATCTTACATCAATAGACAACTAAGGATGCAACAAAAATCATTACAATATAGCTCATGTGGTGTCCCCTCATTTTAAAGTTTCAGAATATGTGAAATTGTTAACTTTTACTTTAGAATATTTCACTTTCCTATTAACCATAATTTAACCTCATCTTAAAAATAAATCTTTTAAATGTATATTTCATTACCAGAGAAAATAACCTCTTAAATTACATCGCGAACCATTAGGATGACTTAATCAACAATGTAACAAAATGTACTAAATACTCTTATAAAAATCATCAACATAAGTAGTTTTATCGTATCAAATGATTTAAACTTCCAAAATGATCATAGGTGTAACATTTCATTACCTTATTATAGGTAATTATTTACCATTGTTTTGGGTGTAATTTAGTTGGGATTCATTTCAGGTTGTTTTAGGTGAAATTTAGAAAATTTTGGAGGCCCAAGGGGTAGTGCATGATTAGAACAAAGTTTGGTAAAACCATGAGGTTTGGCCCAGTAATTAGTGTTCCATATGATGGTAAACTAGAGGGAGTAACATAGTTTGTATAAACCTTACGACCAGACCCTATAAACCATGAAACTTATGGATAGTGGTATTTTTATGGTTGGTGCACCATTACCAAAATTGTGTGCCCACCCAAGGGAAAACATGAACTCCAAATGGTAGGGGAACATGGTTAGGGTGCACAATTAGTATAACTATGTGGTCCCCTCTAGAAAACCACACATGTTGGATTTTAATCCCCCATTTTTTTAAAATACTAGGACCCTAGGTTTATCCTATAATCAATCCTCACTCAACCCTAATTAAATTTTTTAGTCCTAAAGAATATCAGGAAGTGGGTTTGACTCCTCCAAACCCTTCTATTAGTGGATCAATGTATGTTCGATCTCCTTCGGGCTCTTTTGGGTAAGTGAATATCATTTTTGGTGATTTATTCCAATATACTATCTTTTACTCCATATATATTGATATATCATTATGTTATTGATGTATTTAATCTCTATTTTGATGGATCTTGATTCTAGCTTGTGTTTCTTGATCTCATTGTCCACATTATTTTTTGGAGATCCCATTGTGGGTGTTGTATTTGACCATGTGACTAAACATAGGTGGTTCAATATAGATTTACCCATAAATTGAATCCTTGAATTTATTGTTTAAATTGAAATGAGTTTTAAAATTATTTTAAAAACCTGAATTTGAGATCTTTGATGTTTGATTTTTTATATTTTCATGTAATTCATGGAAAAACACCAGTTTCAATGAAATTATTTTTTTTGGAGAATTTGAGAAAATTGATGGCTTGATTTGAAAAATAATTTGAAGAAATTGATTTGATGTTGATCCTTAAGGGATATGTCTGAATATTGAAATATTATTTGAATGGTAATAAATATGATGAAATCTGTGATTTGGTTTTGAAATGAAAAAGAAATGTTGAAAAGTGAAATTGGGATATTTTATTTTGAATTGATTTGAAGTGTTTGATTTTCCCATGATTTATTGGTTGTTTGACTACCCATAATGGGGGACCCAAATGGGGAGTGGATTTATTTCTTTAAATGGTATCAGCAAATGGGTTGTAGATTGATTACCCTTAATAGGATCCCCAAATAGGGTGTAGATTTATTGCCCGTAATGGGCTCCCCTAATGGTGTGTAGTTTTATTTCCCAAAATGGGATACCATAATGGTGTATTGATATAAGTATACACATATATATATTTTGATCTGTGATATTTTATTATAGAATTATTTTTTTCATACCAACTATTTTATATAAAATTTTTTACATAAAATATTAATTTAATTTTTCTTTGAGATATCTTCCATAATTTGTTTCAAAATAATGTTTTGTTAAAAATATGAAAATGAATTTTCATGCCTTGTTTCATTGAAATTGATAGCATGATTGGTTTATTTTTATAGTATTTTTTACGGAACACTTGGGGAGACCCTACTGGGATGTTTATGTCACACACTACCTTTTCCTTTGGGTATTTTTAGATTATCTTTTTCTAGGTCCGAGCAAAGGGAAAGTACCACTTGGAGGTGGTAGATGTTCTTGATACTTGGGACCTAGAGTGATGAAGGTGATAAATGGAGATTCTATCCAATTGTTTCATGGGTTTTTTGAGATTTTATTTTGGAATATATTGAGTACATTAATGATTTATTATTCTTGGTTTGTTTTACCCATTTGTTTCTAGTATGTTATCATTGAGTGTTGATCATACACATATTAGTTATCTTCCATTGTTTTGTGGAAAATAAAACCCTTATATTTATTATAAGATTCCAGATGATAGTCTCTAACCCATGGGGATTGAGAATTCCCTTTAGTTCATGTCAGATTCTGCTTGAGTATCAGGGTACTAAGGTATATGATTTGGTTAATGGAAAAATGGTATCAAAGGGTGGTGGTTCGTCTTTCCTCGAGTCAAACCTCTACTTCTTGAGGGGATTTCTCAACATGGAACCTCAGTAGTCTCTATAATTGGAACTTGCATAACATTATATCCTATAAATACCATTATCCTATCTTTCTGGAGATATCAACTTCTCAAAACATAAATGATCATCTTCCTGATCCACATAAGGATCCAAGCATTTCTCAATAGGTGGTAGGACTACTCGGTGAACACCTAGAGAAAATACCTCATGGGTAGGTCCTTGATAAGATGACTCATCACTCAACTGATCATCATCAAAAAACCTTCTTGAAATCATAGATGGATGTCATAGTGGAGTCATCATAAAATCTATCAAGATATACCATAGTTATATAACATATCTGGGGAGATGAATCAAGGACTATCAATGGAATCTATCCTATATGATTCATGTTCTTTTGATCCCTATAACCGATGTCTCCGTATGATGAGACAACAAGAAGGTATTCAGAGTCCTGGTGTATATATACATTTACCACCACACCAACACTGGGTTCCATGGACTAAAATATTCACTTAAGATACTCTGAAATAATTTCACTAAGTCTCAACCAAACCTCATAAGGGTAAAAAAATTCAAACACCCTCCCAAGGCTGAACCACCACTGATACCAATCTATCACAACCCGATCCATCAGATATCACCTGGCTAGAAGAAGGATAAGCCAAAACTACCCCATGCTTGTATTTATAGGATAGGGGTTGACGAAATGCACTGAAAGGCATAAATAAAATGGAATCACTTTTCTTAATGTACCTGTATGCACGAACTAAACTATCTCCATGTAGAAGTTAAGAGGAATAATAATAAATTACTATACCATATAGAGAGAAATCCATGCATGTAATAACCTCTATGGAATATAAAAGAGTATTATAGTGTAAACTAAAAAGAAAATGAAAAAATACATGCCCAACCAGAAAAGATATTCCAACCAAGAAATAACTGGTAAAGAAATGATGAGAGGTCATGGCTCATGATCTTCAATCCCTGAACATCGAACATGGTAAAATGCACTCAAGTATCCCTATGATCCTCTAAAATAATCTCCAACTTTTCTTTCATATTCATGTGATATGAAATGTGTGGTAAAATTCCACCCATGGGTGAGTATATACATACTCAGTAGGATGCCTCAAAAACTAAAGAGGGAGCGATAAAGTAAAGGATAAAAGTATTCATCTCATCACAACAAAGGTATTCCAATCAATATATGAGAAAAAAACATAATTAAAAACCCAAATATTATCAACAAGAATCTCAAATGAGAAAGAAAGGAGATCTCTATCTCCAAATCCCATATAAGACCAATAAGTCTTCCTATAGCTCTAAAAAGGAACCGTCTCTAATACCCATCATCTCACATGTCTATCTGAAGAAGTAAAAGTGTAGAGCCACACCTCAGTACTATGTTTCACAATCAAGGGGACATAATATTCAAGGTATTGTAACAACCTAGGTACTTATAAAATATATTTTTTTCATTCAGTAATTAAGTAGTCCAATTCATTATAAATTTGTAATGAAATAAGTGGTATTTATAAGAATTAAGGAAATTTAACTAATGGAATAGTAAATTATCCCCAAGAATAGTAATTTGGGCAAAATAATAGTAAAATGACCTAATAAAGTAAATATAAAATTTATCCATCTTATAAGTAAAAAGTTGATACATTTATATCACTGAATATGTAAATATATTTTTTAGAAAATGATAAATTTAGTGTTGACATTTTTGTGAGTCACAAATATTTAAATACAATTTTATAATTAATATAATTATTTAAAAGAAAGAATATTTTCATAAAATAGATTAATAAATTATTATTTTGTTTTATTATGATTATAAGATAATTTTATGATAATTTAATTAATTTTTCAAAGTGTTATATAATCAGTTATAGTTTTAAGTGGTATTTTTTGAATAAATTATAATTTTAATTAAAAATTAAATTTATCATATTTAGACCATTATTTTTAAAAAATGGATTTTATTTTTGAATTATACAAATTGAAAAATGGTTGGGGTGATTTTTTTTATTTTTTTGAAATACTTGAATATTTGGTGAATAGTGAAATATGATAATTTAGAAAATAAGCTAAATACATGAATTATTGAGTCATGAATGATGTTATGATGAAGTAATAACCCTTGGTTAGAACTCACATGATCTAATTATTGTATTTAGTCTCAATAACCAATTATAATGCTTGTCTGGAACAAAATAATAAAATAATGTTTAAAATAATGGAAACCCCCCTCTCCTAAATTATAAATACCACCACTCACCCCCTCTCCTCCTTAAAGGTATCAATAATTGATACTTGTAAAATTTCTACCAGACCTCTTCCCAATACTCTTCCCCATGTCCAAGACCTACTGTTCTCACCAAAAGGTCAAAACCGAAGGCCTTAAGAAGGTTCTCAAGGAGGGTAATTCAAGAGGTAAAAATCCTCTTTCATTTTCTTTTATTTCCTTTTATTTCATTTTCAATTATTTTTATTTTCTTATACTCTCTTCACCTAACCTTATACAAGATGAATGAAAACTAAATTTTATTATATATACTATAATATTATCATTTTATGGAAAAATTCATCATCATTCTTATTCTCCTCTCCCTTTCATTCTAAAAATAAAAACATCTTATAAGATGTGTCAATTTACCAACATCGTGGATAATGTGTTATCAATTTCTATTACCACATTCAAGGATAGTCATGAAAAAATTTTAACGGTTTAAATAGATTTTAAATTATATTATATAACCTCTTTTATGTTTTGGAATAAAAATATATACATAATATTAAATTATATAAATGAACTAGTTTGTGATTATCGAAGAACCACAAAAATTATCTAAACAAATATCATTAATATTTTTTTCTAACAATTCATCGTCATATCTGAAAAATTATTTATGGTATCATTTAATGTTATGGAAAAATATTAATACAATTTCATTCCACTTATGTATTTTTTATTCTATTCTACAAGAAAATCCATTAAGAACTGACCATGGAAACCATGTAAAGAACGTGCCTAAAATAATGGAAATAAGAAAATATTATTAATAAATGGGTGGAATGATGTTATAAAATGATCCTATAATGTGTTGTAAAAATAAATATAATTATTTAAAATATTAATAACACTTTTTTAACCATTATAAATTTGTTTTAAACACTCTTTAAGTAAGATGAACCCAAGGTAAGGGAATTATTAACCCAATTTCCATTCTCTAGGTTGACAATCTAAATTACTGATTATGTGGTACATAGATTATTTGGAAAATTATATTTTTATTATATTATGTTTTATTATTTTTATTTATAGTTTATACACATATTCTATTAATTTTATTAATTCTCACTTAAAATATATGATATTTGTAAGGGACTCTCCTTTAAAAACCATCTTTTCTTTTCTTTTATTTTAAAGGGAATGATTTATATAATGTAAGTATTATTGTTTTATGATTATGTTCTGGTTCTTGGGAATTTATTTAGATAAATGGTGGTACCTATATATAAATCAAATTCATTGGGTATGTTTAAGTTGGAGGTCGGTCGTATGGTTACTCCAAGTGTAACTGTGGTGGTTACACCATAAGGTAGCTGTGAGGGTTACATTGTAAAGAAATCATGAGGGTAACATTATAAGGTATCTTTGAGGGTTAGAAATAATATGGTATCCATGATGGTTAAAATATTAAGTGTGTAATTCTTGAAGTTACCTATATGTTTTATTTATGTTTTCAATGTTTTATGGAAACCTCATGTTTTCACAAAGTAACTATGTGATACTTATGGGGTGAGAAATATGTCTTTGTGAAAATGATTTCATATGTTTATAAGTAGTCATGTACTAACAATTTCTCTCCTTATTTTTATATCCTTTACTAATATTTTTGGTCTCATCCCATTATTTAAAATGTTTTTCATAGTGTTTAAGGATGGGTAAGAGAAAAGGAGAATCCAAGATGAATTTTTTGATGACTTTTCATGAATACATTTCATGTTTTTATTAAAAACTTTTGTATTATAATTAAATGGATATTGTTTTAGTATTATCCAATTTGTATGCTTATGGTTTTACATGTATGAATTATGTCCTAAATTTCTAATACTATAAATCGAAAAGATCTTTTTCAATGTAATAATTATATTGTAGTTGAATTAACTAGATTATGCAGTGTTTAAGGTTGGGTCCTTATAGCTGGTATCAGAGCATGATTTAGATAACTTTTGGGGTTAGAATGATTGTAATAGAAAAACATAAATGTTACTTAGATTAATTTTATATTAAAATGATATTTCATTTTAATATTACCATGTTTCTTCATCTAAGATATGTCTATTCAGATTGGTTTTTCAGAGAAGAAACAAGGATGCTGAAGTTTAAAGGAACTGGGAGGCTGATATCTTTCTGAATCAGAAACCTAGAATGTCATGAATTTGAATTGAGAAGTTTGTGATAGTAATGTATTGGTTTGAATAGTAAATAAATAAAGGTGGAATAAATGCAATAGAATAGTGAGATCTACCGAAAAGGAACATGACGATAGTGGAAAATTTTATGAGGCAACACCCTCCTATTTTCGGTGAATCTTTTAACCCATTGGTGGAAAAAATATGGATTTAAGTTATTGGAAAGATATTTGATGTCGTGTGGTGTTTAAATAATCAAAATTTTAGTCTTTACAATTATATTTTTGAAGGTGAATCTAACCAGTGGTTGTTAATGGTCAAGAATATCAAGGATAGTGAGGAGATTGATCCCTTGGAATGGGATGAAATTAAAAATATTTTACTTGAAAAATATTTTTCTAAAGTGGTTTGAATTAGGATAGAAAATAAATTCCTTGAATTGGAATAAAAGGAGGAATATTCTTTGGTTGTATAAGATGAAAACTTCACCCGATAGGCAAGGTATGATCCAAATCTTACTTAGTATCTTGATAGAAAAATCAAACATTTTTACTTAGGATTGAAGCCAAGATATCAAATGAAATTGGCCTCCCATGAATTCCAAATTTATGAGAAACTTTTATGATATACTGAGAGGGTATAAATGGTGTTTGATTAACATGTACTCTGGAAACAAGTAGAATAAGAGATCTATATGGCAAGTGATGGGTAAGAATCAATCAATGAAATTTGATGGTAAGAAAATCTAGTTTCCCGTTTGTGAAATGTGTGGTAAAAATCACCCAGGGGAATGAATTAAAAAAACCAAGAAGTGTTTTTGATTTGATTTGTTTAGAAATATGGGAAGATATTTCAATGAAAATGATATTAAGATTAATTATAATAATAAAACTATAAAGTGTTTTAAATGTGGTGAGATGGGTCATTATGAAAATACCTAACCAATGAAAGATCTAAATGATGGGAATCAACTAGATTATAAGAAGAAGGGTATAGTGAGATCCTTTGTGACTATGTCAGTAGATGTTAATCTATCCAATTAAGTGGTATCAAGTACTTTGTTTGTTTACTCAGATTTTTCTAATCTCTTGATTGAAATGATGTCTACGCATTCCTTTATTTCTGAGAAATTTTCTGGTAAATTGAAAATTTCACCTCATGAAATGAGACAAAAATTTATGGTTAAAAGATTAGGATTAAATATTATAGAAAGGAATTATAAGAATCTTCCTTTTATTTTCTTTGGAAAGAAATTACTAGAAAACCTTTTAGTTTTAACCTTAGTGGAGTTTGATGTTATTCTGTGAATGAATTGTCTATCTATTTATCATGAGAAGATTGATTCTAGAGCTAAAGATGTTGTTTTTCAAAAAGAGTTTTCATTTGTATACAAGAATAAACCCATACAATTAACAACATATCAGGAATCTAAGAAACTGTTAAAATATAAAAATGTAATTTATCTTACTAATATTTTTGAAAATAAGGAAACTATTCATATTAATGATGTTCTAGTGGTAAATTAATACCTTGTTGATTTCCTAATGAGTTTCTCAGTGTTATACCTAATCAGGAAGTTGAATTTACTATTGAATTAGTTCCTGATGCTAATCCAATTTCAAAACCCCCTTATCTAATGGCTCAAGTGGAACTTCTTGAATTGAAAAATTAGTTTTAGGAGTTTCTTGATAAAGAATTCATTCGTACCAGCACTTCACTATGGGGTTCTTCTATTTTGTTTGTTAAAAATAAAGATGGTACCATGAAAATTTTTATTGATTATAGAGAATTGAATAACATTAATGTTATGAATAAGTATCCTTTTCCTCATATCGATGACTTGTTTGATATGCTCTACGAAGCTCATTATTTTTCTATTATTGACCTGAGGTCTAGGTACCATAAGTTGAAGGTGAAGAAGGATGATATTTAGAAAATAGATATTTGTACTAGGTATGGGAATTATGAGTTAGTTGTTATGCCATTTGGTTTAAAAAATTCCCCTTCTGTATTCATGTATCTTATGAATATCATATTTCTTGAATATTCATATAAGTTTTCTGTTGTTTTTATTGATGATATTTTGTCCTTTTCAAAAAGTTATTAGGATCATGAAAAACATTTAATGTTTGTCTTGAAAACTCTCAATGAAAATAAGTTATACAGAAATTTATAAAATATGATTCTTGGTTGCAACAAATTTTTTTTCTTGGGAACATTGTAAATAAGGATGGAATAACAATTTATCCTACCAAAACAAAAGTGGTTGATGAATGGGAAATACCTAAAAATGTTATAGAGATTCATAGTTTTCTACGATTAATAGGTAATTACTAATAGTTTGTTAAAAACATTTCATGATTGTCTAGTCTGCTAACAAAGTTAACACGAAAAGGGGTAAAATTTATTTGGATAGAAGAATGAGATTTTTGTTTTCAGGAACTGAAGAATAGATTGGTCAATGATATAGTTTTGTAGTTGACTTCCAGAAATGGTGAGTTTTTCATCTATAGTGATTCTATATTTAAGGGAATTGGTTTTGTTTTGATGTAGAATGATCAGGTAATTTCTCATGCTTCAAGACAATTGATACCGCATGAGTTAAATTATCCCACACATTATTTGGAATTAGAAGCTATGGTTTTAAACTTGAAAATTTAAAGGAATCATTTATACAGAGCCAAATGTGAAATATATACTGACCATAAAAGTCTAAAGTATATGTTCAATAAAAAGGAATTAAACATGAGGCAGAGAAGATGGATTTATCTAATAAATTATTATGATTGCATTCTCAATTTTCATCCTGGAAAAGAAAACAAAGTGAAAGATTCCTTAAGCCAAAAACATCATGCTACATTAACCATGTTACATTTTAAACATAACCCCTTGATTAATGATTTGATTAATTTTAGTTTGGAAGTTATTGGTGTAGGATATTCCTCTATTTCGTTTCATGTGTTAGTGAAGTCGTCTCTATCAGACAGAATTAAGGAAGTATATAAGGAATAAAATTAGTTACAGAAAAAGATTGAATTGGTAAAAATGGTAATTTTTCAAAATTTAACATTGATAAAGATTTTGTTTTAAGATTTGGAAAGAGATTTTACATGCCTTATTATTCCCTATTGAAGAAAAAATTATTTTGTGAACTCATAGTTCTCAATTTCCAGTTCATCTTGGAAGTAATAATATATATAGATACCTTTAGGAGTATTACTAGTGGGATGGAATGAAAATAGATATTATATATTTTACCATGAAATGTTTGACATTTCAACAGGTTAAAGCAGAGTCACAACTACCAAAGAGGATACTTCAACCTTCAGTAGTTCTATAGTGGAAATGTGAAAATATAACCATGGACATCATGGTGGGACTACCAAAGACTTCTTGAGGTAACAATATGATTTGGGTTATTGTTGAACTATTGAAAAAATATGAACATTACCTTTCTCTTTGAGATACTATGTCTTTAGATCAAATTTATCGATTGTAGCTCAAAGAGATTGTCTGGTTACATGGAGATCCTATTTACATTGTATCTGACCGAGATCCTAGGTTCACTTATAAATTTTGGAAAGTCCTTTATAAGTTTTTGGGCACCAAATTAAATTTTAGCACAACCTTTAATCCTCAATCTAATTGGAAAACAGAGTGAACACTTCAAACATTGGAGGGTATTCTTCGAACTTGTTCAATGGATTACCAGGGAAGTTGGGATTGACATATTTATTTAGTTGAGTTTTCTTATAATAATAGTTTTCATTCTATTATATAGATGGAACAGTTTGAGTTATTATATGGAAAGTGGTGTTGAACTTTATATTTTTGGGATGATGTTAGAAAAATAAAGTTTATGAGACTAGAATTATTAAACGAAGTGGCTGAGAAGGTGAAGATGGTTCAAATATACTTGAGGATAGCTCAAAGCAGTCATAAAAGTTATGAAGATAATAGGACGAATGACTTTTCTTTTGAGGTAGGTGATCATGTCTTTCTTAGAATCTCACCGTGGAAAAGTGTTATGAATTTACGTAAGAAAGGAAAGATAAGTCCACAGTTCATTGGACCCTATGAAATTCTGGATAAAGTTGGACCTGTCTCCTACTGAGTAGATTTGCCTCCAAGTTTTTCATGATCTAACCCCACAAAGTGTACCCCTCCTGGGCCAGTAATGGAAGAAGAGAGAAAACTTCCCCCGAGTCCCACCTCTAGTAGGCCTCGGGTTGGAGACTATAACTGAGGATATAATAAACTTATAGATATAAGGCATTACCCTATAAGAGAACACATGTATAAGAGATAGATAATATAGACACCAACCAAATATTGATCAAACTATAATATAAAATAAACCAAACTACACAAATGTAATGTCTTTCAAGAACTACTATAACAAAAGAAAATTTTTTCAATTACCAAAAAAAGCAATGATGACAGTGACCATGAATCCTAAATAGCTCTTGCAACCCACAAGCCAGTAGTAACTATACTAATCTCTAACCTACTCCAACTGACCTAAAAAATAGTTTATATATACATACGGTGAGTATAATAATATAATTAGGTGGATCCTCCCTAGATCCTCTTATGAAAAAGTACATAAATCATGTTAAAGTACAGTGAATAATAAGTCAAACTAACTTGTCACATAAACAAGTATACTAAGTTCCCAACCTCAACATGGCTTCTCTCACCAAGTATCACATATAAGAGAATATAATATAATAAATAATATCAAGGTTACCCCAATGGTTTGCCTCTTTTCCCCAGTGTTGCACGTCTTAAGAATCTCTCTCATAAAAGGCTAGCTTGAAGATATCTGGGCGAAGCACCACAACATGCACCTCATGCATCCCACCATCACATCCATGTAACCAAAAGTAACTAGGTTTTTTCTGGGATCCACCACAGTATGCATATTTTTTATCATAAATAGGGTATTATACCTCAAGCCATTACAACCCATGCATCAAGTAAGGATCCTCAAGCCATCAAAACCCATACATGTTATACATATAGTATCCTTTGGGAAACTTTATCCAGAATATATGCGTGTGAATAACCACCGGCCATTACAACCGTCTACACACATATATGGGGAAAACTAACCATCATGAATATTGGCACAAGTAACTACAAAGAGAAGATAGAGGAACCAAAGGGGGTTGTCAACTATCCATCCTCCCACCAGGATGTTGGGGAAGACACCCCTAGGGCATAAATTCCCCAGGGTGTTAGTTTCCCTAACCTACAGGGTAGATTAGCATATAGATACACAAACATTACGTGATATAATATTTCCCACAACCAAACTATGGTGATAACCGATTCTTAGACTCAACTACTACTAACATATCTTGAACTCCTAACTGCCACCACGAAGACTAGATATCCTATAAGCGCACAACCATTTAAAGAGATACATTAAGTTAATTTATCATATTTTATCAGTTTAAATTTACCTTAATTAATTATTTAACCATTAATTAATCATTATCATTTCCAAATTTTATTTCATTAGTATCACAACAAAGTCCCATACCCTCTAGGAATAACTAAATCATGTCCACTTTTTCTCAGAATTATAATCTCATCATTGCATCCCAACAAGCTCTAACCCCATGGGTTAAACATTTATTTATTTCTTTAACAGTCATTAAAACTTTTCATATTTCTAGTTATTCTAGAAAAGAATTATAATATACCAAACACAAGGGGATCAACATGATTAGTAGATAATCTATCCATTTATTTTTTTACACCTATAGTAGGAGCGTAGATCCATCCAACCATGAGAAGCTAAACATGGAAAGCACTTGACATTCCCTGCATGTCTTCACCTCCCTCAAAAGGAGAGTTAGAAAAAACATCTTCCTCAAGTATTTGAGAGAGTAAAGATCATAAAAAAACAATAGATTTAACAAGTATCCATCTTTCATATCAATGAGTAATCCCAAATTCAACCCGTTCCATCATCTCTGATGTCCTTCCCGACACCACATATATAAACCGATGCATCTCACAACTCTAGGAATCAACTATCTTCACAATAACCAGGCCTACATACCCTACATACCACAACATCCCTCCAGTAATAGCTATCTCAGGATAACATCACATCCCGGCCTCCCTACCCCATAAGCCACAAGTCTCGTTTTTAGAGCACATCACAAGCAGCTTGAATAAACATAGAAACAGGATCATGGATCCAAATAAAGGAATTCATCCTTCACACACAATGAGATCTACCAAATACAAGGCATAAGGAACCTATTCTTACAAGAAAGCATGAAACTCAGGCCCTATAAAGGCATTATATTTTATCACATGACAAGTTCTTATTCCATATTGAATTAAAAAACTCATTATTTATAGGTTCCAACTATGTGAAACATAAGAAAAAAGATATCAAAAGTTAATTAAATAATTAATTTAAGATGCCTTTAGTTATTTTATCAACAATAATCAACATGATTCAGGTTCATTAACTAATTCAATTAAACATGCATATCTAAATCAATTTTATTATCATCAATTTGAAACAACAACCAGAATCATTAAACATGAATCTTTAACATTTTGTCTAACTAATTTTCAATTAATTAAGGCTTTACATTATTTACCAATTTCCATCAAGAACAACATGCTAAACCAAGAAATTCATAGATATCACACTGTATAGAAAATAAAGAGGCAAACTGTTGTCATGGTATAACACAACAACATTGGTATGCGATCGATACCGGTTCTTTAATCCAGTTCAAGTTTTTAATTAGGTCAATTCCATTGTGATACATGGTGATAACTCATAATAACAATACAATTGGACATAAATAAATATATAATACACAAATTCTGTACCTAAAAAGGTCATCGATTTTATTTGTATGAGACTGAATCAACGCAATGGATCCAAATCACATATCCCACAACAATTGTATCCACCCGAGGATGCCATAGAACAACCGCACAAACCAACAACCAATAAAACTCCATTAGAATCATGGAGATAAATTTCCATCACATGGAAAGAAAAAATAAGTGGAAACATGAATGAAGAAACCACAGGAATAGAGGTAGATCATACCTTATATCAATGACAGATCGAAGGAGGGAAGCGGGGAATCAATTCACGATGAAGGAATCACGTAAAATTGAAGTGGGGTGGGGGGTGGGTGGGTGGCCGAGTCATCTGTAGTTGAGAGAGAGACACTTCAACTATAGGTTTGGACAACCCAAGGTGTTGGAAGATGTTTTAAAACATACAGTATAGAGGGATTACACAATGTGTAATCCCATTTCAGGTCGTGTAATACCTCGAGGCTGGTTTTCACCGAAAAAACCTTTACCTCTTCATTTTATTTATTTTTGAAACCCCAAAATATTACACATTGTGAAACCTCCATGACAAGTCATGAAATAGGATTTCACATCATGAAATATAGTTACACGACGTGTAATCCTCATTTCCAACTTTACTTAACCGAACCTATCCAAACTTCCTCTGAGACTCCTCCGAACACCTCAGCCATCAGAAACACACAAAGGGTTGATCTACATAGATCTGGACCCTTAAATTAGTTAAATCTCAAAACACTCTCATCCATGAAAATACAAAACCAACCTAGAGAGAAAAAAGGGGTCTTCAAAACAACTACCCCATGAGATACCACTCAAATCTATCTCCAACATAAGAGCTCAACCACATCACTAGAGGAACAAGTGGAAAAACATGAAACAACCAAAAATATATCCCAAAAACTCTCATGGAGAAGATACCTTTCAAAAGAGAGAAATCCAAAATAAGAAATGAGAGAAATCCATATCATAAATAGAAAGGGTTTATGACCACCAAATGAATAGTGTTATAAGAGAAGAGATAAACATCAAATACATCAAGGTACTAAACGTATATCTATGACTCACATTCCCAAGTACTCTCATCTAAACCACTGTGACGCCACAAAACATGAACTAAGGGGATAGAATTCCCGTGAAACACTTTCTCTTGAAGGTCCTGGATCCTTACAGTTCACTCCTTCAAGGTCGCATCATCATTAACATCGATCTCTCCCCAATATATGACATGAGAGTCATCATGAAGATAATTATGGAGTTGCTACATGTGAAAAAAATCATGTATCTGGATCATCTATAGGGGAAGTGATATATAATATTCCACAACTCTAACATGAGACAACACCTCGAATGGACTAATAAACCATTTAGAAATATTCCTCTTATGACCACACCTTCGCTTCCCACAATAGGGAACCACCTTTAGAAACATATGATCTCAAACATATAACTCTAGAGGTATCCTCCCATGACTGACATAGGATTTTTGATGATCTTTCACTACAATAATCTTCTCAAAAATCACTTGAACCATCTATGTTGTGTTCTATACCAGTTCTAGCTAGATAATTGTTGACTCTCCGACCCCAGTCCAGCATAATGGAGAACAAAAAGGTCAGCCATACAAGGCTTTAAATATCCTTATATTGATGGTGGAGTGAAAAATATTATTATAAGCAAACGCTACCATAGTCAGGTGCTTCATCCATGAACCTCCAAAATCCTAGACATAAGAGAGAAACATGGCTTCATGTGTTTGGATGGTCCGCTCTGTCTGACCATTCATCTGTGGATGAAAAGAAGTTCTAAGGCATAATTGAGAACCAAAAGAATTATAGAGACCTCTCCAAACCCTAGAGGTAAAATAAGGATCTTGATAAACAATTATCATCATTAGGACCTCGTGGGGTCTCACCACCTCCTCTAGACACTTCCTTGACAAAACCTCCACTGAGCTCAACTCCTTAATCGCTATAAAGTGGGATTATTTCATCAAATTATCCACTACCACCCACATAGAGTCATAGAATCCATGAGCCTGAGGTAAATCGGTAAAAAATTACATCAATATGTCCCCCCAATTCCATTAAGGAACATCCAATGGCCGGAGAAAACCACCCGAAACACAACGCTCGACCATCACCTTTAGGTAGACCAAATATGGAGGCAAAATCTATAAAACTTCACGTTCAACCTAGGACCCCAAAACTGACTCCTCAAAGCTCGGTACATCTTTTTCATGCTAGGATGTATTTCTAATGGTGAACTATGGAACTCTATGAGAACCATCTAATGCATCACCAAAGGAGAAAAAATACTTACAATAACACTCAATGTTGTTCATCCTCAGACTAACCATTAGGGGCCCCACCACAAACAACTCAGTTTCTCCAAACCTTCACCCCATGATCCCCCAACTAGAATTCCTCAACCTCCTACACTAGATAGAACTACATTGTCATATGAAAAAGAAAACTTCTACCCCATAAGTTCTCCCATATCTAGATGTATTGATGAATGTTATTCCTTTACTCTCTAGTAATCACCAGATTCATCCACAGCAACACTATGTGACTTCCTTCCCAACACATTCCACAACATTCACTTTCCTAGGTGTATAAAAAATCCCAATGTCGTAATATTCTAAGAACTCCATCCACCAACATTGATGTAGGTTCAAACCATGCTGGAAGAAAGCATACCTCATGATTTTATGATCGTTTAAGACCACAAAAATTTCACCGATGTGGTAATGTCTCCAAAACATTAGGGAAAACACCACCACCACCAACTCAAGATCATAAGTGGAATAGTTACACACATGGGGATGCAAATTATGAGACCCATAATAAATGAACGATCTATGCCACATCAGAAAGTATCCCAACCCAAGACGCGAAGCATCATAAAAAACCTCGAATTGAAATCCTTCTATTGGCAGAAAATGAACCGGAGCACTGACTAACTTCTCCTTAAGATACTCAAAAGACTCCTGACACTGATCAGTCCACAAGAATGCCTAGTAATTTTTGGTCAACATTATTAGTGGAGTTGAAAACTAAGAGAAATTGGCTATGTACCTCATATAATAGCCTGAAATACCAAGGAATATTTCCACCTCTTCCACTGTCTTAGGGGATTCTCAAGATGAAACTACCTCTATCTTTGACAGATCCACAACTACTCCCAGCTGGGACTCAACATGACCTAATAAATGGACTTATCGAGAACAAAACTCACACTTCGAAAACATCCAAAGCAACTTTTCATTGAGAAGAACTCCGAAAATGGCACGAAGATCCTCTTAATGTTCCCCCTCGGATGTAGAGTAAACAAGGATTTCATCAATGAAAACCACCACGAACTTATCTAAGAACTCACAAAAAACAACATTCATCAACCCCATGAACATAGATAGAGAATTCATCACATTAAAAAACATCACAATGAACTCTTAACTCCCATGATGACAATGGAAATGGGACTTTGAAATATAATGATCATTTATATGCATCTAATCATATCCTAATAGAAATCAATATTTGAGAACCAACATGAACCCTTCAGTTGATCGAATAAATCATCAATCCATGGAATAGGATAGTATTTCTTCACTATCACTTGGTTCAAGAAATGATAATCGATACACAACTGAAAAATTCCACCAGCCTTCTTTATAAAAAAACTAGTGCACCCCATGGTGACACACTCATCCGAACAAAAACACACCACAATAGACCATCGACCTATATAAGTAGCTCCCACAACTCAGAAGGTGACACATTATATGGAGACATAGAGATATGAGACATATCTGGTTGTAGTTCAATCCTGAACACGATCTATTATTGAGGGGGTAACACTACAACATCTTCGAGGAAGACATCAGGGTTCTCTTCTACGACCCTTGGAATGACCAATCTATGAACTTTTGATGAAATCTACATCAGATCAATCATCAAGGATGACAAGGACATAACACCCATCTATCCCATCCTAGGTACTTACTCACCAACAAACATTGTTGGCTCTCCATCATCATCAAAGAACACAACCTACCTCCTGAAGAAATCTATGATATCCTGCACCGAATACAAATAATCCATGCTGAGGATGACATTATATGACTGTATACATAAAAATAGGAAATATCCCCAAGAGTGGTGCTACCCCATCACAAGATCACAATCTTTACATACTTTAAATTTTTTTACCTCAACCTATAACTAGCATAGACAATGCTAAGGGAACTAGAAGCCTCTCTATATCAAGTCCCAAAACATGGACAAGGGCAGGTGATATGAGGGATTATGTCACTCTTGATTCAAAAAAGGCCTGAACCCAAGTAGAAAACAAGAAAAGGGTACCTCAAACAACATTTGGATATCTTCTAACAAGCAATGGTAAATCATGATTCTGACCATGACCTGCTCCATGACCACTCTGACCCTATGGACAACCAGCACTATGGCCGCAATCTGCTCTCAAAGGATAGGGAGCATCCTGAGGATATCCTATGACCACTCTATCTACTATATAATGATCCAAAACTAGTGAAACCAACTATTTCTAACTTATATGGAACAACCTCAATAGAGGAACCTAAAGTAGAACAACTGACACATGCTGACTGCTCAGAAAGGTCAGACACTCTTACTACTGATAAACTCAACCTATATAAGAAAAACATTCGTATGATCACTTGGAAAAGTCCTGAGGTCCACTTCACCTAGAGAAAAAATACATTAAGGACTTTGACCTACCCCCTAATGATCATAAGTTCTTGCATCCTGACAATTGGGAACCCTATACCACAACTCTCCTTCATGAGGAATCCTAATGAATCCCCTCTAGTGACAATCTAGTTCTAGAAAATATACTATTGATGACCTCTTCTACTACTAGAACCTTGAGTTACGTCTTCAACAAAAACAAGGTGAACTGGAACTAGATCTCTGGATGAAAATCCTCATCTAAATTCCTCACTCTGACCTCCTCATCCAAAAATTGATCTGAAGCATATTGTATAAGGTTCTTGAAATAGACCTCGAACTCTAGCACACTAGAGCCCCCTATCGAAGGGTAAGAAACTCTTGGTGATTGGACACCTTCATGGTCGAAGAAAGAAACTCGGCTCTAAAATGGTCTCAAAAATCCTCCCATGATATTTTTGACTCCTTACAATCTCCAAGGAATAAGAAAAACAACTACCTCACTGCCCCCACATAGTATCATCACAACCAACGACACCGGGTGCTCCTTCCGAGCACAGATTAAACTGAAGGCTATCTCAACTTTCTCCAACATGTCTTCTATGAATAAATCTTAAATGGATACCTCATACCTATATAGAATCTGGTGGTAAAACTCTTGGATTTTCCTCCTCCAAGTGTCGTGATTGTCAACCTCTACTCTACGGTGATCTACTAGTGCAACCTGTTGAACATCTTCTGTGAAAAACTGAAGAGGATGTCAACTTAGAGCCATACCTGAAAAAGAAAAAATAACTAGAGATCCTAAACCTAGACTATGGAATACTTTAACATTAATTAATTTTTTATTTTATTCATTTTAGGTTAACCTATCCCAAGTTCTACCCATTCAAACATAGGTACAAAGAAGAATGATTCATGAATATTTCCTAGATCTTTACCCTACAACCAACATCACCTCATTTAGTACACACTATAATCTTAAATGTGCATGGATCATATAAAATGGGTCTCTAAATACCAGTTTCTCATCCGGTCTCATGTGCTTACAACACTTGATAAAGTTTTCTAACACAGTTTCTCTACCAACCCATGAAACCTCACCCATTCCTAACTCCAAGATTCATCCCATACCTCATACGTATCTCTAATACCACTATGTCACAACCCATAGACAAAATGTGTACCCATCCTAGACTGAAAATGGGAGAAGATAGATTATGACCCCTGAGTCCCGCCTCCTGTAGGCCCTAGGTAGGAGACTAGCACCAAGGCTATAATAAACATGAAGATGAGAGGCATTACCCTCTAAGAGAACACATGTAAAAGATAGAGATAAGATAAAAACCAACCAAATACTACTCAAATTAGAATATAAAATAACCAAAAGTACACAAATTTAATTCCATAAAAGAACTACTACAACTAAAAGGAATAACTATAAGTACAAAAATAAAGTAAAGATGATAGAGACTATGAAGCCCAAATAGTTCCTACAACCCATAAGCCAGTAGTAACCATCCTAATCTCCAACCTTCTATAACTAACCTGAAAAAAAGTTTATATTTACGTAGGATGAGTATAATAGTATACTCAGTAGTATCCTCTCTATAAACTCTCATGAAAAATTAAAGAAAGAATTATAAATCATAGTGAACAACCAGTGAAACTATCTCATCACCTAAAAAGGTATACCAAGTTTTATTACCTCACCATGGATACTCTCACCAAGTATCATATACAAGATCATATAATATAATAAATAATATCAAGGGTACCCTGCGACCACTTCCCCACTGGTTTCATACTTTGACCCAATGTCACACATCCTGAGCATCTCTCTCCAAAAAGGCTAGCTTGAAGACACCTGGGTGAAGCACTACAACATGAAACTCATGCGTCAACATGTACCTCGTGCATCACACCACCATTTCCATGTAACAAAAAGTAACCATGTAGTTTATGGGAGCCACCCCATCCCGCATAATGTGTATCATACATCAAGTATTACACCATAAGCCATTAAAACCCATACACTGAGTAAGGATCCTCAAGCCATCACAACCCATACACGTTATACCTAGAGTAGCCTTTAGGAAACTATATCTAGAATATATGTGTGTTAATAACCACAAGACATTACAACCCTCTACACACGTATATTGAAAACAATATCCACCACGCATAAAATCACAAGTAACTACCAAGAGAAGAGAGTGGGGCCAAAGTGGGTAGTCAACCATCCATCCTCCCACTAGGATATTGGGGAAAACACCCCCAGGGCTCCGAATCCCCAGGGTGTCAGTTTCCTTAACTGATAGGGTAGAATGGAATATTGAAACCCAAAAGGTAAATGATATAATATATCTCACAAACAAAATATGGGAATAACCTAGTCTTAGAATCAACTACAACTATCTTCTCTTAGACTAACGACTACCACTGCTAAGACAAGATATACTATAAGCACACAACCATTCAAAGAGATACATAATGTTAATTTATCATATTTTATTAGTTCCAATTTATGTTAATTAATTATTTAACCATTAATTAACCACTATATTTTCCACACTTCATTTCATTAGTATCACAACAAAGTCTCATTCCCTCCAGGAATAACCAAACCGAGTCAACAATTTCTCAGAATTATAACCTCATCATTGCATCCCACCAAGCTCCAACCCCATGGGTTAAAAATTTATTAATTTATTTAAAAATCATTACTGATTTACATATTTCTAGGTATTCTAGAAAATAAACCCATGCTGCCAAACATAAAGGGATCAACATAGTATGTTTATGAACTACCTGTCATCTATTTTCCACCTATAGTAGGAGCATAAAATCATCCAACCATGAGAAGATAAACACAAAAATAATTTGGCATACCCCTCACATATTCACCTCCCTTAGAAGGAGAGTAAAAAAAACCATATTCCTAAAATAGTGGGGAATGTAAAGTAGATAAACAAATAATAGATTCAACATACATTCTACTTTCATATAATTGAGTAAGCCCAGATTCAACCTGTTCCATCATCTCTGGTGTACTGCTTGACGCCACATGTATAAACTGATGCACATCACCACTCTAGGCATCCACTACTACCATAAAAACAAATAATCCCTTCCCTACATTACCAAATAGCCCCCAGGATCAACCATCCCAGGTTTATGTCATATCTGGGCCTCCTTGCCCCATATACCATAAGTCTCATATCCAAAGCACATCGTAAGCAGCAGGAACAAACATAGGAACTGGATCTCGGCCCCATAGAAAGGCATACATCCTTCACACACAATGAGATCTCATGGTTCTAAGGCATAAGGAACTTTTACTTTACATGAAAGTAGAAAAATAAATCCCTACAAAGGAATTATGTTTTATCACATGACTGGTTCTTATTCCATCTTGAATTAATCAATTCATGATTCATAGGTTCTAACAAAAGGAAACCTAAGCAACAAGGTATCAAAAGCTATAAAAAATTAATTAAAAAAATTAATTTAACATGAATTTTGTTATTTTATCAAAAAGAATCAATATGATTTAGGTTCATTAACCAATTCAATTAAACATGAATATCTGCATCAATTTGATTTTCCTCAAATTGAAACATCAACCGGATTCATTAAACATGACTCCTTAAACATTTAGCCAACTAATTATCAATTAATTCCAAATTTAAGTTATTTACCAATTTCCATCAAGAACAAAATGCTAAACCAAGAAAGGTAGAGATATCACACTATCTAGAAAATCAAGAGGAAAACCGTTATCACGGAATAATTCAACAACATCGCTACGTGATCGATACCAATTCTTTAATCTTGTTCCAGTATTTAATTAGATAAATTCCATTGATATCCAATGGGTAAATAATTATAGATCTACAATTGCACAAAAATAAATATATAAGTCATGAATCATCTAACTCAAATGGTCATCAACATTATTTACATGATAACAGATTAACACAATGAATCCTGATCACCTCTCCGGCAACAACTGCATCCAACCAAGGAAACTGCGGAATACCCGCACTAAAAAACAACCAAGAAAAACCCATTAGAATCATTGAGATCAAGTGGCATCATATGGTAATAAGAAAAATGAGGAAATAGATTGATGAAACCAGAAGAATTGAGGTAGTTCATACATTATATTGAAGACTGATTGAATTAGCGAAGAGAGGAATTGATCTAGGATAAAGGAATCCCCAAAAATTAAAGAGGGTGGGTTGCCGAGTCATCTGGAGTTAGGAGAGAGCCAGTATAGCCATAGGGTTTGAAAACCTAATCAATTGTAAAAAAACATTTATCAACCCCATGAACACAACTGGAGCATTCGTTACCTTGAATGACATCACAAAAAACTTGTAATGCCCCTGACGACAATGAAAATAAGTCTTTAGAATATCCTCATAATTTACATGAATATGATGATATCCTAACCTCAAATCGATCTTAAAGAACCAACTTTACCCCTTTAGTTGGTTAAATAAATCATCAATCTATGGAAGAGGATAACCGTTCTTCATTGTCACTTAGTTCAAGTGATGATAATAGATACACAACTGAAAAATTCCATCAACCTTCTCCATGAAAAAAATGGTTCACCACATGGTGACACACTCAACTAAAAAAACCACACCACATAAAACCATCAATATTAATATGAAGCTACCGTAACTCAAAAGGAGCCGTCCTATATGGAGAAATCAATATTGGAGACACGCCTGGCTGTAGTTCGATCCTGAACATGATCTCTCATCGAGGGGGAAATGCTGTAACCACTTCTGGGAAGACATCCTAGTACTCTTCTACAACCCTAGAAAATGATAATTAATAATCATTTGATGAACTCAACATCAGCTCAGCCATCATGGATGGAAAGGACAGAACATGCCTTTGACCCATCTGAGGGTCTCACTCACCAACAAACACTACTGGCTCTCTATTATCATCAAAGAACACAACCTACCTACTAATGTAATCCATTATATCATACAAAAAATAAAACTAATACATGCTAAGGATGACATCATATGGTTATATCCATAAACATAAGAGATCTCCCCAAGAGCAGTGTTTCCCTAGAACTAGCTCATAGTCTCTACATACTTCAAACAAGTCATCTCAACCTTCCCTTGGCATAGTCAACGCCAAGGACACTAGAAGTCTCTCTACCTCAAGTCACAAATAATATAAAAGGGAAGGTGATATGAGGTAGTGTGTCACTTCTGAATTAAACAAGGCACACACACATGTAGAAAACAAGAAAAGGGTATCTTGAACAATGTTTGGATCTCCTGGTGATGGAAACAGTAAAGCATGAAACTGACCATGACCTACACCACAACCTCTTTGAACCTTCTGATGACCACCTCCATGGTCGTGATCTGCTCTATGAGGACAAGGAGTGTCCTAAGGATATCCTCTACCTACTCCATTTTCTATATACTGATCTAAAACTAGTGCAACTTGATACTGTTGCCTTGGCTGGAACTGACTCAACGGAGGAACTTGAAGTGGAACACCTGGTACACACTAACTAGTCATAATGGTTGGGAACTATTTACAGTGATGAACTCAACCTCCATAATAAAAACATGCATTTGATCCCTTGTAATAGTCATACAAGCTGCTATACCTAGAGAAACGAGACATTGAGAGCTGGGACCTACCCCAAGCTGATCAGAAGCTCTTCTATCCTGAAAAATTGAAACCCTTGTCCAGATCTCTTCTTCAAGATGAATCCCAATTACCACCCTCTCATGATGATATGGTTCTGGATAATTTCCTCTCAATGATATCTACTCTTTACATCACCTCGTGATACATATTCAACATAAATAGGGTGACCTGGCACATGATCTCTAGATGAAAAGCCTTCTCAAAATGCCTCTCTTTGGCCTCCTCATCTAGAAATATGTCTGAAGTATATCACAGAAGGTTTTAGAAATGGATCCTGAACTCTAGCACACTAAAACTCCCCTATCAAAGGGTAATAAGATCCTAGCGACTTGCTACATTCACTGATGAAGAATGAAACTAGGCTCTGAACTAGTCTCAAAACTCCTCCCATGATACTGTCGACTCCTCACAATCTATGAGGAAAAAGAACCACCATAGCCTCACTGCCCCACACTACATCATCATTTACAACGACATCCAGTGCTCCTTCCAAGAATGGATTGCACTAAAGGAAATCTAAACCTCCTCCAACTAGTCTTCTATGAAAACATTTGAAACAGAGCCCTCATACCTCTACAAACTCGAGCACTAAAAATCTCAATTGTCCTCATCTATGTGTTTTCATAGTCAACCTCTACAATGTGGTGATCTGTTGGATGAACCTTCTGAACATCTTCTATTCAAACCTGATGAGGATGTTGACCTAGAACCATACAAGAAAATAAGCAATAGTTAGATCTTCTAAACCTAGAATATAGAAGACTTTAATATCAATTAATTGTTTTCTTTTATCATTTTTAGGTAAAAAAATCCCAAGGTCTACCCATTAAAACAAAGTCGTAAAGAAGAATGATGAAAGATCCTTTCCTAGGTCTATATCATGCAACAAATACCACCTCATTTGGTATCTAATATATGTTTAAAGGTCCATGCATCATATTATAGGGGTCCCAAAATACCTGTGTCTAATACAGTCTCATGTGTTTACATCTCTTGATAAACTTAGATGATATCTTTACCCTACCTACCCATGTAACCTCACTTGTGCTTAACTCCATGATTAATCCTATCCCTCATACCTCCCTCTGATACCAATATATCATGATCCCTCCCCCAATGTGTACCCTCCTGGGATAGAAATAGGAGAAGAGATATAGTGACCCCCTGTGTACCGCCTCTAGTAGGCCCCAGGTTGGTGATCAGCACCGAGGGTATAACAAACATGAAAATGGGAGGCATTATAGTCTAGGAGAACACATGTGGAAGAGAAAGATAATATTGACACAAACTAACTCTCACCCAGACTAAAATATAAAAGAAACCGAAGTACACAAATTTAATTTCATGAAAGAACTACTACAATTGAATGGAATAACTGCGAGTACCAAAAGAAAGTAAATACAACATTGACCACGAAGCTAGAACAAATCCTATAACCCACAAGATAGTAGTGACCAACCAGATCTCCAACCTGCTCTAACTAACCTGAAAAATAGTTTATATATATGTAGGGTGAGTACAACAATATACTCAATAGGATAATCTCTGGAACCTCTCATGAAAATGTAAAAAAAGCATGCAAAAGCATAGTGAACAACAAGTTAAAATAGATCTTTACCTAAACAGGTATACAAAGTTCCCAACCTCTCCATGGATACTCTCACCATGTTTCTTACAAAAGAGAATATAATATAATAAATAATATTAAGTGAATCCCACTATCACTTTCCCACTATTTTTCTTCTTTTCCCAACATCGCACGTCTTGAGAATCTCTCTAAAAAAAAGCTAGCATGAAGTCACCTGCGCACAGCACCACAACATGAACCTCATGCATCAACATGAACCTTGTGCATCACACCACTATGTCCACATAAGAAAAAGTAACCAGGTATTTTTTGAGATCCACCATAGACTGCATAACGTGTATCATACATCGAGTATTATACCTCAAGACATCACAACCCATACATAGAGTAATGATCCTCAATCCATTACAATGCATACAAGTTATACCTACATTTTCATTTCAGAAACTATATGAAGAATATATGTGTGTAAATAACCACAAGACATTATAGACCTCTACACAAATATATGGGGAAAACTAAACACCATTCATATTAGCACAAGTAACTATCATGAGAAGAGAGAAGGCCCAAAGGGGTAGTCAGCCATCCATCCTACCACTAAGATGTTGGGGAAGATAACCCCAAGGTCTCAAAATACCCAGGGTTTGAGTTTCCCTAACTGAAAGATTGGTTTAGTGTATAGAAACAAAAAACGTACATGATATAATATAGCTCACAATCACACTATGGGAATAAACTAGTATTAGATTAAACTGAAGTTAATATCTATTAGACTTCCGAGTTCCACTGCTAAGACATGATATCCTATAGGAACACATCAATTTTAAGAGATACATTAAGTTACATTATTATCTTTTATTAGTTTCACATTACATTAATTATTTCTTTAACCATTAATTAACCATTATCATTTCCACATTTCATTTCATTAGTGTCATAACAAAGTTTCATGCCCTCTAGGCATAACCAAACAAAGTCCATAGTTTCTCATAATTATAAACTCATCATTGCATCCCAACAAGATCCAACCCCATGGGTTAAACATTCATTCATTTCTTTAACAATCATTACCATTTTCCATATTTACAGGTATTCTTGAAAAAAATTATACGCTAACAAACAGAAGGGGCTCAACACTATGATTAGATGAACTACCCATTAAGACTTTTCCATCTGTAGTAAGAGAGTAGACCCATCCACCACAAGAAGCTATGTACAAAAATCATGTGGAATACCCCATGCATCTTCGACCCTCTTAGAAAAAGAGTAAGAAAAAGCATTTGACTCAAGTAGTGGGGAAAGTAAAGAAGTTAAAAAAACAACAGATTCAATAAGCATCCAGCTTTTATATCAACGAGTATGCCTAGCTTTAACCCCTTCAGTCATATCCAGTGTCCTCCCGGAGACCACATTCATGAACTGATGCACCTCGCCACTCTATTAATCAACTGCTACCACAAAAACTTGGCCTCCTTTCCCCACATTCCACAATAACCCTCTAGGATCAGACATCCCAGGATCAAGTCATATCAGGGCCTCCCTTCCCCACATACCAAAAGTCTCGCATCTAGAGCGTATCACAAGAGGTAGAGAAAACATAGAAATGGGATCTTGACCCCAAAGCAAGGCATTTATCCTTCACACACAAAAATATCTCAAAACTCCAAGACATAAGTCACTTGGCCTTTACAAACAAGAAGGAAACTCAAGCCCTACAAAAGAATTATCATTTACCACATGACCAGTTCTTATTCCATATTGAATTAACCAATTCATTATTCACAGGTTACAACTATGAGAAACCTAAGAAACAAGCAATAACATGCTTTCACAAACTAATTAAACAATTAATTTAACATTCCTTTAGATCTTTTAGAAATAAACATCAACATTATTCATGTTCATTAAACATGAATATCTGCATTAATTTCATTATCAACAAATTACAATAACAACTTGATTCATTAAACATACCTATTTAAACATTTAGCCAAATACTTTTCAAGTAATTAAAGCTTTATGTTATTTACCAATTTACATCAATAAAAATATGTTAAACTAATCAACACATAAATATCACACTATCTAGAAAATGAAGAGGCAAACTGTTATCATGGTATAATGAAAAAACATCTCTACACAATCGATACCAGTTCTTTAATCTAGTTCAAGTATTGAATTAGGTAAATCCCATTGGGATCGAAGGGGATAAATCAAAATAACTCTACGATTTCACATAAATGAATATATAATCCTAAAATACCCTACCTCAAAAGGTCGTCGACATTATTTTTTTGAGAATGAATCAACACAATCGATCTCGATCACCTCCCCCGCAACAACTGCATCCACCTGAGCACACTAAAACAAAACTGCACCAACTAAAAACAAAGAAAACCCCATTAGAATCACGAAGATCAGGTTACATCACATGGAAAGAAGAAAAAGGAGGAAACAGATCGAATAAACCACAAGAATAGAGGCATATTGTACTTTATATCAAAGATGGATCGAAAGAGGCATGTAGGGAATCGATCCAGGACAAAAGAATCCCCAAGTGTTGAATGGGGGGGGTTGCTGAGTTGCCTAGAGTTTATAGGGAGCCACTGAAGCCATAGTTTTTGACAACCTGAGTTGATGGAAAATGTTTTAAAATATATAGTAGTGGGAGATTACAAGATGTGTAATCCCATTTCATGTGGTGTGATACCTCAATTTTAGGTTTCACCAAATAAACCATAACCTCTTCATTTTAATTATTTTTTAAACCCCAAAATATTACACATCGAAAAACCTCCAAAAAATCCCATGAAACTTGATTTGACATCATGTAATATAGATACACGACATATAATCCCCCCTTTATAGCTTTTTCTTAACTGAATTTCTTCAAACTTCCTCCGAGAATCGTCTGAGTGCCTCGGTCTTTGGAAATATGATATGTGTTGATATATGAAGATCGAGGCCCATAAAAAGTTTATATTAGGTACAAAATGTTTTTCATGTTTCGACATTGAGAATTTACATTCCAGATTCATCTCATGTTTTCATCCCAGAAGAAGTTCATCTAGAAAGAACCTTTCTTATTAAGAGAAACCTGTTCATATTCTTGATTTAAGAGAGACAATACTGTGTGATAATGTAATCCACTTGGTTAAGGTTGTGTGGAGAAACCACATGGTTAAAGAAGCAGCATGGGAACCTGAAAATTCTATGAGGGAAATGCACCCTCACTTTTTTAATAAGAAAATTAAAATTGTGAGGATGAAATTTCAAGAAGGTGGGGAGAATGTAACAACCCAAGTACTTATAAAATAGATTCATTTCAATATAGAATTAAGTATTCCAATTAATTATTAATTTACAATGAAATAAGTAGTATTTATAAGAATTAAGGAATTTATATTGATGAAGTAGAAACATGTCCTTAGGAATAGCAATTTTCCCAATAGAATTATAACCCCACCTAATAAAGTATAAATAAAATTTATCCATATTATAAGTGAAATGTTGATATATTTATATCATTTAATAAGTAAATAATATTTTTTAAAATTATAAATTAAGTGTTGGCATTTTTATGAGCCATAAATATTTAATTTCAATTTTATAATTAATATAATGATTTAAAATAAAATATATTTTCATAAAATAGATTCATAAATTATTATTTTATTTTCTTATGATTATAAGTTAATTTCATGAGACTTTAATTAATTTTTTAATATGTTATATGGTTAGTTGTAGTTTTAAAACTGGTATTTTTCGAATAAGTTGTGATTATAATTAAAAATTAAATTTCTCATTTTTAGTAAATTATTTCCAAAAAATGGGGTTTCTTTTTTAATTCGACAGGTCAAAAAATTATTGGGATGAAGTTTTTGGGATTTTTCCAAAATACTTGATTTTTTGGTAAATAGTGAAATATAGTAATTTACCAAATAAGCTAAATACTTGAATTATAGAGTCATGGATGATTTTCTACTGAGGTAAGAAACCTTGGTTCTAACTCACATGCACTAGTTACTATATTTAAGCACAATACCCAACACTATTTCTTATCCTGAACAAAATAATAAAATAACGATTAAAATAATGGAAACCCCCACTCTCCTCCACTATAAAGACCACCCCTCACCCATATCCTCCTCACATCTCTCAAGATTTGAGACTTATCCAATTTCTACTCAATCCTCTTCCCAATTCTCTTCCCACATCTATACCTACTTGTCCTACTAAAATTCTAAAACCAAAGTCCTTAAGGAGGTTCTCAAGGCAGATAATTCAAGAGGTAAAAATCCTCTTTCATTTTCTTTTATTTCCTTTTAATTTATATTTATTTTCTTATAATATATTCACCTCCCCATATCCAAGAGGCATGAAAAATTATTTATATTATATATACTATAATTTTATCATGTTTAGGTAAAAATTTGTCATCATAATCCTTCTCTTTTCCCTTTTATTCTAAAAATAAAAACATCATCCGTGATGTGTCGATTTACTGACATCATGGACGATGCATTCTCAATTTCCATTACCACCTTCTTGGATGGTCATAAAACCCTTTTAATGGTTGAAACATATTTTAAATTTTATTATATAAATGCTTTTATGTTCTATAATTAACATATATACATAATATTGAATTATATAACGAAATTAGTTTGTGACTATTGAAGAACCACCAAAATGATCTAAACAAATATCATTAATGTTTTTTCTAACGATTCATCTTCATATCTAAACAAATAATATATGGTAACATTTAATATTATGGAAACATATTAATACAATTTTATTCCACTTCTAGAGTTTCTCTTCTATTCGAAAACAAAATCCATTACGAACCGACCATGGAAACCATGTAAAGAACACACCCAAAATAATGGAAATAAAAAAATATTATTAATAAATGGGTGGAATGATGTTATAAAATTATTAGATAAGGTGTTATAAAAATAAATATGTTTCTATAAAATATTAATAAAACTCTTTTAATCATTATATAGGAGTTTTAAACACTTTTTATGTAAGAAAAATCTAAGGCAAGGGAATTATTAACCCAATTTCCATTCTTTGGGTTAAACTTATACTTTATTGATTATGTGGTACTAAGATTATTTGGGTACTTAAATTTTTAATATATTATGTTATATTATGTGGATTTACATTGTATTCATATATTTCATTCATTTTATTAATTATCATTTCAAATATATGATATTTGTAAGGGGATTTCTGTTAAAAATCCTCTTTTCTTTTCTTTTATTTTTAAGGGAATGATTTATATGACATAAGTATTTTTATTTTATGATTATGTTCTTGTTCCTGGGCATTATTTATGAGGATGTGTGGGACTTATATCTCCAGAAATTTTTTTGGGTATGTTTAAGTTGGAGTTCAACCATATGGTTACTCCAAGCGTAACTATGATGGTTACACCATAAGGTGTCCATAAGGGTTATATTGTATGGTAACTGTGGGGGTTAAAAATCATAAGGTAGCCACATAGGATACAATATTAAGTATGTAATTCCTCAAGTTAACTATATGGTTTATTTTTTTCAATGTTTTATGGAAATCTAATGTTTTTACTAAGTAACTATGTGATACTTATTAGGTGAGAAGTATGTCTTTGTGAAAAGGATTTCATATGTTTATAAGCTATCATGTAATAATAGTTTCTATCATTGTTTTTATATCCCTTACTTAGATTTTTGTGCTCATACCAAGTTTTAAAATGTTTTTCAAAGGTTTTATGGATGGGTAAGAGAAAATGAGAATCCAAGATGAATTTTATGAAGACTTATCATGAATAGATTTCATTTGTTTTATTAAAAACTTTGGTATTATGAAAAATGGTTATTTTATTGTAGTATACACTTTGTTTGATTATGGGTTTAAATATATGAATTATGTCCTAAATTTCTAAATCTATAAACTGAAATGATATTTTGGAATGTAATAAGTGTATTATAGTTGAATTAACTAGATTATGTAATGTTTAAGGCTAGGTTCTTATCAGTATGGGGGACCCATGACATGTTGAGATAGAGGAGCACCATATCCATGGATAAAGGAACCATGGCCTGGTGCATTAGGTGGGTATCACTCTGTATATAATGAACCCATATCCCGGTATAACATGAGGGTACCACTCAGTAGATTGAGGACCCATGCCCTGATATGATAGTAGGGTGCCACTCAGTAGGTAGAAGACTAATGCCCTAATATGATAGGAATGTTCCACACAGTTGTCAGTAGATATATGACCCATTCCCCAATATGATAGAAGGGTTCCACTCAATAGGTAGAGGACCCATTTCTTGACTCTGTTATAGGGTGAAACTCAGATGGATAAATAAAGGACCCATGCTATATCTCAGTAGGAGGGTAACACTCTAATGGTCAAGGACCCATGCTCTAACTCCATAAAAGGGTTCCACTCTGATGAATATATGGGGGACTGATACCCCATCCCAATAAAAGGGTACCACTCTAATGGATTTATTGAGGACCCATTACCTATCCCAGTAAGTGGTTGCAATATAAATTCTCTGATGATCGTATCTAATCACCACCGTCATTGAATTCCACCTAATGAAGAGTCAACCTCAGAAAATACCACATCATATCTCAAAATCGACTATGAAGTCCACCATAAATGGAAAAAAATCAGGGTAGGTTTCTCACGACCAAAAATATGAGTTAAGAAGAAGAAGATATGAGAGGTACAAGTTTATCAAGAAGTAAAATACGTGTAAGGGGTCCACCCAGTGTGTGGACCCACACCTCTACCCGACCAAGTGCTTGATAACACATGACTTATTTTCCATTTAGTACTACATGGAATGTACGGGCACTAAAAACATATCTTAGCCAAAATCTGGATGAACACATGAGGATTTCCATCAGTTCGATAGGTTATAACATTAAATCATCAGTATATTATCATAAATATCCATAAAAGGACAAAAGGATCACACCATTGTGATCCAAATGGAAAAAACACTCAGGATAGGCTATTCACTTGACCAAATCGGACACCTCGTGAATAAAAAACATTTCACCACATCAAAATTGAATAAATTTCATCAGATCAAGCCATGATTTTGAATTAAATACTCAACATTGGTCTCAAAATGATCACCTCATATGAGGATATCAATTCCTTAGATGGTTCATCAGTCTGACACTGTATGGAAAAGATATGTCAGATACTAGATTCCACAATAATAATAAAAATATTATTATTATTGGGAACTTTTTTGACCCAGGACACAATATATATATATATATAGAAACCCATATTTTTTTATTAAAGGGTCCATTCTAAAATCCCTTTTCCCCCTTTGATATCAATGTCTATAACACCTCTTCACATTGCACACCAATTCCATGCCATCCACATCATTTCATGATACACACTCCATTCCATGCCCCAACTGGCCCATGCATCCCACCCTATAATCTCTCTCCATCTTCATTTAATCAATTTATTTATTTAAATAAATTGGACCCAATCCCCTTCAGGCATGTCCAGTATTCACAAACACCCCACTTAAATTATCATGCCATAATTAATATTTGATATATCAATGACATTTGAAAGATGGGGGTTTCACATGCCTCGTATTATTATTATAAATAATAATAATAACCATATTATCATCATTGAAAATAAATAAAAAATATTGCTATTAAAAATAATAATAATAACACAACATTATTATTATTAAAAATAATAATAATAACACAATTCCCACTAATCAAAACCATATCACCATATGGGAGGCCCCACTATGAGACCCCATACACAATATCTACATGAAACTAATCCTAGCACACTACACATCATCACCATGTGTTAACTGGGAAAATAGGGATCACTGATCTGATCCCAAACCTCCTTCGTTCAACTATAGTTCTTATCACACATCGATCATATTTTTTATCATGAACCAAAAACCACATTTATGATCTGATCAATTGAAAAAACACCATCCTTCGCATTCATATATCCATCTATCTACATGTATTTTTTACTACCATAATGAATTAGAGGATTTGACTATGCTCGAACACACCCCAAAAAAGTTGAACTGTGGTCTTGTTGGCCAATGGTGAAGAACAAGATGAATGGAGAGGGGAAAAGAATGAGAATAAAGTAAACCATCCTTGGATAAGTGTTCTTGTAAAATGATTATATAAATGGGGTGATAAAATGTGAAATAAGGTAATAATTATATCAGATCAATATAATCAATAAAATTGTGGGGTTCATGAGATGAACAATTATCACATATCAAAAATAGATAAAACCCATGATAAAAAGATTAATAAAAAGGGAGAAACCCACAAATTATGAGTCCTATATCGATTATGGATCACTCTTCGATGAAGAACACATATTCTACCAATGAAGGTGATGATCTCACTGTATTATTCATTCATCTCATGATTATCCTAGATCTAATCATCTATTATTCTCCAATCTCAATCCTCCAATGAAGAATGGGTAGAAGATCTTATCAATGATCCTAAGGTTATACAAATAACCCTAGAAATTCTTAATAGTATCTTATTTATAGAGGAAAATAGTTAATGTAATTTAATTTAAAATAAATAAATAAATTATTTATTTTAATTAAATGCACCCACTAACAACCTCATTTACTTGAAGTCCCATACAGAACAACTTTAGGTCATGCCTTGGGTGGACCTTCCATTCTGGTATCAACTGTGTTCTCATATTTTCTATTTGATACACCTTTTGAGAGATATTCCATTATTTCTAAAAAATGTGAATGTGTGATATAAAATATATTCAATATTTTTATAAAATTAATTCTGGGATCACCGTACTGTGAAATCACCCACTGTCTTATCACCTGACTATAAAGATATTTTTAGAAATATTCCAAAGTATTATAAGGAAAAATGATTTTCTATAGAGTCATAATAAGTACCCTAATTAATGATACCAGTGTGACTAGAGGAGATTATACAATAGAAACTGGGTACTTGGTGGCCATGTACATGGTATATAGTAGAGTCTAAAGATGGTTTTTTAAATGGGGGTGGGGGTGGTGGTGGTATAATTTGTAGTTTAAATTAAACATTCAACCCCATTAAAACTTTTCTTTGGGATTTTCAGATCATAACCCTTTCATGGATTCCCCAAACTATCTCTCCCCTATCCCAAATTATTTCTATATTATCCCTCTTTTTATTGGTCCACATCAATATTATTATATCATTGGAGTTCATCAACAATGAATCTAAGGTATAAAATCACAATAATTATTTGTTTTCTTATAATTTTATAGATCTAGGATATTATCCATAATCTATATCTCTCTCAAGGGTTCAAGATTCATACTCCTCCCATGAATTTTCTTCCATCATACTGTAGTAAAATATTATTTTGCATTGACCCTGAGATAAATACATGCTTACTTATATATATATATATATATTATCTTTATTTCAGTGTGATAATTACCGTAAATATTTTATCATATATTGGTTGAACCATTAATGTGGTAGCACAACTAATTACTTTAGGCTTATAGATTGGGTTCAGTGTAGACTTTGGTAGGTGACCCCTCCTTTATCTTGTAACTATTTCAATATTTTTTTACAGTGACATGAGGTTTAGTGAGACTGGGACTAAAATTATATATAATTAATTTTTTTAAAAATAAATTAGATACAAATTTTGTATTGGATGAGTTGATTTTCCAAATGATATATATTATTCTATATTCCAATAATTCTACATTGTTAGCTTGTATTTATACTATGGTTTTGATAGAATATTTAGATATATCTTTTTATGTATAGTGATTTTTTTGTGTATGGATTTAAGTATGTTTTTAGGTTGTTATTATTTTTTTTAACGGTGAGGGTTTCGTTATAAAATACTTAAGGAGGAACCTACATCTTTGATGAATATGTTGTTAGAAAAAGTGATTATATAAAATATGGTATGTGAACTGGGTTATATAAAACTTATTCAATTTTTTCCTTCCTTATTGAATAAGCATAGAACTAACTTGAAAATTTTCATTTTCATTTCCCCTAATGAATACATATTTCCCACTTGGTTTGATAAAGAGGATTTAATCCTTAGTTTGAATTTCGAGCTACACTCAAGGTCAGTATGAATGGTTTCATTAAAAATTAAATAGCTTGTGGAAACTAAAACTAGGGTAAAAAGGTTTATTATTTACTTATATAACTTTTGTAACACGAAATATTTATATTTTTTCTTGTCTTCTTTATTTTCACTATAAAAACAAGCATTTAGTTTTTTGAATGGTCAGAATGGGTTGGATAGTGACCTCCTACTGGAAAGATATACTGACACCAAATATGTGTCCCGTAAAGATGAATATATATATTCTTATTCATGATCCTGGTAATGGAAAATAGCTAATAAAAAATAGTTTTGGGGACCAAATGGAAGGAGCATAAGATGAATTTTGGATCATTTGGTAATTTAATCAAGTAATGATGTAATGGGATATCATGGATTTACTTTTTGGGATTACTCATGCTTGGTATATTTTTGTACACCATTTTATGCTATTTTTAATTTTTTAGATTTTTTATAGGTCATTGATGTTCTAGTTTGGTTAATTTAGTCTTTGTATACAAATTTGACTATGTTTTTTAGGAATTCATGAATATAAACATTTAATTAAATTCTTATACAGGAATGATAGGAACAATATAGTTTATAGGTTCCCTTATATGGTGGAAATATTTTCTTTTTTATTAAATCTTATTTATGAATGGGGAATGCAACTTTTTTGGAAGGATTAGTTAAAGTAATTGTAAAATTTTAAATGAGGTAAAATTAAATTCCATATGATTTCAATTCAAACTTGATATATACCTTAGTCTTTGGCTATTTATAATATTTATTAAGTTGTTATGATAGTTTTATCTATTTAATGAGTCATATGAGTTAAGTACAGTAAAAATTCTATTAGATACCACTTAGGGGAGTTGAGGATTGAATTATATAGAAGATAAAATTTAGGGACATAGAAATTAAGAAATTAATATGTTTGGATAGCATAATTATGGTGGAAGATTGAATTACCTATGGTAGTTTGAGAATTATTTTATCCTTTCCTTTTTATTGATCTATTATTTTGAATCTTATGAAACATGAGTATGTATTTAAATGTTTTTTAACTCTTCTTTAAAATATATAAATGAATTTGATAAAAAGGGAATAGAAAATAGAGGTAAAAGTTGTATGAAATTACAATTATTATTACATTCTAAAATCTAAGTTGTTTAATCTTGGAATAAGAATTATAATTCCCCATAACCACACTTTTGGGTTTTGTGCTTGAAAATACATGCTGCGTATTTTTTTAGAAAAGTTAACTAAAAAATACACAGTGCTTTATACAATAGAGTATCTTTTCTAGTCTAGATTATGGAGGATTATACAACACCTAAAATTTATCATAGTTTAACAAAAATAAAATCCTAGTATGGTTCCATGTGTTATAACATAAAAATCTTTGATGACCGACTTAGAGCTTATATGATTCTTATGATAAAATTTAAATATATGATGAGAATTTAATTGCCTAGTAAGATTTTTTTTAAAAACAAGTGTAATTTTTTTAAGAAAACTCTAAAAAATACTTTATATAAAATATAAATATTTTACATATATAATATTTTCAAAAATAATTATTTTGAAAACACATTTCAAAAACAGTTTGTTTAAAATACTTGGAATTATCCTTTAAAATCATTTAAAATAATAATAATTTCTTTATGGATTGTTTTTATACTAGGAAGATCCTAAGAAAAATCATATATCGAAAAGAAATATCACTAGTTAAACATCATTCCATGAGGTTGTGGGTTTACAACCCATTACTCATTCTCCCACCTGATACCCATGCATGGTTTCAAATTTTATGAATTTTTGTAAGGATCCACCTTTATCAATCATTATACATTAAAAATATTAGGAAATATTACTTACTTTTTTTTAGAAAATAAAATAATTTTTATAATTTCTACCTTCTATAAATAACTTTTTCAGAAAAATTGTAGGAGAATTACATATTTTATAAAAATATATCAGGGATAAATACTTTGAAAATTAATTAAGATAAACTCTTTAATTCATTCACAATTAAATAATTTATTTTATTTTTTTCTAAATAACCAATTACTTAAAATTATTATGTTCAAAAAATATAAGCATAAGCAGATAATTTATTAAAATTAAACAATTTCTTAAACAATATAAGAAATTACCAGATATGGACATCTCCTAAAATATTTATAAATTCCACATAAAATTATTTTTTAATAAATTCAAATTTATAAAATAAAACAACGACTTCAAAATTAAATAACAAATATTTATTATTGTTTAATTTTATAAAATATAATAATAAGTGAACTACTTCTAAAATGATTAATTCTTCTTTAACATATATATATATATATATATATAAATTAAAACTAAAAATAATTTTTAAAAAACAATTCCCTTATAAAAATATAAGAATGAATCAATTTTTTAAAATTTGTAAAGAGTTGATCTCATACTAGATTTATAACTAATAATCATAAAATTGAAAATTGACTAAAAAAATATCTCCCTTATAAAAATAAAAGAAATATTTCAAAAAAAATTCCCCTACATAATTAAAATAAATATTTGAAAACAAATATTTTCCCTTATTTTTTTTTTCAGATTTCTTCTTTGATTCCCTTATTTGAAGAACACAACAATTAAATCTCTCCCTATCTCTTATTATCTCTCATACTTCTTGAAAAGGGAAAAAAGGAGATAAGATTATCATCCCTAAAACACTACCTCATCAAAGGATTCTCTATACACACTTATATGACAATATAAAATAGAAGGGAAGATGCGATTTATTGAGTCAAGAATAAAATTGGTTCACCACACAAATTTATCAACAACCAAACTAATTCTGAAGGCCTAATAAAGGAATGAAAAAATAAATCTAACTCGTTTTCAATTACAGTCTACATCTCTCAACTGAAAATACACTAATTCAATGAATGAATCACATGCCAAAGGAAAAAGTTTCAATTTTATCCTAACATTGAATAAAGAGGTTGATATAAAATTGAGATGGTTTTGTATTTCATTCAACAATTAAGAATGAAAAAAATACAACTACGAACAAATAATTGAAAAAACGGTTCAGACTTTTAAAACCAGCATTTAGGGATAAAAAAAGGAAAAAAATCCGACCATTAACCCTATTTTCGACATTAAAAATGAACCTACATGCAAATCTGGTCTTTATACCTTTAATCGGCTTTGACCTCATATCCGAAGGTAAACTAGTGATTGAATCTCCTCCATCTCACTCACGACCTTACTCAAACCTATTTTGGCCTCGAATCAGTCAAAAAAATGAAGCTATAGAGATTGATCTACTCAGATATTCTAGCCTTCATATCGATGGTGGTCGAACCCCCTTCTCCAACCATCAAACTCGACATGCTCTACCTTACTTGGTCTATCCTAAATCGTAGATTTCAAGAGAAACCAACAATTGACTTTGATTTTTTCTTCATGGTTTTCTCCCTCAAATGAACCCATCGATCCCTTAATCCTGATAATCTTATCTTACATGATTTTATCATTTTTTGTTCTTTTCATTTATTTTTTTTGATTTTATTTTTATTTATTTAATCTAAACTTATATATACGTATCCTTAGAATTTCGTTTTATATATTAATAGATCAAAATTCATTTTTTATCAATTTCACTATTTTTATTCTAAATGTTTATCTTTATTATTATTTGTAAAATTTAATTCATAATTTGATTAATTCATAATTATCATAGTTTATAATTTTAAAACATAAATATAATTTTCAGAATTATAACATATATATTATTTTATATGTTAAAATAACATTATTAAACATTTTAATTTAAAAAATTATTTAATATTTCTATTTTTTTAAAGTAATATAGTTATTTAGAGTAGTTTTATAATCCATTTAGATAAAAAATTAACTTTTTATAAAATTAATCAAATAATAAAATATTATTTTAAATAAAACTATGTTCATAAAATCAATATTTAAAATTTTAAAATATTAATTTAATATAATTTTTTTGCAATTAAAATAATAATTTATTTAAAAGTTATATTATATTAAAAGTGTAATTGATTAAATATCAAAATTTATAGTAAACATAATATATTTTTATAAAAAACTATAAAAAGTAAATTTATTTCTAATATTCAAGTTTTAAGACTAATATTTAACTTTACATATTTAATCTTAACATATAATTTAAATTTATTTTAAATTTTTTAATTTAAAAAATAAGGGACTTACTATTATTGAAATTTATGGGATGTTATGTTCTTCCCCCCTGAAATGAATTGTACCCTCACAATTCTTTCGTTGGACTTAAAAAAGATTCTGAATTTCCATCTTTAGAGGTAAATAATTTCTAATGGGACTTAACTATTTAAATAAAATTGTAACAAATAGATTTTTTTCCTCAAAGACAATATCTAATCTCTAAATTTTACTAAACCATTCCCCTAATATATATTATAACACCCCAAACCCATGCTTCTGGGTTCATTGTTAGAAAATACATACTGTGTATTTTTTTAAAAGTAAACTGAAAAATACACATTGCTTTATACAATAGTGGAACTTTTTTGATCTAGGTTCTGGAGGATTAGAAAAAACCTTACATTTATCAGAGTTGAACAAAAATAAATCCGACCATTCTTCTGTGTTTTCTAACTCCAAAATCATTGACGATTGACTTAGAGTATTTATGATTCCTATGAAAAACATTTAAAATATGGGATGATCATTTAATTGTGTAGTAAGAGTATTTTATAAAAATTAGTTTAAAACATTTAATAAAACTCTTTAAAAAATTTATATCAAATAAAAATATTTGACATATATAACCTTTTCAAAAATACTTATTTTGAAAACACATTTCAAAAATAGTTCATTTAAAATACTTGCATTTCTCCTTAAAAATCATTTTGAAAATAATACTTTATTTATAGATTATTTTGATACATAGATGATCCTAAGAAAAATCATATGTCCATAAGTAGAATCACAAGTGGAACAACATTCCTTGAGGCCATAGGTTCACTCCCCATTCCTTATTCTCCTGCCTGATACCCAATTGCCGGTTCAAATTTTAAGAAATCAATTTTAAGGATACACCTTTCTCAATCATAATCCATTAAAAATATTTGAAAATCGTACATAATTTATTTTCAGAAAAGAAAATAATTTTTATAATTTCTAACATCGATAAATCACCTTTTTAACAAATTCTTAAGAGAAATCCATATTTCAGAAAAATATATCATGGATAAATACTTTGAAAATTATTTAAGATAGACTCTTTAATTTATTCAAAATTAAATAACTTCTTTTATTTGTTTTCTTCTAAACAATCATTTACTTCAAATTATTATGTTAAAAACATATAATCATAAGAAGAGACTTTATTATAATTAATTATATCCTTAAATGATATATGATATTATTGGATATGGGTATTTCCTCTAATATGCTTGACTTCCACATAAAATGATGTTTTAATAAATTCAACATTCTAAAATAAAACAACGACTTTAAAATTAAAAAATAACAATTTATTATTGTTTAATTTTCTATAATATAACAATAAAAGAACTAATTTTAAAATGATTAATTCATCTTTAACATATATATATATATATATTAAAACTAAAAATAAGTTTAAAAATAAATAAATCCCTTACTTATAAAAATATAAGCATAAATAAATTACTTTAAATTTGTAAAGAGGTGATCTCATACTAGTTTTAGAATTGATTATCATAAAATTGAAAATAGACTAAAAAATATTCCTTACCAAAATAAAATAAATATTTAAAATAAAATATTTTCCCTTATAGAAAAAAATAAATATTTGAAAACAAATATTTTCCCTTACAAAAATTTTTAGATTTAATCTTCTTTCTCTTCTTTACATAACAAAATCATTAATTATCTTCCTATCTCTTGTTGTCTCTCATACTCCCCAAAAAGGAAAAACAAAGGAGACACGATTATCATCCCTCTAAAAATGCCTCACCAAAGGCTTCTCCGCACACACATATATAACAATAGAAAATGGAAGGGAAGATGCGATTTATTGAGTCTAGAAGAAAATTGGTTCACTACAACAACTTCTCAATAACCAAACTAATTATAAAGGATATATAAATGAAAGAAAAAATAAATTCAAATCATTTTTGGTTTTAGTATACATCTCTCAAACAAAAATATACTCATTCATTGAGTGAATCACAAGCTGGAGAAAACAATTTCAATTTAATCCAAACATTGAATAAAGACGTTAAAATAAAATTCCGATGGTTATGCCTCACATTCAACAATGAATAAAGAACTAAAAAAATCCAAATCTGAATAGATCATTGAAAAAAATGGTTCAAACATTTAAGAACACCATTTAAGAATCAAGACAAACAAGGAAAAACTAGATCATAAACCCTATTTTATACATTAAAAATGTACCTACCTATAGATCGGGTCTCGGTCTCCTTACTCGGTTTTGAACTCACATCCGAAGGTTAAATGGCTCTCGACTATCCTCCATCTCACTCGCGACCTTACTCGGACCTGTTTCAACCTCGACTCAGTCGAAAAACGAATCCATATAAATTGATCTGCTCGGATCTTCTTGCTTCGCCTGCACATTGATCGATGGTGGTAGAACATACACAAGGGGTTGAAACCCCTTCTCGAAACATCAGACTCGGCATGCTTGACCTTGGTCGGTTTATCCTAAATTGCAGCCTTTAAGAAAAACTGGCACTTGACCCCAATGTATGCTACTCAGTTTTCTCCCCAAAATGAACCCGTTAATCCCTTTATCCCGATAATCTTATCTTACACGATTTTATCATTTTTATTCTTTTTATTTATATCATTTATCAATTTATTTTTAATTATTTAATATTAATTCATATATATGTATCATTTAAATTTCGTTTTATATATAAAAAGATCAATATTCATTTTTTTTATCAATTTTTATTAATTTAATTTTTTATCTTTATTATTATTTGCAATATTTAATTCATAATTGGATTAATTCATAAATAACATAGTTTATAATTTTAAATCATAAATATAATTTTCATAATTAAAACATATATATTATTTTATATGTTAAAATAACATTATTAATAATTTTAATTTTAAAAATGATTTATTATTTCTATTGTTTTAAATGTAATATAATTATTTATAATAGTTTTATAATCTATTCAGTTAAAAATTTAACTTCTTATAAAATTTATAAAATAATAAAATATTATTTTTAATAAAACTATGTTTATAAAATCAATTTTTATAATTTTAAAATATTAATTTAACATCAAATTTTATGCCATCCAAATAATAATTTTTTAAAAAAAATTACATTATATTAAAAGTATAATTGATTAAATATCAACATTTGTAATAAAGGTAATATATTTTTATAAAAAATTATATAAAGTAAATTTATTTCAAATTTTTAAGTTTTAATATTATTATTTAATTTAACATATTTAATATTAAAATTTAATTCAAAATTTATTTTAATTTGTTTAATTTACAAAATAATGGACTTATTATTATTTAAATTTCTATGATGTTACAACAATCTAATGGGATTATCTACATAATTGTATAATATGTTATAATGTTGAAAAATACTACCATGTATGAAGGAGATAACGAGAATGATCCACTTTTTTCCCACTATTGATCTATATGTTAAATAAGGATCTACCCACCTGGTTTAGGCTACAGGGTAGGTAGTACCTTTTTGAAAACCCATAGTGGCTGATTTAATTTTGTACTTTCAGTTCCAAAACCCCCAACCATTTATAGTGATATCTCTCTCTATTATAAGATGATGAATATGGTATGCATATTCATTGGATCTATAATAGCATTGGCATACCTAAGAAATATAATGTCTAATTTACTACCCTTATCTTTAAAGTAGTTTCCTATGAATGGTGGTGTATTATTGTCAATGAAATGAAGGGCTAAGAGATAAAATGGAATGGTTTTTGAGATATGTAATTTGAATAATTTTACCCTTAAACCCTTATTTTAGTATATTATTATGAGTTTATATAACTCAAAGAATGAGTGATGACTAAAATAGAGCATTATTATTTGTTTGTAGACATTATTTACTTCACTCCCTACTTGATAAGTGATGAATAATTAGAGGCTTATCATTTTGAAATGGGTCTAAAAGAACCCTTGAAATCTCAAATGATGTTATTATATATATGCTCTTTCATAGATATTTCAAAAAAATAAAAATAAAATCTTACTGAGATAAGTTTAATGTGTAGGTATAGAGTTAGTGGTTAACCTTCTAGAGGATTTACAAGTTAAGGTTCTTATATAGGTCATAAGTGATGTCAGGAAGAGAAGAATAATAGTGGATATTTTCCAAATAACATATATGGTAGTGAAACTTCTTCCAATATCCCATGGATATCTTTGATTTAATATCACCAATATGGATTCATGGGTTATATCAATCCCAAATATACTTTTAAAGAAAAATAATTCCACTTATATATTCATTTTTGAAATCATTATAGATTCTATAGGAGGGGTATACTAGATAGTATTTGGAAATATCCTCAGAAAATGAAACAATCTCCATGAAAGTCACATGGGAAGTCAATTGGGGGGGGGGGGGTATTCAACACCGATATTTAACTATTTTCGGGGATGAAAATGAGGTTTTAATAATCTATTATCAGTTACCCATTATTCACGGATTGGGTATTATATATAGGGTATGCTAGATGGTAGAAGTATTATCTATAGTGCTAACCAGTCCACCACTAATGTTGGACAGGTAAATTTTAATATTAGTATCACTATTTTGGTATCTTAAACATTATATCAAGATTTATTTAACATTGAATATTATCACTCCTTTATATATGAAAAAATGGCATGTTTTCTAGGATTGAAAGAGGTGGAATATTTGAAACTAATCAGTCTTCATACTTAACTAAGAATACATGTGGAATAGAGTAATAAATACAAGTCTTGTATTATTATCATAAGTGATTATAGACATATATTAGATTTATTCATCCTTAAAATGAGTCTTTTACATTATTCTATGCATGAACATGTTATCCCATTTCTAATATTATATCAACTACTAAAAAATGGATTTATTTCTTCTCTTCGTATGGTACTATGTATACTCTTATAAAAGAATGAGAATACCATGAAAGTAAAATATTATTATATTAGGGGAATTTTGGTTTAATTGAAATTTAAATAGATATCTTGAATCTCACAATATTTAATGTTATGTAGAAGTGGATATTTCCTCTTGTGGTGAAACATTTCCTAGATGTTTTTATTGATGATTTATTATAATTTCATCTTAAAAATTAGGTGGATTTTATGATTAAACTATTAAAGTAGATTATTTTTATTCCTCATTATGACATGGATATAACTATGATGAGGGAATTAAAAATTTAACTATAAAATTTTGAGAATAACAGTTTCATTAGGAACATCATTTTACCTTTGGGCGATCCTATTCTATTCACTAAGAAAGGTGACAGGAATCTACAATTATGTGTAGACTAACAGAGATGAAATTATGTTATAATTAATAATATTTTTCCATAACGTCATATCTATGACATATTTAATTAATTAAATATATCAAAATGGTTTTCAAATATTGATAAATTTTTTGTTTATTATTAACTTTGAGTAAGATCATAGGACATTCCAAAGATTTATTTTCACAGATGATATAACTATTTGTATTATCTCATCATTCCATTTTGGTTTTCTAATTCCAATATAGTGTTCATGGAATTTGTGAATATAATATTTTATATACTATTAGGATCCTTTGTGGTGGTCTTCATAGATGATACTATTAAATTCTGATGATATATGTAACACCCCAAGCTTCCACGATACACTTCTCTTTGATTAATACAATAGCGTGTGTTGTACACCACTTCGAGATTCTAACACACCGTGACCAATCAATGTAGCCATTATGAATAGTAATACCCACTTTTTAAAATTTTATAAATTTTATCTCTCATAATGGACATCATTTTTGGATTCATAATATCGAAATTATCATAGGGTGAAATTTTGGTACTTTTCGGATAAACTTTTATATGAATAGTGAAAATTACTAAATTTTAATTAAAAACAACTTTTTTAATCAAAATACATAACAGTGGTAAATTATGAATTTGAGTGGTTTTAAAGTATATCTAGAATATATTTTTACCATTTAATACAATGTTGGTCATTGGACATAATTTCACAATTAAACCGGAAATAAACAAGTGTCAATCTTTTGATAGTTATTATCTCTTAAAAACACGCGTTTTGTTTTAACAATGGGAATTAATTTTAAATTAATTTCTGCCAATTCTGTATTTTGAATTTGTAAAAATGGATTCCATATTTGGAATCAGGATGTCCAAATTGTGTAAATAGGTAACTTTTATTTTTAGACATTTTGAATAATTACTTCGGTAAATATTTTATTTACTATGGTTAAAGGGTAAATCCGTTAAATAAGGGTAAAATAATAATATTATAATAATATTAATTTACCCTAAAATGTATCCTAACCCTATTGGTTGATACATTTCTGACCATGGTCATATTTTGGTCGATTTGGGGACCCCATTGATCCACTTGTAAGTGATAATGACACTTTATATTAATTAAGTTAAAATAAATACAAAAATGACATAAGCATATATCTTTTAGAAAAACAATTTTTACATAGGGTTATATATGTTGGATTTTAGACTATAAATATTCATTATAAATTTAAAAATATTTCCTACATAATGGCAATTTATTTATAATTTTTAGACATTTAATATTTAATATTATTTATGACACAATAACGATGCAGTATTTTCCTTATTAATGAAAGAATCCAATAATTGGTATTATAAATGTTAAAATAAATATAATTTGAAAGTTTTGATAACATACATGAATTTTATTGGTTAATATGACATTATAATATTTCTTAAATAATATTTTTTAGAATTAATAATGTTGTTAAGACTTTAACAAAAATAAATTATTAAATAGTGTCAAAATTGACATAAAGGAGTTTTTAAAACAAATATTATATTATTAATTGATATTCTATTCCTAAAAATATAAGGTTCGGCCAAAGGAATTATATAATGATAGGTTTATTATTAATGGACCACTTGGGGGTCTCTTGGATGTATATAGTAAGTTTATTAACTATATAATATAAAAATACAAAGTGACATGGTTAATGTCAATCTAATTAACTAAGAGTTAAAACTAAAAGATAAGGTTAATATAATGACCCAAACCTGTCTAAAATATATTGGTTGAAAGGATTTCGACCCATAACCACCTTATTATTTGAATAATCCACTTTTGAGCCATTAGAAACCGAATATAAAATTATTATAAATTAGTAATTTAAGTTTTTCCTAAAGAGCCCCTCCTCCTCCTCATAAAAGGACACCACTTCTAACCAATTATTCACACCTTGAAAGCCTTTTGGATCGGCCAAACCCTACCAAAATACTTTCCAAAATTCCCTCACTTCATCATAGAGGCATTTTTTTGATCATAAAGCCAATCTAAGGAGCCCTTTTGATCAAATCGAAAGAAAGAACCCGAAAAAGAGGGAATGTTTTCACCACCCTTTTTCAAGTTCCCTTCTTCTTCAAATTCTTCTTTATTTGTTATTTACTTTCTAAAATAATAACTCCAGTATCTTCTATATACTATGATGTTTTTATAAATATGGTACAACTATATTTAGTATTCTATCCATACATTGAATGACATGTCACCATAAGTGCATATGTACGACTTACCGTCTCCACATCGTGGTGTAATTGTTATTCAAAACATTATTATTTGGATGAGTATAATAATGATGTTTAATTATTGTAAATAATAAATATAACATTATAATTATTCTTTATATATGATATAACATCCAATTTTGTATTATTTCAATATGAAAAGAATGATATTTTCACTCGTGCGTACATACGGATTACCGTCTCCACGAACGCGATGAGATTCATTCCCCATCATATCCATTCCAGACTAAATTTAATTTGATGATTAAAAATAATTATTACAGACATGAAATAATTCTGGATATTAATAAGATACATCCCATCCACAACAAATATGGCTCACATAACAAATAATATAAAGGAAAACGAATCTGTTAACACCCGAAACAACGATAATACTAAGATATTATTAACAAATAAATGTTAAAAGATTATATATGATATCATATTAATGTATATGATTCTTTTATAATTCAATAACAATTATTTATCCATTATAAAGGAGGTTAAACTAACCTCGACCAAGGAAAAATTACAATGTAAGGGGTTTCTTATCTCACTTTTAATTCCATGATATATCTATTGTTCACCACTTATTTATTGCATGTGGTGTGTGTACTGCCCATGTTTGTATTAATTGTGTAATATAATTTAATTCAGGGATATTTAAATCATCTTTGTATGATCCTTCATTCATGGGTGTATGTTTCATAAGTTACCAAATCGATAAGGGAATTTGAAATTTTGATTTCCACTCATTCGGCTTTACACATACCTCATTGATTATTTTACCCCAAGATTTTGTCTGGAATCACTATTCATTTGCTTATGTCATAATTTCTACTCCCCTTTCTCTGGATATAATTTTGATACACATAATCACTCCATTTATAAATTCTAATGTCATCGATATGAACTTGATAAGAGTAATTTTAACTCAATCTCCATTTATTGAGTTAAACATCTAATTCATTGGTGTTGTTTTTACAAGAATATGTGTGAATGTCCTCTGATTGTTTTACACTGAATATCCAATCATATTGAGTGTACTTATATTTGTCACACATTATAATGTCGTTGATTTATCCTTAACCTAATGATAGGGTCTTCATATGACATTTCATCTCAATTTACATTCCATTGATACTTCTTTGATTGTTATAAACCAAATCACTTTTATATGGTGTATATATTGTACTTTGACACAGTATATCATAAATACCTTTATTCTCATGATATTAAAAAGTTTTGATTACCTCAATTATTTGTATTCAAGTGTCTCTTTTTTGGTTAGGAACTCTAACTAAAATATCATTTTAAATGTTTTAAATATTTATTATTCTAAATCTTTCTCATTAATGTCCATGTTTTAAAAATGGTTTTAAGGATTTATTTATATGGACATTAAATATTTCAAATAAAAATTCCTTTTAAAAGATTCAAGGTTTTATGGGACACTTTTATTCAAAAATCTATTTTAAATGTCTTCTTGACAAATAGTGTGACTTTTAAATGTTTTCAAGAAAAAGTGGGATATTTATCTCAATAGTTTGATGTTTATTTTAATCTATATCAATATCCTTCATTATTGTCAATTGAGGTTAATCTGATACAATAAAATCTTCCATATTGTATCGAATGAGTTATGATTGACTGTGAATGTGCTATTTTTATACCATTCATGGTTTGTGGTTAATGTATTGACATTTCATATGCTAGTTTTAATACGAATGTTTATGTTATGTTTAAAACTATTCATATGAAGAATGCATTGGACTTAGTAAGTGACAGGTGGAGCCCGCTATAGCTCCTCGATAAATCGGTAGGTCTCATGAGACAAATTAGTGTCTTGGCACAATGCCTTGACAAAATCTTATTTGTAGTCTTGGCACGAGGCCTTGGCTATGTGGTTATGATAGTCTTGCATTATGCATTCCATCATTATAATAGTGGTTATTGTTATTGCATGTGATTATTCGACTAGTAGAATATCCATGTGAATATGTAAATGGAATTATCTCGTTTTATTTTTTCCATATTATGCGGAAGTTCAAGTTTAAAAGGCTTTTGTTTTATTTATACATTGCTTTAAATGTGTATTCTTATTTATGAAAGTTTTCGCTATATTTTTATTCTTAATGAGCATTTGAGATCACCCCTTTCTATGTTTTATTTTTCCCAGGAAGTGAAGAAGTATTTTATGACTTACCTATAGGGATAGTTTGAGGGGATTAGATTTTGGTCTATGGAAACAATGTTGTTTTAGTTTTCCATTTTATGATGTAATGTAAACCTTATAAATGTATCTAGTACCTCAAAGGCTACTAAACTAATTAGTCTTTCAAGACTTGATCTTTTGTGATCACGCTAATGTAATGTAATAATGCACTGACTCTGGGTAACTGCGGTCGGGCTATTACAGTTGGTATCAGAGGACGTTTAATACAAACCTTGGAAACTAGATTTAGATAAACTCTGATTAGAGCACATATACCTAAGATGGACTTTGAGGATTAGTATATAAGAACATCCTAGAATTTTGGTATTTAAGATATTTTTTGAGTTTTTCGAGAAATATATCCCTGTCTGGATACGATCAGGTAGAGGCGGCTCTGGCATAGATGTACCTAGGGGTAAAACCCAAAAACACTGCTTTGAGCTAGAATCGAACAAGAACTGGTGCATGACAACGAGCCTTGCTGCACTCTTGGTTACGACACTCCCGAAGGATATGCTTAAGATAATTTACATTTTCTTTACAAACTGATTTGAAGGATTTTAATATAAGATGAGAATAAATGACCTTGGTTAATCCTAAGGTGTTTCAAATTGAGAATATGGTGTCATTACATTCTATAAATGATTTTATGACTATTGTTACTCACACAATGATTTCTGGTTTTAGTCAATGGATGGAGTCCAAGGAAGTCATAGTAACTTTGAGAATGATGTACAAGGTGGGAACGGTGGTGGAAATGAGCAACAAAATGGAATGTTGATAGGCATAAAAGATATCGTGTTCATGCCAAATCAGTTTTCCAAAAATATGATCAGACTCATCAAAGAAGAGAAAGGTGATGAATGATAAGAGCTCCAGTAGTGGAGAACATGGAGAAAAGAATCCTAAATTTCCATCTTGCATGAAATGTGGAAGGAGACACCCAGGAAAGTGTCTCAACGGAAAAAAGAAATGATTTACGTGCGGGAATAAAGAACATAAAGTGAATAATTGCCGAGGAAAAATGAAGAGTACTATGGAAGAAAATAAAAATGGTCCCAAGAATCCATTTATAGTCATTTTCTGTAAATGTAGGGGACCTGACCATTATCCAAGTGAATTCCCTATTCTATAGGATATTTTCTTGGTCAAAGAAGAATCTATGTGGAAATAAATGGTTGGAGAAATGTTTAAATGTATTAGTGCTCCTTGTTGATGTGATTACTTTGGAATAATTTTCTCTTGTATTTGTAACCCCATAGTTTTCCATGTGAGAATGATATTTGAGGAAGTCTTATCTTTTCCCTTTTGGATATAGTTATTGAATAACCATTTGGTTTTATATGATCATTGGGTTTGATGAAATTACAAGTTATTATATTTTGGGATGAAAATGCAATGTATGAGATAACATTTCTGGTTAAAATTATGTTATGGTTATTTTGAGGAATTTATCTCATTTTGGTAATGTTATAAAATATAGTTTTTGAAAAAGGAAAACACACAGACCGTGTGACAACCCGTCATGTCGGACAAAGCTGTGGGAATAGAACCCACAACCAATGTGTGATGGGATTTATCGCTTACCACTGGACTACGTGAAGTCCCGGGTCAGTGTGACAAATTATTTTTAGTTAAATGATTTTATTTATCAATGATAAGTTGATTTTGGATCTTATTCCTTATCAAATGAATACCATTAGTATAGGAAAATGATTTTGTGATTAAGTGATAAATGCTATTTTGGAAGATGTTCATTTTGTTGGGAACACTATATGCCCAAGGAAAATAGAATACTATGGGAATTCATTTGAGGAGTAATGGTGGTTTTTTATCTATGTTTTTATTGTGGATTTATAGTGATTTGGTTTATTTATGGAAATAATTAACCGATAAAAGAGAATATGTGATTAGGTTAATTACTTTTATGCATGTGACTTTAAGAGTAGTTGATGTCATTTTGATATACCATTTAACGTGGAATACTACATAACCAAATCCTTATATGTTTTGGGTTTCAATATTATTTTGGATTTTATTGAAGTATTTTAAGGAAAATTGTTTATTTAATGCTATTTATTTAACATTGGGGTATTATTGGTTTAATTTTATAAATTAAGATTAGTGTTTCTTTCTCTAATGGAATAACCTTTTGCGGTATCATCAGATTTTATACTAACTATTCTTGTTTTGATTAATCTCTAAAGAAAAGGTAAAAATATAGTTTATTCTTCATGGATCATGTGATTCTATACGATGTTTATTCTAGCTCTTCTAGTGTGACCAAGTATTCTGGAATACTCATCATTTAAAAATGAGTTAGTAGTAGAATATTATTAAAGAATGAAACTTTACTTAAAAATTATGCATATCTCTTTATGTTCATAGTCAATCTCAGAAATGAATTCCTCATCTTTATGAATAAAAAAATAAAAATGTTTTCCGTTTACTTTTCCTACTGGGAAACTAATGACCGTTTGTCCCATCACAATTTTGTGGTTTTATTATTTTTAACTTTCTCCTGATCATGTTTTCTATCCCTCTCCATCAGAACATGACACTTATTTTATCATCCATATCCTTGTTTTTCTACATGGAATCCTTGTATATGTTATCTCCGTTGACCTTTGTACTTCTCTTTCTTTCTTTTAAAGTGATAGTTTTATTGACTCTTTTTCCGATGTGGGACTTTCCATTATATTCCAAATCCCAATTTTAAAAAAAAAAATTGGGAGGAAACAATTTATTAAAGGAGGGGAGAATGTAACATCCAAGCTTCCACAGTACGCTTCTCCTTGATTAATACAGTAGCGTGTGTTGTACGCAACTTCGAGATTCTAACACACCGCGACCAATCAAAGTAGCCGTTATGAATAGTAATACCCACTTTTTTAAATTTTATAAATTATATCTCACATAATGGACTTCATTTTTGGATTCGTAATATCGAAATTATCCTAGGGTGAAATTTTGGCACTTTTCAGATAAACATTTATATAAATAGTGAAAATTACTAAATTTTAATTAAAAACAACTTTTTTAATCGAAATAATTAACAGTGATAAATTATGAATTTGAGTGGTTTTAAAGTATATCTAGAATATATTTTTAGCATTTAATACAATGTTAGTCATTGGACATAATTTCAAAAATTAACCGGACATAAACAAGTGTCAATCTTTTGATAGTTATTATATCTAAAAAACACTCTTTTTGTTTTAACAACGAGAATTTATTTTAAATTAATTTCTGCCACTTCTATGTTATGAATTTGGAAAAATGTTTTCCATATTTTTAATCAGGATGTACAAATTGTGTAAATATGTAACTTTTATTTTTAGTAAATTTTGAATAATTACTTCGGTAAATATTTTATTTACTATTGTTAAAGGGTACATCCGGTAAATAAGGGTAAAATAATAATATTATAATAATATTAATTTACCCTAAAACGTGTCATAACCCAATTGGTTGATAAATTTCCGACCATGGGCATATTTCGGTCGATTTTGGGACCCCATGGATTCACTTGTAAGTGATAATGACACTTTATATTAATTAAGTTAAAATAAATACAAAAATGATATAAGCATATATCTTTTAGCAAAAAATTTTTTACATAGGGTTATATATGTTGGATTTTAGACTATAAATATTAATTAGAAAGATAAAAATATTTTATACATTTTGGTATTTTATTTATAATTTTTCTACTTTTAATAATTAATGTTATTTATGACACAATAATGATGCAGTATTTTCCTTATTAATGAAAGAATCCAATAATTGGTATTATAAATATTAAAATAAATATAATTTGAAAGTTTTGATGACATAAAAGAATTTTAATGGTTAATATGACATTATAGGATTGCTTAAATAATATTCGTTTTAATTAATAATGTTTTTATGACTTAAAAAATAAATAAATTATTAAATAGTGTCAAAATTGACATAAAAGAGTTTTTAAAAACAATATTATATTATTAATTGATATTCTATTCCTAAAAATCTAAGGTTCTTCCAATGGACTTATATCATGATATTTGTATCATTAATGGACAACTTGGTGGTATCTTGGATGTATATAGTAAGTTTATTAACTATATAATATAAAAATACAAAGTGACATGGTTAATGTCAATCTAATTAGCTAAGAGTTAAAACTAAAATATATGGTTAATATAATGACCCAAACCTGTCTAAAATCTATTAGTTGAAATTATTTCGACCCATACCCACCTTATACATTGAATAATCCACTTTGGAGCCATTATAAACCGAATATAAATTTAATTTAAATTAATACTTTAAGTTTTTCCTAAAGATCCCCTCCTCCCCCTTATAAAAGGACACCACTTCTAACCAATTATTCACACTTTGAAAGCCTTTTGGATCGGCAAAAACCTGCCCAAATACTCTCCAAACATCCCTAACTTCAACCTAGAGGCCTTATTTTGATCATAAAGCCAACCTAATGAGCCCTTTTGGACAAATCAAAAGAAATAACACGAAGAAGAGGTAATGTTTTCACCACCCATTTTCAAGTTCCTTTCTTCTTCAACTTCTTCTTCATTTGATATTTACTTTCTAAAATAATAAATCCAGTATCTTATATATACTTTTATTTTGTTATAAATATGGTAGAACCATATTCAGTATTCTATCCATCCTTTGAATGACATGTGTTTATAAGTGTGTACGTACGGCTTACCGCCTCCACGCCGTGGTGTAATTGTTATTCAGAACATTATTATCTGGATGGGTATAATAATGATTTTTAATACATGTAAATAATAAATATAACATGATAATTATTCTTTATATATGATATACCATCCAATTATATATTTTTTTAATATCAAAATAATGATATTGTCGCTCGTGCGTACTTACGGATTACCGTCTCCACGAACGCGATGAGATTCATTCCCCATCATATCCATTCAAGACTAAATTTCATTTGATGATTAAAAATAATGATTAGAGACATTTTATAATTCTGTATATGAATAAGATAAATCCCATCCACAAAAAATATGGGTCACATAACAAATAATATAAAGGAAAACAAATCCTTTAACACCCGAAACGACGATAATACTAAGATATTATTAACAAATCAATGTTAAATGATCATATATGATATCATATTAATGTATATGATTATTGTACAATTAAATAACAATTATTTAACCATTATACATGAGGTTAACCTACCCTTGACCAAGGAAAGAGTACAATGTAAGGGGTTTCTTATCCCACTTTTAATTCCGTGAGATTTTCATTGTTCACCACTTATTTATTGCATGTGGTGTGTGTACTGCCCATGTTTGTATTCATTGTGTAATATAATTTAATTCATGGATATTTACATCATAATTGTATGATACTTCATTTATGGGTGTATGTTTCTTAAGTTACCAAATCGATAAGGGAATTTGAAATTTTGATTTCCACTCATTCGGCTTTACGCATACCTCATTGATTATTTTACTCCAAGATTTTGTGTGGAATCACTATTCATTTGATTATGTCATAATTTACACTCCCCTTTCTGTGGATATACTTTTGATACACATAATCACTCCATTGATAAATTCTAATGTTATTGATATGAACTTGATAAGAGTAATTTTAACTCAATCTCCATTTATTGAGATCAAAATCTAATTAATTGGTGTTGTTTTTACAAGAATATGTATGAATGTCATCTGATTGTTTTACACTAAATATCCAATAATATTGAGTGTACTTATACTTTTCACACATAATTATGTCGTTGATTTATCCTTAACATAAGGATACGGTCTTTATATGAGATTTAATCTCAATTTACTTTCCATTGAGACTTCTTTGATTGTTATACACCAAATCACTTTTATATGGTGTATATATTGTACTTTGACATAGTATATCATAAATAAATTTATTCTAATGATATTAAAATGTTTTTATTACCTCAATTATTTGTATTCATGTGTCTCTCTTTTGGTTAGGAACTCTAACTAAAATATCATTTTAAACGTTTTAAAGATTTATTATTCTAAATCTTTCTCATTAATGTCCATGTTTAAAAAATGGTTTTAAGGATTTATTTATATGGAAATTAAAGTTTTCAAATAAAAATTCCTTTTAAAATTTTCAAAGTGGTATGGGACACTTTGATTCAGAAAACTATTTTAAATGTCTTCTTGACAAATAATGTGACTTTTAAATATTTTCAAGAAAAAGTGGGATATTTCTCCCAATAGTTTGATGATTATTTTAATCTATGTCAATGTCCTTAATTATTGTCGATTAAGGTTAATATGATACAATAAAATCTTCCATATTGTATCGAATGAGTAATGATTGACTGTTGATGTGCTATTTTTATACCATTCATGGTTTGTGGTTAAAGTATTGATATTTCATATGCTATTTTTAATACGAATGTTTATGTTACGTTTAAAACTGTTCATATGAGGAATGAATTGTACATAGTATGTGATGGGTGGAGCCCACTATAGCTCCTTGATGCATTGGTAGGTGTCACGAGACAAACTATTGTCTTGGCACAAGGCCTTGACAAAATCTTATTTGTAGTCTTGGCACTTGGCCTTGGCTACGTGGTTATGATAATATAGAATTATGCATTCCATCATTATGAAAGTGGTTATTATTATTGCATGTGATTATTAGACTAGTAGAATATCAATGTGAATAATTAAATGGAATTATCTCATTTTATTTTTCCCATATTATGCTGAAGTTCATGTTTAAAAGGAATTTGTTTTTACTTATACATTGCCTTAAATGTTTATGCTTATTTATGAAAGTTTCCGCTATATTGTTATCCTTACTGAGAATCTGATCTCACCCCTTTCTATGTTTTATTTTTCCCAGGACGTGAAGAATTATTTTATGACTTACTTGCAGGGATAGTCTGAGGGGATATGAGTGTGGTCTATGGAAACAATATTGTTGAAGTTTTTTATTTTATGATGTAATGTAAACCTTATAAATGTATCTAGTACTTCCAAAGCTACAAAACTAATGGGTCTTTCGAGACTTGATCTTTTGTGATCATGCCAATGTAGTTTAATAATGCACCAACTTTGGGTAACTAGGGTCAGGGCGTTACAATACAAGGAAGAGAAAGAATAAAATCTCTAAATTTTATCAGAAACATTATAGGATTGTAGTATTTAAGAAAAAATTCCCAAATTCTCTATCTAGATTTTGTATGTCAAGTAACTTATGTATGTAGTCTTTGAATACAAATTATTTTGTGGTAGTGAGAAGTTAGAGGTGATTATGTTTGAGAATGTACCCATGAAAATGTCTGAGATCAAGATATTTCTAGGACATATAGAATATTATAGTCATTTAATTTTTTAATTTTCTAGGAAAATTTTTCGTATCAGAACCCTAAATAATAACGGATTAAATTTCATGTGGTCTAAGATGTGTGACATAACATTCCAATAATTGAAGAAAATATTTACCACTTCTCCTATTTTTTACCTCATCTAAGTGAAGGATTCAAGTTTTATTATGATTTATTTTTGGTAGGTGTTATCTTTGTACTCGTTAAATTTAATCATATGGTAGCCTATGGTCTGCGTAATTTATAACCACTTGAAATGAAAAATTCTACCCATGATCTTTAATTTCCCATAATGGTTCATGCCTTGAAGTGATGGATGAAGTATCTTTTGAGTAAGATATTCACATGATATGCTAAACACAAAAATCTTCAATTATATATTTTCCTAAAGGTATATGAACCTAAGGAAACCATAATGAGTGGAATACCAATAATTGTTTTATTTTGAGATATTTTTTAAACCTATTGTAATGCCTTGACCCCAGAATCCAGGATCCAGTGCATTATTTTAATACATTGGAATTATTACAAGGAATCAAGTCCCGAAGGACCGATCAATTTAGTAGTCTTAGAAACAAGATACATACAAAAGTTAAACAAAAAAAATTGAAAAGAATAACAACACTATTTTATTCCCTTATAAACATCCAAGCTTCCAAGATTATTCCTGAAAGTCACTAATAACTAATTTCTTCTTATCCTGGGAAATAAAACATGATAAAGGGGTGAGCTCAAATTCTTAGTAAGAGTAAGCAATACAATGTAAGATAACATAAAAATTTGGCATGCTGAATAATTGAAAACACATGGCTTTACAAATAATTAACCTGAACACTTTATGGTAGGAATATGAGCTGAGTAAATAATGCCATAATAAAACATAGTCATGGGTATTCTACTTGTCAAATAACCACCTGAAATATCAATATCTAATCTCATAATGATGGAATGCATAATGTCGGACATCATAACCACATAGTCAAGGCCTCGTGCCAAGACTACAAATATTATTTCGTCAAGGACTTGTGCCAAGATACTAGTTTTTCTCATGAGACCTAACGATGCATCGAGGAGCTATAGAGGGATACACCCTTCACTTACTAAGTCCAATGAATTATTCATATGAAAATTTTGAAAGATAACATAAACATTCGTATTAAAAATAGAGTACGAAATGTCAATACTTTATCCAAAAACCAAGAATGGTATAAAAAATAGCACATCCACTGTCAAACATAACTCATTCAATACAATATGGAATATTTTATTGTAACAGATTCACCGTAATAGAAAATAATGAAGGACATTGACATAGATGAAAATAATCATCAAAACTGTTTGAGAGAAATATCCCCCTTTTTCTTGAAAACATTTAAAAGTCACACTATTTGTCAAGAAGCTGTTTAAAAATAGATTTTTGAATTAAAGTTTCCCATAACACTTTGAATCATTTAAAAGGAATTTTAATTTTAAAACTTTAATGCCCATATAAATAAATCCTTAAAACCATTTTTAAAACATGAACATTAATGAGAAAGATTTAGAACAATAAATCTATAAAACATTTAAAATGAAATTTTAGTTAGAGTTCCAAACCAAAAGAGAGACACTTTAATAAAAATAATTTAGGTAATCAAAACTTTATAATATAATGAGAATAAAGTGATTCATGATATACTTTGTCAAAGTACATTATATAAACCATATAAAAGTGAATTGGCGCATAACAACAAAGAAGTCTCAATAGAATGTAAATTGAGATGAAATATCTTATAAAGATTGTAACCTTAGGTTGAGGATAAATTAACTAAATAATTATGTGTGACAAATATAAATACACTCAATATGATTGGATATTCAGTGTAAATCAATCATATGACATTCACATATATTCTTGTAAAAACAACACCAATGAATTGGATGTTTAACTTAATAAATGGAGATCATGTTTAAATTACTCTTATCAAGTTCATATCGATGAATTGAGAATTTATAAATGGAGTGATTATGTGTATCAAAAGTATATAAATATAAATGGGAGTGGAAATTACTACACAAATAATAAACAGTGTTTCCACACATAATCATGGAGTAAAATAATCAATGAAGTATGCATAAAGCCCAATGAGTGGAAACTGAAATTTGAAATTCCCTTACTGATTTGGTAACTTATAGAACATAAACCCCATGAAAGAAGTATCATACAATGAATATGTAAATACCCATAAATTAAAGTATATTACTAAAAGAATACGATCATGGGTAGTACATACTCTACATAAAATGAAATAGTGGCCAATATAGCATGAATCTCACGGGAATAAAAGTGAGATGAAAAACCCTTTCTTCGTTGTAATAAATCGAGTCATATGAATAAAAGTTAATAAAAACTAAATGAATGAAAAAATACCATGAATATAAATTTAATAATGATAATATATATCAAATTGTAGTATAAAATACACCACATTCCATAAATAAGTGGCGAATAACGGAAATCTAACAGAATTAAAAGTGAGAAAAGAAACCCCTTACCTCAAGTCTGACTTGCCTTGTATATTCTTTGTTATTCCTGAATAACAAACTTAATTTAATTTATACTTGATTAAGAAAATTTTTCAAGTTTATTATTCCTTTTATATTACTTATTACCTTTATATAACAATTATATATTTATTTGAGTTCATAATGGATATTTTATCGATGTCTGGAACTTGTGTAATAAAATGAACTTGTTATAATTACTATTTTTCCATGTAGTCAAAATTCCATTATCTCCAGAATGATATACATGATGTAGATATCATATATATATTATATATCTAGTATATATATCTCTTTATAACAGTACATAATATTTGGAGATAAGAAATGAAATTTAACGTTCATGGAGACGGTAAGCCGTACGTAGTCATGAAAACTACTTTCATTTATATTTTGTATTTTAATGTAATTAAAACATAATTATACATAGGTATATTATAATTAAAGTATAATATCATATATAATATCATTAATTCCATACTTTATATGTCCCACATAAGGCTTTAACGAGTGATATCATTTTGAGGGGGAGGTTGTCCGCACTTCGTCAAATGAAATTATCGCGTTTTACCAATAATGGAAACCATAAAATAATGATATAAATGGAAAATAAAGAAGAATAAAGAGAACATAAACATAATATATATATCATATATAAATACATATCCATAATAATGGCCACCTTGAGAGGCAGTAGGAGATAATCGAACAATCATTGTTTCGTGAAGTGTTAGTTTTCCCTCCACAGAAACTGTATGTTCTTCACCTATTTGATGGAGGTGTGTGTAAGTGTAGTTCGAATCCTTCTCATAAAAAAAAATACTAGTATATTGAGTATACTGGTTTTTTTATAAAATAAAGTAATAAAAAAGTGTTTAGGGGGTTGGAGAAGTAAAATAAAACGAAATAAAACAAATTAATTTAAGAGAAAGCATTACCTTTAATTTGGGTAACTTCCTTTGGTTTGAACCAAAAGGACTTATTGAAGTTCCTTCTACCTAAGGTGAGGCTTATAGGTGGAATAAGGCGATCTTTAGAGATTATTTTGGCAGGGATTTGATGAGACAAGGGGCTTGAGTGGTGTGTGGAATGGGTCAGAAGTGGTGTCCTTTTATAAGGGCGAGGAGGGGCTCTTTAGGAAAGTGTGAAAGTATTATTTTATTATATAGTGATATTCGGTTTCTAAAGGTACAAAACTAATTAGAGTTAAATATAAGATGACTCATGGTCGAAATAAAACAATAAAATAATAATTGGACAGGATTTGGATATTATTTTAATATTAATAATCATATTTATTTAAATCATTTATTAATGATGTAAATACTACATCATTATTGTTTCCTTAATAATTTAATTTATTTTATGTCTAAAAATTATAAAAAAATTACCATAATGTAGGAAATATTTTTATATTTCTAATGATTATTTATATTCTAAAATATGACTTATATAACCCCAGGTAAAAAGTGATATACTAAAATATATTTGTTAATGTCATTTTTGTCTTTACTTTAAGTTAATTAAAATGAAGTGTCACTATCATTCTTAAGTGGCTCCATGGGGTCCCAAAATTGACCCAAGGATGACCATGGTTGGAAAAGACTCATAAAATAAGGTTAGAATAAGGGTTAAGGTAATTTTTTATTATTATAATATTCATTTTACCTTGAATTACCCTATTTACCTTTAATCGCGGTAAATAAGAGTCAAAAGTTAATATTCACCAAAAATTATTTTCATCTAATTGAACCACATTTTACTTACTAATAACAACCATGTATCTCGGATTTTTGAAATTCAATTCCCAGGAGCTGTAAAATTTCATTTAAATGAAAATGTCGGATTTTTAACTACTACTTAGTGGTTTCACTATTCATCAAAATTGATGTTTTTCAGAAAATACCAAAAATTACGCCTAAGTTATATTTGATATTACAAATTAAAAAATGATTTATATTTTAAAAATTTCGAAATGTAGAAGTTAGATTAATTAATTTAAAATTAATTCCCATTGTCAAAACAAATAGCGTGTTTTTAAGAAACAATAACTATCAAAAGATTGACACTTGTTTATGTATAATTTCGAACTGAAATTAATTCCAATGAACAAAATTGGATTAAAGGGTAAAAATAAAATATAATTAAACATCAAACCAATTTAAAATATAATCTATCCATACAAATAAATTATGTTAAAAGACAATTTTGAATTAAAATACATTATTTCTCACTATTCATAAAAAAATGAATATTATTTGAAAAATACCAAAAATTTACCCAAAGTAAATTTTGATGTCCCGATTCTAAATAAGAATTTTATTTTGTCAAATGGAACATATAAAAGTGACCAAAACTATATTTTAAGAGGTTTCTCCATTAAAAGGTGGTAAATCAACCCTTCAAAGTAAATTATGTTTAAAATTAGAATCATTCACATTTTAAGCCTCTAACTTTTATCGGATAAATGTAAAAACATTTAACAAATATATATAATCATTTTTTAGTTAGTTTTGTTCATTCCCTCCATTAAATTGGCTATGTTTTAACTACCATTTAAAATAATAATATTATATTATTACTGTGCAACGTAAGATTTCAAAGAAATCCATTGTTGCGTATTGGGTATACCATCGAACATAGTCTCCCCTTTAAAGTAGAATTAATATTTAGTTCACAAATATTAATAAATATGAAAAATGTCATGTTCTCTATTTACCTGGGATGTTAAATCCTTCCACCCTTTTGGGAATTGCATCCTCGCAATTTTAAAACTGGGATTGGAAACTTCATTAAAAGTCCAACATCGATAAAGTGTCAGTAAAACTATCAATTTAAAAGAAAGAAAGCAAAGTAAAAAGGTCACCCAATATAATACATAATAGCATGCCATGTAGGAAAACATGGATATGGAAGATAAACTAAGTTTCATGTTCTGATGGGGAGGGATAGAAAATGTGATCTGGAGAAAGTTAACAACAAGAAAACCACAAACTTGTGATATAATAAAGGGTCATTAGTTTCCCAGTAGGAAAAGTAAACAGATAACGTTTTTTTTGTTTTAAGTTCCATTTCATAAAGTTGAGGAATTTATTTATGAGACTGACTAATAACATAAAGAGATATACTAACTTTTTAAGTAGAGTTTCATTCTTTAATAAATTTCTACCACCAACTCATCTTTTTTTTTCAAACGATGAGTATTCAAGATGACTTGGTCACACCGGAAGAGATAGAATCAACTTCTAGAGAATCACATGATCCACAAAGGATAAAAAATATATTTACCTTGTCTTTGGAGATTAAACACCACCAAAATGGTTAGTATAAGATCAGATGATCCCCAAAAGGATAATCCTTTAGAGAAATAAATACTAATCTTAATTTCTAAAATTAAACCAAAAATACCCCAAAGTTAAATAAATACCATTCAATAAACAATTGTCCTTAAAATCCTTCAATATAATACAAACTAATATTGAAACCCAAAACTTAGGATAATTTCGTTATGTAGTCTACCACGTTAAATTGTATCTCCAAATGACATAGACTACCCTTAAAGTCACATACTCAAAATTAATTAACCTAATAACATATTCTCTATGATAGGTTAATCATTTCCATAAATAACCCAATATATAGATAAAAATACACTATTACTCCTCAAATGAAATCCCATAGTATTTTATTTTCCTTAGGTATATAATGTTCCCAACAGAGTGAATGTATTCCAAAGTAACATTTATCACTTAATCACCAAATCATTTACCTATACAAAGGATATCCATTTGATAATACATAAGATCCCAAATCAACTTATTATTTATCAATAAAATAATTTAACTAAGAAGAATTATTCACACAAGCTATGGAATTAACGTAGTCCAGGGGTAGGCGATAAATTCCAATCGCACTATAGTTGTGGGTTTGATTCCCACAGCTTTTTCCGACGAGACAGGATGTCACACGGTCTACGTGCTTTCCTTTTTAAAAAACTATATAATTTTATAATATTCCCAAAAATGAGATATATTATTTAAAATAACTATAACATAATTTCATCATAAATGTTATCTCATACCTTTCATTTTCATTCCAAAATTTAATAACTTGTAATTTCCTCAAAATCAATGATCATATAAAACCAAATTGTTATTTATAACTATATCCACAAGAGAAAAGATAATTCTTCCTCAAATATCATTTTCACATGAAAAAACTGCAGGGTTACAATTACAAGAGAAAAGTCTTCCAAAGTAATCCCATCATCAAAGAGCACTAATAATTTTTAAACATTTGTCCATCCATTTATTTCAACATAGCTTCTTCCTTGACCAAGAGGATATCCTATAAAATACTGCATTCACTCAGGTAATGGCCAGGTCCCCTACATTTACAGCAAATGACTATAAATGGAATCTTAGGAAAATTTTTATTTTCTTCCATAGTACTCTTCATTTTTCCTCTGAAATTATTTACTTTATGTCCTTCTTTCCCACACATAAAGCATTTCTTTGTTCCATTAAGACACCTTCCTAGGTTTCGCCATTCACATTTCCTACATGGTGGAAAATGAGATTTCTTTTCTCAATGGTCTTCACTACTGGATCTCTTATCATTCCCCACTTTTCTCTTCCTTGTTGAGTCTAGGAGTTGGTTAATATATATGTTGTTGATCATATTTTTTGAAAACTGATTCAGTATGAATAAGATATCTTTTACGCCTGTCAAAATTCCATTTTTTTGTTCATTTCCACCACCTTTCAAACCTTGTATATCATGCTCAAAGTTACTATGACTTCCTTGGAATCCAGCCATTGACTAAAACCAGAAATAATTTTGTGAGTAATAATAGTCATAAAATCATTTATAGAATATCATGACACCTTATTTTCAATTTAAAACTCCTCAGAATTCACCAAGGTCATTTATTCTCATATTATATTAAAATCCTTAAAATCGATTTGTAAAGAGAATGTAAATTATCCTAAGAATATCCTCCGGTAGTGTCATAACCAAGAGTGCAGCAAGGCCCGTTGTCCTGTACCAGGATACCCAGGTCAAGATCGAAACTCCTTGTCGGAGTTTTCACTCCTAGGTACATCTGTGCTAGAGCCATCTCTACCTGTTCGTATCCAGAAAGGGACATATATCTTGGAAAATACATAAAATCTATACATTACCAAAATTATAGTAAGTTATTATATACTAATCATCAAGGTCTATCTTAGGGTAATGTGATCCAATCATAGTTTATCTAAATCTAGTTTCCAAGGTTTTTACTCAAATTATTATGGTACCAACTGTAACGCCCCGACCCTAGAATCCAGGAGCCGGTGCATTATTTTAATAAATTGGCATGATTACAAGGAATCATGTCTTGAAGGAACAATCAGTTTAGTGGTCCTAGAAATAAGATAAATACATAAGTTCGACACTAAAACTTGAAAAGAAAAACAACACTAATTTATCCCATTAGAAACATCCAATCTTCTTTGATTATTCCTGCAAGTCACTCATATATAACTTCTTCATATCCTGGGAAAATGAAACATGGGAAAGGGGTGATCTCAAATGATTAGTAAGAGTAAGCAATACAGTGGAAGATAACATAAACATTAGTCATGATGAATAATTTAAAACACAATCCTTTACAAATAATTATCCCAAACACTATATGGTTGGAATATGAGTTGAGTAAATAATTCCATAATAAAACATAGTCATGAGTATTCTACTTGTCGAATAACCACAAGAAATATCAATATCTAATCTCATAATTATGGTATGAATAATTCCGGACATCATAACCACATAGTCAAGGCCTCATGCCAAGATTAGAAATAAGATTTTGTCAAGGCCTTGTTCCAAGACACTAGTTTGTATCGTGAGACCTACCGATTCATTGAGGAGCTATAGGGGGCTCAACCCATCAATTACTAAGTCCAATGCATTCTTTATATGAAATTTTTGAAACATAACATAAATATTCATATTAAAACTAGAATACGAAATGTAAATACTTTATCCACAAACCATGAATGGTATAAAAAATAGCACATCTACAGTCAAACAAAACTCATTCAATACAATATGAAAGATTTTATTGTAACAAATTAACCTCAATCGAAAATAATGAAGGATATTAACATAGATTAAAATAATCCTCAAAACTATTTTAGAGAAATACCCCCATTTTTCTTGAAAACATTTAAAAGTCACACTATTTGTCAAGAAGCCATTTAAAAATAGATTATTGAATCAAAGTGTCCCATACCACTTTGAAACATTTAAAAGGAATTTTAATTTTAAAACATTAATTTCCATATAAATAAGTCCTTAAAACCATTTTTAAAATATGGACATTAATGAGAAATTTTTAGAATAATAAATATTTAAAATATTTAAAATGATATTTTAGTTAGAGTTCCTAACCCAAAGAGAGACACTTGAATAAAAATAATTGAGTTAATAAAAAGTTTATAATATCATGAGAATAAAGGTATTCATGATATACGATGTCAAATTACATTATATAAACCATATAAAAGTGAATTGGCGTATAACAACAAATAAGTTTCAATGGAATGTAAATTGAGATGAAATCTCTTATAAAGACTGTATCCTTAGGTTAAGGATAAATCAGAGAAATAATTATGTGTGACAAATATAAATACACTAAATATGATTGGATATTCAATGTAAATCAGTCATAGGACATTCACACATATTCTTGTAAAAACAACACCAATGAATTGGATGTTTAACTCAATTAATGGTGATTGAGTTAAAATTACTATTATCAAGTTCATATAGATGACTTGAGAATTTATCAATGGGGTGATTATGTGTATCAAAATTGTATCCATATAAATGGTAGTGTAAATTACTACACAAATAATAAATAGTTATTCCACACATAATCGTGGAGTAAAATAATTAATGAAGTATGTGTAAAGCCCAATGAGTGGAAATTGAAATTTGAAATTCCCTTACCGATTTGGTAACTTATGAAACATACACCCCATTAAATAAGTATCATAAAATGAAGATTTAAATACCCATAAATTAAATTATATTACTAAAATAATACAATCATGTATAGTACATACTCCACACAAAAGGAAATAGTGGCCTATATAGCATGAATCTCACATGAATAAAAGTGAGATGAAAACCCCTTAATTCGTTGTAATCAATCGAGTCGTATGAAGAAAAGTTAATAACCACCAAATGAATCACTTAATACCATGAATATAAATATAATCATGATAATATATATCAAATGACAGTAAAAAATACACCACATTCCGAAAATAAGTGGGGAATAAGGGAAATCTCACAGAATTAAAAGTGAGATAAGAAACCTCTTACCTCAAGTTCAACTTGTCTTGTATATTCCTTGTTTTTCCTGAATAATAAAATTATGATAATTTATACTTGATGAAGAAAATTTTTCAAGTTTATTATTCCTTTTATATCATTATTACATTTCTATAAAAATTAGTTATTTATTTGAGTTCATAATGAATATTTTATCGATGTTTGGAACTTGAGTCAAAAATGAACTTTTTATAATTACTATTTTTCCATGTGGTCAAAAGTCCATTATCTCCAGAATGATATACATGATTTAGATATAATATATATATATATATATTATATATCCAGTATATATATCTATTTTTTATAGTACATAACATTTGGAGATAAGAAATGAAATATACCGTTCATGGAGGTGGTAAGCCGTACGTACTCATGAACACTACTTTCATTTCTATTTTGTATTTTAATGGAATTAAAACATAATGATACATTGTTTTATTATAATTATAGTATACTATAATATATAATATCATTAATTCCATCCTTTATACATCCCAAATAAGTCATTAATGAGCCATATCATTTTGAGGGGGTGGTAGTCCACACTTCCTCAAATGAAATTATCGCGTTTTACCCATAATGGAAACATAAAATAATGATATAAATGGAAAATAAAGAAGAATAAAGAAAATATAAACATAATATTTATATCATATATAAATATAGTGCCATCTAAATTGCCACCATTAAAGGTAGTAGGAGATATCAAACAATCATCGTTTTGTGAGGCGTTAGTTTTCCATCCACAAAAATAGTATGTTTTTCACCCATTAGATGGAGGTGTGTGTAAGTTTAGTTTGAATAATTCTCATAAAAAAATCCTAGTATATTTATTATACTGGTGTTTTTATAAAATAAAGTAATAAAAAGTGTTTAGGGGGTTGGAGATGTAAAATAAAAAAAATAACACAAAAAAATTTAATAGACAGCATTACCTTTAATTTGGGTAACTTCCTTTGGTTTTAACCAAAAGGACATCTAGAAGTGACTTATGACTAAGGTGAGGATTCTAGGAGGAAGAGGGGGATCATGAGAGATTATTTTGGTAGGTTTTGGATAACAAAAGGGGCTTGAGAGGTGAGTGGAATGGGTTAGAAGTGGTGTCCTTTTATAAGAGGGAAGAGGGGCTCTTTAGGAAAGTGCGAAAATATTATTTTATTATATAGTGATATTAGGTTTCTAAAGGTCCAAAAGTAATTAAAGTCGAAGATAAGATGGCTCATGGTCGAAATAAAATTATCCAATAAGAATTGGACAGGTTGTGGATATTATTATAATATTAATAATCATATTTATTTAGATCATTTATCAATGAGGTAAATACTACATCATTATCGTGTCATTAATAATTTAATTTATTTGATGTCTAAAAATTATAAAAAAATTACCATAATGTAGGAAATATTTTTAGATTTCTAATGATTATTTACAGTCTAAAATATTACTTATATAACACCATGTAAAAATTGATATACTAAAAGATATTTGTTAATGTCATTTTTGTCTTTACTTTAAGTTAATTAAAATAAAGTGTCATTATCATTCTTAAGTGGATCCATGGGGTCCCAAAATTGACCCAAGGATGACCATTGTTGGCTATGACTCATCCAATAAGGTTAGTACAATTGTTATGGTAATTTTGTATTATTATAATATTCCTCTTACCTTGAATTACCCTATTTACCTTTAACCATGGTAAAAAAAGTCAAAAGTTACTATTCACCAAAAATTATTTTCATCTTATTGAACCACTTTTTACTTACTAATAAAAACCATGTATCTCGGATTTTCAAAATTCAATTCACAGAAGCAGTGAAATTTCATTTAAATGAAAAAGTCGGATTTTTAATTACTACTTAGTGGTTTCACTATTCATAAAAAATTGATGTTTTTCAGAAAAATACCAAATATTAAGCCTAAGATATATTTGATATTAAAAATTAAAAAATGATGTATATTTTACCAAATTCAAAACGTAGAAGTTGGATTAATTAATTTAAAATTATTTCCCGTTGTCAAAACAAATAGCGTGTTTTTAAGAAATAATAACTATCAAAAGATTAACACTTGTTTATGTATAATTTCAAAGTCAAATTAATTCCAATGACCAACATTGGATTAAATGGTAAAAATATTATCTAATTACACTTCAAAACAAATTTAATATATAATCTATCCATATAAATAAATTATATTTAAAGATAGTTTTGAATTAAAATACATTATTTCTCACTATTAATAAAAAATGAATATTATTAGAAAAATAACAAAAATTTAACCAAAGTAAATTTTTATGTCCTCATTCAAAAGAAGAATTTTATTTTGTCAAATGGAATATATAAAAGTGACCAAAACTAGATTTAAAGAGGGTTCTCCATTAAAAGGTGGTAAATCAACCCTTTAAAGTAATTTATGTTTAAAATAAGATTCATTCACATTTTAAGCCTCTAACTTTTATTGGATAAATGTAAAAACATTTAATAATATATATATAATAATTTATTAGTTAGTTCTGTTCATTATCTCCATTACAATGACTAGGTGTTAACTACCATTTAAAATTATAATATTATATTATTAGAGTTCAATGTAAGATTTCAAAGAAATCCATTATTGCGTATTGGGTATACCATCTAACATAGTGTCCCCATTAAAGTAGAATTAATATTTAGTTCAAAAATATTAATAAATATGAAAAAATGTCGTGTTCTTTATTTACCTGGGATGTTATGCCTATAAAAGGAAATTTTTTAAAAGATTATTTTTATAGGAATTCCCATCCTTAGAAGGTATATAAGTTGAAGGAATAGTGGATACTAATGTATTTCATTATTGAGATTCATTTTGATGTCATTAAGGATTTATATAGAAAAAACAAGCTTTATATTGAGCTTAATTAATTCTTTATAAATAAAGTCAAGGACTCTCAATTTTATGATCATAACTATATCATTATTCATGAAGCACTTGATGGTAGTGTGATCCTTTAAGGATTATTTATAAAATCTCATTATTTATTTTTTGTCCATGAAAGACTATTGGTTACTTCTACTATGGGTGGGTATTTGAGAAATTAGATCACTCATCTAGGTGGGTTGTTCATTAGGGTGTAACTAAGATGTAAAATTATATTCATAGTCAAACTTGGTGTCCGAACATAAAAATAGACATCTCCGGTTTCATTTCATGATGCCTTACTTATTAAAAAGTAAAATTAGAAAACCAGTTACTCATAAGAATCTTATATCCAGTCTCTATGCTAGCATGGAAATGGGATAAGGCAATGATGGATTATTTTCCAACTTACCAAGATCATCAAAAAGTTGATATATTGTTCGGGTGATTTTGGATCGCATAACAAAGAAATTTCACTTCTTTTCCATCAATTAATATTTTATAGAATAAGATATAGGTAAAATATATATATGAGATATCACAAACCTCTATGGGACCAAGTAAGTATCATATTTAATTTGGACCCAAGGTTTACTTCATAGTTTATGCAATGGTTATAGTGAGCTCTTCATACATATGTAAAACTAGGTAAATCTTATCACTCTTTATGGATAGTTCAATTAGAACATTCATATTTATGAAGATATGTTATGAGATTGTACCACTGAATTTAGTGGTTTATAGTAATATCACATATTAATTAAAGAGTTTTCTTACAATAATAGCTATCATCCATCTATCGAGATGGATAACTTTGAAGATATATATGATAAACCCTTTAATTATTCATTATACAAGATAAATATTGGTAAATCTTCCAAGATTAATAAAATCATAGTTCAATAGAAGACTGGGTAGTTGAAATAAATTCATAAAAAAATGATTGACACTCAAAGTTATTATTTTTCATATATTTATTATAGAATATTAACCTTGGAATTTAATGTTAGTGATCACGTATTCCTCAATGTCCCTATGATTATGTTATAAATGGATTGATATTATTTTAAATCCAATAATAATATTCCATGAACTATTCAAAAATTCTGGTGTTTTTTAAGGAATCTTTAAATATTATTTCTTTAACACATTGATTTACTTCTATAAATGATATCTTCCATGTCCCATAACTTATGATATATGTATCTGAACTTAATCATGTATTTTGGTATGAGAATATTTAAGTTGAAGTTGATTATTCATATCAAGAGAAATCCATCTGCATTTTTTTACTAGAGTGAGAATGTTCATAATGAAATGTCATTTTTAATACATGTTTAATGGAAACTATTGAGGTTAATTGATGAATCCTAGGATGGGGGGGGGGATAATATAAATGAACAATGTCCATGTCTATTTCATTATAAGTCATTCTTAAGCTTCTCATGAATGAGAAACCTGATGGTAAAGAGTTTATAATAAACCTCATCATCTTAGGTTATCCTGTTCTTATATTTTTAATTTGTCTAATTTTTGTACTCATTAATAAGGAATTTAATAAAAAACATAAGGGCAATATAAAGATTAATAATAAAATTAAAATTGGTGGAGGTGTAGAATTAGTAATAGGAACCTTGTTAAAGGGTACTAGGCACTTGACGGTATCTATTATGGCTATATTAGATTTTGGTATAGCCACCATGTACCTAGTGGCCTTTTACTAGGTACTTGGTAGAGTCCCTAGTGGATTTTTATATTTGGGATAAATAGTTCTTTTGAATTATGGTTTCAAAACCATTAAACATTTACTTATGTATTATCAACCCATAATCCATCATTGGATTCGCTAAATTATCTCTATACTATTTCACTCCATTTCCATGTGATATCTATTTTGATCACGAGTTAGATCAATGACAATCTATTATAAGAGTTTTTCTTCATAAAATCTAAGGCAGGACATCAAAATTATTATTATTTTTATTAATATTTCATATAAGTGGGTAAATATCCATAATCTCTCCCTACATGTGTAAATAGTTATTTTCTTCCACTGGGTTTTCTTTGTGAAAGTGGTAGGGAAAGATTGTGTTGGGTGTTTTCAAGGAAACACAATTGTTACATTTCTATATTTTTAGTTATACTTTGATTCAATATGTTAATCTATAAAAATATTTTATTATGGATTAGAATATGCATTAAAGTGGTTGTATAACTTTCTACATTGGGATGAAAAATCATTTTCAAAAAATTATTTTATGGGTAACCCCTCCTCTCTCACATAACTTTTGTAGTTTTTTACTAGAAATATGGGGTAGAGTGACACTATAACTAAAATTATTTTTCACTAAATTATTTTTTTATAATTTAAATTCAAACTTAATTTTTTTTGAAAGTTGATTATCCCCATGGTGAATTTTATTACATATAATGGTTTTCCTATTTTGTGAGCACATAGTTATGTCATGTTTTTATGAAATATTGAAATATAAAATATTTATTAATGTAATTTTTGATATATATATATATATGTGTGTGTGTGTGTGTGTTTGTGTTTAGTTACGATGTTATAATTTAGTGGAAGGGAAAGGTGTAACCAACCAAATTGATTTGACATGACATGTCACCCGAGATGACCCACCAAAAGGTGAGAGATCAACAAAAAAACCAAAACATGCCTTATGAGTAACTAAAACGAGATAAACAATCAGAGTATAATGTGGAAGAAAAGTACACATCCATGAGACATACAAGTACAAAAAAATGGATGAACCTATAAGAAAAACTAAATTAGAAAAAAACCATGTCTTCATGTGACCATCCATCACCACCAACCTAACCTACTACGAAGACAACATCAACCAAGAGAATCTAATGAGCTACATGATTCCCTTACCAGTGTCTTGAAAAGCTAGATTTAAATATACCTAAAGTCATATACAGGGTGTGAGGAACATTTTACATAAACATCCTTTTGTTTCTCCTTTAAAAAACAATACATATTCAAATACATAATAATATAAATATAAATATGTATGAAAAATAGAGGGAAGTAGTATAAACTCCGTAATTAATAAGATAAACATATGAGGAACCAAACATGAAACAATAACACAATGTTATAAACTAAGTACAATTTTGTTTCCATCTCCTGTGAATATGTACTAGTAAATGCTAAGGAACAGTAAGCCTAGAATACCACGAATCCTATTGATATCGAGTCCTACCATAACCTATTGATATCTAATCATACCCCTAGTGGTTCCACAATCACTATAGTTTTTACAAGTATATAACATGACACACCCATGGTTCCCAATGTGATATTTTTTCAATTTGTTTTAGAACATCTTGACCACAATTTAATAAACATTTGAAAAGGAAAAGAATCACATATTCCATGTTAAAAATTCCATTTTAGAGTAAAAATAATCTTTGAGGAATTTTATTGAACACATGATTTGTGTAAAACTTATTTTAAAGAAAAATACCTTTCAAAATCATTTCCCATGCCAACAGAGATACAATTATAAAAAATAGTCCTCATTGATTTCAAATCAATCAATTTCATATTCAAAACAAAAGTAATTTACATGAACATTGGTTAGATCATATGATAAAACCAATTCATAAAGACACTATCCATTTTAATAGAGGAAAACTAGTCACCTTCAAAAATAGAGATTGGAATCAAGGATACTTGGTCCTTACAAGCCCATATCTATAAAAATCATCATCAATTCCCCATCAAACCCTCTAGATCTAGAAATAACATCCCAATTGGGTTCTAATGGATGAAGGAGAAAAGTTATCATTGATATATCTAGATAAAATAGGGGAAAACAAGAGGAAAATAAAACATACCCCAAAGAGATCCACAAAAAATGATTGAGAGTAACCAATAAATCAAGGTAAGATTCCTTTAGAGTGTTATAGAGGGGCCATATTGTGATAATGATGGATTAATATGAGATTGGACTAAAAAATTACCAAGTTAATTTTGGGTAATTTTCCCTTTTAATAGGTTTTTATTGGTACACATTGTCAAGCCACATAGATAGAAAAACCATGAGACAAATGTTCAATAACTACTGTTAGTTGAAAACTATGTCATACAATTTCCTAGTAATATTCACATAATAGGAAATACTATGATCAAGCCATGTGAAAACCTCTAGAACAAACCCAATCACCTGCATGGGTTTTCTAGTGACTCACATGGTTAAATAAACCATTCTCAAACCATGAAAATCACTATTGGAACCAATAGACCCATTCTGTATGGTTACTAAATGGTTACCACTAATCTTTCACATGGATTGTTTTCTCCGAATCTCCAAATTTTAAAACCTTGACTCCAGAAATCCTTTACAATCTCAAAAGGTAAAGTCCAAGCTCAAATTAAAACATTCTCATTACACAGAGGGCATCCTAATTCTCCCTACCATGAAATTTATTCCCCTAGAAAGTGTTCATGATTATATACTCTTAGAAAGAGAAGGCCATTGATGCCTTATTAATGATTCCTGCTACCATGTCGCATGGATATCCCATATGTACTAACACAACACATATAAAAAGAGAATTATTTTACCACATAACACCTTTTACTAGATATACATAATCTAAACTATCTACTCAACCATAAATATATCAAGCTCAAGACCAACATCTTCCCAATAAATTTAATTTTTAGGGTCTAGTTGATACCTCATTAATTAGGAATCATGACACATATCATGAGTCATGAAATATATCACGAATCAACGTCAAGTGTGGTGGAAATCCCAAATGATAGGATACCTTTATAAGACATCCAATGATCTCAAAAGGAACAACAAATCTCAGTGATAACTTACCTTTCTTATCCAATCGATGATGTCCCAAGTGAGGTCAAAATGTAAAAAAAATAGATCACCAACCTCAAACTCTAATGGGTGATGAAGATGGTCGTCATAGGATTTATGGTGTCTCTAATCCCCCACTAACCTATTTTGGATAAAATTCTCCTTTTCTATTATCTCATGGACAAGACTTGGTCCCACAAAAAAACTGTTCTTTCAACTCTAACCAACATAAAGGAGATCTATATTGGTTCCCATAAAAAACTCCAAAAGGAACCATTTTAATAAAATATGTATTCCTACTATTATAATAAAAGTCAATCAAAATAATATGATTTTATTAGGAACTAGAAAAATATGTCACACATGACTGAAGCATATCCTCATGAATTTAATTGGCTCACTCAGTTTACCTATCCATATTAGGGTGATGCACCATCCTTAATTTCAACTGGGTACCCATAAACTTTTATAGACCTTTAAAAACTATAGATGTAAAACAAGGGTCTCTATTAGAAAAAATTACTATAGGAACTCCATTTATATTCACAATATCTTAGATATACATGCACTCAAGCTCGTCCGCCATCATCATCTCCTTAATAAGAAGAAAATGAGATGATTTCATATGTTGATCAATGATCACCCAAATTTCATCCTTCCCACTAGGCTTCCATGGTAAACCAATGATAAAGTATATATATATATATATCTCATCCAACTTCAACACTGGAATGTGTAATTGTTGTAACAAATTAGAAAGTATTTGGTTATCCACATTAATCTTTTGAAAGGTAAGGTACTATGACATAATGTTTACAATTGACCACCTCATCCCCAACCAAAAATATTGAAATCTCAAATAATTACATATATTGGTAGTCCTATGGTGTAAAGACCAAATAGATTATTGTCTGCTATCCATGAACTCCTTCCTTAGAGATATAATAATTATTAACCTACCTCAGAAACACAAAGCATCAATGGATGATCGAGACCAATCACCTGAGGACTCCCCATCATTAAGTATTTTACTAAAACACTATAAATAGGTGTTTATTTATTTAATAAGATAAATATGACAATAAAATAACAATTTATTCTTCATATAAGGTAATAAAACATTCCAACGAACTTCTTTAACTTCCCAGATTATCTCAGTAAACAAACTCATCAGAGAAAACTCCTCCATTGATTCCTTTGAGGCTTGAGTGGGTTACTTCTTAATCAATGAATTGGATACCACATTCCCTTTTTTAGGTGTAAATACAATATCAAAATTTAAAGTTTTATTATACTAAAACCAACATCTATATCACAAGTCCAAATCCCTTTGTGCGAAAATAGACTTTAAGATCTTATGATCTGAATATACCATAAATTACTCCTAAAAGTGTTAGTGTTTCCTTGTTTTTAGATCACTCATCATGATTTACAAAAAAACATAATGGTTAGGATAGTTCTTATAATTATTTCATAATTAGTGATATCTATATGTCACTCTATATTTTCATCAAGACACACCCCAATATTTTACTTGAGGTGTTGTAGAAAACATTATAGCCCAATACTAGTTCTGGAAGAATAAAAATGAGAGTTGAATTCAACCAAACCTTTAGTTACTCAAAATATCTCTATCATTTATAATTACAATAAACCTTAACACAGTTATTAACCAACCATTTCATCAAAGATACATTCATTGATAAATTCTAAATAAACCGCTTGTAATAACTAGTTAAGCCCAAGAAGCTCCGAATCACAAACAAATTTATAATTTACTCCCATGATTCCACTACCCAAATATTTTTAGGAATCACTATAATAACCCTCTTAGACATAACATGACCTAAAAAATTAAGTTATTGGATAAAAAATTTAAAATTATAAATATTTCTTTATAAATAATGTTCTTTCAAAATTCTAAGGATGATATACAAATGATCCCTGTGTTATTCATCACACTTGAACTAAACCAAAATATCATTAAAAAAAGGTGAAAAAAGATTCCAAGAACTGATGAAATATAAAACTCATTAATGACATAAATACTATAGGAGCATTAGTAAAAGAAAATGTCTTAATTGAGAACTCAAAATTCCCATATCAGATCCTAAACACTATTTTTGGTACATCATATTCTTAGACACTTAACTGATGGTACCCTAATTATTGTTCAATCATAGAAAAGCATTTGGAACCATTGAGTTGATCAAAAATACCATCAATCTTATGAAATGGAATTTTTTTTAATATTCAACTGATTAAGATTATGGTAATCAATAAAAATCTTGAGGGTTTCATTTTCTTTCTTTATAAAGAGAACTAGTGAAGCCCCAGGAGATACACTAGGATGAATAAATCCATTGTTTGATCAATTTTCAATCATAACTTTAATATCCTTTATCTCATTGAGTTCTATATGATATTATGGAAAAGAAATCGGAATCATCATAGGGAGCAGGTCAATAGTGAACCTGACCTCTCTTTAGGGAGGTAACCTAGAAAATTCATTAAAAACGACCTCAGGGCATATGATCACCATTAAGGGAAATAAAATTATAAAACATTGATCAATTTTTTCAATAAACATCTCTAACAACTAGAATGAAATTATTCCAACATATTCAACAATATTCCCTTATCTCCCTGATCTAGGATTCCACTCACCCTAAAAGAGATGAGGGTATCTATTAGAATAAAGAAACTAAACTCAATGATGGTAACAATTAATCTGGGACATGACACTGATCATATAATCCATTCCAATAATTATGTTTAAGATATCAAGATCAAGAACTAGTACATCCTAAAAAACTTCAAATTTGGAAATCATCACCCAACACTTTATACATTTTAAAATGCATTCCTTCTTCTTTCCAAATGGCGTGGAAAGATCAATCATGAACAACATAAGCTCTATATAACAACCCATTTATTTAATACACATTAATTCATTATTTTTTACATAAAGTTACACATTATAAAATCCCATAAGATTGTGAATCCTAGTGTATTTGGGAAATTAGGTACATATAATAACAACTTGAAATATAAATATAATTAAATTATTAAAAAGTTCCTTAACATGGCCCTAAAATCCCATCGTTCTTCTAAAAGTTTATAGGATATCATGGGGATGTAAATAAGAATGGACTGGGATATAAATCCCATTATGGTAATAATCAATGAATATAATGATTTAAAGATGTACATGTGAGCCAAGATTCATATAAAATTAACCTAATAGGGGTGATAATCGTAATATTGAACAATGAGGCATGATACAACATGATAGCATGAAGGCAATATAAGAATGTGGAAATAGCATAAATTCCAACATCAAAAACACTAGTCAAGGATGACCTCCAAGAAAACCTAACATAGTGTTATTAGGATAACTTTTCATTCACCATACATGGAATATAATGAGATAAAAATATTATCCAATGCACTGGATGGAAATATAACTCCAGTCTCACCTGTCACATTCATATTATGTACATTCATAAGTGTTCCATATAGATCATTCAACATTGGATCATATTTCATCAAATTTAGTCCCAATATTAAGGTTTTTGAGTTATATAAATGGAAGTAAAAAATCAATTAATGATAGATACATCTAGGTGAATACCACTAATCAGAAATGGGATGGGTATTCACTAAAAAAATGATTTGAATGCAAAAATTGTAGGATAATTTTATCATCATAATGGGGTTATATAAAGACTCCTATAAGGGATTAATGAGAGTAAAATGGGTATCTCATCACTTGTAAATCACATGTAAATTAGGATAGACGTTTAATGTCAAATTCCATCATGAAAAACTAGAAATTAAAAGGTATAATATAATGAAGGTTCTTGAATAAATAGGAGATGGATAGGATCCCTTACCTTGAGAGGAAACTTATAAAAGTTCAGGAGGAGCTTATTAAGAGATTTGGGGAACATTTGATGGAATATAGATAGGGAAATGTAAATTATTATCATGATCCAATTATTTTGACTGAATATTAATGGGAGTTTGGGTGGTTTTATATATTAAAAGAGGGGATGATTCTTTATTAATTTCTAAAATTTGGTTTTTGGATATAAAAGATAAAGTAATAAAAACTAAAAATATTCCCTGGTTTTATACTAAATAGGAGTGAATTTAATTATTTTATAAGGTAAATAACAAAACATAATAAAATAATACCCTTTGTGATGTGGAAGTGAGTCATGTTTAGAAAGAATTGTTTTTAAAACCTTAAATAATAATATAGGTTTTATAGGATTCATTACATTTTTATAAAGTGAATAAAATATCCTAAAAACACATTATTTTAAAATTTAAATATATATTTGGTTTTGGATACCTTTTATATAATATATTACATTTCTTTTGGGTCATTATGATGTCATAATACACACCGTATATTTATATCATATTTAATTTTGACCCAAAAATTTGACTATCTAAAAATTATAAAAATATAACCATTGGATTATTTTTATATGATTATTCCAAAAATATTGTTTATTTTATCCAAATAATTCTATAATTATAATAATTTACACTTTTAGATCAAAAATATATATTTATTGAAAAATACTATTTTTTGACCATAACCGTTTTTAACACTTATAAAAATTATTTTTGACTAAAAAATATAATATTATCATTTATATTTAATAAATATTATTTAACGGTAATATTTTATTATAATATAATTTATTTAAAAAATTATTGAATTCATTAAAAAGAGTGTATTTATTTAAACTATATATTTTCCCAAAATACAATTTAAATTTCACTCTATCAAAATATTATTTTTATAAAACTCATTATTTAATCATTTTATAAGTAATTATTAAAAATTGATAAATATAATCATTTTTTAATTAAAAATATAATATAAAAATTTGTACTATTTAGGTCTAGATCTATATACTTTTGTTACACCAATGAATGACATATGGGTAAGATATGAAATGGTGATATTTTCATAGGGTGATTCAACGTACATGGTTTGGGACATGATCTCGATGAGATTGAAATTATCTAGAAAATGGTTTCATTCCCAATTTTTTTTAATGAATATTAGATTGGTATTGGAAAAAAAAAATCCCAATGATTATATCTCCCTTATAAGCTCCGATAAATGGGATTCATAGGGTATGATCCATTTGGTCAAGGCCATTGCTTCTTCTATCTATATCAATTGGACATTATCATAACCCTTAATATACTAATCTTAATGGTGACTATACAGTGTCTATATTATCAATGGTTATAATGCTTAATGGTATTTTAAATTATATAACTTATAGTATTTCAAAATAATCAACGTAATTGCATGTGTTTTCTATAACAAATTTACATGATAAGGAATTTATTCATTAAAAAGTGGAGTTCAATTTATTAAATTTTGGGACATTACATTATTCCATCTTTCAAAAATTTCACCCATGAAATTTTAATTTCATAAACAAAAATATATGAGGGTACTTTTGTTTCATCACCTATTTTGGTTCACAGGTTACTTCCTTAAACTTTTGGTTCCTACAAAACACTTTGACTAGGTGAGTTTTCTTTTTTCATATAACCATGTATTTTTGATCTAAAATATTTATTAGCTACTTCTCGTATGAAAGATAATTCTCCAATAGTACCACCTTAAGATTCAATACATGTGAGGGGTATGGTATGTACTTCCTCAAGAGGGATAAGTGGAACACATCATGTACTTGAGATAGGTTAAGTGGGGGTGCTAGTTGATAGAAAATTATCTAATGGAATAAGGGATCGAAAGGAATAAAATTCCCATTACATGACCTATATGCCCAACCCACTAGAAATGACCCTCCCTAACATCTATATCATTTATCACCTTGCTACCCACCTTGAATTACTAATCAGCTAGCATTGTCATGTGCAAAGCTGCATGGTGCCTAGTCCCGATGGCGGTTGCCATACCCTCTCATTCTTCCCATCCCATCAGCTTCAACTCTCCAACATCATCCTAACATGTTTCACCCCAACACCTATTACTATAAAAAGCCTCATAAGGTACCATTGGAATTATAGAATGTAAATTATTGTTTTGTGATAACTCCACTAAGGGGAGGTGCTGGTCCCAAAATCCTTGGAAATCTATTGAACATGATATCAATATTTACTATAGAGTTTGAATGGATATTTTAGAGTAAATATCCATCTGAGGGTGATAAGAAGTGCTAAAGATCAGTTTCGTATCTAATGGTTGTTAAATGATTTTCTAGAACCTCAAGGTAAACCTTGGATCTTGATCAAATACAATAGAGAGTGGAACTCCATGTAGTCTTACTACTTACATTATGTATATCCTATCAGGTTGATTATGATAGAAATATTCTTTGATAGATATAAAATGTGTTTATTTGGTAAGATGATCGACTACCACCTAGATGAAATTATTGCCTTTAGCTGTCCTAGGGTGTCCTAAGATGAAATATATGGTCATGTTTTTCCATTTCCACACGGTTATGAGAAATCATTTCATCATACCCTAAACTTATATCATTATGCATCGACATGTTGGAATACCAAGCATAAAGATAAAAAATCCACAATATTCCTCTTCATATTATCCCATCAGAAGTTTTTCTTCAAATATCTATAAATATTAATACTTCCAAGATGAGTAGAGATTGATGAGATATGCCCTTCATCCAAAAGCTTCCTCTTTAGTTATGGTTTTGATGGGATACATATTCAGGTTATAAACCTTATAAGTCCATTTTAGAAAAGTTGAATTCTAAAATATTCACTACATTCTTTTGTAGAAACTCATCATATTTCTAGGACTCCATGATTATATAAATAATAGATGGTTACGAAATTATTTGAGAAATTTAGGGTGAAGATACTTTTATTATTCCAATATCCATCATTTATATTTATAATAAGATTGGGTAACTTTCAATCCTCATCATGGATAAGGTAACAAGATCCTTTTAACTTAGACCATCAACCACTTTTTTCACCTTCCTAGGATACTAAAGGATTGAAAAATTATTGTACTTGATCATCTCTAACCACCTTCTTCAGTGCATATTAATCTCCTTTTATATTAATATATACTTTAGGATTTTATAGTCTTTATATCTATCATACTTTTCTCTGTAGAGCTAATGTCTCTAAATATTAAACAAGAAGATCAATTTTATAATTATTGATCTATCATTGGGTAGTTTTACTCATGGATCATTAATTAGTGGTAGTTATAGGCTATTAATGTTTCATATTTCATGATTAAACAACCCGATACTTTTTTTAAAACATCACTATAGATCACAATCCTTACCCACTAGTGGGTAATGTGAGAATAGGGGTAGTGAATACCCTCTCCATCAGCTCTTTAAATATTTATTCATATTCTTTAGTCTAGAAAAAATTGAAACCATTTGAATTAATCTTGCTTAGTGGTCTTGAAAATTTTGATAATTTTCTCACAAATCAGTTATAGTACCCAGCCAATCGAACGAAATTATAGTTTTCCATCATATATGTTAGTCTAGGCCATCCTTTAATTTCCTCAGTCTTTAAAGAATCAAAATATATCCCATTATTTGTGATAACATTCCCAAATAAAATTACTTTCACCAACCAAAAATCATATTTACTATACTTTTCATGTAACTTTTTCCTTTAAAAGATATTTATTACAATATTTAAATTCTAATCATGTTCCTCCTTAATTTTGGATTAGATAAGAATATATTCTTTAAATACTACCCTAATTTTTTAAGGTAATCACTAAAGACTCTATTCATTAAGTCCATAAATATTTGTGGAGAGTTGTTTAGTCCAAATGGAAAAAATATGAACTTTTAGTTCCTATAACTTGTATGAAATTAAGTCTTGGGAATATCCTCCTTATTCCCATTTAATTTATAATTTCCTGACTGGATATCCTCCTTAGAGAAGTGTTGGTCTCCACACAATTGATTGAACAAGTAATCTATCCCTTGAAAAGGATACTTGGTCTTTATCATGATCTTGTTGAGCTCACGATAATCAGTGAATATGCACATTAGACCACCCTTATTGTTAATTAAATAGATCAGTTGACCCCATAGTGAGGCACTTGGGTGTATAAACCATTTATCTAGATTATATTATAATTATTTCTTCAGTTCCTCAAGTTCAACAACAACCATTCTATATGGTGTCTTGGATATTGATAAATCTCTGAGTATGAGATTGATTGAGAAATTAACCACACATATAGAAGGAAGATCATGGAATTATTTTTGAAATAGATCATCAAATTCCCTAATAATGATAATGTCATCATGGATGATTTTTTATTTATTCTCAATCATTTGAGCTATATATGGTTAATAAACAGGAAATAATATTCATGCTTCAGTTGTTGGTACCAAAGAAGATTCATCCTTCTCCTTGAACATGTATAGAATTGGAGGGTGATTTTTAATACACATGGTGATTTTCTTATCTCAATAATTTGTGTTTGATCTCTATAAGGAAAAATATTCCATGCACAGAAAAACATTGAATTCTAATAAAGAGAGTATCATAAGGTTTTCCAAGAAATTAATACCATAAATTTGGATCGGGGATGAGTTATATACTTGAGATAAAATAATTGAACCATTCACCATCTTTACTGATAACAAAACATCTATGATTTGAGGTGGCGTTTGAATAGTTATACTAAACATGCATGATATGAAAGAATTCATAAATCTAGTATCAAAAAGATTGTTCACTATTCTTGAATGAATAACTAGCATACCTATCACCTATTTTTTATTGGGATCCACCTCAGCAGCTGTGATGGCATAATATTTCCCTTACTTTGTAGGTCTGAGAGGTTATTTTCATCGGCTGTCATCGACAACCCTTGACATAGGCCTTGGATTCAAATAGTGTCCTTATACCTTGTAGTAGAAACATTGGACCATAGACTGAGGGTTTATTGGAGAATTCCTTTATTCCATCACATTGGTGGGTTTCTACCGTCAATAATCACTAGCTAGCTACCCTTCCTTCTCACACCTAAATCATTTCATCACCCCCTCATGAAATTTCCAAGATTTTTTTTCTTTTTTTGTCTTAAAAAAGGGAATTCCTAGGAGTTTCCTTTTCGAACCCTCTACACCCAAGAAACCCCCTCCCCACAAAGAGGTCATCCGGAGAAGCCTCAGCCAGGAAAGAGTTGTTGTCAGTAGAGATGACAGAGCGTCCTGTGGGGTTACATCTCGATCGGAGATGGTTTGTCATAGAAATTCATCAGCCAGGTGAAATTCACCCTTCTGACCACCCAGTGAGACACTAGGTGACCTAGCAAGGCGAGCGATACATAGGAGGTAGAAATTCTCCCAAGAGCAGTGCCCATGAATCGAACCCCAGACCTCACCGAACACCATTATTATAGAACTCTACCACACACCACTATGCCTCCACTGAAGTGGATCATGAAATTTCCAAGATGTTTCTTAAAAAAAATTTGAAATGTGGGAAGTTAGAATTTCTTTCCACTATTATATTTCTCCATCATATCTCTCAGATTAAAATCCATTTTCCACTTCTTATCCTCACGAGAACCTTTCAATTAATTTTTCTTCATTTTTTATTTGAGGGAATATCTAATAGTTTCCTTGTAGTTATCAATGTCCCAAATGGATAATGTTATTCATAAAATCATCTTTATCCCCCTAAATAAGTAGTAAAATTTAATTTTAGAGGAAATAAAAATGCTATAGTTGTTTCATGGAAGTCTTGTGATTTTTTCCTCACAAACCTGATGGATTCATCATCATTTTTCACGATTCTATGGAAATAGAAATTCATTTTATGCTATGGAGTGGGAGGAAAGTATTTTTTGAAAATAATTTTCAATAATTCATTTAACTCCATCACTTCAATATCCTCCTCATATTTGTATTTTTTTTACTAATGACCACTATTGTTCATATTCTTCCTCCATATTATAAAAAGGTAAGACAAACTTCACATGATCAGAGAATTTAAGGATGTAGAATATATTTTCAATGGAGGTGATCCATTACAATATGATTAAGGGATTGGAATTTTCACTGAAAGTGGGATACCTTTATTGCATAAAGGTATCAATTGTAAATTTCTATTTCTTAGGGGGATTTGAGAATTCCTCTTGAATCATGTTTTTGTTCAAAACCCAAGTCAATTGAGAAAGTATTTCCATTAAGTCTGCAATTCTTACTCCAATTGGGCTGGTCATCTCATTTTTACCATCATCACATTTCCACTCACATTGGTTATTGAATAAATTCCTCAAATTTATAGCCATTGACTAGAAATAATTGGAAAATTATGGGTGACAATTTTTAAGTATTAGAGACATAAATTGGAAATGATGAACATTAAATCTATAGATCATAAATGATATATATTCTTTAACCTATGATTTTATAAGTTTCAATTTATTTTATACATGATTTATTTCCTAACATAAAATATTACAACCATTTTTTCCATTAATAATAGTTTGTAAGGAGCTTGTGAATTTAACAAAGCATATACCTAGGAATGTATGACTAGGTGTGTAACAAGTCCCATTTCCATACAATAGGTGATGATCCAGTCCATATCAATGCACCATTTTTGGGGTTATTACCCCTTATTACCTTTTTGTCCAATTCCACATCCACTTATAGTATCCATAAAGAGATGTATTTTCTTATAAACCACTTAATCTCTAATTTATCAAAATTTTGGTTTGTTTTCTTATGTTTAGTATTATCTATAAGTATTTCAATAATGTTTTCTAATACTAATCCCAAAGTAACTATAATTTCCTCTAATACGAACTATGATAACCCATTTCTCTAATACAATTTAATTCATGATATATTACATAAAGGTAAAAATTACACAATCCTAGAAGATCATGAATCCTAGTGTATTTTGGAAATTAGGTACATATAATAATAACTTGAATTAGAAATAAAATAGAATTGTGGAAAAATTCCTTAACTTGTTCTTAAAATTCCATTATCGTTCTAAAACTGAAAATGATAACCTGGGGTTGTACATAAGAAAGGGGTTATATAATGGCTAATATACAAGTAGTTTGACCCTTCTCATGTTTCTAAGGCTCATTTTTCTTAGTAGAGGACTAGAATGAGTCTATAGGGGTTCAGTTGAAAAACATTTGGATGTAGGGAGAATTCACATCATGTAAATATTTAATGTTGTGTATTCTTAGTTTACAGCTTGTTGAGGTTGGTTCATAGGGTGTAAATATTTGTGATTAAATCATTTGAGGTGATTTTTTGGTGAGATGTGAATCCTAGAATTTACATGATGTGAAAATATATTTCAATCCATGTAAATCCCCTATATAGTGTGCCAATAAAGGCTATAGTGCCATTGGTTTTCCTTAAACCCTATAACTCTCCAAATGTACAGGTCATCCAATGACCCTCTATTCGAGTGTTTGGGGATTCCTTCGATGAGGATCAATTCTCAGCCTTCTATCTTCGATCCATGGTGATCCAAGGTACATCATACCTCTCTTCTCACAGTTATTCATTATGGTTCCTCCCGTTTCTTTATTCCATGTGTTGGAATATCATATCCATGTTTCTAATGATTTTTTTCATGGTTTTCTGTTGGTGCAATTGGGCCCTGATTTCATTGGATGGATGTAGCATCTTGCGAGAGAGGTGATTGATATCTATGATAGTGGTCCATTCTCATAAAAATAAGGTTGATACCTATGAGGTAGGGGATTCAGTGCTTCTATATCTACTTACATGTAATCATAAATTGAGAATGGTTTATCCCTTTAGATTTAAATGGAATTAAATTCATAATTATTGATTTAGTTTAATAATGAATTTGTTAGAGATCACATGACAATGTTTATTCTTTATACCTTAATATTAGTTTGCCTTTTGATTTTCCAGATAGTATGATATCTATTATATGATTTGTTAGAATGTTCTTATTCTTTTAGTATAATGCTAAAATTTGTATAGAACATAAATATGGAATTGATTAATAATTATTTATCTTAAAAATAATTAAATAAGTGACTTGTTTCAATCTAATGTTACTTGTAATTTGATGAAGATCAAATTGATGAAATGGATATATAAAATTAAAAATGATCTTCCATGTGATTAATGGAATTGATAAATAAAGAAAATCATGATAATTCTTGTAGATAATTTTGATAATAATAAAATTAATGTTAATTGAGAACATTTCTTATCACACTTTGATGGAACTTATTTTAATTCAAAGAGCATGTCAAATTTTAAAAGCTTTTGATAGATTGATTCTTTAGATTACTCACAGATAAAAACCATGAATAATGAATTGGTTAATTCAATACGGAATAAGAAATGGTTGGGTGAAAAAGATAATTGTTAGGGCTTCAGTTTCCTATCTTCTTGAGAAGGTGGAGTGCCTTGAGTTTGGATCCATTAGAGATCAATTATGTGTGAAAGATGGATTCCTTTTTAGTGCCTCGATTTCCCTTTTAGCTATGATATGTTTTTTTTATAATTACCCTGTGATGTTCTCTGGCTGTGATATTCACTATGAATTGTTATATGGGGTGGGGCCCAGATGTGATGTGATCCTAGGATGGATGAACTTCAGATGGATAATGTTATTGGGCGGGGAGGAATGGATTATATGGTAGAAGTTGATGCCTCAGATGGAAAGATACATTGGGATATACATATAGTTTATAGAGATGGCACCAAAATTGATGGATGAGGTTGAATTTGGTCCTACACATTGACGTGATGTTGAGATCTTGGATGATCTCTTAAGAATTTGTTTAATGGATGACGTCTAGGTTTTTGATTTTTCTACAATACTTTTCCCACTACTTGTGGAAACTGGATATTCTTGGTTGCATGTTTTTCCTTAGTGGTAGCTTAGGATGGTTTTCCTATAGTACTTGGATTATGGAATTATGATAATAATGAATAAATAATTCTTACCTGATGGGGTTGGTGTTTATGGAATAAAAATGATGAAAATATATTAATATTTATAAACCATGGAATCAGTTTTGATTATCCCAAGAGGGCATGGAATTTTATCAGATTAATAATGTAATGTGATGTAATGCGATGTAATGTGGAATAATATTAATGATTAATTAATGGATAATGAATTAATTAATGAAAGGAATGAAAAAAAGGAAAAAAGTAATTAATGTACCTCCTTTAAATGCTTTTGTGATTATAGGATATCTGGTTTTTGCAGTGTAAGCAGGGAGTTCGAGCGACGTTATCAATAGTTGAGTAAAAGAATAGGTTATGCACATAGTGTGGTTATGAGATATATTATATGCTATATATTATGTGACTTCATATGATACCCCACCCATTTTGGTTAGGTTTATTGGCATCCAGTAGACTCCATGAGGGTGTTTTTTCCAATATCCTAATGGGATAATGGATAGTTGACTACCCCCTCTAGCCCCACTCTCTTATCTTGTTAGTTACCTATGCTAGTATACATGGTGGTTAGTTTTACCGTGTATGTGTGCAGAGTGTTTTTATGTCATGTGGTTATTCAAAAACATGTATTCCCAGATATAGTATCCAAAGGATTATTATATGTATGATGTGTATAGGTCGTGATGGCATGAGGTACTTACTTGGTGTATGGACTGTGATGGATTGAGGTAAATACCCGATATATGATACATGTCATATGGTATTTTATGGATATGAAAAACTAAATTGTTACTATATTTATATGTGATATGAGATGATGTGATGATGTTAGGAGTGAGGTGCATGTTGTGATGCCTTAACATTGTGTCTTTGTGCTGGCCTATTTTGGAGAGAGATGGCTCAATACCTATGACATTGGGGAAGAACAGAAAACTAAAGGGGAAGAAGAAGTGGGGTACCCTTGATGTTTCATTACTATATTATATGCTCCCATTTATCTGATACTTGGTGAGAGTTATACATGGTGAGGTTGGGAACTTAGTATACCTTATTAGGTGATGAGTTAGTTTCACAATTGTTCACTATGATTTAACATGATTTATTTATCTTTTACACAAGCGGATCTAGAGACAACCCTACTGAGTATACTATTATGCTCACCCTATGTATATATAAATAATTTTTAGCTCATTATGATTGGTATGGAGATTAGAAAGGATATTAAAGGCTTTGGGGTTTTTTGGAGTTTTTTTGGTTTCATGGTCACTTCTATATTTACCTTTTGGTGCTTGTAGGTTTCCTTTCCATTGTTATAGTAATATATATAATTGCTTGTTTTTACTTGGGATTTATTTATATATATGTCTGAGAAGATTTTTATTGGTTTATCTGTTTTATCTATCTCTTTTTAATGTTCTCTTAGAGGGTAATGCCTCCCATATTCATGTTTATTATACCATCTATGCTAGGCCCCAAACCAAGGTCTACTGGAGGTAGGCCTCAGGAAGTCACCATCCCCCTTATCTCATTTCCATCCATGGATGGGTACTCTTTGGGGGGATGGGGTCATGAAAGAGTTGTATTAGAAGTTTAGGTTTATGGATACAAAGGATTTTGAAGTTAGTCACGTGTGAGGTTACATGGGTAGGTAGGAAAAAAATATTAGTTAAGTTTTGTAAACAATGTAAACATGAGAGACTAGTTGGGACATGGGTTTTTAAGGCCCCTTATAATCTGATGCATAATACATTATGATAACCGAGTCTACTAAATTTTGAGATATAGTTATAGGGTAGAAATCTATAAAATGATCTTTCATTAATCTTCTTTTCATCTATGTTTGAAATGGTTCAACCATGGGATTGGTTAAAACTTTAAATAAGATAACAATTAATTTATTAATTAATGTTAATTATTTCATATTATTTGTTTAGGAGTCTAATAGTTTTTTATTTTTGTAGGAATACATTTAGGTTGACATCCTCATTAGGTTTTCTCTGAATATTTTTAGCAGAATGTTCTAGCAGATCGCTGCAGAGTGGAGGTCAATGATGATTACACTTGGAGGAGAAAATTTGAGAGTTTTAGCATCAGAGTATAAAAAACTATGAGGAGTACATTTCAAATCCAGTAATATATTAATGGTTGGAGGAGGTTGAGATAACATTCAGTTCAATTTGTACTCGATAGGATAATTGAGTTTCATTAGCTATGATAATGTCATGTAGAGTAGCGAGGCAGTGTTGGTTCTTGTTCTTTGAGGATCTTGAGGAGTCAAAAGTCTATTGGGAGAAGTTTTGAGACCAATTCTAAGTAGAGTAACTTTATTATACCATGAAGGAGGCCAATCACTTGGAGTTTATTACTCTTTAATAAGGGAGTTCCCACATTCAAGGGTTTGGGTTCTATTTTAGGACCCTTCTATGATATTCTTAAAACCTATTTCCAAACGAGGATTCCAAGGTGACACATTTAGAGGAGGATTTGTATCCAGAGATCTAGCGTAAGGTCACCCCATTCATGTTGAAGTTATACCTAGAGCTTCTACAGAGAGAATAGGGTATTGAGAGGAAAATTTCCACAACTAGATTATTACAAGAGGGGATTCACCAGGATCCCTCATGAAGCAGTTATGTGGTCCAGGGTTCCTAGTTGTTCAGATATAATAAATTTAGTTAGTCGGCATTAGGTTCTAGCACTTATCATCTTATTTGTCTGGGGGTGAAATATCTCAAACCTATTACAATGGACTATATGTGTATTTTTATTTTGGAGGATAAGGTAAGTAGTAGAGAGAGTGTGCGAACATTCTGAGTAGTCAGCATGTGATAGATTTTTCACTTCAGGTTCCTCTATTAAGGTAGCTTCTGATGAGGAAACAACATCATTTTTTCCAATATTGGGATCAGAAGAGAGGATATAGGGTAGGTAGAATGCATCCATGAGATAATCCTCATCCTTAGAGAGTATGTAGAAACCACAGAGATGTTTTTCAAAAGGGTCCAAGATGATATAGAGCAGGTCATAGCCAGCTTAATGATTTAGAATTACCTATATTAGGAAAGACATACATCATTCGAGGTACCTTTTCATTTTTTTCTACATGGATGACAACTTTTTTTTTGATTCAGGTGTGACACACTAATTTATATCACCTACCCTCATCCATTCTTTGGGACTTGGGGGAGAGATCATTCTAGTTCTCTTGGTGTTGATTATTCTAGTTGGAGGTGTATATAACTTGTATGAAGTATATAGAGAATGTGAGATATTTCTGGGGTAACACCACTCATGGAGAGATTTCCTATGTTTATGGACGCAGAAATATAGAATCACCCTATGCATGGATTATTTCTATTTATTACAAGATATTGTGGATTTATTAAAGAGTAAATTTATGTTTTATGATGATAATTGAGATCCAGTAGTGTTTTTTAGTGAGATAAACCCTCATAGGGGTCATAAGAGTGTTCCATACTTTTTTTATTTTATGGATGAGATGATGTTGATCTCATCATTGGTTCAAAAGTCTATGTTTCCTAGGGTTGTGGAACAGTACCCTGATGTATTTTAAGAGGAATTTGTTGCATTAACCCCTCGATAGAGACTGAGTTTGGGATCAAGCTACAACTAGGCTTATCTTCCATATCGATGCCTCCATATATTATTATGACTTTTAAGTTGTGAAATCTATAAGTATAGCTCTATAATTTATTGTATTGAGGTTTTGTTTTGCTGAGTTTTTCACCTTGGGGTGCACCCATTTTTTATGTGAAGAAAGTTGATGGAAGATTTCAGGTTTATATAAATTATCATCACATGAACCAAGTTATAGTTAAGAATCACTATCCTCTTCTTCTAATTGAGTATTTATTTGATCAGCTCAAGAGAGAAAGTTGGTTCTCAAAGATCGATTTGTGGTAAGGATATCATCATATGTGGGTGTAAGATGAGGATATTTAAGAGATTTATTTCTATTGTCCTCGTGGTCATTATTTGTTCATTGTGATGACATTAAGTGTGATTAATTTTATATCTGTCATAGAGTTTAGGGACACATTCTTGGTGGTTTTCATTAATGATATCCTTGGGTACTCCATATCCAAGGAGGAGCATGAAAAACATATTCGTGCCATTTTGGGAGTTCTTAGTCATGAGAAGCTATTTAGAAATTTGTTGAAGAGTGAGTTTTGGGATCATAAATTCAATTTCTTGGGCAATGTTGTGTCCCATTAGGGAGTAGCTGTGGATCCTTCTAATGAGATGGATGTTTCTTGGGAGACCACCAAGATAGTGGAAAAGGTGTAGAGTTTCCTTGGTCTTGTAGGCTATAATAGGTGGATTATAGCTGATTATCTTGGGTTAAAACTCCTTTAATATACATGACCTAGAAGGATCAAGAATTCTTGTGGACTAACCAGTGTTAGGAAGATTTTTTGTACTTGAAGAATGAGTTGGTTAGTGGTCCAGTCCATTGTTTGATAGTAGAGGGAGTTCAGTTTGAGGTTTTCAATGATGCTTCACCTATTATATTGGGATGTGTTATAATGAATTAGATATCAGTTTTTCATATGGTTATTTTTAGTTATGTCCCCATGAGTGTAACTATTCCACCCATGATATCAATTTAAAAGTATTTGTGTTTTCTTTGAATTTGTGGTGACATTACTTCATCATTGAGCATTTTTTTTATTGAATATTAGAGCCTAAGGAATGTCTTCTATCATCATGAATTGAAATTATGTTTGTGTTATTGGTTGTAATTATTATAGTGTTACAATTTCAATATTGTACATATTCCAAAAAAGGGAAATGTTGTGGATGATGTGCTGAGTAGGAAGTCAGGAAATGATTCCATATGTGAATCTTGAGATTCGTAGAGAGTAATAGAAGAAATCTCAGTGATGCATCTAGATATGGGAGAGGTTCTAGGAGGAGGTTTTATTTTCCACACAATGTTGAAATTTTATTTAGTGAAATAGTTAAAGTATTCCTAGTTGTGGGATTATGAGGTGGAGGTATGGAGATACTATGTTTTTTGGTGATGCCCTTAATGGGTGGTTTGAAGATAGACAACACTGGGTGTTATTACAAGGAATGATTTTCCTTCCATCGATGATATGTGATATGTTTCTCTATAAGTTCCATATTTAACCTTTGGTGGTACATTTCAGTGTAAACAAGATGTGCTGATCCTTGATATTTCATTTTTAGTGGTCTGGGTTGATGCATGAAATTTTGGATTTTGTTTCTCGTTGTTTGGTATGCCTGAAGGTGAAGGTCTAGAATTGTGTTCCCAGTGGGTTTTTATAGCCATCAGACGTTCCCCTGTGGAAGTGCAAGGCCATATCGATGGAATTAATTACCAGTTTACCTTGAGATTAGATAGTATATGATTCTATATGGGTGATAGTGGATTGTTTGATGAAATCATCCCACTTTATAATGATTATGGATTCAATCTTAGTGGAGGTTTTGTCAATGCCATTTTTTGAGGAGTTAGCGTGACTCCATGCATGATCATATCTAATCGAGATCCTTATTTTACCACCAAGGCGTGGAGAGGTCTTCGACATGATTTTGGTTCTCAATTATGCCTTAACACCATGGATGGTGTAACATCCCATATAAATAAAGAATATAACCTTTTCATATTTATTAAAATTTCTGAATTAAATATTAATTTTACTTTAATGTGGATATTATGTTCAATGGAATACCTGATATGCAACAACAGATTTCATTGAAAACTTACGTTGCACACAACGTTGAGTTATACTAAAAAATATTAAAATAATATTATTATTTTAAATGGTAGTTAACACATAGTCATTTTATTGGAAGGAATGAACAAAACTAATTATATTATGTTTAAATATTTTTCCTAAATGTTTTTACATTTACCCAATAAATTTTACAGGCTTTAAATGAGAATGAATACAATATTAAGTATGAAACACTTTAATATTCTTTAAAAGGTCATTTTTATGCCTTTTGATGGTGAACCCTTTTTAAATCTAATTTTTGTCACTTATGTTCTATTTGAAAAAAATAAAATTATTCTTCTGAATCAGGACATAAATATTTACTTTGGATGAAATTTTGATATTTTTCTAATAATGTTCATTTTTTAATGAACATTGGAAAATACTATATTTTAATTCAAAACTGTCTTTTAATTTAATTTATTTATATGGTTATATTATCTTTCTAATTGGTTTTATATTTTAATTAGATTATTTTTCTGCCATTTAATCCAATGTTGGTCATTGGGAGTAATTTCACTTTGAAATTGGACATAAACAAATGCCAATCTTTTGATTGTTATTATTTCTTAAAAACACGCTTTTTTGTTTTGACAACATGAATTAATTTTAAATTAATTAATTCAAATTCTATGTTTTGAATTTTTTAAAATAGACATAATTTTTTAATTCTTAACATCAAATATATCTTAGGATGAATAATTTGTATTTTTATGAAAACCTTCATTTTTTGATTAATAGTGAAAACACTGAGTAGTAGTTAAAAAACCGACTTTTTAATTTAAATGAAATTTTACCGCTTCTGTGAATTTAATTTAAAAAATCTGAAATACATGGTTTTTATCAGTAAATAAAAATTTGGTTCAATAAGATGAAAATAATTTTTGGTGAATAGTAACTTTTGACTTTTATTTACCGCTGTTAAAGGTAAATAGGGTAATTCAAGGTAAAAATAATATCATAATGATATTAAATTACCCTAACATGTGTCCAAGTCCTATTGGTTGATACATTTATGACCATGGTCATCTTTAGGTCTATTTTGGGACCCCATGGATCCACTTAAGAGTGATAATGACACTTTATATTAATTGATTTAATGTAAAGACAAAAATGACTTAAACATATATCTTTAAGTAAATCAATTTTTAAATGGGTTATATAAGTTATCTCTTAAACTATAAATATTCATTTGAAATATACAAATATTTCCTACATAATGGTAATTTTTTTATAATTTTTAGACATCAAATAAATAAAATTATTTATGACACAATAATGATGTAGTGTTTACCTCATTAAGGAATGATTTTAATAAATAATATTATAAAGATTAAAACAATATCCAAAAACAATCCAATTCTTATTGGATGATTTTATTTCGAACAAGAGTCATCTTATATGCCAATTTAATAAGTTTTTGACTCTTAGAAACAGAAAATCATTATATAAAAAAAATATTATTTTCAATCATTCCTAAAGGACCCCTGCCACCTTATAAAAAGGAATCAAGTGTAACCCATCAATCACACCTATCATGACTCTTGGATCATACAAACTCTACCAAAATAAGCTCTCACGATCCCTCTCTTCCACCTATAATCCTTACCTTAGGCAGAAGGCACTTCAATAAATCCTTTTGGTTCAAACTAAAGGGTGTTACCAGATTTAAAGGTAACGTCGTCTCTTAAGTTCATTTCTTTTATTTTACTTCTCCAACCCCTAAACTCTATTTATTTCTTTCCTTTATAAAAACACCAGTATATTCAATATACTGGTTTTTTTATGATAAGGATTTGATCTAGACTTACACACACCTCCATCTAATGGGTAAAAAACATACTATTTTTGTGGACGGTGAACTACTGCCTCACGAAACGATGATTGTTAAATATTCTCTTATAACCTATTATAGTGGTCATTAATATGGAAATTTATTTACATGTGATATATATTATATTTATATTGTCTCCATACTTCAGTATTTTTCATTTATATCATACCTATATGGTTTCCAGAATGGGTAAATATGATAATTTCATTCGAGTAAGTGCGAACTACTACCCCCTCAAAGTGATATGAATCATTCATGCCATATGTGGAATTAATAAAGGATGGAGTTACCGAAATTATATATGATATTATACTATAATTATAATATAAAAATGTATCATTATTTTTTCATTCCATTAAAATATGAAATAGAAATGAAAGTGGTGTTCATGCGTACGTACAGATTAACGACTCCATGAACAATGCATTTCATTTCTTATCTCCAAATGTTATGTACATTTATAAATACACAAATATATACACTAGATATATATGATATATATGATATATAAATCATGAATATCATTCTGGAGAAAATTTAATTTTGACCACCTGAACAACATGTAATTATAAGAAGTCCATTTTTAACTCAAGTACCAAATATCGACCAAACGAGAATTATTAACTTAAATGATTGAATAATTTTTACAATAGGGTAATAAGTGATATAAAAGGAATAATAAACTTGAAAAAGGTTCTTAAAAAATTAGAAATTATCTTTATTTTATTATTTAGGATATTAAAGAATGAACTGGTCAAGTCAGACACGAGGTAAGGGGTTTCTTATCTCACTTTTAATTCTATGAGATTTACATTGTTCTCCACTTATTTATTGCATGAAATGTATTTTTTACTTCCATTTGATATATATTATCATGATTATATTTATATTTATGGTATTCATTGAATCATTTGGTGGTTATTAACTTTTGTTCACATGATTCGATCGATTACAACATGGTAAGGGTTTTCATCTCACTTATTATTCCCATGAGATCCATGCCTTATTTGCCACTATTTCCTTTTGTGTGGTGTATTTACTACCCATGATTGTATTATTTGAGTAATATACTTTAATTTATGGGTTTTTACATCTTCATTGTATTATCATTCTTTCATGTGGTGTATGTTTCATAAGTTGTCAAATCGGTAAGGGAACTTTGTAACGTAATTTCTATTCCTTGGGTTAATATTCTAATTCTTAATTATATCATGATATGACTATGTGTGGAATAATTGTTTATTTATTTATGTTGTAATTTACACTCCTGTTTGTGTGTAAATACTTTTGATAAAAATAATCACTCCATTGATAAATTCTCATGTCATTGATATGAACTTGATAAGGGTAATCTGAACTCAATTTTCATTCATTGAGTTAAACATACAAGTCATTGGTTTTGTTTTAAAAAGAACATGTGTGAATGTCCTCTGATTGATTTACACTGAATATCCAATCATATTGAGTGTATTTATATTTTTCTCACCTTATTATGTAATTGGTTTATCCTTAATTCAAGGATACAATTTTTATAGGGGATTTCATCTCAATTTACATTCCATTGAGACTTCATTATTGTTATGCACCAATTCACTTTTATATGGTGTATATACTGTCCTTTGGAATATTATACCATGAATCACTTTATTTTCATGATATTATAAAGTTTTTATTAAATCTCATTCCTCAATTATTTGTATTCAAGCATATCTCATTTGGTTAAGAACTCCTTAACTAAAATATGGTTTTAAATATTAATTATTCTAAATATTTCTCATTAATGTCCATGTTTTCAAAAATATTTTAAGGATCTATTTATTTGGACATTAATGTTTTAAAATGTCAATTCCTTTAGAAGTTTCAAAGTGGTATGGGACTCTTTGATTCAAAAATTTATTTATTAAATGTTTTAAATGGTTTTGAAAATGGTTTGATAAAGCATTGATTATGTCAGTGTCTTGAATTGATATATTGTGATTGCAATGTGGAAATGTTATCTTCACTTTATGATTGTTTTATGTGTAATGAATATGTTATTTTTATTGGGAATTTTTTACGCATATTGGTGGTTTCATGATAAACGCAGGGCAGGTGAGCCTGAGATAGCTCTCCAATGCTTTGGGTAACATGACGAAGGTATACATTATAGTTTCTACTAAGAGATTGAGGGAACATAATATGATGGGTATTCCAAATGTAACTCCCTATATTGCTATGAAAGCTACAATGTATGTTTTATAAGGATTCTATAAGTTACCTTTATGATTTATGATTTCTGTGTGTTATTCATAAATATTATGATTTCATGATGTATGTTATGATTGAAAAGTATGATTTGATTTAATTGTATTTATTGATGGGTTAATGTTTCATTTCCTTATTTTATAACCCTTACTGAGCTTTTTATGCTCATCCCAAGTTTTTAAATATTTTTCGTAGAAATTAAATATGAATAGCGTCAATGATGGGATCAAAAAAAAGTCATGCTATCTAAAACATGGAACTATACATGAATATTTTTTTCAAGAGTTTTTATTTTATAAAAAAATGGAAACTGAGTAAAAGTGTCTACTTTGTATTTTTTTTGAGATGTAATGTAATAGTTATGGCCTAATTCTCTTAAACTATATACCTGAAAAGATCGTCAATGTGAATTATTAATTTAATTCAAGATTACGTAATGTTTTAAGGATGGGTCCTTATAGTTGGTATCAGAGGTCGGTTTAGATAACTTTATAAGTTAGGGTGTTATTTAAGCATAAGAGACATAACCATAATGGTTATCATATTAGAAAGATCCATAGTTATTTTAGATAAATTGAATGAGTTTAAGAAAACATGAATACGTCTATATTAGTATTTACCCTACTCATAAGATATTATATGATGATTTTATTGATATACTCACACTGACCTTTTTGGTTTAAGTAAATGGATGGATCTAGAAGCCACCAAAGTAATAGTCGATGTGCAGAAAACTATGAAAGTTTTCTGAATGAGCAACTGAATGAAATGGGAGATACAATGAGAAATCTTGTGGTTATTCTCAACCAACTATCTGGAGTCGTGATTGACTACCTAAACCTTGGTGATTTTTTATAAGGCATCATATATGCGAGAAAAAAATCCCTATGGAAGTTCAGGTAATAATCATAAATGTAGGTATGTTAAAAAAACCTATGTATCAAGGATGTGGAAAGAAACACCTAGGAAAATTCTTCAATGGGATGTGAAGATTCTATAGATGTGGAAATGAAGGTCATAAAGCAAGAACTTTCCATGGAAAAAGGAAGCAACCAGTTGACTCTAAGAAAGGGAAAGAATTTATTTCTGAGGGATCAATTGAATGTTTTAAATGTGGTGTGCATGGTTATTATACAAATAGATGTCCTATGAATAAGTTTTGGGAATGAGATCACCCGGATCATATAATTATATGTTTACCAATACCTAATGCCATTCTGATTGAGGATGAAAAAACTGACAATGACCAATGAAAGGTATGGATTATTTCATAACATATGTTTTGATATTATTTAATCTTAGGATATGTTTCATGATTTTCTTTGTAGGAAAGAAGTATCTCAGAATAAGTTGGTAAAGAATGGTTAATGGATCATGAAGAACATTGAATGAGTAAGAAGTCAACATATAAGGGATTCAAGAGTTATGGTAGATTTCAATATGATGAAATGCTTAAAAGTATTAAGGATCTTTTGATGATGATATTACATTGGAATAATTTTTATAGTATGTGTAACCCTGAGGTTTGATATATGAAAATGTTATTCAATGAATAATTATCTTTTCTTTTGATGAGTAATTGTGGAATTTTATTTTAGAAGAATCTATGTTTTTATTATGTACATATGGTGATTTGGGTTATTTATTGAAATGATTAACCAATCATAGAAAATATGTGATTAGGTTAATTACACTTTAGTATGAGACATTAATAGTAGTCGATTTTATTTGGAGATAAATGTTAAGATTTACTATGGAAGACTACGGGATTAAATACTTATCAGTTTTGGGTTATAATCTTAGTTTGGGTTACTTTGAAGAATTTTATGGACATTTGTTTATTGAATGGGCTTTGCAGAACTTTGGGTATTTTTTGTTGAATTTTGGGGATTAAGAGTAGAATTTCTTTTTATAAAGTATTATCCTTTTTTGGGGATTATCAGATCCTATACTAAACAGTTTGTTTTTGGTTGATGTCTAAAGACAGGGGAAATATATAGTTCATCTTTTGTGAATTATTTGATTCTATAAAAGTTTATTCTAAAACTTTTAATGTGACCAAGTTAGTTTGAATACTCATCATTTGGAGAGAAGATGAGTTTGTGGTAGAAGTTTAGTAAAGGATGAAAGTCTACATTAAAAGTAAGTATGTTTCCTTATGTTTTTAGGTATTCTCATAAATAAATTCCTCAAATTTATGAAATGTAACTTAAAACAAAAACATTTTCTATTAACTTTTCCTACTAGGGAATCAATGAATGTTTAACCAATCCAAAGTTTGTGATTTTCTTGTGGTTAACTTTCTCCTAATCATGTTTTCTACCACTCTCTATCAAACCATGATGGTTTATTTCTCCTCTATATCCATGTTTTCCACCATGGAATCCTAGTATGGGATATCTCGGGTGAACTTTGTATTTCTCTTTCCTTCTTTTAAAGTGATATTTTTGTTTACTCTTTTTATAATGTGGGAATTTCAATGATGTTTCCAAGCCTAATTTTGAAATTGCGAGGACACAATTCCCAAAAGGGGGGAAGGATGTAACATCACAGATAAATGAAGATTATAATTTTTTTATATTTATTAAAATTTGTGAATGAAATATTAATTTTACTTCAAAGTGGATTCTTTGTGTGATGGCATACCTGATACACAACAACAAATTTCATTGAAAACTTATGTTTTTCAAAATGTTGAGTTATAAAGAAAAATATTAATATAATATTATTATTTTAAATGGTAGTGAATGAATAGCCATTGTATTGGTGGGAATGAACAAAACTAACCATATTATTATTAAATATGTTTCTTAAATGTTTTTACATTTACCCAATAAATTTTAGAGGCTTAAAATGAGAATGAATCCAATATTTAGCATGAAACACACTAATATTCTTTAAAAGACCGTTTTACCGCATTTTGATGGAGAACCCTATTTAAATCTAGTTTTTGTCACTTTTATATGTTATATTTTAAAAAATATAATTTCTCTTTATAATTGGGACTTAAATATTTACTTTTGATGAAATTTTGGTAATTTTATGATAATGATCATTTTTAATGAATACATAAAAATACAATATTTTAATTCAAAACTGCCATTTAGTTTAATATATTTATATGGTTATATTATCTTTTTAATTGGTTTTAAAGTGTAATTAGATTATATTTTTATCATTTAATCCAATTTTGGTCATTGGAAGTAATTTCACTTTGAAATTGGACATAAACAAGTGTCAATCTTTGGATAATTATTATTTCTTAAAAACATTTTTTTTGTTTTGACATCGGGAATTAATTTTCAATTAATTATTGAAAATTATATGTTTTTAATTTGTTAAAATATACAAAATTTTTGAATTTATAATATCAAATATATCTTAGGCTAAATTGTTTGTATTCTTCTTAAAACCTTCAATTTTTGATGAGTAGTGAAAACACAGAGTAGTTGTTAAAAACCCGACTTTTTCATTCGAATGAAATTTTACAACTTCTATGAATTAAATTTAAAAAATATGACATACATGGTTGTCATCAGTAAGTAAAATGTGGTTCAATAAAATTAAAATAATTTTTGGTGAATAATAATTTTTGACTTTTATTTACTGCGGTTAAAGGTAAATAGGGAAATTCCAGGTAAAAATAATATTATAATAATATTAAATTACCCTAACATGTGTCCTAATCCTATTGGTTGATACATTTACGACCATGGAAATATTTGAGTCTATTTTTGGACCCCATGGAGCCACTTAATAGTGATAATGACACTTTATATTAATTAATTTAAAGTAAAGACAAAAATGACGTAAACATATATATTTTAGTAAATCAATTTTTTCATGGGTTATATATGTTATATATTTGATTATACATATTAATTTGAAATCTAAAATTATTTCCTAAATCTTGGTATTTTTTTTAAAATTTTTATACATCAAATAAATAAAAATATTTATGACACAATAATGATGTTGTGTTTACCTCATTAATGACTAATTTAAATAAATATGATTATAATGATCAAAACAATATTCAAAACCTATCCAATTATTATTATATGATTTTATTTGGAGAAATAGTCATATTATCATCTACTTTAATAAGTTTTGGACCTTTAGAAACCTAAAATCATTATATAATAAAATAATATTTTCAATCTTTCCTAAAGAGCCCCTCCCCACCCTTATAAAATGGCCTCACCTCTAACCCATTACTCACACCTCTCAAGAACCCTGTATCATCAAAACTCTTCCCAAATAATCTCTCAAGATCCCTATATTCTAGATAAAATCCTTCCCTTAGGAAGAAGGCACTTCAATAAATCCTTTTGGTTCAAACCAAAGGGAGTTACTCGATTTAAATGTAATGTCTTCTCTTAAGATATTTTCTTTTATTTTACTTCTCCAGCCCACTAAACTCTATTTATTTCTTTATTTTATTACAACCATAATATATTCAATATACTAGATTGTTTTTATGAGAAGTATTTGAACTAGACTTACACACACCTCCATCTATTGGGTAATGAAAATATTGTTTCTGTAGACGATGAACTACTGCCTCACTAAACGATGATTGTTTAATATTCTCCTATCACCTCTTATGGTGGTCATAAAGATGTAAATGTATTTAAATGTGATATATATTATATTTATATTGTCTATATACTTCTATATTTTTTATTTATATCTTAACTTTATGTTTTATATAATGGGTAAATACGATAATTTCATTTGAGGTAGTGCCGACTACCGCCCCATCAAAGTGATATGACTCGTTCATTCCATATGTGGAACGTATAAAATATGGAGTTAATGAAATTATATATGATATTATAATGGAATTATAATATACTAATTTATCATTATGTTTTCATTCCATTAAAATACGAAATAGAAATGAAAGTAGCGTTCATGCGTACGTATGACTTGTCATCTCCATGAACTGTACATTTCATTTATTATCTCCAAATGTTATGTACTATTATAAATACATATATATATATATATTGGAAATATATGATATATTTTATATCTAAATCATGAATATAATTCTGAAGATAATCTAATTTTGACCACATGAACAACTTCTAATTATAAGAAGTTGATTTTTGACTAAAGTACTAAATATCGACCAAACAACCATTATTAACTTAAATGATTTCATAATGTTTATAACATGGTAATAAGTGATATAAAATGAATAATAAAATCGAAAAATGTTTTTAATAAAGTATAAATTAACTTTAGTTTAATATTTAGAAGATTAAAGAATGAATGGGTCAAGTCAGACACGAGGTAAGGGGTTTCTAATCTCAATTTTAATTCCATGAGATTCCCATTGTTCTCCAATAATTTATTACATTTGGTGTATTTTGTACTACCATTTGATATATATTATCATGATTCTCTTTATATTAGTGGTATTATGTGAATCATTTGGTGATTTTTAACTTTTTTTCATATGACTCGATCGATTATAATATGGTAAAGGGTTTTTATCTCACTTATTATTGCCGTGAGATTCATGCTATATTTGAAACTATTTAATTCTGTGTGGGGTATATAGTGTCCATTATTTTATTAAATTTTTAATGTAGTTTAATATATGGTTATTAACATATTCATTGTATTATCCTTCTTTCATGTGGTTTATGTTTTGTAAGTCACCAAATCGGTAAGGGAACTTTTTTACCCAATTTCCATCCCATGGGTTAATCTTCTAATTCTTAATTATGTCATGATATGGTTATGTGTGGAATAAATATTTATTTATTGATGTTTTAATTTCCACTCCCCTTTGTGTAGATATACTTTTGATACACATAGTCACTCCATTGATAAATTCTCAAGTCATTGATATTAACTTGATAAGGGTAATATGAACTCAATTTTCATTCATTGAGTTAAACATCCAAGTCATTGGTTTTGTTTTTAAAGAAAATGTGTGAATGTCCTCTGATTTATTTACACTAAATATCCAATCACATTGATTGTATTGTTATTTTTCAGACATTATTATGTAATTGGTTCATCCATAATCTAAGGATACAGTTTTTATAATGGATTTCGTCTCAATTTACATTCCATTGAGACTTCATTATTGTTATGAACCAATTCACCGTTATATGGTGTATATACTGTCATTTGGCATATTATACCATAAATCCATTTATTTTCATGATATTATAATGTTTTTATTAAATTTCATTCCTCAATTATTTGTATTCAAGCATATCTCATTTGGTTAAGAACTACGTAAATAAAATATTATTTTAAAGATATATTATTTTAAATATTTCTCATTAATGTATATGTTTTAAATATTAATTTAAGGATTTATTTATAGGGACATTAATGTTTTAAAATTTTAATTCCTTTAAATGTTTCAAAGTGGTTTGAGACACTTTGATTCAAAAATATCTTTATTAAATGTTATTAATGGTTTTGAAAATGGTTTGATAAAGCATTGATTATGTCAATATATTGAAATGATATATTATGATTGAAATGAGGAAATATTATCTTTACTTTATTCTTATTTTATGTGTAATGAATATGTTATGGTTATTGTAAATTTTTCATGAATACGGGTGGCTCCGTGATAATCTTTGCGAAGGTGAGCCTGAGATAGCTCTCCAATTCATTGGGTAATGTGACAAAGGTAAACATTAATGTTTCTCCTAATGGATTTAGGGAATACACTGTGATGGGTATTTCAAATGTCACTCCCTACGTAGTTGTGAAAACTACAATATATGTTTGATATGGATTCCACAAGTTACCTTTATGATTTATAATTTCTGTGTTTTATTCATAAATCTTACGATTTCATGAGGTATGTTATGATTGAAAAGTGTGGTTTCATTGATTTGTATTTATTGATGGATTACTATTTTCATTCCTTATTTTATAACCTTTACTGAGATTTTTATACTCATCCTAAGTTTTGAAATTTTTTTCACTGGACTTAAATATGAATAGGGTCATGGATGGGATCAAGGAAAAGTAGTTATTTCTAAAACATGGAACTCAACATGACTCTTTTTTTCAAGAGTTTTTATTTTATGAAATAAATGGAAACTGAGTAAAAGTATCTACAATGTAATTTTTTGAGATGTAATGTAATGGTTATGGACTAATTATCTAAAACTCTAAACCTGAAAAGATCCTCAATCTGAATTATTAATTTAATTCAAGATTATATAATGTTTTAAGGTTGGGTCCTTATAAATGGCCAGAAAAAGAAAACCATATAGACTGTTGAAGATATGTTGAAGTCTTATGTCTTTTATTTTAGAAGTTTTTGGATGTGGAAACTTAGCTTGGATGAGTTTTCATATAATAATTGTTTTCACTCTACCATTGATTTTCCACTATTTTTATATTTTTATATCCAAACATTATTTTCTTCTTTGTGCTGGACTAGGGTCAAAGAGTCAAAAATTATTAAGTTGGAACTAGTAAAAAATACATCAGAGATGGTTCTAGTAATCTATAAGAGGATGTAGGATACATAGTATTATCAGAAATCCTATGTCAATTAGAGGAGGAGAACACTAGATTTTGAAATTGGAGATCATATGTTCTTAAAATTTATTCCTCATCATAGGAATTGAAGGTTTGATTGGGGGGGGGGGGGGTAAGATTTATCCCTGGTTTGTTAAGACTTCTGAGGTGTTGGCTCATGTTAGAGTCACAATGTATCATATAACACTTCCCCTATATCTGATCCAAATACATGATGTTTTTCACCTGTCACAGATTTTTCATTATCTTCATGATTAATCTTGTGTCACTGATTGGGGATATATCGATGTTGATTATGATATGAACATCGAGGAGAAACCTATAGAGGTCTAAGAACTCCGAGAGAATGTATTGAGTGGACATGCTATTCCATTGGTTTGTGTCTTATGGTGATTCAGTGATGTGAAGGAGAGTACATAGGAATGTGAGTCAAAAATGAAAACTCAATACCCTGAGCTATTTTATGTCTAGATCTTCTCTTGTAACATTATCCGTTTGGCGGATATTGAACTTTATGGTTTATGAGATGGTTTTCTATTATTTATTATTGTGGATTTACTCTTGTTTGAGAGGAAACTCCCCCATAATAATTTTTTGGATCTAGTTATTCTTGTTGAATGGATTCATATTGTTCATCTAATGAGGAGTTTTAGCTCATGTGATAGAGATATCCTTAAGAGTTATCTCACATGGTGGCTATTTAGATGACCCATTTTCATTTTCTCTTAAGGCTGGGTTTTAGATTCTTGAGGATGATAATTGTTTGAGAGGTATATAATGTAATGGATCAGATCCATGTAGTCTGACCTTTTGTGTTTTTTTGAAGCTCGTAGTTCTTGGAGGAGTCCTAGAATGAGTCTAGAGAGGTTTAGATGCTAAAAATCCCTGTTCAAGGGGAATTTATGATGTGTAAATATTTCATAATGTGTAATTCTCCATTTACAGCTTGTTGAGGCCAGTTCATAGGGTGTTACACAACATGAAAATATTTGGTATTAAATCCTTTGAGGTGAAATATTTTTTTGGTGAGATGTGAAGCTCAACATTTACATGATGTGAAAATGGATTTTACGCCATATAAATCTCATGTGAAGAACACCTATAATGGCTATAATCCCTCATGTTTTCCTCAAACCCAATGAATCTCCCAACTTCCTGGTAATCTAATGACCCTCTCTTCAGGTGTTTGGGTATTCCTTCGATCGGGATCAATTCCTAGCCTTCCATCTTCGATCTGTGGTGATCCGAGGTAAAATATAACTTTTTTTCTCATGGTTTTTTGATTTGGTTCCTCCTATTTCTTCTTTCCATGTGATTGTAGTTCATATCTTTGTTTTTAATGGAGTTTTTATTTTTTTGATGGTTCGGTTTTTCCTTGATTACCTTACAGGTATGGAACTTATTGCTAGAGAGATGAACAAGATCTATGATGTTGTCCCATTCCCATGCAAAGAACATTAAATACTTAGAGGTAAATCACTCATTAATTACTTGATTATTTATGTGAAATCATAAATTGATCATGGTTTATCCATTTGGATGGAAATGTAATTAACTTAATAATGATTGAACCCGATTAATAATGAATTGGTTAACAATCACATGTTGATGTTGACGCTTTATACAATGATTTTGGTTTACCTCTTGATTTTATAAATATCGTGATATATATTCTATGATTTATTCGCATGTTATTATACTTGTATTTTCTTGTTTAAATTAGTAAATAATTTAAATCCATAATTAATTGATAATTAATTATCATAAGAATAACTAAAGAAGTGACATGTTTGAATCCAATGACTCTTTTAATTTGACGATGATCAGATTGATGCAATTCACAAGTAAAAATTAAATTGATCTTCCATTGGATTAATGGAATTGATAAATAATGTTACGAATGAAGATTCTTGTTAAGAAATTCGATAATAATAAAAGGAATTTTAATTGATAATGTTTCTTATCATAGTTTTATGGAACTAATTTTAATTATAAGAGTATGTTTTGTTGTTGATAGCTTATAATAGCCTGATGCCTTAGGTTGACTGCAGTTAGAACCTGTGAATAATGAATCAGTTAACTCAATATGGAATAATAATAAGTTATATGATAAAGATAAATTCTATGTCTATATTTTCACATCTTGTTGAGAAGGAAAAGTGCCTTGAGTTTAGAGTCATTAGAGTTCGTTTTTGAGTGAATGATGAATTCCTAATTTTAGGGACTAGATTTCCCTATTGGCTGTGATATGTTTGTTTCTTAATTCCTTGTGATGTGCTATGGACATGAGATTTAAAATGCAATGTGATATGGGGCATAGATTATTAAATGTGATATGAGCATGGGATGGCTGAGCTTGGAATGTATGATATTATGGGGTAAGGAGGCCCGAATGATGTGGCACCAATTAAGTTTTTTTATGGCGAGTTGTATCAGGATATGCATATGGCTGTTGTGGTGGGAACCAAATATTATGGAACGGGTTAAATCTAAGTTTACACATTGATGTGATGGTGAGAGTTGGGATGATTTCTGATGAATTTGTTTAATGGATAATGGCTGGGTTGCATATTTTCTATGTATTCCTTTCCCCTCTTCTTGTGGTAACTGGATGTTCTTGGTTGTATTTTTTTTTGTGGTATCTTAATATGGTTTTCCAAGACTAACTATTTTATGTAATGATGATAATAATAAATAAATAATTTTTAACCCATAGGGTTGGTGTTGATTGAATTAAAATTCGGCAAAGTTATTAATCTCGATAAATCATGGAATTAGTTTTGATTTTACAGGGAGGTAATATACTTTTCTATAATGATTAATTTAATGTAATTTGGAATAATTTTATTAGTTAATTAATGTCTAATGAATGAATTAATTTAATTCATGATAAAAAGGAAAGAAGTAATTAATTTATCTCTTTTAAATAATTATGTGCTTATAATATATTTGGTCTTAGTAGTGGAAGTCGAGAGTATGAGTGACGTTAGCTGCAGTCAAGTTTAAGATTAGGTTATGCCTATAGTGTGGTTGTGATCTTTATTTAATCCTGTATATTCTATGAGTCCATAAGCTACTCAAACCTTTTTTGTTAGGGTGACTGATACCTAGTGGACTCCAGAAGGGTGTTTTCCCCAATATCTCAGTGGGTGGATGGTTAGTGGACTACCCACTCTGTACCCACACTCTTCTCTTGGTAGTAACTTGTGCTACTATAAATGGTAGTTAGTTTTCCCATATCTGTGTATATAGGGTTGTGAGGGATTGTGTTTATTCACACAAATATATTCTTGGATATAATATACATATCATTGTTTTATGTATTCCATTTATAGGTTGTGATTCCTTGATGTCCTTACTCAGTGTATGGGATGCAATGGATTGAGTTATAACACCTGATGTATGATACATGTCCAATGGTCTATCGTGTCTCCTAAAAACTACTTGGATACTATATGGAGATGTGATATATGATGATTTGATGCATGAGGTTAATGTTGTGATTTCTTACCCATGTATCTTTAGGATGGCCTATTTTGAAGAGATATGGATACAGATGTGCAATGTTGGGGAAGTGAGACAAACCAGTGGGGGAGCAAGAGTGGGGTACCCTTGATGTTTCATTTTTATGTTATATAGTACCTTGTATGTGACACTTGCTAAGAGTTATTCATGGTGATGATTGCAATATAGTATACCTATTTAGGTTATGAGTTTGTTTCACTATTTTTCACTATGATTTAGCATGATTTCATTATCTTTTTCATGAATGACTCTGAGGAGGATCCTAATGAGTATACTATTTTTCTCTCCCTATATATATATATAATGTTTTTTACATCAGCCAGATTAGGCTAGATACCAGGCCTAATATTACAAACTCATGGGTTTTTAAGAGCTGTTTGGGCTTCATGGTCAATAACTTCTTTAATTTTTGGTACTTCTAGTTTTCTTTTCTATTGTCATAGTACTGTATGAAATTGTATGTTTTCACTTGGGATTTCTTAATATATATATGTTTTTCCAGGTTTTGATTGGTATCTTTGTCTTATCTGTTTTGTTACAGACTTTATTTTAAAGGGTAATTATTTCCATATTAATTTTTATTATACCCTTAATTATAGTCTCCAACCTAAGGCCTACTGAAGGCTGGACTTTGGTAGTCACCATCTCCCTTCCCTCTTTGCCAGTTGAGGAGGGATAATCTTTGTGAGAGGGGGTTGTGACTTGTAAGTTATAATTCCTAGTAAAGTAATAATGAAATAATATCATGAGGTAAATTAGCACATGTTATCAAATATTAATGTCAAGGTAACATAAGATGGGTGAGAATCATAATATTGAACAATGAGGCAGGACACAATAAGATAACATAAAGGCAACATAGGAATGTGTGAAACAACATAAAACATGAAATGATAAGCACAAGTTAAGGATAACCAATAAGAAAATATAACTCAATGTTCTTAGGATAAAATTCCATGAACCATAAATGGATTCTCATGAGATAAAAATATCACCCAATGCATTGGAGGACTATATAATTCCAGGCCCACCTGTCGTATTCATATTATGTACATGCATAAGTACACCACATAGGTCATTAAACATAGGATCATATTTCATAAAAAATAATCCCATCATTGATAAGGTAGGTTAAATAGATTAAATTCCACAATAAATTAAGTATATTTACATCTAGGTGAATACCATTGAGTAGAAATGGGATGGGTATTCACTATACAAATTATTGTCATAGAAAAGTCATAAGATAATTTCAACAACATAACGAGGGTATATAAATATTTATAAAAGGGATTGATGAGAGAAAAACGGGGATATCATAACTTTTAAATGATAAGGAATATATGAGGGATTTGTAATATCATATCCCAACATGAAAAATTGTAAATGTTGAGGCATAATATAAAGAAGGTGGTTGAATAAAGAGGAGATGGAGAGGATCCCTTACCTTGAGAGGATTCTTATAAAAGAAAGGAAGGAGATTATTAAGAGATTAGGGGAACCTTGTGAGGAATATATAGAGGAAAATTATTAGTAATTTCATGATACACAGGTTTTTAGTGAAGTTGAATGAGAGTTTTTGTGGGTTTATATAGAAAAGAGAGGATAATTCATTATTAATCTCCAAACTGAGGTTTTAGACTCTATACGAAAGAGAAATAAGAAAACTTTACCATGGGTTTTTAACATGGTTTCTACCAAATAAGAGTTATTTTAATTATTTTATAATTCTAAGATCATAAAAAATTAAAATAATCCCCTTTATGATGTGGAAGTGAGTCATGTTTATAAAGAATTGATTTTAAAACCTTAAAATATAATATTGGTTTTGGACGATTAATTAATGGTTTATAAAATTTATCAAATGAAATAAAAAACATAATATTTTAAGTGAAATATATATTTTTTCATAGATACATTTTATGGAATATATTACATTAATTTGTGTCTTTATGACGTCATAATTCACAACGTATATTTATATCGCATTTAATTTTTACCAAAAAATTCAACTATCTCCAAAAATTATGGAAAAATGAAAATTGGTTAATTTTGACATGATGGTTCCAAAAATGATAATTATTTTATACAAATCATTCTCTATGTTTTATAATTTATTATTTTATATCAAAAATCTATATTTTTGAAAAATACTAGTTTTTTTTGACAAAAACAGTTATATGACCCTTATAAAAATTTTTCTTGACTTCATCATATTTTATTATAATTTATTTTTAAGAAATATTATTTAATAGTAATATTTTATTAAAATATAATTTAGTTCAAAAATTATTAACTTAATTTAATTGAGTTTCTTCATTAAAGATATATATTTCCTAAGAATACAATTGGTGTTTCATTGTATCCAAATATAATTTTTAAAAAACACATTATTTTATAAGTTATAAAGATAATATTAAGAATGGATAAATATAATCACTGATTTACTAAATATATAATATAAAAATCCACACTATTAGGTTCTAGATACATAGACCTTTATTATACCAGTGATTTCTCTATGGAAAAAACGTGCACTGGTGAGATTTTCTTTGGGTGGTTTGGTGTACATGGTTTGGGCCATTATCTAGATGAGCTTAAAAGTATCCTATAAATGGGGTTTTTCATGATTTAGTTGTTTAATATTGTATTTTGATTGGTTAACAGTAAATCTTATTGATTATATCTCCCTTGCAATCTCAAATAAATGGACTTTATAGGGTACGATCCAACTGGTTGAGGGAATCACTTCTTCCGTTTGTATGAATCAGGCTTTATTATAACCCTTGATATACTAATAATAATGGTAAATTTACAACATATATATTATCAATTATTATGATTTTTAATGGTCTATTAAATTGTATAAATTATAGTAGTTTGAAATAAAAAATGTAAGTACTTGTGTTTTCTATAATTAAATTACTTGATAAGAAATTTATTCATTTTAAAAGGGAGTTTCATTTATAAAAGTTAAATTCATTAAAATTTGATTGAAATCCCAAAACATCAATAAATTTATATGATATAAAAGAATTAGATTCACCTATATAAAAAAACATAGACCATATAGGATGAATTGAACACTATATCTCACATAGTAGTCGAACCTTCTTCAGATTCCTCTAGTGTATACTCCACTGTATAAATACATCCTACCACATAACCTATTTTAGATTTCATCATTGTGTAAGACACCCCTTATAAATAGAATTATATCCACCACTCTTTGAAACATCAAATTAATCTTTAGTGCATTTTGTAAGATTACATCCAACTCTACTTCCCTGGGACAATCTTTCAAAAAATGATTAAAGTGACTAGATTATCCACCATAATGGAATGCCCCATGTTCATTTATATAGTTAGGTCAGTATAACTAAGTCTCCCACAATAATATCAAACCACCTGATTATATCCCATATAATCCCCTAAAACTAGTCCAGATGTTAACTGATCACCATTATTACACTTCATTTTTAACTAGGAAACACACCTTGGATACCTCTCACTACAAAAAAATAACCACATAAACCCATCTTCCCAACTAAGTGTGCCTAAACCATAGATGATTTATCAACCACCTCAGAAATTTTAGGTAAGAATAATATAATATAAAAAAAATAAATATCATCCCTAAACCCATCTCAAACCTCTAAGATTTATGGTAGTAATCTAAAACAAGTTTGGGAGATAAGTGAACCGATTCATTGAAATGAATTGTATAATCCATAAATGAACTCTCCACTTACTCCAAGGTCACAAATTCCCAAGTCTTCACCACTCTTAACATTTTATGATAATAAATTTGATTTAATACCTTCTTTAATGTAGTCTTAGTAATATTATCATATTACTTTGCTTTATGTATGGAGTCCCACCATTTTCATCCTAGTCCTTTAAGAATATAAGTAGTAAAACCCACCTTTGATTTATCTAGAGTATTAATGAAGTATACGAACATATAAATATGTTTTTGATACTATTTAGACTCTTAGGGTCCCTTATTACCATGGAAAATAGGTGGATTATTCTTGGTAAATTTGAAATCGTGATTTACCATTCATACATAATTTATAACACATTTAACCCTGATTCCAGATTATATGGATAAATACTTCCTACAATGAAGGGTCTATTAGTGCATTCACCAAAAAAATATATATCATTAATTCCTATACTAGAATCATAAGATATCTTCTAGGAGGAAATTTTTAATAAATAAAAATGATAACAACGAATTTTCTTTTGAGAAAATATCTAAATCAAAAGATAAATGTGAAGAATACATATTAAATCCTATAGAAAACAAGAAATAAAAAACAAAAAATCCAAGAAAAGTGATAAAAACATTATAAAATAATAGGTTCATATTGATAAACCCAAAAATACATTCAAGTGTAAATATTGATGAAAATACTAGATCATCCATTGTAACTCAATATCAAATTCATAAGTGAGTTGGATAGGGCCAACGAGCCCGTACCTAAGTGGAAAGGGTTCCTACTTGGCATCCAAGAGACATAGGTTCAAAACTTTGTGGAGGAAAATTTTTGGGGGTATTTTAGCAGTAACGTAGTAGTGTTGTAGCAGTACTGAATTAGATACTTTTCGGTACAATAGCAGCCTAAACTATTTACTTGATTTGGGCCTTCGAGCCACTGGTTTGGACCTACGAGTCTCAAGGGAATTCGATCATCAAAGGACTTCAGGCCACAGAGCCTTCAGGCCATGTAGACCATGGAGTAGCACAATTCACATAGAACATGCCCCAGAAGAGGATCAACACAATAATAGTAGCAGCCACCAGAAGCAGAGATAACCATATTGGAAGCATGGGAGGGAATGGAAGCCGCCATCGGGACCAGGAACTATGCAACTTTGTATGGGGAAATGCTAGATGATTAGAAATTCAAGGTGTGGAGCTAGGTGTTCAATGACGTAGAAGTTGGGGAGGGGAATTTCAAGTGGGCTGGGCTTATAGGTCATGTATTGGGCATGGTATGCCTTTGGGCCTTCGGGTTATGTATTGCGGGTAAGTCAGGTCTTGTGCGTTGGGCCTATGGGTCATGTACGGGTTCCCCTTCAACCCTTAAAAGGGTGATTATCAATAAAAAAATAAAAAAATAAGGCCTTCGGGCCATTCAGGCTAAGTGAGTTGGCTAGGAACCCTTCCACACTTACTACCTGAATTTTGAAGGTCCTAATTCCCATATGCCACAAACCCTAAACCCAAACTATAAATTATTATCACACTTACATCTAGGTATTTTTCTTGATACCATTTTGTAATAGACCAAATCGGGTCGACATGAAACATCACCCGAGATGGCCTACCATCAGGTGGAGATCAGCACAAAAAAAACCAAATAATGTCATAAGAGTAACTGAAATTGGATAAAAAATCAGAGTACAATGTAGAAAAAAAGTATACATAAATGACACCTAAAAGGAAAATCCAAAAGTATAAACATAGAAACAAAAAATAATAATAAATAAAACATCTCCATGTGACAATCCATCAACATAAACCCAACTCACTATGAAGATGGCCTCAACCAAGAGAAGACGATGAAGTACATGAAACCCTTACCTTTACCTATTCCATACAAATCCAGATTTGAATTTTCTTAAATTCATATATAGGGTGTGTGGAAAACATCCAATAGGATACCACTATGAATATATAAAATTCCTTTCACCATGAAACCATTAGTTATTGATTTTAAACAAAAAATTTTCATAAAGGTATTTCCTTAGAGAATATTTTACATTAAACATCCTTTAGTTTTTTTCCTTTAAAAAATAAAACATATTGAAATCAATAATAATATGAATGTAAACATGTATGAAAAAATATAGGGTAGTAGTACAAACTTCTATAAATCAAAAGATAAACATGTGAACAACCAAACATGAAAGAATACTATCATGAAATAAACCAAGTAAAATTTGGGCTCTAGCCTATGGGAATATATACCAGGACCCATGAAGAAAAACTATGATAGGAATATTGTGAATCATATTGATATAGAGTCCAATGATAGTATTTCAATATCAATATCATACCCTATTGTTCCACACTCATTAATATTTTCATATGTCTGTAATCTAATGCACAAAAGGTTCCTAATGTGATATGTTTGCTAAAAAATATAATTAAATAATGCTCAAACTTTTATAAAAAAATTCCTCAAGAAAATAATCACAACTTCCATTATTAGATATCCATTTTATGTTAAAAATAATCTTTAAGGAATTTTATCGAGCACAAGATGTGCACAAAAATGATTTTAGAGATAAAACCCTGTAAAAATCAATTCCAATGAATAAAAGATACATTTATAAAAAATATCCTTCATTGATTTTAAATCAATAAATTTCATAAACCAAACCAAAGGAATGTACAATAACATTGAGTAAGTCATACGATACAAACATTTTATAGAAACACATTCCTCTCTAACGAATGAAAAATCCTAGATTTATGAGAAACATCGTCAATTCACCATCAAACCCTATAGATCTAGAAATCACAACCTAATTGGGTTATATTTTTTCAAGGGGAAAATATATCAAGGATATATCTAAATAGAATATAAGAAAATGATATAAAAATCTAATGTACCACGAAAATATCCACCCAAAATGATGGACAATAACAAATGAATCACGAGAAGAGTCTTATAGTGTTTTATAGAGGGGATAGTTCAAGATAATAAGGTATCAAGAGGAGATTATACAAAAAAATAAAAACAAAATAAAGGTAATTTTATATTTTAATAGGTTTTGATTTGCTCAGATGGTGAGGCCACACAGTTATACAAACTATGTGCCAATGATGCAGTATATACTATCCATTACAAATTAAGTCAGACAGCTTCTAGGGAATAGCTACATGGTTTAAAAAATTGATCTCAATCCATGTAAAATCCTCTAGACCAAACACAATCATCTCTACAGTTTTTTAGGGGCTCGCATTATTAGATAAAACATGATAAAATTGTTTAAATCACCATTGGAACTAATAAATCCATTCTACATTGTTATTACTTTCTTACCACTGACCATTCACTTAAACCTTGTACCTAGAATGTTTTCTCAAAATCTAAAAATTTTAAAACCTTGAATCCAAAAAGCATTTAAAATGTCAAATGATATAGACCAATATCAAATTAAGACAAATAAGTGACTCAATGATTTTCATTATAGGTTTTTCTTATAAAATTATTATATTGGTACACATCTCTTTAAAAACAAGGTTATAGAAAAAGGTACATGTGAAAATGATGGGATATGAAATAGGTGTCTCAGATCTTGTTCATATTTTCTCTTTCCACATGGGATGGTCATATAGGCTCCATAATTGTTTTTTTTTATTTCCCATTAATCCAATTAATTTTCATTTTTTTCTTATTTTGAATAAAAGGATATAATTCTATTCTAGATTCCAATCTATGCTAAAAGTATGTCGGTCTGTTCAAATAAAATTCGATGAAATTTGGGAAGAATAATTAGAGTAAGAAGTATATTATTGTACTTGAAACACTTTTTTAATATGTATAATAGTTTAATTTCTTTTCTACTTTCATTACTACTCAACTATATACACATGGATTTATGATAGATTTTCAAGGGTCTAGTGTTGGATATCTATTGTGTATGATGTAATAACACACTATAAATGTACCTTTGGGATGCATGTAGTTCTCCTTATTCATGATTATAGTAAACCAAAATCACAAGTATAAGAGAGTAAATAGGGCATGGAGATTGTATCTTAGAAGGATATTTCAATCAATTGTTCTTTCACATGAAATCAAATGTCATGGTATGTTTTGGTTTTCCTTTTTTGGATATCTCAAATTTAGGATTTTATTATGATGTTTTTTCATTTTTTTTATTTTTATCAATTATATCATAATTCATAATTTATTACGGTTATATACTTTTTTTGGAATTGAAACACATATAATTGCATTTATATTGCTTTATAGGTATGATAGGTTCCTAATGACATATATGTACCACTCTATGGTGGATGAGTTTTCATTTTTTGTAAGTACTATGTATAGTGGGTGATAAATGTTTTATAGTCAGATTCATTATAGTAGTAGTGAAAATTTAAAAGAGTGAAATTCACTTCCTAGATTACTTTAATTGTACCTCAATGTTTATTCTAGCATATGGTTGTCAAGAAGTGCACTTGAAGTATTGCAATGGTCTGGGCCAAGTCGACTGGTGATATGAGTCAAGTTATTAAAACCTAACCTATGATCTACCTATATATCACTTGGAAATTTCTAGGTAATAAATATGTTCTATCATATTATCTAAAATTATTTTGATATCCATTAAAATATCAAAATTAATCATGAAGTCATTTTCATTTACATGATTTTTATGATTCACCAAGTAACCATAATAAAACCATCAATAAAAAAATTATAAGATAATATTAACATTATCCTTACCCATTCAAATTATTTCCCTAGGATTCCTATATCACACCATATTTTTTCCAAAATATCATATAACAAAAATCCAATACATGAAATGTTGAGGTTTGTGTTAACATTCCACATTTTTTTCATAATAAATACACATAATATTTTTATTAAAAAATTTATAAATAAATACTATGAAATCAATATAATATATTTTTTAAAAAAATCAAAAAAATCCACATCTTCAAATAATGTTCATGTATTCATTTAAAATTATCATCATGAAGTGTATAATTTATATATAGTCTCTGTATATCATGTCATCATTGAAAATAATCCTCATTATTTAGAAGATCACATCATATAAAGTATTCATTGAGAGTCTAAATTATCTCCAAGTATGGAGAATAATCTACATATTATAGTAATATTTCTTCTTTATCAATGTTTTCTTACTAAATGATTACAAAACATTCAAGTGAAATATATACGTATTCTATCTTGAGTTTACTTTTAATTTCAAGAATTATTCACCACGATAAATTTACCGGTTAGAATCATCATCACAATTAATTCATTTACACTGTGAGTAATCCTTGTTATCATTTAAATATCATTCCAAAGGGAATTATTCCACAATAGTTTGATATTACCCAATCTACCAAAATATACACAAAAAACCATTATTAATTTAATGAATAATTCACATATTTTACACCAATATTCAATTAATCCATTTAAAATAGTCTATTACATCATTTTTAGGTGTAAAATTATATACAATGTAACTACATGTATTTAATGGAAGTATTTGATCAATGGTCATCATGAGATTAAGTTAACAAATTCTTCTGAATCCTGTTTGATTTAAAGTAGTAAATTTGGTATTCGAGACATCACAAAAAATATTTAAAAGGTTTAAATTTAGTTTGAGATGTTTAAAACAGTCAAATAAATTTATTTGAGTCTAATTTGGTCTTCTAACACATATCCACACACCCCAAATTCTCTATAAAAATGATGGTGGGTTATATATAGTATTACAACACACCTCTATGTACAATACAAGATGTAACATCTATTTAGGCTCAATCAATTATTTGATCATATTATATAATGAATTTGGTATCTCTATGATTAATATCCACTTAATTCTTGTCCCATTCACCCACCACAACCAATCTAATGATCGGAAGATCATGTTATACACCATCATCACCCAGTTCATTATTAAGGATTTCACACTGTAAAAAATTGAAGTGTCTTGCAACTATTACTCTTCCATTTGATTAATGATCATATAAACCAAATATATTCCACCTTTTATTATACCATTTCCACACCAATAACTATAGTATCTATCCACTAGAACCCTTGAACAATACCTAAAGAGACAATGTTTAAATTTTATTCAAAATTTTCAATAAATGTTAACCTTATTACAAGAAATGCATAAAAGTAAAATTTAATGCATGAATCAAAAAATAATTATAGTTTTATCAACATAATTAATCAATATATTTAAAACATTCATCATGAATGTTAATTTTATTCTTTAAAATACTATAGTGAAGTTTGTGAGTTTCAAATTCTCTCAAAGAATAACCTCAATCCTTTTCTAAAGTCGATATAATTCAAATTTTATCATGTTAACTACTATTTAATATTAATAAAATATAAATTTCATGTCATAACACGAATCATAGAGAAGAGGATATAATATTTAATTTTAATGTAAACCAAAACAAAATTAAAGTCACTAGATCCAAGAACCATAATGTACTCCGACCAAATAATCTAACATGAATTTTACCATATCTGGTGGTTTTATAGATATAAAGAGAATTTTACATGTTTATATATTTAGTTCAATTTATCACTATTATAATTTATATAGAGTTTTATTTTAAAAAATATTATTTAATAAAAAAATAATATTTATTTAAAGCACAAAAAATTCATAAAAATTTTAATGATGTTGAAAAATTTATAAATTATCACCCAAATATAAAATACACATTCCAAACTAAATAAAAAAAATAATTTATAAATCAAAACATTATTTTGGAGAAAATTATAGTTTTACATTTTGCATTAAAAAAATTGCCTTTTCATTCAAAAAATTCCTATGGTACCCCAAAAAAACAACTAGAAGACCTCATTATTAAATATGAGTGTCAATAAATTTAATTAAATAAAAGAAACTGCTAAATAATAAATATAATATATATTTTTATTAAATAAAGTTTCAATACACCATTCTTTACAATCCCTAGTGTCTATAGTGATAATATATTTTCTAAAACTCTTTGAGTTTTTGTTTTTAAAATAGAATTAATTGTTTTTTAAATAAAGATACTGATGAATCTGATAAAATTTCAACTATTGAAGTATTTTTATTTCATTATATGTTATTAATATAAAGAACCTAAAATAATATAAATATTTTCTTAATAATCATGTAAAATTATTCGAAAAATCTAAGAATATTATTATAAAATATAAAAATTTAAAGAAGAATCACATGTTTATGATGGAAAATGTTTCAAATATATGGAAGAAGAATAAATTATTAAAAACATTGATTCATAAATCAATACTATATTTTATGATGAGATTTACTAATTTTTAAAAAATTAAAAGATAAATAATGATATAGAAAATTTTACATAAGGAAAATAAATACTAGGAACTTTATCGTTTATATAGAAATTGATAAAGGAAAAAATGGAAATTAACATTAACAAAATAATTTAAGATAATACTTATTTTGTTTACAGAAATAACTTTTAAATGATAATTTTAGGTTATTATATCTACTCTAAACTGTATAATATATGGAGTTTAAGGTCATTATACATTCTATTTTTCTATAAAAGTTTATTAGTCTCTGAGATTTAAAAGGGATTTAATTTCTAGATATGTTATTTATATGAATTTTCTTTTGATTTATAGTATTTGGGTTCCAAAGAATATTATGTTAAATTATATAGGATATAATAAATCCTTTTAAGATAAGTTATTATTTTTATTATGGATTGAATGAATATTATTTCATGTTTGATCTACAAGTTTGTTATCTTTTTTCGTTGTTTTGTATATATGGAATATATTTTATTATTCTATATTTTAGTTCACTAGATCATTTTTAAATATTTTTTCAGTTTTCTTTCAATTAATTTCATATAATTTATAATTAGTTGAAAATATTTTATTAACATGTGCAGATGCCTGGATTAAGTATTTTATTTAGAGAGATGCCAATGTTTAATGAATTCATCCCACACAGACATATTATGTGCTAATGGTATTGATATACTTTCACTAATTTTAACCACCTTAAAAAAGGATGTTATTACTTAGGGGGGGGGGGTAAATGAATATTAATTTTTTGATAATAAGTATTTATAACTTAATTTTTTAATTCATATAATTTTTGTATCAATTTCCATAATTATTTTATATTTTTTATTTAATCTTGTAATATTTTCCTCTTTATTATATTCACATTTTAAAAATGTACCTAGTTGTTCTATATAGAGGGATATATACTCACTTCTTTATCTTTCACCCACGAATGTTTGGTATGCTAACTCTAAACCATTGTTCTTATTTTTCAAATATTTTTTTTAAAAATAAATTTTTATCTTATCCTTTTCTAGGATTTTTAAAATGGTTGAGAAGTGTTAGAAATTTTTAGAAGAAGTTTAAGGTATTTTATATTTATTAAAAATGGGTATTTTTTCTTCTCTATTTGGGATATTTTTTTCATAATTACAAAACCTTTTTTTTTGAATTTTAGGTTTTTTTGGGAATTCATGGTGGAAACAGGTTTACATAAAGTATTATTTAATTTTTTTATTAATTATTTCCCACAATGGAATTTTTTTGATTATATCTTTAGTTTTTACATATTTGAACTTAAAAAATTAATGTACAGATTTATAAGATAATATTATAAAAATTATATACTTATATATATATATATATATATATATGAAATTATTTAATTAAATCATTTTGGAAATTAAAATTTCATTTTATTTTTACATATTTTTTGTATAATCATCAACCACATTTGAAGAATTTTACTTTTACTAAATATTTGTGTTTTGGACATTTTAAGAGATAAAAAATTCATAATTAGGTTATATACATGTCTTTGAAAAAATAAAAAATTATTTAAAACTATTCAACTATGTAAAATCATGAATCAATCATATAAGAGTTTTAAAAGAACATTAAAGTAAATTTATCTTTTCTACAAAAAAAATATAATTTCTATATTATGTTATCAACTATTTATTATTTATATATTTAGTTAAATATTTCACATTTGAGTGATATATCATGTTTTTTAAAGTTAAGGAAATTATCTTGTTATTTATCAACTAATACAAATGATTAATTAGTAATATTTTCATAAAAAATACTTTAAAATTCAAATATGTTCCCACTGTATTGAAATTTAGTTAACCATAATGTATACTATGCTATGTTGAAATTATTCTTGTAAAATTTTCATATATAACACGAACAATGTGATTTATAAATCTCCTATAATGTTATGATACTCTATTTCAAGATCTTTTCTATTTAAATTTTTATTTTCATTATTTATTCACTTGAAATCGATCATATATCTATATATAACACCTTTTCATGATATATGTATCATCTGTATCAAATATCTTGATATTTTATAAATATTTACTCGACCTTGTAGAGGATAATATTTTTATAGTCCTATATAATGTGGATTTTGAGGTTATTGAGGTAGCATGAGTGAGTTTGGAAGTTTATTGTGGTTAAAATGTTAATATTATTGTTATTTATGGAACACTCCTTATAGATTTGTACTCTTATTTTCATGGTTTCCTTGGGTTAATCATATTTTTTCCTTGGTAGTGGTGTACGTTCCAATGTTTTAGAGGTGAAGATGTGAGTTCGGCTTTGAAATTTTTGATGTTATACATAATGTGATAGGGGCTATGACATGTTAGTGCATGAATTTCTGGTCATAGTTAGGGTATGACTTTTGAGTAATTCTTATTTATCACATGGATAAAGAGAAAACTATAGTGGTCCTCATGGTGGAGGAAGTAGTGTGGTTTAGTAAATGCTACCACAAGGTTACTCAAAGTTCGAATGGTAGAATGAAAAGACCAATCAATGTTTAATACAGCTATGTTGTTGTTTTTTTAAAAGTAATTTTCTATTAATGAAATAGCTAAAAATTTTCCTTATGATCTCTATTTTTAAATTCCATTATTTTTATATAGGCATTGTTTGAGAAAATTTCTTATTGGATTTATCATTCCACATCGTGGTTTGGTCCCCTATTTTTTATTGTAAATTTCTTTAAACTCTTTATACCTTTGTTACCATTTATTTTCCCGGAAAACATAGAAGATATTGGTAACTTACTTGGTTAGTTTGGACACCATTGTTAGATATTTAAGCCCATTCCATTGTATGATAAAGTTTTCGTGATTTATGTTTCTGTTTTCCTCTTTTTTTCATATCTTCTCCAATTAATCTTCATTGGTGAATTATGGAAGTGTCAACATTTAATTTTGATTGTTTTTTGGTTGAGTATTTATATATATATTATGGACTATATGTTTTGATAAGAATACATATGAAATTGTGGGAGTTTGATCACCAGTTCCATATATTCTAGGAGTTTTTATATTTAAGATTCATTTTAGGTAGGTGATTCAAATTTTATCTTATTTTTTTTGATATTTTTTTATCACTAATTATTATATCATTCATTTAGGTAAAGTAATTTATCTTAATTTTGAATAATAATTTAATTTCATTTATTTTGTAATTTTTTTCAATACATGATTTCTTATTACTATCTTATCTTTGTATTATTTTTCTATATTAAGAGTAAAATGATAAGATGAAAAAGAAGAGGTAAATATATTTAATTTCATTTTTATTATTATGGTAGATCCATGTTTTATATTGTTTTTGGTAGTAGTGTAGGCGTTGATGTTATTAATTACTAATCATTCTTATTACAGTTGATGTGAATATGGAATTGTAGTTTCAAAAGGATATAGGATTATCTAGAATTAATGAAATAACTAAAACATGTAATGGGAATTTTTTATGATTAATTAATGAGGTGATATGAAAACTAAATTTAAATGGTTATAAATTATATTATATTTGAATTATAATGATGGAGAATATTGAATGTGGCTATTAGTTTATGTGTATGAATAAGTGTTAGAATTAATATGGATAAATATTATTTTATGGTTGGTAATGAGTAAGGTGGAATTGGAAAAGAATCATGTACTAGTAACAGGTTTTGAAGTCATTTATAATTGGTTTATTTGTTATCATTTGTTTAGACGAGAAAAATTTATTATTGTTGTGTGGTGGTTATGTTGGAATGATAAGATGTGGTATAATGGTGTTTGGTTAAGATGTCGTTCCTAGTATGGGGCTTGTGTTTTAAGGTATATAATGTTTTTAGTTTCTTTGTTACCACCCTAGTCAAGTAACCTAATTAATTCTAATATGGGGTTGGGTTGTAACACACTAGAATTATAATATATAATTACCTTTATAGAAGTTAATGAGTTTGATAGCTTTCTCAACACACGACACTAAAATTAATGGAACCCAAAATATATTTAGATAAAATATTAATATTTAAGAATAACCGTTGAAAACCTATTAGTTGAATTATTAGTAAAAAATAGGAGAAACCAATTTATTAATTATATATATATATATATAGAAAATAAGGGCTATATTTAATTTGAATTAAATTCAACTTGTTTACCTAAAATTACTTATAAGATCATTTATTGTTTAGAAATGTACTTTTCTAAAAATTATCTTTTATATGATATGTATTTCTATTCCATGAAACATATTATTAATGAAAAATTGTTTTTGATATTAATAAATTTTTACACTACTTTTGTTGGTAAATGATCTGATATAAAATAAATAACAGTTAATATTTAAAAATGTCATTTTTTAATTAACATAGATCTTAAATTATATTTTATGATTTAATTTAAAAACGAAAATTCTAATTTTTTTTAAAAAATTTTAAATTAGTAAATATAAAAAATATTTTAAAAATAATCATATCAAAATTGACTTAGTTTGAATTATTAATTTTTTTATAAATAGTCCGTTTTTAGTCAAAAAATATGGTTTTCAAGAATCTTGTAATTAACATGTCTCTATTATTATGTAATAGTTACCTAAAAATTTATAAAACCTTCTAAGTAATCAACAATTATTTTTTTGAATAACATTATTCATTTTAAAATATTTCTTGAACTTATAAAATCTATAAAAAATTTTTTGTAACAAATTAAAATGTTACTTTAATATTAAAACTATTTTGATATTTTCACTGAATCAAATAGTTTTCAAGGGACTTTCGATTTTGGAATGTCTTAAAAGATCCATATATTTACTTTTTCTAATAAAAGAATTTGTTTTTTTAATATAAGTATCGAAGATAAGTTTACCATATATAAAACTTTAAATCTTAAAAATGTTAATTATCTTATATATATTTTTATGCAATTAAGATTATTTATTTAAAATTAATATTATCAAACATTTAGATAAAAAAATATGTTTAAATTTCAAATTAGAAATATTAAATTAGGTTAAACCTTAAATCTTTTTATTTTTCATTAATTTTTATTACTAAAATTAATTACTATGGTAAAAGTAAATTAGGGTAAATGACAAAAAGTTAAAATATAAAGCCATAAATCACTCAAATTTGTCTAAAAAATGATTTTTGGTGTTATTTTTGACCCGAAATATTTATAATATCATATTTTGTCTATTTTTTGGCCTCATACACTTCAATAGTTACCTTACATTATTGAAAATATAAGGGTTACCCCCAAAACTACCCTTCCATTCACTTATGAAATGGCATCATATTCTTCACATAGTAAAATATTTACTTTGAATTTAATATTTAAAATCTTAAAAACTTCTCATCCTAGGATGCTATCGAATTTTTATAAGCTTCTGGTCACCATTAATTAGCATATGGACTTTATTTCCAAGTAATCTTACAATAAACATTCAGGTCCCCGATGTGAGGATTATCAACTACTTTGTTTTTCTTCATAATTATCTTCTTTAAAATTTATTCTATATACAATAATATAATTATATTATAATAATTTAAATACTTTAATATTACTATATTAATTTTACTATCATTATTTATTCATACACCCCATCCATTAAGAGAAACAAAACCATTGTTTGTTCATTGTGTGAACTACCACTTCCATAACGTAACATGTTTTATTTTCCTTGACCAATATACAAGGTTTAATTTAAGTATGGTATTAAGTAATAAATATAATTTTTATGATATATTCAATGTTATTTTATAAAAAATTATATAACATGTTAATGATATGATTAACAACGGATCATCATTAATTTAATCATTTAAAATAAGCGCAATAAAAGGATAACCGTTTATTTAAATTATGTAATATTCTCATATCCATAAATTCTTATTATAATTTATTATAATTATAATATATCACATTAATTATTTCTATATAGGACCAATATTCTTCCAGTATAATGATATTTAAACTAAACCACCTCATATTCATTCATTAAATCAGGCTATGTTCATGTTTTGGTGGCTTTAACCACTTAATTTAACAATACTACAAATTTATTCCATGTTTGAATATAATAAATTATTTAATAGTTCAATATTATATAAATATTTAAATAACTTTTTCATTTCTGGTAATTTTACATCAACATTTAACACATTAATTAATAAAACACCTTTCATTCATTAAGAATCACTAAACATGATCATCTTTGATTTCATTATCAAGGTTTGTAACCAAAAATGAAATGAAATGAAATAAAAAATTTATAAATACATTGGAAAATATATTCCAGTATCTTATATGATATAATAGTTATGTAATTTTTAAAAATAATAGATACCAACACCTTTTTTTGAAACTCGTTCAAAATGATAAAGGTTACTTACATCCGGTGTTAAAAATATGTAAATACTAACTAATATATATATATAGCATGATTATAATTGGGAAATATAAATGGTTATATTTATAAATATGGTTCTTGGGTATGTATTTAGTGAACATAATTTTATTATGTAGGACATTTAGTTCAAGTGAAGAATGAATCAGAAAAAGGTAAGGGTTTTCATCTCAATTTCTGTCTATTTATACACGTATTGTATTTATACACCTAATTTCATTTATGTGGTTTATATATTTCCTATTTGAGATATCATATTATGAATTAGATTTTAATCATTTTACTTGAATTTAAATTTTAGGCCCTCTATTTCACGGGGTTTTAATTCAAAAGTTTCTAAAAATATAAGGTTTTCTTTGGACTCAATTCTCATTCTTTGAGACATAATGCATTTGTTGAACCTTGATTCCTTCGTATGGTCTACTTACTACTCATGAATATATTTTTATCAAAATAATTTTATTTAATAGGATTTTCTATCCAAATCATACCCCCTTATTCAAGTGTCTATTGAGTCATTCATTTCCCTAATAGTGTGGTTCTTTAGTAACTCTATTTTCATTCATTGAGATATGATCATTCTTTTATCTTATTTCATATAAGTAGGGAAAATTCTACCCTTTGATTATATTATGTGGAATTTTGTCATTTTTTATAAGGATATCCATTCCCACTAAAAAATAACTTTGAAAAATATTTCTTATTTCTTGGAATATGTTTTTTTAAACCATACAATTTATTTCTCCAAATATATTATAATGATGTTATTCTAGTATTAAAATATACATATACTCGTTGTCCTATAAAGTGTGATTTTTTTTTAAATAATTTAGATTGGATTATTTTAACATAGAAATATATTTATTCTATTTACATGGGAAAAATTATTGGCATTCTAATAGAAATGAATATTGAGAAGTTGGCCATGTATTGTTTATCCATCTACCTTCTTCCTCCGGAAGAGTTATGATCATATTTCCTTTTTTATTAACATGGTGAAAAGTGTGGAAATTCCAATATAGATTGTTATTTTCAATTTGAAAATTTATTGTATATCCATCCATCTTCTTCATTTTGATGTGTTATGATCATGTTATCCCTTTTTTAAACATAGATAAAAGTATTGACATCCCTTATTTATCATCATATAGATAGGCAAATTTTTATTCTGCAATAGGTTCCTAAGGGAATGGTATGAAAGGTTATGATAAATCTTATGGTGAATGAATTTTAATTAAACATGTGATAAGTGGGGCCCATCAATATATATCCCATCGATGCATCAAAAAGTTTGACAAGACAAAACCAATTTGGGTATTTCGTCTATGCCTAACCAAATTCAATAAGATGTCTTGACTATGACCTGAATGAAAAGTAATGTTTCTTGGAACAAGGCCTTGACACAATATTTTTTTTGATGTCATACATTTTTTATTCCGTTATTATGAGATCAATATTATTGATAACCATGTTTTCATTTATTATCATGGATATAACATGATGTTAGTTTCAAGTTGAGTATGGATTCATGTTTCTTATATATTCTTACCATAATATTTATTCTATTTTTATGCCATGATTATTTTAGTTATATATTTCCCTTACTGGGTGTTTTAGATCGCCTATTTCCTATGATTAAATTCCCTATGTTATGAATATAATAACAACACATGATATGTTTATAAGGATAACTCATGTGGAAGAAGTTATTTTAGATATTGAATACTTATCATGAATAATGTAGATTCTTATATATATAATGAAAAAACATCTTCCTATTACAAATAATATATGATATATTAGTTTATGATGTGTACTTATTCTCTAAATCTGTAAACCTAAAAATATCCTTAAAATTTAATAATTTAAATAATAGTTTTTTATTTTGTAATTATGGGTGGTTATATCCTTGTTTTTACATATGGTTTCAAAGTAAGTATGTAAAGTATATGTCTATGATAACTACATCTAGGAGTGTGGTTTTGGGGAGTCACTATTGGTTTCAAAATAAAGGTTTAGATAAATGTAGAGATTAGGATGTTTGTTGGGGATAATTGAAGGGTTTGGTAAGTTAAGTTTGATCATAAAATATTACCATTTGGAATAGTATATTATTTAATACCAAGTAAATAATTCACATTTTAATTGAGTATTATGATGATATAACTTTAGTAAAAATACTAAGAATAAGTCTTAGTATATGATGACATATTGAAGTTTTGGTAAAGTCTTGAGTTTGTATTTTTCCTAGTAATACATCCAAGTTTAGATTTTGGAAAGTGTATGTATCTATGACATAGATTCACCTAGGGAAATCACCCCAAAAATAGTTTGTTTAACATTGAATCAATAATTATTATATTTCATGATGAGTGGTCCTAATACTACACACCTAGTGAGACACTCCTGAAGATATTCTTTGGTTAATACCATTCTATTTATGAATCAATGTAAATTATCGAAGAATGATGTTAACAAATTATGTTAGAGAACATGATATAAAAATGACCATGGATAACCGAGGTTTGAATATGGTAGTCATGGGTTGATCCAAAATTATCATATATTAAAAAAAGTGTTATAAGGGAATAAATATTTAGATTGATGTCTTAAAATTCATATTTTGAATAATATCATATGAGTTTTGGTTTTAGTATTTGGTAGAAACATGATCACAAAGATAAATTTGAGAAAGGTATGTATCTTGAAACCACTATGTCTCATAACCAAATAAGGGATCATAATTAATGGCTGTGAATCTTAGTATATGAATTATATTATGGAAAATGTGAGTTTTCTAGTCTTACCTAGGGACTTTAAGTTTATATTTTAATATAAATTAAATATTTAATATCTTAATGTTTCTCATTAGTTATTGACATTTATTGATGAAATTTTGGAATATTCTAAATATTATTGAGGATTTTGTAAAAAATATAAGGATTGTTCTTTTGTAGTTTTTCATAAATGGTTTGAAATCATATATTATATAGTATTAATAAACTTGAAAACTTATTTTATAATAATGTTATATTTTCAACAATAACTATTGAAAACTTGTGGTTTAGGTATGTATAAATCTTAAGTTTAATATACACATGGCATTGATATAATAATGGGTTCTAAGATTTTGAATAATTAAGTTACATAGTATTTGGTAAAATTTCAATTAATGATTTTTTTAGGATATTTTAGGGAAATCTCATCTCATTTTTGGGATAATGATATATATTGATTGGTATGATACCTTATAAACTTGTGGTTAATACCATTTGAGGTTTAAATATAGTGTTAATTTTTATAGGAATATATAATCTTATTATGGTATATTGTCTTGGATATTCAAATAGGTTTTGTAAAGGTATTTTATTTAGATTACATGATTAGGGTATATACGTAATTGGGTATATGATTTTAGGAATGACTTATGTTTTTTGAGGAAGGATAAGATATATTTTGAGAGAGAATATTTCAATGATTATTTGGTTTCGAATATTATATGAAATTTCATGTAAATTTAGGATACATATTTTTAGGACAAGTTTAATAAGTATGAGAGAACCCAACTAAAATTTACCTATGTTGAACTAAGAATTATATTTGTTAAATTGAGAGGGATATAGGTTGAATCGAGACTCATAAAATTTGATTTTTAAATACTATAGTATAACATTATGGTTTTATAAAGTGATAGATCGTGAGTTTAAATTTTACTATGGTTATTTATGATACTTCACTTATAATTATCGTCACCCTTGTTAACTCTTTTTGGTTTTAGTAATGATTGGAACTATAAGAAACCATTGGTGTGAGGAACAATGTAGAGATTACCTAAAAAATAATCCCAATATAATAAGAGATAGAGTGATAAACGTTATGATTATACCAAATCATATATTATAAAATTTAATTAACAATGTGAAAATGATTAAATTCCCAAACTAACCAAGTAAGAGAAACATGGAGTATCATGAAAGATCAAGTGATGAAGATGATAAAGGATAAAAAATACCATTTCCTATATTTCGAAAATGCAATAAGAAGAATTAGGTAAATATCCTTTAAGGGATATGTAAATTAAATAAATTTTGAGTTTAAGGTCACAAAACATAGAAGTGTATGTTAAAGAGAGAAGCTACAAAAACTCATTGTTTTAATTAAAAGAGATTTTGAAATTGTGGGACTCAATGTCCCAATCCAACTGCTAACAAGGGAGATAGTAACCAAAAACTAAAAAAACAAGGAAAATACTATGAAATTACATCTAATTAATCAAATATTTAGTTTTAACTCATGATTTTATAGTGTCTAATGTCATGTGAGTTTTCATAAACTACTAGATATTGATTTATAAATAAAAACCCCATAGTGGTATGATTATCATATAAATAAATTTCAGGGTTTGTGAGAAGTCATTTCGTATGGTTCAAGATCAAAATACTATATTATAACTCTATTTGAAATTAGGAATGAGTTTTAAATGTTAATAAAGTTCTTATAATTCTTTTTTCATAGAGATAAATCTAATTCCTCTTCGTAAATAATACCATGATCCGATAGAAGTGTATGGTTAATTATGAGTTACCTATAGGAATTACTATGATATTATGAGAAAAATTGCGAGGATGAAATTTACTTAATGGGGACATAATTAAATACCCCTAAATTATAATATATTATTACCTTAAAACATGTTAACATGTTTGATAAATTTCTCCTAACACAAAATCAAACTTAAATGAAACCACAATATATTAGGAGAAAATATAAATATTAAAGTATTACCATTAAAAACATAACTATTGAATTAGAATGAATGAATATGAGTAACCACATTATTAATTATATGTATATAGAGAGTAAAGGATACATTTAATTTGAATTAAATTCAATTATATTGCCTAAAATTACTAGTAAGATTATTTATTTTTTAAATTTAGTTTTTCTAAAAATTGTTTTTATGTGATACAAATTTATATTCCCAGAAAAATATGATTAATGTTAACCTATTTTTTATATTAATAATTTTTTAACACCAATTTAGTTGGTAAATTATATGAAATAAGAATAATAACAGTTAATATTTGAAAAAGTCATTTTTCAATTAATACAGTTTTTAATTATATTTTCTGATTTTATTTAAAAAGTGAATTTATTTGTTTTGGAATTATAAATTAATAAAAATCTACCTCATTTTTTAATTCTACATATAAAAATTTAATTAGTATGTATTTTTGAGATTTTTTTGATAAGGATAGTTTTTAGTTGAAAAATAAAATTTTCACAAAATTGTTTATTTATATGACTTTACCATTATATAAGAATGAAATAATAATTTATAAAACCTTTTATGTAACCAAATAGTAAATTGAGTAATAAAATTATTCATTTAATAATATTCTATTAACTTATAAATCATATGTAAAAACATTTTTATAACCAATTAAAATGTTTCATTAATATAATAACTATTTTTGATATTTTATTTGAATCAAGTATTTTTCAAGGAATATTTTTTAAATTGAATTTTTTGCCTAATATCCTTATTTTTTTTAATAAATAAATTTATGTTATTAAAATAATTATCCAAGATAATTTTACCTTATATATAAATTTAATGCTTAAGAACATCATTTCTCTAAAACCTATTTTTACACAATTATGTGTATTTACTTTAAAATTAACTTTTCAAAAATTTAGAAATATTATATTGTAAAATGGTTTTCAAATTCTAAATTATATGTATCATATTATGTTAAAATTTTAATATTAATATTTTTCATTAAAATCAATTACTATGATTAAAATTAATTACCAAGGTAAAAGTAAATTTGGTTAAAAGGGAAAAAGTTAAAAAAATCCCTAAAAATGAGAATTTGTCTAAAAAATGAGAGGATGAGGTTATTTTATACCAAAAATCATTTTAATATCATGTTATTTTTTATTTTTATCCTTTTAAACATTAATAGTAACCCTACATTTCTATTAATGTAATGGTTACTCCAAAACTGTCCTTATCTTCACTTATAAATAGGTAAGCTATTCTAAACTTAAAGACACATATTTCCTTTGAATTTATGATTTATACTTTGAATAATTTTTCATAATAATACCATGTACAATGTTAAAAATCTTCTAGTCACCATTGTTTAATATAAGACCTTTATTTTCAAGGATAATTCAACGAAAAATTCTAGTCCCTCATGTGTGTATTACCAACTACTAAGTTTTTATTCATAATTATTTTCATTCAAATTTATTATATAAAACCAAATATAATTATATAATAATAAAATATATGATTTTATATTATTATATTAATTTTATTAGAATTTTTTATTCACATACCCCTTTCATTAAGAAAAAAACCATTTTAATGCGTTGCACGAACCACTGCCCCCAAAATGTAACATATTTAATTTTCCTTAACCATATTAAAATGATGGCTTTAAGGATGGTATTAAATGATTAATATGATATTTATGATATAATTAAGGTTCTGTTATAATAAATTAGACAACCTATAAATTATATGATCAATAAATGACCATCATTAATTTAATCATTTAAAATAAGCATACTAAGAGGATAAATATTTATTAAAATTGTATAATGTTTTTATATCAATTAAATATTATAATAATTAATCATAATTATGATATATAACTCTAATAAGAACCAAATAGGATCATTACACTTCCATTATAATTATATTATAAGAAAACCATTTCATAATAAGTCTTTAAATTAAGGCATGTCTATGTTGGGGTCAGTTTAACCTCCTAATTGAATAATTCATTAAATTTATATTTAATAGTTTAATATGAAATAAATATGTAAATAATAATTTTTATTAGTTATGTTAAGTTTATATGAACATTAAATTCATTAATTAAGAAAACACATTTCATTTGTTATGAATCACCGAAACATGATCATCGTTATTTTCATCATCATCGTTTGTAACAAAAACTACCATGAAATTAAATTATAAAATAGTAAAATATCTTACAGAATATATTATATTATATTAGATGATATAATAGTGGTGTAATTTATAAGCGAAATAGATACCGACACCTCTTTTATGAAACTAATTCCAAACGATAATGGTTACTTACACCAAATATTTAAATAGGTGAAGAATAACTAATATATATATTTATATATAATATGATTATAAATTAGTAGTATAAATGGTTATAGTTAAAAATAATTTTCTTGGGTAATAATTTAGTTAACTTAATTTCATTGTTCAGGATATTTGGTGCATGTGAAGAACTTCTCAGGAAAAGGTATGGGTTTTCATCTCAATTTCCAATCACTGAGACATGTATCAATTTTATACACCTAATTTTTTTATATAGTTAATGCATTTACTATATGAGATATCATATCATGAAATATATTATAATTATAGTATTTCAATTTCAATTTCAAGACATCTCTTTCATGGGGTTTTAATTTGAAGGTTTCTAAAGCCGTATAGGTTTTCTTGGTCTTAATTATCATTCTTTGAGACATAATACATTTTGTGTACCATGATTCATTTTTATGGTGTATTTACTAGTCATGAATATATTTTTAAAATAAGGATTATATTTTATTTTATTTACTATCCAAATCATGTCTTCATATTAATGTGGCTATTAATTCAGACGTTTTCCCATTAGTAAGGATTTTTGGTAACTCAATTTTTTTTATTGAGTTATAATCATTATTTGGACTTATTTCATATATGTTGGGTACATTATTCCCTTTTATTATATTATGTGGAATTTTATAATTAATTTATGGGGATATAAATCTATACCACACAATCCCTTTGACAAATATTTCTTATTTATTGGAATATGTTTTTTTAAACCGTCTACTTTCTTTCTTTTGATGGATGATGATTATGTTATTACCGTATTAACATAACCATTTACTTCTTGTCCAATATGACGTGAGAATCAACTTTTAAATAATTCTAACTGAATTATGTTAATGTAGAAATAATTATATTCTATTTATATGATAAAAGTATTGGCATTCTGATATGATTATTATTGGAAATTTGACTATGAATTGTTTATCCATACACTTTATAGTGAACCATGATTAACATAAATGGATATTACATCATTTCAGATAAATATTTAGTAAATTAAAAAAATAAATTCTTGAATATGATAATAGTTAAGTGTCTTTGGAAACATGGAAATACAATATTTTATCCTCATAAAATATCTTCAACATATCCCATAAAGATCTCCAACTTTAGTACATCTACCTAAAACCTTTATTCATAACATGTGGAAAGGAAACATAAGAAATGGGGTGAGATCAGATGCTCAGTAAGGATTAATACAGGAAATGGGTAAGAATAACTTGAATAAAAGGGTATGTAACTTGAGAATAATATTTGAATATTTTACCCTACATATTAGAGATCATAATACTGATTGGAAGTTCATAATACATGAATCATACAGAAATAATGAACAAAATCCATGAATGTATAACATAGGAATAGAACATGGAACTGTGGAATACATATTGGTTTAAAACATTGTGAACATGTATATGTAGAAACATGTTCCCTCGATAAGTTAAGGACATGAAATCAAGCACCCACATCAACTTATGTGCATGAAACAAGGTCCATGCATAACATTTTGAACATGTAATCAGGTTCACACATAACCTTATGGACATGAAACTATGTTGCCGAATAAATTTTTGAACATGTAATCTGGTTCATGCAAAACATTTTGAACATATAATAATGTTTGTGTATAAAATTATAGACTGCATTCAGGTCCATGGATAATATTATTAACATGTAATAAAGTTCACTCATCACACTATGAACATGTATTCAGGTTCATGCATAAACAAATAGAAATTCATCTAGGTCTATTCATAACATTATGAACATGTAAACAGGTTCATGCATAACATTGTGAATAAGAAATAAGGTTCAAACATAACATATATACTCATGATTTATCCAACATTACCCAATTCATTAGAGGGAGATATGGGTCCCACCCATATCATAATGATATCATACATATATGTGCCAAAAAATCATTAACAATAATATCATAACCAATGAAATGAAATGGGTATCATAAATATTCATTCATATCATAACCCATGGAAAAAGATACATGTTTAATAATAATTTCATCAGAAGTATAACCCATTAAAGAGAAACATATTTCATAAAAATATAACATGTGAAAGATAAATGGGTTTTATAATGACCATGAAATTAAAAGCAACCCATTCAGAGAAATAATATGAATGGAATCTTTAGATCATTTTTTATAAAGGCATGAGTAACATCAACAGATGTCAACTTCTATGGAAAATAATTTTGAAATATCTTTCAAAAATTTTTCTTGAGGAAAATATCCTTTCTTCTTTAAAAAATTATTTTTAACACATAAAATAATTTAGAAATAATTTTCTTGAAAAATACCTCGAAAACTTATAAAGAATAATTAATATCATTTTGAAAACCTTTTTCCCTGAAAAATTATAAAATAAGAATCAAAATATTTTAAAAAACCGTTTCTTTTAAAAATATTTGAATACTTATAATGAAATCTTGAAAATGTTTTGAAAACCTTTTTATATGAAACCATATGAAAGAATCTTGAAAATATTTTGAAAACCATTTCTTTGAAAATACTTTGAAATATTATAAATAAGCATTTAAAACATTTTAAAAACTATTTTTCTTGAAAACATATAAAATAATCTTTAAAAAATTTTGAGAACAATTTTCTGAAAAATTACTTTTAAAAAAAATTATTAAAATTAAAGTTTTAAAAATTCAAAGATTTAAAAAAATCACATTAGGTAAATCTGTACATGCCATACGAGGTAAAAAGAACATTCCTTTTAAACGTTAAAATGGTTAGACAAATTTAATTTTCAGAAATACATAAGAATATTAATTTGAAGAGATTGGTAAAATTTAAAATGGGAAAAATTTTCTTTTAATGATTATATGAGAAGGTTACAATATTCTTGGAACCCTTTTTAGAAAACATAGATTTCCGACAAAAGAGAGAGTAACGTTGGTCTTTAAACACTTTTTTAACTATTTTTTGTACCAAAGTGTTGAAAAATGGTACCATTACATTAATATATCATTAATAACTATAGTATAATAAAATTAATTAATATTCTTGGGTAATGGATTATAATATTTCAACCAAGGAAGCATAATTATAAACAATATCAAAAATAGATGAAATTGTTTCAATAAACTCTTATCTCTTAAAAAATTCGAACCATACCACCATGTATGAAATTGAAATTAAATTATGCTTAAAATATAATTAAATGAATTATATTAATGATATAACATGTCTAATGGAAGAATATACACCATAAAAAGAAATGTAGGTGCATAATAATACATGTGTCTCAAAGAAGGAAAGTTGAGACAAAACTATCTTACCGATTTGGTAGGTTTTGAAATATTAACCCCATGAAATAAATATCATAGAATGGATATGTAAATTCAAATAAATTTAAGTTTAAAAATAATTGAATACATCCATGGGTATTATATAAACCACATAAAACAATTTAGTGGTGAATAAAGCATGTATCTCATAGAAATAAAGGGTGAAATGAAATCCACTTACCTTGTGTCTTGACCCTCGTCGTACTCATTCAAACCTCATTTATAATAAATATAAAGTTATTATAAATATATATAAGAACCATGTTATTACTTATAATACCATATAGGGTTTTATTATAGTTGTATATTACCCAGTTGTTAACAATTCTATGTTAAGGTTTCACTTTGGGTAATATGTGCTTTGTTTTTTCACACGTGTCTTAATTTGTTATATCTTTGGTCCTTATACTTATATCATGATTTAAAAATTTTAAAACCTGATTTAAATATAATTTATATTCTTTATATGTGTGTTATAATAATACATATAATATATAATTATGAAATGGATTACACTATTCATGGAGATGGTAAGATATACGTATGTATGAACACTGTTTCTGTTTTTATCATCATATTGAAAGAAAGAAGGAAAATTACATATAAGAATCTTTATATAAAAAACATATAATTTTACTAAACCCATCCTTAATACATTCCGTGTAGTGTGTGAACTAATCACATCACATTGAGGGGGAGGTAGTCTACAATTCCTCAAACGAAAGTATCATATTTACAATAAATGGAAAGTAAAAAGATATGTGTCATAAAAGTAATACAGAAGAATAAATACATAATAAATATAATATATTACATATATAAAAATATTTCCATCTTAATTTCCACCATTAGAGGTGGTAAAGGAAAACTTAATAATCATCGTTTAGCGAGGCAATAGTTTTCTATACTTGCAAATAGTAAGTTTGTTACCCATTAGATGGAGGTATGTGTGAGTGAAGGTAAAACCATTAGCATAAAAACATCATATTATTTTGAGGATACTGATTTTTATACATGAATAGAATAAATATAGTGGAGGGGTGGAGAATAAAAATGAAAGAAAAGAGTTTGAGAAAAGATGTTACCTCTTAATCGGGTAACTCCTTTTGGATTATGCCAAAATGATTCCTTGGATTGTTTTATGAAAAAGGGGAGGATTATAAGAGGAATATAGTTATGTGGGTATGTTTATTGGTCATATATTATTTGAAACTAAGTTGTTTTAGAGGTGTGAAGAAAATGGAGGGGTGGTGGCCTTTTATAGGGAAGGGATAGGGAACACTTGGAATTTTTGAAAACACGTTAGGTGTACCAATGTTTTTACCAAACAAAAGCCTTAAAAACCAAAAACAACTAAATAATGGAAGGTTCATGGCCGAATAAAATCCATAAAATGGGTTCTGTATAAGTTTATAGGTCATTTTGGGTCTTAAATATATGGGTTAGTACTTTATTAACCTATTTTTTCTCTTAACCATTGTAATTAATTTTATTCACTATCAGTAATAATTTTGATAAAAAACAAAGTTTACCAAATTAAACATTCTAAATTATATTTATTATAAATATATAATCCATTTATACAAATTTCAACCACAAAATTATCATAAATTAATTTAAATTTAATCCCACTGATTGGACGACACTGCGAGTTTTTAAAGTAACAATGATCGAAATTTTGCTAAAAATTTCAATGTGAAATTGGTTACAATGACCTAAATTGAATTAATTTATAAAAATATTATCTAATTAAACTTTTAAAATAATTTAAAATATAATACATATTTATAAATAAATTATATGAAAAATCTGTTTGAATTAAAATTCAGTATTTTTAACTACTCATTAAAAAATGAAACCATACATAAAAATATCAAATATTAATCCTAATCTATTTTTTATGTTTTTATTCCAAATATGAAGTTTATTTTGACTTATTAAATCTATAAATTTTCCAAAAATTATATTTAAAATGGGTTCCCCATTAAAAGGTGGTAGAAATACTTTTATAAAAACATAGGTGTTTAAGCATAAAATTTGGTTTCTTCATATATTATGTCTATGAAATATATTGGATGAATATAAAAAATATTTAATTGAATATATAACATATATATTAAATTAATTTTAATCAATATTTATAATTAATTTAATTTATTAGGTTAAAAGACCTTTGTGATCATAAATATAATAATATTTCCCTTTACATTCAATGGGGTTTCATATTCATTTCTAATTAATTGGTAACCTATGAATACATATTATATTTATATAAACTCTATAATTTTATTAAAATGGTTAATACTATTAATAACCACTAATTTAAAGTCTAGTTTATATCTCATTATATTCAATAATGACATTTTAGTGATATACTATCATTTGGTAAAACTCAGTCTACTGTGTTACACAAGCCATCGAAGAAAGTCATTTTTGAATGTAACATAAGCTAACATTGATATTTTGTGTAGATAATGATAAAATTTATGTTTCGTGTGGTGCATTATTAACTTGGTGTGTCATATAATGAAATCTAAGAAAAATTATTTAATATAAAGTAAACTATTTTTTGTGTTGTGTGATATGAAAAATTTTAAAAAGATAAAATTAATTCGAAAAAAATTCACAAAATATTTGGGTGTTACATTATAACCCCATAAAATGAAATTTCCCTAAAATTCATCTAAGTTTTCAAAGGTTTAATACTTGAAAGTTTTATTCATAGAAACCCACATTGTAATAATGGATACTAAAACATCATTTAAAAAAGGGATATTGGAAACAATAATGGTTTTCCAAAGTAACATATTACTGGGTTTCCACATATGAGAACATAGGTTGGGAGTAAATATTGGACATGGAGTAAAATCATAAATATTTATTGGGAGTGATTGAGGCCATCAATCACAAATAGGTGAATAATAAAATAAAATTTTATGCCCTCAAAGTTATAAATTAGTGATGATTTATAAGGCCATTGGTTCAAAAAAAATTAAGGTATTAGGACAATTTTTTATCATTATCCTATCTTCGAGTTATTATTTTTTTAATCAGGAATATAATGATATATAATTACATGATATATTTCTATAAAAAAAATTCATTTTTTGGTTATGATTTTAACTATTTATAATTTATCCATTACATCAAGAAATAGATGTGCAAAAATTAAATTTGATTCCCTAAGCACTAAAATACACTTTTAGTATATATTAAGGCCCATAAATTATTGAAAAGTATAACTATTTATCTATAAGTATTCCTAAAAATCAATATGGTTAATACATTAATCTCTAAACATAAAAAAATAACACTAATGTTTCATCATAAATGATTATTCATAAAAAATAATCAATCATTAATCCAGACATCGTGTAGGCCAGTGGTAGGCGTTAAACCGTTATCGTCCTTCGGTCATGGGTTCAAGACCCGCAACCTTGCCGAATATGATTAGTTGTCACTCGACATACATGATGTCCATTTCTGATATCACGATAATATAATTTCTAAAATATGATGGACATCCTTGAAATAAGGTTAATCTCTAAATATCATTTTATCCATGGTTTTTAATACAATCTCAATACATAAACACTTCCTCTGATGTTTAACATAAACTTTTCACGAATCGTTAACCTTATAACCACTATAAAAGGTGAAAATCCAAAAATTTAGAAAGAAAGTCATGAAATCACCCTAACATTGATCCCCCATATATCACAAAGTAGATCTTGGTTGTCACATTCAAAACATGTGAATACCCTAGTGGTAAATTTTCTTGGAACATAGTAATAACTTTAATTTCCAAAAATACTTTTAGAAAACATGCATGATTCCTTATTCCATAGATTGTTGGATATAATCCACAAACACAATAATTTTTAAACTTCATCCCTGATAGAATAGAGTACTTTTAAATAAGTCATAAATTAGTTCTAAGGTAATCAGTACCATCCTATTTATATATTCATATCCCACATTCCTTTATCCAAACAAAAATATCTTAAAATATGAAACATATTATGGGTTATCTTTACCTTAATAATGTGTTTTATATGGACATTAACTTTCCATTATATCACTTTTCTGTTCAATCGGAACCATTAAACAAGTTCTTGTAAATCCATAGTAAAAAACAAAAAATTGAATATTCCTCATATATTTCACCTTTCATATAACACACTTCTTGAATCCAAATACATAAAATATTTTATTTTTACACTTCATACTTATTAAATTAGAAAAGATACCTCATCATATTACACAGTACCTCACTCCTTTTACATTTCATTTATAGTCTCATCATCCTCCGAAATGTAACCATTACTCAAAAAACCTTACTGATTCTCTTCAAGATAATTCTTGTTAGGACATTGAGTTTCATAATGACCATTTATTCCATACTTTAAACTCTAAACCTTAGATGATGTCATAGGGAGGCCAATATTCTTATCCATTTCATTAACCACACTTTAAATTTTTCCCTTGCAATAACTTGCTTTATGTCCTTCTTTTCCACAGTCAAAATATTTTCTTATTCCAATAAGACATTCACTTAGGTGTTTCTTTCCACATTCTTGACACAAGAGAAACTAAACATTCATTCCTCTATGGTATCTATTAATCAAAATTCCAGTGAACTCCTTTCTCTTCCTTGGTGAGTCCAAGAGTTGAATAAGGTACATTATGTTAATCACATTCCATGAAAACTGATTAGGTATGATCACAACATCGTTCACTCTAGGGATCATCCCACTTGACTACTCATAAAAAACTATCCATCAAATTCAACATTAGTCCAGTTCCTTCTAGTTTCTACAATTGACTAAAACTAAAAGAATAGTGTGAACATTACTTTTCACAGGAGAAAATCACATAGTCATGAAAATAATTACTTATAAGATATCTAAATCATGGCACCTTCTAAAATCTATGATAACTTATGTTCATACTAGGTTATTCATAGCCAAAATATATTTTAATACTTCATGATGGTTTGTGAAGAGTGTAAGATCCCGAGTTTTATTGAGGTAACAATATTTTCTTTATAGTGAAATGTATGTTAAACTTTTTTTTAGATTATCCCCTAGTCTAGGTTGTGGGATGGTTGGGTTGTTCTTGGGAATGAATAGGTTGGAGGCATGTGTACTGGCTTCAGTCCAATTACATGATGTGTAATTAGGATACACATTGTGTGATCTAATTTCATGACCTGTAATGGTATTTCCATGACCATTCACGACATTTACATTTTCTTTTCAAGAAAGGAAAAATAGTGAATTATGCACTATGTAAGGAAATTACACATTGTGTAATTTCCTGACTGCATTTTTCTAAAATGAGGAAGTGGCCTCCAATTTTTTTTAAATAGAACCCTCACCCACCTTCACACATCAGAGAAAATATGAAGATCCTATGGTAGGATTTTATCTCAATTGTAGATCCAAACTTTTTTTCTTCCATCATCTATCTTAATGGAACCATTCTTGTAAGATCTTGATTCTTTTTAGACATTCTTGATTCTTTAAAACATCGAATGCACTATTTGGATTTAGGATCATATGCCGTAATTTCTTGTTTTTTCTTCAATTCTTCATATTTCTCCTAAACTGAGGTGAATCAGGACTTGATACTCGATGAGCACTCCACTACAAAGCTAAGGTAGGTATTCTATACTTTTATTTCTTCTTTTGATGCATTATAGAGTTATAAACCATTTTTTCACCCATCATACTTTTCAGCATGGGATAGGTTTTGATATGTTAATATGAAATAAATGTATTAGGACCTATTAGATGTTCCCTTAGGTTCCTAGAGATAAGTTGGTGGTTGTTTCCAAAATCGGAGTCCACCTAAGTGGTGATCTATGTCTTTGCTTTGGTTTTGTGATTTGATAAACCACCCAAGGGTTGTGTATTTGAGTTTCCTAGTTTAAAGAAGCTCACTTTTAATATAATGTGGTTGGTTCACATTCTTAGGAGATGTTCTACATTCTTAATTTGTGATAATATATTATTCCATTCCTAACTTGATTAGATTTATTAAATTTATTTTCATGATTAATGGGTGGGTATGCCCATGTGATGTGTTTAATGGATAATGGCGATAAATGGGTGGGTATACCCATGTGGATTGATTTAAACAAAATGGATTATTTGAGTGTTTAGAATAATATGTATTTGAATTTGTTTTAAAAGGAATGAATGTATGGTAGTATAAATAGATGTCATAGACGACTTTCCATGGATCTGGAATGCCGTAGTGGATTCCTTGGATATGGTATGCTCCAAGGGTCTTGATTATGTCTGATTCATTAGGCCTTGTTACCCCTTGGATCCAGATTCCTTGAAACCATGTAGAACGTGTTGGTAAACACGCTCGTAGGACTCCAACCAGTTCCTATACCAAGTTTCCATCAAGATGTTCCTGGGACTTAATGAGTATTTATTGGCCTTGAACACCTTGGATCTGACCCTTCATGGTCTACACTTCATTATATAGAAAGGCCATGGAAATTGTGATACACTTCCTTATATGAAATGGCAGTGGGATATATGACTTGGTTGTACAACATGGACATGGGGTTTTGATATGGCTTCATTATACAGTAGGGCCATGTGGTCAAAGTATGGATGGATGTATGAAAAGGCCATATTGTTTGTTTATATTGCTTTTAGCTACATTGTTAGGAGCTAACACTTGTTGCAGGGAGCATTGAGATGCTTTTTGGTATTAATTTATGTATTAGACATATTCCATGGTCATTCACACTTACATTACTTCTTACTTACACTTGTTAGCTTATTACAATATGTTTCCCTGAACTATATAGATCATTTAGTGAAAACCTACTTGTAGTTTTATTTATCAATATATTTGGGCCTCCTTAGGGACCCAAATAGATTATATGGTTGATGGTGATGGTAGGGGAAAGATCCCTAGCATTGGTTGTTGATCATTTCTTTGGAGCATGGGAGCATGTGACCAAGATGAGTCTTGCGATGCTATGGGAATTTTTTTGTCTTTTTTTCATTTTGGATTCTTGTATTATTCTGTATTAGCATGTATATGTTTTGGATGTATTCTAGATACATGTATCATCTAAATCATTATATATGAGACATATTTTGATATTTCTATATATTTCTTCTCTGTATCTATTGTTTCTTTATTTTGATACTTCCACAATCTATATGTTGTTGACTTGATCTATGATATACTCTGGTAGTGAGGGAATAATATCCCCACTGACACACCTAGGCCCTCACGGCTATTTGGAAGCCTATGGAATTTTGGGAGATGCACCTAGGCTATGTATCCCACCAGGATTGGTGTACTGATGAGTGGAATCTAGCTTAAAAATGTTATAACATTGTTTTTAGATGAATCTTGACCACCATTGAGAGGGAAATTAGAGGACGAATTTCTTTAAGGGTGTAAGATTATAAGATTTTTGGTTTTTCTTGAGTCATGGATCTTTTCTTTGTGGTGAAGAAATTTTTAAACTTTCCTTTTTGGATTATACGCTAATCCTGGCCAGGGGCCAGTTGGGGTGTTCTTCGGAAAGATTAATTTTGAGGGACATGTACTAGATGTAGGCCAAATAGACAATTTGTAATTGGGATACACATCATGTAATCCAATTTCAAAACATGTAATGGTATTTCCATGACCTTTCATGATGTGTAGGATTTCTTTTCTAGAAAGGTAAAATAGGGAATTACATTCCATGTAAAGAAATGAAACGTTGTGAAATTTCCCGACTATGTTTTTAAAATTAAGGTTGTGGCCTCTTATTTTTTTAAAAAAATAGAACCCTCAACCCTCTCACACACACAAGAGAAACCAAGATGACCCTAATATGGGATTTATTCCTAGTTACAGATATGGAATATGTTTCTTCCATCATTAGTCTCATTGGAACTGTGCCGATAAGATCTTGATTACTTTTTTTTCTATTCTTGAATCTTTAAAACAATGGTTGTTCTATTTGGATTTAGGATAATATTCCCTAATTTCTTATTCTTCATTAATTATTCAGATTTCTCCTAAAATGAGGAAAATTAGGACTTGATAAAAGACCAGTACTCCACTTCAGAGCTAAGGTAACTGGTCTATACTTTTATTTTGGATTTTTATGCTTTATAGAGCTATCAACCCTTTTGTCGCACGCTATAATTTTCAACACGGTACTGATTTTGATATGTTAATCTAAAATAGATGCAGTAGGACCTATTAGGGATTCCCTTATGTTCCTTGAGATACGTTGGTTGTTTTTTCCCAAACCAGAGGCCACCTAAGTGGTGCACCATGTCTTTGATTTGGTTTTTGACCTTTGATAAACCAACCCAGGTGTGTGTCTTAATGTTTCCTAGTATAAGGAATATTAGTTATAATTTAATGAGGTCAGTTTACATGATTAAGAGTTGTTCTATCTACTTTCTTTTTGTTACCATAATATTCGATGATTAAGTTGATTATATTTCTTAAATGTCTTTTCATGATAAATGGGTTGGTATACCCATGTGACGTGTTTAATGGATAATGGTGATATATGGGTGGGTATACCCATGGGTATTTATTTAAATGAAATTGATTATATGAGTGGGTATAATCATATGGATTTGAATTATTTTGTTAAATGGTATGAATTCATGATACTGTAAATAGATTCCATGGATGGTTCTCCATGGATCTTGAACATAGTAGGGGATGCCTCGGATAGGGTATGTTCCTAGGGTATTGATTCCATGGTATACCTTGCAACTTTCTACCCCTTTAATTTGGATTAATAGGAATCACATAGGACATGTAGGTATACATTATCCTAGGACTACAATCCCTACATGTACAGATTTTCCATCGAGATGCTCCTGGGACTCCATGAGGATGCCTTGTTCTTTGACACCTTGGATATGACCCTTCGTGGTCTACACTTAATTATATAGAAAGGCTATGGAAATTGTGATACAATTCATTGTATAGAATGACCATGGGATATATGAATTTGTTGTATGGTTACACCATTTCATTTTGATATGGGTTCATTATAGGACAAGGCCATGTGGATAGCATATGGATGGATGTAAGGAGAGGCTTTGTTGTTTGTTTGTATTGCTTTTAGCTTCCCTGTTAGGAGATAACACTTATTGTAGGAAGCCTTGAGAGGCTATTTTTTATTAATTTAAACAATATAAATATTCCTTGGGCATTCAAACTTATGTTACTACTTACTTACACTTGTTAGCTTGTTGCATTGTTCTACCTAGAACTGCTTAGAACATTGGGTGGAAACCTATTAGGATGTTTATCTAACACCCTGTTTGGATATCCTCAGGGATCCAAATAGATTATATGTTTATAGTTGATTGTTGGGGAAAGCTCAATAGTACTAGTTGTTGATTATTTCTTTGGACCAGGGGATCATGTGACCAAGATGAGGCTTGCAATACTATGAGAACTTTTTGGTCTTTTTAACATTTTGAATACTTGTATTGAACTGTATTGACATGTACCTTTTTTTGTATATTTTCTAGATACATGTATCATCTTGATCATTGTATATGGGCCATATTTTGAGATTGATATCTAATCCTACTATGTATCTTTTATCTTATTTTTTAACTACTTATGATATTTGTATGTTGTTGACTTCCACTATGATATACTCTGGTAATTAGGGCATTGTCTCCCCACCGAAACAGCTATGACCTTGCTTCTAGTCAGAATCCTAATGAATTTGGAGAGACGATCTTGATTCCATGTATCCAACTAGGCTTGAGGCACTTTTTAGTGGAATCCGAGTTCGATATGTTGCAAAGTGTTTGTGAATTCCCAAAGAATATCCCCTAAGAGTGTAAAAATAGGTGTTTAACAAGGCCTTCTTTCATGTACCAGATTACCTTGCCTCAGACCCAGAACCTCTTTTCAAATTAGTTTCCCCAAGGTACATCTATTCCAAAGCTACATCCACTTGTATTATCCAGAAAAGGATGTATTTATAAGAAACTACTCAATCATTCCTTTACCAAAATTCTAGGATATTTTCTTAAATGTTGACCCATCCTTATACTTATCCTTAGAGACATCCTTAGAAATATCCTTAAAATATTCCTAGGTATTTCACTAATGTTTTATCATACTATTTTCCAAAGGTTGACTAAATCTATCCTTTGATACAAACTATAGATAACCATGCTTTAAATAAATGGATATTATATCATTTGAGATGAAAATTTACTACATTTCAAAAATACACGCCAGAGGATTGTAATATTTTAGTGTATTATGAAACTTGGAATTAATATATTATATCCCAGTGAAAGATCTTAAACATATCCCATAAAGATATCCACATTCTACCTATCACTTATCTTCAAAACTTGGGGAAAGGAAACATAAGGGGGGTGAGCTCAGATACTCAGTAATGGAAAACAAAGGAAATGTGTAAGCATAACATGAAATAAAGGGTATAAAACTTGAGCATAACATTTTATGATCGTAACATGAATATTACATATCATATTAATGATTGGAAGTTCATAAGACATGAATCATAATAAAATAATGAACATGATCCATGAAAGCATAACATAGTAATAGAGAAACTGAATGTGGCATGCACAATGGTTTATAATGTTGTGAACATGTATAATTAGAAAAAGTTTCATTCATTAATTTAAGGACATGAAATCATCCCCCCACTTGAACTTATGGACATGCAACCAGGTCCATGCATAAAATTTTGAACGTGTAATCAAGTTTATGTATAACCTTATCGACATGAAACTAGGTCCATGAATAACTTTATGAACATGTAATCAGGTTCACGCATAACATTATGAACATGTAATAAGGTTCATTTATAAACATATAGACATAAAACTAGGTCCATTTATAGTATTGTGAACATGTAATAAGGTTCACCCATCCCATTGTGAACATGTAATCAAGTTCATGTAGAAACTTATGGACATGCATACAGGTCCATTAATAACATTATTAATATATAATCAGGTTCAAAAATAACATTGTGAACATGAAATCAAGTTTATACATAACATATATACTCATGAGTCATCCATCATTACCCAATTTATTAGAGGAAGATATGATTCCCACCCATCTGATAATTTAATAATACATACATGTGCCACAAAATCATAAACAATCATACCATAACCGATGAAATGAAATCAAATCATAACCTATGAGAAAATATACAGGTTTCATAATCATTTAATTGGAACCATAACCTATGAAAAAGAAATAGATTTCATAAACATATAACCTGTGAAAGAGAAAAAAGTTTTATAAATATGATGACATTAAGAACAACCCATTTTGAAAAATAATATGAATGAAGACTTTAGATAATTTTCTATAAAGGCATGAGTAAAATCAACATATGTCATTATATATGGAAAATAATTTTGAAATATCATTCAAAAAAAATTTCTTGAGGAAAATATAATTTCTTCATTGAGAAATATTTTTAATACATAAATGATTTGAAAATAATTTTCTAAGAAAATGCCTTGAAAACCTATAAAGAAGACTTGAAATCATTTTCAAAACCTTTTTATCGTGAAAAAATATAAAAGAAGTGTTAACATATTTTTATAACCTCTTTCTTTGAAAACACTTTGAAAACTTATAAATTAATCTTGAAAATATATTGAAAATATTTTTACTTGAGAACTTATAAAATAAGCTTGAAAATATTTTGAAAACCATTTCTTTGAAATACTTTGAAAACATATAATAAAGGCCTAAAAACATTTTTAAAACAAATTTCCTTGAAAACATAAAAAATATTCTTGAAATAATTTTCAAAACAATTTTACTTGAAAATTAATTTAAAAAAACATTTTTGAAAAATTATCCTTTTAAAAATTAAAAGGAAACTTCAATGAAATGATGGAAGGTAAATCCATACATACTGTACATGGTAAAATGAGAATTCCTTATACACAGTAAAATGGTTATAAAATTTTATTATTCATAATGACAAAAGAATATTTCATAGAATAGATTGTTAAAAGAAAAAAAGGGTAAAAAATTATTTTAATGTTTACAAGATAATGTTACAATATTCTTGGAACTCGTTTTAGAAAACATATATTTCTGACTGAATAGTGGGTATGGTATAGATTTCTAATTTTTTTTATCTTTTTATGTAATAAAGCATAGAAAATTGGTACCAATACATGAATATATCATGAATAAATATAGTATAATAAATATCATGAATGTTCTTAGGAGATAGAATATAATATCTCAACAAAGGAAGCATAATCATAAATAATCTCAAAAAGAGATGAGATTGTTCCAATTAACTCTTATCACTTAAAAAATTTGAACAATAACCCAATGTAAGAAAATTAAATTAAATGAAGCTTAAAATATAATTAAATTAAGTATATTTAATATATGACATTTAAAATGGAAGTATATACACCTCGAAAAGGAATGTAGGTTCATAATAAAAATTTTGTCTCAAAGAAGGAAAATTGAGGCAAAACTATCTTACCTATTTGGTAGCTTTGGAAACATTAAACACATGAAATAAATATCATATAATGGATATGTAAATACACAAAAAAATTAACTATAATAATCATTTAATACATCCATAGTAAGTATACACACCATATAAAATTAATGGGTGGTGAATAAAGTATGTATCTCATGGAAATAAAAAGTGATATTAAACCCCCTTACCTTGTGTCTTGACCCTCTTCATACTGATTAAAACCTCCTATATAATAAATATAAGTTTATTATAAATATATAAGAAAACCATATTCTTACTTATAATACCTTATAGGGTTTTATTATTTATTTATATTACCCTCTTGCTAATAATTATATGATAATGTTTTACTTTGGGTAATATCCTCTTTGTTTTTCACGTGTTTCTTAATTTGTTACATCTTTAGTACTTATACTTATATCATGATTTCTAAAATGTAAACCAATATTTAAATATAATTTATATTCTATACATATTTATTATAATAATCCATAGAATATATAAGTATGAAATGAGATACATAGTCTATAGAGACGATAAGTAATATGTACACATGAACACTATTTCCATTTTTATTATCATATTTAGAGAATGAAAGAAAATTAAATATAAGTATTTATATAAATATATATAATTTTTCCATTAGAATGATTATATTATATTATATATATATCATATATTTTCATTAAAACCATCCTTAATACATTCCATTTAGTGTGTGAATGAATCAAATCGCTTTGAGGGTGCTGTAATCTACACTTCCTCAAACGAAATTAACATATTTTTGAAAAATGGAGAGTAAAAAGATACATGTCATAAAATAAATAAATTATATTAAATAAATAATAAATATAATATATCACATATAGAAAAATATTCTCCATTATAATGTCCACCCTGAGAGGTTGTAAAGGAAAAATGAACAATCATCGTTTAGTGAGGCAGTATTTCATCGTACGTGTAAATAGTATGTTCATTTCCCATTAAATGGAGGTGTGTGTGATTTTAGGTAAAAAATAGAATAAAAACATCATATTCTATTTAGGATACTATTTATGTTATACAATCATGGAATAAAAATAGTGCAGGGGTGGAGAAAGAAAATAAAAGAAATGAATTTGAGAGAAGATGTTACCTCTTAATTAGGAAACTCCTTTTTATTTATTCTAAAAGGATTCTTTGGATTGCTTTCTATACAAGGGGATGATTTTAGGATTAAGTGAGTAATTTTGGGAAGTTTATTGGGTAGATATTTTCCAAACCTAAGTGGTTTGAGAGGTGTGAAGTATAGGGAGAGGTGGTGGTCTTTTATTGGGAAGGGAAAGGACACACTTGGCATTTTTGAAAACATGTTAGGTGTACACACGTTTTTACCTAAAAAAAGTCATAAAAAATTTGAAGGTTCATGGATGAATAATTTCCATCCAATGGGAATTGGAAAAGTGTTTATGTCATTTTGGGTATTAAATTTATGGTTTAGTAATTTATTAAATAATTTTTTCTCTTAACCGTTGTAATTAATTTTAATCAATTTCACTAATATTTTTGGCCAATTATTTTGAAATTATTTGAAATTAAAAATTAGTATGATTAAAAATATAGAAATCAATTTTTCAAATTACAATCACATAAGTGGAAGAAATTAATTTAAATTTAATCCTGATGATGGGACTGCACTGTGGGTTTTAAAGTAAAAATGATTAAATATTTGCTAAGATTTTATATCCAATTTCAATTTGAAATTGGTTAGAATGACCTAAATTTTATGAATTGATAAAAATATTATATAATTTAATTTTAAACCAAGTTAAAATATAGTTTTTCCTTATAATTAAATTATATTAAAAATTCGTTTAGAATTAAAATTCAGTATTTTTAACGATTCATTAAAAAATGAATACTTACAAAAAAAGATCAAAAATTTATCCAAACCTATTTTTTATGTTTCAATTAAAAATATAAATCTTATTTGGACATATTAAATATATAAAAGTTCAAAAAATTGGATTTAAAATGGGTTCACTATTAAAAGGTGGTAAAAATACCTTTATAGAAAATATAGGGTTTTAAGCATAGAATTGGGTTTGTCCTTATTTTATGTCTATCAAATCTATTATATGAATATAAAAAAATATTTTATAGAATATATAACATATATATTACATTAATTTCACCCAATAATTATAATTAATTTAATTTATTAGGGTAAAATCTCTTCATGATCATAAAAATATTAAGTTTTCCCTTTATATTCAATCACTTTTCATATTCATTTATAATTAATTAATATCCTATGAATTCATATTATATTTTTTTAATATATATATTTTCATAAACTAGTTAATACTATTCATAACCACTAATTTAATGAGTAGGTTATATCTTATTATATTAAATAATAACATTTTAATGATATACTATTTTTTGGTAAAAGTCGGTCAAGCATGTTACACAAGCCATCGCGGAAAGTCACTATTCCATATAATACAAGATAACCTCGGTGGTTCATGTTGAGAAAGAAAAAATTTATGTTTGATGTAGTTCATGATTAACATAGTGTTTCATATAACAAAATACAAACATAATGCTTTGATATAAAATAAACTATTTTTTGTATTGTGTGAAATGAAAAATATTAAAATGTTTAAATTTATTCAAAAAAAATTCACAAAATATCAGGGTGTTAAACACTTTATTCCTCTATATGGGATATGATCATGTTATGCATTTTTATTAACATAGGGAAAAGTATCACCCTTCTAATATGGATGATTATTGGCTAGTTGACTATGTTTTTTTATCTACCCACCTTATTCCTCCAGATGGGTTATGATCATATTATTCATTTTTATTAACATAAGTAAAATTATTGACATTCCGTATTATTCTTTATATAGGTATTCATGTTTTTATTCAAGATGAGTTTCCCTAAGGAATAATATAAATGGTTTTGATGAAACTTATATTGAATGAATTATATTTAAACATTTAATTAATGGTTACAAAAAACATATATCCCCATGATGCATTCATAGGTTTCATGAGAAAAAATAGGTTTGGGTATTTGGTTTATGTTTTCCCAATTCAGAAAGATATTTTGACTACGATGCTGAAAAAAGAAAAGTTTCTTAGTAAAAGGAATGGAAAGTAAGTTTTTTTATGTTCAACATTATATATTCCATCGATATGAGATAAATATTATTAATAAACATGTTTTCATTTATTTTTAGGTATATAGAATGCTCTCAGTTTCAAGTTGATTTTGGTTTCATGTTGTTTACTTATTCCTACCATAATATTTATTCCATGTATTTGACATAGTTGTTTTAGTTATATGTTTCCCTTACTAAGAATTTTATCTCATCCCTATTTTATTCTTCCATTCCCCAGGTTATAAATAAAAGTTATACACATGACATGTTTATAAGGATATCATGCGAGGAAGAATTTATGGGAACCATTGAAGACTTATAATGAATTAAGTAGTTTCTTATATATATAATGAAAAAATATCTACTTGTTACAAAGAAAATGAGAATTATTAGTTTACAATGTGTCCTTATTCTATAAATCTGTAAACCTAAAAATATTATTGAGATTTAAGATATTTAATAATCATTTTTTATTTTGTAATTGTTAATGGATATATCCAAGCTTTTACAGATGGTATTAAAGAAAGCATGTAAAGTATGCATCTATGAGAACTCAATCCTGGAGTGTGGGTTTGAGGTTTAAAATTGGTAATTGTTGAACCCCTAATATACATGATATTGGTGGTATGGGTGTTTTGTATTTTTGAGTACTCTCCTTCTCATTCCCCTCCTTCTGGCCATAGTGCAATTGTATAATGATAATATTCATAGTGGATTTGATGTGTGGAGGAATTGGTTTTCTAAATTGGATGTTTAATGCAGCATGATATAGAATATTCTGGATATGGTATATAGATAATGTTATGTTATGTGGATATGATAATGGTTTGGAGTGGATGAACATTTTTTATTCCGTCATTAGGGTGTCTAGATTAGTAGGAATGTGAGTGTAGGGTTATATCATTGATATATTTTAATTTTTAATTATTTATAATTTTATATAAATTTGGTATATGATACTTGGTGATATGGATTTTAGTTGAACTAGTCTGGGTAATAAATTTATTTCATTGTTTCTTTACTAAGAATTCAATATGAATCATCCATATTGGTTTGAGAGTTTCTAAGGGGGAACCTATAGATAATACTAATGTGATCACCCCTACTTCAATATACTATTTTTTTGATTTATAGTAGGTAGTTTGTTACAAGATCCATTATTACTATATTATGGTGAAATGGTTGGATTAAATCTATATTTATACCAAAGGATCAATTCTTTATATTATCATATTAGATTTTTTTTATTTTGTTTCTATATGACAATACATGTATATTATATTATTTCATTAAATATGGGTTAATTGGTCTTATAGTTACTGTTTTAATTGGTGGTTGTTTATATTTTATTTTCACTATAATAAGAAAATTCCTTCTATGTTGGGTGTTTATACCCTTGGTTCTACTCATAAATCCATTACCTTTTATAGGTGGGTTTCAGGACCACTCTTGTCTTTTCTAACTTCCTAGGCATGAATCTAATGGGAACATGTTCTAATAGAGTTTGAGGGTGATATTTTATGATAATAAATATGGTAAATAATTATCATTGAACAAAATTGAGAATAAAATTGATTGCGTGATAAATGATAGATATTTTTGAAATTATAATAATATATTCATATTAAATGTTGAAAGCATCAAGGATTGTTCATTACTCATATTGTGAAGGAAGGTGATACGTGTAAAGTGGGTTTATTAAGAATATAATAATGACTAAAAATAGATAGTCTGATGGATGAAATACTATATAATAAATAATTTTAAGTCAATGAAAATATTCCTTCATTGCATAATGATAGATTATAGAGATCTCTTAATGAATATTCCACTACACGGGGAGTTAGAAAGACGATACAAATGTATTAAAACTCCATTGTGATCACATAATAGTAAAAATAATTTATTTAGTTTATAAAATTTCAATAATTTATTATTTTTAAATATATAGATTATATAATATGAAATGGATTCTATAATCCTTGGATTTAATGATTAAGATATTTCAAATTGTTTAAGTGATCTATCTCAATGTTATGGTTAATGAAGATTATATCAAATATGGGAAGATGTCCTTTAATTACAGCCTCAAGATATGGGACTACCTTTATAAAATAAAGAACAGGATACACAAGCCACTAATAATCTAAATACACATGGAACAATTTCTATTGATATGAGAAAATGGATAGATCATGATATTACCATTGTAATCAATATTTGAAATAATATTTTGTGGCTATATACTGTTGTTACATCCTTTATATTCATCAACATAATTCCCTATGTTATTTTTATTAATTTCATTTTTTGTACTAATTCCCTAAACTATATTTTTTGGTTTACTTTATGTATTCAGGTAGGTTACACTTATTTAAAGTAAATATACACATATGGTTACCTGATTAAAATGTAATTTCACATAGGTTGTTCATATTACATTGACTATAATGGTAGGTTATACCACCACTTTAAATGATAAAATATTTTTTCCCTTAAATTTAAATTAAGGGTAATTTTTATTTACCCCAAAATACAGATGTTATGTGGTTTACAAGTTAAATTAAAACTACTAGTGAATCCTTAAGGTATAAAAAATCATTATTATATTAGGATTGTGATTCCTTTTAAATTTCCTGATTTATATATTGAGTATCCACATTTCTCATTTTGAACATGTGAAGAGTGGAGTAAGTTAATCCTTCCCAAACCATTATAAATACCATTATTATCTTGTTTATTTATCTAGGTTTGTGTTTTCATGTTCATAAAACTATATACTCTTTAAAATTTATCCATATATGTTGGGTTGCATTTTTATATCCTTTCAACCATGAAATTCAACATTTTATACTTACTCTAATTATTTTACATATTGATTTTTATTTTTTAAGGGAGAAAATTCACCCCAATATTCTAATTTACAAAATAACATTGTAACCTAAAACATGGGTTAAATGGTTGATTCAACCCATAATAGTATAAAAACAATTTACCACACTATAGTATGCTATTATTTTTTATTGAAGATTATTGATCATGATCAATTCTAAAATTAAATTCACCCTTGAAATATGAGTTATTCATGTTCAATAGAATTAGTAGTAACATTAGGGATTTATTATATGTATCTAAGTTAGATGATTAAAATATTTTTATAATGATTAAAATAAATTTCTATTAGGTGTTCTATGATTATCATTTAAAATTTGTAAATAAAAGAGTCAAATAAAATCATAAATAATAAATTAGTGAAAAAATGAAATTAATGGATTTAGAATAATCAAAATAATGGAGTGATATTAGATATATTTCATACTAACTATTAAAAATATTTAGAATAAGAATAATTCATCACAAAATAAATTACCATTTAAGAAATTCTCAATGGTTACATAAAAAAAGAAAATAAAATTATCTCATACTATTTAGTCTATACTCCACACCCGTCCTCCTATTTTTTTCATTCATTATAAATCATTCAAATATACATATTTATTGTGGATATTTTATTAGTATGATTAATGATATTACATTAAAATAGATAAACCTTTAGTATATTTCATCAATAGAGAAATAATATTTCAACATGGATTAATGGTGAATTTTGTTTTGAATAATTAATATTAAATTATATGGGTTATTAATAATTATTCAATTAAATTAAATAATTTTTATAATTTAATTGGTTGATATGATATAATAAATTAATTTCATTAATGACTACATTATTTATGAAACCATAGGTTGGGTCAAAAAATGAAGGAGTGATTTACACAATAGAAACATCTAGTGTGAACTATAAAATAACATCAAGATGGATCCTTTAGTGTGGAATCACCTATTAATTGAGATTATATATAATAAAAAAATTGAGTTCAAAAATTAAATTTACTGACATAAGTAAACCATGTTTCTTGAGCCATATTTTAATATATAATCAAGTTAATTCCCCAAATTACTAGTGGATAATGAAATCCATCAATGATAAAAGTATGGAAATTATTGAAAAAAATTATATATGATAATTTTTTAACCATTCCCTTAAAATCCTCCATAATTTTAACATGTGTTACATGTTTATTAGGTAATACCATAACAAATGTAGTCAAAAGAAAGAATCTTCACTAAGTATTATATATAATTTATATAATAGGGATATCTCAAATGAGATAACTATATCACTACATGATAAATTTCATTCCATACCAAATTGAACATTGAGATAAACATATAAATATTTTATAAATTGAATAAAAAATAATTTAATAATTACTTAAATGTATATATAGTTGTGTAAAAATATCATATTTGATAAAATCCTATTAATATACTACAAAAATTAATAGGAATGAGGAACATCAAGACTTTGACCCATATAATAACCAAAATTCATGATCACATATATAATGAATATTATTTTTGAGAATGAGAGCATTCTATTCACACACATACATCCAATTAATATATATATATACACACACACAAACACATATCATAAACATTTAGAAGTTATTAAAATACTCAATATGATTTCGTCAAGCCCCATAATAACCTACCAAAAAATTTATAAACAATATATGGTAGTTAATGTTTCAATTATATATGTTAAATAATATATTCATGTTAGGATTAGAAGATTAATAAAGAATTATAAAATATTTTGAAAAATATTAAAATAACTAATATTTTTAAGAACATATAAAATAAATGATCCCACACCATTGAGATAAAATGAAGTGTTCTATGAGTTTTATTAAAACTATTTCTACTAAAATATAATGAAACTATAAAATATAATAAAAAAAGAAAAATCTAATGAATAACCATATCGTTATCAAAAATTAGATTGTTTGTTAATCTTCAAATTCTTCACATCAGAATTTAGTTTTCCCATCGTTAGGATTTTGGATGATTTCCTAATTAAAATCATCTTGAGGCATGAAGTCATTTAGGATCAAATTATATTCAAAATTATTTTAAAAACAATTTCATCACTAATGTAAATGATAGAATTCCATTATGATATCTATAAATCCTTTTAGAAGGATTTTTTATTATTTTATAATATAGTTTTGTGGCCGATATAAAGAAAACTTGAGAGATTCCTTTAATTTAGCAATCATATCACATTTTTATTGTTAGATTATAAAATATATTAATTATCATCCTTACATTTTTAACATAGTAAGGTAATAATCTCTGTATCAACCTTACTAATATCCTCTATTAACAAGTCACTTTACTTAATTTAATCAAATATACTAGAAGGAGACTTGAAAATCCAATTCTATTTAACTCCACGTTAATCTCCATTACCCAAATGTACCTCAGGATTCATTATTATGAATAATCATTATATGTGTAAGATTTGATCTCATTTATAGTGAATCATTCTATGTACAATAAAGGTTTTATTCCCATAATAGATGATCCTTTAGTAAAGTTCTTTATGTTAGGTTTAAGATGGTGATGAAAGATTGTCTAGAGGGGCTAAAGGGAAAAATTGAAAAATTTAAAGAGTAGAAATAAATATCTATTTTTTTTCAACATAATTATAAAAGTTAATTATCATGAACAATAGGTGATGATATGTGGTGTAAAAGTAAAGAATGAACATAAGAATGTTTATAGTAGATTGGTCCAAAGTGGACCTATGTCTACTATTACTCCTCTTTACCAATTGTGTGATGTCTTATGAACTAATTTATTTTTAAAGGGGGATCTAATCCAATTACAACCTACTTTTTTAGTGTAATTATATCCAAGAAAACTGAATTTTATATCGAATTTCCCAAACTATTATAATTACAAACTACAGATACTGAGAGTCATAACATGAATAGTCCTGATTTAGAATCTAAGATTCACAACTCGAAGAGAGAGAATTATTTTTTTAGAAAAGAATAAAATGAAATATTAATCACATGTGAGAGATATAAAACGAATTACTATAGACTTAGACAGAACCAGGAATAGAAGGTGATGTAGAAATGTGAAGCACAACTGTTGGTTCTATGAGTAAAGGATTAGTACATCTTATCAAGGTAGGTGTTGTAGTTGAAGACATTTTGGTCCCCCTTTAGAGATATTCTAGATGATGATAATGGTTTTCATATGATAAATTAAAGAATTATAGTATCATGCAACACATTACATATTGAAAGTTCAATCCAAAATAAGATCATCACAATAGTGTGTTATCGACATAACATCGATACCATTGAATGGGTATTGAAGAACTTTAAAAAATATAAACCACATTAACTAAATAAATAGTCATGTGAGTTGTTAAATAATTAAAGATTAAAATTATCATAGATATAGAGAATATAGTTCCACAAAAATTAATATTCAAAAATAAATATTAAAAAAATTGAACCCATAATTAAGTAATTCATAATATCTACATAACAATAGTAAAAAATAAATCCCATAGATATCACATCATTTCCTTTCTGGAAAATTCAAATTTTAATTTTAAGACTTCCTATTACCATACTGATATATGATAGAATATAAATTAAATAACATGACATTAAATAAAATAATGAAACATTGATTAAGTCCACTGTTATTAAACATTAATTAGAATCATTAAAAAAAATAAACCACTCATAATAAATATATTCAAAATGTTGAAACTTCATGTCATAGGTTTAAATGTAAATAATAAAAAAAAATTGAATCTATATTAAAATATAATTAAAAATTTACAAAAAAAACTTATCATAGTTTCCACATGATTAATAATATTTTTTTAAATTATAATTTCTAATAAAACTATTAAATGCATATATTAAGTGAAAATATCAAAATACATGAAAAAAGAGTAATTTGGGTGATCTATACATTTCTATATATTTTCAAATTATTGTATTGATTGTGCACATTGACTTCCCATTCAGACATACTCTAAGGTTCAATCAATAATTAGGGTTGACTGACTACATAAAAAATATAATCAACCATGAGATATCGATCATATATAAGAAGAAATCAACTATGTTTGAGATATCAATCGTATGAGCAAAGTGCCAACCACATGAGTAGTATCAACTGACCACATGAACAAACAATCATGTGACAAATCAAGTGAATGTAAGAATATAAGGTATACCACATGAATAAATGACTAACCCCATGAAGAAATTACCATGTATAAAGTCAAGTTACCATGAGAACAATGAATGTGTGTCAATTCAAGCTACTGTGAGATAGTAAAAAAAAAGTGACCATGAAGGATAGATCAATATTAATTCTTTTAAATGTAACACATTGAAAACAATGAATAATAATTTTTTACAATATTAAAAATTGAAAAATTAATTCGTAAAATAATTTAAAAATGTAATCCTTTTTACAAAAATAAGGATTTTTACATATTTAATCATTTTTTTAAAAAATAATCCTCTTTTAAAAAATGTAAGCCTTTTTTCTTTTGTAAAGGAAACTAAGAAACTAAAAACATAAATTCCAGAAACAATTTAAAGATTATCAAAAAATTATAAATATTATATAAAAAATAATGTTAAAAATTATAATTATTAATTAAAAAAATATTTGGGTTATTTTTATTTTTTATAAAAACAAAATTTGAAAAAATAACACTAGAAATCCTAAAAAACACCAAACACTAACAAATATCTTTAGAAAAATCCCCCATTTTAAAAATATAAAAACCTGAAATATGAGAGACACAAAATTAATTTTTTTTGAAATTTATTTAAAATTAATTAATATTAAATAAAATAAGATTTTAAACAAACTAATTTTAAACAAAATAAAAAATCCTCCTTAATAAATTCTAATTAATTCTAATATAAAAACTAGAGTAAAAAATAATTTAAAATTAAAGATAAATGTCCATTATACCAAGTTAAAATTTTATTATGTAAAACCTTTATAAAAAAATATTTAGTAATAATATATGAAAATTTTTTATCATTTGAAACATATTCAAAAAATATATCTCTTTAATTAACAAAATCTAGAAAAAATTAAATCACATATCAAATTGTTTTGTTCTCGAACGATGTAATGTTTTTTTGAAATTGAAATAGTCTAATAATTATCTCAATAGGTAGGAATGTTTTCAAAAATAAAACCATAATGAAACAATGTATTTTAAAAACATAATTATTGAGAGAAAAATGATATAACATTAATATATACACTTTTGTAAGAGGATAACACAACTGAATGATATTTCTTTGAACTCTAAGACAGTAAAATTTTACTAACAAGATTAAATACACCAAAAGTATATTTTCAATAAAGTCCACATTGTAACGCCCCGACCCCAGCTACCCAGAGTCGGTTCATTAGTTCATAACATTGGCATGATCACAAAAGATCAAGTCTCGAAAGACCGATTAGTTTAGTAGCCTTGGAAACACTAGATACATTCATAAGTATTTCATTACATCAAAAAGTAAACAAACTACAATAACATGGTCTTCATAGTCCACAATCATATCCCTTTCTGACTACCCCTATAGGTCATTCATAAAATACTTCTTCACATCCTGGAAAAATATTAAAACATTGAAAGGGGTGAGCTCAGATGCTCAGTAAGGTTAACAATATAGCGGAAGCTTTCATAAATAAACATTAACATTTAAGGCAATGTATAACTAAAACAAAAGCCTTTTAAACTTTAACTTCAACATAATATGGAAAAAGTAAAATGAGATAATGCCATTTACTTCTTCACATGGATATTATACTGGTCGAATAATCCCATGAAATATCAATAACCACTTTCATAATGATGGAATGCATAATGCCAGACTATCATAACCACGTAGTCAAGGCCTCGTGCCAAGAACACAAATAAGATTTTGTCAAGGCCTCGTGCCAAGACACTAGTTTGTCTCATGAGTCCTGCCGATGCATCGAGGAGCTAGAGCGGGCTCCACCCGTCACTTATTAAGTCCAATGCATTCCTCATATGAATAGGTTTAAACATATCATAAACCATAACATAATCGTATCACATAAAACATGCATAAAGAAACATAACATTTCCACATTTCAATCACAAGATATCAATACAACACATTGATATAATAAAAACGCTTTCAAAACCATTTTCAATACCAAAATAAAAGAAAGTTAAAACTTTGTATTTATTTTTCATTAAAAAAAATGATGGCTTGTAGAGGAAGCTGAAACTCAAATAATGGTCACGGCGGCGGAGAAGTCGTTGTCACCGCATAAGTACGGAAAGAAAAACATTCCGTTTTTTTCATTTAGTAAAACGCTTTGTATAAAAAAGATTCCTTTTGAATAAACATAAACGTCAAAGGGGTTTATACACCGTATAAAAGAATGTTCTGTATAAAGCCATATATGCCTCAATGAAAGGAGATTGAGACGAAGTCCTTAAAAAGATCATTTTTAAAATAAAATAGATCTATTATGTGTATTCACTATAGGTACACATAAAGAAAGTAAAAATGCAAAATAGGACATAATAATATCATGACATAATTTGAAAGTAGGAGATTAACCCAAAGAATGGAAGTTGGGTTATGAAGTTCCCTTACCTTGTGTCTGACTTGACTCAACCGTTCTTTAACCTCCTGAATAATAAACTAGAGTTAATATCTACCTTATTAAGATCCATTTTCAATTTTATTATCCTTTTTATATCACTTATTACAATGTTATGAATATTATGTAATTATTCAAATTAATAACGATCGTTTTGTCGATCTTTGTTACTTGAGTCAATAATAAATTTCTTATAATTACAAGTTGTTTATGTGGTAGAATATCCATTATCTCCAGAATTATATTCATTATTTATATGTCATATATATCATATATATCCAGTATATACATTCATTTATAATATTACGTAACATTTAGAGGTAAGAAATGAAATGCACCGTTCATGGAGACGGTAAGCCGTACGTACGCATGAACGCTACTTTCATTTCTATTTCATATTTAATGGAACGAAATCATAATGATATAAGTGTATAATATAATTCCAGTATAATATAGTGTATAATACCATTTACTCCATCCTTTATACATCCCACATATGGCATTAACGATTCAAATCACTTTGAGGGGGCGGTAGTCCGCACTTCCTAAAATGAAATTATCGCGTTTTACCCATAATGGAAATCATAAAGTATGCCATAAACGAGAAATACAGAAGCATAAGTAAAACATAAACATATTATATATCATATATAAAAATAGTGACATCTTAATGGCCACCTTTGAAGGTGTTATATGAGTGTTGAACAATCATCGTTTCGTGAGGCAGAAATTCGCCATCCACAGAAACCGTATGTTCTTTAACCATTATATGTAGGTGTGTGTAAGTGTAGCTCGAATACTTATTATAACAACATCCTAGTATATTTAGGATACTGGTGTTGTTACAAAAGAAATGAATAAAAAGAGTTTAGGGGGTTGGAGAAGAAAAATAAAACAAAACAACATTAGAGAAGACATTACCTCAAAATCGGGTAACTCTTTTTGATTTGATCCAAAGGCTTCCTTGGGAAGAGTTCTTCCCAAAGTGAGGCTTCTAGGAGTAAGAGGGGGATGTTGGGAGAGTATTTGGGCAGAGGTTCGCCGAGCCAAATGGCTTGAAAGTGTAAATGAGGTGGGAGAGGTGGGGGCCTTTTATAAGTGGAGAGGAGGGGAACTTTTGGAAAGATTGAAATGTTACATTATTACACAATGCTTTTCGGATTCTAATGGTCCCACACTTATATAATTCGAGGATAAGGTGATAAGGTTTCGAAATATCTTCATCCAATGGGCTTTGGACAAGTGTAAGCCTTGGAATTTGTATTATCTTCTCATTTTATTTAAATCGTTAAATAATGAGGTCATCGCTGCATCATAATGATGTCATAAATAATTTAATTTATTTAATGTCTAAAAATTATAAAAAAAATACTATTATGTAGGAAATCTTTTTAGATTTCTAATGAATATTTATAATCAAAATTTGGACTTGTGTAACCCCACGTAAAAATTGTTTTAGTAAAACATTTTACATTTGTGTCATTTTTTACTTTAACATTAAATAAAAGGTGTTTATGTCATTTTCTAACTAAAGTGGCTCCATGGGGTCTCCAAGTTGACCCATGGGTTTTCATGGTCGGCCATGACTCATCCAATAGGAGTAGGAAAAGTTTCATGCTCATCTCATATTATTAAAACATTATTTTTACCTTAAACTACACTAATTACCTCTAATCGCGATTAAGAACTTAAAAGTTACTATTCACCAAAAATTATTTTAATCTTATTGAACCACATTTTACTTCTTAATGACAACCATGTATGTCGGATTTTTGAAAATCAAAACACAGAAGTGGTAATATTTCATTTAAATGAAAAATCAGTTATTTAACTACCACTTAGTGGTTTCACTATTCATCAAAAATTGAAGTTTTTCAGAACAAAGCCAAAATTTCACCCTAAGCTATAATTGATATTCCGAATTCAAAAATGATGTCTATTTTACAAAATTCTAAACATATAAGTTGCATTAATTAATTTTATTATTAATTCCCGCTGTTACAACAAATAGCGTGCTTTTAAGAAACAATTTATATCAAAAGATTGGCAATTATTTATGTCCAATTTCAATGTTAAATTAATTCTAATGACCACCATTGGATAAAATTGTAAAAATATATTCTAATTATACTTTAAAACCACTAAATAGTATAATTTATCACTATACATTATTTTGATTAAAAAAGTTGTTTTTAAGTATTTTTCACTATTCATAAAAAATTAGAAGTTCTCAGAAAAATACCAAAAATTCAACATAGGTTAATTTCGATATTACGAATACAAAAATGAAGTCCATTTTGAAATATAAGATTTCTATAATTTTAAAAAGTGGTTATTACTATTCATAACGACTACTTTGATTAGTCACGGTGTTTTAGAACTCGAACTTGCGTACAATGCAAGCTATTGCATTATTGAAAGAGAGGCGTATCGTGGAAGCTCGGGGTGTTACATTCTCCCCTCCTTCAATAAATTGCGTCCTCGCAATTTGATATTTTTCTTTGAAAATAAAAGGTTGAAAATAGAAAATACCTTTGTGGAAAACCCACATCGGAAATAAGGTTAATAAAATTTAGCCTTAATAAGACGGAAAGGGAAATGAAAAAGTCACCACCCAATTTTGATCTTGATTAGGAGAACATTGGTGGCAATTAGAGACATATAATTGGAGGGAAAACGTAAATATTCGTAGGGAGTGATTGAGGTCATCAATCACAATCAACTGTCAAATTGAGGGACTCAAAGCCTTCAATCTATGTTGATTTAAAATATCATCAGTTCAACAAGACATAAGGTATTAGGATAATGCATTTTTTTGTTTTAATATCCCTTTACTAAAGTTTAAGAATTAATTTATTCATTGAATAACAGATAGGTATATATATATTTATGCTTGACAATTAGAGTTTCAACCTTCAACTCACCTTTCACTCAAAAAGATAATAGAACCCAAAAATATTATACTTTTCCTAATTGTATAAGGTTCCAAATGTTAACACATAAAATTTAGATTAGTAAAATTATTTTCTAATAACCAGGGACTTCCTGTAGGCTAGTGGTAGGAAATAAAGGCTTGTCGCACTATGGTTGTGGGTTCGATTCCTGCAGCTTTGTCCGATGCGACGGGTTATGCCCCACCCTACAGGTTGTCCTTTTCCTAAAAATATAGTACTATACTATTCCAAAAATAATCTTCATAAATGTTTTAACCTTAAAAAATACTATCCAAAGATCAACTTAATCCACTCCAACCTTTATAGTTATCCAAAATACCTCTGTCCAGACATTCTCTAAAAGGTCTCTTAATTCCAAAATCAATTTATCAGATTCCCCAAACAAAGTAAAGTTTCTCTTATTGTCACATACTAAAAATATGATTACCTTCATCATATTAAAACCTTACTGAAATCAACAAGTACTGCAGTACAATCCTTATATATATATATCACATTATTCTAATAACCGAAATATAATCCATCAGTCCAAAAGCACCAATACATTAGTTATTCCGCTTCAACTGTAGTCACAGCATAAGATTGGCCTTGATCCCTTGGCCTTTTCTGAGGTAAGTTTCCTTGACGCTTAGGACATTCATTTGCATAATGCCCCATTTCCCTACAATTGTAGCATTCAACTTTGACAGCCTCTTTCTTTCCCTTGCAATCACGAGCCCGGTGACCCTTTTCTCCACATTTATAACAAACTCCCATTCTTTTTAGGAAAGTACCAGGGTGATTCTTCCCAAAATTATCACATAATTGAAAATCCTTCTTTCCCCTTTTCCCTTTATCTGTCTCTTGTTCCACCGTTCTCTTCTTCTCTTTCTTTACTTTGTTGTCATAAGACTTAGAGAATTCCTTTTCTGTATTGATAGTACACGAGACAATATCTTCCTATGATGAGAAGGATTGTGATACTAAATCTCGACAGAGAAATGGTTTTAACCCATCAAAGAAACGATCAATCTTACTCCTTAGGTTACGTATATAATCGGAAGCATGCCTCGCTAACCTTGTAAAGTTAGCCTCATACTTTGCGACAATCTCATCCTCCTTCTGCCTCAGACTCAGAAATTGCCTTTCCATGTCTGCTCGATGGTCACGAGGAAAGTATTTTTCTATGAAAATCTCTTTGAACTCCCTCCATTCCATATTTGATACGTCATCATCTTACTTTGTGTTTTGAATCAGCGACCACCACTGATCGGCATCTCCAGTGAGGCGGTAAACTGCCATGACAACCTTCTCCCTTTCACTACTCCCCAAGGCATGGAATATTTTCTCTAAGGAATTTATCCATTGCTCAGCTAATATAGGATTTGTACTCCCATTAAAGGTTGGTGGTTTTTGCCTCATGAAACGGTCTAGCATTGATCCTCCACGTTGCGGATCAGGGTGCTCCATATGAGTAAGGTTATTATTCATAACCTGAGTGAGTTGTTCCAGTATGGTAATAAGTTGATCAGCACCAGTTGTATCTCCAGATCCACAATAATTATCTTGAGCAGGAGGTAAATCCCTACACGGAGTTCGTACATTGATACGGTTTCCATTCCTTCCACTAGGCGCCATTTCTAAACAATGGCATAAACTAGATTAGTTTATGAATCAAAATACATAATTCCATACTTATAAAATACTTAACATAAATTGAACTATTTATGGATATAATCCATAATCATAAAAATGTTTTCTTTGAGGAAGTATATACTCATAAACCCTTCATAATGATTTGTAAAGAAAATGAGAGTTATCCTAAGCATATCCCCCGGGAGTGTCGTAACCAAGAGTGCAGCAAGGCCCGTTGTCGTGCACCAGTTCCCGTTCGAGTCTAGCTCAAAGCAGTGTTTTCAGGTTTTACCCCTAGGTACATTTGTTCCAGAGCCGCCTCTACCTGCTCGTATCCAGACAGGGATGTATTGCTCGGAAAACTCACAACATCTCTATAATACCAAAATTCTAGGAAGTTCTTCTATACTAATCCTCAAAGTTCATCTTAGGTCTATGTGCTCTAATCAGAGTTTATCTAAATCTAGCTTCCAAGGTTTGAACTAAACTTCCTCTGATACCAACTGTAACGCCCCGACCCCAGCTACCCAGAGTCGGTGCATTAGTTCGTAACATTGGCATGATCACAAAAAATCAAGTCTCGAAAGACCGACTAGTTTAGTAGCCTTGGAAACACTAGATACATTCGTAAGTATTTCATTACATCAAAAAGTAAACAAACTACAATAACATGGTCTTCATAGTCCACAATCATATCCCTTTCTGACTACCCCTGTAGGTCATTCATAAAATACTTCTTCACATCCTGGAAAAATATTAAAACATTGAAAGGGGGGAGCTCAGACGCTCAGTAAGGTTAACAATATAGCGGATGGTTTCATAAATAAAAATTAACATTTAAGGCAATGTATAACTAAAACAAAAGCCTTTAAAACTTGAACTTCAACATAATATGGAAAAAGTAAAATGAGATAATGCCATTTACTTCTTCACATGGATATTCTACTGGTTGAATAATCACATGCAATATCAATAACCACTTTCATAATGATGGAATGCATAATGCCAGACTATCAAAACCACGTAGTCAAGGCCTCGTGCCAAGACCACAAATAAGATTTTGTCAAGGCCTCATGTCAAGACACTAGTTTGTCTCATGAGACCTTCCGATGCATCGAGGAGCTATAGCGGGCTCCACCCGTCACTTATTAAGTCCAATGCATTCCTCATATGAATAGGTTTAAACATATCATAAACCATAACATAATCGAATCACATAAAACATGCATAAAGAAACATAACATTTCCACATTTCAATCACAAGATATCAATACAACACATTGATATAATAAAAACGCTTTCAAAACCATTTTCAATACCAAAATAAAAGAAAGTTAAAACTTTGTATTTATTTTTCATTAAAAAAAATGATGGCTTGTAGAGGAAGCCGAAACTCAAATAATGGTCACGGCGGCAGAGAAGTCGTTGTCGCCGCATAAGTACGGAAAGAAAAACATTCCTTTTTTTTCGTTTAGTAAAACGCTTCGTATAAAAAAGATTCCTTTTGAATAAACATAAACGTCAAAGGGGTTTATACACCGTATAAAAGAAAGTTCTGTATAAAGCCAAATATGCCTCAATGAAAGGAGATTGAGACAAGTCCTTAAAAAGATAGTTTTTAAAATAAAATAGATCTATTATGTGTATTCACTATAGGTACACATAAAGAATGTAAAAATGCAAAATAGGACATAATAATATCATGACATAATTTGAAAGTAGGAGATTAACCCAAAGAATGGAAGTTGGGTTATGAAGTTCCCTTACCTTGTGTCTGACTTGAATCAACTGTTCTTTAACCTCCTGAATAATAAACTAGAGTTAGTATCTACCTTATTAAGATCCATTTTCAATTTCATTATCCTTTTTATATCACTTATTACAATGTTATGAATATTAGGTAATTATTCAAGTTAATAACGATCGTTTTGTCGATCTTTGTTACTTGAGTCAACAATAAATTTCTTATAATTACAAGTTGTTTATGTGGTAGAATATCCATTATCTCCAGAATTATATTCATTATTTAGATGTCATATATATCATATATATCCAGTATATACATTCATTTATAATATTACGTAACATTTAGAGGTAAGAAATGAAATGCACCGTTCATGGAGACGGTAAGTCGTACGTACGCATGAACGCTACTTTCATTTCTATTTCATATTTAATGGAATGAAATCATAATGATATAAGTGTATAATATAATTCCAGTATAATATAGTGTATAATACCATTTACTCCATCCTTTATACATCCCACATATGACATTAACGATTCAAATCACTTTGAGGGGGCGGTAGTCCGCACTTCCTAAAATGAAATTATCGCGTTTTACCCATAATGGAAATCATAAAGTATGCCATAAACGAGAAATACAGAAGCGTAAGTAAAACATAAACATATTATATATCATATATAAAAATAGTGACATCTTAATGGCCACCTTTGAAGGTGTTATATGAGTTTTGAACAATCATCGTTTCGTGAGGCAGAAATTCGCCATCCACAGAAACCGTATGTTCTTTAACCATTAGATGTAGGTGTGTGTAAGTGTAGCTCGAATCCTTCTTATAACAACATCCTAGTATATTGAGGATACTGGTGTTGTTACAAAAGAAATGAATAAAAAGAGTTTAGGGGGTTGGAGAAGAAAAATAAAACAAAACAACATTAGAGAAGACATTACCTCAAAATCGGGTAACTCTTTTTGATTTGATCCAAAGGCTTCCTTGGGAAGAGTTCTTCCCAAAGTGAGGCTTCTAGGAGTAAGAGGGGGATGTTGGGAGAGTATTTGGGCAGAGGTTGGCCGAGCCAAATGGCTTGAATGTGTAAATGTGGAGGGAGAGGTGGGGGCCTTTTATAAGTGGAGAGGAGTGGCACTTTTGGAAAGATTGAAATGTTACATTATTACACAATGATTTTCGGATTCTAATGGTCCCACACTTATATAATTCGAGGATAAGGTGATAAGGTTTCTAAATATCTTCATCCAATGGGCTTTGGACAAGTATAAGCCTTGTATTTTTCATTATCTTCTCATTTTATTTAAATCGTTAAATAATGAGTTCATCGCTGCATCATAATGATGTCATAAATAATTTAATTTATTTAATGTCTAAAAATTATAGAAAAATACTATTATGTATGAAATCTTTTTATATTTCTAATGAATATTTATAATCAAAATTTGGACTTGTGTAACCCCACGTAAAAATTGTTTTAGTAAAACATTTTATGTTTGTGTCATTTTTTACTTTAACATTAAATAAAAGGTGTTTATGTCATTTTCTAACTAAAGTGGCTCCATGGGGTCTCCAAGTTGACCCATGGGTTGTCTTGGTCGGCCATGACTCATACAATAGGAGTAGGAAAAGTGTCATGCTCATCTCATATTATTAAAACATTATTTTTACCTTAAACTACACTAATTACCTCTAATCGCGATTAAGAACTTAAAAGTTACTATTCACCAAAAATTATTTTAATCTTATTGAACCACATTTTACTTCTTAATGACAACCATGTATGTCGGATTTTTGAAAATCAAAACACAGAAGTGGTAAAATTTCATTTAATTGAAAAATCAGTTATTTAACTACCACTTAGTGGTTTCACTATTCATCAAAAATTGAAGTTTTTCAGAACAAAGCCAAAATTTCACCCTAATATATAATTGATATTCCGAATTCAAAAATGATGTCTATTTTACAAAATTCCAAACATATAAGTTTCATTAATTAATTTTATTATTAATTCCCATTGTTACAACAAATAGCGTGTTTTTAAGAAACAATTTATATCAAAAGATTGGCAATTGTTTATGTCCAATTTCAATGTTAAATTAATTCTAATGACCACCACTGGATAAAATTGTAAAAATATATTCTATTTATACTTTAAAACCACTAAATATTATAATTTATCACTATAAATTATTCTGATTAAAAAAGTTGTTTTTAAGTATTTTTCACTATTCATAAAAAATTAGAAGTTCTCAGAAAAATACCAAACATTCAACATAGGATAATTTCGATATTACGAATACAAAAATGAAGTCCATTTTGAAATATAAGATTTCTATAATTTTAAAAAGTGGTTATTACTATTCATAACGGCTACTTTGATTAGTCACGGTGTTTTAGAACTCGAACTTGCGTACAATGCAAGCTATTGCATTATTGAAAGAGAGGCGTATCGTGGAAGCTCGGGGTGTTACAAACATCCTCTAAAATCATGATCAACATAACAAATAAAATAAAAATATATCTATCTAGAATAAAATATCCCACAATTGACTACAAGGACACGACCTTAAAACATTATATAATCTTTAATTAATTGAATAATTCACATTGAGGATCTTTTCAGGTTTAGAGTTTCAGATAATTAGGCCATAACTATTACATATCAACTTGAAAATTACATGCACACACTACTACTCAGTATCCATTTATTTCAAAAAATATTAACTCTTAAAAAGAAACATGTCTAGTTCCAAGATTTAGACAACATGACTTTTCCTTGATCCCATCCTTGACCCTATTCATCTTTAAGTCTTGTGGAAAACATTTAAAAAACGTGGGATAGTATAAAAATATTAGTAAGGGTTATAAAAAAGGAATGGAAACATTAACCCATCAATAAATAATAATCAATGAAACCATTCTTTTCAATCATAACATACCTCATGAAATCATAATATTTATGAATAAAACATAAAAATAATAAATCATAAAGGTAAATTGTGGAATCCATATCATACATACATTGTAGCTATCACAACTACATAGGGAGTTACATTGGAATACCCATCATAGTATATTCCCTAAATCTCATAGGTGAAACACTAATGTTTACCACAGTTACGTTACCCAATGTATTGGAGAGCTATCTCGGGCTCACCTGCCCTAGGTTTATCATGGAACCACCCATATACATAAAAAATTCCCAACAACCATCTCATATTCATAACACTTAAAACAAGCATGAATGAAATATAACATTTTCACATTGCAATTACAATATATCATTTCAAGATATAGACTTAATTAATTCTTTATCAAACTATTTTCAAAACCATTTAAAATATTTAATAAAGGGATTTTTGAATCAAAGTGTCCCATACCAATTAGATTATTTTAATGGAATTTACATTTTATAACATTAATTTCCATATAAATATATCATTAAAAACAATTTTTAAAACACGGGCATTAATTAAAATTAGTTATAATAATAAATCTTTAAAAAAATATTTTAGTTAAGGAGTTCTTAATCAAATGAGAGATGCTTTAATAAAAATAATTGAGGAATAAAATTTAATAAAAAAATTATCATATCATGATAATAAAGGTATTCATGATATAATATTCCAAAGGACAGTATATACACCATATAAAATTGAATTGGTGCATAACAACAGTGATGTCTCAATAGAATGTAAATTGAAAAGAAATCCCTTATAATGACAGTATTCTTAGATTAAGGATAAATCAATAACATAATTATGTGTGAAAAATATAAATACACCCAATATATGTAGATATTATGTGTAAAAAAATCATATTTTATTCACACATATTCATATCTCGACATAATCAAGAAGTAGAAGTTTAACCCAAAAAATTAAAATTGGGTGAAGAAGTTCCCTTACAGAAATTTGACAGCCAAATGAAGTCACTTTAAAATTTATAAAATGATTTGATGAGAGTGAAAAGGGTATCTAATAACTTGAAAATAAAATTTATATCAATAAGGATATAGAAGAACATATCCCAACATAATAAGATGTAAATTAAAAGACATAACAAAAAGTAGTCATTTAAAAACAACAGGGTGAAAGGTTCCATTACCGATTTGGTCACTTATGTAACATTATCCATATGAAAGAAGGATAATAAAATGAAGATTTAATTACCCAAAAATTAAATTATATTACACAATTAATACAAATATGGTCAGTACATACACCACAAAAAATGAAATAGAGACAATATAACATCAATCTCCCGAGAATAAGAAGTGAGATGAAAACCCCTTACCATGTTGTAATCAATCGAGTTGTATGACCAAAAGTTAATAAAAACCAAATGAATCACAGAATAACATGAATATAATGATAATCATGATAATATATTTCAAATGGCAGTGCACAATACACCACATGCAATAAATAATTGGCGAACAATGGAAATCTCACAGAATTAAAAGTGAGATAAGAAACCCCTTACCTCGTGTCCTACTTGACTCAATCATTATTTAATATCTTGAATAATAGAATAAGGTAAATTTATACTTGATTAAGAACCTTTTTCAATTTTATTATTATTTTTATTTCAATTATTACTTTTCTATAACAATTAGTTAATTATTTGAGTTCATATCGTTCATTTTGTCGATGTTCGGAACTTGAGTTAAAAATGAACTTGTAATAATTATAAATTGTCAATGTGGTCGAAATAAACTTATATCCAGAATGATATTCATGAATTGAATATCATATATATCATATATATCTATTATATACTTGTATTTATAATTGTACATAACATTTGGAGACAAGAAATGAAATGCACCATTCATGGAGACGGTAAGTTGTACGTACGCATGAATTCTACTTTAATTTCTATTTCATATTTAATGGAATAAAAATGTAATGATAAAAAGTTATATTATAATTCCAGTATAATATCATATATAATTTATTTATCTCCATCCTTTATATGTTCCATGTATGGTATGAACGGGTCATATCACTTTGAGGGGGCAGTAGTCCGCAGTTCCTGAAATAAAATTATCATATTTACCCATTATGGAAACCATAAAGGTATGATATAAATGAAAAATAAATAAGTAAAGAGACAAAATAAATATAATATATATCACATATAAATATAGTTCCAGCATAATAAACACCATGAGAGGTGGTTGGAGATATTTAAACAATCATCGTTTCGTGAGACAGTAGTTCGCCGTCCACAGAAATAGTATGTTTTTAACCATTAGATGGAGGTGTGAGTAAGTATTGTTCGAATAATTATAATAAAAAAATAGTTTATTTAGGATACTGGTTTTGTTATAAAATAATGTAATAAAATGAGTTTAGGGTTTTGGATAAGTAAAATAAAAGAAAATCACTTAAGAGAAGATGTTACCTTTAAATTGGGTATCTCCCTTTGGATTAAACCAAAAGTTCCACTTGAATTTCCTTATTCCTATGGGAAATCTTATAGGATGAAGATAGAGATTTAGAGAGCTTAATTGGGTCTAGTTTGGATGAGACAAGGTGCTTGAGATGTTTGAGGAATGTGCTAGAAGTGAGGGATTTTTATAAGGGGGAGGAGGGGCTCTTTAGGAACGTTTAAAAATATTATTTTATTATATATTGATATTCAGTTTCTAGAGGTCCAAAACCTATTAAAGTCGAAGATAAGATGACTCATTTTCGAAATAAAATCATCTAATAAGAATTGGATATTTTTTGGATATTTTTTTAATCTTTATAATTTTATTTATTTAAAACATTCATTAATGAGGTAAACACTGCATCATTATTGTGTCATAAATAATTTTATTTATTTGATGTCTAAAAATTATAAAAATATATCATTATGTAGGAAATATTTTTTTTTATATTTCAAATGAATATTTATAATCGAAGAGATAACTTATATAACCCCATGTAAAAATAGATTTACTAAAATATATATGTTTAAGTCATTTTTGTCTTTACGTAAAATTAATTAATATAAAGTGTCATTATTACTCCCATGTGGCTCCATTGGGTCACAAAATCGACCCAAGGATGGCCATGGTCGGAAATGTATCAAACAATAGGATTACGACACATGTTAGTATACTTTAATATTATTATAATAATATTTTGTTACCCTTATTTACCATATTTAGCCTTTAACCATGGTAGATAAAAATTTCACTGAAATTAATATTAAAAATGTCTAAAAATAAAAGTTAGCTATTTATAAAATTCGAACATCCTGATTCCAAATATAGAATCCATTTTTCCAAATTCAAAACACATAAGTGGAAGAAATTAATTTAAAATTAATTCATGCTGTCAAAACAAAAAGAGTGTTTTTAAGAAATAATAACTATCAAAAGATTAACACTTATTTATGTACAATTTCAAAGTGAAATTGCATAAAATGAGAAACAATAGATTAAATATTAAACAAATAATATAATAAAACTTTAAAACCATTTAAAAATATAATCTAACAATATAAATAAATTAGACTAAAAGGCAGTTATGAATTAAAATACAGTATTTTTCACTATTCATAAAAAATGAACATTATCAGAAAAATACCAACATTTTATCCAAAGTAAATTTTTATGTCCAGATTCTAAATAAGAATTTTATTTTTTCAAATATATCATATAAAAGTGACCAAAACTATATTTAAATATGGTTCTCCATCAAAAGGCGGTAAATCGACCTTTTAATGAATATTAGAGTATTTATGCTTAAAATTTGATTTTTTGTTATTTTAAGCCTCTAAAATTTATTTTATAAATGTAAAAACATTTTAGAAACATATTTAATCATAATATGGTTAGTTTTTTTCATTTCTGCTTATACAACAGCTACACATTAACTACCATTTAAAATAATACTATTATATTAATATTTCTCAGTATAACTCAACGTTATGTGCAACCTATGTTTTCAATGAAACCTGTTGTTCTGTATTAGGTATACCATCAAACATAGAATCCCCTTTAAGGAAAAATTAATATTTAATTCAAAAATTTTAATAATTATGAAAATTTTATATTCTTTATTTACTTGGGATGTTACATCCTTCCCCCCTTTTGGGAATTGCATCCTCGAAATATTAAAATTGGGCTTGGAAACTTCATTTAATGTCTCATATCGGAAAAAGAGTCAATAAAAATATCACTTTAAAAGAAATAAAGATAAATACAATGGTCACCTTAGACAACAGATACTAGGATTCCATGAAAAAATGTATATGAAAGAGGAACCAACTCTCATAGATTAATAGAGAGTGATAGAGAACTTGATAATGGAAAGTTAACCACCATAATAATATAAATTTGTCATTTGGTAAAAGTATGATTAATAAAGAGAGATTAATTTTTTTTTTGATTCAAGATCATTTTTCATAGAGTTGAGGAATTTTATTAATAACTAGATTAAGATCATAATGAAATATACTTACTTTTCATGTATAGTGTCATCCTTTAATAAAATTCTACCACAAACTCATATGTTCACCAAACAATAAGTATTCAAGATGAATTGGTCACACCTGAAGTGCTAGAATAAACTTCTAGAGTATCACATAATCTAAAAAATATGAACTATATATTTCCCCTATCTTTAGACATCAAAAAAACCAAAATTGGTTAGTACAAGATCAGATAATCCCCAAAAGGACAATCCTTTATAAAAAGAAATACTGCACTTAATCTCCAAAATTCAACAAAAATAACCCAAAGATGAAGAAAGACCATTCAATATACAATTTTCATTAAAATTATTCAAAATAATCCAAGCTAAGGTTGAAACACAAAACCCAGAAGAATTTAATCACATAGTCTTCCATATTAAATCTCAACATTTTTCTCCAAATAAAATCGACTACTCTTAAAGTCTCATACTGAAGTGTAATTAATCTGAATACATATTCTCTATGATAGATTAATCATTTCTGTAAATAACCCAAATCACCTTATGTCCACAATAAAAACATAGATTCTTCCAAAATAATATTTCCACCATTACTCCTGAAATTAAATCCCACAGTATTTTATTTTCCTTATGCATATAGTGTTCCCAAAATAGAGAATGTATTCCAAATTAACCTTTATTACATAATCACCAAATAATTTTCCTATACTAAGGATGTTCATTTGATAAAACATAATATCCCAAATAAACTTATTCTTGATCCATAAAATTTTCTAACTAAAAAAATAATAAGTCATACTAACCAGAGTCTTCTTGTAGGCTAGTGGTAGGAGATGCGCCCTTGTCGCCCTTCGATTTTGGGTTCGATTCATGTGGCCTTTTTGGACAGAACGGGTCATCACCCATCTTATGGGTTTTCATTTTTGTAAATCTCAAAAATATCTGTAACATGTTTTAACCTCTAAGGTTTTCTAATACCTTTCATTTCCATCCCAATACATTAAGACCTTAACAACTTATATATTGTCATTTTTTTAACTCGATACGATAAAATAAAACTATTCCAAATAGAAGTGACAACATACCTTCATTATGGTGTCCATATGGTTTCATTGTCATCCTGTTCACGTAGGTAGATGGTGCATGCATTGCAATAATGATTTAGAGATCCTTGAAAACCATTTGCTCCCTTCATCCAAATACACCTGGTACAACTTGGGTCATATGGGTGTTTGTAGAAAAATTGTTTTAAAAAATAATCTTGTATGACATATAATTTTAAAACATCAAACAAAATATGATTTTTATAAAACAGTTTGACCGAATTTGATTTGAAACATTATATTAATGGTACTTTTAAAATATATTAAGTATGTGCTAAGAGGATATATTTTAAATGAAATTATAAATAGGTTGTTCATGGGTATCATTCTTCAACACCTTTTTCAGAATCAAAATATACTTCAAAATCTTGTGATAATATAAAATATTTGAATATTCCATGAAAATATTTACCTTTCTTGAAAATATGAGAATATTGTGAAAACGGGATTTGATTAAATAAAACCCATGACCCACAATGATATCGAGGTATAGTGGAGGTTTATGATATCTAAAATAACAACTACCAAGTGAGTCATATTCTAGAATAAGTTTCAAAATCAACAGAACAATACTTTGCAATAATTATTACAAGCTTGTAATCAGGAAGAGATAAGAATGCTGTTTGAGATCGTCCTCCTTCCATTTGTAACTAAATTTCCTTGATCTAAAAAAGTTATAAAACAAGGATTTAACTTAAAGAGTAGACATAGAGGCTATCCATGTGTCTAATATAAACTCTTAATCCCTAATGTTTTCTAAACTGACCTCTGATACCAACTATAAGGACCCGAACTTAAAACATTAAATAATCTTAAATTAAATGAATAATTCACATTGAGGATATTTTTAGGTTTAGAGTTTTAGATAATTAGGCCATAACTATTAAACAACAACCTGAAAATTACATGTAGACACTACTACTTAGTATCCATTTATTTTTTAAAATAAAAACTCTTAAAAAGAAACATGTCTAGTTCCAAGTTTTAGACAACATGACTTTTCCAAGTTCCCATCCTTGACCCTATTCATATTTATGTCCTTTGGAAAACGTTTAAGAAACTTGGGATGAGCATAAAAATCTCAGTATGGTTTATAAAATAAGGAAATGAAACATTAACCCATCAATAAATACAAATCAATGAAACCATACTTTTCAATCATAACATACCACATGAAATCATAAGATTTATGAATAACACATAAAAATCATAAATCATAAAGGTAAATTTTGGCATACATATCATACATACATTTTATATATCAAAAAAATTTAAGGAGTTATGTTGGAATACCCATCACAGTATATTCCCTAAATCTCTTACATTAATGTTTACCTCCATCACGTTACCCAATGCATTGGAGAGCTATCTCGAGCTCACCCGCCCTAGGTTTATCACGGAACCACCCGTATATGAAAACAATTTCCAAGAACCATATCATATTCATAACACTTAAAACAAGTATAAAGTATAGATAATATTTCCACATTTCAATCAGAACATATCATTTCAAGATATATACATAATCAATTCTTTATCAAACCATTTTCAAAACAGTTTAAAAAATTTAATAATAATATTTTTTTAATCAAAGTGTCTCATACCACTTTCAATATTTTAAAGAAATTAACATTTTAAAATACTAATTTAGATATAAATAAATCCTTAAACCCATTTTTAAAACTTTGAAATTAACGAGAAATATTTAGAAGAATAAGTATTTAAAATAATATTTTAATTAATGTGTTCTTAACCAAATGAGAGATGCTTGAATACAAATAATTGAGGAATAAAATTTAATCAAAAAATTTTAATATCATGATAATAAAGGTATTAATGATATAATATGACAAAGGACATTATATACACCATATAAATGTGAATTTTTGCATAACAACAATGATGTATCAATGGAATGTAAATTGAGAATAAATCCCTTATAAAGACGGTACCCTCAGATTGAGGATAAATAAATGAAATAATTATGTGTGAAAAATAAAAATACACCCAATATAATTGGATAATAAGTGTAAAAAAATAATAGGTTATTCACATATAATCATAGAACGACATAATCAAGAAGTTGAAGTTTAACCCAAAGAATTGAAATTGGGTGAAGAAGTTCCCCTACAGAAATTCGGCAGCCTAATGACGTCAATTTAAAATTCATAAAATGAGTTGATGAGAGATAAAAGGGTATATCATCACTTGCACATAAAATTTACAGCATTAATGATAGATAATAACACATCCCCACATAATAATATGTAAATTAAAAGACATAACAAAAAGAAGTCTTTTAAAAAGAGGAGGGTGAAAGGTTCCCTTACCGATTTGGTAACTTATGAAACATTTACCATGTAAAATAAGGATCATAAAATGAATATTTAATTACCCATAAATTAAGGTATATTACACAATGAATAAAATCATGGGCAGTACATACACCACACAAAAGTAAATAGTCGCAATATAGCATGAATCTCATGGGAATAAGAAGTGTGGTGAAAACCCCTTACCACGTTGTAATCAATCGAGTCATATGAACAAAAGTTAATAACCACAAAATTAATCATAGAATAACATGAATATAAAGATAATCATGATAATATATATCATATGGTAGTTCATAATACACCACATGCAATAAGTAAGTGGTGAACAATGGAAATCTCACAGAATTAAAAGTGAGATAAGAACCCCCTTACCCCATGTACGACTTCACTCGATCATTCTTTAATCTCCTGAATAATAAAATAAAGTTAATTTTTACTTTATTAAGAACGTTTTTCATGTTTATTATTCCTTTTATATAAATTATTTCCTTGCAATAAGAATTATTTAATTATTTGAGTTCATATCGGACATTTTGTCGATGTTCGGAAGTTGAGTTTAAAATGAACTTGTTATAATTATAAATTGTCCATGTGGTCAAAATTCCATTATCTCTAGAATGATATTCAGGAATTAGATATCATATATATGCTATATATCCAGTATACATATGTATTTATAATATTACATAACATTTGGAGATAAGAAATGAAATTCACCGTTCACGGAGACCGTAAGGCGTACGTTCGCATGAACACTTCTTTCATTTCTAATTCGTATTTAATGGAAAGAAAACGTAATGATAAATAGTTATATTATAATTACAATATAATATCATATATAATTTAATCATCTCCATCATTGATACATTCCATGTATGGTATTAAAGAGTCCTATCACTTTGAGGGGGCAGTAGTCCACACTTCCACGAATGAAATTATCATATTTACTCATTATGGAAGCCATTCAGGCATGATATAAATAAAAAATACAAAAGTAAAGAGACAAAATAAATATAATATATATCACATTTAAATATAGTTCCATTATAATGATGATTATCCACTAAATGAGGCTAATATTCATTGGTAATATATATAATATTCATGTGATTTGTTATTAATAAGCTCTATTTTAGTGCATTTTACACTTTTAACATCATTCCACATTATGATTGTAATACCTTCTTAAAATGCACTATTATGTGGTACATTTTTTAACATCATTTAAAGTACCCAATGATTCATCTGATTTTAAGGAATGTAATTATCCATATTTTAATTTAATATTTTGGTAAATTAATATACACATCAATATGAATATTTTTTATTCAGGTATCAATCGAGAATTCATGGAAGAAAATGGGGATATTTTTTGATGAAAGGAAGCAATTTTAGAGAAGGCAGATTGGACACTAGTCCACTGATGAGAATGTGGGACCCACATTACAAACCCAATGAAGCCAAAATTTGGTGGGAGACTAGAAGACATATATAGGAACAAATAATTCTACAGGATCAAGAGCTAATTCTGCCTCCATTGTAGTCATTTAGGAGGCCCAAATTGGAGATAAAATTCTAGGCCGGATTCTGCGGCCTAGAAAAACATCCTACTACTATAATCATATCTCTGAATAGAAAACTCCAAATGAGCCCATATTTTTGATACAGTTAGGAGACATCCGGGGCTCCATTTTCCTCTTATATGTACCACAATAATGCGGCCATCTAGAAGGTCTTACAAGAGAGTCTGTTCGGTGGAAGAAAGCTAGATGTCACCTCGGGTCAAGGGTGGAAAAATCAACTCTTTCTCAACTTTCCAACCACCTATGGCCTACCAAAATTAGTTGAGATGCTTTGTAATATTATAGGCTCTACTAAAGACTCCCAAAATTCCTATTTAAGGAAGTGTTAGAGGAAGAGTTCATCATCTTTGGTGCTTTGTTCAATTGTAATGTTATGCTGCGATTTTGTTGTCTCAAGTTTTTCTTTCACATGTAGGTTGTTCAATTCACTTAGGTTTCTTAACAAAAGTTCTTCTTCTCCTATAATTTTGTTGTTATCCATCTCACCTTGATAACTTTGCCTTAAGGTGTGAATTTATTCAAACCAAATCTTGTGAAATTATTCACACAACAGTGGAGTGATCATTTTATTTTTATTCTTTTCTTTACTTCTCCATTTCCTCCCTCATGAGTATACTTTCCGCATCCATTGAAACCATAGAATCAATGGAGGGCTAACCCACTTATTGGTTGATCCAAGGGAGTAGAAATGGGCTGGATTGGATATTATTTATCACCCCATTAATGTATAATCACTTCTTTAATTGAGATTTTTATTTAATGATTTTTAAACTCCATCGTCCTTATTGAATTTAAGGCCACACACTTCATGTGCTAATACGAACCTTTACCTTGAAGTGATCAAAATTTTGATCCTACAAGTATATAGGTGATTAGTATAAAAGGGTTTAGTAATTAAACCAATAAGTAATGATGTTGTTTTATCTTCTTAAATGAACACATCTCAAATATAAGAAATTCAAATCATTAAAATGGAAATATGTCCAATCCACCCTGAGCGATAACCTAGGATCAACACATTATTTTAAATTGAATACACTTAAATATATTAGTTATAATTTAAACCCATATAAAATCAACCCATTTTGGCCACTTCATAACCAAAAACAGTCCATATAATGTACGTGTCTATAGGTTTCTTCTTAGGTCTCTGAGGATTTGATAACCCAAGATAAACTACAAGGACCGTTCTACCTTCACCTCTTGGGTAAATTTGAGCGAGAATAGAATTTTGGAACCATTTTTGGGGACCCAAGTAAGTCATCTAAACACCCATTCTATTCTTCCCCATTTCATCTTTTCTCATCCAAATTCTCTTATCTTTTCTCTTCCTTTTTTTTCTTTTGGCGCATGTCCGCCTACGCCCACGATCAATCAAACCATCTAGTTAGGGTGGATAGTCCTGGGGTTGGGGAGTCAAGTACACCAAGGGAACTATTTGCATTAGATCCTAATCTTCCTAATACTCCAGAGTCAAAAATTGAGCCCATTTAAATGTAAGGTCTTTAAAGAAACCAATTCATAAACCCGTGTGGGAACCAAAATGGAAACCCAAATGCGACAGCCCCAAACTTGGGGAATGCAGTTGATCAAACCATGAGTGACTACCTCCCATCTTCCTGGACCAATTCCACCTCATGCATTAGACACAATTCCCTAGGAGATTCCAACTACATATTTAAAACCCATGTCCTAAACCACCTTCCCACATTCCATGGAATGGAGTCCGAGATGCTCTACATTCACATTAAGGAGTTCAATGACATTGTAAAAACCATGTGTGCCCCACATCAACTAGAATAAGCTAATATGATGCTATTTCCTTTTTCTTTAAAGTATCGAGCTAAAAATTGGATAAAAAATTTAAGACCATCATCCATAAACTCTTGGGACCAACTATAAAGAGAATTCTACAAAAAATACTTTCCCCACCACAAAACAATTTCACTTAAAAAGAGTATCCAAAACCTCTTTGAAAAAGAGGGAGAGTCATTCTATGAAACATGGGAGAGGTTCAAAGACACTCTAAACATGGTTCTAGACGATGGTTTTTCTATTCCTGATCATGTGAGAATTTTCTATAAAGGGTTGGGTCCGGGGAACAAAAAATTCAATGACATGATGTGTAATGGAACCTTTAAAAACAAAGCCCCAAATGATGCTTACGAGTATCTAGAAAGCCTGTCTGAACAAAACCAAACATGGGGAACTTCACCTTATTCTGAAAATACACAAAGAACTACAATAATTCATTCACTTAGAGAAGAGAAAAGCCTCAGGGCTAAACTCATAACACTCTCTAGGAAGGTTGAAGAGATAGACCTTAGAAAAGTCTATGAAATCCAAACTATAGACCTTGTTTGCACAATTTGTGAAAAACATGACCATAAGACAGACAACGTCCCAACCATTCCATCCATCAAGGATGTTCTTTTAGGAGGACCCCCAGCGGAATTAAATGATTTTAACTTTCAAAAGCCTCAATACCAAAACAACTTCATCCCAAGGTATAATTACCACCCAGACTTCCGCTGGAAAGATAACCAACAAACTAGCAAGCCACATGGAAAAAATCCTTACCCCCATCAGAACTACCAAACCCATAACTAGTTCCAAACCCAACCTATCTAATACCAATATCCACCAGTCCATTTTCAACAAACCATACCACCTCCAAAATATCACCCTTGGATAAAACAATCTTCTCAAGAACCAACCCAAAATGTTCCACAAAGCCTATTAGAACAACTATGCAAACAAATGGAACGGATAAACTTGGAAGTCTCTTCTCTTAAACAAGAACTTCAAACCATCAAAACTGGAAAGGCACCCATTCCTACTCAGGCGGTGCCATACTCAACTTCAAGGGGAGATTCAAGTTATACTCAAACAACTCACGAACAACTAAAGGTTGTGACTATTTTAAGAAGTTGGAAATCAATTGAGAAACCTAAACAACTAATTCATAACCTACCTAAAGATTCAAACTTGGATGAAAATTCAAATGAACCAAATGATCAAACTAAAAAACACGATAACATTGACAAAGAAACAACTCTTCAACAAACAACCCCCAAACCTGCACCATTTCTGTAACACATGAGGGGGAAAACCAAGCCTAAATTGAGTGAAACATTGAGGGAAATATTCTCAAAAGTCTAGTTGAACATTACCCTTCTCGATTCCATCCAAACCATACCTACCTACTCAAAAGTACCTTATGGACTTGTGCACTTTTAAAAGAAAATTTTCACATAAAACCCAATTCCTTTTGGATGCTAATGTGAGTACCACCATTCAAGGGACCATTTCTCCTATGTTGAAATACCCGAGTTTCCCTTACATCAATGTTGAACTCGGAGAGAGAAATGTTTTCAAGGCCTTGTGTGACCTAGGTGCTAGTGTCAATCTCATCCCTTAGGCAGTGAACTACCAATTAGGCCTAGAAGAACTACAACCCACATCTATCACACTTCAACTTGTTGATCGTATCATTAGGGTTCCAAAGGGGATTTTAAAGGACGTTCTGGTAAAGGTTGAAAACTTCATCTACCATGCTTACTTCATTGACCTTGACAACCATCCAAAATTAGGAAATAAGGAACAAACCCCAATCATCCTTGGTCATCCTTTCCTTGCAACAATCAACTCTGTTATCTAAGTCCGAAATGAGAACATGACCATCACCTTTGGAAACATGAGTCTAGACTTGAACATCTATAATTCAAGCTCAAAAATAGGGGATGACGAGGACATTCATGAAGTAAACATGATAGGAAGCATTGATAATGAATTTATAGAACATCAAGGAATATTTGATGAATGTTTAATTCAGGATGAGATTGATTTCCTTTGTTCACATGAAGGAAGTCTATCTACTTGGATTGAATCATTTTCAAATTGCTCTTATGATGAATTATTTGGTCCAACAATTGGTGAAACCTTTCAGGAAACCACTTTTATAGAGACCACTCCAACTTCCTTCCCTAAATCTGATCAAGCCAATCTAGTACCTGAAAATTCTACATGTGGGGAATCAATCATATCTAAAACTCTAGGAAACAAAATTTATATTGATCCAATGTCCCAATATTCTTTTGAAATTCTGAACCAACCTGATCTTGAATTGAAGAAACTTCCTGCTGCACTCATGTATGCCTCCATAGGGGACAATCAAACACATCCTATTTTCATTTCTTCTTATCTTGAAGACAATCATGAGAGGATGCTTCTAGATGTACTTAGGAAACATAAGAATGCCATTGGTTGGACCCTGTCTGATATTCCTGGGATTAGCCCACTTATCGGGACTCATAGGATTGTTCTAGAATCTGATTCAAATCCATGTCATCAACCTCAACGGCGACTCAATCCTAACCTCATGGAGGTATTAAAGAAGGAACTTCTAAAATGGTTAAAAGCTGGTATCATATATCCTATAGCTGAGAGTGAGTGGGTCAGCCCAATCCAAGTGGTTCCCAAAAAGGCTGGAATCACAGTGATAACCAATGAGGATAGAGAGATTCTTCAAACAAGGGTGAGTAGTGGATGGAGGATCTGCATTGACTATAGGACGCTAAACTCATTCACTAAGAAGGACCATTTCCCCTTACCATTCACTGATCAAGTCCTTGAGAGAGTGGCAGGTGATGCCTTCTACTGTTTCTTAGATGGGTACTCAGGGTATAATCAAATTGAGGTCTCCCTAGAGGATCAAGGGAAGACTACATTCACATGTCCATTCGACACCTTTGTTTTCAAACACATGACTTCGAGTTATGAAATACCCCTGGAACCTTACAACAGTGCATGATGGGAATCTTATCAGACATCGTATGGGATTTTCTAGAGGTCTTCATGGAAGAATTCTCTGTGTTTGGGGATACATTTGAGGGATGTCTCAGGAATGTGGAGAGAGTCTTGTCAAGATGTGAAGAAAAGAATCTAGTCTTAAACTGGGAAAATTCAATTTCATGGTTAAAGAGGGACTAGTTCTAGGCCATCTGGTCTTGAGTAGGGGGATTGAAGTTGATAAAGCCAAGGTTGACATCATTCGTCACCTTCCATCACCCAAAAATGTCAAGGAAGTGAGGTCTTTCTCAGGAAATGCTGGTTTGTATAGATGATTCATCAAGGACTCTAGTTCAATCTCTCGTCCCCTTTGTGCTCTCCTAGTAAAGGATGCTCCATTTGTTTGGACAGAAAGTTGTGAGGGTTCATTCTCAACCCTCAAATCCGCTCTCACCTCTCCTCCCATTATGAAATCTCCAAATTGGAACCTTCCTTTCGAACAAATGTGTGATGCCGGTGAATTTGTTGTAGAAGCTGTGTTAGGACAACATTGTGATAAAACTCCTTATGTCATTTCTTATACAAGAAAATCCTTAAATGATGCCCAAATAAACTACACCACTACTTAAAAGGAGTTACTTTCTATTGTGTTTGCTTTGGAGAAGTTTAGGTCCTACCTCTTAGGATCCCCCATCACTATGTTCACTGACCATTCTCCACTAAAATACCTCTTCCAAAAACAAGATGCTAAGGCTAGACTATTTAGGTGGGTCCTTATATTACAAGAATTTGACCTCACAATCAAGGATAAAAAGGGGTTGAAAATGTTGTAGTTGATCACCTCTCTAGAATGGAATTCAAAGATAACTCCAATCACCTTTTTGTGTCTGATTCATTTCTTGATGAACACCTATAATCTATGAGTGACTTCCCTTGGTATGCTGACATAACCAATTTCTTAGTTACATGAGTCATTAAAAAATTCTTAGGGACTCAAGATCAAAGGAAATTCCTTTCTGATGTTAGACACTATGTGTTTGATGATCCAACCTCTATAAGTTCTTCCTTGACCAAGTCATTAGGAGGTGTGGCCTAGAATCTGAACAAGAGTCCATCCTTAAATTATGTCATAGTGAGGCATGTGGAGGTCACATTTCCTCTATGAAAACATCTGCTAAGATTCTTCAATGTGGTATTTTCTAGCCCACCCTCTCAAGGGACTCCTACAAATTTTGTCAAAGCTGTCCTAGGTGTCAACAAGTAGGGTCCATCACAAAAAGGAATCAAATGAAACTCAATCCAATTTTAGTGGTTGAAATCATTTACTGTAGGGGAATTGATTTCATGTGTCCCTTCCCAAAATCTAGGGGATATCTTTACATTATCTTATCTATCGATTATGTCTCCAAATGGGTTGAGGCCATTCCTACAAAATCCCATGATCATCAAACTGTGATTAGATTTCTCAAAGAAAATATCTTCTCTAGATTTGGAATTCCTAGGGCTATCATTAGTGATTGTGGAACTCATTTTTTCAATCTTCCATTCTCATCACTCATGGAAAAATATGGAATTTCTCACAAAGTGTCCACTACTTACCACCCATAGACCAATGGTCAACCTGAGTTAGCCAATCGTGAAATCAAGAAAATTCTTGAGAAAACTGTCAATCCTTCTAGGAAAGATTGGTCCGAGAAACTCTTGGATTCTCTTTGGTCATATCATAAAGCATTCAAAACCATCCTAGGAATGTCACCATATAGGTTGGTTTATGGAAAATCATGCCATTTACCTGTTGAAATTGAGCATAAGGCCTTTTGGGCAATTAAGAAAATGGATTATGACCTATCATTAGACGGGATGAAAAGGAAATTAGATCTCAATGAACTGGAGGAACTAAGGATGAAGGCTTATGAAAATTCAATGATCAATAAAGCTAGAGTTCAAGCCTACCAATCTAGGAATATCAAGGTCAAACATTTTGAACCGGGAAAACATGTGCTCTTGTACAGTTCAAAAATTCATTTACACCTGGGAAAGTTAATGTCTAGATTATCAGGTCCTTTCATAGTGCATCATGTGTACCCCCATGGGGTTTTAGAGATTCAAGATCCCACAAGTGGTTGCATTTTCAATGTCAATGGTAAAAGGTTAAAACCATTCATTGAATCTTTCAATAAACAGGAAATAGAGGTTGAGTTAACTGAGCCAACCTATGAACCAGGAAAAAATTGATATATTTATGATCCATGTCAGGATAACGACGTTAAACAAACCGCTGCATGGGAGGAAACCCATGTTTTTAAAGTTTCCAATCATTTTGTTGTTTTAATCAAATTTATATTTTAAATAGGATTAATTAATCATTTTTATATTTAAAAAAATAGACTGTTGACCTGTTATTCTATTATAATTATGGATGGGTATGAAAGGGGAGCACCGTATTCATCTGTGTCATGTGGTGTGATCCTTGAGTAATGCCTTACCCAAAAATTTAAATAGAAGAAAATTTATCATTAGTTTGATTTATTTTATTTTTATGATATTGTAGGTTAAAATAAAATTACAAAAAAATAAATAAAAATATAATAACAAAAAAAGGCCACATCGTAGGTCGTGGGGAAAACCCTGTCATAGCCGGTGAAGCTGCGGGGATTCGAACCCTGGATCGAAGGGAGACAGGGGCGCGCGCTTACCACTGAACTATGGATTTTTGTGCTTCCTTATTCTATAATTTTTATATATATACTTATATTTTACTTTCTTTATTATATATATATATATATTGTTTTTTTTGTTTTTCCTTTTTCTAATAGGGAACTTTTCAAGTGACATGGATATCAAAGGATTAAAAGGGAGCAGCAAATATTTCAACATCAACCACCGGGTGACTTCATTCCATGATCCTCATTTTCAATTTCCTTTTTTAACTTTCATTCTCTACCTCTACCCCCTTCTAAATTTTCTTTTCTTTAAACACTGGGGACAGTGTTATTTTAAGTTGGGGGGGAGATAAAATAAAGATGATTTCTTTTCAAAAAAATGAATGATTTGAATTTTTTTTCTAAATGGAAGGAAAATTTCCTTTAAATTTGAACATGGTAATACACATTTCACACTTTAAAACTGAATATAAAATAATTTAGCATACCCTGATTCGAATTTTAATCCTTGTATAATTTCATGAGAATATATTTTGGAATGTGTGGCTGTCCAATGTGATATTTCATTGTTTATATTTTCATCCAAATAAAAAAAGATCACAATGCACGTCCTTTGAATAGTGGGGTATTAGTTTGAGTTTATGGGGTCCCCTATATAAATATCATAGTTTTGGTTATCATTTTAGTTTTAATATTATTATTCAATAAAAAAATTAAAAAAAACAATAAATTTACGCATAGAGGAATGAAATGACCTAATGCGTGGATTTTGGAACTTAGGGATCGTGACTCCATAGTTGTCTGGCCCAGAGTTAGTAATGTTATCTCTATTTTTGAAAATTTGAATTTGTTTTCGACTGAGTTAATTCTAGATGATGCCCGAGTATATGGGCTTCACTTGGTTCCATAAGGTCATTGAGCCTAGGAGTCATCGGCAAAGTATCGCTATAGGGGTTAACTCTTTTGAGTGTAATTTCAATTACCATGGAAAAATTGAAAAAATAAAAAAAAATAAAAAAAATACAATAAAAAAAATTAAATACTCATCTTAATATTGAAATGTGATTCCACCTAGCGCTCCCATCATTTCCCCTTGAATAAAGATGAACCCCCATGTCTATTGTGATGCACAACACATCCTCATACTTAATTGATATTGGATGAAATATGGAAATGAATTTGAACCAAGGAATGGTCTTGGGATTGAGATCTGCTTATGAAACTATCTTGTATTAAATTATTTTGATGGATTTCATGATTGTTTGTTATAAGGGTTTTTGGTGATCATTGTGTATTAAAATGTTTTTGGAAAAGGGGATTCAAATTTTATTTTGATGAGATATATTTTGCTCGGGACAAAAAAACTCAAGTTGGGGGTGTGATTAGCCACTAAATGAGGCTAATATTCATTGTTAATATATATAATATTCATGTGATTTATTATTCATAAACACCATTTTAGTTCATTTTACACTTTGAACATCATTCCACATTATGATTGTAATACCTTCTTAAAATGCACTATTATGTGGTTCATTTTTTATCATCATTTAAAGTACCCAATGATTCATCTGACTTTAAGGAATGAAATTATCCATATTTTAATTTTATATTTTGGTAAATTAATATAAACTTCCATATGAACATGTTTCGTTCAGGGATCAATGTATAATTTATGGAAAATGATGAGGATATTTTGTTATGAAAGGAAGCAATTTTAGAGAAGGCAGATTGGACACCAATCCACTGATGAGAATGTGGGACCGAAATTACAAACCCAATGAAGCCAAAATTTGGTGGGAAACTAGAATAAATATATAGGAACAAATAATTATTCAGGATCCAGAGATAATTCGTCCTCTATTGTGGTAATTTAGGCAGCCCAAATTGGAGATAAAATTCTGGGCCAGATTCTTCAGCCCAAAAAAAACATCCTACTACTCTAATCATATATCCGAATAAACAACTCCAAATGCACCCATATTTTAGAGGCGGTTAGGAGACATCCGGGGATCCATTTTCTTCTTATATGTCCCACTCTAATTCTTCCATCTAGAAGGTCTTACAAATGAGTCTGTTTGGTGGATGAAAGATGGATATCACCTCGGGTCAAGGGTGGAAAAATCAACTCTTTCTCAACTTTCCTCCCACCTATAGCCTGCCAAAATCAATTGATATTCTTTTTACTATTGTAGGCTCGACTAAAGGCCCCCAAAATTCCTATGTAAGGAAGTTTTGGTGGAGGACTTGATCATCTTTGGTGCTTTGTTCAGTTGTAATGTTATGCTGCACTTTTGTTGTCTCATGTTTTTCTTTCACATGTAGGTTGTTCAATTCCCTTTGCTTTATTAACAAAAGATCTTCTTATCCTCTCATTATATTGTTCTCCATATCACCTTGATATCTTTTCCTCATGGTGTGAATTTATTCACACCAAATCTTGTGAAATTATTCACAAAACGGTGGATTGATCATTTTATTTTTATTGTTTTCTTTACTTCTCCATTTCCTCCCTCATGAGTCTACTTTCTGCTTCCATTGAAACCATAGAATCAATGGGGGTGTAACCCACATACGGGTTGATCCAAGGGAGTATCAATGGGCTGGATTGGATGTTATTTATCACCCCATTAATTTATAATCACTTCTTTAATTGATATTTTTATTTGATGATTTTTAAAATCCATCGTCCTTGTTGAATTTAAGGCCACACACTACATGTGCTAATAAGAACCTTTACCTTGAAGTGCTCAAAACATTGATCCTTCAAGTGTATAGGTGATTAGTATTAAAGGTTTTAGGCATTAAACCAGTAAGTTATGATGTTGTTTTATCTTCTTAAATGAACCCATCACAAATATAAGAAATTGAAATCATTGAAAAGGAAATACATCCAATCCACCCTGAGCGATAACCTAGGATCAACTCTTTATTTTAAATTGAATTCAGTTAAATATATTAGTTATTATTTAAACCCATATAAAATCAACCCATTTTGGCCACTTCATAGCCAAAAACAGTCCATATAATTTACGTGTCTATAGGTTTCATCTAAAGTCTCTGAGGATTCGATAACCCAAGCTAAACTACAAGGACCGTTCTACCTTCATCTCTTGGGTAAATTTGACCGAGAATAAAATTTTGGCGCCATTTATGAGGCCCCAAGTAATTCATCTAAACACCCATTCTATTCTACCCCATTTCATCTTTTCTCATCCAAATTCTCTTATCTTGTCCCTTTCTCGTTTTGTTCTTTTGGTGCATGTCCGCCTACACCCGTGATTAATCAAACCGTCTAGTTAAGCTGGATAGGCCTGGGGTTGGGGAGTCAAGTACACTAAGGGAACTCTTTATATTAGATTCTAATCTTACTAATACTCCAAAGTCAAAAATTGAGCACATTTCAATGTAAGGTCTTCAAAGAAACCAATTAATAAACTCGGGTGGGAACCAAAATGGAATCCCAAATGTGGCAGCCCCAAACATAGGGAATGCAATTGATCAAACCATGAATGAATACCTCACACCTTCTTGGACCAATGCCCCTCATGAATTAGACACAATTCCCTAGGATATTTCAACTACATATTTAAACCCCATGTCATAAACCACCTACCCACATTCCATGTAATGGAGTCTGAGATGCCCTACCTTCACATTAAGAAGTTCAATGAAATTGCAGAAACCATGTGTCCCCCACATCAAATAGAATCAGCTAAGATGAGGCTATATTCTTTTTCATTAAAGCATTGAACTAAAATTTTTCTAAAAAACTTGAGACCATCATCCATAAACTCTTGGGACCAACTACAAATAGAATTATACAAAAAATACTTTCCCCACAACAAAACAATTCCACTTAAAAAGAGTATCCAAAACATTTTTGAAAAAGAGGGAGAGTCATTCGATGAAACATGGGAGAGGTTCAAAGTCAGTCTAAACATGGTTCCACACCATGGTTTTTCTATTCCTGAACAAGTGATAATTTTCTATGAAGGGTTGGGCCCGGGGAACAAACAATTCATCGACATGATGTGTAATGGAACCTTTAAAAACAAAGCCCCAAATGATGCTTACGAGTATCAAGAAAGCCATTCTGAACAAAAAAAACATGGGGAACTTCACCTTATTCTAAAAATCCAAAAATAACTACGAGAATTCATTCACTTAGAGAAGAGTAAATCCTTAGGTATAAACTCGCAACACTCTCTAGGAAGGTTGAAGAGATAGACCTTAGGAAAGTCCATGAAATCCAAACTGTAGGCCTTGTTTTCACAATTTGTGAAAAACATGACCATAAGGCAGACAACGGCCCAACAATTCCATCCATCAAGGATGTTCTTTTAGGAGGACCCCTATCGGAAGTAAATTCTTTTAAGTTTGAAAATCCTCAATACCAAAACAACTTCATCCCAAGGTATAATGACCACCCAAGCTTCCGCTGGAAAGATAACCAAGAAACTTGCCAGCCACAGGGAAAAAATCCTTAACCCCATAAAAACTACCAATCCCATAACCAGTTCCAAACCCTACCTATCCAATACCAACAGCCACCAGTCCATTTTAAACAAATCATACCACCTCCAAAATGTCCCCCTGGGATAAACCAATCTGCTCAAGCACCAACCCAAACTGTTGCACAAAGCCTATTAGAACAACTATGAAAAAAAATGGAAAGGAGTAACACTAAAGTCTCTTCCCTTAAACCAGAACTTCAAACCATCAAAACTAGAAAGGAACCCATACCTACTCAGGCGGTTCCATCCTCAACTTCAAGGGGAGATTCAAGTTGTACTCAAACAACTCATGAACAACTAAAGGCTGTGACTATTTTAAGAAGTGGGAAATCAATTGAGAAACCTGAACAAATAATTCATAACCCACCTAAATATTCAAACTTGGATGAAAATTCAAATGAACCAAATGATCAAACTAAAAAACACGATAACATTGTCAAAGAAACAACTCTTCCACAAACAACCCCATAACCTGCACCATTTCCTCAATACATGAGGGGGAAAACCAAGCCTGAATTGAGTGAAACATTGAGGGAAATCTTCTCACAAGTCAAGTTGAACATTTCCCTTCTCGATGCCATCAAAATCATACCTACCTACTCAAAGTACCTTAAGTAATTGTGCACTTTTAAAAGAAAATTTTCACATAAACACCAAGTCCTTTTGGCTGCTAATGTGAGTACCACCATTCAAGGGACCATTCCTCCTAAGATGAAACACCTGGGTTGCCCTTACATCAATGTTGAACTAGGAGAGAGCAATGTTGTCATGGCTTTGTGTGACCTAGGTTCTATTTTCAATCTCATCCCTTATGCTGTGAACTGCCAGTTAGGCCTAGAAGAACTCCAACCCACATCTGTCACACTTCAACTTGCTGATCGTAGCATTAGGGTTCCAAAGGGGATTTTAAAGGACGTTCTGGTAAAGGTTGAAAACTTCATCTACCATGCTTACTTCATTGTCCTTGAAAACCATCCAAAATTTGGAAATAAGGAAAAACCCCATTCATCCTTGGTTATCCTTTCCTTGCAAAAGTCAACTCTGTTATCTGAGTCCGAAATGGGAACATGACCATCACCTTTGGAAACATGAGTCTAGACTTGAACATCTATAATGCATTCTCACAAATAGGGGATGACGAGGAAATTCATGAATTAAACATGATAGGAAGAATTGATAATGAATCCATAGAACATCAAGGAATATTTGATGAATGTTTAAGTCAGGATGAGATTGATTTACTTTGTTCACATGAAGGAAGTCTATCTCCTTGGATTGAATCATTTTCAAATTGCTCTTCTGATGATGTCTTTGGTCCAACAATTAGTGAAACCTTTCAGGAAACCACATTCATGCAGACCACTCCAACTTCCTTCCCTAAATCTGATCAAGACAATCTAGTAGCTGAAAATTCTATATGTGGGGAATCAATCCTATCTAAAACTCTAGGAAAGAAAATTGATATTGATCCAATGTCCCAATATTCTTTTGAAATTACGAACCAACCTGATCTTGAATTGAAGGAACTTCCCGCTGCACTCAAGTATGCCTTCATAGGGGACAATCAAACACATCCTATTGTCATTTCATCTTATCTTGAAGCAAATAATGAGAGGATGATTCTAGATGTCCTTAGGAAACATAAGAAAGCCATTGGTTGGACCCTATCTAATATTCCTGGGATTAGCCCACTTGTCGGGACTCATAGGATTGTTCTAGAATCTGATTCAAAGCCATGTCATCAACCTCAATGGAGACTCAATCCTAATATCATGGAGGTAGTAAGGAAGGAACTTCTAAAATTGTTAAAAGCTGGTATCATATATCCTATAGCTGAGATTGAGTGGGTCATCCCAATCCAAGTGGTTCCCAAAAATGCTGGAATCACAGTGATAACCAATGAGGATGGAGAGATTCTTCCAACAAGGGTGAGTAGTGGTTGGAGGTTCTGCATTGACTATATGAAGCTAAAATAATTCACCAAGAAGGACCATTTCCCCTTACCATTCATTGACCATGTCCTTGAGAGAGTGGCAGGTCGTGCCTTCTATAGTTTCTTAGATGGTTACTCAGGGTATAATCAAATTGATGTCTCCCTAGAGGATCAAGGGAAGACTATATTCACATGTCCATTCGACACCTTTTCTTTCAAACGCAAGCCCTTCAGGTTATGAAATGCCCCTGGAACCTTTCAACGGTGCATGATGGCGATCTTCTTAGACATGGTATGGGATTTTCTAGAGGTATTCATGGAATACTTCTCTGTGTTTGGGGATTCATTTGAGGAATGTCTCAGAAATGTGGAGGGAGTCTTCTCAAGATGTAAAGAAAATAATCTAGTCTTAAACTGGGAAAAATTCCATTTCATGGTTAAAGAGGGACTAGTTCTAGTCTATCTAGTCTCGAGTAAGGGGATTGAAGTTGATAAAGACAAGTATGACATCATTCGTCACCTTCCATCGCCCAAAACTGTCAAGGAAGTGAGGTCTTTCTTAGGACTTTCTAGTTTCTATAGAAGATTCATCAAGGACTTTAGTTAAATCTCCCGTCCCCTTTGTGCTCTCCTAGTAAAGGATGCTCCATTTGTTTGGACAGAAAGTTTTGAGGGTTCATTATCAACCCTCAAATCCTCTCTCACCTATCCTCCCATTATGAAATATCCAAATTAGAAGCTTCCTTTCGAACTTATGTGTGATGCCAGTGAATTTTCTATAGGAGCTGTGTTAGGACAACGTTGTTATAAAACTCCTTATGTCATTTCTTATGCAAGAAAATCCTTAAATGATGCCCAAATAAACTACACCACTATTTAAAAGGAGTTAATTGCTATTGTGTTTTCTTTGGAGAAGTTTAGGTCCTACCTATTAGGATCCCCCATCACTGTGTTCACTGACAATTCTGCACTAAAATACCTCTTCAAAAAATAAGATGATAAGGATAGACTGATTAGGTGGGTCCTTCTATTACAAGAATTTGACCTCATAATCAAGGATAAAAAGGGTGTTGAAAATTTTGTATCCAATCACCTCTATATAATGGAATTCAAAGATAACTTCAATCATCTTTTTGTGTCAGATTCATTTCCTGATGAACACCTATACTCTATGAGTGAATGCCCTTGGTATGCTGAAATAACCAATTTCTTAGTTACAGGAGTCATTCCAAAATTCTTAGGGACTCAAGCTCAAAGGAAATTCCTTTATGATGTTAGACACTATGTGTTTGATGATCCATACCTCTATAAGTTCTTCCCTGACCAAGTCATTAGGAGGTGTGTCCCATAATATGAACAAGAGTCCATCCTTAAATTATGTCATAGTAAGGCATGTGGAGGTCACTTTTACTCTTTGAAAACATCTGCTAAGATTCTTCAATGTGGTCTTTTATAGCCCACCCTCTCAAGGGACTCCTAAAAATTTTGTCAGAGCTACCCTAGGTGTCAACAAGTAGGGTCCATCACAAAAAGAAATCAAATGCCACTCACTCCCATCTTAGTGGTTGAAATATTTTACTATTGGGGAATTTATTTCATGGGTCCCTTCCCAAACTCTAGGGGATATCTTTACATTATCTTAGCTATCGATTATGTCTCCAAATGGGTTGAGGCCATTCCTACAAAATCCAATGATCATCAAACTGTGATAAGATTTCTCAAGGAAAACATATTCTCTAGGTTTGGAATTCATAAGGTTATCATTAGTGATCATGGAACTCATTTTTACAATCATCCCTTCTCATCACTCATGGAAAAATATGGAATTTCTCACAAAGTGTCCACTGCTTAACACCCACAGACCAATGGTCAAGCTGAGTTAGCCAATCGTGAAATCCAACAAATTCTTGAGAAAACTGTCAATCCTTATAGGAAAGATTGGTCTGAGAAACTCTTGGATGCTGTCTAGGTATATCGTACAACATTGAAAACCATCCTAGGAATGTCACCATATAGATTGGTTTATGTAAAATCATGTCATTTACCTGTTGAAATTGAGCATAAGGCCTTCTGGGAAATTAAGAAAATGGATTATGACCTCTCATTGGACTGAACGAAAAGGAAATTAGATCTCAATGAACTGGAAGAACTAATGATGGAGGCTTATGAAAATTCAAGGATCAATAAAGATAGAGTTCAAGCCTACCAATCTAGGAATATCAAGGTCAAACATTTTGAAATGGGAAAACTTGTGCTCCTGTATAGTTCAAAAATTCATTTACACCCAGGAAAGTTAATGTCTAGATTGTCTGGTCCTTTCATTGTATATCATGTGTACCCCCATGGGGTAGTAGAGATTCAAGATCCCACAAGTGGTTACATTTTCAATGTCAATGGTCAAAGGTTAAAACCATTCATTGAATCATTCAATAAACAGGAAATATAGGTTGAGTTAACTGAGCCAACCTATGAACCAGGAAAAAATTGATAGATTTAGGATCTATGTCGGGCTAACGATGGTAAACAAACCGCGACATGGGAGGAAACCCATGTTTTTCAGGTTTTCAATCATTTTGTTTTTTAATCAAATTTATATTTTAAATAGGATTAATTAATCATTTTTATATTTAAAAAAAATAGACTGTTGACATGTTCTTCTATTATGAGTATGGGTGGGTATGAAAGGGGAGCATCATATTCATCCGTGTCATGTGGTGTGAACCTTGAGTAATGCCTTACCCATAAATTTAAAAATAAGACAATGTATTATTAGTTTGTTTTATTTTATTTTTATGAGTTTTTAGGTTTAAATAAAAATAAAAATAAATAAATAATAATATAATAATAATAAAGGCCACATTGTAGGTCGTGGGGAAAACCCCCTCACAACCGGTGAAGCTGCGGGGATTCTAACCTAGGACCGAAGGGAGACAAGGGCGCGTGCTTACCACTGACCTATGGATTTTTGTGCTTCCTTATTCTATAATTTTTATATATATACATATATTTTACTTTCTTTATTATATAAATATAAATATATATATATATATATATATTTGTTCTGTTTTTTTTGTTTTTCCTTTTTCTACTTGGGAACTCTACAAGTGACATGGATATCAAAGGATTAAAAGGGAGCAGTAATAATTTCAACTTCAACCACCAGGTGACATCATTCCATGATCCTCATTTTCAATTTCTTTTTTGAACATTCATTCTCTACCTCTACCCCCTTATAAATTTTCTTTTCTTTAAACTCTAGGGATAGTGTTATATTAAGTTGGGGGGAGATAAAATAATAAATGATTTCATGTCAAAAAAATGAATGATTTGAAATTTTTTTGTGTAAATGGAAGGAAAAATTCCTTTAACTTTGAAAATGGTAATACACATTTCACACTTTAAAACTGAATATCAAATAATTTATCATTCCCTGATTCAGATTTTAATCCTTTAATAATTTCATGAGCATAGATTTTGGAAAGTGTGGTTGTCCAATGTGATATTTCATCATTCATATTTTCATCCAAATAAAAAAAGATCACAATGCATGTCCTTTGGATAGTGGGGTATTATTTTGAGTTCACGGGGTCCCCCAAATAGATAGCATAGATTTTTTGATCATTTTTGTTTTTATATTATTATTAAATAAATAAAAAAACAATAAATTTGCGCGTAGAGAAATGAAATGACCAAATGTGTGGCTTTCGGCACTTGGGGATCGTGACTCAATCGTTTTCTGGACCAGAGTTAGTAATTTTATCTCTATTTTTTGTAATTTGAATTTTTTTTACTGAGTTAACTCGAGATGATTCTAGAGTATATGGGATTCACTTGTTTCCCTAAGGTCTTTGTGCCTGGGAGTCATCGGCAAAGTCTCGCTATAGGGGTTGACTCTTTTGAGTGCAATTTCAACTACCATGGAAAAATTGAAAAAAAAATTAAAAAAAATAATACAATAAAAAAAATTGAATACTCATCTTAATATTGAAATGTGATTCCACCAAGCGCTTCCGTCATTTCCCCCTTGAATAAAGATGAACCCCGATGTCTATTGTGATGCACAACACATCCTCATACTTAATAGATATTGGATGAAATATGGCAATGAATTTGAACAAAGGAATGGTCTTGGGATTGGGATCTGCTTATGAAACTATATTGTATTAAAATATTTTGATGGGATTTATTATTGTTTGGTATAAGGGTTTTTGTTTATCATTGTGTATTAAAATGTTTTTGGAAAAAGGGAATTCGAATTTCATTTTGATGAGATATATTTTGCTCGGGACTAGAAAAACTCTAGTTGGGGGGGGGGATGTGATTATCCACTAAATGAGGCTAATATTCATTGTTAATATATATAATATTCATGTGATTTATTATTCGTAAACACCATTTTAGTGCATTTTACTATTTGAACATCATTCCACATTATGATTGTAATACCTTCTAAAAATGCACTATTATGTGGTACATTTTTTAACATATTTTAAAGTACCCAATGATTCATCTGATTTTAAGGAATTTAATTATCCATATTTTAATTTTATATTTTTGAAAATTAATCTAAACTTCAATATGAACATGTGTCATTCAGGTATCAATGGAGAATTCATGGAAGAATATGGGAATATTTTGTGATGAAAGGAAGCAATTTTAGAGAAGGAAGATTGGACACGAGTCCACTGATGAGAATGTGGGACCCACATTACAAACCCAATGAAGCCAAAATTTGGTGCGAGGATGGAAGACTTATAGAGTAACAAAAAATTATTCATGAGACAGATCTAGTTCGGCTTCCATGGTGTTCATTTAGGCGGCCCAAATTGGAGATAAAATTATGGGGTAGATTCTACGGCCCATAAAAACATCCCACAAATCTAACCATATCTCAACATATACAACTCCAAATGAGCCCCACGTTTAAAGGATGTTAGGAGACATCCGGGGCTCCATTTACTTATTCTATGTCCCACTCTAATTCTTACATCTATAAGGTTTTCCAAGAGAGTCTCTTCGGCGGATGAAAGCTGGATGTCACCTCGGATCAAGGGTGTAAAATCAACTATTTCTCAAATTTCCACCCACCTATGGCCTGCCAAAATTAATTGAGATTCTTTGTACAGTTGGAGGATCGACCGAAGGCTCCAAAAATTCCTATTTAATGTAGTGTTGGTGGATTAGTTGATCATATTTGGTGCTTTGTTCAATTGTAATGTTATGCTGTGATTTTGTTGTCTCAAGTTTGTCTTTCACATGTAGGTTGTTCAATTCACTTACGTTTCTTAACAAAAGTTCTTATTCTACTCTTATTATGTTTTTCTCCATCTCACCTTGATACCATTTTCTCATGGTGTGAATTTATTCACACCAAATCTTGTGAAATTATTCGCACAATGGTGGAGTGATCATTTTATTTTTATTGTTTTCTTTACTTCTCCATTTCCTTCCTCCTGAGTCTACTTTCCACTTCCATTGAAACAATAGAATCAATGGAGGGCTAACCCACTTATGGTTTGATCCAAGGGAGTAGAAATGGGATGGATTGGATGTTATTTATCACCCTATTAATGTATAATCACTTCTTTAATTGAGATTTTTATTTGATGGTTTTTAAACTCCATCATCCTTGTTGAATTTAAGGCCACACACTTCATGTGCTAATAAAAACTTTTACCTTGAAGTGATAAAAACTTTGATCCTTCAAGTTTATAGTTTGTTAGTATTAAATTTTGTTGGCATTAAACCAGTAAGTGATGATGTTGTTTTAGCTTCTTAAAAGAATCCATCTCAACTATAATAAATTGAAATCATTGAAAAGGAAATACGTCCAATCCACCCTGAGAGATAACCTAGGATCGACTCATTATTTTAAATTTAATTCACTTAAATCTGTTATTTATCATTTAAACCCATATAAAATAAACCCAAGTTGGGAATTTCATAGCCAAAAACAATCCATATAATGTACGTGTCTATAGGTTTCTTCTTAGGTCTATGAGGATTCGATAACCCAAGCTAAACTACAAGGACCGTTCTACATTCATATCTTGGGAAAATTTGAGCGAGAATCAAATGGCCATCAAGAGAGGCGGTTGGAGATATTTGAGCAATCATTATTTCGTGAGAAAGTAGTGCGCCATCCACAAAAATAGTATGTTCTTTAACCATTAGATGGAGGTGTGTGTAAGTGAAGCTTGAATCCTTATCATAACAACAACCTAGTATATTTAGGATAGTGTTGTTGTTATGAAATAATGGAATAAAAATATTTTATGGGATTGGATAGGTAAAACAAAAGAAAATAGCTTAAGAGAATATACTAACTTTAAATTAGGTATCTCCCTTTCGTTTGAATCAAAAGGTTCACTTGAATTGCCTTCTACCTTCGGGAAAGCTTCTAGGAGAAAAAAAGAGATGTAGGGAGCTTAATTGGGAAGATTTTGGATGAGCCAAGGGGATTTATAAGTGCGAGGAATGGGTTAGAAATGATATATTTTTATAAGGGGGAGGAGGGAGTCTTTAGGAATGTTTAAAAATATTATTTCATTATATAATGATTTTCGGTTTCAAAAGGTCCAAAACTTATTAAAGTCAAAGAGAAGATGACTCATGTTCGAAATAAAATCATCCAAAAATAATGGTATAGGTTTTGTATATTGGTTTAATAATTATAATCTTATTTATTTAAATCATTCATTAATGTGGTAAACACTTAATCATTATTTTGTCATAAATAATTTTAATTATTTGATGTCTAAAAATTATAAAAAAACTATTGTGATGTAGGAAATATTTTTAGCTTGCAAATTAATATTTATAGTCGAAGAGATAAATTATATAACCCCATATAAGAATTTATTTACTAAAAGATATATGTTAAAGTCATTTTTGTCTTTACTATAAATTAATTGATATAAAGTGTCATTATCACTCCCATGTGGCTCTATGGAGTCCCCAAATTGACCCAAGGATGCCCATGATTGGAAATTTATCAACAAATATGATTATGAAACATGTTAGGGTAATTTAATATTATAATAATAATATTTTTTTACCCTTATTTACAATATTTACACTTTAACCATGGTAAATTATTTTTTTACTAAAGTAAATATTCATAATGTCTAAAAATAAAAGTTACCTATTTAAAAAATTTAGACCTCCTGATTCCAAATATGGAATCCATTTTTCCATATTCAAAATACATAAGTGTAAAAAATTTATTTAAAATTAATTCTAGGTGTCAAAACAAAAAGAGTGTTTTTAAAAAATAATAACTATCAAAAGATTGACACTTATTTATGTCCAATTTCAAATTGAAATTACTTCGAATGACCAAAATTAGATTAAATGGTAAAAATATAATCTAATTACACATTAATTTTTTTAAAGATAATATTATCATATAATTAAATTACATTAATAGGTAGTTATGAATTAAAATACATTATTTTTCACTATTCATAAAAAATTGAACATTATCAGAAAAATAAAAAAAATTATCCAAGGTAAATTTTGATGTCTAAATTCAAAATAAAAATATTATTTTGTCAAATAAAACATATAAAAGTGAACAAAACTATATTTAAAGAGGGTTCTCCATAAAAAGGCGGTAAATTGATCTTTTAATGAATATAAGAGTATTTATGCTTAAAATCAGATTATTTCTTATTTTAAGCCTCTAAAATTTATTGGATAAATGTAAAAAGATTTAAGAACCATATTTAATCATAATATGGTTAGGTTTTTTTCATTCCCTCCAATAAAATGGCTACACGTTATCTACCATTTAAAATAATAATAATATACTAATGTTTTTCAGTATAACTCATTGTTGTGTGCAACATAATTTTTCAATGAAACATGTTGTTGTGTATCAGGTATACCATCAAACATAGCATCCCCTTTAAGGTAAAATTAATATTTAATTCAAAATTTTTAATAAATATGAAAATGTTATATTCTTTATTTTTCTGGGATGTTTCATTAACAGATCCATTAAAATATTTTATAATTCATTTAAAAACTTTTAAATGACATTCATTAGGATTAGATTGAAATATTGCACATAATAAGACACTAAACATAATCTCTGGTCGATAATTAATAAAATATAACAAACTACCAATCATGATTCTAATTATTTTATAATATATAACATTTCAAATTTATCTAAATCTAACTTACAATTAGTATATATAAGAGTATTAAAAGTTTTACAAGAATCTAAACAAAACATGATAACTAAATATTTAGTATATTTAATTTGATTTTAAATTATTCCATCATTTATGTGATTAATTTAAAAATTAAAAATGATTTATTTTATTCTATTAAAATTATATCAAATTTACTTTCCATCAAGTTAGAAAATTATTTAAAAATTAATTCACTTGAAGAACCAAAAGAAATACCATCAACATAAATTTGAACAATCAGAAAATTATTTGAAATACTTTTAATAATAAAAGTAGGATGCACTACACCTTTATTAAAATCATTTTTAAACAAAATTAATTTGATTATATCATACTAAGCTTGATTATATTCCAAAAATATATTTCAATAGCTTCCAAGGTTATTATAAATATCTGGTTGTGCCCTTTGGTCTTACAAATGCACCAATGGGTTTCAGTGAATTTTTTAGTCAAGTATTTCAGTGTTACTTAAACTCTTTATTTTTGTTATTTGTGGATGAAATAATGGTGTATTATTGAAATAAAATATACCATGAAGAATATTTTGAGATCATGTCGAGCATTTTTTAAGAGAACCAATTATATGAAAAATTATTTTAATATGATTTTTGGATATAAGAAATTCATTTCCTTGGCCATGTCATTTATGAGAAAGGAATATTAGTAGATCCTAAAAAGATATAAACTATCATCTCTTGGAAACCTCAAAATAATTTTTTTGAGATACAATATATTCTAGGACTAACATTTTATTATCATCAATTCATTCCATACTTTTCATGTCTTGCATCTCCTATGATAATGATCATGAGAATGGGAACTCTGTTCCATTGGAGTGATTATTGTTAGAAATCATTTTTTGAGGATAAAAAAGGCTCATTTAGTCCCAAATTCATTTATTTATAGAACTTGGAAAATGTTATGTTATTTTTTACGATCCATCTAGATCTAGAATTGTATGTTTTATCTTGAAATAAGATCATTTAATATCTTATAATTCATTAAAGTCGCGTATTCATAAAAGGAATTTTATAACCCATGACATATAATTAGCTGTGGTGGTTCATGTTTTGAAAACATGGAATAAATATATATTTGGAATAAAATTTACTATATTTATAGAACATAAAATTTTGTAACACATATTTTTACAATGATATTTAAACTCAAGACCAAGATGCTGGATTAAATATCTTCAAATGATCAACTTCGACTTGGTTTATAAACTATCCAAAATAAATTCTACATTTATTTATTTAAGATTAAAGTCATGTGGTAAATTAGTTAGAGAATTTTATAATCAATAGCTATTCATGAGTATGATTGAATATAGAAATTTGGTTTGAACTGATTATAATGAAGTCACTATCTTCAATCTTTGGAAAATCATACCTGATTTGGTTAAATAAGTAAATGATTCTAAAAGGTTGGATGTAATTTTATCTACCATTATGTTCAAACCTAATAGTGGGGACACCATTTATGGATGATAACAAGATGGAAAATACCAATTTATTTTTAATAATCAAATAGTTTTCCACCCTCTTTAAAAGAAAAACTTTTTTCTGGTTATCACCATTCTAAGTGGGTGGTTTATCCTAGAATACACTAGATACACATAACATTATGGACACATTTTTATGGTCATGTATGAAATTAAATATGATTGGTTATGTTATAAAATTATTAATAATTTTATAGGTAAATTATTAGTATTAGTAACCCACTAGAATTCTATAATATTTACCTATACCTATATAGAAATGGGAATAGAAAAATATGGAATTTTTCATGGGTTTACCAAGAACTATCTTGAATCATGATTTAATATAGGTGATTGGGGATTGAAACATAATTTCATTCCACTTAATTCTGATCTATTAATCCAATAAGGTAGATGAATTCGAAAATATCTACCTTAGGTAAGTGTTAAAATTTCATGAAATACTGGTTTAAATCATCTATAACCAAGATATTCATTTTACCTATTATATTCAGTGATCACTTAAAAAATATTTTCATACCCAATTGACCATGAGCATGATGTATCATCCTAAAATGGAAAGATTGTCATAATGATCATTTTAAACACTATAATACATACTTTGAGCATGTGTTATAGATATTAGTGGCTCATGGGAGGATCATTTTCCCCTAGTGTAGTTTTCCTATAACAAAAGTTATTAGTCCATGATATATATGGATATATTTGATTCATTTAATGGTTGACCATTTATCTCTCCACTTTATAGGGTTGATTCTAGAGAAACATCACTATTGGGAACTAGCCTTGTTCATGAGACAATTGAGAAAATTAAAATTACTAGGAAAATAATTTTTTGGCATATTTTTTCCCAAATATTATATAGATAATAATCATCAAATTATATATTTTTTCATGGGAGATCATGTGTTCATGAATGTGACTCCAATAAAGGGACATCGATAATTTGATAAATAAGTAAAGTTTCCTCCTCGATATGATAGAACTTTTGAAATGCTCGATAGAATTTGTGATATTTCATATTTATTGGATTTTCTACCATAATTTAGTTTAGTTCATAATGTATTTAATATATCTCAATTGAGAAAACAGCTTCCCAATCCAAGCCACATGATTTTATGGAATCATATGGATCTTGAATCGAATGATACATTTATTCATTATTTAATTTGTATCTTGGATAGAAAATATAATGTCTTCAATAGAAAATGTATTAAATTTATTTGAGTAATGTGGAAACAAGGTTCAATTATATTAGATACATGAGAACATGGGAAAGATATGCTTGAAGAATGATAATAAATCTCCCAAAGCACCATAAACCCATAAATTTCCAGGGAAAGAATTCCTAATGGTGGGGAGAATGTAACAACTTTGGTTTTAGTCACCTTTCACTTTTATTAGTTGTATTGATGTAATTTTATGTTTGGTTTCAGTTATGAGATTTTTTCGATTATTTCGGTGTGTTTTGGAATTGGTTTAAGGGTGAAAGATTTAATCATAGTTAATTTCAATTGTGAATCTTTTCCCAAAAACCGCATAAGATATTCTAAGAGTTTTTGGATAACTATACGTTTAACACATAGTTTGGAAAAATTGTGTGAAAAACTAGGAAATATGGACATTTTTTTGTATAGAGGAATTTCACATGTCTAGCACAAGGTTTTTCAAATCATGTGGCTTAACCACGTAGCCACCTGAGTGTTTTCTAGTATCACTCATAGGATTGGAACATAGTTTATTAAAGTGTGTGGACTAACCATGTAACATGAACTAATTCATCTGAAAATTTTATTTTTATTCCACTTTCACTTGAAAACTCTCATTTCTCTTCCATTATCCTAGGATCTTGAATTTGAGGATTCCTATTGGAATTATTAGTATCTTATCTCCCTAAAAAACTTATTTATATGGATTGACTACATGGGATCTAGGAGATTAAAGGTAAGATCATTTTTCTCTCCTCATTTCTCTCTTATATCTAGATCTACTCAATTTCCTTGGAACATAACATTTGATATAATATTTTATAGATATATATATATAATTGATGATGTGTTTTGATGAGATATTCACTGGATCTATTAAAGGAAAATAATTTTGAGTATAGATAGAGTTATTTGTGTTGTTCTTCATTTCCATTACCCATTATGAGGTAGATGGCTTGTTATTATTCTTAACATATTTTAGTACATAAAGTCTTGGATATTTAACTTAATTTCCTAGAATATCAAAGGAAACTTGTGTTGAATTTTTATTAGAAAACCCAATGTTTGATTATTTAGAAATATTGGGATTTGGATGGATTGTGGAAAACCCATTTTAAATTATGGTTTTCATTTAACATAATAAAGAAGTTAAATTAAATTTTTAAATAGAATAATTGATTTATGTGAAATTAATTTGTGTGATAACTTGGTATACATGGGTGGTGTGTGTTCATCATTACATTGTATGTGGAAAATTGATCATTGAATTAGCGCAAGGTTATAGAAAATAATAACCTATATGGTGGTCACCTAGTGATGTCTTGGTGGATTAATGAGTAATAAATCATGAGTATGTATAACACCATGTGTTTTTGAAATGGAAAACTACTCTTGATAGCCTGTGAAACTTGCAAAACTAAGCCCAAACAAACTACGATTATTTATGACCATTTTAACCCGTACATAAAATTAATGGGTATCAAAAATATTAACTAATTTATGAAAAATATATAAATGGCCCGAAAAATATAAATTCATTAATAAATTCTCTGTAAATAAGAACTTATTTTTTTTAATAAATATGATTTATTCTTTAAAAAATACGCTTCATTAAAAAATGATTTTTATTTCTTTATACATTATAATTTTATAATTAATTTATGTGTAGTCTAGAAATTCTATTTTCTAAAATGAAAATTATTTTTGAAATTACCATATGAAAATTAACTTAGGGTGAAATTTTGGGTTTTTTCTAAAATGTTTGATTTTTCAGTGAAAAGTGAATATTACCGATTTTCAGATACGATCATTTATTTTCATTAAAAAAATAAATTTAAAAGTTAAAATATATTTTGGATTTGGAATTAAAGTGAAATAATTACCATTTTTTATAATAATATAATTAATTTCTTTTGAATCATTAATTTTTATGATTTTGGTAGAGGAAAATGTTTATGCTTAAAACATGGTTTTCTACAAACTGTTTTTAAGTGCATACAATATATCCCTTTTAATTAATTAAAATAACCCATAGTAATAAATTATTGAAATTAAATTTATATAATATGTATCTATTTATATTAACTTAAATTCTGATAATGATGATTTCTTTTCATATAGTTAATATAAGATCATTTTATACTTAAAAAATACATATCATGAAAAACTGTTTTCAGCAAAATTTTTAGGTTTAATTTTAAGTTATATTTTTCCAATTAAATGAATTTAATTTGATAAAATGTAATCCATATTTTTAATGAATATAATTAATATTATATAATAAGGTCTACTTATTTTTTGGTCATAATGAATAGTAAAAACAATAAAAATCTATTACCACAGTTAACGTTAAAACAATTTTAATAGGGGGGGGGGTTAAATTAAATAGGTAAGGGGAGTGAAAGTTTTAACAAATATTTATTTTCAATTATGGATTTGTGGATCAACCATATCACCCCTCCAATCTATTCATTCGTTACTAAAAATGATATTTATTTTATTGAGTTGAATGAAGCATAGCTAATGATCAAGATAATTCATAGGGGTTTAAAGAAATGAAGCATGAGGGAATCCCCTCTAACAATATTGGCATACTCATGGGTAAGGGAACCCAAAAAATTATATAAACATGAAAATTTATCCTGAGTATCCCTGCGGGTGAGGAAATTTTTAGTTTAATTACCCTCACACCATATGTAGGGAATCTCCATACTGTCATAGTTGTAGGATCTGAAATGCCTAATATGGTATGTATTGGAAAAATTAGTGGATATCTTCCTAAGAAAGGAATCATGGAAAACATTGGTGTCATTTTCAATAGCCTCTATTTCAACATTCCTCATTATATATATTTACATACCATTAACAATCAAATTATCCTCCTTTATAAGGGAATCACCTCTCTTGAAAAAGAACTGAAGGTGATCATGGTCGAGCCTCTATAGCCACTGACAATGCCACTTCCAAAAATTTCACAAGAACTATAAGAGCCGTCCTAAATAAGTTTTAAGTTAGTGGTTAGGGGATAATATAAAATCCACCTTCCTAGGGAAGGGGCATATATAATGTGTATGGAGAAGGACTTGTTCATGAAGATGGCCTTAAGGGACATGGCCATATCCCAATATCTCAAATATTTCACCAAGTCAGCTACTAGATTCTCATCCTAGACACAAGGTCCCAACTAGATAACTGGTGACCATCATTACACCCCTTATTTATAGCATTTAAAATACCCCCCAACACCCTATTCCATGTAAGATAACCCTCACCTTGGCCTCTAGGGATTGTTTTCTACTCATTATAGCCAAAGATGGAGGAAATTGCCACTATTAGTATCCTAATTCACCATTCCTAAGAATTCACCAAATGAATTCTATACTAATAAACCACACTATTCTTCATATAATAAATGGGTAACTGTTTCTTGTCATGGATTTTTGAAACAAAATAACATAGATTCTAAATGAGTACCCTTATACAGAATAACATCATCAGTGGACGATGTGTGAATCTGAATACTCCAGTCTAAGAAATTGAATCTTGATGGAATATCATTACACTAGAGATGGTCACCCAAGTTATCATGTGAACTATTAACATGAATCAACCATTGTTATAATGTGTCATAAAAAATATCAAAATAGGATCATGTTAAATGAGATGATCTTGATCAGAAGTCATTGAAATAAGGATAAAACTATACCACTGATCATTTTTAAGGATCAAATTAATGGAGGCAGGATGATTTCATTTTTTTAACATAATATTTGGTATTTAACATCTTGATAATCCATGTTTTATAGCAACCTAGTTTTTATTCCAAAAGTTCATATCTTCCTAACAAATATTCCAGCGTGTATGATTCTAAATCATTAGGATGTGACTCAGGAGTGATATCCATAGGTTAGAATCATTACCATTAATTGATATAAGAATCATTCCACAACTAAGTTCACAAAAATAATCCCAAAAAGTGAAACCCTCTAAAGACTCCCACACCAACCTCACAACATACTATTCATAACTTCAGCGACATCACTCAGGTTGATGAATACTCCATTAAAAATACTATCCAAACTTAACTATTATTTCTATTGAAACTTCCCATAGGAATGCACTTCCTAGATAAAGGATAACATGACCACTTAAATATTATTAATAACTACCCACGGAACCTTGAGGATAGAGAGAAAATGCATAGGAATATAAGAGGGGGTAAAATTCACCAGAGTAATTCCACCCCCAAATGAGAGAAAATGGTTCTTAAAAAAATTAATATAGATTTAAGTTCTATCCACTAGATTCTCAAAATGGTTAATACATAGTATTATTGAAAAATTTTGAGCAACTAGGTATTCCATAAGGAAATTCCACCTAAGAATACCTAGGATTGATTCAATATCATTGGACCTCCTATTCATCCAATGATTCCCAATGAAAACACTGCTCTTCTCACGATTAATTATCTACCCACTCCACTTACAGTACATATCCAAGGCCTTATTAATTCTTCTTAGGATATCTTATTCTCATTCACAAATAAAAGTATATCTTCCACAAACATTAAATTGGAAACACCATGGAAACAATAACGACGAAAAAATGGGATGACACTACCTTCCATAATGTATTTGATAATAAAACAATTAAGAGAGCATTGAAACATAATGAACAAAATTTTTTGACAAAAAATTTCCTTTGATAAGGATCCCAAAATAATTGAAAAAATTGTACCACATCCCCATAAAAGAGATAAAAATCCAACGAGAACTAAAACATCTAAAGTATTCTATCTAAGTGTAGACATCATTGCAGTATACAAACCTCAAAATAAAGTTTCATTATAACCTATGATACACTTTTTCCATGTAAAAATTAATTTATATATTAGAACCTGATGTTTCTTTGATTTTGAGGATCATTTTTGAGTGACAATAATGGTGCATCGAATGGATCTATTCTTAAAGAATCAATGTTTCTCTTTTAGGATTCAAGATTTTATATGAAGGTTGAATCATATATTAATTACCCTTATGAGAACCTTGTAACTGATGTTTCTCATGATTATCATATTGATCTAGCTTATTAAGGTAGGATCTATGGATTTCAGAAGGAGTGAAATGGTGGTGGAACTGGAAACAAAGGGGAGAATTCCACCATATAAGAATTCTTTCAAAACATCAACTAGGTCTGACTTAAATATATCACATGAATCCAAATATAAGGATCCCAGAAATAAATTGGGGGTAAGAGATCTATCTTGATTGAGAGTGTGAAACACCTCCTTGATATCATCATCCTCATGCGTGGATCTGAAGACTGCATTATCATGATTAGTTAAAACACAGGGATTTCCTCAAGGAGTTCCATAGTACCCCTAAGAGAACCTTCCTATATGTTGAGGTTAGGATCAGGGAAGATATATTTAAAATGAGTTTTAGACATAACTCCAACCACATATATATAAATAATTAAAATTCCATATCCTAAAATAACATTAATACAAGATAATACCCTTATATCCTTGACACAAGAATGGATGTTAGTTGTATTCTGGTCTTCTTATTTCATCCATATTTCTTTATAGATCTCATGGGACATTATCTCTTATTTATGGATAATCTCATTAAGATAAATTATTTTTCATAAAATATAGAAAGAGATATCCTCAATAGAAGAACCTTATAGATTATATTTCACCTGTTTGATTTCTGATTTGGTACAAGATAAGTCATTGATATGGGGAGGAATCCTATTGATCAATGATATTAGGTAACCTTTAATCCTTATAAGTGTATTATGAAGGATTGAAAAACAACAACATTGGACTGGATTGGTCTAGGATGTAGGCTCTACATTGTGGTATCCAGGTTCAGAAGTCCAACATCTGGAGAAGAATAAATGGCCACTGGTTTCCCTACTATTTTCCAAAAGACACCAGGATATGATAATATTAAAAGAGCACATAAAAATGTTGAGTCACTATGGATTTAGGAAAATATGACTCTTCATAAAGGTTGAAAAAAATATCTAGATGACACCAAATCTGACTATTAACCTTAAGAATATTACACTAGATGAACTCATTTCCAACAAATCCCTTATCTAAGAGGTCTTCAGGAGACAAGAATGAGGTGAAATCCTATCTGAATTTATTAGTGTAGGTTTCCCCTCCTTTTTTCATGTAATTATCCAAAATAACATTGAAGTCTCCTCCTAATAGCCACAAATACTCAATAGGATTAATGGAACCATGTTATTTCCACAATATCTCCCAATCCAAAATATTTTTTTTGGCATATACAAATGAGATAAAGTATCTTTTTACTATGTTGTTGACTCTGGTGGTGAAGAATTAATTAGAATCCACTATCATTCCGACATTGATATTGGAATTATAGAAGTCCCAAATAGGCTAGTTAATGGGATATCCATTCATGATATCACAAAGCCCCATCCTACTAGAAAATTTAAAGATACATGAAGGATTTTTTTGGGATGAGGAATTGCTATAATAGAAAATTTTTTGTTACAAAACTCAATAGAAATGAAATCCATATTAACAATGGAACCCAAGCCTCAAGAATTATATACATTTAAGGAAATAATAAAATAATAGAATTACTATATTAGGAAACAAACACCACTAAATAATTTTCTAGAAGAGGACCAAAATCTAGCTCATGCTTTAACTGAGTCCTAGTACAAACAGTAATAGATGGGGACCAAGGTGGGGGAGAGAAGATCTTAAAATTTTTCTTACCTTGTTAGGGAGACTATAAAAATCAAAAACAATTTTGATGGTGAATAGGAAATCGATAAAAATACCCCACATTCTTCTCCTGATAATTATGAAAATGAGATGAAGAAAAAACTACCCCTTTCTATGAGAAGAGTGATTCCCCAACATGTCTGACTGAGTGGGGCCAAACGAAGCCTTTTTCCTGAATACAACTATATCTAAGCAAGATGAGGAGGAATAATGGAAAGGGAAGGTAATTTTCTTAGGAGTAGGTAAGGGTAATAAGGGGAGTAAGGGGAGGTAAGAGGGGGATTGGAAAGGTGAGGCAGGTGAAGAGGAGGTCGCCCCTAGGGGAGGGGACCAGTTAAGATTTGGAGGACTAACATGAACATCAACCCCCTTATAGTGGTACTTGGGTTGGGAAAGTAACATACCTTCAAGATGAGAGTGAAAACACATATTTAGGAAATAGTTGTTGAAGTGACACTAGAAATGACACATCAAGAAAGAATAGGATGAATTAGAGTAAAATATCTTTTTCCACTAAGAAATGGAGTCACCAACCTAGAGAAATATTTGCTCTGGAAGAGGGGTGGAGATATCCACCTCTACACTTATTCAGGACACTGATGCATCAAGTATGCATAAGGAATGATTTTACAAACAAAAAAAATCAGTTGGTGTCACAAATATTCTAAAGGAATCATACATTGTGGAAGGGAAGGGGATCACCGAGGAGATTGATTTCGTCCACTATCAAGGGAGAATCAAGACTGAAGTGCACTGCGGTAGACCACCAAAATAGAATAAAACTATATTTTCCATATTATAAGGGACTATAGGACTACACATTTATGAATTAATACTTGGAATAAATTACCACACAAATGGATTTAGGATTGATGATAGAGACCTATTCTAGTGATGCCTAACCCTAGGACCCCCAAGTGCTTGTAATACATGAAGAGAAGGCCTTTCTAACCTGAATCTAGCCACTAAAGTCCACTAAAGAAAGGAAGAGGCTTCCATGGAGGCCTTAGTGGGGAAGAAAAGATTTAGGTAATACTTCGCCATATCTAGATGATAATCATTGATGGAAATATTAGGTAATGATATGTAAGTATACTGACATGAATAGTTTTGTTATTTACAAAAATTCCACTCCCTCTCACTTATAAAATGAAACCAATAGGGAACCTCATGTCATAACATTTAATTAACTAAAAAGTCATTTAGTTTATCCAATACCTACCAAAATAACTTCCTTAATTCTATACTCATATATTGTAGGCATTGGTTTGATCATATATCCAATCTAGGGATCTATTAGATATAATCCTAAAGAGGTGGTCCAAAGAAGAGACATCATTCTTAACTGAGGATATTTATTTTATTTCTTATTCCACCTCCTTAAAATATTAATCAGTCATAATAACATAATAAAATAAATATATTCCATATAATAATATGTTACTACGTTAATTTTATTAATAAAATCCATCTCCACTTCTATCAAATGGGAAACGAAACCATCATTTGTGTGTACAACGAACAACTACATCGTGAAACGGTGTAATTAATTTTTTTATTATAGTGTTTCATGGATGGTATATTTAAGTGTATTTAAAGAAATAACATGATATTTATGATATAATGATTATTTTAAAATATAAAATAACACTTACCTTCATTCCTATATAAATATTGAAAAATGGAAATGTTACTCACACGTACGTATCACCTACCATCTCCTTGAGTGCAAAGTAGTTTATTTTTTATAACCATCCTTATAGATTGATTTTAATAGTATAATTGATGTATAAAAATATAATTATTTCATTATTATTATTCTTCAGATGATGAAAAAATGATCTATTTGACCTTATTATACTTTTCAAAGTGATTTTGGATATATGAGTCAAACATCGTCAAAACGTTCGACTTGAACCTAAATGATTAAGTAATTGAATATAACAAGATAATAAATAAAATGAAATGAATAATAAATTAAAAAATAATTATTAATCATGTAAATAACTAATATAATATTATTATTTAGGAAGATAAAAAATGTACATGATAAATCAGGCTCGAGTTAAGGGATCTCTCTAAACTACCATTTCCTTTGGGTTATGATAATTCCCTCTCTAACTCACATTATATCTCTAGTTAATTTTATGAAATAATTTTATGTTCTTTATATATATCTCTCACAGATATAAATAGATTATTATACCTTCCATTTATTTGGTAATATATAGCTTATACTCATTTCTTAAATTCCATCATTATGAAATTTCCTCTGATTACTATACGAGGAATGATTAGGAAACCCATTTTCATCCCATGGGTAATTATTATGTTATTAATTATAATTTATTTACACTGTGTGAAAAAAATAATGAAAATTTTATGATGGGTGCACTAAGATATGGTCTAATTCATTAGGTAAATCTTTAGTCTCGTGATGTAACATGTGTGGGATTTGGGAGTAAACCTAATACATTATGGGACATTTTACACCATTTGATATTGTCTAGGAAGTTAGTCTTGACTTATATTTATGTAATGTTATATGTTTTCAATATATTTTCTACGTTAACATGATCTTATGACACTAAGTTATTTATGTTATTATTCCATGTGATTTCTTATGAGGCTTATCTTTTATAATATCTTGTTATACCTTTGACTAACATGTTGTGTTTATTTATCAGGTTTATTCCCTTACTGGGATTTTTATCACCCCTTTTTATCTATTCCCCATGTTATCTTTTATAGTTTTAGGATCTTAAATAGATTTTGGATGTCATTATGGAGAATAAAATTATTATTTTATATTTTAATTTCCTTTTTATGTATTATGAACATAGTCATCCAAATATAGTAGGCCTCATTATCTTTGTTGTTGTTCATATTGGATTTTTATTTTTAAAAATCATAAAATAATATATGCAAAACGATTGGGTTTCTATAGTCAGTATTAGTTCAAGGTGTAGTTATTTTGAGGGATTAAGACTATTTTCACCTATGGATAATAACTCAAAAAATGGAGAATCCAATCAGCGATGGACACTGATCAAGAACACAACTTCCAAATAGGATATCGTTTCAATGGATTGGTAATACTTTTAAAAAATATTTTTCCAAAAAAATTTCAACCTGAATCTCCATATTTAAAAGGATAGAGAGTTTCTTGGTCTAAATAAAGATAATGATGATTCTATTAGTGCGTATGAGTCAATATCCACAAGGCTTCCATGGTATGCCTATGACATTGTCATAAAAACTAAAAGTAAGGTGGATCAATTATTTAGTAGATTAAATCCAAGTATGAGAAGATATTCAGAAATTATAGACTTTGATACTTATGAAGAGATTTTATATTCTTCCTTCAAAGTTGAGATGAATATAGGTGAATCTTAGTGGTATTATAGGTCTGGAGATAAAAAATTTAAAAATAAGTTTCATTCAGGGGTACCAATAGATAAATACCATAAAGGAAATGGAACACAACTTCCTTATTTTCATAAATCATGGGAATAAAAATCCTAGAAACTAACTGCTGGGAACCATAAGAGTTTAAAATGTGGAAAATATGGGGATCAGGATAATCAATGCCAAAGGGAAATGAAGAAACTCACTAATATGGAAGAAGAAAATAAGGTTAAAATCAATACTCAACCTATGGTGTAGTTTTTCACCAACAAGGAACACAATCATTATGAAAGAAAATTCCATAAACCAAGTGTTTTTGGAGATAATAAATGACAACAATATCTATGTACTAGAGAGATAAGAAGAGAATATGATTTCACTAATGTTGAGGTGGATCCCAACAATGATGTGGTGACAGGTACTATAGTAATGTATTAAAAAATAGAAAACATACTATTTGATTATAGTTATATGCATTCTTTCATATCTTATATGTTTTGTAGAGCTATTTTAGCACCACCTTAAAACATAGGGGTTGAGATATCTGTGAGAATATAAAATAGAGCAATGGTTTCATCCCAAGTATATAACTCCCCTAGTCAGTGTTTTTTGACCTAATCTTAAAATAATACATTCTTACTTCATTTAGTGGAGTTTGATTCTATTTTGGGTATGGATTAAAAATCCTTATAAAAATCCAGTATCAATTGTCAAGATAAGGATATCACTCATCACATCCATAGTCATTATATGATTCTATATAGGTTGAAGGAGTTGGATAAATCCCCCTTGAATATTCTATTAAATCATGGATATTATGGACTTATTAGAAATAATATTTATCCTAAATGATTGATACAAAATAGGGAATCATGCTTGAAGATATACCCATTGTGAGGTACTATACTGATGAATTTTCTAAAGAGATTTTTGGTATTTATCCTAACTGATAGGTTAATTTATCAATTTAACTTATACATGTATATCTATCCAAACCGAAGACTCCTTATATAATGTCTACTATTTATTTAGAAGAGTTAAAGAAGAAGTTTCGGGAGAATTTGGAAAAGGGTTTTATAATCCCAAGTGCTTCAGAATGGGGAACACTGGTCCTCTTCATCAAGAAAAGGATGAGTCAATAAACCACTAAATTGATTATAATGAACTAAAAAATCATAATAAATAACAAGTATCCCATAACATGGATGAATTACTTCTTCGATCAACTTTGTGGATCATAGTATTTCTCCAAGGTAGATGTTCTATTAGCATATCACCAGTTAAATGTGAATAAGGAATATATTCACAAAACTACATTTTGAATAATGTATGGAAACTATGAGATCATAGTCATGCCTTTCAGGATCACTAATACTCCATAAATCATTATGGACATAATGAATAAATTCTTTAGAGATTACCTCATCAAATTAACAGTAGTATTTACATAGGATATTTTGATTTAATCTAATGTAAATGAGGTGTAATAAAAGTATTTTAAAACTATATTAAAAGATTTGATAAATGAAAAGATATATGAAAAGTATAGTAAATGTGAGTTTTGGATGAAATAATTATTATTATTGGAGTATATTATCATAATAAAATGGATTGATGTGGGAAATTTTAAAATAAAATAAACTGAGGATTGGCCAAGACCAAAATCTATAGCGGAGATCCATAGTTTTATTGGACTAGTTGGGAATTACCAACAATTTGTGATAAACATAATGTGGTTGAAAAACACACAAAACAAGATAACCTTGAAGGGTGAAATTTTTTTCTAGACTAGTTAATGTGAAGAGATATTTAAGGAGTGGAAAAAGAGGATTATCAGGGCACCATTCCTCACACTCCTCTCAATTGGGGAACTTTTGTGGTATAAAAAAACGCTTCAAATAAGGGATTATGATATGAAATAATGTATAATGATAATTTTATAGCCTATAACTCAATTAATTTGATATTTAATGATAATAAATATCATACTCATGACTTAGAGTTGGATTAAATGTTCTTTGAGTTGAAAATATGGTGAAATTATATCTACGGGGCGAAATTTGAAATATATATAGACCATAAGAACTTGAAATATATATTAAAATAGAAGGATGTTAATATAAACCAACAATGATAGTAATAGATAATCACAGACTATGAATTCTCAATCCATTTCCATCATGGGAATGAAAAAAATGTAGTAGGTGCTCTAATTAGAAAGGACCCGACAACCATATCACCTATAAGAATTGAGAAGGATCCAAAATTTTTAAACATGCAATGAATGGACATCAGAAACATGAAGGATAGAAAATAATCATTAATTTATCAATTTATTTCTCAATTATCTCTACTGGACAACATATAATCTGTTCAACGAGATGTGGAAATTTAGAATAAGGTAACATCTGTAAGAAAAATGGAATCCAAGAGTTATGAATTTATAGAGTTGTATTATTTGGTCCTTGACTATGCGTACCATAAAATTTAGATACAAAGAAATAATTTTTGAATGATGCACATAAATTGACATTCTCCATCCACCCAAGGATCATAAAGATGTATGAATAACTTTAAGAGAACTAATAGTGGAAAATATAAAGAAGGATATCATAGAATAGATAGTGTCTTGTATATCAACAAGTGATGAAAAAAATGAAAAATTATAATGGTATGGTGAAAACATTACCCATACCTACATGGAAAAGGGAAAAAATCAAAACGGAATTTGTCACAAGTTTTCCCAAGACATGAAGAGGAAATAATTCCATATTGGTGGTGTGGGGATGTCTTACAATGATATCTCAATTCATTATAATATGATAGGAATTATAACTTGATTAAATTGAAATTTTATACATAAAATTGGTAGTAAGGCTTTATGGAACACCACTATCAATTATATTCGACCAAGATCCGAGATTTACCTCTTTCTTTTTGAAGAGACTCAAACATGGTCTAAATAACGACTGGAAATTCAGTAAGACTTATCACCCCCAAAATGAGGTCCAATCTGAGCGTAAAATTTACACAATGAAAGAAATTTTGAGAGCATGTTTGATGGAATTTAAAGGAGTATGGGATCAATATCTTCCTTTGGCCATGTTCTCACACCATAATCGCTTCCACTAAAGCATCCAAATGGATAAATATGAATCCCTTTATGGGAATATATTTAAAACACCAATGCATTTATATGTATTTAGTGAATTCATTCCCTTTGGAATTGAAATGGTTTAGGTGATAACGAAAAGTTCAATACTATTTAGTAACACATCAGGAATTATCAGATTTGATAGGATGATGCTTATAATCATCGATGAGACCTAGAATTTGAGGTCAGGGATAATGTGTTTCTCTATATATCTCAATGGAAGAGAGTCATGATATTTGGGAATACAGTAAAGAAAATACATAGATAGTTCATACCCCTAGAGAGTCTTAATCACATCAGAGCTTTGGCCTATAGACTATCACACCCACCAACCCTTTATCTAGTACATGACTTATTCCATTTATCCATACTGAGGAAGTAAATTGAATATATCTCAAATGAATGAAATTAATTGATGGAATTGTTATAAAATTATCACTCTTATTATTAGAAATTGGGTGAATTTCTTGGACCACAAAGATAAAGTTCTCCCTAACAAGAGAAATCACCTAGTCAAAGTTCTATGGTGGAACCAAAAATTCGAAGAGGAACCTTAGGACTGGAGGAATCCCAGAAGTAGAAGTATCCTCACTTATTTTAACCATAGTATTTAAGAAAACAATTATAAGGGTGAAATTATTTATGGGGGAATAATCTAACACCTAGAGTTTTTAAAAGAAAAACTAATCTTGATAGCATTTGCGACATGCAACATTGAGTGTAAATGAACCACGATTATTTAAAACTATTTTAACATAACCATTAAATTGGTTGGTATAAATGGTATTAAATATATTATGAAATATATGTACTTGTTTCTTATTAAATATAAATTTATTGATAAATTATCAGAAAATAAGTACTTTGTTTTATAAAAAATACATTTTCTTCTTAAAAAACATTTCCTTTAAAAATGAATTTTTTATTATTAGAGAAAATATTATAAATAATTTATGGGAATTTTAGAAATAATATTTTCTAAAATGAAAATAATTTTTGATATCAATATATGAAAATTAAATTAGGGTGAAATTTTGGAAGTTTTATGAAATGTTTGATTTTTTAGCGAATTGTGAAAATTATTGAAATTTAAAAAAAGTCATTATCTTGATTAAATAAAGAAATTTAAAAACAAAATTATATTTTATTGTTTGGTATTAAAGTGAAATATTAACTATATTATTTTTAATATTCCAACAAATTTCATTTTAATCATCAATTTTCTGGATTTTGGAAAAAGATTATTTTTATGCTTAAAAACACGGGTTTATACAAGATATTTTTATGTATATAAAGTCTATCCATTTTAATTAATTAAAATATATTATATTATATAAAAATTAAATGAATTATATATATTAAATATATATTTATATCAATTTAAATTCATAAAATTATTCTTACTATTCATATAGTTAATATAAGATCATTTTATGCTTAAAAATACATTTCTTGAAAAACTATTCTCAACATGTTTTGGGAGTTTAATTTTAAATTATATTTTGTAAATTATGAGTATTTAATTTGATAATATGTTTTCCATTTTTTTAATCAGATAAATTAAAATTATATAATAAGGTAAAATTAATTTTTTTTATAATAAATAGTAAATACCATAAAAATATGTTACCACGATTAATGTTAAAACCATTTTACATGGGGTAAAACTAAATAAGTAAAGGGAGTAACATGTTTAAAAAATGTTTTTTTTTGAATTTTGGTTTTGGGTCTTGAACATATCACCATAAACTCCATTATTTATCTATTTTGGAGGCACTTGGATTGAGAGTGACTTCCCATTACTGAATAGTTTTTGGTATTTAGAAAAAATGCAACTCCCTCTCAATTTTAAAAGGGTACATTCACTCCTATCCTTTGAATAGTTAAAAATATTTTTGGTTTAATAAATAAAAACCAAAATATATTCCTTATTTATATCTCCACATCATATATTCCTTTTTTTTATCAAAAATCCAATCTAGAGAGTATTTAGGTATAATCCTAAAGAGGAGGTCTGAAGAAGAGACATCGTTCTTAACTGAGCATCCATGTTTTATTTCTCATTCATCCTCCTTATAATATTAATCATTCATAGTGATATAATAATATCAGTATCTCCAATATAATAATTTGTTATTATTTTAATTTCAAAACATAAATCCATCTCCACTTCCAAAAAATGGGAAACAAAACCATCATTCATGTGTACGACAGACTACAGCCTCACTAACTGATGTAATTCATTGTTTATTACCATGTTTTATGGATGGTATATGTACGTGAATTTAATTAGATAATATTATATTTTTATATAATTATAATTTTTAAAGATAAAATAACACTTAAATTATTTTCATCATGATCGTTGAAAAATGGAAATGTTTCTCATTTTTATGTATGACATACCGTCTCCATGAGTGTAAAGAAGTCAAATTTTCCTAAAATTTCATCATAACTGGTGTTAAAAGTATAATTGATTTATTAATATGATAATTATTTAATTTTTATTATTTTTTAGATGATTAAATATTTATCTTTATTAAATTATTCAACTTTACATTGTGATTTTGGACATATGAGTCAAACATCATCAAAACATATGAAATGAACCTAAATGAATAATTAATTTAACATAAAATGATAATTTTAACATATTGGACCAGATTACCATTGAACTAGTAGCTAGACCGGTCAGTCACATGGCCTCAAGCATGTCTTCTTGTATATCAGAGGCTGCTGACTAGCAGCAAGGGTCTTGTGTGGTGATACTGGGGAGACTATACCCTCTTATCAGAGATCCACAATAGTATTATCAGAATAAATAATAATAGAAAAAACATAAGAAGTAAATAATAATGAGAAATTAACAGAAAATAGATTTCATATAACTGAACAAAACTATCCAATTCTAGTTTATACAATGTACGGATGATGGATGATACATAAGCTAAAACAAAAACAAATATCATGATAAAATGCAGTACAATACAAGAATCAAGTAAAGAAAGGATAGAAAAGCCCCACGGGCGATCTCCATGATCATCCCAAGTTCAATCTTGGTCTTTTTCTCCTAACAACCAAGTACAAGCAATACAAAAATCAACCATGATCCTAAAAATATATGGTCTACTCGGGTACCAAGGGTACCCAAGCAAGGTGGGAGATATAAATATCATTACTCCAGCACCCACAATGTCAAGACCAATCAAAAAAAGTACATTATAAATTAAAAAGTGTGCAGGTATAGATAATTTAATAAACAATACTATATAAAAGAGTAAAAATCCATCTGGGTTCCTAATGGACAGATGGCGGCTATACAAACTTCATCTCATTGACAGGGTAAGATTATGATCATGTAACTATATATATATATATATAACATAACTAGAATGGGGTACGAATAAATCCCACCCATACATGTACATATAGATCATAATTGGTATGGGGTAAGAATACCTCCCATCCATAAACAATTATATAGCTGGCATGGGTTAAGAAATCCTCCCACCCATAACCTTTATATATCTAGCATGGGGAAAGAATTCCTACCACCCATAAACATTCATATAGCTGGTATGGGGTAAGAATGACTCCCAAATTTAAAAATTCATAATACTGTCATAAGGTAAAAATTCCTCCCACCTATAAACATTCATATAGCTGGCATGGGATAATAATGGCTTCCATTGATAAAAATTTACAATACTGGCATGGGGTAATAATTCCTCCCATCTATAAACATTTATACAAATGGAATGGGATAATAATGTCTCCCATCCATAAACATTTATAATACTTTTATGGGACAAGAATTCCTTCCATCTATAAACATTTATAATACTAGCATGGGGTAAGAATACCTACCATACACAAACATTTATAATACCACTATGAGGTAAGAATATCTCCCATACCTAAACAATTATAACGAGAAACATAAGGAAAACACATCATATGCATTTATATTTAAACATCATTCAAGGCATGATCCCATGTTCAATTCACATCATGCGGAAAAGCCCTATCATGCTTGTTATTATCCATTCACAATTCCCTTTATATCCTTTGAATAGACATATGGTGATTTTTAAAGAACAATGAAGAGCCATGGTCTAAACCATCCAAAATATTTCATGTTTTCTTAATTCATTCCAAAAGAAACCATTCATTATATGTGATCCATCCTACTCAAATCAAATCATTCATATTTTTTAATCATGACAATTCCACTTACAAGTCATAAGATAAAGGATAAGTGTCATAAAAAATAGTCACATGCCCACATTGGAAACTCCAAAACTAGAAGGGCCAAAAACCATTTGGGTGCCTTGGGTTCATGAAAACACACATGAGATAAGGGATATTCCATTTAAAGGACAAGACAAACCCTTAGAAGAAACTAGGGTCAATGGTCTGTTACACAGGAGTGTGTCAAATAAGAACATAGGATGTTCTATGGTAAATGAAACATTTAGAATTTTTTCAAGGAAAAATCAATTAGAAATAAACAAAGTGTCCATGCACAATCCTGAAATTTATCTAGACAAGGAATTAAGAAATAAATACAAATTCATGCCATAAATCCAAGATATCTAGACAAAAATAAACTATCACTGTGAGTTTTCGCAGACAACGTACCTTTGTTTGAAGGGTTTTATTATAAAACAATGACTTTATTTATCAGGAATATCATTTAGAACCATAAAAAATTAATTCAATTTATCAAAGAAAACATTTATGAATAATCTATAAGAGAATTAAGTAAATAATATGCATTTTTAATTTAGAGGCATAGGATATGGATCCTTCCTCAGAATGTAGAGCCAACCGAACACTCATAAATTGATGGATTTAATGTTGGAAAGAAACTATTCACTCTTACAAACACATACATTATTATATATATACACATTTTAAATCCTTGTACACTTTCCCCTATCCATGAGGGAACATGTACAAGGGTGTATATATATTCATGCACCTGTGTGTGTGTGCATAAGACTTCAAGGAGCCACTAAACAGTCTACAGATATAACCAGGAACCGTAAAACCACTTAAAGACCCTAAATTAAATAAGAGAAACAAAATAGAATACTTAAAACTCAACAAAAAAGGCAGCGGTAACCTGAACCCACATGGAATAGTCCAACATACTACCGATTAATTAATAGGAAGTCAACAACACTCAAAGACACTAATAATAGAGGTGTGAAATAACACAGCAAAAGAAAAACCCAACTTAAACCATTGTAAGTCAACCAAAATAAACCCATACACCTAAACTTCAATAGAGGTTGAAGGAATATGCATGAAGGGGTCTCGACAGACCCTTCTTGTAACCATGAACCAAAAGAAAACCAAAAAATGGATTACCCATTTGACCTAGGGTTCGACCAAACCTCATAGGTTAATGGGAGACCCAAAAATCATCCAACAAATGGAGAGGATATGGGAGGAGAGAGATTACCATGATTATTTAGATGAAGAACCTGAATAAATCTAGTTAGATTGATGATAGGAGAGGAGGCCGTTGAGAGGGGGTGTCACGTGGCTCAAAGGGGAGCCCAAATGGGGAGTCATGTGAGGGTTTGGGGGGAGAAATGGGTAGATTAGGGTTTTAGTTTGTAATTTAATTTTAATTAAATAAAATCTATTTTTTAGAATAGGGTATTTTGAACTGTTTAGTACACATGATTTAGAAAACAATGTACCTACCATGCACCATTTACATGGCACCTAGGGAACCCCACACGGTCTTACCACATGGTTTGGAAACCATTTACCAATAATGCGGAGAATAGTGCTTAGGTACTACCTAGTTTCCACTAACTGTGTTGGTGAAACACACAGTTTGGAAAGCCATGCCTAGCTCGTGCAATAACCATTATACACTAGAAAAAGGCCACCCAATTTCCTGTTATGGGCCACATGGTTTCAGAAAAACCGTACACCTAGTGAAGGTTCTTCAAAATTGGATTTCCCCAGTCCGGTGCTCCTGAAACTACTTGAAACACCTGAGAAACATAATGAGCCTTCATCCAAGTCCAAAAACATCACTTTAAGAGGTCATAAATCATAGAATTTATTTCTGAAAATAATTTTTAAAAATGACCCACCCACCGAATGAAAAATTTTAAACACCATCAAATTTTCATACTGTTCAAAATACATATCATTACAACTTTCCCACCTTAGGACATGTCGTCCATGAGAATCCTTCGAGAACAACGTAAACATCACTCGATCTATAAGGGTCATGATTCTTCGTTCAAATGGTCATGTTTCATTTCCAAATTCCCAACACACCTTCAATATTTTTTTTACCAAGAGGTACTTAAGACAATAAGATCCAAGCCAATACCCATTTTCCAAGAAAAATAACTAGAAGACTCTTACCCCATCCCATTTAAATAGAGACATGATCAAATCATCGTCTTTTCAAGAATCCGGCTAGAGGCACTTCCCACCTAATGATTTAACATTAAGAGGGATAATTCTAAGTCATGAAAATTCCCACCATCAAAATTACATTACAAATAACACTCATAATTATTTTAACGATGAATCTAGAGTGATTTTTGAAATAGTTAAAAGTATCGATTTATATCAACCTCAAAGCCTGAGTTGAGATATCTTTTCATGAAAATCCCCAAACGACACTAACCACAATTGTCTCCACCTAATTACATAGATGAAAATGGTCTATCACTAAAATTAAATATTGAACAAGAAGGGTAAAAGTTCATCCAACTCTGGATAACCATTTACAAGAAGATTCTTGACTTAGATGGCTGGCATTTTATAAATAGAAGTACGATAACTTTTACCCATGTATCTATCATTTACCATGAACATGCCCAACAAAGTACATAGTTTATTTCTAGTGACGTTCCAGACCAAACCACAAAGGAAACCACACATCCTACATGAAAACATAAAAGAGAACCACCCAAACAAGCCCAATGGTTTTAAAGCATTAGCGCAGCCTAAGACAAATGCTCACTTAGTGAATCTTGGATAACGTCAAGATATGGGACATGATAATATCTTATAAGAATACACTAAGAGGATTTTAAAGATAACTATAAGGAAATAGCCAAACCACTATCGTAAGAATCTCACCTTCACTAGGCAATACACCAACATTAACCGAACAAATGCCTTTACAACTCAAGGCACTCTGTGATTGTTTAACTTACCACTGAAGTCCATCCAATACTAACAGTGCTTCTTAAGGATTTCATACACAACTAACCACATAAAAGTCACAATACCATGTAACCACCGATATGATTTTAACCGGAAATCCTCAAAGGAATTAATAAAGACTAAACATTTCAGCAATGGTCCTAAGAGGATGTGTTCCATCTACCTTAAAAACACATTTGACAAGAATAAATATTATATTACCCAATTTAGGAGTGTCCTAGTCATAAAAAGAAAAGATAAACTTGGTGATTTCAAGCGTACATGATCAAAAACACCCTAAATAAAAGGGGGATGCTCCAATGGGCCACACTCAAAATATCATTGTGTAAAAAGAAGGATAAAACCTAGTTGATACCAAAACAAAAATGACCATCATGTTATAACACCCTAGTCTCTATAAAATTCATCCAACGAATTGGGAGGATCTTGATTTCTAACACTTAGGTCACTCTACTTGGATATGACATGAGACTATACTCAACAACATAATAGATTTACCTCAGATTTCTATTTCCTCATATGAACATTAACCAGGATGACACCATAACCATTCATTTATCACTAAAAAGAAGAAAGGATCAAGCAACCTAAAAAATATCCAACCATGCCCAAGGCTTGTATAACCTACTGAAACCGTGAATTACCCAATGGTTTCAACTATATCAAGGGTCAAGATACCATGACCACCCATTCTAACAAGGGTGTCATTAGAAAAAAAGAGTCCCACTAGGGACAACGACACCTGAACAACACCATATTCCATAAAACTCATGGTATAAGTAAATCATTTAAAACCAAAGGGTTGAACCTACCATGGCTATCCCATACTAATAATAAGCATCGAACTAAGCATTTGGTCATGCTTAATAAAAGTTATAGGCTCAAGAGCCTAACATGTAATCCATTGATAAATAATAGGAAGCCTATGGAAAACAACTATGGTTCCTTTCTAAGGAAACTCATGGAGAACTTAAACTACACTTACTTGATGGTCTAAACAGAGGAAAACACTATAGGTTCTATTTTCAAGACTTTTATATTTAATCAAATTTAATATGTAATCATCTATACATTTTATTCAAAAACATCAAATTCCATTTTAAAACAAATGAACTAAGAAACTTGATTTATCTAGAATCTCAAATAAAAATAAGGAAAGTCTAAAAAACATCATTTTTAAAACATTAAACATCCATTGAAATATAGTCATTATTAGGCACTTTTTCAAAATAAATTACTTTTAACTGATAAGGAGACCTACAAGGGACCCAATAAGCCAACCTGGGTTCATTACCATGCAACCAAGTAGTAGTTTCTTAAACATTTAAAAATAGAAATTATAGATCTCTTTACATTTATAAGTGTTTCACAATATAAAATAGTCACACAAAAAATTATGACTACATGGGTTTCCATTTTTCAATTCTTGGAGAACCTATACACTCCCTGGATATAAAATTAGCTCCCATTAATTGAAAACAATACCAATTCAAAATTTAACTTGCTAAAATACAATGTTCTTGTGACTTGGGATGTCATATACCAACCTATAAAGCATATACGCACTTTACAGTATGGAATTTGGCTCCCTTTAGTCAAAACTAATTTCAATTTACAATTAAACATTAACAGATTTTTTAAATTATTCGAATACACGAGTTACCTTTTCCAGGTTAAAAGGAACCCATACACCTTAAAACTAAAAATGGTAAGCTTTAATAAATTCTTCCAATGAGTTTAACCCATGTAACCAATTTTAGATTAACAAACAACATGTTATTATAAGCTGTAACACAAAAAATCATGTTGTATTCAAAGAAGCATGGAATACGGAACAAGAAATACATACTAAGAAATCCTGATACACGACATATTTTCAAGTGATTCATTCTAATAAATACCTAAACATGGTATCTAAATATAAATTCTAATAAATTCAAGGCAGGGAATAAATTCAAGGCACACTATTCTAATTAGCCTAAAATCTAAAATGCATCTACATGGAATAGAACTATGCATGGAATGTGAGTTTCTATGTTCCTAGTATGATGAATTAAACGAAAATTCCTTTACATATCTATCTAAGGGTAAAAATACCAAAAATTCCATAAATCATTAAGTAGAGAAAAATACTCCAATAACTCAAGGGGAAATCACATCATCTATAATAGAAAAAAACATGAACATCAATCCCTGCTCTAGAAACTTGATCATTTCCCATATGTGGGTGATTAGTCTGAAGTAAGACTATTAAACAAGCTGAAAAATGTTCCTGATATCCTTTATACCTGTACAAAATAGTAATATAGAGGAGGATTTTAGCTCTGACACCACTTTGTAAAGTCCCAGACTAGCTTACCATCAAACCGGTAACCAGGCCGATGGGAAACATGTCCTCAAGAGTTTTTCCCCATATAGAAAAGGTTGGTGACTTGTAGAGAAGGCCTTGGGAGGTGATAATGGGGATACTATACCATATTATTAGAGATGGACAATGGTATTATCATAATAAGTAATAATTGAAAATATTGCAAGAAATAAATAATAATGAAAAAGTAGTGAAGATAGATTTTATATAACTGCTCAAAAGTGTCCAAACCAATTTATATAATTCATGAATAATGGATGATACATAAGCTAAAAAAAGACACAAAACATGATACAATGAAGTACAATATAGGACCCAAATAAGTAATAAAGAGAAAATCCCCATAGGAAATCTCCATGAGCATCCTGATCTCTATCTCAGTACTTTTCTCCAATCTCCTAGGTATAAGCAATAAAAAAATCATCCTAGATACTACAAATATAAGGTCTAATTGGCTACGAAAGGTTCCTGAGTAGGGTTTGAGATATAAATCTCAGTAGACCAAGACCCATGGAGTCTATCCTAATCCATAAAGTTTAGTATAATTTAAATAATGTGTAGGTATAGATAATAAAATAAATATAACTATATAAAATAATAAAAAACCCTTCATGGTTCTTAAGGGACACCTGATAGCTATAGCAGCTTCATATCATTGCTTGGATAAGAGTATAATTGTGTCACTATATAATATATATATATATATATAACATAAATGGAATGGGGTAAGACTGACTACCACCCATACATGTACATATAGTTCATAACTGGTATGTGGTATGAATGAATCCCACCATAAACCATCATATAGATAGAATGTGGTAAGAATGACTCCCACCCATAACAATCTTATAGCTAGCATGGGGTAATAATTCCTCCCACCCATAAACATTTATATAGATTCCATGGGGTAAAAATTCTTACCAACCATAAAAATTCATAATACAGGCATGGGGTAAGAATGTCTCCCACCCATAAACATCCATATAGCTGGAATGGGTTAAGAATGCCTCCAATTCATAAACATTTATAATACTAGAATGGGGTAAGAATGCATCCCATCTATAAAAATTTATAATACTAGAATGTGGTATGAATTCCCCCCATCCATAAACAATTATAATGAGTGACATAAAGAAAAACCAACTTATTAATTTCAATTTAAGCATCATTCAAGACATGGTCACATGTTCAATTTAATGCATTAAGAAAATCCCTCTCAATCATGATATTAGACATTCCCAATTCCCTTTATATCGTTTCAATGGAGATATAGTGATTTCTAAAGAATAAGTAAGAGGCATAGGCTAAACTATCCTAAATATTTCAAGTGTGATTAATTCATTCCAAGAGATACCATTCATTATATGAAATCCAGCCTACTTAAATAAACTCATTCCTATTGCCTAATCATGACAATTATATTTATAAGTCACAAGATAAAGGATAAGTGTCATGGAAAATAGTCACATGACCACATTGGAAACTCCAATACTAGAGGGTCCAAACACCATTTGGGTGCCTTGGGTTCATTAAAATACAAATGAGACAAGGGATGTTACATTTAAAGGAAAATACAAAAACCCTATAAGAAAATAGATTCAATAGTTAGTTACATAGAAGGGTGTCAAACAAGAACTTATGGGGTTCTATGGTAAATGGATCATTCAAAATTTTTTAGAGGAAAATTCATTTAGAAATAACAAAATGGGATAGGAACCAGAATTCCATTTATCTAGAAAAGGCATTAAGAATTAAAAAACTCAAGAAATAATGCCAAGTAAGCTAGATAACAATAAAATATCATTGTGAGTTTTCACAGAAAATGCTCCTCCATTAGAGGGGGTTTATTATAAAACGATGACTTTATTTATTAGGAAAATCATTTATCCCCATAATAATTACATTCAATTTATCAAAGAAAACATTTATGAAAAAATATAAGCGAATCAAGTACATTTTTAATTTAAAGGCATATGATAGGGATCCTACCTCAGAATGTTGATCCAACTGAACACTAAGCACTTGACGACCTTAACGATGGAAACAAACACTTCACACATACAAAAAATACATTTTTATATATATATATATATTTAAAACTTTTAATCTCATTTAAACAATCCCTTCACCATGAGGGAACATGTACTAGGGATATATATTTATATGTACACACACCTATGTATGTGTGTGCCAGACATTGAGGAGCCACCAAAATTTCTATAGATAAAACCAAGAACCTTAAAACCACTTAAAGACCATAAATTAAACATTCAAAATGAAACAGTGGATTAAAAACTCACCTTAGAAGGTAGAAAAAACATGAAACAACATGAAACCGTCAAAAATACAACTAATTAATAAATATGATGTTAAAAACACTAAAAGAACCTAATAATATAGGTGTGAAACAACACAATGGAAAAAAGATCAACCTTTACCATTGGATATGAACCAAAACAAACCCATATAACTCATATTCTGAGATAATACTGGAATACAGATGAAGGGCTCTTGAGATATCCTTCTCATAATCTATAACCTAAAAAAATTGATTACCCATTTGACTTAGGATTCGACCGAACCTCACTGGGTGACAGGAGACCCAAAAAGAGGATAAGAATCAAAGAGGAGAGTGGATGTGATATCTTATAATGATGATTTGGATGAATAATGTAAATAAATCCTAGTGGACTCATGATAGGATATGAGGCTATGGAGAGGGGGTGTCACACAGATCAAAGGATATCCCATGGGGGGCATCAGACGAGGGTTTTGGGGAGAGATGGGCAGATAAAAGTTTTTTTAATTTAATTTTAATTAAATAAAATCCATTTTTTAAAAATAGGGTATTGCACACGGTTTGGGCCACATGGTTTAGAAAATTGTGTTCCCTTTACCGGGCACCTTGGGCATGCCACATTGGCTGGCCACACAGTTTGGAAACTGTGTACTAACAAAATGGTGAATAGTACATAAGTATTGACTAGTTGCCACTAACCTTGAGGGTGATGTGGATATTTTGGAAAATTGTGTATAGCTTATGCAAAAACTATTGATCAAATTAAAAAGGCTTCATAGTTTCCTGATATGGTCTATATGGTTTCATAAAAACTATGGTCCTAGTTAAGATCCTTCAAAATAAGACTTCACTGGTCTAGGGCTCCCATAACTCTTCGAAACACCTAAGAAAATTAACTGGCCTTCACCCAAGTCCAAAAACATCACATTAAAAGGTTCCAACTCTTAGAATTTAATTCTGAAGATCGACTTTAAAAATGACCCATCAACTAAATGAAAAAGTTCAAAAACCTTCACATTTTCATTTGGTTTATAACAAGGATCATTGCAACCATATCACCATAGAACATCTCATCCCTGAGAAGCCTTCAGGAACAATGTAAAAATAACTTGACCTAAAATGGCCATGAATCTTTGTTCCAATGGTAATGTTTCATTTATAAACACCCTACGCACCTCCATGAATCCTTTTAAACAAGAGACACTTAAGCCACTAAGATCCAACCCAATGCCCCTTTTCCACCCAAAACAGTAATGTAACTCTTACCTGAGCCTGTTTAACTAGAGACACAATCACTTCATCATATATTCATGACTCTGACCAAAGGAACTTCCCAACTAATTATTTAACATTAAATGGGATAATTCCAAGTCATGACACTTACCACCGTCAAAATTTCATTGCAATGCACGCTCTTAATCATTTTAACAACGCTTTTAGAATGATTTCTTAAATGGTTAAATTGGTCAATTTCCATAAACATTAAACACTGAGTCAATCTGAATTCTCATGAAAAGACTTAGCTAAAACAAACCGCACTAATCTCCACCTGATGACGTGCATGAAAAAAGAACTTAAAAGACTGTAAACATTGAACAATAAGGATGGAGGTCAGGCCACTTCTAGATAACCATTTATAAGAAGATGCTTGGTATAGACTACCGTCATTTTACAGGTATTACTATGATGCATTTTCAATATAAAAATTTCATTTACAATGAACAAATATATTGAAGTACAAACCAGAATTCCAATGAAATTTCCGGCCAACCCATGAAGGAAACCACAGATCCAGCATGGAACACCAAAAGAGAACCACCCAAACAAGATCAACAGCTTCGAATGTTTAGCACGACATAAGACCAATGCTCTATTAGTTCATCTATGATGACATCATGATAGGGGAAATTATCACTACTTAGAAGAATACACTATGTGGATGTAATGACCCGAAATTTTGAATAATATTTGTTTCCTAAATTTGTGTGTTATATTATTTTATACTCCACAAACTATATCCATTAAGTAATAAAGTGATGCCATTGGGATTCAACTATTATATGACCATTGGTCAATATGACCATTTGAATCTAAAATTTTAACATTAAAATTATTGTTTATAAATACAAGTGATCATGGTTAATTAATACCAAAATAAGAGTCGACGACCTCAGCCAGTAGACTTGGGCCATATGAAGCCCATCTGTCAGAGCTTGGGAAGGAGGTTGCATCTCTAGGATTTGTTATGGACCAAGCCCAAGATGAACTTCAAAATGTGAAGTTTGAATAGAATCACCTAAGAGAGAAGTTCAAGTTGAAAGAAATCACCACTCGGGCAATGTTGTATGAGTCGCCCCAGGATTCTATCACCATAGCACACCTTACACTTAGGTCTTATGAAGGTGTTATAAGAGGCTTTGTAATGAGGCCTTAGATACTTTTTCTAATATCTTGATATAAATAAAATTGATATTTCTTCTTATGGTAAATTTTTTGAATTTCAAATGATCAGATAAATGTAGGATGAACTTATAGAAGTTCCATATTATTGAAGAATTTTTCAAAAAAGGTATTTTAAAATATTTTTTTATACTTTAAAAAATTAATAATGTGAAATGATTTTCAAAAAATGGTCTTCTACAGTTGTGATCAGTAAGAAATTTAGAGTCTAATAAGATCAAAATTATTTTTAGTGAATATTAAAGTATGAAGAGTAGCCTACCCTTATGAATATGATTTAATAGTAAATCATCCAAAAAATATAAACTTCACCCATGAATGTATAAATATAATGTAGACATCTTAAAACTGAAAAAATGATCATAGTATATGTTTTGGTATTTTTATATGTCATAAAAACATTATTTAAAATTTTATAATTAATTTAATAATTTAAAATGGAAATGTGTCTTCATAAAATGTAATCATAAATTGTTACATTATTGTCTTACGGTTATATAAAAATTTTATGGGACCTTGATGACTTATTCAAGGTGTTACAAAACAAGTTATAGTTTTATAGTTGTTTTTTGAATAAATAATGATTTTATATAAAAATTAAATTAAAAATATTTATAAAAATATTTTCATAAAATTGACTTCATTTTTGAATTGAGAGCATTGATATTAGGTTAGGCTAAATATTAGGGATTTTTCTGAACTAGTTAAATTTTCCGTGAATAGTAAAAATACAGTTTTGAGTTTTGGGTGATTAATGACATCATTGATGATGTAATCACGATGTAATAAATCTGGTAGACTTGAGAATAGTAATATATGTTATGAGGTGTTCCAAGTGTCCAATACCATGGGAAAATACCAAGGTCAAGCCCATGTTTTTGCAAATACCACCGATCAGGTGTCCCTAGGAAATTAATTAAATATTCTTTCTCTTTCCCTATAAATACCAAGTCATTCACTCATTAATTTCATTCCAAAATCCTCTTCAACGAAGATAAGGTCTATTTACCTCCCAAGGAGTCCTCCCAAGGTTCCCTCAAGCCCCCCAGGTCCCAACATTCTTGCTTTTGAAGTCACTCTTCAATGTAAGAGAACCTTTCACCCTCATCTTTCTAGCCATGATTTCTTTTATGTTATGTATTCTAGTTTCCATATTATTATGTGTGGTTATGTTATTATATATTTTTATTACTTTAAATTTCATGTATAAGTAATGGGAGACCCTTTTATCTCTCATCTATTAATTTTCTGAATTTTATTCGATGTCGTTAGGATGCCTAATTTTTCGTAAACGAAATAACATCTTCTCTTTTCTTTCATGTTTCCTTTTCATGTGGCATGCCATTAAAATATCCATACCAATATCATATTATGTAACCATACTGTATTATTAATTATTTATGAGCAGTTTACCATTTTCCCAACTATTTTTAATGTTTTCTAAAATGATGTTATGTAGCCGTTATGCTGCATAATTTTTATCTCAAAATCTCTCTCTTTTTCTCAAGAAATTATATTGTATTATTTATGTGGATACCCAAATATATTTTCATTTATAGGGGTATTAATAAATACATAAAATTGATCTATTTGATTTTGGAATTTACATACATATAACCCTCACTCCCTTTATATGGGTTATAAATGACATAATAGTCTTATTTTTACATACTTTTTATACATCATAATTTTAACATGAAACCCATTTAATTGATTCTATTTGGGTATTTTATGAAATGTTTGACTATTATATATATTGATCACATGAAAAAAATAAATATTAAGGGTCCACCCTGATAACACTCGAAAGCATTGAGAAAATAATTTAATCTCTTGAGATGACAAGTTTCACGATACCTTGGTGTATAAACTTGGTAATTTTTATGACACCTTGGGGATGAACCTTCGTGATATGTTCATGAATGTCTAAATTAAATGTTATAGCCACATATTCATGTTATGTTTCAAGTTATTTTCATTATTAAATTACTCTACTTCCATTTCTAATGTCCTTATGTTTTTTCATCAAGTTCTTATTGATATCACAAGTATACTTATTCCCTTGCTTTCCTTACTGGGCCTTATGCTCACCCTTTCCTTTGATGTATGTCTCCAAGTTATGTGATGAAGTAATTGTACATATGATGAACCTATGATGAATCCTTAAAAGATGATTAAAATAATTTTTATGTTGTTTTCATGTATTTTGTTCCTTATTTTCAAGACACTAGACTTTAAAGGTCCACTGTTTGTAAAATGTAATGAAAAGTTATGTAATAAAAAAGTGAGATGCCATAGTTGGTATCAAAGGAAAGTTTAGTTATTGATAAAAATTATGATATTAAGATATTAGGAAGAACCTAATAAAAAAGTTTAAATATAATAATACATATTAGTATTTTGGTGATTATTGAGTAAGTGGGTTATCAAGAAAATACATCCCTATTTGGATACGAGCAGGTAAAGGCGGATCTAGCACAAATATACCCAAGAATGAAAACTCTAACAAGGAGTTTCGGACTTGACCTGGGGTATCTTGGTACACAAAAATGGTTCTTTCTTCACTCTTGGTTATGACACTCTCGGGGAATATGTTTGGTTAATCATATAATTTTTATGAATCATTATGAAGGATTTATAGAGAAATGTAATTGTTTGAAGCATGAAGTTTTTAGACATAAAATCCTATATAGTTAAAATATTTGTAAATGAAATAATCTTCTCACTAAGGTATTATTAGTTTAGAAAATGGTGGGAAATAGGAGGAATAGTGAAAATGGTGACTGTAATGGGCCATTCGTTGAAGACCCTCCAATGGAAGATGAAATAGAAGATTTCATGGGAATGATGAACCAACTGACTCAAGTTATGGGAAATAACTTGAATCAAGCTGAGAGAACGATCTCACTATGAAGGGAACAACATTCTGTTGAGTCCTTTCTGCATCAACAACCACCAACCTTCAGTGGATCGACCGACCCATTGATTGATGAGTAGTGGATCAGCTCAATAAAAAATATCATTTTTGTGCTCCTCTATTCAGGGAAAGAGAAGGTCACCCCTGATATCTATCTCTTAGAAGGAGAAGTTGATCAGTATTGGGAACTGATTAAAAACACTATTCCAAGTGTGGAAGTTGAGTCTATGGAATGGGAAGAGTTCATAGGGATATTCTTCAACAAGTATTTCCCTCGATTGATGAGAACTAGAATGGAGAAGGAGTTTCTTGAGCAGAAGCAGAAGAAGAATGAATCTATGGGAAGCTATGAGATGAACATCACAAGTCTTTCCTATTATACCTCAAGATTTTTCATGTATCCTAGTAGGAAGGTTTATAGATTCTTTAGTGGACTAAAACCTCTTCTATGGAAGAATCTATCCAACCGAGACTATGACAGTTGGAGGAGATTGTGCGAAGTGAGATGACAGTGGAACTGTAGTTTGGTGAGATGCAGTGGTCTCATAAATCCAATGACAAGAAGAGATCAATGGATCCAATATTAGGGAGGAGGTTCGATCAAGGAAGAGGAGGCAAGTAAGTACAATTTCCCACATGTAATAAATGTGGGAAGAAGAATTTGGGGAACTGCCTAATCGGGAGCGAGAAGTGAAATAGGTGTGGTAGAGATGACCACATTGAAAAAAAATATCCTAGTGAGGTGAAGCCAAAACTTCCCAACACTAATGACAAGGGGAAGATGGTGCATGCCTTAACTGATGTCCAAATCTATAAGTGTGGAAAACTTGGGAACTTTTCCAATCATTATCCAAATCCAAGGGATGTGGAGGGGAATCACCATCATCCTTAGAAACTGCAAAGGGAACAACGTAGTACTTTTGCAATCATTGTGGCTGAATTTGAAGCAAAAAATGATGTTGTGGTAGGTACCCTTGTTTCTCTATCAAAGCTAGATATTAATTTGTTTGATTCTGGTTCTATGCATTCCTTTATTTCCTCCAAGTTTTCAAATAATTTAGAATAAACCCCCTGATTTGATAAAAGTAGAGTTATCAGTCAAGGATCTTGGTGGGATTATCCAAGAATAGTCAGTGTTTAGAAACTCTAGTATTATCTTTAGTTAGCACAATCTTATCGCAAATCTAGTAGTCATTACCATGATGTAATTAGACATTATACTAGGTATGGACTTGCTCTCAAAGTATAATGCTAAGATCAAATGTAGAAGCAAGGAAATCTCAGTAGTCTTGACTAGAAAACCTACAGTTATCTTCCAAGGAGAGACAACTCAAACTAATCTTTGTCTAGAAGAACATCCTATATCGTTCTTTATGGAGTTGATCAGTGAAGAAGAAGAAGGAAATGAGGGTTTGAGGATAGAAAATTTCCCCATTGTCCAGGAATATGTTGACGTATTTCCTAAGGAGTTACCCAGACCTCCCCCAAAAAGAGAGGTGGAGTTATCCATTGAACTCATACCTAGATCCCATTCGATATCAAAGACCCCATATAGGATGGAAAATGTGGAGCCAAAGGAGTTAATGAAACAACTCTAAGATCTTTTGGAATCGGGTTTTATCCGAATGAGTGTGTCTCCTTGGGGAGAACCAATTCTCTTTGTAAAGAAGAAGGATGGATTGATGCAGCTATGTATGGATTATAGATAACTGAATGAGATCACAGTGAAGAAAAAATACCCACTTCCAAGAATTGATCACTTATTTGACCGAATTCATTGAGCTCAATTCTTCTCTAAGATTGATCAGTGATCTGGTTTTCATAAATTGAGGGTGAAGAAATAAGATATTCCAAAAAAATCCTTCCAATAAATATATGGGCATTATGATTTCATTTTTATTCCCTTCAGACTGACTAATGCACCTGCTATTTTTATGGATTTGATGAATAGAGAATTTAAGAACTACCTTGATAACTTTTTGGTAGTTTTTATTGATGATATTATGATATATTACAAAAATTAACGAGGATAAATAGGATCATCGAAGGGTTATTTGGAAAAATATATGGAAGGAGAGGCTTTTTGGGTTGTTCAAAAAATGTGAATTCTAGTTACAAAAATTTGTTTTATTGGGACACATTGTTACCAATGAAGGAATCACAGTTGACCCTGCAATGACAAAAGTTGTAGAGGAGTGGCCTCAACCTACAAAGATAATTGAGATTTGTAGTTTCATTGGATTAGAGGGATATTATAGGAGGTTTGTGAAAAATATTTCATGACTTTCTAATCCATTAAACAAGTTAACTAGAAAAGGGGCCAGGTTCATCTGGACAATGGAGTGTGAGGAAAGATTCCAAGAACTGAAGAATAGATTGGTTACTGAACCCATGTTAACATAGACCTTAAGTGGAGAAGGATTTGTTATTTTTAGAGATTAATTTCTGAAAGGGCTTGGGTGAATCCTCATGTAAAATGATAAGGTCATTGCTTATACATCTTGTCAGTCAAAGAATCATGAGCAGAACTATCCTACGCTTGATCTAGAGTTGGCTGTAGTTATTTTTTCTCTGAAGATATGGAAGCACTATCTTTATGGGGAGAAAAGTGATATATACACATACCATCAAAGGTTGAAGTATATTTTCACACAAAAGTAATTAAACGTGAGATAGAGGAGATGGTTAGAACTTCTCAAAGACAATTATTTTTCAATTCATTATCATCCAGGAAGAGAGAGAAAAGTCACTGATGCATTATGCAGAAAAGACCCAGTTTCTCATTCTATGATGATGATTCAAAGAGATCCTTTAATCAGTGACCTAGTAAATATGGACATAGGAATTATAAAGGAAGGGACATCATCAACCCTAACACAAATTATTTCTCAACCTCCATTACTAGAGAAGATCAAGAAAGCTTAGAAGGAAGATTATTTATTACAAAAGAAGTTTGAGGCTGTGAATGATGAGATTTATCCTGAGTTCAATATTGATCAAGAAGGTGTACTAAAATTTTGTACAATACTATGTGTTCCATTTATTCCAAAAATAAAGAAGGATCTGATGGATGAAGGTCATAACTCTAATTTCTATACACATCCTGGAAGTACGGAAATATATAGGGACCTTTATGATCATTATTGGTGGGATAATATGAAAAGGGAGATTGCTGACTATAATTCAAGGTGCGTAGTATGTCAGAAAGTGAAGGCGGAGCGACAACTTCTTAAAGGGGAATTGCAACCACTACCCATACCAGCATGGAAGTGGGACAATATCACTATGGACTTCATTACTGGTCTCTTGAGAGTTTCCAAAGGAAATAATGTGATATGGGTTGTTGTGGACCGTCTCACCAAGACTACCCATTTTATCTCCATTTGGTAAGATTTCTCTCTTGATCAACTTTCGAGGATTTACATGAAGGAAGTGGAAAGGCTGCATGTAGTTCCACTTTCTATCATATCTGATCATTATCTAAGGTTCACACAAAAATTCTGAAGAATTATTCAACATGCTCTGAGCACTGAATTTAATTTCTGTACGGCCTATCACACCCAAAATGATGTCCAATCTGAAAGGACTATTAAAACACTGGAGGATATGCTGAGAACATGCTCAATGGAATTTAAAGGTGGATGTGATAAACATCACCCTTTAGTTGAGTCCTCTTATAACAAGAGTTTCCACTCGAGCATTTAAATGGAATCCTATGAAGCTCTATATGGGAAATGATGTAGAACTCCTACTTGTTGGGATGAAAATGGTGAGAGAAAGATTCTTGGGACTGATCTTGTGCAAGAGATGACATAAAAGGTCCATGCCATCCAGCAACACATTAAGGCTGCTCAGAGTCGGAAAAAGAGCTATGCCAAAAACTGTTGATGGGACTTGGATTTTTATGATTGTCATAATGTCTTCCTTTGAATTTCACCTTGGAAGAGAGTCATGAGGTTTGGGAAGAAAAAGAAGCTCAACCCTAGGTACATTGGCCCCTATGAAATCCTTGATCGTGTAGAAGTAGTGGACTTTCGGCTTGCACTCCCTAAAATCTAGAACAAGTTCATGATGTCTCCCATATATCCCCCTAGAGTAAGAATATACCTGACCCTTCAGATTTACTAAATCCAGAGGTGGTACAATTGGAACAAGACCTCTCTTATGAGGAGAATCCGGTGGAGATCTTTGATAATATAGACAAGGTTCTACGCAACAAGATGAACCACCTTGTTAAGGGGTTGTGGAGGAACCAAAAATGTGAAGAAGCCACATGGGAACCAGAGGAGTCTATGAGGCAGATGTACCCAAACCTTTTCTCTTCTTAGGGTTTGATTTAATATTTTTCGGAAAAAATTTCTTAATGGGGGAAGAATGTAATGACCAGAACTTTTGAACAATATTTGTTTCATAAATTTGTGTGTTATTTCGTTTTATACTCCACAAACTATATCCTTTAATTAATAAACTGATACAATTGGGTTTTGACTGTTATATGACCATTGGTCAATATGACCATTGTAAACTAATCTCTCAATGTTACAATTGTTGTTTACAAATACAAGTGATCTTTGTTAATTAATAAAGAAAAAGGAGCCAATGGCCTCATACAGTAGACTCGGGCTATACGAATCCCATCTGTCAGAGCTTGTAAAAGAGGTATCTTATATGTGCTTTCCTCTAGACCAAGCCCAATCTGAACTTCAACATGTGAAGCTTGAACATAATCGCCTACGGGAGAAGTTCAAGCTGATAGAAATCATCACTTGCTCAATGTTGTTCGAGCCACCCAAAGATTCTATCACCATAACACACCTTACAATTAAGTCTTATACATGTGTTATAAGGGGATATGTAACGAAGCCTTAGATACATTTTTTAATCTCTTTGTATTAATAAAATTTCTATTTCTTGTTATGGAAAAATTTGTGAATTTAAAATGTCCCGATAAATGTAGGATGAATTTATAGAAGTTCCATATTATTGAAGAATTTCAGAAAAATTGTATTTTAAAATACTTTTGTGTACTTTAAATAATTAATAATGTGAATATATTTTCAACAAATGGTCTTCTACAGTTGTGATCAGTAAAAAAATTTGAGTCTAATAAGATTAACTAGATTTTTAGTGAATAGTAAAGTATGAATAGTAACATACCCTTATGAATATTAATGAATAGAAATGAATATTAATCAGAAAAAAAATAGAAACTTCACCCATGAATGTATAAATATAATGTAGACATCTTGAAAGTGAAAAATGATAATAGTATAAGTTTTGGTATTTTTATATGTCATAAATACATTATTTAAAATTTTAGAATTAATTTATAAATTTGAAATGTAAATGTGTTTTCAAAAAATGTAATCATAAATTGTTACATTATTGTCTTATGGTTATACGATAATTTTAGGGGACCTTGATTACTTATTCAAGGTGTTACAAAACAAGTTATAGTTTTAGAGTTGTTTTTTTAATAAATAATGATTTTATTTAAAAATTAAATTAAAAATATTTGGAAAATTATTTTCATAAAATACAGTTCATTTTTGAATTTAGATCATCTATATTAGGTTAGGGTAAATATTTTGGATTTTTGTGAAACAGTTGAATTTTCAGTGAATAGTAAAAATACAGTTGTTCATTTTGGGTGTTTAATGACATCATTGATGATGTAATAAGTCTGGAAGACATGTGAATAGTAATATATGTTATGAGGTGTTCAAAGTGGCCAATACCATGGGAAAATACCATGGTTAAGCCCATGGTTTTGCAAATACCACCAATCAGGTGTCCCTTAGAAACTAATTAAATATTCTTTCTCTTTCCCTATAAATACCAAGGTATTACCTCATTAATTTCATTCCAAAATCCTTCTCAAAGAATATATGGTCTCTTTAACTCCGACAGAGTCCTCCCAAGGTTCCCTCAAGCCCCCAAGGTCCCAACCTTCGAGCTTTCGAAGTCACTCTTCAAGGTAAGGGAACATTTCACCCTCATTTTTCAAGTCATGATTTCTTTTATATTATGTCTTCTAGTTTCCATCTTATTATTTGGGGGTATATTATTTTATATTATTATTACTTGAAATTTCATTTACAAGTGATGAGAGACCCTTTTCTCTCTCAATTATTTATTTTCTTAATTTTTAAGTGATGCTGTTAGGATGCCTAATTTTTCATAAAGGAAATATCATCTTCTAATTTCATTCATGTTTCCTTTTCATGTTGTATACCATTAAAACATCCGTACCATGATCATATTATGTAAAAATACTATATTATGAATTATTTATGAGTGGTTGACTCTTTTTCCTTCTCTTTTTAATGTTTTCTAAAATGATGTTATGTTGATGTTATGCTGCTGAATTTTCATCTAAAAATCTATCTCTTTTTCTCAAGAAATTATCTTGTACTATCTATGTGGATACCCAAAACTATTTTAATTTCTAGGGGTATTCATAAATACATAAAATTGATTTATTTGATTCTGGAATTGACATACATTTAACCCTCACTCCCTTTCTATGGGTTATAAATGACATAATGATCTTATTTTTAAGTACGTTTTAAACGTCCCAATTTTGACATGAAACCCATTTCATTGATTCTATTGGGTTTATTTGTGAAATGTTTGATTATGATCTATTTGTATCACATGAAAATAAAGACATATTAATGTTTCACCTTGATAGCGCTCCAATGAATTGGGAAAAGAATTTAATCTCTAGAGATGACAAGTTTCATGATACCTTGGTGAATAACCTTGGTAATTTTTATGACACCTTGGGGATGAACCATGGTGATATTTCATGAATGTATAAATGAATTGTTATACCCACATATTAATGTTATTGGACAAGTTTTTTTCATTATGAAATTCCTCTACTTCCATTGCTCCTGTCTTTATTTTTTTTATCATGTTCTTATTGATATCACAAGTAAACTGATTCCTTTGCTTTCCTATTATGCCTTCCGCTCATCCATTCCTTTGATGTATGTCTCCAGGTTATGAGATGAAGTAATTGTACATAGTTTGAACTTATGATGAAGCCGTAAAAGTGGATTAAAATAATTTTTTATGTTGTTTTCATGTATTTTGTTCCTGATTTCTAACACACTAGACTTTAAAGGTCCCCTGTTTGTAAAATGTAATGAAATGTTATGTAATAAAAATGCAGGATTCCATAGTTGGTATCAAAAGAAAGTTTAGTTATTTATGGGAATTATGATATGAAGATATTAGGAATAACCCTATAGAAAATTTTAAATATAATAATACTTCTTGGTATTTTGGTGATTATTGAGTTAGTGGTTTATCAAGAAAATACATCCCTCTCTAGATATGAGCAGGTAGTGATGGCTCTGGCACATATATACCCAATAGTGAAAACTCTAACAAGGAGTTTCAGGCTTGACTCGGGGTATCTTAGTACATGACAATGGGTCTTGTTTCACTCTTGGTTATGAAATTCTAGGGGGATATGTTTGGTTAATCATAAGATTTTTATGAATCAGTTTGATAGATTTATAGAGAAATGTAATTGTTTGAAGCATGAAGTTTTTAGACATAAAATCCTATATAGTTAAAAGATTCATAAATGAAATAATATTCTCACTAAGGTTTTATTATTTTAGAAAATGATGGGAAATATGAGGAACCATGCAAATGGTGTCTGTAATGGAACATTCACCGATGACCCTCTGATGGAAGCCTAAATTGAGGCTTTCATGGGAATGATGAACCAACTGACTCAAGTTATGGGAAATAACTTGAATCAAGATGAGATACCAATCTCACCATGAAGGTAACAACATTATGTAGATTCCTTTATGTGTCAATGACATCCAACCTTCACTGGATCAACCGACCCATTGATTTCTGAATAGTGGATCAACTCTATAGAGAAGATCATTTATGTGCTCTACTGTTCAGAGCAAGAGAAGGTCACCCAAGCTATCTATCTCTTAGAAAGAGAAGCTGATCAATGATGGGAACTGCTTAAAAACACAATTACAAGAGTTTAAGTTGAGTCTATGGAATGGGAAGAGTTCATAGGGATATTATTCAACAATTATTTCCCTCGATCTATGAGAACTAAAATGGAGGAGTTTCTTGAGCTGAAGTAGAAGGTGAATGAATTTTTGGGAAGCTATGAGATGAAATTCACAAGGTTTTCCTATTATACCTCAAGGTTTGTCATGGATCCTAATAGCATGGTTGACAGTTTCTTTAGTGGACTACGACCTCATCTACAGAAGGATCTAGCCAACTGAGACTATGCCATCTTGGAGGAGATTGTGCGGAGTGCGATGAAAGTTGAACTGAAGTTTGGTGAGATGTAGTGGTCTCATAAATCCAATGACAAGAAGAGATCAATTGATCCAAGATTAGGGAGGATCTTTGATCAAGGAAGAGGAGTCAATAAATTAAAACGTCCCAAGTTTAATAAATGTGGGAAGAAGCCTTTGGGGAACTTCCTACTCGAGAGAGAGAAGTGCTTTAAGTGTGGTAGAGATGACCACATTGCGCAAAATTTATCTAGTGAGGTGAAGCCAAAAATTTCCAAAACTAATGACAATGGGAAGATGATGCATGCCTTACTTGATGTCCAATGATATAAGTGTGGAAAACTTGGGCACTTTTCCAATCACTGTCCAAATCCAGGGGCAGTGGAGGGGAATCACTATCAGACTCAGCAACGACCAAGGGAACATGGTCATACTTTTTCAATCACTATGGTTGAAGTTGAAGAACCAAATGATTTTTTTGGAATGTACCCTTGTTTTTCTCTCAAATCTAGAAAGTACTTTGTTTGATTCTAGTTCTACTTATTCTTTTATTTCCTCCACGTTTGCAAAGAATTTACAGTCAACCCCCTCGATTTTCAAAATGTAGAGTTATCAGTCAAGGATCTTGGTGGGATTATCCAAGCATCGTCAGTGTTTAGAGACTCTAGTATTTACTTTAGTGAGAAAAATCTTATTGAAAATCTAGTAGTCATTCCCATGATGGAATTTGACATTATACTAGGGATGGACTGGCTCTCAAAGTATAAAGCTAAGATTAAACATAGAAGCAAGGAAATCTCAGTAGTCTTGAATGAAAAACCTACAGTTATCTTACAAGGAGAGATATCTCAAACTAATCATTGTCTAGAAGAACATCATATATCATTCTTTATGGAGTTGACCGGTGATGAATAAGAAGAAGGAAATGAGAGTTTGAGGATAGAAAATTTCCCCATTTTCCAAGAATATGTTGACATATTTCTTGAGGAGTTTCCCAGACCTACCCCAGAAAGAGAGGTAGAGTTCTCCATTGAACTCATACCTGGATCCCATACGATATCAAATACCCCATATAGGATGGAAAATGTGGACTTGGAGGAGTTAAAGAAACAAATCCATGATCTTTTGGAAAAGTGTTATATACGAACGAGTGTGTCTCCTTGTGGAGAACCAGTTCTCTTTGTGAAGAAGAAGGATATATCGATGCAGCTATGCATTGATTATAGATAACTGAACGAGATCATAGTGAAGAACAAATACCACTTTGATGAATTTATGACTTATTTGACCAACTTATTAGAGCTCATTTCTTCTCTAATATTGATCTTCGATATGGTTATCATCAATTGAGGGTGAAAAAAAAGTTATTCCAGAAACCTCCTTCCGATGAAGATATGGGCATTATTAGTTTTTTTATTCCCTTCAGACTGACTAATGCACCTTCTATTTTTATGGATTTTAGGAATAGAGACTTTATGGACTACCTTGATAACTTTGTGGTAGTTCTTATTGATGATATTATGATATATTACATAAGTCTTGAGGAGAAAGAGGATCATCTAAGGGTTACTTTTCAAAATCTATAGAAGGAGATGCTTTTTGGGTTGTTCAGAAAATGTGAATTCTAGTCCCACCAAGTTTTTCTCATGGGAAACATTGTTACCAATAAAGGAATCACAGTTGAACCTACAAAGACAAAAGTTATAGGGGAGTGGCCTCAACCTACAACGATAATTGAGATTCATAGTTTCCTTGGATTAGAGGGATATTATAGGAGGTTTATGAAAAAATTTCACAACATTCTAATCCATTAACCAAGTTAACTCGAAAAGGGGCTAAGTTCATCTGGGCAAAGGAGTGTGAGGAAAGTTTCCAAGAACTGAAGAATAGATTGGTTACTGAACCCATGTTAACTTTTTCCTTAAGTGGATAAGGATTTTTTATTTTTAGCGATGAATTTCTGAAAGGGAATGGGTGTATCCTCATGTAAAATGACAAGGTCATTGCTTATGCATCTTGGTAGTTGAAGACTCGTGATCAAAACAATCTTACGCATGATCTAGAGTTGGTTGCGGTCGTTTTTACTCTGAAGATATGGAGGCACTATCTTTAGGTAGAGGAATGTGATATATACACAGACCATCAATGTTTGAAGTATATTTTCACACAAAAGTAATTGAACATGAGACATAGGAGATGATTGGAAATTTTTAAACACAATTATTGTTAAATTAATTATCATCCCGAAAGAGAAAACAAAGTCGCTGATGCATTATGCAGAAAAGACCCAGTTGTTCTTTCCATGATGAGGATTCAGGGAGATCCTTTGATTAATGACCTAGTAAAGCTGGACATAGGAATTATAAGGGAAGTGAAATCATCAACCCTAACACAAATGATTTCTCAACCACTATTAGTAGAGAATATCAAGAAATCATAGAAAGAATATTCATTGTTACAAAAGAAGTTTTAGGATATGAAGCATGGGAAGTTTCCTGAGTTCAATATTGATCACAAAGGTGTACAGAAATTTTTTATAAGACTATGTGTTCCATTTATTCCATAAATAAAGAAGGATCTAATGGATGAAGGCCATAACTCTACTTTCCCTATACATCCTGGAAGCACAGAAATGTATATAGATCTTTGTGATCATTATTGGTGGGATTATATGAAAAGGGAGATTGCAGACTACACTTCAAGGTGCCTGGTATGTCAGAAAGTGAAGGCAGAGCGACAACTTCCTAAAGGGGTATTGCAACCACTACCCATACCAGCATGTAAGTGGGATAATATCACTATGGACTTCATCACTGGTCTCCTGATAACATCCAAAGGAAATAATTAGATATGGGTTATTGTGGACCGTCTCACTAAGACTGACCATTTTATCTCCATTCGGGAAGATTTCTCTCTTGATCAACTTGCCTTGATTTACAGGAAGGAAGTGGTAAGGCTGCATGGAGTTCCACTTTCTATTGTATCTGATAGTGATCAATGGTTCAAATCAAAATTATGGAGAAGTATTCAACATGCTCCGAGAACTGAATGTAATTTCAGTACATCCTATCACACCCAAAATGATGTACAATATTAAAGGACTATTCAAACACTCAAGGATATGCTGAGAACATGCTCCATGGAATTTAAAGGTGGATGTGATCAACATCCCCCTTTAGTTGAGTTCTCTTATAATAAGAGTTTCCACTCAAGAATTTGAATGGAATCCTAGGAAGCTCTATATGCGAAGTGATGTAGAAATCATACTTATTGGGATGAAGCTAGTGAGAGAAAGATTACTGGGACTGATCTTATACAAGGGATGACAGAAAAGGTCCATGCCATCCAACAACACATTAAGGCTTCTCAGAGTCAGTAAAAGATCTATTCCGACAACCATCGAAGGGACATGGAGTTTGATGTTGGTGAAAAAGTCTTTATTCGAATTTCACCTTGGATGAGAGTCATGATGTTTGGGAAGAAAGGGAAGCTCAACCCTAGGTATATTGTCCCATATGAAATCCTTGATTGCGTAGGAGTAGTGGCCTATCGGCTTGCACTCCCAAAAAATCTAGCACAAGTTCATGATGTCTTCTACATATCCCTCTTAAGGAAGTACATACCTGAACCTTCAAATGTACTAAATCCAGAGGTGCTACAATTGGAACATGACCTCTCTTATGAGGAGAATTCAGTGGAGATCTTTGATTGTAGAGACAAGGTTCTACTCAATAATACAAACCACCTTGTTAAGGGGTTTTGGAGGAACCACAAATGTGAAGAAGCAACATGGAAACTATAGGAGTCTATGAGGCAGTAATACCCACACCTTTTCTCTTCTTAGGGTATGATTTAAAATTTCGAGGAAAAAATTTCTTAATGGGGGAAGAATGTAATGACCCGAAATTTTGAATAATATTTTTTTCCTAACTTTGTGTGTTTTTTAATTTTATACTCCAAAAACTATATCCTTTTATTAATGAAGTGATACTGTTGGGTTTCGAATGTTATATGACCATTGGTCAATAAGACCGTTGGAACCTAAACTCTTAACGTTACAATAATTTTCTTACAAATACAAATGATCTTGGATAATTAATATAGAAAAAAGAGTCGATGGCCTCATCTAGTAGACTCGGGCCGTACGAAGCCCATCTGTTAGAGCTTGGGAAGGAGTTAACATCTATGGGCTTTCCTCTAGACCAAGCCCAAGCTGAACTTCAACATGTGATGCTTAAATAAATCTCCCAAGGGAGAAGTTCAAGATGATAGAAATCACCACTCGGTCAATGTTGTCCGAGCCACCCCAAGATTATATCACCATAGCACACCTTACACTTAGGTCCTATGCATGTGTTATAAGGGGCTATGTAACGAGACCTTAGATAATTTTTTTAATCACATTGTATTAATAAAATTGTTATTTCTTCTTATGGTAAAATTTGTGAATTTAAAATTTCCAGATAAATGTAGGATGAATTTATAGAAGTTCCATATTATTGAAGAATTTTGGAAAAGGGGTATTTTAAAATACTTTTTTATAATTTAAATAATTCATAATGTGAAATGATTTTCAAAAAAATGGTCTTTTAAAGTTGTGATAAGTAAGCAATTTTGAGTCTAATAAGATCAACTTGATTTTTAGTGAATAGTAAAGTATGAATAGTAACATACCCTTATAAATAGTAATGTATAGTAATCGGACAAAAAAATAGAATCTTCACCCATGAATGTTTAAATATAATCTAGACATCTTGAAAGTGAAAAATGATCATAGTATAAGTTTTGGTATTTTTATATTTCATAGATAATTTATTTACAAATTTATTATTAATTTAATAATTTAAAATGAAAATGTGTTTTCATGAAATTTATTCATAAATTTTTACATTATTGTCTTATGGTTATACATTAATTTTATGGGACCTTGATAACTTTTTCCAGGTGTTACAAAACAAGTTATAGTTTTAGAGTTGTTTTTTTGAATAAATAATGATTTTATTTAAAAATTAAATTAAAAATATTTAGAATTTTTTTTTCATAAAATGGATATTATTTTTGAATTCATAGCATCGATATTAGGTTAGGATAATTTTTTGGGATTTTTCTGAAACAGTTGAATTTTCAGTGAATAGTAAAAATACAGTTTTGATTTTTGGGTGTTTAATAAAATCATTGATTACGTAATCATGATGTAATAAATTTGGTCAAATTTTGAATATTAAGATATGTTATAAGGTTTCCCAAGTGGACAATACCATGGGAGAATACCATGGGCAATCCCATGGTTTTCCAAATACCACCGAGGAGATGTCCCTTGGAAATTAACTAAATATTCCCTCTCATTACCTATAAATACCAAGCCATTAACTCATTAATTTCATTCCAAAATCCTCATCAACTAATATCTGGTATTTTTACCTCCCAAGGAGTCCTCCCAAGGTTCAATCAAGACCCCAAGGACCCAACCTTTGAGATTTCGAAGTCACTCTTCAAGGTAAGGGAACCTTTCACCCTCCTCTTTTTAGTCATGATTTATTTTGTGTTATGTCTTCTAGTTTCCATATTATTATGTGGGGATATGTTCTTATATGTTCTTATTACATTACATTACATTTCAAAATTATTAGAGACCCTTTTGGTTCTCATTAACTTGTTTTCTGAATTTTTAAGCGACACCGTTAGATTGTCGAATTTTTCGTAAAAGAAATAACATCTTCTCTTTTCTTTCATGTTTCCTTTTCATGTGGTATGTCATTAAAATATCCATACCATGATCTTATTATGTACCCATAATGTGTTATGAATTATTTATTAGTGTTTTACCCTTTCCCCCACTATTTTTTATCTTTTCTAAAATGATGTTATGTAGCCATTATGCTGCAGAATTTTTGTCTCAATATCTCTATCTTTTTCTCAAGAAATTCTCTTGTATTATTTATGTGGATACCCAAATATATTTTCATTTCTAGGGGTATTCATAAATACAGAAAATTTACCTATTTTATTCTGTAATTTACATACATATAACCCTCACTCTCTTTCTATGGGGATAAATGACATAATGATCTTATTTTTAAGTACTTTTTAAACACCACGATTTTGACATGAATCCCATTTCTTTGATTATATTTGAGTTATTTATGAAATGTTTGATTATGATATATGTGGATCACATGAAAACAAATACATGTTAAGGGTGAAACCGGATATCACTCTAATGCATTGGGTAAAGAATTAAATCTCTAGAGATGACAAGTTTCATGATACCTTGGTAATTTTTATGACACCATGGGGATGAAACTGGGTGATATGTTCCTGAATGTATAAATTAAATGTTGTTGCCACATATTCATGTTATGGTTCAAGTTATTTTCATTATGAAATGCCTCTACTTCCATTGCTCTTGTCTTTATGTTTTTTCATCATGTTCTTGTTGATATCACAAGTAAACTGATTCCCTTGCTTTCCTTACTGGGCCTTCTGCTCACCCTTTCCATTTATGTATGTCTCCAGGTTATGAGATGAAGTAATTTCACATAGTATGAACTTATGATGAATCCTTAAAAGTGGATTAAAATAATGTTTTATGTTGTTTTCATGTATTTTTTTCCTGATTTCCAAGGCACTAGACTTTAAAGGTCCTCTATTTGTAAAATGTAATGAAAAGTTATGTAATAAAAAGGAGAGATGCCATAGTGGATTTTAAATATTACCTATAGGAAACAACTGATCCACTACTATTTGACACCATAAAACCCCTGACTTCACCTTCCAATGCACCGATAGTAACTGAACACATGCTGTAATTACTCAAGGAATTTTGTGATCATTCAACATACCACTGATGTCCTTCTGAGATCAAAAATGGTATACAAGGATTACATACACAACCAACCACATCAATGTAATGATTCCAACCAAGAACCAACATGATTTAGATGTGCAACCCTCAATGGAATAAATTGAAACCAACCATTTCCCCAATGGTCTTCAAAGTTAGTGTTCTATATACCTTAGAGAACACATTTAACAAGAAATGATGCATCTATCCCCACATTAGAAGTGTCTTAGTCATCTAAAGAAAAGATAGACTAGACGCTTTCAAGAGAACTAGACCAAAAACACCATAAAAAGGGGGACACTACTTTGAGCCACATAAAGCATCAAATCGTAAAAAAAAGGTCAAAACCTAGTTGAAATAAAAACCAAAATGTCCGGAATGTTATAACACCCGAGTCTCCAGAAACCTCATCCTGAGCATTAGGACAAGCTTGATTCATAACACTCAGGTCACTCTACTTGGATATGACCCAAGACCATACTCAACAACACACGATATTTACCCTAGAGTCATATTGTCTCATAGAACCATTAACATAGATGATTCTATAACTAGTTTTCCATTAGTAAATAGTATAAAGGGTCATGTGACCTATGAAATGGCCGAACATACCCAAGGCATGTCTAACCTACTGAAACCGAGCATAAATTGATACTCACACCCATATCAAAGGGCAAGATACCCTGAGAATCCTTACAAACATGGGTGTCATTATATACAAAGAGTCCCACTAGGGACAATGACACCCGAGTAGAACCAAATTCTAGAAAAATCATTGTACATGTAAAGTATTTAAACCCCAAGGGTACTACCTACGACAACTATCCCATTACGAATAACAAGCATCGACTAAATAATTTGGACACACTTATAAAAAGTAATAGGACCAATAGCCAAACATTTAGGCCATTTTTAATTAGGAGAAATCCATTGAAAATTCATATGTATATGTTCGAAGGATACTCATGGAGAACTTAAACTACCCTTACTCGAGGGTCTAAACCAAGGACACCAATACAGGTTCCATTACTAGGCCCTTTATATTTAACCACATTTAATAATTAACTATCTAAAGATTTAATTCAAAACATCTATTTCGCTTTAAGAAAACACTATGTAACTTGATTTAGCTAGCAAGTCAATGAAAATGTGGGCATGTCTCAACAAACTTCCTTTTTAAAACATTAAACATTCATTTAAATCCAATTATAATTAGGAAATTTATCAAAATAAATTCTTTTTAACTGATAAGGAACCTGTGAGGGTTCTAATAAGACATCCTAGATTCATTATCAGGCAACCCGATAGTAGTTTATTATCTACTTAAAATTATAAGTTACCCAAATATATACATTTATAAGAATTTCAAAATATAACATAGTCACACACAAAAGTTCTACTGCATTGGTTTCCATTTCCCAATTCATGAACCGCCCATACAATCCATGGATTTAAAATTAATACCCATTAATTGATACCAATCCCAGTTCAAGAATTAAGATGCTCAAATATAATGGTTGAATGATATGGGTGGCCACCTACCAACTTGTAAAACCCTCATACACATTATATTTTTTCATTTGGCTCACTTTATTCAAAACCAATTTCACATTACAACTAAACTTTAGTATCCTTTTTCAGTTTTTTGAATACATGGATTACCTTTTCCCTATTTAAGGTGCCCATACACCTTACAAATGAAAACTGGCTCCCATCGTAATCACAACCAATGAACATATCCCATGCAACCAATTTCATACTAACCAACAACATGTCATTATAAGCAGTAACACAATGAAGCATGTTGTATTATCAGAATCATGGAATAGTATAAATGAATGTTTTTCTAAGAAGTTAGGAAACATGACATATTTTTAAGGCAAGTCATGAGATGAAATATCTAAACATGGTATCTAAACAGGAATGATAATAAATAAAAGGAATGTAATACTTTCATGTCACAAAATTCAAATCAGTTGGCAAACTAAAATGAAACTACATGGCATTAAACTATCCATGGAATGTGAGTTTCTATGTGCCTTGTATGATTCATGCAATGCAACTTCGTTACCATATGTAGACAAGGGTAAAAATAAGAAAAAATCCATAAATCTTTAAGTAAGGGAACATAATCCAATCACTCAAGGCGAAATCATATCAAATTTAATAGAAAACAGCATGAACAACAATCCCAGCACATGATTCTTGGTCATTTCCCGTATGTGGGGTGACCAATCCCAATAAAGACTATTAAACAAGAACCAATACATTCTTAGTCTCATATCTATGAACCCAAAATTGTAAGACAATGGAAAAATTTATCTTTGATACCACTTTGTAATTTCCTGCCCCATCATTCCATCGAACTGGTAGAAAAACTAGTGGGTCACATGGCCTGAAGCGCATCTCCCTATACGTAAGAGTCCATTGACTAGTAGCAAGGGTCTCAATAGGTGATAGTGGGGAGACTATAACCATTTATCATAGATTCACAATAGTATTATCAGAATAAATAATAATAGAAAACCAATTAATTAGTAAATAATAATAAAAAAATTAGCAGAAGATATATTTTATATAACTAAACAAAAGAAACCAATGCTAATTTATACAATACATGGATGATGGATGATAGATAAGCTCAAAAAATACATTCAAAATGATACAGTGCAGTACAATATAGGACTCAAAAAAGGAAAAGGCAACAAATCCCCATGGGCGATCTCTATGAGCATCCCGAGATCGAGATCAGTCCTTTTCTCCTAACTATTAGGTACAAGCAATACCACAATTAACCTAGATCCTACAAATATTAGTTCTACCCTGGTATAAAGGGTACTCGCACAGGGTGTGAGACATAAATATAAATATATTGACACCCATGGTGTCTATCCCAATCCATACGGTGCAATATAAATTAAATTGTGTGTAGTTGTATATAATTTTATAAACAGAGCTCTATAAAAGAATAAACACACATTTGAATTCCAAAGGGACACCTAACGACTATACCAACTTCATATTATTTCCACGATAAGGGTATTATTGTGTCACTATATATATATATATATATTTATATATATAACATAACAGGTTTGGGGTAATAATTCCTCCCACCAATAAACATACATATATATCATAACTGGTATGGGGAAATAATTTCTCTCATACATAAATAATTATATAGCTGGCATGGGGTAATACTGAGTCCCACCCATAGCATTCATATAGTCGGCATGGGGTAAGAATGCCTCCCACCCATAAACCTTCATATAACTGGAATGGGGTTAGAATGACTCCCACCCATAAACATTCATATAGAGGGAATGTGGTAAGAATTCCTCCAAAAAAAAAACATTTTTAACCCTAGAATGGGGTAATAATACCTCCCATCCATCAAAATCTATAATATTGGAATGGGTTATGAATGTCTCCCATCCATAAACATTTATAAAACTAGAATGGGGTAATAATTACAACCATCCATTAAAAATCATAATGAGAAACATAAGGAAAAATCATCTTTTGTAGTTCAATTTAAACATCATTAAAGTCATGGTCACATGTCCAATTCAAAGAATGAGGCAAATCCGTCTCACGGATTCTATTATCCATTCCAAGTTACCTCTATATCATTTAAAATGAAATATGGTGATTTATAAATCATAATAAATAGGCATGGAATAAACCATCCTAAATATGGGAAATTTTATTAATTAATTCCAATAAAAAAACACTCATTATATGTGAGATATGCTACTCAAATCAACTCATTCCTATTTCAAAAGCATGAAAATTCCATTTAAAAGTCACAAGCTAAAAGATAAGTGTCAGGTAAAATAGTCACATTACCACATTTGGAAAATATAAATCTAGAGGGACCAAACACCATTTGGGTGACATGGGTTCATTAAGATACACATGAGACAAGGGATATTCCATTTAAAGGATAATCCAAACACTTAGGAGAAACTAGGGTCAATAGTTAGTTACATGTGAGGGTGTCAAACAATCACTTTTGAGATGCTATGGTAAATGGACCATATATCATTTTTCACATGAATACTAAATTAGAAATAACCAAAGGGGACTTGAACAAGCATTCCATTTATCTATACAAGCATTTCAGAAATAAAAAAACGAACGAAACAAATAAAAGAAATTTAGATAACAATAAAATATCACTGTGAGTTTTTCTAGACAATACACCTCAGTTGGAGGCGTTTTATTGTAAAACTATGAATTTATTTATTAGGAAAACCATTTATAACCATAAGGATTTCATTCAAATTATCAAGGAAAAAATTTATGAATAAACTATAAGTGAAAAAATGAAATAAGATTCTTTTTTAATTTAAAGTAATTGGAGAGGGATTCCATCTAAGAAAGTAGAGCCAGTCGTATATTCGACAGTTGACAGCTATAATGATGGAAACACACTCTTCAACCTTACACACACATAAATTTATATATATATATATATATTTATATTTATATTTATACCTTTTAAACACATTCATACATTACCCTCACTATTAGTGAACATCACCATGAGATATACACACACACACACACACCTATGTATGTGTGAACAAGACATTAAAGAGCCACCAAACAGTATACATATAAATCAAGAAATAGAAAATCCACTTAAGGATCCTAAATTATATAGGTGAAACCAAATAGAGCATTTAAAGATAACATAGGAAGGTGGAGATAACACAAAACCACACAACACAATCCAAAACACTACTAATTAATTAATAGGAAGTCAACAACACTGAAATAACCCAATAAAAGAGGTATGAAACGACACAACAAAATAAAAGACCACCTTAAACCATTGGAAACTAACCAAAATGAACCCATACACCTCTCCTTTGGTAGTGGTTTCCAAAATATGAATGAAGGGGTCTTGAGAGACCCTTCACATAACCTAGAATCAAAAGAAAACAATAAATAAGGTTACCCATTTGACCTAGGGCTTGACCGATCCTCACCGGGTGATGAGAGACCCAAGAATCAGCCAAGAAAAAGAGAGGATAAGGGAGTAGAGAGCTTAACACTAATATTTGTATGAAGAACGTGATGCAATATGGGAGGTTGATAAGAGGAGATGAGGCTATGGAGAGGGGATATCATGCCACTCAATGGGGATCCCAAGGGGGCATCACATGAGGGTCTGGTGGGAGAGTTGGGTAAATTGTTGTTTTTGTTTTAAATAAAATTTTAATTAAATAAAATCCATATTTTTAAATAGGATATCACACACGGTTTGGGCCCCATGGTTTAGAAAACAGTGCACCAACTACACGCCCTTTACCAAGAATTTGGGGCACCCCGAACGACTAGCCATATAGTTTAGAAACCATGTGAAAACCATATGGTGAATAGAATTTACATACTTAATATTTTCCTTTAGATATTCAAGAGTGGTTCACAATTTGGAAAACCATGAACAACCCATGTGACAACCACTATCCACCTAAAAAAGGCCGCATAGTTTCCTGCTATGTGCTGCATGATTTCAGACAAACCATACGCCTATTGAAGGTCCTTCAAAATTATATTTCCCTAGTCTAGTTCTCCCAAAACTCTTACAATCACCCTAGATATTTAATGGGCCTTCACCCAATTCCAAAAAGTCACTTTAAAAGGTTCTAACTCTCAGAATATAATTTTGAATCATTTATTTAAAAACAACCCATCCACTAAATGAAAAATTTCAAAAACCTTATAATTTTCATCCAGTTCAAAACAAAGATCATTAAAATTACTAATAAAATAAAAGGAATAATAAACCTAGAAAACGATATTTATAAATTAAATAATTAAAATAATTTTATTATTCAAGAATATGATGAACACACATGATGAATCCGGCTCAAGGTAAGGGATCTTTGTGAACCACCATTTTCTTTGGGTTATGACCATTCTATCTATAAATAAATTTATCTACCTATTTAATGTTATTAAATTATACTAAAGTATTTATATATGTATATCACATATAAAACATTATTATTATACCTTCATTTTAGGGGGTAATTCATGCTTTATGTTCATTTTTCAAATGCCATCATTATGAAATTTCCTTTAATTATGGTATGAGGAATGATTATAAAATCCATTTTCTTCCCATGGGTAATTATTATATTATGAATAATGAAATATTTCCTTTATGTGACACACATAAATCATGAAAATTGTTTTATGGGTTCACCTATATACCACTCTAGTGCATTGGGTAATGTTTTAGTCTCATGGGGCATCCTGTATAGGATTAAGGAGTAAATCTAATCGATTATGAAACTTTGTCAAACATGTGATATTATCTAGTAACTTAGCCTTGACTCATTTTTATTTTAGGTTATAAGTTTATTCCAAATTTCCTATATTACCATGATCTTATGATACCATGTTCTTTATGTAATTATTTTGAATGATTACCCATTAACATTACCTTTTATGATATCTTGTTACACTTTTGACTCACACATTATTTTTCTTTATCTTGTTTATTACCTTACTAATATTTTTAGCTCACTCCATTTTTTATGTATTCCCTAGGTTATCATTTTAGTCTAAGGATATCATTATGGAGAAAAAAATAGGGATGTCATGTTTTAGTTTCCTTTTGATGTATTATGAACCTACTCTTCTAAAGACACTAGGCTTCATGATTTTTGGGGTTGCAATTATTAGACTTTTATGTTTAAAAATAATTTAATAATATGTATAAAAGGATTTAATCTCTATAGTATGGGACTATCACTTGGAATAAATGTTTGGGAGAAAAAGAGGAAGTGAGTTTTGAATTCATAGTGGAATGGAATGATAAACTATTACTATTTTTAAACCTATTTTTTAAATCGGTAAAATTATTTGACATTCCTCTCTTTTATTTTAACTTATTTTTTTAAACTATTATTTAATGTGTTATTATTCTAGAGGAATGGGTTGGAAAGTCTCTTTGGGGAATCTTATTTGGAATTATTACTCACTCCAACATATGCACTTTGGTATATACAAAGACTTTGATATTAATGAAATAGGTAAATGAGTGGTCTCTTACTTATCTAGTAGAGAATCATGATGCTACTTTCACAAGATAGTGATTGGAGTTTGGAGATATATTAGGGAGTGGTGGGAGTGATATAATATTATTGTTACTTCGTTAGAATTTACTTTAGTTTTCTTGGGTTTCCTTTTTCTACCTTTTCATTGATATCTTATATTATTGTTTTATAGGTGTTTCTTTGAGTTGTGTTGTTTATAATTCATAAATAAAATAGTTTGGTTTGGATTATTTATTTGATCTTCATTGGTTATATTTTTAATAAAGGGAAATCGTTAACCAATTTTTAGTAATCCCTTATAATTTATTTCCATTCTTTGGTTTCTTAGGGACATCACCTATGGTTATTGAAACCTCAACTACTTCCAAGACAAAGGTTGGGGTTGAGATGTTATACACTGAATTTGAATTATTAAGTTTAGATACTAGAGGTCACAAACCAAATGGTCTTGAATTTAGAATCTAGGAGTCCAAACCCAATTTATATAGAGAGTGACTTTACTAGGAGAAGAAAATACATAAGGTTTAAGGATAGGTGAGAGATATATAAATAATTAACAAATACTAATATGGAATCAGGTTGAGTAGATGATAAAGATAGATAAAGCCTAATTGTTGGTTCTTCTAGTAATGGATCAATACCTATCATTAATGTATTATTAGTAGTTGAAGAATTTTTATATTTCCACTTGAGATATCATCTAATAGATGAAATCGGTTTCCACATGATCAATTAGAGATTACAATTATCGTAAAAATGATCATATATTGAATGATTAAGTCAAACAAATATCAACAAAATAGCTTTTCCTCAACACAACATTGACACCTTTGAATTATTCTCAAATACCTTTAAATAAAACTCAACAACAATAACTCAAAAAACATTCAGTTGATTATGTAGTCAATTCAAATTAAATGTTTCTATAGAGAGATAGATTAATGTTCCATAAAAATAAACATATATTAAAAAATAAATAATAATTAAATGAAATTTTAATTCATCATTAAACACTTAAAAATATATCGATAACAATAGGTCAAAATAAATATAATTGATATCTCATTATTTCTTTTCTATAAAATTTATATTTGAATTATAAAATACTTTCTATATTCATGAAGATATATGATAGATTATTAATTAATTAACATTTCATGAAATGCAATTTTTTTGAATTATTGTATTATAATTAAAAAATAATTTATAAAAATTAAAAATAAAGTTATCATTCATAACAAATAAATTAGAAATATTAAAACATCATGTTGTAGGATTATGCATGAATAGTAAAACACTTTAAATATATACGAAAAACGATTTAAAACCTTCCATTAACACTTTAAATAGTTTTCATATGATTAAAAATATTTTTTTAAATTAATAGAATAGTTAAAACAACTATTAAATACATGTAATAAGTTAAAATATCAAAATACATGAACGGAATAGTATTTTTGAGAAATATGAAAATTTACGAAAATTTTCAATGTATTAGATCTACTTTGTGTACAAATTAACAATGTAAACCAACTATGAGAATAAATATACTGTGAAGGTGGATGTAACATATGAAAATTTTAATTGATTATGAGATACTAGATCAACTATAAGAAGAAAATAACATAACATGAGGTATTGTCTGCAAAACCAAAGTATTAACTGAATGATCAGTACCAACTAGCGATATGAATAAACTACTATACAGAAATTCAAGTGAACATAATAAGAGAAGAGGTACCACATAAAAAATCACTAACTTCCTGAGAAAATGAATATGTAGAAATTCAAGTTACTGTGGGACTAATGACTGCGTAGTAGGTCAATTTACCATGAGATAATTAAGTGAAAGTGACCGTGAATAACATATCAATAATATGTATTTTAAACATGATACTTTTAAAATAAAACTTAAGACCTTTTTACTTTTAAAAAAATTTAAAACATAAATCATAATCCTTTTAACAAATTTAATAATTTTCTAAAAATTTAATCCTCTTTAAAAAACAAAACACCACTTAAAAAAATATATGACTTGTTTCCTTGGAAAGAAAACTAAAAAAAGGAAAAACATAAAATCCTAAAAATACAAATAAGTTTATAAAAAAATTATAAAAATTATATAAAAAATGTGAGAAATTATAATTATTTATTTAAAATAAAAATAATTTGAGGTATTTTTAGTATTCAGAAATAAAAAATATAAACAAGCAACACTAGAAAATTTAGTAAACTCATTTCATTGAAATACACCTTAACAATTTTAGTATAGTTTTCCTTTAATTACCTAACACTCATACTGTAATAGAAGGAATTATTGATATTTATATATTGGGTTTCTCTAATTCTAATATATGAATTACCAAAGTATTCTATTCTTTGTCATATATATAGCCTGAATTTTTAGATGTGAAGTTATATTGGTTAAACATATCCACTACATCAATAGGTTTATATTTTAGTCTCAATTTTGTCCCTTTACTCTAAATAAATTCATTTTCCATTCTACAATAGACCAATGATGAATCAGAACTATCTAAAAACATTTACTCCATATTTTATTCAAAAATAACCTCAATTGAAGGGTTATAGGATTCTTTGGAATTTGATAGAGAAGAAATAAATGTTCATCTATGAAGAGAGAAGCTATGAAACCACTTCACATTTATATCATTATCTAGATATTAATTTCCATACTAATAAAATGAGTTATATCCTTCCACTTGATATCTATGAAAAATATATCCCAATACTATGATCTGCTTGTTCACCAACCCTATCCTCCACTAAATCCAAAGGAATAAAAGGGTATGGATGAAAGATGATCTTGTACACATGTCCTTTACTTGAAGAATTTGAATCCATAACCACCAAATAATTAACCTTGGAATAGAAAGTAAAATAAACAATTAGGTATTATTTATTTTAATGAGGAACTTTAGGAAGTTAAAGATATTTAAGAATTATATCTAGAGGAACTAACATTGCAACTAGCTCTATTTTATTCACCAGTAACTTACTCATTTAGAAAGTATTAGTAAAATACCCTTATAGTGCATATGAAGGGAAACACATGGTCATCTATTAAAACGTGATGATTTTCTTGAGAGTGAATTGATTTTATAAAAAAAATTAGAAAGAGGCTTATAAATATCAAATTTAATAAGCATCTAAGAATGAATAAGGAATTTCCTCACAAGAATATTAAAATATTTGAAATTAAATATACTAATTGTATCATACAACAATTTATTAATATCATGATTGTGAAATAATAAAGGATTCATAAAAAATTCTTCCAAATAAGATTAATTTCTAAATCTACATTAGGGCGGGACTCTATAGTCCATGGTTAAGGAGAAAATGATATCCTTTAAAAGACATCTAGTATCTAGAACAAGTAATTTCCCATTCCTCTTAACTATAAAAAATGATCCCTATATGATAAGGGATGAGAAATAAAATAACATCCTAACAAGTTAAAACCTAAATAACATTCATTTTATTGTATATTCTATCAATGTAAGTCTTCTTTGAACAAAATAGCCACCAGAGTAGGATACTAAATAATATAGGCATCTAACAACATGATAAATAAAAAATGTACTCCTGATAGTCAATTAACAACCATAGAACCTGATCATAATAATTATTTACTAGGATTGGGATAACAATAGGGGTTTGTGAATGAAATAACTACGGGGGGGGGGGGGGGGGGGGTCACACATGAACACTCATAGGGTTTTGTTAATTCCAGTAGGGTATTATATTTAGGTTATAAAAATTATTTTTCAAACTACTAAGAACCATAACATATTATTTGGATAGTCATAAGATGACCCCATAGAGACTATGTCTTGGAAAAATATTTAGATAATTTAGAACTAATTCATGAAATAAATTTAAAACTATGAGAAAAACTCTTTATGATAACGTTGTATTAAATTTAGTAAATCTAGGATCATGAATTAATAAAGTGAACGAAATTAATGATTATTTATAATATTATTCAAATTAAATCTAATTAAATACTCTATATCAGTATCTACTCTATAACTAATGAACTACTCTTTTATTATGATCATTTACATTGATTCATTTAAATATGAGGTGATCTAGGACCATATTTGACATAATTACTCAAAATTAGAAAATTGGACATTCATGAATAAAATAAAATAGTTAATTAATTGAAGAGAAAGTAAACCTTAAATGCATAATGAAGTTCATGTATAATAAACAAAAAACATAAAAGATGATAAATAAATGAAAAAATATCACAAAGTCTATCATTGGAAAATAACGTCACAAAATGTATCACCCCTTATTAGAAAACATGGCACAAATAATGTAACCCTCTCATGGATTCACAAGAACCAGAGGTTTTATCCTTGATAAAAATGAGAAAATTATCTTGAAATTGAGACTAACCACACCCTCCAAACTCTATAAACCTCCTTGAAAATCCATTAAGGTTGAGTGTGGAGATATCCCAAGATCTTCGACCTATATATTATATCCAATATCTCATTTTATTAGAAATAATCCTATTTTGAAACTTTATATATATATATATATTATTATATAATCCTTATCTATATTTAATAGATCCTTAAATTATAAATCTATTGTGTTAAAAATATTTTATAAAATATACCACCAAATATCTTAAAAGATAAGAAAATGAATCTTTTCAATTTATAGGAGTTCAATATCATCATGATGAAATGAAAAGGGTTGTGGAATGAAAATAATATTGCATCAAAAATTCTCTAAATTCCAATAGAGATCACAAAACAAATTTAGAGTTTTTCAGAAATGGTTTGATTTTCCCCATATCTTCAATCATCCATGTCACCATATAGTATAGTGTTAGACTTTATGTGAAATTATAATGATTAAATATTTATAATTACATTATGTAATTAAAATTTGTTTTAATTCTCTGCATCATAGTGGTTTAAAATTTTCCATATAAGTGAAAATTTAAACTATTGATTTTTTGGTATACTACTCCATGGAATATGCATACATGTAATAAGATCTCTATTCCAACATATCACATCTTACTTTTACCAGATCGTATTTTAACTATCATTAACTTTCAGTTAATAGGACTGAGGGATTGGTATCAAAACGTGATGTTTTTTGTTTTATGTGTGGTTACTCATTAGAATATTTTATCCATTATGGTTCCCTTCAACAACTTGATCATTTTGTTTCTCTTTGTCATTGAGATGTGTTTCACCTTTGCATGTTTGTCTAGATTTTGTGGTTACTACAACCATAATTGATTGATTTTCTTTTTTAAATTTCTATATTTACGTGTTTCATGGTACAACACCATATGTTGTTGTACAAAACCTCAATTTTTCTTGACATTTTAATCTTATGATACTTTACATGAATCAATATTTAATTTTTATAACACAATTAATTGCATCCCATCATTTCCATGGTGTTGTAAAATCATATTATGACATAATTTTAATCATTATCCTTGAAAATATTTGATACTTCTTCAATCTTCACTCAAAGATTAATCCAAAAATTAAATATTGAAAAACCAAAAATTAGGTAAGATGAACTCATCTACTAATAAAATCACTAATTAAAAGAATATATATATATATATATATATATTTTAACTATAAAATTGACTAAACTTAATCTCTTACTTATCCTCTATAATATATATACACATCAATAAAAATAAAATTCCTCAAATCCAAGCCTTAAAAATCATAGTAAAAAACCAAATAATTATCAATAATGAGTAATATTTAATACATCAACTGAGATAATATTTTCCACTCTTCAATTTTTAATAAAACTAATAAACCTTGAATTTACATTTCCTCTTTAATTGATAATACTTCTATTTAATTATTTTCATATATTTCAACTTTTATTAATATTCAAACACTCTTGTGATCCACCAAATTGGAACAAATTTCTCTCATCACCAAAGATCATTTATTTAGAGTTATTCTCAATAGCATGTATATAAACTCTATTTACAGGCTTTCAAGTCATCTAAGTATCCACATATAAATAAAATGAAAAAAATTAATAGGAATTATAATAATATTATAATATCTCAAAGTGAAAGGGTTGGTAGGTATCATGTGTAAAAAATTTAATGCTCACAAAATTTGTTTAACTATTACATATAATTCATGATATATAATATAAATCTTAATGGAAAAATTATACATTAAAACATAAATATCATATTTTAACAGCCATAAAATAAATTTCAAAATCTCAGAGGATTAAAAAACATCGAAAAGAAACCAATAAATTATTCAACCTTTTTCAATAAATAGTTTTCATTTTCTTTTTTACTTTTTAGTGGCTATCTATGGAATTATAATGAAAGATATTTCATGAACCTTATCTCATCTCCAGTTATATCACCTAAAATTTTCCCCTTTCTATAGGTAAAATCCACATAAACATCATGTAACAACCCTTCCCCCACACTTATTTCCATATAAAGCATTCAAAATACCAAGATTAAGGTACGAATAAAAAGTAGGCTTGTAATAAAGATTCCTAACGACAAAATTTATGTTAACTATGGGATTAATAAAATATAAATAGTAGGGTAGATATAGAAGGTTAATGGGGATAAAATAATCAATTGATGGATTAAATAAAATTAATGTGGTTTAAAATTTTAATTTTTTTATAAGATCAATATTAATATTACATTACTGATAAAAATCCTATGATTCTATCAAGAAAGATATTATTGGAAAGAATATTTCAAATAGGCCTAGAATATATACTAGGAATCTGAATTTTAAAATATTATACAATCACTCCTGGTATAAATAAAAATAATACATAAATTAACATAAAATTCCAAAATCACACAATAAATGATTTTAAGAAATTTCATTTACATAAATCAACCAATATATCCAAATCACAATTATTCAATTAAATATTCTTATACTTATCAATAGTCATCCACCAATCATACTACTCAATCAAATTTATAAAAAAAGAAATTTAAAAATGGTATGATATAATGATTAATAAAATCATTATATAAAATATGAAAAATATATCAGGTGATATAAGTGTGGAATGAAAATTTCTAAATCATAAAAATTAAATTTTTTTGGGAGTTAGTGCTATGTTTAATCAATATCTAGATTTTTATAATTGAATTTTGTAATGTCATTTTTTTTAAATTACAAATACCTCACAGTATATATAAATACAATATATGTTTAAATTGAATGGTTATAATTTCTCATAGTTTTTTAAATAATTTTTTTTTATTATATAAGTAGTTTAATGTTTATAATGTTTTTAAAAAGTTTTGGAGATTCACCATTTTTCTTAAATTCTTCAAATTCATATGAAATTTCTTTTCAAAAGACAGTAATTTGACATTTTTAGAATTCTAACAAAAGAAAAAGTAATAAGGTTTTCCTGTAAAGTCATACAAAACTCTAAAAATCATAATATATTAGATGAATTCATATGATTTCAGATGAATTCATATTATTTTAGGTGAATTAATATGATTTCATTTAAAATCATAAAAAATAGTTTTGAATTTATTAAATTATTTTGAGGTCTAACAAAATTCAAAATTTAGTAAAGTAAAACCATGATTATGGATGAAAGTGATTCTTATAGGTATTTAATCCTTATGGATAAATTCATCATTATAGGTAAAATAATACTTATGGGTGAAATTATTTTTACATGGATTTTATGATTATTGGGCAAATCATTCCTAGGAATAATTCATGCATACGCAAAATTTTTCTTATATAGAAAATTAAAATGATGTTTATATATATATAAATTGATTATTATGTAAAACATATATTATTATTTTAAGAGAATTTTGATACTCTATTTTCTTATAGTTTTAATACTTTAATTTACAAAACTTTTATTTTAATTATTCTATTTTTTTTTATAAAATACATAAAACAATCCTATGGTGGTATTCAAAGTGACTTTGAATTGTTTTATGAAGGATTACTATGGGAATATTTTTTCAAACTTTTCAAGGTATTTATATAAAAGTTAAGAAAATTATCATGTTATTATTATTTATAACCATGGATGTTTGTTATTATTTCTTGATAAATATCCACAAGAATAAGATCGTAGTATTTATAAAGTTGTCTGTTTATATTTTTATCATTTAATCTCAATAAAAAAGAAATGAAATATTTTATCTCCAGAAAAAATATACCACAAATTCAATTGGGAGATAAATTTGTGATGATAAATTTCTACAGAAACATCCATTCTCATTGCGATCACAAGAGATATTAAATATTTAATACTTTACTTCAAAAGTGATAAAATATATATCAAATAATATCATCTTTAGACACGTATCTTTTGTTTTATTTTGGTTCTCATTTTTTTATTTTTATACTATATTTTTATATTATATCATTTGTGTTTTCTTTCCCCAAAAAATAATGTCTTCTGTTATTGATTAAGACTCTTTTAAAAGAGGTATATCCTTGGGTTGTGAATCCAAAAAAATCCAAGAATTGTTCTTGGTTGTTCTTTAGTCTATAAAAATGAGGGAATTATCTAGATTATTGCTCTAGGTAAGGAAAATAAAAGTGTAAGTAAAAGGTTAGAACACCTTTGAAATGTAAGGTCTTATTCTTAGTGAGTACCATTCCTATCACTGAGTTAGAGAGGGGTGAATAGTAGATATATGATCATTTGATCTGAAATACTGTAAAAATACCATTTTTATATCTTTTAATTTATACTGCATTTTATCTTTGAACACTACACTATATTACACTTTTTCTATATGAGACAATAAAATATGATTAATTAATTATTTTAAGGGTTTTAAAAGGTGTATTCACCCCTCTCAATTATAAATTTTTCATCTCAACCGGGTCAAAAATTGATATCATGGCTTATTACATTTGGATATAGGTTTTTTTCTTACATTTGATTTGTGTTGACTTGTATACCCTATACCTAAATATATAAAGAAAAATAATTTTTGTAAAATTTTGGGAATTAATTTGGATGATGGATAGATGCCATAAAAGCCTCCATATTCTTATGGAAATGACTATGGTTTTTTAGCCAATTAGAAGGGGAATATATCTCAAACATTTGAGTATTGATCTCTAAACAATAACTATGATACCATTTAAGTTACTAGTTACAAATCCAAATACACTTGTAGGTAATGATGTGGTATGTTATGTTTTGGATTAAAAATAAATGGATATATTATACTTTTCTACATGTTTATATGTATTTATAAATTTATGAAAATGTAATAAAATTAAATAAATATGGATAATACTTAAAGTAAATTACTAAAGTTTAAAAAATATTAAATGTAAAAAACTAGAAAAAATATGTGTTGAGTTCTGGGGATTTTGAATGGGAGAAGAAGAATCAATGAAACTGATATTGTATACATCCAAAGTATCATCAATTTTATGAATGAAATAGGAGATGCAGTAACATCCCTGACCTAGAAGCCACTGAAATGGTGCTTCGATCTGGGTCACCACATGACCTCAAGTGCATATCACTATACCGAAAAGGTTTCTAACTAGGTTCGATGGTATTATAAGTCACATGGGGAGACTATACCCTCTTTACTAGAGTTAGTAACAATAGATAACACATGAAATGAAAGAAATAATAATCAAAAACCAAAACATGCATTTCTAACCAGTTCCCAAATTAGGTAAAAACCACAACCAAATAAGAAATATTTTATTTCATGATATTAGTTCCAAAAGTGAAGAGAAAACAAAAAATAAATAGCGGAATCCACAAAATGGATCCCGACTCGAAGTGTGAATCCTCATCCAGTCACTCCCAAAGCTAAACTCAACTCTCTAAAATAGGGATTTTCCCTTTTAATGACCTGCAACCATGAAATATGATCATGTATCCAATGGGATCCCAAGGAGGGTGTGAGTATAAACCATCAGTCAACCTCAAATGATGTATACAAAATATCCAGTCTAAGTTGATAGTGGATGAAAGTGATAAATAAAGGGGAAGATAAACAAAAAACAACTCAGGTTCCATTAGTTACAAATGTTACATTACTAATTTACATCATTAGTATATTGTTTATCATTTAATCCATCTTTATCACTTAATTAATTCCATTACATGTTCTATGGGTTATAAATTTACATTATTTATAAAACAACATAACTCAAACAATTTTCAAGCTTAAGGGAATAAATCAAGTACCCTATATTTCTACAAATAACCATTTCATAAACATTTAAATTACACTTACCTTTAAGCCTTGTTCTAAAAAGTATCATCAAAATAATATATTAGAGATATAGATACACAATACCATTCCCTAACCAATGTAATATGGGGAGGGGTTTAGAGTCTCAGTCTTACCTGACCTATGGACGTAGATCCTCAAGTCTAATTCTCCACAACAACCAAGCCATGTACACATTATTATTTATCCATTTACCACATATACCATATCAAAAACCATTCGTAATCAGTAAAAATAAAATACAAAACTCACAATTTTTCAACAAGTGCGTTAACACCAAGCCTTAACTATTAACACATTTACCAATTACATTTCTTAGTCTATTCAACCCATTTCCTTTTTCTCATGCCTTAACCCATTAGGTATGTTTGACAATCTATATAAATTATCCATTTTATCATAGTCCTAAATTCCATTATGTTAACCCATTTAAAATATTTATCAATTTACACGAATTTACATATTTAACATGTTCAAAATTTCTTATTCATTAACCCACATATACATTTCCAGTACATTTCATAAATCTCTTTGCATAATTTCTTCATTGTGTCCTACACTTTTCATGTCAACCCAAAAATACCTTATTCCATTATCAACCACTATACATAGCCACTATTGGTGCATATAATACTTTAACAAACATTTAAACACTACTATCATGGAATCCATTTCAATTTAAGTGAATTTAATGATTAACACCACTGTTCTCTATGTTCGAGAATGTTAGTGCACTCCATAGGTTTCCCTAACCTAGTAAATTCATCCTCAATTAATCCCATGGGGATAATGATGGGTCTAAACCTTCATTTCTCCAACAATTTTACAAAATATTACAATATATAGTAAAAGAAAATAAATAGGTAAGTAATATTAGAACCACACAAGAGAAAATCAACAATAAAAATATTATATATAACTTGTAGACCACGTACGTCGAATATGATGATGAACACACCCTTACCCTCAACCATATATCTGGATTCAAGAACTCGCTGAATCCCCAACCTATGATTAACCATAAAGTAGTATTTAGGGCTTCATAAGAAGATGGAAAAATCTACAATCCCGATTTTGGTAAAGATATTAAATGGGAAGATTAGACTCACCCGTAGTTTCAATTTTCAACCATTGGCACTCCAAATGATCTAGAATTGAAGGAGAATGATCCCATGGAAGAATAAGTTGGTTTAGTTTATCCCTAGGGTTGATAAGAAGAGATATAAATAATAAATCAGGTGGGAAATAAAAAAATAAAGGGGGTTGTTTGGTAATTTTTCACTTTTTATTGGGGCACAAAGTTTAGCCTCACGGTTTTCCAAACCACGCCCCATCCATGAACCAACCATTACCCAAGAAGCGTGAAGATGTATGATTACCTAGAGAGGCCCATATGGTTTGAAATACAGTTTTCCAACTTTGATAGAATCCACTGTCCAAGGTTTCATATTTTGTCCTTCCCCCTCGCATTATTTGCGCCAACCATGCAACATGCATAGAATATCCCAGTTTCTCAATTCATTCATGTCCCGAGCCCCCAAAACACACCCAAATCACACCCAAACCTCCACAAATACACATTACATATATATTTATCCATAATTAAGTGATTAAAACAAAAATTTAAATATAGACTTACCTTTATAAATTCTGGGATCTTATAGAGGCACTACACAATACAATGTTGGTTGAAAGTGTACTGTGGTTACTACATAAAAAGTGGCATGACAATAAAGTATAAATTATTGAGAGAAAAAATTTTAATGATTAAAATTTGGAATAAATTATTATTTCATTACAATAGTATGAGTTGGAGTTAAAGAATATTTTATAGGAATAAACATCATAGAAGAAACATATTTAATTTAAATCTAATATGATTTTTTCAACTAGTTTTTCTAATTATAAGCTACAAAAAATAAGAAATAAGAAATAGATAATTTTACTAAAGTATTTTATAAATACATTTAATTAAACAATTAATTTAATAATAAAAATTTAATAGATCATTATAAGGATTAATGAAAGGTATGTAAGAAAGTTAATAATAGTAAATATAAAAATGTATAATAATTAACATGCTATGGATATTAAAATAAGGCACACATTAATTCAGATTATCAGAAATTAAAGTAAAAAGGGAAAAAATAAAATTAGAAATAGAAGGGATATTTTTATCTAAATATATTTTCATTAAAGAGTTATACTTGAGAATCTATGATTCTAAAAGTGATAGATAATCATACAAACTCTTCTTGATAACAAAAAACAATGAATAAAGTAAGTAACAATTTTAATTCCAGTTCTAGTTTTTAATTTTATTATGAATTTAATTTTAAATAGTTAACTGAAAAGATAAAAAAAATAGTACATTATAAATGGATTAATTATATAGATATGTAAAAAATTAAAATAAGAATCTGGTTAAACAAAATAATTATTTTTCTCAAGAAAATGAAAATCCTAAAATTACAACATCTAATTAAAAAGTTTGATTTGATTCAAAAAATATCTACTCAAAATATAAATTATGAAACTTAAATATGATAATAATATGATTAAATATTTTATTTCTTATAATAATTAATGGGGAAAAATGAAATTCAATATGTTTTTGGATAATATGACTCAAACAGAAAAATAATGTAAGAAGCTCAAACAAGAAAATAAAAAACAATGAGATATAGCTTCATGTTCAATGGGAATGTTGGCGATGACATTGAAGATATCCATACAGATAATGAGAATCTTAAGAAAGAAATTTATAACTTAAAATAAACCTTATCTATTTTTATTCAACATAATGAAAAATTTTATAATATTATTTCTATGAATAAAACTAAAAAGATAAAATAGTCTTTAGATCTAATATTCAAATAACTAATTTATATAAGACTTCATTTGTTAAAATAAGTAAAGTAAATATTTATAATGTTATATAATTTATATGTAATTTGATTGGAAATTATGAAAATGAATACTCATTAAGATATAATAAATCTTTATCTAATACTAGAAAATTTGTTTCAAATATTTTATCTTCAACATTTCCCCACAATAAAGGTATTAAATATGTTTGGGTACATAAGAATCCATACACAACGATGGTTGAACCTAAGATAGTATAAAGATGAATAATTTCTTTAATTAATATTTTTTAGAAAATACACATTAATAGATTCATGGAGACATGGTATATGGATGAAAAATACCATAGACACATTATTAGAGATCCTTAAAAATGTTTATTTTGTAATTAATGTAATGGATGCTCAATCAAATTTGGTGACAAATCTAAAAGCATGGTCCGAGGTTTTGGATAAGTATATATATTTAAATATATTATAATTTTTAAGGTACTATATTTTAAATGTCTTAATTATAACTTAATTAGTTTCTCAAATTATTTTAATGATCGAATGAGTGTTAATTTGGAAGATAAAAAGTGTTTGGTTCTTAAATATAATCCAATCATATTTTATACAAATAGAAAATATAATAAATATTATATTATATTATTTATGTTAACTGAGCATAATTTTAAGCATCTCAATAATATAGAAAAATATTAAGTTATTTCATTTAAAATTTTGGGATATGTTCATTTTCATAAATTATACAAATTGGGAAAACAAGGGTAGGTCTTGGAGCAACCCGATATTTTGATAAGCAATAACTTTGTCTTTTATACTTGTTTAAAAAGTAAGAATCATAAAGAAAAATTTAGATATGTTAATAATGTTAATATATTTATATGTTTATAACTATTACATATTTATTGGTTCATCCAAATGAAAACTACTAGTTTAAAGGGTTAGAAATATATTTTTGTATTTTTTTAGTAGGTTTACATTGACTTATTTGTTGATTCATAAAAGATAAACATGAACAATATATATTCTATTTTGTGAGGTAGCTCAAAATGGAAAAGATATTTAGTAATTTCAATTATAAGTGATAAAGGAGTTGAGTTTTCTAATATATAATTTGAAAAATTAATTGAATATAATGGATATTTTTATAAATTTTTTCACTAGAACACCACTACAAAATTCTATTATAGAGAGGAAAATAGAAATATTATAAAAACAAATTGAATAATGATTATTGAATTTCATCTCCAAAAATTATTTTGAGACGAATTGGTAAATACTAGATACTATAATTTAAATATCATTTTTATGAGACCATTATTAAAGAGAACTTCTTATTAATTATTTAATGAAAAGACACCCAATAGTATTTATTTTTTAGTATTTGAGTGTAATGTTTTTAATTTATATACTTAGGATAAATTGGATAAATTTTATGATAAAAGTGTTGAAGGCATTGTTTAGTATATTTAAATAGTAATAAGTCATATAGAGTATATAATAAGTTATCTATGACAATTTATGATTTGGTGTATGTAAAAATTAATAAAAGTAATAATAAACATAATCTATATATAGATAATCTTGAAGAATAATTTAAATTGTTTAACATTAGTATAAATAAACCAGAAAATGAAACTGTATTTCTTGAGGGGGTATATATATTCTCAATATAATCTAAGAAATTAGAGAACTCTTCATGATTATACTATTACTAATTTAATTAGAAATATTAAGACTATAATTCAAACTAAATAGTTAGTTTTAATATTTAGACCAATCATTATTTTTTGATGATTTTATACTTAATAATATTGATGAATCTTTTATGGATTCTAATTTTATTATTTATATCCATGTAGAACATAATCAATTCCGTAAAAATAATGTTTAAAATTTAGTTGGACTTTCTAAAGACAAACATGTTATAGGAACTAAATATATTTTTAGGAATACATAGGATAAAACTAGAAATATAGTTAAAAATAAGGCTAGACTAGTAGTTTAATGTATTTTTTAAAGAATAAATAATTCATTTTTAGGATTCTTTTCCTTTAGTTTATAGGATATATATTTTTAAAATTTTATTATTGTTTTACTTTTTTCGTGGTTTTAAATTGTTCCAAATATATGTTAAAAGTGTGTTTTAAATGGTTTAATTTACTAATAAGTATATGTTAACAAAAATCCTATATTTTAAAATGAATAATTTCCCAAAATCATGTTTCTAATCTTTGAAATGTATTATATAGTCTTCTATAAACTCTAAGATCTTGGTATGATAGCATTTATTTATTTTGTAGAACAATGTTTTTATAACGGAAAACTTGATCCACATAGTTTATTAAGAAAGTTTCTAATGATATTTAGTTGTGATAATATATGCTTATGATATTGTGTTTGTATTTTCAAATAATTTTTTTAAGGAATTTTATATAATAATGAATTCTAAATTTTCTATAACTTTAATGGGTGAATTGAAATTGTGTATTGGTCTTAAAATTTCTTAAAGAAATTATGGTATATTTTTGAATAAAATTATTTTTTCTTGAGAGATAATTAAAAGGGTTAATCATTATTATTTTAAAATTATTACAACCCAAAATATCAGTAATTATAATGTAAATTTAGTTGAATCTAGATAATCTATAGATAATAAATTATTTAGAGGTATAATTGGAAGTTTGTTATATTTGATTGATTTTAGGCCTTATATAATATTTTTTATTTTGTATGTTTGATTTATTTAAATATAACCCAAAAGAATGTCATTTAAATTATTTTAAATGGATAATTCAATATTTTAAAGCAAATGCTAGTCATTTTTTTCTATTCAAATAAAATATATTTTGAGTTTACAACTTATTCTGATTATGATGTTAGAGTCTATAAGGTTGATAAAATGAGCACATAAAATATGTGTCATTTACTTGGTAAAATTTTTATTTCATGGATTTCTAAAAATAAATTATCAGTTTCAATATTCTCAACTAAGGGTAACTATTTTTTTACTTATAAATATTATGATCAATGTTTTTTTCAATAAATTTTTTTTATCTAATTTTAATTTTTATTTTGATATTATCGTTATATACAATGATAATATATATGATATTTCAAAATAATAAAATATTTATTGAATAATAGAATAAAACATATAGATATTAGATTTCATTTTCTGAGAGATCACGTAAATAAAGTAGATATTGTTTAAGAATTTCTTTAATATGAGAATTAATTTGAAGAAAGTTTTACTAAACATCTTGATTATATGAATTAAAAAAATTGAACATGGTATGATGGTGGTCTAGATTGAATTGTTAGATATTTAAATTTTTATCATTTTTTTAATGTTTTAATAGAACTATAGTAAAAAATTATTGAATCTATTTTTTGGAACATATCTAATGTATTGTTGTTTAATATTTTCAATTTTACAAATTTCTTTAGTTGTTATAGTTGTTATAGTTATGATCATGAGATAATTTGTTTTAAATATTACTTGGTTTATTATTTATCACTATTTTATAAATTTCTAATTAATCTATATTTAACAAAATACTGAACAAAAGTTTTGAGATTATTGTTTTTTTGAATACTTATTATATATTTGTTTCTATACGTATCACTTATAGGGGAGATTAAATGATTTGATGAATAAATAATTAGTTTTTTTCTCAAATGTTTCTTAGTTTTCAATCATTAACTAAGAATGAACATGGTTATCAACTATTTTAAATTGTTTCTATATGATAAAATAGTTTTTGTATTACTAGGAAATATTCCATGAATAAATTATTATTACTTAATTTATGATAAATTTTAAAAAGGGGTAGTTTTTTGTAATTGTTATAAAACATTTTTGGTTTTATAATTTAACAAAATGGAGAGATTATTTGTGTTAATTTTTATAAAATTAGTGATTATTATAATTGAACACATTACTATTATTTGATTGATTTTTTAAATACTAACAATATCTCATATTTTTTATAAATACCTCACATTTTTAAATTGAGTAATTAAAATTTATCATAGTTTTATTAAATAAATTTTTCTATTCTTTTTGTAGTTTAGTATTTGAATTGTTTTTATAAAGAATATTTAGATTTAGAGAATCAATTTTTTTTTTATAAAATTATTCAATGTTATTAAAAATTATTTTCAAAATATATATATTCATAGTTTTTAAAATTGTAACAAATGAAAATTCCAAATAATTTTCTTGAAAATTAATAAAAAATTATCAAAGTAGTATGATTTAGATGAATTTATATAATTTCATTTAAATTCAAATGAAATGGTTTTGAATTATATGAACATTTTTAACTCTTATGAAATCCGAAATTCTTTTATGTAAAATCATACTTATAGTTGAAAATGATACTTATAGTCATTTAATAATTACAAAAAAAAATCATTCTTATGGGTGCAATTATGCTTATAAGGATTTCATTATTATGAGGGAAAACATCCTTATAGATAATTCTTGTATTCAAAAAAACATTCTCATGTAGAAATTTAAATTATGGTTATGTTGATATAAAATTACGATTATGAAGAAATTACTTTATCATTTTAAGAAAATTTCAATATTATGTTTTCCTATAGTTTTCATATTTTTATTTATTTCAAGTTTAAATTTTTTTATAACTATTTTATTAATTTTTAAAATAAATATAAAATCTAATGATGGTATCTTAACTAATTTTTAACTATATTATAATGGATTAATATTGGAATAGTTTTTCAAACATTTGAAGATAATTATATAATAGGTAATTGTTATTATTATCACATTATTATTATTTCTAACAATGGATGGTTGTGATTAGTTATAAAGAAGTTTCAATGTGAAGAAAATTATGGAATTTATAAAGTCATTCATTAGGATTTTCATCTCTTAAACATAAAAAATCACGATGGTATCACTTATCATTAGACACAATATACTAGTAATTAACATGAGAGATTAGATTATTATGATCCTTTGATATAGAAAAATCCATTATCACTATTATCACAAGTGTGACTAAAAATTTGATACTTTTCTTCTAAAGTTATTGAAGATATATTGAGATGCATCATATTCTAACATTTTTTCTTCATTTTATTCTAGTTTTCACTATTTTAATCTTCTTATTATGTATTTGTGTTGTACAATTAGTTTATGATTTTCACAAAAAAATCACATTTGGTTTTATTATTTATAACGCATAAATTTTTTTTGTTTCTTTAGGTTATGACTCCTGAATAAAAATGATTGGTATTGTTTTTGTGCATTGATCAGTAGAAAGGTAGATGTTTTTTAGGGTTGTGCCTCTAGGTTCTCAAAATAAAGGTGTATGTAAAAGGTAATCACACATTTAAATAGTGATGTATTTTCCTTAGATATTAAAATTCCTCTCACTAATTTAGAAAGTATTAAAGAGTATATATATTATCATTATATATGAAATTATATAAAAATCATGTTATAATATCTTTTATTTTCCAATTCATTTTATTTTTGAACACTATAATTCATTACAACATTCCTAAATGAAATAATACACTCTGATTCACTAATTCATTAATGGTTTTTAAAATTTCCATTAACCCCCCTTCTAGACCATATTTTTCTTTTCAATTGGGACACCATTTGTAAGGTAATAAGGCAAGGAACATAAAACGACAATCCCCTATACATTGATGATATTTTTACATTTTATCTATTCCTTGTTCTTATTATCTTATCACTCCATACATTATCATTATATTACAACAATATTTAATGAAAAAGGTTAAAGTACATGGTGCAATCAATTCAGGTAAAAAAGATACTGGAAATTGAAACTATTTATCTTAAAAATTTTTTTAAATAAATTACTAAAAATAAATCTAAAAAAAAAGTTCCTAAAAAATATAAAAACTAATGTTTCCTATTTATTTTATTAATTTTCATAGTAGGAACTTAACTCACCATGTCATGTAATATAAAAATAGAGTAGATTTATTTGACCCAAAATAAAAAATGGCCTATGTTGATATTACACTATATAGGTGTGTCTCTTCCCTTTCATTGAGATTAGTTTCACTCTTCCTTGAGGTATGAATTTTAAATATCCATGTTATAAATAAACTAAAAATCAGTAAATACTAAATTTTAAAGGTTAAATTTTAGACTAAAAAGAATTTTTTGGCCTCCTTGATATCCTTTTTGTGAGTAAGTTTCCCAACATTCTCAATCCTCTTAAGAGTACCACCCATATATTGAATTTCTGAAATTTATATATCTTATTTCATCCACATCATAGCTATTTATTTAATCTATTGAATAGGGAAAAAATCTTTTTCAATCTATCTTTCCTCAATCAAATATCCATCTTTATTATCTAAAATTTTTAACCATCGATGAATATTGGACTTCAAATGATGATTTAAAACTCTCAATAGAAACTCTCAACATTTAAAATTTATTAAGTAAATTATCATTATTAAAAAAATATCTTCAATAATTAAGGATTTTCACTATTCATCTATCTAAATAAAATAAAATGCACTAGAAATTGAAATTATACACCTTTAAAAAAAATTCTTTAATCAATCCTCATGGATATCTCACTATTGTGTAATCTAATTTTAAAGAACCTTGGTTGGGATGTATGTCTTCCAATCCCAATCTCTTCAATGCTGAGTATGGAATGATATTTATGCCTAAAACTCTAAAAAATATTCTATTTACAAATTCATAATACCTAATATTAATGAGGATTGAAAAACTACCCATACCAGGTTTCTTAAATAGAACACTCCTCTACACCATGGATGATAAATCTCTCATCAATGAAATTATCACTATATCCTCAATTTTCCCTATTTTTTGATGCCAAATCCTTAAATAACATTTAATTTTTTGATGTATGAATGATAAATTAAATTAATTGATTTATAATGTGTAATTTCTCATTTTTTTTAAGAACCGACTCCTTTGATCCTCAATGATCCTTTACCTTATCCATTCTAGTAATAATAATGATGGTTTTTATATGGTGGGGATTATTCTCTAACCTCCTTCATAGAATATTTTCCATTTACGTCCCTATTTCCTCCCCTTCCACCTATTTTTCTTTAGGTAGTTTATGTTATCTTCAGATGGTTCCATATTTTCTCCCATTTTCTTCCACTTACAAGGGAAATTTCATTAACTTCTCTACCAGGGTTTAATTTTTTATATCTTAAAAAACTCATTTTAGACTCTACTTGAGAACATTAACAAATTTTACCTTATTGAATTCAATATTTCTCATGGATTAATTGATACCTTTCATAAATGTGAGAAAAATATCCTTTAATTCATGAATATGACATTGTATGTGTTTCCCTTGTAATTTTTGTTGTTGATGGAACATTGGTTCTCCTCATTTTTGTTGATATCTTTGATTTCAATGTATTATCCAACCCTAAAAAGTATTATTATTGTTATAATAAATATAAATATAATCATCATTATACATACATTGGGGTTGGTGTATTTCCATCATTATATCTATTTCCTTTATAAGTGATTCTAGTTATACAAATATTCCTATTTTGGCCTCCATCATATGCACTACTTTGGGTTAGTGAATATCTTTTTTCCATTGAAATAGATTTATATACATATAATTTAAAAGTGATAACTAGTCTCTAGTTGATTTTTATTAGGTAATACTCAAAAAATTATATCCGTAGATAACCTATTACTAAGAGAAAACCAGTTTAGATTTTTTTAAATATTAAACACATATCCTGACCATGGTTACAATACATTATTAACATAAATTTAAGAATATTCCATTAAAATTTAAGTCTCTCTAATTTAATTTATTTAAAATTAAATTCGTTAACTTAGTGATTCGTTGTTTCGGTTTGGAAAAAGAATCATGTTAGATTGCATATTGACATCTCATCCCATGCTCTGATGGAATGAGGTGATAAGATTTTTATCCATTAATTTCAATTTAATGAAAATTTAAAAATCATAACCATATAACTAAAAAAACCACTGAACATAGAAGCATGAATGAGTTCATGAAAATTGAATATATTGACATTTATATCTTCTTTTCAGAGCCTGAGGAATTTCATTATACTTGGGATCATTTGTATAATTATTGGATTTATTTTGGAATTATATATATCCACTAATAGTACAAAAATTAATATATATATATATATATATATATATTAAATTAATGGTAAACCATATTCAATTAAGGTTTGTTTCCTCATTAGTCCTCTTTTTTAGGTACATTTTATATATATTATATCTATATTCTCTTATTTCATATGTTTTAAAATTTCTCCTCCAACTCAAGATCATAATCAAAATTATATTTTAATTTTCCTTGAGTTGATTACTCATGCATAAATAACGTAACTTGAAAATCACACTACTAGAACAACAAGAATAATAAAAATAAAAAAATAAAAAAATAATGGGTTTTCCCAATCTATATTTGTTTCATAAATTAAAGTCCCTAAAAATAGAGATAGAAACATTGAACTCATGGTTGGTAACATTATTTTATATGAGGCATGTATATATATTTTTAAATTACTCCTTTGAATTAATAAATATCAAAACATAGAAAGTTCATAATTTGAGGTCAATTTGAAAAACACTATGTATTAGAAAACTAATTATACATTTTAGAATGATTACACAAAATAATTTGGAACTACTAAAAAATAAATTCTGATTTAGGAATGGACACCTTGTTTATTAAAAGATAAACCATGAATTATTGATGTGACAGTATTGAATGATTATCCATGTTATTGTAAAAAATCGATCAAAGTTTTTATTTGGTATGGATATTTACTCTATAGATAAAAAATTAATACTTTATTATGATCATGTACATTGATTAATTTTAGAGTTATGTGATCCAAAACTACATTCCAAAATAATTACTCAAACTTATAAAATGGTCATGCATGAATCAAAGTAACTAGTTAATTCATTAAAAATAAATTAATCCATCAACACATAATGGTCATGTATGATGAATGAAAAAATGATATCAAAGATGATAAATAAATGGAAAAACATAAAAATATTATCATTTTAAATTAATATCACTAAATATATCACCCTTATTTACTAAAATTCACATAAAAAAGTTATAACTTATAATTTCAAAACAATTAAGGGCTTAATCTATGATAAATATGAGATAAGTTCCTTAAAAATATTAGTAAACATACCCATGATTCTCTTAAAATCTCATGTATAATATCTACCTAAGCAGGTTGCCATTATCCTAAAATATCAACTAGCCCTATAATGTTTTGGTGAAACTCTCATTTTATGGGAAAGTAACCTCCTTAGAATCTTCATAAATCTCTATATATTTAATTTCTTATTTTGGAATAAAAATCAATATTTATAGACTGATAAATTATAAATGGAATGATTTAATAATCTTCTCCAATTGATACATTCAAATATTTAAAAATGTATAAATATAAAAACTTTTAATTTTAGGGAATCCTCCATTGTTAAGATGTAATGAAAAAGTTTGTTGTGTGATGAAGATACTTCTTTAATAAAAAATTGAATTCATCATGAAATTATTTTTAAAATTAAAATTTTATTATCCATGTTTTTACTTCACTCATATCAATAATGGACAAGGTCACCGTGAAATGTAGGCTTATTTTTGGTGTGATATATATTTGTTCGACAATTTTTTATAGCAAAAAGGAATTGTGGTATAATTAGAGACTCTAAAGAAGAGCGGTTTAAATTTTTCTAGAGAAATGAAATTATAATATTTGGACTCTCCTATATACTATGGTGTGGTAGATGTGGACAAGAAAATTTTTCACTATTATTTTATCGTGATATTCACTTGTCCCATATTGAACTTCCACTTAACCAGAATTTTTGTTGATAAGGAGGGGCATGTGGTATCACCATTTCAAGTGTAGTATTTTTTGTAGTTACTAATTAGGATTTTTATCCTAGGTAGTTTACCCAAGTGTCCATGTCATATTTTCTATCTTTATGTCAAGACATAATCCACCTATGTGTGTTTATGTGGCTCTAATAATTATTAGGGTCTATAGTGACCAATTTTCAATTTTAAATTTCCAGCTTCAAGGGTGTTTGGAACAACACCTTTAGTATTGGATAAATATTTCCTTTCTTATTTGAATTTTAATCTTACACATATTATAATGGTGTAATATTAAAAAGTTTATGCTGTAATATATTATAACCCTTTAATACACAATATAATAAAATCCTACAATGTTAAAATTTACATATTTATCCTTTATAATATTTCAAAATCATTTAATATCCTCTCAAATATAATCATACCATAAAACATCAAAACACCACAAATTAATAAATATCCAATCATAAACAAAATAAATCACTAATTAAGAACTAGGTATATATTTTTATCACCACGCCAATAATATTAGAGGTAAAAAGATCTATAGGTAGGGGACCCCCATCCTAAATTGGACCAAGTTAAGGGGTAAAGTAACCTTCCTTCATAACCAAGGGGGGATGTTGCGACAGGAGCCCAAGAAGCATACAAGGGAAGGATCTTTTATGCTATCTATGTTAATACCATTTATATAATGAGTTTAGTTATAACCTATGTCCCGATAGAAGTAGTTGGGTTCACCCAATGTGAACCAAAATAATGTTTTCCAATAAACTTTATAATGAAAAAATTGAATAAATAGTAATGGAAATTTCTTAGAAATAAACAAAAAATGGAGCTATCAAGGGATACCTCATGAATAAAAGACTATTTTTATAGAATTGGCACACATCACTCATCCTGACCATACGTTGCCATTTAAAGGCATATGCTATTTATTATTTTTCACATAAGGTATGGATAGTGTTTTAATCCTCCTATTTAAAATAATTTGAGCACAATAATAGAGTTTCAGGATTATAGTAAACTGTATAAACCTTTTCCTTGAACCTAATAATGTAATTATAAAAAGGATATTTAACAAAACAAAACCAAGGTTTTACCTAGATTAAAATGATATTTATAAAAGATTAGAAGGGATTGGTCATCCATAAATATCCCAGAAAAGAAACAAATATATATCTTACTGAAATTATTCCATGTAGATTATAAAAAATAAGAAAGTTTGGTTATTCTCAATTTTCCCAAATTAGTTCTTAACCCTTGAGTATATGTTTCCCATAACACCCAAATCACCCTAAAACCCAATAATATCATAACATAAATTTCCTCTCTATATAATTAATATCTCTTTATCTTCACATAATTTCACTCTATACTCTATGAGACTAATAATGATACCCCTAAGTAACATTTCTTCATAAATTATGGGTTCTACACTATAATAAAAATATTTTTCATAGTATATGTCTATAATTTTATATATGACCATAAAATAAAAATAAGATCCAATAATTTATATAAATAAAATTCTTAACATGTCCATGAGAGTTTGAATTTAGAAATTATAAACTATTCACAATAACTATAACCCAACATATATCCTGAGGGGTCCCTTATTAATTAATCAATTAAATTTATAATCCTACATTCCAATGTGAAATTCCATTTCGAAGGGGAAAAAATATGGAAGAAATTATATTTTTCTTAATAAATTATCATATATAAAAATATGTCATTAACTAATGAATATTAATAATACAAAACATTAGGAAACCCATTAATGAAAATAAAAATGAAAAATTCCCATATCAATAATCCATACACAATTAATTATATCAATACATGAGAGGGGATCAAAAAAAAAGTAACATAAATATGATTCTTTTACATGATTAATTATATTTAGGGATCTCTATGTCCAAGAGGCAATTTTAAAAACAAAAATACATATATCTAGTATTTCTATCCACAAAACTATTTGTAATATTAAATAAAAACACTATTGATTGATGTATGTCTGAATAGAAATGAAAATAATAGGGATAAAAAAGGGTTTATAATCACATGACATTTATTTAAAAACAAATATATTAAGAATATGTCACTTCTTAGTCATATAAGAGAAGATAAAAGGAGGGGGAATGAGTGGGATGGTCTCTCTTTAGGGTCATCATGATGGATTATAATCACCTTCTATGGAATATGAAATGAAGATCATATCATTATAATAACTCATATAGAATGTGATATGTCTATCTATAAATAAAATCTTAATATTTAAAGATAATTTAAATAGGATATATATATCCCTCATGATTTCTCACAGGCCAAAGAAGGGCGATTCTTTAGGCATTTTCCTAATTTGGTGGCGTGGGGGTGAGAACCTTTTGTCAGGAGAAAACCTTGTATTCCATAAAAATATCTATATGTATTTTTGAGGGTAATAATGAAATTATTTATCCTTGAAAAAGTAATATATGTGTATTCTTGATACCTAGGTGTAAATTGTTCTAAAAAATTGAATTTGAGGTTTTTAAGGAGAAAAAGATACCCAAATAAAATGTTATGACTTTTAAGTTGGATTTTTTATGAAGCATTTCAGTTAATTTTGAAATATCATAATATGAAAAGGTAAAGGTTCAATGCAATGTTAAGTGTGTTCCATACTCAAGGATGATCACCACCTTCACTAATCAGGTACAGTACACACAAGCCCTGCTATAAACCAATAAAGACCCAAATATAATCATCCCATAATAACATTTTTTATAAACAATATTTGAAAACATAAATTCAAAAGACCTTAGGTTTATAGTTATAGATATTTAGGTCACATAATAGTTAATAATATATAATAAATAAGATTTTTTATACCTATAAAGAATAATTTTCTTCTACAAGATAGGTTCATCTCACTTTTTCATTTAATATTATTCACCAAAACATAAATTTTAACTTCCTCATCAGTATAACCCATTCTTAAACACTATAACAATATAATATGGTATAATTTTTTAATTCTGAATAATTATTAAATTAAAAAATAACTCAGTAGTCATTGGAATACTATAAAACCAAGGAATATGAGCCTATTGTGTAGGAGATACATTGAATTCTAATGAAATAATAAAATTATTTTCAATATTGAAATCAAATATAGTGAATACAATAATGGAATTCTAATAAGAGCATAAAAAATCATATGAAAGAATAAGGAGAATAAAATCATCATGAAGGTTTCTTGAATATTATATTCATATCACTTGAAATCACTCATAATCACTTACAATCTCCCATAATTGAATAACCTAACTAGTTAACCCAATCAAAACATCATCAGAGAATAATTAATTATTCAATTAATTAGTGGAATATATATTGGTAAACCCCATTATCATGTATAATTTCTAAGAACTATATTTTGAATAAAACATAAAGAAGCTCACATTTTCAACCCACAAGTATAAAAATCAATGTTGTTATAAGAAAATAAATTGAACACAATTGAATGGGTAATTAAATTCAATGATGAGTAGAAAATCAAATAAAATCATTGAATAAATATTAATAGAGGTACTATATCCATAATATAATTCTTAATTAAAAGGGTATTAATATAGATGAAAAATACTTTAGAGTAAGAAAGGAAAATATATGGAAATTTATGATAAAATATTACTTTCATTTTATATTTTTATAAAAAAATATAATTTTATGGTTTCTAAAAGAAGGATAAATATAATAAAAATAAATTTAAAACAATTTTAGAATATAAATTGCATAAGAATATATCAAATAAAAAGAGAATAATACGGTGTGAGAAAGAAACTAAGTGAGAAAGTTACATAGAGAAAACAAATTCCCTTCTCAATATCACAATTAAACAAAAATAGAACATTAAGTAATGAAAATATAACTTGAATAACATGAATAACATGGATATGGATGAATTAAATTTAGTTGAATGGAATTATAATCTTAAATTAGTGAGGTCAAGATAAAAAACACTTTATAGTGATTGTAAAATGTGATCTATGCATCTATCAAGTAAGAGATTATGAGATATAAATATCTATTCAAAAAGAATAAGTAGAATTTAAATTTTAAAAATAATAGGATAGAATATTAAAAATAATATAAGAATACATTCAAAGAATAATGAAAATATGTAAATGAAAGACAATTCAATCTAGAATCTCGTTATCGTAACCTTTGACTTGTTTAGATGTGCTCTAAAATCCCATAAAATCAGCTTAGGACTATTAATAATAAAATTTTTAGAACCCTATTTATATATTTTAATTTTCTATGATTAATGTATATGAATTTATTATTTATTTATTTGTTGGGCAGAATTTGATAATCATATGTTATTAGTTGCTCTAGTTCTATTTTAGTTTTGGTTTGACAATCTTGAATATCATTTATTGTCAATGTGTTCTTCATCTCCAGAATATTCAAGGTACATAAATAATAATTTTACATTGATTTATAAATTAACATGTTCAATTGAATGGAGTTATTAATATGATTCATAAACAATAAGTATATATCATGCCTATTTTGGATAACATTACCAATAATAAAGAGATACTTTATAATTAACATTCATTTGATTATTACCATTACATAACCACAATAATAACATAATGTAAAAATATATATAATAAATATTCATTATTTATTTTTTTAATCATCTATATCTATAATTTTTGAACATAGAGTAGCATTGCTCATATAGGTGGTAGAACAGACCCAAAAATGAATGCACTGAAAAAAGGCTCGATTATAAGATGATTTTTTCTTCATTATATTAATATTATGGATTTATATTTATTTTAATATCTTTTTATTTATTTTTTAATCAAATTTAGTAAGATGTAGAAGAAGAAGATTAAGAAAATAAACAAAGAAAAAGACGATACTTACAATGAAGTGTTGAGTCTTCCCTTAAAGATCTCTTTTATAATGAAATGTTTAGGACTAATCATTGTGAAAAAAGGCTATAGAATGTGTTTATGTATTATAGAAGAAGGAATGTGAGAATAATATCGAGAGAAAATTGAAATTGATTTTTATTTTGGAAATGTGTAATTTTCATAGATGCTCATTCCATAAGGGTTAATAAATTAATTTTTAAGTGGAATTTGGATCATAAATGGAAAAGGGGGTACATTTAAAAGACTTTATCATCCAAAATTATTATAAGGTAGTATTATTTTTATTTATTATTTTTTAATTTTTTTAACAATATTTACCATTCAAAGAGACTTTTAGGGGTAATTTGGTAATTTGAGTTTACAAGTATCAACACAATTTTTGGAATTCAATTTTTAATTTTTATATATATTATATATTATCATATTTATCCTAAAAATTTAATAATATAATTACACTTTAATAATATTATTACTAGGCCACCATTTTTTACTCAAGTTATGCCAAACAAGCACTAAATCACCATTGGTTATGCATTTTACTATTTCTAATGATATGAAAAATTAATTTAATTAATTGTATAATATTTATATGATATTTTATGTATATTATCATGAAATACATGTTTCATAAGTTTAATAAACCAATCTAGGCTGAACCAACCCATCACCTGATCCGACCCATCACGTGGCCTCAAGTGCATTCCCGATCACCACGGGCTGGCGATGAGCACTAGGTATAATAAAAAATATGTTGGGAACAATTTCATCCATGGAAACAAAGTATGACCCATCCATAAAATGGTATTCCTTTACCAATATCATAAGAGTCAACTATATAAAATGAACCATCCAGTGTGAAGCATCAACGACTAAATGGATACCGTAATCAATATCATAAAAAAGATGTGCCATAATATGATATATATATATATATATAATATCTCAGGTAAAAACCCAAAACTATAAAAATGGTAAAAATAACCAAATAATCCCCACACATACATCCCAATGGATACTATTGACCTCCCTGTTTTTATGACAACAAAATCACAATTCTTATGTTATTAAGGAATTGTATGTTTCTAGGTAAAGAATTTATATTCTGAGATAGGTAATTAAATTGTCCAAGTATGAGACACTATTGAGATAGATACCACAAAATAGAGACACTATTACCCATGTCTAAAATCTCACTAAGTATGAGACACCTCTTGGACATCACACTACCATAATGTCATACCATTGGAATGAAAAATTGAAAATGTCTGAGACACTATCATTCAAAACACTGATATGATGTAATCATGCCAAAACAAAAATTTGGATATGTATGGTATTCCAATTTATGAGGAACCTTCAATGTCACACCACCAACACAAAATTTCAGCTAGGTTTGAGATACCGTCAGACCTCATACCTTCAGACCTCATTCCATTAGACCAAACATCGCAAGTTGAGACACTACCAACATAGTGAAAATTTGGCTAAGTCTAAGACACCACTGGTGTGATGCCGCTAGAACAACATACTTCCAGAGCTTGACACCATCAGAACATGAGACACTACTAGTCTAAGACAACACCACCATTTTATTACTATAATAATTTATTAATTTCATTATTTTAATGGTTATATTTATCAAGATTAATTCCATTTACTATTTTAATTATTATCTCTAAAATGCCTGATTGAAAGCATTAATGGGAGTGTCAGAACGTGCAGTATATGGAAGCAGATGATTCAAATACTCCCACAATTTCTAATGTAGATAAAATTGTATCACACTACCTTATGCAATGTAAAGTTAAAAAGGTAAAGAAGAAATTATAAGAAATAAAAGTAGTGAACTAATGAAAAGATGAGAGATCGTTTTCCCCAAACACAATTTTAGCTGAAACTGGTTGAAAATAGGAAGATCTCACCTTCTACAGACATTAAAATTGGAAGCCAAAATACACATTCACATCTAATTCCTTCCACTAGTCAAGAAAATGAGTCTACAACATTCTATTTTCAGATGTTTTTTAGAGAACCCTTTTCAAAATTCAATGCAGAATAAAATCAAGAGTTACAAGATTCATTTCAATAGATGTAGAACTTCAAAACTCTACTCTTATATATTTATCTATTCTGTTTACATTTATTAAAATTTGAGTAGTGTGTGATGTATTCTATTTTATATTCACACATTTTCTCCTTTTCTAAACAATAATATAAATGATATCTTCCCAAAATACTTTCATATTTACTTATACCACATATAAGAGTGGTAGATTTACTTCTGTGACCTATTTTGTTTATATCCCATGAATAACTATGGAAGAGGTTTTGTGTGACCTTGATAGTTTATAAACTATTGTATAAAACAGATCCAGGTTGTGGATCATTTTTTTTATTTGATTTAAACTACTTTGTGGTGGGTGATCACCAATTGGAGTGGACTGAGTCTCTACTTGAAAAAGAACCTCTTGTATTTATTCTTTCAACTAGATAAATTAATTTTGTTTTACTTTATTTTAGCTTTAAAACTGAAAATTGATTGAGATGTAAACAAAATATATACTTTTATAGTTATTCTTGATTTGTGTTCCTATAGTATTTTGATGAGTAATCTGGTTTTAAAGGATCTAATAATATTTTATATTATTCACCAGAGACCTAATAAATATTTATAGAAATCATTAAAATATTGAGATCTATATCATACTACTTATTTTGATAAACTGGGATATTTTTAAATATTTATGGGATTTCAAAATAATCCATTTTAGATTTTTTTGGGTACTCAATTCACCCCCCTCTTGAGATACTCACTCTGACCAATATTTTTTATCAAAGGATTTACCTATTTGGTATTAAAGTTTTTAAATTTGGTTTAACTATGATTTTAGTTTTACATTAATGATTTCAAATTAATATCATTTAAAAATTTAGATCATTCAAATGGAAAATCATCAAGAGGGACCTACTACTAATATATATCCTTTTTAAAGGTAAAAGTTATGCCCAATGGAAGCTTAAAATGAGAATTCATATAAAGATCATGAGTTTTGATATTTGTTCTACAATAGAAGATCATTATATTATACCTGATACTGCTAGAAGTAATTTGGATGATACAAAAAAAGTTAGTGTAATATAATAATCATTAATCTAGGAATTCAATTTATTGTGATTTAGGAGATGAGAAATTTAATATAATTTCTACATCTAAAACCACTTTTGGAATTTGGGACACTGTTTATTTCCCATGAGGGAACTTAAAATGATAAAGATATTAGGATTAATACATATACTATTAAATATGTTAATTTTAAAATGAATCTTAATGAACCAATTTTTAACATATATCTGAGGTTCAATGAGATTTTCAACATAATGAGATCACATGGAAAACCTATATCTGGAAAGGATTAGATCATGTGATTACTCAGATTCCTACCAGAAAGATGGAGAGGAACATATGTTTCAATTAGAGAAACATGAGACATAAGTAAACTACCGATGAAGGAGTTGATTGGAATGATTATGATATATGTAGAGGAATTTAAAGTGAACCATGATGAATATGGGGAGCCTAAATGAAATTCAATAGATTTCCAGACTACTACCCCTAGAAAAAAAAGTAAAAATGTAAAGATAAGGTATAAGATTCCAGTTATAGTGATTGTAAATCAACCTCTAATATTGATGAAGAGATGTCTCACATAGCAAGAGTATTCAATAAATTTTATTAAATAAAATTTTTAGAAAAAAATAAAATTATAAAGGTAAGTATGACAACTGAGGAAACTCAAAGAAATATTGGAAAAAGGGATGATGATCGAAAGGAAATTGAATTCTATATATGCAAAAGGAATGATCACATAAAATATGACTATCCAAAGCTTAAGTATAATAAGAAGTATGAAGATAAGGATATGAAATTCAACAATCCCATGAAGGAAACCTAGTTTTATTCTGAATTTATCACTGATGGCTATGATTCCACACTAGAATAATTGAAAAAATAGTGAAAATATGTGTTTCATGAATAAATTTAGAGAGTTACTTGAATTACCAACTGTTACTAATATTTTTCCTATGAATGCGTTTAATAATTTTCATAATGAAAAACATGATTATTATAATATGTAAAATGAATAATTATTCAAATACAACAATATTCTAGAAGATACCTTTAATGAATTAAAGGATATATAAAAAATTCTTATAAGGCATCACGCTCTAAATGAAAATATAAAATCTGAACTGTCAATAGAAAAAGGAAAAAAATACTCAAATTCTAATAGAGAATACTGAACTTAAATTGTCAAATGAGGAATTAAAGAATGTTCTTGAAAATTTTATAAATGGCAGAGAGACTGTCACACAAATATTTTGAAAACAATTTTCTCTCAAATATGTGTATGGAATAGGATATGATCCTAGATAGAGAAGAATATATAAAAGTAATTTTGTTTACAAATCCTGACCTAAACGATCTATTGCTAATAATTTTGAAAAAAAGTTAAAAAATGTTTTTATTTATAAGAATTTAAAATCTATTTATAGAAAAACCCTATGGAATATATGGTTTCTCAAATACTTCATTACTGACATTTCTGGACCCAAATAGATTAGGGTATTATAATCATCTATTTTTTTAAAATTTGTTTTGTAGGAAAAATGATTGAAGAATTCCATTATAAGTATATAGTTCATGGAAAATGGATATTCAAGACACATGATATTAGATTATTCATGATTCAAGAACCTCATAATGGTTTATGGTGGAAATGTTCCCATTGGTGATATTGAAAAAGGAAAAATCAATGGCCTAGGCCAGATTGGTAACAAAAATTCAGTTTTAATTTCTAATGTTTTATATATTGATTTATTAATGTATAATCTACTGAGAATATATTAGTTGTATTATGATGGTTTTTATGTAAAATTTTAAAATTATTCCAGTAATATTTTTTATTCTAAAAATGATTTATTTTTTACTACATTGCAAAATGATAATATTTATGCTATAGATTTGAATTCTTTTGATTTCATAGAATGTTTATTTCTCAAGTTCCTTTCACATAGGGTCATGTATTTGGAATAGGGGACTAATAAATTGAAAATTTCACCCACCTTAGAAGAAAACTAGGAAATGTTTAGTTAGGGATCCTCCTAAGCTTGAGTTTCCAATAGATAATTTCTACAAACCCTCTCAAAAAATGGAAATGACACAAATTTTATTTTAAATTAAAAAAAGATGTTTTAACTTTTAAACCTCTTGAGTTGGTTCACATGGATTTTTGGACCATCTAAATTTTCAAGCCTAAATGGGTAGAACTATATTTATTTTCTTGTAGATGATTTCTCTAGGAATACTTGGGTGTATTTTCTAACCCACAAAATTTAAGCCTTCTCTTTCTTTAATAAGTATAGTAATTCTATAGAAAGCATTTGTGTACTTATGATTAGGACCTTAATGAGTGACCATTGTCATGAGTTTGAAAATAAAGTTTTTTAATCTTTTTTATCACACAATGACTATAATCATAATATCTCTACTCCTAGGAAACCTTAGAGGAATAGAGTTATTGAAAGAAGAAATATAACCTTAGAAAAGATATCCCAATATTTGTAGAAAGAGTATGAATAACCTATCTATTTTGGGAAGAAATTATTAATATAATATGATATATCATAAAAAGATTTTTTAGTAGAACTATCCTCAAGAAGACCCCTTATGATATGTGGAGTCATAGGAAACCTAAGGTTAATTATGTTAAAGTAGTTGGTTGAAAAGTATTTATTCTTAATAATAAGGATAATCGTATAAAATTTTATTCCAAGGGTGATGAAGTAATTTTCTTGGTTATTCAATATCCATCGAAGCCTATAGTGTTTCCAATAAGAAGACCAAAACTATAGAAGATCCAGTCCATGAAAATTTTGATGAATCTAACTCACATGAGACTAAGACCTCATTAGAAAACATTGAGGTTGATTTATCTTATATGAACTTAAATTCTAAACCATTAGTCTATATTTTTAAATGAGTAGAAAAATCATTAAGTTTTAATGAATTTCTAGAACTTCTAGATCATGAATCGAAAGATCTAGAAGTGACCATCCCCTCTATCTCTATAGCTGTTAGAGCCATTATGTACCATCCTTTAGATTCTATTGTAGGTAATCTAAATACAGGAACACAAACTAGATCTTCTAATATAAAATAGTTTGAACATCAATCCTTCATATCTCAACTAGAACTTATGAACATTAATGAAGCCATTAATAATGAATTTTGGGTAATAGCTATTTAAGAAGGATTAAATCTGTTTGAAAGAAACACAGTGTGGGAACTTTTATATAGGCCCATGGAAACCTTGAATATTATCACTAAATAGGTTTTAAAGTGTAAATTTGATGAGCCAAGAACAATATTTAGAAACAAGAATAGACTTGTTTCTTAATGTTATATTCAATAAGATGAGATTGACTATGAGGAAACCTTTTCATTTTTATAAATACTTGAATATATAAGAATCCTTCTTCCATATTCTACACATTTATATTTCAAGATTTATCAAATATATTTAAAGAGTGAATTCTAAAATTGGTTTTATATTTGGGGATGTTTTTGTTAAACAACCCCATGGTTTTCAAAATACTCATTTTTGAGATAAAGTTTTTAAATTAACTAAATCATTATATGGTTCAAAACAAGATCCTAGTGTTTGGTATGATAAGATCAACAATTTTCTAATTTTAAAAGAATTTTAGAAAAGAATAACTTATCAAAATATTTTCATAAAGAGAATTTCTAAATATGTATTCGTTGTACAAATCTATTTTGGTGATATTATTTTTGGATCTTTCAAAAATTAAATTTTTATTTATTTTTATAAACTAATTCAAAATGTATTTGAAATAAGTTTAATGGTTAAAATAAAATTATATCTTGGATTTCAATTTAAAAAAAATAAATAAGGAATTATTTTAAATAAAAATAAATAGAAAAAATATCATCAAAAATGGTTTAACTTGGATATAAATAAGAGTAGTGATAATACTATGTGTACCACATGTAAATTAGATCTTGATGAAGCTGGGAAACTGGATGATCAAACTATTTATAGAGGAATGATGGGAATTATTGTATACTTGACTGCTAGCTGACTCGATATTATGTTTAGTGTGTGTATGTATGGTCATTTTTAGGAAAACACAAAAGAGTTAAATGTTGTTGTAGTTAAAAGAATTTTCAAATACCTCATGTATACTATAAATTTTGTTTTTTTCCCAAGAGGAAAAGAATTTTATATAGTAAGTTATTTTGATGCTGATTTTGGTGGATTCAAGATAGATAGAAATGAAACTCTAGAACATGTCAATTTTTAGGCAAGTCTCTAGTTTCATGGTGTATTAAGGAGATGAATTATGTTACATTATCTACTAATGATGATAAATACATAGATGTAGGAAGTTGTTGTGCACTAATTTTGTGGATAAGACGCTCTACTAGACTATGGATGTAAATTCCAACATGTCCCCAGAAACTAAGACAACAAAAGTGCTATTAACAATCCTACGAATCCTATATCTCATTCTAAGGAGCAGATTGATATAAGAAATCAATTTCTGAGAGACCATTTTCAAAAAGGAGGTATCACTCTTGAATTTATTTACACATAACATCAGTTAGCGTATATTTTTACTAGGACTTTGAATTATGAAAGAATGAATTATCTCAAACATGAATTAAGAATGATTAAATTTGGTTAAGTTTAATTTTATTTGATATAACTTTGTGAGGAAATGTTGTTGACTTATCATGCTGGGGCCTGGTCATGCCATTGGCTTTTCACGCCATTGAATTTTCATGCCATTGTGTTTTCATGCCTTTGGCTTGTCACACCATTGGATATCATGTTGTTGGGTTGTCATGCTATTGGATTTTCATGTCGTTACCTTTTTGAACTGTTGGTTTTTCATTCCATTTTTTTGTTATACGCTATATATGTCATGCCATTGAAATTCATGCCTTTGTAATTTTTTTTTATTTTTCTTGATATTTTGAACGACATGTTTATTTATCGATTTATATTATTTTTACAACCCAATGCATGTTTCACTCAAATTTTAATTTCAATTTCAAGTATTATTTTGATATTAGAATACCTAATTTCCTAAATTATATTGAAATGGAAATATATCTATTCCCAACATACCTTGAGTCCCTTGTGATAATTCCATATCATTCTCTTGAGAGTAGTGGTACCCTTTACCTCTTACATTAAAAGTATTCTCCTACCCTCGAACATGTTTTTAGATCCGATTTGAATGCTGAGAATGAAGTGTTCATCTGAGTTTTCTCATTATAAGTATATATATTCTAGAAAGAAGATGAAATACTCAAGTGCACCTCCTCCATTTTCTCTAGTTAACCCTGAACTTTCCAAGAAAGTTTTTGAACATAATATAGTAGTTGAATAAAAGATTGTGTTGTCTAGTAAGTCGCTGGTACTCAGAGTGCTTCAAAATTAGGAATGGTCAGTGTGGGTTTCCTCTAAAAAAAGTCATTTCTATACTAATATGGTAAATGAGTTTTATCAGAATGTTGAATTTTCATTTGATGAACATGTTGATGATTGGATCAAAAGCTATGTGAAAGGACTTGTTTTTGGGTTTTCATCAATGAAATGGGATAAATGTTTAGGTGTACCTAATTATGGAGTTTATGATGACTATGAATGAGAAATTCTAGAATCCAGTAATTTGGTTATATATGATGATGTTAAATATATGAAGATAGGAGATGGAATAACCTAAAATTGCATTTCCCTTAACCTAGATATTGAATGTAGACTACTTTTAATGTTTGCGCATTGCATTATTTTCCACAGGAAGGGTGATTTTTCAACACTACGGTACTAGGATGTGTATCTTATATATATGATGATAGAAGATCACAATATCAATCTATATAGATATATCATGGTGCATATTTGTGATATGACCAAGAAATCCTCAATATATAATTCTTTGATCAATATAATTATGATTTCAAAAATGTTGAAGGTTAATGGGCCACTTCAGAATGATGAAGAGTCATTTACAAATTGGGGTGCTTTCTTCATTAAAAATTTTAATTATTCAAGGATGAAAATTTGCTGGAACCCCTAGAATAAATAGTGGGTTGGTGTTCTTGAGAAGTTAAATATTGATTATAACTCGATTGATTATATAAAAAGACCAATGGATGAATTTTATCTAGGCTTGGAGCAAGATGAAGTAGTTGAGCATTAACATGAAGATAAATAGGAAGTTGTTGTTGATGAATAGGAAAAGGAATCATTTATAGATGTTGAGAGTAACCCTGATTTTTCTCCCAAAGCCTCTCCTATTACCTTTGGAGCTCCAAGTCCACCTGGGAAGTTTCCAAAAAGGGAAATGTTAGTCAAAAGCGATGAATAAAATATTGAGTTCCTTGGAGAGGATAAATATAAAAGTTCCAAATCAACTAAAGATGATGATGATGATGATGAGAAAGAAAAGGAAGAAGAAGATGAGAATAGAAATAGTGAAAATGGAAATAATGATAAAGATGGTAGTGAAAGTGATGATGGAATTGATGGAGAAGAGTTGGGCCAAAATGGTTTAAGAGGCATAATAAAAAAAAAGAAGTGGATATGCCTCCATATCTTTAGTATTCAATTTTTGGTGGGGGGGATCCCCATCTGTGGAAATATTCCATGAAGCTCTGTGGTAATGGTTAAATTGTTTAAAACAACGTGATAATGTAAAAAATATTAAGAAAATAATATCTATAATTTTATGGGATGAAAATATTATTACCTTAAACAACCTATATTTTAATTTGGGATGCATTTTTTCAACTTGAATTTGATAAAGGATTTTATATTATTTTAAATTTACGAGTCTTTACAAATGTGTTAGTCCCCTCTCTTATAAAATGAGTCATTTACTACATTGTTTCTATATATAAATTCATCACATTATATCAAATAATTCATAAATAAATATCACTAAAAATATATTTATCAGGTTCTAGAGGTTCTATTTTTCCCAAAAGACTAATCTAATAAGGATTATGGAGTAGATTGAAGGAGGATATCCCAGGAAGGGGTAATAGTATTAACTAAGTTATTTAAAGTTAATTTCTTCTTTCACATCCTCCAAATATATTATAACCATACTAATATAGTGAAATAAGTATCATTATTATTATAAAATGTTATTATGTTGATATAAAAACCATTATCTACCTTCCTCCCATCCCTTGGAAAATGAAAACGCTACCCGTGTTGCATACAAACTACCACATCAATGAATGACATATTTAATTTTTCATCACCGATTTATATGTGTGGTTCTAATTTTTTATTAAAAAAATATGATATTTATAAAATTATTAAGGATTTGGAAATATGAATTTTATATACTATTGAAAATATAAATAACAAAAGGTCATTGTATGATTTAACCAACTAAAACTGGAATACCAAAACACTTTAAAAGAAATAATTTCTCACCATACTCATTAATTTATATTATTTAAATATTTCTTATTGAATATAATTTATCACATTAATAAAACATTATTTAAGACATTATTATTCCAAAAAAGTGATATTATTATTATAAAATAATATATTCTTAATAAATTTTTTGTTATAACATGTTCTTGATTGGGTGGGATTTACCACCTATATAAACGATGCTAAAATGTTTATGTAATGAATGATTAATAAAAATTAAATACTAGTAATATTATATATTTATTATTTATTTAAAATGTTTTAATAATTTATTAATTTTTAAAAATTTATCATTACAATGGAATTAAAAGTATATATTCATAGTAACCATATACAATAAAAACAATCTTATCGAGGAAGATTCAATTAAAAAGAATACATAATAAACTATTGAAATAATCTATTTATAAGGTGATATAAACCATATAAATTAAAGTATATATAACTTATATTACCATTGGGCATGGAATATTTACTATTACTTGGGTATTGAGGATATTTTGAATATTATTAACCAAACAACCCTAAAACAACCAACTTGAACTATACAAATTTAGTATATATAAAAACATGATAAAAATGGAATAAAAGGAACAATAATAATTGATTGAACATGGTAAATGTTTCGAATGAAGCAAATAATTAATATAATATTATTATTCTAGAGGATAAAATTCATAAGAAGCAAGTCAGGACTCAAGGTAATGGAAATTTTCTTTTAAATGTTATTATAATTTCTATGATGTTTTAATTTATAATATTTTTATTTCATATCCATAATCTTTTGAGAATGAGTTTTCCACATATAATGTTATTAAATTAATTTTTTACTATCTTTTTATTTTATTATAATAGTTAAAAAATGAATATTTTTAATTTTTTCCATACTAGTAATTTTGGAATTTCTTTGCAAATTTGTGAAATTATTTTTCTAACATTTAACACTTTATTGCAATTTCCTTCCATCGGGTCCATTATTTTTTATTAATCTTAATTTTCATGTTTTCATGGTTTTAATAATTATATAAAACTATAAACATCAAAGGTAATACAAATATAGTGAAATTAATTCCTCGTTATAAATCATGTAATTATGTGTTGATTATATACATAGTGTTATAATTAATGACAAAAATTTATTAAAGATAATGAATGATTTTTAAAACAAATATTTGCATATTCAAGGATAATAATTACAAGATTCTATTAATATAATCCTAAAGAAAATGTTACAAGATATTACTAATTAATTAAATGATACTAAATCTATTTCATTTGATAACACAAATTCATCAACCAAATATGAATCAGTATGCGCTATAGAAAGTCATGAAAAATTCACCCCTATATTATGTGGTGTTGGAGATGATATAAAAAGTGGATTTTACACAAGAAAAATTTATAACAAATACTGGAGTGAATCTAGATAGAAAAAAAGTTTTTACTAATAAAATAAAAGAAAAATATTCAATGTATATTGTTATGGTTGTGGAAAATTTTGGCATAATGACTATAATTTTTAGTATAAAATGCCACATACAATTAAATTTGCATAAATCAATAGGTAAAATTAGGTAAATAAAATAAACATATCTGTAAAAAAACAATCTTAGGATAAATTAATTTTCAATTTTAAAATCAATAATACCATATACTCAAAAAAGGTTTGATTATTTAGAAGAAATATGTGGAATTTGTGCCCAACAAGGTTAGTATATTTATAAAATAATGACACCACTTCCATAGAAGACACTATAGGGTGGTAAGTTTAATAAAAATCAATGAAGGAGATGGAAACCTGACCATTTCGGTAAAAAAAGTTCTTTTTATATAATAAATATGAAGAAATACAAGAAATAATTTGTGTTAAAGGAAGATAATAGATTTCAAAAGAAGAATCTAAAGTTTATGTAAGTATATCAAGAGATAATAACTACAGAGATGATTATATATTGGGTGGGAGATGTAGATAATCTATTTATATTGTAAAAATTGTTATCCTACTTATACATGAAGAAAAGATAATGAAAATTATGAAAACCCCAGAAGATACATATGATTTTATGGATCACAATAATGTTGTTTTCTCATACTATATGAATGTTGAAAATAATAAATCCACACTTGATTCCTATGAAGACATATGCTTTTTTGGAAAAGAAGCATGAATAGTTCTATAAATACTGAATCTAGAATTATTAGTTGATTATGGTTGAGTGGAAACCCTCAATATTATTACTATCAATGAGTATAAAGGAATCCCCTAATAATTCCACTTTTTGTTTATTTATATTAATGTTTAGGGAATTTATATAGATGAATTATGTGGGAGTTGGATGACAGATGTAACAGTTGTATATTAAGAAGTAATGTTCATCATGGAATACTTTAACTTCCCAGATAAAGAGATATTGAATTATATCCATTAAGGGGTATTTGAGAGGACAAGCTTCCAAAATATAAATATTTTATATAATCAATAATTTTTTATAGATATAAATTTTGAGGTAGGAATATTAATTTTCCCATTCTATCTTAAATATAATAAATAAGTTTATAATATAGAGTAATACATTGAGATGAAGAAGGGGTTATAATATGTATTGAACATGGAATTTAGTAATGTGTCTTCTAAGTAGATTTTAGGTGATAAAATTAATTATGAAATAAATTTATACAACTCTTAAGTAGAGAATCCAGAGTTGGTATTACATAATGGATTATTATATACAACATTGATGTCAAATTTAGTTGCGCTTTCTTTCTACATTGAGCATAGATCACATAGATATAATTTTGGTTAATTTTGGATCATTTATAAGAGTTATATGAATCCACAATTTTCATAATAGAATAAGGAATTGGTATTGTGATATACCCCTACATTCTCCTTTAAATTTATTTTTAGTAAGGGGAGATGAAATATTGACTTTAGTGGTGAAGTTGGAATTGAAAACAAATCTAAATGGGGGATATTGAAGATACCATTTGGATTATGATGAATATATTCATCAGTTTTATTTGGTATCAATACATTAGTGATGATTAAATTCAATATATGGAAAATAATGGTAGATGGAGAAGAGACAAATAAATGGAGATACTACCTATACATAGATGGGAAAAGTAAGTTGTGCTGCTACTTATAATACCTGGATTATCATATTTAAGGGAAAATCCTTTTAAATTTTATTATTGGAGAATTGATCATAATTTTCATGAAAATTTGGGATTATATGGGTGGAGAACTATCAACATTATCTTACCAAGATGGTTGATTCTACCAATGGAAGGCATCTTAAATAGTTTTTATTAATGGTGAAAAAGTAGGATTGATGTTTGAGAGACCATCCAATGATCATTTATAAAAGTGATTATTATATCAATGGAATAATATCATTTATATGATGTTTTATAATGATTTTAAAATACTTATAAATATTTTAAGAGGTTATGAGTTCATTCGAAATAGTTTTTAATTCTGGAGTTTTTTGTTAAATTAAAAAAGACAAGTCATACATAATATATTACTGTGATTCAAGGAAAAAAATGGATGAGTCCATGGGTTTTCATAAAACATTGTGTTTTTTAATGTATTTTGGAATTTTATAAGAATATTGGAAAAAAAATTTAATACTTAGAATATTTTGATAATAATTCTTTGAGATATTATAAAACATTGGAGTTAGCATAAGGATTTATTTATAATCATGTAAGACTTTTTTTTTGAAATTGTGTGAATCTTTGTATCAAATTTTGTAAGCTTTTAAAATACCATAATACTTAGAGTTGGAATAAGTACCTCTCTTAAATATTGTTATAATTCATTTAAGTACATAATAGAATTTTTTTTATGTTTTATAAGACACATATTCTATGATAGTAAATTCGATAAGTATTGTTTTATAAGACCTCAGAGATTTTGTATGACTTAATAAGACTTAGAAAATATCAGTTTCTAACTGAATATTTTAAAAACAAAAGGGGAACCACTATGATATGTAAGACTTATATTTAAATTTTAAGAGTCAAAGTGTTATTGAAATTTTTTAAAAGACAATTATTTCCAAAAGATACATCTGGAAGATACATCAGAATTTTAAATGATATTTTCTTCATGGAAATGATAATCAAAATGAAGAAATTTATTATTCAAGTTGAATTTTCTAAAAGAAGTAATAGCCACACTATGAAGACAAGTATCACCTAGTGGGACCGATCTAAGAAGAACTATTCAAAGGTTTTTTAAGAAATGATATGAAGTCACATTATAGGGATTAGATAACATCATGATGATGGATTCATAAAGAGTTGTGAAGTGAGATTCACATTAAAATAAGATATGGACACACCAAAATTGGAGTTATTAAATGATTTTATGAATACATGTAATAATGGTTGTAGTTTTTGTGGTGAAAATAATATTTTTTTTGAATATTAGATGGAAAATTAAATACTGGATTCTTTATAATAATTAATCATGGTTTGAATAAGAAGTAAAACTGGAGGATTCTATTGAAAATTTTAAAATAATAGAAGATCACCTACCATGGATATAAACTCCCATGATGCTCCCTTTATTCGCATATCATCCACTTTTTAATATTTTTTTTCTTTCTTTTGTTAGTAGTGATGAAACTATTTCTCTTTGGTATAGAGCTTTTTCTCTTCCCCCTGCTTTTTGGATTGTCCCCAATTCTCTATGTACTTGTTTTATTCCATTCAAGAATTATCCCCTTCCTTTTATCTTCCTTGCATTCCAAATGTGGATTTTTTTAGGGAACCATTAATCACACATCACTCTTCTTTTTTTCTACCGATATTCAAGGAATCCCATATCAATCTATAACATTTTAATTTTGTTTTAGAGGAAGCATATTAGTTCTGGAATAAAAGATTAATTTCTATAAATAAATTATGAGAATCAATAAAGAAATTAGAATCAATGAAATGAAAGAAGAAAATAAATTGGGAAACATTTTTTATTTTGAAAAAACCCTCCAATGTGGATGATTAAAAAACTATTGGTCAACTCTAAGAAATCCATGAATAATCAAAGTGTACAAATAATCCAATTAAAATCATTAAATGTTTATTATTTCTAAAGAATAGAAAACATGAGTATAAACCCACACCCTAATACACCGCTATTACCTCTCTGATAATCATCCAGTGAAAACACATCACCTTTTCTGGTTAAAACTGAACATCCAATATCATTTCAGTACCTCATTTCAACTACTGATTTGATGTTTCTCACTTCCACCCATGCCCTAAAAACAATCACCCATGTATCTTATTCACACCTAATGCTATAGAACATTTATAATCCTCTCACCTGATTATGTCTCTACTTCTTCCTTTAACATCCCCTTGTGTGTATCTCATATTGGTAAAAAAAATATAATAAAAATATATATTCTTTTTGATAATATAATTATTAAATAGTTGTAGAAATAAATTCCACAATGTGTGAACTCATGTGCATAAAAACACAAATCTCCCTTATCATGGATTTGAAAAAAAAATCATGGGATGAACCCTTTAAATATCCCCTTTATCTCGAAAAAGAAGGATATGAATTAAAAAAGACTCAGTCGAAATGAAAATTGGCTGTTTTTAAACCAACAATCAACCTCTGTAGAAAATATGATGACACCATTTTTTAAATATGATAGAATCTTGAGAGACACCCCTTCAAAATAAATAAAAACATGTAAGTCATCATCATAATTGGGATTCCACTACCAATAAAATAATCAACAATATATGACTCACCCATAATTATTTTCACCACATAATCTAGAACTCCTATAAGAATTAACTTCTCCCACTTCTCAACATCCTCAGAGTAGTGTAAAACTCTTAGCACATCTCATTTATCTTTGATTTTAATCGTTTTATTCACTAGAATCACCCAATAAAGAATAAGAATTATGTTTAAGGTGTGAAACACTACACCTAACCTGCTTCAGCTTCCCAAACATATTTATCCTAGTCGATGGTCATTGCCTTATTCATAATGACCCCACATGCCACAAATATAAAGAAGAACTCTTAACAACTATATTCATCACTTCACCACACACCTTTACATCTATCATGTAATGTATGTCATCTATTCTACCTAATTCATAAACCATCGATCCTCTGGAAAATTCCCATTTTTGATTTCCAAACAAACTTTTGAATCCATCAGTGTTAGGCGCATAAGAAGATAACAGATTGTGGCATATAACTAACACTTATTTCAAATATATCAACATCAACTTACAACCTATATTCATAATTATACAAATATCACAAAAAAAAACACCAATAAAATATTTATTTCCCAAATTCTATATATAAAATCCACCTTATCCATATAATGAAAATAAATCCCTCTTCAATGTAATATGGTACAAAGCCGCTGAATCAACCACACACGATTTGTAGATATCTGACCTATAAAAATCAAAGCCAACTAAAAGTAAATCACCCTCACTCTATTAAATATATACACCAGCATCCTTAGAATCAAATTCCCATTATTTCTTTTCCTCCTTATGTTTTTTCAAAGAAAATCCATTTCTCTACCAATGACCCTCCTTATTGAAAAAGATACAAGTGAAATTTCTTCTTATCTTCAACTAACCTCTATGATTACCATGTCCATATATCACTACTAGAATACTACTATTACCTAAAGATTCACCATCATCATAAGATCACCATGTCTCATTCATTAAAAATGATGAAATAATGTCATCCAACATAAAAGTGTCTTTCCTGAACAATAATGTGATGATGAGATTGTCCTACGAATCAAGTACTAAACCATATATAATTAAAGCTCAATCTTATTCTTCTATTTCGATAGGCACCACATTACCATTATCATCATCCCTGACTACCATAAAATGGAATCTCCATTAAATGTTTGTTGAACTCTTCTAAATGATTACGTAAATCTCAATTATTTTATATTCACAAATGATACTACCATTTTTAAGATATAAATGATTTTTGTGGGATTTAAATTTACACCTACTTTCTATATTCACCCAGATATCCCCTGGATCTATTAGATTTATCACCTTTGAAAGTGTATTATCATCCAAATACATCAATTTTGTGCTAGTAACCAACTCTATCATAACATGCAAAACATCACCACTCATTATCTTTAGCTTCATTGATTTTCTATTTATTTACCTAACTATCTTCTCACATAATTGAATATTATTAACATTATTCTACCATAAAGTAAAATAATACTTCATATTGAATAGTTAGATGCAGGAATAAATATTATGGTGTGAATCACCTATATATAATTATCAAGAAAGATGACCAAATCCTATTGATACTATTTTTTGTGGAGGCTGTGGACCAGTTAAATAATAAAAACATAGTTGTGGAAAATAAATTGTGAGAATTTCCAATGAAAATGGAATCAGCTAAATAAAAAATAAAACAAATGGGGACACAAATTTTTAATGTAGAAAAACTCTTAAATGTGTAGGATCAAAAACTATGTGGTGGACCTAAGAAAATACACTAATAATCATAGAGTAAAAATAATACAATTAAAATCCCAAAAAAATAAATACATGAATGAATGAAAAATAATACAATTAATCCTTTTTCTGATGTGGGATTTCAATAAAGGTACATTGAAAAATTAAATAATTATTACCTAACTTGAGTTAAAATTTTGAGGATTAAATTTATTTATTTGGGGGGGGGGGGGATGTAACTTCACGAATTAAAAAAAATACTATGTTTGATAGCATACATGATAAGCCACATTGAGTTAAAAAAACTAAATATTATTATTTAAATATTATCTTTATAAACTAGATGTTAGAATGGCGGGTATAAACAAGGTAAAATGAATTATTAGAATATGTTTTATATATTTTTATGTAATTATTTTAACAGTTAAATATAAATGTATGTAAAGCATTTTATTTTAAAAAATAGAAATGTTTTTCTAAAAACCAAATTAAATTTTCACCAGTGTGTTTATACCAATAAATAAAAAAATCAATCTTTTCAGATTATATTAATGATATATATATATATATAATATTAAATATAATGTTTAAAAATAATCTTATGTGTTTTCTAGAAATTATATAAGAACAAATCAAATTTTATTCATAAAATAATTATTTTTCAAAATAGGTAGTTTACCGCCTTTTGATGGTGCACTGGTTTTAAATATATTTTTTGAGAAATTTATAAATTATATTTGAAAAAATAAAAAATTTATCTTAATTTGGTATATAAAAATTAACATTGGATGATTTTTTGGTATTTTTCTGATAAGATTCAATTTTTTGATATATAGTGAAAAATGTTGCATTTTAATTGAAAACATATTTTTCATCTATATAATTTATAGTGATAAAATATATTTTAATTGTTTTTAAAGTATAATTATATTAATGGTCTATCATTTAACACAATTTAGGTCATTTTAATCAATTTCGTATTGAATTTGGATATAAAAAAATTTCAATATTTTGAATATTTTCAGATTAAAACATCGTTTTCCCATTGTGTCAATGAGATCCATTTTAAATTAATTTCACCCAATTATATGTTTTGAATTTTGAAAAATAGTTTAAAAACATTTAATAAGATATTTTAAATATATTTAATATATCTCTCTTATTTTTTGACAATATATGAATAGTAACCTGGGCAATTTTTATTACCATGGTTAATGGATAATTGAGAAATTTAGAGATTTTTTTAAATATTCGCAAAATACCCTAACACATTCTATAGTTATATTGGATGATTTATTTTCAAAACCAATCATCCTTGGGTATATTTATTGAGAAGTTTTCTCCACTTGGATTAATATAATCCATTTATTTTTTTGGTTGAAAGAAAAGTAAAATTTGATATAGTTTTGTTTTTAAGAAGAGAATTATTTTAAATATGGTGTTATAAAAGTGATATGTTTAACTATAAATATTATTTTAAAAGAAAAAATGTTTATATTAATTATGGATATTTATTTTTAATTTTAAGAAGTGAAATAATTACCTTAAAGGCTAACAAAATGATGATGTAGTAATTGTTTAATTAATTGAAATATTAAAAAATCGATATTAAAAATATTAAAATAAGTATAATTTGATTAAATTAATATCATAAAATAATTATATTTATTACTTTGACATTTTATTAATGTGTTAAAAAATATGGTTGGAATATATCATATTGTTATGATATTTTTAGAAATACGTGTAATGAATAGGTTCAAAATTGCCATTAATGATATTCTAATATAAATAATATTTTATTAAATGATATAAAATTTATTAAAATATAAAAATTTTAAATATATTTTTTATAATTCAAAAAATTTCATTAATGACTCATTTATTATTATTTTTCAATTTTATATCAGTTTTATTAACCTTCAAAGTGTAAATTACTTAATATCATGGTAAGAGTTTAAAGTGTAAAATAAGGGTTAAAAAATGGAAAGGATTAAAAAAAATAACCCAAACATGTCTATTTTTTTAATATTAATTTATATAGATCCATAATAATCGTATATTTTAAATAAATTAATTTTTTCCCTTTATAATATTAAATGAATTAATATTAATTTCATAATTTGAAGCCATCCAAGAGTGCCCCTCAACACTCCAAAAAAGGTAACCCATTATTGTATTTTATTCACACCTAAAAACATATTTGTATCAGCAAATATCTACCCAAATATCTTACTAGAATATCGACTCACATTACAAATATCTTATTTTAGGCGAAATACCACTTTTAGTGGTTTTAAGATGTTAATAAAATGGGATTTTCTCAAGAAGAGGCTTTGTTTTAATCATGTAATTATGTATTATTTGTTCTTACACTTCCTTCAAAATTTATTCAGACATGATGAAAAAAATAAATATTATACCCTCAATATATTGATATTTACTTGTTTTAATATCATCACCTAAATCTATCTATACTTATTTCAAATGAGAAAAGAATTATTGTTCGTGTGTATGGTGAAAAACTGCCTTGCGAAACGATATCATTTTTTTGCATCACTATCATTAAAGAATAGTTATAATGATGGATTTAATGTTAATATGTTATATTAATGAATTATTTATCATTATTAAAAGATAATATTTAATTTATCTTCATACCTTTCCATGCATTGAAAAATGATAACGTCATTAATTCGTACATGTGAACTATCAGCTCCACGAAGCGATGTGAATATTTTTTCATCACCAAATCACATTGATGATATATATAAGTATATCTAAATTATTAATATGATATTTATCATATTACTAAAATTGTATAATTTTAAACTGATACTTTCCTTCTTTCCGTAATGATTAATTAAAAATGAAAATTTTACTCATGCGTACGCACGACTTACAATCTCCATGATTGTATTGTAGTTAAATTTTCATATCCATATTTAATGGATTGATTTAGAATAATAATTTATTTATAAAAGATATTATTATTTGATGAATAATATTTTTATATGATGTAATAATGACCACATTGACTATTGACATCATACCAAATTCATTTTAGCCTTATTTAGAGAATAACATCAAAATATAAGACATGAACATAGATAATTAAGTTATAATTATAACATGATAATAACTGATATAAATGTAATAATAAAATTTAAAAATGTTCTAAATAAAGTAAAAAAATTAACCAATTTTTATTATATTGGAACATAAATATTGTATATGACAATTCAGACTCAAGAGAAGGGACTATTTTAACGAAATAAACTTTATTTCAAATGGTTTAAGGATTTAATTTTGAAATAATTATCTTTCATGTACATGTATTAAAAATAATTATTTTGAATTTATTAATATGAAAATTAATGTTCTAAGATTTTAATCTACTAAATTCTCTCAAATTTTATCAAAATGGAATCTTTTTATGGTTTTGTGTAATGGTATTTCTTTTAAAAATATATTTTAAAGTTGGTCTTTCATATATTTTTACAAAATCCTAATGAAATGTTTTTTAACATGTACTATATGAATGGAATTTCCCACATTCATAAAAATTTAACTATTTAATGTTTCCTTTATAATTTCTCATATTTATTTCCAAAACAGTATCTTTTTATTATGTGCGTGGTTTTCAGATTTTAAAAGTGATTTTTAAATGAAAAAGGTATTTTATATTTGAAAGTGTTTTACACAAGGTTTTTAAAGAATATTCATATGTTTTATTTATTATTTGGTCCTTGTACGTTATATACGAATGGTTTATCCACATTATAGCTAGTCGGTGAGCCTAATATACCTTATACGAATGGTTGAGCTCCAATATAACCCATGAAAAATGGATCATCCTTATATAGCTTATACGAAGGGTGAACCCCATTATAGCTCTCTAATGCATTTGGTACTTGAGATATGGAGTTAAAATATATGATTATTCTATTTTTAAAGGTTAGTTTAAGAGTGATATTAAAATAATTTCTCAAGGAAACTACATGATTTTTCAATACTTTTTAATGTGTTTTAAGAAAAAAAATTAATGGGTTTTTATGTTTTTCCCTATACTAATAACTTCCTTTATTTTATGTTCTACTGATATTTTTGTTTTCATTCCAAGTATTAAAATGTTTTTCACAAGTCTTAATATTGGTAAGTATAAATAATATTTGATGATCAAAGTATTTAATGCATTTCATGAAAATAAAACATTTTTTATTTTTAAAAGGGTTTACTTTGGTGAAATAATGGATACTAAGCATTAGTTACCACTTATAATGTATGGGTTTAATTAGTTAGAGTTTCTCCAAATTCCCTAAAACCCTAAAATGAAAATATCCTCGAATTTAAATTCTAGTGATAAAAATCAAGAATATGTAATGTTTAAGGATGGGTTCTTACATGGCTAGTGGATAAGGGTGTTGTATGATAATGGGAATATGGAGGCCTTGGACTTGAGGGTGTGTGTTGGAACATCCCCGATTTTATAGGGATTACGACAAGATCCATTTATGCATTTCTGAATTTTTGAATTATTTACTTTGGTGTGATGTTTTTGAATTGTTCATATCATATGGTTTGGATCTATATATTTTTGAGGTTATTACTCATCCATAAAATGAATTCTAAATAAATATAAAATATGGGTTTGAGGAGGAGAAGATCACCTAACATTGGAAAAAATATCACACAAATTTTCTGTAAAAAAATAAGAAATAGGGGAAAGAGAGATACTGATAATGATCTAGAATCTAATATTCAACTTTGATAGATAATATTATTATATAACAAGTACATATGAATCCATATTCATCCCATAAGAACCTATTTGTCAAGAAATAATGAATAGGAGTCATATGATACATTTATATCATAAAACATTGTTAAGAAGAGAAGGAGACTGATGCCACTTCTTCTATGTTAATGGTCATGAAGAAGGGAGGAGTAGGATAAAACCCTACCCTATTATATCCTATTATTACATGATATGAGTTATAAGACCATTAGAGAAGATTATTTTGATGAATAATATTGACATACACAACATACCATAATATTTGAGCCATTGAAGACCAGCTTGTGGTGTTGTTAAAAGGATCCTTTGAAGAACTAGCTAGAGCCAGCTTGAAGAACCCATAGGGTGATAGAAATATATTTTTAGAAGATACCTGAAACTAGGAGGAGGTTGTATAAATAACCCTTCGAGAGGTGGATACCTGTTTTTTGGTGATATAACTACGATGTATTCACCTATGTTATTGGTTTTTAAGAGATATATTTGGATTGTAATCACTCAGGTTTTCTAGTCAAAATATGCATCATAAAAATATACCATAAGTGTAATAAGAATTAGATACCCACATTAGAACAAAAAATTATAAAAATACTCATGTTATTTGATATTTTTTTTATCATATGGATAGGTTATAAATTTAGTAGTGAGTGGATCGAGATATTAATCAGTCGAAAGGGTCCATTTAAAAGAACAAATCATAAAATTAATATCACTGAATATCCCACCACTTAGTGATATATCTATGTACTTAGACACTTTATAATAGAATAATAGGAATCCCAGTTCATTTTTTTAATTCATTAATATTCTAATGTGTTTGAATTTACTATAATTCAAATGTGGACTGTAATTTTTTTCACATATATAATACATGATTCTAGTTGAAAAACTATTTCCTTGTAATTGTTTATAATAATACTATTATTATTTAAATTAATATGAAATATGTTTTTTTAATTAATTTTTTTGTGTAATCTATATGTTGGACTAAATTTTATATTTTAATTATATATACACTCTTTTTTACTTATTTTATTGACTGATAAGTTTATAAAATAGAATTGAGGTTTTTTTTCAAACAGTTATTTTGGTTGTTCCTTAATTGATCAAGCATAAAAAATCCACTGTATTGATAATTTTGTATTTCATTGAAAATATAATAACATTATTTATATAGATTTTATTCCAAATATAAAATAAATAATTGTTTTCAAAAGTGGTAAAGACATTCTTTGAGGGTTTTCATGTATAGTTCTTTGGGACCTTTTAAATTGTGTTTCTATGAAAGTCTAAATTTTTACAATATTTTTACTAATTTATGGTGTAAAATAAAAAATAATATTTTTTAAAGTAATATCCTATGGTATATATATTTTTATAAATAAATAAATAGTGATTTAATTTATTTAATTGGGGTTTTAAAAATATTTTTGGAATGCATACAGTTTTGGTGGATGTTGTGTTGTAAATTATTTCACCAATGATATATGAAAGTGTTTAAATTTTTTAATATTAGTTTATGTTATCCCTTAAATGTTGAATTATTTTAAAGAATAATTGATAATAATTGAAATGAAATTTATTAAATATTTTTTCCTATGTAATGAGGAAAATTATTTTTTGAAAACATCATCATTTGTGCATTTAAGTAATTAAGAAATGGGTCTAGGGAGTTGGCCTTATATTTGAAATAATGATTTATTGTTTTGGGGTATTTTTATAAAATTTGTGATGTTTTAATCTTTTAAATGCAATTTTACTATCATTGAAAATATCATATCAAGTAATTAATTTTTTTGAATAATCTAGTTGTATTTTTATAAAATGATGTAATGAGACTCATTTGAAAGATAATGATGGAATTATTAAACATTTTTTTTCTTGAGACTTTAAGAAATGTTGTTTTTCCATATATATTATTAAAGTATCTTTTAATTGAAAGAACTACCTATTTTAGTTTTTAAATCATTTTTAACATCAAGTGGAACATTTATTTAAAATTGATATGGTGCTAAAACATTTTGAACATTATTTTTGACTATCATAATATAAAATAAAGTTATAACATGTATAAAATGTTCGAATTTGGAATCATAAAACCATATTTGGATTTTAAAATTAAATAATATAATTTTATGGAATAATTACCAAAAACATTACCATGGTATATTTTTAATAGTGATAAATGTGATTGGTAAACTTAAAATAAGTATATGGACATATAATATTACCTGATAATATGAATAAATTATTTTACTTTTTAATTTTAAATGTAAATTTTGAATGGTGTTTAAAATGAATGGAAATTTATTTTTGGGTGAATCTAATGTTTTTTATATTAATATCCATGTAAATGAATTGAAATATCATTTTATTAAAATATTTTTTTGAATAAATTTATACATTTAAATTATGTCTTATGAATTATAGTGAAATATTTGCGTTTCAATTTAAAAAATATAGTATGATGTGAAAAAGTGTTTTTGGTAATCAGTGGAATTTGTTACGTGGGATAATAGATTCAATAAATACAATATCTTTTGATAAAATTTATTTTATTTTATTCCCTCTAATTTATTTATTATTTGAGTTTTATGGAATTTTTTCATTGAAGTTCTAATTTGTTAGTTTTTTTTGAATATTTTTTCAAATAGCTAAATAAAGAATTTAATTTACTTACATGATTTTTAGAGTAAAATGAATGGATATATACTGATTATTATTTATCTTAATATTGTGAAGTATTGGATCAGGGATGGTGACATTATATTTAAATCTTTTTATAGTACTTGTTAAAGAAAGTAGTGATTCTTGGATTCAACTTCTAAGGTAGCTTTAAGAAAGGATAATTGAATGTATATTGACATAAGGATTTTTTATAATAAATTTAAAGTAATAATTTGAAATCTTTAGATGATTTTACAAGGTGATCCGTGAGGGTTAGAAGATGATCTGATGATATCTGGATAGCAAGGAAAGTCCACCATTTAAGAATGAATAGTAATTTCCATGAATGGTCATAAGCATACATTAATTTTTTAATCATGAATGGATTTAATAAAAAATCAATACAATCATGGAGTCTCATAATCATGGATTTTCGTAAGGATGAATGGATGTGTAATCAAAAAATTCGATAATAATGGCTCACATAAGGATAAGGAATTTTGTAATCATCATTGATTTACATAATTTTAGGCTTTGTAAGGATGATCTTTAGCTGTGTATGCGTGAATTTTACACCTCTTAAGGATAAATATCACATGTGTAGGGATGAATTTGGATTCTTAAGTATGATTTACAGTCTATCCTAAAACCCAAGTGTGCCACAAAAATATTCATGTAGCCAACCACAGTTGTCCCTGATAAATTTTTTAAATATTGATGAATTTTAAAGGGTAAAGTATCTGTAGGGTTTATAGATCTATCAACGAATTAGAAAACTGAATAATAAGGGAATTAAGGGAACCATTTTAGTTTAGGATTTTCAAATTTATCTTTTTTCTTTTTCAAAATTTTATTAATATTTCAAAACTCTTTGTGTTACTTTTTTAGTTTTGGAGTGTTTTGGAACTTATTGAGCCCAATTTAAAGTACCTTGAAACATTTATACCTATTAAAATTATGGGGAAATAATTTGATCCATTTGATCAATATAAATGGATACTAAAATTAAATTCTTTTAAAATTATAATTAAGGGAAAATCATGAACATACCACTTATTTTTTTGAATTCTATGCCTTGACATGCTACCCTAAATGTAAATCACTTACTTTGGTGTCTTCTAAACCAATTTTGATATCTTTTTATTATGAAATATTTTCTGTTAAATAACTAAGGAAAAAATGTAAAAATATAATTTTTTGAGTAATAAAGTCAAAACCTTTGGGCATTTCAAACCTTATTTTATATATGATTAAGGAATTATCTTGAATAAAATCCAATTTTAAAAAGAACATTTATTCTAAAATATCTTGGAATTTTACCATTATAGTTATTATAATATAAGAATTACCTTAATAGGTTTCCACATTTCATTAAATAATTCCTTATATACATTAATTTGGAATTTAATTCTTGATTTTAGTTGAATTGAAGTGTTGGGGGGTTGAGAGGGTAAGCTATGTCAAACTATTTTAGTGAATTTTATTGTGTATAAGTGAACAAGTGGTGTATCATATGTTCTTATGTTTTTGGTGTAAAATCTTGGAAAAATTATAGAGTAATAGAGAAATTATAATTCTACTAGTTTTGGGAGTCAACCATTATTTAGAATCAAAAAATGACTCTCTTTCCTATAAAAACTCAAAAATCTATAGTAAATCATAGATCAATCAAAACTAGACTATATTGTATAAAAGGTGAAGGAAAAGGAAATGGGTATTGTTTTCCAAACATTCCTTTAGTTTTGGAGTCCTAATAAAATTCAAAATCATAAATAAATGTCGTTGGTGGTTTCAAATTGTAGGTTTATACACACTAAAATATAATGTTATGAGTTGTACAAGAATTTCCAATAGGAAGAGTAGGTAATTATATTTGAAAAATGGCCCTAAAAAGAATCAAGGCTAAAGGTACTAAAGGAAAATATAACTCAAATTTAGGGAATGTTATATTACATACTAATTCAATAATAAAAAGTAACACTCCACCTTTAAAAATTAGAAAAGTAAAAAAATACTAGAATTTGTTAAAGGAAACATGGAGAAGATATTTTAATTAATATTGGAATTAAAATGTTGTAACATTTCCTATAAAAATTTAAAGAGATGGAGTTGAATCAATAGTAGAGGAATAGAGGAATGATTCTATTCTTGAAATATGATATTAATCATGCATTATGATGTAACATATAGTAAATAATCATATTCTACCTCAATATTTTATTAATATATTCCCTGAAACCATAAGAAATAGAATAGAATTTAAAATTAGGGATGATATGAATGAGACTCTTAAATCCTTGGGTAGAGGTGAAGAAATTCATCAAGCCTATAATGAAAGTTTTATGAACTTGGAATGAGAAAAACCATTCATTTTAAATTCATACTTTAGAGATGAGTAGAATAATTTGATAATGTTATGTGTAAATTATTATGATAGGATAAAATAAGTGTAATTTATTTGATTTAAATTCATAAACAAAAATTAATTGAGCAAATAGAGGTGGCATGAAGATATTAATAACCATAGTGGTAAAAAAGGAAACTCACATTGGCTAGTATTTTGAATTTTTCTTTGGTAATATTTTTAAAGTTCACTTTTCCAAGAGTCCAAGGATTAAGTGAAGGGTTATTGATAATGTAAATAAATGAATTATATTTTAGTAACATTCAATTAATTTTATTCCCTCATGTTTACTAATTTATTTAGTTTCAAGAAATTTTAGAATTAAAGTTCTAATTGATTATATTTTTTGAATATTGTTTAAAATGTATAAATTATGAATTTTATTTATTTACATTATTTTTAGAGTAAAATATTTGGGAATATAATAATTATTATTTATCTCAATATTGTGAAGGCTTGGAGAATTGAGTGTGACATTATATGTATTTCATGATAAAGAAAATATAAAATAACGTTATAATTCTTTAATGATTTAGATGGCTTCATCCTACAAGATAGATTTAATAAAGAAATATTGAATGGATATTAGAATGATATAATGTTGTTATAATTATGAATTAATATTTTTATATATTTTAAGGAGTTCATGAGGTGATCCATGATGTTTGGAAGAAGATATTAGGATTTACGATTAGTGTTCCAAGTCAAACCTCTAAGAATGAATGATTGTAAGAATAAATGGTTATAAGCATGGATTCCCAAAAGCATGAATAAAAATAAATGTGGATTAACATAAGGATGAATGCTCACATAATCATGAACACCCAAAAGACTTATTACCATAAGAATATGTTCCTCCAAAAGAATCATTCCATTACAAATTTTAGACTTCATAAAGATGATCATTAACTGTATAGGCATGAATTTTCATGCTTTCAAAGGATGATTGTAACCTCTATAAGAATTTTATTTAGTTCATAAGGGTCATATGAAAAGTATCCCAAAACCCTATTAGGACACGTTACCGTCCATACATATATCCATAGTCATCTATATCTATTATGATATCTATCTAAATTATGGAAACATGAAAATGGTAAATAGGAACTGAATAATTGTGGACGAATCAATTTACAATCACGAAGGAAGATCATGAAAAAAATAGAATGATTAATGAATTTTTAAAGATTAATGGACTTATATATTTAACTATAGGATGTAAAATGAGGGAACTAAGTATTTATAAAAATGGAATGACGATTAATGGGGAGATATTTGTTTTGATGGCCACTACTACTATCTTTAGTGTTTTCATTGTTTTATATTTATTTGATACACTCAGCTATAATTCATTATACTTTCAATTTCACCTCTATTATGACTATCATGTAATGGTAAAACCATTTTTGATTAGGTAATAGAAGGAATTTGGATTTTAATTCACGAGTCATGTAATTGAGTGAATGAAGACCAATTTATTTTGTTAAATGATTTTAGTATACTGTAGAAGCATATAATTTAAAATGTGTTTGTTTTTGTTTTATATTTTTAATATATACTTCATTGTTTGATTATCCATATTCTCTAACCACATAGTTTTTCCAATAATGGATGGAATAATCTTAGATGAGTGGTGAAGTAATTGGATATTTCTAGAATGCGTGACAGGGGTAGTGGCCACTCTTAAATTTCTACAGAATCATAAGAACCAATTTGGAATTTCATAAGTAAACTTGGAGTGATATAATATATCACATACATGAATAAGAAGGTGGTAATAACATGTAGAGCAATTATGTAACTTATGTCTCACCAAATCTGTTCAACCAAGTGTGAGTGGTAAATAAATTTTGGAAGATATCATTCATCATATATTAAGAAGAAGATCTAACCTTTGAATACTAGGATAACATTATAATTTGAAAACCGAACCTAACCCACTAACTTCCCATTAACTTGATTTTGAATCACATTTACACAAATTATTTTCAATCTCTTTTTTATTAATTTTTCATAGTTTTCATATTTAGAAAAACATAAAACCCCCAATCTTTTAGCTGAATGTGATAACATGTTTTTGAGAACCCTTATCGAGATAAAATGCTAGGTTACCACTAATACTACATTTAACCTTGGAAATTAATATATTTTTGCAACACCTATAGATGTTCTATAAAAACATTAGTGTCATATTTAGGGATGTAGTTCCAAATATTAACTCAAAAATTTCATAAACTAATCTTCAAATAACAAACTATTTATATTTGACCTAAAAATTGAATAAAATATTATAAAAAAGATGATAAATCTAAAAAATAATCCTAATTTGAATATATTTACCTAAAATATTCAAGTAAAAATTTAATTGTTAATTATGAGCCTACACACATAGTAAATAATCCTAATAAAAACTCAAGATATATTTTTTGTCCTCATTTAATTAATCAGAATAATATAATTTCCATTCATATCCTATAGAATATTTTTTCATTTTAAACTGGTTAAATTCAACTATATTCTATGTTTCATGGTATGGAAGTGTAATATCCCAACAAGAACATTAATGACTTCATTCTAATTTTCAAAAACTTTCCAACCATAAGAATAGAAAAATATCAAGTCAAGTGGAGAGAATTTCTTTTGTCACTTAAAAGAGTATAAAATGACACATTTTAAAACATAAATGTAGAAGAACTACATGATTGGGATGGTCTAAAGTGATTTTTTTTTAAATTTCCTAAATACATAGAATAATTACTGTTAGAAATGTTATTTATTCCATCAGATAAGCTTTTAAGGAGACTCTTTATGAGTATTGGAAGTAGTTAAAGAATTATTGTGCTATTTGCCACATCAATTCATTGAGAAGCACCATCTCACTATCTTATTATATCAAGGATTAATGTGAAATTATAGAAACCCATTATTTGAATCCTTAGATAGAGCTTCAATAGAAAAATACTTAGATAATTACAAGTGGATTATTGATAAGATATCCTAAAACTATCAGTAGTTTGGTATAATATTGAATATTACGAGAAGTTTATATGAGGTAAGTTATTTTTTAATCACCCTAATTTTAGAATCCAAACATGAGGACCTAACCAGTATGTTCAAACAAATGTCCCAGTAACAATCCAGTTAACAACAGTCACCAATACTAGAAAAAACCACCTTACTAGTAGTAAAACAAACAATATCTACCTCTTAAACTACAATAAAAGCCACCCAATAGATAACCAACTTATCATCTCCCACTAAACTAGAAAAATTGATCATTTTAGTATCCCATAATCAGAATCTAAGCCTTATTAAAACTATAAGGATTCAAAGTTGAGGAATTGGGGAATCAAGTGAAGGAGTTAAAAGTCTAACTCAATGGTTCCATGGAAATTATCTCCAATCCCTAAAAAACGCAACAAAAATCCCAAATCTATATTGTAATGTGATAATAATGATCACCAGTAGTGGTTGGGAAATTTATTCCCGAACCAAAAATGAATCTGAATAAAATCAACCCAACAGTGATGAAAATGAAGTTGAAAAACCTAGGAAAATATTTGAAAACTATTCCAGGTTAGAGGAGGAAAAAGGTAAGGAAGAGAAATATGAAAAAATTATAATCAAATAAGGAACATAACTATAAAAATAGATAAGGTAGAAGAAAGGTCATCCACTCCTATTACCATAAAGGATGATCCAATCTAGAAAGCTCAAAAAGGAATGACGTTAAAGTGAAATTATAGAGACATTCTAAAAGGTTGAGATCAAAACCCATCTTTTAGAAGATCTTAAGTACTTGACCAGGTATTCAATGTTCATTAAGTACATGTTAACTGTGAAGAGGAGATTATAGGGTTATAAGAATATAAATTTTGGAAGATGTGTTTTATCCCTTATAACCCCATATTTCCAACCAAATTTTAATATCTAGGGACATTTTATACCCCTTTTATAATTTTTTCTATTAAATATTAAAATTATTTATATAATTTAGTGTATTAAATTAATCTTATTTCGAAATAAATGTTTAGTTAAATTCATATTAGAGACTTGAAGCCAACAAGAGTGGTGGTGCCGATGGAAAACATGTCTTTAGATTTCCCACTAAGAGTCCTAAATGTTTTTTTAGTTAGATATTGGAATATGATTTTATTAGTTGAAGTCTATGTGTATAATTTGAGGAAGATAGAGGCCTATCCTAGTTACCCATCATTTTGGGTACACCTTTCCTAAAGAAAATAATAATAATCAATGTTTATGAATGAAGTACCACCATATAGTTTGGATACAACATTTACCAATTCAACATAATTGATTTTATAAAGTACCCCCATGTGAAGAAATCCATATTAACAGAATGATACATGGATGAGGATGAGGCTAATGAAGAACCAGGTATATTGACTGAAATTTTATCCTTATAGATTCACTTAATAATTTAATCAAATGAAACTATGAAACAATTTGAGAAATATATATACAATTTATAAAATTATATAACCCGTTAATACTTTGATATATGTGATTTTTTATTTAATAATGAGGAAGTTGTTATTTCAACTTTTTTATAAGAATCTTAATATTTGGAGTTAAGAAGACCAGGTCTAGTCTCATCATTAGAATAAACACAAAATATAGAATTTAAACAACTTCCCAATGATCTTAAGTATGTATACATAATGGAAGGATAAAAATTTATGATAATAATTAATAGTAACCTAACTTTAGACTAATAAAATATCTTAATGAACTTTTAAAAGAAAATATGAAAGAAATAGGCTATTGTCTAGGGGATATTCTATGAATAAATTCAAAAATCTACATGAAAAAAATTATTCTTGAAGAGAACTCAAAACCTATGAGGAAACTACAAATAATTACTAGTATCACCATAAAATATGTTTTAAAGAAGGAAATAGAGAAGCAAATAGAGGAAAAAATATTCTACCCCCTCTCTGAATCGTAATGGGTTGGTCCCATTAACATAGTTCTTAAAAATATTAGACTAACAATAGTGAAGAATGAACAAAAATTGAGTTGCCCCCTTTTAGAATATAGAAGTATTGGGGATTTTTTATAGATTAAGAGAAGAAAACCCATTTCACTAGGAATGATCATTTCCCTAATACTTTTATTGTCCATATGTTAGAGATATTAACAAAAAAACTCACTATTGTTTCTTACATATATTTTTGGGTTATTTTGAAGTTCCCTTTGCATATAGGAATCAGGTCAAAACTACATTTACCAATACCTATAACACATTTTACTATCTAATAATTTCAGTTTGACTGTTTAATATCCTATATAAATTTCATAGGATAATGGTAAGTTTATTTTCTGACGATATTGAAGACTACATAGAAGTTTTTTTGGATTACTTCACTATTTTTGGTGATTCTATTGATCATTCCCTAAAAAATATTTGGAACGGTCAGAAAAAATTCAATATTTTTTTTTAAATTTTAAAACGATATATTTCATTATTTAAAGATTATTTTTTTTCTTTCTATTGTAATTTCAAAAAAAAATTGAGTTGGATAAGTCTAAAATTGAAGGATCTAATGAATTACCCTACCCTACTTACATAAAACATGTAAGTCCTTTTGTAGTCTGTGTATGATTTTATAGGATATTAATAAATGGATTCAGTATGATTTAAATAACTTTATCTACATTATTTTTTAATGATACTGAATTTTTATTTAATGATTAATAAAAGGAAACTTTTGAGGAAATTAAGAATGAAATGATCAAACCACTAGTGATGAAACCACCTATCTGAGAGAAACCTTTAGAACTAATTTGTAATGCCTCCAACCATGATGTTGGGTAAGTGTTTTCATAGCGGATTAAAGAGAAATATATAGTAATTTCATATGAATGAAGGTTGTTGGGCTCTATTCAGATCGACTATACAACCATTATAAAATAGGTTTTAGTTGTAATTTTTTCTTTTGAAAAATTCAAATCACATTTTATTAGAACTAAATTCAATATTTTTTTATCATGTGACCCTTAGATACATGATGGATAAGTCATAAATAAATCCTTTTATAGTGATATGGATTCTACTAGTTGAATAGTCAAAATTATAGATCATGTAAAATAGAGAAACTTAGAATAATGTGGCAGATCACTTAAGTGTGCTACCCAACACTCTGGATGTTGAAATTCTAAACTGATAACCATTAGACGTGTAAATTCCAAGACATCATCTATACTTATCATAAGGATAGGTACCTTGGTATACTAATATGGTAATTTTTTGGTAACTTCTCAAGTACTATATCATCAGAACCAGTAAAAAGTTTTTAGACTCAAAGAAAATTTTAAATTTTATATTTTGGAAGATCAATATTTATATAAAATATTTAATTATAAAATTATAAGAATATATAATCCAAGAAGTGAGATAAAATCCATTATTAATTTTTTTTCATAACTTTACTTGTGGAGGAAACTTTGGACCATAAAGGACTGATAAAAAAGAATTATAATCTTGAATATATTAGCATATTTGTATTTAAATATTATCATGACTTTTCAAAAAGAAATGAAAATTTCTAGTTTGCTAGAATCATCTTCAAGAGGATAGAAATCCCTTAAAAAATATATAAGATATTTTTAAAATCTTCTATGTTTGGGGAATATATTTCATGAGACAATTTACCATATATTTTGGTAAATCTTATATTTTTTGGCTATAGATTATGTCTCAAAATGTGAAAAATCTAAGGACACCAAAGTTCATAATGCTAATGTTTTGTGTGATTTTTTTAGGACTAATTTTTTTTTGGTGTACCGAGGTCCATAATCAAATATTAATGAAAGTATTTTTTGTAACAATATAATGGAAGCATTGACGAAGATGTATAGAGTGAAAAAGAAAAGATTAACACCCTATCACCCTTAAAGAAATATCCAAGATGGTTATGAAAATATAGAAATCAAGGGAATTATAGAGAAAACAATAAAACTAAATAGAAAAGATTATATCAAAGGATTGGAAGATAACTTATGGGATTATAATATTTCCTATAAACCACCTATTGAAATGATACTATGTCAGTCAATTTATATAAAAAGTTGTCATCAACTTATAGAGTTGGAGCATAAAAAATATTGGGAAGTCAAAGATATATATATAAATCTTAAGAATGATATAAAATAGAGGAAACTATAACTACAATATATTAAAGAAATTATGATTGAGGATATTTTGAATTTAGGAATTTACAATGAAATAACTATAGTAGACCATGATAAAATGATATGGTAGAAATATTTCCATCATGGGGAACACACATTACTTTATAATTTAATAATAAAGATGATTTTAGGTACAAATCATTCCAAATGGGAATTAACTTTTATAAACAGTCATGTATACCATTTTGGTGGTGTGAAGATCATTAAAAATGTAGTAGGAACCCATCCACTATTAATGGAAATTTTTTTAATAAATTATATTGAAATATATCCCAATCACTAGTGGAGGAGATAACACTTCTCTAACCTATCTATCAATGAGAATCATCAGGTTATATATTTCTTTAAAACATGATTAAAAGATTCATTGAACTGAAAATATATTTTAATCCCTAAATCTATTCATATTCAATGAGAACCCTACTTCATTTATGTGTGGGAGAGGGAAACTTTATATTATAGTATTTTGAAATTTTTCTTTTTCTTTTTCAAATTTTATACAATATTCAATTTTTATTGCCCTAATTTTTCTTCGTTAGAATGTTTTGAAACTTTTTAAGCTTACTTTAAAAATCTTCACAAGATTTAAAGCTTTTAAAATAATGGGGAACTAATTTAAATAATTTTATCAATGTAAATGAATAATAAAATAAACTTTTTTTCAAATTTCATGAGATCTTAATTCATAAAATACAAAAAATATTGAATCCTATACCCTGACATAATTACCTATATATAAATTATTTAACTTGAGAGGATTATAAAACAACCATTATATATTCCTACTATAATCTAATTTCTTGCATGAACTAAATCTTTCTTATATAAACATAATTATTGACGAATCTAGTTAAAACCCTAGAGAATTTTAGACCATGTGCTATATATTATTATGGTAATTTCTTGATTAAAAATCACATTTAACTATAAAAATAAATTTTCAAATTCTATAAATTTGGAACCTTACATCCCATATAACCCTTGAATGATCTTTCTAGAAAACCACATTATTCGATAAAAATACATATCTACCTTACTCTAGAAGTAAATTCACGACTGTGGTTAAATTCATGTGTGGGGGAGTAGAGAGAGTGAGATTTGAAAATCTATTTTAAATAATCTCCTTTTGTTTAAGTGAAGAAGTATTTTATCATATTTACTATTGTTTTGAGATATAAATCATTATATAAGGATGAAAAACTAGAACAGTACCATTACAGTTGGATCGGTAGTCACAAAACATTTTGAATCCAAAGATATTTGTCTTTCCATAATGAAACTCAATATCTAAATAGAATTATATATCACTAAAAAATGGATAGTATTTATACTCAAATTAGGGAATATTTTTGGTCAATATTTTCTTGAGTTCCAACTATGGAAAAAAATTACAAAGTGAAAGGATAGGAAGCTAGAGGTTTTAAACTAATGATATATGAACACCACAACCTACTGTTATGAGATATTCTATAATTACTTCTTTGAAGTATGGATAAAAATATTTCAGGAAAACCGCAAAAAATCATAAAGTGTAATGTTATGGAAGTAAAATACCACTATAATCTTGGTAACAAAATATTTCACACATATTAAATAATCAAAAGAACCTATATTCCTTCAAGAGTATGATAAAAGTAAGAACACTAGAATTTGTTGAGGAAAAAAGAGATAAGAGAATTTATTTCTATTAATATGTGAATTTAATAGAAATTACTATTGATATTCAAATGGGTGGAGTCAAATCAATGGGAGATAAAAAAATGAAGGATGTAATTATTGAAGGATGTTGGAAGCCACACATTATGCTTTATCATAGAGTTGAACCTCTTATTCTTACTCAGAATTACCAGAGAGGCTCAGCAAGAGGATAACCCCTTGACCGTTTATTAAAATAAAAGAAAAGTACAGTAAACAAGAAATAGAATTCAAAAGAAAGACTTACATGTCATAAGAACCATACCCATCTCCACATCCCTGGTAGCAAGCTTCCTCTGTAGTATTTGATTCCCATTTCGAGCTGTGATAATGCTTCAGAACCATAGCACATTTCCTTCGCAGATTCATCCGTTACAAGTATAATATCTTTGTGTTACCACCAAAAGACATAGTGTCCAATGGCTTTGGCAGGGATGAGTAGTCCTTCTTTGACCTGCGTTGCAGAGGGGTACTTCTTGGGTCTCAGTCATCTTTGTCCTCCCTCCTTGGACAACATCACTAAATGAAGTCTTGATCATGCCACCATTTTTCTCTTTGTCACTATCAGAGAAATCCCCCCCATTTCCAATTGATGACCACATCGTGAAAATTATCCTCCACTCCATTACCCTACTGGAATTGGCCATTTGTGTTAACAGTGAGGCACCTTGGTTGTTTCATAGTCTCATAATTAATCAAAGACCCCTACTACACAGCGTTGGATCCATTTCCACCCTCCAGTGAAGAAGACCCATTCTGCATTTCATTCTATGGGAGGTCTTCCTCCACATTCACTTGCTCCAACACCTAGACATGACTTTTAGTAGTAGCAGTGAATCCCACACCCTCATCATGCACATACCTCTATTGTGCTCCATTAGCAGCATCCAACACCTCTAAAGGACCACTATTACAGCCAAAAATATCCATCATACCTTCATCCACATTCAATTCTCCCTTACACCAATTCTACACCTTTTCATTAGAAAAATTCATACACACGTCATGTTGTACTTCCTGCTCAGCTTCAATAACATCTGATGGACATCCCATTACACCAGAACTAGAAGCATCCTTTGCACCAGCTTGTATCACTCCATCACCCAACTGTAGATCGTGGAGAATCCTATTGAACACTTCAGAGACATCTAGATTTGGAGGTGCCTCAACATAGTTCCTCAAGGGAACTACAGCCCAGTTCTCCACACTATCAACAATACCATATACCACACCTCTAGCGGACATCAGCCTCGGCCCATGAGGGTTGCCTACCCTCTCCCTCAGGTTTGAAATTATTCTGTTCAATACCTCATAATGAAACTTTGAAGCTGTATTCCCCAATATGCAACAGGTGTTGCAGTAGTCTACACAAGATTCAAATAACATATACTGCCTCCATCTGAACTCTTCTCCCATAGTAAGCCATATCCAGTTGACTGATGGCCTTGCAACGTCCACCTCCACATAGATATGAGGATTTATTGGGTGACTTACAGTGGATGTTCGAACATTAGAGGAGAGATATCTCCCCACCATATTACCAATCATGAAAATTATTGTAGAATTTTGGAAAGGAAGAGGGAGTTGAGGGAGACTAATCCAGGACGCAATGGTTGAAGGATCACAGTTCATGCCTAGATAAATGGACCAGTGAAGGAAGAAGAAGCGGCATCTGTTGCATCTATTGGGGGCAATGGACTAGGCTAGGATCAAATCGTCCTCTGAGTAAAACTGAATCATGAATTAGCGTTTGTCGAGAATCCCACCAACTGCGCGATCTTGAAAATCCCACTTACCAATGTGAATCTGTCAAAATCATCAACCTAGGGCCATCGCTGAGTGAAACGAACGACCAGCATTAGATCCAAATGGCTCAAAGCTTCAAAAAACTATTATGACAAAATCAATAACTGAGGATCACCCTGATGAAGATTAGGAACTTTCAGGCATAACGAAATTGTATGGGAAATCTAGGAGAGATCCAGGGATTAAGAAAGGAATGAAATATTTCAATGGGATTGGAGGCTGTGACCATTCCTCCGCCCCCTTCCTCCTCCTGGAAGGGGAGGTATGTCATTCCTGAGCATCATCTGGGGTTCTAGCACTTTAAATCGCCATCACAAACGCCGCGAGCAGCCGCCAGTCACTGTCTCCATCTCCCTAAAGAGATATTTCACCAAGGAAAAATTCTTCTTACTCAGAATTATATCAATAGAATATGACAAACCATAATCTATAGAAAAAAACAAAAAATAATCATGGTATGAATAGAGTTTATGTGTAGCTGAATAAATTCATAAAGCCTATTGTGAACCTTTTATGAACACATAATAAGAAAAACATTAATCTAAATTCATACTTGAGACTTGAGTTGAATAATTTTTGAAAGGTATAAAAAATGTTCATGAGAGGATAAGAAAGTGTAATTTAATTGAATTATCTTCATAAATAAAATTTAGTTAACTTCATTGAGGGTGAATTATGAGATTTATAACTGTATGGTTGAAAAATGAAACTAAAATTTGATTGTTTATTTACTTTTTCTTAGGTAGTATTTTTAAAGACCACTTAACTGTGATTCTAAGGATTAATTGTGGGGGAATTCACCGAGTCAATAAATGCATTATATTTAATTAAAATTAAAATAATTTAATTCATTTATGTTTCTTTATATATTTAGTTTTAAGGTTTTTTATAATTAAAGTTGTAATTTGTTATGTTTTTGTGAATATAGTTTGAAATGGCCAGATTGGGAATTTAATTTACTTACTTGTTTTTGGGAGTAAAATGAATGGATAGTTAAAATTTATTCCTTATCCTAATATTAGTAAGGATTATAGAATGTAATGTGATAATTCATGTCATTCTTGATAAGGAAATTGTTAAAGAAATTAGTGATGCTTGAAGGATTTTTATGAATTTATCCTCCTTGATATCTTGAAGAAAGGAATGTTGAATACTTCTTGGAATTTAGAGTGTTGATAGTGATTATAGAGTAATAATTCAATATATTTTAATTATTTCATGAGATGATACATGAATAATGGAAGAATATATGATGATTTCTCATTAGAGATCATAGTCTAACCTATAAGAATGATTGATCATAAGCTTGAATAACTATAAGAATGGATTCCCAAAAGCATCAATGATTATATGAATGAATTATTCTAATCATTAATGGTTGTAAGAAAATATTCCCAGAAGAATGGATTACCCTAAGGATGAATTAAAATATAATCATGAACACCAATAAATATTATTCCCATAAGGATACGAGCCTATATAATCATTATTCCTTTATAGAAATTCAGACTCCATAAAGATGATCTCCAGTTGAACAAGTATGGATTTTCAATACCCATAAGGATGAATGTGGCCTATAATACATTAAAATTTATAAGGATCATCTTAAATATTGGTAAAACCCTAGAGTTCCATATAACAATTCATGAAGCTTACCACTATAGTCCACATAAACTATGAAATTAGTCATAACATTATAAACATGAATTTTTTAATTAGGAACCATGTGTTTGGTGGAGATTTGAATCAAGTTTGTGAAGGTAGTTCATGAGAAAAAGGCAACGATTTAGAGACCCAAAGCTTGATGTACATGGACATTACATTACTTTTACGGAATACTTAATAAATAACAAAAATAGACACATAAGGACCATAATAGTTTAGTGTCTTTGGAAACATGGAATATTATCTTTTAATCGTGGTGAAAGATCTTCAACGTCTCCATTAATGATATACCCCTTTGTTTTCTTACCTAAAACCTTTCTTTAAATCCCGGGGAAGAGAAAACATATAAAGGGTGAGCTCAAGTGCTCAGTAAGGGAAAACATAGAGAACATAAAACAATCCATAAACATTTGTAATCAAAAACTTGAACATGAAATTTAAACATCAAAATCTTGAGAAAAGACATAAATCGTGGAAGTACATGAGGAATATATCATAATGGAACATCAATCATGATAAAATATAATGGGAATAAAACATTTAATTGTGGAAACCATTCAGAACATGTTTTGATTTCCATAGTAGCCAAGGCATTGCTGCCAAGACCATCTTAGTGGATGAAGTCCCTTTCTGAATCGAGTTCACTCCTCATTTCAGTCCTGTAACACTGAACCGGATTAACTTACCATTCCAGCCATGTATATCTCATGAGATATAAATCTTTACCCAATGAATTAGAGGGAGATATAGTTTCCACCCATCTCATTATGAAATCATTCTTACTTGTGCCACAAAATAAACATACATCATTCATAATAACCCAACGAATAAAATGGGTTTCATAAACATCATCCCATCATCATATAATCCATATAAAAGAAATGGATATCATTTCATAATAAGAAAAGGGAATCCATGTAAATCATATAAACTTTATACTTGAAACATACACAAATGAAATAATGGCATCTTAGATGGAAAATGATTTTGATAAAACACTTGAAATGAATTCTTGAGGAAAATATCCTTTCTTCTTCAAAATCAATTTATTTTCAAAAAACATCATGAAATTTTAAAAGAGAAATATTTTGTTGAAAATAGTCATGAAATATTTTGGAGTAATATTCATGAAAATAAGGCTTTATAAAACCGTAAAAATCCATTCATTCCGTATAAGTTAAAAAAATATTTTTCTCATACTTTTGCCGGAAAAGTCAAAAAAGTACCTCGTTACATAAAAAAAAGAAAGATTCATTACATACCATGTAGTAAAAGTAAAAAATGGGTAAAAAGGACTTTAAACATACATGAAAACACTTTTATAAAACATGGACATGGATGATAGAAATAACCCCAGTAAATACTTATGAATAAGCAATCTCGGATAAAAATGAGATTTGCAAAATTATACCTTACCTTAGGCCCGATATGATTTGTATGAATCTGAACCTCCTGTATAATTATTGAAATAATGTCAATGACTTATTACATAATAATATTCATTGTTATGATATCATATATGTTTCACTTATAACTTTATATTACCCGTTTTTTGTAAATTCCATGTTAAAGTGTGTTTTGGGTAAAATCATTTCATTTATCGTATGTGTTTCGACTTGTCGTTCTTGATATTATTATTTATATCCTGATTTACATAATTCTATAATTTAAAAAATTATTTATAATCATCATATACATATATATTATAGATCGATAAAAGGAATGAAATACATCGTTCATGAAGACGGTAGGCCGTACGTACGGATGAACGTTGTTTTCGTTTCCTTATTGAATTGAATGAAACTAAATAGATTACATATATATATATATACATAAATCCAGTAGAATTATTATTTAATATATTTCATTATTATTCATTATATAAACTTTATGATCATTCATGTATGGTTAATATAGAGAATGAATCTCATCACGTCGTGGAGACGGTAGTCCGTGCATACGCACGAGTGATGATATCGTTCCGATAATTATAGAATTGGAGTGGATGGTATAATATATCAGAATCATTATGATGTTATAATAACCATGTATATTTATTCTTTACACCATTATACCCATCCATGTAAGGTGTTGGTGGAAAAACAGATTACACCACGACTTGGAGACGGTATTCCGTACGTACGCACGTGCGGTGATTTTATTTTCCGTAGGACGGATAGAAGGTGAAATAGGGTTGTTTCATATTTATTATAACATATCAGTATATGAGTGATACTGATGTTATTACTTCATAATGAAACAACTAAAGAATAGGGAGTAGAAGAAGAATGGAACTTGAAGAAAACGGTAGAAGTTATTACCTCTTTCTCGAAGTGCCTCCTTTAAACCTTCTCTTTAGGGCACTGGAGTTGGTATTTTGAGAAGACCAATACCTCTAGTAGGTTTCTAAGGAAGTGGGGAAGTGAAATGGGCAGTTTTTTTCCAGGAATTAAGGCCCAATGTGGTGTAAGGAGGAGAGGGAGGAGGTTCTCTTTTATAAGGCAGGAGAGGGGCACCTTTGGAATCCTCAAAAATATTAGTTTAATATAAATTAAAAATCCTCATGAAAACATCCAAAAATGACTCAATTATAATATTAGATGATATAGGGTTGTAATATAATCAACAAATAAAATGTAGACATGTAGGGAATTTATTTTAAACATTATCAACTTTATTTATCTTTATTTAATCTATTAATTGTTTTTGCGGTAATAAGATTATAAATTTTAAATTGTTATAAATAATTACTTATATGCTATGAATTATCCATAATTAGATAATTTAAGACATTTTAGACTATATAAATTTCAATTTATAATTTTTAAATATTTTTGTGATTTTTAAACAATTTAATAATATTTTATTTTTATAAAATAACAATAGTGTCAATTTTGACACTATCCATTTATTTGAATTTAACTTAAATCCAAACAAATTATATATTCAAACTAAAATATTTAATAGGTTTATAACATGTCATAGTAATCTATAAAATTATTGGGGTACATTAAATAGTTCATATAATATTTATTTTAATATTTTTAAAACCATCTATTTGGTATATATCTTAATAAAATAATTAGTAAAACATTTTTTTATAATTATTTAATATAAATATTTGTTGCATAAAAATTAAAAATAAAATACTTTGATGAAGATAAACATCATAGATTTTATAATAATATTTTTACTCGAATTTATCATCTTAAAATAACAACATGTAAATTGTTATCTTTATTAAATTATGAAGGTGACAACTTTGGAATCATTTAAAATAATATATTATAAGTGTCGTAATCACCTTAATAAGGATCCAAATAGTAAAAAATTCATCCAGTGTATGATTAGGGTTTATATATACACTATTAATAAGTTTTGTGCATATTTTTGGGCCTTTTGATATGTATTACTATTTCAATAAAAACTATATTATTGATTTTTCACTATATATATAATTTCTGTATCATTAATGTATAAGATAATAAGGTAATTAAATAACTCTTAAAAATTACAAATAGATTACCATGATAAAGAAAAACATTTTATCTTTAAAATGAGTATTTATAACCGAATTTATATTCTTTATAAACTTGTATTAAAAATACTTCAATTATTAAATTTGAGTGAGACATATTTCACTTTCCTTTAAATAAAATAAACTAAAGGTCTTAATCACCTCTAAGTGGGTTCTAATAGATTCCATTTAGACCCAAATATGACTTAGGATGAAATATAATCATCCAATTGTATTAAGAAAAGTGTTAGGGTAATTTTATAATATTATATTTACCCTTAATTACCCGATTTACCTTTTACTATGGTAAATAAAATTTACCGTAGTTACTATTCATAATGCCCAAAAATAAAAAGTAGTCTATTAATATAATTTGGACCCAATGATTCCAAATATGGATTCCATTTTTACAAATTCAATACATAGAAGTTGCAGAAATTAAATTAAAATTAATCCCGTTGTCGAACGAAAATGAGTTTTTGTTTAAAACATTGCAAAAGACTGAATTGATTTAACCTACGAATTCAAGGTAAAATCAATGCTAATGACATAAATTACATTAAATAGTAAAACTATATTATATTTATACTTTAAACCCATTAAATATTATAATTTAACCACCTAAATTATTACGATGAAAAAAGTTGTTTTTAATTAAAATATAGCGTGTTTTTACTATTCATTAAAATATGAAAGTTATCAGAATAATATGAAAAATTTATCCAAGGTAAAATTTTATATCCTGATTCCAAAGAATAATTTTATTTTGTAAAATTTAACTTCTAAATATGTCAGAAATTATATTTAAAAAGGGTGTGGCATCAAAAGCCGGCAAAACTGCATTTTTTTAAATATACTTATTTTACCAAAAAAAATTATTTTGTTCTTATTCCATGTTCTAGAAAATGTGTAAGATGAATAATAATGTTATAAAATTAAAAATTTAATTAATACTATTCATAATGTCTTGTTCATAATAATATTATAACCATATATCGTTGTATAGTGAAACCCAGTATTGCGTACAACACATGCTATCGAGGAAGGTCACGATTACATGTAATGTAAGCCAAGTCAGGGTTGCGTGTACTGCAATCTAATACGGTGTTGCATATAGTGCAAGATAATCTTAGTGTAGCTTACAACAGAAGACATCAATGAAATTAAAAAGAATATTTTTCATAAAATCTCGGGGTGTTACATTCTACCCCCCTTAAAATGAATTTCACCCTCAAAATTCATTGGAGTTATAAATGGTTTACAACTCGAAAGTTTTAATAGATACCCACATCGTAAAAAGGAATAAAAAAACTTCATTTTAAAAATTGAAGTATGAAACAAATTGGTTACCCAAATTAACTCATCATTGCGTTTCCACGTATGAGAACATAGGTGAAAATATGGATATGGAAGAAAAATATAACCATCAAGTTCTGATGGATTGTGGTAGAGAACATGGCTTTCAAAAAGCCAAAAATCACAAAGCCATAGATTTGTGATGATCTAAGGTACCATTTGATTCATCGGATATAAGGGCACTAGGACAACATTTTTGGTTTTCAATATCATTTCCCTAAAGTGGATGAATTAAAATAAATACTTACATGATTTTGGTACAATCTCACTGTTGTTCGTGAATTGAACAATTTCCACTTTATCTCTTAAAGAAATGAAGTTGAATTTGTTATTTGTGAAGAGTTAGCAGGTCATGTGATAGAATGATGGGTCATTCCATCTGTTTCAAAAGGTTAAAAAAAGTTATAAGTCCATATTATTGTGATATTAATCATATATGGTTCCAAAAATAGACTTAGACATTATTTATCATACCGCTTAATAAAATAAAACTACTTTCCACTAACCAGGGACATCCTGTAGGCTAGTGGTAGGCGATAAAGGTCTGTCACACTTTGGTTGTGGGTTTGATTTCCACAGCCTTATCTGACGCGACGGGTTGTTGCCCGTCTTGCAGGTTGTCCCTTTTTCTAAAACTACATTATAATAACATTCCTGCAATAATATCGAAAAAAATTCCTAGCCTTAAACAATAATATTTGATGTCTGACATAACCCTTTCCAATCTATAGACTTATCAAAAATACATCTGTCCAATCTCATAGTGTACAGAAAATGATTATTGGAAAGGTCACATAACAAGAATGTGAATAACATCATTTTATCATACGATATATCTTGTTGGTCACATTCCAAACATGTAAATTCCTTAATCATGTGTTCTCTTGAAACAGAAATTACCATAGAACCTTAGTGAAAACAAGAATGTTGTCAAAAGGTAACTCTTTCCACATACCAAAATCCCAAAATTTCTATATACTCAAACCATGATATCACATTGTCCTTATATTATTCATGAGCTCATGAATACAATCAAACATCTCATTATCTTCTTATCCCTTCATTAAGCGCATATAATCTACTTTCCAAAAATATTTCAATCACTTTTCATGGTTACCGAGCCATATTCTTATGGAAACCAAAAATGGACCAATACATAGATATTCCAATATATCATAAAAGTACCTCAACAAAATTATTCATTAATACCAATACAAAACACTGCAATCCATCCTCTTCAATTATTGTCAAAGAATAAGTCCTTCCTTGATTTAGAAGTAACTTCTTAGGTCAGGGAATTGAGTTGGGTAATGCTCATGTTCTCCGCAGATAAGACATTGGACTCTATAACAGTCTGTCACTCTATGACCCTTTTATCAACATAGATAACATCTTCCCCTCCATTTGAGGTATTCCTCAAGGTTCTTCATCGCTTCTTTAGAAATCTCAATATTCCTTTGTCTATGCTCCTCACCATGAGAACATGCATAAAATTCCATCTTCCTCTTATTTGATGACTTAGGAATACAACTAAAGTTCACCTTATTAATCATATATCGAAATGACTGATTCGGTATAATCACGATATCTTTCTCTCCAGGTGTTACATAATTTTGTTGATCATAGTCACCAATTTTTCCATTGTAATCAATGTTAATTGAATTCCTTCTCATTCCCTCCATTGACTAAGACCAGAAACCATGGTGTAAGAAAAGATAAAATAACGAGGAACCACATAATCATAAAAAGTCACTTATGGGATATATAAATTATCAAAAAATTATTTAATCCATGACACCTTATGTTCACCATAGGTTATTCATGATTGGAAACATAATTTCTAGGACTCTAACCTATACGTATACTTAACCATAGGGACATCCCTAGACATACCATAGAAATATCTCTAGGGATTTCACTAATGTTTTTCACAACCTAATTTCCAAAGGTTGACTAAACCTTTCCGCTGATACCAACTATAGAGACCCAAATCTTGACGTACATGGACATTACATTAATTTTTAGGAATACTTAATACATAACAAAAACAGACACACAAGGACCGTAATAGTTTAGTTTCTTTGGAAACGCCGAATATTATCTTCTAATCGTGGTGAAAGATCTTCAACATCTCCATTAATGATATAGCCCTTTTTTTTCTTACCTAAAAACTTTTTTTAAATCCTGGGGAAGAGAAAACATATAAATGGTGAGCTCAAATGCCCAGTAAGGGAAAACATAGAGAACATAAAACAATCCATAAACATTTGAAGGCAAAAACATGAACATGAAATTTAAACATTAAAATATTGAGCAAAGTCATAAATCGTGGATGTACGTAAGGAATATATCATAATGAAATGTCAACCATGATAAAATATAATGGGAATAAAACATGTAATTGTGGCAACCATTCAGCACAGGTTATGATTTCCATAGTAGCCAAGGCATTGCTGCCAAGAACAACTTAGTGGATAAAGTCCCTTTCTGAATCAATTTCACTCCTCATTTCAGTCATGTAACACTAAACTGGATTAACTTACCGTTCCAAACATGACTATATCATGAGATATAAATGTTTACCCAATGCATTTGAGGGAGATATAGGTCCCACCCATCTCATAATGAAATCATTCTTACTTGTGCCACAAAATAAACATACATCATTCATAATAACCCAATGAATAAAATGGGTTTCATAAACATCATCCCATCATCACATAATCCATATAAAAGAAATGGATATCATTTCATAACAATAAAAGTGAATCCATGTAAATCATAGAGACTTTATACTTGAAACATACCCATATGAAATAATGTCATGTTAGATGGAAACTGGTTTTGATAAAACACTTGAAATGATTTCTTGAGGAAAATACACTTTCTTCTTCAAAATCAATTTCTTTTCACAAAAAATCATGCAATTTTAAAAGAACAAGATTTTTTTGAAAATATTCATGAAATAATTTGGAGGAAGCTTCATGAAAATAAGGCTTTATAAAACCGTAAAAATATATTTGTGCCGTATAAGTTAAAAAAACATTATTCTCGTACTTTTTCCAGAAAAGTCAAAAAAGTACCTCGTAACGTAAACATAAGAAAGATTCCTTACATACCATGTAGTAAAAGTAAAAAATGGGTAAAAATTAATTTAAACATACATGAAAAAACTTTTAAAAAACATGGACATGGATGATTGAAATTACCCCCAGTAAATACTTACGAATAAGCAATCTCGGATAAAAATGAGATTTGAAAAATTATCCCTTACCTTAGGTCCGATATGCTTCTTATGGATCAAAACCTCCTGTATAATGATTTAAATAATGTCATTGAATTATTTCATAATCATATTCATTGTTATGATATCACATATGTTTCACTTATGACTTTATATTACCCGTTTTTTGTAAATACCATGTTAAAGAAGCGTTTTGGGTAAAATCATTTCATTTATCGTATGTGTTTCGACTTATCATTCTTGATATTATTACTTATATCATGATTTACATAATTCCACAATGTAAAACATGATTTATATTCATTATATACATATATATTATAGATCGATAAAAGGAATGAAATACACCGTTCATGGAGACGGTAGGCCGTACGTATGCATGAACGCTGTTTTCGTTTCCTTATTGAATTGAATGAAACTAAATAGATGAAATATATATATATATACATAAATCCATTAGAATTATTATTTCATATACTTCATTATTATTCATTATATAAACTTTATGATCATTCATGTATGGTTAACATGTAGAATGAATCTCATCGCGTCGTGGAGACGGTAGTCCGTGCATACGCACGAGTGATGATATCGTTCCCATAATTATAGAATTGGAGTGGATGGTATAATATATAAGAATCAGTATGATGGTATAATAACCATATATAGTTATTCTTTACACCATTATACCCATCCATGTAAGGTGTTGGTGGAAAAACATATTACACCACCACGTGGAGACGGTATTCCGTATGTACGCACGCACGGTGATTTTGTTTTCCGTAGGATGGACAGAAGGTGAAATAGGGTTTTTTCATATTTATAATAACATATCAGTATATGAGGGATACTGATGTTATTAATTCATAATTAAACAACTAAAGAATAGGGAGTATAAGAATAATGGAACTTGATGAAAACGGTAGAAGGTATTGCCTCTTTCTTGAAGTGCCTCCTTTAAACTTTCTCTTTAGGGCACTAGAGTTGTTATTTTGAGAAGACCAGTACCTCTAGTAGGTTTCTAAGGAAGAGGGGAAGTGAAATGGTCGGGGTTTGGCTGAGATTGAAGGCTCTAAGTGGTGTAATGAGGAGAGGGACGAGGTGCGCTTTTATAAGGGAGGAGAGGGGCACCTTTGGAATCCTCAAAAATATTAGTTTAATATAAATTCAAACCCCTCATAAAAACCTTAAAAAATGACTAAATTCGAAGATTAGATGAGATAGGGTTGTAATCTCATCACCCAATAAAATTTATACATGTAGGGAATTTATTTTAAACATTATCAACTTGATTTATCCTTATTTAATCTATTATTTTTTTGTGGTAATAAGATTCTAAATTTTAAATTGTTATAAATAATTACTTATGTTCTGTGAATGATCCATAATTAGATAATATATGAAATTTTCGGCTATATAAATTTCAATTTATAATATTTAAATCTTTTTGTGATTTTTAAACAATTTAATAATATTATATTTTTATAAAATAACAATAGTGTCAATTTTGACACTATCCATTTATTTGAATTTAAATTAAATCCACACAAATGATATATTCAAAATAAAATATTTAATAGGTTACTAAAATGTCATAGTAATCTATAAAATTAGTGGGGTACATTAAATAGTTTATATATTATTTATTTTAATATTTTTAAAACCATTTGTTTGGTATATATCTTAATAAAATAATTATTACAACATTTTTGTATAATTATTTAATATACTTATTTGTTGCGTAAAAATTAAAAATAAAATCATTTGATGAATATAAATATTAGAGATTTTATAATAATAATTTTACTCGAATTTATCATTTTAAAATAAAAACATGTAAATTGTTATCTTTATTAAATTATGAAGATGACAACTTTGGAATCATTTAAAATAAAATATTATAAGTGTCATAATCACCTTAATAAGGATCAAAATGGTCAAAAATTCCACCAGTGTATGATTAGGGTTTATATATACACTACTAATAAGTTATGTTCAGATTTTTGGGCCTTTTTATATGTTTTACTATTTCAATAAAAACTATATTATTGATTTTTAACTAAATAAATAATTTCTGCATCATTAATGTATAAGATAATAAGGTAATTAAATAAATCTTAAAAATTACAAATAAATTACCATTATAAATAAAAACATTTTATCTTTAAAATGATTATTTATAACCGAATTTATATTCTGTATAAACTTGTATTAAAAATACTTTAATTATTAAAGTTGAGTGAGACATATTTCACTTTCCTTTAAATAAAATAAACTAAAGGTCTTAATCTCCTCCAAGTGGGTTCTAATGGATTCCATTTCGACCCAAATATGACTTAGGACGAAATATAATCATCCAATTGTATTAAGACAAGTGTTAGGGTAATTTGATAATATTATATTTACCCTTAATTACCCTATTTACCTTTTACTATGGTAAAAAAAATTTACCGTAGTTACTATTCATAATGCCCAAAAATAAAAATTAGTATATTAATTTAATTTGGACCCACTGATTCCAAATATGGATTCTATTTTTCCAAATTCAATACACAGAAGTTGCATAAATTTAATTAAAATTAATCTCGTTGTCAAAAGAAAACGGGTTTTTATCTAAAACATTGCAAAAGATTGAATTGATTCAGCCTACGAATTCAAGGTAAAATCACTGCTAATGACATACATTACATTAAATGGTAAAAATATATTCTATTTATACTTTAAAACCATTCAATATTATAATTTAACCACATAAATTATTACGATGAAAAAAGTTGTTTTTAATTAAAATATAGTGTGTTTTTACTATTCATTAAAATATGAAAGTTATCAGAATAATATGAAAAATTTATGCAAGGTAAAATTTTATATCCTGATTCCAAATAATAATTTTTTTTTGTAAAATTTAACATATAAACATGTCAAAAATTAAATTTAAAATGGATGTACCATCAAAAGGCGGAAAAACTGCATTTTTTGAAAAATACTTATTTTACCCGAAAAATTTATTTTGTTCTTATACCATGTTCTAAAAAATGTGTATGATGAATAATAATGTTATAAAATTCAAAATTTAATTAATACTATTCATAACGGCAAGTTCATAACAATATTATAACCATATATCGTTGTTTAGTGAAACCTGGTATTGTGTACAACACACGCTATCGAGGAAGGTCATGATTGCGTGTAATGTAAGACAAGTCAGGATTGCGTATACTGCAATCTAATACGGTTTTGCGTATAGTGCAAGATAATCTTGGTGTAGTTTACAAAAAAAGACATCAATGAAATTAAAAAGAATATTTTTCATAAAATATTGGGGTGTTACAAACGATTAGAGAATTTTAAGTTAAACGATAACAAATGTATGATTTTAGGCTAATGAATGAAGTAATTGAGGATCTATAAGATGTCTATGAGTTAAAATATAAGATACCTTAGAAGATGACTATTTCCATAGTTTTCTAAGTTTCCATTATTTATTTTTTCTAAAATTCACTATACTATGAAGCTTTATATTTTTTTCTTTTGTTATCCCTTGGATGTAGGTGTAAAATCTTAGGTGATTGGGGAAGGTAATGAAATTTTGTTTTAATTCTTTATCCAATTAATTTAATGAATGAAAATCTAATTCTTATATTAAATGATGTAAGTGTTTCATAAGAGCGTATAATGTTAAATGTAATTATATTTAATTTATTCTTTTGTTTATTGTAAACATCCTTAGTGGATGATATATCATCAATATCAACTCATTTTATCCTATACATGATTTAATAAGTTTATCACCACAATATTTTAAAACATAATAGTGTTTGATAGCCTATTAAACAAGCAACACCGAGTTTAAATGAACTAGGATAAAATATTAAAATATTAAAATATAAATGTGACCAATTTATCTTCACCATTAATTTGGAGGATATTAATAGTATTAAATTATTTTATAAATATATATAAATTTATTGACAAATTCTTAATAATAAACAACCTTTTAATTGAGATATTTTATTATTCAAAAAATATTCTTCCTTAAAAATAATTTTTAATTATTTTTCGGAAATAATAATGTTATTAATTAATTTAAAATTTAGTAATGTTATTCTATAAAATTAGAAAAAAAAAATTAAATCAAATTATAAAAATTAACATAGGGTGAAATTTTTGGATTTTCTCTCAAATGTATGATTTTTCACTAAATAGTGAAAATTAAAGCTTTTTGAAGTTCTAAAATTTCATTTCATTAAACCAAGTAATTTGAAGGTTCTATTATATTTTATATTTGGTATAAAAGATAAATATATACCATTTTATTTATAATTACCTTATTAATTTTATTTTAATCATTAATTTTCATGATTTTGTTACTAGTTTTTATGCATAAAAATGTGGTTTACTACAAACTATTTTTAAACGTATAAATATAAACGATTTTAATTAATTTAAATAACCCATATTAAGGAATGATTTAAAGGAAATTAATAGAGTATACATAAATTTATATGAATTTAAATTCATATAATTATCATATCTAGTCATAAAATTAGTATATGATAATCTATTTCTTGAAAAATGAATTTCTTGAAAAACCATTTTTCGACACATTTTATGGGGTTAATTTTAAATTTAAATTTTCAAATTATATTATTTGAATTTTATAAAATGTATTGAAAAATAATAATCATAAATATTAATACTATTTAATAAGGTCAACTTAGTTTCGGTCATAAGGAATAGATAAAACAGTAAAAAAGATCGTTACCATTGTGATAAAACAAAAACTGTAAAACTGAGTAACCATAGAGGTAAATGGAATAAAATGTTTCAAAAATGTTTCCTTTTGAAATTCGGAGGTGTTTATCTATCATATCACCCCTACACTCCATTAATTATCAATGTTTTTGGAGGCTCTTGTCTTGTGAGTGAATTTCCATTATCGAAGAATTTTGGTTATTTATGAAAATTTCCCTCCTCCACAATTATAAAAGGGAACCCCCTTATCCTCTCATATTTACACCTATAAAACCTATTTTTCCTCAAATCACTGAAAAAATAAATTCCTTAATCACCTCTCCACATCCTATAGTCATTTTTATCATAAATCTAATCTAATGAGGCTTTAGGCATAATCCTAAAGATGTGGTCTGAAGAAGATGCACCATTCCTTACTGAGTATATTTGTTTTATTTATTATTACACCCCCTCAAATATTAATAAAGTTTTATGATATAGTAACATAATTAAATCCCATATTCAATTTTTCTATCATTTTAATGTCATAACATAAATCCATATTCTATTCTATGAAATGGGAAATGAAACTGTCATTCATGTGTATGGGAGAATACCACATCACAAACCGATGTAATCTGTTTTCCATATTCACTTATCAATGCTGTTTATATTAATTGATTTAATATTTATATATTATATAAATAAAATATTTATAATTATTTATAAATATAATAATATTTCTTACCTTACAATCCATGGAAAAAATGATAATTTCGTTCATGTGTATGACACACTACCGTCTCTTGAAGCGATATTATTCATTTTTTAATTACCTCTTCTCATGTGTGGAATATTTATGTGTATTTAAAAAAATTATATGATATTTATGATATTATTATAATTTATTAAATATTAAATAACAATTATCTTATTTGTATCATGATCATTCCAAAAATGTAAATGTTACACATGCGTACATACGACACACCCTCTATAGGATTATTACATAATTAAAATTCATGAATATTTTTAAAATCATAATATATGTATAAAAATGATAATGATTTAGTTATTATTATTATATAGATTATGTAATAATGACCCCTTTTACAATGGTTAACACACCGATGGTGTTTTGAAATTACGAACAGAGCATCCTCAAAACACATGATGTGGAAAAAATAGATTAAGTAATTAATAAATCATTAAAAAAAATTAGTAAATGGTTTTATAAAAATGTATTAAAACTATAATAGTTTAATAAGAATAAAATTATATAATGTTATTATAAATGAGATAAAATACATACACGATATAGTATGTGCTCAAGGTAAGGGTTTCATCTCAAAACCTCATTCTTTGAGACACATTTTCTTTTATACAACTAATTTATTTTAAATTGAGTTTATAATGAAACATATAAATTTATATAATTAATAATTCATATTTCATGATATTTTATGCTAAAATTCATTTACTTCATTCATGGGATTTATGAATCCATAGTTACCAAGTTATAAGTGTATATGTTTCAATCTCATTTTAATCAGGATTATTTATGCGTTAATTCATATTGTAGGAAATTTCTTGATCATTATATGATAGAGACCTTTCAAATTATTCACAAACTGATATTCATGCAATTATCAATTAATAGCACCATTTTCCTCTCCTAGGTACTTAAAAATATTAAGAAAATATTTTAAATAAAAATCAACTTTATTTATTTATTTAGTCAAAAATCATTTTTATTCTATATACCTATTTTCAAAAAATACATTCGAGAATATTTTTATCATTCTCCAAATGATATATTAAATAAATTTTTAAAATTGATTTACATTTTATAAATTTTTTTGATGGTAATAATCTTATCATTTTCTAAGTGAGGTTCTTTGGAACCTTTTCACAATAGTGAAGAAGGAAAGTTTTTTTAACTTATTAAACATGTATAGAATTACCTACCATCATGACCACTCAATTCATTGAATATTACTTTATAATTTTCAATGGTTATTTTTTAGAAATAAATTTTTGTCTATAATATTTTACAAATTTTTATACTTTGAAGAAGTTATTTCAATGTGAAAATGGTATTTTTATCATGTAATATTCCATGTAATATATTAATGAAATTTTAATTAACAATGAAAATCTTTGATGTTAGGGATTTATTCGAAATTATGTATATATTTATCTCATAAATATATATAGATTATTATGACTAACTTTTATGGGTTAATACATGTCTATTTCTCAAATATATTCATTATGATATTTTATTTTATTATGATATGAGAAAATATTATGAAACCCATTATTTCCATGGGTAATTATAATATTATGTTTTATGATTGATTTTATTTATGTTTCACTCATAACTCATGAACATGTTTTGATAGAGTCACCTAGATAGTGTTCCAATTAATTGGGTAAAGTTTTAGTCTCACGAGACATCATTCATGGGATTAGGGAGAAAACCAAATCTATTATGATACTTTTCTACCATGTGATATTTTATAGGAAGTTAGCCTTAACTATTGTTTATGTCATGTTATATGTCCCTACCAAATTTCCTATGATGATATGATCTTATGATACCATGTTCTTTAGGTTATTCTGCCATTTTATTACTATCAAGCCTTATTTTTTTATATCATGTTATACATTTGAATCACACATTAGGTTTTCTTATCATTTTTATTCACTTATTGGGATTTTAAGATCACCTATTTTTTCTTTGTATTTCTCAGGTTATCCCATGGAGTTTTAAGAGCTAAAAAAGATATTAGATCTCATTATAGAGAATAAAATAATGAATTTTTATTTTGAGTCGCACTTTTATGTATTATAAACCATGTATTCCAAAGACAATGGGACAATATGATATTTTATTTGTAATTAACAGATGTTTATATTAAAAGTCATGTAATAATATGTGTAAAAGGATTGGGTCACTATATTAGGCATGGATGAGTGGTGAATTTCTCAAAGATTATTGAAATGTTTTATAGGAGAAATGGTCACTCTTAAATTTATTGGGAAGAACAGGAACTAATTTGGAATTAATTGAGTAAAATAAAAGTGATTTAATGTATAACATACACAAATTAGAAGAAATAAATAGAAATTAGAGTTATCAGTTAAATCAAGCCTCACCAAATCCATTCACTTAAGGGTGAGATATAAAGTGATTTTATAGCCTCTTATTATTCATTTAATACAAATATGAGTCCGAATTTTAATACTACGATAACATTATAAATGGGAAACTAAACCTGACATAATCACTTCTCATCAATATGACTTCCAATCCCTTTTCGTCAAATTATTTTTAATCTCTTTGTTTCATTACTTTTCTTATATTTAAAATCAAAAAAACCAAAAACACCCATTTCTTATAAATAAAAGTAATATATTGTCTTCAATTATACTCTTATAGAGACAACACTGGGTTTTCATTAGTTATATATTTAACATAGGATATGAATATTTTTTTACCACACTTGGGATACTGTTTTTAGAGGGGAACGGTCAGCAGAACCACCCAAAAATGATTGAGTTGGTTTAATGAAATTGTTGATCATATGTAGTTTTATATATACTAAGAAAATTGAATGGGTGAAATAGTCTGGTTTTTATTAGGTTCTAATTATATTATTTTGTGTTAAAAAAAATTACATTTTGAAGGTTGTATTTTTCATTCTGGTTTTTTTATTGTTGATTTCTTATTTAGGGAATTAGGGTTTGCAACATGATATTTATGTTGTGTATTATAATGAATTTAAGATATTATATATTATAAAGTTGAATATATATCGATTTCTTATTAATAATTTTTGTATCTATGTGTCTTTTGGAAAATAGTGTAGAAATAGTTCAAGAATGATTCTATGTTTCTTAACTCAGATATACATTATAAATTTTTGATGGTAGTTACTTATTAAGTATAATTTAAACCTAAATTCATCATATGGTTTCATGTTTATACATCTATATAACATGTGTTAGTTAATAAATCATGTCAAATTATGATTAAATTCAAGAATATATAGTTTTGGGAGTGGCATTTAGTATGAAAGAGGTTGTTGTTGAGTTCTAGAAAAAAAACAATTACATATTTGGGTTATGTATAGTAGTATTTCTAAGGGATAAATTTGTTTATAAAGATTAATGTCATGGGTATGGTGAAAAACAATTTTTGTTTCATAACATCTAATCCTAATTTAAATATGATATTTTATTTCATTGAAATCTGATAGGGAATTTTTTGGGTAAATATCATGGAAGTTAGAAATAAAACATGTTGATTTGAGAAAATTCATGTTTTACAAACTATTCATGACACCTGAGAAACCACATATATGTAAAAATGATAGAAAATGTAAAATGAATTGTTCGTGAATTGTTAGTGAATGGTATGATTATACCCTATATTATTAATATATACATTCTTTGGAAAATTAATGGTTAGTGAATTGGTTTTTAACCATCTATGCTTACCATGTATTGTGAGAAAAAACCGATCTTATCATCTATTTTATGTTGGTAACCATTATAAGGATGACTATAAGTATTAATTGAATTAAAAAAATTAAAATTTGTATTTTTTAGGAGGGTAATTACTTTCATTGATTCTAGTGGTCAATTTTTTGTTGGTGAAAATGTAAATTTGTTTATTAAACTAAAACTTTTTCTACTAGTATATAACATGTTGTATTCATCTTAATAAATAAAAAACATATATATATTTTATCATGGATACATTCCATTATTTTTACATGGTAAATGCCTTTGTATTGGTCATTTTAATAATTTTTAGTTGTCTGTATCCCTTTCTTATTTGGAAATCCCATCATAGGGAGAAAGGATGCATGAAATCATCATATATCATATCATGAACTACTTTAAATTATTGAAATAATTTTGGGAAAAACACATGGGGTGGGTTATAATGTAACACCCACCATTTATAATGAAATAAATATATTTTTATCATTATCTATTTGGGGATGGATATTTCTAAAGGGTGGTAGAATGTAATAGTCATCCACTTTATATAATATTATATGGTGGAATCATTATTGATTTTTCATGGATTAAAATTATTAAAGGAGTATAAAATGTAATATTAATGATTCTGGTGAGGAGTTTCAATGGGGTGTTTAAATGAGTTTGAAGTAAAAAATGAATATAATTGACTATAAGAAATTTTTATAAGTAGTTAGGGTCTCCTGGGTGACATTTTGAGACTTTATATGTGTTGTTAATGGTTATTACTAGATAATAGTTTCAATAAGGTTTGGGAATGATTAGGGGTAACCTTAAATTCTAGAAAATTTAGTGAAGTTATGAATTCATGGTTTGTGAATGGTTTCGAAATAGTTCACCAAAACCATGTATTTTATATTTGTTATTTTTAAAACCTGATTATAATTTTTTTCTTCATTTTAATTTCTCATATCTATTTACACTCAAAATAAACAATATAATGATGTCCTTCAATCAATATCATCTTATTTTTGGTCTTTTGGGGCTCGATCTAATGTTGTTTCTTCACAAATTGAAGATAAGAAAACTATTTATTCTCCTCCCCAATTTCTGTTTATCTCCTTGGATTATTTTTAGGGATTTTGATGTATGGTTTCACTAAGTCATGGAACAACCATATTTAAAATTACGGATTCCATTTAGAATGAATATGTGAGGTATACAAGTTTTTCTATATATTTTTTCACATGCATTCATACAAGATTATTATATGATAAACTTTTACCTTCTTCATATCGATTTGGGGATCCCCTAAGAATATATATTGAAATTAAATTAGGGTTTTATTTCTATTAATTATAGAATTATCATGATATATTGAAACTTAATTATTAATGTAATATTTAATGACTAACACTTGTTAATAGAGGCTTCCTCTCATCCACTGGAATTATGAAAAAGAGTGTGGGAATATTGATTTAATAAAAAAAAATTATTTATAAATTTTTATGAATGATATTTATTTTTATAGATAATTTTATTTATGAATAAAGGTTATAAGAATTTTATGGGTGGGTTACCCAGTAAGTGTTTGATAAAAAGTTTAAAATACAAAATGGGTATAAAAAGTGTTTTTCTTTCAGGGGAGAAACATGGATTAAGTGTGGAATTAGTGTGTGTGTATATTTCATCCACAATGTTTATGAAATGTTTATATGAGGAAATGTCTTGTAGAAGATTATTTTTTCATAATTATTATATGGGATTATTTTGAGTATGGAATGGATTAATGATACATCTGTGTAGGAACTTGTTTGTAATATCCTAGCCCGAAAGACTATGAAACCTGTAGCTGAAATGATCCCCACATAGCCTCAAGTGTGACTCCATGTACTCCATATGATTTAAACTACCAGTGATGGTCTAATGGTTTTATGGTATAGAGATTATACTCTCATGGTCATAATAGCACAACAATACATCATAAGAATACAATAATATAAGAGATAAAAAATTAAAATAAAGTGTAGTTGATGATTAATAATAATAACCTAAGAAGCACTATAAAATATCCAACATAGAAAATAAAACATAAAACTATGAATGAATATCTAGATGGAGATATATAACTAAAATAGTAAACAAGCTGTAGAGAGTTCAATACATATATAAAGGGAAGGAACAAAATCCTCATGGGAAGTCTCCATGAGCATCCCGAGCTCCAGCTCAGTCCTATTATCCCAACTCCCATCTCCAGTTATTATAACAACAATACAAGAAATAATCCATGGAACTATGAACATGTGGTCTTCTTGGGAACCCTATTGTAATGGAGGCCTGATCAGGGTGTGAAATAAACTGAGTATCCCACCACTAATATTGGGTAAATCATAACCTATTCAATGAATATAAATTACAATAGTGTGAAGGAATAAAAGCTAAAGAAATGAATAAAAAAATAAAAAAAGTTGTATTAGGTTCCTCAATGACACATGGATGACCATACATACTTCATCCCAAGCCAGGATGTGTCTAAACTAGGGTTATCTATTATAGATGTGATATTGGTGTAATGATAATAAGTAATCGTTGAACATATATCATGACATTGATTGAACCTAAGAATATGATTTTTCATGGTGGATTAATCCCATGATAACAACTATGAATTCTCATTTTTTATTATAAAATTCATCATGATAATTTAATTAGAGGAACCCTAAGCCAATTAAAGGAGATTTGAAAATGAAACCCAAGCATTTGCCCAGGGGAACTATAAATACCCAACACCGTAAGAGTCTATCCATGGAGAACCTCAAATGGAATCCCAAGTATCACTCCTAGTGTGGTGTGTATACAAGAACCTCTATGTTTTTTTCCTGGTAACTCATATAGGGGTTCAAATATCACTCATGGAATGGTATAACCATATTTCCACCAATCCCATCCATGTGTTCTCCATTAAAGAAGTAATATCACTCATATGGAGGTCGAAAATCCATGTAATGATACCATCCAAGGAATACCATCTACCACTCATAATGTATCAGAAATCAAGTAACATATGATCCCATCCTTGATGATTTGAAAAGGAGACCCAAGTATCGCTCATGGTATATATAATCTCTAACAACCTATGAGCTCAGCCAATTAATTCTATAAATGGAACTCAAGAATCACTCATGGTGTATAAAAATTCATTTAATTATTTAAATTAATAAGGGGGAAGGCCATGTTTATAAAAATACCATATCACTAGTCAAGTAATTTTAGATGTTGAAGTGCATTTACCAATTCATTTTATGAAGAAGAGTGTCCACATACTTAAGCATTCCAAAACCCATTACAAGGAAACTGAAATTGTTTCATTCCCATAATAATATCATTTAATTCATTGTGTGAATAAAAAAGTGGATGGCCCCCTCATTCCCTTTTTAAAAAGTCTTCCCACATATTAAATTACATGTAATTATTACATGTATTTCTGTAGTTTCACAGCATGTAACAGATGCATGTGATGTATTCATCAAGGAAATCCCCTGAGCTATCATGTTATGAATCTACCAAACTGTACCCCATGGAACTATTACATGTTGTTAAAATGTTTTACATGATGTGTAAGACTCACAATAATTATTTTCCGTAACATGACCATCCTTTCATTCTCTAATGTTAACCCAAACCCCTAATAGTTCCAATAAAACATAAAATACCATAAAAAACACCATTTATGGATGTTCTAATCATCATAATCTTACTTTTTTCCTAAAATTTAAAACAACCCATCCCCCAAAGAAAAATTTAAATTCCATCAAAAATTCCATTCTTTATAGAATGATGGACACCACAATATCTCCTCTATAAAACATGACATCCTCAAGAATCCATTGGGTATAATGAAAACATCACACTACCTACTCATGTTGTGAATGTTTATTTAAATATCCACATTTCATTTCTAAAACCCAACACACCATAAAGAATCACTTTATTCAAATGGTACATAAGCCATAAAAACTCGATTCAATGCTAGAAATCAAAAACTAAAACATAGGGACAAATCTTACCTAATCCCATATAACCTGAGACATGATCACATCATAATAAATTTAATCAACCATCACATGGTACTCCCCACCATTGGTTTTTCCATGAAAAACCTATTTCGATGCCACAATACCTATAACACCTGAATTGCCTATTTAATAATGATCTTAGTGATCTAATAATTCTCACAACAAGATCTTGAACATGATAAAAATATTGATTTATAATCGACCCTAAAAATACTAATCAAGCTAGATTTTAATAAAAATCCTCATATATCCTTACAAAGTACTCTCCTCACCACAACACATTCTTGATGTGGTTCCCCACCATTTGAATTCAATGAACAAAAGGAAAAAAGCATAGTGACACTACCAGATTATTATCCTATAAATAATCATCTTTAACATATGATGAATAAAAAATAAACCCTGACACCTTTTATCCAAGTCACCTAAGATTTCCTCAATCATGCTCACTAAATCTCATACCAAGCTTCTGATGACATCTCCATCTAATATTTACTTACGTTTTCATACCCTAGCATGAATGTAGTTGTATAACTTATCCATCACACTTTGATTGTAACCATTTAAAAACCTCATCTAAGCCCCAATAAATACTAGGTTAACATCAAAATCTTCAACTAGCATCCAAGGAGATCATACAAGGTAGTCCATACATAGTCATTTACTAGTTCGATGTCGACACATAGCTGAGGTGTCTACATAATAAGAAACCTAACTAAGCCAAATGATAGAAAATTTAATGAGCCAGTTTGAATTCGTGAGTCTGTATAAAGAATTCCAACATGGGAATCCAAGTATCTCTTAGGGAACAATTTTCCTCAATTAACAACCACTATTCTTGATTATATCTTCCACATAGTCTATTTCTTAAAAAGGAAAAAAAATTGTTTTTAGCTAATCATTCAATCATCGATATCTTAGTGTTCCCTGAATGATGTCAATATAGGGAGAATGATCATTTCTAAACAACGATTATAATAATAGTATAAAAAATTTCCAAAAATTCCTAATAAACTTCCACTAAATTAAAGATTAAGGGATCATAATGGTTCCAAACCAACTGGCTCTAACTGTGCAAAGAGAGGAAAGTCGAACCATCACTGGTCGATTCTTTAAGAATAAGATTGACTATTACTACTAAAGCATCATTACTTACTGATCATAACGAATTCAACACTTAAGGCATACCGGGATCACTCAATCCCAACCAATGAATTTCATCCCTGACTAATGGTGATCTCAAATATTGATTAAACAACCAACCATATTATCATCACAATAACTCAAAAGAACCGATACTTCCCCAACTTACAAGCATCATGGGTATTCAAAAAAATAAAAGACCATTTCCTAATGGGCCTCCTTAGTTCATTTCCTTCAAATTGGAAGGAGACATATTACAACACTTTGTACATTTCACTCCCACCTTATAAGTGTTAAAGTATTTGTATAATAAGAAAGGTATGTCATCCAACAACACACACTCTATCAACCACTGAACATGGTTTATGGACATGGAAAATACGATTTAACAATAGTTAAATTGAATGTGAAGGAAAATAGACACTTAAGAGCATGCTAGGCCAAATTTAACTTAGATTTATATGTGAAACTCCTTCTAAGTTACATCCACTTGTGCCATTTGCATCAAGAATAGAGGCTAAAACAAACCGATCTGTAGTGTCACAACACCCAATAATTTTACAAAATCATCCAAAATATTAGGATGATTAAGATTTAATCCAATGCCCATGTCATTATAATACAGATATGACCTATGATCAAGGAGTTATAGATCAAGGATAACATATTTTCAATTTAATCCATTTGGTTTTCCATATCATTTATCAACTTGGAGGGTACCGCCTGTATCAACACATACCACCCTAATGATTTACAAAAAAAGAACATCCTTCATACATACCATAGACTTATTGAACGTATGAATATTTTATCTAATGAATCATAAAAATATTCATCCAAATATGTATTATTAAATATGAAAGGAATACGGTAGATTACATACTATGTCGTCACCATTGAAGAAGAAGAGGGGTCGCACGACCCACTATGTGGCTGACCATGCCCTTGGAATGTCTATCCCAATGAAACTGAGCAAAAAAAGGATGATTATACTCACAAAAAGGCCAAGTTATGGAATGAACATCTATTACTATGACTGTGTTGTTTTAGAAATAAAAGTACTATATGGGAAAATAATAACCAAATATTACTACACATCATAAACTCATCAGACCATCTAAAAATGATTTAATGTTATAAGGGGTCTACCTACTTTGGGTTATCCCCTTACTGAAGAATAATGCATCAATCCTAATATGATTTCATTCCAAAAACATTCACTAGACTTACCACCTACAATACAAGTTAAACGAATCAAATGGGAGTCAATCACATTCTTGTTCTAAGGGAAGCTCAAAGAACATTGAAACTACCCGTATTAGAGGGTTAAATATAAAACAACATCTTAAGGTATTTATTTACGTTATTAAATTATTTCACATTTATATCTTTACAAATTTCAAGGATTATTTTTAAAGAAAAAATAGTACATCCATAAGATAAAAGTGTTTGGTACTTTATTTAGCTAAATCCACAAGGCACACATAGAATTTTTATCAATACTATTTTAAATTATGATTTATTTATCTATTATCCTACCATATTTAGGTAGTTTATCACATATTCTACATTTTAAACATCATTAATTTTTTCATAATCTTTGAAAATTGGATTATTTAATGAAAATTCCAATTCCAAACTATAGTGGAGTACACCCTTTAGGTTGGGGTTTGAATTTTAATTAACTAACGACTCATATAGGTACACCTCAAAAGAAAATAACAGGTATTTTAAAATTATAGGGATCTGATTTAGTAAGATGTCACCAAACAATTATCTGTAAAACCATCTAAATGGGTGAAGACACATTAAATAACCATCCATATATAACATAATTATACACCAATGGGGTTATGTACCGAGGCATATCAAAATAATGGCAACTAAAAAGGGTCCCATTAATCATGAATAAAAGCTACCTACAGGGGTCCCATCCAGCAAGAATAAATGAGACCTATAAGGCTCCCATTAATAATTCCAACATCAAGTTTTAATTCACCATTAATGGGTTTAAAATGTAAAGACTATAAGCCAAGGTTGACCTACTTGGGACACGCCAAGCCAAATGCACATATACAACCAATTTATATAAAGTAAAAATTTAACAAATTATATATTTATAAAATAGTTTCTATGTATACCATGTGAAGGATCTGGATGCAGAGGAAGTGTGGTGGTTGGGAGGGAGCAACTATACTTATTCTGTAATCGATGACCAATCTGGGATCAATACGACGATGAATTCTAGTATACACGGATTGAAATCAATGATTTATACAAAGATAATAATAGTGCTAGATCAGAGAAAGAGGATCTTGAACATAATGTTTTTCATTAATTAAAAAATTTCTGAAGAAATTAAATACCCGGGTCTTCGATACGTTCTTTTTTGACAATTGTTGATCATCCAGAATAACACTTTCGGGTTCCATCATTGTGCTTGCAAGGATCCAATGTAGAATCCCTCTAGAAATGATCCAAAAATTCTCCAATGGTCTTTGATCAACACCACTCATTATCCAGATGTTATCATGGTGGAACAAATGTCTTTCATTAATCATTATTGATCGCTCGTTCTTCACTCTTGAAGAACTTCTCTCGTTCTTGAGAGCGAGAGATGAGAAGATTTGAGAGAGAATTGTTTTCTCAACAATTGTAAATTCACTAGGTTTGGGAAAAATAAACATACATGACTATTAATCAACATGGGGTTTAAGTTACAATATTTAATTATTAAATAAGAATTAAATGAAATTATAACTATTAGGGAAAACCCATGCCTCATAATAACAATAACAACACCATTATTTTTGGGGCGCCACTGTGTGGAAAACATAACCATAAATGATATCTCATTCCACATAATGATAATAGTATTGCTATTATTTCTTTCTAAAATTTGATAAAAATTATTGACAAACATGTAAATAATTAATTTATCAATAGAAAATATCCTACACCATTCTAACTCCTCTTCCATTCTTTGATCACCAGAATAAAATATTTTATTCTCTTAAATAAAATTTTTTATTTATAAAATATTTTTAAAATATTTTTTAATTGTTCAACAAAATACATAAATATATTTTATTTACAATTCAGTGAATAAATATTTATTTAATTTATGAAATATTTTTAACTGGAATAAAATTATTCCTCGGTCTTGAGAATAATATTTATTCCATTAATTAAATTCAAATAGAATTTAATCGAGATCGCCCGAAAACCTTAGTATTTGAATCTCTAGGATTCTTTCTCATTGGCATTAGGCAGGCTTGCCTAAAGTCTAGGATTACTATCTAGAAATGGGCAATGGAACCCAAGAAAAATAACTTGAAGTCATAATGATGACATCCACATATGAACGCTCAATGTGTAATATAATCTCTTTGTCGCAACATCTCATATAGTCGGTTTCATGATAGTGTCATCAACCTATATGCTTGATATGTCATTATTTTATTACCTAAAATAAACTCATTGTTACACCATGGACCTAGAATTTAGGGTGATAGTTCTATTTCAATCAAAGGACTGAGATATCAACATTTATAAATGGAAGGGAAAATCCCTCCTCAACTTATCTGTTAATAACATGTCATTTGTGATGCACCCAACATACCTACTTCCCGCAAACATATGGCATGATGGTTTTCATCTAAAAATCTATGTGTTTGAGTTGTGACACATATTTTTGATAATCTTAAAGTCTAAGGACCACTACACACACTTGCAGATAGGAATATCTGATGACACCAGAACAAGCAGAATTCTTACTGGAAGGTCTATTCTCATAATATCCCATATTGGATATTACCAAGTGTGAAAATCATGAGAAGAAGTATTATATACTTATGAGTACTTAGAAATAATATCCTATATAATATGTGTCCCATCATAGTATTCCGTCAAACCATAGAACTATATTTAAGAATATTTTAATAGACCATCATGGTTCTCATCATAGTGGGGAACATCTAAGACCATATTAATGTGGAAAGTACTATAGGAAATTATTACATAATATTCATGAAAAAAATGAAAAATATATAATGAGATGTTTAATATTTAAATAAATTAAATATTCATGTAATAAATGTACAATAAATTGGTTCTAGGACACCAACTCCAAAAAAACTCCCACTTGAACTAGAGCTAACTATTTGCGACTTTCAGTCCTCTAGAACTCACATGATGATCAGGTTTATACTGATTTAAGGTTTTAGTCAAGGGGTCCATGAAATTTTCTTCCAAGGAAATAATACTCACTAAAACATTACCTATATAAGAAATATCCCTCTAGAGATGATACTTCCATAGTATCGGCTTCATCTGCTGATGTGACATTTTCTCTTTTGAGAGAGCCAACACTCCAGTATTATCACAATAAAGTGTGATGGGATATTTACTACTGGTTATCACATCTAGATCTTGGATGAATCTATGGATCCAAAATGACTCTTTAGCTACCTCAAGAACTACGATATACTCAGACTCTACTGTAGAATCTACGACTACACTTTTCTTTGAGCTCTTCCAACTCAATGCACCTCCATTCAATGTGAAGATATATCTCATTTGTGACTTCATTTCATCTTGATCAGTCTGGAAACTAGCATCAGTATATCCTCTTATGACTAGTTCCTCATCTCTACCATAAACCAGGAACATATCCTTAGTATTCCTTAGATACTTAAGGATAGTGTTGACTTCCATCCAATGTCGGTCACCTGGATCATCTTGATATCTTTCAAATGCACTCAATGCATAGGCAAAATATATCATAGTACATAGAATATCATACATGACATACCCAATAACTGATGCATATGGAATCATTTCTATTCCCTTTATTTCCTCATGTTCCTAAGGACACATTTTCTTAGAAATGTGAATGCCATGTGATGCTGACAACAACCCCTTCTTAGATTGTTCCATACTTAATCTCTTCAGTATCTTGTCAATGTATGAACTTTGAGTTAGGTTGAATAATCTCTTGGATCGATCATGATAGATCTTTATCACAAAAATATAGGCTACCTCACACATGTCCTTCATGGAGAAGCATTTATTCATTCAGTCCTTAACCGAATATAAGACTGGTATTTCATTTCAAATTAGTAATATTTCATCAACATATACTATTAGGAAAATGATAACACTCCCTATAAACCATTTATCGATACAAGGCACACATTCATTCTTTATAAAACCAAATTCTGTTATAGATTCATCAAAATGATTGTTCCATGACATGAATGATTTCTTTAATCCATAAATGGATTTTTGAAACTTTCATCTCGTATTGGAATCATTTGGAGTCACAAAACCTTTAGGTTGTGTCACATATACGTCTTACTAAAAAAAATTATTAAGGAAGGTTGTTTTGAGTTCCATTTTCCAAATATCAAAGTCATGGTAATAAAAAATGGCCTATAGAATTCGGATGGATTTCAGCATTGCAACTGGTGAAAATGTGTAACATCCCAAGTAAATAAAGAACATGAAAATTTTCATATTTATTAATACTTGTGAACTAAATATTAATTCTACTTTAAAGTGGACACTATGTTTGATGGTATACCTGATACACAATAATAGATTTCTATGAAATCTTAGGTTGCACACTAATAATATAATATTATTATTTTAAATGGTAGTTAACACCAAGCTGTTGTAATGGTGGGAATGAACAGAACTAACTTCAAAATGATTATATATATTTGTTAATTTTTTTAACATTTATCCAATAAAAGTTAGAGGCTTAAAATGTGAATGAATCTAAATTTAAACATAATTTACTTTAAAAGGTTGATTTGTTGCCTTTTAATGGAGAACCCTCTTAAAATCTAGTTTTGGTATCTTTTATATGTTCCATTTGACAAAATAAAATTCTTCTTTATAATCGGGACATAAAAATTTACTTTTGGTAAATTTTTGGTATTTTTCTAATAATATTCATTTTTTATGAATAGTGAGAAATATTGTATTTTAATTCAAAAATGCCTTTTAATATAATTTATTTATATGGTTAGACTATATTTTAAATTGGTTTTTAAGTTTAATTAGATTACATGTTTACACATTAATCCAATTTTGTTCATTGGAATTAATTTCACTTTAAAATTATACATAAACAAGTATCAATATTTTGATAGTTATTATTTCTTAAAAACACGCTATTAGTTTTGACAACAGGAATTAATTTCAAATTAATTAATACAACTTATAAATTTTTAATTTGGTAAAATAAACATCATTTTTTAATTCATAATATCAAATATAGCTTTGGACGAATTTTTGGTATTTTTTTAAAAACATCATTTTTGATGAATAGTGAAACCACTAAGTAGTAGTTAAAAATCCGACCTTTTTATTTAAATGAAATTCCACCGCTTGTGTGAATTGAATTTCAAAAATATGAGATAAATGGTTTTTATTAGTAAGTAAAATTTAGTTCAAATAGATGAAAATAATTTTTCATGAATAGTAACTTTTGACTTTTATTTACCTCGGTTAAAGGTAAATAGGGTAATTCAAGGTAAAAGGAATATTATAATAATATAAAATTACCTTAACACTCGTACTAACCTTATTGTTTGAGTCATGACCAACCATGGTTATCCTTGGGTCAATTTTGGGACCCCATAGAGCCACTTAAGAATGATAATGACACTTTATTTTAATTAACATAAATTAAAGAAAAAGATGACATTAACAAATATCTTTTAGTATATCAATTTTTACATGTGGTAATATAAGTCATATTTTTGACTAAAAATAATAATTATAAATTTAAAAATATTTCCTACATTAGGGTAATTTTTTTATAATTTTTAGAAATCACATAAATTATATTATTTATGACATAATAATGATGTAGTATTTACGTCATTAATAAATGATTTAAATAAATATGATTATTAATATTAAAATAATATCCAAAACCTGTCCAATTCTTATTGGATGATTTTATTTCGACCATGATTAATCTTTGATTCGACTTTAATTATATTTGGACCTTTAGAAACCGAATATCACTATATAATAAAATAATATTTTCACACTTTCCTAAAGAGACCTTCCTTCCCCTTATAAAAAGACACCACTTCTAACCCATTCGACACACATCTCAAGCCCCTTGGCTTATCCAAAAAATACCAAAATAATCTATCAAGATCCCCCTCTTCCTCTTAGAAGCCTCAACTTAGGTAAAAGGCTCTTCAAGAAGTCCTTTTGGTTCAATCCAAAGGAAGTTACCCAAATTAAAGGTAATTCTTTCTCTTAAATTATTTTGTTTTATTTTGTTTTATTTTACTTATCCAACCCCCTAAACACTTTTTATTACTTTTTTTTATAACAACACAAGTATCCCCAATATACTATGATGTTTTTATTAGAATTATTCGAACTACACTTACACACACCTCCATCTAATGGGTGAAGAGCATACTGTGACTATGGATGGAAAACTAACACCTCACGAAATGATGATTGTTCGATTATCTCCTACCACATCTCATAATGGCCATTAAGATGGAACTATATTTATATATGATATATATATTATGTTTCTGTTTTCTTTATGCTATTGTATTTCCCATTTATATCATTATTTTATGGTTTCCATTATGGGTAAAACACGATAATTTCATTTGAGGAAGTGCGGACTACCACCCCCTCAAAATGATATGATTGGTTAATGCCTTATGTGGTACCTATAGAAGATTAAATTAATGATATTATATATGATATTATACTGGAATTATAATATTCCTATGTATCATTACGATTTAATTCCATTAAAATACTAAATAGAAATGAAAGTATCATTCATGCGTACGTATGACTTACCACCTCCATGAATGGTACATTTCATTTCTTATCTCAAAATGTTATGTACTGTTATAAATATATATATATATATACTGGATATATAATATATATATGATATCTAAATCAGTTATATCATTCTGAAGATAATGTACTATTGACCACATGGAAAATAGTAATTATAACAAGTTCATTTTTGACTCATGTTCCGAACATTGATAAAATATCCATTATGAACTAAAATAAATAACTAATTATTATCGCAAGGTAATAAGTGACATAAAAGGAATAATAAACTTGAAAATAATATTAATAAAATATAAATTAACTTAAGTATTTTATTCAGGAAAAACTTTGAATATACAAGACAAGTTCAACTTGAGGTAAGGGGTTTCTTATCTCACTTTTAATTCTGTGAGATTTCCGTTATTCAACACTTATTTATGGCATGTGGTGTATTGTGTACTTCCATTTGATATATATTATCATGATTATCTTTATATTCATGGTATTATGGGATTAATTTTGTGGTTATTAACATTTTTTCATACGACTCGATTGATTACATCGAAATAAGGGTTTTTCATCTCACTTTTATTCCTATGAGATTCATGCTATATTGGCCACTATTTCCTTTTGTGTGGAGTATGTAATGCCCATGATTGTATTATTTGAGTAATATAATTTAATTTATGTGTATTTAAATATTTATTTTATGATAATTCTTTCCTGGGGTGTATGTTTCATAATTTACCAAATTGGTAAGGGAATTTCAAATTTCAATTTCCACTCATTGGTCTTTACGTATACTTCATTGATTATTTTACTCCATGATTATGTGTGGAATCACTATTTATTATTTGTGTATTAATGTTGTCTCCCCTTTATATGGATATAATTTTGATACACATAATCACTCCATTGATAAATTCTCAAGTCATCGATATGAACTTGATATGAGTAATTTTAACTCAATCTCCATTTATTGAGTTTAACATCCAATTCATTAGTGTTGTTTTTAAAAGGATATGCATGAATGTACTCTGATTGATTTACATTGAATATCCATTCATATTGAGTGTATTTATATTTTTCACACATAATTTAGTCATTTATTTATCCTTAACCTAAGGATACGGTCTTTATAAGAGATTTCATCTCAATTTAAATTCCATTGAGACTTTTTTGTTGTTATACGCCAATTCACTTTTATATGGTGTATATAATGTACTTTGGAAAAGTATATCATGTATCCCTTTATTATCATGTTATTATAATTTTTTTATTACCTCAATTATTTGTATTCAAGTGTCTCTCTTTTGGTTAGGAACTCTAACTAAAATATCATTTTTAATGTTTTAAAGATTTATTATTCTAAATCTTTCACATTAATGTCCATGTTTTAAAAATCGGTCTAAGGATTTTTTTATGTGGACATTAAAGTTTTAAAATTAAAATTCCTTTAAAAATTTTCAAAGTGAAATGGGATACTTTGATTAAAAAATCTATTTTTTAAACGTCTTCTTGACAAATAGTGGGACTTTTAAATGTTTCAAGAAAAAGGGGAATATTTCTCTCAAATATTTTTGATGATTGTTTTCATCTATGTCAATATCCCTAATTATTTTCAATTGAGGTTAATATGTAACAAGAAAATCTTCCATATTGTATTGAATGAGTTAAGTTTGACTGTGGATGTGTTATTTTTTATACCATTCAAGGTTTATGGATAAAGTATTGACATTTTTTATGCTAGTTATAATACGAAAGTTTATGTTATATTTCAAACTTTTCATGTGAGAAATGCATTGGACATAGTAAGTGATGGGTGGAGCCCGCTATAGCTACTCGATGCATTAGTAGGTCTCATGAGACAAACTAGTGTCTTGGCACAAGGCCTTGAAAAAATCTTATTTTTAGTCTTAGCATAAGGCCTTGACTATGTGGTTATGATGTCCAACATTATGAATTCCATCATTATGAGATTAGATATTGATATTTCAAGTGGTTATTTTACTATTATAATACCCATGACTATGTTTTATTATGGAATTATTTACTCAGATCATATTCCATCCATAAAGCGTTGAGGTTAATTATTTGTAAAGACATGTTTGTTCAATTATTAACCATTCCTAATGTTTTTGTTATCTTCCACTGAATTTCTTACTCTTACTCAGCATTTGAGCTCACCCCTTTATCATTTTTTATTTTCCCATGATATGAAGAAGTTTTTTTTGAGTGACTTGTCAGAATAATCTTGGATTCTTGTATGTTTTTAATGGAATAAATTAGTGTTGTTTTTCTTTTCAAGTTGTAGTGTTGAACTTATGTATGTATCTTATTTCAAATACTACTAATTGATCGGTCCTTTGAGATAGGATTCCTTATAATCATTCCAATGTATTAAAATAATGCACCATCTCTTGGATTCTTGGGTCGTGGAGTTATAGTTGGTATTAGAGGAAGTTTAATACAAACCTTGGAAACTAGATTTAAATAAATTATGATTAGAGAACATTACCCTAAGATAGACCTTGATGATTAGTATAGAATAACTTCATAGAATTTTGATAAGGTAGAGATTTTTTAATTTTCCAAGCAATACATCTTTGTCTGGATACGAGCAGGTAGAAACGGCTTAGGCACATAATTACCTAGGAGTGAAAACTCCAACAAGGAGTTTCAGGCTTGACCCGGGGTACCCTGGTACACGACAATGGGTCTTGCTGCAATCTTGGTTACGACACTCCTAGAGGATATTTTTAGAATAATTTACATTTTCTTTACCAACTGATTTGAAGTACTTTAATATAAAGTGATAATAAATGACCTTGTTGAATCCTAAGGTGTTTTAAATTGAAAATAATGTGTCATGATAGTCCCTAAATGGTGTTATTACTATTATTACTCACACAATTCATTCTAGTTTTAGTCAATGGATGGATTCCAAAGAAGTCATAGTAACTTTGATCTTGATGTACAAGGTTTTAAAGGTGGTGGAAATGAGAAAAAAATGGAATTTTGACTAGCGTAAAAGATATCATGTTCATACCGAGTCAGTTTTCAGAAAATATGATCAACAACATATATATTAACCAACTCCCGGACTCAACAAAAAAAAGAAAATGGTGAATGATAAGAGATCCAGGTGTGAAGACCATGGAGTAAAGAAATCTCATTTTCCATCATGTAGGAAATGTGGAAGGAGAAACCTAGGAAGTTGTATTAACAGATCAAAGAAATGCTTTATGTGTGAGAAATAATGACATAAAGTAAAGAATTGCTGAGGAAAAATGAAGATTACTATGGAAGAAAATAAAAATGGTCCTAAGAATCCATTTACAGACATTTTCCATAAATGTAGGGGACCTGGCCATTACTCGAGTGAATGAACTATCCTATATGATATCCTCTTTGTCAAGGAAGATGATATGTTGAAATAAATGGATGGAGAAATGTTTAAAAAATATTAGTGCTCTTTGTTGATGGAATTACTTTTGAAAAAGATTCTCTTGAATTTGTAACCCTACAGTTTGTCATGTGAAAATGATATTTGAGGAAGAATTTTCTTTTCTCTTGTGGATATAGTTATAAATAACCATTTGGTTTTATATGATCATTGAGTTTGAGGAAATTACAAGTTATAAAATTTTGAAATGAAAATGAAAGGTATGAGATAACATTTGTGATGAAATTATGTTATCATTATTTTAAAGAATCTACCACATTTTTGGGAATGTTATAAAATTATATTGTTTTTGAAAAAGGAAAACACATAGAACACATGACAACCCATCGCGTTGGACAACGCTGCCGGAATCGAACCCATAACCATAGTGCAATTGGGATTGATCGCCTACCACTGGACTACGTGAAGTCCGTGGTTAGTGTGACTAATTATTTTTAGTTAAATAATTTTCTTGATCAATAATAAGTTGATTTTGGATCTTTTGTCTTATCAATCGGATTTCCTTAGTATAGGAAAACAATTTGGTGATTAAGTGATAAATTTTATTTTGGAAGACGTTCGCTCTGTTGGGAACACTATATACCTAAGGAAAATATAATACTATTAGATTTGATTTGAGGAGTAATAGTTTATTTTTATCTATATTTTGGGATATTTATAGAAATGATTAACCGATCATAGAAAATATGTGATTAGGTTAATTACTTTTGAGTATGTGACTTTAAGTGTAGTCGATGTCATTTAGATATACAATTTAACATGGAAGACTACATAACCAAATTCTTCTATGTTTTGGGTATATTAGTTTGGATTATATTTAAGGATTTTAAGGACAATTGTTTATTGAATGATATTTATTTAACTTTGGGTTATTGTTTGTTTAATTTTAGAAATTAAGATTAGTATTTATTTCTCTAAAGGATTATCCTTTTTGGGGATCATCTGATCTTGTACTAACCATTTTGTTGGTGGTTAATCTCTAAAGGAAAGGTAAATTTATTGTTTATCATTTTTGAATCATGTGATTCTCTAGAAGTTTATTCTAGAACTTTTGGTGTGACCAAGTCATCTTGAATAATCATTGTTTGAAAAAAAGATTAGTTGGTGGTAGAAATTTATTAAAGAATGAAACTATATATAAAAAGTAAGAATATATCTTTATGTTCTTATTCAATCTCATAAATAAATTCTTCAACATTATGAAATGGAACTTAAAACAAAAAAAATTATCTATTTACTTTTACTACTGGGAAACTAATGACCTTTTATCCCATCACAAGTTTGTGGTTTTCTTGTTGTTAACTTTCTCTTGAACATATTTTCTATCCCTCTCCACCAGAATATGGAACTTAGTTTATCTTCTATATCCATTTTTTCCTACATTTAATCCTAGTATGGGTTATCTTGGGTGACCTTTTTACATTTCATTCTTTCCTTTAATGTGATAGTTTTACTGACACTTTTCTGATGTGGGACTTTTAATGAAGTTTCCAAGCTCAGTTTTAAAATTTCAAGGATGCAATTCCCAAAATGGGGAAAGGATGTAACATCCTAGGTAAATAAAGAACACGACATTTTTCATATTTATTAATATTCGTGAACTAAATAGTAATTCTACTTTAAAGGGGACACTATGTTCGATGGTATACCCGATACACAACTATGGATTTCTTTGAAATCTTACGTTGCACACTAATAATATAATATTATAATTTTAAATGGTAGTTAACACTTAACCATTTTAATGGAAGGAATGAACAGAAATAACTTCAAAATGATTATATATATATTTTAAATGTTTTTACATTTATCCAAAAAAAGTTAGAGGCTTAAAATTTGAATGAATCTAATTTTAAATTTAATTTACATTAAAGGTTTGATTTACCGCCTTTTAATGGTGAACCCTATTTAAATATAGTTTTGGTCACTTTTATATCTTCCATTTGAAAAACAATAAAATTATTCTTTATAATCTGGACATCAAAAATTATTTTGGGTAAATTTTTGGTATTTTTCTAATTATATTCATTTTAAATGAATAGTGAGAAATAATGTATTTTAATTCAAAACTACCTTTTAATATAATTTATTTATATGATTATATTACATTTGAAATTGGTTTTTATGTATAATTAGATTATATTTTTACCCTTTAATCCAATGTGGGTAATTGGAATTAATTTCACATTAAAATTATACATAAACATGTGTTAATATTTTGATAGTTATTGTTTCTTAAAAGCATGCTATTTTTTTGACAATGAGAATTACTTTTAAATTAATTAATCCAACTAATACATTTTGAATTTGTAAAAATAGATATCATTGTTTAATTCAGAATATGAAATACAGCTTAGGCTGAATTTTTGGTATTTTTTTGAAAAACTTCAATTTTTGGTTAATAGTGAAACCACTAAGTAGTAGTTAAAAATTCGACTTTTTCAGTTAAATGAAATTTTACCGCTTCTGTGAATTGAATCTTGAAAATTAGAGATACATGGTTTTTATTATTAAGTAACATCTGGTTCAATAATATGAAAATCATTTTTGGTGAATAGTATCTTTGGACTTTTATTTACCACAGTTAAAGGTCAATAGGGTAATTCAAGGTAAAAGGAATATTATAATAATTGGAAATTATCTTAACACTGGTCCTAACCATATTTAATGAGTTATGGAAAACCATGGTCATTTTTGGGTAAATTTGGGGACCCCATTAAGCCACTTAAGAATGATAATGACACTTTATTTTAATTAACTTAAAGTAAAGACAAAAATGACATTAACAAATATATTTTAGTATATCACTTTTTACATGGGGTTATATAAGTCAAAATTTATACTATAAATAATCATTAGAAAGATAAAATGATTTCCAACATCATGGTAATTTTTTTATAATTTTTATCCATCATATAAATTAAATTATTTATGAAACAATAATGATGTAGTATTTACCTCATTAATAAATGATTTAAATAAATATGATTATTAAAATTAAATTAATATCCAAAACCATTACAATTCATATTGGATGATTTTATTTCGACCATGAGTCATCTTATATTCGCCTTTAATTAGTTTGGACCTTTATGAACCTAATATCACTATATAATAAAATAATATTTTCACACATTCTTAAAGGGACCCTCCCCCCCCTTATAAAAAGGAAAACACTTCTAACCCATTCCACACACCTCTCAATCCTTTTTGGCTCGTCCAAAACCTACAAAAATAATCTCTCTATATCCCCCTCTTCCTCTTAGATGCCTAAACTTAGTAATAATGCACTTCATGAAGTATTTTTGGTTCAAACCAAAGGAAGTTACCCAAATAAAAGTTAATGCTTACTCTTAAATTATTTTGTTTTATTTTGTTTTATTTTACTTCTATGACCCCCTAAACACTTTTTATTACATTATTTTATAACAAAACCAGTATACTAAATATACTAGGATGTTTTTATGAGAAGGATTAGAACTATACTTACACACACCTCCATCTAATTGGTGAAGAACATACTGTTTCTGTGGATGGAAAACTAACGCCTCACGAAACGATGATTGTTCAATTTTCTCCTACCACCTCTCATGGTGGTCATTAAGATGGAACTATATTTATATATGATATATATATATTATCTTTATATTTTCTTTATGATTCTATATTTTCCATTTATATCATTATTTTAAGGTTTCCATTATGGGTAAAACACGATAATTTCATTTGAGGAAGTGTGGACTACCGCCCCCTCAAAATGATATGACTCATTAATGCCTTATATGGGACATATAAAGGACGAAATTAATGAAATTATATATTATATTATACTGGAATTATAATATACCTATGTATAATTATGTTTTAATTCCATTAAAATACAAAATAGAAATGAAATTAGCGTTCATGCATACATACGGCTTACCGCCTCCATGAACGGTACATTTCATTTCTTATATCTAAATTTTATGTACTATTATAAATAGATATATAAACTATATATAATATATATATATATGATATCTAAATCAATTATTTCATTCTAGAGATAATGGAATTTTGGCCACATGGAAAAATATTAATTATAACAAGTTCATTTTTGACTCATGTTCCGAACATCGATAAAATAGCCATTATGAACTCAAATAAATAACTAATTGTTATAGAAATGTAATAAGTGATATAAAATTAATAATAAACATGAAAAGCATTATTATTCAAGAATAAATTAACTTAAGTTTCTTATTCTGGAAAAGAAGGGAATATATAAGACAATCCAGACTTGAGGTAAGGGGTTTCTTATCTCACTTTTAATTCTGTGAGATTTCTGTTATTCTCCACTTATTTATGGAATGTGGTGTATTGTGTACTTACATTTGATATATATTATCATGACTATATTTATATTCATGGAATATTTTGATTCATTTGGTGTTTATTAACTTTTGTTCATATGACTCGATTGATTACAATGAAGTTAGGGGTTTTCATCACACTTTTATTCCCCTGAGATTCATGCTATATTGGCCAATATTTCCTTTTGTGTGGAGTATGTACTTCCCATTATTGTATTATTTTAGTAATATAATTTAATTTATGGGTTTTTACATCTTCATTGTATGATACTTCTTTCATGGGGTGTATGTTTCATAAGTTACCAAATCGGTAAGGGAATTTCAAATTTCAATTTCCACTCATTGGGCTTTACGCATACTTCATTGATTATTTTACTATATGATTATGTGTGGAATCACTATTTATTATTTGTGTATTAATTTCCAATCCCCTTTATATGGATATACTTTTGATACACATAATCACTCCATTGAAAAATTCTCAAGTCATCGATATGAACTTGATAAAAGTAATTTTAACTCAATCTCTATTTATTAAGTTAAACATCCAATTCATTGGTGTTGTTTTTACTAGAATTTGTGTGAATGTACTGTGATTTATTTACACTGAATATCTAATCATATTTAGTGTATTTATATTTTTCACACATAATTATGTCGTTGATTTATCTTTAACCTAAGGATACAATCTTTATAAGATATTTCATCTCAATTTATATTCCATTGATACTTCTTTGTTGTTATACGACAATTCACTTTTATATGCTGTATATAATTTTCTTTGACATAGTATATCTTCAATCACATTATTCTCATGATATTATAAAGTTTTGATTACCTCAATTATTTGTATTCAGGTTTCTATCTTTTGGTTAGGAACTCTAACTAAATTATCATTTTTAATGTTTTAATGATTTATTATTCTAAATATTTCTTATTAATGACCATATTTTAAAAATCGGTTTAAGGATTTATATATATGGAAAATAAAGTTTTAAAATTAAAATTCTTTTTAAATTTTTCAATGTGGTATGGGACACTTTGATTTAAAAATATATTTTTAAATGGATTCTTGACAAATAGTGTGACTTTTATATGTTTTCAAGAAAATGGGGGATATTTCCCCCAAATAGTTTTGATGATTATTTTAATCTATGTCAATATCCTTCATTATTTTTTATTGTGGTTAATCTGTTACAATACAATCTTCCATATTGTATTGAATGAGTTATGATTGACTGTGGATGTGTTATTTTTATACCATTAATGGTTTGTGGATAAAGTATTGACATTTCGTATGATAGTTTTAATACGAATGTTTATGTTATGTTTCAAAATTTTATTATGAGGAATGTATTGGACTTATTATGTTATAGGTGGATCTCGCTATAGCTCCTTGATGCATCGGTAGGTCTCATAAGACAAACTAGTGTCTTGGCAGAAGGGCTTCACAAAATATTATTTGTAGTCTTGGCGCGAGGCCTTGACTATGTGGTTATGATGTCTGGCATTATGAATTCCATCATTATGAGATTAGCTATTGATATTTCATGTGGTTATTCGACTAGTAGAATACCCATGACTTTGTTTTATTATGGCATTATTTACTCATCTCATATTACTTCCATAAAGTGTTCAGTTTAATTATTTGTAAAGGCATGTGTTTTCAATTATTCACCATGCCTAATGTTTATGTTATCTTCCGTTGTATTTATTACTCTTACTAAGTGTTTGAGCTCACCCCTTTCTCATGTTTTATTTTCCCAGGATATGAAGAAGTTAGTTATGAGTGACTTGTAGGAATAATCCTGGAAGCCTAGATGTTTCAAATAGAATAAATTACTGTTATTTTTCTTTTCAAGATGTAGTGTTGAACTTATTTATGTATCTTATTTCCAAGACTACTAATTTGATCGGTCCTTCGGGACTTGATTCCTTGTAATCATTCCAATGTATTAAAATAATGCACCGGCTCCTAGATTATGGATTCTAGAATAGATCATTATTCAATAGGGCTTTGTGGAATCTTTTCATGTACCAACTCTTGTATACCTTGAGCCTCAACTTTATCGAAGTCTATCTCACTCCAACAATCTATTTTGTAGATGTCCTACCTCTCAAAGAATATGGAATCTCTTTCCACTCTAAAATTTTTTTATGAGGGGTGGTATAGGTAATATCCTCTTGTTTACTAGGGGTATACTATAAAGGTACACTTTGTGCCTCAGGGTGAGAGTTTTTTACCTAAAAAGGACTTAACAAATGATTTGCTTCCCTACACATGTAAATTTGATAACATGGATTTTCATACACTCCAAAGTTCATATGGAATACCATTTATCTATTTAGTTGGTACTTGGTTTAGTATGTCTGCCTCGGTTTGTAACACATATCCCCAAAAGGATAATAGAAGACTTGAATGACTGATCATTGATCTCACCATGTCCAACATGGTGTGGTTCCTCCATTCTCATGCACTATTCCACTATGGTGTGTAAGGAGGATTGAGTTGGGATAGGATCCTAAACTCCTATAAGTAATCAATGAAGCCTTGATTAAAATATTATCCACTTCGGTCTGAGCCGAGATTCTTAATTTTTTTTTATCAATATGGTTGTCAAGTTCCTTCTTGTATTCATTGAACTTATCAAAATAATTCTATTTATACCTCAGTATGTAAATATATCCATATCTACTAAAATTATCTATAAAAGTTCTTAAGTATGATTACCCACTCTTTTCTTCAAGTGGAAATGGTCCACACACATCGATATGAACCAATTCATGAAGCTCTTTGACTCTTTCACATTTCCCACTAAATGGAGATTTGAATATGTTTTCTTTTAAACATGTGTGACATACACCAAGTGGTTTTAGTTCAAAAGAATCCAAATATCCATCTTGATGTAACTTTTTTAAGTGTTTCTCATTTACATGACCTAGCCAGTGATGCCAATGTTGGGTGTGGTATGAGCCATGTGAAGTAGTTTTTTTATCGATTTCCATTACATGGTTTTCATAATCAAACACTTAAAATCGTTATATAAATATAACTTACCAAAACAAATGTTATCTTTATAAAAGAAGCAAAATTCATCTCCGAATGTGACAATAAATCCATTTCTATATAATATGGATACATAAATGATGATTTCGTTTATATAAGTCACATAATAATAACCTTTTAATACCAAGATAATCCATTTTGTCCAAGTGAGGTGGTAGTCCATGACCACTACAACAAGAAGTCTAGCTCTGATGTATGATCATTGATCTACCTCCACTCAGTTAAGTTTCTTCAATCTACTTGGTTCCTATATTTGAATACATATTTGAGCCCTGCTTACTGTATCTATTAACCAATTTGTTGAAATATATAAATTACACTCGATAACAAATGCACCAAAAGCTTCCACTTTCCTCTTTAGCTGGGTGTAGTTTTTCTTCCAATCGCCCTCCAGGCTATATGAAAAACAAACAGCTTCATATTCCATTTTGTTCCCCTTGATATTTCTTTTCTTGGAAGGGAGTGAAGAAACATTGGGATTAATTATCTTAGAGTTACCTTTCCTCTTATTCACCATAAGGAAAAAAATATTTTCATGCTTCATGTATTTTTCCACTTGGTGAAGGAGGATAAGAAGATCTGGTAGAAACTTATCAATGTTGTTCATATTGAAATTCACAAAAAAACTAGAGGAGCTCTGACGGAGTTATGAAATAATGATATTGTTACCTAGTTCTTCGGGGAGTTTAAACCCTAGAACCTACAAATGCAAAATGTTGCCAATGAGCTTGGCTATGTGAGGCCTAACTGGGGAACCCTCTACAAGATTACTTTGAATGAGAGCATTGGAGATCTCAAACTATTCCTATCTTTCTCTCTCTTGGTAAAGACCATGGAGCTTCTCAAGCATTCACAAAAATGCTATATAAATCCATGTATTCATGAGACTTCATGAGTTCACTAGAAATTAATTGATAATATAATCAAAAATTTAAGGTTGATCACATTGTTCATATGTTTTCATAGACTGAGAACTCTTCATCACTCTCTTCTTGGGTAGGCAGATTAGGTAATGAGAACTCCAACATGTAATATTTCTATTCAGGAATTGGAATGAACTGAAGGCATCTAAACCATTCTTGGAAGGGACAACAAGTGGGGATGTTGTCTTAATCCAGTATTGATCGTAGGGATAATGTGGTAGACAAGTTTTTCATCTTTATTCTACAATTAAAAGAGAAGTTAATAAGTACTTTCTTGAATAAATTTTATGAAAGATAATAAATTAATTTTATTAAGTCTCCCATTATTTTATCAAGTCCCAATGACCCTCACCATTGAACTCAGAATGTCCAGTTTCTTGGAAATTATAGTGGAAAGGATCCATATTCCCTTTAGAATAACCCCAACAAGGGTTTTAAAAGCTATTAGAAGGTATTTAGGTAGACATGTCTTTTCCAACTATAGGATTACAGCTCCTTGATCTGTTGAGTGGAATCCCCAATCCTGATATCTTGACATGGATTTACTCAAAATTAGCTCAAATTTTACATTGTGTATAGCAAGGGATACTCCTCTTGATTTAATATGGATAAGTAAACCTGAAATATTCATAAGTTATTCCTCTATAAAAGTAAGTTTCCCAATAAGGGTTGGTCAAACACAGAGTTTTATTAAGTCTTTCCCTTAATCATGTAAATGAAGGCTTAGTCTGAGTTAATATTTTATTGAGGGATTTATCACTTATAATTAAATTTCCTTATAATCTTTATCACATGATCATTAATTAAGTGGAACTTACTTAAGTGATTAACCATGTCATGATAATATTTATGCATAATCTTGGTTTATTTTAGTTCCATCTTATATGTTTTTTAAATTCATTAAATGTGTGATCACAGCAACACATCCATAATGATAAACCATGAAACTAATAGAAATAAAATAAATTAAAGTGAATGGTGATGAGATTTTATAATTGATTGTTTATATAGTAGTGGATAAATTAACCCCGACCTTTTGGATAAACACCTTGAACCTTTTCAAATCGTGTTTACAGCTTTCCACCTGTCCGTCTTTGTATCTCATGGGATTGGTTTTGTCTCAAATCCACCTTGAACAACCTCCACTAGCTTAGAATATCTATACATTATATATTAATTTTAACTCACACAACAGTGAGGGGTAATAAAGGGGGAGTTACATAAAAGAAACCATTGGTATGTAGGCAAAAAATATTAATGAGGAGATATGGAACACAGACATACAATTTAATTTAAAATAAATTAAAAGGAAACTAATCATATAAAAAGGTCTGTTCTAGCTCATGATTATCCACATACATAAAAAGAATTACAAATTTAATAAAAATATTATTTAATTATTTAATCATTCTTATTAAGATAAAGTGCGGTAGAAATTGTTAATTTTTATTTTAAATTAATTGACCATTTTATTTTAATCTTTTTCTAAATTTCCCTGGGATTCTCATCCATAACCTTGGGGGTAACACGGGGAACACCCATTCAAATCTACATGACATATAATTCTAATAATTACAAAAATATTAATGTTTTAATTCTGTGTTATTTGGTAAAGTACAGGATGTGTAGTTCTGACTACACGACATGTATAACCCTCACCATCTTATCCAATGTACATGCCTTGGGACTAGGCATGTGTGGAATACATTAGAAATCATGGAGTACACAACGTGTCCAGTGGGCCACATGTTGTGGTTTCTCTGGGTTACATATTTACCAATCATCATAGCCGTGTATGGGATAAAAAATTTGTCCCTTGACCCAATGGGACTACACACCATGTCCAGTGGGTCACATGGAATGTAATCCGTCTGACCATACACCAGTCTATCTTGGTCAATATGCAGTGTATGAATTAACTACACCACATGTCATTAATTCACACAACTTGAGTTATTTATGAATTACTCTAAATGCAGTGAACACAAACTATATGGTGTGCAATCCCGATTACATGACATGTATAGAATATTACACGATATGTAACTTTTAATACACAACATGTACTATCATGTTACCTGGATATAATCGTCAGTGCCTCCCGAGGAGATCCTTGATTTAATTTGAATAACAAAATTATTCATTTCTGTTAGATTTATGAGAAATTAAAATATGAAGAACAAATCTTGAAATTTATATCACAAGAAAGATTAAAATTAAATTGAAAAACTAGATTATAAAAGCATAAATCATCAAAAAAAATTTCAAATAATTATAAATTATGATGATCCCCACTCTGATACCACTTGAAGGATCCAGAAACAATGGAAGTGTTGTAGTTGGGAGGGCCCAACATTGATTTTTTTTGTAATCGATGACCAATCCGGGTTCAATACGACAATGAACACCACTATACATGGATTGAAACCAAATATTTAGACGAAGAGAAGAATAATGATGAATCCAAGAATGGGGATCTTTCAAATCATTTTTATTATTAATCTATTAATTTCTAAATAAATTAAATACCTAGGTATTCGGTACAATATTTATGGAAGATCCTTGATCATCTGGAATGACCCTTCCAGAATGCCTTCATTAAGTTGGTGAGGATCCAAAGTAGAATCCCTATAGCAGTGATCCACACATTCTCCAATCATCTCCGATCAATAACACTCATTGTCGTAATGCTAGCGCTGAAGAATGGATGTCTTGTGTAGATCATTCTGTATTTCACATTCTTTAGTCTTGAATAACTTCTCTTGTTCATGAGTGGTAGATATGAGAGGAGTCAAGAGAGAAAATGTCTTGATCAATAATTATCAATTCACCAAGGTTTGGCACAATAGACATTGTTGCCTGTTAATCGACAAGGGGTTTCAGCTACAATATTTAATTACAAAAAAAAAAGATTAAATGAAATAATAACTATTATATAAAACCCATGACACATAATAATAATAACAACACCATTATTTATAGTGCGCCAACTTTCGAAAAGGGGAACAATAAATGAAATCCCATGACACATAATTATAATAGTATTATTATTGCTTCTTTCAATAACTAGATAAACATTATTTACCACCTTGTAAATAATTAATTTATCAATGGACATAGAGTTGGACCATTCAAACTCCTCTTCCATTTATTGAACACCCAAATAAGTATTTTATTTTCTTAAATAATTATTTTTATTTACAACTGTTAAATAAATATTTATTAAATGTTCAATAAAATAAATAAATAAATTTTATTCAAAATCCAGTGCATAAGTATTTATTTAATTTATGTGATCATTTTAACATGAATAAAATTATTCCTCACTCTTGAGAATAATATTTATTCCATTAATTAAATTCAAATAGAATTAAATTGATACCACTAGAATCACATAGTGTGTGACCTTCTAGGATTCTTTCTCGATGGCATTAGGTGGGCTTGCCTAAAGTTCAAGATTACTATCTAGCAATGAGTCAAGGCTCCCAAGAGAAATAACTTAAAGTCTCAATGGAGAAATCCAAAAACTAATGCTCACTATGTAATATAATCATTTGATCACAATATCTCATCAAGAAGGTTTCATGATAGTGTCATCATCCTATATGATTGACATGTTATTCTTTTTCTACCTGAAATAAACTTGTCTTTACACTATGTCCATGGAACTTAGGGTGATGGTTCTATTTCAAACAAATGGAAGAGATATCAAATTCCATAAATGGAAGGGACAAATCCTTCCTTGACTAATCCATTAATAACATGCCATTCCTGACACACCCTACTTCCCAAAAGCATATGGAATGATGGATTTTGTCAGTAAATCTAAGTGAGAGAGTCATGACACATATTAATGATAATCATAAAGTCTAAAGACTATTACACACATTCACAGATAGGAATATCTGATGACAGCAAAAAATGCAAAATTCCAACTGGCAGTTTTGTTATCATGATCTCCCGTATTGCAGATTACCAAGTATGAACTTTATGAGAAGAAGTATCATCTTCTTATGAGTACTTGCACCTAAAGGTCTGTATAATATGTGTCCCATCATATTATGATATCCAACCACAAAACTATATATTAGAATATTGTCATAGCACTTCAAGCTTCTCATCATAGAGGGGAACTTCTATGACCTTATTAATGCAACATATACTCTAAGACATTAATACATTATAGTCATGAAGAATAGTGATCAATATGTAATATGATGTTTAATATTTAAATACATTAAATTTTCATGTAATCAATGTACAAACCATTGGTTCTAGGGAACGAACTTTAACCTCAAGGTCATAAAAGATGGGTTGATTATATGGGTCACCATTTTCAAATTCAAAAATCAACCAAAAACATTATAAATTTCAAATTATATATTATTTAATCACAACCCATATGTTTAATCCCATGCAACCAATGGTACAAGGCTCAAAAATACAAGGATTGGTTAGTTAAGGTGCCACCAACAATCTATGTGGTATAAACCATTTAAGTTAATGTTGGAAATTTAGAATCCAAATTTATAAAAAATTTATAAATAGTAATCCTATAACATCAAATAATATTATGAAATATAGTGATATTAAGCATATAATCATGAAAAAATAAACCTCAAATCCTACCACATAATTAGGGAAACAACCCATCATGGTGTAAAGATAGTCATGATAAACGTAATACTAAAAACACAGAAGCATCTATATAAGAAAACATATTAATAAATCACATATCATGCTATACAAACAAGAATTATAGTGAAATAATAATAATGTATAAAAATAAGCATGTTATTAAAATATTTTATTGGAACATAATATACATGCTAATAAACAAAAAAGGTACATCAATCAATTTAACTACATGGTATGGAATATGAAAGATATGTGAATTCCCGTGTATCTAAAATGATTCATGTAATGGTACTTTATTTCCATACCAGGATAAGGATAAATGTTGTAAATTTTATAAAACAATAATTAGTAAAAGTAAACCAATAAATCAAGGTGAAATCATTATCAAATGTAATAATGAACAACAAAAATAACAATCCCATACCTGGACACTTAGACATTTCCCTATATTTGGGTTGATCACTCCTAGGAAAAACTATTTACCAAGATCCAAGACATTCCTAGTCTCCTATATAATAATCCCAGAATAGTAAGACAAAGGAAGAGAATGATGCCCCGATATAACTTTGTAACATCCCAACCTAATTGACTATAAAACCAACAGCTGTACAGGTCACCACATGGACTCAAAATGCCACTTTATATTAAAAAGGACACCATACCATCATTATAACCTCTCTACTAGTTATAAACCTCTAGAGCGGGAGGGGGAACCATTGAGGCCATGTGATGATCCTTCCATCTAATGGTTTCATAGTCAGTTAGGCTAATACATTACTTTGTTAGAATGGATAAGGATTCCAATGTAGGTTGGGGCACATTGATTGCAACATAGGTTGAAAACATAGGTTAGTAAGGGAAATAATTCCACATTTATGTTTAAAAAATTCAATTAGTCAAACATCAATAGGGGTTTCATTGGGTTGATTATAGAATAGTTCCCTTGAGGTGAGGTCAGATATTGATATGTGATTTTCATTGGTTTGTGAGTGTGTTGGGGTGGTTTTTATTTATAATGAAAGTGTAATGGAAGAGAAATATTATTGTGAGTTGTATAGATGCATTTGAAATACTCCAATATTTTCTTTTCTAAATCAGTTTTTTATATAATTTTTTAACTAGATTTTTTTTAAATTGGTTTATATAAGAAGTCTTAAGAAAACCATACAAGGTATGATTACTCATCCACCTACATGAGCATATTATAGATAATGTAATTTATATATTTTAATTCTATAATGTGACTTGGATGCTTATTTTAAATGGGAAGGGACCTGTGGTCCAGTAAAGACTAATGTAGATTTTTGATAATTTATGTCATTTATTATATTCATACTTCTATAGCATGATTATCTCTTATTTTTATAAAACATATCACATTATTCACATTAAATTATAGATTATTACACTAGATAATAATTTCATATAAATTTCACCAAGCGTGATGGGGTATTTCTTATTCCCCGTGTTATATTACTGTTATTTATTATTTTATTACCCTTGTAAATTCCGGGATAGAGTTAAAGGATACATAACATTGTGGTTAAACCTTGTTTTTAGGATTTATAATTTTTAGATAGAATTATATATAATTCCATGGAACAAATATATTCCCTCAAAATGAAATATTTCATTCCCTTCCATTGGAAGAGAAATTGGGAACATCCCCATAAATAAATAGATCATGAAAATCATCATCTACATGATGTCCATATTGAGAATAATATTCTTGTAAAATGGAGGAAGACACCAATAGCATCTAAAACAAACATGATTTACCATCCACTTAGTCAAAATACATGTGAAAAGATATAATATCCTCCATTATCTACGAAAAATATATTAATTTCCATACCAAATATGTCTAATAAATCCATCTCAAATCATTAATGAACATAATATACTTTCTCAAGGTGTATATTATCTGAAAATCATTATTTGAGAGGAACTCAATCTATCTACCCTATTTATAATTCAAACATCCTTAGGAAAATATATAATTATTACTTTTATTATATTCAAAACAGTAAGACACTTGATAAAAATACAATTATTTATATAGTAAATGAAAACAAAAAAGCTACCAAATGCTGGTAATGATAATCATTATTATACATGGGAGGGAACAACTATCTAAACCCATAAATAATTAAAATATGTTTCTGTGTCCATAAAAATCCTAATCCTTGATTCGAGGCATCATGATACACCTTATAAGGGAAAACTACCTTTGGAAACCAAAAATATAAAACATAGTAATCCTTTGATTGAAATATTTAATAGTTTTTTGAAATATCACTATAAACAATCATGATCTTTCATAGAAAATGTTGAAAAAATAGACCCAATCAAAGAAAAAGATCATATTAACCTCCTATAATATGTATATAATTAAAGAAAACAACAGGACTTTGAGACATTCCATGATGATTTGAATATAGTAACTACCTCATCCTTAAATAGGTCAACAATGGTACCACTCTCCCATGAAGTATTATTCATAAAATGAATCTCACACTACTAAGAATAATAAATTAAAAACATCCCTAACAATATTTTCTATTGTAACAAACTCATGAAAATCCTAATATATCTCAAATAATCATCCTCTAACATTGAGTATATTGGTGTGTGAATAACTCAACATCACCAAAAAATAGTTGTAAAACAACTACAAAATTACATTATAAATATAATAGATATAGTATCCATGTTCATAAAATTTAATGTAATCACCTCATACCCATAGTTTCTATACCTGTAATGAATATATATGTTTGGGATATCTAACTCCATAATCCTAAAATGCATCTATCAAAAGAAAAATAAATCATATAATTTTTTAATAAAAAAAGATAATAAATCCTCATAAAAGTATAATAATTCTTCATACTTAACTGAATCAATAAGAAATAATCTGATAAAAGGATTATGTTTCCTCCCACATTCATAGAAAACAAAACCAACGAACCCCATTGATTGATTATAGGATTTATTGAATCACATTTAAAAAAAATCATCAATTTGATCTCTCAACTACCTTAACTTGTCTTGATCTATCATATATAATGTTGAAATGATCATATCTAAAATAAGATGCCTCAAAATATTTATTTTAACTTATTTCTAGGATAGTAAATGTATAATATTCTAAAATGATATAAACATATGAGAAAATGAAGAAAAAATTACAATTGCACCACTACATAACCTAATTTAAATATTTTCATCAACAAATAAATAAAAAATAAAAAATAAATATTATAATAAAAGAGATATCATGTTGATAAAAAGAGATTACAAATTGGAAATATGAAATCCACCCCATGTTGATAAAAGTTTACATAGGAACACAATAAGAACATGAAATTCATACCAGTTATTATAATATAAGGTTTCATATGGAGCTAAATAAGATCCAATGTAAATATGTTATACCCCAATTTATTCCCAAATACTTAAAAATAATTCATCAACATAGAAAATTCTCCCACTTGTGTGGATAAATATATTTATTAACTAAATGTAATATTAGAAACCTAATTATTGAATAACAAAAGTAATTTCAAAATAATGTGAATAATCACTGTTTTCTAAGACCAATTAGGGAGATGAATTGACATAAACCACACATGTAACAACCTCCTAAACATAATATTAAGTAACCTCAATGGTATAAAACTGACTTATCTTAGTTGTTCTACCTCGATAAACCCACCACAAACCTCTAACACTACCCTTTTTATAATGATATGTCAATGGAAATTTAACACCAACCATTTTATGTTATTTAATTACTCCTCTTAACATCAATAGAATAACAAAATTATGATCATACAACTTAAATAACATGAATAAAAACAATTTATGCCTCTGAAACTATCAAGGGGGACTATCCACCATCACAAAATGCATCTACCTAAAACGATCACCTAGAAAAGAAGAACCCTCATTGTAAAAGTTTATAAAACTTGTAGTAGAGAATTTTTCTGGTCTCCAAATACCTTCAAAAGATCTCAATATACTATCTCCAGATAATCGAGTAATTAACTAATGAGGTCACCCATTATCATGAAACAAACTTAATTACCAAATAGAATATGAACCATGACACAGATTTCTACCCTTTCCACTACCCTACTAAGAAATTGAGATCCTTTCTTAGTTATATACATCTTAAATATCATAGTGTGTTTAACAAACTTTTTATAGGTTTTGGGATTTAGAGAACCTATTTTCCACTGAATTTAATGAAAATGTGTTTCCTCGAAATTTCTACAATTTAACTCATTTGGAGTTAAAATATTTGAATAAAAGTAAGGAAAATCAATTACCTGTAATAAAACATAAGAATATTATAACTCCCCTAAATAATTATAAGCAACTCCCATTGATGCACTTCCTATATAGTTACCAACAAAAACTCCACCTATAACTAATCAAAAAATTAACTCTAATAATTTGAATCACTATTATGATTACCCAGTTAAAACTTGGACCAATGTAGTGTTTTTTCACTCATCAAACTTGTGATCAAAGGTAAATGATTATTCACCTATATATAAATCAATTTAAATAGGATAATGACCCCTATAAACAATTATTAGTATCCCAATATAATAGATATACCATAGACCGCAATAAATAATTCCATAGAGGATAAACCAAATTGGCCCTCCATGCCTTATTAACCACCAAAATAATAATCTAAACCTTATTTTAAATTTAATTTGGGATAATCACGTGGAATAAATATTGAGATAAAAATTAATTTATTAATTTCATAGCATTGATATGTATTCTATGTATATGAATTTAGTTCCCCAGTCTTACCCATGTGAATATTCATTCTATAATAACACACAATCCATAGGAAATATTTGTAACTAAATATTGTATTTAACAAACAAAAAAATTCCCTAAAAAACCACAATATCCACAAATAAAAATCGAAAGATGAATAGATTCCTTTAAAAAGATAATGTGGTCTCTCTATGTCCCTGGCCTTGTTTCCATGGCCTATATAACACAACATGATGGATAATATTAACACCATTATACTCGAAAAACCCTCAAATGAAGATACTCTAAACACTATCCCTTAAAATTTATTCTAATATCATGTGGTCAAAAACTGATCTAATCGGTGCCCTTTATTAGGTAATAAAAAAGATCCAATCTGACACTCTAAGACAACATGTAATAGGAAAAGGGAATATATTAAAATTTATGGGTTTAAATTGTACACATATGCGATTATAAATAATCTTACATCAAGATACAATATAATGAACATGTGTGGTAAAATTTCTCATTGAATGAGATATATAATGTAAATGTTATATATATATATAATAAATTCTTGAATTCCACATAAATATATCAATACTTATAAAATATAAATGAATTATATACAATAAAAGAAACATTGAAAATATAAAATAAATAAATAAAATAACATTGATATACCTAAAGTATAGTACAAGTATACTCTATCTCTGGTTTTCCACTATTTCCCAACTAATGATTATCAACACCAGTAGCAACACATTCTTCAATATATGAAAAATATATAAAATAAAGTGGGGTAACTATAAACATACTCAAGATATTCTGTATTTATAATGAAACAACCAATGTGATCTTTCCAAGTTAATACATCCTTGATCATAAAAGATAAACTAGTCAACCAAAAAAATATTTGGTAAGGTTTATAACATCTAGATCTACCATATAACTCACTAAAAACATGTTCTTCAAATCACAATGATACACACACACACACAAATATATATATATCTATATTAGAGACATATGACTCATTCTACAGAAATACATTAAGAAAATTTCCCCCCTGTAAATCATGCTTGTAAAACTAGTGCTTGGATTTTAACATCAAATGTTATTCCAAGAACCCATTGATACAAAAATAATATCATATTTAAAATAATTCCAAAAAATGAATAAGAATCTAGAAGTGGGATAAAGATAAATTCCTTCTCAATTATTCATGAAATAAGATTCTCACTTCATAAATATTAGTACATACATTTATTTCACTTACATTGTTGGAAATTGATATAAATAATGATTATATATACTATATAAAATAAAAAAATACTTTAAAGATATATAAAATCCCAAAATCCTATCATCCATTAATACGAAACTCATGGGACCTCCATAGTTCAAAATCAAAGAAATAAATATACAACATATCTTATATATGTATATAAAATTCCTCATATCATGATTATTTATGATAAAGAGGGGATAATAACCTGGAAAAAAAATATTTCAAACTATAACAACCATGTAATAAAATATACCAAGGAAAAATATTAGAAAACATATATCCTTTGAAAAACCATAAAATAGATATATTAAAAGTAAACCACACCTTCCAAACTAGACCATTCAAAACTAACCACAACAAATAATCTAGAAAATATATCAATAAGAACAATTGAAAATTAGTATCTTGGTTACCAAGTCCACATATTTTATGTATTTTGGCTACAAACCCTCTAATGAAATCTATCTAGTCCAAATAATCAATCCTTGGGCAACTTATCCTATATGTAAATATATACAAAAATTATTTTATGTGAAAAAATAATGGAAGAGTCATACAAATAATTAATAATGACATTGTATTAGTGTATTATACTCTAAAAAATCTTATAACAACCATATGAAAAGTTCTTTAAGGACTAAAAAATTAAAACCATTGAAAAAAATACACCAACAACCCTTTAATGTTTTTTATCTAACACTTCTCATTTAGAAAATATTTCAAAAAACATCCATTAAATTATTTATATAAGAAAGAAATATAAAAAAACATTATCAAAAAAGATAACTAAAAAATTTTATTGATAAAACATTCACACTACACCATCCGTACTATTATAACCTATAAAAAGATCATTTTTGAAAGACTTATCCTTATCTAAATCTAAATGTTTGTACACTCAAGGCACAATTTGGGGACCATGAAACATAGAACCATTTAGATATCAACCAAAGTACAATCTCACCTTTATCCAACCATAGGGGAATTCAAGAAGGACCTCGACTTATTTGATGATATTGAATCCTTAAAGCTCTAGTCTACTAAAAAATCATAAATCAAATAATTAGAAAAATAATTTAAGCCATCTAAAGTCCACCATGAGATCCTTTCTTCTACACCACAACGTTATTTTCATATAACCATCCCAAAAAAATTATAAAAAACATAAATTAATGTAAAATAACCCCATAAATATAATCACTTCCAAATTATCTAATATACCTTAATACACACTAATATTGAAAATGAATAAACCAAGAGTCACATTATTGAAATTAATCTCCAATATAGAAAAACCTTTAAAAATATTCCATCTACCACAATTCATACCACTAATCAACTTAGTTCATACGCACTAACCAAAATCAAGAAAAATACAGGGGCACTCTATACTCAATCAAAATTTACCATTGAGAAAAATCAACTAAATTTACTATAAATTACATTAAAACAACATTTTCTTCACATTTACCCTTGTACTTGAGAGTAAAAAACCAATTGTGAGTAATGTTTGAAAAAATCCTAATGGACCTATTTATAAGCATGGTTCCTTAAACTATCAAGAATAAAGTATTAAAAATATACCCAAAACTAAAGAGTTAAACTATTCTTATCAAAAATATTTTCACACTTGGGGAAAAATACCATAATCTAGATGTAACTATGTTGAAAAAATTAAAATACAACATCATATATAATTGTATAAAATTATCATATTTTATAAATGGATTAAAATTATAAAAATTACATAAATATAAAGAAAAAAATAAAATCAATTGATATCCTTAATAAAATATAAAATTGACTAAAAGTATAAATTGAGTCCACATTTTGTTTATTTTTAAAATTATAGTTAATACGAGATAATTTGAAATAGATAAATGGGTTATTTCCCATATGATGTAATATTTAAATAAATATAGATAGTGATATTCATATATATATCTCAAAATAAAATAAAAATATAATAATATACTTCAAAAGGATAGAATATTATATATATGTTAATATCTATAAAGAAAATATAGTTAAATTCCAACAGAGAAGATAGATTGAGATAACCCATGTATTGACATTATGTCAAATAGATGAAGTCAAACACCTTTTATATGATTTCTTATTTGATTTTTATAGAACCATTTTTACATTCATTTATCTTATTTTTATTCATTTATTTTCATTAGTAATTAGTAATAATCCATTCATTTTCAATAAAATTTATGTGGATATATTCATTCAAAAAATTCATGTTGGTTTCAAAATCAGGATAGTAATTTTCATTATTTATATATGAGTTATTTATTCATATAAATTTTATGAAATTAGTTATATAAAAGTTCCTTGATTTTTTTCCCTAATCAATCAATCATGTGGATAAAAAGAGGTTTGAAAAATCTACCTTTGACGATTAAGAAGTTATAGGTAGTTTAACTACCTATAAAAAATCACTATTGAAATTATTTTTATATTATTACATAATTATTTAATATTAAAAATAATTATGATAAGATATTGATATATAATTAACATTAAACTAATAATTCATGAAGTTAATGATAAAAATATAAATACCTCACCATCATAGGTGGTTAAAATATACTATAAAAATGGATTGTCAAAAGTGTTGAAGGATGCTATATATTTAACACATAATGTTAATATCCATTTTCTAGAAACCTTATAATGCTTATATTTTTTTCATTTTGGATATTTAGTTTATGAAGGCCTGATATTTTAAAAAATAAATTGTTATATATAATGGATATTACCACTTCGTTGAAGACTCCTCCATTTCTATGTGAATAACACCTTGAATACATAGATTGTTATTAGACTAAGAAAATCTCCCAAGGAAAGTAAGTGGACTAAGAGTGTTAATATGAATATATATAGACACTGGTTAAATTTTTTCCAATAGGATTTAAAGGGGGAATTTATATGTAAATAATTGGTTATTTTGAAAAAGAATATTGAATATAATTTAATTTTATAAAAAGAGATATGAAATAGAGATTTAATTTTTGAAAAATATTATAATTACACACCATTTGGTGGAATACAGTAGTTACTTACATCATACTTGATATTTTTGGTATAATAGGGTCATCTATGAATTATTCCTAAGTCACTTATTACCTATTTATGTATTTTTATTCAATTTTTGAAAAATTTACCACAATTAAATTTTAAATACTAATTCTAACTATATAACTTATTTTGAGAAAATGAACTTGTAAATTAGATAAATTCATTTTAGAAAATATTATGTTGAATAAACCATATTTTCATACTAAATGAAATTTCATAAAAAATATAAATATTAGCTATTATTTCAAGAAATTAATTAATATCTAATAATATATGGTTTAAGAAAAAATTAAAATCAATTTTAACATGTTTTTGTTCTTTAGTGTTAAAATTACACATTAGTTTTCCTAAAATTTCTTGATATTTGAATATATAATCTAATTTTTTTAATTTAATTTGGGATTCAATTTAAATTTTTTGCAATATTTGATTTATTTTAGAAATTTAATATTTTTAATGATCATTTTAAGACCTAAGATATATATTTTTTTAATATTATTATCTTGTATTTTATTTGATTTATAATATAGAAATATCAATAGAAATATTTATTCATATATATATATATTGAAAATATTAATAATAATAGAAATGGATTAGTATATAATTAAATTTAGATACACATATATTTTTTTATAATTTTTAGAGGGAGATATATTTCATGGGTTTAAATATATAAATATATGGAAATACATTTCATTGAAACATTATATATTATAATTTTTTATTATTTTATAGATTATAGAATGTAAATTTGATATTTATTTTGTGAATAAAAATTAATTAATATATTTTAAAAAAAATTACAATATTTTTTATTATATTGTAGATATATATTGTTTTTTTCTTATTTTTAGTTTATTTTATATTTTATTCTGTGGGTGGTTATAGAAGTTCTATTAGTCTATAATGTTTTTCCAAGAATTTGGTTGAGTAAAAAATGAATACCTTGGTAGCTTTTCATTCCTTTTATAAGGTTTTGGAGTTTCTTGAGCCCTTAATTTGTTTTTCTCAGGTGTCTGGTGGTTCAGGAGGAATTTATTAAATTTTGGAATTTGTTTTAGAATGATTTTTTAATTTATAAAGTGGTTTTAAAAGGTTTTAAAAGGATGTAATTTAAATTCGTTGAAATTTTATTTTGAAATTAATTTGGATGTTTTTAAAGTGATTAAAAGTGTTTTATGGAGTTTTGCATGTGATCATAAAGCCTTATATTAATTATTTCATATTTTATTTAAGTGAAAATTTAATATTTTTAATTTTATTCTTACCCTTACACAAGACCATTCTTTTTTAAGGGAAAACCCTATTTTTTAAGTGGTGAGTACAGGTATGTTATATTTTCTATTAGTTTTGTAGGGGTAAATAGTGTTTCCTTGAGCTGTATAAAGGTAAACAAGAACCCTTATAAGCTTTGAAAAGGTAGTTCTGGTTATCTTTTAATTACTTAAAGGTAACCCGTTACTATGTAAGGTTAAGACTCACGTCATGTAATATTAACAAAAAGTTTCCATTACTTGGGTGAGGGTAGCAATGGAATTCATAAGGTTGTTTAAGGGTAGTCCCATACTCACATAAGGGTAAGATGAAGCTCACATAAGTGTATCTGATCTTCTAAATAATCTACTTAAAGGTACATTTGAACCATATAAGGGTCATATGATATTTTTGAATCTCATGTTATGGTTGTTATCCACATAAGGGTAATTAAATGTAACCATTAAATAACACATATTCTATACGTATGGGTAGCAGAAAATTTATTAAAACTTCATTTTTCCTTCCTAGAACCTTCTACATCACATTTTTTACATAAATATGGGAATTTCATGTGGAAATTTTTTGTTATTGTCTTGGTAAATAGTTTTAAATTTCATATTTAGAATATTCCTAATTTTAGGAGTTATAAATAAGGTGTGTCAGAATTTATTGGGAACTAATTAAATGTATATTTAATATCCATGTGAACTTATATCTTTTTATTCTAAACATACCATATCTCCCCCTTAATTCTTTCATCATTTAAAGTTCCATATGATCTCAAAGTCTCTTCTAGATTCTTATAAATATATTTACATTTGATCCGAGATTCTCTATATTGCACTAAGATAGTGTTTCCTGGCTAAAGAAATCTTCCCCTCTCCTCTATTTTTGGTAAAACCATTTTCAAGAGAATACATCAAGTAGGGGGTTTGAACTTCCCTTTTTTATACTATGTAAATTCCAATTAACAATGTTTTAGATTATTTGTTTAAATGAATGTGATTAATCTTAACCACATTATAACCTAGAAAATAATCACATGCAGAATGAATATGTTATAATCTAGATCGAGGAGGATAAAATGAATGATTTTTAATTATGTTAATGATAATAAATTCTATGTAAATATTTATAATTCCATAATTTTAAATGAAATATTAATTTATTTAGTGTATTTTTTTCTTATAATAATACTATAATTTCACAAGTTATATTTAATGTGTTAATATTATATCATATAATGAAATAAATGTTTTGTTATTGTAAAAAAATGTTAAGTTGTTATTATTTAATTTATAAAATTGAATTAGAGACAATATTACATGATAATGATAAATAATGATATCACAGAATCTGTAAATTTTTTATTAAAATGAATATTGTGGAAAATACGTTTAACAATAAATTTTAATATTTTATCAAAAACTATAGATATCAATATTTGAAAATATGTTATTTTATCAAAAGAAAAAATAAAAAAAATCATTTTTTATAATAATGATAATTATTTTGGGAATTATCTTTTAGAGAGAAAGAGACAATAGAATTATAGGATTTTATAATTCTTAAATATTATTGATGATAATTATTTGATAATTTTTTGTATTAATAAACTTAAAGTAATTTTTTCACACGTGTTATCCATATAATTTTTTATTAAATAATATTTTTTTATTTGTAGATTAATTTTCCTCATTTAGTAATATTATCGAATGTTAGAATTCAATTAAATTCAGAACTATAAGTATCATTGCATATAGGAATACAAAATTGATGTTTTAAATATTTGAGATGTGTGATAACATGGTTTAGATTATATAGTTTGTTTCCTTTAATATTTACTAAAAAATATTCTATATGTTGTTATATTTGATAGGCTTGGTTGATATGATTATATATTATATAAAAACTTAAAAAAATAAATTATTTATTATAATAAAAGATATGTGTTGAAAAAATAATCATCAAGATTACTGATATATTTGAAAAGGTAAATTATGTAAGAACACTAAATTTAATAAATAATATTTATTAATGGAAATTTATAATGACATATATTCTGATATTTTTTGTTAATTAATCGTTTAATTAAAAAATTTAATGATATTTTAATGACTTCTTAAATCAGGGATTCGGGGTTGCGTTAGATCGATGTTGTTTTATAATGGTTTGAATTTCTTATTTGTTTTATTCCCAAATTATTTGAAATTATGTATATAATATTAAATTTAAATATTTATTTGTACCCCATGTATTTAGAGGATTTATATGTTTGAATTTTAATCTCTTGTGGTTGGAATAATAGATAGAAATGACCAACGCTGTCATGGTGCAATGTGGTGCAAGTTATGGTGATGATATGAGTAGGAATGCCTGATGTTGTGATGGTGTAATGAGGTGATTTTAATGATGAAGATGATGGGTAGGGATTCTGGAGGCCTTGTTTGTGGCATGGGGTGCTGGTTGTGATGTTGATGCTCGCATGAGATGTTGGACGTGTTATTATGTGTAGTGGTGTTGAGGATGAAACCAAAATTGACAAAATGGGTTAGAGATTGGATTTCCCATTAATGTTTTCCTAAAATATATGATTCCTTATTGATAATTAATATTCTTATTTAGTGATCAATGGATGGTGGTTATTTATATAATTAATTTCAAAAAACGGGAATCTATTTTACAACATTCATTCGAAGTGCATCTTTTATTTGGTATCTTGGCCTGATTCCTTGAGTAATTAGATGATTATAAAATGTTAAATGAATTAATAAAATAAGTGTGTTAGTTCGTGATGATTTATTTATAAGGATGACATATTTTAGACTACTAAAAAATAATTCATAGTTCCATAGAAACTTGGAACAAAAGATTAAAATGATAGTCTTAGAAAAGAAAATAGAATAAAATTTATCAACAGAAAATTATTTTATTAATGTTGAAGGTTGACTGTTGTATTATCCAGACACCAAGGTCATAATAGTGGCATACAGGAGTCCCATGTGATGCTTTCATCAAATGAGTATAAGGATAGGTAGTTCTCTATAGTGTGGCTGTGTGGAATATATATATATATATAATGTATATTTGTTTATTTAATATGCTTTCCCACCCGTGTTTTTTGGGTGAATGACACCCATTTGACTTTGAAAGGGTGTTTTCCCCATCATTTAGGTTGGTGAGGAACTTATGGCTAACTACCCTCTCTAACCCAACACTCTTCTCGTAGTATTATTATGTGCATGATTAAATGGTGGTTATATTTCCCAATATATGTGTATAGAGTTATGTATTGTCTTGTTGTTATTTCACACAAATATATATTTAGATATTTTATCCTAGTGGTTATTATAGATTTTTTGTGTATGGGATGTTATACCATGTGTTATAATACAAGACGTATGAGTTGTGGTGGATCCTAGAAATTAATTTCTTACTATATGGGTGTATGACTTAGATAATGGGGTGATTTGATGCATGAGGAATATGACATATTAACCAAGTAGTCTTCTAGATTGATTAATTTTTCACTGGTATCTTTTGGAAATATTTTATAGAGAGATAGTTTATGATGTGTGACATTGGGTAGGAGTAGTAAACTAGAGAGGAAGTTGTAGCGGGGTACCCAATTTTGTTATTGTATTTTATGATCACTTGTATGTGATACATGGTGATAGATGGCCATGGTGAGGATGAGAAAATAATAAAAAACATTCTTAGGTGATGAGTTGGTTTTTTTTTGTTTACTTACTGGACTTTTCTTTGCTTCTTCCACATTTTCAAGAGATATTGCAAGGAGGATCCTACTAGGAATACATGTTACGCCCTCCCATGGAATATATAAGCAATTTTTAGGTTAGTTGAAGTTGGTTATCAATTCAAATGGACTTTTTTAGTGCGGGGACCAGTTTAGCAGTTAGTGGATCTTTTTGGTTTCCTCCAAGGATAAATTTTACTATTTTTAGTTGGTTTAATTGTATGTATTTACATTTTTATCATGTATTGGGATTGATTCTTATTTATTATGAACAGGAGTTGTTTGGTTATTATTATCATATTATCTATCACTTTTAAAATCATAGGGTAATACCTACCATTTTTTATATGTTATACCCTCATTGCTAGCTTCCATGCCAAGGCCTATTCGAGTTTGGATTTAGACATCAATATCTCTCTTATCTCATTGAAATCCTAGGAGCGGTACCTTTGGGGGATGCAGTCATGACAATATGGTATCTGAGGTGAGGATTGGATGATTGGATGAAGTTAAGAGTAAGGCACTGATGAGGATACATGGTTTGATTGGGAAGAAATATTTCCTAGGATGGATACATTCTGTAAACATGGTAGAATGTCTACGAAAAGGGAGTTTAGGAACCCATACGATTGAAGAAAAGGCCCTTCAATATTAATAGATATTCTATATTAAGGGATGTCGTTTATATGGTAGATACACAGGAATGAATCATGTATCAAGATTGTATACACCTGTGTTTGATCTATGTTGACAATGGGAGTAGGTTAAAAATGAAGTATCTAATTAATAATACATAATCTAGATCCTAGGAAAGGAGTCCATAAATTTTTTTTGTTAATAGGAGTGGATCTACGTCAATTTCCCCATTGGGTTTATGTCAAATATTCTCAACAAGCTGTGTCAGTTACACACAAAAAATTAGAGGATGATGATGACAATACTTATAGGGGGACACATAAAGAGGTCTAATTTTAGAGTCACCAGAATATTGAGTGCACTGTTTATGATCATGGAATATAATTTTGGTTGGGGGGTAGTGAAAGACTTCACCCTTCACCTGTATCATTATCGAAGAGAGAATCATGTTTTGTAGGCTATGATGATGCTGTGTGGATTGGATCGACAATTTTAGTTCTTAATTCTTCTAATTAATGAGGAGTTATATATATTTTTAGGGATGTTTTAAGGAATGCTTTCACACCAATTTTCTTTCTATGACTAATGGGGGTAGATTCTTAGTGACTGACATTGAACCTTTTTATGGGATTTCATTTCTTTGATTTTGTATGTGTGGGGAGACCTTTTAATTTCATTGTTGATCCTAAAACCATTTTATTATTTTCCCTTTGAAGTGAATGGCCAGGTTTGTTGTCATTAATCAATTAGTAGCCCTCCAGAATGAGTGTAGGGAAATATCATCATATTCTTGATTAATACCCACCTAAGAAATAATTGGTCCATGATAATTTATGTTACTTCAACAATTTAGTTACCAACCTAGGCCTAATTATCTTCAGAGATAGTAAGAATAACTCATACCATGAGCCGGATGTTGATATGGACATGTGGTCTAGGGAAAGTGTTTCTTTAACCATGTTTATATCATTATATTTCTCTCTCCTAAATACCGGGTTTGGATTTAAGGGATGTGATATTATCATCATGTGCACCCAATAATATTCACTCGGGCCCAATGTGGTAGATATTTAGTATATGGGAATGGGTTTTTCGATGTATTTCTTTATGTTAGTCAATATATTCTTTAATCATTCTTGGGGATATGTCACCTTGTTCAGAAAATTATCATATTGTAAGTTTTCCTTTATTTTATTTCTTCCAAGTTTTGGAATAATTACTTTATCTATTTTTAATTAAACTCTTATATGATGTGGGTTTTACATTATGATTTTTTATGATGTGATGGTAGTTGGGTGTGAATCAATCCCTAAAGGGACTTCTCTCATACTGGTAATTTTTTTGTTATGTATTTAAGAATATGAATAGAGGGAACACTTCACATATCATGACATGTTATATTACAACATGTTTTAAAACCATTTTGTCGATATCGTGAAACACAAATTTTATAATATCTTGTTATTGTGAATGGGTTCCTTTGATTTTTATGATTGTATAGGCTATCTTTATCTTAGTGAATGTGATTAATGGAGAATGTTTTTTGGAATTAATTAGAAACAATTGAAAGTAATTCTATTTAATTATTGTAAAATGAAATTGTAATATAAAATCCTTTATAGAATTTTTACAATTTTTCCCTTAGTGAATACACATTTTTTTATCAAACTTGAAAAAAATTCAACTATTGAAAAAGGGGATAGTTCAAATATCATGATTTTGTGTAATACATGTCATATGTGAAATTTTAACTCTCTAGGTTTTAATATAATGTTTATTAATATTAATTTACTAAATATCATGGTGGATGTATGTTATTTGAAAAAAAAATGATATTTAATGAAAAAATATTGCTTACCTATGTATGTAAGTTCTCAAGGAACTAATCATAAATTTGATATGTTTTTGGAAGAGGGAAATTTAATTTATGTATTCTGTCCTTGGGAGATTTCTTCATGATATATATTAATATTCAAGGAGACCCTCATGGAAAAATATATTTTATGATAACAAGCCTTATTAAATAAACAATCTCAATTCTTCCATAAAATAAGTAATTATTCTAAAATTTGTTTTAAAAATGTATTGATATTTTTTCAAAAATATGTTTTTTGATCAATACTTTGTTATAAAGACAAACTAAAAAGGGTATTCGTTTGAATATTTCATAACCTACATGAATTATAAACATAGAGGGTTTGGTGATTTTTTTAAATTGGTTTTGAGATTTATTGAATTTTAATGTGAAATGTTATGATACATTCATAACAAGAAAGAAATATTTTATAAGAAATGTATATGTTTTTTTATTATATAGGCATGGATTGAACATTTTTTTTGTTTTCTTTGTGGCCTTTGATGTGACCTTTCTTGGGAATGATACTAACAAAACCATGATAATTATTCCTAGTTTTTTAACACTTATTTTTTTTGCACAACATGTCTGATATCATGTTCATATATGAGATGTATTTACTTACAAGATGTATTGTATTATTAATCCCCTTGATCTAATTCGGGAAGTATCTTCCCTAGAAGATTATTTTAATGTGTTTTGTATCTATAAACTTTGTTTATCTAGTGGTTGGTGTGTTACAAATATAGTGACAACATAGAGAGGTATCTCACAAGGTGGTTTATTCGTTCCCTATCACTTCTTTATCTTTCTCTATTTTATCTTAATTCTCAAGGTTGATAATTTTTTAGTGGTATGTAATGTAAGGTTCTATATGTTCTTGATAATTTCATTGGTTTTTCTAGGTTATTTGATGGTTCAGGATATAATTATTAAACTTTGAAGTTGTTATATAATGATATTTTAATTTATAAATAGGTTTTAAAAGTGTTTCATATGTTATGTATGGAATCATACCATTTTAATACATCAATCTTTCATTACAATTCAAAAAAATTAATAAAATAGATGATATTCTATGGTTTAGTTGAATATAAATTTAAAACATACTACATAAATAAGATGAAAAATGTTCTAATAAACATGAAATAATTATTTATAGGTTCATTATAAGTTATTTTTATTGTATCTCAAATATTTGGGAGATACATTAATGGAATGGGGTGTGTATAATTCCTAGTAAGGGATAAACAAATGAAATGGAACATGAATGATAAGAATGGATAGTATATTAGGAATAACAAGAGAGAATAATCATGAGTACATGATATATAACATGAAAATGTTTCTATGATATAAAATTTATAAATCCATAAGCATATCACTAGGGTTTATCACCAAGGTTTTATAAATCATAATTACCAAGGTTATTCACCAAGGTTTCATAAAACATGTCATCTCTAGAGATTAATTCTTTACCCAATGCTTTGGAGAATTATTAGGGAACACATTTCGTATATCTTAATTCATGTGTTATATAAAGATAATTGTAACACCCCATTACCTGAATTCAGTTACTCCTCAAACCATCTTTTGATTATACCTTTTTTGGGGGATATCCTCGGTTGAAATTTGGAAAATTGTTGGAGGATTTTTTGGGTACTGAAAGTTTGGAATGAGGTTTTCTCAAACCATGTGCCCCCATTAAAAACTATGTATCCCTTGATAGTGGATGATCATATGGTTGGAACACCATTTCCTAAATCGTGCACCCACATAGAGGAAACTATGTTCCCTTAGTTGATGAGTCTATTGGATGCGCACAGTTAGGTTACATGTTCTGTCTAACCATGAGACCCTCACTAGAAAATCATTCACGAAATTTTAACATAATCCAAAATATTAATTTTTAAATCCAAGACCTCATAGTTTAAGTGCCTAGCCTACCTTCTAAACCATATTATAATTTCATGTATTTAAAGGGAACCCTGGAAGAAATTTTGGCTCCTCCGACATTTTCCTTTGACAAATCAAAGTACATATAGATGATATGATCCCTATCTAGTGGGTGGATATCCTTTCATTTAATATAATTTGATATTTCCCCCCCCCCCTTAGATTCTTATGGATCATCACATATTGTAAGGATCTAAACTCGGTTTGATTGGATCTTGATTATAGGTTTGATTTATAGATTTCTTTCACCTTTGATCTATGTTTGTGTTCCCATTGAGGGTGTTAATCACTTGATTTATGTGATTAAAGTTAGGTGGTTTCATTTGAGATTTTCCATACAATTTAAACCTTGATTTTCTTTATTTTTTTAAATGGATTTTAATTGGTTTATAATAACCTAATCTGAAGTGATTTAATTATAGAAACATGAAATGGAATGCATTTTAGGAAAAAACCTATATTCCAATGGAATTTGAATTATGGGGTGTATTTTTAATGTTATGTAATTGATGAAATGATTTTAGAAATGATTATAGAAAATGTATTAGATTTAATGATGAAATACTATGATTTAATTTAGATTTAATAGAAATTAAATAATGAAAACCTTTTTTGTTTTAGAATTTAATTGGAATATTGAAACTAAAAATTGGTAATTGACTTTTAAATAATGTCTTTATTTGAAATGAGATGATTTTACATCGTTTTGTTAATTGATTGATCACATGTGATCCTAGGTAGTTAGTGGGTTATTTGGAAAAATAATTCTATGACCTTGATCCCATAACATTTTATTGATAAAAAAATCTTTATAAAAAACCTAGATTGACATTTTTATCCCAAATGGGATGTTAATGAGTCATATTCGATCTGATCTTGATGGATGTGTACACACATACTTATCCATGATCATAGGGATGTGAAAGGTGAGGATAATATAGGTATAACCAACCGTAATACAGGGAAGGTGGTCATGGTTCTTTTTTTTTTGACTATTTTGATTATATCTTACATTTATTATATAACTATTTTACTCATACCAAATTATTTATAAAAGTAAATTTATATAAAATGTTTATCTATGAAATTGCTGAAAGTTTTTCCATCATTTTAAAATAAATAATGTTTCATTTTAAATATTATAATGATATTTCGTACAATGAAATGTTTTTTTAAATTGAATTCATTATTTAGTTTATTATTATGTGAAATTCTATGGAACACTTTGGAAGACCCTATTGGGATTTCTAGCTCACACCTAACATTTAACTTTGAGATTTTCTATATTTTATTATTCCCGATCCAAGAAAAGGGAAGGTGAACTTTGAGGAGGTTGGTGTTCTTGATTATTTGGACCATGGTTAGTTGTAATTGACTTGGGTTATTTTTCTTTCATCTAATTACATTGAGGATGTTATACCATGGGGTTTTATTTACTAGTTTTGTTTTTGGTACTTTATCTCTTTGGAGTGTTGAGAATACTGATTTTTAATCTTTCATATTCTACTATATTGTTGAAAATTTATTCCTTATTTTATCATGTATGATACCAAGTTCTAGTTTCCAACCTGTGGTGTTTAGGAACACCCTTCAGCATATGTTAGTGTCGACTCGAGTATCAGGGTACTAGGGTATCTAGACTATTTTTTAACAAATATTTTTCAATGTTGATGGTCAATAATATTTCCTTGATGTTAGTAATCACTTTGGGATGTATATTCCGGATATAGAGTTAGTTATGTGCAAGTTCATGGACAACTCTCCTCGTAATAAGCATTAAGTGACAATGAGTGGTTTTGGGAAGGTGTATTGGGGAATAATTTGATATAATCCTAGACATTTCACTACCTATGATTTGGATATATTGATATATAATTCTTGATATCTTGTGAAGTGGGATTAATTTTGTAACGACCCAGACCCGACCTGCCACCCGAACATTGCCGAATGGGTCAGGTGTTACTACCTTAGGCGCACCTCCCCTAAACTCCAAAGGCTGCCGACTAGAAGCGAGGTTCTGAATAGGTATAGTGGGGAGGCTATACCCAATTTGAGGAATAAAATGGTACTGGTCTAAGTATAAATCTAAATATGTAGCGGAAATAAATGACTCAAGAGACTCAAACCAGACCCGCATAGCGGAAGCATAGTAATATCAATGAACCAGCAGAATAAATATATAAACAATAGCAGCAGAAAGTAAATAGAACAACATGCCAGCAATCAACAATAACTACTACTGTAAACAAACAAGGCATGCATCGAAAACAAGTCATACAACTCAATATATTATGCCGCCAATGGCTAACCAACATTTGCTACATAACAAGGTAAGCATGCGGATAAGAAGAAAAAAACTAAACAAAGTAACTCCAGCAAGGAACAACCTCAAGGTCCATACAAGTCTCCATGCCAACAGTACTAATGTCCAGCTCCTGAGGCTGATCCTTTACCTACACACAATTTCATAAAGTCTACATGCTTCCCGAATGGCCCGTGTAGGGTGTGAGGCAAGCCTTAGTAGGATACCACCCAAGGGTGCATACCTAATACAAGTGTTTAGGCAGAAATGATTATCTAAGGATAGCAGTAAACAGTACAATGCCCAAATGTAAACACAAACTTCACTGGTACTCAGCAGCCACCAGGAAGTGTCACCTACTTCGGCCAACGCCAGAATCTATGGTCTGTGGTCCAGAACCTCATGCCACCTGACACCATGTGTCTTAAGTACCGACGTCCTGAAGGCACGCCCAATGATCGTAACCCATCTCGAAAGCTCAACCTTCCCATGGCACAACATCCAGAGAAACAGCGATACCTGTCCTCAAATAATAACTGGAGGGACACCGATGTCTGCCCTCAAATATCAGTGAGCCTCTACCCCCAACCTGACCGCTTCAAAGCTGTCTCTTGAAGGATCCTCACCTTCCATGTGGCTTCCTATGGCAAGCACCCCCAACCCAAAAATACCTAACCGCATTTACCTGGGGCCTCTACCCAGCAAGTGGTCATACCACCTCATCTTGGATTCTATCTATGTGCACACTACTCGAAAGTACCTGGTGAGCGGTAATCACCTCAGTATGTCCCCAAGCCACAAAAAATCTGACACCTCATGCCCCTACAAACCTGTCGCTCAAGTCTGAAGGCCTCGCCATCCAAGTAACCTGGGGCAAGCCCAACCCGATAGTCCAACTGCCTCAACTGACGTCCATAACGCCCAATCCCATAGTAGCAACCAACCAACTTAACCCGTGCCAAAGCCCCAATCTGTGATCCCCATTACTCAACAATATATCTGGGCCACGCGAAAAACAACTCAACAGTTCAAAAAAAACAATATCACACATTGGATAACTATACTCAAATCATAACATTAATGAGGAAATTACTAAACAGTTAAATTTCACAAACATGTATTGTCTCGTACCAGCACCTAACTCATTCATAATTTAACAATTAAACTCAACAGTTTAACTCAAGATATTCAATAAGCAGTCTAAACACAGTAGTTTGAATAATGGTCCAATTCATGTGCATTTCGGGACCCCCGGCCGAATTGCCCCAAACGAGCTATGACCTCTCACCCAGCCTCGCTCAAGCACAACAAGGGTTAGGGCATACCCAGAGGCACCCCACAATGTAGATAAACTATTAAAGGTAAATAAAAAAGGGTTTCTCTTAATACCCAACGTTGCGCCCGAATGTCGCAACCCCCAAAAGTATATGGAAACACGAAAGAACATATGCACCACCCACCTGGTACTCATACGATGACACTCCTTTGATTTCAGCCTCTGAATCGGACTGAATCGCGGTAGATCTGCATTTCCTTCAAATCCATCAATTCCGTTCGGATGGAATATGTAGAGGAATATGTGAGGGATAAAAGACGAAGAAGGGTGTGCGGGGTTAGGATTTCTGATGCGGTCTCGCTGCCACTGAAGGATCGAGGAACGGAGGTCGTACGGAGATTCTGGGAGGGTTTGAGTTTTTTAGGGTTTCTCAGACTAACTATTCATCCAAAGGGGAAGAAGAAGGGACTTCTGGGAATGAGATGCGATGATGTCTCGATTGCTAAAATAAAAAAATTACACAGAGTGTATTTCCAAAGTACACTCCGTGTAGATGTGTTTTCGTACTCCGACTTAAGTGGAGTCCATCACACGAGTTGGACCGTGTACACGGTCAACACACGGCCAGGGTCTCAGCCGCTACATGGGAAAAAGATAAACGGCGTTTCAAGGAAGAATACATGCCATGTAGATGGAATTTTACACCTGGACACCACATGACATGTACTTGGCCTCACACAGGTAAGGGATACACGACGTGTCTATAAATACACGTCGTGTAGTAAGAAACTTCTACACGGTCTTCACATGGCATTTACTCGGCCAACACATGGCCGGTCACTCAGGTTACTCATACATGGAGTGTATTTAAAGTACACGGCGTGTAGTCTGGAAATTTCCAGAAACAGCCCATATTTTCTAGACTTCTCAAAAACCAGTCAAAAAGTTTAAACAGGGTCAGAATTTGACCCGTTTCTAAAAACCCGGGTTCTTACAAAATCCCCACCTTAACGTAGCTCATCCCCGAGCTACCAAACGAAACTAGGAGATGGAACCGAACATGCCCATCCCGGTTAAAAAACCTGGACTACCCCAGTCTCAAGGTTCTGGCTAAATTCCTAAAAGGGCTCCCCACCTTAGGAATTTCCTACTCGGTCTCAACCCAAACAAAGCTCAATAAAAACAAATAAACAGGCAAGGCCCAACAACCTATTTCCTAGAACCATGGTCCTTCCGTGACGCATCATCACCCCTGCACCTCCTCGGTGCTCACTTGTCGCTTCCAACACCCAAGGTAACCCTCACCGCATCGGTGTCCGCCTCCCTGAGGTCCTGCATCTAATAGATGCTCAAATCAAACCTGGTGCCATGCACCTCATGTAACCCACATCCACGATGCCCGGATGCCCATGACACCTCAAGTAACCTGCATCCTTAATTCTCCTGATGCGACACATCTCAAATATATAATAAAATATATAATGCATCTGATATGATGTCAATCCCACTAACTAGTCATTAGTTAGTCCAAAATTAACTTGTGAAACTCGTTCACTCAACCAGACACACCTAAAAAGGTCATACCAAAAGAAAGCAAGGTAACTCACGGCCACACCCACGGTGTACATGCCACCGTTGTCAGCTCTCCAGCCTTCTCAATCCTTGGAAGCTCCACATCATGCACCTGGAATGAAGCCCGAATGCCTGATGCCTGACCTCCCTGTGGTGCTTCTCCAGTCTCTGGCCACGGACCCCTCAGCTGGGTCCTACTATCTCTGTCATGTCCCCCACATGCAGATGAACCTCGACTACCCTCTCCTGGTATCGTACCTGAACCCACACCTAATGCCATATTCTGTCCTGGTCCCTTCCTGCCGGTTGTCTAAGAAGGCTACCTGCAAAACCTCTCCAGATGCCCAACCTGTCCACACGACTGACACTCCTTCGGGGGACAATCGCACTGAGCCCGAACATGTCCCAGCTGTCCACACTGAAAGAAAACCACTGCTGAACTGCCACGAGGTGGTCTAGCTGAGTCCTTCGCATGCCCGCCCTACTGGAACTCATCTTTGCCTCACTTCCTACTGTCTGAACCATCACCTGGGGTTGTCACCCTACCAAAGAGAGACTTCTCTCTCTCGTTTCCCTCTTCTATAAGGGCATGGTTCACCCCCTCGGAGAAGGAATCCAACATGAAGATGTTTACCTAAACACGAATGGCGTGTCGTAAGCCGTCCTCGAAGCGTCTCACCCTAGCTATGTCATCGCTCACCATACCAGGTGAAAAACTGGAAAACTCTGTGAAAGTAGCTGCGTAGTCCATGACAGACATATCTCCCTGCTGAAGACTCAATAACTCCCGAGCTCTCTCCGCCCTTAGCGTCTCCGGGTAAAAGTTCTCTAAGAACCTATCCCCGAATTCCTTCCAAGCAAGTCCCTTGTGCCTACGAGCATGTACCTTTACATCCCACCAATGCTTCACCGGTCCCCTCAGCATGTACGTCGCCAAATTGACCCTCTTCCCTGGAGGCGTCTCCAGCTGCTCGAAGATCATCTGCATGCTCTCTATCCAGTTCTATGCCGCCTGAGGACCACCCTCACCCTGAAAAAGTGGTGGGTTCTGCGACTGGAACTCCCGTGTCAGATATGCCATAGAAGGATCTGTACCCTGTGCGCCTCTGTCAATCCCCTGTAAGATGCGTATCAGGCTAGCTCAGTGCTGCTAGTCAAGCCGTGGTCCGAACCTGGCCAAACCCGGCTGATGCCCTACCTGCACTGGATCCTGAACCTGATCATGTCCATGAGCCTGTACCTATGGGTCATGCTCTGCCTGCACTGGATTCTGGACCTGATCCTGCAGTACCGTATCCTCTCCTGCCTGATGCTCCATCGTGTTGTGAATGAGTAACCCGCTGAATACCATAAATGGTCAGACATCCCACACATATATATAACAATATATTCTACGCTGATAAGGAAATCTATAAAAGGTAGTGCATAACAACTACCCTTACTCCCCCTCACCACAACCCATGCCCTCGGCATCCCGACCTCACGGCCTCCTTACCTTCCCTCAATAGAGCCAAGCACTAATAGTACCTTAGGCCGTGCCCATCCTGACAACCAACATTGCCTCAATCTCAATGAACAAGTCACCCAATCCTGACAGTTATACTACCTCAACCATAGTACCTGCCTGCTCTCATAAGAGCCAGACCCATATGTCCTAAATATGCAATTCTACAGAATACAAAGCATGACACACACATTGCAATAAACAAGCAATTATATCAGGAGTTTTACCTATTCACATTTCAGAGCATACATAGCATGGCAATTGATTTTATTCACATGGTATTATCACTTCACAAAGCATACGTGCAGTTATGAAATTGAAGTACCCTAAAATGTGCCTATCAAAAGACAAGTAAGCAACCATTTCCTTACCGGCCAAGGTTTACATATCATAATCAATAACATCGCACAACAAGTGAGCCACCGAGGTGGAAATCATATCAAATGAAATCTGAGCAAAAATAAAACAGCAATTCCCACCCCCGGCAACTCAATCCATCCCTCATACATGGGGCTACAGGCACCCAAGAACAATTTCAATGATAAAGTTCCAACAACAACCTTTCTCCAGTATACCATATCCCAAATAGTAAAACTAGTATAAATAAAATGAGGAGTCTCCAACATATTAGTAGCCGGCAAAGCAATTATACTTAATCCTTTTCAAACTCATAACCTTCCTCTGAAACCACTTTGTAATGACCCAGACCCGGCCAGCCACCCGAACAGTGACGAACGGGTCGGGTGTTACTAACTTAGGCGCACCTCCCCTAAACGCCAAAGGATGCCGAATTGCAGTGAGGGTCTGAATAGATATAGTCGGGAGGCTATACCCTCTCGGAGGAATAAAATGGTATTTTTCCGAGTATAAAGCTAAATATGCAGTGGAAATAAATGACTCACCAGACTCAAACCAGACCCGCATAGTGGAAGCATAATAATATCAATGAACCAGTAGAAGAAATATAGAAACAACAGCAGTAGAAAGTAAACAGAACAACATGCCAACAATCAACAATAACTACTACTGTAAAAAAACAAGGCATGCATCGAAAACAAGCCATACAACTCAATATATAATGGTTCCAATGGCTAACCAACAGTTGCTACAAAACAAGGTAAGCATGCGGATAAGATGAATGAAAACTAAAAAAAGTAACTCCAGAAAGGCACGACCTCAAGGTCCATACCAGTCTCCCTGCCAACAGCACTAAATTCCAGCTCCTAAGGCTAACCCTTTACCTGCACGCAATTTCATAAAGACTACATGCATCCCAAAGGGCCCGTGTAGGGTGTGAGACATGTCTCAGTAGGATACCACCCAAGGGTGCGTACCTAATATAAGTGTTTAGGAAGACGTTCTTATATAAGGAAATCAGTAAAAAATACAATGCCCAAGAGTAAACACGAACTTCACTGGTACTCAGCAGCCACCAGGAAGTGTCACCTGCTTCGGCCAACGCTGAAATCTCGGTTCTGTATCCCAGCACCTCGTGCCACCTGACACCTTGTGTCTCAATTACCGACGTCCCAAAGGCACGCTCATTGATCGTAACCCAGCTCGGAAGCTCAACCTGCCCATGGCACAGCATCCGGAGAAATAGCGATACCTATCCTCAAATAATAACCGGAGGGACAACGATGTCTGCGCTCAAATCACAGTGAGCCTCTTCCCCCAACTGGACTGCCTCAAAGATTACTCCCGAAGTCTCCTCACCTTCCACGTGGCTTCCTATGGAAATCACCCCAAACCAAAAACACCTAACCGCATCTACTGGGGGCCTCTAGCCAGAGAGTGGTCGTACCACCTCATCTCGGAGTCTATCTGTGTGCACACTACTCAAAATTACCCAGTGAGCGGTTATCACCTCAATATGTCCCCAAGCCACAACACATCTGACACCTTGTTCCCTGGAAAACCTATTTCTCATGTCTGATGGCCTCATCATCCAAGTAACCCCGGACAATCCCAACCCGATAGTCCAACTGCCTCAACCGACATCCATGACACCCAATCCCACAGAAGAAACCACCCAATGTAACCCGAGCCAAAGCCCCAAACTGTGATCCCCATCACTCAACAATATATCTGAGCCATGCCCAACACAATTCAACAATTCAAAATAAAACAATATCACACATTTAATAACTATACTCATATCATCACTTTAACCAGTCAATTACTAAACATTTAAATTACACTAACTTTTGTTGTCTCTTACCAGCACCTAACTCATTCATAATTTAACAATTAAACTCAACAGTTTAACTCAAGATATTCAGTAAGCAGTATAAACATAGTAGTTTGAATAATGGTCTAATTCATGCGCATTTCGGCACCCTCGGCTGAATTGCCCCAAACGAGTTCTGACCTCTCACTCGGCCTCACTCAAGCACAACAAGGGTTAGGGAATACCTAGAGGCACGCCACAATGTAGATAAATAATTAATGATAAATAAACAATGGTTTCTCTCAATACCCAATGTTGTGCCCGAGGGTCACAATCCTCAAATGTCTACGAAAACACGAAAGAAGGTATGCAACACCCACCTCGTGCTCTTACGATAACACTCCTTTGATTTTAGCCTCTAAATCGGACTAAATCATGGTAGATCTGTGTTTCCGTCAAATCTAGAAATTTCATTCGGATGGAATCTACATAGGAATATGTGAGGAATCAAAGATGAATAATGGTGGGTGGGGTTATCCTTTCTGATGCGGTCCCACTACCACTGACAGATCGAAGAACGGAGGTCGTACAGAGATTCTGGGAGGGTTTGAGTTTTTCAGGGTTTCTTGGATGAATTGTTCGTCCAAAGGGGATGAAGAAGGGACTTCTGGGAATGAGATGCGACAACATCTCGATCTCTCAAATAAAAAAGTACACGATGTGTATTTCCAAATTACACGCCATGTAGATGTGTTTCCGTACTCCGACATAAGTGAAGTCCAGCACGCGGTTTGGACCATGTACATGGTCAACACACGGCCAGGGTCTCGGCCGCTACACAAGAAAAAGATACACGACATGTCAAGGAAGACTACATGCCATGTAGATAGAAATTTGCACCTGGACACCACACGACATGTACTTGGCCTCACACGGGTAAGGGATACACAACGTGTCTATAAATATACGTCATGTAGTAAGAAACCTCTATATGGTCTTCACACGGCATGTACTCGGCGAGTACACAGCCGGTCACTCGGGTAACTCATACACGGCGTGTACTTAAAGTACACAGCGTGTAGTCTAGAAATTTCTAGAAACTGCCCAGATTTTCTAGACCTCTCAAAAACCCAGTCAAAAAGTTTAAACAGGGTAGGAATTTGACCCGTTTCTAAAAACTCGGGTTCTTACAAATATTTCCATTCTTCTCGTTTGAGTTGTTCATCTGAGTAATCTACTGATGTCTTGAGTGTTTTTTTAATGTTTTGTAGCATCATACCTCTATGAAGATGTTCAAATAGGCTCTAGGAGGAAAATAATGGTGAGAAACAACAATAAAATAATCTATTGGACAAGAATCATATTGAGAATATTTTTCATGATGTCTAATACATAGGGAAGACATCTACACCCATTCTTATTCAAGATTCAGTTGTGGAACCTTATACGGGTGAATCTCAGAATCAGGGTTATAACAACCCTGCCCTTAATTACACACTTAAAAATGATTTATTACATAAAATATCAAATAATAAAACTATGAGGATAGAGAGGTCTAGTGTATTGGGAAATTAGAAACATTACATAACAACATAGAACATGAAATACACATGTTTATTTAAAACATCTTTTAGATGACTACACACATTCCTTTATACTTAACATTGCATGGGATTAACTGAGGACCTGAATAAAAAAGGGTGAGCTATAAAGACCAATATGGTATAAAACAAGGCATAATATGAATTATATAGTACATTTTATGAAATTGGCAGATCAATGGAACACAAGAGAAACATGAACAAAAAGGCATGATATAGCATGATTTTCAAAACATGGAAATATGGTAACAACATTCAACATGATATTAGCATGAGATAAGGATAATTGCACATGGTGCATGATTAAAACCTCATTTCACTTTAATTATCATGATTAAACCCTTTTTTAACTTGACATAACATGATTCTTATCTTTACCCAATGCATTGGAGCCCTATCCGGACACAACCATCCTAATCATTTCATTCCATGGAAAAGTGTGTCACATGGATCATATAACATGGATTCATTAAACATCATAATTCATTTTATGATAAAGGAATTTTGAATTAATATATAAAACACTATAATAAATTTGTAATTGTTCATAAAGGTGAATACCTTTGATAGAGAAATGGGCATGGTATTCAATACACAATGACTTTGGCATGGAAAATCGTGGTGCAATTTTGGCATCATAACAGCATGACATAAAAATTCATAAAAATGGATGATGAGAGAGAAAAGTGTATATCATCATATTTAAATGAAATGAAAATTAGGGTTCATATAGATATGTGTCCCAACATATGGAATTTGGAAATAAAAGTTGTTACATAATAAATAAATGTGAAGAAATACGAGAAATGGAATAACTCTTATGAAATTTCAGCATGGTAATGGGTGTAAAAGAAAGGGATTAATGAGAGAGAAATAGGTATATCATCCTTAAAAAATAAGTAGGGAAGTATGGGGGTGGTTATTAACTATACCCCAACATTTTTAATTGAAAATAAAATGGAATAACAACATAATTAAACATAGAAAAAAATGAGAAAGGAAGAAATCCCTTACTTGGAAGTGTGATCCCAAAGGATTGGGAGAGGATTGAGAGAGTCTTATTGGGAGATTGGGGTGCCTTGGGAGGATTATAGAGAAAATTGGGAAGATTTTGGTCGAGATCCCAAGTCTTTTAGTGAAGAGTAGGTGGGATATTGTTGGGTTTATATAGGAAAAGAGAGAGAACACTTTATTATTCAGGTTTTGGACACCACACATTAAACTAATAAAAAAAACAAACAAATTCATTGTTTTTGCACAATTGTTTTCCCAAAGTGGAGTAGAAAACATCATTTTATAACCCCAATGGCCTAAATTATTAAAATATTTGGCTTTCTTATAAGGAGGTAAGTTATATTCTCAAGGAAATCAATTTATAAATTAAATATGTTTTATTAGTCTTGGAGGGTCCACTAAGGCTAGGTAAAATAAATCAAACAAATATAAAATCACATTATTTTAAATATATAACATATATTCAATGAAAATGTCATTTATAGTATTTAATTACATCACTATTGGGTCATTGTGATTTCCTAAAACACATTACATACTTAAATGCTATTTAATTTTTAACCAAAAATTCGACTATCTTAGAAAATTATAAAAGATTCACCATCAAATAATTTTGATATCCTAATTCAAAATATAATATTCATCTTTTCTAAATAATTTTCTAAATATGTGAATTTTTACTTTTAAAATAAAAACCGACATTTATTGAAAATTAATGGGATTTGACAAAAATAGCTTTCAAACCTTAATAAAAATTACAATTGTATTCATTAAAATTATTAGATAATTTATATTTAATAAAAAGAAATTTAGTAATAATATTTTATTAAAATATTATTAAATTCATAAATCTATTAATTCATCAAAATAGATTTCTTAATTAAATATTGACTAAAAATACTATTTTTTCATTGAAAACCATTTACAATGTAACAATAATAAAATGAATGTATATTATTTATTCGATACAAAAATAATGCACATAATCATAGTTCTAGGGTCTTGTTACACAAACCATTTTAAAACCTATATAAGATCGAAGGGTAAGGTGTGCGATGGTGATAGACTCTTGGGGAGGCTCATATAACTTTTCTCGGGTGGTAATCTCTATTAACATCCAATTCAATCATAGGAGGTTCCGCTCAAGATTAACATGTTAAAGATCGGCTAGGGATTGGTCATGAGAAAACCCTAGTGATTCCACCTCCTTTCCGAGCTCCGAAAAATGGGATTAGTATAGAGAAATTCTACTGGATGAGGCCATCACTTCCTTTGTCTAAGTAAATTGGATTTGTTAAAGCCCTATATTTAAACAAATCATGTGACCACTTTTCAATGTCTATATTAGAAATGGTTAAAATTATTAATGGTATTTTAAAATCCTAAAACATAAAACCAAGGATGTGAATATGTTATATAACCATTTTACGTAATAAACCCTTTAATCTGACTAAGAGGAATTTTCATTAATAAAAGTTTGGGTCTTTACAATCTTCTCCCTTAAGAAATTTCACCCTAAAAAATTCCTTTTCGTACACTAAAAGGATTAGGGTAACTCTGCTTCATCACATCCTTCAATTCCTACTTGTTTTCTTCATACTTTTGGTTTCTCCGCAACACCTTAATGAGGGGCATTGTTTTTTTTGTAGAACTTTTTCCCTACGGTCTAAGATCTTCACCAGCTTCTCTTCATAGGAGAGGTCATTATCTGAAGGCACCACCTCTAGATTGAGAACATGTGATTGGTTAGCTATGTACTTCCTCTTGAGTGAATCATGGAATACACCATGTACTTGAGATAAGTTCGGTGGGAGTGCAATTTTATAGGCCACTGCTCTAATGTAATCCAAGATCTCAAAATGGATGATGTACCTTGGACTAAGCTTTCCATTCTCCCCAAATCTCATAACTATCTTCAATAGTGATATGTGGAGGAATACCATGTCTAAGACATCATACTCTAGGTCTCATTAACAATTATCAACATAGCTCTTTTTTTAACTCTGAGCAGTATTTATGTGCTGCTAGAATGTCTTAACCTTCTCCACCATTTCTTCAACCATTTCTAGTCCTAGGAGTTTTTCTCCCCAAATTCATCCCAACATGCTGGTGTTCTTCACCTATTCACATATAGGGATTCATAAGTAGCCATTTGAATGCTTGAGTGGAAACTGTTGTTTTAAGAGAACTCAACTATAGGTAGATGTTGATCCAATCCTCCTTTGAAGTCCATAGAGCATGCTCTCAACATGTTCTCAAGTGTTTGGACTGTCTGCTCATATTTTCCATCAGTTTGTGGATGATAAGTCGTACTGAAGTCCAACTCAATATTTAGAGCATGTTGAATACTCTTTAAGAACATATAGGGGAATCTTTAATTTCGATTAGATACAATTTATTGTGGAACTCCATGTAGACATACCAATTCTCTGATTTATATGCATGCCAGTTGATCCAATGAGAAATCTTCCTAAATTAAAAAGAAGTGAGTAATCTTTGTAAGAAAATCCACAACAACCCAGAAGACATTGTTTACTTTGGATGTCTTCAAAAGTATGGTGATGAAGTCCATGGTGATTTCCTACCATTTCCATGTTGGAATGGGTAATGGTTGCATCATCACCTTAGACATCAGCCTCTCAGCCTTCACCAGCTGACATATCAGTCACTTTTATGTATACTCAATGATCTCCTTCTTCATTTTATCCCACCAATATTACTCTATGATATATCGATACATCTTTGTGTTTCCTGGGTGAGTAGATAAATTTTAACTATGTGCATCATCAAAAAGTTCATTCTTAAACTCTAGACTTGATGGAACACATAGCCTTTTCCCAAATCTCACAATTCTTTATTCAATAACATTAAACTCAAAGGATTTCCCTTTTCTGATAGTTTTGACTTTTTTCTGAATTCCCACATCATTATTTTTAGCATCCTATAACCTTTAAAAAGAGATGGCTGGGTAATAATTTGTGAAAGAATTGATTTTGTTCCCTTCTTTAGGAATCCCTTGTCCATATTCAACAAATATAAGAAGATTGGATCCTTTTTAACTGTAATCAATGATAGAATTGATGGGTCCTTTTTAGTTAGAGAATCATATGCCTTGTTCACATTCGTAGTATGGTAATGGATTGAGTAGTCATAGTCTTTGATATACTCTAACCATCTTCGTTGTCTCATGTTCAAATATTTATATGTGAATATATACTTGAGGATTTTTTGATCCATATATATTTCAAACTTCTCCCCAAATATGTATTGCCACCAAATTTTCAAAGTGAATATTACTACAGCCATCTCTAGATCATGGTTTGGATAGTTTTTCTCATGAACATTCAATTTCTTTTAAGCATAGTCAATGAATTTGTCATTTTTCATCAACACACATCTCATGACCTTCTTCAAAGAATCACTAAATACCACAAAAGTTCTCCACTTATGGGTTGTGTGAGAACAGGAACAGTGATAAGCCTCCTTTTAAACTCCTTGAATATCTATTCACATTAATTACTCCTAGGAAGCTTTACTCCCTTCTGAGTTTGATTGGTACGAGGGTTGGACAATCGTGAGAAATTTCTCACAAGTCGGTGATAATATCAAGTTAACCCCAAGAAGCTACAAATATATGTTACCGATGTGGGCCTCGAACATCCATCAATTGCATATGTCTTGGAGGGATCCACAGAAATCCCATTTCTTGTGATTGTATGACCCTTGAATGAGACCTCCTTAAAATAGAACCCACACTTTCTATACTTTATATAGAGCTTATCCTTTCGTAAGGTCTCTAGTACAATGGTTAGATTCTCCTCATGCTCCTCTTTAGTTTTTGAGTATATTAGAATATCATCTATAAACACTACCAAAAAAATTTCAAGGTAATCTCTAAAGAAACTATTCATAATGTCCATGAAGAATTCTGGAGCATTGGTGAGTCCAAAAGGCATTACTATGAATTCACAGTGCCCATATCTATTACGAAAAGTGGTCTTGGGAATATCCTCCTTCTTTATCCTTACATGATAATATACCGAAAATAATCCACCTTGTAGAAGTCTTGTGCTCCACTTTTCTGATTGAACAAGTCATACATTCATGGTATAATATCCTTGTTCTTTATCATGGTTTTTTGAGCTCATGATAATTAATACAAAGGCACATTGACCCATTCTTCGTCATGACGAAGAGGACTGGTCCACCCCATGGTAAAACACTTTTTTGTATAAAACCTTTATTAAGATTCTCATGTATTTGTTTCATCAACTCCTCATTCTCCACAACATCCATTCTATATGGAGTCTTGGATATTTAAAAATCCTCAGGTATAAGATCAATTGAGAATTCCACATCTCTTCTTGGAGGAAGAAAAGGTAATTCGTTGGGAAACACTTAAGAGAATTCTCACACAACTGGCATGTCTTCAAGGATGTTTTCTTCCTTAGTATCAATCATCTGAGCCAGATACGCATTCTAATAGGGCAGTAATATCCATGCTTGAGATGATGGTTCTAAATAAGATTCATCCTCCTCCTTTAACTTGTACAAAATTGTGGGTTTATTCACTATATAGAGAGTGATTTCCCTCTCACAGAAATTTATGTTATCTCTATATAAGGAAATCCAATCCATTCCAAGAATTGTATCAAATTCCACCAAAGGGTGTTTTATGAGGTTATCTAGGAAGTTAAATCTAGAAATAATGACATAGGAGGAGTTATACTCTTGGGATGCAGTGATTTCCCCATTTTCTGTTCACGCCGACGTATTATATCCATGAATTGTTGTGGTGTTGGGACTATTCTACTAAAATTTTTGGATATAAAACAATGAGTAGAACTGGAATCAAAAAGTATGTTCTATATTATTTAATGATTAACTAGTATACCTATCACCACATTGTTTTCTAGGATCACATAAAAGGTAGTGATGGAAAAAGTTCGACCTTGCTACCTTGGAGGTTGTTTTTTGCCTCTGAAAACCATTGTATTAGGGCACTGGATTCCAAAGTTCCCTAGTTATTGGTATTTAATGAAATGAACAATGCGTTGATGGTCGAAAAGATCATTCCTCTTATCTTTTGCAGCTATAGGTTTTTCCTTCTGATAGTAAATAGCTAGGTTCCTTTATCTTCTGCACCTAAATCATTTCCTCATCCCCTTCATGCAATTTTCGGGGTGCTTATTTCCACACCATTGGCATGTGGGGTGATGGATTTTCTTAGCACACTTGGATTTATCCATAGGACCTCTAGAATTGAATTTCACCTTAATATTCTTATCCCCATGATACCCCTGATATTTTCCAATCCCCATTTCGATTTCGAGGGAACATCAGAGAATTTCCTCATAGCCCTCGAAGTCACAGATCACTGGGGCTTTCCATAGGAAGCAGTCATCCTTTCATTTGGGGGTAATTAAAAAGACAAAGGCATTTTGTGCAAGCCTTGTGATGTTTTCCTCATATTCTCTGATGGATTTTTCATCTATTTTCTTGAGGGAAAGGAAGTCCCTTTCCATCTTAAGTCAGAGGGTGCGAAGAAAATATTAGTTGAATTTTTTTCCCATAAAACCTTCCATTACAATGACTAGATCTCCTCCTCAATATTCATATTTTTTATCAATGTCCACAATTGATCAGCTTCACCATCTATACAATAATCATTCATAAGTACCTTCTCTTGTTCAAAACATTAAGGGTTATAGAAGATCTTCTCAAAGGAGTTGATCCATTGTTAGGCGATTGAGGGATCAGATGATCCGTTAAAAGTAGGAGACCTTTGTCTCATGAAGCTCTTGATTGCAACTTTTTATTTCTTTGGGGGGTTGGATGTTCCTATTTACCCATGTTTCTATTAAAAATTTGATTTAACTGAGAGAGTATCATGATAAAGATCCTGATTCCCACACCCATCGGATTTGGAATCTCATTAGAACAGTTATCACATTGATCATCACATCAGTTGTTATCTCGAGTCCTCCTATTACTAGCCATTGGATAGAATAAAAGTAAAGTTAGGGGTAACACATAAAGGTGAATTCAAAGAAAAAAATGGATGACTTCTAAATTATATTTATCTCCTTAACTTATGAATTTATTGGATTCAATCTATGTTATCCATGATCTACTTCCCAACATATATTATTAGGGGAAATTTTTTTCTTCCCTTATTAATAGTTCATACTAAGCTTATGAATTTACAAAATAATATCCCCCAGGAGTGTTGTAACCAAGAGTGCAGCAAGGCCTATTATTGTTCACCAGTTCCTGTTTGAGTCTAGCTCAAAAAGGTGTTTTCAGGTTTTACCCCTAGATACATCTGTACCAGAGCCACCTCTATATGATAGTATCCAGACATGGATTTATTTTCTTGATAAACCACTTACTCAATACTCACCAAAATTTAGGAATGTTTTTATTATACTTCGTCATATCCCTAATGCATTCATTATAATTTTCTAATCCTAATCCCAAATATAACTAAACCTATCCTTTGATACCAACTATAACAACCCTTATCTTTATTACACACATAAACAAGATTTATTACATAAAATTTCACTTAATACAACTCTAAGGATTGTGAGGTATTGTGTCTTCAGAAATTAGGAACATTAAATAAAAACATATAACATGAAATACACATCTTTATTGAAAACCTCTTTTATATAACCACACACATTCCTTTGTACATAGCATTGCAAGAGATAACCTGAGGGAATGCATATAAAAAAGGTGCGCTATAAAGCCCAGTAAGAGAGTAAAAAAGGAATAAAAAGAATAATATAGTACATGTTAAGTAATAGGCGTGTCAATGGATCAAAAGAGAAAAAGAACATAAAGGCATGATATAACATGATTATAATAACATGGAAATGTGGAAACACCATTTAACATTATATTATCATGATCTGAGGATCATTGCATGGGGAGAATAGGTAAACCCTCATTAAAATTGTATTATCATGAATACCCCTCATTACACTTTATGTATCATGATACTAATTTTTACCCAATGCATTAGATCGCTATCAGGGTGAACCATTCTTAATCATTTCATTTCATGCATAAGTGTTCACCATTGATCACATAACAGGGATTCATTAAACATCATCCTTTATTACCCTATATAAGGAATATGGGATTAATACATGAAACTATATAATTAACAATTAAATGTGCATAAAGGTGAATACCCTTGATATAGAAATGGACATGTTATTCACTACACAATGACTTTGGCTTGGGAAATCGCAGTGTAATTTTTACAGCATAATAGCGTGACATAAAAATTAATAAAAATGGTTGAGGAGTGTGAAAATGGTATCTAATATGTAAATAAAATTTATAGTATGGGGTCATATATATACATGTCCCAAAATATGTAATATGAAAATAGAAGGTGTAACATAACAAATAAACTTGAAGAAATAGGAGAAATAGAATAAATCTTACGAAATTTCGGCATAGTAACAGGTGTAAATGTGAGGGATTAACGAGAGATAAAGAGGTCTATCATCATTAAAAAAACTGTATGGAATCATTGGAGAGGTGAAAAATCATACCCCATCATTTTTAATTGAAAATAAAAGTTAATTACAACATAAAGAAACATGGACAAAAAATGAGAAAGGAAGGAATCCCTTACTTGGAAGTGTGATCCCAAAGGCTTGGTAGAGGATTGAGAGAGAATTATTGGGAGCTTGGGGTGCCTTGGGAGGATTATAGAGAGATAAGGGCAGAGTTTGGTCAAGCTCAAAAGGCTTTTAATGAAGAGGAAGTGGGAGCTTGGTGGGTTTATATACGAAAAGAGAGGGAATTCTTTATTATTTAGGTTTTGGACACCACACATTAAACTAATCAAAACCACAAACAAACCCATGTTTTTTTGCCCACGGTTTTTGAAAAAGGGGAGTAGAAAATATTATTTTATAAGTCCAATGGCCTAAATTATTAAAATATTATTATTTCTTATGTGGTGGTGAGTCATACTCTCAAGGAAATCAGTTTGAAAAGATAAAAAGTTTTATAAGTCCTGGAGGGTCCACTAAGGCTTCGTAAAATAAATAAATAAAATGTCAAATCATATAATATTAAAGATAAAACATATATTGTCTGAAAATATCAATTATTGTATTTTATTACATCACTATTGGGTCATTATGAGGTCATACACACATTATATATTTAAACGGTATTTATTTTTTACCCAAAAATTCGTATGTCTTTGAAAATTATGAAAAATAAACCATTGGATAATTTCGACATCCTGAATCCAAAAATAATATTCAATTTATCTAGTTTTTTTTTAAATATGTGAATTTTTACTTTTAAAATAAAAAATAACATTTATAAAAAATTAATCGGATTTGACCTAAACAAATTTCAAACCTTAATAAAAATTACAATTGTGTTTATAAAAATTATACAATAATTTATATTTAATAAAATCAAATTTTGTAAAAATATTTAATTAAAATATTATTTAACTAAAAAATCCATTAATTACTTAAAATAGATTTCTTAATTTAATTTTAACTAAAAATACTATTTTTTCTTTTAAACCCATTTACAAAGTAACAATAATAAAATGAATGTATATTGTTTATTATATACAAAAATAATCCCCATAAAAATAGTGATTGGTTATTGTTACATAAACCCTTATAAAACCCGCATAAGACTGATGGGTAAGGTTTGTGTTGGTGACAGACTCATGGGGAGGCTCAGATAACATTGATCGTGTGGTAATCTCTATTAACATACACACCTTCCATAGTCGTTTCCACTCATGATTAACATGTTGAAGCTCATCTTTGGCATAGTCAAGAGTGAATCTAAATGACACCACCTCCTTTTCGAGCTCTGAAAAATGGGATTTGTATGGAGCAATTCTACTGGATGAGGCCATCACTTCCTTTGTCTGAGTAAATTGGATTTGTTAAAGCCCTTTATTTATGCTAATCATGTGATCACTGTTCAACGACTATATTAGAAACAATCACACTTCTTAATGATATTTTAAAATCCAAAAACATAAAAACAAGGAAGTGAATATGTTATATAAGCATTTTACATGATAAGATATTTAATTAGATTAAGAGTAATTTTCATTAATAAATGTTTGGGTCTTTACAGTGGTTAAGTGTTCCTTCGCCATAATCTACCAAGGTTCCAGGGCTCTAATGTTCCTCAAGATTATGAGGATTGGTTGAGAAAGATAGAGCTTCTATTTAACTTCATAGAAATTCCTAATTTTATTTAGGTGAAATGTTCAACCTTTAAGCTATAGGGACATAGCAGGAGATGGTGGTATTTGATGGTGATGGTGAAGAAGCACGAGGGTTTAGAGTGGAAGGAATTTAGATTTACTTTCACTAATTAGTTCTATCCAGAATATATTCTAGAAAATATGATTATAGAGGTTTTCAATCTCCATAAAGTTGATAGGTCCATTAAATAGTATGAAAATTAATTTTTCTGAGATTATTTAGTTTTCACCTAAGTTTTATTGAAAGATAAGATGATGACACAATGATTTGAGATGGGTCTAAGACTAGATATCCATTACGAAGTTTTTTTCTCAAGCTCAATTCATATTATGACATAGAATATAAGGATTTAATGGTTGAACATGACTTTGTAGGTACATTTTGGTTAATGATAGTCCATTTTTATCATAATTTTAGTTCTGTGAGTCCCTTTAAATTAAAGAGGATTCTTGGTGAGTCACATGGTGGATCTCAATAGAAGGGTTCTTCTAAAACTCCAATAATTCATAGAAATATACTTTTTAATTGCTTCTAGTTTGGCATGGAGGGACACTCAAAACATGTTTTCAATGAGGTACCATAGATTTTTAATCTCTACGTATGCTCAAGTCACTTTCAAAAATTCATTTATATCTATTCTTCCCCATATAGTGGAATTAAATCATTATCACCTACAATAACTTCTATGTAATCAAATTATTATTGAACAAAGGGGTTTCAGCCACATGTATCCATAATATATCTTCTTCACATAGTGGAAGAGTCTCTATAGGAAAAGAATAACGGTTTAGTGACTATGATAGGTACCATTACTATAGATTCATCTTTAGTGACTACTTTATTTGATATTGGTGAATCTAAAAAATTTATATCAACTTTTATTGTGAACCTTCTAAATCTTCCTATGGAAATTTTTTCTTATGTGATGGATATTACTACACACCTAATAACATATAGAGAGTATGGTATCTATTGTCCTTTTGTCATGTCTTTATCATATTTTGATCTTAGCTAGTATTTTTAAGATCTCAGCATGAAATATCATGATTTCATTTTCATGATATTTTGGATAATTAGTAATAAGGATTTAATTGATTTATAACTTTGATGAGTCACCTTTAACATTTCCAATACATGTTCCACATATTTCAGGTATAATGAGACCCAATATGAGTGGAGACTAAACATCTAATCTAGAGTTTGGAAAAGAAATATCAGTGTTTTATTCTGATATGGAGAGGGAATATTTGAGATATGATATCCCTCCAATTTTTTTTCATGTTTCCCGATGTCTTTTCTTCCGATTTATATAGTTTTCCTTTGATAAGAGAGATAATTTATTTTATCTATTTAGTGATAGGTACTAAATCATTATATATTCCTTATTAACATGTGGAACCAGCTGAAATTAAAGATTTTAAGCCTTTATTGTATGATCTATTAGAGAAATGATTTATACACTTCAGTGTCTCAAGTTGGGAAGTGCGTATTCTATTTGATAAGAAATATTATGGAATACATATCCTATGTGTTTATTACTATAAACTCAATCATGATATGCTAAGGAAAAATTATCCATTACCATGGATTGATGATATCTATTACCAGATGAAAGTGAAAATGTATTTCTCAATGATTGACCATCAATCCTATTGTCATTCATTGGGAATTAAAGTATCTATAATTAAAAAACCAATTTCTTGAGTTGGTATGGACATTATTAGTATCCTATCATTCCATTTGATCTAAAAAATTATCTGTTAGTTGTTATGGTTTTGATGTATGGGATATTCTATGAATATCTTGATACATTCTTGGTGGTATTTTTGGATGACATCCAGGTTTTCTCTTAGACCTCGTAAGATCATGTGTGTCATCTGAAATCTATTTGGGAAATGTTGAGAACTCACCAAATCTATTCAAAGCTATTAAAATGGGATTTCTAAATTCAATAAGTGATTTTCATGGGACATGGCATCTGAAAAAATGGTATCTCAGTTGACCCAATGAAGGTGAAAGCTTTTACCACATGGTAAAAACCACATAATGCTTTAGATATTTAGAGATTCTTGGGTCTAGAGGGGCATTATCATTTGGTTTTAAAAGATTTATCTATGTTTTCTTCTCTAATGACCACTCTCACTTATAAGGGAGTGATGTTTTTGAAGGAAGATAAATGTAATATTTATTTTTTGGATTTGAAATATATAATTACTTTTGTGTCAGTGTTAACTATTCCAAAGGATGGGAAGGTTTATGTGTTATTCTACAATGCTTTCCTTTTGGGATTGGGATGTGGTCTTATTAAATGGGATTATGTGGAATACTATTTATCTCAGTAGATTAGTACACATGAGAATATTTATCCAATGCATTATCTTGAACTCACAACCATGATGCATACACTTAAGTTTTGGTTGCATTACTTTTTTTTGGAATGTTTTACCTTTTATTATGACCACAAGAGCTTCGTTTATATCATCTCTAAAAAATATTTTAATATCTACCATAAAAATTGGGTGGAGTACCCGTGATCTTTTGATTTTGACATTTCCCATACTATGGAGATGTGAAGTATCATTGCAGATGAATTTAGAAGGAAACTTATAACCTAGTCCAAGAAAGAATCATCATAGTATTGGAAGATAATAGCTCTTTTTTCACAATTTCAAATGGTATTCAAGGAGAAGAGGCTATGGTTGTCATGGCTAGTGTTAAATTAACCTTTTCAGTTCATAAGATTATTATTCATGAACATAGCTTTATTATGATTTATATATTAATAGGGACTCTATTAATAGTATAGAAACTATTGAAAAATGGTTGTTCTATTATGAGGGTATCACATGTTTCCGAAACAAGTACATTTTACCATTTTTTATTAGAAAGGCTGTCATGGGGGATTTCCATAACTCTTAATGGGTGGTGTACCTGGGTACAATAAAGATGTTCTACAACATGGAATAACAATTCAGGTTTCCTAGTGTGAATGAGACATTCATGATTTTTCATATCATTGTTATACATTACAATAGGTCAATGAAGAGAACCAGAAACCTCTATGTTTTCCTCATCCACTTTTAGTAATGACTGGGTAGTGGGATGAAATCTCTATGGACTTTGTGTTTTGGTTGTCGCATACCCCTTGTAAGAAGAATGTGATATGGTTTGTGATAAATATTTTGAAAAAATGAGCTCACTTTATACCTATTCATGATTCAAAAAAATTTAGGATTTTTAAATCTTTAGGTGAAAGAATTTTTTTTTCATAGAGGTCCATCTCTTATAGTAATAGATAGAGATCTCTATTTTACCTATCATTTTTGGAGAGTCCTTCAAGAAGAGATGTTATCATTGTTTCAACTGAGTAAGACATGCCATCCATAGATGGATGGTAAGATATAAAGGGTTGTGAAGTTTCATGAGGACATTCTTAACGCTTACATCCATGACTTTGGTGGGTCTTGGGACCACTATTTGGTAATTTTTGAGTTTTTTTAAAATAATAGTTAGTTGTTGATAATCAAAATGGATCCATTTGAGGGATGGTATAGAAGTCCATATAAATCTCTTTTTTGTTGGTCAGATATTACTTAATATTACTTGTTTGGGATGTGTTTTGTTCAATATATGGAAAAATTCTTTAGAGAATTTTGAAATCACATAGCTGATACAAATCTTATACCGATCTCTATTGTAGATCGTTGGAGTTTTTTATTGTTCACTGTGTTTTTTTGGGAGTTTCACCTAGGCTGGCTCATCGAGGGATTTGGAGGAAAGGGAATATTTATCACAATTTAATGGGACCCTTTATGGTCATTGATAAGGTTTGGGATTTGTCTTACCATTTAATTATTCCACCATATTTTTTGTTGATACATAATGCGTTACACGTGTCACAACTTTATGAAATAACATTTTGACCCATCTCATGTCTTGATCTATAATAATATTGAAATTGTGCTTAATTTATCTATTATTGAGCATCCAATATAGATCGTTGACTATGAAACAATGGTACTTCATGGATGGATGTTACATTTGGTAGCTATTTTATGGTTTCATGGTTATGATTCTCATGAGACTTGGGAGGGTGAGGCAATAATGAGAGAGAAATGGCCTTATCTCCTTGATATGGAATATTCTTGATAGTATTTATGGGGAATTTTTTTATGGTGAAGAGGTTTTAACATCCCATTAATTTTCATTAGGAAATCCTTATCTCACTTTTTATCATGCTTTGGGTCGGACTTGTGTCAGGTTATTTCTAGAGATATTTTCAAAATTTTGGAGTCTTTTTGGGCTTTTCATGGTTGGTGCATTGCTTTCCCAAACTGTGCCCCACCAATAGACCCAATGAATCTCAAGATAGTTGGGTATTTAATGTTTGGTGTATGGCTTCCTAACTAAGAACCTACCTAGTTTAAACCATTCACCCTTGTACAACAAGTCTATATGGGGTGCACAATTAGGGTGCATAGTTTTTCTAACCATGTTACCCTCTATAGGAAACTATGAGTGTGATTTTAATTTAATATTAATTTATTTAAATCATAAAACCTCTTTATTTTAGTGAAAAATCTTCCCACTTGACCCTATTATAATTTCAAGGGTTGATAATTCTCCCTATAATAAATTTTTACTCCTCAAAAATTATCTTTTGAATAGTCAATGTGTCGGTGGATGACGTGAACCCTCTTTGGTAAGTGGATCTACAATCAATTAATCTCTCCCAATATATCCTTCCTCCATCCTTATAATTTTATGGATCATAATGTATTAGATGGATTTAACCATCAATATAATGGACCCAAATTCTAGGTTTGATTTCTAGATCTCATTCATATTTGATCTACATTGGTTGTCCCATTACAGGTGTTGAACATTTGATTTCATTGATTAAAGGTAGGTTGTTAAATTTTATATTTTCCATATAATGGTAACATTTATTTACTCTTTTTTTAAGTGGATTTCAATTTAATTTTAAAACCTCGATTTGAAGTGATTTGATTATAGAAATTCAAAATGGAATGGATCTTAGGAAAAAATTATAATTCACATAGAATTTTATTTTGTGAGGTGAATTTTGAAAATGACAGAATTGAGGAAATGATTTGAGAATTTATTTAATAAAATGTATTATATTGAATACTGAGAACCAATGATTGAGTTTTTATTAAAAATTCAATAAATGATGGAATTCTCATGTTTTGGTCTTGAAGTTGAATTAATATATTGAAATTGGAAATTGGGTAATTGATTTGTAAATGGTGAATTGATTTAAATGAGATGATTTCCCTAAATTCTATTGATTGATTGACCATATGTGAGCTTGGATAATTAGTGTGTTATTTTGGATAAACACAATAAGATCATGATGTATTTACATTAGATTTATGATGAATAATAAAAAACCTAGTTCTTCATGATTATCCTTAAAAACATGTTGATGATTGTTATTCGTCCTAAGACCGAGGGATTTGTGTACACATAACTAGCTATGATCATTTATATGAGAAGTGTGACGATCATATAGCCAGAAACGAAAGTACTATATGGAAGATAACCCGGGTTCTTGTTGTGATTGTTTTGATTATATATTCCGTTGATTATAGAATGGTTTTATTCATGGCAAATGATTTATATAAATTCATATATATAACGTTTTTATCTAAGTTATATTTTAATTATTTTCATTCCATTGAAATGAAATCATGTTTTTTAAATATGAAAAAGATATGTCATGCCATAAACTATTTCATTTAAATGGAAATAATTTTTAGTTTTATTATTATGAAATATTTTGTAAAACACATGATGAGACCCTACTGGGATTATCGAATAGACCATAATTTTTTCCTTTGATCATTTTTAGATTTTATTATGCCTGGTCTGAGAAATTGGAATGTGCCACTTGGAGGTGGTGGGTGCTCGTGATCATTTATAATGTGGGTTTCTGCTATCCACTTTGGATTATTTTATATATATTGAGTATGTTGATGATTTAATTATTTGGGTTTACTATGCCAATTTGGTTTTTAGTACTTTCTCCCTTAGGAGTGTTGAGTACACTGACTTGTAATTTTTTATCTTCTTCCATTTTGTAGAATTTTTTCACCTCTTTTATCATGTATGATTCTAGGTGCTAGTGGAAAACCCATGGGGATCTGGAATTCCCTTTTGGATATGTCAATGACGGATAGGGTGTTAGGGTTCCAAGGTATCTAGTATGGTAAATAAAAATCACAATAAAACATTTGATCAATAACCCTTGGAAAATAAATAATGAGTTTCATATATAATCATTGAGTGTATAGGTTCTTTAAAGATAGGAAAATTAAAAAAATTTCAACCCATGACACATGATTATTGGTTTAATACATGTAAATACCATAATAAATAGATTTTTTTCACATATAGGTGAGTTACCATGGATATGGGGTGTTTTGGGTAATCCCAAAATAATAATATTTCAGGTAATAAAGAGAAATTATATAAATGAATTTTGTAGCATGATAGTATACAACACAGATTAAAGAGAGGGAAGAATGAGAGTAAATAAAGGTCTCCAATTGATTAAAAAATATTTTGGTCATAAAGATATAATCAATGGTCTTAAAAAATAATTCAATTCAATATAACAAATGATATAATTGAATGGAGAAGAAAAAGTGGATAATTACCTTACCTTAAATCCTTCGTTTTTTTTCATTTTCACATCTTGAAAAAAATAAATGTGTTCTTTAAACCATGAAATTATAATTTAATTACATTCATGTTTTAACTATTTAGAAATAATAATCATTTTATTATATTTATAATTTTCCAATGTTAAAGGGGAAACATTTTGATATGATATTTTATTTAAAATTCCCCATCTTTCTTTGATTTGTTGATCTTGATTTTTTATGATTTATAAATTATTAAGAATAAATAAATAATAATAAAAATATATGTATTTATCAATTTTACTTTATAAATAATTTTTTACAATCAACCATAATAGTTGTGATATGTAGAGTTGTAAATGTCCACGTGGATGGTCAAATGACTGTTGATGGTACATTGTCGGGAATGGAAAAAAGGGAAATATAAAATTTAAATATTTTAAAATTTTAATAATTATAGTAGTTTAACATAATTAATGTAATGTTATCATACTAATAAATTAACCATATAATATTTGTGTCTAAAATTTAAAAATAAAAAAGGACTAGAAGGGGAAATATGAGAGAAGAGTTGATAAAAAAATATTGTTTTCTTGATGTTTCTTATTATGTACAAAACTAAACTTCATTGACTCTTGGAGATATGTTTCACTAGAAAATCCATAATAATTATTAGGTGATTGATAAAGTGTATTTGGGAAGAGTTTTTTCTTTGGTAAGGGTGGTAGGACTGATTTTCAATGAAAGGATGAGTTGTTATTTATACATGAGGAGATAGGTATTTTTAGATTAAAAAAGTGAGTAAAATTACATACACATGTAAACATTGTAATTATATATTTTTTGACACAAAATCATATATAAATACAATATAATGGATTAAGGATTTTATAATCATTTCTAAACTGAATTCATTAGTTTATTAGACAAGAAAGCAAAAAAATGATTTTTTTTATTTTATGAAATACTTTTGACTTTAGACACAGGAAAATAATTTTTAGTTTTGGAAATTATGTTTATTATTTGTAATGATTTATTTCTCTGATTAAATTTATTTTTAGATGAAATTACTATTTCAACATTTATTAATTCATTATTGGGTTATCATTATATGATCAAACACAAGGTATTTCAATTTTTTTATTATTTATGTAAAAATTGAATTATTTCATAAAAATACAATAAAATTAGAATTGAAGGATTTTAATGTGATGAATCTACAATTGAAATTCATTTTATATTTTTTCTAACATGGGTAATTTTAAATTTTAAGATAAAAATTATGGTTTTTTTGAAATACATTAAAAAGATATTATTAAAAATAATGTTATATTTTTAATATTGAAATTTATTTTATGAAATTATAATATTTATATTTTCTTAAATTACTCGTGATAAATATTATTTATAACACATTTCATTATTTCGAGGTTAATTTACTATTTCAACGGCCAAGTTACTATTCCCAACAGCCGGGTTACTATTCCAATGGTCATATTATAGTTCCAATAGGAATATTACTATTCCTACTACCATATAACATCCTATAAAAAAATATTAATTATTTAATTAATAATTTAATATAAATCCTCCCAAGGATATATATTTTCATTTTCTAATATAGTGATTAGTTTACTAAGATTCTGTTTCTTTTATATAGTATTATTCGTTGGAGGGATGATTCTGGAATATTGGGGTAATACATATTTTCTCATTATTGTTTTTATATTTTATATTTATCCCCATTTTAAGGTTTTACTTTTTCAAGGGTTTTGTTGTAGACTAATGTAATAATTTTTAGTAATGAAATAAAGGGTTTTTTTTAACTATGTGTTATGTCTGTATAATAATATATAATATAATACAACACACATATATTTAGGGAAAACATATTACTAATAAATTTTGGGAAGTTGCATTCTCCCCCTTTATAGTGACCATAGCCTTTTTTACATATTATTATATGATTTTAATCGTTATTAAGAATCAAATTACAAGACAAGGATCGTAAATTCTAATGTCTTTGGATGATTTGGTGTATAAACATAAGAAAATGAAAATATAAATCATCATCTTTACTTTAATCATTCATATAGAGCTCCAAACATTCATTGAACTCCTATATCTCCATTTTAATGACCAGAACTTTTGAATAATATTTTGCTTCCTGAAAATTTATGTTTCACTATGTCATAATAAATAAAAAAATATATAAGTGTAAATTAAATGTGACCTTTGGGTATTGACTGTTATATGAAAATTGGTCAATATAACCATTGGAAACAATAATATGTTTTTAACGATATAATTGTTGTTTAAAATATAAATAATAATGGATAATTGATGCAGAAATAAGAGTCGATGGCCTCATCCAGTAAACTCGGGCCATATGAAGTCCATATATTGGATCTTGGGAAGGAGGTCGCATCCTTGGGCTTCGCTTTGGACCAAGCCCAAGCCGAGCTTCAATATGCTAAACATGAACATAATCGTCTTTAGGATAAGTTCAAGTTGATAGAAATCACCAGTCGAGAAATGTTGTCCAAGCCGCCCCAAGATTCTATCACCATTGCACACCTTACTCTTAGGTTCTATGTAGGTGTTATAAGGGTCTATGTAACAAGACCTTAGTTAGTTTATGTAATAATTTTGTATAAATAAAATTGTTATTTATTATTATGCTAAAAATTTTGAATTTCAAATTTCAAAATAAATATAGGATGAATTTTTAGAAGTTTAATATTATTGATTAATATTGGAAAAAAATAGTGTTATAAAATATTTTTTATAGATTAAATAATTAATAATTTTAAACTATTTTTAGAAAATGGACATTTTTAGTTGTGATCAGTATAAAATTTAGAGTCTGATAAGTTCAACAAAATTTTTGATTAATAATAAATTATGATTATTAATATTAACCTTATAAATAGTAATATAACCAATGGAATAGTAACCTCACTTGAGTAAGTATAAATATAATTTAGGAATCTTGAATGGTAATTTGATATAAAAGCATAAGTAGATAACAGTTTTAAAAATTATTAGGTAAGTATTTGTATTTTTTGGGTAAATAGTGATTTTACATAAAATTAAATATATCATATTTAGAAAATTATTTTCATAAGATGGATTTAATTTTTTAATTCTGAACTTATATATTAGGTTATAGTGAATTTGTGATATTTTTATAAAATGATATGTTTTTCAGTCAATAGTAAAAATGCAGTTTTTGAGTTTTCGGTGTGTTTTATGACTTCATAATGATGTAATATGCAATTTAAAATTCTGGTTGACTAATTTTGATTAAAATATTTCATGAGGTTTCCCAATTAGACAAAAACATGGGTAAATACCATGGGAAAGCCCATGGTTTTTCAAATACCACTAAAGATGTGTCCCTTAGATATTAATAAGTTATTCCCTCACTTTTGCTACAAATACCAACCCATTCCTTCATTACATTGTTTCAAAATTCCTAATTAATGAAGCTATGAAATTTTTACCTCCCATAGAGTCCTCCCAAAGAGTCCTTACAAGGTTCCCTCAACCCCCAAGGTCCCAAACTACTTGATTTTGAAGTTACTCTTCAATGTATGGGAACCTTTCACCCTCCTCTTTTAGTCAAAACTTCTTTTATGTTATGTATTTTAGTTTCAATTTTATTATATTGGGGTATGTTATTATATATAATTAGTTCATTACATTTTATCTCCAAATTATGAGAGACCCTTTCCGCTCTCATCAACTTATTTTCTAAATTTTTAAGCAACGTCGTTATGCTACCGAATTTTCGTAAGAGAATTCTCAACCTCCCTTTTTTCCATTCAACTTATCTTTTATGTGGTATAAAATTAAAGTTTATATAACGTGTTCTTATTTAAATTTTATTCAATTTCTATATTTTATTATAAGTTATTTATTTATGGGAGACCCTTGTCCCCACTCTTTTTTAGGTTTTCTAAAACCATGTGGTATAGTTGTTATGCTGTAGAACTTCCATCCCAAAATCTCTCTCCTTTTCTCAGGAATTCTTTAATTTTATTTTTGTGAACACCTAAAACTATTGCATTTCTAGGGGTTTTTATTAGGACATAAAAATTATTTATATGATTCTGGAATCGACATACATAAAACCTTATTTCCCCTTCCATGGGATATAAATAACATAGAGATCATATTTTTATGCACTTTTTTAAAAACATCACAATTTTGATAGGAAACTGATTTCTTTTTTTCTTATTATGGTTATTTATGAAATGTCTGATTATGATTTATCTGGATAACATGAAAATAAATATATATTAAGGTTTCACCCTAATATCACTCCAATGCATTGTGTAATGAAATTTTTCTCTAGAGATGACAAGTTTTAGGATACCTTGGCGAATAAACTTGGTAATTTTCATGACACCTTGGGGATAGAACATGGTGATATGATAATGATTTTATAAATTATATTTTGTAGCCAAAATTTCAATATATGATTAAATTTATTATTTTTATGTATGCCTATTTATCATTAATTCATTATATTCCTCATGTTCTTATAGATATTGCTCAAGTTCACATGTAAAATGTTTCTCTTTATTTTCTCTTACTAGGACTTATGCTCACCCTCTCCATTGATGTATGAACCCATGTTATGATTTGGAGTAAATTTACTTAGGATAAACCGATTAAGATGCCTTTCAAGTGTATTTAAATAATGTTATATGTTTTCATGTATTATGTACGTTTTTTTTTCAAGACACTAGACTTTAAAAATCCTCTATTTGTAAAATGAAATGCAATGTAATGTGATAAAAATGAGGGATTCCATAGTTGGTATCAGAGGATAGTTTTGTTATTTTTGGAAACTAGGATATTAAAACTTTAGGAAAACCCCTATATAAATTATTAAATATAGGAAAAAATCTTGGTATTTTGGTGAAATATTAATTAAGTGGTTTCTGAAAAAATAAATCCCTGTCTAGATATGAACAAGTGGATGTGGCTCTAGAATAGATGTATCTAGGGGTAAAACTAGAAAACACTGCTTTGAGATAGACTCGAATGGGAACTGGTGAAGGATAATGGGCCTTGCTGGACTTCTGGTTTGACACTCCTAGGGGTTATTTTTGGTTAATCCCATTCTTTTTATGAATCATTATGAAGGATTTATAGAGAAATGTAACTTTTTTTCAAGATTAATATGTTTAATAATTATGTTTTAAGACATAATAATCCATTATAGTTAAAAGGTTATTAAATGAAATAATCTTCTCACCAAGGTTTTATTCTTTTAGAAAATCGAGGGAAATAGGATGAACAATTCAAATGGAGAATACAATGGAACATGTACTAACGACCCTCTGATGGAAGATGGAATTGAAACATTCACGAGAACATTGAACCAACTCACTCAAGTTATGGGAAATAACTTGAATCAAGCAGAGAGACCGATTTCACCATGAATTTAACAACTTTATATTGTTTCCTTTTTGTGTTAAAAACCACCAACCATCAGTGGATATACTGACCAATTGATTGCTGAATAGTACATCAGCATTATCATAAAGTTATTTTCTATGATCCACTATTCAGAATAAGAGAAGGTCACCCTAGCTGTTTACCACTTAAAGGGAGAAGCATATAAGTGGTGGGAACTGGTTAAAAACATGAGGCCAAAAGTGGGGGTTGAAGATATGGAGTGGCAAGTGTTCAGAGGGATCTTCTTCAATAAGTTTTTCCCTCGTTCGATGACAAAAAAATGGAGAAGGAGTTTCTCAAGAAAAAGCAGAAGAAGATTCAATCTATTGGAATCTACAAGATGAACTTCAAAAGTCTTTCCAGTTATACCTCAATCTTTTTCATGGATACAAATGGGAAGGTTGATAGATTCTTCAGTGTACTAAGACCTCATCTATGGAATAATCTATCCAATCGAGATTATGATAGTTATGAGGATATAGTGCGGAGTGCTATTAAAGTAAAATTAGAGTTTGGTGAGACGCAATAGTCTCATAGATACAATAGAAATAATATATCAATGGATCCAAGCTCAGGGAGGAGATTTGATAATATAAGTGGAGGAAAACAAGTGCAACACCCAACATGTAATAAATTCGGGAAGATGCATTCGAGGAATTGCATGATTTCGAATGGGATGTGCTACAAGTGTGGAAGAGATGTCCATATTGCGTAGAATTTTAGCAGTGAGGTGAATCCTCAAATTCCCAAAACTAAAGAAAAAGTGAAGAAAATTCATTTACTACCAAAATTCCAATTCTATAAGTGTGGAAAACTTGGGAACTTTTCAAATCACTTCCCAAATCCGATGGTAGGGGAGGGGAATCACCATCAGCCTGGGAAAAAGACAAGGGAGCAAGATCATGCTTCTTCTACCATGACAACTGATGTTGAAGCTCTAAATGATGTGGTGGATAGGAATCTAGTTCTCATCTAAAATATATCAAGTACTTTGTTTTATTCCAGTTCTATAAATTATTTTATTTCCACCATGTTAGCAAGGAATTTAGAATCAAACCTTGATTTTCTAAAAGTTGAGGTATCAATCAAGACCCCTGGTGGGATTATCCAAGAATAAAAAATATTTCAAAACTCTAGTATTTAATTTAGTGAGCACAATATTATCGAAAATATATTAGTCATTCCCATGTTGGAATTCAGAATTATACTAGGGATGGGTTGGCTCACAAAGTATAATGCTAAGAAAAAATATAGAACAAGGAAATCTCAGTAGTATCGAATGGGAAACCTGTAGTAATCTTCCAAGGAGAAATTTTTGACCTGATATTTGTCTTGAGGTACCTCCTATAGAATTATTATATTGAGTTTATTGGTGAAGAAAAAGAACTAAATGAGAGTATAAGGATAGAAAATGTCTCCATCATCTAGGAATGAATTGACACATTTCTTAATGAGTTACCCAGACCTCCCCCAGAAAGAGTGGTAGAGTTTTCCATTAAACTCGTACATGGAACTCATCCAATAACAAGTACCCCATATAGGATGGAAAATGTGGAGTTGGAGGAATTAAAGAAATAACTCCAATATAATTTGCAGAAGGGGTTCATCTGACTGAGTGTGTCTCATTGGGGAGCACATGTTCTCTTTGCGAAGAAGAATGATTGATCAATGTGGCTATTCATGGATTATAGAGAACTGAATGAGATCATAGTTAATAACTAATGCTCTCTTCCAAGAATTGATGAATTATTTGATCAACTTCGTGGGGCACAATTCTTCTCTAAGATTGATCATTGATCGGGTTATCATCATTTTAGGGTGAAGAATAATGATATTCCAAAAACTACCTTCCAAATCATGATATGGGAATTATGAGTTTGTTTTTATGCCCTTTGGCTTGACTAATGATCCTTATATTTTTAGGTATTTTATTAATAGAGTATTTAAGGACATCCTTGATAACTTTGTTGTAGTTTTTATTGATGATATTCTGATATATTCTAAAAGTGATGAGGAGAATGGGGATTATATATGGGTTATTTCTCAATCTCTACAGAAGGAGAGGATTTTTGGAAAGTTCATAAATTGTGAATTTTGGTTACAACAAGTTTCTTTATTGGGGCACATTGTCACCAATGAAGTAATCATAGTTGACTATACAAAGACAAAGGTTGTAAAGGAGTGACCTCATCCTCCAACAATAACTGAGATTCATAGTTTCCTTGGATTAGAAAGATATTATTAGAGGTTTTTGAAAAACTTTTCATGACATTATATTCCATTAAACAAGATAACTCAAAAATGGGATATGTTCATTTGGAAAAGGAAGTGTGAGGAAAGTTTTCAAGAGCCAAAGAAGAGATTTTTTACAGTACGCATGTGAACTCTACACTCAACTGAATAAGGAATCATTATTTTTAGTGATTCATATTTGAAAGGGATTGCATGAATCCTCAAGAAAAATGAAAATGTGAATACTTATGCATCTCGAGAGTTTACGACTCTTGAGCAGAACTGTTCTATGCATGATTTGGAGTTGGCTACATTTTTTTTTCTATGAAGATATGGAAGCACTATATTTATAGGGAGAGGTGTGATATATAAACATACCATAAAAGTTGAAGTATATTTCCACACAAAAGGAATTGAACATGAGATGGATGAGATGGTTGGAAATTCTTAATGACTATGATTGTTCAATTAATTATCCTCCCGAAAGAGAAAACAATGTTGCTAATGCATTATGTAGGAAGGACCGAGTTGTTCTGTACATGACGAGGATCCAAATAGATCCCTTTATCTAAGACCTAGTGAAAATGGATATTGTAATTATAAGGTATGGGACATCATCAACACTGTACCAAATGATTTATCAACCATCATTCTAGAGAAGATCAAGAAGGCTCAGAAAAGAAGATCCTTCATTACAATTGAATTTTGAGGATGTAATGGATTGGAAGTTTCCTTAGTTCAATATTTATCAAGAAGGTGTGCTAAAATTTTGTACAAGAATATGTGTTCCATATATTCCATAAATAAAAAAGGAGGTAATGGATGAAGCATGAAAATATACTTTCTCTATATATCATGGAATCACGAAAATGTATAGGGAAGTTCTTGATCATTATTGGTGGGATAATATGAAAATGGAGATTGCTGACTACACTACAAGGTGCCTGGTATGTCAGCAAGTGAAGGTAGAGTGAAAATTTTCTAAATGGGTATTACAACCACTACCCATACCCACATGGAAGTGGGACAATATCATTATGGACTTTGTCACTGGTCTCCTTAGAAAATAGAAATGAAACAATGCGATATGGATTATAGTGGACCGTCTCACCAAGATAGCCCATTTTATCTATATTCCAAAAGATTTATCTCTTGATCAGCTTTCTAGGATTTATATGAGGGAAGTGGTAAGTATATATGGAGTTCCACTTTATATCATATATGATTGTGATCCAAGGATCCCATGAAAAGTTTGGAGAAGTCTTCAACATTCTTTGAGTACTGAATTGAATTTTAATACATCCTATCACCCCCAAACTAATTTCCAATCTAAAAGAACTATTCAATCACTCAAGGACATGTTGAGGAAATGCTAAATGGAATTTAATGGTGGATGGGATCAACATCTCCCATTAGTTGAGTTCTCTTACAAAACAATCTTTCACTCGAGCATTCAAATGGAACCATATGAAGCTCTACATGGGAAGCGATGTAGAAATACTACTTTTTGGGATGAAGCTGGTGATAGGATGTTTATTGTTCTTGATATTATGGAAGAGATGATAGAAAAGGTTCATTCCATCCAACAACACATAAAGGATACTCAGATTTGGAAAAAGAGCAAGGCCAACAACCATTGATGGGACATGGAGTTTTATGTTGGTGACAAGGGCCTCTTTAGAATTTATCCATTGAAAAGATTAATGCATTTGGGAAAGAACAGGAAGCTCAGCCCTAGGTATATTGGCCCCTATGAAATCCTTGATCACATAGGAGATATGGACTATATTCTTTCACTTACTACAAACCTTGAACAAGTTCATGATGTCTTCCAAGTATCCCTCTTGATGAAGTACATACCTAACCCTTCACATGTACATAATCCAGGGGTGGTACAACTAGAACCTGAAATATCTTTTGACGAGTTGTTGGGGGAGATCTTGGATCATAGAGACAATGTTCTACGCAACAAGACTACCCATAGTGTTAATGTTTTTTGGAGGAACCAAAAATATGGAGAATCCACACGGGAACCAGAGGAGTCAATGGGATAGAAAAACCAATACCTTTTCTCTTCTAAGGTTATGAGTTGGAATTTAAGGGAAAGAATTTCTTAAGGGTGGAAGAATGTAACGACCCGAACTTTTGAATAAGATTTTGTTTCCTAAAAATTTAAGTTTCACTCTGTAATAATAAATAATATATATATATATAAGTATAAATCAAATGTGACCTTTGAGTGTTTATCGTTATATGAACATTGTTCAATATGAAATTTAGAAACAATAATAATTTTTTGATGTTGTAATTGTCATTTAAAATATAAATAGTAGTGGATAATTAATACATAAAGAAGAGTTTATGGCCTCTTCTAGTAGACTCAGGCCATATGAATCCCATCTTTCAGATCTTGGGAAGGAGGAGCATTGGTGGGATTTTCTCTGGACCAAGACCAATTTGAGCATTAACATGTAAAACTTGAACGTAATCACCTTCGAGAGAAGTTCAAGCTGATAGAAATAAACACTTGAGAAATTTTGTCTAAGACACCCCAAGATTCTATCACCATTTCACACATTACTCTTAGGTCCATTGCAGGTGTCATAAGGGGATATGTAATGAGACCTTAGTTACTTTGTGCAATCCTTTTATATAAATAATACTATTATTTATTATTATGGATAATTTTTTGAATTTAAAATGTCAAAAAAATGTGGGAGGATTTTTTAGATGTTTTATATTATTGATGAATATTGAAAGAAAGATTATTTTAAAATATTTTTTCTATAAATTAAATAATTAATATTGTGAAATGCTTTTCAAAATATGGACATATACTACTGTGATTAGTGTGAAATTTAGAGTCTAATAAGATCAACATATTTTTTGATGAATAATAAATTATGAATAGTAATATTACCCTTATGAATAGTAATATGACAAATGGAATAGTAGCCTATCTTGAGTAATTATAAATATAATGTAGGCATCATGAATGGTATTGTGATGAAAAATCATAAGTAAATAACCGTTTCAGATTATATTAGTTAAGTATTAGTATTTTTTCAGGTAAATACTGATTTTACCTAAAAAATTAATATCTCAAATTTAGAAAATTATTTTCCTAAAATTGAGTTCATTTATTAATTAAGAACATTGAAATTATATTAGGGTGAATTTATTAGTTTTTTATAATTTTTTTTGTTTTTTGGTGAATAGTAAAAATAATGTTTTTGAGTTTTCGGTATGTTTTATGACATCATAATGATGTCATATGTAATTTAAAATAATTTTGGACTCATTTGAATTAAAATATTATATTAGGTATCACAATTGGCTATAAACATTGGAATATACCAAGGGAAAGCTCACAGTTTTGAAAATAATACTAATGCGATGTTCCTTGGAAATTTATAAAATATTCCCTCACTTTTTCTAGTAACGCCAATGTATTCATTCATTCCATTCATTCCCAATTCATCCTAAATGAATATATTGTAGTTTTACCTCCCAAGGATTTTTCCCAAGGTTCTCTAAAGCTCCCAAGGTTCCAACTTTGAGTTTCTCAAGTTACTCTTCAAGGTAAGGGAACCTTTCACCCTCCTCTTTTAGTCAAGACTTATTTTATGTTATGTATTTTAGATTCAATTTTCTTCTGGTTGGGTATGTTCTTATATATCCTTATTGATTTAAATTTTATGTCCAAATTATGTGAGACCCTTTCCACTCTCATAAAATGAATTTTGGAATTTTTAAGCAACGCCATTAGGCTGTTGAATTTTCGTAAGGGAATTCTCAACTTTTCTTTTTTTTTCCATTCAATATCTCTTTAATGAAGTATAACTTTCAAGTTTCCATACCATGTTATTATTTTCATTTTGTTCTATAACTATTATTTATTATGATTCATTTATGGATGGTATACCCTTTTCCCCTCTCATTTTAAATTTTTCTAAAACCATGTTGTATAGCTGTTATGCTGTAGAATTCTCATCTCAAAATCACTCTATTTTTCTCATCAAATTATCTTATTTTTTTATTTGAATAAAAAAACATTTTTAATTTCTAGGGGTATTCATCAAGGCATAAAATTTATTTATATGATTCTTTAATTGGCATACAGAAAACCCCATTTTATTTTTTATGGGTTATAAATAACTTAATGCTCATATTTTTAAGCACTTTTTAAAAAACATCAAGAATTTGATATGAAAACCATTTATTTTATTCATTTAGGGTTATTTATGAAATATTAGATTATGATATATCTATATCACATGAAAATAAAGAAATATTATGGGTTCTCCCTGATATTACTTTAAGGCATTAGGTAATGAAATTATTCTCTAGAGATGACATGTTTTATATTACCTTGGTGAATAACTTTGGTAATTTTTTGAAAACTTGTGGATGGACCTTGGTGATATGATAATAAATGCCTAAATTAAATGTTTTAGTTATATTATGAATATATTATTCACGTTATTATTGTTATGTATGCATAATTATCCTTCATATATGATATTTCTCATGTTCTTATAGATATTGCTCAAGATGACATGTAAAATATTTCTCGTTCTTTTCCCTTACTAGGTCTTCTTCTCACCCTCTACGTTGATGTATATACCCATGTTATGAGTTGGAGTAAATTTAAATCGAATGAAAAAATGAAGAAGCATTTTAAGTTGATTCGAAGAATGTTATATGTTTTCATGTATTATATAACTTTTTTCCAAGACACTAGAATTTAAAGATCCTCTGTTTGTAAAATTAAATGAAAAGTTACCTAATAAAAAGGAGGGATTCCATATTAATAAAATAACTTAGGGAATACATGAAAAAAATGGGTGTGCTCAAAATTCTTATAAATTTGTAAACATTAGAATAAAGAAATGTACATGGGTTAGATGGAATAATATGATGACATAAAAAGGCATGAAACATGAATAAACATATAGAAGAATAACATGTAGAGAACAAGGGAATGTAATAATGGAATCATAGGAATGTATAAACAATATAAAACATGAAATAATCATGGGTTAATTCTAACTACCAAGACCATTTCACATGGTGAACAAAGTCCCATAAAGGAATCAGGTTCAATCATAATCCGAACATGACGTCTCATGGGAAAACAATTACCCAATTAATTGGAGATCTATGTAGTCATACCCATCATAACATGTTCATGAATATGTGTGATACATAAATATTCATACATAAGGAATCAAACTTAAACACAAGGGTTACCCATGGAAGAATTGGGTATAATAATCATATAAAAACGAATAACAAAATTGAAGTTCATAATGTTGTCCATGAAAGAATGAATTTAAATTATAAATGGAAATAAAAAACAGATAATAGATGTAGAAAATTATAAGTGATGTAAAATTTAATAAAAAAACAGAAAAAAAAATATTGTTTATGAAGCTTTAGAAATGAGCCACTTTAGTGTAGATTAAGGGAAAATTTTAAAGATTATTTAAAATTGAAAACGCATGATTGTTTGTATAATGAAAGAAATGAACCGAGATAGTTTTTCATGATAAAATTTGTGATTTCATAAAAAAATTGAGGCTTAATGTATATTAAGTATGATACTTTGAGATGAGTAAGAATTTGAGATGTTCCCTTAATCGGTCTTTCTTATCAGGTTGAAATGGGAAGGTAACTTTATAAAATATTTATTTCCCCATAAAAAACCATAATTTGGATATGAACATATTTTTTAAAAATACCCATATAATTTATGAGTATTACATTAGAATAATTAAAAATTACACTGGAATATATAGATTGAAAGAATAACTCGATGGACAAATGGAGGTTCGTAAAGAATCCCTTACCTTATGTCTGAAAGTGTTCTTTACATTATCATAATTTCCTTTATAATCAAATTAAATACCTTAATTAATTAATAAATGACATTTTATTATTGTATTTTATTTATTATAATTTTTTTAATTTCATTTATGGACATTTTAATTAGTTATAATATACAATTTTATCTTTCAGGAGTGTTTATTTCCTTGTTTTTCATGATTTATTCACTTGTGTAAATGTATGAAAGATCGTGTAAAATGAGAATAGATATATTGAAATTAAGTTATTTTTTATTAATTAATTTCCCAAATATTAAGTGGTCATATAAGTCAATTGGTTATTTGGGGTGAGGTTGAATCATTAAATAATACAATAGTGATAATCATTTAGATTATTTTGGCAGTTTTCAATCATTCGAAACAAGATTTTTTTCATTATTCATTATAATGTATAAAAGAGAGTTTTATAAAATAAAAAGGGTAATAAAATACATTTTAAAATCCATAACAACTATTATAATGGTTTTATGTCTATCCATGAAGGTCGTAAAGGAAAATGAAAACTTTTCATCCTTGAAGATGACAAATCAACACCTCACAGATGATATTTTAATTTTAAGAACAAAAGGAATGAGATAAGATACTTGATGGATTATTTTATATTAACATAATATAATAAAAATATATATACGATACTAGAGTTTTAATTCATGTTTAGATGTAGGAGGTGATAAGAAAGATAATAAAAGAAAATAAAGAGAGTGAATGAGGATTTTACCTATTGAATTATTTTCTTTGAGAACCACTTTAGAGAAATTGATTTCGGTATAATTTTGAGAATATAATTTACTAGATGTAGGGAAGATATTTGGGAAAAGTATTTGGTGGAAATTGTAAAATATACAAGGATTAAGTCGTGGGAGGAGAAGAGCTGGTGAGGTGAGGTATTTATAGTATAGGTGAGGGGTGTTTTTTTATTAATTTATTCATTAGTTTATTATTTTGGATGAATACTATGAATAGTGTGGATTATTGTGACTATTTATAGTAAATATTGCATGTTATTTTTAACCAATGGGGCTTAAATTAGCCAAAAATCACCAATGTCTCAATAATTCTTGGGTTAACTTATATAGTAAATTACCGTATTTCACTATTCACAAAAATTCAACTATTTTATAAAAATCAAAAAAAATCACCCTATCCATTTTTCTGACATTTATAATTAAAAAATGAACCCCATTTTCTGAAAATAATTTTCAAAATATGAAAAAATTAATTTTTAATTAAAATAATAATTTATTAAAAAATATGGATTTTAACATAATAACTAATTTTATAATAGTATGAAAAATTAATTAATATCTCATAAAATAATCTTATAATAATAAGAAAAAAATATTAATTTATGAATCTATTTTATGAAAATTAATTTCCTTTTAAATCATTATATTAATTAAAAAATTGTATATAAATATTTATGCTTTATAAAAATAACAAAACACGATTTATCATTTTCAAAAAAATTATTTACTTATACTGTGATATAATTATATCATATTTTCATTTATAAGATACGTAAATCTTATCAATACTTTCATGTGTGAGGTTACTATTCTATTGGCCGGTTTACTATTCAAAAGGGTCATATTACTACTCCAAAGGTCATGTTACTATTCTATTGGTATATGTTCCTAAATTTCGAGAAATAGATCTTATTTCATTCATTATTCATTTATAAATATTTTATTGTGTTCTTTATATAATTTTATGTGATTTATTCTATATGAAATAATTATAAGAATGAAAATTTTCATTGATAGAATTCTAGGTCATTACATTTTCCCCCCTTATGAAATTTCACCCTAGGAATTTCATTTTTCAAGCAATAAATAAAATAGGTGAGGGTTCTCTCCTTCATTAATTCCTCCAGTTTCCCATGTTGAATCTTCGTACTAATGGTTTCACTATATTACTTTCACCTGGAGAGCGGTCTTATTGCATAGAACTTTATCTCTAGGATCAAATATATTCACTTGCTCTTATTCATAAGAGAGATCATATTCCAACTATACGCCCTCTGAATTCCATACATGTGAGGATCTTGTATGTAATTCATCAAGAGGGTAACATGGAATACATTTTTTACATGAGACATTGTAAGTGGAAGTGCTTGTCGATTGGCCACAACACTGACAAGATCTATAATCTCGAATGGGCCGATGTAATTGGGACTTAGCTTTCCTTTCTTTTCAAATCTCATAACAATATTCCAAGGAGATATGTGGAGGAATACCATATCCCAAAACATAAATTTAAGGTCTTATCAAAATTTGTCAACATAGATCTTCTGTCGACTTTATGCTACTTTCATGTGTTGTTGAATGGTTTTCACATTTTCCCCCATTTATTCGACCATTTTTGGTCCTAGAAACTTACGTTCACTGAATGCATCACAATATACAGGTGTTCTACACATTTTCCCATAAATTGGTTCATATGGATCCATTTGAATTATATCGTGTAAGCTATTGTTGTAAGTGAACTCGGCCAGAGGCAGAAGTTGGTCCCATCCTGCCTTGAATCCCATAAATAATGCTCTCATAATTCCATTTAGTTTTTAAATAGTCTCCTCATATTAGTCTCCAGTTTGAAAATGATATGCCATACTGATGTTCAACTTTGTGTTCATATCAGGTTGGAGACTTTTCAAGAACATGGAGTCGAATCATGGATCTTAGAATGATTTAATTGACAACAGTAATCTATGTATCCTTAACACTTCTCTGATGTATATCCTTTCATGTATCATCGTTGAGAAGTCCTCACGAATTGCAATAAAGTGAGTTGTATTTGATAGACAATCCACAATAACTCATATATCTTTGTTTTATTTATATATATTTGGAAGTCCTATGATAAATTCCATGGTGATGTTTTCCAACTTCCATGTTTTTATAGGTAATGGTTCCATCATCATATTATAATTGTTCATTTTAACCATTACTTCATGATATATTAGGAACTTTAAGGTATAATCATTGATCTCATTCTTTATATTATCCCACCAAAAGTTCCCTCAAAGATCTCGATATATATTTTTTCTTTATAGGTGAAACGATAAGGTTGAGTTATGTGCGTCATTCAGAGGATCTTTCTTTGTCTCTGCATTGGATGGTACACATAGTAATGAAACAAATCTCATGACTCCTTCCTCATCCATTTTGAACTCTGAGGATTTACTATTTTTGATAGCTTCCACTTTTTCTGATGTTCCTCATCATTTCATTAAGAATCCATTATTTTTTCCATAAGGGATTGTTGATTAATAATTTGGGAAAGTAATTTATGATCTTCATTTTATAATGATTCCCAAGTCTATACATTGTATGTCTAAAAATATTGGATACTTTTAAATTTTCATCATTGATGATGATCTAGGATCCTTTCTACTCAGAGCATCTGCCACCTTTTTTTTAACAATATGGAATTGGATTGAGTAGTATTGATCCTTGATGAGCTCTAACCATAATTTATAGGGAAAATTAAGATCCTTATGTGTTAATATATATTTTAGGATCTTATGACCAATATATATCTAACACTTCTCCCTATAAAGATAATTCCTCCGCATTTTCAATGCAAAGATCATAGCTTCCAACTCTAGATCATGTGTTGGATAATTTTTCTCGTGAATTTTCAGTTACCTTGAGGTGCATGCTATCACTGTATCAATTGGAATGATTTACATCCTAATACATTATCTGAATCATCCCTGAACACCACAAAAATTTCCCCACATGTTGGGTGTGTGAAAACTGGTGTAGGGATAAGCCTCTTTCTCAACTCCTTGAAGTAGTATTCAAAGTCACTACAATAGTGAAAAAACACTCCCTTTTGAGTCATATTTGTTATTAGGTTTTAAAATCAGGAGAAGTTCTTCACAAATCATTTATAATATCTATCTAGACCATGGCCACTATGGATCTCCATTATAGATATTGGCCTTGGCCAGTTCCCATTTTATTTGTCATGGAAGAGTCCATAGATATTCTTTTACTTGTGATAATAATCCCCAAGAATTATAATTCTCCCATCAAAAAATCACATTTATATTACATTGCACAATGTTTTTAACCTTTCAAATTCTACATCAAAGTATTAAAATGATCCCCATGTTCTTCCTTTCTCTTCGAGTATATTATAAAATCATAAATAAAGACTACCAAATATTTGTTGATGTAATATCTAAAACTATACTCCATAAATACTTGAGAATTTATAGAAAACTAGTGAGTCTGAATAGAATCACTATGAAATCATAGTGTCCATACCTCATTTGAAAGACAATCTTGTAATTATCTTCCTTCCTCACCTTTAATTGGTGATATACTAACCAAACGTCCATTTAAGAGAAATACTTGTCCCCACACAGTTGATCAAAAAAGGCATCTATCCATTGTAGGGGATACATATTATTTATCATGGTTTTATTAATCTTACGATAATTAATGTAGAGGTGCATTGACCTGTCCATATTTTTATCAAATATGACTAGATCCCCCTATGACGAAGCACTCACATATATAAAAACCTTATCCAGATTCTCTTACAACTTCTTATTTAGTTCATAAAGCTCAACAATGTCCACTATATAAGGTGTATTTAATATAAGAAAAGATATCTGATGATGATCAAATGATAACTCAAACTCTCTATCAGTTAGAAGATCTAGTAATTATATAGTGAAAAATTAGTGTAATCCCTCACAATGGGAATGTCTTTGAGAATGGTCCTATCATTTTTTGTAATCCATTGATATAGATTTTTTTTCTCATAAGGTAATAATATACACAATTAAGACAGTGAATCTAAGGATGATTCATCATCATCCTTACACTTATAGAAAAATGGAGGATACCTTGGGATGTGAGGAGTTATCTACCTTTCCAGAAAGTTGATGTTGGATTTTCATAAAGATATCCCCTCCATGACAAATATAGAATCAAACATGACTAAAGAAAGTGAGAAAATATTTTATAAGAGGTTCAGTTCCAAATAATTAACTAGGGAGGAGTTATATACATGGGATAAAATAATTTCACCATTTTTTATTCTCATAGATAACTCAACCTCCATTTTTTGAGGTTGTGTTTGAATATTTATAGTAAACATAAATGATATGAAAAAATGTATACAAATACAATAAAATGGTAGATTCATTAATCTTAAATTAATATAAATGTACTTGTCACAATATCATTGTCAGGTTCCACCTCATCAGTAGTGATATCATATGACCTTACTTGTTTCCTTGGAGGTTGATGTTGTTGACGACCTCAAAAAACCCATGGATTAGGAAATGGGTTGCATGATGCCCATTTTTCTTCAATTAAAACACTGCACTACTAGTTGAGTGCTGATTTAAACATTCTTTTATTCTTCCACATTAGTGGGATTATTCATATCCATTTACTAATTATTAGCCACATTCCTCTCTCTTCTAATTTTGAAGCATCTCTTGGTTCCCTTTTAAAAATTTCTAGGATTCTTCTTCTAACACTTTTTCCATGTGGGATATCGGGTCTTATTTCAATCATGGTATATATCTATTGATCCACTTGTATTAATCTCAAGTTTATACATTTTTTAACTGACCCATGAGATCACTAAGAGTATTTGATCTCCATTCCAACCTTAAGAGTACAATGGAAAATATGCTCATAAATATTATTGTCTCAAATTTCCACCTCTTTTTGTATACTTAGACTTAATCTACTAATTAATTGATCAACTATTCTTTTATTGTTCTTGAAAAATATAGAGGCATATCATTCAAGTCTTGTGTTGTTTTCCTTGTAAACTACAATAGAATCATCTTCCAATTGATTTAGTCAAAGGAACTCCCTTTCCATATTAAGATAGAGGGTTCAGGGAAAATATTCATTGAAAAATATTTTCTTGAAATATTCCCATTCCATGGAATCAATTTCCTACTTGGACATTGTCTTCTTGATCAATTTCCACCACTCAATATATTCCCCATCAAAACAATATAAAAACAACATAACTTTCTATTCCTTTGATCATTGTAGGACAAAAAATATCTTCTCAATGGAGTTAATCCACTATTCGATGAGGTGGGGATCATAATATACACTAAACATGTGAGGCCTTTGTCAAATAAAGTATTTGACTGCAAAATTCCATTTTTTAGGAGAAGCAGGATGTTCCATATGATTGAAGTTATTATTAATAAACAAAGCTAGTTGAGAATGTATTTTCATGATGTTTTGAGCACCAGTTCCCATCCTATTCAGAACATCATTTAGGAAATATCCACCCATAACATTGATTATTTTCATGAGTTCTTCTATTTTAGTCCATTAACTAAGAAAAATAAAGTACAATTAGGGAAATTTATTTATTATCTAATAATCATATAAAAATAAAAAATTGAACATAAATGGATAATTTTTTTAACAAAAAGTGTGATCTAAAATTTTGTACCATAAGTTTCAATTTATGTTATACATGGTGACAGAGTTACTCATAGGGTTACTAAAGTACTGTAGTACTAATGTTAAAAAATAACAAGACCTTGAACTGATACCCACTATAAATACCCAAAACTTTTACACATATTATTACATGATTTTAATTGTAATTAACCATCATATTACAATGCAAGGATCTTGAATTCAAGTATATTTGAATGATTAGGAACATAAACTAAAAACATTGAAATCTAATAAATGAAATTTATTTTAATCATCCGTAAAGAGATCCTAACTTTCATTGAGATCCTATATCTTTATAGGATAACCTCGGGAATACATGAAAAAAATGGGTGAGCTAAAAATCCCAGTAAGTGTGTAAACATAGGAATAAAGAAAATAATAAGGAATAAAAGGCATAACATGAGGAAATAAAAATACATGAAACATGAATAAAAAGAAGAAAGAATAACATGTAGATCATAGGGACATGTAATCAGGGAATATTTTGAATATGGAAACAACACAAAACATTACATAATCATTATTCAAGGATAAAAACCAAGACCATGGAAGATGCAAGACAATGCCCCAAAAAGGAATTAGTTTCACACCCGGTCCCAACATGACATCACATGAGACTAAACATCACTGATTGATTTAGATCACTATATGGGTTCAAAAATCATAAAATTTTCATGAATATGTGTTCCACATTAAGATTCATACATAAGGAATCAAACATATGCATAAGATACACCCATGTAATTAATTGAGTATCATAATTATGTCAAAACAAATAAAAAAGGGAATATCATAATGGTGTTAATGAAATGATGTATTTAAATCATAAATGGATATTAATAAGGGTAAAAGAAATATATCTAGTTATGTTATGTCAAAATTAAGTTAAACCATGTAAAAATATTGTTTATGAAAATTTATAATTGATCCACCTTAGTGCGGTTTAAGGGAAAATTTTAAAGATTCTTTTATACCGAAAAGGAATAATTGTTTGTATAAAGCCAGAAATTAACCAAGATATTACTTCATGATAAAATGATTTATTTTATAAAAATAATGGTTTGTTAAAATATATTATGTATGGTACTTGAAAATGAGTAAGAATTTGAGAAGTTCCCCTTAATCGGGTTTTCTTATTTGGAGGAAATGTGGAGGAAACATTATAAAACATGTGTGACCCCATAAAAGAAATAAGAATAGGGATATGTAAATATTTTTTAAAAATAAATACTTAATTTCTGAGGATTACATAATAATAACTTAGAATTACATTGGGATAATGAGAGATAAAGTGTAACCTGAAGGAAAAATGGAGAGGTTCAAAAAGAATCCCTTCCCTTGTGGCTGAAAGTTTTCTGCACTTAATCTTAATGACCTATATACTCAAATAAAATACCTTAATTAATTAATTCATGACATATTATAGATTTATTTTATTTATTATAATTTTATTAAGTTTATTTATGGTCTCTTTGATGAGTTATAGATACAATTTCATCATTTGGGATGGTTCGTTTGCTTGGTTTTCAAGATTGGTTTCCATATATAAATGTATGAAAGATTATGTAAAATGGAAATATATATCCATAATGGATGTTATATGTTATTATTTAACATAAATAATATTAAATGTTTATATAATTCATTTGTTTATTTGGGGTGAGGATGTATCATTACATAAGATATTAGTGATAATCGTTTAGATTATTTTGGCGGTTTTTCAATCATTACAAACTAGTTTTGCTTTATTATTCATTATTTTATGTAAAAGTTTGATTCAGAAGATAAAATCGTTAAAAAACATTTTACTATATTTAAAAAAACATCATAATATTTTTCTGTACATCCTTGAATCTGGTAAAGGAAAATAAAAACCTTTCATCCTTGAAGGCGATAAATCAACACCTCATAGATGATATTTTAATTTTTAGAATAATAGGAAGATGATAAGATACATGATGGTGAATTTGACATTATCAAAATTAAAATATAGTATAAATAAGTTATTTGAGTTTTAATTTATGTTTGGTCCTAGTAAGTGAGGAGATTATAACTAAATAAAATAAAGTGAAAGAGGATTTTACCTCTTGAATTCTTCTCCTTGAAAACCTCTTTTGGGAATTCGGTTTTGGAATTTTGTTAATACCACAACATTATATATCTGGTTAATGTAATTGGGAAGTGTATTATGTAGAAATGGTAAAATAATCAATGCTTAAGTGGTGTGATGAGAATATATGGTGAGATGTGGTATTTATAATGCAAGAGAGGGGTGTTTTTTGATTATTTTTTTGTTTTTTTATTATTTTGGATCAAGAGTATAAATAGTGTGGATTATTGTGATTATTTAAAGTAAATGTTTCTTATGAGTTCTAAAAAATGGTGATAACAACAGACAAATGTCATTTATGACTCAATAATTTAGGTATTTATCTTATACTGTAAATTATCGTATTTCACTATTCCCAAAAATTCAACTATTTTAGAAAAATCCCAAAAAATCACCCTAACCATTTTTAAACATTTATAATTCAAAAATTAACTCCAATATATGAAAATAATTTTAAAATTATGAGAAAATTAATTTTTAAGTAAAATAATCTTTTCTTTGAAAAATAAAAATTTTAAAATTATAACTGATTCTATTACACTTTGAAAAATTAATTAAGGTCTAATAAAATTATCTTTTAATCATAAAAAAACAAAATATTAATTTTTGAATCTTTTTTATGGAGTTAAAGTTTCTTTTAAAATATTATACTAATTAAAAATTGTAAACAAACATTTCTCTTTTACAAAAATACCAAAACATAATTTATCATTTTCAAAACATTATTTATGTATAATATAATATTATTATATCATATTTTCATTTATAAGTTACCTAGAAATTGTTTATACATTTATTGGTGAGGTTTCAATTCTATTGTCCAGTGTACTGTTCATAATGGTTATATTACTATTTTAAAGGCCACGTCACTATTCCGCTATTATAGGTTCCTTAATTTCTATAAATACCTCTTATTTTAATCATTCTTTATTTATAAGGTTCTTATTGTTTTATCTATGTAATTTATGTGATTAATAGTATATGAAATAATACTAAGGGAAAATTTCATTGATAGAATTATGGGTTGTTACATCCTTTTAGAAATTTCATCCAAACAATTTTAACTTATATTCTCAATTGAGATTATGTGAGGGTACTTATATTTCACTATTTCCTTTTGTTCCTGCATCACTTCATCATACATATAGGTTTGTAACTACAATTTGACAAGGTTAGTTATCTTTTTGTGTAGAAATTATTCTCTCAAGTCCAAGATCATCACAAGTTTCTCCTCATAAGAGAGGTTATTCTAAATTTTCACCATCTCAAGATATAATACATGTGAGGGATCAGTTATGAAATTCCTCAAGAATGATACTTGAAACACATTAGGAACATGAACTATATTTAGGAAAAGTTCTATCCAATAGAATACTTCTCTCAAATGTGATCAAGGATCTCAAAGTGTCTAATGTACCTAGCGATAAGATTTCCTTTCATTCTAAACTATATGAATCACTTCCATGGTGATATTCAAAGAATAATTTTCCTCTAACATAAAACTACATGCCCATCAATAACTATCAACATATCTATTTTCCAATGTTAAGAATATTTTATATGATTACATATTTCTTGAACCCTTTCAGTCATCTCTTTCACAAGACTGGGTCCAAGTATCTTTCATTCACCAAATTCATCCAAATAATTATGAGTTCTAAATCTCTTCCCATATAGTGATTCATATGGATCCATACGAATACTAGAGTTGAAGTTTTTGTTGTATGATAACTAAAATAAAAAGATATTTTGATCCCATCCACCTTTAAATTCCTTTTATATATCCCTTAAATTATCTTCAGGTGTTTTAATGGTCCCTTTATATTGCCTATCAATTTTGAGGTGATAGAACACACTACAATTCAATTTAGTATTCAGATCATGTTGAAATATTCTTAGGAATTTATAATTGAACCTTAGATAATGATAAATAATTATTGAAAGTGGATCCCCATGTGGATTAACAACATCATTTACATAAATCTTGTCATGTTATTAAAGAGAGAAATATTCCTAAATAGAAATAAAGTGGGAAATATTGGCGAGTTTATCTACAGTAAACCATATCACATTATTTCCTTTGGATGTCTTTGGGATACCAGTGACAAAAATTGTGTTGATGTTCTCCCATTTCCACATGGGTATAGTGAATGGTTGAATTATCCCCTTGGACTTATATCACATATATTTAACTTTATTTCATTCCAATTACACTGAGGTGTAATCAATGATCTCCTTCTTCATGTTTTCCCGAAAAAAGTGCTCTTGAAGTTCACAATACATATTAGTACTTCATTTTTTGATGGAAAAATTAGAGTTGTGTTCTTTACCCAATAGTTCCTTTTTTATCTTAGGAAATGAAGGCACAAAATTATTATTTCCAAATTGAATGAAACCATCTTTATCAATGTGGAACTGAGGAACATTCCTCTCCATTACAATTTTCACATTCTTTGGATGCATTAGATCATACCATTGTTCCTCCTTAAACAACTCTTGGATGAATAAGTGAGAAATAATTTGGGAATTATAGGATGTATTCCATACAATTTTTATTTCTATGACCATACAATTTTTATCCAAGAAGATAGGATCTTTATTAATCTTCATCATCGATAGAATAAAAGGCTCTTTTATACTAAGAGAACCCACTACCTTATTTTCCCTTCTAGTATGGTAGTGAATAGAGAAACTATAGTCTTTAATTATATCTAACCATCTTCACTGATCCATTCTAAGAACCTTATGGTGGAATATATACTTTAAAAATTAGTGGTCAATGTATATATCACATTTTACCCATTAAGATAGTGTCTATATATCTTCTGATAAAATATGACTAGAGTTAACTCCAAGTCATGAGAGTATAATAGTTCCATTCCTGAGGCTTTAAATCACAATTTATAAGCAATCACCTTTCCATTTTATATGAGTAAAATGAAAATACTTTTATGTTTTAATTACTATAAATGAAAAATCTATCCGAATTAAAAGGTGAATTTAGAACAGGTGCACTAAAAAATATCTTATTTTGTTTATGGAAACATTCTTCACACTTCATTTTATAGATTATAATAATCCCCCTTCGAGTTAATTTTGTTAGTGCATTATAAATCCATTATTTTTTTTCAAAATCCTTCTATAGTATCTTCATAGAATAATGAAACAATGAATATAAATTACAGTAGTATTATTAGGACACTTCTTCATGACCATTGTCTTTTTTGGATCACTTTATATTCATTCTTTGGTCATTGTATTCCCCAAGAATGAAACTTTTTATAACTAGAACTCACATTTGATGAATTTACCAAATAAAATATCCTTCCTCATAATATGTAATATGCACCATATATAAATCTCATGCTCCTCACATCCTTTGTAATATATGATAGTATCCTTAATAAATACCACCACAAATTTATTGAGGCATTATTTTAAGAATCTATTGATCAAATATATAAATATGGATGTAACATTAGTCATGATAAAGGGAAACAAAAGAAAATCATAATACTCATATCTTGTTATGAAGGTAGTATTTTGGATATCTTCTTTTTTTACCCTTAAATAATGATAACCCTATTAAAGGTCAATATTTGAAAATAATAGAGCTACATTAAACTAGTCGAACAAACCATCAATCCTTGGATGAGGATATTTTTATCTACTATTACCCCCCTTAACTTCTCTATAATCAATAAATAGCTGTAATGATCATTACTTCTTCTTCACAAAGAGAACTATGTTTCCCCAATAAGACACACCTGGTCAAATAAAAAATTTCCCCAAAATATCTTGATATTTATTATTTAATTCTTCTAACTCCACATATTCCATTATATATGGAGTTTTTGATATTGGAATGGATCTGGGTATTAGATCAATGAATAACTCTACATATATTTCTATAGGAGGTCTATGTAAATTTATAGGAAATAAATAAATGTATTCCCAAATAATGAGGTTATTTTCTCTCTTAAGACATTTCATTTACTATTTTTCTTCACCAATCATTTCTTTAAAGAAGGATATATGAGGGTTTTCTAGAAATAATTCATGATTAGATATATCCCCTTTGAAAATTACTCTATGTTGTCAATTCAAGTCCTTTGGAATTTCAATAATTCTTCATTTGGTCTTATAATTATACATGGGGGGATAGTCTGTTACAAGTATAGTGTTTAGTTCCACCAGGGGAATGAATTCTAGATTTTAAATGATATTATACTCACCAAAGATGATACTATAGTTTCTATACACCTTTCATGCTTAAAATATTCCTCTAATCGTTTTAACAGACAACTATACTTCTAGCAGTCTTGGTTTTGATACCACATTAATTGAAAACATTAATGAAATTAAGGAGTGTGTGGAACTAGAATGAAAATTTACTTCCTCACGTTGAGGTAATAAAGAATGTACGTCACTAGTGCAGAAAATGTTTTTTACGTCGGTTATTTTTCATTTTTTACGTCGGTTTCTAGCCGACATTAATATGTGCGACGTTATAAATAAGGTTTTTGACGTCGGTTATTTAAAAACCGACGTCAAAAACATAAAATCGCGATGTTTATCACGTTGGTTATTTTAGAACCGATGTGATAAAGAAAATGGGAAGGGTTTATCACGTCAGTTATTTAACAACCGACGTGATAAAAGGCCTGGAAAATGGATTATCACGTCGGTTATTAAACAACCGACGTGATAAACAGGGGCGAGGGGGGTTTATCACTTAGGTTCTAAAAGAACCGACGTGATAAACCGGGGTGAGCGTGGTTTATCACGTCGGTTCATATAAAACTGATGTGAAAAACCAGGAGAGGGGGGTTTATCACGTCGGTTATTATATAACCGACGTGATAAACCGGGGTGAGCATGGTTTATCACGTCAGTTCATATAAAACCAATGTGAAAAATAGGGGGAGGGGGTTTATCATGTCGGTTATTATATAACCATCGTGATAAACCGGCGGGAGGTGGTTTATCACGTCGGTTATTCAATAACGGATGTGATAAACCATTGTCCAGGCCGTTTATCACGTCGGTTATTCAATAACTGACATGATAAACCATTCTACAGGCCCTTTATCACGTTGTTTATTAAATAACCGACATGATAAACCATTATCCAGGCCTTTTATCATGTCGGTTATTAAATAACTGACGTGATAAACCATTCTCCAGGCCTTTTATCATGTTGGTTATTAAATAACCGACGTGATAAACTATTTTCCAGGCATTTTATCACGTCGGTTATTTAATAACCGACGTGATAAACCCATTTTTTTTAAATAGAATGCAATCATCTTCTCTCCACCAGAATCAACCAGAAAACAAATCAAGAAATTATACCACAAAAACAGAAGTAGATCAAAATTAAGCATGTACATAGATAACATATAAAACTTACCCCCTAGACATCCCCCACCCTCATTTATACCCCATGGACAGCCCTTCCCCACCCCGTTGGAGCCCTCACCCTAATGTATACCCCCTGGACAGCCCTCCCCCACCCCATTGGAGCTCCCACCCTCATGTATACCCCTTGGACAACCCTCCCCCGCCCCATTGGAACCCCCACCACACTCCTGGACTGCCCCCCGACCCCCGGACACCCCCAAACACCCCTCGACAACCCCCACCCACCTGAACAGCACCCCCTCACCCCCTCACCCCACTTGACAGCACCCACCACACCCCTGGACATCCCCAAACACCCCTGGACACCCCCCCCCCCCACCCCTGGACAGCACTCCCACACCCCTGGACCTCCTTCCCACACCCCTGGACATCCCTGCCACCCCCCAGGACTGTCCCCCCACCCCACCGGATAGCCCTCCCAGACCGATGGACACCCCCCAACCCCACTGAACACACCCCCACACCCTTGGAACCCCTCCCCCACAGACCCAAATCAATACCAGAAAAACCATCAAAAGTAGACCAAAACAAGAAGTAGAGAAAAATTAAACATTCACTTATATAACATTCAAAACATACACTGTCAACTTCAAAAAAAAACTAAATCCAACCTAAACAACTACCAAATACACAATTAAAACTACAATATTCAAAATTACATTTTACATTACAAACAACTAAAATTCAATCAAACCTGTAAAATAATTTGACCACTCCACTTGTACGTGTTTGATGTCTTCAGCAGTATAGAGTTGAGGGTCATCAAAAAGTTACAAATGAAAAAGAAGATAGTTAACGTGTAGAATGAATAAATCAAATTGAAATATTATGGAAAAGTTTAAGAGGAAATCGTACCAGGTCAAAATTCACAACTGCCCTAGTTGTTATTATTTCATACATAAATCTTAACATATAATATCCGCATTATATGATGCCTTATTGTTCATAAAAATTCTGTTTCAATGAGTGTAAATTCAATATATTATTTTTATGTAATAAATCAAAAAGTACAAATTATAAATGGAAATTTACCTTCGCATTTACATATTTGATCTTTGCATTTCTTTTCTTTGTGTTTTTTCAAAAGTAAACCCATGCACTGTTAGAAAATAATACGAATGGGATAAATTTAAAATTCATTATAATATATAAAACTATTGAGAAATTGAAACTTTATTTTCCAATATATTCTTAAAACTTTCCCGCACATCACCATGAATAGAGCATATCAAATAAAGAGCTTTCTCCCTTGGGCAAAAAATCCCTAACATCCAATGATCACTGATAAAAGGAAATTTAATGTTAGTGGTTTTTTATGTTAAAAGATAATTAACTCTTTGAGAGAAATGTGTTTCATACCTCTCAGAAAAAGGCATCATCCAACAATGTGTGATTATATTCTTTTCAAATCTTTCAGCAATATAAACCATTCTTTATTCCTCATTCAATGAACATGCTTCAGGGGAAATCAATTGCGGGTCCATGAATCCATATACTTCTGTCAGCTCATTCCTCTCACAAATTTTATAAAGATACCTAATACAAAACATACATAAGTATACATTTTTTTTAAATATAATGCAGGGAAAAGGTGTTAAGACTGACATGGAAAAAAATTTCACCACGTTGATGCCCACCTTATCTCCAGTTACAAGCTCCATGATATCAGTTTTTGTAATCCCCGCACTTATTTCACATCCACAAACATGAGATTCCATTGGAAACTCATAAAAACCCAACAAAAAATATGAATATCTTGATAATCTGTCAAGACCACTGGAATCTGTATCTGATGTCATAGCATGTTGTCTTTTTTGTTGTCTATATAGTATTTCTTTACCTTTGAAGTATTCCTATGAAAAAAAATTAAAAAATATAGTAGTTTTCAAATGATAAAACAACTTTAATAAAAAAATAAAATAAAAGATATAACAATCATACCTCTATGGTAATGAGTCGAAGAAGTCTGGATGGCCTAACTAAAAAATGGTCGATACTATGTCCAACTGTCGCCACCTCATCTGTAGGTATTGGTACCCTAGCTGATCTATCTATAATATCCTGCACAGTGACCCTCTGATTCTCTACCTATAATTGTTGATGATGAACTGTATCTCCTATACAATATTCCAACCCGTATGCTACTATATGATGTTGAGAATCATCCACATACAACTCGCAATATGTAGGAAGCTGTGACAATGGTGTAGGATAAAAAATGGGTTACGCAGGCTGAGGTGGGGGAGTGGGAGCTACTGGCGAAGGTGGAGGATAAATAATGGGGTCTGCAAGGGGAGGTGGAGGAGTGGGAGCTGCAGTCTGAAATTTTCTTTGCATTTCTGCAAACATAGACTACACCAACTCTCTAATCTTGTCCTCCATCGTCGCACTAATATTTTGAACTTCAGCCTCCAAGGATTCTATTTTTTTTATAAACCCCATAAATGTTAGAAGTTGAAGAATGTGGAAACACTTTTCTTACCGATACACTTGCCGGATATCCTCTTACACGACCAGGATGTTCGGGCCTTCCCAATGCTGCAAATAAAATATCTTCCCTCCCAGTAGCTATAAATGTCCCCTCTAAACTCTGCTCCTCAAGAGAGTCCTGTATTAATTAATTGAACATTTCTGTAATAATTGAAACTTATATGAAGAAAAAAGTTAACTTAAATAAATTAAATAGATATCTTACAATCCTATCAGCTACGATTCTCGAATCATCCGAAAGATATTTCCCTTTTTCCCTTCCAAGCTCTCTTCCATTTTTCATGTCTAGATGGAGGGGATGGAGGGTCCACCTCTCCAGATCTTGAAGACTCAGCTCTTAGTTGTTTAAATTTTTTCTCCATCATTTGTTCTTCCAATAATGCATACCCTCCCCGAGATAAACTATGAGGGTATAAATTTTTAGATTGGATCTCCTGATGAGATTTCCTTGTTTGTTGTAATTTAAGAATAAGAAATCATTAACAAAACATTAATAAAATCATTTATATAAGAATGTTTATAAAAGTTTACATTGCCCTTACCAGAAATGACTCTTTTTTCTACTTTCAAAAAACTGTCTCCATGTGTCTTCATCTATAAAAGGATATATACGATATGGATTGTCGTGACTCCTATGACCATAAATGAAATCAGATGAGATGGTTTATTTGAAATCCCTCTATCTCCTGGCAGCCAACGATAAGCATTTCTTCCTGAATCCTCCAGTGTCAGGAATATCAAATGTCATCTGATAAAGAAGAGGTTAAACATATTATATATACTAGAAACATTAAAAGAATGGTCAAACAATGAAAAAAGATCTTACCAAAATTGTCTCCCACAACTGAGAGATAATCTCTTTATCCACACCTCTCCAATCATCATACAGAATGATTACTTTGGTCTTATCCTGAGTTGCAACAAAACCCTTAAAATCTTTGGAATTCGGACCTCTAGGAATATCATCATCATCAAACTCAACGACTATCCTCTGATCCTGCGTACGGGCAAGTGATAATTTTGGTAAACGTGTGAACCCACGTTTACCAACCTTTGAACTCTTTGTCGTAATAGGATCATGTGAATGTTCATCCCTAGAGGTATGACCAGCAATATGCTCCTCTCCAGAATCATGTGGTTGATCATCTGAATGATCTGTCATTATCCTTCAAATCAAAAAAACAGACATCAGTTCACAAATATACAAATTCAAATATTTTAATACTACTGTAATCAGAAAATAGAAATGTGTACTAAGTTACATAATAGTAAACATTGGTAATATGGTAAGCATGTTAAACAATGTTAAAGATGGAAAATATGGTCAAGATGGTCAAGATGGTAAAAATGGTAAAAATGGTAAACCTGGTAAACATTGTAAACATGGTAAAGTAATTTTTAGTGAACAAAAATAAGCAATTTAAAATTCATGTAATGGTTATAAACATGATAAAGTAAACTAAACAAACTTAAAACAAACAAAAAAATATACTTATTTTATTTTAAAACATTTTTTAACAAATAAAAAACTTACAATATCTAACATTTATGGGAAAAATAAATGTAAACAAGAAATAAACATATGTTACCTGTAATTTTAGGAATGTACAAATGGATTGTTTTCCCAAATTCCTTCGTCGTGATCGTTCCTTATGGCAAAAACTATGTCTTCAACATGATCCTCATTATGTTCTGTTAATATTTCCATGTAAGTAGGGATCTCACATAAATCAGCATATTCATCAAGTTCATCCTCACCAACATATTGTTTTTTCCCTTGTAAAACAACATCCCACTGCATATCTAATTGATCTACTACATAGAAATTTTTTTTTCATGTGTTGCCATTATAAAAGAATCAGTTGTGTCTTCCAATCTATTCAGATTAACAAGTGTCATTCCAAATTCATCGTGTCTGACACTATTGTTACCGTTAAACCATTTACAGTTAAAAATGGGAACTTTAATTTTAAAGTAATAAACCTACCATATGTCTTCAATCACTCCATAATATGCACTTGATGCAGAAATTGGGTTTTTGTCCTTAGCACTCGAAAAATGTATTGCTTCTGCAAACACCAATACACCACTATTCTGAACTGCACTTCTGTTGTCCTGAGCTTTTGTATGAAATGTATAACCATTAATGTCATAATCGGACCATGTTATCACATTTAAACATGGACCACCCACTATCCATTTTAATGTCTCTGATACATCTGATCTACCAAGAAAAGTATTTTTAATCCATGACAAAAATGTTTTGTTGTGTTCATTCAAAATCCCCATTTCTTTCTTCTTTGGATGACATTGTTTCAACTCATTAATATGAAATGTGATATACGGTTGAGAATCAGATATGTTATTCAAGATGTATGATTCTAACTTCTTCATCTGTTCATCTGAAAATGACTTGACTTTCAAGCCGTGAATCCCATTTCCCTCATTATTAACTCGTTCATGGAAAGATGGAGGCAAACCTATGTGTTGCGCCGCAGCCAAGTAGATCGTACAAAACTCTGCTACCTCCTCAGAAATATACTTTTCAATAATAGAGTCTTCAGGCCGATATAGATTTTTAACATACCCCTTTAATATTTTCATATACCTTTCAAAAGGATACTTCCAACGAAGATATACAGGTCCACAAAGCTTTATTTCTCGAACCAGATGAATCATTAAATGCACCATTATATCAAAAAAAGTTGGAGGAAAATACATTTCCAATTGAAAAATGATAAAAATTGCATCCTTTTCCAAAATGTTCAAAGCATTCACATCAATCTCCTTGTTAAAAATTGAATTGAAAAAATAACACAACTTCATTATAGTCTTTCTGACACGAATGGGAAATATTCCACGCAATGCAACTAGTAGAATCTGTTGCATCATGACGTCACAATCATGTGATTTCATACCTATCAACTTCAATTCCTTCAATGAGGAAAAATTTTTTACATTAAAAGAATAACCTTGAGGCACTTTGGTATCATGAAGACACTGACAGAAGATAATTTTCTCCCTCTTCAATAATGTATGACAAGCTGGGGGAAGAAATGTTCGTCTTCCTTTAGCAGTGGGAGCTAACTCCAAACATATTCTCATTGATAGTAAGTCTAATCTTGCATTCAACCCATCTTTAGTCTTTCCTTTAATATCTAACAATGTTCCAATCAAATAATCACAGATATTCTTCTCCACGTGCATGACATCAATATTATGTTTAACTTCATGATACCTCCAATATGGTAGCTCAAAAAAAATTGACCTTTTCTTCCAAATATGTCTATCATTACCAGATTTCTGTGTCTTTCCCAATGTCACATCAAGGTTTTTCTCCCTCTAAAAATACAGATCAGGGGATAAAGGTTTTGGAGCAGTATCAAATTCATGTGAGCCATTGAATGCCTTTTTTAGTCTTCTATAAGGGTGTTCCATAGGCAAAAACTTTCGATGACCCATGTACACTGTTTTCCACCCATGATGCAATTGACATTATGACATCTGTTGTTGGCAAATTGGATATGCTTTATTCCCTTTAGCATTGTATCCAGACAAATTTCCTTACGCTGGGAAGTCATTTATAGTGAACAGAAACACTACATGCAGTTGAAAATATTCAATTTTATAAGAATCATACACCCTAATACCATCAGCCCATAACAGTTTCAAATCATCAATCAACGGTGAGAAGTAAACATCAATATCATTACCGGGTTGCTTTGGACCAGAGATCATTGTTCACAACATGAAATATTTGTGCTTCATACAAACATCAGGAGAGAGGTTGTAAATTACCAATAAAATAGGCCATGAACTATGTGTGCTACTGAGTGTTCGGTATGGATTCATTCCATCTGTGCACAACCCTAGTCTGAGATTTATAATTTCATTTCCAAATGTAGAATACTGCGCATCAATTTTATTCCATTGTGGACAATCAGCGGGATGACGTATTTTTCCATCAAATACCCACTTTTCAGCATGCCATCTTAACCTTTTTGCATCATGTGAATTAGCAAATAAACGTTTGAAACGATTAATTATAGGAAGATACCAAAATACCTTTGAAGGGAGCGTTTTAATCTCTACACCAGCCTGTGATTTTTCTTTCACCTTATACCTTGATGTCACACATTTAGGACACTCTGACAGAAATTCATATTCCTTCCTATATATAATGCATTCATTCGGACATGCATGTATTTTCTTGTATCCCAATCCCATCGGGCATATTATTTTCTTGTCTTTGTAATGTGAATCTGGAAGATCGTTATCTTTTGGAAGAATGTCTTTCATCAATTGTAGAAGCTCTGTAAAACTTCTGTCACTCCATCCATGCTTCGCCTTCAGGTTAATCAATCTTAACACCACCGAAAAAACCGTAAAATCTGTACAACCAGGATATAATGGTTTTTCAGCATCACCATATAGACGCGCAACTGTCAGTTCTATCTCAATTTGTTCTGCTACAATATCGCGAATCATTTCTTCAATTCCATCGTAGTTACCATCTTGTGAATCATCATCATCAGTTACATTCCATCCAGTTTCACCATGCCAAATCCAAGGGTTGTAACTCGGATTAAAACCAGAACAAATCAGATGATCTTTTATCTCTCTACTTTTCTACTTCTTCATATTCAAACATTTCAGGCATGGACCGAAAAAAATGTCACTACTTGGAACATTTCATTTTTCAAATTCCAAAAAGGCATCAACACCTTCCTCAAATTCATTGCTCATTTGATGTGCCATAATCCAACTTCGACTCATTATTACCTATAACAAATATCAACAAAAAATATATATTTTTAAGATAAGACAAATATATGTTTATATGAAAAAAATCATAATTTGAATGTAAAACAATTTAAAATATAAAACAAATCTATAGGTATTTAAAAAATATGCTTGAATATTATTTTTAAAACAAAATATAGTTAGATATAAAAGTTTTAAATTTCATTGAATCAAAGAAAACCATGACGCCTACATAGTTTAATATTGATTGCGGTTTTGATGTTTTAATATATTAGATAAACTACCTATTTAACATGTTATTAATGGTTTCTCTAGACCCTAAATCCATTTTGGTAAATATTTTCACACAATTATAAAAATCAATGGAAGTGTTTTTGGGAGGAATATGTTCAATCATTTGATTTTGATGTCCCATATTCTATAACAAAAGGCAATGTGGATACCAAATCCCTTAGTTTGGTTTTATATTCTCAAAGGGTTTCTGATGAAAAAGAAGAGTATAAGTTGATTTATATGATAAATAAAATAAAACTATATTTTATTTATGGTTATGATAGAATGAATTCATACCATATCATTTAGGATATACTCCCACCAAAAGTAACCCTCCTCAGTTTGAAATGAATAAATTTAGATAATTATGCATGAATTCATACATGTATTGTTGTACATAAACCAAAAAGAATATTATTAGTACTAAAAGTAAAACTAGGAAGAAACAATAAACTCTATATACTCATGAAAGCTACTCCACAACACTTCCATGCTACTAACATCTATAAAAAACTACAAATTTCTTTTAAAAACCAAAAAAAAATTGTTTATATTTATGTATGGTGGGAATAACATGTATACATAGTATGATCCTCCCTAAAACATCTCATGAATATGTTGAGGAAGCACACTAAAGCCCTATGAAAAAAGGAATCTAAATCATCACCTAAACAAGGAAAAATAGTTTCATATACTCACTATGGATCACTCACAAAATAATTCATATAAATAAACCTTTTCGTATAAATAATTATATATATATATATATTAAAATTAAGGTTCTCGGATACCACTTCTCCACTAGTTTTCCTCTCACACCCCAATGCACTACTCCACAACACTTCCATGCTACTAACATATATAAAAAACTACAAATTGCTTTTAAAAACCAAAAAAATTGTTTATATTTATGTATGGTGGGCATAACATGTATACATAGTAAGATCCTCCCTAAAACATCTCATGAAAATGTTGAGGAAGCACACTAAAGCCCTATGAAAAAACGAATCTAAATCATCACCTAAACAAGGAAAAATAGTTTCATATACTCACTATGGATCACTCACAAAATAATTCATATAAATAAACCTATTAATATAAAAAATTATATATATATATGTATATATTAAAATTAAGGTTCTCGGATACCACTTCTCCACTAATTTTCCTCTCACACCCCAATGCTAAGGTCATGGTCTCACCCCGCCCATAAATCATCCTAGACAATGTGAAATTGTATCACTTCCATCAATTAATCATATGTATCTTAGATTATCTCATCACCATCTTATCAAAATAGTAATGAGGTGCATACTTGGAAACCACTACATCTTGTTTACATTAAATGTACAAAAATCGCAAAACATAATTATAGAATATCCATGAAAAAAAACAAACGAAATAAATTTGTGGAAGGCTTACTTGAATGTTGCGAGTTGAGATGATAGATCCGAGAGGAGTGAAGAAGATAAAAAATGAAGCCAAAATGCGTTTAACGTAGGTCGATCGACGAGCCGATTAGGGTTTACCGCGCGAGAGAGACGAGCCGGCGGACTGTCAGTCGAAAAATCGTAAATGACAGTCCACGGGGCTTTAATTTCTTTAAAAGTTTTATAACGTCGGATATATAATAACAGACGTTATAAAATATTTTCTAAATTTATCACATCGGTTATTTTAAAACCGACGTAAAAAAGCTCCCGCGCTTTGGTTTTTTACGTCAGTTATTTTATAACCGACGTAAAAAAATTAGATATGTACGGGTTTTTTACGTCGGTTATTTTATAACCGACGTAAAAAACCAAAGCATGGGGGGGTTTTTTACATCGGTTATAAAATAACCAACGTAAAAAACTTGTAGACATCTCGTTTTTTACGTTGGTTATAAAATAACTGACAAAAAAAACCCCGCGCTTTGGTTTTTTACGTCGGTTATTTGATAACTGACGTAAAAAACGTGTAGATATCGGGTTTTTTACGTCGGTTTCCAAATAATCGACGTACAAAACCCCCCGCGCATTTGTTTTTTATGTCGGTTATAAGATAACTGACGTAAAAACCAAACAGGCGCGATTTGTAATGTTGGTTATTTTAATAACCGACGTTAAAAATCTACTCACCGCATTTTTACATCGGTTATATATAACCGACGTAAAAAATGGTGACATAAAAAACGTTTTCTGCACTAGTGTACATTCCACCACATCATTTTGAGCCTCTACAAAAGTCGTGGTTATTGTAGGGAAGAAATATATTCCTCGCTCACCCTATAATTATATTTTTTGTGCTTACCCTCTATTATATTCTAAATTGGGAATTTATTTTCAAAGATCCCAAGCTACACACACTTCAATAAATTATCTTTAGGCTATGCTTGAATCGTCATCCATTTTTTGTTTTCATTGAGAAATTGAATCTTCACCTCACTACAATAGTTCCATGATTTGTGGATATCTCTTCCACACATGTAGCACCATCCAATACAAATAATTAAGTTACACAAATGCTTATTCCCACTTTTTTCCCATGTGAGAATTTTCAGTTTCTTTATTTATCAATTATCAAAATTATTCCCTGGGTTTGGCTCCATTTCTCTATTCTTTTCATTTCTCCAATGCGGTGATTATATCTCTCTAAGCTCCATATAAACCTTCAAAGCACTCCACACCATCTCTTCATAGCATTCATTGTCTTGATTTTATATATTATTCTATATATAGGGTATCATACCGCTATAGAAAATATAAAAGTTTACATTATGATTCATAAAAAAACTAGATGTGTATCTTGAAAGTCCTTTAGAGTTCATTCCATATCTTCATATTGATTAATTTTCCTTCAGATTAAGATATATGAATTCCTTCTCCTTTTTTGTTCTCATAGAGCATGGAAAATATATATTTAATAAGATTCACCTAGACTTTTCCCACTCCATTAAATCAATCTCCCATATTGGATTAATATTCCAAATAAGTTTCCACCACCGATTAGCTTCTCATTCTTAGAGGTATGCATCCCGAGTGAATTTATCCATCTTTGAACGATAGATTACAAAATATATATTTTTAAAGATTTAATATATTTTTCCATAGTTATTGGATCAGTATATACACTAAATGGAGGGGGTTTTTGATGAATAAAGGAATCAATATCAAGTTGTTCCTTTCAAGGTAAATCTGGATAATCAACAAGATTCAAGTTATTATTCATAAACCATGTTAGTTTATTCATCATCCTCATGATTTTTCTATCCCCCTTCAATAATATTAGTAAAGACATCTGTTAACCCCCCATTACACTCATCATTTATGTAGTTACACTTATTTCCTACCATTTTTCTAAAGTAGAAAAATATAGTGGGATAAATGATTTTTGGGAATTTATAATTCTAAAGGGAGATTAAATCATAAAAAACATTCTTAAAGAAATTATTTTTTTAATATTATAACACCATGATATTTGATGAGAATTATAATTTTTTATGCATTATGTTATACTCAAAGGATGCTTTCACTGCACACAACACTGACTTGGCTTGCATTACACGCAATCACGACCTTCCTCGATAGCGTGTGTAGTACGCAATACCAGATTTCACTAAACAACGATATATTATTATGGACTAGCCATTATTAATAGTAGTAACTAAATTTTTAATTTTATAACATTATTATTCATCTTACACATTTTCTAGAACATGGTAAGAGAACAAAATAAATTTTTCGGGTAAAATTAGTATTTTTCAAAAAATACAGTTTTGCTGCCATTCGATGGCACACCCACATTAAATCTAGTTTTTGACATGTCTATAAGTTCAATGTAAAAAAATAAAATTCTACTTTTGAATCAAGATATAAAAATTTACTTTGGATAAATTGTTGATATTTTTTTGATAACTTTCATTTTTTGATGAATAGTAAAAATACACAATTTTTTAATTAAAAACAACTTTTATCATTGAGATAATTTAGATGGTTAAATAATAATATTTAATGGTTTCAAAGTGTAAATAGAATATATTTTTACCATTTAATACAATATATGTCATTATCATTAATTTCACATTGAATTCATAGGTAAAAACATTTCAATCTTTGGCAATGTTTTAACTTCTAAAACCCATTTTCTTAACAATGGGATTAATTTTAAATTAATTACTGCAAATTATGTGTTTTTAATATTGAAAAATGGATTCCATATTTGGAATCAGTGAGTCCAAATTATGTTAATAGGCTACATTTTATTTTTGGGTATTATGAATAGTAACTACGATAAATTTTATTTACCCTAGTTAAAGGTAAATAGGGTAATTAAGGGTAAATATAAGATTATAAAATTACCCTAACACCTGCCAAAATCCTATTGGATGACTAAAAGTAGACCCATATCACCTAAGGGTCGGATTAGATTCATTTAATCTAATTTTTTCCATGAAAATAATTTAATTATTATTAAAACCAAAGAAAGTGACAACATGTCACTTTCTTAAATCTTAAAAGTATAATAATTTTAATATAGTGATAAACGTAATCAATCTTAGAACATAAATAGTCTCCAGAAATATAATAAAATTTATATACATCAAATGAATTTATTTAGACTTTTTAGGTATTAAATAATTATCATTAATTATTACAAAATAGTGATGTTGAAATTATTTTATTAATTAAAATATCAAATAAATGGTTTTAAAAATATTAAAATAAATATTATATGAACTATTTACTATGATCCACTAATTTTCTAGATACATATGACATATTATGAATCTATTAAAGCTTTTACTTAGAATATATCTTCTGTATATATTTTATTTAAATTCGAATAAATGAATAGTGTCAAAATTGACACTATAGTTATTTTATAAAAATAACATATTATAAAATTGTTTAAAAATCAATAAAATATTTAAAAATTATTAATTAAATTTTATATGGTCTAAAATGTCATAAAGTGCCAAATTATGGAAAATTAACAACACATATGTAATTATTTATAATAATTTAAAATTTAGAATATTATTACCACAAATAAAATTAAATTGATAAATAAGGATAAATCAAGTTGATAATGCTTAAAATAAATTCCTAACAGGTCTAAATTTTATTTTTTGATGAGATAACAACCCTATCGCATCTAATCTTCTTATATGAGTCATTTTGGATGTTTTTAAGTTGGTTTGGGATTTAATATAATCTAATATTTCTTATATTTACAAAGGTGCCCCTCTCCTCCCTTATAGAAGGTCACATCTTCCTTCTCTTACTAACACCACTTTGAGCTCTAAATCTCAGCCAACCCCTGCCAAATTCTCTTCTCCACTTCCCTAGAAACATCCTAGAGGTCCTGGTCTTCTTCAAAGTCAAATTTTAGTGCCCTAAGAGGAGGTCTCAAAGAGGCGCTTCAAAGAAGAGGTAATGTCCGTTACCGATTCTTTCAACTTTATTTCTTCGTACACTTATTCTTCTTTAGTTTTTTCATTATGAAGTAATAAAATAAGTATAAATCATATAATTATATATTATTATAAGTATTAAACAACCCTATTTCATCATCTATCCATCCTATGGAAAACGAAATCACCGCGCGTGTGTATGTACGGAATACCATCTCCATGCCGTGGTGTAATATGGTTTTCCACAAACACCTTACATGGATGGGTATAATGGTGTAAAAAATAACTATATATTATTATTTTAAAGTGATATTGATTCTGAAATAGTATACATACACTCCAATACAATTCCACAATCATGAGAACGATATCATCGCTCGTGCGTACGTAAGGAATACCATCCCCACGAAGTGATGCAACTCATTCTCCATGATCTTCATTGCATAATGATTATATAAATGAATTGAATGAATAAATATTATATATATTACACTAATAACATTCTGGAAATGAGTTTTCTATAACCTAAAAGGATGAATAAGAATTTATTCGACAAAACACACATACGAACATAATGCAATAAACACCCGAATAACAAGTAGGAATGAAATATTACTAATAAGAAGCTAATAAGATGACCATATATGATATCATAAAAATAAGTATGATTCTGGAATAAATAAATTACATTATTTAAATCATTATACAGGAGGTTTGGACACTTACGAAGAAAATCAGACCTAAGGTAAGGGAAAATCTCACAATCTCATTTTTATCCGAGATTGTTTGTACTTCAGAATTTACTGGGGAATATTTTATCATCCAAATCCATGTTTCCTCAATATGTAATATTGTTTCCATCCTCCTAAAAAATTTTAAATCCAATTTAACCCTTTGGTGATTTTTTAGTAAAATATATGAAAGGAATCTTTTTGCGTTTTTCGTATGATGTACTTTTTGACTTTTACATACAAAGTACGGGAAGAATGTTTTTTTAACTTATACGGCATGAATGGACTTTTTAGAACATTATTTCCATGAAGCCTAATTTACAAGTTTTCAAGTTTATTTTTAATAAACTTCTTTTAGTTTAAAATTGTATGACATGTTAATAAAGGAAAAATGTTTTTGAAGTAGAAAGGATATTTTCCTCAAGCATGGAGTTCAAGTGTTTTATCAAAATTATTTTCCATCTAAGATAATATAGGGTTCTGTTTATATCCCTATTTTTACATTGATTTTATTATGTTATGATGGAATTATTTTTACGATATCCTTTTATGGATTATGTTATGATTACATGATGTTTAAGAATCCCATTTTTATTACATGGGTTATGCTATGATGTATGGTTTATGATTTTGTGGCACACATAAGAATGGTATCATTATGAGATGGGTGGGACCTATATATCCCTCCAATGCATTGGTTAAAGATTTATATCTCATGAGATAGACATGGATGGAATGGCAGGTTAAACTGGTTCAGTGAAACAGGACTGAAACGAGGAGTGAACTTGGTTCAGAAATGGACTTTGTCCACTAAGATAGTCTTGGCAATGAGTCTTGAATACTAAGAAATGATTTTCTATTATTATGTGTGTATGCCACAAAGCTTCATGTTTTATGTTATGATTATTCAGATTACATTTCACTTCTATGATTTATCCCATGTTCTGATCTCTTTTGTAGCATAATATTTTCAAAATGTTATGTTCTTATGAATATGATATGTTTGATATTTATTTTGTTTACCCTTACTCAGCATTTGAGCTCACCCTTTTTGTATGTTTTCTTTTCCCCAGGTCAGGAAGAAGGATATTAAGTAGGATATTCCAAAAAGTAACTCTAGTTATGATGAAATAAATGGGAGACAACGTAGATGATTTATGAACCAGTTGTTTATGTTTCCCAGTTTCTAAAGACACTATACCTATACGATCCATTCATGGTTTTGTTATATGTTGTAATAAGTGTGCTTACAATTTTGAAGAAATAACAATGTATGTAAAGTGTGGGTCATTATAGTTAGTATTAGATGAAAGGTATAGTCAACCTTTGGATACTAGGATATGAAAGACTTAGTAAGAAACCTAAGGATATGTCTAAGCATAGAACACAATCTTAGTGTTTTAGAAATGGCCATGAACAACCTATGATAAGACCTTAAGTGTGAAATTTTATTCTTGATTATGTGGTTTTCCAATTTTAATTAGTGTTGCTCACACTATTCTTCTCGGTTTTAGTCAATGGTTGGAACTCGAAGGAACCGTGTTAATGCAGAATGCGATGTGAAATGCAATGATTGTCCCCCTGAGAAACCAAAGGTTATGGGAGCTGGAATGCAGAATCTTGTAGCCATGCTCACAAAACTTTATCAAGCTATGAATCATGCAAGACTTCCAAATGAACAAAGGAAGGAGAAACATTCTGTTGAATCCTTCATGAGGCAGCGTCCACCTTCATTCAGTGGGTCTTCTGATCCATTAGTGGCTGAACAATGGATTAATACCATTGAGAAGATATTTTCAGTTCTTCAATGTTCTAAACATGATAATGTAATCTTAGTAGTATATCATTTAGAAGGTGAAGCTGATCAATGGTGGAATCTTATTAAGAATATGAGGAAAAGGGATGAAATTGAGTCCATGGAATGGGATGAGTTCAAGAACTTATTTTTCAATAAGTATTTCCCTCGTATTCTTTGAACAAAGATGGATAAGGAGATTCTTGAACTGAAGAAAAAGGATGATGAATCTATTGGTACCTATGAAGAAAATTTTAAAAGACTTGCAAGGTACACTTCTGGGATTATTATCCAACCTAAGAGTAAGATCGATCAATTATTTAGTGTCTTAAAACCATGTCTTCGAAGGGCGTTAGCCATAAGGGACTTAAATAGCTACGAGAAAATTGTTCGATGTGCTCTCAATGTTGAGATGAAGATTGGTGTAACCCATCAGTCACATGGGTTTGATAAGAAGAGTAAAATGGAATTCAAAGGAAAATCTAAAGAGAACAATGAAAAGAAGATGAGTTTTCCCTTATTCTCAAAGTGTGGAAAGAAACATGGATGGATTTTTCTTAAAGGGAAAAGTAAATGTTTCAAATGTGAAAAAGAAGGGCATCAGGCATTTGAATGCCGCAATGATGGGAAAAAGATTTCTAGTGATACAAATAAAGAAAGGGATACACATAATGAACCCACTACACTTCAACGTTTCAAGTGAAAAAAGATGGGTCATTATTCTAATAAATTTTCTAATCCTAGGGTTGTTGATGATGATCAACGTCAACAAAATCTTATGGCTAAAGACAAAGGAAAGTCACATGAAATTTCTATCAGTGATGTGGAGTACGATAACGAAGTGGTGAAAGGTACACTTATCATCCACTCTAAAGTATCAAATGTTTTATTTGATTCTTGATCCACCCACTCTTTCATTTCTAAATAATTTTCTAAGGTTATCTTCGTATTACCTCAACAATTAGATGTTGAGTTAGCTATGACAACTCCTAATGGCACAACGGTCACATCAAAAGTTTACAATTCTTCTCCGATTGAAGTTTGTGGGAAAGTGCTTCATGCAAATCTTGTGATCCTTCATATAGTGGAATTTTATGTGTTTCTTGGAATGGATTGGCTTTCTTTATATGGAGATCATATCGATTTCCAAATAAGGGAATTCACTTTTCATATTCCTGACCAATCTATGATCATCTATCGATACAAGGATGAATATAACCTTCCAGTGGAAATTTCTTTCATCTTATGGGTCTTGATTCCAATAAATTAAGGTTATTTATCTCAAATGGTTGGAACAAAACTCATGATTAAGAATATGACAATTGTATGGGAGTTTAATGATGTCTTTCCAGAGGAATTTTCAGGTCATCCAACAGATCGTGAAGTTGAGTTTTCAATAGAACTCGTACTAGGTGTTATGCCCATTTCAAATACTCCTTATAGAATGGCCCCAATTGAGTTATAGGAATTGAAGAAGAAACTCCAAGAGAATCTTGATAAGGGATTCATACTCTCTAGTGCATCACCTTGTGGATCACCTATTCAATTTGATAAGAAGAAAGATGGATCAATGAGACTCTGCAATGATTATCGAGAACTTAACAAGATCACTATCAAGAACAAATATCCTCTCCCATGAACTGATGACTTATTTGACCAACTACGTAGAGCTCAATACTTTTCCAATATTGATCTTCATTTAAGGTACCATAAATTAAGAGTCAAAAGGGAGGATATACCAAAGACGGCTTTCCGTACAAGGTATGGACACTATGAATTTATAGTGATGCCATTTGGTCTTACTAATGCCCCTGTTATCTTCATGAATCTAATGAATAGAGTCTTTAGAGACTATCTTGATTAGTTTGTGGTAGTCTTCATAGAAGATATTCTTTTCTATTCAAAGAGAAAGGAATAACATGTAGATCACTTGAGAATTGTATTAAAGACCCTAAGAAAGGAGGAGCTTTATGCCAAATTTACCAAGTGTGAATTTTGGCTTCAAAAGGTTTCATTTTTGGGTCACATAATCTCAAAAGAGGGGATATCTATGTATCTAGCAAAAATAGAGGTTATCGAAAGATGGTCGAGACCAACAACAGTAACTGAGATCCAAAGTTTTCTTGGCTTGGATGGATGTTATCGATGTTTTGTGAAAGATTTTTCAAGGTTATCTAACCCACTCACCAAGTTGACTCGGAAAGGAGATAAGATTGTTTGGACAGAGGAATGTGAAGATAATTTCAAAGAGCTAAAAGGAAGGTTATCCAATGCACCTGTGCTTACACTACCTTGTAGTGGAGAAAGGTTTGGGATCTACAGTGATGAATCCAAGAAGGTACTGGGGTGTGTTCTCATGAAAAATGATATTGTGATAGCTTATGCCTCACAACAATTGAAAATACATGAGCAAAATTACCCAACTCATGATTTGGAGTTAGCTGTTGTAATATTTGCATTAAAGATTTTGAGAAATTATCTTTATGGTGAAAGGTGTGATATTTATACTAATAATAAAAGTTTAAAGTATATTTTTACACAAAAGGAGCTGAATATGCGCCAAAGAAGATGGTTGGAGCTGATTAAGGATTATAACTGATCAATTCATTACAATCATGGGAAAGAAAACAAGGTGGCAGATGCATTAAGTCGACCAGACCATGCTATCTTATCCATGATGAGGATCACAAAAGATCCAATATTTATGGATTTACAAAGGATGGATCTTGGAATTATAATGGAAGGGGAAAAATATTATCTTTCTCAAATGAATTTTCAACTATCTATACATATGAAGATTAAAGAGGCACAAAAAGAAGATGTAGTGTTACAAAAGAAGGTGAGAAATGTTCCTGAATTCAACATTGATTGTGATGAAATAATAAGGTTCAGAAATGGAGTTTTTGTTCCTCCCATCCTAGAATTAAAGAAGGAAATATTGGATGAGGCTCACAGTTCTTCATTTTCTATTCGTCATGGATGTACAAAGATGTATAGGGACCTGAAAGAGTACTTTTGGTGGGATGGCATGAAAAGAGATGTTGCTTAATATGTCTCTCGATGCTTGGTTTGTCAGCAAGTTAAAGCTGAGATACAAAATTCTAAGGGGATGTTACAACCATTACCCATACCAGAATGGAAATGGGAAAACATCACTATGGACTATGTCACTGGACTTCCTAAAACATCCAAAGGCAATAATGCTATCTGGGTTATAGTTGATCATCTTACGAAGTCAGCACACTTCACTGCTATTAGAGAAGATTTTTCCCTTGATCAGCTTTCTAGGATATATGTAAAGGAAGTGGTAAGATTGCATGGAGTACCACTTTCCATTATATCTGATCGAGATCCGAGGTTTACCACGAAATTCTGGCAAAGTCTTTAGCATGCCCTAGATACAGAGTTGAGTTTCAGCACTACTTACCATCCACACACATACGGTCAGTGTGAGAGGACAATTCATACTCTAGAAGACATGTTGAGAGATTTCTCTATGGATTTCAAAGGTGGTTTGGATCAACACCTATCTTTGGTGAAATTTTCTTATAATAATAGCTTTCACTCCAGTATTCAGATGGCTCCTTATGAAGCCCTCTGTGGAAATAAATCCAGAACTCCAACTTGTTGGGATGAAGTTGGGGAAATAAATCTATTAGGACCTGATCTTGTTGATGAGATGGCAGAAAAGGTCAGATCTATTCAACAACACATAAGAGCAGCTCATAGTCGAAAAAAAAATCTATGCTGATAACCGAAGAAAAGACCTAGTGTTTGAAGTGGGTGATAAAGTGTTCTTACCAATCTCTCCCTGGAAGAGGGTCATGAGATCTGGAAAGAAGTGAAAGTTGAGCCCTAGATATATCGGTCCTTTTGAAATACTGGATCATGTTGGGAAGGTAGCTTACCGATTTGCGCTTCCACTGAATCCCTCTCAAGTTCACGATGTGTTCCATGTATCTCTTTTGAGAAAGTACATACTCGATCTTTCACATGTACTCAGCTTAGAAGTTGTACCACTGGATCAAGATATTTCTTATGAAGAACAGCCGATAGAGATTCTGGATCATAGCGAAAAAGTCCTATGGAACAAAACCACTTTCTTGGTGAATGTTTTATGGAGGAACCACCAATTATAAGAAGCTACATGGGAACTTCAGGATATGATGAGGGATAGGTATCCTCATCTGTTTGTTACGAAGTGACGAATTTCGAGGGAGAAATTCATTTTAAGGGGGGTAGAGTGTAACACCCTGATATTTTATGATAAGTATATTTTTTATGCATTATATTATATGCAAAGGAATCTTTCAATGCACACAACACTGGCTTGGATTGCATTACACGCAATCGTGACCTACCTCGATAGCGTGTGTAGTACGCAATACCGGGTTTCACTAAACAACGGTATATTATTATGGACTAGCCGTTATGAATATTATTAACTACATTTTAAATTTTATAACATTATTATTCATCTTACACATTTTCTAGAACATGGTAAGAGAACAAAATAACTTTTTTGGGTAAAATATGTATTTTTCAAAAAATACAGTTTTGCCACATTTTGATGGCGCACCCACATGAAATCTATTTTTTGACATGTTTATAAGTTCAATTTGACAAAATAAAATTCTTATTTTGAATGAGGATATAAAAATTTACTTTGGATAAATTTTTGATATTTTTCTGATAACTTTATTTTTTTGATGAATAGTAAAAATACGCTAATTTTTAATTAAAAACAACTTTTTTCATTGAGATAATTTATATGGTTAAATTATAATATTGAATGGTTTTAAAGTGTAAATAGAAAAAAAAATACCATTTAATACAATATATGTCATTAGCATTAATTTCACATTGAATTCATAGGTAAAAACATTTCAATCTTTGGCAATGTTTTAACTTCTAAAACCCATTTTCTTAACAACGGGATTAATTTTAAATTAATTACTACAAATTATGTGTTTTAAATTTTGAAAAATGGATTCCATATTTGGAATCATTGGGTCCAAATTATGTTAATAGGCTACTTTTTATTTTTGGGCATTATGAATAGTAACTACGGTAAATCTTATTTACCCTGGTTAAAGGTAAATCGGGTAACTAAGGGTAAATATAAGATTATAAAATTATACTAACACCTGTCAAAATCCTATTGGATGACTAAAAGTCGACCCATATCACCTAAGGGTCGTATTAGATTCATTTAATGGAATTGTTTCCATTAAAATAATTTAATTATTATTAAAACCAAAGAAAGTGACAACATGTCACTTTCTTAAATCTTATAAATATAATAATTTTAATTTAGTGATAAACTTAATCAAAATTCGAACATGAATAGTGTCCAGAAATATAATACAATTATCTACATCAAATGAATTTATTTAGACTTTTTAGGGATTAAATAATTATCATTAATTATGACACAATAGTGATGTTGAAATTATTTTATTAATTAAAATATCAAATAAATGGTTTTAAAAATATTAAAATAAATATTATATGAACTATTTAATGTGATCCACTAATTTTCTAGATACATATAACATTTTATTAATCTATTAAAGCTTTTAGTTAGAACATATCTTCTGTATATATTTTATTTAAATTCGAATAAATGAATAGTGTCAAAATTGACACTATTGTTATTTTATAAAATTAACATATTATAAAATTGTTGAAAAATCACTAAAATATTTCAAAATTATTAATTAAATTTTATATGGTCGAAAATTTCATAAAGTGTCAAATTATGGAAAATTCACAACACATATGTAATTATTTATAATAATTTAAAATTTAGAATATTATTACCACAAATAAAATTAAATTGTTAAATAAGGATAAATCAAGTTGATAATGTTTAAAATAAATTCCTAACATGTATAAATTTTAATTTTTGATGTTATTACAACCCTATATCATATAATCTTAATATATGAGTCATTTTTGATGTTTTTAAGTGGGGTTGGGATTTAATATAAACTAATATTTCTTATATTTCCAAAGATGCCCCTCTCCTCCCTTATAGAAGGTCACCTCTTATCTCTCTTCCTCACACCACTTTGAGCCTTAAATCTCAGCCAAAACCTGCCAAATTATCTTCTCCACTTACCTAGAAACATCTTAGAGGTCTTGGGCGTCTTCAAAGACCAATTTTAGTGCCCTAAGAGGAGGTCTTAAAGAGGCACTTCAAAGAAGAGGTAATGTCCGTTACCGATTATTTCAACTTTATTTCTTCTTACACTTCTTCTTTTTTAGTTGTTTCATTATGAAGTAATAACATCAGTATAACTCATATAATGATATGTTATTATAATTATGAAAAAACCCTATTTCACCATCTATCCATCCTACGGAAAATGAAATCATCGTGCGTGCGTATGTACAGAATACCGTCTCCACTCCGTGGTGTAATCTGGTTTTCCACCAACACCTTACATGGATGGGTATAATGGTGTAAAGAATAACTATATATGATTATTGTAAAGTGATATTGATTCTGAAATAGTATACATACACTCCAATACAATTCCACAATCATGGGAATGATATCATCGCTCGTGCGTACGTATGGAATACCGTCTCCACGATGTGATGCGACTCATTCTACATGATCTTCATTGAATAATGATTATATAAATGAATTTAATGAATAAATATGATATATATTACACTAATTACTATTATGTAAATGAGGTTTCTATAACCTAAAAATAGGAATAAGAATTTATTCAACAAAACACACATACGAACATAATGCAATAAACACCCGAATAACAAGTAGCAATGAAAAATTACTAATAAGAAGCTAAGAATATGACCATATATGATATCATAAAAATAATTATGATTCTGGAATAAGTCAATGACATTATCTAAATCATTATACAGGAGGTTCGGACACTTACGAAGTAAATCGGACCTAAGGTAAGGGAAAATCTCACAATCTCATTTTTATCCGAGATTGTTTATACTTCAGAATTTACTAGGGAATATTTTATCATCGACATCCATGTTTCCTAAATATGTAATATTATTTCAATCCTCTTAAAATTTTTTAAATCCAATTTTACCCTTCGGTGAGTTTTTAGTAAAATATATGAAAGGAAGATTTTGGCATTTTTTGTATGAGGTACTTTTTGACTTTTCCATCCAAAGTACGGGAAGAATGTTTTTTTAACATATACAGCATGAATGGATTTTTTAGAACATTATTTTCATGAATATTCCTTTACAAGTTTTCATGTTTATTTTTAATCAACTTCTTTTAGTTTAAAATTGTATGACATGTTAAGAAAGGAAAAATGTTTTTGAAGTAGAAAGGATATTTTCCTCAAGAATGGAGTTCAAGTGTTTTATCAAAATTATTTTCCATCTAAGATAATATAGGGTTCTATTTATATCCCTATTTTTACATTGATTTGATTATGTTATGATGGAATTATTTTTACGATATCCTTTTATGGATTATGTTATGATGACGTGATGTTTAAGAATCCCATTTTTATTACATGGTTTATGCTAGGATGTATGGTTGATGATTATGTGGAACACGTAAGAATGGTATCATTGTGAGATGGGTGGGACCTATATCTCCCTAAAATGCATTGGGTAAAGATTTATATCTCATGAGATAGACATGGATAGAACGGAAGGTTAAACCGGTTCAGTGAAACAAGACTGAAATGAAGAGTGAAATCGGTTCAAAAATAGACTTTGTCCGCTAAGATAGTCCTAGAAATGAGTCTTGACTACTAAGAAATGATTTTCTATGATTATGTGTGTATGCCACAATGCTTAATGTTTTATGTTATGATTATTGGGATTACATTTCACTTCTATGATTTATCCCATTTTATGATCTCTTTTTCAAGATAATATTTTCAAAATGTTATGTTCTTGTGAATTTGATATGTTCGATATTTCTTTTGTTTACCCTAACTAAGCTTTTATGATCACCCTTTTTGTATATTTTCTTTTCCCCATGTCAGGAAGAAGGATATTAAGTAGGATATTCCAAAAAGGAACTCTATTTATGATGAAATAAATGGGAGAGAACATAGATGATTTATAAACCAGTTGTTTATGTTTCCCAGTTTCTAAAGACACTATACCTATATGGTTCTTTCATGGTTTTGTTATATTTTGTAATAAGTGTGCTTTCAATTTTGAAGAAATAAAAATTTATGTAAAGTATGGGTCGTTATAAATATCCTTTAAAAAATGGCATATTCTATATATCCTTCAAAATGGTTCATAAAAGTCAGGTGATTTACCAAACATATCCCCTCAGAGTGAAAAAATAGGTGTGAAACAAATCCCAATGTCATGCACCAGGTGGTGACCAAGTCAAATCCCATTGTGGAGTTTTTTGGGTTATTACCCCTTGGTATAACTATTCCAGAGCCACCGCCAATAGTAATATCCAAGTAATGATTTCATTTCTTGAGAACTAATTGCTTAATAATTCACCAAAATTCTAAAACGTTTTTCAATATTTAGACTTATCCCTAGGGTTCATAGTAATGTTTTCTAATATTAATTTCCACAAATAACTATACGATGCTATGAAACCGACTATTTCATCCTACCTTTTTAATACATGAAGCTTTCAATACATAAAAAAACACTTAATAACACAAAGGATCTTTCAATGATTAGTATCATAGGAATTATACACATAATACAGGAATTATAAAAAAAAAAATTAATACACTTAAAATTAATTCTTAATATATTTATAATAAGTTATTTTTTCTATATCTCTTATCTTGGGGATAAATATATAAAGAAAGGGGTGATCATAAACTCTAGTAATGGATAAACAAAGGCAATAAAAAGTGAACAGTCATCATGGATAATAAATTAGGATCACCATGAGTGAATAATCATAAGTACATGATACATAACATGGAAATTTGGCTACAAATATAAAATTTATACATTCCTGATAATATAACTAGGTTTTATCCCTAAGGTGTCATAAATCATAATTTCCAAGGATATTCACCAATGTATTATAAAACATTTAATATCTAGAGATTAATTATTTACCCAATGCATTGGAGTTATATCAAGATTCTCAATTAATATTTATTAATTCATGTGTGCCTAAATTTTTATAATTAATAATTTAATTAACAACCTATAATAAATAATGAACATATTTCATATAAAATAATGTAGTTTATAGGTGATTAAAGATATGAACATTACATTATTTTTAACCCTAAAAATTGGAAAGTATGTTTTTTAATTGTATATATCTGAATAAATAAATAATATTTTTATATAGGTGAATGTAAATGAATAAGAATATATCTGGGTATTCAAAATATATGAATATTTCTTATAAAATATATAAATTCAAGAAATGGATTCCGTGGTACGATGGTATACAAAACATATTAAAGAGATAGAATAATTACCATGAAATAAGGTATCCCATTAGTAAAAACTATTTTTGGTACTAAAGGGACAATTAAAGGTGTTAGAAAAGAATTTTATTTGAAATAAAACATTATGTACATGAAAGGAGAAATAAAAGTCAGGAATTATCTTACCTTAAATCCAGCTTTATTTCATTGATTTTTCAACTTTGGAATACAAGAATTTATTTTATTAGAAAATGAATATAGAGGTGAATTATGTTTATTTTTTTCACTATTTAAAAATTATAATCATTGGATTATATTTCTTAATTTCTATCACTAAAGGTTAAAAGTTTTGATATGATATTTTCTATAAAATTTCATACCTTTCGTCAACTTAATGATATTTCTTAATTACTATTTATATGTAATAAATATTAAAAAACAAATATTATAAATAATTATATGTATCAATTTTATTTTAAAAATAATCCATTGTAAACATATATAGTAGTATTTATATGTAGAGAGTTGGAAATGCCAATATGGGAGGTTAAATGATCGTTGATAGGATATTTTCTAGAATGGGGAAAAGAGAATTATGAAATTTAAAAATTTTATAAATTAAAAAATTACCATAGGTTATCAAAATTAATGTAATGATATATTTCTAATTAATTAACATTAGAATATTTCTATCTGAAAGTGATATAGAAAAAGAGGAATAGAAGAGGAAAATGACAGTAGAGTGGTGAAAACAAACTCATTTCCCGATGATTCTTCTCTCGTACGGAACTAAAGTCCCTTGATTATTGGAGTTATTTTTATTTACAATTTACCTAGAAATTATGAGGGAAATAATAGAGGGGACATGGAAATATTTTTGGAATTTTTATGTGAGTGAGGAGTGGTTTTCTAAGGGGTGGGAGAGGGATTATTTATACCTAAGGAGAGAGGAATTTTAAGAATTAAAATTTGAATAAAATATTATATCCAAGGTAAAAATTATAATAGTGTTTTTTGATACTACTAATAATATATGAATAAAATGTTATAGTGTTAAGATTTTTAACTCATTTGTTAAACAAATTCCTTAGTTTATTAAAAATAAAAGTTGAAAAAATGAAAAATTATTATTTTAATGAATTAATTTTGACTATATACTTTGGATTTTTTAATGTCTGGAAATTATGTTTAATGTTTTTAAATGATCCACTTATCTTATTGAATTTATTTTAGTCTAAAATAAAAAATAAAAAATTTATTAAGTCATTATTACACTATCATTCTGTGACAAAACACATGACATTCCAAAGAGTATTTTTACTATTCAGAAAAAAATGAATAATTTTAGAAAATTAACAAAAATAACACATAAAATTTTGGTGGGGTGGTTAAATATATGAAATTAATTTTATAAAAATAATTTTCAAAGATAGGAATGTTTAAACTTTAATATAAAAATTATGATAGTTGGGAAAATATAGTAAAATATAGTGTATTTGACGGAATACTTACATTTTTTAGGAGGTTATTTATTGTATGGCATTATATATATATATATATATATAATGAAATTACTCAATAAAAATATGATTTATATCAAATAATATTATTTTGAGGTTGGATTACAATTCCAATGATCAAGTTACTATTCCCAATGGTTAAGTTATTATTCAAATGGTCATATTACTATTATAGTAGTCATCCTACCTCCTATAACTACCACTTTATTATTTTATTAAAAATTATCTATAATTTCTCCCAAGGTAATATATTTTCATTTTCGAATATGTAAATTTGTTTGAAAATATTCCACTTTTTTCTATAGCGTTGTTCATAAAAGTGATGATTATGGATGATTGGGGAAATCTATATTTTCCCATTTTAGTTTTTCTATTTAATATTATTTTATCCTATTTTAAGGTTTTATTTTTTCATGGGTTTAGTTTTGGAATAATGTAACTAGTTTTATTAGTGGAATAATGTATTATTAATTTCGCTATATGTCGTATGTGCATAGTACAATATTATATAGTAAAACACACATTTATTATAGAAAAAATATTACTAATAACGTATTTTTAATTACATTATGGATGTAATTTAAAATAGTCAAATATTTATTTGGAAATAAACATGGAATTTTTTTAAGAACATTATAATTTTTTTTGTGAGTTTTGGATGTGATAATGAATCATTATCATAATTATTTACAGGTTTTCATAAGTGAAAATAGAATATTTTTATAATTATTCGAATCCTTACACAAGACCATTGTTTTGCGTAAGGGTGAAAGATTTTTTAAATGGGTATATATGGTTATATTATATTTTATATTATTTTTATAAGGGTATGTAGTGTTAACTTGAGTTTTATAAAGGTAAAATGGAACCCCTTTGAGATTTGAAAAGTTAGTTTGGGGTTTTCATTAGTCATTTAAAGGTAACCCTTCTCTATATATGGGTGATCATTACCTCAAAAAGGGTAATATAATGTTTCCAATACATTCATAAGGGCATCGTTGTAATTCTTAAGGCTGTGAAAGTGTATCCCTATGCTCATGTGAGTTTAAGATGAAGCTCACATAAGCGTATCTATGCTTTTAAAAAGGATACATAAAGGAAGCTTCAACCTACAAGAGGGTTAATTGAGATATATGAAGCTTGATTAAGGGTGGATAGCTACGTAAGGGTAAGTCAATGTTACTCTTTAACAATACGTACTCCATACATAAGGGTAGCAGATTTATTTTTAAAAGATGAAATTTCCTTCCGAAAACCTTTCTTAATGAATTTTTAATGTAAATGAGGGAATTCAATGTGGAAATAAATGTTTTTTGTCTTGGTTAAGAGTTTAAAATTTCATATTTTGATTCTTTGTAATTTTAATAGTTATGACTGGGTTATTTTGAAATAAGTTTGGAACTAAATAAATATAGATCTAATATATATGTGAACATGTATCTATATATTATAAAATTCCAAATATCCCCTTTAAGTCATTATTCATTCTAGAGTTTGGATGATATTAAATCCTATTATGAATTCTTGTAAAGCATTCTACAGTTGATTTAATATTATCCCATGTTCACCAAGACTATGTTTCAAGGCCGAATAAATATTCCTCTCTCATGTGTTTTGGGTGAAAGCATTTTCCTGAGAAAATACCAACCAAGGATCTATGACATCTCCTTTTTCCTACTATAAAAATTTGAACTAACAGTGAATTTGATTCAATAATTCAATGGGTGTGATTAACCTTTTCTAGATAATAATCTAGAAAATAATCATAATAAGAATTAATATGTGATAATATAGAAAGAGGAGGATAAAATGAATGTTTTGTAATTCTATTAATGATAATGAAATATCAATTTATCTTTAATTTAAAATGTAAGATTAATTTTTTTAATATTTTGTCTTGATAATAATAGATAGTAATGAATTATATTTAATGTGTTAATATTACTTAATTCATCGAAAAATAAAGTTTATTGATTATTTAAAATGGTTAGTTTGTTCTTGTTTAATTTCCAAAATTTAATTATATATAATATTACTTGTCGAGGTCCAATAAAATTATTTTAGAATCTATAATTTTTTAATAAAATTAATATTATAGATAATAATTTGAAATATAATGATTTTTTATTTATAAATATGAAGTTGAAATTAATACGTGATAATATATAAGATTATTAACAGAAAAGGGACTAAATAATAGCATGTTGTATAATAATAACAATTGTTTGAAAAATTATCATATAGAGGTGGAAATAGATAATTTCATTGTATAATGTTAAAATACTTAGACATTATAGGTGAAAATTATTTGATAATTTTTTATATTGTTAAATTTAATGTAATTTTGGTGCACGTGCTATTAATTTTTTCTAAAGAATATTATAGAATGCGTAGAGTAATTATCTGGGATTAAGAGAGTTAAATTAAATTATATAACCCTAAGTATCAACAAATGTGTGAATATTAATATTCATGTTTTAAATATTGGATATGTGTGATCACATTCTTTATGATATATTTTTTTCCATCATGATTTACTAAATATTGTGCTATATATTGTAATTAATGTTAAGAATGGTTGATTAGATTAGATATTTAATAAGATCATACCACTTTTAATTATTTTTTATAATGAAATGTGAATACTAAATTAATAATCACCAATATTGATGATATATTTTAAAAAGAAGAATAATATATAAATTCCAGTTAAATAAATAATATTTAGCCTTATAAATTTATACAGCCAAAGTTTTTGAGATTTATTTTTAATAAATTTTGATAATTAATGATGGTAATAAGAATTTAATGATAGTTTAAATTATTTATTTGGGGATGAGTGAGCCTGATATTATTGATAAAGGCTGGAATTACTTGTTTTTTGGAAATATTTGTCTTGAAATTATTTGTGGAATAATTCTTTAAATATGAATTTATGCGCTATGGATTTAGAACCCTAATGTGTTTTAATTTAAACCATGTGTTGTTTTAATAATAGACAGGGATTCATGAGGATGTGATTATAGAAACTGAATATTTTCATTCATGGATATTATATATTTTTAGATAAATATTCAATGCTTTACACAAATAAACACTTGAGAACCATAATAGTTTAGTACCTTTGGAAACATGGAACACAATATTCTTAACTCAAGAATGATCTTCAAAATATCCCAATAATATATTCCCCACTAATAATCATATTTAAAACATTTATTCATGAAATGAGAATGTAAATATAATAATTGGAAAGCATAGATGCTCATTAAAGGTAAAAAAGGTAGATATGTAAGAATAACATGAACATAATCATATGCGAGCATGACCATAACATTTGAAAACCATAACCTATATTTCAAATATCATAATCTTTAGTCATGGAAAAAATATTGGTAGTTCATAAGACATAAATCAAAATTGAATCCAATAACATGATCCATGACAGATTAACATCAAAATAATACATTGATTTTTTGAATAGAAATAGTAATAGAGAATCATTTTCATATTATTCAAGGATCATTTCCATGGATATCATAGTGAAATGGGTTCACCCCCAAACCATCAATGTAGTAATGGTTCACTCCCAAGAAAATCATAGAGAAAAAATTATTTTACTAAATTATGTTCTCTCCCCATTCCAGTCTCGTATGTCTCATGAGATATAAATCTTTACCCAATACATTAGAGAGTGATATAGGTCTCACCAATCTCATAATAAAAACCATATTTATGTGTTCTATAAGATCATAAATAATTTTTCATATTATAACCAAAAAAATGTAATTGGTTTCATAAACACTTAAAAAAATCAGAACCTATGGAAATGATATAATATTCATAATCATTTCATTATTCCATTATAGCATAACATGTGAAAAAAACCAGGTGGTATAATAATTTTATCACGGTATAACCTGGGGAAGAGAAACAAGTTGGATAAAATTTTTGTAATGATATACCATTCAATAAAATAATAATAATTGTGTCCTTGGTTCATATACCCAAAAAGTTATAAGTTTCTTTAATGTATTCCATATTATATAGAGAATGGTTTTGAATGATAAATAAGTTGGAATATTTCTTGAGGAATATTTATTTTCTTTAAATGTTAAGTTTTCAAACATAAAACATTTTGAAATTCATTTTCGAGGAAAAAACCATGAAAAATTATAAAGGAATCATTAAAAATAATTTAAACATTTCTTTTGAAAACTATATTAACAAACACTTTTAGAAACAATGATTTTTGATGAAAACATATTTCTGACCAAAGTGAGAATTAAAATCAGATATTATTAAAAATACTGTTTTAAAATATTAATTACATAAATAGATGAAAAAATGGGAAAACATTTCTTTTCATGAAATAAACATATGAGATGAAAATTCAACATTTAATTGAGTTATGGATCATAATATTTTGTTATTTGAAACATAGTTATAAATGATCCTGATAAATGATGAGATGGTAACATAAAATCATTACTAATTTTATAACTGTGAAAAGTATGAACCATTAAGGAATATAATTAAAAAAACTTATATATAATTAGAATAAATAAATTAATTATATTAAATTTAAAAGAGGCTATATATACACCTCCTAAAATATGATTAGTTCGTAACATAAATTATGTCTTAAAGAAGGCAATGTGAGACCAAAATCTATTACCTCTTTGGTATCTTTTGAATCATAAACCCCAAGAAAGAGATATCCAAAAATGGATATATAAATCCCAATAATTTTCTGGATAATAATCATAAAATATATTCATGATAATTATATACACCACCTAAAACAAATAGGTTGGGAATAAGGCATGTGTCTCACAAAAGTAAAAAGTGTCATAGAAATCCATTACCATAAGTCATGACATCCTTTTCACTCATTAAAAAAACATATATAATAAATATAAGTCTCATAAAAATATATTATAGAGACATCCTTATATATATCATTCCATATATGACTTATTTATGTCATTTTCCCATTTTATTAATAATTCCATGTTAATGTCACATTTTGGGTAATAAGAGATTTCTATTTTATATATGAATTTATTTGTTATTTTTAGTCCTATTACATTGATCATGGTTCCATAATCTCATGAATTTTAACCATGATACTAAATATGATATATATTCATTATATTGGTATATATATTAATTTATGAAAGGTAGATATAGAGAATGAAATACACCATTAATGGATATGGTATGTTGTACGTATGCGTTAATGTTGTTCACATTTTCCCAAAACATTAAAAGAAATAAAGGTAAATTATATAATATCATTATAGTATCATTTTGATTTCATATTTATAAAATATTTTCATTATATACATCCTTATTACCTTCTATTTAATGCATGAACAAATCAGATCACTTCACGAGTGGGTAGTTCGTTATACACATGGGTGATGTAATAATTTTCTGAAAAAATGGAAAGAATTAAGCTATATCTGATTTAATAATTAAAGAATAATAATAATATAATAAATATAATATATTTTAAAAATCCATAATTAGGTATATATGTGATGGGTGATATTGTAAAAATGAATTACATCGGTTCATGATGTTGTAGTCCACCGTACACATGAATAATGATTTCAAATCTATTTTGATGGAAGTGGAGAAGGTTTTAGGTAATGAAAATTACCATAAAACATATAAAAATATTAAAGGTAATGAGGTTATTATCTCAAAATTTTATAATAATAATTTAACAATGAAGAGGATGAAATAAAACAAAATGCTCATTGATGAACGATACCTCTTCTTCGGGTATCCTCCTTAGGATTCACCGGAATACTTACTTGGTTGGATTTATTTAAAAAATAAGTCTTATAGGACAAGAGGATGAAATTTTAAAATTTAATTGGACATTTATTGGACCAAAAAAGGTTTCTAATGTCTTTATATGAGAGTATAAGTAGTGGCCTTTTATATATGAGATGAGTGGAACACTTGTAATTTTATGAAATAAGGAATTCCACCCATGTTTATTTATTCCAAAAGGCTGAAATAATGAAACATTATCAATAATAGAAGGTATAATGAAAACATATTTCCAAATAATTGGGATTTAACACGATTTTTTTGTCGTATTTGGAAGTTAACATTTTAATTTAAACCCCAGAAGAACCATTTTTACCGTAATGGAAATAATTAATTTTTATTGTTTTTACTATTAATTCTGGTAAAAAATGAAGTTTAAATTATTAGATAATAAAAAATATTCTAATTAAAAATATTTAATCAAAAATATTTCCAAATTACAATCACATAGGTTTGAAATTTTAATTTAAAACTAATCTCTTAGAAGGGATGAGAAAGCGGGATTTTTAAGAGAAAATGTACAAACGTTTATAATGTTTTTATATCAAAATTCAATATTAAATTGATTAAAATGACCTAAATTTTAATCTTTTATGAATTATTAAACTAATTTTATTATAAAACCAATTTTAAATATAATTTATCTTTATAAATAACATAAATGAAAAGAAAATTTTTAATTAAAAGTAATTATTTTTAATTATTCATCAAAAAATTAATATTTTCAATAAATTATCAGAAAATCATTAAAAATAATTTTTAAATTATGATTTAAAAAATTAATTTTTTTACAAATATATTTCATAAATGTGTAAAAAATTAAATTTAAAACAAAACCCCTAGTTTTAATGAAAAAGCCAGTTTTTGAGTAGTGTTATTATTTTCAAGCATTAGATGATTTTATTCTAAATAAATCCCCAATAAGAGTAAATGTTTGAGTATAAATTAATATTTATTAACATATAACCTATAAATTCCCTTTAAAAAATTCAGCATTAAGTATTATTTTAATTAATTAACCTGGAGAAACAATATGAACTTTAAATTTTGTTTGAGAAAAAGCGTTTCTTAAACCCAAAAATAAACATATACTAAAATAAAATATAAAACTGAATCAAAATTAATTATCTGGTTCAAATATTAATGAATGATAAATATTTTAATTTAAAATAAATTATAATTTATATCACTTAATTTATTGAAAATAAATGACAGTTTTAGAAAAATGATATTTCCACCATTCACAAAAAAATCAATATTCTCTGAAACAATTCCAAAATTTTACTATAAGTTAATTTATATATGATGATTCCTAAAATGATGTTAATTTTACCAAATTAATTTTATAAAATCACTATAAAATAATTAATATATTTTTTCCCGAAAAATAAATAAATAAATTTTTGAAGAAAAAATATTTTTGATGAATATAATTACTTTACCTAAAATTGATTTTTTATTTACTAATAACATATAAATAAATTTATATTGAATAAGAAGTTTATATTTATATTTCATAAAGTATCTAATACTATTCATACCCACCAATTTAAGGGAATGTTTGTAATGAACATATTCAAAATAATATTATTTCATGGTTCACTGAAGCCTGATGTCGCATGTCAGGCATGTTATCGTCATTTCATGTAATGTAAGATAAAATATATTTTTAGTATTACAAAAAAATACCAAGTATAACATATAAATCATTCTAAAGTCAGTGTTGTGTGTAATAAAAAATATAAAAATTATTAAATTCATTTGAAAAAAATATTTTAGAAAATCTCATGGTGTTGCAATCTACCACCCATAAAATGAATTTCTCCCCTAAAATTCACCTCTGTCATAGAAGGATTAACATTTGAAAATTCACTCATATAAATCCACATTGAATAAATTATTAATAAAACATCCTTTATAATGTGAAATTTGGAAACATAATTTTTACCTTAAATAACTAATAAGTAGGTTTCCACATAGGAGAATATAGGTGGGTAGTGAAAATTTGGGCATGAAATAAAATCATAAATAATTATAGAGAGTGATAGATATCATTAATCGCATGAAATTAAATGATCAATGGAGTGTTAATGAACTCGAAATAATAAATATGTGATGATTTAAAACACCATGTAATTTATCAGATATGATTTTATGGAAATATAATCACTTGATATGTTTTAATCTCATAATCATAATTTTATCTTGTGGTTGCAATTTTATCAATTTATAATTAATTACATACTCTATGAAATATAGGTGAATATGTTGTGTTTAAACCACTAAGGAATCATAAGATCCATAAATATAATAATTATTTAGTCCTTAAATATTTAGTTAAAAAAATATAACAATTGTTATCCAATATGGATAAATATTTATATGGTGAAGTAGTAAGTTAATCTATAAAGGCTAATAAAATTTTCAAGTTAAAAATCTCTATAAATTTTCAACCATTTGAACCTTCCAAAATTCAAAATTTAAAAATAAGGCCACTGAATTTCTCAAAATAAATTTAACATTAATCATCAAAACATCATTAAGTATCACTTATTTCTCACATGATGAATATTTGAATTACAATTTTATATATTCATATGATGTTTGGTAATAACCATAATTTTTATAAAAACTCAAAAAAATTGTCTATTCATCATATTTCTTTGAATAAAACCATATATTATTATTAAACATATTACATATATGGAATAATTTTTTAAACTCCATCAATGATAACATAAACAAATTTTCCACAAATCCTTTATCAGTTGCGAGGTCATCCATAGTATCCAATTTACTTTATTCATATAAATAATCTCATTATCCAAAATAAACATTATTTCCCCAACATCAATAACACATTAAGGGTTCCCTTACCCTAATCATGTGTTTCCATATAATATAACCATTTCATTAAATCACTATTATAGGTCATGAGTACTATTCACCATTTTTATGAAAATATTTAAAAAACAAACTTATACCAATAAATCCTTTTATATTTTATGATTTTTAAAACATAATTCTTGAATTAAAATATATAAAAACCTCCATCATTACAAATAATTCATAAATCATTAACTTAGATATAGAAAGTTATTCCTTATTACCAATTTCTATAATATGTAATATGAATATTTTCTTCAATAAACCTCAATTTATTCATACTTCTCATGTTTAACATAAACAATACTATCAGAACAACCCATAACATTCATATGATCTTTGCAATCTCCTCATCATCAAAAGTATAAAAATTACTTGTACCACCATGATTATTATCCTTATGACATGTTTCCTTAAGATGTCAACTTTCATAATTCCCACACATTACACATTTGAGAAATTCATTAATTGACTATATATTAGGGAGACCATTATTCTCATTCATTGAATTAACTAATCCTTTGGTTTTTGCTAAAAAATTACTCAATTTATGTCCTTCTTTTTCTCACTCAAAAAATCTTACCCTTACTCTATGACATCCTATTGGGTTATTCTTCCCAAATTAGTTTCATATTGAAAACAAATTTCTTTCTCTAATGACTTTATTAATTGAACTCTGTGTGAACTATATCCTTCTATTCATTGGTGAGTTTGAGAGTTCCTTAACGAACATATTTCAAATCATGTTCTATAACTACTGATTGGGTGTAATCACAACATCATTCACTCTAATCACTATCCCATTTGTCTTCTAATAAGAAAATTTTCCCCTATATTAAATGTTATGATAGTTCCTTCTAGTTCCTTACATTTAATAAAACCAAAAAGCATAGTACAAGTAAAAATATTCATATTGGTATATCAAATAATCATGAAAAATCACATATAGATTGTCGAAATCATGACACAGTATTTTTAATCCATGAATCCTTAGGTTTATCCTAGACCATTCATATCCATCCTCTATTTAGATAATTAATGTTATCTTTTAAATAGTTTGTGAATTTCAAAAGCTTATCCCCTAATAGTTTCAAACAAGATGTGTTGCAAGGACCATTTTCATGTACCAATTGGAGATCAAGTCTATCTCAAAGTTAAATTTTCAACGTAATTACCCATAGGTACCTCTAAGCTATATCCACATCAATATATCGTATTCATAGAGGGAATTAATTGTTTTGAAACTAGTTACTCTATCCTTTATCAAAATTGTAAGAAATTTTCCTATAATTTGAATCATCATTGGAGTTTTACAAATAGATATCACTATAATTATACTTATAAATATCCCTTGGGATATCACAAAATTTTTCAAATCCTATTTTACAAAGAATAACTAATCCTTTCTTCTAATTACACTATAGTGACCCAAGATTTTACATCATGGATATATCATCTTTTTAGATTAATATTCAAAACATTACACAAACAAAACGCCCAAGGACCACAATATTTTAGTGAATTTGGAAACATGGAACAAAATATTCTTAATTAATGAAATAAATTCAATGTATCAAATAAAGATATTCCTCGTAAGTATTACTTATTAAACCATTCATTTATAACATCAGGATATAAAAAAATAAGAACAATTGATATAATATGCTCAATAATGGTAAACATGGGAGCTACATATGCATAACATGAACAAAATTTTATAAGAATGGGAGTAAAAAATTTGAAAAAAAATACTCTGAAAATAAAATATCATAATCTTAGTTCATTGAATAATAATCAATAGTTCATAAGATATGAATAACAGTGGATTCAAAGAACATGATCCATGAAAGCATAACATTATCAGAATACATTGATTTTTGTCATAAACATAAGATTATACAATCATTTCCATATGAGTCAATGATAATTTACAAGCATATAATAGTGGAATGGTTTCACACCCAAAACCATCATAGTAGCCGTGGATAACTCTTAAGATCATCATAACATAAATGTTCTATTACTAAATGAGGTTATATCCATATTCTAGTCCTGTCAATATCATGAAATATAAATGTTTTTCCAATGCATCAACGAGAGATATAGGTCCCACTCATCTCATAATGAAACCCAAATTTATGTGTTATTCAGGATAATAAAACATTGAATAAATCATAACCCATGAAATGAAATGGGCTTCACAACCATTTCATCATATCATAACCTATATAAAAGAGACATCTTTCATAATCATTTCATTATTTGTTTATAGAAAACCCCATGGGAAAGGAAGGGGGTTTCCTAATAATTATATCATGGTATAATATATGGAAGACAAATGGATTTAATATACATATTGTTATGATAAAACATTTAGAAAAATAATAATAATGGTATCCTTGGTTCATATCCACAAAAAATAATAAGTTTCATCAAAGGATTTTATCTTAGTTATAGAATTATTTTGAAAGATAAATCACTTGGAATGTTTCTTGAGGAAGATATAATTTCTTTAAAAATTGATTTTTAAAACATATAATATTTTGAAAATCCTTGTATTTGAAAATAATTATGAAAACATATAATGAAATATTTTAAAATCATTTAATTTTTTTAAAGAAACATATTTAAATACTCTTATAAAACATGGTTTTGGATGAAAATTTATTTTCAACCGAAGAGAAAAATAAATTCATATTATATTAAAAAAACTATATTGAACTATTGTGTATAAAAAGAGGGGAAAATTAAGGGAAAAATGTATTTTCATGACATAACTATATGTTAACACAATTCATTATTTTATTTATAGATGTATCATACTATTTTATCATTGGATATACAATTATAATCAATAGTGATAAATGATGAGATTGGAACATAAAATATTTACCAATTTGGTAACTTTGTAATGTAAGAACCATTAAGGAATATCATTAAATGAAACATAAATTATCATGAGTATAAATAAATTCATGATATTACAAGTTAAAGGGGTATATATATACCCATTATAAAACAATATAGGTTCATAACATAACATATGTCTCCATAAAGACGAATTGTGAAAAATACCTTTCCTCTATTGTAACATTTAAAGAATAAATACTATAAAGGAGATATCCTAAATTGGTTATTTGACTCATAATAATTTCAAATATAAAAATAATAAAATAAATTCATCGGAATAATATACAACACATAAAATAAATTGAAGGTGAATATGGAATTTTTCACATAGAAGTACAAACGGAGATGCAAATCCCTTACCATAAATCATAGATTTCTTCGAAATCATTAAGAAATACTATATAATAAATATAAGATTATTATAAATATATCATATATAAATAATTATATGAATCATACTATATATGATTTATATATATCCTTTTATCACCCCATTATTAACAATTCCATGTTAAGGTCACTTATTAGATAATAATCTCTTTTTTCGTAAATGTATTGATTTGTTATTTATAGTCCTCATACATTTATCATGGTACAATAATATTCAAAATGATAAAAATAATATTAAACAACATATATATTCTTTATATATTTATTTATAGTAATTTATAAAATATATAGATAGATAATAAAATACCTCGTTCATGGAGATGGAAGACCAGACGTACACATGAATGATGTTTCCATTTTTATTGTAGTTATAAAAGAAAAAAATGTAATTGATATAACATCATTCCATAATAATTTTTGTAACACCCCAATATTTCATAGTACATTATTTTCTTTAATTCAATAGCTTGCACAACACGCAACACCGAGTTTGAGCGCACCATGACTTACCAAACTAGTCGTTCAAAAGTAGTTATGAATAGTATTAACTGAATTTTGAATTTTATATACTCCATATAATTTTAGAATCCATATTATCTGTTTCTTGGACATAATATAAGCAGAAATTCAATTTTCTCAGATAAAAGAAGTATTTTTTTTAAAATGAAATTTTACCACCTTTTAATGGGAAAAAAAATTTAAAACCAATATTTGAAATTTTTATATATTAAATTTAATCAAATTAAATTATTATTTAGAATCAGGGCGTAAAAATTAATTTTGGATAAATTTTCGGTACTTTTCTAGTAATATTTATATTTTGATGAATACTTAAAAATACAAAATTTTAATTGAAAACATATTTTTTAATAGAAATAATTTATAGTGTGAAATTTTGTATTTTAATGGTTTGGAAGTATAATTAAATTATATTTTTATCATTTAATACAATATTGGTGATTATAATTATTTTCAAATTAAAATTTGACATAAACACATGTCAATCTTTTGATAGTTTTTACTTTTTTAAAACCTACTTTTCGGTTTTGACAACGGGAAGTAATTCTAAATTAATTAATGCAACATCTATGTTTTTAATTTTGAAAAATATAATTCATTTTCGAATTAGGAATATCAAAAATATAATAAGTTAAATTTTTGGTATTTTTCTGAAAATATTAATTTTTTGATGAATAGTGAAAAACACTACGTTATAGTTTAACATCATCTTTTTATTTATATAATTATTTATTTTACTAAAATTTATTTTAATTCAAAATAGATATATAATACCTATATAAGTTCAATATAATTCATTAGATTCATTTTATAATAAAATTAGTTGTATAAAATTTTATTAAACTTTTTACCGTCTTTTACCCACCTCCTAGGAGCATTTGCAAATTTACATAAAATATAATTTTACCGCTTCTGTGAGACTAATTTCAAAAATATTATAGAAATAGTTGATATCATTAAGTAAAATGTGTTTAAATGAAATGAAAATTATTTTTGGTGAATAGTAACTTTTTAATTTTATTTACCATAGTTAAAAGTAAATAGGGTAATTAAGGGTAAAAATGATATTATTATTACACTTACACATGTCCAAATTCTATTTTATAAGTTTAATTCGACTAAAAACAACCTTAGGAATAAAATATGATCCTTTAGGTCCACATGGATTTCAATTTGACATTAATTATTATTTAATTCAATGAAGAGTTAAAAGTGTTAAATTCAATGTTTAACAACTAAACCATTTTTAATATAGGGTTACGAAAAAGATAAATTTTAATATAAATATTCATTAGAAAGATAAAAAAATTCCAACATAATGGTGTTTTATTTATATTTTTTAGACTTTAAATAATTTAATTTATTTATGACACAATGATGATGCACTGATTACCTAATTAATGAAATATTAAAATAATTGATATTATAAATTTCCAAATAAATGTAATTTGAGACATTTTATGTATTAAACTAATTTTGTAGGTTAATATGACATTCTAGGGTTGGTTAGATTAATTTGTTTTGAAGTAATAATGCTGTTATGAATTTAAGAAAAACAAAATACCAAATAGTGTCAAAATTGACAGAAAATAGTTTTTAAAACAAATATTATATTATTAATTGAAATTCAATTCCTAAAAATCTAAGGTTCCACCAAAAGACTTATATAATGATAGGGGTTTCCTTACTTAACCACTTGGTGTTCTCTTGGAAGTATATAGTATGTTTATTAACCATATAATATAAAAATACAAAGAGACATGGTAAATGTAAAACTATTTAACTAAGAGTTAAATGTAAAATAAAATGTTAATATAGTGACCCAAACCTGTCTAAAACCTATTGGTTGAGTGGTTTTAGACCCATACCCACCTTAGACTTTAAATAATTTCTTTTGGAGCCATTATAAACCGAAAATTATTTTATTATAAAACAATATTTCTAGCATTTCCTTAGGTGCACCTCACTCCTCTTAAGGGCACTCCGCCTTCTCTCTAATTCACACCGTCAAAGCCATTAGGATCGGCCTACACCTACCCAAATACCCTAAAACCTCTCCTCTCTTCATCCTAGAGGCCATAATTTAGTCATAAAGCCAACCTAAGGAGCATTTTTGATCAAACCAAAAGGAAGAACCCGAAGAAGAGGTAAATATTTCATCACCGCTTTCATGTTCAATTATTCTTCCACTTCCTCTTTCTTTGTTGTTTCCATTATAAAATAATAACTCCAATATATTCTATATATTGTGATGTTATTACAAATATGTTACAACCATATTCATTATTCTATCAATCCTTTGAATGACATTTCACCATATGTGCGTACGTACGACTTACCGTGTCCATGTCGTGGTGTAGTTGTTATTCACTACATTATTATTTGGATGGGTATAATAATTGTTTATAATTGGTCTAAATAATAAATATAACATGATAATTATTATTTATATATGATATACCATCCAGTTATATATGATTTTAATATCAAAATAATGATATTGTCGCTCGTGCGTACGTACGGATTACCATCTCCACAAACGCGATGAGATTTATTCCCCATCATATCCATTCATTAATAATTTTCATTTGATAATTAAAAATAATGTTCAAATACTTAATATCATTCTTAATATTAATAATATAGATCCCATATATAAAAAACATGGCTTACATAACCAAGCATATAAAGGAGAACGAATCAGTTAACACCCGAAACGACGATAATACTAAAATATCAATATTAGAAGATCATATATGATATAATATTAATGTATATCATTGTTGTATAATTTAATAAAAATTATTTAACCATTATAAAGGATATTAACATATCCTCGACCAAGGAAAATTACAAGGTATGGGGTTTCTTATCTCACATTTAATTCCATGAGATTTCTATTGTTCGCCACTTATTTATTGCATGTGGTGTATTATGTACTGAAATTTGATATATATTATAATTATTATCATTACATTCATGTTATTCTATTATTCATTTGGTTTTTATTAACTTTTGGTGACACGACTCAATTGATTACAATGAAGTAAGGGTTTTTCATCTCACTTTTTATTCCCGTGGGATTCATGCTATATTCGCCACTATTTCCTTTTGTGTGGCATATGTACTGACCATGATTGTATTTTTTGTGTAATATACTTTAATTTATGAGTATTTAAATCTTCATTTTATGATCCTTCTATCATGGGTTGTATGTTTCATAAGTTACCAAATTGGTAAGGGAATTTCAAATTTCAATTTCCACTCAGTGGGCTTTACGCATACTTCGTTGATTATTTTACTCCAAGATTATGTGTGGAATCACTATTTATTATTTATGAATTAATTTACACTCCCCATTGTGTGGATATACTTTTGATACACATAATAACTCCATTGATAATTTCTCAAGTCATTGATATAAACATGATCTTAACTCAATTTCAATTCATTGAGTTAAACATCCAAGTTATTGGTGTGATTTTTAGAAGAATATATGTGAATGTCGTCTGATTGATTTAAACTAAATGTTAAATCATATTGAGTGTATTTATATTTTTCACACATAATTTTTTCATTGATTTATCCTTTACCTAAGGATACTGTCTTTATAAGGGATTTGATATCAATTTACATTCCTTTGAGACTTCTTTGTTGTTATCCACCAAATCACTTTTATATGGTGTATATACTATCATTTGTCAAAGTATATAATTAAATCCATTATTCTCATGGTATTATAATGTTTTTATTATTTCAATTATTTTTACTCAAGTGACTCTAATTTTTATAGTAACTCTAACTAAAATACTATTTTAAATGTTTTAAAAATTTATTCTTCTAAATAATTCTCATTAATGTCCATGTTTTAAAAATGGTTTTAAGGGTTTATGTATATGGAAATTAATGTTTTAAAATTAAATTTCATTTTAAAAGTTTCAAATTGGAATGAGACAC